>OY728164.1:943250587-946142537 GCA_963277665.1 Viscum album | reverse complement strand
AATTCCATATATTAAATTATTAACTTCTTGAAGGAATTACTTCCAGATGATGTATAAATTCCCTCAAATCACTATATGGTATGAAATTTAGTTGAGGAACTTGTATTTTCAAGAAAAAAATCCATGCTAGCCTGAAATATTGCAATTTATTCTGGTAGGAAAATGATGAACTAAATGACTGTATAAAATGTGGCACATACCACTTGAAGCTAAAAGCTGATGGAGAAGCATCCTGTGTGCCATAGAAAGTAATGTGGCACTTTATATTGATCCCTAGACTCCCAAATATTATTATGTCTGATGAACTATCAGTAAAAATTTGATGGAATGATACCGAGAGAAAGAAGACTAATGATGAGTTAGTTCACCCAGCAGAAAGATTTGCATGGTAGAGATTTGATTCTCAATATCCTAATTTTGGAGTTGATGTGCGTAATGTGTGTTTGGGTCTTTCATGTTACAATTTGAATCTATTTGGGAAGATTCTTATGTCACAAAACACGTGGCTTATTTTTATACACATTTATAATCTTCCTCCATGGTTTGTTTTGAAAAAACCTTTCACTTTCATGAGTATACTCATATCTGGACCTTCTGATCCCAAAAATGATATAGGAGTATACATGAAATATTTAATAAAAGAGTTTAAACTTATTTGGGATATGGGTGGGTGCACATACGATGCATGTTCGAAAGATATATTTCAGACGCGTCCTACGCTTATGTGGATGATCAATGATTTTCTTGCTAAATGCAATGATGTCTGGATGGAGCACGAAGGGAAATCTATCATATAATGTTTGTATGAATAATACAAAATCTAGAAGACTGAAACATCATTGTAGTTTTAGTTTTATGGTACATCTAAGATTCTTTCCAATGGACCATCCATATAGAAATAATCGTCGAAGATTTGACAATGCCATGGAGACAGATGATGCACCTCAGCATATGTCTGGAACTGATGTGCTTAATGAATTGAAAGATTTCAATTTTTCATTCGAGAAGGGTCAAATGAAATCTAGAAAGTGAAATAATGTTTCCACTGAAACCTATAAGAAATAGAAGAAGAGAAGTATCTTCTTTTATTTTCCTTATTGGTCAACCAATTTGTTACGTCATTGCTTAGACATAATTCAAATTGAAAAAATATATGTGAAATTTTGGTTTTGATTATTCTAAATGTTAAGGTAAAGAAAAAAGATGATTTACGGTCTCGACGTGACTTGGTGGATTGGGGAATCAGACTATAATTCCATCCTGTGCGTATCAGTGAAAATAAATGGAAACATCCATGTGCTTCTTATGTTATGAAACTTAGAGAAAAAAATCAATTTCTAGAAGTACTAGAGACTATTAATGTTCCTGATGGCTATTCAAGAAACATATCCAAATGGGTCAACAGAAGAGATTTGAATCTAAAATCTTTGAAGACTCATGATTTTCAGATCCTTTTTCATGGGTTGATTCCAATAGCAATTCATAATCTTTTTTACAATAATGTAAGGGTGGATGTTATTCAGTTGTGACATTTGTTTAGAGATATTTGTGATAAGAATTTTTCCAAGTCTTTCTTGAAAAAAATGTTGGCAGATGCCCCATTAATTTTCCGTGAGTTATAGAAAATATTTCCTCCATCATTTTTCACATGCATGCTGCATCTAACTAACCATATTTCAACTGAAATACTTATCGGATGACCTATTTATTTTCATTAGATGTATCCAACTGAAAGAAATATGTACACATTAATGTTTTATGTCTGCAATAGGAATCATCTTGAAGGTTTTCTATCGTGAACAGTTACTTGGGTCAAGAATATATTGATTTCTGCTCTATGTATTTGTCTGATATTACTACAAGAATGAACAAATCAATGAGAAATGAATAATAATAGTATGAGAAAATTGAACCCAGTTTTCTATCACATTCTCAAATAAGAGGAATTCCTAGATCATACACATTGACGACATTAAGCCTTGAATAGTAGGAAATGGCACATCACACAATTTTGTTTAACTGTGATTTGTTCGATGAAATACATCTTGTAATTAAATTTTATATTTATATCTTATATTAATATATATATCTATTAAAATATTCCTATTTTTATCTACAAGGAACATAAAGCTATGATAAATATAATACATCGTTCTTTATCTTTGAGAAAGAGAGAGACATTTCATAGCAAAGAGTTTTATTCTTGGTTAAAATTGAAGGTAATAATATTACTCTTTAAAATAATTAATTAAGTTTAATATTGATTTATATTTCAGGTATTGAGTTTGACTGTTGACTCTGTGTCTGAGGAAATAAGATATTTGACTTTTGGTCCTAATACCGTGGTTCGTGACTGTAAATCAATTGTTATCAATGAGTACATATTTATTATCATTGAATGAGAAAAGAACATGAGAACACAACATGATGGTGTTATGGTTAATTCCACAACAGACTGTTATGCTAGTGCATCAGATAGTAGACCACAATTTGAAATTGTAGGTTATTACGGAGTCGTTGAAAAAAATAATAATATTGGATTATTATTATCATGGACGAGTCACGCTAATGAAATTTAAGTGGTTTGATTTGATGAAAAGGCATGGAACATTTATTTATGATTGTGGATTTTGAGTAATTGGCATGACTCACACTCTTGCTATCGATGAACCATATGTATTGGAATCAATGGAAAACAATTTTTTTTATGTCAAAGACCATCTTCGACATGAATTTGGTGTCATTATTGAAGTAATTCCAAGACATATTTTTGATTATGGGGATAATGGAATTGACACCATCCCTACTACCATTGGAAACAACCCATTTATTACTTTTGATGACTCTAATAGCTCAATTTTCAGAGTTGAATGTGAACATGAAGTTGTGATGGGAAATATATAAAATCATCTATTCACGTTCTCAATTATTTTGTTTTACCTCGACTTAGGCTGTTAAGGTTGGTACTATTCAAATTAATTTAATATTGATTACAAATATGTTGTATCCTACATGACTGTTATGTGAATTTTCAATGTTTATTGGTTGAAATGTTTATTTGAATTGCATTTTCTAATTTGGAATTCAACTGTATTTAAACCTATGAAACCAACATTTCTAATTTGGTGAACATTTCAATGCTTCAATTGTGATTTCTAAAATTTTATTATGACTCTAAGACCTCTATTTAACATTTTAACAAGTAATGAACATAATGGTTTGTATTCCTATACAAAACGTGTATTGAAACTTACATCATCTACCTAAGATAAAGAAATTAAAATTTTCCTTAATTTTGACAACTGATTTACCACTTATGAATCTGGTAGAATTAATCTTACATGATTTTAATAGACTAATGACACTTAGTAAATAACCATCCTACTAAAAATTAAATTTATTTATTACATCTTGTATGATTTATTGACTTCATTATATATTTGTTCAAGCTCACCTAAAACAATGGTTAGTTAAATTATCCATGAATCCCCATATTCCCTTTCATTTATTTTGTTTTTTGGGTTACACATTAGTGATCCTTTCCTATTTACCTCCATATTTGTTTTCAAATGCATGAAATGAAACCAATTGAAGAGAGGAAACAAAAACAGATTATGGACAACAATCTTCGCATGACTAAGCCGGGCATTCCACCACTAGTGCCTGCAGTGAGTATTTTATTTCAAATATATTTATTTAAATAATATATAATGTCATGTGATTAATTTTTTTAACATTTTTTCAAGATCCATATATTAGGCGATATTTATTTGATGAGCAACCTATTAGTGGTCCCAGTACTTGGGGTGTTCGTACGGGGGGGGGGGGGGGGTTGTATAGGAGCTAGACGATCTGGTCGGTGTACCCAATTAGACCCTCCCCCTCCAACTGATATACCATCCATCCCACATTCTGATCCCAGTGTGTCGTTAGGGACACACAAGATATTTAGGCCACCCATGTTTTCACCACCCTTTACATCTGAGCCTCCTCACCTATCAGTACTATATCTGATGATGATTCACACTCCCCATCCAGCATTTGGCCAACCATCCCTGTCATCTTCTTTTACTTCTGCTTCCTTCTCTCTGGGATTTTATATTCCATCTTCTTCCACTCCTGCTCTGCCAAAGTCTATCCCTATAGAGCATACATTGGAACGCACTCCATATGTACAGGGTGTTCCTTTAGTTACTTCGGATCTAGTGACACCCATTGATCAGAATACTGCATGTATATTTATACCACCTTAACAAATTTTTACACCATTATTTATTTTCATTGTAACATTTATTGATAAAATATTTTTTTTCTTTCATAATAGATACATCTACTAATAGTTTGAAGGTTTGGGGGCGTACACGCATGCGTGCGGTGTGGAACATCCACACGCAGTTGATGGTGTACTATAATGAAGATAGTGAGATGATTGTAAAATCTGGGTAGCAATGTTGTAGTTTTTTGGTGATGCTTTCCAAATACTCTGACAACATTCCCGTCAGCCCGCTCTCATGGAGACAGCTGCCAAATAAAGTCAAGGATAAATCCTAGGCAGAGATATAGGTAAACAAATCTGTAGTATTTAATGCAATATATTATTTTTTGTATTTATATGAATTAATATTTTGGTGTCAGCTGCGGTTTAATTTCCCCGATGGTGAGGGTGCATGACTAGCACGTCTAAAGGATTTAGGTGAGCTTTGGAGAGCTTAGAAGCATGAGTTAGACATTGGATGGCATGCTAGAGTGGGAACAGAGTTAGATGCAGTCTCTGTCGTGGATTATTTTCCTTTAGAACAGTACCGACATATTATTACTCATTGGAAAACTAGCCAATTTACGGTATTAATCAAATTAGAGGTATTTAAATGAAAATTTTCATGTTTTTCATTAATACTAATTATTGAATTTTATTTAGGATTTATCTGGAAGAAATAAAAAAAAACATTAATGCCAAGAAATATGTCCACACATTGAGACGTACTATGATGCCAGATCATGAGAGGCAGTAGGTATGACAGTTTATAATCTTTCTTTACGACTTGTACTTTCTATTGCTTCCTCCATAATTTATTCGATTACTAAAGTTGTTATACAATTTTAGTTATGAAATTACTATTTTTTTGGTATCCAATTTTTAATTATTTTTTCCTATATTCAATTTAATTATAGAGGCATAAATTGAATATTGAAGGACATGTGCCTTGACTAAGACTATTTTTCTCGAGTAGAAAGAAGAAAGATGGAAGTGCAGTTAATAAACCGACTCAACAACAGATTGTAACTTTTACCTTTTAGATTTAAAATTTTAATCTCTATTTTTAAATTAATAATATATTTATATTTGTAACTTGATTCTTTAGAGTCCATTGATGCCAAGGAACCTGACAATTTTGGGCCAAATGATCACTAACATTAGGTGTTGGGAGATGAGCACCCTGGTAGAGTACACCACTGACATGTGAAGAGTATAGTTCTGATGAGGTATTGAACCTCATCAGGTACGAGTTATAGTGCCACCAAGTGGAAACAGGTTAAGGCATAAACAGAACAGACTGAAAAAAGGGCCACAGAGATGGCAGAACAGTCTGCTAGGGAAAACACTGCATTTATGAAACTGATGGAAGTTTTACATCCAACACTTCCACCAATGGCCAACACTGCTTGTGATGAATATATGTCATAGATTTGTTCTATATATGGTTAACCAGGTGTATTTTCTAGTGGTGGTCGAGACTATGGAGAGGAGGAGGCTGAGGCGGAGGAGGAGGAGGGCTAGGAAGAGGTTGAGGTGAAGGAAGAGGGCGAGGAGGAGGACGAGGTGGTGGAGGATGGCGATGAGGAGGTCGAGGCTGAGTCTGAGGGCGTGGAGGAGGACGAGGATGATGATGGAGATGACGATGAGGATGAGGGAAAGGGTGATGACGATGGTGATGATAGTTATGGTGATGTGGGACATATTGATCCATTACATTTTTGACTAATATGACTGACCTTGGATGTTTATTGATTTGTTGTGCCTGAATATATGTGTGATTAGGTAGGTCACATTATCTTTATTTTTATATCTAAAAATAATAAAACTTGACTTGATGATTTTATGTGACTGATTCACCCCTCCCCTAGATAGCCCCCACCCCCTAGACACCCCCACCCCCTTGGACAATCGTACCCCCTGGATAGCCCCGCCACCCCCGTGGACAGCCTGCCCACCCCCCTGGACAGTCCCCACCCTCTGTTCATGGGTTTTCCTGTTGTGGGTATTGATTTGAACATTGATAAAACATCGGTGGTTGCATAATATTTTTCCCCATAAATGAAACCTTAAATTTAATGATTGATAGGAAATGATATTCTAAATGATTATTTATTTATTATGAATGTTTTATTTTTAAAAATCATGGATGTTGTGAAATCCACCTATTTTAATGAAATTGTAAATTTTCAATGGAATTTAGAAAATTGGTGGTCTGATTAGAAGTTGATATAATGAAATTATTTTTTTAACCTTGAAATAATTTTCATAGAAAATATGTAAATACCATCCTATGAAAATATGTAAATACCATCCCATGAAAATTTGTTAATGGGAATGCAACACATATAGGTGGTGGATGTTCCTTGTCCATAGGACCTAAAGTGATGGAGGTTTCCACTGAACATGTGATCAAACTGTTACATGGGATATGTCCAAGCTTTAATCTTATAGGATTTTGTGTCACTTGATGATGTGTTGTTATGGGTATGGTTTTAACCATCCATTTTATGTACCTTCTACATGAAGAGTTTTGACATATAGAATTGTATTATTTATCTTTCTCTATTTTGTAGGAAGAAAATTCATCATTATTCTTGTATTATTTATGGTTCTAGTCACCAATCTGTGGGGTTTAGGAATTCCCATCAGGCTATGTTAGAGAAAACTCGTGTAGCAGTGTACATTAAAATCCAAACTAATTCATAGCAGATTATTGTCATAGACGAGGATATGCGTATCTGCTTGATGTCATTATCAATTCTATGTTGTCTAGGTAGACATGACATAGTATTTTAGGAACATGAGTGGTTGTTATGAGTGATTTATTTGGCCATACCTCATTTTCATAAGCTGTAATTCACCTTGGGAATCTAGAAAAAGTTTTATTGGGGAATGTTTTTAACTGATTCTATTGAAAATAGTTAATTTTGTTTTCATGAAATTAATATTCATATATCTCTTATTTGTGTTATTGATCTCTGTATCCTTACTGATTCATTTATTGTGACTTATTGATATTGAGTAGAATCATGCCTCTTAGACGAAATTTTAATAGATCATATGACAAAGTTAGTAGTTAACCACAATAAGAGAGTCCCTATGTGGACAGAAGTGTGGTTGAGATAGTTGTGTGTGATTTCTAAGATTTAGGACATGAACATGAACCCATTCATGTCCTTTCTCTTGTAGTGGAACCAAAAAAATGATTAATTGAGAGATCAAGGTCAAGAATTTCTTCTCAAAAAACCACTAGTGTTCTAAGGGAAAATAATATTCATCACACTTTGTATTAGTTGAAAAAGATAGATAAATTATAAATTTTCTTGGAAATATCTATTTCTATTAATGTAAAATGTGGATATAGTGGTACTCTACCCCCTGGACATCCCCCCACCCCCATGGATAGCCCGCCCACCGCCTGGATAGCCCCTCCCCCTGTGGACAACCCCCACCTCCCCAGACACCCCGTACCCCCTGAACTGCCCCTCCCATCCCTGTGGACAGCCCACCACCCCCCCTAGACACCCCTACCTCCTGGATAGCCCGCCCACCCCTGTGGACAGCCCGCCCACCCCCTGGACACCCCACCACCTGGACACCCCATACCCCCCTGGACAGCCCCACCCACCCCTGTGGACAACCCTACCGCCCCTGGATATCCCCTCCCCCTATGGACAACCCCCACCCCCTAGACACCCCGTACCCCCTTGACAGCCCCTCCCACCCCCGTGGACTGCCCGCCCACCTCCATGGACTACCCGCCCACCCCCTGGACACCCCTACCCCCTAGACTACCAGACCACCCCCGTGGATAACCATCCCACCCCCGTGGGCAACCCACCCACCCCTGGAGACCCCGTACCCCCTGAAGATCCCCACCCACCCCCGTGGACAGCCCTCCCACCCCTGGACACCCCTACCCCCTAGATAGCCCAGCCACCCCCGTGGATAGTCCACCCACCCCCGGGACACCCCCACCCCTGGACACCCCACCCCCTAGAAAGACCCCCACCCCCATGACACCACCCCACCCTGGACACCACCCCACCCCCTAGACACCCCCATATATATATATATATATTATTTGAAGATTTTAAAAAAAATAATGAGGGGTGCGCAGGTGCCGTGGGTGAGTTTAAAGCCTCATTATTTAAACGTTTTTCTAACATTTATTTAAAACATTTTTTACATTTATTTTTTTAACTTATTTATAATTTTTAAGAGTTTGTTAGTATTTTTTATTTAAACATTTTTATTTAAACTGTTTTTTAACATCTATTTAAAACGTTTTTTTATATTTATTTTTAAATGATTAATTTAAAACATTTTTGAATTTTTTTAAACGTATTATTTTTACAAGTATTTTTTTAAAACATTTAACTTTTTTTCATATTTTAATGTAAAAAGTATTTTTTTAAGTGTTTGTTTTAAAAAATTAATTTAAATGTTTGTTTTAAAAACTTTTTAAACATTTTTATTTAAATCATTTTTTAAAACTTGTTTAAAACATTTTTTGTACATTTATTTTTAGACGTTTAATTTTAAAAGTTTTTTTGAACGCATATTTTTTACATATATTTTTTTAAACATTTTACACGTTTTTTGTAAAAACATTTTACAGTGGGTGAATATGTTATTTTTTAAAATAGATTTATACATGTCTGTGAATTTATATATATTATGTAAAAATGAAAAAAATGAGTTATTGGGGGGTGCACAACAGTGGGTGGTGAGTTTAAAGTGTTGTTATTTAAATGTTTTTTATCATTTATTTAAAACGTTTTTTTACATTTATTTTTTTTAAATTTTTTATTAAAAGTATTTTTTAACGTTTGTTTAATTTAAAACATTTTTTTAAATGTTTTTTAATTTTTTTCCAGGGAAGGCCCAACCCGGCCTTGTCTGGACTGAAATTACACCCTTAGCGGGTGCGCAGCAGTGGGTGAGTTAATTTTTTTCTAAATAAATTTATATATGTATATATAATATATATAATATATGAAAGTTTTATCATATTTTAAAAAAAAATAATGAGGTTGGGGGTGTGCGAATATCATTTAGTGAGTATTTATTTTTTGTTAATATATAATAAGTTATTATATATATATATATATATAATATGAGAAAATTGTAAAAAAATAATTAGGGGGTGTACGCGAACATCATTGGGTGAGTTAATGGATTTGTTTATATATATATATTGGGGGTGTGTGTGAACATCATTGGGTGAGTTAATTTTTTTTTCTAAATAGATTTATATATGTATAGTATATATAATTTATGCATTTTGCAACGTACTTAAAAAAATTAATGAAGTTGAGGGACTTGCACGAACATCATTAGGCGAGTGTGTTATTTTTTTATTAATATAAAACAAGTTAGTATATATATATAATATTAAATCATTGATATATATATATATTGCTTTGTTTATATATATATATATATATTATATTAAATCATATACATATACATATACATATACATATACATACATACATATATATATTATTAATGGATTTTTAAAAACCACACTTAATTGATGTATATTATTAATGACTTTGTTTTATATATACACTATTATATTAAATCATCAATATATATATATATATATTAATAGCTTTGTTTATATACATATATATTATATTATATCATATACAAATACAAATACACACACACACACATATATATATTATCAATGGATTTTTAAAAACCATACTTATTTTTTTATTAATATACAAAAAGTTATTATATATATATAATATTAAATCATTGATATATATAGATATATATTAATAGCTTTGTTTATATATATATTATATTAAATCATATACATATACATATACATATATATATATATATTATTAATGGATTTTTAAAAACCACACTTAATTGATATATATTATTATTGGCTTTGTTTATACATATACACTATTATATTAAATCATTGATATATATATATATATATATATATCATATCATATACATATACATATACACAGATATATATATATATATATATATTATTAATGGATTTTTAAAAACCAGACTTATTTTTTTATTAATATACAACAAGTTATTATATATATATAATATTAAATCATTGATATATATATATATATTTATTAATAGATTATATATATATATATATTATATTAAATCATATACATACACACACATATATATATTGTTAATGGATTTTTAAAAACCACAATTAATTGATATATATTATTAATGGCTTTGTTTATATATATAAACTATTATATATATAATTATATATCACTGTATATATATATTTATACACACATTATAATTATATATAATAATAATTATATGTATATATATAATATCATTTTTTGTTAATATATAATGATATATGCACATATAGATAGAAATACACACACACACACACACACACACACATATATATAGATACATATATAGATAAATATAAATGTATAAAGATACATGTATATATAGATATATAGGTAGATATATATATAGATGTATGTATATATGTATGTATATATACAGATATATAAAGAGATATATGTATATAGAGATAGAGAGATATATATTAATATATATATATATGTATATATATATATAGATAGAGATATATATACATAGATATATGTATATATAGATAGATATATAGAGATAGATATATCCAGATATATATATATATATATATACACACAGACCTGTGATTAATTTACAGGCGCAACCTTGGGAGCTTGAGGTAGGGGGATCGGCCTGGCCCGCGGGCCTGCCTGGAAAGGCCCAGGCCTGACCCGCTGAACCTGCGGCTCGAGCCCGGCCTGGCCCAATGCGTGCTTTGCCGGGCTGGGCCGCTCGGGCTTTCGGGCCGAGCCTGTCGGGCTTTCAGGCCGCCGGGCCAAAATTACACCCTTACCCCCACCCCACCCCTCGGATACCACTCCACCCTCTGGACACCCCCATGGATATCCCCCCACCACCCTTGATAGCCCCACCTCCACCACCCTGATGGACAACGCCCCCCCCCCCCACTCTGGACAGCTCCCCCACCCCCTGGACACCCCCATGGACAACCCCTCTCCCCCACCCCACCACCATGGATAGCCCGCCCCCACTTCCCCCTGGACACCCGTACCCCCTAGATATCCCCCACCACCCCCGTGGACATTCCCTCCCCCTGTTGACAACCCCCCCACCCCTGGACACCTCGTACCCCCTAGACAGCCCCACCCACCCCTGGACACCCCATACCCCCTGGACAGCCCTGCCCACCCCCTGGATAGCCTCTCCCACCCCCTAGATAGCCCCTCCCCCCATGGACAGCCCCCAACCCCCGTGGAAAGCCCACCCACCCCCTGGACACCCCTACCCCCATGGACAACCTGCCCACCCCCTGGACACCTTGTACCCCCTGAACAGCCCTGCCCACCCCTGTGGAAACCCCCTATTCCCCTGGATAACCCCCACCCCCGTGGATAGCCCCACCCACCCCCTGGACACCCGACCCCCTAGACAGCCCCACCACCCTCGTGGACTGCCCCCAGCCCCTAGAGAGCCCCCACCCCCTAGACAACCCAACCCCCTAGACAACCCCCCCCCCCCCCCCCCCATGGACACCACCCCACCCCCTTGGACAACCCCCAACCCCTGGACCACCCCCACCCCCCTGGACACCACCCCACCCCCTGGACACCCCCACCCCTGGAAACCCCCCACCCCCTGGAAAGCCCCCAACCCCCTAGACACTACCCCACCCCCTGGACACCCCCATAGATAGCCCCCCAGACACCCCCATCCCCCCGGATACCCCCACCCCCCTTGGACAACCGCCCCAAACCCCTGAACAGTCCCCAACCCCTTGAATTCTGAATTAAATTCTTTATGTATTTAATTAACTTATAAATTATGTGTTAATAGTGTATGGGTATACCTGTTGTATGTGTATACTTTTTGTAATTACCTTATGAATTATGAATTAATTCGGTATGTCTGTAGAGGGTAATTAAATATATAATTGGAGGTATTCAGATTTATGTTTGAATTATGTATTGGATGATTTCTGTATGAATTCATACATAGAATTCTATATGAATTCATACAGAATTCTGTATGTATTATACAAGTATACTTATTAATGGTGTATTGTGTTACATGTTGTATATTATGCATATATTCTCTTGTGTATGAATTTTGAAGGATTACTGGTGGAATTGATGCAGCTGCACAGGGGGAGGCCACCAAGCTGGCTTGCTACTGCAGGTATAAAAAAGATATTCCAATGGTTCCCAACCATTGGAATATGTGTAAAACCAGAACTTATACCAACGGTTTTAATAAAACCATTGGTAAAAGTATATGCCAACAGTTTGTAAACCATTGGAATATATAATTTTACTTGATATTTTCCAACGATTTTCCAGAAACCATTGGTAAAAGTCTATACCAATGGTTTACACAAGTGTTGGTATAGATATCCTTCATGCTATTATGCACAGTTTAAAACCATTGGAAAAACCTTTATACCAACAATTTTAGTAAACTTTTGGTATATACTGATTTTTCCAGACATATACCAAGGGTTCTCATAAAATTGTTGGGATATTTCTATCCCTATGGCTCAAGACCCATGGGTTTAGACAACTGTTGGTAAAGATAAAATTTCTAGTAGTATCTCCCAAGGTGTCCTCAGGCCCCCAAGTTTCCAATCCTCATTTTTTAGGAGTAACTCTTCAAGGTAAGGGAAATATCCACTTCTCTTTTCTATTCAGGTTCCCTTTCTGTGGTATGAATTCTAATTAAAAAAATAAGTTCTTTTTTTCCAATTTATATTATCTCATTACTATAATAATAGTATTTTACTAATTGGGGACCTTCATTCTCCCTCATTTTAACCTTTTCTAAAACCACGTTTTATACTCGCCATTTTGTTGAATATACTTCTAAAGTTTCTCTCTTTTACATGAGAAATTATCATTTATTTTCTTTTGTGAATCTTTAAAATCTTATTTTCCATATGTATTAACATAGTTTTTAAAATTATTTATTTATTCAGGGATTTACATATATTAAGCTCACATATCCTTTTTTTGGGTAAAAAATGACATGATTATCATGTCCTTAATCACTTTTGTACACCATGATTTTGATAAGAAACCCATTCTTTATTCTCCAGGGGTTATTAATTAAATGATTTATTATGATCTATATTGAGAAAATTAATTAATACATATTAAGGGTTCACCCTGATAGTGCTCCAATGAATTGGTTAAAGATTTAATCTTGAGATATGACATGTTTTATGACACCTTGGTAAATAACCTAGGTAATTTTTATTTGTAACACCATGGTGATAAAACTTAGTGATATGCTTATGAATGATTCATTTAAATGTTGTATCCATATTTCCATGGTATAATTAATCTTCTTCTTATTATGATATTCCCCCTGTTCTTTCATTATTTTTATGCCTTATGTTCTTATTGATATGTATCATGATCAAATGCTTTATGTATCCCTTGATTATTCCCTTACTAGGCTTCATGCTCACCCATTTCCTTTCATTTATGTCCTCAGGATATGATATTTAGTAAAAGTAACCTAGGGTAAACCAATGAATTTGAATTTCAGGTGGAATTGAACAATGTTTTATATTTTCTTGTATTATGTACCTAATTTCCAAGAAACAAAACTTTAAAATATATTGTATTTTGTTCCATGTAACGAATGGTTTATTTAATAAAAAGGCGGGATGCCATAGTTGGTATCATATCATTGTTTAGTTATTTTTGGAAATTAGAAATTGAAAAATTTAGTATGAACCTTAGGAAAAAATATAAATATAGGAAAAAAATATAGTATTTTGGTGATTAGTGGTTCCCAAGAATATACATCCCTTTCTAGATACTACAAGTGGATGTGGTTTTGTCATAGATGCATCTTTGGGTAAAAAAACACCATAATGAGATAGATTGGATCAAGAACTGGTGCCTAACAATGGGCCTTACTATACACCTATTTTGACACTCCTAGGGGATATGTTTGGTTAATCACAATATTTTTATGAAATATTATGAGGGATATATTGAAAATTTAATTTTTATATAAAAAATAAAATATTTAAGAATTATGTTTTAAGTATTAATATACAATTAGAATTATAATATTCCTAGAAGTAACAATTTTCTCACTAAGGTTTTATTCTTTAAAAAAATAGTGGGAAATAGAAAGGACTACATAAATGATGAGTGCAATAGATGATGAACTGATGAACTACTAATGTAAGATGGTATGAACAACTTCATGAGTATGATGAATCAACTATCTCAAGTGATAAATAATAACCTGAGTAAATATGAGTAACCAGATTCACCTCTAAGAGAAAAAATTTCCAATGATTCCTTTATGCATCAATGACCACCTTCTTTTAGTAGATCTACTGATCCATTGATGTATGAACAATGGATTACCTATATATAAAATAACTTTTCTATACTCTATTGTTTAGAGCTATATAATTACACCCTAGAAGTATACCACTTAGAATGATAAAATGACCAGTGAAAGAAAATGATTAAAAACACGAATCCATTAATAGATATTGATTCTATGGAGTTGGAATAGTTTAGGGGGATACTTTTCAATAAATGTTTTCCCTATTAAATGTGAAAAAAAATTGATATGGTATTCCAAGATTTTAAGTAAAAGAAAAATGAATCAATGGGAAGCTATGAGATGAAATTTATAAGACTTGATCAATACACATCTAGCTTTGTTATGGATCCTAAGGTAAAGGTTGATAGATTTTTTGGTCAACTGAGAACATATATGCATAAGAATTTTGAAAATATAGAATACAAAATATTTGAGGACATAGTTAGGAGTACTATGAAGGTTTAATGGAGTTTTCAGAGATGTAGTGTTCACATAGATTGAATGAAAAGAAGAGATAAATAGTGCCAAAATCATGAAAAAAATTTCAATCACGAAAGAGGAGGAAAGAAAGTACAACTTTCCTTGTGTAATAAATGTGGGAAGAATCATTAAGAAACTAATTTATTGGGAGTGGAAAGTGATAAAAGTGTGGAAGAGATGAGAATATAGATTGTAACTATCATGGTGAGGTGAATCCTCAACTCCTAAAAACTAATTATAAATGAAAGATAGTGCATTCCCAGCTGAAAGTTCAATGCTTCAAGTGTGGATATCTTGGGAAATTTCCCAATCAATACCCAAATTAGAATATAATGGAGGTAAATCACCAACAACTAGAACATAAACCAAGGGAGAAAGGTTGAGCATTTTCTATCATGATGGCTGAAGTAGTGTCTCTAAATGATGTAATGGTCAGTACACTCTTTGACCTCTCAATGATAGATAATAATTTGTTTGACTTTTATTCTATGCATTCCTTTATTTAATATTAGTTTACAAATAATATAGAATAAATCCCTGAATTTCTATAAGTAGAATTATCATTCATGATTCCCAGAGGGATTATCCTAACATTAATAGTGTATAGAAACTCTAGTATTATCTTTGGTGAGTATAATATCATCAAAAGTTTATTAGTAATTTCCATGGTGGAATTTGTCACTATACTAGTGATGGAATGTATATAAAAGTATAATGCTAATATCAACTACATAATACTGGAAATCGTAGTAGTATTTAATGGAGAAACTATAGTTATTTTCAAAAGAGAGATATCTCAGACTGAGCTTTGTCTAGATGTACATCCCATAAAATTATTTATATAGATGATTGGTGAAGAGGGATAAAAAAATGAAAGTAAAAAAGATAGATATTGTCCCCATATTTTAGGAATACATTGATGTATTTTCTGAAGAGTTACCTTGACCTCTTTTAGAAAGAGTGGTAGATTTCTCCATTGAACTCATACATAGATCCAAGAGGATATCAAAGAACCTATATAGAATAGAAAATATGGAGTAAGAGGAATTAAAGAAACAACTTAAAGATATTTTTGAGAAGGTATTTATCAGAACAAGTGTGTCTCCTTGGGTATAACCTATTATCTTTTTAAATAATAAGGATGAATCAATGTGGCTATGCATTAATTATAGAGAACTCAATGGGATCACATTGGAGAACAAGTACCCTATCCCAAGGATTTATGATTTATTAGATTAGCATTATGGGGATCAATTCTTCTCTAAGATTGACCTTTGATCTGGGTATCAACAATTAAGGGTGAAGAAATAAGATATTCTAAAGGCTTCCTTTGGAACATGAAATGAGAATTATGAATTTTTTGTTATGCCCATCTGATTGACTAATGTGGCTTCTATATTAATGCATTTGATGAATAGAGTATTGAAAAACTACCTTGAAAAATTCATGGTAATTTTTATTGATGATATTATGATATATTCCAAAAGTAATAAGGATTATAATGATCATTTAAGGGTTATATTGAAAACTCTAAGGAAGGAAAATATACTTGGAAAATTTTGAAAATGTGAATTCTGGTTACAAAAATTTGCATTCTTGGGGAACATTGTAACTAATGAATGAATATTAGTTAAAACTTTTTATGAAATTGGCTATATAGGAGTGGAATAATTATAAAATAGTAAATTAGATTCACAGTTTCCTTGGTTTAGTAGGATATTATAGGTTGTTTGTGATTTTTTCCCCAAATTTCTAATCCACTAACAAAGTTAAATCGAAAAGGGGATATATTCATATGGATAAAGGAGTGTGAATAAATATTTCAATAACTGAAGAAGATAATGGTTACTACACCCATACCCTCTTTCAGAGAATTATTTTTTGTTTATAGTGATGCATCTCTATAAGGGATTTGTTGTATCCTTATGAAAAATGACAAGGTGATCACTTATGCATCTCGAAAATTAAAGCCTCATGAGTATAATTATCCTACACATGAAATGGAGTTAGTTGTAGTTATTTTTACTCTAATGATATATAGGCACTATCTTTACGGGGAGAAATGTGATATATACATAGATCACTAGAGTTTAAAGAATATATTCACATAAAAGGAATTGAACATGAGACAATGGAGATGGTTATAGCTTCTTAAATACTATGACTATTTAATTCATTATCACCATGGAATAGAACACCAAGTCACAAATGCATTACATAGGAAAGAAAATTTTATGATAGAAATGATGAGGAATCAAGGAGATCCATTGGTCAAGGACCTATTAAAGTTAGACATGGGGATTGTAAGTGAAGGGAAATTATCAACCATATCCCAAATTATTTCCCATCCATCATTACTAGATAAGATCAAGAGGTATCAAATATAAGATCCTTTGATAAAAAAGAAGATAAATGATTTTAATAATGGAAAGTTTTATAAGTTTAATATATCTAAGAAGGTGTATTGAAATCTTATACAGTGATATGTGTCCCATATATCTTGGCGATAAAAAAAGATCTAATGGATGTAGCTCATAGATTTACTTTCTCTAGAATTCCTAGAAGAACTAAAATATATAGGGATATTAAAGATCATTATTGGTTGGATGATATGAAAAGGGTAATTTCTGATTACAATGCATGTTTCTTGGTGTGTCATCAAGTGAAAGAAGAGAGACAACTTTCTAAAGGGGTATTGAAAGCACTTCCCACACCGACATATAAGTGGGAAAATATCACTATGTAATTCATCATTAGTCTCCCAAGTATATCCAAAGGAAACAATGTTATATGATTTATAGTGTATCTAATCACCAATAATTCCCATTTAATCACTATTTGGGAAGATTTCACTCTTGAACAAATTTCCAAGATATAAACAAAGGAATTAGTGAGGCTATATGAGGGGCCACTTTATATAATTTATGATCATGAAAAAAGGTTCACATCTAAATTATGGAGAATTATTCAATATGATCTAAATACCAAATTGAATTTTACTATGGATATCACCCCCAAACTGATGGGAAATCTGAAAGGACTATTCAGACACTCGAGGAAATTTTGAGAACATGCTCAATGGAATTTAATGGTTGATGGGATCAACATGTCCAATTATGTTAGTTCTCATACCCCATAAAATTCGAATCTAGTATTCAAATGTAACCATATAAATATCTATATGGTAAGAGATGTAGAACTCCCACTTGTTGGTATGAAGTTGATGAGAGGAATCTACTTGGGCATGATGTTATGAAAAAGATGACTCAAAAGGTTAATTCCATCCAACAATATATAAAGGCTACTCAGAGTTAGTACAAGATCTATGCTGACAACAATCAAAGGGACATGGAGTTTTATGTTGGAGACAAAGTGTTCATTTGGATATCAATATGGAATATATTCTTCCAATTTGGAAAGAAAGGAAAGCTTAGCTTGAGGTAAATTGGACACTTTGATATCCATGATTGCATAAGATAGGTGGCCTATCTGATATAAATTCCACAAAATCTAGTTCAAGTTCATGGGATATTCCATATATCTCTCTTTAGTAAGTATATACCTGATCCATCACATGTACAGAATCCGAAGGTGGTATAGCTAGAATGTGATCTATCTTATGAGGAGCAGATGGTGGAGATCTTGGTTATTATAGACTAAGTTATAAAAACACGACTAACCTCCTTATCAAAATGTTGTGGAGGAACCATAAATATGAAAAAGCTATGTGGGAACTAGAGGATATAATGAGACATAAGTAAAATCATTTTTATAACTGAGGGAATGAGTTGAAATTTTGAGGAAACAATTTCTTAAGGGGGAAAAATATAACGACTTATGATTTTTAAATGGTATTTTTTTCAAGAATAAACATGTGTTATATATTCTATTATACACATAAAAGATATAGAGAAACCCAGAAAATTTTTACTTCACTAAAATTGATCATTACATTAGTCAGCTATGAAACCAATTAAATGCCAAAAAATACAACTAGAAAAAAAAAATATAAATTAGGATAACGAAAATGAGAAAATATGGAATACCTTAATCTTCTAGAATTATCACCCCTATGAAAAAAAAATATTAATTGAACAAAATAATAGTATACTAGTAAAAATATTAATAAATAAAAATATAACCCAATGATTGATTTTAGTGAAATTAGAGTGAAAGAATGAAGTTGTATTTATATGGTATAATGGGAAATGTGACCGTTGGGATTAAAGAATTATACAAACATTAGTCAAATATGAACATTGTTCAATATAACCAATGGTAAATTTTACCATTGGAAACTATACCAAAGTTTGATAATTATACCATTATAATTAGTGTTTAAAAGTAGTAATGACAAATGATAATTGATGCATAAAGGAGAAACGATATCCTCAACCAATATAGTCATGCCATTTGAAGCCCATTTGTCATAACTTGGGAGGGAGGTAGCATCACTAGGGTTGTCCTTTAACCAATCCCAATATGAACTTCAAAAAGTGAAGTCTGAACGAAATTGACTATGGGATAAGTTTAAGTTAGTGGAGATTACCACTCGGTCGATGTTAGCTGAACCACCCCATGAAACTACCACCTTCAAACACCTCACCCTTTGGGCATATGTGGGTGTAATTAGGGGTTAAATGTCTAGGAATTACTTTCTTAAAGTGTAGTTTTTATTTGTATAAATAAATTTTTTATTCCATCAATTCCATTTTAATAATAGTTTTTCTTAATAAAATATATGTTTAGTTGATATGAATTTGAAAAATTGATTTTTGTTCGCAAATAAACAATACTTGTATTTTTTCAAGAAAATATATAAACTTTTATAATAAAGTTAGTTATTTGGAAGAATATTCATTTTAAGGAAATATTATCTTAAAATATTATTATTTAAATATAAATTATAAAATAATTTTACAGTGGCCTGGGAAATTTTTTTGTATGTACCATAAATTTGACTGTATCTTAAAAACAATTATTTTTCTGTAAATATGATTTTTTATGATTAAAAGTTAAAATTATCATATTTAGATAATTATTATGATAAAATAAACATTATATTTTATATCATCACTTCAAAATTAGGTTAGGGTGAATTTATGTGAATTTTCTAAAATAATTTATTTTTTCTTGAATAGTAAAATTATAGTTATTGGGTTTTTTGTATGTTTTTTGGACTTAATATTCATTTAATAATGATTTAATAATTAATTAAATTCAATAAAATACCTAAAATATGTAATTTTATTAATATTATGTATTTTAATATATTTTAAAATATTTCTAAATCTATAAGTGACTTTCTAAAGTCTAAAATGAAAAATTTGATTTTAAAAACAATACTTTGTTGAAAATTTACTTTTCCATACCAAAATAAGTATTAGAAAATGGGTTCGAATATGGTTGATCTAAATATTATAAAATGTGTCTAAAATTTCCAAAACCATGTGTGAAAATCATGTGTAAGCCAATGTTTTTTCATCGTCTACAATGTAGATTTCCAAGACCTATATTATGGTATTACTAAACAATTTATTTACTTTTACTATAACTACCCACCCATTTCACCATTATCCTTCAATCCAAATATACTATTAATGAATTTATTCTTGGTTTTCCCTCCCAATGAGTTTATCAAGGTGTCCTTAATTCCCCAATGTTCCGATTATCATGTTCCAGGAGTAAATCATTAAGGTAAGTGAAATCTCCACTTATCTTTTTCACTCAAGTTTGCCTTTTGTGGTATGTATTATAATTACCAAAATAATTTATTTTTGTCCACTTTATATTATCTAATTACTATAATAATAATCTTTTATCAATAGTAGGCCTTTTTTATCCCTCAATTTACCCTTTTATAAAACCACATTTTATACGTATAATGCTCCCTAATTTACTTTTCAAATTTCCTTCTTTACATGATAAATTATATTTTTTTGCGAATATCCAAACCAATTACTTTTCCATGGGTAATTACCTAGTTGTAAAAATGATTTATTTATTCATGGATTTATATATATGGATACCACATTTCCTTTTCATGGGTTAAAAATGTAGTAATGATCATGTCCTAAAGCACTTTTATACACCATGATTTTGATAAGAAACCTTTTCTTTTTCTCAACATGTTTTTAATGAAATGATTTATTCTGATATATGTGGATCACATTAATTAATAAATAATAATGGTGTTCCCTGATAGCTCTCCAATGAATTGGGTAAATAATCTAATCTCGAGATATGACATGTTTTATGATACCTTGGTGATAAACTTCACAATTTTCATTATGAAACCTTGGTGATATAATTATGAATGTATCATTTAAATGATGTATCTATATTTATATGTTATTATTCACATTCTTGTTATTATGATATCACTATTGTTTATTCCTCATTGTAATACCTCATGTTCTAATTAATATGTCTCATGATCACATGCTTTATGTCTCCCTTTCTTATTCCCTTAATGGGCTTCATGATCACGCCTTTCCTTTTATGTTTTCCCCAGGGTATGAGATGTAGTAAAATTAACCAGGTTGAACCCATGAAGATGTATTTTAAGTTTATTATAATAATTTTTAATGTTTTCATTTATTATTTACCTAATTTCCAGGAAACTAAACTTTAAAATATCTGATATTTTGTTTCTATGTAATGAAAATATTATGTAATAAATAGATAGTATTCCATGATATTTTAATCTACTTACCATGTATTTCATTTAATAAAGTTTCATAGAGATTATATTTGACCTGGTGTGTTTTATGGGTTGATCTATTTGAATAATATTGATCAATGCTAACCGGGATGCCACCATTCCAACTAACTTATTAAAATATAGCTTGGACAAAGAGGGATATTTAAGTTATATAATATCATATTTTACAATAAAAAACTCAAATTTTAAATTAAAACAATCGAATCTTAGATTGACAGATCCATCATTACTTCATTATTAATCACTTCCTTTTCCATTCTTTTTAAAATCTTTCTAACAGAAGGAGATACTCTATGAGTAGTTGAATGTGAATATGGAACCAGTGGTGTATGGGAATGTTTTTTTGATTATATAACCACATAATACTTTCTTCCTCTATCAACATCAGATCTAACAACAGTTGGACCATATTCTTATTGTAATTCTTATAACTTTTTACTTTTATGAAATTTAGAACTTGTAGGTCTAGTCTTAGCAGGCCTATCTTCAGAAAAAGAAACGGTTTTCTCAACAACTATCTCTATATGTTAATCTTCCTCATCCAACATAGTAACTTCACTAGTATATTGGCTCTAATAATCCATATCCTCCTGAATTTGGATAGGCTCACGAACTGTTGAATATATTACAGGAAGTGAAGAATTGGTTCTTACATATGTTGTCTCATCTACTCCCCTAGAAGACACCGTCTCAATAGGTTTTTCATCACTAGGTAGTGAGGTTTGAGCTAACTTCCCCCAAGTCACACTTTCCTGACCAACCAACATCGAAGAATTTGATTTATAATTCCAGGAATATCCAATTTTAGTTTAGATAATTAATGATAGAGTTTTAATTTTATGAAATTTTACCGCATCACCTTCATTTAACTATAGTACTTTCTTATTCAAAACCAAAGAAATTAATCTTCCATAAGGATAGTAGTTTAATTTTCTTTTTCATTCACAAAAATGATGCATTAATCACATCATGTATCTTTGAAATATAAAATTTAAATTATTGATTAATATTTACATAAAATAAATATCTTGAATAAGAAAATTTTCCATCTATCATTCTCTTTGTGCTATACCGTTCTGCACAAACTTTCATAAAACCTTTCATTCAGTAGGTATCTTTTTCATAGGTTTCTTTAAAAATATATTGGCTACATATTGTAACCTAAAAACTCTATTTAGACCTACTAAGATTATCACAAAAAGAGTCCGACTAAAAGAAAACCTCCACTTATAAGAAAAATGAAAGATATTATCCATTTTAACATAATATACTACCACTACCTTTCCTTTAACATTTGATGAGATTACATATTCTATTTGAATAAATTGTAACTCTAAATTCATCATGTGACTTCTTTAACAACATTTTATTTGTCTCTATCCACTCCATATCTTTGGATTTTCCCATAAGAACTATTCTACCACTTTCTTTGGATTTATTAGAAAAACCTGAGCTTCCACCATTAACACTCTTTGAAATTACCTTTTTGAATAGGTGTGTTAAAGGTCGAACATAGATATAGAGGTTATAAATAATGGTTTATATTCGAAGGGAGGTTTTTTATGCGAATGGAAAAATGGTCATGAGCCTATTTTGTATTTGGTAACATAACTAAATCCTAATTTTCTTACATAACTGATTTTAGTTTAGGGTTACTTGTAAATGATAAATAAATAATAAAAATAAATTATAAAAATAAATTAAAGTTTTTTTTACTTTCTAAAATTTAAATAAACAAAAAATATGAATAAGAATAATTATTATATAGCATTAAACTAAATAATATAAAAGAACACTCAATTTAATTTTCAAAAAAAAAATAAAGAGAAGAAATTCATTTAAATCAAAATAAAAAAAATCTATATAAAAAACAACAAAAAAAGTTATATTTTAATAATATTAAAAATTATCACATGTAGGGGGTTTGGTAAAAATATAATCATATAAATTATCTATAGAGATAAAGTCAAGAAAAATATCACCTTTTAAGAATGGTCTATTAAAAAATGATGTATTAAGTATATATTCTTGGTACTTAAATATTAATTATATTATTAAATATTTTTATAGCACTAGTATTTTTATATTTAATAAATACATGATTGTAATTGAATACAAAGTCCATTAAGGTGTGTTTTAGCCACCAAAACTACCAGATGCAATATATTCTGCTTCGGATGTAGATAATGAAATGAAGTGTTGCTTCTTACTAGACAAGGATATTGTGTATTTACAAAGAAAATGGATTTTTCTTGAAGTAATATTCCTATATTTTCTACAACCACAAAATTTGGAATCTGCGTATGCTATTAAACTAAAAGTAAAAGTTTTTGTAAAATGTAAGGAAAGAGAAATTGTTCCTTTTAAATATCTTAAAATCTTTTTTTAAAATTTTAAACACAATTATTTAAGATTAGATTAAAATATATAACAAAGGCATAATGATAATATAATATCTAGTCTATAAGCAGTCAAATATAATAAACTTTCAATTATTTATATGAAAATTTTATTGTCAACTAGTTTCAAGCTTCATCCAAATAATGTTTTTCATTATATTTCATAGGGGTAGTATGTACTTTACCAAATTCAATTCCATAACTTTTAAGAAATTATATTATATATTTTCTTTAATTAAGCATATTCACAAAGTATTTTTGATAAATTTGAAAACCTATAAAATAATTTAACCCATCCATTATGCTCATTTAAAATCTTTTTTCATTAATTTTGAAAATTCATTACATGATTTTTATTTTTAGAACCAAAAAATTAAATCATCAACATATATTTTCATTAAAAATATATCTCAAGATGAAGTTTTCTTAATCAAATTAGGATTTAAATTACCTAATAAAAACCCATTTGATAAAATGAAATAACATCAATTCTCATACTATGATCTAGGTTATAGTTTAAGGCCATAAATAGCTTTGGTATGTTCAAAAACGAAATTTGAAAAATGCATATTTTTAAAACCACAAGGTTGTTCAACAAAAACTTCCTCCCTTAGAAATAAAATTTGAAATGAATATTTTAGATCCATATGATGTAATTTAGAATTTACATATTATTCATAGGATAAAATAATCATAATGAATTATAATCTAGATACTAGGGAAAAGGTCTCCTCGTCGTTGATACCTTCTTCCTGATTATACCCTTTTTCTACAAAGCTAAAATTATTCATAGTTATCACACCATGATCATTCAGTTTATTCCTAAAAATAATACTTTTACTATAACATGATATTATAAGGGCATTTCAACTAATTTATATAACTTTTTCCTCAGGAACTTTATTAATTTATATTGTATATCTATAACCCAACTTAAATCTATTAAGGATTATTCAATATACTTAGGTTCTTACTGAGAATAAAATATATAAAACTATACAAGTTTTACTACACTCCTCCTAGTTATAATTCATTCATCTAAATTTCTTATAATAGTTTCTAAAGGATTGTTTTTAAGGGTCCTAGGCTATATAGGCAACACACTTTCAAGTTTACTGGAATCTAACATTTTAGGATTTGGTTCTAGAAAATAAATTTCTATTTCTTCATCCTTTTTTTTATCAATGAAAGGTTCAAATTTCATGTGTAAAAAATAATCACTCATTTAATCAATTTGAGTCACTTTGTGATCAATATGATCACATTCATCAAATTTAACATGAGTTGATTATTCAAAAATCTTCGATCATTTATTAAAAACTCTATATGATTTTGAATTAGTAGAAAAGAATTGAAATATTACTTCATCATATTATGGATCAAACTTACAAATATTATACTTGGTTTTTTGAATATAAACCTTACATCCAAAAACCTCAAAGTATCCAAAATTTAGATTTCTATTATTTAACAACTCATAAGGCATTTTATTTAAAATATATCTAATTTGAACACTGTTTATGACATAGCATGCTGTATTCATATCTTTAGCCAAAAAATTAGTAGGCTGGCTATATTTACATAATATTGTGTTAGAAATTTATTACAAAGTACTATTACTTCTTTAAAAAACACCATTCTGTTGAGGTTTCCTAGGGGAAAATTTAATGCTTCATACCATATTTTGAACAATAAAAATTGAACTCATGGTTTTCAAATTCTTATCCATAGTCACTTGTTAAATTAATTATTTTTGCATCTTTCTATTTTTGGATAAGTTTTAAAAAACGGATAAAAATATTATAGGCATAAATTTTAATAATTAAAAATAAAACTCAAGTAAATATATAAAAACCATCAACTAAAATATAAAAGAATATTTTTATTTTATTCTTGAAACTCTATATGTCCCTAAAAAATCCATATGAATAAATTATTGGGGTCTCAAAGTAGAAACCTCTTTAATTGGTTTAAAATATGACTTGTGTTTATTACCCATTTGGAATACATCACATAGTTTCTTTGTATTCAATTTAAGTTGAGGTAAATATTAAATTAAATTCCTTTTGGAAAGTTTTCTCAAATAATATATATTATAATGTCCTAATATTTTATGTTATATCCATGACTCATTTTTTTCTTCATAATTTAAAAATTTCACCTTTTGACTCCTAAAATAATTAAGATATAGAGTATAGCCATTCTCTGTTTGTGGTGCATTAAATTTCAGAATTTTATCTTTAAAAATAGAACATGAATTATTTGAAGAATAAAAAAAATAACATTCATCACAAAGTTGAGAGATACTTATCAAATCACACTCTATCCTTCCACATAGATAACATTGTTCAAAAGATATAGTTTATATTTACAACAGATCCGTCTCCAATAATCCTTCCATTAGCATTGTCACCAACAGTGACATGACCTCTATCTATCTTTGATAAGAAGTGAAAATTCAAAAAACCTTAACTCATATTCCTTAATAATCCACTATCCATATACCATCTCTCATTGGTGCTCTTGGAAAATTTTACCTATAAATTCAAATTAAACAATAAATTGTTTTGGTACCCATATTTTCTTAGGCCCAAAAAGGTTAATAATAATGGATTTGGTAACCCAAATCTATTTGGGTTTTCTGAAACCCCTAGCAATGAACTTGTAATTTTTTTTAATGAAAAAGCATTTTTAACTTCAAGAAACTGTTGGTTTTTTGAATTGAAATTATTTTCAAAGTGTCCTGGATCACCAAAATGAAAATGAGTAACTTTTGAAAGATTTCAATTCTTATAACTATGTAAAAAAATTATATTGTAAAACTTTGGGTTTTCACCTTGAATTACTATTAAAAATCTATTGTTATGATTTTTATTATTTCCAAGAATTTGATGTGAATAATTTTAACCTTTTGTAAATACATTAGAAACATCTTTAAAGTTATGGACATATTTTTTTTAATTTTTCAATTTAATTTCCACGTTAAATAATTGATGTAGCATAATTTTCTAGTTAGGTATTCTAAATTAGAATTTGTTTAGTTAAGGTATCTTTTTTAGCAATCACTTCATGGGATTTTTGAAAAGTTTTATTTTTATTATTTAAATATTCATACCTAGTTTCTAACATGGAACAATATTCATTAAGTTCCTCAAATTATAAATTTCCGTTTTTTGATTTATTTTCTTGCTCAACAGAATATCAAGAATATACCTCATCAATATGTTCCATAAAACACATGTTTCCTTTACAATTAGAACGAGAAACTTCTTATTCGGAATGTGAAACATTACTAGAACCATCCAAAACACTAAATTTTGGATTAGTGTATTTATTACCCTTTTTATTATCATAAAATTTATTAAAGTATTTCTTTTATGACTTTTTTTCATCTTGAAGCTGTAGACAATCAGGCTTGATGTGTCTAATATTCTTGCATTCATAACATCTTAGTTTCTTAAAATTTTCATATAAATTCTTATACTTATTGTAAGGATTCTTAAAAAATCTTTTATATTTATATAACTTATTGATTTTTTTTGAAAAGTGAGAAAACTCACTCTCTGAATCAGAACTACTTAAAGAAATTTCATCCAATGACTCTATTATCTAAACTTATATACACCTATTATCATCCTTTGAAGTCGAGACATTTAGAGTAGAATTATCCTTCTTAACTAAACTATATTATCTATCCTTATCTTCCATATCTACCACATACATCATTAGAGTGACGATAAGATAATTTATTTTTTAGATTTTGACCTATGTTGATTTTCTGACAGTAGTTGAAATACCACCCCACCTTAGTGGTAGTATTATTAGAAATTTTAGAACCAGATCTAGTTTAGTAATAGGTGTCCCTAAATAATAAATATTATTTTAGGTTTTTGTATGTATTCCATTCTATTGTTTGATAATTTCATCATCCATCATTCTAAAATTATCAAACATTGTTTTCATGGTATTATATTTGAGGGCCCACATGTTGTTTTTTCCTTCATTATAAATTGAAATTATAGTCTATATTTCATGAGCTATTTGAAATTGAGAAACTATATTAAACTCATCCAAACCTAATCCATAGATTATAGTATTAATATATTTATAATTCAGATCATATTTTGATTTATTTTCAAAATCCCCTGTTTCTAGTTATGTATCTGAAATTTCATAGGGCTTCACAACTTTGAGATAAACCTTTAGACCAAGATTCTTTAGATATATGATCATCCATTCCTTTTGACAACCATAATTTTCACTATTGAAATAAGGTGCTCCGACCATAGACATATATTCTATATTATCAGTAATAGCATCCATTACTGAATATATATTTATATTTCAACCTTTATATCTAAGAACTTAGTAATCACTACCTTAGATACCAAATTTTTTCAGAGACTGATTATATTAAGACTCAAGAGGGGGGGGGGGGTGAATTAAGGTATTTAAATTTCTTTTCACCTAGAAAGAAACCTCTTTTATTTATGTAATATTTATAATATGTTCCTTAAAAAGGAATTCCGTAGAAATAAAATCATAAATAAGAGAATACAAAAAATATAGATTTATAGTGGTTTGAGGAAGATAAGTCCCCTAGTCCAATCCATCACCATTCTTCTCCATGAGTGTGATTATTTTCAATAGACCAATCCTTTTTCCAGGGACTGGTAGTCCTTTTTCTAGGGAATGAATGACTAAGTAAAATAATTAAAAACTTGGTAAAAGAAAATGAACTTTCAATTGGGATCCAAAAAGGGTTTACTAATCATATCCTTATAAGGTTATTTTTCTATGAACCTTTATAATGAAAGATAAAAAACAGAAAGTTTAATAAAATTTCACCTCACAACTGTAAGATAAATATAAAAGAAGTATAAAGATCTCCAATAGAGATGATATGAATAATAATAAACTCAAGGGGTTTCTTTTGAACTTGGAAGGAATAAAAAATAAGCACATCTGATGAAAATGATAATTCTTCCTTATTTGTGTAGAAAAATTGAGTGTAGTTTTAGAGGCCTTTGAGAATGAGTTCTCTATATTTTCTTATGCACTTCACTTTTCATGAAATATTCCACTATCAATCACATTTAAATGCATGAAATACATCTTATTTAAATAAAAAATAAATTATATGTAGAAACATGGATATGTGACATGTCATTTTTACTTGAAATACCTTTAAAATTGTAAAGAAAAATAAAATATTATTATACTACCCATACACAAGAGGATTCTAACTAGAAATGAGATTTGAAACGGTATAATGGGGAGAATATACCCTTAATATTCATGGTCAAGCACTGAAATAACAATAAGAAGGAATAATAACCTAAAAGGAAAAATGTAACCAAATAATAAAAAATTCTATATTAGATGTCATTTTAGATGACAAAGAGTTATTGAATGTAAATAAACAAGAACCCCCAATGTGGTGGGTTGAACTAGAGTATAAACATGTAACCGAAAAATAAATAAATTCACTATCACATAAGTCCAGAATCTATCCCAAAACCACTTCTAAACACCAATCTCCATCACCTCATCTCCCTATCTTAGGTCCCTTACCCTTCCATCGATCCTTGATCATGAAGTCTTCAAGCACATAGAGATACCCATCCAGGGTGTTAGTATAAACCTAGTAGGACACCACCAATGTGTCTTTAACATAATTTCACATGCATGCGAGGTATATGTAATGATAATAAATAATGGTTGAAGTAAACATTAACCAATCAAGTACTAAGTGATCATGTGCTGACCAAGATACCATGAACATGGACCATACCTTCTTTGGTTCCTTTCCAAAAAATAGATAATTAATATAAACTTTGATCATGGTCATCCATAATGATACCATATATCCCTAGAAAACTAGAAAGATAAAGAGTCTCAGGTTATCACATTAGTCCATCACACCTTGTCTCTGCCATGGGTTATGCCACATGGATATAGTACCCCATATCCAACAAAGGTTTGGCATCAAGGACGTCACGTGCCAACCCTATATCTTGGTAAATCCACATCATCATCATCCCATATCACACATGATATCCCTATAATTTCTAACCAATCCATGATGGACCTCCTATCACTATCTACTAGAAGAAAAACCTCTATTGGATATAAATTCACACACAACATGGCATAACACATATTTTCACAATATATCATATCAAGAATGAGACTTGGTAGCCACACACACACATATATTAGAGAATAATGAATAATGGTATCACATGATACACACACAAATAAAAACATGTGATCAAAACAAGGAAACACTTTATACAAGGGATATACATGCTAAGGAACTTCCTACCTCAAGCGTGTAAATACCAAATGGTAATATACACTAAGATTCATCACCTGAATCAATCCTTCCCACTAAAGATCCTTAGAAACAATCACAATTAGTCACAAATGTAATTTTAGAACAATATTCAAGGATAAAAACCTGATAAGGGATTGAATTAAATTAGGATTACCCTATGAGATTTGACAACCATGGTATATCTAGGTCTGTTAGAGAGAAATGGCACAATTCTCAATAGAACCAAGCTCAAACCATCCATTAATCTAATAATTCTCCATTATATCATATAATAATCCATATATCTAGCTATTATATCCTATATCCATGATTCTTTAAAAGAGGAGAGGATATCAAAAATAAATTCAAAAAAGATAGAGCGCACCCACTTACCTTGAATTCCCATAATCTAAGGCTTCTAGATCAATTGGAATAGGAGTTTTTAGGGAGAGGAATCACCAAAAACCACCATTGGAGTCTATAGGTTAGAGATTCCTTGGCAAAAGAAGAATAATGAGGGTTTTTAGAGGGGTTTAATGTTTCATACTCAATTTTTATGTTAATTAAAAAGTTTCAAATGGTTTAATCACACATTTTACTAAACCGTGTTTGTCTTACTAACTCTTTTGTGAACTCTCAATGTTTGGTGACATGGTTTCAAAAATCATTTCCAACCATTCTTTTTTCCTCTATCCTAAGTCACACAGTTTTTGGGGGAATGTCACAAAGTTATCTATAACCATGTTCTAACCTTGTTCCTCCCATTATTCCTCTATAACATGTCAAACAATTTCTTAGGGATAATCTCTTGGTTTTTACTAACCATTATCAGTCTATGTACTACATTAAATAACTCCAAAACCCTAAAAAACCATCAAGAAACCACCTATAGAGACCCTATCTTTGTTCAATATATAATTTCATTATTTAAATAATAATTATTTTTCTTTAATTATCTAGTATATTTTAAGTTTTAGTGTTTCATATAATTAGGCCATAAATATTACATAACGAAATCATACAATAAAAATTGGACACATCCTCTTAGTATCCATTTCCCAACAATATAATGCTTTTTAAGTGGAATAATTTTTGTTTCCATGGAAAGTCATTAAAATTTTCCACTTGACTTCTTATTTATTCTTACTTATACTTAATACCCATAAAAAACATTAGAAAATGTGGGATGTACGCAAAATCTTAGTAAGGGACATAAAAAAGAATAAAGAAACTTATTATCAAATTTTAAAACCATGGGATCATAAAAGAGGGTTTTCCATTAAATAATAAATATTTAGCTCAAATAATATTTTACTAATACATGAAATAAAATTTTATACCCAGAGTTTCTCATAAAAAACTTTATAAGAAAATATAAATGAAAAATTAAAATAATGAGGTTTTCTTAGAAAATAAGATAAACCCTAATTTTTTTTCATAAAAACATACCATTTTAACCTAAAATGGTATAATCCTTCCTTTAAAATCAAATATCCTTATCTTAACTTTTTAAATAAAATTATTTACAAGAAAATTAATCATAAATAATATAAAAGTCATGTGGGTTCCTTGGGACATCATCTTTATATAACACTTACAATAACCCTTATAATTACCTTTAGAATTGTAATAACTATTACAACCAACTTCCAATGTATTTATGTAGAGAATATAATCATTACCCAATGCCTTAGAGATATAGATCTAGATCACCCCATCATCATGAACTACATTGGGATCACCCATCATCATAAAAAATTTACATGGACCATAACATACATGAAATTCATAAAATGTTGTATTTTCATAACCAAACTCAAAAAATATCATTTTAAACCCATAAGTTCAATATTTTTTATATTTATATATAATTTTCTTTTAAAACCCTGTTTTCAAAACTAAAATTACTAGAATAAATAGGTGGTGGTTTTTGTTTAATTAAAAATGGAATATTATAAAGGAATCTAAAACACAAAATATTGATTATTGCGGTAGAAAGTCATTGACACTGTACAAGTTAAAATAGAATATCCCTTTTTTACTTTTGTGATGAAATTTAAAACATTATTTAAAAAGATTCCTTTTTAAAAAATTCTAAGAAAGTAAAAAGTTAACTTTTTAATTAATTCATGTTAATATAAATAGATTAAAAAAATAATTGTAATTATATGTACATGAAAGAAAAATATTTATAAAATAAATATTTAAAACATTTAAAACAAGATTTTTAAAGTTAACTGTCCCTTACCTTGAGTCCAACTCATCAAGTGAATTTTTATCTTCATGAATAATAAAATTATGTTAAATATTTAATTTATTTAGAAAATTTTCTAAATTTATTATTATGTTTATTTTTAATACCATGTTATATTTAATTACTTAATCAATAAAGTTCACATTAGATTTTTTAATGATATTCATCTCATATATCCAGAATGACTTCAGTAGGTTAAATATGGAAAAAGAGGTAAATTTTAAATCATATATATAATAATAATAAAATAATAATGATTATAAAATTAACTTTTAAAATAAACCATTAATTTTGGTTATAAAATATGAACTATGTTACAATCATAGAGACATTAGGTTGTGCATACACATGAGTAATGTTTCCATTTTTCAAAGAACATGATAAAAAATGGTAAACATTATTTTAACATTAAAAAAAATTATTATATCATATATATCATATTATTTCTTTAAACACACTTATATATAGTATCCATGTGATGTATTAATTAAAAAAGAGTCATTCCACTTCATGGAGGTGGTAATCCAAAAATACACACAAACGACATTATCATTCTTTAATGGATAAAAAAGTGGGAAAATAGATGTTATTTTATCTTTAAAAAATGATAAAAATTTCAAGAATATCACACGAAAACACACACAGACACACACAGTCTCATATATATATATATATATATATATATATTAAATCCACCATTATAATCAGCCGTGAGAGGTGGTGATGGAAAAATAATTACATCTATTTTTGAGGAGGTAGTCTATCGTACACATGAATAATGGTTTCATTTACCATTTGATGGAAGAAGGTGATGGATATATTCTATACCATTATAATAAATAAACTTTTTATATTTTACATATTTGTGTTATTATTTCATAATGTTTTAAAAATATTTTAATGTGGTATAAGTATAAATAATACTAGAACATTTGGTTAAAAACTATACCTCTTCTTTAGACTACAACCTTTTCTTAACAACATAACCACTCTAATTTTGGTTTTTCCCCCAAATTAAACCTCCAGAATGTGTGGAGAGATTTTTAAGAGGTATTTTGGTGTGTATTTTCAGAGAAAAATTTCTCTAATGGTGTGAGTAAACGATAAGAGAAGGTACCCTTTTATAAGTGAGGGTTGCGATATTCTGGGTATTTCAACAATTATTAAATTAATAAAAATTAATTTTCATGTAAAAGTGGATAAAAATTGATATAATTTGAATATAGGATGATTATGGTTCTAAATTATCTCATAAAATAACTTTTTATACGTTTAGATTATGTTTTTACCCTTATCTCTTTATTTTAAACCCTATTAATCCTTTTGACAATTATGAAAATATCAATGATTTTTTACATTTTAGGGGTTAATAATGTTATTATAAAAGAAAAAATAACCCATAAATTTACCATAGTATATATTATAAATGTCACGACCCTTCCTCGGGGCCCGTGCTGTGACTACCCCAAGCCCGCCTTCCATTGGCCAGGGGCTGGCGACTGGCACCAAGGCGTAAATCCCAGAAAAAGGGAAGGCATTGCCTTTGAAAAGTAAACAAGCACCACAGAGTAAGCAAGCAGAAAAGTAAACACTAAGTGAAAACTGTAACAAGCTGTGCTGAAAGTAAAAGAAGTCGGAAATACAAGCCCAACTGTAAAGTACAACTGAAAGGGGAAAACAACAACTAAAAAGAAAAGCCGTAGCGCCGAGCCGTCCTCTGGAAGTCCCACCTGAAGGGTGGGTAAAGATAGCCTCTAATGTTCCTCGGGTCCACCTGACTGCTCTAAGTACGCCCCGCCCAATGGTCCACCTCCAGGTACCGTCCTACTCCGCAAGCCTCCACCACAATCAGCACTATCCGTCGTCTGCAACCAACACAACGTAGTGCGAGCATAGCCCGTGCAGGGGTGAGTATAAGCTACTCAGTAGGGACCCCGAGACCCCCGAAGGCCACCCGAAATCCACAAAGGATAAACCACAAGGAAAGATACAATCATGAAGTAACATCCGACACTGCTTAGGTATATGCCCATACATATACCTAAGTCATCAATTCCCGTTCGGCTCCAACATCCGAGCCCAAGCACAACCCAGTCCACACAGGAAAGCAAAACGTAAACCCACACAGGACAGCACAACACAATCCACGAAGGAGAGAAAAAGTAATCCACATAGGATAGCTCAACACAATCCACAAAGGAGAGTAACACAATATTCAGCTCACACAGGTATACTTCTTATATGACGATAAAGATGATCACTGATCCATCTAAGTCGTCGGACCCACAAATGATCAAAAGGTTCTAACCCACAAAATGACCCACATAGGATCGGACCCACACATGATCATTAGGTAACTAACCCCCGCAAAGACCCACACAGGATCGGGCCCACACAGGACCTGTAGGCGCTGGCTCACACAGAACCGCTGAGCGCTGACCCACACAGGATCAGATCCACACAGGATCTGTAGCACTGATCCACATAGGATTGCTGAGTGAAGTAGTCGTCACAGTCCACTGAGGATCTCTGCACATTCGTCGTCGTGGTCCACTGAGGATCTCCGCACAGTCGTCGAAGTCGCAGTCCATTGAGGATCTCTGCACAGTCGTCGAAGTCGCATCCAGCACTAGGGTTCCCGCACACAGCAAGCTCGTTCGAGAGGTTCCGCTCCACGAGCCGAGAGGCGGATACATCAACTGACACAAAGTCCGAGGTTGATGTATCCAAAATTTCAGTATCGTCAGCAGGAACTCAACGACGCGGACGACGCGTCAATCGGACGCCCGGTCTGAGAGTTATTGGCTTTTTCGTCCCATGGGCCCGGTTGGTTTTTAAGGAAAAACCAACCCGATCGTACTCCACCTGCGTCCAAACCTCGGGAGGATTATTCCAAAAGATCCGTCTCACTTAGAGGAAACCACTAAAGCTGACGTCACGTCAATCGGACGTCCGTAGCTCAAGATATGAGCGTTTCCGCTCCGAGGGCCCGGTTGGTTTCGTGTACGAACCAACCCGGCTAAACCCAAAGTATTCCGAAACCTTGAGTGCGATATACCGAAACGACCGCCTCGATCCAAGGATTTTATTTCCACTGACGGCGCGTCATTCGGAGGCTCGTAGCTCAAGTTATGGGCAAAAGACCGAAAAAGGTCCGAAGACGGGGGGTCCGGGCCCGGGCCGACCCGGCTGGACCCGGTCCGGTTCGGCAACGGCGCGGGCCGGCCGGTCGGACCGGCCGAGCTCGGATTGGCCGAGCGGCCGATCACGACAGCCGTGGGGTGCCGCCCCCGCGGGTTGAGGACGCCGCGGCCCTCGAGGGGCCACACTGGATCAGCGGACGCGGAATGTCGCCGCGTCCCATGCATGCGAGCCGGACCCGCGCGGCCACGGGTCTGCTGGTCGCCGCTCCCGCGGCTTCAGCCGCGGCGGCCCTGTCCGGCGGCGCACTGGGGCGCCGCCGCCTCCGACCACCGGCACCGCCGCGCCGGCGACCCGCGCCGCCGGTAGCTTCCGCCGACCACTGGAGTTGCTCCGGTGGTCCGTTTTCCTTTTCGTCTGCGCCGCTGTTCCTCCCGGGTTCCATTATTCACTGCGGGATCATCAAATCGCCCTTACGTCACGTTATGTTGTCGCCCACCAAATCCAAAAAACAACAAAGAACGACGGAGGGTTGTCGGGAAATGTTCGTTTGGCCCGCACCCTCCGCGTTAGACGGTATCAATCGGGAGGATAAAACAACATATCCGAAAACAATTTTAATAAAATAAAATTGTTCATAAGAATTCGGGTTCTTTATTTTTAAAGGGATGATCACGGGAATAAAATTCTATTTCGAAAATAAAATCCGTACCTTGTCAAGTCGTCGCACACGCATTCTTTGCGGAACTTGATCGCCGCGGAAGGAGGCGATTGTCGCGTCGTGGAAGGCGTCACGTCATCGCGGAAGGGCGTCGCGTCGACGAACTCTGAGGTTCAAGAACAAAAAGATTTAATTAATAAAAATTAAATCTGTGCGTTGTTAAAAACCACAAAGGAGTTTTAAAAGAAACACGAAGTCTCTTAGCTCAAACAGCTGATCGAAGATTTCGTTGCGGAGGAAGAGACGTCGCAGAAGAACGGTGCAGGAAAGGAAACGTCAGCGTCGCGGCACACGGCGTCGGGTCATCGATTTCCGCAGGTTCGGCATTCTTCGTCGGAGGCCGGAATTCTTCGCATTCTTCTCATTCTTCGCGTTCTTCACGTTCTTCGTGAAGACGGGTGAAGGCACAAGAACTTCTGTCAAAAGCCTCTCAACGTGTAATCCTCCAAAAGTCGGCGTTGGTCTTATTTTATTATTACACCAACAAACGAAAAACAGGTAAGTAACGACCCATTAATTCATAGAATTAATTTAACGAAAGAAACTGCCCATTTAATTCACGAATAAAACCACCCAATTAAATGGTGCGTCAAGAAAATAAGAAAACGCGTCAGTTGACTTCATAATGATAGGTTTTCAAGGGTGCGTTACTTAGTGGAAAAGAAACAGTGGGGCTCGTGCGGGCCTCACCTCACAAATATCCTACCAAGAGGGTAGGATATTTTTGGATAGCACCCTATCTGCATCAACTCAGCTTAAGCCGCTTTAAGTGGATTCAAGTGGCTTCAAAGTTGCTTAAGTGAAATAAAATAAAGTTTGTCGAACAATTTATTTTATTTCTTAACTTTAAGCCCAAAAATTAAAAACCACACCCGAGAAAATGCAACTCTGGAAGAGGCGTTTCTAAGCAAATACCGGCACTGTGATTCCATCGGTGCCCTCAGAATTCGATTCCGAGCACCGGTTCAAAAGTTAGAAAAACCCGCTCGTCCGTTCACTGAACGTACCCAAGCCAAACTTCAGAAAATGATTCCGGGCACACCGGGCATCGGAATCAGCTGCCGTTAGAAACTGCGCTCTTGTAAAATTCCAAAGAAAGTTAAGAAAAAAATTTCCTTGAAATTTACAGGTCTTTACATTACTAACACCTCAGGGTTTTACGTCCTCGTAAAGATACATCATAAACTAGGGAAACAAATGTGGGTACTGAGCAAGCATCTGAGCCTCCTGCTCCCATGTGCTCTCCTGGAGGTTCCTGTGCTTCCATCTGATGCGCACAAGAGGAATCGATTTCCCACGTAGGACCCACTCCTGTCGATCCTCTATCTCCGCCAGGACCTTCGTAAAAGTCACCCCATCATCCACGTCCAGCTCGCCATGGTCAATGATGTGTGTCGAGTCGTGCACGTATCTCCTCAGCTGAGATACGTGGAAGAAGTCGTGCACCCGGTGCAACTGAGGTGGTAGAGCCGGGAGATAAGCCACCTCGCCAATCCTACTGAGGACCTGGAATGGTCCAATGAAGTGTGGAGAAAACTTGCCGCCTTGGCCAAATATCTGCAAACCACGTTGAGGTGAGACACACAAGAAGACGTGGTCGCCATCCTCGAACTCTAGTGGCCTCCGCCTCCAGTCAGCATAAGATTTCTGTCGGCTCTTCGCTATCCTCATCCACTCCTGGATGACCTGGACCTTCTCTGTCATGGCCCGGACCATCTCTGGTCCAACGAGTGCTGACTCCCCAGGGTCTGTCCAGCACAAAGGAGATCTGCAAGGTCTACCGTACAACGCCTCGTATGGTGCCATCCCGATGGTGGAGTGGTAGTTGTTGTTGTACGCGAACTCCACCAAGGGTAGATGATCCTCCCAGCTGCGACCAAAGTCAAGGAAACATGCACGGACCATGTCCTAGAGAGTCTGAATGGTCCTCTCCGTCTGACCATCCGTCTGAGGGTGAAAGGTGGTGCTCAGACATAGCCGCGTCCCAAACGCCTCCTGCAACCCCTTCTAAAGCCAGGAGGTAAATGGAGCGTCTCGATCGGAGAAGATATACGATGACACACCGTGAAGCCGTACAATCACCTGAACGTAGAGATGCCCCAAGCTCTCCACTGAGCCCTGCTCTCTGATGGGTAAGAAGTGTGCCGACTTAGTGAGTCGGTCAACAATCACCCAAATGGAGTCCTGACCTCTAGAAGTGCGTGGAAGTCCAGTCAGGAAGTCCATAGATATCCCGTCCCACTTCCACTCCGGGACCTCCAAGGGCTGTACCAAGCTTGCTGGTACCTGATGCTCTCCCTTCACCTACTGGCACGTGAGGCATTGTGAAACAAACTCTGCCACAACCTTCTTCATGCCCGACCACCAGTGCTGTCGTCTGAGGTCCTGGTACATCTTTTCCACTCCAGGATGTACTTCTAGAGGAGAAATGTGAAACTCTCTCAGCACCACCTCTCGTAAAGCGAATGGTACCAAGGTACGTCCTCTGAAAAGAACGTCGTGCTCTGCTCCAAGGGAGAAACCATCAGGTGCCTATCTTGAGGATAACTGTGCACGCCACATCTCACAGTCAGCGTCCTCACGGTGTGGCTCTCTGACCCGCTGCAGTAGTGGAGGGGTGACTGTGAGAGACTAAAGGAAGGCTGCTCCATCTCTATCCACGAAGGATATCTGCAAAGTGGCTAGCTGCTCTGTCACCTCCTCAAGTAGCTGGATGCCCGTCCACCTGCAGAGGCCATCGACTACCACGTTCCCCTTCCTAGGAGTATATACTATCTCAAAGTCATAGTCCTAGAGGAACTCGAGCCATCACCACTGTCTCAGGTTCAGGTCCTTCTGAGAGAAGATGTACCTGAGACTCTGGTGGTCAGAAAAGACTGTAAAGCGCTCGCCCATCAGATAGTGCCACCAAGTCTTCAGAGAGAATACCACTGCTGCTAACTCCAGGTCATGGGTTGTGTAGTTCTGCTCATGCGGCCTCAACTGACGTGATCCATAGGCAATCACGACCCGCTCCTGCATCAGGACACATCCGATTCCGGTCGCTGATGCATCGTAGTAGACTACGTATCCAACTCCCTCCTCAGGTAACCTCAATATAGGTGCGCTGGTCAATCTCTGTCTCAGCTCCTGGAAGCTCTGCTGACATCTGTCTGACCTCACAAAGGGTTTCCCCTTCTTCGTCAAAGCTGAGAGTGGCACTGCAACTCTGGAGAAGTCTGGCACAAATCTACGATAGTATCCGGCTAGACCCAAGAAACTCCGCACCTCCGTCATGCTCCTGGGTGGCTCCCAAGCTAGCACTGCCTCGATCTTCGCGGGATCCACCGCAACTCCCGCCTCAGAAATGAAGTGCCCCAAGAAGTGGACCTCACGTAACCAGAAATGGCACTTCGAGAGCTTTACATAAAGCTGGTGCTCTCAGAGTGTGTCTAGTACAACCCGCAATTAGTAGGCGTTCTCCTCCTCGGTGGTCGAGTACACCGAAATGTCGTCGATGAAGACTACCACAAATCGATCGAGGTATGGCTGGAAGATACTATTCATGAGGCTCATGAACACTGCTGGAGCGTTGGTTACGCCTAAAGTCATAACCAAGAAGTCATAGTGGCCATATCGACACCTGAAGGCCGTCTTATACACGTTCTCTTCTCAAACTCTGAGCTGATGATAGCCTGACCTGAGGTCTATCTTCGAGAAACACTATGCTCCCTTGAGCTGATCGAAGAGGTCATCAATCCTTGGTAGAGGATACTTGTTCCTTACTGTCACCTGGTTCAGGCGATGATAGTGGACACACAGTCGCAAGCTCCCGTCTGCCTTCTTGGCAAACAATATCGGGGAAGCCCAGGGTGAAACACTAGGTCGGATGGACCCCTTGCCCTAAAAGTCCTCCAACTGTACCCACAGCTCTCGAAGCTCAGCGGGGGCCATCCAATATGCTGGTGTGGATATCGGGGCTGTCTCGGGGTACATATTAATATAAAAGTCTTCATCTCTGCGAGGAGGTAGCCCTGGAACGTCGTCGGGAAAGACATTCGCGTACTGATCCACCACTGTAGGAAAACTAGGACTCCGCACGTCCACTGCTCCAAGGATGAGGCTAGCCAACTGATGAGTGATGGGATGTCCCCTCCTCTGCGAGAGTCCCTCCTGTGCTGTAAAGGCTCCCTTCTCGCCGGTGAAGGTGAACCTGCTCCCGTCGGTGCGTACACATCGCACCTTGCACCTAAAACAGTCAATCTGAGCATGGACTGTAGATAACCAATCCATGCCCAAGATGACGTCGTAAGACCTCGACGCCACTACAAGAAGATCCCATCCGAAGCTCTCTTCTTTTAGAGTAAGCTTACATTGCTGGTACCAGTGCGTAATCGTCGAGTCTGCTCCCGCAGGGGTCTCTAGCCATAAGGATCGAGCCAACGGCTCTGTCGAAATCTCCGAGCTCCGAACAAGCGTAGCGGCTATGAAAGAGTGACTCGCTCCTGTGTCTATAAGAACTGTAGAAAGGGTGGAATAGACATAGATCGTTCCTCAAATCATCTCTGGTGTGCCGTGGTCGTAGGCCTCCGCTGACTGGAGTTGTGCCTGTCTCTGCCCGCTAGCTCCCTGTGGTCGGGGCGGACCTCCTGGTGGTGGTGGTGGCAGAGACTCAAAGCGTCGCCCACCACCTGCTGATCGGCCAGCTCCTCTGCCTCGTCTTCCTCCTCCCTGCGAACCGCCACAGTCGACCCTCTACCTCTGCCTGGGTGGCCCCTCCACTGTCTGCTGCTCCTCGGTACGGCGGGTCGGGCAGTCACGAGCCAGGTGGACCTGCCCGCCGCAGGCGTAGCACTGCCTGCCTCTCGAAAGACTGGCTCCGCGCTGTGTGCCCCACACTACTGAGCCGGTGTCCTGAGCCCTTCTACGAGAGGGTCTGGTCTGCCTGGAACCCTGAGTCATCCGTCAGCTACCTACTGCTGAAGACTCCACTACCTGACGCCCTGCGGTAGGTCTCGCTGCTGAAGTAGACACAGCAAGAAAGCTCTCGATCAGAAGGGCTCGCTCCAGTACTCCTGCCTAGGTGGGGATGCTGAGTGAGATCAACGATGCCCTGATCTCGTGTCTCAATCCCTTCTCAAAGGTCCGGGCCCGAAAGAAGGGGTCTCGTACCATGTCGGTCGAGTAGCGAGAAAGATCGGTAAGCCTCGCCGCGTACTGGGCGACCATCAAGCTGCCCTACTGCAGCTGAAGAAGCTCCTGAATGCGCACCGCACAGAGGGTGGCCGGGACGAACTCTGAGAGGAAGAGGCCCTCAAAGTCTGTCCAGATGAGAGAGGCCTCATCGTGCACCTGGAGCATCAAGATCCACGATCGGCCCGCTACTGCGTGCAGTAGGCTCGCCGCGAGGATCACCATGAGGTCTGCTGGTGTCCTCACTAGCCTGAAAACTCGAACGACCACCTACAGCCAGTCCTCGACTGCCTGGGGGTCCATCTCCCCATGAAACCTGGGTGGTCGCTGGCGCTGGAACTTGTGCAGAGCTCCGAGGCGACGCGCATCGTCAGCAGTCGGTGCTGGAAGCATCGGGGGCTCGGCGGGTAAAGGTATTGCCGGTGCCTCTGCTGTCAACGGGCCCTGTACCGAGGCCTCGTCGCTCGGTGGGCTGTCATCACGCTCTACTCTCGGAACCCTAGATGGATGCCATCGTGGGGCCATCCAGAAAAGTAAACAAGTGCGCCACAGTTAGAACAGTATACCTGGTGATCTGACACAAGTAATCACAAAGAAAACTTAAAACACACATGCAATCAATGTTTTCGTGCATTAAGTCGGAAATCATAAGTCAGGGTCCTGGTGTACGGATACGTCGACCGCCGCACCAAAACTGGACTCCCTAGACTGATAACCACACCCAATACACTAAACACTATTGCTTCACATAGAAGAAAGATCAGAGTCTGCAGTAGAACCAACCACCTCTGATACCAATTTGTCATGACCCGTCCTCAGGGCCCGTTCTGTGACTACCCCAAGCCCGCCTTCCATAGGCCAGGGGCTGGCGACTAGAACCAAGGCATAAATCCCGAAAAAAGGGAAGGCATTTCCTTTGAAAAGTAATCAAGCACCAAAGAGTAAGCAAGTGTAAAAGTAAACACTAAGTGAAAACTGTAACAAGCTGTGCTGAAAGTAAAAGGGGCCTGAAATACAAGCCCAACTATAAAGTACAACTGAAAGGGGAAAACAACAAATGAAAAGAAAAGCCACAGCGCCGAGCCATCCTCTAAAAGTCCCACCTGAAGGGTGGGTACAAATATCCTCTACTGCTCCTCGGGTCCACCTGACTGCTCCGAGTACGTCCCGCCCAGTGGTCCACCTCCAGGTACCGTCTTGCTCTGCAAGTCTCCACCACGATCAGTGTTGTCCGTCGTCTGCAACCAACACAACGTAGTGTGGGCATAGCCCGTGCTGGGGTGAGTATAATCTACTCAGTAGGGACCCCGAGACCCCCGAAGGTCCCCCGAAATCTACAAAGGATAAACCAAAAGGAAAGATACAATCACGAAGTAACATCCGACACTACTTAGGTATATGTCCATACATATACCTAAGTCATCAATTCTCGTTCGGCTCCAACATTCGAGCCCAAGCACAACCCAGTCCACACAGAAAAGTAAAACGTAAACCCACACAGGATAGCACAACACAATCCACGAAGGAGAGCAAAAGTAATCCACATAGGATAGCTCAACACAATCCACAAAGGAGAGTAACACAAGATTCAGCTCACACAGGTATACTTCTTGTATGACGATAAAGATGATCACTGATCCATCTAAGTCGTCAGGCCCATAAAGGATCGAAAGGTACTAACCCTGCAATGACCCACATAGGATCAGACCCACACAGGATCAATAGGTAACTAACCACCGCAAAGACCCACACAGGATCGGGCCCACACAGGACCTGTAGGCGCTGGCTCACACAAAACCGCTGAGCGCTGACCCACACAGGATTGGATCCACACAAGATCTGTAGCACTGATCCACGTAGGATCGCTGAGTGCAGTAGTCGTTGCAGTCCACTGAGGATCTCTGCACAGTCGTCGTCGTAGTCCACTGAGGATCTCCGCACAGTCGTCGAAGTCGCAGTCCACTAAGGATCTCTGCACAGTCGTCGAAGTCGCATCCAACACTAGGGTTCCCGCACACATCAAACTCGTTCGGGAGGGTCCGCTTCACGAGGCGAGAGGCTGATACATCAACTGACACAAAGTCCGAGGTTGATGTATCCAAAAGTTCCGTATCGTCATCAGGAACTGAACGACGCAGATGGCGTGTCAATCGGACGCCCGGTCTGAGAGTTATTGGCTTTTTCGTCCCAGGGGCCCGGTTGGTTTTTAAGGTAAAACCAACCCGACCATACTCCACCTACGTCCAAACCTCGAACAGAGTATGCCAAAAGATCCATCTCACTTAGATGAAACCACCAAAGCTGGCGGCATGTCAATCAGACGTCCGTAGCTCAAGATATGAGCGTTTCCACTCTGAGGGCCCGGTTGGTTTCGTGTACGAACCAACCCGGCTAAACCCAAAGTATTCCAAAACCTTGGGTGCGATATACCGAAACGACCGTCTCGATCCAAGGATCACATTTCCGCTGACGGCACATCGTTCGGATGACCGTAGCTCAAGTTACTGGAAAACGATCGAAAACGGTCTGATGACGTGGGGTCCGGGTCCGGCCCGACCCCCCCTGGGTCGGCCGAACCGGGTCGACCTGGTCTGACCCGGCTGGACCCGGTCTGGTCTGACTAGGGCACAGCCCAACCGGTCGGACCGGCCTAGCTCGGCTCAGCCGAGCGGCCGAGCACGACAGCTGCGGGGCGCCGCCCCCGCGGGTTGAGGAAGCCGCAGCCCTCGAGGGGCCGCGCTGGATCAGCGGACGCGGCATGTAACCACGTCCCATGCGTGCGAGCCAGACTCGCGTGGCCGCGGGTCCGCTGGTCATCACCGCCGCGGCTTCAGCCGCGGAGGCCCTGTCCGGCGGCGCGCTGGGGCGCCGCCGCCTCCGGCGACCCGCACCGCCAGTAGCTTCCACGGGCCACCGGAGTTGCTCTGGTGGTCCGTTTTCCTTTCCGTCTACGCCCCTGTTCCTCACGGGTTCCGTTTTTCATTGCGGGATCATAAAATCGCCCTTGTGTCACGTTCTGTTGTTGCCCGCCAAATCCGCAAAACAACAAAGAATGGAGGAGGGTTGTCGGGCCGTGTTCGTTTGGCCCGCACCCTCTGCGTTAGACGGTATCAATCGGGAGGATAAAACAACATATCCGAAAACAATTTTAATAAAATAAAATTGTTCATAAGAATCCGGGTTATTTTTTTTAAAAGGGATGATCACGGGAATAAAAAGGGATTTCCAAAATAAAATCCCTACCTTGTCATGTCATCGCACGCGCGTTCTTCGCGGAACTTGATCGCCGCGGAAGAAGGCGATCGTTGCGTCGCGGAAGGCGTCGCGTCGTCGCAGAAGTGCGTCGCGTCGACGAACTCCGAGGTTCAAGAACAAAAAGATTTAATTAATAAAAATTAAATCTGTGCTTTGTTAAAAACCACAAAGGAGTTTTAAAATAAACCTGGAGTCTCTTACCTCAAACAGCTGATCGAAGATTTCGTTGCGGAGGAAGAGACGTCGCAGAAGAACGTTGCAGGAAAGGAAAATTCGGCGTCGCGGCACACAACGTCGCGTCGTCGATTTCCGCAGGTTCGGCGTTCTTTGTCGGAGGCCGGCGTTCTTCGCGTTCTTCGCGAAGAAGGGTAAAGGCACAAGAACTTCTGTCAAAATCCTCTCAACGTGTAATCCTTCAAAAGTCGGCGTTGGTCTTATTTTATTATTATGCCAACAAACAAAAAAGAGGTAAGTAACGACCCATTAATTTGTAGAATTAATTTAACGAAAGAAACTGCCCATTTAATTCACGAATAAAACTGCCCAATTAAATGGTGCATTAAGAAAATAAGAAAATGCGTCAGTTGACTTCATAATGACGGGTTTTCGCGGGTGCGTTACTTAGCGGAAAAGAAACGGTGGGGCTCGTGCGGGCCTCATCTCACAAATATCCTAACAAGAGGGTATGATATTTTTGGATAGCACCCTATCCGCATCAACTCAGCTTAACCTGCTTTAAGTGGCTTCAAGTGGCTTCAAATTGGATTAAGTGAAATAAAATAAAGTTTGTCGAACTATTTATTTTATTTCTTAACTTTAAGCCCAAAAATTAAAAACCACACCTGAGCAAACGCAACTCCGGAAGAGGCGTTTCTAAGCAAATACCGGCACTGTGCTTCAATCGGTGCCCTCAGAATTCGATTCCGAGCACCGGTTCAAAAGTTAGAAAAACCCGCTCGTCTGTTCACTGAATGTACCCATGCCAAACTTCAGAAAATGATTCCGGGCACACCGGGCCTCAGAATCAGGTGCCGTCAGAAACTGCGCTCTTGTAAAATTCCAAAGAAAATTAAGAAAAAAATTTCCTTAAAATTTATGGGTCTTTACAATAAACCATATCCTATTTAAGTTTTTTCTATTTAGGATTTTTATGTATTTAGATCATTTAATAAAATATTTTTTATTATAAAATATCATTAACGTTTTTTGGAACTATTCATTTAATCTAACTTTAAAAAAACATTAAAAAAGGAATTAAATTAAAATACTTTTAAATATTCATAATATTTTATATTTTTCAATAAAATTTTTTGGACACTATAACTCAGTGAAATAATATTACTTTTCACTTTTTTAATATCATTTACTTGATTTTTATACTGTCTGTACAAGCACTATGTCAAAGTTACATAAGTATTTAAGGTATTTATTTCATAATTAAAAATTTAAAATAATTATCCAAGTTAAAAAAATTAATTCATATTTCATATATCCATTTATAATAAAACATAAGTTTTTTATCCATATCACAAAATATTATATATATTAAATGAAATAAAGTGATTTTTTACCTTTTCTTTTTCTTAAATATATTAAAGTCAAAAATACAAGTTAAATTGATATAAAAGGCCATATATTAATTTTTTATGAAATAAAATCATATAATGAAATAATTTCAAGTGTATAAATGAATTTTAATCCTTATCATATTAGTTTTAATCCTAATTAACAAATTTTACCATTACTATGGTAACAAAAATTTACTATTGATTCTATTCATGATGACCAAAAATAAAATGGGAATATTTACCAAATTTAAACTTCATGATTCCAAATATGGAATCCATTTTTCCATATTAAATTTATAAAATTGGAATACTTTAGTTTAAAATTAAACCACATAACATGATGAAAAACTATTTTTTAGAAAAATGCCTATTTAAGTATTAAAATAATTTTATTCCAAATTAAAGTATAAAATTCACTAAAAACACCTTAATTATATTTTTCTAATTTTAAGTAACTAATTAAAATTATAATATAATCCTAAATATAATTTAAATTCACATATACTTGAAAATTAAATATAGTTTCGAATAAAAATCAGTATTTTTCACTATTTATCAAAAATCAAACTTTTTTTAATTTTTTCAGAAATTCATCATAATATATTTTTGAACTGTTAAATTCAAAAATTAATTTATTTTTTTCAAAAAAATTACATAATATGTAAATCATGCTTTTAGATACAACCATATAATACATAAAAATCCAATTTGGTTACAATTAAGGATTTTTTTCCTTTTGACTAAAACATTACCTAGTATTATTATAATGAATATAAATTGATAAAATAAAATGAATAAATATTAATAAAATATGAAATTTATTTTTTATAACATTACCTTATTTGTTAAATTTTTATTCCTTTTGAAAATTGGGTCCTCACTACTTTTTTCATTACCTAAAAAAGTGTAGATATATTTTCTTTATTGAATTTTAAAATTACCATAATGCTTATTCAGTGACATAAGTTTTCCAAAAAAAATTAAATTGATGAATTATTTTATTCCAAAAAACATTCCGTCTATGTTAAATAATCTATACTAGATATTCCTCACGATAAATATTCTCTTCCAATTGAACTACCTCAGGGATCAAAACATGAGAAGCATCTGACACATAATTTCTTAACAAAAACACATGAAATACATTATGTAACTAAGATAAAATCACAATAAAGAACACCCAATAATTATTTTATCCAAATTTATATAGGATTTCATATAGTTTAATGAACTGAAGACCAAACTTTCCCTTTCTACCAAAATTCTTAACACTTTTCCCCAGTAATACTTAAAAAAACACGATCGACTACCTCAAAAGAAAGATATTTCCTCTGGTTATCCACATAAATTTTCTTCCCACTTTGTGCCATCATCACTTGATGATGAATCATCTTCACCTTTTCAGGAATTTATTCTTCCAAATTTGGTCTCAAAAACATTTTTTCACCTACTTTATCCCAACAAGATACACTCTGACATCACTTGCCATATAAAGCCTCAAAAGTGCCTTCTATATACTGTAATGAAAAATATTATTATAATGAAATAAAACTATAAAATATTTTTATACCAAATTTACTATTAATCCATTAAATGACCTCAAAGCATGTATTCCAAAGTCTGAGTCGTTCTCTCTAACAGTCTATCAGATTGAGGATGAAAATTTGTATTGAAATTTAATTTTTTACAATTGAATTCTGAAGAATTTTCCAAAAATAAGAAGTGAATATGGGATCATGATTAGATAATGTAGAGAGTGTAACTTTTTTTAAATTGATTATCTCTTTGAGATATAGTTGAGAAAACTTATCTAAAGATAATTTATCTCGAATATGAAGGAAATAAATTTATTTTTTAATTGATAAAAAATATCCTAAATAAAATTATTACCTTAAGACGTATTTGAAAATCCATTTGTAAAATCCATTGAAATATTTTATCATTTCCACTCTGTCCCTTAGAAAGGATGAAGAATAACCTTTGGTAATTTTTATTTTTATTGAACCAGTTGAAAAATATAACATTTCATGGAAAATTCAATGATATATTTTTCATTCCATACGACCATTAGTATCCATAAAGGTCTCTAAAAAAACTAGTACTATTAGGGTGAATGTAAAACATAGAACTACAATCTTCACTCAATAATTATCTCTTTAAATAGGAATCACAAGGTACACTTAATATCTTTTCAAATATGATAACACATTCTTCATCAATATTATACTCTATAAACTTAACCTTCATAATAAATTCTAACTTTTCCTATAAAACATGATCCTTTCTCTATGCTTGCTGAATTATTTCTGATAGAGATGATTATTATATCACCTAAAAAAATATAGGGAGTTCATACAAGCACAATTTCAAGGGCAAAATTCATCAAATAATTAACCAAAGGGTCATGTTCTAAACATAAAATTGTTAATGAAGTATATATTTCTAACTGAAATAATTGGATACTTTTATCTTTTCTATGATGTTAATGAATCGTGAAGTCCTGATCCTTAATTAGTTTTAGTCATCTTCTCCACCACATGTGAAACTATTTTATAATTCAATAAATAATTAAATATTTTATGATCAGTATATATTTAATACTTTAATACATATAAATGATGCCTCTAAATTTTTAAATTAAAAAAAACAATAACTAAATTCAGATCATGTGTAGGATAATTTAATTGATGAGTTTTTATTGACATAAAACATTAGAAATTACCTGATGATTCTTTATGAGAACACAACTAGACCCATTCAATAATTAATTACTATACATACCAAATTAACTATTTCTATAAGGAATACATAAAATTGGAGCATTCACCAATTTTTTTAGTTACTAGAAAAAATCATTAAACTATTTCATCTAGATTAATTAAACTCCATTTCGTGTTAAATTTGTTAGTGGGATAAATAACCAAGCAATTTTTTCAATAATCCATCAGTAGTAACCCACTAATCAAATAAAATTATGAATATTTGATAAATTTTAGGTCTTTTCCATTCTACAACAACTTCCATTTTATTAGGGTCAATAGTTTTTCCATATTTAGAAAAAATATATCAAAGAAATTATTTTTTTTTCAATAAAAATTAACACTTACTAAATTTTCCATATAAAAAATTTTCTTTTATAGTTTGGAAAAAAATCCTTAGGTGTATTTTATGTTCCTCATGAATTTTAGAATATACCAAAATATCATCATAAAAAAACGAAAAACATATCTAAATAGTTATGAAAGACTCTATTTATAAGATATATGAATACAATTAGAGCCTTAGAAAATTCAAAAGGTATAAATACAAATTAATAACATTTGTATCTAGTCTGAGACACAACCTTCAAAATATATTCCTCCTTAACCTTTAATTGATGTAACCCTAGCCTGAGATCAATCTTTATAATATTCCATGCTATTTGGAGCTAATCAAATAAATAATTGATATGAGGAAAAATAAACTGATTCTTAATAGTGATGTTATTCAAGGCTCCACAGTCAATTAAAATTATCATTGGACCATATTTCTTTTTAACAAATAAAATGGGAGAACCCCATGGTGAAGTTCTAGGATTAATGGAGGCTTTATAAGGAAAATATTTTAACTTATTTTTCAATTCCAAAAGTTTTACTTAAGCCATTGGATAAGGTGTTTTGAAATAGGATTATCATTAGACACTAATTAGATAGTAAACTCAACCTCCTCATTAAGAATTACCCTAGTGAAATCACCAAAATATATATATACATATTCCTTCACTAATGGAATGTAACTAATTTGAACTATTTATTTCTTTTCAATAATATGATCTAGGTTAATTTCACTTCCATCTCTAATCAATTTATTATTTCTTGAAATGTTATCAAAGTTATGATTTCATAAAAGATTAATTTTCTTTGATCTTTAATAAATCTTATAGTGATAAATTGAAAAAAATAAATACCCAAAATAATATAAACTATACCATGGTCAGCTCAAAAAGATTCACAGGATTAACAACAACATTGATAATAATAGGAAGATTCCTACAAATATACTTTGCTTTAGTATTTCCACATAAAGTTTACACTAAGTGTTATATATTATTTTTTTGATATGATAACCCAATTTTACCTGAAAATTCCTCAAAAATAAAGGAATGTGAAGATATAGATTAAAACATGGCACTGGTATAATTAGAATAAATATGGAATGTACTTGTAATATCTTAATTATATGGAATAACATAAAACATATTTGTAGAATAGGTTTTTTTCCATAAATTTTTAATTTTGATCTTGATGACTTACTTACTTAATTATTATTTTTGGAAAATTAATCACATAATGACCCATATCTTTTCAATTAATGAATCTTACCACCAAATTTTCATTATTTTTATAATAATTTTCTTTATAATAATGAGTCATATATCCTAAATTTCCACATGAAAACAATTCCCTAATTTTAAAATACATTAACCAAGGTGATATTTATCACATCTATCACAATATGAAAATTTTATTTTCTTACCTCTAGATTTTTTAAAGGATGTTTCCCCATTGAATTCCATATGGACCTTTTCTTATACGTGTTTTTATGGAATACATAATCATAAATAAAAAATAAATTTATACCTTATTAGAACATAAAAAAATCTTTTAATAAAATTTTATTTCATAGGAAGCCAATGATCTTTGATATCTTGTATTTAATCCTGAGTAAAAATGACTAATTTTACTACCATGATCCCAGATAAATTTAGTTCATGCCTTGAAAATCAAGTGAAGTTTAATTTTTATAAGACCACTGAATCTTCCTAATGTTATCTCAATTACAAGAATTATATTTCCATTATAGGTTGAAAAACCTTAGGAAAATATTTTTCAAGGGAAATATTCTAAAATTTATCCCATTGAAAGGTATCAATCTCTTCTATTTTTATGATATCCTTAAACTTCGTCTCCAAATAGTCTGATTAACATTTAAAATGAAAAATAGAAAAATTTACCTTTTGGTTCTCTGAATGACCCATGACTTAAAATATTTTTTATAGTGTTTCATTCTATCCTTAATCTACTATATGGTCCGATGATGCACTAAATGACAGAGTTTGTTATTTCATGAAATTCTATACTACATACATGTTCCTCTGTAGAGAACGCGGTTTGTATCTCAAATATATACCACCAAAATTTATGTCCAATGTGAAATGATCCATCAAAAAATATAAATATACTAAGTTTTAATTCCAACCATTCAATGTTACTGATTTAAAAGGATATTATCTTCTTGGTGCCTTCATAATTCATCTTCCTTGATTCCTATGTGAAAAACCATTCCAAAAAGACTTAGTTTAGATGAATAAATTTGGTAATATTTATATTATATATTATTATAACCCTAGATTATCATCTCTTAAGGGTAATTAGTTATATTATCCTAACCTATAAAAGTATCTAAACATTTACACTAATACCAACTATAATTATCCAATCCTTATTCAATCCAAAATTTCATTTTTATATAAGAATTAATTTTCTTGCATTCCTAAAGATATTTTTATGTATAGAGTTTTATTGAATTATATTATAACTCTTATATAAAATAAAATACATTTAAATTTTTACAATTCCTTTTAGAATCCATTTTTCCAGTAATAGAAGAATTTTGAACTAAAAAATGTTTTATTTTCGTGATAAATATTTTTAATTTTCAACTTGACTTATTTTTCCTTCCTTATCATCCTTAAATACTATAAAAAACATTTTAAAATACTAGACACGAACAAAAAGTTAATTAGGGTTTATAAAAAATAAAAAAGAAACTAGTTAGTCCATTTTAAAACCATGGGATCATAAAAGAGAGTTTACCTCTAATATAATAAACATTGAGATAAAATAATAATATACATACACGTGAAATAAAAATTACTTCCCAAAGCATTTCATAAAAAAATTTATAATAAAACATCAAGGAAAAAAATCATAATCATGAGGTTTTACTAGGAAACACAAGAACCTATAAATACATTTTCTTAAAAACATATATTTTTTACCCTAAAATTGAGCAATCTTTCATTTCAAAAAAAATATCATTCACTTAACTTTTAAAATAAAATGATTTACCCGGAAACTCATTATCAAGAATAGAAAAGTCATGTTGGTTCCTTGGGAAATCATATTCATAGAACCTTAACAATAAACCCTACAATTAGAATAACTATTATAGTTGACTTCCAACATAATTATCTGGAGAACATTATAATTACCCAATGAATTAGGAAGCTCTATTAGAATCACCCGTCATCATGAGATATATCATGAACATTGTAACATCCATAGTAAATAAAGAATAAGACATTTTCATATATTTTAATTAAATATTAAATTTAATTTAAAGTGGATTCCTTGTTCGATGGAGTACCCGATACACAACAATGGGTTTCTTTGAAATCATATGTTGCACACAATATTGGGTCATACTGAAAAATAATAATATAATATTATTTTAAATGGTAGTTAACGACTAGATATTGTAATGGAAGGAATGAACAAAAATAACTAAAATATAATTATACATGTGTGTTAAATGTTTTTACATTTATCCAATAAATTTTAGAGGCTTAAAATAAGAAAGAATCCATTTCAAGCATAAATACTCTAATATTCTTTAAAGGGACAATTTACAACCTTTTGATGACGAACCATTTTCAAATCTAGTTTTTGTCACTTTTGTATGTTCTATTTGAAAAAATAATATTATTATTTAGAATCGGGACATAAAATTTTACTTTGGATGAAATTTTTATATTTTTCTGATAAAATTCATTTTTAATGAACAGTAAAAAATGCTATATTTTAATTCAAAACTGTATTTTAATCTAATTTATTTATATGGTTTGATTATCTTTTTAATTTTTTAAAAGTGTAATTATATCATGTTTTTACCATTTAATCCAATGTTGGTCATTGTAAGTAATTTCACTTTGAAATTGTACATAAACAAGTGTCAATATTTTGACAATTATTATTTCTTAAAAACACGATTTTTGTTTTGACAGTGAGAATTAATTTTAAATTATTTTTTGCCACTTATGTGTTTTTAATTTGGAAATATGGATTCCATATTTTGAATCATGAGGTCCAAATTGTGTAAATAATTAACTTTTATTTTGAGACATTATGAATATTTTCTTTAGTAAATATTTTATTTAACATGGTTAAAGGGTAAATCTGGTAAATAAGGGTAAAAAAGTAATATTATAATAATATTAAATTACCCTAACATGTGTTATGTTCCTATTGGTTGATACATTTCCGGCCATGGGAATCCTTGGGTCGATTTTGGGACCCCATGGAGCCACTTGGGAGTGATAATGACACTTTATATTAATTAATTTTAAGTTAAGACAAAGATGACATAAACATATATTTTTTTGAAAATCAATTTTTACATGGGGTTAAATAAGTTATATCCTTGACTATAAATATTAATTAGAAAGATAAAAATATTTCATATATCATGGTATTTGTTTTATAATGTTTAGACATCAAATAAATAAAATTATTTATGACACAATAATGATAAAATGTTTACGTCATTAATGAATGATTTAAATAAATAAGACTATTAAAAAATATCAAATCCTGTCCAATTCTTATTATATGATCTTATTTATAACATTATTCATATTATATTTTAATTTAATGAGTTTTGGACCTTTATTAACTGAAAATCATTATATAATAAAATAATATTTTCAAACTTTCCTAAAGAGACCCTCCTCCCCCTTATAAATATCCCTCACCTCTAACCCATTAATCACACCTCTCATGCCCCTTGGATAATCAAAAATCTACCTAAATAAGCTCCCTAAATCCCTATATTAATCATATAAGCCTTATATTAGGTATAAGACACTTCAAGTAATCATTTTGGTTCAAACCAAAAGGAGATACCTGATTTAAAGGTAACATGTTCTCTTAAGTTCTTTTATATTATTTTACTTATACAACCCCCTATACTATTTTTATTCCTTTATTTTATAACAAAACAAGTATAATAAATATACTAGGTCATTTTTATGAGAATTATTCAAACTACATTTACACACACCTCTATCTAATGGATACAAACATACTGTTTCTGTGGACGAAGAACTACTACCTCCTGAAACGATGATTCTTCGCATATCTACAACTGCCTCTTATAGTGGCCGTTATGATGGAACTGTATTTATATGTTATATATATTATATTTATATTATATCTATACTTATATATTTTTCATTTATAGCATACCTTTATGGTTTCCATAATAGGTAAAGTCAATAATTTCATTTGAGGAAGTGCAGACTACCACCCCCTCAAAGTGATATGAATCGTTCATGCCATACCTGGGAAGTATAAAGGATGGATTTAATAAAATTATATAAAATATTATACTGGAATTATAATATACCTATGTATAATTAATTTTTCATTCCATTAAAATATGAAAAAGAAATTAAAGTAGCGTTCATGCGTACGTACGACCTACCATCTCAATGAATGATGCTTTTCATTTCTTATCTTATATCAAAATGTTATATACTGTTATAAATAAATATATATATATATAATGGATATATATGACATATATGATATCTAAATCATGAATATCATTATGGAGATAATGGAATTTTGATCACATGGACAATTTATAATTACAACAAGTTCATTTTTAACTCAAGTTCAAAACATCGAAAAAATGTCCGATATGAACTCAAATATTTAACTAATTGTTATAGAAAGGTAATAAGTGATATAAAAGGAATAATAAACTTTAAAAAGGTTCTTAATCAATTAAAAATTAACTTAATTTTATTATTGATGAAATTAAAAAATGAAAGGGTCAAGTCAGACACAAGGTAAGGGACTTTTTCTGAACCTCCTTTCATTGAGGCATGTTTTGATAATATACACCACCTTCTTTTATATAGTATATAATAAAACCCGTTGAATTTTAATTTCATTAAAATGGAATCTTTTTTCTGTGAATCATTTTACTAAATGAAAAAGGGATGTTTTTAACATTTGTAGTGACAATGGCCTCTTCGCCGCCGTAATCGTTAGTTGGCTTCCTCTATAAGCCTTAATGTTTTAAAATGAAAAAGAAACCACTTATTATTTTATTGGGTGTTTTGGAATTGAAAATGTTTTTTGAAATAGATTTATTATTTTAATATCTTGAAATGATTTCAAATGAAATATTATTAATGAAATATTTATATTTGCAATATTTTATGTGTTATGATTTTATAATGGTACTTGGACATTTGACGGGTAGTTACGTGATAAACCAAATGAAGGGTGGTTGCATGATAAACCAGGATGGGTGGTTATGTTATAACCTCTAATGCGTTAGGTATGGAAGTCATCCGTATGACTATTCCATTTAGTGATATGTGTGGAAGTCCACCATATGGTTATTCCATTTAATTATATTTATGTACCAAATTACCTTTATATGTGATATATTATTTATATGAATTGTATGGAAATATTTTGGTTATAAAAGATTAATAAATGATATTTTACTCAGTGGGGAGTATTTTCTACTTCATAAAGGTAAAAAGTATTACTTATGTTAAAGTATTCATGGTTTACTTGTTGTTTTGAAAAACTAACAATTTTCCTTCTTTGTGTATCTCTTACTAAGCTTTTTATGCTCATCCCAGGTTTTTTTAAATATTTTTCACCAGACTTAAAGATGAATAGGGTCATGGATGGGATCAAGGAATAGTCATGATATCTAAAATATGGAACTAGACATGACTTTTTTTCTAGTGTTTTTATTTTATAAAAAAATGGATACTGAGTTGAAGTGTCTACATGTAATATTTAAATTTCTATGTATATGTTATGTCCCTATTCTCTAAATCACTAAACCAGAAAAGAACCTCAATGTGAATTATTTATTTAATTCAATATTATGTATTATGTTATGGCTAGGTCCTTATAGTTGGTATCAGATGTCAGTTTAGACAACTTTAAGAGTTAGGATATTGTCAAATTAATATCTATAAATTAATTTATGGAAAGATTGAAATGATATAGAATTTATAGATTACCATGTTGCTTCACCTAAGATATTTCTATGTTCAGAATGTTTTTCCGCATAGGAAACATTGAAACAATGTTGGGAAGGCATATAGGGGAGAATTACCTTCCAAATCAACAACCTGAGATAGTTGGAATCAGAACTAAATAGTTAGTTGCAGTGATGGCATAATTGACTCAGGCTATAAATGGTGGTGCTAACCATGCATGAGATCAGCTAGATTAACCACAAATGAACATGCCGATAGTATATCATTTAATGAGGCAACATCCCCAATCATTCAGAGGATCATATGACCCTATTCTAGCTGAAGGGTGGATTAAAGCACTAGAAAAGATTTGCGATTTCATGGGGTGTTCAGAACATCAAAAGGTTAGTCTTGTTATTTACCATTTTTAATGTGAATATGATCAGTGGTGTTCATTGGTGAAAAATATCAGGGATAGTGAGGATATTGATGCTATTGATTGGGTTGAATTCAAATTTATGCTTCTAGAGAAATATTTTCCTAAGGTGGTTTGACTTAGGATGGAAAAACAATTCTTAAAATTGAGGCATGATGATGACTAAATGACTGCTTATGAAGAAAAGTTCACTCGACTGGTATGGTATGCTCCAAATTTCATATGAGATATTGATAGTAAGATTAATCAATTTGTCTTAGGAATAAAGCTGCGATATCGAAGATAATTAGCCTCTCGTGAATTAAAAAGCTTTGAGAAACTTGTCAGATGTTCCGAGAAGGTAAAAATAGACTATTCTAATGATCAGGTGTTCCAAGAGAGCAGACAAAAGAAGAGGTCTTGTTAGTAGGAAAAGGGAAATAATTCATCAAATAATCCAAGAGGTAAGAAACTTAAATATCCATCATGTGATAAGTGTGGTAAAAATAATCATGGAGAATGTTTATTAAGATATGGAAAGTGCTTCCGATGTGTTAAGTTTGGTCATATTGCTCATAACTGTAAGGAAGATGATCAAGAAGGCAATGAAAAGCTAGCAGTTATTTGTTTTAAGTGAAATGAACGGGGTAATTATGAAAATGAGTGTCCAGAAAAGAACTTAACTGAGGGAAAGAAGCCTGACTATAACCAAAAGGGTTGGCGAACTAATTTTCAACTACTTCAGTAGATGTTGGGCCATTGAATGATGTAGTATCAGGTAAACTATTTAATTATTCAGATTATGCCAATGTGTTGTTTGATTTAGGGTCTACAAATTCTTTCATTTTAGATAAGATTTCTAGTAAATTGGGAATTCCATCCCAAGATATGAATTCCGAACCTATGGTAAAAATACCTAGGAGAAATGTTGAGACAAAAAGAAATTATAAGAACCTTCCCATCCTTGTGTGCGGAAGGAATCCACCTAAAAACCTTATTGTTTTTTCTTTTAGTAGAGTTTGATGTTATTTTGGGCATGGATTGGCTTTACATTTATCATTGTAAGATTTAATGTAGAGATAAAGTTGTTTATTTTCAGAAATAATTTCGATTTGTGTACAGGAAAGAACCCTTACTTTTGATTACATATCATGAAGCTGAGAAACTAGTAAAAGATGGAAATGAATGTTACCTTTCCCATATTGTTGAAAATAAAAGGAACTATTCAGATTAATGACATTCCAGTGGTAAATGAGTATCTTGATGTTTTTCCTAACGAGTTTCCAAGTGTAATTCCAAATTGGGAATTTGAATTTACTGTTGACTTAGTTCCTGATGCTAATCCAATTTCAAAACCCCCTTAATGAATGGCTCAAATTAAACTTTTATAGTTAAAGAAGAAATTTCTGGAGTTATTAGATAAAGGTTTCATTTGACCTAGCACATCACCATGGGGATCGTGTCTTATTTGTTAAAAATAATGATGGTTCAATGAGACTTTTCATTGATTATAGAGCATTGAATAAAATCACTTTTAAGAACAAGTATCCTTTGCCTCATATCAATGATTTGTTTGATCAACTCTAGGGAAATTAGTATTTTTCAAAGATTGAATTGAGTTCGGGGTACCATCTGTTAAAAGTAATGAAAGGATACATTCCAAAGACCACATTTTGTTTTAGATATAGCCATTATGAATTTGTGGTTATGCCTTTTGGATTAACCAATTCACCTATTATATTCGTGGATCTTATGAATAGAATTTTCCATGAGTTATTGGATAAATTTGTTGTTGTGTTCATTTGTTATATTTTGGTTTATTCCAAAAGTAAATAGGAACATGAAAGTCATTTAATGGTTGTCTTGAAAACCTTAAAAGAAAAGAAATTGTTTGGAAAATTCATAATGTGTGAGTTTTGGTTATAACAAATTTCATTCCTTGGTCACATTGTTTCCAAAAATTTCATAACTATTGATCCTACTAAAACAAAACTTGTTGAATAATGGACAAGACCCACAAATATAATCAAGATACATAGTTTTTTTGGTTTGGCAGGTTATTACTGGAGGTTTGTTGAAAATTTTTCACACTTATCTATCCCAATGAATAAGTTAACTCGAAAAGGTGTTAAGTTTATTTGGAAAAAAGAATGTGATGATTTCTTTCAGGTATTGAAAAGAAGATTGGTGAATGCTCTAGTTTTGGGACTACCATCTAGATATGGTGAGTTTGTTATCTATATTGATGCTTAGTTGAAAGGAATTGGATGGGTACTTATGACGAATGATAAGGCAATTGCTTATACTTCATGTTAGTTGAAACCTCATGGGTTAAATTACACTAAACATGATTTAGAATAGCTATTGTTGTTTTTTATTTAAAAATTTGGAGGCATCATCTGTATAGAGTAAAATGTGATATATATACTGACCCCAAAATTTTGAAGTATATATTCAATCAAAATGAATTGAACATGAGAAAGAGGAGTTGGATGGAATTAATCAAGGATTATGATTGCACAATTCATTTCCATATAGGAAAGGAAAATAAAGTGGCTGATACTTTGAGTCGAAAGAGTAATGCTACATTAAACGCGTTACATTTGGAACAAGATCCTTTGACTAAATACTTGATGAACTTTTTCATAGAAGTTGTTGGTGCATGAAATTCCTCTATTTTGTTTTAGGTGTCAATGAAATCATCTCTATCAGGTGGAATTAAGCAAGTGTAGAAGGAAGACAGTGAGGTGTAGAAAAAGGTATAGTTGGTTCATAAGGGTAAGTTTTCTGATTTTAACATTGATAAAGATTGTATTTTTAGATTTGGGAAGATATTATGCATGCATCATGATTCACAGTTGAAGAATGAGTTCTTATGTGAAGCTCATAGTTCTCCATTTTCAGTTAATCTGGGAAGTACTATGATGTATAGAGATCTTTGGGAGTATTACTGGTGGGATGGAATGAAAAGAGGTATTGTTGACTTTACTGTGAAGTGTTTGAATTATCAACATGTTAAAGCAGAGCAGTAGTTACCATAAGGGATGATTTAGTCTTTTCCATTGCTAGAGTGGAAATGAAAAAATATATCCATGGACTTCATTGTGGGATTACCAAAGACATATCAAGGTAATAATGCAATTTGGGTTATTGTAGATCAATTGACTAAATCATCTCATTTACTTCCTATTCGAGATACTTTGTCTCTAGATCAACTTTCTCAGGTATTTGTTAAAGAGATAGTCAGGTTACATGGAGTTACCCTCTCCATTGTATCTGATTGTGATCCCAAGTTCACATCTAACTTTTGTAAAGGCCTTTAGAAGTCATTGTGTACTGAATTAAATTTTAGTACAAATTTTCATCCACAATCAGATGGTAATTCAGAATGAACAATTCATACATTGGAGGATATGTTACATGATTGTTCAATGAATTAACAGGGAAGTTGGGACCAATATCTTTATTTGGATAAATTTTCTTATAATAATAGTTTTTATACCAGTATACAGATGGCTCCGTTTGAGGCATTATATGGAAAGTGGTGTCGGACTCTAGGTTTTTGGAATGAAGTAGGCAAAAGGAAACTAATGGGACCAAAATTGGTAGAAGAGATGGAAAAGAAAGTTTAGTTGATTTAGAATCTCATGAGAATAGCTCAGAGTAGGTAGAAAAGCTATGCGGATAACTGGAGGGCGGATCTCTCTTTTTAGGTAGGTGATCTTGTCTTTCTCAAATTTTCTCAATGGAAAAGTGTGATGCATTTTGGTAAGAAGGTAAAGTTGAGTCTGAGGTTTATTAGACCTTATCAAATCCTTTAAAAAGTTAGACCAGTTTCCTATAGAGTGGATTTACATCCAATTTTATCCTAGGTACATAATTTTTTTCTTGTTTTAATATTAAGAATGTTTTTCCACATCCATCTTATATTTTGAGCCCATAGGTAGTTCAGTTGGAAGTGAATCTATCTTATGAGGAATAACTAGTCGAGATTGTTGACTGAAGAGAGAAAGTGTTGCGGAATAACGTAATTCATCAAGTAAAGGTTTTGTGAAAAAATCATATGGTTGAAGATGCCACATGGGAATCATAAAATTCTATGAGGTATAAATAACCCCATTTATTTGATAAGTGAATAAAATTGTGAGGATGTAATTTCCAAAAGGGGGTAAGGATGTAACATCCCATATAAATAAAGAAGAAGACATTTTCATATTTATGAATTAAATATTAATTTTACTTTAAATTGGATTCCATGTTCGATATCATACCCAATACACAACAACGGGTTTCTTTGAAATCTTACGTTGCACACAATGTTGGTTCATACTAAAAAGTAATAATATAATATTACTTTAAATAGTAGTTAACACATAACTATTGGAAGATAAAGAACGAATAGAACTAACTAAAATATTAGTTTTCATATTTTTTAAATGTTTTTACATTTTTCCATCAAATTTTAGAGGCTTAGAATAAGAAAGAATCCAATTTTAAGCATAAATACTCTAATATTCTTTAAAGGGTCAATTTACCACCATTTGATGGCGAACAATTTTTAAATATAGTTTTTTTCACTTTTATATGTTCTATTTGAAAAAAATAATATTTTTCTTTAGAATAGGGATATCAAAATTTACTTTGTATGAAATTTTGGTATTTTTCTGATTAAATTCATTTTTTAAATGAATTGTGAAAAATACTGTATTTTAATTCAAAACTGTATTGTAATCTAATTTATTTATATGGTTAGATTATATTTCTAATTGGCTTTAAAGTGTAATTAGATTATGTTTTTTTCATTTAATCCAATTTTGGTCATTGGAAGTAATTTTATTTTGAAATTGGACATTAGCAATTGTCAATCTTTTGATATTTATTATTTTTAAAAACATGCTTTTTGTTTTGACAGCGGGAATTAATTTTAAATTAATTTCTACTACATAAGTGTTTTAATTTGGAAAAATGGATTCCATATTTTGAATCAAGAGGTCCAAATTTTTTAAATAGTTAACTTTTATTTTTATACATTATGAATATTTACATCGGTAAATATTTTATTTACCATGGTTAAAGTGTAAATATGGTAAATAAGGGTAAAAATAATAATATTATAATAATATTAAATTATCCTAAAATGTGTAATTTTCCTATTTTTTGGGACATGCATGACCATGGGCATCCTTGGGTTGATTTTTGGACCCCATAGAGCCACTTGGGAGTGATAATGACACTTTATATTAATTAATTTTATGTACATACAAAGATGACAAAAGCATATATATTTTGGTAAATAAAATTTTACTTGAGGTTATATAAGTTATATCTTTTACTATAAATATTAATTATAAATCGAAAAGTATTTACTATATCATGGTATTTTTTTTTAATTTTTAGACATCAAATAAATAAAATTATTTACGACACAATAATGATACAATGTTTACCTCCTTAATGAATGATTTAAATAAATAAGATTATAAAACAAAAAAAATGAAAAACCTATCCAATTATTATTAGATGATTTTATTTCGGAAAAAATTCATCTTATATTAAACTTTAATGAGTTTTGGACCTTTAGAAACTGAAAATAATTATATAATAAAATAATATTTTCAAACTTTCCTAAAGAGACCCTCCTCCCCCTTATAAAAATCCCTCACCTGTAACCCATTACTCAAACCTATCAAGCCCCTTGGCTCATCCAACCTCTGACTAAATAAGATCCTTATATCCCTATATTTCTTCTATAATCCTTAACTTAGTCATAATGCACTTCAAGAAAACCTTTTGGTTCAAACCAAAGGGAGATACCCGATTTAAAGGTAACATCTTCTCTTAAGTTCTTTGCTTGTATTTTATTTATTCAACCCCATAAACTCTTTTTATTCTTTTATTTTATAACAAAACCATTATCCTCAATATACTAGGATGTTGTTTTGAGATGTATTTAAACTACACTTACACACACCTGCATCTAATGGATACAGACAAACTGTTTCTCGGGACGACGAACTACTACCTCTCGAAACGATGATTGTTCAAATATCTCCAACCGCCTCTTATGGTGGCCATTATGATGGAACATTATTTATATGTTATATATATATATATATATTATATTTATCTTATATCTATACTTCTGTATTTTTCCTTTTTATCACACCTTTATGGTTTCCATAATGGGTAAAAGCGATAATTTCATTAGAGGAAGTGCGGACTACCGCCCCCTAAAAGTGATATGACTTGTTCATTCCATACATGGGAAGTATAAATAATGGATTTAATGAAATTATATATGATATTATACTATAATTATAATATAACTATGTATAATTAAGTTTTTATTCCATTAAAATTGGAAATAGAAATGAAAGTAGTGTTCATGCGTACGTACGACCTGCCAACTCCATGAACAATGCATTTCATTTCTTATCTTATATCCATATGTTATGTACTCTTATAAATACATAAATATAATTTATTTATATGATATATATGATATCTAAATCATGAATATCATTTTGGAGAGAGAGTAATTTTGACCACCAAGACAATTTATAATTATAACAAGTTCATTTTTAACTCAAGTTCTGATGATCGGAAAAATGTACTATATGAACTCTAATAATTAACTAATTGTTATGGAAACGTAATAAGTGATATAAAAGAAATAATAAACTTGAAAAAGTTTCTTATGAAAATATAAATTAACTTAATTATATTATTCAGGAAATTAATGAATGAACGGGTCAAGTCAGACACAAGGTAAGGGACTTCGTCTCAATCTCTTTGCATTGAGGCTTGTTTTGAAAATATACATCTCCTTCTTTTATAAAGTATATAATAAAACCCTTTGAATTTTAATTTAATTTAAAGAGAATCTTTTTTCTACGAAATGTTTTACTAAATGATAAAGGGAATGTTTTTAACATTTTCGGTGACAATGACCTCTTCGTCACCGTAATCGTTAGTTGGCTTCCTCTATAAGCCTTAATGTTTTTAAAATGAAGAAGAAACCCCTTTTTATGTTTTTTGGTGTTTTGGTATTGAAAATGGTTTTTGAAATTGATTTATTATTTCAATATCTTGAAATTATTTCAAATGAAATATTATTATTGAAATATTTATATTTGCAAAATTTTATGTGTTATGATTTTATAATGGTACATGGACGTTTGACAAGTGGTTACATGATAAAAAAAATGTTGGGTGGTGCCATGATATTCTGGGATGGGTGGTTACGTTATAAGCTCCTATGCATTGGGTATGGAAGTTAGCCATATGGATAGTTCATTTAGTAATATGTGTGGAATTCGACCGTATGTTTATTCCATTTAAGTATGTTTATGTCCAAAGTTACCTTTATATGTTATGTATTCTTTTCTATGGGTTTTATGGAAATATTTTGGTAACACAAGGGTAAGAAATTATCTTTTATTCAGTGAGGAGTATTTACTACTTCATAAAGGTGAAAAGTATTACTTATTATAAAGTATTCATGGTTTAATTTTTGTTTTGAAAAACTAACAGTTTTCCTTCTTTGTGTATCCCTTACTGAGATTTTTATGCTTATCCCATGATTTTTTAAATATTTTTCACAAGACTTAAATATGAATATGGTCAAGGGTGGGATCAAGGAAAAGTCATGATGTCTAAAATTTGGAAGTAGACATGACTCTTTTTTTCAAGAGTTTTTATTTTATGAAAAAATGGATACTGAGTAGAAGTGTCTACATGTAATCTTGAAATTGTAATGTATATATTATATCCTTATTCTCTAAGGATCTAAACCTGAAACGATCCTCGGTGTTAATTATTCATTTAATTCAAGATTATTTAATGTATTAAGGCTGGGTACTTATAAAAATACATCATCATAAAAATTTTCCATGGAATATAACATGAATTAAATATATAAAATAAGGAATTTCCATCATCAAACTCAAAAAAAAATCATTTTAAACCCATAAGTAAAACAGTTTTAGATATTGTTATATCATTTTCCATTAAAACCCAATTTTTAAAACTAAAATTCATAGATAAAGGGAAGGATGGTTTTTATTTGAATAAAATGAGGAATCTTATAAATGAATATAAAACATAAAATAATGGTTATAGAAGTGGGAAAATCTATTGACACCACAAAAATTAAAATAGAAAATTACTTTTACCTTTTGTAAAGAAAGAAAAAACTCTCATTAAAAAGATTCCTTTTGAAAACCTTTGTTAGAAAAATAAAAAGTATCATTTTTAATTTATTCATGTCCATATAAATACATTAATAAAATAATTTTAATAATATGTAAATGGAAGAAGAATATTTAGAAAATATTTAAAATATTTGAAAATATATTTTTAAAGTAAAGTTCCCCCATACATCGAGTATGATTCATCACATATATTCTTTATATTAATGAATAATAAACTTCTGTTAAATATTTAATTCAATAAAACCCTTTCTAATATTTATTATTAAATTTATTTTATTTATTACCTTGTTATATTAAATTAGTTAATCAATTAAGTTCACATCGAACGTTTTGAAGATATTAAGCTCATATTCCAAAAATGACTTTGGTAGATTGAATATGGTCAAAAAGATCATTTTTAATTTATATACAGAATAATAATCATGACATAATTTTTATTAGTTATAATTTTAAAACCAACCATGAAATATGTTTAGGAAAAATGAACTATGTTACAATCATGGAGACAATAGTTCGTATATAAATATAGGCAACATTTCAATTTCTCAATGAACATGATGGAAAAAGGTGAGAATTATTTTATATTTATAGAATTATGAGTTTATTATAATTATAATATTATTTATTTAAATAAAATTATATATGGTATCCATGTGTTGTAGTCATGAGTAACAAATCACATCATCCCGTGGTGGTGGTTATCCACACTTTCACACGAACAAAATTATCATTCTTCAACAGATGGAAAAGTAAGATATTTGATGATATATTTTATTTTTAAAATGATAAATAGGACATTAATATCATATATATACATTAAATCTATCATTTTTTCATCTATGAGAGGTGGTGATGGAAAATTAATTACATCGGTTCACTATGTGGTAGTTCGTTGTACACACGAATGATATTTTTTCATTTCCCACTTGATTGAAGAAGGAGATGGATATAGGTTACTAAATTAACATAAAAACATATCAGTTTATATATGATACATTTTTATTATAATTTTATCTTATTTTATGATTTTTTTAATGTGTTATAAGAAGAAATAAAAGTAAAAAATTCTGTTAAAAACTATACCTCTTCTTTGAACAACCTCCTTTTATTTACACCTTAAAACCTATAAGGTTGGTTTTATTCTCAAAATAAGAACTATAAAACATGAGGAAGGATTTTATTAAGTTATTTTGGTATGTCATAGAAAATATATAGTGCTCAAATAATGTCAGAAAAATAGGAGAGAAGGTACCCTTTTATTATTTAAAGGAGGGGAATTCTTTGAATTTCTTAAAGTTTTTAATTAGTATAAATTAATTTTCATATTCAAGTGGGTAAAAATTGAAATAATTTGAATATATAAGTAATATGGGTCTAAAAAAACTCACACCATAAAATGTTTTAGTTTTAGATTACGTTTTTAGCATTATCTCTTTGTTCTAACCCCTTGTTAACTCTTTTGAGAATTACAGTGATATCGATGTTTTTTACTCTTTAGGGGTTAAGAAAGTCACTATAAAAGAAATAATGAACCATAAATGGAAAATATTTTATATTTTTTAATATTTAAATTTCAATTGTATAAATATAAGTTTTTTTATTAATTTTAAATCATTTAATAAAATATTTTTTAATATAAAATACCATTAATATCATTTTCAAAACTCTTTATTTAATTTAAATTTGAAAACAAGACGATAAAAAATTAATTTGAATTTAGAACATTCACTTATCTATAATATGTTATATTTGTCTATAAAATTCATGAGACACTATATATCTCCTAAAAAATATCACTTTTAGAAATTTAAATATCATTTACTTGATTTTTCTACTCCTTTCATAAACTCCGTGTAAGAATTGCGTAATCATTTAATGTAATTATTTAATCAATAAAAACTGTAAAAAAATTTCCAGGATTAAAAAATTAATTTATATTTAAAATAAAAATTTATATCTGAAGATAAGTATTTTTTATCCCTATCACAAAAATATTATAGATATTAAAAGCCAAGAAGCCACATTTTTGAGTTTATCTTTTACTAAAATATTATAAAGGTCAAAATAAAATTTAAATTGAGAAAAGATAATATTTTAAATTTTTGGATGATTATAGAAGAAATAGACTCATACTATGAAATAAATTCAAGTTTTTTAATGAATTTTAATCCATATCAGATTAGTTTTGACAATAATTTAATCATTTACATTTACTGTGGTAATAACAACGTAATATGGTTTCTATTCATAATTACCAATAAAAAGTGTACTTTTTACCAAATTTAGACCGTTTAATTTAAAATATATAATGAATTTTTTATGATTAAATTTATATAATCTTTAGAATTTAATTTAAAATTAAACAGTAGAACACGATGAAAGATTATTTTTTAGAAAAATGCCTTTTTAAGTACAAAAATATTTTTATACCAAATTTTGGTTTAAAATTTATTACAAAGACCATAATTATATTTTTTTTTAAAAAATGAACCAATTAAATTTTAAAACTAATCCAATATATAATTAAATTTTAAATAGTTAAAAAAATTTTAGATTCCATTAAAATTCAATATTTTCACTATTCATTAAAAAAACATTTTAGAATATTCTTAGAAATTAATCTTAAGATATTTTTGATATGATAAATTTAGAATTTACTTTCATTATTTCAAATTAAATTCTTATAATTTTTAAATAGATCTTTTAAGTAATACCATATAATATCTGAAAACCCAATTTGGATAGAAATAAGTTTTTTTTCCTTTTGAATGAAAGATAGTTATTTATTTTATAACGAATATAAAAATATAGAATATAATAAATAGATAATAATAGGAAATTAAAATGATGTATTATAATATTAATTTCATTGTTTCACTATCCGAGACTCCACCCAAGAAAAGTATAACTAAAAAACACTGAAAGAAGTGCTGAAAGTAAGGTATAAGGTACCTAAAAATCTATTCCATTATAGTTATGAAATATGATTAAAAACACTTAAGGTTTTAAAATATATAATTTTTTATGAATTTTATTCTATATATTATATGTCTTTCATTTAAAATTTAAATTTCCCATATTTGGATTTTAATTTGATTAAATTGTTTCCAAATATGGAATCATAAAATCTTAATAATTTAAGAGAGTCTATATTTTATTTTCGATAAAAAATAATTACTCTGGTAAATAACTAAATAATGTAAAAATAGGTAAAAAAGATAAACTACCATGGATCAAATTATAATTGATTGAATTAAAATTTAAACATTCTATAAGTCCTTTTTTAGGTGTGGGAGTCAATCCTATAATCCCACCAATATTTTATCTAAGAGATTCAATCTTACAATTATCACTAATATTTTCTTACTTGACTCACCAATGTCCTATATGATTCTATCTTTGCCATTAATTTGACTCAAGTTTCCTAAGAAATTTTCTTAACTTTCACCAATAAAAGGAAAATTCCTCCACCTACTTCAAAGCACTTCTATCATTTAGTTTTTTATTTAATAACTACCAAAATTTTCTCTCCTAAAATTAATTTTCCACATTTGTGAACTTCAGGCCACTAAAATAAGTCCACAATACTTAATTTCCAAAATGATCTCTAAAAGTAGATTGTTGTCTTCAACTTAAGTGTTATCCTCATCCTAGTCATTTTTATGTTCTTCATCCACATCTTCTTTAATATATTTTTATCATTTTTATAACATTTTTTGAAATTATTACTCTTTTGTAAAAGTGATTTTATAACAATTCAGTAACATGTTCTTAATCATTAAATTGTTATAACATGTTCTTTTTTGGGTTAATATTACCACATATATGAATTACATAATAAAGATGACACCATGAATGATTAAGAAAATTTAAATTATATCAATATATTATAATAATGATAGAATTAAGATGATTTCATAATTCTTGAATGGTAATATACATATGTATATACAATAATAAAAATCAATTCTTATTATTGAGTCAAAATTTTCAAATAGAATATAATTAGCCTTTCATTACTAAATGATACCATAACCTCAATAAAATAATCATAAAAATCCATAAATTTATATAAAAAATCTATATAAACTCCATAACCATTTTAGAGGTGATGAACACATGATTCAGAAGATTGTATTGGAACCAATATACCTAATAAATCAAGGAAAAATAAAATAATTAACAATAGGTGATTAATTATATTAATTAATGATTAATAAATGTATAACCAAAAAATATAAATTAATACCACTTAGTAAAATTTACAAATAAAAGGTTTTGAAAAAGATTTATGATAATCATAAATTGATTATATAGGGAGTTAAAAAGAATCAGATCAAGAGGGAATCTAGGATAAGGTTTCTTTGTCTCAATTTCCATTACATGAGATATATTTCAAATTATGCACCTAATATCCTTTGAAATAGTATAATTACTACCCAATTAACATATTTTATCATAAATTAATTTTAATTCATGTATTTTATATGTCTATTATATAACCACTTTCATATTCTTTTGATTATTACATTACCAAATCTGTATGGTTTTTTGTTGAATCAATATTCATTTCATTGGATTATAATCATTTTTATTTGAATTTTTTTTATGATTTTTGTATTCCATTTCATGAACCAATTTGATGCTTCATCCATACCGACAGACAAACCTATCCCTGGAATAGCCCGAAGGCCATTACCAATCCCCATAGGTTGGTAACAAGTCCATGGTTATCAACAATCCAACTCGGGAACAATTTCACCCACATAAACAATCAAACACAACCAAATATAATAAATAAACCAAAATTGAATAATTACAACCAAACATAGAATTAAAATTTTCAGATTCAATGTTTAGAACATTTCATCCAATCCAAAAGGGCTAAAATAAAAAGGGAACAAGACACTATCACAAAAACCAACATGCAATAAGAGAAACATCATATTCAAGACACCACCACAACACCTGCATGGGTAGACCCCTAAAAACCCATGCCACCATCTCCAAATATCTTTCCTTTACATTTTTCAAACAAACCAAGTATACTTACACACAAAGGTGTAACTCTGGTGTGAGCCAAAGACCAGTATGATGCCACCCAATAAAGATATTGCATGTTATAAACATTAAAAGACAACTCATAGGTAAGTTTATAAAATAAAACCTAAAAAAATTTTATTATATTTTTTAGGAAAACACATTTGCTTTTGAAATAACCAATAAAGTATAAAATATGCCAATGATGAGTACAATATCAAAAAAGAGCACTAAGTCGCAGGAAAAACCTTCAGTAACTACCTTAATGGGACTCTAGGTACATAGTATCTCAGTGAAACGTGGTATAAAAACCACAACCAATAGTGTTCTCATGTACAAGCCATTAGTATAGGACACCCCAAGGGCCTAGTGGTCTCCAATTAACATCACAGTTTAGTTAGAATTGTAATAATCAACCCTTCTAGATGTTTTTTAGGGCGAACCACTTTCGAGTAATCTAGAATACTAGTCCTAGTATGCACACTTAGATACCCAAGTTTCCCTTTTGTTCTGAATTTATATTCTACATGCCACAAGGATGACAACAATTTAGATACACACATGCCAAACCATACAAACCCACTTGATAAATCACCATTTTCACAACCAAAACCACTTTAAAATCGAAACGCACATATAAACCCTTACAAAATGTATTTAACACCACTTTCATAATTTATAAAATATCTTGAATAATTTATAAAACATCTTCAAGAAGAACAATAAGGGTTGACACATGAAATACACCCAATTTTCTTCAGAAAAACCATTTTTATGCTATATACATATCAAAAACCTCCCAAAAAACATTTTGAACAACACACATAAATCATAAAACACATTTAAACACTCATAAAAAATGTTAAATTCATCAAATAACGTTTATGAATGAAACATCTTACCTCAAGTATAGAAAAATTCTAGAATCTGGTGGAAAACCACAACCACACCTCAAGAGAACCCTATAATAGATATATCAAACGTTAAACATCAATATTGAACCTTTGGTAACAATATCTTACCCTAAAAATGACACCATACCCACTGGAGAAGTAAAAACCCAAGAGAGAAGAGGGAAAACCCTAGAAAAGAGTGGTAACTCATGAAAGAGACCACTTAATTGAGAGTTTATTGAATAATCCAATTAAAATCACCCAACAAATGGATACCAAGGGAGAGTGGAGGTAGGGTGAGGCATTCCTAGGATAGAAAATCCTTGGGGGAAGAGAAATGGGTGTTTAGGGTTCAAAATTTGGGAGAGAGAAAAAGAGAAATCTAATTTTTAATGACCTGGGTAGTTCAAATGATTTTATAAACTGTGTGGCAACCGTGTGCCCCTTGATGTCCCAAGAGGACATGTCACACGATTACTTGAGTAAGGGCACACAATTTCCCCTAACTGTGCGCCAACTATGCATTACATTCTATTTTCCCAATTTTTCTCATTTTATCTAAAAACTCAAAGGAAACCCAAAGGAAAAAAGATAAACTGAAAATAAATATGAAATACCACAAAAGGAAATCATGGGTGTGACAATTTACCCAACCATAAAAACATTCCACCCCCATAAAGTCATTCCAAAGCTTGATAAGAAAACAAAAATGGATATTCCACCTCTATCCAAGTCTTCCTCTCCCAAGTCTTATGCATATTGTTATCATGCTAAAAATTGATCTGAACCAATATAATAGACCTCCCCAAAGAACTTTTTTTTGGAATGTACTCTATGCCTTTTCCGCTCAAAAACAGATAAATCGGGCTCTATTTCCAACTCTTCCTAATTTAGCACATGAGTTAGATTTGGATTATATTTATTAAACTGAGAGACATGAAAAACGTACTAAATTGAATTCAACTAAGAAGGTAATGATAACCTATATTCATTCTTTTCAACCCACTAGGTCATCTTGAATGATTCTACAAACCTCAACATTTTCTTCCCTTTCTTAACCAAATGGTGATAACCGATGAGAGATGATACTTTCAGGAACACCTGGTCACCCACATAAAATATTAGATCTTGACGCCTCTAATCGACATAAGATTTCCAATGACTCTGTGTTGTCAAAAATTTCTATCTGATCAGATTGAATTTTTCAGATGTCTCTTGTATTGAGATGGTTCCTAGAAGTGATGTCTCACCCACCTCCCCCCAACATAAAGAATACTAACATGACCAACTATAGAGCACCTAAAAAGGATCCATTTGGATTAATAATTGGTAGCTATTGTTATATATAAACTCGACCAATCCCAAATGGCTATCACATGATCCTCCAAAATCCAAGAAACATTTTCAGAGAACGTATTCCAAAATATGATTTTCCAATTATTTCTAACCATCTATTTGCGGATGGTCTACCGTGATAAACTTGGCATGCAACCCCAAGTCCTTTTTGAAGGCCTTTTGAGAAACAATAGGTAAAAAATGGGTCCCTGTCAGAAACAAATGCTAAAGGCACACCATAAATCCTTACTACCTCCTAAACATATGACCATACCAACTCATCCACCTTTTTTGAATGTATGATTGGATTTAAATGAGAAGATTTGGTCAAACAATCAATCACCACCCAAATGTAATTCCTTACCTCAGTTGTATGTGGTAATCCAGTAATGAAGTCCACAAAGATCTCATCCCATTTTAAGGTAGTAATGGGTACTCTCTAGAGTAAGAAAAAGGGAATTTGATGTTCTGGTTTTACTTTCTAACAAGTATAACACCTTGAAAATTAGTCATCTATATCCAATCTCATACCTGAACACCGTAAATAATGACGCACATCATAATACACATTGGTTGAATCAGGATGAACGAACCACTGAGAATAGCATATATAATGTATCAGTACTTTCCTCATAGATAAATACACTACAAAATGGACCATAAAACCTAAAAATATCTTGAGAAACCAAGACCAATCAAAAGGTCTGTTCCCACCATGAAAAGACTTCATAATCCTCTAAAACAAATTATCCCAAGACTAATTCCACTAAATCAACTCTAGAAGTGAAGGATCTATCTGAACTCTAGCCAAGAACACACCTCTTCTATGATCCTTGGTCTCTAGGTGAATCTGAGTAAACAACCCCATCAAGGTCCACTCATCACTGGACTCTTTCAACACCTGAATTGGAACCTCTCTGATCAATGAGTATGCTGAAACATTACCTTTTCCTAGGGTATAGATGATATCGAAATCAAACCCTAGAAGATACTCAACCCAACAACACTGTCTCAAATTCAGATATTTTTGGGAGAAAATATAGTCCAGGCTCTTATGATTAGAATAAAACACAAATTTGTACCAAAAAATATAATGATGCCATGAATTTAGGGAATGGATCACTGCTACTAACTCTAGGTCATAGTTTAGGTAGTTCTTTTCATGTGATTGGAGTTTGTGAGATTCATACGCCACCATATGGCCATCCTGCATAGGCACATATCCGAGACCCAAATATGAGGTATTCTAATAAACCACATAACTATTTCCTAATTCTATAAATATTAACACAGGAGTGGTAGTCAACCACCACTTTAGCTCCTCAAAGGAAACATAACACTATAGGATCCATTCAAACTTCACCCTTTTCTAGGTGAGTGCCGTTATGGGTTAAGAAAGCCGAGATAAGTCCCAAACAAACCACTTGTAATACCCTTGTAGGCCTCAAAAACTTCTAAATTCAAACAAATTAATCGGTTTCTCCCATTACATAACCATATTTATATTTTCTAGGTCCACCAAAACCCATTATTCTGAGATCACATAACCCATAAAAATTACCTATTGAATTCATAAGGTACACTTAGAAAATGTGACATAAAGATGATGGTCCTGAAGAGTGCCCAAAACAATCCTCAAGTTTCACTCATGTTCCTCCACGGATCCTGAATAAATTAGGATGTCATCCACAAATACCAAAATGATGAAATCGAGATACTGGTGGAACACCCTATTCACAAGCTCCATAAAAACTACTAGGGAATTCTTGTACCTGAAAGGCATAAAAAACCACTCAAAATGGCTGTACCTACTTCAAAAATCCATTTTCAGGAAATCAGTCTCTTTCACCATGACTTGGTGGTAACTAGAACATAAATCTATCTTGAAGAACTACCTTTCCCATCTTAATTGCTCAAAAAGTCATCAATTCTGAGAAGGAGATAATTTTTTCTTGATGGTTAACTTATTCATCTCTCGGTAATCAATACACAACTGGGGAGATCCATCAACCCTCTTCATAAAAAAGATTGGAGTGGCCCAACAAGAGATGCTCAGGTGAAGGTATCCTTTGGATTCCGAAGTTCCTAGTTTTACCTTTAATTCCCTCAAATCGGTGGGGGGATATGATATGAGGGAAGATACGTTGACTTCATTCCCGACCCCAAATAAATCGAGAATTCCACATCCCACTCGGGAGGAAAACACAAAAAATCCTCTAAGAATTCATCCAAAAAAGTAGGTAACCCACATTTGGGAGAACCACCATCTTCCTCTAATGTGAGAAATAATAAATTAAAAATGATATTACCCAACTCTGGAAGTGGAGGTCCAACACATCCCAAATGAGGATCCATTTCACCATGAAAAACTTGGGTACTTCCATCAGGTACCATAAAAATCACCCGCCGCCTATAACAGCCGGTATGTGCTTGAAACCGCACCATCCAATACATTCCATGCATTAAATCATAGTTGTCGATATGCAGGAATAGAAAATCCCATTCCAACTTGACCTGTTAAATGTTGAGTGCACAAATTGGACACCTGAGACCCTGCTCTTTATTATTACCAAGAGGTGTTACCCACTCATTAACATAAGGAATAAGATTAGTTTTTAATCCCAAAAAATTCAAAATATGGTTATAGATAAATGAAATATAAGCACTAGTATATAAAATAATAGAATCTATAGACGATTCAATAAAAAAAATACCTCATATTGTCGCAGGCCCAACATTTGGTTTCACTGATGCTCGATCCACCGCATGAAGCCACCTAGTCTAAGCCTGAGCTTGAGAATGACCATTGGCCTACTGCTCTTCTCTGAATTGACTCTGCCCAAAAGATGATCTAGACCTTCCTCCTCAACCTTCAAACTAAGATCCCAATATCCAAGATGAAACTGACAGTACCGACATCCCTCTAAAATCCATATTTCTTGCACCACTCTGATGAGGTCTTGAAAGATTGAAAAAAATCATCAAGTATCCCTTCACTCCACATCATTGAAAAGGTTTTGGAGGATATATGCACATAGTTTATATGTTCCCTACCTTCGACACTGGTGGAACACAAAAAACCCTTCATCTGAAGACACAGACCAAGGATAAAGGGAAGGATGGATTGAACTACCACCTCCATTATTTCCCCACTCTTTCACTTCCTCTTCTTCTCTAATGAACTACCACTACCCATTTTTGACATAGCCCCATAGAAATTAGAATTTAACTCATGGTCAATATACACCACAAAATCATGGTCAACCACATTGGCATAGGTCTTCATCTTAAACATAAATTATTTATAATAGATATCTGTCCGTCACACCCTTTCAAACCTCTAATCCTTCATCTATTCATTGGAAACAATTTCGAGTGTGTATCGAACAAGATCAAAAAAGAGGTTGGTGTAATACATCACTAATTGGTCCCCCCTGGAGAATATCCATAGATTCATAGGATCTGGAATAGTCCAAGACCTCAAGAAAATACGGATCATTGAAAATAGCCTTGAAGTCTTTCCATTTCATCTTCTCGTGCTTTCCAGTTTGGACCGCTGATTCCCACCACCTTCGACTGTAAACATCTATCAGGAATGAATCTCATTTTACCATGAATTTATTAGAAGTGTTAAGGAATTAAAACATATGTTCAATATTCTCAATATAATTCTCTTCTTCTCGAGGTTCTGTGCTTCCTCGGAAGGAAAGATGCTTGTTCTTAAGGAACTACATAGCTTTGACCTTCCCAGGACCAGGTTTCACCTCTCTAACTAGATAAGGATCCAGACTAGCTCCCTATACCTAAACTTGAACTGACTAGACCACAAATTCTACTAGTTTCTTCTCAATTGGTGGGGTTAAACTCTCTCCGATCTCTTCCCATGATTTCACATGAATTATTTAGGGGGGGTATTTTTCTACATGAAACAGTAACTACCAGAAAAATCATCAACACAACTATTCTGAAAATTTTCACCAATATTAATAAATACCAACATTAAATAAATCCTAACAAATCAATATCTATAAAATAACATAAAAAATAAACCATTTCACCTCCTCTAAATTTCTATATAAAGTTTACAACCTTTAAATCTCACCTGGAGGAGAAGTCAAATAAAATCCTGACATCCCATGGTGACTTAAGATCTATCATGAGGGGTGCTGGCTAGGTACCCTATTTGTGAACAGAACCTAAATATCTGAAAATCCTAGGTATATTCAATCTATACTCATTCCAAAATAACTTGACCCAAAAATAGTGAAACCTACTCTGATAGTATTTTTTCATGAATCAAGTCGAAGTTCCATCTAACCCGAAACCCAACCCGGTCCATGGAAAAGCCATAAGGGAATTCCTGATCCCCATAGGATAACAATATGTACCTGGGTATAAACAATAGAACATGGTACAAGATTAACCCATATAAACAATCACACAAAACCAACCATAATAAATAAATAAAAATTGAACAATCATAACGAATCGTGACATTATAATTTCTAGATTAAATATTTAAAAAATTTAATCCGAACAAAAAAAAGGCTAAAATAAAAATAGAATAGTAAAAAATCCCAAAATCCACAATGCAACAAGAGTTTCATCTTCCTCAACACACCATCATAACACCTACATGTGTATACCCCTAACAACCTGACCCACCATCTCCAATAATCTTTCCTTTACCTGTGTCAAACAAAACCATGTCTACTCACACCCACAGTTTTAATTAGGGTGTGAGCCAAAAGCTAGTAGGATTCCACCCAAAAAAGATATTCCATTCTATAAAAATTATAATACAATTCACATTAAAAGTTTTATAAAAGAAAATCTAGGAACATTTTTATAGAAAATATTTTAAGTAAAATATGATTGATTTTGAAATAACCAATAAAGTATACCGTATGCCGATAGTTACAATATCAAAAAGGGCACTAAGTCATAGGAAAATACTCTAGGAACAAGCTTAATGGGACACTAGGTACATTTTATCTCATTGAAAAGTGGTATAGAAAAGATATCCAATATCATTCTCAAGCACAAGCCACTAGTAGTGGACACCCCATGGTCATAGTGGTCTTCTATCAACCTCATGACATTGTTTGCATTGTAATCGTCAATACTTCTAGATAGAATTTTAGAAGAACCACTTCCAAGTTATCTAGTGTTCTAATCCAAGTCCACCCACCTAGGTATCTAGGTTTCTCTTTTTTGCTCAATTTACATTTTATATGTTACAAGGATCACAATAATTTACATACACATATGCCAAACAATGAAAACATACTTGATAAATCACCATTTTCTCAAAAAAAACGTATTTCAAATCTAAAAACACAAAAAAACCATCCCAAAACTTATTTTTAAAAACTTTAATAATTTATAAAAAATATTTCATAGTTTATAAAACACCTTCAAGAAGCACAACAAGGGTTTACACATGAAATACACCTAATTTCCTTTAAATTTTTTTTCAAGCCATATACATATAGAAACCATTGAATTTTTTTACCACCACAAAAATAAACCACAAAACACATTTTAAAACTCAAGAAATCATATCAAATTCATCAAATAATGTTTAAGAAGAGAACCACCTACCTCAAGTGTAGAAATTTCTGGAATCCAGTGGAAAATAACAACCACACATCAAGTAAACCTTATAAAGGAAAGATCAAAACTTAAAACTCAAGATCAAATCTTAGGTAAGAAGATATAACCCTAAAAATGATTCCCTACTCACCGTAGAAGTGAAACTCTAAGAGAGAAGAGAAAAAACCCAAGAAAACAGTGGGAAATCCAGAAAGAGACTGCTTACTTGAGGGTTTCTTGAAGAATAAAATCCAAATCCCCAACCAAAATGGATTCTAATGGAGATTGGATAAAAGGGGTGGTACAATTAGGGTTGAAAATTATGGGGGGGGGGAGAAATGGGTGTTTAGTGTTAAAAATTAGGGAGATAGAAAAAAGGAAAATCCAATTTTAAATGAGTTAGATTGTCTATATGGTTTTCCCACACAGTTTTCCAAACTATGTAGAAACTGTACACCCCTTACTGTCCAAATTGAAAATATCACACGATTACCTAGGAAGGGATGTATGATTTCCCTTAACCATGCAACAACCTTGTGCTACATTATATTTACCCATTTTTTCTCATTTTTCTAAAAAAACTAAAAGCAAACCCTAAGGAAAAAATATAGAACTAAAATAAATAGAAAATACCACAAAAAGAAATCATGGGTGTGAAATTCTAACCCTTATATATAACAAATGGGATATTCTCATTATTTCTGGGGAAATTAATTTTCATTACCAAAATTAACTTTTTGATTGATTATTAATTTATAAATATATGGTTTAATAAAGGAAAATTGACACTTCCAATTTTGGCTATTTTTCTTTCATATTCATATTACTTTTAAAAAGAATCCATTATTTTCTGATTTTAATGTTAAATATGTTTTCTATCCTCTACCATTTAATTTTATCTTTATCACTATTAAATAATAAATTTTATTATTATTTTTATCGATTTGTGTTTCATTAAAATGTTAAAATATTATTTAAAAGTAGTTACTTTTTTTATATATATTTTATATATTTATATCCATATTTATTCTAATTTAAAATTGAAATATTTTTCATTTTTCCATTAGTAATAGATTTAATTTTAATATATTTTTAATGACATTTTCACTATTTTATAATGATTTTTAAATAGATTTATGACATCATTTTATGTCAATGTTACCAAAATTTGAAGAAAAATATTTTTAAGATTTCATATCCTTTTCCTCTATAATTATAAATAATATATCATCTATGGAATTATATTTCATGAATCACCATCCTAGTTAAAATTTTATATTTTCCTTTTGAGTGATTTAATTTTGGGTATAATTCTATCTATAGTTTGATTGCTTCTTATGTGATATGCAATAAAGATGTTATGTGACCCACTTCATTTTCATGGGTTATCTAAGATTCGATGTGTGACTAACTTCACGAGGCACAAATATGTATGGTTTATCAATATGTGATGAGTGGGCTTAGAATTATATATCCCTCTAATTAATTATATAAATATTTATATCTCAAGATACCAGGATGAGACATGAGTGGTTAACCCAAGTTCACTATGTTACAGGCCACGAGTGTTTAGCCCAATTTCACTATGTTATGGGATATGTGGTTTTCATAATACTCTTTGATATCGATGTCATGGTGGTTAACCTTGATATATGATATGATTTTATATACTTGTGTTTGTTCCACATTCAAATGATATACTCCTTGAATCATGATTATTGTCTAAAGTTTCAACATTGTTATGACATGGTTTATATTCTACTTCCATGATGGTCATTTTAAGGTATATTTAATTATTCCATGATTTATTTTACTTTATCATGCCTTATGATCAGATATTATGAATCCATGTTCTTTTAATTAGGTATTTCTCCCATGTTTATATTTTGTCACTTGTTTATGATCTAATACTTTATGGACCATTAATGTGTTTTTCCTTTACTTAAAATTTGAGACCAAAAATTTCTCACTCATTATTATATCTCTCAGTTCTCCATGAAATTATATGTAGGAATAAGTTTAGGAAGATAACTTCTATTTATAATTTTTATGGGAGATATTGAAGCATAATGGTGTAATAGTATGGTTATTTTGATAATATCAAAAAGATAATAAACCTTTAGGTTATTGGAGTGTGTGTATTTATAATATGTAATGTTTAATTTTGTGAAATTATCTATGATATTTGTATGTTATGATATGATCATATTATATAAAATTTGGTTTTTATCTTAGATACTGAGGAGTTGTATGATCTGATTCCTAGAGGTGGTCAACCCTAGATACTGGGGACTCAATAAATATTTATAGGTATTCATTAGGTAAAAAAAATCCTACTGAGATTTGTTTTCTTATCATTAGTTTCGATCCATTTTACTATTAGTGGTGGGATTTGGGTGGCACCCCCGACCTATCTTCTAGCTCTAGTGGGGCCTCAATGGGTAAGGCTATGTCAAGAGTAATTCCAAACACTGTGTTTCCACTCGACGCTATGTGAAATATTTGTGTTCTCATCCACTAGAACTCCTAAAAATAATAATCACTTACATATTACTAAAATTGATGTGAATTCATAAAACTTTTCTTTGTAATGTAATTGAATTATTGAACATAATATGAGTTGAAAAAGTAAAAAAACATTTACATAAGTAATTAAATATGTATAAGATTCATCTAGTATGTATAAGTTGCAAATTATCAATTTAATATGAATATTATCCTATCAGATATGAATGTGATAGATATATTTTCAAATGTGTGACTATATATAAAATATATTTTGAAATATCTAAGATCTATACTCCTTCTAATAATAATGACATTCATCATGACCTTGATTGATCAAATAAACGGGTCATGCTTAATTGATCATCATTTATTTAAATTGTTTTTAATGAAAAGTTAGAAATTATCTTATTGTGAGTGTTGGTTGAGACTTTACTAAGTATCTCAATAATATTGGGATGTAGAGTCATGGTTTGAGTAAATTTATTAGATGAGTTGGAAAATATATTGCCTACTAAAAAATCTAATTATTTTATTTGATATAATTGATCGGAGTTATTTAACTCAATATAAAAATTTTATGTCACTGGCTTAGATGAGCTTAGACATATAGAAATATGAATAATGGCTCACTAGATTATCATTATGTAATAACCAGGTATTTTTTTAGTGAGAGAATATTCAATAAAAGATCATGTTGAATAATAACATACATGATACCAATAGTGACAAATTTTTTTTCTATATACATTAATGAAATAAGAAAAAAACTCAAACATATCATTGAGATTAGTCCATGAGAAAGAAAAATTGATTGATAATAATTTTATATACTAATGTCATAATTTTAGAATTATTTTCAAATATGAGGATAAATTATAATTTCTATATAATTCTATCCTAGTAGAACCTACTTCTACTAGTCCTCAAGATGATAAGAATTCTTACAAAAATTATAAGAATGATTCTTTGTATTATCAAGTTTGATGTTGATTAGCATGATTATTAAAAATAATAAAAATTATTAATTGGTTAATAAATTTAATATAATTGAAATTATTAAAGATCTCTATTAAGATCACTCTATTATTAAAAATCATGATTCAAAGAAATCATTGTTCTAGTGTTACATGTCAGAAGAAACCCTTGTTTTTACTCGTATGCTAATTTTTTTGGGAAGATAAATAATATTAAGGCTATGGTTCCCCCTCATGAAAAAGATAACCATTTATGATGTCATGTAATCATTTTTGGGGTCATATTGTCAATTAATGATTAATTTAGTATAAAAATATCAATTTTACTATTCCCGTGCTTCTAATTTTTTTGAGAACAACTGAGTAAAACATGAAAAGGTTACTACCTTGAATGATGATGAATAATGGAAAGGTTAGAGTCAAGGCTATCAAGAAGGAGAACTATGGAAAGTAAAAGACCCATATGTCTACATTGAAACCTAATAAAGTTATCATAGTAAAGGAATGCCCATTTTTTTTCATTATAAGATGAAATTTCCTCAATAGATGGAGATTCTTAAGAAGCATTATAGTGATGGTTAGACCCCATCAGGTATTTATATTATATACATACATTTTTCTAACTTGTAATCATGGGTATTATATATTATATGTTAATCAATATTATATTTTTGGTAATATATAACGTTTTGTAGAACAAAGGAAGTTGATTAAGGGAGAAAATATCTTATGAGTATGAAATATAGGAACACTTGCTGCATTTTCTCTGGGGATAATGAATCAACTTATTTATCATATATTTTTATTACCTAATAAATATAATTATCATATGACATCAATAAACAGTTTTTTTTGAGAGAGGGATGATTTTTTAATTGGTGATAAAAAGAAATTATTGTTTTATTTATTAAAATGAAATTTTTTATAGTTATTCTAACATGTTTACATTTTTTTAAATATCTAATCTTTAAAATATTATCTATAATATATATAACATGAAGGTAAAAAATAATTATTTTAATTCCATTTTTCTTTGGAATTATATTCTAGGAAAAATGAATATGAATCATATCAAAAGACTCTACAATAATGGATTTATAGATTTAAAACACATTTATATGATTATAGAGGATAATATCCAAGGTAATCATTTTATGAACATCCATATGGTTGTGTTATAATATCACATCTCACTAATCACATTATCATAATTAAATGTTGTATCAGAAAGGATAAACCAAAATTTATTGGATATGGTTATGTGATGTATTGGGTTTTACATGTAAGTTTCCCTTTGAGGTTTGGATGATTTACAACTTGATGTTTTAGAATTTGGAGAGAAAATAAAGACCACATGGTTGGGTTCAGAGTTCCAAGTATTGTGCAAAATTTCCCTAAAATCCATATAGGATAGGAATAAAGGAGTGTAAAGTCTAATCATAACTGTAGGGTAGTGCAATAGGGCCATGCATTTTGGATCAGGTGGGTTAAGAGGCCTAAATGACCAGTGGTTGGTTCCAGAGGCCATTCAACTTGACTATATGGTCTATTTAGGGATATATGATTTGGATTTTATAATCATTATTATCCACTTGTAAATTCCATTATTCATCCCAAATCACCTTTAAATGAAACTTTGGTTTCATAAGAGTAAAAGCAAGGGCTCGCCATCAACCAAAGATTCCTTTCTCTTGAGAGTTTATTGGATCAACATTATATATAAGTTTTTATCTTAATTATCTTACAAATCCTTTGATATGACTATTTATTTCCTGATATTACATTCATATTTAAAAAAGTCTATCCAGTTAGATTAGATATATGGTATTGTAATTGTGGATTTGAATCATGAATTTAATAATCAAGATTTACTGTTCTTGGATCTAGGGTCCATAGGATCAAAACACTATTATTAACATTAGATCTTGTGTTTTAGAATTATCACTAATTCTTCTTCCATGGTAGGTGGATCATATTCACTATTTAAGGGAATTTAATTCTTTTTTATATGATTTTTATGATTTTATGTCATTGTTCAGAGTAATGTGTTTGTTAAATAATTATTCACAAATATTTGGTAAATATGGGTTATTAAATTTACAAAATTGTGTATTTTGGGTCTTTAGTAAAAACCATAGGATTTTGTTTTTAAATAGTTATGATGGAAAATTGGATTTTCGGGGATCATACATTGGTTGAATTTATGGTTTTTATTTTAATGAGTTACTTATAAAAACTATTTTTAGGAAGAAAAATTGTTTGGTAAATTAAACGGTTTGGGTATATGTAATGATTGATAAATTCTCTATATATATATGAAAGAACATGGTATTTTTTACAAATGGTATGTTCTATATCGTGTTTAATTTATAAGGGAAGAGTTGTGAATTTAGGAATCACTCAAGTGGGTGATTATCAAAATTGGGTGTATTCTATGATCCTAGAGAGTGATCTATGTCAAATGATATATTATTTCTCTTGTATCTATGGTTTATATTTTTTATTTCGTGGCTAAATATTTTCATGAATCTGGGAAGGGTTACCTTGATTTAGGAAAATAAAAGGTTTTATTGTTGTCATGTTCTGTTCTAATTTTTTAGAACTATGATAAACTATTTATTTTTTTAAAATGTTCTAACTGATTTTCAATTGAATTAGTTACATGATTAAAAATAGGTATTTCATGGAATTTCTTGAGAGTGATTTGGGGAAATTTCATTGGTTATTTTTATTCTCACTACTATTCATATATCTCAATGTGTGTTTACTTGTATAAAGTTATGATACAGGTAAGTTCAGGGCTCCATTGTTCATTGGAAATAGTTTATAGGAGATGATCTCAAGATGGATAAAATTATGTTCAACCGTGTTTATGATGGAAGATTTAATAATTTTAAACTGGATATGTTTCATTTTCCTAGTGTTTCATTCCCTATTATGGGCATGACTTTTTTTTGGACTCGACTTTGTTTTTAGTTTAATTTAAATGATGATTAATGTCTCCCCATGAATTTGGAATAAAATTTTTCATTCATTTTTTATCTTGATGGTTTCCCATTTTATGGAAAATCATTCCACAATTATAATTTTTATTCCCTGACATTAGTTTCTAGCCTCCGGTTATTGGGTGATTTGCCTGAGGCCATGTGGTGGTTGCATCCCAAATTTTGGATTTAGGCTCCCGGGTCTCGGTGATAACAAAATGGTATCAATTGTGGAATTTGACTAAGCCCATGCTACTTTGTTGTTCCCTGCAGGTATTTTCACTGATGATGGGTTAGGATAGGAAACATTTTCATGCATCATGACATGATTATATAAAGATGTTTTACATGTGTATTAAATGTTCATAAAGTGGTTCCCTTAATTTAATGGTTATTTCAATTAATTTTTAAAATGTTTTGGCTTTAAAAAATAATTAAGTTGATATTTATTATTACTAATTGTGTGAAATTTTTATATTAAGGAAATAATAATTATAATGTGAATAGATCCTGTTTTGTATATAATATAGATCCTCTATTTTAGGATTTTTAATCTAGGTCGAGAGAGTATTTTTACAAGGTGAATTGTATGACTTATCTTATGTTTTATGGTTTTATAAAGATGTATTTATATAGAGATCTTGTTCTTGATAAAGAGTTTTAGAATGTTTTAAGTGTCCTTTTTATGAGTAAAGAGCTTGGTGAAGGTTCTAGGGTGTATAAAAAGTGATACTTTGGTAACGAACAAAGGGTTTTCATCGGTTTCAATGGATAATATTCAAATAACTTGAAGAGGGAAATCCTGAAATATTATAGAGGAGATAATTCAATTTTAATTTATAATTTATTTAAAATAAGAATTACCTTGAATGTGATAATTATTTTTGATCAATTGTGATCCTTCTCTTGTCATGTAATCATTGTGGTGGAGAATTTGAAATAGTATTCCTATAGTTGTATCCACACATGCTCTATGAATCTCTTAATAATGTTGTTGTAATTTTAGGGGATATAATAGAGGAGCCTAATGCTTTGTGTTATTCCCCATTGATCACAACATGATGATTTTATTTATCTCTATTATTCTGGAGAGGGATGGAGGATTTTTTTCTCTTAATAGCTTGAAATAATTTCTTAAGAGGTACCATTGTTTACAACCAATCTCATCCTCTAAAATGATATAAGTTAGATGATATACATAGGGTAATATTTTGATAATTATTTTATTCACCTTTATCAAATATTATCTCTATGTTATTACCCATGTCTCATAATAATAATAACAATCATATTATTATTATTATATTGTTTGAAATGAACATATTCAAATACTATTAATTAAATAAATAGATTGATATTTATTTAAATGATTTTAAATAAAATATATCATTTATGTTAGAACCTTTTCCTTGTTCTTTCAATCCTCCTCAAAATTTATCAAACCTTTAATAAAAAATATTTAATTGATTAGAAAAATATTATTCGTTAAATAAATAAATAAATATTATATTCATTAAACCCGTGAAAAATTATTTATTTTTATATTCACATAAGAAAATAAATATCTATATAAATATATTCTCTAAAATGGTTAATAAATAAATATATATTTATTACCATATGAATTATAAAAAATAGATAAAATTCAACACGCATATTCTAAACTCGAATATCAAGTGATTGAATTTATGAGATCAAGGTTACTTGAATAATTATAATTCCACAATATTAGAATATTATTTACATATAATATTAAATTCAATATAATTTAATGATACTCTAGAAAGATTTAGTATGTGACCCTCCATACCTCTTTCTAAGTGACATTTTTGGGAAATTAGGTAAAGTCTAAGATCTATATCTAGATACACGATAAGGTACACATATATAAAGAAGTTAATTTCACAAAAAAAAAACTACCTACCTATGAATTATACTATTTAATATAATCCTTTTTTCTATATATCTCATCAAAAATGATTTATACTCTTTTCATCACTCTATATACTTGTTTATCTTTCTTTTTTTCCTAAATAAACTACAATAGCCATGGATTTAATTAGATAGTTCTATTTCAATCAAAGATATAATGATATCTTGTTTGATTAATTTGTAAGGGACAAATCCTTTCTTGATTTATTTAATTAATGGCATATCACTTATGACACACCCAACATATGATCCCTATCCAGGAGCTATGTCATCATAGTTTTCATACATACATAAATATATATGATTCATGATATAAATTAATAATTATATTAAGTCTAAATACCAACACATATTCTTATAGATAGGAATATTCAAAGACACATATAATATGTGGAATTACTGTTAGAGGGACTTTCCTTATAATCTCCCTTCTTAAATATTTCCATGTGTGAACTTCCTGATAATAAGTCTCAATATCTTATGATCCTCCCACACCGGATAATTAAACGTCACCTATATACCATTAGAAATATGTTTTCTAGACTACATGATATATATTTAAGAATATTTGCATAACATTTATAGGTTTACATTAAAATGGGGAACATATATAACCTTTCAATGAAACAAATATTATAACGAAATAATCACATTATTGTCACACATATGAACAATCATAATGTCATGTTATACTTATTAATATTTTTGGTAATAAAAAGTAAAAATTATGTTGGTTCAACGGTACCAAGTCTACAATTGGAATATGGAGAGTGTTCCTAAAATCATAATAATGATGGTTGATCGAAGTGTGTGAGAAAGGATAGGGTCATAGGAGATCCAAATAAGTGGGTCATTTTTCACACTTTAAGAAGTATAATCCTCTTATTTTGAAGGGAAATAGTGGAGTTCAAGAGGTTGATAATTAGATTCAAATGATTTGATGAATATTCTAGCTTCTCCTCTCAAATGTTCACTACTACTGTTCTACTCTCGTTGTTCTTTTAGTTTTCTCATCGAAGGTTGTGTAATATGGAAGCCCTCAACCACCCTAACCCTGCTCTGGCCTCATGTTATTCTACACCTCTCCGAGCTGAAACTAGTGTAGTGGTTACCAAGCGGCTTTGGGTATGCGATTTAACAGATGATGGGTTTCTAGGCACTAATGGATTCGGTTCGCTTTTGTAATTCTACTTCATCAACAATGGAGGTGTTCAAATCCCTAAGATCAAAGACCTACTATGGACTCTAGTTCCTTGTCACCTCTCCTAGTCAGATTTTGTGCAGTGGAATATATGATGTTTTGAGATTTGTGGTGCAGCGGCCATCGGGGGTCTAGGGGTGACCTAAGACAATATGTTCTTGTGAATTCAGTTACTGGTATGTCAGATCTGCTCGGTTTTTCTTCTTCTATGCTACCGGTGAAGGTATTTGTGGTATTTTTTGAGTTCTTGTTTTGTGATCGATTGGTGAAGTTGTTCTTGTTAGTGTATTTTCAGTTCTGGGTTTGAGACCTGATATGATGGCCTATTGATTCCGATAGCTCACGCAGCTCGAGGCTTTGGTGTACCTATGTTCATTTGAATTTTGAATTTGGTTTATCCCAAAATTATTATGACTTTGTTGAATTCTGTCTAGTGTTTTTGTGGTGTTTGAATCAGTTATTTGAAATTGTGCGGTTCCTACTTGGCCGTAAAGTGGTTTGGAAAAAAAATACCAAAACCAATATTTGGAGGGTTTGTGGAAGAAAAATTAAATAAGGATATAACATGGGTTGGAATCTAAAATATTTCTAGTAAAACTTTCTATCCATACACTCTAAATTTATCAACATATCAATAGTTTCTAGATCAAGAGTTGGGGGACATAATGATGTTGGAGTATATTGTGCATTTTTGTGAAATTGGTTCAGTTTTTTCTATATATGATCACCAATGACAGTAACTCAGAATAAATGTTTTTTATTATGCCTCAACATGATATCTGATTGAGGATGATTCTTCTTGATATACCCATATATTTTGTAGTGGTAAATAAGGTAATTATGGCTAATTGAATTTCAAGATGTGAACTATTCAAATGATTTTCTTCCTTGGCTATAGAGAAGAAAGTATTTATCTGGTAGGAAAAAGAGGAAGAAGTATGATTCTCAAAAGTAAGGTTATTACAAGAATACCAGGAGTTTGGTTTCTTCTCAAGGGAGGAGGAAACTTGGTGATACTAGTGTGGAAACATGATATACCCAAAGAGGGACTATCCTAATGAACCTATGAAATTTTATTAGTGTGAAATTATTGGACATATAAATAAGTTCTATAAAAGTTTTTCTTAGGGTGTTGGTAGTAGTGGTTCCAACTAAATAAATGGATCAAGGTTTTTTAGAGAAATAAAAGTAGGTTAAAGCCAAATCTTAGGTGAGGACTTGTGTAAATACTTGAAAGGGCCAAACTCAGAAGAGTCAAATAAAACTATTTTCCTTAAAGAATATGCTAGAGGATTCTAAGGTAGAACTAGTGACATTGATATGTACTCTACTTACTTCTTCAGCTATTGTTTCAAATATGTTTTATATATGTGCATTATAAAGACCCAATGTTTTATAATTTAAATTACCATTTAAAATGAGTAAAATATTTATTAAATAATTGAATTATAAAAAACACATGTACTGATTTGGGTATTTTGGACTGTTATATGTTATATCCTATCATATTTAAAAGATTTCTACACATAATAACCATTGATCATATAGCCACAGTATATTTATCATTATTATTTGTATATATTAAGGATTAGGAAAAATCTAATTGAAACAAATAAAAGAGGTGATGAACTTGAACAATTGGATTGTAGCTTATAAATAACAATTTTTAGAACTTTTGAGGTAGATGGAGTCACTGGTCTTTTCCCTTGACCAATAACAAGCCAATATCTAATAATAAAAGCATGAGTGAAACTGTTTATGAGAGATATTCACGTTTATCAATATCACGAACCAAACAATGTTCAATAAACCACCCCATGAAAGTGTGTCCTCACACACATCCATTAGGATTTACACTAGTGTAATAATTGGTTATGTATCTTGACCTAAATAATATGACTTTGTATATTTTTATAATAATAATATTTATCCCTTTTCATTATTACTTTATAAATACTTAAATAATGAGTTTGATAAAAATTTGATTTTAATACAATGAAACACACATTGAACTTTTGGGAAATATATAGTTTCAATAAAGATAGTATTTTGATGAAATAAATAATTTTTGAATAAATTTCATTTCAATAAAATGTTATTTTTAAATAATATTTAATTAAATATAAATAATTTTATAATTTAATAAAGTCAAATTTAATTTTATAAGGGTCATAAAAATGTTATCATAAAAAAGTATTTTTTTAAATGGGGATTTTAATTTTAATGTGTAGGTTACTATATTTATAGAATTATTTTTATAAAATTAATATTATTTTTGAAATAAATAAATATAAATTATCCACTGGTGAATTTTTCATAATTTTCCATGACAGTCGAATATTTGGGTAAAAATTAAATATGCTATGTATTATGACATCATAAAAGCCCAAAAGTGATATATTAAATAGAATAAAGAGTATCCATGACAAAACTTTTGTATCATATTTAAAATAATGTGTTTTAAAGTTATTTTATTTATTTTATATACCCGTAATGAACCCTCTAAAGCATATATTATATTTAAAGGTTTTAAAATCAATTCTTTATAAACACGACTCACTTCCACATCCCAAAGGGTATTATTTTAAGGATTTTTGTTCTTGGCCTTATAAAATAACGAAATACACTTCTACTCGGTAGATAAAAGGGTAATAACCATGGTAAAGAGATTGGTTTTTATTAATTTATCATAAAGATTTTGAAACATATTTTTATAAATTAATAAAGAATACTCCACTATTTTGATATAAAACCCACACAACCTTCCATCCCGCTTCATTAAAAAACATAGTGAATGATGTTTTTAATGGATGTAGTTTTTTGTGATTATTCCATGGAATATTTCATTTTATATTACATGATTTCTCCTCATATTCGATGCAATGTTTGAGTTTCTTGGGACCCCATAGTTACTATATTTGAAATATTAATATATTTTAAATAACATGGACACATTATTTCAGTATAAAATATTTTATTATTAATTGGTAAATGTGATGGGAAATCCAAGACCATAGTTTATTTATAAATTTTTGGTTTACCCTAAGTATGACCTAATGCTGGTCTGCCTCAAAAGTTCCATGGGAGGAGACCATTGGTGGGTACGTTTAATAAAATATATAAATAATTTATTTATTTATATTAAATGTACTAAAACCTAAAAATCCATTTTAAATACACAATTTTGGAAAATCTCTTGGGTTAGCCACATAACCCGAGTAGGATATGAGAGGAGGAGAATCATTCTTCATTGGTATTATCAATCCATGAATGTGTATCGACAATAGAAGATCATAGTGCAATGAACTTTATTTAAGGGATTCTTCTTCACTGATGAATTTTTAGGATCTCATCAACAACAATGCAATAATCCAATTATTTTTCAATTATCAATCCATAATTGAGTCAAGTCTCATTATTTTTTGTTTCTTCCCTTTTGATTAAATATTAAGAATATATTTATATCTTGTTTCTTTTTCTAATGATTTAAATTCTTCATATATCCTATTCATATATTATATTATTTAACCTAATTTATTATCATTTTGTCTTGGAATTTATCCTTTTTCTCATTATGTTATCATTAGATGAGACTGTATCATCCAATGATGGATTTAACTCTTTCATGTGATTTTACCCCACTGTTGTTCATGTCCTTTTCCGTTGACCCATGGGGTAGTAGTTAAACATTTTTGGGGTGGGTTTAAGCATGATAGACCCCCTCAGATTCTGGATTTATCATAAATAATTATGGTTTGGTTATGAATTTATGTTAAATATGGGATAAAGGTGTTTAGTTTGTGAATTTGATATCCATTTCGATGGTATACATGTGATGAATTTTGGCGTGGAAAATTAAACTTCCGATTTCTAGCCAATGAAGACCATGAATTGATGAACAATGATGTTTCATTTGATTTTGGTGGTGTTAAGTTTTCATGCAGGTTGAAATGGTGGATTTTGGATCCGTATGAAGAATCTATTTTTCTAAAAATTTCCCAATTACATGATGTGTATCCTAAAGGAACACACATAGTGTAGTCCCCTAGATGTGATTTCTAGGGTTTCATGTGAAGGTAAGGATCACATGCTGTGTATGGACCTTACACACCATGTGAACCTATACCAGAAGTTTAGCATGTACTCTGGGAGTACATGGGATTAGTAACGACCAGACACACAGGTGAAAACTGATTACTCGGGCACGTCTATGTACTCAATCATGACCGGTATACACAAACACGCCCAATGTACATGGGAAAAGGATGATAAAATATAGAAAAGACCTGTGTGGATGAGACATTCCATGTACCACCTGTAAATGTCATGTAGTATGAAATATATTCACAATATTTGTCTAGGGGAGAACACACCACGATGATGAGGTGTGGTCACACACATGCAATGTACTTATACCAGAAACTTAAACCTTCCTTATCTCTTTCTATGGGACTCAGATTTTAGCATATGAGTAGGATATCCTAATTATTTTTCTATGTGTTAAATCTTGGAAGCCTTTTCTTAGAATATGAGATGCTATGTGAGGTGTTTTGAGTAGGATGCTTCTTCAGTTGAATCCTGACAGATGTTAGCTATCAAGGAGGATCATAAAAGAGATGTTGGGGTTGATACTCACTTATAAAAACAAGGTGTGGTAACCCCTACTCTCTCCATAGGTAAAGTTAGTACTCCCCCATACTCTAGAAGGGTGTGAGTTCTCTATCTATATAGTGGTATTCCTCTTTCTCCGAGCTCCAACAATGAGTAGGTCCCCCATGGGAGTGAGTTCTCCCTTGGTTGTGGAGAATAGTAGTGAGGTGAAATCCATTCAACTAGAATTATTGTGAGATTGTACGAGATGCAGGGAATCATATATTGACCTTTTGATATATAGGAAGGCTCATCATAATTGGCTAGGATTGTAGATGGAAATCCCCTTTCTCTATCTTCTTGGATTGTTTAAGGGCACATATATATTGGTTTTTATTTCCCTCTTGTTATGGGTTGATATAAATTATATTATAGTTTTTTATTGATATCTTTTTTGTTTTTATGAAATATTATTGTGTGTATATATAATCACCCCTGTATGGGATTTTACCAAATTATTCATGTCTTCTACAAATGATAGATAAATCATCGGTGACATCAGTGGAGTATACTGGTATCTTGGGATAAGTAACCACATTTGGTAGATGAGCATGGAGACCAAGCGACAAGATATCTTAAGTTTTTTCTTTGACAATTTTTTAGGTTGGGAATTTATTTTCACCCTTTACTCTTTGGATTTATATTATCACACTTTGATGCATTCCCAAGGGGTTATTTCATGCAAGGTTATAGTCTATATTTTGTAATATTTTATTATTTATATGTAGTTTTTCTTGTGGATGGTTTTATGTGTGTGTGTAAACGTACTTATTCTAGGGCCTCCCATTTTATTTATACCTTCTTGATGCTTTTCACCGACCCCTAAACTATTGGAGGCGGTATTGGGTTTTCCCACCTATCCTACCTCCAACTGGGTGGGATGTGGTGGGTTGGGTCATGATAGAGTGATATTAAAGGTTGATCATCCTCCGGTCGGCATAGAGATAGACCGATGGTGAGGATTGGTTGGGAACTTAGGGAAACAATGTCAAAGTGTCCTGAGTGTGGATTTCAGTATTGACATATCTGTACATCCGGACTCTAACCACCTTCTTTTCGACTCAATATACTAAGAAATTGGTTGCAAGGAACAAATGGTACATTATTCATATGTTATTGATTCATTTAACTATCCTTCTTGATTTATCTATGAATATATTCTCATCTAACAATGGTACCTCTTGATAATTTTCATGATTCCACTATAAAGAAAACTAACTAGGTTAACAATACAAGATCATGAGGAAAAAGGTTGAGTGACGAGGCCTCAGTTAAGGGGACATCTCATGATGTGTTTCCTCTAGAAATACAGGGATCGGTTACACCACTCATTGTGTAGTAGATAGTAACAATATGATATACTGATGATGAATACAGACTCAGTGTACTACATGAGTTCCAACATCAAAGACCACATAGATTTTTTTAGTGAACCAGATCCTCAGGAAGCTGAATATTTTCTTGATTTGGTGATCCATGTCTTTAGGCATGTTTGGACCCTGACGAATCAGATTAATGTTCATAGATGAAGTCTTATTCACTGAGGAGAAGATAACTTTTGGAGTTTAATGACATGGTCCCATTATAAGATGAAACTATCATATTTATACTTCCATCAGCTATCTGACAATAAGTATTTCCCATCTCTTTTACACTTCATGAAGATTTAGGAGCTTCTTGAGATGCAATAAGATGATATGATAGTTTTTAAATATGTCGCAAGTTTCACTGACCTCACACATTACTCCCTTAATGTGGTACAAGAGATATGTTACTAGGTATAAAAGTTTGAGTAGGATCCCCATGGAGACATCTATGGAAACATATTCTCTTTACATATTACTATACATGCTGGAGTGATAGGGAGGGATCTGGAACCGGGTGGATGGATCCCATAGTAGACATCATAGGATTGAGTCATCAATAGTGGATAGTAAGTGGAAAACCTTAAGGTCTCATTGCAGATGGAATACTCATTCCCGGACTTAGGCACATGGATATGTAGTTATTAGATCAAACAAAGAATCAAATCTTCCATGAGAGGGCCAATAATTTTATTATGAGGTGTGAGGTAACATGGTTCATTATTAACCAACCTAATTTTAAAAGTAGGTTAAGAAGATAATGGATGGACCACCACATTAAAGGAAATTCCGTGATCAGGGATCTCCCGGCATGGTCAGGGTAGTCCCAAGGGAGTCGATGATGAAAAAGGAGCTGGTGAAGCTCTATAGGGAGGAGAGGCTAGTTGAAGGTGATTCTATAAGCTACTTCCACCACCACCACCTGGTGGCCCACTCTAGACTTAGAGAGTTTTCATTAGAGTCCATGAGTAGCTACAAGATATGGGTGGATATGACGAGGTACCTCAAGAGATGATTCTAGGTACTATCTATTTATTTTATACTATTTATCCAGAACTTGTATACACAGGTGAAACTCATTATTTAATATCTATATACTTTGTGTAATAGAAAATTATCCCCTATAAGAACTTATCCAAACATATTTTGTTATTGGTTTCTACCAGGATTAATTATTTGATATTTCTTATCTATCGAAAATGCGAGCTAACACTTGGTGGAGATAATTTCTCATGGGACCTCTTGTTCATCATGATGAATCCTTATGATTTTATCTTGGGTATATACTATTTTCCATGGTTCTTGATCAAATTAGCTATCATCACAAGTGAGTTATATTCCTTTATATAGATGAGATGATTTTATCCTTTGTGGGTGAGAGAGATATCATGGATGAGCCACTAGGTCTTAAAAATAGGATGTTATAACCCATTACCCCTCAATTCATATGTTTATCCCTTAGTGGTGTGGAATCTTCTATCATTTGGATTTCTTTAATAGTAGATTATTACATGAATGTATCACCTAATGATTTTTTGGGACTACCTTCATGGTAGGTGGTAGAATTATACATTTTATTTCACCCCAAGACCATACTGATATCTTCTATGACATATCAGATGGCCCCTACTAAGCTCTAGGATCTGAGGATGTAGTTGGAGGACCTTCGGTAGTAGGGTTTTGTTTGATCCAGTGTGTCCCCATGGGTAGTTACAATTTTTTTTGTGAAAAATTAGGATGGGATCTTTAGGATTTGTGTTGATGATTATCACCTAAACCATGTAATGATAAAGAAAATGCACCCCATTCTAAGGATTGATGACCACTTTGACTATTTTAGAGGTTCTAGTTGGTTTTCAGAGAGAAATATAAGGACTAACTACCACTAATTAAGGGTTCATGATAATGATATTACAAAGATGAAATTTCAATATTGCTATAGATTCTATGAGTTCCGAGTGATTCCTTTAAATGTAATGAATTTCCATGAAAGTTTCATGGATTTTATGAACTGAACATTCCATCCATTCTTATAAAGATTCTTAGTTTTCTTCATTAATGACATTATCATTAGCTCTGCGTTAGAGGAGTAGAATACAAAGCATTTGAGGATAGTCCTATATTTACTATGGGATCACTATCATTATAGAAATCTCTTTAAGTTCCAATTTTTATCATTGAGGTTCACCATTAAAGAAATTTCATCTCTATGAATTTTTTATCTATGGACCTAGTAAAGATTAATGCTGTGATTTCTTGAGTTCCACCCAAGAGAGTTTTATAGGTTTTGAGTTTTCTTGGCTTGGTGGGGTACTATATGAGGTTTATGGAAGAATTATCTAGGAATTCATCCCCTTTTACCACCATAATCTAGAAAGGGTATCCATTTACCTGGAATGCGCACTGTTATATAACCTTTAGGGATATGAAGCAAAGGTGACTAGTTATCTAGTGTTGAGACTTTTAGAGGAGGGAATTGAGTAAATATTTATTTATGATTCATCTGGAACTAGTATTGGTTCTATACTGATACTATGGAAGGTAGTGATTACATATGGTTCAAGGAAGTTAAGAGCTAATTAGAAGATCTACATGAATCATGACCTAAAGTTGGTAGTGGTAGTCTTTTCTCTAATGATGTAGAGGCACTATCATCTGGGTGATCTCTTTTTTTCATACTCAAACTACTAGAGTATTAGGTACATATTCACTCATAGATACCTTGAACTGAGATATAGCAATTAGTTAGAGTTACTAAAAAACTATGACTTCAAGATAACCTGTATTCTTAGAAAGTGAAATGTGGTGGGAGATTACCCTAACAAGATGTCCCATTCTCTCTGGATATAGGTTGTTTCTAATCAATTGTATTCATTTTATATGAACCTAGTAGAGGACAGGGGTGTAGTTTTTCTTCAGTCGATGTTGGTGAGTCCTCTAGTTTATAAATGTAGGAGAGGGACTCATTTGAAAGACATCAATTATGAGTTTCTACATGACCATATATCATCAGAATATGAACCATATGGATTTTTTGAAGAAGGGGAGCATATAATCCCTAGTCACAGATGGATGATTATTCCAGTCACGTTTCATGAGGAGGTGATAAGGGTGTTCCACACTCCCCCTTCGCTATACATCCTCACGTGGTAGTGATTTAAATGGGACTTGAGTGGTTGTTTTTATCAGATGGTATGAGACAGAGTGTCATTAAGATCATCTCTCAGTGACTCACATGTTAGTAGGTGAAGGCTGAGCATCAAGATCTGGTAGGATTTACATAGACTCTAGAGATCCAGTGGAGGAAGTGGGAAAAAATATATATAGTTTTTTATGGGAATTCAGTAGATATTGAGAGGAAAAAATTCTATATGGTTTATTTTTTTTACCAAATTACTAAGTCAATACACTTTGTCAATATCAAGTAGCAGTACCTGGTTGATAGGTTGGGGCATTTTATATATGATATATCATTTTAATTCATGGGGAACTATATATGATTGTCTTTTACTATGATTCTTAGTTCATGTCATAATTTTTTAGAGGATTCTAGGAGGCCTTTGAGATCCAGCTGTGGATGAGCATGGTGGTTCACCCCAAGATGGATGGGATGACCGTGTAGACTATCTAGGTGTTGGAGGATATGATTTGAGCCTTATTCTAGACTTCAAATAGAGATGAGAGGATTACTTTACATTGGTAGAGTTTTCTTATAATAATATATATCACTATAATATCGGCATGTAACCTTTTGAGTCTTTATAAATAAGACCCTTTAGACCACCCTTATGATGAATTGAAATTTATTATACATCTCTTAATGGGTCATAGATGGTTCAAGTGATGACATATATTTTTAGGTGATCTATGAGCATATGAGTACATCCTAAAGCTACTAGAAATCTTATACATGTCTATATTTTAGGCATTTAGAGTTTGAGAAGGGAGGAAATGTTTTTTGAGAGTCTCCCCATGTAAAATACCAAGTAAGTAATGAATAATAGATATTTTTATCTATGTCTAACAATGAATTAGATAGTGTTTTAGGGGCTTAAAATATGGAAAGCATTCAATTTTAGGCATATATACCCTAATTTTCACTAAAGGTTCACTTATCGCCTTTTGATGGTGAACCATCATTAAATATAGTTTGTTCACTTTTATACATTCTATTGGATCAAATAAAACTCTTCTTTAGAATCGGGACATTAAATTTTACTTTGTGTGAATTTTTGGTATTTTTCCGATAAAGTTCATTTTTTAATGAATAGTGAAAAATGTTGTCTTTTAATTCAAAACCTATTTTTAATATAATTTATTTATATGATTAGATTATATTTTGAATGGCTTTTAAAGTTCAATTAGAATATATTTTTACCATTTAATCCAATTCTGGTCATTGGAATTAATTTCACTTTGAAATTGGACTTAAACTAGTGTCAATCTTTTGATACTTATTGTTTCATAAAAACACGTTATTTGCTCTGACAGCGAGAATTAATTATTAAATTAATTAATGTAACTTATATGTTTTGAATTTTGTAAAATATAAATCATTTTTGAATTCAGAATATCAAATATAGCTTAGGGTGAAGTTTTGGTATTTTTCTGAATAACTTCAATTTTTGATGAATAGTGAAACCACTAAGTGGTACTTAAAAAACTGATTTTTCATTTAAATGAAATTTTACCACCTCTGTGTTTTGAATTTCAAAAATCTGACATACATGGTTGTCATTAAAAATTAAAATGTGGTTCAATGGGATTAAAATATTTTTTGGTGAATAGTAACTTTTAAGTTTATTAATCGTGATTAGAGGTAATTAGTGTAATTTAAGGTAAGAATAATGTTTTAATAATATGAAATGAACTTGAGACATGTCCTACCCTTATTGGATGTGTCATGGACGACCAAGAAAACCCATGGGTATATTTTTGGGACCCCATAGAGCCACTTGGGTAAGATAAAGACATTAATTCCTTTTATTTAAAGTAAAAGTAAAAAATGACACAAACATGAGTTGTTTTACTAAAACAATTTTAAAATGAGGTTATACAGGTCATATTTTTGACAATAAATATTAATTATAAAGCTAAAAAGATTTCCTACATCATAGTATTTTTTTATAATTTTTATACATTAAATAAATTAAATTATTTATGACATCATGATGACGCAGCGATTACCTCATTATTTAACGATTTAAATAAAATGAAAAGATAATGTAAAAAGTAAGACCTAAACTTGTTAAAAACCTATTGGATGGGTATATTTAGAACCCTTTTCACCTTATCCTCGAAATTTATAATTGTGGGATCTTTTTTATCCGAAAATCATTTTATAACAAAGTATATTTTCTTAACTTTCCAAGAGTGCCCCTCCTCTCCTCTTATAAAAGGCCCCCACCTCTACCACCTTACCCACACTTCCAAAGCCTTTGGCTCGGCCAAACCCTTCTCATTTTGTCTCTCCATATCCCTCTATAACTATTAGAAGCCTCACTTTTGGCAGAAGTCTTCCCAAGGAATCCTTTGAGCTCAAATAAAAAACAGTTACCCGATTTAAAGGTAGTGTCTTCTCTTGTGTTCTTATGTTTTATTTTACTTCTCCAACCCCCTAATCTCTTTTTATTAATTTATTTTGTAAAAACACCAGTATCTTCCATATACTAGTATTTTGTTATAATAAGGAATAGAGCTACACTTACACACACCTACATCTAATGGTTAAAGAACATACTGTTTCTGTGGATGGCGAATTTCTGCCTCACGAAATGATGATTGTTCAACAATCATATAACACCTTTAAAGGTGGCCATTAAGATGTCACTATATTTATATATGATATATAATATGTTTATTTTTTACTTAAGCTTCTGTATTTTCCATTTATGTCATACCTTTATGGTTTTCATTATGGGTAAACGCGATATCTTCATTTTAGGAAGTGCGGACTACCGCCCCCTTAAAGTTATTTGATTCGTTAATACCATATGTGGTACATATAAAGGATAGATTGAATGATATTATATATGATACAATACTGGAATTATAATACTATTATGTGTCATTATGTTTTAATTCCATTAAATATGAAATAGAAATGGAAGTAGCGTTCATGCGTACGTACGGATTACCGTCTCCATGAACGGTGCATTTCATTTCTTACCTCTAAACATTATGTAATATTATAAATGAATGTATATATTGGATATATATGATATATATGATATCTACATAATGAGTATAACTCTGGATATAATGGATACATGAACAACTTGTAATTATAAAGAGTTTATTTTTGACTCGAGTACAAATGATCGATAAACTGACCGTTATTAACTTAAATAATTACATAGTGTTCATGACATGGTAATAAGTGATATAAAAGGAATAATTAACTTGAAAAAGGTTTTTAATAAAGTATAAACTAACTCAAGTTTATTATTCAGGAGGTTAAAGAACGATCGAGTCATGTCGGACCCGAGTTATGGGACTTCGTCTCAATCTCCTTTCATTGAGGCATATTTTATTTTATACACAACCTTCTTTTATAATGTGTATAAACCCCATTGACTTTTAACTTTATCCAAAAGAAATATTTTTTATACGAACCGTTTTACTAAACGACAAAAGGGAATGTTTTTGTCGTACGTATGTAGCGAGAACGACTTCTCCGCCACCGTGATTATTATTTGAGTTTCAGCTTCCACTACAAGCCATACATTTTTTTAAAAGAAAAATAAATACCCTATTTTACTTTTATTTTATTTTGGTATTTAAAATGGTTTTCATAATGTTTTTATATCGATGTATTGTATTGATATCTTGTGATTGAAAAGTAGAAATGTTGTGTTTCCTTTATGCATGTTTTATGTGATACGATTATGTTATGGTTCTTGGGCATTATTATGAAGATGGATGGTTCTGTGATAAACTAAGGGCGGGTGAGCCCGGTATAGCTCTCCAATGCATTGGGTAACATGAAAGGGTTAAACGTTGAGGTTTCTCTGAAGAGATTTAGGGAATATACTATGATGGGTATTCCAAACGTAACCAAGAGGGTTACTCCCTACGTAAGAATGTTATGAATGCCTCAAGTTACCTTTATTTCTTATGATTTCTATGATTTATTCATGATTTTATGATGTATGTTAAAGTTCCTATATTTTATGGGTAAAGTATTATTTCATTCTTATGTATATATGAACTCATGTTTCCTTTCCATATTTTATAACCCTTACTACGCTTTTTATGCTCATCCTAAGTTTTTGAAATGATTTTCACAGGTCAAGGGAAAGGTACATGATGTGATGATAGTGTCAAGAAAGTGTCAAGAAAGAATCCATGTTTTATTTTAAATATGTTTCCATTGATGGGAAAAATGAATACTATCTTTTATGTAACCACTTTGTTTAAATGTGGAATGTAATGGAAGTTTTATGATCTAATTCTCTAAAACTCTAAACCTGAAAAGATCCTCAATGTGTAATCTTATGATAACTAACGATTAAGTAAGGTTTAAGGCTGGGGATTATAGTTGGTATCATAGGTCGGTTTAGATAACTTTAGGAGTTATAATTCTATTAAATGATTATCCAAAAATATATTTTTTATGGTCAAATTGAAATGATATAGAATTTGAAGATACCATGTTGCTTCATCTAAGACATGTTTGTTCAGAATGGTTTTCCGCAGAGGAAACAGGAAAGAAGTGCTAGGAAGGCATACAGAAGGAAATAACCTTCTAAATCAGTATCCTGAGATGGTGGGAATTGGAACTGAATAGTTTGTTGTAGTAATGGCACAGTTGACTCAAGCAAAAAATGGTGGTGGTATCCATGAATGAGATCAGCCAGATCAACCGTAGAGGAACATGTCAATGGTGGAACATTTCATGAGGAAAAATCCCCCATCATTCAGAGGATCATCTGACCCTGTGCTAGATAATGGGTGGATTAAAGCACTGGAGAAGATTTTTGATGTCATGGGATGTTCAGAAAATCAAAAGTTTAGTCTTGCTATTTACCGTTTGGTGGGTGAGGCAGATCAGTGGTGGTCGATGGTTAAAAATATCAGGGATGCTGATGAGATTGATGCTCTCGACTGGGATGAATTAAAAGGTATGTTTCTTGAGAAGTATTTTCCTAAGGCTGTTCAACTTAGGATAGAAAAACAATTCTTGGAATTGAGGCAAGAGGAAGACTCAGTGGCTGCCTATGAAGAAAGGTTCACCCGATTGGCAAGGTATGCTCTAAATTTTATCCGAGACCTTGATATTAAAATCAATCATTTTTACTCAGTATTAAAGCCAAAATATCAAAGGGCATTAGCTTCTAGTGAGTTCAAAAGTTATGAAAATCTTGTTCAATGTGCTGAGAAGGTGGAAATCCAGTTTGCTGATGATCAAGTGTTCTATAACAACCAACAGAAGAAGAGACCAAGGTGGCAGGAGAAAGGAAAGAATTCTTCAAAAAAGTAAGATGATAAGAAAACTAAGTTTCTAGTTTGTGATAAATGTGGTTAAAGAAATGCTGGGTAATGTCTTCTGAATTATGTAAAGTGCTATCGATGTGGTAAGATGGGACATAAGGCTCGTGATTGCACTGAAAAAGATTAAGGTGATGGTAAGTCCAAATTCAATTTACAGTTAGTGAAATGTTTTAAGTGCAATGAGATGGGTCACTATGAAAATGAGTATCCGGCAAAGAGCTCGAGTGATGGGAGGCAGTTAGACTACAAGCAGAAAGGGGTGGTGAAATCCTTTGCAACTACTTCAGCAGATGTCATGCCATAAAATAAAGTTGTATCAGGTGATTTTTTTTTGTTTTTTCAGATTATGCCAGTGTGTTGTTTGATTCGGGGTCTACACATTCTTTCATCTCTGAAAAATTTTCTAGTAAAATGGGAATACCATCTCAAGAAATGACTCTTGAACTTGTGGTAAAAACACCTGGGGGAAATGTTGAGGCAAAAATAATTTATAAGAATCTTCCTATAATTATCCGTGGAAAGAACCTACTTGCGAACCTTATTGTTTTACCTCTAGTAGAGTTTGATGTTATCCTTGGTATGAATTGGCTCTCTATTTACCATGCTAAGATTGATTGTAGAGATAAAAAAGTTTCTTTTCAGAAAGACTTTCAGTTTGTGTACAAGAATGAACCCTTACTGTTGATAACATATCAAGAGGCTGAGAAACTTGTAAAAGATGGAAATGAATGTTACCTTGCACATATTGTTGAAAACAAGGGAACTGTTCAGATTAATTATGTGCCAGTGGTAAATGAGTATTCTGATGTTTTTCCTGATGAGTTTCCTAGAATAATACCATATCGGGAAGTTGAATTTACTGTTGACTTAGTTCCTGATGCTAAGCCAATTTCAAAACCCCCTTATCTAATAGATCAAATTGAACTTTTAGAGTTGAAGGAGAAATTGAAAGATTTATTAGAGAAAGGTTTCATTAGACCTAGCACATCACCGTGGGGTGATCCTATTTTATTTGTTAAAAATAAATATGGTTCAATGAGACTTTGCATTGATTATAGAGCCTTAAATAACATCACGGTTAAGAACAAATATTCTTTGCCTCATATCGATGATTTGTTTGATCAACTCCAGGGAGATCAATATTTTTCAAAGATTGACCTGAGATTGGGGTACCATTAGCTGAAGGTAAAGGAAGAAGATGTTCCGAAGACTGATTTTTGTACAAGATATGGCCATTATGAATTTGTAGTAATGCCTTTTGGGCTAACCAATGCACCTGCTGTATTCATGGACATAATGAATAGAATTTTCCATGAGTTCTTGGATAAGTTTATGGTGGTTTTCATTGATGATATTTTGGTGTTTTCTAAAATTAAAGAGGAGCATGAAAGACATTTAAGGGCTATTTTTCAAACCTTAAAAGAGAAGAAATTGTATTCGAAATTCAGAAAGTGTGAGTTTTGGTTGCAAAAAATTTATTTCCTTGGTCACATTATTTCTAAAGATGGGATGAATGTTGATCCTGCAAAAACAAAGGTTGTTGAAGAATGGCCAAGACCCACAAATGTAACTGAGATTCGTAGCTTCCTTGGTTTGGAAGGCTATTACCAAAGGTTTGTAAGAAATTTTTCACGGTTATCTAGTCCAATGACGAAGCTAACTCTAAAGAGTGTTAATTTTATCTAGACAAAATAATGTGATGATTGTTTTCAGGAATTGAAAAGAAGATTGGTGAATGCTCCAGTGTTTGAACTACCTTCCAGGAATGGTGAGTTTGTTATATACAGTGATGCTTCATTGAAAGGACTTGGTTGTTTCCTAATGAATAATGATCAGGTAATTTCTTATGCTTCATGACAATTGAAAACTCATGAGGTAAATTACCCTACACATGATTTGGAATTAGCTGTTGTTGTTTTTGCTTTAAAAATATGGAGGCATCATTTTATGGAGTAAAGTGTGAAATATATACAGATCACAAAAGTTTAAAGTATATATTCACTCAGAAAGAATTGAACATGAAACAGAGGAGATGGATAGAATTAATCAAGGATTATGATTATAGAATTCATTACCACCCAGGAAAATCAAATAAAGTGGCTGATGCTTTGAGTTGAAAAAGTAATTCTTCATTAAAAATGTTGCGTTTGGAATGTGATACTTTGGTTAAGGATTTGATGAAATTTGGCATAGATGTTTTTGGTGCAGGATGTTCTTCTGTTTTGTTTCAGGTATCAGTGAAATCTTCTCTCTCAGACAAAATCAAGCAAGCAGAGAAGCAAGACAGTGAGTTGCAGAAAAAGGTAGAGTTGGTTCAGAAGGGTAAGATTCCAGAATTCAACATTGATAATGATTTTGTTTTGTGATTTGGGAGTATTACTGGTGGGACAGAATGAAAAGGGATATTGCTGATTTTACTGTGAAGTGTTTGACTTGTCAACAGGTTAAAGCAGAGAGGCAGTTACCGAAAGGGATGCTTCAGCCTTTACCAGTGCCAGAGTGGAAATGGTAGAATATATCCATGGACTTCGTTATGGTATTGCTAAAGACACCTCAAGGTAATAATGCAATCTGAGTTATTGTTGATCGCTTGACTAAATCTGCTCATTTACTTGCTATGAGGGATACTTTTTCCCTAGATCAACTTTCCCGTTTGTATCTTAAAGAGATAGTCAGGTTACATGGAGTTCCTCTCTCCATTGTATCTGACCGTGATCTCAGGTTTACTTCTAACTTTTTGAAGGTCCTTCAGAAGTCGTTGGGTACTGAATTAAATTTAGTACAGCTCTTTATCCTCAGTCAGATGGGCAGTCAGAACGAACAATTCAGACTTTGGAAGATATGCTACGTGCGTTTTTGATGGATTATCAGGGAAGTTGGGACCAACATCTTTCTTTGGTTGAATTTTCATATAATAACAGTTTTCATTCCAGTATACAGATGGAACCATTTGAGGCGTTATATGGGAAGCGGTGTCGAACTCTAGCTTTCTGGGATGAAGTGGGTGAAAGGAACCTGATGGGACCAGAATTGGTAGAAGAGTTAACAGAAAAAGTTCATATGATACAGAAACACATGAGAACAGCTTAGAGCAGGCAGAAGAGTTATGTGAAAAAAAGGAGGAAGGATCTCTCTTTTGAGGTAGGTGATCATGTTTTTCTCAAAGTCTCACCATGGAAAAGTGTGATGCGATTTGGTAAGAAAGGAAAGATGAGTCCAAGGTTCATTAGACGATATGAAATTTTGGAGAGAGTTGGATCAGTTTCTTACCGAGTGGCTTTGCCTCCGAGTTCATCTCAGGTGCACGATTTTTTTCATGTTTCAATATTAAGGAAGTATATGCCAGATCCATCTCATGTTTTGAGTCCAAAGGTAGTTCAGCTGGAAGAGAATCTATCTTATGAGGAACAACTGGTTCAGATTCTTGATCAAAGGGAGCAAGTTTTGAGGAATAAGGTGATTTATCAAGTAAAGGTTTTGTGGAAAAACCACATTATTGAAGAGGCAATATGGGAATCGGAAAATGCAATGAGGGCTAAATACCCCCACTTATTCGATAAGTAAATAAATTGCGGGGACGAAATTTTCTAAAGGGGGAAGGATGTAACATCCCAAGTAAGTAATGAATAATAGATATTTTTATCTATGTCTACTATTGAATTAGATAGTTTTTTAGAGGCTTAAAATACGGAAAGAATTAAATTTTAGGCATATATACCCTAATTTTCACTAAAGGTTCACTTATCGTCTTTTGAGGGAGAACCGTCATTAAATATAGCTTGGTCAATTTTATAAATTCTATTGGACCAAATAAAACTCTTCTTTAGAATCGGGACATCAAATTTTACTTTGTGTGAATTTTTGGTATTTTTCCGATAAAGTTCATGTTTTTAATGAATAGTGAAAAATGCTGTATTTTAATTCAAAACCTCTTTTTAATCTAATTTATTTATATGATTAGATTATATTTTTAATGGGTTTTAAAGTTCAATTATAATATATTTTTACCATTTAATCCAATGGTGGTCATTGGAATTAATCTCACTTTGAAATTGGAGTTAAACTAGTGTCAATCTTTTGATACTTATTGTTTCATAAAAACACGCTATTTGCTCTGACAACGGGAATTAATTATTAAATTAATTAATTTAACTTATATGTTTTGAATTTTGTAAAATAGACATCATTTTTGAATTCATAAGATCAAATATAGCTTAGGGTGAAGTTTTGGTATTTTTCTGAAAAACATCAATTTTTGATGAATAGTGAAACCACTAAGTGGTAATTAAAAAACTGATTTTTCGTTTAAATGAAATTTTACCACCTCTTTGTTTTGAATTTCAAAAATCTGACATACATGGTTGTCAGTAAGAAGTAAAATGTGGTTCAATGGGATTAAAATAATTTTTTGGTGAATAGTAACTTTTAAGTTTATTAATCGCGATTAGAGGTAATTAGTGTAATTTAAGGTAAGAATAATGTTTTAATAATATGAAATGAACTTGAAACGTGTCCTACTCTTATTGTATGTGTCACGGCAAACCAAGAAAACCCATGGGTCTATTTTTGGGACCCCATGGAGCCACTTGGGTAAGATAAAGACATTAATGCCTTTTATTTAATGTAAAAGTAAAAAATGACACAAACATGAGTTGTTTTACTAAAAAAAAATTAAATGGGGTTATACAAGTCATATTTTTGACTATAAATATTCACTAGAAATATAGAAATATTTCCTACCTCATAGTATTTTTTTTATAATTTTTATACATTAAATAAATTAAATTATTTATGACACCATGATGATGCAGCGATTACCTCATTATTTAACGATTTAAATAAAATGAAAAGATAATGTAAAATATAAGACCTACCCTTGTCAAAAACCTATTGGATGGGTATATTTCGAACCCTTATCACCATATCCTTGAAATTTATAATTGTGGGACCTTTTTTTTTTCTGAAAATCATTTTATAACAAAGTATCTTTTCTTAACTTTCCAAGAGTGCCCCTCCTCTCCTCTTATAAAAGGACCCCACCTCTACCACCTTACCCACACTTCCAAAGCCTTTAGCTCAGCCAAAACCTGATCATTTTGTCTCTCAACATCCCTATATAACTCTTAGAAGCCTCACTTTGGGCAGAAGTCTTCCCAAGGAAGCCTTTGAGCTCAAATCAAAAAGAGTTACCCGATTTAAAGGTAGTGTCTTCTCTTGTGTTCTTATGTTTTATTTTACTTCTCCAACCCCCTAAACTATTTGTATTCATTTATTTTGTAACAACACCAGTATCTTCCATATACTAGGATGTTTTTATAATAAGGATTAGAGCTACACTTACACACACCTACATCTAATGGTTAAAGAACATACTGTTTCTGTGGATGACGAATTTCTGCCTCACGAAATGATGATTATTCAAAACTCATATAAAACCTTTAAAGGTGGACATTAAGATGTAAATATATTTATATATGATATATAATATGTTTATGTTTTACTTAATCTTCTGTATTTTTCATTTATGGCATACCTTTATGGTTTCCATTATGGGTAAACGCGATATCTTCGTTTTAGGAAGTGCGGACTACCAACCACTCAAAGTGATTTGATTCATTAATACCATATGTGGTACGTATAAAGGATAGATTTAATGATATTATATATGATAAAATACTGGAATTATAATACTATTATGTATAATTATGTTTTAATTCCATTAAATATGAAATAGAAATGGAAGCAGCGTTCATGCGTACGTATGGCTTATCGTCTCCATGAACAGTGCATTTCATTTCTTACCTCTAAATGTTATGTAATATTATAAATGGACGTATATGCTGGAAATATATGATATATATGATATCTACATCATGAGTATAACTCTGGATATAATGAATACATGAACAAATTGTAATTATAAAGAGTTTATTTTTGACTCAAGTACCAATGATCGATAAAATGACCGTTATTAACTTAAATAATTATATAGTGTTCATGACATGGTAATAAGTGATATAAAAGGAATAATGAACTTGAAAAAGGTTCTTATGAAAGTAGAAGTTAACTCAAGTTTATTATTCAGGAGGTTAAAGAATGATCGAGTCAAGTCGGACCCGAGGTATGGGACTTCGTCTCAATCTCCTTTCATTGAGGCATATTTTGTTTTATACACTTTCTTCTTTTATACGGTGTATAAAACCCTTTGACTTTTACCTTTATCAAAAAGGAATATTTTTTTATATGAAGTGTTTTACTAAATGACAAAAGGTAATGTTTTTGTTGTATGTATGCGGAGACAACGACTTCTCCGCCCCTGTGACTATTATTTGAGTTTCGGCTTCCACTACAAGCCATACATTTTTTTAAAAGAAAAATAAATACCCTGTTTTAATTTTCTTTTATTTTGGTATTGAAAATGGATTTCACAATATTTTTATATCAATGTATTGTATTGATATCTTGTGATTGAAAAGTGGAAATGTTGTGTTTCCTTTATACATGTTTAATGTGATACGATTATGTTATGGTTGTTGGGCATTATTATGAAGACGGGTGGTTCCATGATAAACTAAGGGCGGGTGACCCCGATATAGCTCTTCAATGAATTGGGTAATGCTAAGGGGTTAAACGTTGAGGTTTCTCTGAAGAGATTTAGAGAATATACTGTGATGGGTATTCCAAACGTAACCAAGATGGTTACTCCTTACGTAAGAATGTTATGAATGCCTCAAGTTACCTTTATGTCTTATGATTTCTATGATTTATTCATGATTTGATGATGTATGTTAATGTGCCTATTTTTTATGGGTAAAGTATGATTTCATTCTTATGTATATATGAACTTATGTTTCCTTTCCATATTTTTATAACGCTTACTGAGCTTTTTATGCTCATACCAAGTTTTTGAAATGATTTTCACAGGTCAAGGGAAAGGTACATGATGTGATGATAGTGTCAAGGAAGTGTCAAGAAAGAATCCATGTTTTATTTTAAATATGTTTCCATTGATGGGTAAAATTAATACTATCTTTTATGTAACCACTTTTTTTAAATTTTGAATGTTATGCAAGTTTTATGATCTAATTCTCTAAAACTCTAAACCTGAAAAGATCCTCAATGTGTAATCTTTTGATAACTCAAGATTAAGTAAGGTTTAAAACTGGGGCCTTATACCCCATGATGAAGATTGTGTAGTTTTTTTGGGAAGAAAATTTATCCTCAAGGATTATCATGTGGTTTATGTTCCTATAGAGGTTTTTCAAGTTTTCTTACAACTTGTCCATGAACCCAAATTTGGGATGAGCATGAGATGTCTTCTATGTGTTATATCTGAGGAGATACTTGCATGATGCTATGCACGTTATTAACTGGGGAGAGCTAGACATTGAGGATGATTCCACCTTCATAGAGTACCCCGTGGAAATCAAGGATAAACAAGAGAGGATCCTACATTGATGGAATATCAATTTGGTTTGTGTGCTATGGTGGTACAAGAGTCCACATGAGAGCTCTTAAGAGCATGATATTCAGATGTGAACTTAGTAACCCCACCTTTTTGTGTAGATTGTTCTTTTCAGGACAATAACATATGAAATATTGGAGAATGTAATGAATCTGGTTTTATTGGATTAGTCCTTATAATATTTATATATATACATATGTTTGTTTCCTTGTTTCCACTATGGTGTTTGGGTGTCTCAAGACCCTAGAGTTAATATATTAAAAATATTAATATATTTTAAATCACACACACAGACATCATTTCAATGTAAATGTTTTTCTCATTGATTGGGTGATTATATGGTAAATATGATATAATTTTTGATTATAGAACATGGGGTTTACCCTAACTATGACCTAAGATTGGTCAATGTCAAAAATTCCATGATAGGTGACCATTGGAAAGTGAATTTAATAAAATAAATAATTTATTTATTTATATTAATTAAACAATAACCTAATCCACACTTTTAAATACCAACTTACAGTAAATTGATAGGATTATCCACATAATCATGGGAGTATTTTAGAAAATGAGGAACATTATTCATTTTCATATGTAATCCTAGATTTCAGATCGATGACAACTGATCAGGGTGTATCAAATGTTCATTCATGGATTATTATTCACCAAAAAATTCTTTGATATCATCATAGACAATGGAATAGACCCATTCTTCATCAACGATAAATCCATAATTATGTCAAGGATCCTTATTTTCTGTTTCTTCCCTTTTAATTAAATATTAATTATGGATTTATATCTTATTTCCTTTACTGTAGATTTTCATTCTTCGTATGAGAATGATAATTTTTTTTATTAAACCCGATTTATTATCATTATGCCTTTGACTTCATTCATATTCCCATTATGTGATTTCTGACTGAGACCACATCATCCAATGCTGGATTCACCTAATTCTTGTGCTTTCCCCCCATCATTCTTTACATTCTTGACCAATAGACCATTGGATCGTGGTATGACATTGTTGTGGTGAGTTCAAGTGTGATCGAACCAAAAGATTCATAAAGGTTTTGAAAATAAAATAAAAATTGATAGTTTGGTGATGGATCAAGGTTAGATATGGGATAAAGGTATTCTATTCATGGATTTGATATCTAGAGCAGTGGCAGACACATGAAAAATTCCCATATAAGAAATTAGATGTATGATTTCTAGCTAAAAAAGGCTAGGAATCACTAAGCAGCAACGTTTCCTTTGATTTAAATGGATTTGAGTCATCAAACATGTAGGGATGGAGGTAAAAATAGTGGATTTAGGATCCATTTGAAGAAAATATGTTTCTATAAATATCAAAACTACACGTTGTGTGTCCAAGTGGAACCCAAACTATGTAGTCCCATGGATATGGAAACTAGGGTTTTAGGTAAAGATAAGGATCACACAACATGCATGGAAATTACATGATACAAGACCCTATTGTGATAGATTGGTGTGTACTCCTAGAGTACATGAGAAGGAACTTGGCTAGGAATATTTTCATGAATAGGAACACGGAAATGACCACAGTACATGGGAATTACCATGTACTTGGGCTTGAACATTATACATGGACATGACTAGTGTACATGGGCATGGGTTAGGGGGACATGTGTAGGGTCTATTGGTTGAGAAAAGTAATTTACCACATGTAAATGCCATGTAGTATGATAGGGATTTCCAAACCATATATAGAAAAGTACACACATAGGCTATGTGGTAGGTCACATGCTTTGTGACCCAAAGTACATGTCATGTACTTCTCTTAAGAACTTCTAAATTCTGTATCACCTTATTAGGGTCTTGGACTTTTTCCTTCAATTATCCCATCGTGAGTAGTTTTATACATGGGATGTGATGGTAGCCTTTTTTATGGAATATAATATATGTCACGAGGTGTTCTAAAAAGGATGATTCTTCAGTGGAATCTTCACCGATGGAAGTGAGTAGGTAGAATCATCAGAGATATTCCAAGGTCTGTGATCCACTATAACACTAGGGTATGAGTCCCCCATTATCTTTAAATAAGAAGAGTTAGTAATACCCCATAGTAAAACATAGATTAGGTACACTATCTAGGGTGTGGTACTCCCCCATATTTACGTTTCAATGGTGGATGAGTCCTCTATGGGAGTGAGTGCTCCCTCAACTGTGGAGCGTAGTAGTGATGAACATGCCCCTACAATCATATTTTTACGAGGTTGTGTGAAATCATGGGAATTGAATATATCCCTTTGGATCTATAGTAGGATTAAGTATCTTTGTCTAAACATTTATATTTTAATCCCCTTTCTCCCCTATATAGGTTTCTCTATTAGAATATATATATTGGGTTTTAATTCCTTCTTATTGAGGGTTGAGCTGACTTCTATTGTATCTTTATATTTATCTCTTTGTGTTTTTTACTGAATTCTACTGGGTATGTATACACTCACCATTTCATGTAATTTTACTATACGTGTTATGTATTATGTAGATGACATGAAGATTAGAGATGATATTGATGGATCATAGTGGTACCTTGGACGCATTGACTACATTGGGTAGCCAGACATGGAAATCAGGAGCGAGGTTCTCTTAATTTTTTCCTTTATCCAATTATCTTCATGTTGGGACCTTATTTTTGGTTGGGTAGGTATTTTCCCCTTTACACCATAGATTTATATTATCATACTCGGATGTATTCCCAAGAGGTTATTGCATGCACGGTATAGTCTATATTTTTTAGTCTTTTATTATTCCACAACAATTTTTCATGAATATTTATATGTGATTGAGTATAGGTACTTATAATATGAATTACCATTTAATTTTTCTCCTTATCAACACTTTTCATCAATTTTGATCCCATTAGAGGTAGGATTGGGGTTTTCACACCTAAATTTTCACCAGCCAGGTAGGACATAATGGTATGTTTGTGAAAATGTTACTTTCTTCTTCCCACTCAAAATCCCTACCAAGGTGCCCCAAGATATTAAGAGGCTTCCATAATCTTTTATAAGTTCAATTTCAATGTAATATATCATATAATTCTCGTGTTTACTCTATAACATTCTATATATTATGCCTTTTTTCTAATTTTTCAAATTGGGAAATGTTTTTACACATACCTCTTACTATTCTTCTAATTTAAAAGTGATGATATACCCCTTTAACTATCATTTAAAACTTACATGAATCTTTATGTACCCCTATTATCCCGTTGACACCATCCTATGATTTTCCATTCCAAACATTTGTATAGTGAATAACTATCCTCATTTCCACTAATGGGTTTTCAACTAGATGTACTTATACTTTATTGATGGGGGACTTCCATGATTGTAACCCACACTCCTTAATCATGGGATAAAAAGTGATGAATATATCTTTATGTTGTATAATCTTTGTGGAACACTTATGCATGTACATGTTATGAATGGTACGGGTGGGCCCTGAATTATATATCCCTCTAATGCATTGGGTAATGTTTTTTTTTCATGATACATTATATATAATATTAGAGAGTTAGCTAAATACATTATGGGGATATATGCACTATGTGATTTTGTTATGGTAGTTATCCATGACTTATGATTATGTTATGTTTTATGTTGTTCCCACTTTCCCACATTTTCTTTATGCTATCATCTTATATCATGCTTCAATATTCATGTTTATAATTCTCACACCTTTTATATCTCTTTGATATATCTATTCATTATAATGTAAAAATTTCATCATGTTATGATTCTATTATTCCTTTACTGGGATTTATTGACAACCCATTTCTTATATAGGTCCCCACGTTATCCCATGGAGTTTTATGAGTTCCAAGGATTATAAAGGAATATTTCAGAGTTTTTAAATAATTATGTTATACACATGTTTAAGTCCTTATGTCATGTACCTAATTAACCAAATACACTGGACCTCACGATCTTATTGGGGTTTATTAACTATAACTATGTGTTATTAGTACTAAAATATAGAATATTAAAAATATGGGTTATTATCATTAGTATTAGAGAAAAGTATAATTAATTTTAGTGATTATGATTATAAAATTATAGAAAAATCATTAGGGATAAGATTAAACCTATAAAAACATCCCTAAATTTAGGTAAAGTATATAGTAAGTGGTTTATAAAAAAATAAATCCCTATCTAGATACTACAAGTGGATTTGTCTCTAGAACAATTGTACCTAGGGGTAATAACATCGAAAAAGTCACTTTGGGAAAGACTAGATTGTATCTCGGTGCATGAAAATGGGCCTTTCTACACACTTGGTTTGACAATTCTGGGGGATATTATTTTTTGAAATTTTAATCTCATTATAGTCAGTTATTAAGGGAACAAAATTCAAAGGTTAAGGAAAATATTTTATTTATGATTTATCCATTTAATATTAATGGTTTACCATATATTCTTTATTATTTTATAAATTCCAAGCCACAATTTCCCCATTCTTTTAATCAACATATGTAAATAAGAGAAACCAAGTCAACAACCTATGTGGGGGTAATGTGATAAATTCCCAAATGAGATGCCAAACCCAATGAGAGCATAAGTTAAAAACTTCATGATAATACATTCCTAATGAACTTGTTTTTTCAATTGAAACTTGAATTATAAGGTATTACCAAATCACCCCAATAAAGAGAAAGTTTAAATTGAGACCTTATTAGAAAAAGTACCCCAACCTTCAATGGATCTACTGATACCTTAATCATAATAAAATAGATTAACTCTATTTAAAATATTTTCTTTGTTCTTAAATGATCTGAGCAAGAGAGGGTAATTATGGATGTTTATCATATGGAAGGAGAATTTTATCAATGGTGTATTTTGATCAACATATGAAGCCATGGGAGGATATCAAAGTTATGGAGTGGATTGAAGTCGATATTGTTTTTTGAAAAATATTCCCCTCATACTTTCTAACTTAAAATGGAGGTGTGTTTCCTTGTAATTATGAAAAAAAGACAATGAATCCATAAAGGTGTAAGATTAAAACTTCAAAAGACTTAAATGACATGCATATGGATTTTTAATCACCCCAAAAAATTAATTTTGACTACTTACTTTTTGGGATAAAGGAGAATCTATGCAAGACTTTAGTTATTCGAGACTTTGAGAGTTATAGGAAAATTGTATGATGTGCCCTCAAATTCAAAATACAAATTAGTGAACCACATGAGCCTCATGGGATATGAGATAAGTATAAGATAATAAATTTTAATCATAGTTTTATGATGAAGAAAACTCATGGTGGAAACACTTGTTAAAAGTGTAGGAAGAATCATCCCCGAAATTTCTTGAAGGGTAAAATGAAATGATTTCAGTGTTTGAAGGAAGGGAACCTAGATAGTGATTACCAATAGAGTAATCCCACCAGTTTTATGGAAGGAATGAATATTATTCTCAACCCTGATCCTATATTCCAATGTTTCAACTCATGGAATAAGGACACTATGTGAATCAATACACTAAGTCAAGCTTTGGTGATGATAATTGAAGATAAAAACCTCTATGTCCTAGAGGAAATGTGATATTATTCTATCCAATCTACTTTAGTAAATACTAATAGTGATGTGGTGATAGTTATGATAGTTATTCATTAAATTATAGTGAATATATTATTTTGTATTGGTTCTTTTCCTTCCTTTATATCATGAAAGTTTAGTAGAACTGTTCAAACACCACTGACAAACATGGAAGTAGAGCAATCAATGAAAACAATAATAGATGAAATTATTTCATCCCAAGTATATATCTACTACCATGTCAAAATTCATTAGACGAATGTACCAATAAACCTTGTGATATTCCCTTAAGTGTTATTCGATGCTATTCTGGCCATGGATTGGCTTTCCCTGTATATATGCAACTTAAATTTCAAAGAGAAGGAAATCACCCTCTATATCAAAAAATTCCCCCGGATTCTATATAATTAAAATTAGGCAGATGAATATCTTTTAGTATCATCAAACTGATCTTGGATATTATTTCCTTGGGAGTAAATGTAGTAGATCAAATTATTGGGACTAAGGGAAAGATCATCCTTGATGACATGCCTGTTGCAAGGGAATACATTGATGGGTTTCTCAATGAATTTCGTAGTCTTCCTCCAAGACAAGAGGTTTATTTCTTAATCAAACATATACATAGATATTTTAAAGTATCCCTGACTCCATATAGAATGTCCATTTTTTAACTTTAAAAGTTAAATAAGAAACTAAATGAAAATTTGGATAATGGGTTTATACAGCCAAGTGCTTTACTGTGGGGGTGAAATGGTCCACTTAATCAATAATAAATATGGTTCAATGTGTTTATGAATTGATTATCATGATCAAAATAAAAATCATGATAATGAAAAAGTATCCTATGTTTTATATTGATGACTTGTTTGATCCACCATGTTGAGACCAGTACTTCTCTAAGGTGGATCTTCGACTAGGATATTATCAAGTAAATGTGAAGAAAGAGGATATCCCCAGGACTGATTTTCATAAAAATTACTGGAACTATGAGTTCATAGTGTTTCTATTTTTACTCACTAATTATAAATAAATATTTATAAATTTGATGAATAAATAATTTAGGGATTACCTTGATTTTTTTGGTATTATTTATTGAAGATATTCTTATTTACTCTAAAATTAAGGAGGAACACGAGTAGCATTTGGATACCATACCGAGGATTTTTCTAAAGGAAAATTTATTTGAAAAGTACAATAAATGTGAGTTTTGGATAGAGAAAGTAAACTTCTTAGGGAATGTTATCACTAGTAATGAGATATTTTTGTATCCTTTAAAAGTAGAGCTAATAAAAAGATGGACCAGACTAACATTTGTGATGGAAATATTTATTTTCTTTAGATTAACTAGGTACTGTCATCGATTTTTGAAGAAATTATCATGTTTTTCTAACCCAATAACTAGGATAACTTGGCAGGGTTTCATTTTTTCAAGACTGATGAATGGGAAGATATATTTAAATAGTTTAAGAAGAGGCTAATCAATGCAATTGTGTTAAAATTTCCCACCAATAAGGAAGGATTTATGATCTACCGGGATGCATCCAAAAACAGATTGGGTTGCATACTCATTAAATATAACAAAATGATAAACGATGACACCTTGAAATTAAATATCCATGATAAAAATAGCCCAAAAAATGATCTATAATTGGATGCAGTGATATTCATGTTAATTATTTGGTAACATTATCTCTACAGGGATATGTGTGACATATATAAAGACCATAAGATTATCAAGTATATATCCACACAAAAGGAGGCCAATATACATCAATGGAGATGGTTAGACCTGATCATGTATTTTTATTATTCAATCCATTTTCATTCTAGGAAAGAAAATAAAGTAGAATATGATCCGAGTAAAATGGATCCCACAACCATTTCCCTGATGAGAACTCTTAAGGATCCAATCTTATTGGACATGAAAATTATTGAAATGGTACTAATTAATGGATATTTATCATACCATACTCAAATAACTTCTCATCCATCCATTCTTGAGAGGAATAAGATATGTGTACCATAAGAACAAGAATGCAAGAGGAAACTTTTGTATAATGCACATAGATCATCCTTCTCTATTCATCTAAGAATCAGAAATACATATAGATATACAATGAAAAACTTCTAACAGGATAACAAGAAGATAGAGATTGTAGAATTCTAATCATGATTCTTGTTATGTGAACAAGTAAAGGATGAATGAAAGCAGTCTAAGGGTATTATGTAACCATTTCCCATACCAGTATGGAAATGGGAATGCATAACCATGTATTTAATCATAGGTCTCTTTAATACCCCTAAATGTAGTAATTCCATCTCAATGGTAGTCAATCTATTTATCAAGTTAGTAAATTTCATTAATATCAAGGTATATTTATCTCTTTACCAGCTACCCATAAAATATCTAAGAGAAGTGGTAAGACTAAATTGAGTAACACTCATCATTGTATCTGATCAAGACCAAAGTTTTACCTCAAGGTTCTATAGAATCATTCAATAATAATTGGATATAAAGATAAGATTCCGCAATGCTAATAACCATTTGATGGATAGCTAATCTGAAAGAACCAATAAAACTATATATGATATACTATTTTCATGTTCACTAGATTTCCAAGGATGTTTAGATCAACACTTTACCCTAATGAATTTCTAATATAATAATAGCATATTTTCTAGAATTGAAATGGAACTGTATGAGTCTTTGTATGGGAAGAGGTGTTGGACTCTGAAACATAGGGAAGAATTTGGAGACTAGAATTTTATGGGACCCAATCTTATCCAAGAGATAGAAGAGAAGGTCTAAACCATTAAAAATCATATTAAATCCAAACAAGGTGAATAAATAACCCATAAAGAAAATTATCAACGATACCTAGAGTTTGAGGTTGGAGATAAAGTGGTCCTGTGTATATTACAATGAAAGAAAGTCATGAGGTTCTGAAATAAGGGAAATATTATCCCAAGATACATAATCAATTTTGAGTTTCTTGATCACATATGATACATGGCCTATTTACTAGCACTCCTACTCAACCTATCCCAAGTACATTGTCATGACCCGCCCTCGGGGCCCGTGCCGTGACTACCCCAAGCCCGCCTTCCATAGGCCAGGGGCTGTCGACTAGCACCAAGGCGTAAAATCCCAGTAAAAAGGGAAGGCATTGACTTAATAAAGTAAACAAGCACCTCAGAGTAACAAGCGGAAGTAAAGCAGTACACAAACTAGAACAACTGTGCTGCAGTAAAGGGGCCGGAAATACAAGCCCAACTGTAAAGTAAAGTACAACTCGAAAGGGAAAACAGCAACTGAAAGTACAAGCGGCTCCTGGAACGTCCTCCTCGATTCCTACCTGAAGGGTAGGTACAGATGGCTCAGCTCCTGGATCGTCCACCAAGGATCCTACCTGAAGGGTAGGTACAGATAGCTCCATAACTCCTCGGGTCCAACTGTCCGCTCCGAGCACGTCCCACTCAGTGGTCCTCCTCCGGGTACCGACCTACTCCGCAAGCCTCAACCGCAGTCAGCGCTGTCTGTCGTCTGCAACCAACACAACGAAGTGCGGGCATAGCCCGTGCAGGGGTGAGTATAAGATACTCAGTAGGGACCCCGAGACCCTCGAAGATCTCCCGAAATCCACAAAGGATAAACCACATAAAGGATACAATCACGAAGTAACATCCAGTATTGATTAGGTATATGTCCATACATATACCTATGTCACCAATTTCTGTTCGGCTCCAACACCGAGCCCAAGAACAACCCAATCCACAAAGAAGAGTAAACAGTAAATCCACACAGGATAACAGTACAAGTCCACACAGTTTATAACAAGTTTATGAAATCAACGGATAACCATTACCCAGTTATATGCCCATACATATACCTAAGTTATCAAGTGACCCATCTCAATCATGAGGAAACACAAAGATCATTGACTCAGCTCAAACCAGGATTTTTATTATCAAAACCGTAACTGCTGAAGAGCTCCGTCTCTAGAGTGTACAGTGGTCCTGTCACGACTCCGAGGCCGCCGCTCACTAACCTAAGACTGCTGAGGTACTCCTCCTGTCGAGTACTGCGGGTTTGCGGCCAACTACCGGGCGCTCCGTCCACTGAGGGTCTGTCGCCAAATACCGGGCGCTCACCCAAATAGCCTACTGAGGTACTCCTCCTGTCGAGTACTGCGGGTTTGCGGCCAACTACCGGGCGCTCCGTCCGCTGAGGGTCTGTCGCCAAATACCGGGCGCTCACCCAAATAGCCTACTGAGGTACTCCTCCTGTCGAGTACCGCGGGTTTGCTGCCAACTACCAGGCGCTCCGTCCGCCGTGGGTCTGCTGCCAACTACTGGGCGCTCCGTCCACCGGGCTAGTCGACTCACTCCAAGTCGAGTAGGTCAAGCAGTCGTCAGGTCTCAGTCGGCTACACGGTCTCCGAACTCCGCACGCACGTCTCCACCGTCGCGGGTCTGCTGCTGCATCCAAGCGCACCACCACTGTCAAGTACCACGGGTCCGCCGCTACACCCATGCGCTCCCCCGCCCGCTCGTCTCCGGGAGGGTCCACTCCACGAGCTACTGGTCGATACTCCAAGTATCTCAAAGTCCAACGAAGAAGTGCCACATACGTCCGCTTCGTCAAAGGAGTCTCAACGCAACAGACGGCGCGTCAATCGGACGCCCGGTCTGTGAGTTATTAGCATTTTCGTTCCCGGGGCCCAGTTGGTTTTTAAGGCAAAACCAACCCGACCGTACTCCACCTGCGTCCAAACCTCGGGCAGAGTATGCCAAAAGATCCGTCTCACTAAGAGGAACACAACGCGACTGACGGCACGTCAATCGGACGTCCGTAGCTCAAGATATGAGCGTTTCCGCTCCGAAGGCCCGGTTGGTTTCGTGAACGAACCAACCCGGCCGAACTCAAAGTAATCCTAAACCTTGAGTGCGATATACCGAAACGACCGTCTCGATCCAAGGATCGCGTTTCTGCAGACGGTTCGTCATTTGGAGGTCCGAGGCTCAAGTTATGGCCCAATGACCGGAACAGGTTCGAAACGGGGGGGTCCGGGTCCGGGCCGTCCCGGCCCGACCCCCCCCCCCCCCCCCCCCCCCCCCCGGGGCGGCGCGGCGGCCGGCGGTGGTGCGGCGGCCGGCGGCGGCGTGGCGGCGCGGCGGCGCGAGGGCCACGACGGCCTGGCGCCACAAGGGGCCGCACGCAGGGGCTAAGCCCCCGCTGATTTAATTGTCGGCGCGGCAAAATGCCGCCCGCGCCCCTTCTGCAAACCCCCCCCCCTCACGTGGGGGGCTTGATTGAATTAAAAACCGGGGGATGCTGCCCCCGGTTTCTTGGAGTGGTGGCGCGGCTTAATGCCGCGCCCTTTTGTGGAAAATGGCCCCCCTTGCGGGGGCCAGCTTGATTGAACCGGGGGCCTCCTGCCCCCTCAAAGAAACTGCTCCCCCCCTCATAAAGAGGGGGGTTTTTATGTGATGACCGGGGAACTAATTTCCCCGGTTTAAAGTCATCCGGCCGACCAGCTGGCCGGCCGGTTTTCTCCAACGGGACCGGAAATTCCGGTCCCCCCTTCGGCTTCCGACGCCGGCGGCCCGGCCGCCGATCTTCTCTTCCGCCGTGGCCCGGAACCGGCCGCGGTCTCCTCGTTCCGCCGCGGCCCGGAACCGGCCGCGGTGTTCGTCGTCCGGCGCGGTGCGACGGCACCACGCCCCTTCTCCGTGCCTTGATTCCTTTTAACGCGGCGTGACGGCGTCGCGTTCTTGAAGATTCTTCCTCGGCGTGGCGCGACGGCGCCATGTAAATTAATTGCACGGTTATCCGCGTGGTGCGACGGCACCACACCACTTTGCTTCCACCCGCAAGAATTAAACAAGAATGATGGAGGGGGGTTCGGCCGTGTTCATGCGGTCCGCCCCCCCCCCCCTCACGTTAAATAATTCCACGACTCAAAATAATCAAAAGCCACACGTTAGACATGCATGTTCCACGTTCAAGAATAAAATAAATTAACAATATTCAACAACGCCTACCTTGGTATAAGGTTCGAAGATTGTCAACGTTCCGCGGAAGACGACGTCGCGGAGGTCGGGCGTCGCGGTAGCCGTTCGTCAAATCCGATGAAGAAGGAATGCGTCCGAAGAGACACGTCGTTGGCGAAACCTCGTACGCCGACGAAGGTTGTCCGAGGAAGAAGCGGTGTTCTCTCTCGTTGACACGGAAGACGAAGAAGAGCGGAGCGGCGTTCTTCGTCGGAACTTGAGCGTTCTTCGTCAAGTCATGAGGAAAGTCAAATAAAAGGAAAACAACGAACTCAAGAACCCCTACCTCGATAGTCGCACGTTGACGTAGTCGTGGAATATCGGTGTCGATTCCTTTGACGTCGGAGGAAGAGTCGTTGTCGATGGCGTTCGTCGCGGAAAACCGTCGCGGAAGAGATGACGCGGAAGAAGTACGTCGTGTCGCGGATACGGCGTCACAGATGGACCGTGTTCTTCGGCGGAGAAGTTCTTCGTTGAAGAACGGCGTTCATTGCGTTCTTCGTTGAGTTTGAAGAAGATGAAGAAGACTTCCCTACTCTCTCAAGGAGATAAAATTCTAACAAAATAAAATAAGACTCTTTCTTATTTTATTCACACAACCCAACCTCTTTGAATTTCAAAGGTTTGAAATTCAATAACCACACACAACTCACCTCATTAACTCATTACATTAATTAATTCTAGAGTTGTCAAAAAATTAAAAGAAGAGATAAGTTGGCAAGAATTAAAGTAGGGGAGAGTCACATAATTAAGAGGGGGTTTAGAGGGGTTAGGGAATTTGAAAAGGTGGGGGCTCGTGTGGGCCCCACCTCCCTCATTACCACACATGGGAAGTTGGGTGGTTGTGGGCCCCACCAACAACTTCCCATGAGAGAGTCTAACTACCATGAATAAAATAAAATTCACACACAAAATTTTATTTTACTTATCTTTTAATCCCCAAAACTAACTTTCAACCCGCAACAAACACAACTCCCGAAAAGGTTTCTTTAAGCGAATATCGGCACTGCGAGTTCAACGGTGCCTTCGGATTTCAATTCCGAGCACCGGATCAAAAGTTAGGAAAACCCGCTCGTTCGTTCACTGAACGTACCCGAGCCAAACTTCGGAAAATGATTTCGGGCACCCCGGGCCTCGGAATCAGGTGCCGTCTGAAACCGCGCTCTTGTAAAATTCTAAAGAAAATTAAGAAAAAATTTCCCTTGAATTTTATGGGTCTTTACATTACTCCCACCTCAGGGCTTTACGTCCCCGTAAAGCTTCAACTCACACTTAAGGGAAACAAGGTAGTACTGAGCACGCAACTGAGCTTTACGCTACCATATGCTCACCTGAAGATCTCATGCTACCCGTGAAGCACCCCAGAGGAAGCAACCGTTCACGTAGAACCTGCTCCTGTCGATCCTCGATCTCTACTAGAACCTCTGTGCTTGTCGCCCTGTCATCGACGTCCAACTCCCAGGGGTCGATGACGTGTGAAGAAACATACACGTATCTCCTCAGCTGAGACACGTGGTGGACATTATGCACCCGGTGCGACTGAGGTGGTAGGGTCAAGCGGTAAACCTCCTCACCTACCCTGCTGAAGATCAAAAGGGTCCATCGAACTTCAGAGATAACATGCCGCCTCGGCCACATCTCTGAAACCTCATCGGGTTGAGACCGTATAAGAACGTGTGCGTCACCCTCGAACTCAAGAGGTTTCCCTTTTTAGGTTAGAACTGAAACTAAAAACTCCTGCTGCCACAAGGGTAGGGTTGACCAACTCAAGAGTGATCGGTCACACCCTCTTATGCCTGAGTTTAACATGTGCTGCCCATGGTTTCCTTTTCGCCGACCAAGGAAAACCCATTCCGACGTTTGCCTAAAACAGTCAACCGGGGTATGATTTGTGAATCAAAACCATACCCAGATCAACGTCGTAAGGCCTCTACGCTGCCACCAAGAGATTCCAACCGAAACTCTCGCCTCGAGGTCAAATCACACTGTCGTCGTAAGCGTGATTATCGAGTCTCCTCCCAAAGGTATCTCCAGACGTGAGGGTCAAGTCTACGGCTTACCGGGAACCTCTAGGTCTGGGACATGATTCGTGGAATGGTAGAATGATTGGTTCCTATGTCTATAGATATGGCAGCTCGTAGTAGACATAATTCGTACCCCGAATCATTCTTAGAGCTCCTGGGTCACACTCCTTGACCGCAATGCAGCTACTCTCCTCCCCAGCCCTCCTGCTCCCTGAGCCTGGCGGGGACTACTAAGTCGGGTGGTCGTAACATGTCGAAATGTACACCACCACATGCTGCTCTCCAAGCTCCGCTTCCACGTCTGCTACCCTGTAGATTCATCTGTCCTTAGCACTTCCTCCTCCTGAAACATTTTACACGCCCGAGTCTCTGAGACTGGCGCTAGTTTCCTGCCTTTCACTGCTAACGTTCACAACCACAAAGGTTCTCTTTAGCATCCTAGCATAGGTAGGAATGCATAGAAGAAAAGTAATGGTTCGAATGTCCTTTAGACACACTTCGCTCAGAAGTTCGAGTCTAAAGAACTGATCACAACGTAACCAACGAGTACCAAGATTGATTGGTAAGACACGTTGAGTGCTCTGCTTCCGACATGTCGTACTGTCGAAGCTGTATTAGCTCCAGAAAACTCACAACCACCTCCTCAAGCCAGTCCTCAGCCGCCTACGAGTCAGGCTCACCTCGAAACTTGAGGGATATCTGATGCTAAAACATATGTAAGGCACTAAGCCTGTGAGTCTCTGCTACCTGTACCGCCGGTAGTGTCTACTGACCAACAGGTAGTGACATAGCTGGCGCACTACCCGTAGGTACTATCCCAGGTATCGGTTCGCGTACCGAAGCTTCATTACTATAAGGACCAACATCATGGTCACTCACTGGAAACAACAGGATCTAAGATCATCATCCGCTCTACTAGTATCCAAGCTAGGCGTAGAACTCTAGCAACCGCCTCCATCCAGTCCACTGCTGCCTGGGAAATCTGTCTCGCCTCGTATCCTCAGAGGCCTCTACTGCTGGAACTCGTGCATCGCGCTCTGCTAGCGTGCACCGTTAGCTAGTGGCATCTGCTGCCTAATGGGTGGTTGTGCTGCTGGTACACCACCCGAAGGTGCCAACACTGAATAAGGTCCCTACACCGAAGTCTCGCTGCTCGGTGGGCCATCATCGAGAACTCTCTCGGAACTCCAGCTAACTATCTGCACGGTGACATCCTGAACAGTTGTGTCACGGTCAACGATTTATACCTGGTGAGCTGACCTGGTTTGAGCTGACTTTAAACCTTTTGGGAAACACACACGCAATCATTGTTTTCGTGCATTAAGTCAGAAATCAGAGGTCAGGGTCCTGGTGTACGGATACGTCGGCCGCCGCACCAACACTGGACTCCCTGGACTGATAACCACACTCAATACGCTGAACATTATTGCTTCACATAGAAAAGATCAGAGTTCGCGGTAGAACCGAACTCCTCTGATACCAATTTGTCATGACCCGCCCTCGGGGCCCGTGCCGTGACTACCCCAAGCCCGCCTTCCATAGGCCAGGGGCTGTCGACTAGCACCAAGGCGTAAAATCCCAGTAAAAAGGGAAGGCATTGACCTAATAAAGTAAACAAGCACCTCAGAGTAACAAGCGGAAGTAAAGCAGTACACAAACTAGAACAACTGTGCTGCAGTAAAGGGGCCGGAAATACAAGCCCAACTGTAAAGTAAAGTACAACTCGAAAGGGAAAACAGCAACTGAAAGTACAAGCGGCTCCTGGAACGTCCTCCTCGATTCCTACCTGAAGGGTAGGTACAGATGGCTCAGCTCCTGGATCGTCCACCACGGATCCTACCTGAAGGGTAGGTACAGATAGCTCCACAACTCCTCGGGTCCAACTGTCCGCTCCGAGCACGTCCCGCTCAGTGGTCCTCCTCCGGGTACCGACCTACTCCGTAAGCCTCAACCGCAGTCAGCGCTGTCTGTCGTCTGCAACCAACACAACGAAGTGCGGGCATAGCCCGTGCAGGGGTGAGTATAAGATACTCAGTAGGGACCCCGAGACCCTCGAAGATCTCCCGAAATCCACAAAGGATAAACCACATGAAGGATACAATCACGAAGTAACATCCAGTATTGATTAGGTATATGTCCATACATATACCTATGTCACCAATTTCCGTTCGGCTCCAACACCGAGCCCAAGAACAACCCAATCCACAAAGAAGAGTAAACAGTAAATCCACACAGGATAACAGTACAAGTCCACACAGTTTATAACAAGTTTATGAAATCAACGGATAACCATTACCCAGTTATATGCCCATACATATACCTAAGTTATCAAGCGACCCATCTAAATCATGAGGAAACACAAAGATCATTGACTCAGCTCAAACCAGGATTTTTATTATCGAAACCGTAACTGCTGAAGAGCTCCGTCTCTAGAGTGTACAGTGGTCCTGTCACGACTCCGAGGCCGCCGCTCACTAACCTAAGACTGCTGAGGTACTCCTCCTGTCGAGTACTGCGGGTTTGCGGCCAACTACCGGGCGCTCCGTCCGCTGAGGGTCTGTCGCCAAATACCGGGCGCTCACCCAAATACCCTACTGAGGTACTCCTCCTGTCGAGTACTGCGGGTTTGCGGCCAACTACCGGGCGCTCCGTCCGCTGAGGGTCTGTCGCCAAATACCGGGCGCTCACCCAAATAGCCTACTGAGGTACTCCTCCTGTCGAGTACCGCGGGTTTGCTGCCAACTACCAGGCGCTCCGTCCGCCGTGGGTCTGCTGCCAACTACTGGGCGCTCCGTCCACTGGGCTAGTCGACTCACTCCAAGTCGAGTCGGTCAAGCAGTCGTCAGGTCTCAGTCGGCTACACGGTCTCCGAACTCCGCACGCACGTCTCCACCGTCGCGGGTCTGCTGCTGCATCCAAGCGCACCACCACTGTCAAGTACCACGGGTCCGCCGCTACACCCAAGCGCTCCCCCGCCCGCTCGTCTCCGGGAGGGTCCACTCCACGAGCTACTGGTCGATACTCCAAGTATCTCAAAGTCCAACGAAGAAGTGCCACATACGTCCGCTTCGTCAAAGGAGTCTCAACGCAACAGACGGCGCGTCAATCGGACGCCCGGTCTGTGAGTTATTAGCATTTTCGTTCCCGGGGCCCGGTTGGTTTTTAAGGAAAAACCAACCCGACCGTACTCCACCTGCGTCCAAACCTCGGGAAGAGTATGCCAAAAGATCCGTCTCACTAAGAGGAACACAACGAGACTGACGGTACGTCAATCGGACGTCCGTAGCTCAAGATATGAGCGTTTCCGCTCCGAAGGCCCGGTTGGTTTCGTGAACGAACCAACCCGGCCGAACTCAAAGTAATCCTAAACCTTGAGTGCGATATACCGAAACGACCGTCTCGATCCGAGGATCGCGTTTCGGCAGACGGTTAGTCATTTGGAGGTCCGAGGCTCAAGTTATGGCCCAAAGACCGGAACAGGTTTGAAACGGGGGGGTCCGGGTCCGGGCCGACCCGGCCCGACCACCCCCCCCCCCCCCCCCGGGGCGGCGCGGCGGCCGGCGGTGGTGCGGCGGCCGGCGGCGGCGCGGCGGCGCGAGGGCCGCGGCGGCCTGGCGCCACAAGGGGCCGCACGCAGGGGCTAAGCCCCCGCTGATTTAATTGTCGGCGCGGCAAAATGCCGCGCCCCTTCTGCAACCCCCCCCCCCTCACGTGGGGGGCTTGATTGAATTAAAAATCGGGGGATGCTGCCCCCGGTTTCTTGGAGTGGTGGCGCGGCTTAATGCCGCGCCCTTTTGTGGAAAATGGCCCCCCTTGCGGGGGCCAGCTTGATTGAACCGGGGGCCTCCTTCCCCCTCAAAGAAACTGCTCCCCCCCTCATAAAGAGGGGGGGTTTTATGTGATGACCGGGGAATTAATTTCCCCGGTTTAAAGTCATCCGGCCGGCCAGCTGGCCGGCCGGTTTTCTCCAACGGGACTGGAAATTCCGGTCCCCCCTTCGGCTTCCGACGCCGGCGGCCCAGCCACCGATCTTCTCTTCCGCCGTGGCCCGGAACCGGCCGCGGTCTCCTCGTTCCGCCGCGGCCCGGAACCGGCCGCGGTGTTCGTCGTCCGGCGCGGTGCGATGGCACCACACCCCTTCTCCGTGCCTTGATTCCTTTTAACGCGGCGTGACGGCGTCGCGTTCTTGAAGATTCTTCCTCAGCGTGGCGCGACGGCGCCGTGTAAATTAATTGCACGGTTATCCGCGTGGTGCGACGGCACCACGCCACTTTGCTTCCACCCGCAAGAATTAAACAAGAATGATGGAGGGGGGTTCGGCCGTGTTCATGCGGTCCGCCCCCCCCCTCACGTTAAATAATTCCACGACTCAAAATAATCAAAAGCCACACGTTAGAAATGCATGTTCCACGTTCAAGAATAAAATAAATTAACAATATTCAACAACGCCTACCTTGGTATAAGATTCGAAGATTGTCAACGTTCCGCGGAAGACGACGTCGCGGAGGTCGGGCGTCGCGGTAGCCGTTCGTCAAATCCGATGACGAAGGAATGCGTCCGAAGAGACACGTCGTTGGCGAAACCTCGTACGCCGACGAAGGTTGTCCGAGGAAGAAGCGGTGTTCTCTCTCGTTGACACGGAAGACGAAGAAGAGCGGAGCGGCGTTCTTCGTCGGAACTTGAGCGTTCTTCGTCAAGTCTTGAGGAAAGTCAAATAAAAAGAAAACAACGAACTCAAGAACCCCTACCTCGATAGTCGCACGTTGACGTAGTCGTGGAATATCGGTGTCGATTCCTTTGACGTCGGAGGAAGAGTCGTTGTCGATGGCGTTCGTCGCGGAAAACCGTCGCGGAAGAGATGACGCGGAAGAAGTACGTCGTGTCGCGGATACGGCGTCACGGATGGACCGTGTTCTTCGGCGGAGAAGTTCTTCGTTGAAGAACGGCGTTCATTGCGTTCTTCGTTGAGTTTGAAGAAGATGAAGAAGACTTCCCTACTCTCTCAAGGAGATAAAATTCTAACAAAATAAAATAAGACTCTTTCTTATTTTATTCACACAACCCAACCTCTTTGAATTACAAAGGTTTGAAATTCAATAACCACACACAACTCACCTCATTAACTCATTACATTAATTAATTCTAGAGTTGTCAAAAAATTAAAAGAAGAGATAAGTTGGCAAGAATTAAAGTAGGGGAGAGTCACATAATTAAGAGGGGGTTTAGAGGGGTTAGGGAATTTGAAAAGGTGGGGTCTCGTGTGGGCCCCACCTCCCTCATTACCACACATGGGAAGTTGGGTGGTTGTGGTCCCCACCAACAACTTCCCATGAGAGAGTCTAACTACCATGAATAAAATAAAATTCACACACAAAATTTTATTTTACTTATCTTTTAATCCCCAAAACTAACTTTCAACCCGCAACAAACGCAACTCCCGAAAAGGTCTCTTTAAGCGAATATCGGCACTGCGAGTTCAACGGTGCCCTCGGATTTCAATTCCGAGCACCGGATCAAAAGTTAGGAAAACCCGCTCGTTCGTTCACTGAACGTACCCGAGCCAAACTTCGGAAAATGATTCCGGGCACCCCGGGCCTCGGAATCAGGTTCCGTCTGAAACCGCGCTCTTGTAAAATTCTAAAGAAAATTAAGAAAAAATTTCCCTTGAATTTTATGGGTCTTTACATACATGATTTGTTTCATGTATCTCTATTGACCAAATACCTACCAAACTGGTCACATGAACTGATTGTGAAGATGGTACCATTAGAGAATGATCCCTAATATGAGGATTAGCAAGTGAAGATCTTAGATCATGGAGACAATTTTCTACAAAACAGGACAAATTTCTTTTCCAAAGTGCTGTAGAAGAACCACAAGTTTTAAATGCAACTTGGAAACCAGAAGCAGGGGTGAAAAAAGTAACATCATCTGTTTTAATGTATAAAATGAAAATTTCAAGGGAAAAAAATGTCTGATGGGGGGAAGAATGTAACATACTAAAGTTTTATAAAACAAATTCATTTTTCAAATAAATAAATGCCTTATGAAATGATTATATTGTATAAAAAAATGCACTAAATTGGTTATTTTGGTCCATTATAAGTTATATCTTATTGAATTTAAAATAATGTTACACATCATAACCATAGATAACATATTATCTATAAGGTGACTATTATGATTATTATTACGGTTTATGATAAATCCAATTCACATAGATGAAAGAAGTGATGACCACAACTTATAGGAGCATACCCTATGATGCCCATTTATTAGAATTTACAAGGTAGATAGACTCATTGGTATTTGACCTTGACCAAGAGCTAGACATTATTCAACAAATGAATCATGAGAGAACTTGTTTATATGAGAAGTTAAATCTTATAAAGATCATGACCAAACCATGTTCATCTAACCATCCCAAGAAAGTGACACCATCAAACACCTTACCCATAGGGAGTATACTAGTGTAATAAGAGGTATTTTATCTATAACCTAGTAATATTAGTTTTGTTATTTTTTATATTGATTATATTTATCCCTTTTTATTATTATTTTACTAATGACTAAATAATGAGTTCAATAAAAATTAGATTTTAATATGTCGACAATTGAATTATATTTTAGGGAAATATTTAGTTTTAATAAAGACATTGATTTTGATAAATTTAATAATTTTATTAAATAATGTTTATCATAATAAAATATTATTATTAAATAATATTTAATTAAATATAAATTGTAATATAAATCTATAGATTCAAATGTAATTTTATACAGGTTAGAAAACTGTTATTGTCGCAAAGCCCAATATTTTTCAATAAGTGAGGATTTTAATGAATTTTTTAAAATTATTATATTTAGAGAATTATTTTGATAAATAAACTTTATTCTTTTAATAAATCACATTGAAATTAGTCAATGTTTAATTTTTCACAATTTTCTGAGATGGTCAAATTTTATGGTAACAATTAAATATAGTATAATTATATAGTATGTATTTTGACATAATAAAATCCCTAAAGCGATGTAATAGTTATTATAAAGAGTATACATGAAAAAAATTATGTTTCTCCTTCAGAATAATTTTTTTTGGAGTTCTTTTATTAATTTTATCAACCCTTAAGGAATCATAAAAACTAATATTCAATTTTAAGGTTTTAAAATCAATTCTTTATAAACATGACTCATTTACACATCACAAAGGGTATTATTTTAGGGAGTTAGGTTCTTATACATTCAAATTAATTAAATCAACTCCTATTTGAAAGAAAAAAGTGCAAAAAACATAGTATGGTTTGTTTTTGGGATTAATTTATCATATATATATTCCATAAAATATGATTTGGAATTAATAAATAATTCTCCACTATTTTTCAATAAAAAGACAACCAACCTCCAATTAATCTTCACTAAAAAAGAATGGAGAAACAAATCTACCATTAACTCTTTATATCTCTCCAAATTTTCAACCGTGTTCTTAAGAATCTTATCCCAAGGTTTTAGAATCACCATTTTAAGGTAATGGATCCTCTCCTTTTCCACTTTATTCAGGAACCTTATTTATATTATGTCTTTTGTTTTCCAATTTTTCATGTGGGTAAATGTTTTTACACACACCTATTACTATAATTATGATTTCTAGGTTCTGATAGACCCATTTCACTCTCACTTAACCCTTCTATTAATATTTATTTTCTATCATTATGATACATAAATTATCCTACGATTTTTAATTCCAAAAATATATATAATGAATACCCACAGTCATTTCTATTCTAGGTTATTAACCTAGATGTAACAATACTTAATTCATTTAGGAATTCCACCTATGTGACCCACAATCCTTAATTTTGGGATTAAAAGTTTTGAAATATATCATTATGTTGTATGATCTATATGGCACACTTATGCCTATACATGTTATGAATGTGACAGGTGGGCCCGAAATTATATAGTTCTAATGAATTTGGAAATGTTTTTGTCTCATGAGAAGTTATGTATGGGATTATTTAGTGAAACTAATCCATGCTGGTACTATTTCCACCTGATGATTTTTCCTTGGTAGTTAGCCTTGAATTATATATATGTTTTGTTTTATGTTATTTCCATGTTTTCATGTTTCCCTCATGTTATCAACTTATATCATTCTTTGATATTGATGTCTATAATTCTCAACCCTTTTATGTATTTTTGATACTGTTATTTAATAATATTTATTACTTTTATCATGTTAGGTTTTTATTATTCATTTATTGGGATCTTTAGATCACCCATTTCTTATGTACATCCCAAGGTTATCCCTTACAGTGTCAGAAGGTCAAAGGAATATAGGTATACGATCTAGAGTTTTTATGTAATGATGTTTTACCCATGTTTTAATGAGTTATGTCATGTACCTAATTAACCAAATATGTTGGGACTCATAATATTATAAGGTTGTATTAAGTTTATATTTTTTAATAAATCATGAAATAGAATATATTAAATATATGGGTTGTTATATATATCTCATTCATTCATATCTTTATGAATAATAGCACAACATGTTTTTAATGTGGAGTTGATGTATCCTTGAAAATCAAGAAACACCTTATAGAAATGGTAGATCGATGACTTAAGTGTAAATATTGTTACATAATGATATGATATGTAGAAATTTAATGATAAATTTTGGTTGATAGATATTAGCATGTACAGTTTCATTGTTATAATGGATTTAATGATGAAGTTCAAAGCCCATTTTCACTACTATGAATATAAAAATTCATTTACTTCACGTATTTGGTTTATCAAAAATTTTCTAGGGTAGTGAGACATTCATGATATTTGGATATAAAATATTATTATAGGCCTTTTTTTCATTAATTTTATATAGGATAGTTTTTGGATTAGCCTAATTTGAGAATTCTCTTTACTTTCTGATAGTGGTGGAATATTTCATAAAACTACTCCTAAAATACTTATTTAGAATACCACTATAGAGAGAATTTTTTAAAACACCTATAATTTTAATAATAAATTAATTTTATATCTTATTAATATTCATGAATATATTTTATGTATTCACAGTCTTTACAATAATTTTATATAACTTTACAAATAAAATACTAAATAGTTTTATTATAACTAAATTATTTTCTATATATTATACAATATTAATTAAATTTTAATTTTCTAAATGTATGTAATTTAATTTTATAACATGTAATTAATTTTTTATATCATCATATCAAATATATATTACGGTGAATTTTTGGGATTTTAGGAAAATATTGGTTATTGGGTGAATTGGGAAAAATGATTTTTTTATAAGAGTGATTTATTTTGATGTATCAAAAATTACAAATATATTGAATATTTTTTAAAAATTAATCCCATTTTACAAAATATAATCCAATCAATTTCATATTAATTAATATTATACTCGATTTTGGTTTAAATTCATTTTTAGTCTTAAAAATGAATTTTCAGAAAAAAATGCCCTTGTGTTTTGAAAGATTATTTTAAAGTTCAATTTTACCACATATAAAAATAGAATACTGAAAATTGGATTTGATATTTGGAATCAGGTGGTTAAAATTTAGCAATGAGTCCAATTTAATTGTTGTTCATAATTGATAGTGACCATGGTAAACGTTTTTCACCACAATAAAGGGTAAAACATGGTAATTAATGGTAAAACTATGTGATATTGTCACAAAATAGAATATAAAATTTTATTTAATGAGATTATTTATAACCTTATAATTTTATATTCTAATTTTTATAAATTTATTTCTAATTTCCCATGAATAAGAATTTATATTTCATTTTTAAAATTGAAAAATTATAAGAGTGCCACTCCCCTGACTTATAAAAAGAAACACTATCCTATCTTATTCACATACTTTTATCCATTTATCTCAACCAATATTTTACCAAATACTTTCCGAACATCCATTTCCACATCTTAAAGGTTTTGGTTGCACAAAAATACCAACCTAGAAGGATTAAGTTTTGACCCAAAGGAGGTTTTCCAAGGAAGATGTATAACTCTTAAACGAGTGTTTTAATTATTATTTATTCTTCCACATCCCTTATATATTATATAACCATGATAATATTATAACATTATTATATTACATATACTTTTTTTATTTTAATGTCACCACCCTTTTTCATCTCATTTCCTATCTTTTGGGAAATGAAAATGCTACTCGTGTGTACATGTTGACCACCACCACCATGAAGTGATGTGTTAAATTTTTCATCACCATATAACAAAGAAAGGTTATTATGGTGAATTTAATGGATATATATTATATTAATTCCATAATTTTTATTTTTAATGACTACATAATATTTACCTTCTTACCCTTCTATCTGTTGGAAATTGATAATGTCGCCCATACGTATATGTGGACTGCCACCTCCATGAAGTGATGCGATTCATTCACTACAGGAAATATAGGCATTTGCGACGGGTCATTTGCGATGGGATCCCGTCGCAAATGCCTCTCTGCGACGGGGATCCGTCACAAATCGCCCGTTGCGGAAAACGCCGTCGCAACAAATTTTTTTTGCGACGGGCCCGTCGCAAAAACACTTATTTGCGACGGGAAAAGGACCCGTCGCAAATAGATTTGTGGTTTTTTTAAAAAACTTATTTGCGACGGGCCCGTCGCAAATAAGTTTTTGCGACGGGCCTTTTCCCGTCGCAAATAGTTCCTTCGAAGCAACTATTTGCGACGGGCCCGTCGCAAATACTTATTTGCGACGGGGGTATATTCTCGTCGCAAATAATAATAAAAAATTTAAAAAAAAATTAAAAATTATTTATTAATATATAAATCAATAAACCTATTTATATTGATATAAATATAATATTTATTTTTAAAATATGTTTTAGAAAGGATGAATAAAAATCAAATATGAATGTATAAGATGTTCAGTAAATGTGGGTTATAAAATATTTTACAAAATATTTTTAATTAATAATTACATAATTTTTATCAATTAATAGTCATTTAATAACTCTTTGAATATAAAAAAAATAAAAAAATTAATGAAAGATGGAAAATAAGAAGAAAATGAAACCCAAACTTCAAACGGCCATAACTTTTGATCCGGGACTCCGTTTGAGCTCTACAGAATATCAAATCGAAGCTTGCGACGAGCTCTACAGCCCTATGGACGGGTGGAACCCGTCCAAGGTTTTTTCGAGGCCCAAAAAGGCCCCGAAGGCCTCCAAAACTGAGTTTTTAGTCGGGGCACCCCGGTTTTTCACCGTTCAAATAGCTATAACTTCTGATCCCGATGTCCGATAAACCTCTACCATATATCATGTCCAAGATCTTTTAATGTTCTTCGATTTGACTGATTGTGGAGCTGAAACGGACTCCTGGATTAGAAGTTATGCTCCTTTTAACATTAAAATGACTATAACTTTCGATCCGGATGTCCGTTTGCCCTGTACCGCATATCATATCGAAGATCGTTTCATGCTCTTCGATTTGACTGGTTTTGGAGTTGAAACGGACTTACGGATTAAAAGTTATCATCATTTTAACATTCTCAGAGGATTTTCACCCCCTCATTTCTATGTATTCATTCATAACTATACATATATATATATATATATATGTGTGTGTGTGTATTGTATATATGTATTTATTTATTTATTTATAAATACACATAAAAACACATATTTTATAAATTTATTTAAAACTAAGCTTATAAATATATATTAATTAATATACAAATAAATATACGAATAAAAACTTATAACTACATATATATATATATCTATATGTATATATATATACAAATAGAATAAATATATATTAATATACGAATAAATATATATTAATATACGAATAAATATATATTAATATACGAATAAATATATATTAATATATGAATAAATATATATATTAATATATGAATAAATATATCTATATATATATATATTTATTCATTCATATAACCAAATATATTTATATTAATATAAATCTATATTAATATATGGCTAAATATAATTATATATATATAACTATAATTATTCCTAATTATGACTAATTATTATTAATTATTTCGATTTATTATTAATTATTTCTAATTATTATTAATTACTCCTAATTACCATTAACTATGAACAATGAATACTAATAATTTAAATTTATTAAATAACAAAACAATCTAAACATAATTAAATTACAACTAATTAAAAAAAATTAAAACTAATAAAAAATTAAAAATAAATATTAAATTAAAAATAACATAAATACCTTCAAAATTGATCTAAGGTTGATCTCCGATAATTGTTGAAGACTTCAATATCAAATCTGCAAAAAAAAAATAAACTTAAGAAACTGTGAACTCTAAAATTAGAGAGGTTGAGAGTGAATGAAAAAAAAACGACTGGGTGTATTTATAAGTTAGATTATTTGCGACGGGACTATTTGTGATGGGAAACCCGTCGCAAATAATACTATTTGCAACGGGACCCGTCGCAAATACTTTACCCCGCATTTATTACGGTCAACGGTTAAATAGTTATTTGCGACGGGACCCGTCGCAAATAATAACCTGCCGACATACTATTTGCGATGGGGGTATATTCCCGTCGCAAATAGTTTCTACCGCCGCCGGTTATTTGCGACGGGGGTATATTCCCGTCGCAAATACTTTTTACCACCGCTGGTTATTTGCGACGGGTGGTAACCACCCGTCGCAAATAATTTTCCCGCGTTTTGGGGCGCAATGCGCGCCAACCTTTTTGCGACGGGTGGGATTTCCCCGTCGCAAATAACCCGTCGCAAAAATCCCTTTTTCCCGTAGTGATTTTTCTAGTCTTACATTAATGAATAGTACTAAAAAATAAATTTAATTTATAAAATATATAATTATTAAATTAATAATAATAATATTATTATTATGGAATAATAACCCATTTGACTATGGTTATCCAACTGAAGTTGTTTTTGGATTATATATTGAACATCCTTAAAACCTCCAATAAGAACATAATTGATGTAATAACTATAGAAGAAATGGGAATAAAGGAAATAAAAGGGAAAATAAAAAGTTAATAAACCTAAAAAAGGATATTAATCAAGTAAATCATCAATATAAGTACATAATATAGTATTTGAAGTATGTATGTGGCCAGTTGGACTAACAATAAATGATTTCTTATCTCAGTTTACATTCTTTGAGACTTATTCCATTTTTACAACATGTTTTATTTTTGTGGTGTATAAACTAAAATATGGATGTATTTTAAGATTAATTTTAAGATATTAAATTGTTTTACTAATCCTTTTCAAGTTTTCTCCTTCACTATTCTTTTGATTCAAAATTTACTAAAGTCATAAAATATTTTATTTAATTTTTTTTAATTGTTTAATAATAAATTTCCTCCATATCTACGTTCTTAAAAATGGTTTAATAATTTTATTATTTATACTCCAATTACTGTTTAAATTCATTTTAAAATATCTTTCAAATTTTAATATTTTTAATATTTTTTATATGGGTCACTTTAAAATCTTTTTACCAAAGTGAAAAAGAATGTTTTTAATATATATAACAAGAGTGGAATTTACCAAAAACAAGAATGAGATTATTTATGAAGGTTACCCTAAATGATATCATGGTCTTTGAAAGAATATTATATTTTCCCATTCTTCTATAATGTTTCAATATTTTTCAATGGAAAACTTATTTTTATCCTTATTTTTACATGAAGCCTGAAAGTTCTTCTTCCTATGTGTTAAATTTTTATATGATATTTTATGTTATAAATTAAATATTCATTGTATTTTATATTTGTTATAGTCCCTAAACATTTTCTTGATAATTTTTGAGCCCAATATAGCACTGAAATTCATTGGGAAGTGATTTTTACTCTAGGGAATATATACTAGAATTAAATGAGTAGGTTATTCAATTTGTAAGTGTGTTTGTAAGATTGATTATAAGAGTGATATAAATATGATTTCATAAGGTACGTACATGAATATTCTATTATTTCAAATTAATTTTCATGTAATTTTATTATTTTATATGGTAATCTAATGATCTTATGTTTAAAGGATAGTTTATGCCTATTTTTAAGGTGAAAAGTCAATTTTTCAAGAAAAATGTTTTCATGAGTTCCCATGTTTTACAAGAAACCCACTTGAATTTGATTTTGAAATTAATATTTACCATGATATATTTTATAAAAATATTTGGGAAATGAATCTTTTATAATGTGTAAGAAAAAATATTTTATATCAAAGATTATTACGTAGAAGTGAAAAATTTATTATCAAATTTCGTGATTGAAAAAATGTACTAACAGGTGTCTTTATTTTTTTATCCCTTACAGAGTTATTTGGTTATTCCAAGTTTTAAAATTATTTTTATAGGTCCTATGGTTTATTTGGAACTATAGAAAGATCCATCTTTATGATATGGGGATTCATTTCTAAAGTGTCTACTTTGTATTTAAGCATCCTATTTTAGAAATTTTTCTATATTATCTAAAATTATAAACCTAAAAGATTATGAAAATATAATAAAAATCAATCATTTAATTAAATTCATAATTATGTGTTTATTAAGGCATGATTCATCAAAGTAGGTATTAAAGAAAGTTTTATATAACTTTAGAGGTTAGGATGCTATTATGAAATACAATTTAAGGGATTTTAATGTATGGATTATATTATAATGAAAAACCATTGAGGGTTTATATGCTTTTTAATCTAATATATGTCTATTTTAGAATTATTTTCCATATAATAAATACTATGTATATAGTGGAAAGGAATCAAGAGGATAGTATCCTTACAAATTAGCTATTTGGAATTGTTTGAATTAGAACAGAAAAGTTTATATATATGTTAACTCAGTTGCTAGAAGCAGTCAATAGTGGTACCCATTCCATAGAATATCCAAACTCTCAATTTAGGAACATATCTATAGTGAAATGTTTTTTTAAACAACACCCTTTGATATTTGGTGGAACCTTATATTCCTTGGTATCCAAAGTATGGATCAATTATATAGAAAAGATATTCATGGTTTTGGGATGTTTTGAATAAAAAGGTAATTATTTCCATTTATCACTTCGAAGGTGAATTAGATCTGTGGCAGTCTGTGATTAATAATATAAAGTAATAAAGATGAGATTTATGTTGTAGATTGGATGGTATTTAAAGATATTTTTCTTGAGAATTGTTTTCTTATGTTTTTTTAACTTAGTATAGAAAAGTACTCTTTGGAATTGAATTAAGTGGAGGAGGACTCAGTTGCAACCTATGAATATAATTTTACTAGATTGGCCAGATTTACACCAAATTTTATTTTAGACTATGATAATAAAATTGAAAGGTTTTACCCAGGATTGAATCCAAGTTTGTAAAGAGTGTTAGGCTCTTAAGAATTTAAAATCTATAGGAAAATTTTATGGAGTCTTCAGAAGTTAAAGATAGAGATTTTGAAATTTTATAATAGAAAATATAAGTACCGGTATAAGTGGAATGAAATGGGAAATCATCTGTCAAAAAATAAAAATTTAAGAGGTTGGAATTTCACTCTTATGATATGTGTGGTAAGATGAAACTTGGGGAGTGTCTTATAAAATCAGGAAAGTGTTATCAATGTTGTATGCTAGAAATTTGGTTCCATATTTTAAAGAAAATAATCATGGCAATGTTTATAGAAAATATGATATGTATGAAGGGAGATGTTTTAAATTTAATGATATAAGCCATTATACTGATGGTTGTCTGATGAAATTCAAGAATGACAAGAATCATAAAGACCATAAGCATAATAGTGTGTAAAATTAATTTGTGACTACCAATGAAAAATACAAGACTATAAAATGATGTGGTGAAAATTACATTACTTGTTTACTCGTATTTTTCCAAATTATTATTTTATTGATGATCTATGAATTATTTTATTTTTGGGGAATTTACTAGTAAAATAGAATTATTACCTCAACAAATGAAGAAATACCTTTTAGTAAAAACTATCAGTGTAAGTATTATATCAACAAATATTTATTAGAACCTTATTATGATTGTACATGGAATGGTTTTTCTTTTTAATCTTATAGGATTTCACGTAATTGAATTTTATGTTATTCGGGGCATGCATTGTATTTTAGTTTATCACGATAAGATATATCATAAAGCTGTAGAAGTTATATTTAATTTTTAGATTGATTTTGATTTTGTATATAAAAATAGTTTTTTCCTATGATAAAATATCAAGAAGCTAATAAACCGATTAAAGAATATATTGAATTTAACTTGATTATATTGTTAAAAAGAGGGAAGTTATTATGATTAGTGGTGTGCTAGTAGTGAATGAATATATGGATCTATATTTTATTGATTTTATTAGTGTTATTTCTGATTGGGATATTGAATTCATTGTTTACTTAGTTCTATAAGCTAATCCAATTTAAAACCCCCCTCATCTAATTACTCCATTTGAGTTACTTAAATTGATAAATAAGTTATAAAATTTTCTTAGAAAGGGTTTTATTCATACTTTAAATTTACCTTGCAGAGATTATCATTTGTTTTTTAAAAATAAGGATGATTATATAATGTTTTTTTATTTATTATAGGTCACTCAATAACATTAAAATTAAGAACAAATATTTATTACCTCATATAGATGAATTGTGTGGTCAAATTTTGGGATTGCTACTTTTTTCAAAGATTGATCTTTGGTTCAAATATTACCAGTTGATGATGAATGAAGAAGACATTATGAAGATTGTTTTTTATTCTAGGTGTGAGAATTATCAATTTATGGCTATTATATTAATGTTAACTATTACAAACTTTATTTTAATGTATCATATGAATAGAGTTTTCCATGAGTATTTTGATAAATTTTTTTTCCATTTTTATCGATGAAATTTTGGTTTATTCTAAATGGTAGGAGGAACATGATAAAAATCTAATTATTTTTTTAGTAAACTTTAATGTAAAATAAGTTTCATTTAAAATTTAGTATATGTGTTTTTTGGTTACAATATATTTCTTTCATTGGAAATTTTTTCTCTAAAGATGGAATAAATCTCGATCCTAATAAAATCATGGTGGAAGAATAATGGTTAAGGCAAAAAAATATCATTGAGATTCACTCTTTTCTTAGATTAGTGGGTTAATATTGAGGGTTTTTCAAAAACATTGATTAGTTATCTACCACAATAACTTAGTTAACATGAAAAGGAGTTAAATTTATATGGATAGAGGAATGTGATGATTATTTTAAAGAATTGAAAAAGAGATTGGTAAATGCACCAGTGTTAGACACTCCATCTAGAAATGGTGATTTCGCTCTTTATTATGATGCTTCTATGTTGGGACTTGGTTATGTATTGATTCAAGATGATTGGGTAATTACATAAGTATCACAATAACTGAAAATCCATGAACATAATTACCCTTTCATAATCTTGAACTGGACATATTAGTTTTTCCTTAAAAATTTTGAAACATATTTTATATGGGGTAAAATGTAAAATATATACAAATCATAAAAGTTTTAAATATATATTCACTCAAAAATTGTTGAACATATGATAGATACTATGTCTATAACTAATAAAAGATTATAAATTCAAGATTAACTATTATCCAAGTAAAGCAAACAATGTAGCTAATACCTTCATCTAAAAAGATAAATCATAATTATCTATGATAAATTTTGGATATGATCCTTTAGTTAATGATTTAGTGAATGTTTTCACATAAATTGTGCATGTTGGAACTAATGCTATTTTGGTTCAAGTGTCATTTATGTTATCATTATCAAGTAGAATTAAGCATTCTCATAAAGAATATAGAGGTTTGTAAGAAATATTAAAGTTGTTTAAGAAGGTATTTTTTGCATTTAAATTTGACAGAGAAGGTTTTAATTTTTTTAAATAGTTTGTGTTTTCCATGTGATCACTAGTATAAGAATTAATTATTGATTGAAGTTTGTAGTTCTCTATTTTTTGTTCATCCTTGTAGTACCCTGATGCATAGAGGCCCTCAATAAAATTATTTTTGGGAAGGAATAAGGAAGGATATTGCTGATTTTCCATGAAATTATTAACTTTTAAAAAATTTAAATATTAGAGACAACTATGTAAGGGGGTCATTAAAACTTTTACAATTCCTAAATCTTTGTATTTTTGTTGGGATTACAAAATAAATCTCAAGGTAATATTATGATTTGGGTTATTTTTCATAGATTAACTAAATTAGCACGTTTTATACATATTAAATATTATATATATTTGGATTAACTTTATAGAAACTACCTTAAAGTGATAGTAATATGAAATGGACTCCCAAAAAATATTATATCTTATCATGATACTAGATTTACATTTAGTTTTTGGAAAGGGCTTTAAAATTCATTGGGTACTGAATTAAATTTTTGTGCATATTTTTTTATCATTAATATGATGGAATGTTAGAGTGAACCATTAAAAATTTAGAGGACATAATTCAGGATTTATCATTGGATTATTATGTTGGTTGGGATGAACATAACTCATTGGTGGGATTTTTTTATAATAAAAGATTTCATTCCAGTATACAGATTCCACCTTTTATGGAATTATATAGAAACTAATGTATGAATCCAGTATGTTGGGATGAATTTGGTGAAATAAATTTATTTAAAAAAGAAATTTTTTAAGAAATGGTTGAGAAGGTAAATATTATTCAATAACAAATGAAGGAAACTCAGAGTAGTAAGAAGAGTTTTGGAGACAAAATTATGAAAGAACTTTTGTTTGAGGTGGGAAATCATTTATTTCTTAAAACATATCAATGTAATGTTGATATTAATTTCAGAAGGAAAGAAAAGTTAATTGTAATGGTTATTAGTCTATATGAAATAATTTAAAATGGTGGGATAAATTTATTTCTGAGCATATTTTCTTTTGAGTTGATCTCTGGTACAAGATGTGTTTCATGTTTCACTATTAAGGTAACATATACCTTATACCTCAAATGTTTTGATCCATGAAGAAGTATAGTTAGACAAAAAAACTTCTTAAGAAGAAAAAACAATAACGATTCTAGATCATAGATAGTAGGTGTTAAATAATCCTATAACTCACATGGTTAAAGTTTTGTGGAAGAGACACATCATTGAGGAATAAACATGGGAACCTTAAAAGGCATTGAAGGAAAAATGTCCCTATCTTCTTTAAGTGATGACTAAATTATATGGAAATAATTTAGTTAAGGAGGGTAGAATCTAAAAACATAGATATTGTTTGTAATAAATAAATTTCATATCCTATTAATATTCACTATTTTATTTTATAGATCACCATTCTTTACAATAATTTTATATAATTTTTAAAATAAAAAAAAATAAATAATTTTATTTTAACCAAAGTGTTTCCCATGTATTATTTAGATTAATTAAGATATAAAATTTATAAATTTTTAAAATTGAATTTTGTTAAATGGAATTTGTCTTATATATTAATATATAAAATATATAATAGGGTAATTTTTTGGGTTTTATTCTAAAAAGACTGATTTCTGGGTGAATAGTTAAAAATTCTATTTTTTTATAAAAAATGTCATTTATATTCAAGGGTTTACAAAGTATCATTATATTTTGGATTTATTTTAACGTATAAATAGTATAATTTGACATAAAATAATCCATTTTACTTCATAAAAAAGAACATTATACTTTATTTTTGTATAAATTCATTTTAGGTTTAAAAAAGCATTTTTTGAAAAAATTGTTTTTCATTACACTTTTCACGCTTATATTAAAATTAATTTATTATAATTCTTAAAATTGAATCATTAAAAATGTATTTCAAATTTCTAATATTTGTTTTAATTTTATTAATTATTTAGGTTTTATTTTTTTTCTTAATGAATAATTACATTGGCAAAATGTTATCACTAGGGTAAAGGGTAGAATAGGTTAATACAATTTTAAAATAAGTAATAAGACTAAAATAATCAGCTTAAAATTTTTTGGATAATATTATTTCGACACTCAAATTCCTAGTTTCTAATTTGGATGTATTTATTGTCACTTTACCCAGAAAAGGAATTTATATTATTTTAAAACATTGAAAAATTAAAATAGCGACACTCCCTTCACCAATAAAAGGGAACCACATATCCTCCCATATTTATATAGATTGTACCATTTATCTAAGTATATTATTTCCCTAATACATTACCTACAAATCTATCCACATCATAGATGTCTTAGTGTCACCAAAATACAAACTTATAATTATTAAGGTGTAAACCAAATAATGTTTTTCAAAAAAGAGGTATAACTCTTAACTAAGTATTTTAATGTTTATTTCCTCTTCAACCTCCATGAAATATACAATTACCATGATGATATGATAAAAAAATATCTTTATTATACCTTAATGTTATTATTATGATAGAAAAACACATTTTCATCTCCTTTTATGTCCTATAGTAAGTGAAAACATCACTCTTATATACGTGTATACTACCACCTCCATAAAGAAATGAGTTTCATTTTTCATCACCACCTCACACTGTTGGTTTCTATTATTTATTTAATTTATATATATTATATTATTAAAATAATTATAATTTTTAGAGATAATATATTACTTACCTTCATGGCCTTCCATCCATAGGAAAATGATAATGTCACTCTTACATATGTGTGGAAAACAACCTCTATGAAGGGATGTGATTAATTTTTTAAGTCTAAATTTCCTGAATAATAATAAAATTATATTTTATGTATAAATATGAAAATAATTACATTATAAACATTCTGGATATTATGTAATAATAACCCCTTTAATCAATTAAATAATTAATATATGTTTATGATATATGATTTAAATTTTGTATTTGGTGAGTCATATTTGAGGTAAGTGATTTATGGTCTCAATTTAGTTTCTTTGAGACATATTCCATTTTCGGCACATTTTTTATTTATGTTGAATATAAACTAAAATATGGGTCTCTTTTAAAATCCATTTACTAATTTTAAAGGGTTTTTAAAATCCTTTTTAATTTTTCTCCATTATTTTTCTTTTGATTCAAATTTTAGAAATATCATAAGCTATTTTTCCCTTAAGAATTGTTTTAAATGTTTTAAAAACATTTTACCCCATATCTATATTCTTAAAAATGTTTTAATAATACTATAATATACAATTGATTAATTTTATAAATTCTTTTTAAAATATCCCTGAATTTTTAAAAATGTTTTTAAATGGGAATTTTTTTAATATTTTTCGTATGGATAATTTTTTACTATTTTTTACCAAAGTTAAAAATAATGTTGGTTTAACATATACGTTATGAGTGAAATTTTACTCCTTAATGACTGTTATTATTTTAGATTGTTCGTTAATATGTTTTTAGGGTTTTTAAAATAATATCTTATTTTTCTGTTCTTTTTGGAGTTTTTCTTTTTAATATTTTTGAAAGTAAAAATATTGTTTCCTTATTTTTACATAAATCTTCAAATTGATTCAATAAGAGTGCTAAGAAGAATATTTTATGATGTAAATTCATGATTAATTGTGTTTTATAAATGTTATAGTCCTTGTAAATTTTTATTAATGATGGTAGCCTAATATATCTCTCTAATTCTTTAGGTAATAATTTTGTTCTTAGGGGAATATATGTTTTAATTGAATAAGTAGATTATTCCATTTAAAAAAATTCTTATAAGAGTGATTTGACGATGCTTTACCGTGTAATCTACCTGATTTTTCTATTCTTTAAAATGAGTTATCATTGAAGTATTTTTATTTTATATAGTAAGGTAATGATTTTATGTATAAATTAAAGTTTATGACCATTTTAAGGGTAAAAATTATGTTTATTAATAAAAATTTTTCATTAGTATCCATGTTTAATAAGAAACCATAATGATTATGACTTTTCTATTAAGAATATTATGATATGTTTTATGAAAATAATAGAGAACATATGCATATTTCATGGGTAAAAAATGAATATTTGTGCTCAATGTTTATTATTTAAAAATAAAGAAAACGTCTTATAGGATTTCGTGATTTTAAAAATAGACAAACATGGTTATTTATTTTTGTATCCATTTGTATTTGTTATTATTTTTATCCTGAATAGTTTTTTGGATTAGTGTAATTTGAGAATTATCTTCACTTTCTGATCATGGTGGAATATTTCATAGATATACTTTTAAATTACATATCTAGAATACCACTAGATGGATAATTTTTGAAAACCAGTATAATTTTAATAATAAATTAATTTAATATCATATTAATATTTATGAATATATTTTTTGGATTCACATTCTTTACAATAATTTTATACGACATTTTAAATAAAACACTAAATAGTTTTATTCTAGAAAATTTATTTTATATGTATTATATAGTAATAATAAAATGTTATATATATAAATTAATGTAATTTAATTTTATAACATGTAATTCATTTTTTATATCATCATATCAAATATATATTACGATGAATTTTTGGGATTTTTATGAAAATATTAGTTATTGGGTGAATAGGGAAAAATAATTTTTTTTATAAGAGTGGTTTATTTTGATGTATCAAAAATTAAAAAAATATTGAATATGTTTTTAGAAAATTAATCCCATTTTACTAAATATAATCCAATTAAGTTCATATTAATCAATATTATACTTGCTTTTGGTTTAAATCCATTTTAGGCTTAAAAATGCATTTGGAGAAAAAAGGTCATTGTGTTTTGAATTATTATTTTAAAATTAATTTTTACCACATATAAAAATTGAATATTGAAAAATGGATTTAATTTTTGGAATCAGGTGGTTAAAATTTATCTATGAGGCCAATTTCATTTTTGGTCATAATGAATAGTGACCATAGTAAAAGTTTTTCACCACAATAAAAGGTAAAACATGGTAACTAATAGTAAAACTAAGTGATATAGTCAGAAAATATCATATGAAATATTATTAAATGAGATTATTTATAAACTTATCATTTTAGATTATAATTTTAATATATTTATTTCTACTTTCCCATGAATAAGAATTTATATTTATTTTTTAAAATTGAAAAATTACAAGAGTGACACTCCCCTAACTTATAAAAGGGAACCTTATTCTCTCTTATTCACATAATTTGAGCTATTTATCTCCACAAAAATATTCTAAAATACTTCCTAAATACCCATTACCACATCTTAGAGGTTTTGGTTTCACCAAAATACCATCCTAGAAGGTTTAAAGTGTGACCCAAAGGAGGTTCTCAAAAAAATAGGAATATCTCCTAACTGAGAGTTTTCATTATTTTTTATTCATCCACATCCTTCATATATTATATAACCATGATGATATTATAACATTATTATTTTAAATATACTTTAATGTTGTTATTTTTATATCACCACACTTTTTCAACTCATTTCCCATTCTTTGGGAAATGAAAACGCTACTCATGTGTACATATGGACCACGACCACCTTGAAGTGATGAGTTTATTTTTCATCACCATATAAAAAATAAAGGTTATTATGATGAACTTAATAGATATATACTATATTAATTCCATAATTTTTATTATTAATGATAACATAATATTTAACTTACTACCCTTCTATCTATTGCAAAATGATAACGTCTCTCATGCGTATATATGGACTGCCACCTCCATGAAGAGATGCGCTTCATTTTTCAGGCCTTCCTTTCATGAATATTTATTAAAATATATTTAATTTATAAAATATATAATTATTCAATGATTAATAATAATATTATTATTATGGAATAATGACCCATTTGACTATGGTCATCCAACCAAAGTTGTTTTTGGATTATAAACTGAACGTCCATAAAACGTCCAACATGAACAGAATTGATGTAGTAAATATAGAAGACATTGTAATAAATGAAATAAAAGGAATAATTATAATTTATTAAACATAAAAAGGATATTAATCTTATAAATGATCAATATAAGTACATTATATAGGATTTGAAATATGTATGTGGTCAGTTGGACTAACAGTAAAGGATTTCTAATCTCAATTTTAATTATTTAAGAATTATTCAATTTTCAAAACATGTTTTATTTGTGTGGTGTATAAAATAAAATATGTATGTATTTTAAGACTAATTTTATGATATTAAATTTGTTTACAAATCCTTTTCAAGTTGTGTCCTTCAATATTCTTTTGATTCAAAATTTACTAAAGTCATACAATATTTTTTTTAAATGTTTTTTAAATGTTTTATAATAATTTTCCTAAATATACATGTTACTAAAAATGTTTTAATAATTCTATTATTCATACTCCAATTATTTTTAAAATTCATTTTAAAATATATTTCAAATTTTAATATTTTTAATTTTTTTTTCGTATGGGTCACTTTTAATTTTTTTTACCAAAGTGAAAAGAATGTTTTTTACATATATAACATGAGTAGAATTTACCAATATCATGAATTTGAATTTTTATGATGTTTACCCTACCTGATTTCATGGTCTTTGAAATAATATTATATTTTCCTATTCTTCTATAATGTTTCAATATTTTTCAAAGGAATACTTATTTTTATCCTTATTTTTACATGATGCCTGAAAGTTCTTCTTCATATGTGTTAGATTTTTTATTTGATATTTTATGTTCTAAATTAAATATTAAATGTATTTTATGTATGTTATAGTCCCTAAAAATTTTGTTGATAATTGATGAGACCGATATAGATCTCAAATTCATTGGTTAGCGACTTTTTTCTCTATTGAATATAAACAAGAATTAAATGAGTAGGTTACTCAATTTGTATGTGTGTTTTTAAGAGTGATTTTAAGAGTGATATAAATATGATTTCATTTGGTACCAACATGACTATTCTATTCTTTCATATTATCTTTCCTGGAAGTATTTTGATTCCATATGGTAATATAACGATCTTATGTTTAAAGGATAGGTTATACCAATTTTTAGGGTGAAAAATAAAATTTTCAAGAAAATATTTTCATGAGTACCCATGTTTAAAAAAAACCCACCTGATTTTGATTTTGAATTTAATATTTCTCATGATATGTTTTATGAAACTATTTGGGAAATGAATCTTGTATAATGAGAAAGAATATATTTTATATCAATGTTTATTATGTAAAAGTGAAAAATTTCTTATCAAATTTCATGATTAAAAAAATGTAATAACGAGTGTATTTTTGAATCCCTTACAAAATTATTTTTGGTTATCCCAAGTTTTAAATTTATTTTTATAGTGCTTATGGTTTAATTGTAAATATATCAAGGTTTATCTTTATGATATGGGGATTCATTTATAAAGTGTCTACTTTGAATTTAAGAATAATATTTTAGAAATTTTACCATATTATCTAAAAGTTTAAACCTAAAAGATTATGTAAATATAATAAAACTCAATCATTTAGGTTAAATTCATAATTATGGGTTTATTAAGGCATGATTCATCAGATTTGGAATTAAATAAAGTTTTATATAACTTTAGAGGTTAGTATGCTATAATGAAATGAAATTTAAGGGATGTTAATGTATGGATTATATTATCACGAGAAAACATTAATGGTTTATATATTTCTTAATCTAATCTATGTCTATTTTATAATGGTTTTCCATATACGAAATATGGTGGATTAAGTGTAAAGGAATCAAGATGATAATATCCTTCCAAATCAGCTACTTGGAAGGGTTTTAATTATAACCGAAAAGTTTATACATATGATAACTCAGTTTATAGAAGCTGTTAATGGTGGTATCCATTCCATAGAGTATCCAAAATATGAAATTAGGAATATCTATATAGTGAAAAGTTTTATGAAACAACACCCTTTAAAATTTAGTGGAACCTTATATTCATTGGTATCCAAAGTATAGATCAATTATATTGAAAATATATTCATGTTTTTGTGTTGTTTTGAATGAAAAGGTAATTATTTCCATTTATCATTTTGAAGGTGAATTAGATCAGTGGTGGTATCTGATTAATAATAAAAAGAAAAAAAGATGAGATTTATGTTGTGGATTGGATGGTATTTAATGATATTTTTCTTGAGAATTATTTTCATATGTTTTTTAACATATTATATAAAAGAAATATTTGGAGTTGAATTAAGTGGTGGAGGACTCAGTTTCAACCTATGAATATAATTTTACTATATTTACCAGATTTACACTAAAATTAATTCTAGACCATGATAATAAACTTTAATGGTTTTACACAGGATTGAAACCAATTTTTTAAAGAGAGTTGGGCTCTTGTAAATTTAAAATCTATGGGAACATTTTATGGAGATTTGATAAGTTAAAAATAGAGATTTTCAAATTTTATAATAGAAAATATAAGTATCGGTATAAGTGGAAAGCGGTGGGAAATAATTGGTCAAAAAAATAAAAAGTTAAGAGGTTGAAATTTCACTCTTTTGATATGTGTGGTAAGTTGTGACATGGGGAGTGCCTTATGAAATCTTCAATGTGTTATCAATGTTTTATGCTAGGAAATTTTGTTCCATATTGTAAAGAAAATAATCATGGTAATTTTTATAGAAAATATGATATGCATGTAGTGATATGTTTTAAATGTAATGATATAAGCCATTATACTGATGTTTGTCTGATGAAATACAATAATGATGAGAATTATAAAGACCATAAGAATAATAGTGTGTAAAATTAATTTTCGACTACCAATGAAAAATACAAGACTATAAAATAATGTGGTGAAAATTACATTACTTGTTTAATCCTATTTTTCCAAATTATTATTTTATTGAGGGTATATTAATTCTTTTATTTTTGGGTAATTTACTAGTAAAATAGAAATATTACCTCAAGAAATGAAGAAATGTATTTTAGTAAAAACTATCGGTGTAAATATTATGTCAACAAATATTTATGAGAACCATCCTATGATTGTATATGGAATGGTTTTTCTTTAAAATATTATTTGATTTTCCATAATTGAGTTTGATTTTATTCCAGGCATGCATAGTATTTTAGTTTATCATGATAAGATAGATCATAAAGCTATAGTAGTTATATCCAATTTTTAGAATTTATATTTCTTTTTTAAAATTGAAACATTAAAACAGTGCCACTCCCCTGACTTATAAAAGGGAACCCTCTCCTCTCTTATTCACATACTTTTAGACATTTATCTCAACCAATATTTTCTCAAATACTTTCCCAAAATCCATTCCCTCATCTTAGAGTTTTTGGTTTCACAAAAATACCAACCTAGAGGGATTAAGGTGTGACCCAAAGGAGGTTTTCCAAAAAAGAGGTATAACTCTTAACCGAGTGTTTTTATTATTATTTATTCTTCCACATCCTTCATATATTATATAACCATGTTGATATTATAACATTATTATATTATATATACTTTAATTTTGTTATTTTTATATCAACAACCCTTTTCATCTCAATTCCCATCCTTTGGGAAATGAAAATGCTACTCGTGTGTACATATGGACCACCACCACCATGAAGTGATGTGTTTAATTTTTCATCACCATATAAAAAAGAAAGTTTGTTATTATGAATTTAGTGGATATATATTATATTAATTCCATAATTTTTATTTTTTAGGAAAACATTATATTTACCTTCTTACCCTTCTATCTTTTGGAAAATGATTACATCGCTCATGGTTATATTTGGACTGCCACCTATATGAAGATATGTGATTCATTTTTCAAGTCTTAATTTCATGAATAGTTTTTAAAATATATTTTATTTATAAAATATATAATAATTAAACTAATAATAATAATAATAATATTATAATATAATGACCCATTTCACTATGATCATCCAACTGAAGTTATTTTTGGATTATAAACTAAACATCCTTAAAATGTCAAACATGAAGATATTTGATGTATTAATTATATAATAAATGCTAACAAATGAAATAAAAGGGATAATTACAAGTTATCAAACATAAAAAGGATATTAATCAAGTAAATCATCAATATAAGTACATTATATAGGATTTTAAGTAAGTGTGTGGCCAATTGGACTAATGGTAAAGGATTTCTCATCTCATTTTCCATTCTTTGAGACTTATTCCATTTTTACAACATGTTTTATTTGTGAGGTTTATAAACTAAAATATGGATGTATTTTAAGATTAATTTTATGATATTCAATTGGTTTAAAAATCCTTTTAAGGTTTTCTCCTTCAATATTCTTTTGATTCAAAATGTACCAAAACCATAATTTTTTTTTAAAATGTTGTTTTAACAGTTGTTTAATAGTTTTACTTTATAACTATGTTATGAAAAATGTTTTAGTAATGTTATTATTTATACTCAAATTACTGTTTAAATTGATTTTAAAATATATTTCAAATTTTAATATTTTGAATATTTTTTGTACGAGTTACTTTAAAATATTTTTACCAAAGTGAAAAATAATGTTTTTAATATATATAACATGAGTGGAATTTACTAAAATCATGAATGAGATTATTTATGAAGGTTAACCTACATGATTTCAAGGTCTTCGAAAAAATATTATATTTTCTTATTCTTCTTTAATGTATCAATATTTTTCAAAGGGAAACTTATTTTTATCCTTATTTTTACATGATGCCTGAAAGTTATTCTTCATATGTGTTAAATTTTATATATGATATTTTATGTTCAAAATTAATTATTCAATGTATTTTATGTATGTTATATTCTCTAAACATTTTCTTGATAATTGATGAGCCAGATATAGCACTTAAATTCATTGGGTTGTGATTTTGTTCTCTAGGGAATATATATTAGAATAAAATGAGTAGTTTATTAATTTTGTAAGTGTGTTTTTAAGAGTGATTATAAGAGTGATATAAATATTATTTCATAAGGTACCTATATTACTATTCTATTCTTTAAAATTATTTTTCATGGAAATATTTTGATTCTATATGGTAATCTACTGAGCTAATGTTTAAATGATAGTTTATTCCCATTTTTATGGTGAAAAGTCAAATTTTCAAGAAAATGTTTTCCTGTGTACCCATGTTTTAATTAGAACCAAAAATTTTATGTCTATGTTAACTCATTTGTCAGATGATATTAATTATGGTACCCAATTCAGAGAGTAACCAAACTCTCAATTTAGGAACATGTCTATGGCAAAATGTTTTTTGAAACAACACCCTTTGAAATTTTGTGGAAACTTAAATCCATTTGTATCCAAAGTATGGATTAATTCTATAGAAAAGATATTAATGGATTTGGGTTATTTTAAAAAAAATGGTAATTATCTTCATTTATCATTTTGAAGGTGAATTAGATGAGTGGTGGTCTCTGATTAAGAATAAAAATAAAAAAAGATGGGATTTATGTTGTGGATTGGATGGTATTTAAAGAGATTTTTCTTGAGAATTATTTTCTTTTGTTTTTTAATAGAGTATATAAAAGAACTTTTAGTAATTGAATTATGTGGAGGATGACTCAATTTCAAAATTTGAATATAATTTTACTAGATTATCCGGATTTACAACAAATTTCATTCTAGACCATGATAATAAAATTGAAATGTTTTACCTAGGATTGAAACCAATTTTTTAAAGAGAAATGGTATGTTGTGAATTTAAAATATATGGGAAATTTTTTTGGAGCCTTGAGAATTTAAAGATAGAGTTTTTGAAATTTTATAATAAAAAATATAAGTACCGGTATAGGTAGAAAGCAGTGGAAAATAATCTTTCAATGAAATAAAAAGTTAAGAGGTTGAAATGTCACACTTATGATATGTGTGGTATGATGAAACATTGAGAGTGTCTTACGAAATATGGAAAGTGTTATCAATGTTGTATGCTAAGAAATATGGTTCTATACTGTAAATAAAATAATCATGGAAATGTTTATAGAAAATATTATATGTATGAAGTGAGATATTTTAAATTTAATGATATGAGCCATTATAATGATGTTTGTCTAATGAAATTCATGAGTGATGAGAATCATAAATACCATAAGCATAATAGTGTGTAAAATTAATTAGAGACTACCAATGAAAAACACAAGACCAGAAAATGATTTGGTGAAAATTACATTACTTTTTTTACTCCTATTATTCCAAATTATTATTTGATTGAGGGTTTATGCATTCTTTTATTTTTGGGGAATTTACTAGAAAAATAGAAATATTACGTCAAGAAATGAAGAAATCTCTTTTAGTAAAAACTATCTATGTAATTATTCTGTCAACAAATATTTATGATAACCATTCTATGATTATATATGTAATGGGTTTTCTTTCAAATCTTATTTGATTTCCCATAATTTATTTTGATGTTATTTTGGGCATGCATTGTTTTTTAGTTTATCATGATAAGAGATATCATAATGCTATAGAATTTATGTCAAAATTTTAGAGTAATTTTGATTTTTTATATAATAATGGTTTTTTACCTATTATAAAATATCAAGAAGTTAATAAACAAATTAAAGAAGATATTGAATTTTATCTTGATTATATTGTTGAAAAGAGGTGTGTTATAAAGATTAGTGGTGTTCCAGTAGTGAATGAATATATGGATGTATTTTTATTTATTTTATTGGTGTTATTTCTGATGGTGATATTGAATTCATTATTGACTTGATTTCATAAGATAATCCAATTTAAACCCCCCATCATCTAATTACTCTATTTGAGTTACTAGAATTGAAAAATAAGTTTCAAATGTTTCTTTAAAATGGGTTTATTCATCCTTTAACTTAACCTTGGAGTGATCCTCATTTGTTTGTTAAAAATAAGGATGGTTCTATAATTATTTTTATTTATTATAGGTCACTCAATAACATTAAAATTAAGAACAAATATATATTACCTCAAATAGATGAATTGTGTGGTCCAATTTTGGGATTTATATTTTTTTCAAAGATTGATCTTTGGTCCAAATATCACTAGTTGAAGGTGAATGAGGAATACATTATAAAGATAGTTGTTTATTCTATGTATGAGAATTATCAATTTATGGTTATTCTATTTATGTTTACTATTACACCCTTTTTTCATGTGTCTTCAGAATACAGTTTTCCACTAGTATTTTGATGATTTTCTGTTTGTTTTTGTTGATAAAATTTGGGTTATTATAAATTCTATGAGGAACATGATAAAAATATAATTATTGTTTTAGTATAATTTAATGTAAAATAAGTTTCATTGAAAATATAGTAAATGTGTTTTTTGGTTATAATATATTTCATTCATTGGAAATTTTGTCTCTAAAGATGAAATAAATCATGATCATAATAAAATCATGGTGGTGGAATAATGGTCAAGACCTATAAATCTCATTGAGATTTGCAGTTTTCTGGGATTAGTGGGTTACAATTGAGGGTTTTTCAATAACATTGATTGGTTATCAATCCAACTAACTAAGTTAACTTGAAAAGGAGTTAAATTCATATAGATAGAGGAATGTAATGATTATTTTCAATAATTGAAAAAATATTGGTCAATGCACCAGTGTTATACTTTCCATATAGAAATGGTGAGTTTTAAATTTATAATGATGCTTCTTTGTAGGTAATTTGTTGTGTCTTAATGAAAGACGATTGGGTAATTACATTGGCATCACACTAATTTAAAATCTATAAACAGAATTACCCTCTCATAACATTGAACTGGATATACTAATGTTTCCTTAAAAATTTTGAAACATATTTTATATGGGGTAAAATTTAAAATATATAAAAACCATAAATGTTTTAAATATATATTCGCTCAAAAATTGTGGAACATATGGTAGAGAAGATATCTATAACCGATAAAATATTATGAATTCTGGATTCACTATTATCTAAGTGAAGAAAAAAATGTAACTGATTCCTTGAGCTAAAAAGATAATGCATCATTATCAATGATACATTTGGGATATGATCCTTTAGATAATGATTAAGTGAATGTTTTCATATAAATTTTGAATGTTGGACCTCATGCTATTTTTTTTCAAGTGTTCGTTTAGTTATCATTGTCAGACAGAATTAAGCATGCTTATAAGGAAGATCGAGGTTTGTAAAAACGAGTAATGTTGTTTAAGAAGGTATTTTTTGATTTTAATTTTGACAAAGAAGGTTTTAATTTTTTTAAATAGTTTGTATGTTACATTTGATCACCAGTTGAAGAAGTAATTATTGAGTGGAGTTCATAGTTCTCACTTATTTTTCATCCTAGTAGTACTATGATGTATAGAGGGCCTAATTAAAATTAATTTTTGGCAAGGAATAAAGAAAGATATTACTAATTTTACACTAAAGTTATAAACTTTTAAAAAATTTAAATATGAGAACAAATATGTAATGGGATCATTAAAAATTTTCCAATTCCTAAATCTATGGTTTTTTGTTTGGATTACCAAATAAATCTTGAGGTAATATTATGATTTGGGTTATTTTTGATATATTAACTAAATTAACACATTTTCTACATATTAAAGATTATATATTTTTAGATTAACTTTCAATAATTTACCTTAAATTGATATTTATATTAAATGGACTCTGAAAAACTATTATATCTGATCGTGATCCTAGATTTACATTTAGTTTTTGGGAAGGGCTTTAAAAGTCTTTGGTTACAGAATTAATTTTTTTTTAAATTTTTTTCATCATTAATTTGATGGAATGTTAGAGTGAACCATTAAAAATTTAGAGGATATACTTCATGATTTATCATTGGATTATTATGTTGGTTGGGATGAACATCACTCATTTGTGGGATTTGTTTATAATAGAAGAATTCATTCATGTATACAGATTCCATCTTTTGAGGAATTTTATGGAAACCAATGTTAGAATCCATCATGTTGGGTTGAATTTGGTGAAAGAAATTTCATGGGACTAGAAATGGTATAATAAATGGTTGAGAATGTAAAGATTATTCAATAAAACATGAAGGAAACTTAGAGTAGTTAGAAGAGTTATGAAGACAAATGAGGAAAGAGCTTTTGTTTGAGGTGGGAAATCATTTATTTCTTAAAAAATCTCAGTGGAATGTTGTTATAAATTTTTGAAGGAAATAAAATTTAATTGTAAATGTCATTAATATATATGTAATAATTTAAAAAGATGGGATAAATTTCTTATTGGGAATTTATTCTTTTTAGTTGATCTCTAGTACATGATGTGTTTCATGTTTCATTGTTAAAGTAATATATATCTTGTACCTCTAATGTTTTGAACCATGAGGCAGTATATTTAGACAAAAATATTTCTTACAAAGAATATCCAATGAGGATTATAGATCATAGAGAGTAGGTGTTACATAATCATATAACTAACATGGTTAAAGTTTTGTGGAAGAAACACATCATTGAGGAAGAAACATGGGAACTTGAAAAGGCAATGAGGGAAAAATGTCCATACCTATTTAGGCGATGAATAAAATTATAGGGAAATAATTTAGTTAAGGAGGGAAGAATATAAAAACCGAGATATTGTTAGTAATAAATAAATTTCATATCCTATTAATATCCAAGATTAGATTTTATAGATCCCCATTATTTAAAAAAAATTTATATAATTTTTCAAATCAGAAAAGAAATAATTTTATTCTAACCAAATTGTTTTCCAAATATTATATAGTTAAATTAATATAAAAATTTATAGATTTTATAAATTTAATTCTATTAAATTTAATAAAATTTTTATATTAATATAGAAAATATATAATAGGGTGATTTTTTTGGGTTTTTTCTAAAAAGACTGATTTATGGGTGAATAGTTAAAAATTCAATTTTTTATAAAAAATGTCATTTATTTTCAAGTGTTTACAAAGTATCATTATATTTTGGATTTCTTTTAATGTATAATTAGTATAATTTGACATAAAATAATCCAATTAACTTCATACAAAACACTATTATACTATATTTTTGTATAAATTAATTTTTGGTTTAAAAACACATTTTTTGAAAAATTTGTTTTTTTTACATTTTTCACGCTTATATTAAAATTAATTTATTTCACTTAATAAAATTTAATCTTTAAAAATTTATTTTAAATTTTAAATAATTTTTTAATTTTATTAATGATTTAGGTTTCATTTTTGGTCATAATGAATAATAACTAGGGTAAAAGGTTATTACTAGGGTAAAGGGTAGAATAGGTTGATAAATTTTTAAACTAAGTAATAAGATAAAAAAATCATCTTAAATATTATTGGATGATACTATTTCAACACTGAAATTGTTGATTTCTAAATTGGATATATTATGTATCAATTTACAATGAATAGGAATTTATATTATTTTAAAACATTTAAAAATTAAAAAAGAAACACTCTTTTCACCAATAAAATTAAACCACCTATCCTCCCATATTCATATATATTGAACCATTTATCTAAACAAATTATTTCCCTAACAAATTCCCAACATATTTATCTATATCCTAAAGGTCTTAGTTTCACCAAAATACCAACCTATAAGTCTTAAGGTGTATGCCAAAGAAGGTTTTCCAAAAAAGAGATATAACTCTTAATTAAGTGTTTTAATGTTTCGTTCCTCTTCCACCTCCATGAAATACACAATAACCATGATGATATGGTAACAAAAATATCTTTATAATACCTAAATGTTATTATTATGATATAAAAACACCTTTTCATCTCCTTTTCTATCCTATTGGAAATGAAAACATCCCTTGTGCGTATGTTTATACTAAAACCTCTATAAAGAAACAAGTTTCATTTTTCATTACCCCCACACTAGGTTGGTTATTATTATTTATTTAATTAATATATATTATATTAATTAAATTATTATAAAATTTTAGAGATAATATATTACTTACCTCTTTAGCCTTCCATCCATAGGAAAATGATAATGTCACTCATACGTATGTGTAGACAACAACCTCCATAAAGGGATGTAATTCATTTTTTATGTCTGCTTTTATTGACTAATAATAAAATTATATATTATATATAAACATGATAATAATTTCATGATATACATTATGGATATGATTTAATAATAACTCTTTTATTCAATTAAATAATTAATATATTTTTATGATATATGATTTAAATTATGTATTTTGTGAGTCATATTCGAGGTAAGGGATTTATGGTCTCAATTAACTTTCTTTGAGACTTATTACATTTTCACCACATTTTTTATTTATGTGTAATATTAAATAATATATGCGTCTCTTTTAATATCCATTTACTAATTTTAAAGGGGTTTTAAAAATCCTTTTAAAGTTTTCTCCTTCATTGTTCTTTTGACTCAAATGTTAGAAATATCATAAGCTATTTTTCTCTAAAACATTGTTTTAAATGTTTTAAAATCATTTTACCCCATATCTATGTTCTTAATTTTTTTAATTATTTTATTATATATAATCAAATAATTTTATAAATTCATTTTAAAATATCCTTGAATTTTTAAAAATGTTTTTAAATGGGATTTTTTTTTAATTTTTTCTATATGGGTAATTTTTTACACTTTTTTACCAAAGTGAAAAAGAATGTTGGTTTAACATATAAGTTATGAGTGTAATTTTACTCCTTTATGACCATTAATATTTAATAATGTTCGTTAATAAGTTTTCATTGTTTTTAAAAAAATAACCTATTTTTATATTCTTTTTGGAGTTTTTATTTTTAATATTTTTTAAATTAAAAATGATTTTATCCTTATTTTTACACAAATTTTCAAATTGATTCTACAAGAGTTCTAAGAAGAATATTTTATGATTCAAATTCATGATTCAATGTGTTTTATAAATTTTATGGTCCTTGTAAATTTTTATTAACGATGCGTGAGGCTGATATAGCTCTCTAATTCATTGAGTAATGATTTTGTTCTCAGGGGAATATATGTTGGAATTGAAGAAGTAAATTATTCCCTTTAAAAAAATTCTTTTATGTGTGATGTGATGATTCTTTACCAAGTAATCTATATGATTTTTCTATTCTTTAAAACGAGTTATCATGGATGTATTTTGATTTTCTATGGTAAACTAATGATTTTATGTATAAATGAATGTTTATGACCCTTATAAGGGTAGAAATTATGTTTATTAATACAATAATTTCATAAGTATCCATTTTTTATGAGAAAAAGTAATGATTATTATAAGGCCCTGGACTTAAACATTACTTAATCTTGAGTTATTTCAAGAAATACACATTGAGGATCTTTTCAGGTTTAGAGTTTTAGAGAATTAGATCATATATCATGCATTACATTCCACTTGTAAGCATGATGGTTACATCAAAGACAATATTCACTCTTCTCATTAAAGGAAATATATTTTAAATAAAACATGGATTCTTTCATGACACTTGACCCTATCATCACATCATGTACCTTTCCCTTGACCTGTGAAACACATTTCAAAAACTTGGGATGAGCATAAAAAGCTCAGTAAGGAATATAAAAATATGGAATGAAAACATTAGTTCATGTATACATAAGAATCAATGAAATCATAGTTTACTCATAAAAAATAATCACTTTAATCATACCTCATGAAATCATAAGATTTATAAATAACTCATTGAAATCATAAGACATAAAGGTAACTTGAGGCATTCATAACATTCTTATGTAGGGAGTAACCATCATGGTTACGTTTGGAGTACACATAACAGTATATTACCTAAATATATTAGGAGAAACATTCACATTTACCTCCGTCACATTACCCAATTCCTTGGAGAGCTATATCGGGCTAACCCGCCCTCAGTTTATCACGGAACCACCCGTCATCATAAAAAATTCCCAAGAACCATAACATAATCGTATCATATAAAACATGCGTAAAGGAAACAAAACATTCCACATTTCAATCACAAGATATAAATACACCAAATTGATCAAATAAAAACTTTGTCAAAACCATTTTCAATACCAAAATAAAAGAAAAGTTGAAACGTGGTATTTATTTTTTCATTAAAAAAAGTTCTGGCATGTAGAGGAAGCTGAAACTCAAATAATGGTCACGGCGGTAGAGAAGTCGTTGTTATCACATACGTAAGACAAAAACATTCATTTTGTAGTTTAGTAAAATGATTCATATAAAAAGCTTCCTTTTGAATAAAAGTAAAATTCAAAGGGGTTAATACACCGTATAAAATATATTTTTGTATAAAATAAAATATACCTCAATGAAAGGAGATTGAGACGATGTCCCTTACCTCATTTCTGACTTGACTTGGTCGTTATTTAATCTCCTAAATAATATACTTGAGTTAATTTCTACTTTCTTAAGAACCTTTTAAAGTTCATTATTCCTTTTATATCACTTGTTACCATGTTATGAACACTATGTAATTATTTATGTTAATAATGGTCGTTTTAACTATCATTGGTACTTGAGTCAAAAATAAACTCTTTATAACTACAAGTTATTCATGTGGTAAAATATACATTATAACCATAATTATTTTCATGATGTAGATATTATATATATCATATATATTCAGTATATAAATTCATTTATAATATTACATAATATTTATAGGTAAGAAATGAAATGCACCGTTCATGGAGATGGTAAGCCGTACGTACGCATGAACGCTACTTTCATTTCTATTTCATATCTAATGGAATGGAATCATAATTATATAAAGATAATTTATAATTCCAGTATAATATCATATATAATATTATTAACTCCATCCTTTACACATCCCACATATGGCATTAACGAATCAAATCACTTTGAGGGGGCGGTAGTCCGCACTTTCTAAAATGAAGATATCGCGTTTACCCATAATGGAAACCATAAAGGTATGACATAAATGAAAAATACAGAAGATTAAGGAAAACATAAACATATTATATATCATATATAAACATAGTTACATCTTAATTGACACCTTTAAAGGTGTTAAAAGAATATTGAACAATCATCGTTTCGTGAGGTAGAAATCCGCCATCCACGGAAACAATATGTTCTTTAGCCATTAGACGTAGGTGCGTGTAAGTGTAGCTGATATACTTCTTATAAAAACAACCTAGTATATTTAAGATACTGGTGTTTCTACAAAATAATGGAATAAAAAGAGTTTAGGGGGTTTGAGAAGCAAAATAATACAAAAGAACATTAGAGAAGACTTTACCTTTAAATTGGGTAAATCCTCTTGGTTTGAACCAAAAGGGTTTCATGAAGAGATTTATTCCTAAGGTAAGGCTTCTAGGATGAAGATAGAGATATTGGGAGCTTATTTTAGTAGAGTTTGGACGATCCAAAGGGCTTTAGAAGTGTGAGAGATGGGTAGGAAGTGGGGTCTTTTTTATAAGGAAGAGGTGGGGCTCTTTTGGAAATCTTGAGACTATTATTTTATTATAAAATGAAATTCAGTTTATAAAGCTCCAAAAATCATTAAAGTCGAAGATAAGGTGTTCCATGTTAGAAATAAAATCATCCAATAATAATTGGACAAGTGTTGGATATTATTTTAAACATTATCTTCTTATTTATTTAAATCATTTCATTAATGACGTAAACACTACATCATCATTGTGTCATAAATAATTTTATTTTTTTTGATGTATAAAATTATAAAAAATTTACCATGATGTAGGAAATATTTTTATATTTCTAATGAATATTTATAGTAAAAAATATAGATTTTATAACCTCATGTAATAATTGATTTAGTAAAATAATACATGTTTGTGATATTTTTTATTTTTTACTTTAAATAAAATGTATTAATGTCATTATCTCACTCAAGTGGCTCCATGGGGTCCCAAAAATTCACCCATGGATTGTCTTGGTCTTCCATGACCTATCTAATAAGGTTAGGACATGTGTAAAGATATTTTTATTTTTTTATAATATCATTTTTATCTTAAATGACACTAATTACCTCTAATCACGGTCAACAAAACTCAAAAGTTACTATTCACCAAAAAATATTTTAATCCCATTGAACCACATTTTACTAACTAATGAAAACCATGTATGTAGGATTTTTTAAATTCAATACACAGAAGTGGTAAAATTTCATTTAAACAATAAATCATTTTGTTTAACTACCACTTAGTGGTTTCACTATTCATCAAAAATTGAAGTTCTTCAGAAAAATACCAAAAGTTCACCCCAAGATATATTTGATATTTTGAATTCAAAAATGATGTATATTTTAAAAAATTAAAAACATATAAGTTTCATTAATTAAATTTATAATTAATTCCCGTTTTCAAAACAAATAGCGTGTTTTTAAGAAACAATATCTATCAAAAGACTTACACTTGTTTATGTCCAATTTCAATGTGAAAATAATTCCAATGACCACCATTGGATTAAGTGGTAAAAATATATTGTAATTGCACTTTACAACCAATTAAAAATATAATCTATCCTTATAAATAAATTATATTAAAAAGAGGTTTATAATTAAAATACAACATTTTTCACTATTCATTAAAAAATGAACATTATTAGAAAAAATACCAAACATTTACACAACGAAAATTTTGATGTCCCGATTCTAAAGAAGAATTTTATTTGGTCCAATAGAATGTATATGAGTGACCAAAAATATATTTAAAGAGGGTTCTCCATCGAACATAGCAACCCTATTAAAGTAAAATTAATACTTAATTCAAAAAATATATTAGTAAATATGAAAATGTCTTATTCTTTATTTACCTGGGACGTTACATCTTTCCCCCCTTTTGGGAATTGTGTCTCACAATTTATTCACTTAAATAAATGGGGGTATTTATCCCTCATAGAATTTTCTGATTCCCATGTTGCCTCTTCAATCATGTGGTTTTTCCACAAAACCTTCACTTAAAGAATCACCTTATTCCGCAATACTTGCTCCCTGTGGTCAAGAATCTGGATCGGTTGTTAATCATAAGATAGATTGTCTTCCGGATGAAATACCTCTGGCCTCAATACATGAGATGGATCTGGCATGTACATCCTTAACATTGAATCCTGAAAAACATTGTGTACCTGAGATAAACTCAGAGGTTAAGCAACTCAGTATGCAAATGATCCAACTCTCTCCAGAATTTCATATGGTCCAATGAACCTTGGACGTATATTTCCTTTCTTACCAAATCTCATCACACTTTTCCATGGTGAAACTTTGAGGAAGACATGATTACCTACCTCAAAAGAGAGATCCTTCCTCCTGTTGTCCGCATTACTCTTCTGCCTGCTCTGAGCTATTCTCATGTGTCTCTGTAGCAGCTGAACTTTTTCTGCCAAATCTTCTACCAATTCCGGTCCCATCAACTTTGTTTCAACCACCTCATCCCAAAAAGCTGAAGTTCAACACCGCTTCCCATATAATGCCTCAAATGGTGACATCTGTATACTATAATGAAAACTGTTATTATAAGAAAACTGAACCAAAGAAAGATGTTGGTCCCAAATTCCTTGATAATCCATTGAACAAGCATGTAGCATATCCTCCAATGTCTGAATCATTCGTTCTGACTGCCCATCTGATTGAGGATGAAATGATGTACTAAAATTAAATTCAGTACCCAACGACTTCTGAATGCCTTTCCAAAAGTTAGAAGTAAACCTGGGATCACGATTAGATACAATGGAGAGGGGAACTCCATATAACCTGAATATCACTTTAAGATACAAATTGGAAAGCTGATCTAGGGAAAAAGTATCTCTTATAGCAAGGAAATGAGCAGATTTAGTCAAGAGATCAACAATAACCCAGATTGCATTATTACCTCGAGGTGTCTTCGGCAATCCCACAACGAAGTCCATGGATATATTCTCCCATTCCCGCTCTGGTACTGGTAAAGTTTGAAGTATTCCTTTCGGAAACTGCCTCTTTGCTTTAACCTATTGACAAGTCAAACACTTCACAGTAAAATCATCAATATCTCTTTTCATTCTGTCCTACCAATAATACTCTCGAAGATCTCTGTACATCTTAGTACTTCCTGGATGTACTGAAAATGGAGATCTATGATCTTCACATAACAACTCTCTCTTCAACTGTGAATCACAAGGCACACACAATCTCTTCCCAAATCTCAGAACACAATCATTATCAATGTTGAATTCATGAAACTTACCCTTATAAACTAGCTCTACCTTTTTCTTCATCTCACTATATTGCTTCGGTGCTTTCATAATTCTATCTGATAGAGAAGATTTCACTAATAACTGAAACAAAACTGAAGAACATACTGCACCAACAACTTCTATGCCAAAGATCATCAAATCCCTAACCAAAGGATCATGTTCCAAACACAACATTGTTAATGAAGCATTACTTTTTCGACTGAAAGCATCATCCACTTTATTTGCTTTTCCCAAATGGTAAAGAATTATAAAATCATAATCCTTGATTAATTTTAGCCATCTCCTCTTTCTCATTTTTAATTTTTTCTGAGTGAATATATACTTTAAACTTTTGTGATCAGTATATATTTCACACATTACCCCATAAAAATGATGCCCCCAAATTTTTAAAGAGAAAACAACAGCAACTAATTCCAAATCATGTGTAGGGTAATTTACCTCATGAGTTTTCAACTGTCGTGAAGCATAAGAAATTACTGGATCATTCTGCATTTGGAAACAACCAAGTCCTTTTAATGAAGCATCAATGTAGATAAAAAAATCACCAATCCTAGAAGGTGGTAACAAAACTGGATCATTCACCAATCTTCTTTTCAATTCTTGAAAACAATCATCACATTCTTTTGTCCAGATAAACTTAACACCCTTCAGAGTTAGCTTATTCATTGGACTAGATAACCATGAAAAATTTCTAAAAAACCTTCGGTAATAGCCTGCCAAACCATGAAAACTACAAATCTCAGTTAAAATTTTGGGTCTTGGCCATTCTTCAACAAACTTTGTTTTTGCAAGATCAACAGTTATTCCATCTTTAGAAACAATGTGACCAAATAAAGAAATTGTTTGCAACCAAAACTCACACTTGCTGAATTTCCCATACAATTTATTTTCTTTTAAGGATTGTAAGATAACCCTTAAATGACTTTCATGATCCTCTTTACTTTTTGAAAACACCAAAATATCATCAATAAAAACAACCAAAAACTTATACAAGAACTCATGGAAAATTCTATTCATAAGGTCCATAAATACAGCAGGTGCAGTGGTTAGCCCAAAAGGCATAACTACAAATTCATAATGGCCATATCTTGTACGCAAAGAAGTCTTCGGAACATATTCTTCCTTTACCTTCAACTGTTGGTACCCCGATTTCATGTCAATCTTTGAAAAATACTGAGCCCCCTGGAGCTAATCAAACAAATCATCGATATGAGGCAAATGATATTTGTTCTTAATTGTGATGTTATTCAAGGCTCTATAATCAATGCGAAGTCTCATTTAACCATCTCTCTTTTTAACAAATAAGACAGGATCACCCCATGGTGATGTGTTAGGTCGAATGAAACCTTTCTCTAATAAATCTTGCAATTTCTCCTTCAACTCTAAAAGTTCAATTTGAGCCATTCGATAAGGGGGTTTTGAAATTGTTTTGGCATCAGAAACTAAGTCAAAAGTAAATTCAACTTCCCGATCTGGTATTATTCCAGGAAACTCATCAGAAAAAACATCAGGATACTCATTTACCACTGGAACATCATTAATTTGAATGGTTCCTTTGTTTTCAACAATATATACAATGTAACATTCATTTCCACCTTTTACAAGTTTCTCAGCCTCTTGATATGTTATCAATAGTAAGGGTTCATTATTGTATACAAACTAAAAGTCTTTCTGAAAAGAAACTTACTTAGCTCTACAATCAATCTTATTATGGTAAACAGAGAGCCAATCCATACCCAGGATAACATCAAACTCTACTAGAGGTAAAAAAATAAGGTTTGTAAGTAGGTTCTTTCCACGGGTAAGGATAGGAAGATTCTTATAAATTCTTTTTGCGTCAACATTTCCCCCAGGTGTTTTTACTAAAAGTTCAGGAGTCATTTCTTGAGATGGAATTCCCAATTTACTAGAAAATGTTTCAGATATGAAAGAATGTGTAGACCCCGTATCAAACAACACATTGGAATAATCTGAAATAACAAACAATGTACCTGATACCACTTCATTTGATGGCCCAACATCTGCTGATGTAGTTGCAAAGGATCTCACCACACCTTTCTGCTTGTAGTTTTAATGCTTCCCATCATTCGAGCTCTTTCTCAGACACTCATTTGCATAATGACCCATCTCATTGCACTTGAAACATTTCACTAACTGTAAATCAAATTTGGTCTTACCATCACCCTGATCTTTTCTAGTGCAATCATGAGCCTTATGTCCTATCTTACCACATCAGTAGCACTTTCCAGAATTCAAAAGACATTCCCCAACATGCTTTTTACCACATGTATCACAAATTAAAAACATAGTTTTCTTACCATCAGACCTTTTTGAAGGATTCTTCCCTTTCTACTGCCACCTTGGTCTCTTCTTCTGTTGGTTGTTATAGAACACTTGATCATCGACAAACTCCATTTCCACCTTCTCAGCACATCGAACAAGATTTTCATAACTTTTTAACTCACGAGAAGATAATTCCCTTCGATATTTATTCTTTAATCTCGAGTAAAAATGATTTATTTTACTATCAAGTTGTCAGATAAAATTTGGAGAAAAACTTGCCAATCGAGTGAACTTTTCTTCATAAGCAGCCACTGAGTCATCCTCTTGCCTCAATTCCAAGAATTGTTTTTCCATCCTAAGTCGAATTTCCTTAGGAAAATATTTCTCAAGAAACATACCTTTGAATTCATCCCAGTCAAGAGCATCAATCTCATCAGTGTCCCTAATATTTTTAACCATCGACCACCACTGATCTGCTTCACCCTCCAAACGGTAAACAACAAGACTAACCTTTTGATTTTCTAAACACCCCATGAAATTGAAAATCTTCTCCAGTTCTTCAATCCACCCTTCAGCTAGCACATGGTTAGATGATAATCTGAATAATGGGGGATGTTGCCTCATGAAATGTTCCACCATTAACATGTTCCTCTGCGGTTGATCTGGATGATCTCGTTCATGGATACCACCACCATTTATCGCATGAGTCAACTGTGCCATTACTGCAAAAAACTGTTCATTTCCAATTCCAACCATCTCAGGTTGGTGATTCGGAAGGTCATTTTCTTCTGTATGCCTTCCTAGCACTACTTCCCTATTTCCTCTGCAGAAAACCATTCTGAACAAACATGTCTTAGATGAAGCGACATGGTAATATTTAAATTCTATACCATTTCAATTTGACCATAAAAAATATTTTAGGATAATCATTTAAAATATTTCTAACTTCTAAAGTTATCAAAACCGACCCTTGGTACCAACTATAAGGCCCCAGCCTGAAACATTACTTAATCTTGAGTTATTTCAAGAATACACGTTGAGGATCTTTTCAGGTTTATAGTTTTAGAGAATTAGATCCTAAATCATGAATTACATTCCACATTTAAACAAAGTGGTTACATAAAAGATAGTAATCATTTTTTTCCATCAACGGAAACATATTTAAAATAAAACATAAATCCTTTCTTGTCACTTTGTTGACCCTATCATCAAATCATGTACCTTTCCCTTGACCTGTGAATTTGTTTTCAAAAACTTGGGATGAACATAAAAAGCTCAGTAAGAGATATAAAAATATGGAATGAAAACATTATTACATGTATAAATAAGAATCAATGAAATCAGAGTTTACTCATAAAATATAATCACTTTAATCATACATCATGAAATCATAAGATTTATGAATAACTCTTAGAAATCATAAGACATAAAAGTAACTTGATGCATTCACAACATTCTTCTGTAGGGAGTAACCCTCATGGTTAAGTTTGGAATAACCATAACAGTATATTACCTAAATCTCTTAGGAGAAACATTCACATTTACCTCCGTCACATTACCCAATGCATTGGAGAGCTATATCAGGCTCACCCACCCTTAGTTTATCACGGAAACACCCCTCTTCATAAAAAATGCCCAAGAACCATAACATAATTATATCATATAAAACATGAATAAAGGAAACAAAACATTCGATATTTCAATCAAAATATATCAATACACCACATTGATCTAATCAAAACTTTATCAAAACCATTTTCAAAACCAAAATAAAAGAAAAGTTAAAACGTGGTATTTATTTTTTCATTTTAAAAAAATGTTTTGGCTTGTAGAGGAAGCCGAAACTCAAATAATGGTCACGACGGCAGAGAAGTCGTTGTTGCTACATACGTAAGACAAAAACATTCATATTGTCATTTAATAAAATGATTCATATAAAAATATTCCTTTTGAATAAAAGTAAAAGTAAAAGGGGTTTATACGCTGTATAAAAGAAAGTTTTGCATAACACAAAATATGCCTCAATGAAAGGAGATTGAGACGAAGTCCCTTACCTCGTGTCCGACTTGAATCGGTCATTCTTTAATCTCATGAATAATAAATTTGAGTTAATTTATACTTGATTAAGAACCTTTTTTAAGTTCATTATTCCTTTTATATCACTTTTTACCATGTTATGAACACTATGTAATTATTTTAGTTAATAACCGTCGTTTTAACGATCATTGGTACTTGAGTAAAAAATAAACTATTTATAATTACAAGTTGTTCATGTGGTAAAATATCCATTATAAACAGAATTATGTTCATGTTGAAGATATTATATATGTCATATATATCTAGTATATACATGCATTTATAATATTACATAACATTTAGAGGTAAGAAATGAAATGCACCGTTCATGGAGATGGTAATCCGTACATACGCATGAACGTTACTTTCATTTCTATTTCGCATCTAATGGAATGGAATCATAATGATATAAAGGTAAATTTTAGTTCCAGTATAATATCATATGTAATATTATTAACTCCATCATTTACACGCCCGCATATGGCATTAACGAATCAAATCACTTTGAGGGGGCGGTAGTCCGCACTTCCTAAAATGAAGATATCACGTTTACCCATAATGGAAACCATAAAGGTATGCCATAAATAAAAAATACCGAAGCTTAAAGAAAACATGAACATATTATATATCATATATAAACATAGTTACATCTTAATGGCCACCTTTAAATGTGTTAAAAGAATATTGAACAATCATTATTTCGTGAGGCAGAAATTCTCCATCCACGGAAACAATATGTTCTTTAGCCATTAGATGTAGGTGTGTGTAAGTGTAGCTTGAATAATTCTTATAAAAAAATCCTAGTATATTGAAGATACTGTTTTTGATACAAAATAATGGAATAAAAAGATTTTAGGGGGTTGGAGAAGCAAAATAATACAAAATAACATTAGAGAAGACTTTACCTTTAAATCGGGTAACTCCTCTTGGTTTGAACCAAAAGGATTTCTTGAAGAGATTTCTGCCTAGTTTATGGATTCTAGGATGAATAGAGGGATATTGGGAGCTTATTTGAGTAGATGGTGGACTATCCAAAAGGCTTGAGAAGTGTGAGATATGGGTAAGAATTGGGGTCTTTTTATATGGGATAGGAGGGGCTCTTTTGGAAATCTTGAAACTACTATTTTATTATAAAATGAAATTTGGTTTATAATGCTCCAAAAATCATTAGAGTCGAAGATAAAGTGGTCCATGTTCAAAATAAAATAATCCAATAATAATTGGACAAGGTTTGGATATTATTTTAAACATTATCTTCTTATTTATTTAAATCATTCATTAATGACGTATACACTATATCATCATTGTGTCATAAATAATTTTTTTTGATGTCTAAAAGTTATAAAAAATTTACCATTATGTAGGAAATCTTTTTATATTTCTAATTAATATTTATAGTAAAAAATATAGCTTATATAACCCCATGTAATCATTGTTTTAGTAAAACAATACATGTTTGTGATATTTTTTATATTTACTTTAAATAAAAGCTATTAATGTCATTATCTCACTCAAGTGGCTCCATGGGGTCCCAAAAATTGACCCATGGATTTTCTTGGTCATACATGACATATACAATAAGGTTAGGACATGTGTACAGATATTTTTATAATATCATTTTTATCTTAAATTACAGTAATTACCTCTAATCGCGGTTAACAGAACTCAAAAGTTACTATTCACCAAAAAAATAATTTAATCCCATTGAACCACATTTTACTAACTAATGAAAACCATGTTTTTCGGATTTTTTAAATTCAATACACATAAGTGGTAAACTTTCATTTAAATGAAAAATCAGTTTGTTTAACTACCACTATGTGGTTTCACTATTCATCAAAAATTGAAGTTGTTCAGAAAAATACCAAAAGTTCACCCCAAGCTATATTTGATATTATGAAATAAAAAATGATGTATATTTTTCAAAATTAAAAACATATAAGTTGCATTAATTAATTTTATAATTAATTCCCGTTGTCAAAACAAATAGTGTGTTTTTAAGAAACAATATCTATCAAAAGATTAACACTTGTTTATGTCCAATTTAAAAGTGAAAATAATTCCAATGACCACCATTAAATTAAATGGTAAAAATATATTCTAATTGAACTTTAAAACCAATTAAAAATATAATATATCCTTATAAATAAATTATATTAAAAAGAGGTTTTGAATTAAAATACAACATTTTTCACTATTCATTAAAAAATGAACATTATCAAAAAAAATTCCAAAAAATTACACAAAGAAAATTTTGATGTCCCGATTCTAAAGAATAATTTTATTCAGTCCAATAGAATGTATATAAGTTACCAAAAATATATTTAAAGAGGGTTCTCCATCGAACATAACAACCCCATTAAAGTAAAATTAATACTTAATTAAAAAAATATTAATAAATATGAAAATGTCTTATTCTATATTTACCTAGGATGTTACAATTATGAATTTTTTGTTAATAATATTATGATATGTTTTATTAAAATATTAGGGAACATATGAACATTTCGTGAGTTAGAAAATGATTATTTGTGCTCAAAGTTTTTTATTTTAAAAGGAAAAAATTTCATATGGGATTTGAGGATTTAAAAAATAGACTTACATGGTTCTTTATTTTTGTATCCCTTAAAAAGGAAAAAATGTCTTATGCGTTTTTTTTAAATTGGATTATAATTAACTATTATATTTTAGTGAGCTTAAGTATTTTCTGAACTCTATAATAGTGAGGATCTTTGGTAAATCCTATGAATAGTTTTTAGTGTATTGTAAGGAATCTAGGTCTAGACTGAGGTGTGTGATTATACAAGGTGATAATTTTTCCATATATGGATTGAGGAACTTTTGATCACATGAGAATAACTATACCACACATGATATGTGGTTAGTAGTAGTTTTCCATGCCTAGGAGAGTTAGATACATTACCTATTCGGTGAATGTTTGATGGTGTATTTATATTATAAGAGTTTGATGTATATTGTTTCACAATGATATTTTAACTTGATATAATAAATGGTGGAAGAGTGTCTCTAGAAATACTCAAGAGTTGAGGGAATCTGAGGAGACGTAAAAGCAAATGGGATTGATGAAAGATTTACATTTGTATAATCCTGAATAATGAATAAGTATGGTATTAAATTTGATCAATTTTACTTATAAACTAGTGGATAATTGGTGGAGTAAAAAATGAATAAAATTTAATTAAATAGGATTAGTGATTCCTTATATGGAAGGGTGTCAACTAATAGTTAATTAAGTAATCTATTTTTAGGGTAGAGTGGTGGTTCCCTTAAGATTGAAGTAGGATGTTATGAGTACATTCAATAACTCCATTTAGGTAGATCATCATAGAGTGGAAAATATGTATCATGAAATTAGGTGATATTTCTTGTAGAGAGTGATAATGTAGGATGTAGCTAACAATGTCTCTTGGTGCTTGATTGTTCAATGGGTGATGGTAGAGTATCAAAAAGCAGTGGGATTCTGCAGCCTCTTTCGATGATGATATGGAAATGGGAAGTCATTTTGATGGATTTTTTAATTTCGTTACCTAGAACATAAAGGAATCATAAATCCATATTTTTTTATTATAGATCAACTTATAAAGTTAAAAAATTATTTCATATTTAAGACATGTTTTCAGTAGAGGATCTTGGTATATTTTTTTGTGGATATGGCAGTTAGTCTTCAAAGGTTTACTTTATCTATTGTGTTTGATATCAATCCTCAATTTACATTCATGTTATAGAGATATTTGAAACAAATGATGGGTACTTTGATAAGAATTTTTACACCATATTACCCTAAGATATATTAGTAGAGGGAATGAATGATATAGAATTTTTAGTATATTTTTTTGAGTTTATGTGATAGATTTTATGAGATCATGGGTGTATCAAATTTCTTTGGTTGATTTTTCAATCAATAACAACTATCAGGAATCTATTTGGATGGATTTATTCAAATAGATGTATGAAAACCCCTGTAAATATCCATTTATCTAGGCTGAATGAGGTGAAAGGTCACTTTTCAGACATAGCAAGGTGCAAGAGATGATATATTAGGTTTACGTGATCTAGAAGCTATTAGTGACAACTTATATTTTAAATAAGTCTTACACTAATCATATTTATTTCTATTGGAGTTTACTGTTAGGGATTTAGTCTCTTTGTGGAGGATTCCATGGATGGAACACCCATGAATCCTAAAGAAATAGAATTTGGTTGCCTTGTATATGATTCCATTTTATATGTTTGATCAAGTTAGAGACATAGAATATTTTTTATAATTTCTATTAAAGTTTTCAGTAATATACAAAATATTTCATATTTCATTTAATAAGGTTACACAACGATCTTTCACATAAGTTTTCCTATGATGTATTGGATTTGGAGAATAATACAACTTTTATATAAAATCTGGTGAAGATTTTTGATTTGTAGGAGATGATATTTAGAGGAAGGTGTATTCTAAAGTAAAAAACATATGTTATGTATTGCCTCAAAGGATTTTACCAATAGATCTATCCCACATTATTTTATATGATGTGACAGATTTATATATAGATGTGAGCTTTGTGGGAAGGCTAGTGGGGATTTCTGATAGGTGGGATAAGTTCTTGAAAGTAAGGAGTATTCATCCAGTACAAGTATTATGGTTGCATGGACAACTTTTGGACGTGATGTGAGACATAGAGAACCATGTGTGGTATAAGTGACATTTTTATTGAATGGAATATACCCCGGTGACTTTTTGGGGATAAAATATTTGATTATGAATAGAATTGTAATGTCCCAAATTTGATAGGCATGTTTCCTTTTGATTTTTGGGGATTTCTAATATAAATTTTATGTTTTTGAAGAGGAAATTAAGACCAAAGGGTCTTGAAGGCTGTAAGATCCATGATTTCTCTGTAAGGTATTTTATTATTTATGTTTTAGTTTTAGTACCCCTTTTTTTAATTAAATGTTTTCCCATGTCCTTAAGAATGATCGTGTCTGTTCTAGGGGTTTGGGACAAGAAATAGGGGAAAAGTGGGTGATCAAGGAAGTCCGCATGGTTTGCGCAAGGTTTGGAAAAGTGTGATAGGGGAGACTGTGCGGGAAGTGGAGATCTGCATGGTTTGCACATGGTTTGGAAAACCATGCGAGAGAGATGGCGTGCGGGCAGTAGCCTCTGCACGGTTTGCGAACAGTTTAGAAAACCGTGTGGGTAAATTGTGCGGCCTGAGAACTTCTAAAAATTTACAAAAATTCCATTATGATGGAAATAAGGGGCACTCAAGATTTTCCTCCCTTCCTCCTTCTCTAGACCTAGTGACTCCCCAAGATCTCCTAGAGCTTCTAAGGACCAATCTCCCTCATCTTAAGGCCTTTTGGAGTGTCATCAATTGCTGATAGAAGATCTGGGCAGGTCTAATCTCACTCTTTTTTCTCTTTTTTTGTTTAGGGTTTGTATTTCATTCCTATATCCATCCGACCTCTCAAACACAACTTTTTTCAGTGAGATATAAGTTAAAGATTCAATGGTTGGTCAAATCAAGATCCAAGGCCTCGGTTGAGAGTTCGTTCACCAATAAATTCAAGGTAGGTGGTCTATAAGTTATATCCCTTTGTTTTTATGTTGATTTGTGCATGTTGGGTTTTTATTATTTCCCTCTTTTGAAGAGTTCTTAGTGCCTTTGACATGATGTGATGTAGTGGGAGTCTAAATAGTTAATTTAACCCCTCTTGATCTACATGGGAAGCAAGGAGGATGACTCGACCAAATTACAGCCACCTGAGGGGTGTGCCAATATTTTAGGGACTTAATGTTTAGCTGAGTAAGTGTAAGGATGTTTTGCGAAAACATAGAGCCCATGATGAATACGTTAATATTCTTAAAGGATGTGTAATTGGTGTTTAGTAATGCACCTAGGTTGGGTAATGGACTAAGAGGTTGTTTCGTTGGCATGAAAAAGGGTTAAAGGGATTAATGGGAAAATGCTAGGGGACTAAATTTATACTAAAAATTCATAGTGAGGTAGGAATGAGAAATGGGAATGGGAAAAAATTGTTAAGTAATAAGAATAATGAATGTGTCATTGGACTGTGGCTAATTGTTAAATTCCCATTTAATGACATTGTTGTGATGTTGTAAATGTTACTGGCTATGTTTGTGCTGATATGGTTAATTAGGGTGAATGATAAATAAGAATTTTCTCATGGTTTGGTTTAGTGGGATATCAACTTGAGGTTCTACGCCAATGGGTTGAGTTTGACTGAGGTTCTATCTCTTTCCCCAAATGCATGGGTTAGGTAAGGGGACGAAGTTCAATTCGCCTAAGGGTTTCATTCCACCCATACTGAGACTTAGAGGTGAGGATATTGGGAATTATGTGATATGATTCTTAGTGAGATAATAATTATTTAATTCTCACATGTTAAGAATGTTGAACATGACTAATCTATTAAAAATATGAAAAATGTAGATTAAATTATGAAATGCCTAAGTAGTGAACCCAGACTCAATGGTAGTATAAATAAAAGGAACATAGTCTCGAATGGACTTTTGAACTATTGTCTTTATTTTTCATTATTACAACTTTAATTCACTATCTAATTTGATGGATATTTTTTAGACACCGTTGGTTGTGGCCTACTGATTTATACACACACCCTGTATGGGCCGCCGTTGGGTACTCCACGGATTTCATGCTTGCAGGTTCGGACAAGGGAAAGAGCCCTATGCTAGGAAGTTGAGTTGGATGTGGAACATGTTGGGGTGAGGGTCCATACTTGGATTCTGAACCATTTTTGGGATTCTACTATTTTTTTTCTTTGGGTTTTGTTTACTTGACACTATTTCATGACATGACATATTTACTGTTGTATATGTGTGTACCCATTTTGGGACTTGGTTATTTATGCATGTTATGATTGTTCTCATTTCTTTCCACTATTTCCATTATTATCTACTGTATATTACTTTGGTATTGATGTTATAGTCTCCCCATGTGACCTATTAGTTTCTCCTAGGTATGGTATGTTACAAAGTGGTATTAGAGGAGTTCTTTTCTCTTTCATACTATTTGGGGATGGAGATATGAGGTTAGGAATGTGTTTGGTCTTGGTAATGAGCTTGTGTTTGGGAGTAGCTAACCCTTGTATGGGGGAAAACCCAATTCACCCTAGGAGGGGTTTATTGTTCATGTTGTGTGTTGTTATATTTGATGATATTTCACCATTGGTGATGCACTTTTTGTGTGATTTGATGGTTTTGTGATATTTCTCTTGTGGCGAGAAAGGTATGAGGCTATGCATTCATGCATCATTATAGGAACCTATGTAGGTAAGTGGCATGCATAAAGATATGCACACACGCGAGACGGGTGTGCGGTATATAAAGGATAGGATTCATATGTTTTCTTTAAAATTTTCTTAATGGGATGGTATGAATGTGTAAAAGGGAAGTTAGAATTTTCAGTAGTAATTTAAAAATGGTGTTTACTAATGAAGGGAAAGTGGGTTAATGTGTTTTAAGAGAAAATTGGAAATGGAAATGGTTTGGATGGGTGTAAAAGATAAGGCTTGTAACCATGTGAATTAGGTACCGTGTTATCCATGGCCTTAGGAGAGATGGCCAAGGGTAGTGTTTCGGTAGTGAGTGGCCTCATTTGGGTAGTGTTTGCAAACTGGTTTGGAGTAAAGTTACGATCCTACCTATATCTTTTTTCCTTTTGTAAAAGTATTATAGTTGCATTCTAAATATGATGTTTAGAATTGTAGAGAAACTGCACTTCGAATATGTGCTCTAGGTGGGTGACATGAGGATGTTGCTGAGAGCGCTCTTCTAGTAGCAGAGAAAGAGAACATGGTAATCCAAGGAGATATGGAAGAGTAGTTCTGTGAGAAAATTTCTTGTTTTATGTAGATAATGGAATGATACCCAATTCATATTGCACTGAGTATGTTTGAGTTGACTAGGGAGTTTCAGCTATAGCAACCTATGACCGTTACTAGAGAGGGTTGTCTAGAAGTATTATAGTTATCCATAGATTCCATCCAAACTGTTCTTGAAAAAATGGAGACTCTTCTCAAGAAGTGAGTCAAGTTAGTGTCCTATAAGCTAAGGGGTCAAAAAAAATGTTGGTGGGAGATTATGGTTCAGATAGAGAAGGCTAAAGGAATCATGTGGAATGATTTTCAGGAGATATTCCTTAATAAATTCTACCCAGAAGCATTGAGGTGTGATTTGGCTATAGATTTGATGAGGTTTACTCAGGGGAAAATATTGGTTATGGGCTATTCTAGTCATTTCATTGATTTGAGATGCTTCATTCTAACGTAGAGGGAAGATGAGGCAGTTATGGAGAAACACTTCTAGGATGAGATGAGTTATGAGATTAGATCTTAGGTGAATATCTTTCATCTGAAAAGGTTTGATGAAGTGGTGGATCAAGACCTTATCTCAGAGGGGAACCTGAAGGGAGATTCAGTTAGTGAACTTATGGCACTACCTGGGTGAGCAAGTGGTGTAACTTCTGATAGTATGAATCACCTCTTTGGAACCTTTCATTAAGGTGAGAGAACACAAAGGAGTCAGAAGAGGGGGTCAGCTTCTCAAAGTGGTGACTAGGTCTTATGATCTATGTGTTGTAGGATGGGGCACAAGCATAAGTAGTATACCCGCACACCGGTCGAGTTCCAAGCATACGAAAAGTTAGGCCATGTGAAGAGGTTCTGTAGGAACCCGTGATAGTCAGGGAGTGATGGAGGTCAGAGGCAGATGATGAGTGTGGGTGGGGGACCAGTTACCCCATATCAGGATGACATTTGGAGATCCATGTGCCTTAATGGTAGGGAAAGTGGACGTGGAACTCCATGTCGAGATCAACCTTACTAATAGAGAAGTACAATGCAGGGTGCTTAGGCTGGAGCCCAGGGTAAAGGGACATGTCATCTCCACGAAGTGCTGCCTACACTTGAATGTGGTGAGGAAGGACCGTCTACTGTTCGAGGTATGATTCTTGCAGCTTCCACACTTTCTAGTGATCTATTTGATACAGGTGCTACACATTCCATTGTTTCTTCTTAGTTGTTTATTGTGTTGGGATTAACCATGGTAACTATATGTGGGTTAATGTCACTTAATACTCTACTAGGGGTGCAAGTTGAGGACATTTGGTAGTTTAAGGGTTATGCTATGGAGGTTAGTGGGTATCATTTCATATGGGGTTTGTTTGTCCGCTAAATTTCCAGGATTGACCTAATCATGGGGATGAATCAGTTGGTGTTATATCAAGCCCACATTGACTCTTACCGACATCAGATAATGTTCACATTTCTCTATGGAAGCACTTATGTCCTTCTTGGTGAGTGGGATACTCGAGTGGGCCACATAGGGATACTAAACCAATAGTTGGGTGAACTCAAAGGCTAGGTGGCATGAATTATGTTAGATTATGGGGATAAGGGACAACCTGTCTTCTATTTTACTGTGGATCAGTTTTAGGATGTGTTTCTTGAGGACTTATTATGGTTACCACCCTAGAGAGATGTTGAGTATACAATCGAATTGTTGCTTGATGCGGAGCCAGATTCCATTCCACCTTACTGAATGGAACCAATAGAGCTCTAATAATATAAGGTTCAACTAGGGGAATTGGATTGATATGGGTTTATACGTCCTAGTACATCACATTGGGGATCACATGTGTTGTTTTCTAAGATGGGTGATGAATCACTGAGGCTATGTTTCAATTATAGGACGCTGAACTAGATAACAGTTAAGAAATGATACCCTATTCCTAGAATTGATGACCCGTTTGATCCACTCATAGGTGCCTTAGTGTTTTCCAAGATTGATTTTATAACGGGATACCATCAGTTTTGGGTGAGTCATTCTAACATACCCTAGACCTATTTCTAAAGTAGGTACTAGTTGTATGAATTTCTGGTGAAGCCATTTGGGTTGACCAATGCACTAGCGGTGTTCATGTCCTTGATGAATCAGTTATTACACCCATATTTTGATCAATTTGTTGTTGTATTCATTGATGACATCTTGGTGTACTCCAGAACTCATGAAGATCATGCCAAACATCATGACATTGTATTGAGTACACTAAGAGAGCATAGGGTTTAGACCAAGATATAAAACTTTTAGTTTTGGATTTATAAGGTGAACTTTCTAGGACACATCATTTCTGAGTCAGGTGTGTCAGTGGATCTAGAAAAAATGGAGGCTTTGGTTTCTTGGAAGAAGCCCAAGAATGTCTCTAATATTAGGTTTTTTCTTGGTTTGGCGGGTTATTACAGATGTTTTATTAGATATTTATCTCATTTTCTAGTGCCTCTTACTGTACTAACCAAGAAAGGGGTTACGTTTGATTGATCAGAAGCTTGTGATAATTCTTTTCAGGAGATGAAAAAGTGGTTGACTACTGCACTGATTTTCATCTTAACTGAACCAGGTAAGAGGTAAACCATGTTATGTGATGTGTCTGGTGTGGGACTTGGGGAAGTGTAGATGCAGGATGATTGGGTTGTTGCAGATGGGTCAAGAGAGTTAAGGACACATGAAATGAATTATCCCACTCATGACCTGGAGCTAGCTTTTGTGGTTCATGCCTTAAAATGTTGGCGACATTACTTGTTGGGAGTGACCTTTATGGTTTTTACCAACCATAAAAGTCACAAATACGTCTTATCCCAATGGGATTTGAATCTTTAAAAGTGACAGTGGTTTGAGTGCCAACAATATTTTGGTTTTGAATTGGTGTACACACCGAGAAAAGGGAATAGTTATGCTAATGCTCTAAGCCGGAAGACTCAAAATCAGGTAGTTCAAGAATATAGTTCAGAGTGGATGATGATGGCCTTATTTGTTGAGATATAGATGGTGGTATTGGAAGGGCACAAGTAGATGAACCTTGCATCTATTGCAGTTGAATATGAACTTCTGGGCCGAGTTAGAGAGATCCAGTTGGTTGATTCAGAGTGTTTGTCTATGAAGAAAAGCCATAAAGGTGGGGAGTCACCTTCTGGTGGGACCTTCAGTGCCGATGGATTTTCTTATGTTCATGGTCATGTTGTGGTGCCGGTTGTTTTACATGAATAGTTGATGCATGAGTTCTAGGAATTGATGTGGGAAGTGCATTTGGGATTGACAAAGATGTACCATGATCTTCATAGGCAGTTTTGGTGGTTGGGAATGAAGAAAGAAATTGTGAGTTTTGTGTCATGATGCCTTACCTGTCATCAGGTGAAGGTGAAACATCAACACCCAAGTGGGATGTTGCAGTCATTGCCTATTCCAAAGTGGATGTGGAATGATGTCATGATGAACTTCATGGTGGGTCTTCCGAGGATGCCTCAGAAGAATGATGCAATTTGCGTGGTGGTAGATTAGATGGCCAAAGTGGCCCATTTTTTATTGTTTTAGGAGACCTATATAGTCAACAAGTTTGGGGAGTTTTATGTTCAAGAAATAGTATGATTGTATGGATTACTGATAACTATCAGATCATGATCCATGTTTCACCTCATGCTTCTGGAAGGGACCATAGAAGGAACTCGATACCCAGGTGTTTTTGAGTATGACTTACCACCCGCAGACTAACAGGTAGTCAGAACATTCAATTCAGGTATTAGAAGACATGTTGTGAGCTTGTGTTTTGGATTTCAGCGGTTCATTGGAAAAGCACTTGGCTCTTATTGAGTTTCTTACAAAAATATTTTTCAGGATACAATTAAGATGGAACCTTTGAGGCACTTTATAAGAGACTAGGTAGATCTCCATTGTGTTGGTTAGAGGTTATGAAGTCTAAGATGTTAGGACCAAATCTCATGTCAGAGTTGTCAGAGAAGGTTCATGTGATTGAAAAGCGTATGGAAACAACTCAGAGTAGGAATAAGTCTTATAAAGATCATCATCATTGACCTCTTGAGTTAATTGTGGGTTATTGTGTGTTTCTTCGGGTGTCACCAAGGTTAGGTGACCATCAAATTTGGAAGCAGGGAAAGTTGGCGCCTAGATATCTGAGGACAATTGAGATTTTGGAGAGGGTCAGACCCGTGGAATACCAGTTGTCTCTTCCAAAGTAGTAAAGTGGGATGTATGATGTTTTCCTTGTTTCAAAACTTCAAAATTATCATCCTGACCTATCTAATGTGATAATTGCTGAGGATGTCGAGCTTGAAGATGATGCATCCTTTGAGGAGCACCCGGTTCGTATTGTTGATCATTGTGAGAAAATTATGCAAGGAAAGGTTGTGCCCTTGGTCCATGTTATATGGAATCATGGGAATGTTCAAGAGGAAACATGGGAGTGGGAGTCTGATATATGAGCCCAGTGGCCCGACCTCTTTGTTTTGGAAACCCGATGATGCTCGGATGGAGAGGCTCGAGGACGAACCATTATAGGGTGGGGAGTTTGTAAGATCCTGGATTTCTCCATAAGGAATTTTCTTATTTATGTTTCAGTTTTAGTCCCCTTTATTTGGTTAACTAAATTTTATACCAAATATTTAAGATGGCTCAGGGGTGTTCTGTGGGTTTGGGACACAAAAAAGTGGATAGAGGGGGTGTTCTGGGCAGTCCGTATGGTTTGCACATGGTTTGGAAAACTGTGAGAGGGGAGACTATGTGAGTAGTGGAAATCCACATGGTTTGAACACGGCCTGGAAAACTTTTTGAGAGATATGGCATACGAGAAATAGCATATGCATGGTTTTTGCACGTTTTGGAAACCCGTGCGGGTAAACCATGCAGCCTGGGAACATATAAAAATTTACAAAAATGCCATAATGGTGGAAAAAGGGGCACTAGGGATTTTCCTCCCATCTTCCTTATCTATCCCTAGTGACACCACAAAATCTCTAAGAGATTGCAAGGACCAATCTCCCTCATATTAAGTCCGTTTTGAGTGTCTTCAGTTGCAAATTTAAGTTCCAGGTAAGGCTATTCTCACTCTTGTTTCTCTTTTTTGGTTTAGGGTTTGTATTTCATTACCATCTCCATCCGAGATCTCAAACCCTATTTTTTTGGTTATATTTAGGGAAAAGCGTCAAGGGTTGGTCAAATCAATATCTAAGGACTTGGTTAAGAGTGTGTTTTCAAATGATTCAAGGTAGGTGGTATACAAGTTATATCCCATGGTTTTTCTGTAGATTTGTGCATGTAGGGTTTTTATTCTTACCCTCTTTTGAAGATTTCTTTGTACCGTTGACATGATGTAATTTAGTGGGTGTCTAAATGGTTAATTGAAACCCTCTTTATCCCCATGGGATGTAAGAAGGATGGCTTGAAAAAATTAGGGCCACCTAAGGGGTGTGCCAATATTTCCCAGACATAATGTTTAGCTAGGTAAGTGTAAGGACATTGTGATTAAACATAGATACCATGATGAATATGTTAATATACTTTAAGGATGTGTAATTGGTGTTTAGTAATACACCTAGGTTGGGTAATGGCCTAAGATTTTGTTTCTTTGGCATGCAATGGGTTAAGTCGACTAATTGGAAAATGCTAGGGGGAAATTTATAAATGAAAATTCTTTGTGAGATAAGCATGGGAAATGGGAATGGTGAAATAGGGTTAAGTAATATGAATGATGAATGTGTTAATGGATCAAGGATAAATTTTAAATTCCCATTTAATGATATTGTGGTGATGTTGTAAATGTAATTGGTTATGTTTGCTGTGATATGGTTAATTGAGGTGAATGATAAATAAGATTATGCACATGGTTTGGTTGAGTGGGGTATCAAGTTGAGTTTCTATGCCCATTGGTTGAGTTAGACTAAGGTTCTAGATATTCCCCAAAATGACCAGGTTAGGTAAGGGGATGGAGTTATATTCCCCTAACCGTTTCATTTCACCCGGACTGAGGCTTCGAGGTAAGGATATTGGGAATTGTGTGATGTGATGCCTAATGTGATATGACTTGTTTATTTCCAACATGTTACGAAAGTTGAACATTCCTAATCCATTGAGTACATGAAAAAAGTAGATTATGTCATGAAATGTCTAAGTAGTGAACCCGGACTCAATGGTTGTATAACTAAAAGGAATATAGGCTAGAATGGCCTCTTGAACTATTTTATTTAATTTTCATTATTTCCAATTCCATGAACTATATACTTTTCTTGATATTTGGTAGACACCATTGGTGGTGGCCTACTGAGTTATACTCACACCTTTCTTGGGCCTCCTTTGGGTACCCGAGCAGATTCCAGGCTTGCAGACTTGGACAAGGGAAATGGCCCAATTATAGGAAGTTGAGTTTGACATGGAATGTGTTTGGGTGAGGGTCTATACTTGGAGTCTAGACATTTTTGGGTATTCTAATTTTTTATTTATTTTACTTTTTTTTCACTTGAGTCTGTAACAAGACATGAAATATTTACTATTGTATATGGTTGTACCCATTTTGAGACTTTGTTATTTATGAATGTTATGATTGTTCTCTTTTAATTCTGATATTTCAATTATTATCTGCTATGGCTTACTCTTTTATTTAGGGTATAGTCTCCCCATGTGACCTATTAAACCCCCGCAACTATTTGGAAGCCTTTGGTGTATGGGGAGGTGCACTTGAGGTCATGTAGCGACCCGTCTCGCGGCACCAAATTAGTGGTTCCTGGGTTTGGGACGTTACAAAGACTACACAAAAGGACCATGAAAGTAATGTGGGTGAGTTATATATGATTTCATGGTTTATTTAAGGTTCAAGTGACCATGAAACATAACTGTGTATTCTAGGTTTTTTGGGTGGAGAATCCAACACATTTAGTGTATAGTCTTGAGGACTATGCATACTGATCATGTAGTCTGGTTTAAGTTACAATTTTTGGATTTTAAAATCCTAATTATATTCCTATAAAACTAATTAGATTTCCTAACAAAATTTCTGATTATCTTAAGGGTCTATGGTAGAAAAATTGGGTTGTCTCCATCTACCAATGATGACTTTCTATCTAGTGTTGACTATATTTACATGGGATCTAAAGTTTTATCATGATGATCTTTTGTGTCCATTGATTTTTCTATTTATCTCATTAAATTGATTAATTATTTAAGTAAATATATCATATTAGATTATATATAGGTCACTATAATTTTGGAATTTAACCATGATGGAGAAAATCATGATTTTCAATTCTTGTTTCCTAGTTTTAATGGACTAGTCCAATGTTGCTTGCATCATATTTAGGGTTTCAAAATATTTATGTATTAGTAAATTAATGTTTCTGGATTGCATTCACTAATTAAAGTATTTAAATTCATTTTTGATGTGATTAATGTGATGATATATCATTTTTGTAATCTATGTGTTTATAAAATAATTTGATAAAATTTATTTTATAAAAAATGGTTTTCTAGACTTAGAAAATAGTGGATTTTGGGCAGAATAAGCCATGGTATTTTATTTTTGAATGGTAGTTTTGGAAATGTGATTTTTTAGGGATATTAAATTTGTTAAATTTAATATTTGTGTTTTAATGGGTTGTTTGGATACTTTATTTTCTAGATCTAAAATGGTTTTGAAAATAAAATAGTTTGGTTATGAGAAATGAATATGAAATGTAATTTATGGATGTAAGGAGTGGGTATTTGTTTTGTATGGGAATTTCTATATTGCATATAATGAAGATGTGGATGATATAAAATTCATAAAATGTTATGGATAGTTATGATCATCAGGGGAAGTATTATATGATCATAGGTAGGAATTTGTTATAAATTATTTATTATTACTCATGTATCCATACCGGAAGTGTTACCATACTTCAGAAGAATAACATGTTTAATTATTTTCATTAACAACTCTAATTACTTTATAATGGTGAAAAATTGTTTTTTTCAAAATTTGATAACCTCTTTTTAGAGGGATTGGATACAAGCTTTGGAATATGTCTTTTATTATATTGGATGATTTTGATTTAGTAAATCATATTGGGTATTTTTATACCCATCCAACCCGCATATTTTAGCATGAATATATAGATTTTTTATGTTAAGATGATTGAAATGGAAATGAATCTATGTTCATTGATGATAGATTATAGTAACTGCACATGTGGTGGATGTGGAGGTGTAAAACCATGTGTGTGATGAAATATTTGTTCCACGTTCATTATATGGGTATAATCTATATAGTATTTTTCATCATATCATGATATTTGAAGTTTTATTTCTAGTATATTTTATTTGATTTTTTTTACAAAACTTTATAAAATATTTGAAAGTATGGTTTTAGTTATGAAATAAAATTATGAATTCATGTATAATATATCCAACTGTTCATTTGAGAGATAATCATTCAGTAATGATCATGTTTAACCCTCTATAATATTTTACTACCACTAGTGACCAAGGATTTTACACAAGGATATATATTAGCTTTAACCCAACCTTAGGATTCTTGTCCCTAGGTTAAGGTCATCATAGTTTAAATCTTTGATGATTTATACATAACTTACTATTTATTTTTTAGTTATATACACAATATAATAATTCATTCATACAAAACCATGTTCAATAAAAGTATATTCAAATGAAACAACTTGATATATAGACTATGAAGTACCCTATATTGTATTTTATGTATATATAGAGTTGTGTGGTATGTGTATGAAGTAATATCTCAAGTAAACAAGAATATAAATTATAAAAATACAGATCCTTCGGTTATTCTCTTATTATAGTGGGTAATTATTTCTATAAACAATTTAAGCACCAGTATTATTGATCAGTATACTATGTTTTTAAAAAGGAAATTTATTTAAAAAATAAGCAATTGATGAAAATGTTGAACTTAGTGAAGCTTATATCTAATAAGAAGATGTTATTCAAGAGATGGATTATTCTAGAGAAAATAGTTATGGAATATGAATAAAATTAGTATATAAAAGAGCTATAATGGTCCGATAGTTTTCACTATGATCTTAAGTGACATGGATATCATGTTTCTAATAAAAGTGATGAAACAATCATAGAATGTGGTTCAATAAATTACTAAGAGGCCATATTAGGTTATGAATATGTAAAATGGTTAAAATAAATGGAATATGAAATTGAATCCATGTACACTAATTAGGTTTGAAACTAGTATGTCTACATAATGGGGTGAAACATATTGGGTTAAGATAGAGTTTTTCACAAGAATAATTACATGGGTAATAGAGTGTCAATAAAAAATGATTTCTTAAACATGACCACATATTTAGCTTGATCACATCAATTCAATGGTGAATGAGATACACTTGGGGTTTAGATCTAAATCTTATATATTTAGTGATGAAAGGATGAAATAATATTTATACCGAACTGAATGTGATGTTGCCAATAAATATCGATAGAGATGATGTCTCTAGTGTAAATTGTGTAATTAGTGGTAGAGGGATGATTCCAAATGTACATTGTGTATTAAAAGTATAGGTTCTTAGTTAAGGATATGATGGTGGTTTGACCTATATTCTGTAACTTTATGAAGGATTCTATATTAGAGTATGGTTATAACAAACAAGTTACTATCCTCTTTCCACAATGATTCAACTCCTTATATTGATTCTTAACTATGCTTGGGGAAATTGGTGATGTTATAGTTGGATATTATAGTGATGTTGGGCCATCACAGGGGTAACTGAAAATCAACACTTGATAAACATTTATTGAAGAAGATTTAAATTCTAATAAATCAATGTAAAATTATGGAATTATATACAAATTTATATTTTTTCAATATCAATGAAATTATACAAATATTTTAATTAATAAAATTAAATTTTATTAAAATTATAATACAAATATGATATTGTATAATTTTAATTATTTATTGGATTAAAGAATAAAATCCTAATTGAACCAATAAACCCTTTTTTTTATTTTTCCTATTCTTTGATATAAATATATTTTTTTGAAATATATTTGATATTTTTTAAAAAATTTATATTTCTTATCTGGATTTTTTTTAATTTTTTAAACTCATTTGTTTTTACATATATTTGTTATGAGAAAAAAATTATACATGTTTTAAAATCTAAAACACATATGTTAAAATATTTTTATTTCTTATATTTAACATATTGAACCCGATTACTGAGTGTTTATTGTTTAGGATGTTTTATGATAGTAAAAGGATTTATGAGTGAAAGGAAGGGGATGATGAAAAATAGATTAAGTTAGTTAAATATTAAATATTTAGGTATGAAGAAGTTTTTTATTAAGATAAATATCTTTTGTGGTATGAAAAGTGTATTAACTAAGTGTAAATTATGTTTATTTTTTAAATTTAATAAAGTAGGTAAAAGTAAAAAATATTATAGTTGTTGAAAAATTAAAAGAGTATTTGTTGAATTGAAAATAAATAAAAAATGGGAAGAGAAAATAGTAATTTATATAAAATATAGAGAAATATAAATACTAGTAGTATAAAGAAATTTCCATCGGGTACATAATCATGAATTGATTATGTAATAGTTCTTCACAAAAACATAAATAAGGTGTTTTTCCTAGATGTGGTTTTCATTCACTATGTACTATATTAGTGTTGTGTTTATGATTTAATTTATTTTTATGGTATTACTTTGGCGGGTTACATGGTTTGTTTTTTATTTTTTACACAAATAATTCATTCAAGAGTTGTTGTATTATGAATATTATATACCCTGTAATGTTTATTAATTTAAATATTTAATAAATCATTTTTTCTAGGTTGAAAAAGGGAGATGATAATTTAATAAACCATTAAATATATTAATTACTAGTTTATCCCTAATTAATTATCTCCATGTTAATTTTTGATGATATATTAAGATAATTATGTATAGGATTACATTTTAGAGATACAACTGATCACTAATGGTTTACAAGTTGGCACACTTGTATCCAAATCAATATGTTTAATAGAAATGAAAAATATTTTAATATACATGTTATTGGAATTACTCAAGTGAATATTAAATATTTATCCTTTGAATTGAGTTTGTAAAATAAGTTCCTTGATTTTTTCGTTTAATACTTTAATACTTATCTAAATCCATTTAAAATTTTTTCTTAATAGAAGTTAATTATGCATGATATTAATCATGTTGATGGATTTTATTAATGAAGATAAGATGTGTAAACCCATATGATTGGTTTTCTACATCCTAGAACTAAATTAAGTTTTAAACAAGTTTATACCCATGACAAGATAATTACATGTATTATAATTATATAAGTGTTAGTACACTTTGAAATTTTGAAATGAGATATGATATATGGGGTTGAAATTATCCATGTATCCTGCTTAATATCAATAAAAAGGGTAAAAGAACTTTTCTAATGGGCATGTAATGGATTTGATATACCAATACGCTTTACAATTTTGTTGGAAATGATTTGTTTCTACATAATTTTTATGAATGAGATTCATAATCATCACTAACTTTACAAATAAACCTTGTGGTTACACAAAAGATAATACTAATTGGGATTATTTAGGCTAATGTAGTTAATACTTGTATTAAAAAGTTAATGTTTATAAAAAAAAAATAAGAATTGTGTTTAATGTATTTGAAATATTTAATTAAATAACTACTATTCAATTATACAATTAATATAATGTAATTAATTAAATATTGATTTATTTATATTATTACTTTATAGACATTCTGAATTAATAAATCCCAAATCAGATTTGGGATTTTACAAGATGTAATGTTATTCCAAGAGTCAATGTATGGAATAATTTCAGAGTCCTACGTAAAGAGTCTATTTAAGTACCTTCATTGTTAGTTTTAACCCATTTAGTGGATCAATACCTATTAGGATGGTAAGGTACTTTATCCACTTTTGAAAGTTATTTAATGCTCCAAATGGACTTTGGAGGCTATTTAATTCTCTAAATGGTTATTGGAGGCTATTTATTACACCTCATTAGGAATTATATGGGTCTAACTTCCTCTGAGATTATTTTATTAGCCCAAATAGTTTTAATACCCTAAAGGGGGTGTGAAAAATCTTGTTATAAAAAATTAGATCCCTCCCATGTTTGGATCTATTTTATTTATAAAAAAAATATTTTCTATCATTCCCATAAAAATGTATGAGTAGAAATACAACCATTCACTATATGAAATAATTTTACTTGGTTCACCCATAACTGGGTTAGTCAAAGGAGTATGCAAAAGAAAATGTTTTGTTGTACCAATCCCCTATTCTGCACTATTGTTACAATGTGTGGGGGGGACCCATTGTCCCCCTGGTTCACTACCTATAACACTTTCAATGAATAATAATCTCTCAACTGAAGTGAGATCAATACTCCTCTAGAAGATCCCTCTATTGATTTCTTGAATGAATGTTGTTTACACCCCAATTTTTGTATCATGAAGAAAAAATTATTCCACTTGATGAATATCAATTTACCATATAATTTCTATAAAACTCATTTTGGTTCACGAAAGTTTATCATTTACTCAATATTTATAAAAATTTCATTCAAATCCATAACTTTCACCTAAATTTTTAGTTTTTTGTGGAACATCCAAGTTTCACACAACTTTTAACTCTTTCATGAAACTCACAACTATCATGCATATTTTTTTTCACAGAACCCCCAAATTTCATAAAACTTATGGGTTTTTCATGAAATTCACTTGGTTATATTAAAATAATTCCCTTTTATTAATGAAACTGATATTTTGTTTAATTTACTCATTCAATAAATTCACCTATGAAACTATTACTCGATTTTAGATCCATGATATTCTCTATGGGATGGAATCCCCAAATGAGGGTGGTGAATTCATATTTATAAACATTACCGACCCTTCACGCAAATTACTTATATACCAACTACCTTGAAAACAAATTTCTTGGTTCCCCAAACTTCAATTATTTGACATCTCTTTTAGCACACAACTCATTACCATCTTGAAACATAATTTTCTCTTTATCTTGTTCAAATAGGTATGCATGTATTATGGAACTATGTATTTTTTGAAACTATAGAACTTTCAAAAAATACATTATTTTTCCATATTTTAAGGAGGATTCCTTGAATATTAACTTTTTTCAAAAGTTTATGAAACTCTTTTACTTATTCTCAAAAAGTTTTCACTTTCTTGATAGTCTTTACTTTTCACAAGAAACAAATTCCCCCCTACTCTAAATTTTGGACCCCAAAAATTTGGAAAACACTAATAAATGCAGGCACCAAATACATTAAACTTCTTAAACAACTTATAAAGAATCTGTACCTATATGATCATCTTTCATGGATAAATTTATCCCATATATTAGTATATATTATTTGAATTCATATTGGTCTCCTCTATCTTAGATATTTGTTAGAATAAATTGTTAATAACCATGTTGGAAAATCACACCAGCCTTTTTCAACTTGATTTTTAAACAAAAAAACCAACCTAAAAACCTTATAATGTCACCTTGAAGTATTTTTTCCAAACAATACCCCATTTGGGTTTTTAATAACTCTTCTCCCCTTCATTCCACTTTAACCCTTCTATTTATAACTCATTGATAGAACTATATGCTCTTCCTTCTTAAACCACTATTCATATTCAGAGAAACTTGATAGGGATCAAATATTTACTCCACACATAATCCAATACCACATGATATATGATTAGTATGAGTAATATAAGTATCATGAAATGTTTTTCAATGAATCAGTTCAATTTCAAAACCACCATTCGTAAAACTCTTCCTTTTTTAACAACACCATTTTATCATCTCCTAGAATTATAGTTACACTTGATAAGAAAATTCCTTCAATCCCACTAGGACAATTCTTTCATTATGAACCAGTAGGTGAAACAATCAGGATATATAAACTTTTAATATATACCTTCATCATCATAAAATTTTAAAACTCATGTGGTGTCTCTATTCCCCCTGTCAGCTTCCCCCCATTTGATGAACACGAATTCTACCCCTTTGTCAATGAACCCAAAGATTAATCCTTTATGGTATACTATAAGGTAAATAAAAAATATCAGTAGATAAGAAAAAACATCATACCTCAAGGGGAATGGGTTCCTCATCCATACTATTTAGGTGTGAGGATTCAACAAGACTTAGAGAGCTAGTTGATGCCTTCCAAATGATTTCTTGTGTAATGAATTTATTAGAATATCTACAACCAGATGTTTTGTAAGAACATACTCTAAATTAACTAACCTCTAATCCACCATATATTTGATAAAATGATACTTAATTTCAATGTGATTTATTTTTGAGTAATAGACTAGATTTTTCTTATGGTTTATAACACTAAAATTATCAAAATTGATTATGACTGAATATTTCACATCAACTCCCTTGTATTCAAGATTCCGATTTATCAAAATTAACTACATGAAAGATTTAGCAGCCATAATATATCCAAATTCTACAGTGATTAGAGAAATTGAATTCTATTTCATTCTTATTCCATAAATACATATCCCACCAAGATATAAAGAACCATCAGATGTTGAATTTATATCATTTTCTGAATTGACCCAATTTTCATTTATATAAACCAAGAACTCTATCTCTGATATTTCATTAAAGAAAAAACCAAAATACACTATTCCCTTGATATATTGAATTATTATTTTCATCGCATGTAAGTGGTTTTTATTGGTAATACTTTGATACTATGCTGTATGACATATTATAATGATAATATGGACTTTTTTTTACTATTAATTATGAAAATACCACAATTATATTACTATATTAAGTGACATTGAAATATTTGTATTATTCATCCTTTGATAGGTTAATCTGGGTAGCAAAAAAGTTTTCATCTTCTTTGAATTTTCCATTCCAAATCATCTTAGAACCTCCTTGAGATATTTGGAATGAGAAATAAATGATCCATTATTTTCTTGAGTTACTTATAATATAAGGAAAACCATCATCTTTCTAGTAATTGACATTTCAAAGTTGGATTTTTTAACTCAAAAAATTGTTTTCACTTCCCTTCATTTGATCCACCGAAGATATGTCATCGATATACACCAAAACCACCATCCTTTTATTATTCCCCCTTTTGACATAGATTTTGTAATAAACTCCACTAAACTAGGACTCAAGCATCTTCAAGTACTGATCATGTATTGAATACTATAATATCGATTGCAAATTCAATCTATATAACAACTTTTTTAGAAAAAATATTTATTATCATCTTCATGAAATAGAAAACCATCTGGCTATTTTATGTACACATCTTCCTCAAGAACTCTATTAAAAACATATATTTGACATCCATCTGGATAACATTGATCTGCCATTGAACTATTATGGCTACGAATAGATGAATAGTCTGCATCCATGCAACATAGTGAAAATATATCATCTATGTTGATTTCCTTGATATGAGAGTATCACTTATACTCTAGTCATATTTTGTTCAAATAAAGATGCCATATTCACTTAATTTTTCATAAAATACCCATTTGGTCTCAATTAAATTATTATATTTCACCCTTAAAACAATATCCCATGTGTGATTCTTTTTAATTTGGTGAATATCTTGATTCATCTCATGAACCCAATTCTCATATCTTGAAGTTTCTTAATAACAAATTAGTTCTACTTATGACAAGGAATATATTTCCTATAGAGACATCATTGTCTCATATTAATTAATTCTATTTAATCATAAATGATATTATGATTTTCTATTTTAACTCTCCTCTTTGGACTCTATATAGTAACTGATTTGACTTTATCATGCTCATCATCAGTGTCTTCTTCGGAATCGGATCGAGTAACTTACACTTCCCCTAAACTACTCATCTATTCACTATTATCCTCATGAAAATTTTCACATATTTTCTAAATATTATAGTAATTATCCACCACAATTATTTAATTACTCCCCACAATATTTCATAGATTCTTATATAAGAATTTGTGTGCTTTTATTTTTCCTAATAATCTATGAAATATCCCTTTATCTCTATGAGATTGAAACTTCCTATGTTTCTACATATTATGAATGAAACACATACTTCCTAATACTAAAAATTACTTCAACATTAGCTTCTTTCCATACCACAACTCATTTGTAACCTTCTTTTTCCTCAAACATAATAAGGCTCTAATATAAATATAGAGCGATGTCAAAAACACTTCTTTATAAAAATTATTCTGTAAGTCCTTCTCAATAAAAATTTGTTTATACATGTATTTTATGATCTTGTTTCTCATATCAACCACACCAATTTTTTGAGGAATTTTAATTAATTATAATTTATTCTTTATCCCATATTTTTTAGGATAATATTCAACCTGTCTATTTCTAAACATTTAACCATTGTTTATTTGTAACTTTAGATTCTTATATTCAAGAATCATTTCAACCACTCTCTGTAATTGTTTTATGAAATTGAACACCACCAACATGTGGATAATGATGAATATCCCTACCATTTTTCTATAATTTTTAATAATCAGGGCATAATATCTGTTAAAATTAATGGATCATAGTTTGTTAATTCCAAACACATTAATATGCACCAATTCGAACACTCTATTAAATTTCATTATTTTCCTTGTATGTATTTTGAGTTATCGTCCCTTGTTGTAAGACGTCACATATTTGTGTAAGATCACGTGATAGATTAGTCAGATCTCAAGCTCCATCACGTTTGACCAAATCTTACATCGACGACTAGATCAAAAGAACAAGATGTTTATACCATATATTGTTCTTATATTACATGGATAAAAAGCACACATCATCTTCTAAAATCATATGGTTTATATCCCCATTCATGATCTTCCCCTATATCACAACTATACCATATTTTACCTTGAAAATAATCATCTTCTTGGTAATGTTTATTCCATGTCCCATGTGTCATAGATGATTGAAACCAAGAAGGTTGTGTTTGATACCTTCAATGACCATGATATCTACATTCCCCATATCATTTCTCCCAAATTTGTATTTTTTGGATCCAATAATACTTAGTCCTTAATAATTGATAAATTTGATGACACCTTCCTAATTATTCATAGTACCTATAAAGAGAACCTTATTTCCCATCATGTGGGAGATTTATCCACTTTTGATGATCCATGATCCTATATGATCTAATGATTTTAATGAAATATCTTGAACCAAGTACTACTTATCTATTTCCATCTTGATCCATGTATTTGGTTTCACATATTATGTTGATTGACATTAATTATATTTTTTTGAGTAATATAGACTGAATTCATATTGAAAACCTACAAATAGATTTAGTGTTATTAGTTTACTTGATTATTCCTTAAGCAGCCATGTATAGTGGTTTTTTAGTTTCTTAGGAACTTTCCTCCACATTGTTGATAAGAAATATCTAGAAATATGTCCAAATCCTCCATACCAAAAACAATTACCATCAATTGAAACCCATGAAAATTGATCTCTACTCAACTACTTATGTTCCTCTCAGGACCTATAATACCTCTTGGGCACAGAACATACATTTTGATAAAGTCCAATAATTATAGAAAAGTAAAACCTGATACAAGGTGAATTCTTTTATGTCTCTACTACCAAATTATTTTTCCATTTTTTTCTTTGAACATTCTGATTTTTATTCACATTTTAATCAATCTTTAACCTCATAGTGGGTGATTATGTTATAACACCAATCACAAATGATTTCTATTGGCACTTAAACCCTTTGTAGATGATTCATTTTGATGTTTCATTTGAATCTCTTAAAATACCTTTGAATATTTACCTTACCTTCATGCTCTAATTTCACTTTTTCTTCTAGTGTATGATTTTATTTCTTGATGTTGTATCGAGAGTCATAAGTATCTCTTTATCTTAAAATTTTCATTTCATGTCGATGACATCATCATCTAGTTCTTCTATAATTTTCACACAATCTTTCACTATCCTAGTCTAAAAATAAATAGTACTAGTTTTTCCATTAACTTTGAGGTTATAATCATTGAAATTATCTGAGTTTTATGTATTTATTGATATGATATTATCAATTTATTCCTTTAATTGAAACTTATCTTATTCTTATTAATAAATATATATCTAGAATCATATACCAATTTGTTTGATTACTTTATTTGGGGAATCAAAAATTCTATTTCTTTATGATTTTCCTAAATATTTACATGGAGATAAACTCTTCCTTCCATTTCTACTTAATTAGCATCTCTCTCTTCCCATAGTTGAGAGTGTTCTGTTACTTCCTCTATATAATTTTCTTTATGGTCTTTGTAGTGTTCAATTTCTTCTACCTCATTATCTTTTGAATTATATTTTTCTTTTGAAAAAGGTTCTTATTATGGAAATAATTTTTTTGTACCTTTCCTACCTTTCAAATTGGCTCAAGAAATATTCTAGGGAATTTATCCTCTTTTTCATCCTATTATAACTTCTTGGGAAACTTTTTTTTTTCATGTTTTCCAACCTTTACACATAAAAAAAGTGATTAGAAGATTAACATTAAACATTTCTTTTTCCCTATACAAATTTGAGGATATGAATGACATAACTTCATCCATTTCATATTCTTTTTGACTATCTTATATGGTGAGCTTGTTTATGGCCATGAATGAAACTTATTTAGACTTAATCTTTTCCAAAAAATCATTATCATCATTTTGAATCTCACATGTGATAAGTGTACATTTTAGGATATAAAATTTCACATCCTACAAATATTTATCCTCAAGAATATATAATTTTGGATTTAATTGAGGTGGAAATCTACTTAGGATTAATTTTACAATCTTTATGTCATCGAGGATTAATTTATGTACACACATGTCCTCCACAATCACATTTACATGATTAAAAAATACATTAATATATTCATCATGGTTGAATATTCATGTTCTTAAACTTGTTCTATAAAACATATAACTTTTATTATTTAACATTTTCAATCACCTGCATATGCATTTAATACATTTCCCACCTATAATTTGAGGATTTACATGCTATTAATTTTATGTAAATTGTGTAAGATATGGATCCCCCTAAATCATTGATTGTTCTGGAATCCACAACTCGTTATCTTAATTCAAAATTAGATAGTTCCTCACTATCCATACAAATTGATATACCTTGTATTATATCTATATAAACATCAATTACTAAAGATCAGAATAGGCTTTTCATTTGATTCTTCCAAATTTGGAAATTGTTTCCCTTGAAGATTGGAATCCATTTCTGATTGAATGCTATTATGGATTCAAATAAAATAAAAACCCACTAAAACCTTTTCCTATGATACTAATAGATATACCCACTAGGTTTAATACCCTGATAGTTGGGGGGGGGGAATCAGTGTTTGAAAGATTAAAACACCCACTATTAGGATCTTATTTTACCATTAAAGAAAACACCATTCTACATCATTTCTATAGAAATGTATGAGAAAAAATGACAGCATACAGGAGACAGTTTTTTTACTTGGTTCACCCATAATTGAGCTAGTCCACGTAGAATACAAAGGTAATGTGATGATGTACCAAATAAACTATAGAAAACATCTAATAAAATATTTTGAGTGGACTCACTGTCTTTACTTTTTCACTGATTCCCACATTTTTAAATCTCACTACTCTCTGAACTAAAGAGTTATCACTTCTTCTCTAGTAGATTCATCTATTTATTTCTTGAAACAATATTTTTTATACCCCATTTAGTGTCTCATAATGCACAATATTCATCCACTTGAGGAATATAAATTTACTATATAATTATTGGGAAACTCTTTACAGTTCACAAAAATTTATCTTTTTCATCACCTTTGATTTTTTTTCACAACACCACAAATATTATACAACTTTTTTCCCTAGAACTACCTACTTTTAGGAAAATTTTATATATATATAAAAAAATCCAATGTTTGTACAAAATTTATGTCTATTATGGAACAAATAACTTTTGTAAAATATTTGGTTTGTCATAAAACTCACTTCTCTATATAGAAATATATCTCTTTTCGTCACAGAAGTAATTTTTTTCACAAATAATTCAAATAAAAAATTCCTTCCAGTTCTAAAATTTCAACCATTTGTGAAGGGGAATTTGCAATGGACAAATGTCCCATTGTAAATTATCATTGGGCATGAACTATTTGTGAGGAATGCAGTATTCTGTCACAAATTTTAATTATTTACGATAGAATATTACATCCAGAGAAAATAGTTTTGGAGGGATTTCCCAATGTCCAGTGATAAATATATTCATGACAAGAATTTGTGAGGGTATTCTACGTCTATTTGAAGTTCCAATTATAAGTACTTTTGATGGATTTTTGTGTGTGATGGAATTATTTTTGTTGAAAATATTACATCGTAAAAACTCCCTTGATTTTACAATTTTGTTCCCATATTTCTTCTTCACATCCTTTCTTCTTCCCTCTACAAAATTGAAGAAATATAAAATACTGGGATGCCCTCTCTAGGAAGCTCTGGAAACTCCCATTGTTTCTGATTTTTTTGAATATTCCAACTCAAATATGCTAGTTATGGACTCTGCTTCTATACTCTATAATTTTTTTGTTATTTGGTTTAATGTTGTAAATTATGGTTTGGTAAAAACCTAGGTTTATAAATTTACACGTTTTTTATATTTTATTTTTTATTTAGGGATAATATAAATTTATCATTCCCTATTTTGGCATTCTGGTTCTGCACAAGTTTCTTTAATTTGATTTTTTATATTTTTCTCATTGTTTGATATCAGATTAATAGATCATTTTTTAGTGATTAGGGAAACTGGAAGTTTATTATTTTATTTTATTATTTGAAATATGAATATTATTGAAATATGCTTGAAGTTTGTAATCATTTGGAGACACACACACACACATATGTGTGTGTACGCATGTGCATATATATGTATATAGATTGTATATGTTAATTTGTTAAAAAACGTGTGATAATAAATTTGAAGTAAATAGATTTGGTTAAAAAATTATAATACTTACATATATGACGTATAAAATAAATAGGAATGATTAGTTTTTAATAATGATGAGAAAAGGAATTTAAAGAATAAATTTTAAGAAAGCATTATTTAGTAGAATTTATTATAAAAGATCATTAAAAAATTGGGTTAGAGAAAAGAAATAAGAATTTAAAATATGTAATATTTATCAAAAAAGATAATTAATAATAACAAGAACAATTTTTTGTTATTGTTTGGAAAAAATATAAGAAATAAAAATAATTATAAAAAATCCATAAAAAATATTAATGATTAAAAATGCAGTATTGATTTGTATAATTAGTAAAAATAATTAAATAATTTACAACATTTAAAAATTAAATAGTATTTATTATTAATAAATTGTGTATATTAGTGGTGATTATAAAATAGTTAGAATAATTTCTGAAGAAAGTGTAAAAAATATAACAACTATTATAAATTCATAATAATTCATATTAATGTCGTATTAATTGAAATAATTAGTATTAATAATTCATATAAATGTTTTAAAAACACCCTACTTGAAAAATATTATAATTCATCTTGGGTAATAATTATTAATTCAAAAATTATTAAATCAAAATAAATATCAATTATAAATAATTATTAGTTGAAAAATTTTAAGTCAAAAATTTTTATCAATTTTTTATATAAATTATTAATTCATGATAAACAAATTTATTTAAAATAATAATTAACTATAAGTAAAATTATTTATAAATTATATATATATATAAATGTTTTTATAGATTTAATATTTATATATTTTATTAAAAATGATTTATATTGTATATGGAGTATTTATTTTAATTATGAAACTATGATATATATAAATATAGATTTTATTAAAATAGAAATAATAATATAAATAATTAATAATAATCACTACAAAATTTATAATAATTAATTATTATTTAGTTAATATTATTAATAAATATTAAATATTTGTTTTAGTCTCAAATTGTTAATAATAATTTGAAAATTTGAGGTAATTATGTTAATAATTAATTTTTTTTTAAAAAATATGAATAATTCTTAAATATTAGTAATATATATTTTATATTCAGATATAAATAATAAATAATTAGTATTACTTAACAAATATTGTTATCATCTACTAGAATTTTTTTAAAAAATACAAATTTTTTTCTCAAACCTTGCAAAAAATATAAACATAATAGCTATTAGGAATTCAAAATATTTCATATAAATGTTTAATTAAATAAAATAATTCATATTAATATTTTCTATAAGTATTATAATTTAAATATATATATAAATAATATTAATAAAAGAATAAAAATTATACCCTCGTGTGAAATGTTGCTAAACACCAGATGCTCATAAATGTTATGTCATGTGTTGGGTAAAATCCATATCCCAGACCCAATGATGGTCTTTGATTTTTCATACGATATATTTTGAAAGATAATTTATATTTTAATAATAAATCATAATAAAAATATTAAATGAATTTACCTCGCATAAAATGTTACTAAATAGTCGATGCTCACAAATGTGATGTCTTAAATTGGACAAAACCCACATCCTTGACCCAATGGTTGTATCCAATTTTTCATATAATACATAGTATGGGAGGTAATTAAATTTTTATAAAAATTTATAATAAAAATATTAAATGAATTACCCTCACATGCCATGTAGCCAAACACATGATGCACAAAAATGTTATATTGTGCCTAGGGTAAACACAACATTCCTGATCTAATAGTGGTCTAAAATTTCTAATACGATACACCATTACGAAGATATTTCTTTTTTTTATATAAAAAATAAATATAAAAATATTAAATTTAAATACCATCTCATGATGTTACTAAACTCTAAAATTGTACTAGTGTAATGTCGTGTATAGGGTAAACTCCATTTCTGGGACCAAATAGTGGTCTTAGATTTCTCATATGAGATACTTTTGGGTAGATATTATATAATTTTTAAAAAATAGCATGTATATTATATAATATATTTAGTACTTTTATCCTATCTATGCCGAACCCTTATGGGACCCGTAATCCATTGCTATACCAATAACTCACTCAAATCATATTCCAAAAAATATTTCTAGGTTTTAAAATATAATAATAATTTGAAACAAGTGAATAAGTTCAGCTATAATTATTCTTATTTCTATTTTTTAGATTAACATGGACTCAAGAAGAAGACACTAGTTTCTAGTCCACGATCATGATTGGATAAATTGTCAAAAAATTCTAAATAGGTTACGTATAAATCCTATCTATAATTATGTTATTGAAACCTTTATATCATTTGAATTTTCAAATTTAGATTTTGTTTCTGAATGGAAAATTAAATTTCAATGTTAGACTTTTGATCATAGGAAGTTCGAGACGTTTTATAGTTTTGGACTTCATCGTTTTTATTTTTTGTTTTTAGAAATACTTTATATTTTTTGTATCAACATGGTGAAAATAATTGAGTAGAAAATACAAATTTGTTGTTATTCATCCATAATTTCATAATTTAGTACATAAGGTTGCTGGTCTGCCTATCCCTGAAACAACAACTTAGAATGATATTCCAAATCCTATATCAAAACCTTCTCAGTTATACCTTTATTTGAAATTTGATTAGGAGGACTTATATCTAGGATTCTAGATTAGAAAACAAGAAGAAATTTCAAAATTTATGGCTATTAAATAAGATTTATTAATTTCAAATAGTTGTTTCGATCGTATTTTATCTTTGGTTAAATAGTTTTTTCCTGAGGGAAATAAATTACCTACAAGTTTCTTCGAAAGTGAGAGGTTAGTTCATAATTTGGGTCTCAGTTATTAGAAAATCCATGGATATTAAAATGAATGCATATTATATTATGATGATTATGAATCCTTTATTAATTATCCAACATGTAGAGAATCAAGGAATAAATAGGCACAATAAGGAAATTACAAAGTTCTTGATAAACAGTCAAGGTATTTTTTATGTAAAAATAGTTTCTTATGTCTCACAAAACATATTGATTTATAACATGGAATAAATAATAGAATCTATCAGTAAAAGATTAAATCATTCATGTGATTGAAATTCATGCAAACACATTGATCAGATGAATCCTTATTTTTCTAAAGAACCTCATAACATACATATGAGACATTTTACTATTGATTTTTTACTAGTTGGTTCTTACGACAGTAAATATTCTTGTTTGTCAGTTTTCATTTCTCCTTACAACTTACCTCCTTGGATGTTGATCAAGGAAATATATATATATATATTTGGAACTATTAATTACAGGACATCAAAAGAAGAAAGTTAACATTTATTTTAATCCACTAATTAATGAGTTAATTTCATTATGGAACAATCATGTGACTTTATGTGATATAGTTTCATATGAAAATTTTATATTGAAGGTTATATTAATATGGATTATCGGTGAATTTTTAGAACATTGTATGTTATTTGGATGGATTACACATGGTCTAAAACCATTTCTATACTGCATGGTTTAGAATAAAGAATTTATGATTAGTAATGAGAGAAATGTTATTTATTTTTATTGTCATCATATATTTCTTCCTACAGATCACCCTTTTTTAAGGAACATAAATAATTTTACAAAAGGTTGAATTGAAATAGATGAATCTATATCACTACTATCAAGTATTTAGGTAAAATATATTATATCTACATTACGACCTGTTACTTTTGGGATAACCATAAACAAATGAAAAATATATGGTTTTGGGAGAGATCATAATTGGATAATGAGGAGTACTTTTTGGGATAGTCCACATTGGTTTGATTTTTTTGGTTCATCACCTGTCAGATGTAATCAATATTGAGAAGGATTTTTTTGATAACATATTTTATATTGTTTTAGACACACTTGGTTCGAACTAATATAAGGTTAAGGTAAATTTATAACTTTCTTGGATTTGTAGATGTATAAAATTTCAATTATTTGAAGATGAAAGTTCACAAAAATTAATGAATCCAAAAGAATCTTACTCACTAAAGAAAACCATTTTTTATTATAACAATGGAGTAGATAATTGAGGTTTCTAAATGGTTATGATTTTAATTTGTCTCATCACATTATAAATGTGTATATTAACAGGTTAAAAAATCACGAGTTTCATGTCATAATTGAATTATTACAACCTATTGGTCTTAAAGGGCTATTGAATTCATTAATCTTGGATGTTTTGATCAAAATATAATATTTTCCCTGATATTTATTTGAAAACATCAAATTTTGATGCATTGAGTTTTATGAAAAAATATATTATTTAATTTTATGTAAATTGTAAAATATATTCCCACTGGTCTTCTTTGATTCTATGGAACATTTAATATTGAATTTTCCGTAGGAAGATAAATGTGGATGTTTAGTTTATAGAGATGATAATTTAGAAATTTTTTATTTTAATTTAAATGTTTTAAACCCCAATTTTTGTTTTATTTGATGTTAAATTGCCTCAATTTTTGAAATCTAAATAGTTTTGGTCTGAATTGTGAAAATATGCTAATTCTGGAATTTTAACTGTTTTCAAAAAGATTCTGTATTTCAGGTATATATATTTAACAATCACTCCAAATAGACTGATTCTTTATTTTTTAGGCTTCATATGTTAATGGAATACACATTTTTCAACTGAGAAAAGTCTTTATTCATCCTTCTAGAGGAAAAAAATTGGTCTTTTTAGAAAGTTATTCTAACCAGTAGGTTGGACCCCACCTCATTCAAAGGGAATAAACATGGATAATGTTTTCCAAAATAATTAATTAAAATTTGAGATGAAATGGAAACTAATTACCCAACTTCATATTGGTTTTCAAGGATAAATTCACTCTTTAAGGAACTATATATTCTAACCAGTTGGAGATGAAGGGTCTCCCTGGGTAGAAAAAGTTAACCTCAGTAATTAATTCCCAACCTTTTCAACACATGTCAAAATCAGTTGAAAATTTGAGGGTATATAGAAGATTTATTTTTGAACAAATTTCTATAAGGGAGAAAGTGTGATTAATTCATTAGGAGGCCCAAAATAAAGAAAACATTGGGGAAAACACCCTAGACGTCCCCCTTCTTTATATTTTCAACTTCTATTTCATTTCAAGGATGGATAGATTGAGGAAGGAGGCTATGATAGAGAAGTTATTCTATAAGAAGTATAATTCTATGAAGTGATAAGGACATAAAGGGATAATATCCAAGAGGTGGTGGGTAGAAAATATCCAAGTACATTTTCCCTTTTTATTGTTTGTTTCTCATTATAAACTAATTTCATATGAATCACCTGAGAAATTGTTTTCATTAATAAATGAGGTCTCGTTATTTGTTATTTCAATTTATTCTATTTTTATGGATTTTTTATCTACTTAGGAATGTAGCAGTGTTGTATTGTTGTTTAAACCTCTAGAGGTGATGTCTCCCCATTGAGCACAACAAGTTTAATTAGTTTCGATTGCTCGAAGGTTTTTGGGTAGTCAATTCACATTTGTAAGCTGATAAAAACTCATATATGAGGTCTTGATATGGATTCTAGTCATAATAGGTGTATAAATTGAGGTATTTAGAAATTAATTGGATAATTTAATTGTTATAATTTTTTTAACAACTATAAAGTGAATGTCCAAACATTGATGTTTTTCCACCGTTCCCTTCTTTAGCTTATCCATTTCAGCCCGTTTTTTCATATTTAATCTATAACATAGATTTCATATCATAATATTGTTTTTTTCATTTGACATAGTTTAACTCATATTAATATCCATGTTTAGATCTATAAAAAAGTTTACAAAATGAACATTTAATTGTTTAGTTTGCAGCCTCCTTATGAGACAACCCCATGGTCACCACTGCACTGCATTTTTAAGGGGGAAATTATTTGATTGGTGTTTTTAAAAAAAATACCAGCTTCAATTTGGCTCTATTTATAGGGAGGTTTCTTAAGGTTAATTTTATTTATTTATAATTTCTAGGTTTTTTAACCTCTAATCAAGACACCCAAAAAATGTATATTCACAATGACTACTTTTATGCCTGGCCTGATGATAAAAAATATATAGAGTAGAATCATGATTAATTTTATAATTTCAACTCCAAAAATAATGCTTTAGAAATTAAAAATAATTATCTTTAGTTTCAACATCGATCTTTTATGAATCATGAATTTAGCAAAAAAACAATATTATTTCTAATGTTTTCAAATAATTGAATGAATTTAACACTCAAAAAGATGTTCAAGAATTGGAAATTTGTGTGCCACCCACTTTTTATGTTTGTGGAAACTTTTTGAATGATTTTAAAAATGATTTAGAATATCCAAATTTATATATGAAATGTTCACTGATTCACCAATTAATGTGTCATTTAGAAATGAATATTCTTTGGAAAATTACTGGGATGCCTTTATTGAAAATGAAATTTCATGTGAAGACATAATTTTTGAAATTGAAAATTCAGAACCTTTGTATGAAAATTAAGAAAAAGAGGAAGAGAATCATGATCCATTCACTTTTGGATAGAATTTGGTGGAACATAAGATTCTTCAAATTTTCAATACAACTATTTTGCACTCCCAAATAGAGTTAGAACATGAGAATCCATAGGGTGTTGTCTCAAATTTTGATCCATTGTTGTCAGATTATTTTGATGATAAATTTTTAACTATTTCTCCCTGTGAATATTTAGTTCCTACTAATTTTGAGTGGAGTAATGTTTTAGATGAAGGGGAATTCATGTTTGAAATAGAGGAAATACTGGTGTGCCTGTTTGAGTATATTGGTTTAGATACGGATGGTGGTACCAATATATTTTTCAAAGAAATCATTTTTGAGGATAAACATGAAGATGAACTATAACCTAGAATTTAAACTCAAAAACTAGTGGTTATTTTTTTAGGATAAAGTGCTGAGAAATTTGATCAAAATTTTCCCCTCCACAACATCATTAGATTCACTATTTCATAGAGGGGATCCTGAAGAAATATGTTTTTGGAGATTCTATAATAATGTTTAGATAAATAACATTAGAGAGATTTATTTTTGTTGTTCATGAAGAAGAAACTCCACCCAATTTCAAATTGGGGGTTACCATCTGGAACTGCCTGACTAGGGGATGAGAAATTCTAGCACCCGCTTTAGTGTTCCTACCAAGGATATTTTCCCTTTGGTTTATTTTTATTTTTGTTTCCTTTTTTTTTCAATAAAATTTTGATGATTTGTTTTTATTTTTTTTCATGTAGGTATCCAAGTTTCATATTTTAAGAAGATTGCTCAGTGCTTATAGTGCTTAATAAAAACTGGGTTGTGTCTTTCCTCTCTAATTTTTTTATCATGTCTTATTTTTTTGAGTTTCATTGATCCTATAAACCATGCACAATGAGAAAAATGTTCATAATAAGTGTAGGTAGGGGTAACGTGTTGAGTAGATTATGATTTTTTAATTTTATTTTCAATGTTTGTGTAAAAAACCAGTTAGATTAAATGAAGTTTTTTTTTCAAGTTTGAAACACATATTAACGAGTGAACAAATTTATCCCTTGAAGGTGAACATAAATGAACGCTGAAAATGAAGTTTTTCAAGTTAGAAAATTTGGATGTTTCCTGAAGGGACCTCTAACTTTTAAATCTCATGCCATATATCACTAACCTTTTCATTGAAATTCCCAAATCCGTGAGGATTATGAAACTTTTTTTATATTTTCTGCACATTCACCTCTTTTATTGAGTGAACCAATACATTCTTGTTTGAACGAAACTTGATTTATTTCGGACAAAACATGAGGGTTGAGGTTCATATGATTTAAATAAATGTGGATTTTTTTTCTATTTGGAGACCCCTTTTCTTTTGAAGCCTTTTTTAAAATGGTATTCCTTGAACATTTAATCTTTCTTGGTCCTATAGAATCCATTTACCACCTATTAGGTTATCCTAATTACAAGCGAATTTTCTCTTTCCAACTTTCTCTAGAAGTGAAAATGCATGATCTAGTTGAAAATTAGTGTGGGGGGAAGATAACTTGTGGTGTGCTACCTCATTTTGTGTATTTTGGGTGGATATTCAAGATTTTAAGAGACAATTTTACTATTGTAAAATGTTTTTCTAAGAGCTATTCTCATCTAGATATCTCAATAGAAATATAGCTGTGCCTATCTAGAGTTCTCAACAGAAGAAATTTGTGCCTATCTAGAGAATTCCAAATAAAAAAATATAAGAAAAGTTTCCATTCTTGAAGTTTAAATACTGATTTAATGAGATGAAAAACAAATTATCAAGGTTGTGTAGAGATTATTTTATTTAAAGAGTAGTAAGGAGGAGACCACACTTGAGTGAAAAATATAATCATGCATTTTTTTCTTCAAAAAGAGCCAAACCCTCCTTATTAATCCTCAAATTTTCTGATATTTGAAACCCAAAAACCTTAATACACAATATAAACATTAAAATTTCTCAAGATAATCACATTTTCTTGGCTCACATTTGGTGTATACATAGAAATTTATCAAGAAAATGGTGATTCTTTCATGTGTTTGGATGAGAAATTCCTTGTTGAAAGTCCATATTTTTGTGCTGAGATATTTTTTTGCATCGTAAGTGTGTTGTGTGAATATAAAGATTAAATATGTAGAAATGAATTTATTGAGATTTATTGAGAAATTTTAATATTTTTTTGATGAGGCATGACATCTTTTGCTTCTTGGTGATTAATTGGTGAATCTCATTGGTATGTGTTTTGAATTTTTCATGATTTGATTTTGAATGCATACTTGTGTGGGAGTCTAAGTGTTAAATGTAGAGGATTTATAAATCTGATATTTTAGATATATTTCATTTTAATTTCAATTATTTAAACCCCAATTTGTTTTCATTTTATGTGAAATTGCTTCATTTTTGTAATTTTGAATATTTTTGATCTAAATTTTAAAAATGCACAAATTTTAGAATTTTAACTATTTTCAATAGCTTTTGTATTTTAGGTATATAGTTTTCAATATTTATCCTAATTTATTGATTATTTTTTGTAGGCTTAATATGTTCATGGGATAAAAGTTTTTCAACAAGCTCGATTCTTTATTCAGCCTTTTAAAGGAACCCATAAATTGGTATTTGTATAAAGGTTTTCGGTCTCGTAGGATAGCCCGCACCACAATCAATGTGGCATAACTCTAGATAAAGGATTCGAAAAAAAATTAATTATAATTATAGGTAAAATGAAATTTAATTTCAGGCATGAATAATGGTTTTCAAGGAAAAATTATTTCATTTAGAACACTTTGATCGAGTCAAACAAGTTGAAGTTGAGGGGTCTCCTTGAGCATAAAAAGATAACGTCATTAATTAATTCAAAACCTTTTAAAAATGTGTCAAAATAAGATGAAAATTCAAGGTACAAAATAATATTTACTTTAAAACAAATTTCTTAAAGAGACCAAGAGTTATTCATCTTATAAGAGGCCCAAAATAGAGACAATATTTGGGAAAACACCATTGAAACCCCCCTTATCCTTTATATTCTCTACTTATATTTTATTTCAATGATGGCTTGATTGAGGAAGTTGGTTTTGATAGAGAACTCATACTGTATAAGAGGATAATTACATGAATTGATCAATCCATACAGGGCTAAGCTCTATGTTTTGGTGGTATGTAAAGACCCAAGGACATTTCCCTTTTTTTGAGTTTGTGTTTCTCATTACAGACTTTTTTCATTTTATTAATCCTAAATTTTTTTTGCATGAATACAGGTGGTCTCTTTATTTATTGTTTTCAATTTATTCTATTTTTATAGATTTTTTATCAGATTATGAATGAAAAATAGTTTTCTAGTTGTTTAAAACTCTTTGGGAAAGGTATCTCCATTTACCACACCAAGTTCATATAGTTTCAATTGCTATTGGGTTTTTGGGAAGTTAGATCACTTTTGTAAAATGGTAGAAAACCATATTTGAGGTTTTGATATGTGTTTTGAACAAAATAGGTCTATAAATTGAGGTATTTAGATATAAATCGGATAATTTATTTGGACAAATTTTTTCAAAAACAATAAAGTGTGTGTCTGAAGATCAATGTTTGTCCCCCACTACCTTCTTTAGATTTTCCTTTTCTACATGGATTACTTCTGATGTCTAATATCTAACATAGAGCTCATAAAATAATCTTATTTTATTCCATTTACATAGTTTAACTCATATTGATCCTCATTTTAGTTGGGAATTTTAACAAAATAAAATTAACAAAGTAATAGTTTTATATCTCAGTCTGAAACCGCCTCACGAGACAACACCGTTGTCTCCTTTATACTGCATTTTTAAGGGGAAAATTATTGACTGTAGTTTCTAAAAAATAACCCCAACATCACCAGAATAATTCTGATGGATGTATCAATTTAAGAGATGTATGAAAAAATTAAATAATAAAGTAAATAACAAATCTTTAGTTGAAGGGTAAATTATAGAAGTGTACTTATATTAAGAAATTTCAAATTTATTCTGTTATTATTTTCAGTCAAAATATCGTTAAAAACATTATCGCATTGGTTGAAATGAGGAAAATTTTGATGATTCCACAGAACATTATTTTCCAGTTCTTAATCATTATGAGCTTAGTTTTGGTTGTTATCTTGAACGATGGCTTACAGATGAATTCCACATTGGTCATAAAAATGTTCTATTGAATTTTAATGAAATGAAATGATCTATGCATTAAGTAATAATTTTTTTTATTATTTTATCAAACATTTGTTAAAGATACATTTATTTACATTAAATTTTTTATATTCTATATGATGACCATATCAAAAAAATATACCTATTACATCTAATTCTCTTGAAGAATGTCATTGACAAAAACTTTTATACTAGTTTAAAATACTGGTATGTAATTTTTATTTCAATGGAATAATAAATAAATGGTGTAATGATATCTATTATTAATAATTTTTATTGTTTACATGAAACACAATATGAAAATATAATTGATAGTCTATTATGTGGGATAAAAAACTCAATTGAAATTGGTAAAATATTATAATGGGTATCTGGTTAATGGATTTAGATTCCATACATTCATATATGGTGACTTAAAGAAATCAATTAATAATAGTGTTTTTTGAAAGGATATCATAATAAGGAAAGTGAAGTTGACTTTTAAGGTATTCTAGATGAAATAATTGAGTTTTGTTATCTAGGACCGTATTATGTAACAACATTTAAATGTCATTGGTTTGATACTGATTCATGATTTTGAGTTCATCCATGACATGATGTCCTTAACATTTAATATAATAGTCTTATTGAATAAAATGAACCATTTATGTTGGCACATAAAGCTTATAAATTTTATTATGAAAATTATGGTGATGTTTGGATATATTTGAATGAATAGTGGAGTGTGATAAAAATTAAATCCCATGAAAATCAGTTTATTGAAAATTAAAATGGTTTTTTGGAAGTGCAACATATTGAAAATTTTCAAGAAACATCCCAAAATATGTCTCTTACCTGATGAGATATAAATATTGATGATGAAACCCCCCAGTTAAGGGCCGATGATATAGATAATGTTGATGAAGTAATAAGGGTTGATGAAACTGAAATTCATATGTAATTTGAGGATGATGAATATGAGGATAAAGACGTTGATCTTGATTAAAACAATGAAGAAGATTATAATTGATGTATTATATTTAGGTGTTTCGTTATAGATAACTATTATATTTTTATATTTATTAGTTTTCTATATTTTATATTTGTATTAACAATTTTTTGTTGGTAATATTATTATATTCTGCTATTTATTAGTTTTTTATATTTGATATTTTTATTAATAATTTATTATAGGAATGAATATTGGTTACAGATGGATGAAGATGATCTTGAATATCTATTTTGTTCTATCACTAATGCTCGACTTCTTACTGATGATCTTGATTCAGCTGATCCTTAGGATGGTGCGACTACTTAGAGGAGGAACGGTCTTGCTCGATTAATGATTCGTGATCCTATTCCAAAGATATGGATATCTTTTTATTTTGATCCTAATTAGGGAGGTATGTTTAAATGTTTAATATATTTATTTTACATTAACTTTGTGTATTAATTTTTGTAATAATTTTATGACTATCAGTATTTATTTGCACTATTTATCACATTTAGCAGTTGGGAAGGCTGGTGTGATTCTATGAAATTAGTTTTATGAGCCATGGGTGTTATTGGACTTGATTCCCCTTACTCTTCATCACCATATGTTTGACCACTAGATTGTACATTATAAAATAATATATAATTTTTAAAATTTATTTAATTACTAAAATATTTTGTTAATTTTCTTGAAATATTTGTTTTCTATGATTCCTAATAGCCTAAGAAGTCCTATTCGAGAGTCATGATAGATTTGTATATGTGAGTGCTTTCATCTATTACAACACAACCTCAGAAAGAAAGGTATGGATAAATCTTGTGCTACTGTTTTTGACTAGTCTTGTGCCTCCCATTGAGCTACCTATGTCTTAGCTCTAGTATGGTATGAATAGTTCCCCTTTTAGCTAGGAGATACTTTTAGAAGGAGTTCATCATTTGGAAGTCAGAGTCTATGGAGGAAAGAGGTTACACATTGGTCCATAATTTGTAAATTTGGCATAGACCGATGACATATGGTAAGAGATATTATTCTCTATTGTATATATAATTTAACTATAATTGGGTTTTTATATTATAGAGGATGATGCTAACACATCTAATATAGAGTTTTAAGTTTATGAGAAGAAGTATACTGATCCATGTACAGGAGAAGATGTAGGTGACTGATAGTTCCATATTGTGGCTAGTAAATTTTTTATAAAAATTTCATGGATTTTTTTGTTATTATAATTATTCATTATAATTAAAGGAAATGTCTGAGGTTGTGACTTATCATTCATGGGAGATTGAAGATGAGAGCGAAAAAGATGCCCTTAGTGATTCAGGTTTCAATGAAGGGGATAAATAAAGGCAACTTTGTATGGTGTCGAGATAGATCGGGTGATTGGTATTGGTTCCCAACTAACACGAATGAGTTATTATGGAACTTCTGTGATGACATAAAGGGGAATGAATGGAGCTCGTGGTGAGTATTTGTCAATGTCATTGTCCATGAAACAATATGAGGAGAGTTTGATATCTCAAGACAAGATCATATAATAGATGTAGAAAGATAGGGAGGTTGAGTGTGAGCAGTAGCATCAGAGAGACGAGTAGATGTTGGAGTATATGTGGTGACTTGCGTATGGCATTGGTATGGAGTTTTCCCCCTAATCATTCAAGTGATCCTCCTTCACATAATGACAGTAGAGGATTTGTGATGTTTTATGAATGTTTTTTAATTTGGGTTGAAAAAAAATTCTGTTGGAAATTATGTATTACTTTTATATAAGTTTTATTTTTTTAAAAAATATTTATTAAATTATTAATTAGTTTTAAATATTTTTAAAAGTTTAACTTTTATTTAATAATTTTTTTATTTTGTTAATTTTTAATTATTTTTCAAGATATTTAATTTTTTAATTATTTTTTATTATTTTTAATTAAATTTAATTATGAAGAATTTTTAAATTATTTTAATTATTTTTAATTTTTAAATATTATTAAAATTTTAAATTAATTTTATTTAATTTTAATTTTTAAATTTATTTTAAATTTTTGTACACATATTTAGATTCTTAATTTTTTTAATTTTTTTTAATTTTTGGTTAATTTTAATTAATTTTAATGAATTTTAATTATTTGAATTTTGGTATTTTTTTTGAAAAGGTACCGTTTACAACAGATCATTTAAATTAATTACTTAAAAGAATTACAAACCTTATTTGTGATGGATATTTCACCCATTTTAATTATTCACTATTTTTTATGGTCCATCACAAATAACCTTAATTGAGATGCTGTTTTTTTATCACGGTACATTTGTGACAGACTTCCAGCACAAATGACTTTTATGACATGATTTAGTAGCTAATAATCCGTCTCAAAAATTGGAACTTTAGTAGTGTTCACACAACTCTTACACAATTTTAAAGCCCTAATATTATCTTAAGGTAGGAATCCCTAAATACAGAAATAACACACAATTTTCCTCATTCACTAAACTCCAATGATTTTAAATATCTTTTAGCACAAAACTCACTACAATAAAAAAACATCCATATTTATTTCACGAGTTCACAGAAATCTATTTATGACAAGAAACACTGAATTTTGCAAAACTGTAGAACTTTCGTAAAGGACTTACCTTTTTTGTATTTGAATGATGCGGCCATGAATCTTCACTTTCATGCAGATTTAGGAAGCTCTTTCACTTATTCAAGTAAATTTTTATCTTGTGTGAAAATCATTCCTTTTCTTCGAAAGAACTTCCCCCTTCCTCTAAATTTTAGACCCAAAAAATTTAGAAAATACTAGGAAACACCTCCAACTTCTACTTCAAACTTCCTAAACACCGTCCAGAATCTCTATACCTCAATGCTCATCGTTCATAGATTACTTCAACCCCAATATAAAGATAGATTCTTCATACTCTTATATTTATCCACCATCCTAGATCTTTTTCAATATACTTTTTCAACAACCACATTGGAATTTCACACCTGACTTTGTCAATCAACTTTTTTAACAAGCACAACTAACCCAAAAACACTGCAAAGTCACAATAAGGGACTTTTCCCCAAAAATAGTGAATTCATATTTTTATTAAATATCTATTCAAGATGGTGTAGTCTTCATTACATTATAATAAATCGAAGTTGTTATTTAGAGTTATCTAGTTTTTCTCACTTGAAGGAGTTATCTAGTTTTCCTTATCTGAGTGGTTTTTATTTTATTTTTTCACCCCTTTTTCCATATTTTCCCTAGGAGTGACTAAAACCACATGGATAAAAATATAATCCCAAAGGAAATAAGTGATTAATAATATTATTGGATACTAAAGGAGTCTTTGATTCATCAATTTAGGCTTGATATAAATATTTAAAACCAAGTTAAAATGATTTTTTATTTTTTGTTGTATTCATATTTTTTATTTTTCTTTTAATGATATTTGATACATTTTATCAATACTATCATTACATTTCACGTGTTATTATTTTTACTAAAATATTTTTGTGGTTTCTAATCCATACTTTATTAAATAAATAAATACATTATCTAATGGTTATAACATTATATATGTTTCATGGAATATTCGAATTATATAAAATTCATTTAAGACTCTTGCGAAACATTGATGGAAGGTTTGATATTATGATCTCCCCACTTAAGTGTAATTTCAGGCAATGGATATCCACTATTAATCTATGTGAAATATCAAATGCTATGTGCTTCAGTTCACTAGACCTCCTAATAATGATATATTCTTGTGTTTTTACTGAAATCAATATTAAGACACAGAATTTTTCTCTTTAATTCGATTTAACTCTTGAACATATTTTTTGATATCAAAGTAAATAATATGTCTATGATACATATTATTTAATTACTGTGAATATTATCATATATGGTATGTATGTGATATAGATAATATCTATAGTGAGACTATATATAAAATCCCTTATAAAATATCTAGGCATTCCTTTTAATTATAATTACATATGTTGAACCTTGATTGACCAGATATATGGTTCATGCTTAGCTAAGAATTATTGATCTTATCTTATTTCAGATAAAATGGGTAATATTTATCCTATTTTGAATATTGGGTAATAGTTGACAGGGTATCCTAATTATATTAGCATGTAGAGGAATAATGTTAGTAAAATTCGTGAGATGAATTAGACAATATGTTATCTACTCAACAATATATGATCTATATTTAGTAAAATTTATTATATTTATTTACATAAATATGTTTATTTCAAATGATAGATTATCTATGTTAAGAATTGAATAAATATGGATCTTATCCCACTAGATTATCATTTTACAATAGGGAGGTATATCTTTTTATTGAGATTATATTCAACACAAGACTATATTGAATAATAACATACATAATAACAATAATGGAACTTATTTTTTTTTTGATATTTATGGAATTAAACATAAACTCAAAAATTATCATTGGTATTAGTCCTTTAGAACAAAAAATTGAATGGTAATAATTTGTTTTGTCTGGTATCAAAAGTTGAGAATTATTTTCAAACATGATAAGAAATTATATATTCTGTAGAAATTTATTCCGTTTGAACATATTTCTACACAACATTATGTTGATATGGATTCTTCTAATAATCATATGAAATATTATTTAGAAGTATCATGTTTAATACTAGCTACTATGATTCTTAATATTCAGAAGAAACATGAGTCAATGGATGTTTTGAATATGAATGAATATATAAAAGAGAACTATCAAGAGAAATCTACAATAAAAGGCATGATGGAAAATCATTTTTACATTGTAAAATACTATAAAGAACACCAATTTAAACTTATGTGGCCAAAATGTTTAGACAGATAAAGAACATAGAGAGGATAAGGTTCCCTCTTAAGAATTATATGACCATTTCTTCTTTACTGGAATCAATTTTGATATCATTTAATCAGTTTGTTATTAACTTTAAAATGAATAGATCAATTTTACCCTTTCTAAGCTTCTTGATATGTTGATAGGAACCGATGAAAACCTTAAAAGTCTATACACTATTATGATGATAAATATGGGAAATGGTAAAGTAAATAATGATAATAGACGAAGGATTTAAAGGCTAAGCATCATATATATGGACTCAAACTCATGAAATTTATTATAGAAATTGAAGGAAAATGTTTATATTTTAAATAATTTATGTTTTTATGTGTAATTGTATTTAGTACTCAGAGAGGATTATGAAGAAAGATAATAATTGTTTGACCACATCAGGTATTTATTTTAAATGAAATAAATTAGCATAACATTGTATTATTCTTAAATATGGTGGCTTTTTCATCTAAAATGAATACCAATTATCATTAATTTTTTATGAATGAAATAATTTTTTGTTATTTTAACATGTTTAATTATTTTATAAATACTAGATATTGATAATCATATTTATATTTTAAATAAAAATAATTTCATAATTAATTATTCTAATCCCACTTACATTTTATATTCTCACATCGTCCTTATAAATAAGAATCACATCTGATGGCTTCATAATGATGGATTATTAGATTTGAGTGGTTATGAATCATTTTATGTATGTGAAAATAGTTTTTTGGATAAATAGAAAAATTTATTTTTATGGATAAAATGAAAATTGAAAATGATTTTTTAGAACTAATACATACTTATGTATGCACTGTAATAAGTTATTCATCTCATGGGGATTTCAGTACTTGATTATATTTTTTGGTGACTTTAGCTGGTATGGGTATGTGTATCTTATGAATAAAAAATATGAATCCTTAAAAATATTCAAATTCAGAAAAAAAATTATAAAATGAACTTGGGTAAATTATTAGATACTTCAATCTTATTGAGTTGGAGAATATTTGAACTAATAATTTCATGACTATCTTGGATATTATGGTAAAATATCCCACATCACTAAGCATGGTTCACAATAGTTAAATGTCATATTTTGATGGAAAATATAATTTTATTAGATATATTCCAGTATATAGTGAGTCACACAAATCTTTATATTTCTTTTTGGGATTATCCAATATGGACATTTTTATCCACACTAAACCATGTTCCATTGAAGGTTATTTAAAATTCTATTTAATTGCTTTGGATTAGAAGGCATCCAAATTTATATTTTATTATTATTTGAGGTTGAAAGGAATATGTATGACATATTAACTCAATTAAACATAACAAAAAATTAGATAAATGATCTAAAAATATAATTGGTTACTAAAAATGTAATGACTTAGTATGCATAAGAAATAATAAGGTATAATATATTTTTTCAAGAAACTAGGAGTTATGAACTTATCATTTCGAGTAAAGGTGAATTAATAGTCATAAAACATAATTCTATATCTTAAAAAGAGTATATATTATGTTTTACCTCTGAAAAAAATTTAAAATCTATAGAATATGAAATTGAATATATATATAAAAATCTGGTTTGGACCTTTATTGAACCATATTATTGGGTGAAATTTATTATGTGTAAGTAATTTTTAATTATAGGGTTGACATGGATAACAAAGTATATATCTTCCAATTTCATTTAGTAGATATATATTTTAAGAAAATAATGTAATTTACTATATTAAACATTTTATCTAGTTTCTATGATCAAGTCCATTCAGTTTCTTTTAAACATAATAGTTTATTATGAGTATTATGTATATCAATTGAATATAAAAACCACATTCCATTATGAAAGTTTACTTAGGTATGAATATATGATGAAACCAATAAGTATTGAATATCCAAGATATAATTATAATATTTTTAAGATACAATTATCCATTTATGAGTTAAAAAACACTTCTAAGTGTTGGAATATTCATTTTGATGTTTCTATTAAAGAGTTTATCTTTATAAAAAATAAGGATGAAAACTGTGTATATAAAAAAGTCAATGGGTGAATAATTTTATATCTCATTTTAGATATTTGTGAAAAACTTCTCATTTCAAATGACATCTCAATTTTACAATTGATAAAAAATTGGTTTGGATATTCATTCTCAATAATGTGTCTTCGTGAAGCAATGGACATACTATTTTTAAATATATATAGTGATTGTAATATACCAAACCTTACCATTGGATTGGGAAATGATGATGTGAAATTGACTTTATTGGAAATCCCTAAGACTCTAAAAGTTTGAAATAAATTATAAGGGATCACTTAAACATTGGGGGAAAACATTACCATTTAAAATAGTACAAAATATGAATAAAAAATAAAATGAACCAAAGTATCTCTATAATGAATTAGCATAAAAAATAAAATTGAATAAAAACCAATAATAAAAATATCAAAGTGAAAAATAAACAAATGAAAGAAAAGGTGACTCAAAAAACCAAAAGATTTTTTGACACATCAACACCAATGTGGAATCACTCCAACCAATCCATAATAGAAAATATAATCTCAAAACACTATCCCAAGGAAGTAACATCGTGATATTTCACTGAAGAAATAATAGAGCTTTCCTTTATCAGTTTTATGAATGAAAACATCTACAAATTAACCAAAGTGCATATAAAATAGGAAAGTAATCATAACCGAAAGGTTTTCCAAAAGAGACTTCCCAAATCACTCTATTAAGATAAGAACACACTATCTCATAGTTAAAAAATAGAGTTTATAATAACGATGAAACATATAAATAGTTTACCAATTTAAAAAAAATTGAAATTAAAATTAGAATAATTTATCCACTAATATCACTTGGAAAATAAAAATCAAAACTATCCACTCACACACACATGCATGATGAATTAAAATATCAATACTCATGAGCAGTGATCCATCCTTCACGAAGAAATCACACAATGATATACCTTCATGACTTTAGTGTGGCACCTAGAACAAATTCACTACCAACAATGCACTATAAAATACAAGTATGAACAAATTCCACACATATTTTCCAATTTCTTACATGAATTCATTCCAAATAAATTCATCCTTTCTTTTAAGACATTAAATTGAATATGTTTTTTTCATTAAACCAAAACCATAATTTAACAAGTTTTTCAAAAAAATTATTCAAGTAACCAAGATTTAAAAACCATAAACAAAGAGGGTTTTCTTTTATAAAATATTCCAATATTTTATTTTAAAGTAAAATTGAAACGTTTAATAAAGAAAATACTTCAATTTATAGAACAAGATGATAAGGGAGAGAATCTACCAACCTCTAAAGGGGTGATAAAAAAGGAGAATGACACTATAAAACCTCTTGGTCAAGGATCAAGAATCCTATCCTTAAGTAGATCCTTCCAAGATCTCATAAAAATAAATTTTAGATCATAGGTATATCTGTAATGGATTATATCTAACATTATGTGTGAGAGAAGATACATATATCTAAAGAGAAAGAGATAAAACATATACTTACCCTTAATTATAGAGGTCCAAAACACTTATATCTATCAAGAAAGGATTCCAAATCAAAGGGAACCACTAATAATGATTAAAAGAGGAATTGAGTTTGAGAACCTGAGAGGGGAGGTGAAAAATGAGGGTTTAAGGGGTTAAAACTAAGTTAAACTCTAATTTTTAGAGAATTAAATGCAGATAACACAGTTATTCCTCAATGTCTGGGAAACTGTACACTAACCGTTCATTTTATAACACCTCCAAACATCCATATCACATGGTTGGATTGAATGGTTTCAAAAATAGTGTTTTAACCATGATTTTACATATTTTTCTACATTCATGGAATTTATGGGCCACCCGCATGGTTTGGATAAACTGTTCACATTATCATATTCTCCTAATACTAATGAACATTTTTTAGAGAAAAATACATGGTTTCCCTTAAATATGATCAAAACATGTACCCTAAAAAACAATTTAAAAACATTCCAAAACCATAGATAAACTCCATAAACTCATCCCATGTTTTCTATAACATCAAAATACATAAGAAAATGGAAAATTTATTTAAATATGGGGTGTTATATTCTCTAGAAAATTTGGAATTCTATACACAGAAGGATGGATATTTTTAGTGCTTTGGAAAATCTTTGGACATTTTCCCACCATCCCTTTCCCGTGTTCCCATGTTTATTAATTAATTTATCCATGTTTCATATGACTCAAACCAATGGAATACATCTTCAAACGAAGACTTTATCTGTTTTTTTTTTCAGTTATATAAATTAATTCATGAACAAAAGTATCATTTAGTTCAAGATCAACATTTTCCCATAGAATCACATGGAAGTAATCTAATTGGAATTTCCTTAGTTTAGATACATTGAAAAATTTACGAACAATAGTAAACCATAGTGGTAAAGATAACAAATAGGAAAGATAAAAAATTCTTTTATATATGTCTAAAGATTTAAAATACCATGGAGAAAAATTTTCTTTGTTACCTAATCGACGACATCCCATCCTTGGAGAGAATTTTAGGTACACCAGATCTAAAAAAATATAGGATATGGGGTCTCATTGATTATATATATAATATTTCTGACATCTTTGAGTTGAAACCATTTTTTTCTTTATCATTTGAATTTTATCAATCATCAATAAAAAAATTCTTTTTCCTGAAAAGTTATTTCTATAGTATCTATCTAAAAAATGGAGATAACAATGGAAAAATTTATAATGCCATGAATACATGCATCTGTATCATGTCTTGATAAAATTTTTAATATGAAATCTTCCCCAAAGGAAAATGACCCTCCCATTAGCCACCAAAATCTATAAAAAAATATCAGATCATGTATTCTAGTGGTTGAGTTGTTCTTTCCAACCACATTTACATTTGAATATGATAATCCATTCTCATGGTCAATTGGGTACTTAAAGCTTATTTATTTTATTTATAAATATGAGAGGTGAAATAATGATTTTGATACCAGAGGATGAAAACATGTATTTAATAAAATTTTACCACTTCTTGAATGTAGAAATTTTATAAGTCATCTACCATATTGGATTCATGAATCCAAATAAAGTGGGATGACTTGGTGAGACAATCCACAATAACTCAAATTGAATCATCCTTCTTAATAGTTCATGTTAATAATATAAAAAATTTCATAGTTATCTTCTCCAATTTCCATACGGTTATATATAAATATTTCCACATTTCGATTGTCCATTGATAATCTTCCTTACTTGGTGTTATGTTTGAAAATTCAAAAAAATAACCATATATCATTTAATACTTACCCAAAAAATGGGTTTCTAAGAGACATGTTCATCTTATGGATTCTTGGTTGAAAATCCCCTTTTCAAAGTTGATAAGAAAAATAAGTTTTTCCTAAAAAGTTTCAGATTGACAATTCATTCATGAAAAAGAAACATAGAGTTCCCATATTATTTCCACCCATCAATGGTGTCCCCAATAATATGGTTTTATATAATGGTAAGGATATTAGGATCTAAACATTGATCATATTGAATATTCTATATAATTCAATAATAAGAGTAACCTAACAGAAGATTTAAAATTCAGTTTTCTCAGTGAAATCCAAATTCATGTCACCTATGACACTCGTCAATTTCAACTGATCACAATCTTATTTGGATAATTTATTAATTAATTTTGGTATAATTGATCTACCATATAATTATATTTTCTAGGAATGTAAACCAAGTAAAATTTGGTTATTTGGTGATATTCCATCCATTGTCTTTGTCTTAGGTTTAACTCTCTTTGAAAAATGATGTGTTTGAAAATTTATGGACTTTGAACACAGTTAATTTCTCACCAAAGTGGTAATGATTCCTTGTTTTAAAATCATACATTACCTCAACCAATTATAATTATTGGTATGAATAATTATTTTCATGAATATTAATCTGTTATGATCTATAATCTATAAAATTATTTCCTTTTATGAGAAAAGAAACACATCCAGATCCTTAAGTGTCACAATAATTCACATAAACCTTTCCAAGTTCGAGAAAAAAAATATATTTTTTCTAAAATGAACTTAACCTAGTTACAAAGGGATTTTGGAAAATACTTACTCTAACTATTTAGAGTTCACTTTCTTATGAGCACTATCATAGGAGATGCGAGTCATGAAAAGTCACGAATAGAACAATGATAATAACCTAATAATACTAGAAAGATGTGTACATAAAATATGTTATTTGGGGGTTTCTAGGAGTTAAAATTATCTATATTTATGTGATATAATGATACAAATTTATCACAAATAACATGTCTAAGGAAACAAACTTATTATATCCCTGAATCACATTTAGTGAATTCTTCATATAATAGATGGTTTCTTAAAATTCTCAAGACATTCCCTAAATATTCCCAATCTTTTTTTTCAGTTTGAGAATGCAAAAAAATTTCATCCCAAAAATAATTTAATGAAAGAGTCTTGGAACAATTTAAGTTAATGATCCTTGAATTACATGAATTTTTTTGTGTATTTATAATACTAGAGGGAATCAACACATATTGATAAGAACCATAATGAATCCTAAAATAATACTTCAGAATATCCTCTTTTTTAACCTAAGGTTGTTGATACCCAAAGCATAGATCAATTTTGGAAAGCCATTGTGATCAATTAATTGTTTAAAAAGGTCATCAATATGAGGAAGTATATATTTATTCTTTATCTTGAGTTATTTAGTTTAGTATTATCAAAATAGATTCGTACCAAACTATCTATATTTATGAATAAGATAATTGGATCATCTAAAGGAGATGTACTCGAACTTATAAACCATTTACCTTCCAATTATTCTAATTTTACCTTTGACTCCTTCAATTCCCTTTGTGCCATTCTATAAGATGGAAGCTAAATATTATTTTCCTTGGAAATATTTCTGATGAAAATTATATTTTCCTTTCATATGGAAAATCGACAATTTTTTTTTGAAATATATAAGGACACTGGTCCACTAAATTTATGTGATATACCCAACCATTGTCTTGAAAAAGTTTGAGGTTCCACTAAACTTATGCTATATTTATAAGATATCAAACGTTGGAAATAAATTCCAATTGATTACCTAAACGTTGGGGGTATGATTTTACTTTTTTAAATAACAAAAAAATTCCATGCAAAAATAAAAACAACCAAACCAACAATTTAATTATTGATAATAAACAATAAAACACAATGAAAACCAACAAAAAAATAATACCAGCATTACTACGAAACAAATGAAAGATAGGGAGACTAAAGAATAACAAGATATTTCTTGATGTAGAAACAATTATTTGATATAAATCATACATATCCATAATAGAAATAAAAAGATAAAAACACCATCCCAATGACGTTACATCATGATTATCCATTGGAGAAATAACATACCATTCAATTATTTGTATCATAAATGAAAATTCTTACATAAACACCAAAATTTATTTGTTGGGGTGAATAATAATACCCAACAGGATTTACCTAAGAGACTTATCAACTCAATCCATTAAGAAAATAACATGGTATATCATAATTAGAAATATATTTTATAACAAAGAGAGTAACATCAAAAAAATTTACCAATTTAAAAAATTAAAATTTAAAGAAATTCAATTTATCCATTAAGACCACTTTACATATCCAAACCATATAAATCCACTAAAAAACATATTAATTCTTAATTAAAATACCAATAATCATGAGTAGTGATCTATACTTCATAAATCCCTTGGTTTTTGACATTATTTTGTTCCTCTAGTTTGGAACCATGTTCCAAGTCCATACTGATGGGGACCAACACAATGAAAATATGAACACAGGAAACTAATGTATGTAAATTTCTCACACCAAATAATTTAAAATAAATTCAACCTTTATTTTAAAACATTAAACTAAACAACAATTTTTAATTAAACAAATATATAATTTAAAATCAAAATTCAATGGGTTTTCAAAAAACTATTCAAAAACATGATTAAAAATCCATAAACAAAGAGCATTTACTTTGTGAAATATTCAAAAATCTTCTTATAAATTCAAATATTTTTTTTAATAAATCTATGAATTAATCTTCTAGAATAATTGGTTACAAGAGAGTAGCCACAAACCTCTCAACATTGGATGAAAATTGTGAATTCCACTCTAGAACCTATAGATCCAAGTTTGTGACTCCTTTCCATCAATAGTTCATGCCAATATCTTATTAAAACACATCAGAGATTATAGATCTATCTATAATGGATTAGATCTAATGTTAACCATGAGAGGTTATGGGGATATCTAAAGATAAAGAGAGAAAATAAAGACTTACTGTTTATTCTAGAGATCCAATTCACTTATATCCATCAAAACCAGCTTTTGGATCAAAGGGAACTGTCAAGATTGTTTTGGTGAGGAGTGGAGTTTGAAGGTATGATATGATAGGTGAAAAAAATAGTATTTTAAAAGTGAAAACCAATTTATACTCAAATAATTAGTGCAATAAATAGAGGTAGTAGGTTTTTTCCACTTGTTTTAGGAAACCATGCACTAACCATGCACATTCTATTTCCTTCAAAACCCTACCTCACATACTAGGTTCATAATGTTTGAAAAACTAGGTGCTATCTGTGATTTTCCCAATATTTATACTTTCACAGTTTCTACTGGCCACCCACTCTGTTTGAAAAAAAATTGTTTACAATTTTATCCTTTAGATCTCATCAAATAGTTTCTTTTAGAAAATTTCATGGTTTCTCCTAAAAATGATCAAGTCGTGATTCCATAAAAACACTTCTAAAACATGCTAAAACCATTTCAAAACTCCCAAGACTCAAAATAATTATTATATAAAATCAATATAAATAATAAAATTAAAACTAACACAAACTCTGTATGTTACAATTATATTGTGATATTAATTCATGACATTTCATAAAGAACTTACATTGTAAAATTGGTAAAAAATTGTTACATAGAAAACTATAAAAAGTGTTCCTCAATAATTTTTTATATTAAGAGAATTTAAAAGGTGAAGTGTTATTCAACACTTAAATAAAAAAATTTATTATGAAATATTACACAAGATTTTGATTTTTGTTCCATCATTTATGCTATGTTTTGTACACATATTAACATATATTACATTTTAAGTGTAATAAAAAGTCACCAAAAAAATATTAGTGAATTTAATTGGGTAGACATGAAGAATATCCTTATGTAATTGAGAAGAATATTATATTTATTTTTAGTCTCTAGTGGTGGAAAGATCATATTTTACAGGGTTACACTAACACTAGTATCTAAATTTAAAAACCTGACAATAAATCTTAGTTAGGATTTGTGTTTTTCTTAAATGGTGGGGTAATAACTTATAAAAATTATAAACTTGTGAAAGATGTTGAATCTGTTATAAAAGATAAAAATATTGATTATTTTGAAATTTGTAATGCAATTGTTTTGATAAAGAAAATTAATACTAATGTTGGGGTGGTTGATATAATAATGCATCTAATTATACAACACAGTGATAATAACATAGAGATTACACAAGATAAGGATCCCCGATCTCACAAAAAATGAAAACATATTCATTTTTGGGAACCATCTCACTATGTAAAATATAAATAGAAGTTATATTATGTTTTTCTAATTTGTTACATAGGATTATATTATAGATCCCCTAAAAACCCCTAAAATAGTAGAAGAATTAAATCCACCCCATCACTCTGGGTATTAAATACACGGGTGACTAGATTTAGTTTAATTAGAAGTTTTCGTGTGTTTTTCCCATTTGAAAATCAATCTTTGTTGGATTAGAGACAATAAATAACATTTAAGGTCTATGAATGGAAATATTTTATCATCTATTTGTGTTTGTTTCATATAACATGGGAGATTATATGATAATAACCCCAAGAGTATATGTATCACCATGTAATCCTTAATAGATGATCATCATGTATAGTTTTTATAATATAATGATTTCAGTATGTGGAGGATCACCAATATTGAGATACAACTGATCACCCATGAGATATAAGTTGATGAACTTTTATTCCGATATACCAAATTAATGTTCACAACATTGATTTTCATTTATGTGTCATCGATTCAACTCATGTAAACATTGGATATCGATCCTTTAACATTAGGTTATTAAATAGGTTCCATGTTTGTTATATTTTAGACTTTTATACCAATATAATGTATTTATGACATTTATTACTAATATAATTTAATTATATTTGATATTAATCAAGAAAATGATTTGATTAATCATGATATGATGTTCCCACCCATATGATAGGTTTGTAAAATCATGGCCCTCAATTGGGATTTTGGATAATTAAGTGCATATTCATGAAAATATAATTACATGTGAGGGAATTATATATGTTTTATTTAGCTAAAAAATTAGGAAAATAGATAATCTATTTGACTTTTAAAATTTCAATGTATTATCCTAATCTCAATTTCATAGAAAAGTTAACTTTGATAATGTACATGTGGTCGATTAAATCACACCAAACCCATATATAATTTGGGTAACAATGATTTTTTTCAAGATACCTTTCTTAGATTATGATTATGAATCATATTCATTATAATTATTTACTTTAAAATACCCCCTCAGGTCAAACATAAAATAATGATAATTGGACTTCTTTAGGTTAACATGATTAGTCCATTCATTAGAATGTTTCACAAACACAAACATGATTTGTGTTTTATGAATTTGAAATAATTAATTAAATAATAATTATTTTATTAAATAATTAATATAATGTTATAACATAAATAATTATTTATTAATATTATTAATACATAAATACGAGAAAATAAAAAACCTAAATGGTATTTGGTGATGTTAATGAGTTAATTGTCGTCAAAGGACAATTATATAATTAATCTCATATTTCTATTTAAAGAGGATAATTGATATTTTTTGTTATTTTAACCCATTTAGGGGCTCATTATGCTGACTTATAATATGGTTTCATAAATTTTCCACTATTGTAGGATATTTAATGCTCTAAATAATCTTTGGAAGCTCAATATTACACTACATTAGGTGTAATATGGGTTTAAATTCCTTAGAGGATATTGAATGAACCTCTTGATATAGAAATCAAGGAGGTGGGGGTGTAATATTTATTCAAAATTTTGAATAATTTCTTAGTGTTTTGTAATATTCACAATTTGAGATAGTTCAATAGTATTATTCATCTGAGAGAATCTCTAGAGTTTTTCTCACCCCTTATTCCACCTGTTTTTCCTTTAGAGCGAATAATATAACTTATTTGGGAAGAGTATCTTACCAAGGAACTGGTGATTAGAATTATTGGTGGATACTGAAGGAGGCTTAGATAATATATATATTATTTTATTAATATGATTTTATTTACTTTTTATGATCATGGATGGGTTTTATTAATACTTATGTTATGTTTTATGTGTCTTCATTGATACTTAATACATGAAATGTTATTATTCTCATGCTTTATTGATGAAAAAAATAAATAAAATAAAGGATAATTTTTTATAGGTTTTAGGATATATATTTAAATTATGTAAAATGTATTTAAGTATCATAAGAATCATTGATGTATGGTTTGATAATATGATCACCTTATATTACAATAATTTAAAGTAGTAGGTTTTTTCTCATCCCCTGTATTAAATATCACAAGCCCTGTGCTCTAGTCCACTAGATCTTTTACAAATAGTAGTTCTTTTCATCTTACTAAAATTAATGTGGATATATAGAATTTTTCAATATAATATAATTAATATCTTCAACATAGTATGGGCTATACAAGTAAATGAATTATTTTCATAAGTAATTTAATATTCATAAGCTGAATTTTTTATGTATAAGATACATACTATTTAATTACTATGAATTTTATTATATAGGGTCATTTTGTGATATATATAATGTCAATGGTTAGACTATATATAAAATCCACCTTTAAATATTTATAAATTTGATTTATTCTAATAGAAATCAAATTCATCAAGACCTTGATAGACCAAATTGATGGTTCATTCTTATTCAAACATCCCAAATCTATCTTATATTGACAAAAAGGGAAATATTTATTCTATTTTTAATATTGGATGATTTTTTACTAAGTAACCCAATTAGATTGGAACCTAGAGGAATGGCACAGAGAAAATTTGTTAGATTAATTGGGTATTATATTGTCTACTCAATAATTCAAGATAAATATTTAATATAATTGTCTAGAGTTTCTTACATAAATATACATGTTGAAAGGGTCAATAATATCTTTGTTAATACATGGATAAATATGGATCTTGGCCCACAATATTATCTTTTTAAAATAGATAGGGATATCATTTTTTTGGGTGTACATTCAATTAAAATAGATATTAAATTATAACATATATAATACCAATATTTTGTCATATATCTTCATAAAATATAGTTTTAAAAAAAACTTATTATTGAGATCAGTCTTTATAAATGAAAAATTGAACGGTAATAATTTTATTTACTCATATCATAATTTTGGAATTATTCTCAAATGTGATGTGAATTTGTATGTTCATAAGTAAGATACCCCAACTGAATGTAATATAACTAGTCCTAATGCTAATAAGGATTCTCAAAAGAAGTATATTCAATATTTTTTTGATATACCATGTTTAATTTTAGGTATCATGATTATTAAAAGGGAGAAGTTACATGAATAAATAGATGTTCTAAATATGATAGAACATATCAATATAAACCTAATGAAATATTTGAAATGTATAATGTTAAAAATAATTTTTACTGTGAAGATGTTACAAGAAACCCTAGTTTTTACATATGTGCTCAAATTGTTTTAGCACATAATGAACACTGAAAGGATTTTGTTAACTCTCAAGAAAGGGAATCTATTGATGTGGTTTAAATAATTTATAGGATCAAGTAAATTGTTTACTATTAATTCTGATACAAACTAAATTAATTATACCCTTATCATGCTTCACAATATGTTGAGAATAAATGAGAACAAAATGAATAGGTTTCACTATATCATGATAATGAATAAGATATGTTTTAAATTCAATTTTGATAAAAATAAGAATGATGGAAAGTAACATCCTTATATATTTACACTAAAAAATAATAAATCCATATTAGAAAAGTGAGAACACTGCTTCTTTTGTAAATAGTCTATATATTGGACTAGAATTGAGAAGTTGTGTGGTTATTAATCTATTACATAAGGTATTTATGTTATAAAAATTATTTTCTCAAACTTAGAATCATGGTTATTAGATTATCAATGTGAGTCATATGTTTTTGGTAATGTATACTATTTTAGATAACAGAGAAAGTTGATGAATAATTTATAGGTGTTTACCCTCCTTTCCATCATAGAGTCTAAATGATTGGAAAAAGGGAACACCTTAGCACAAAGTGATTAATCCTTTGAAGAAACATCAAAAATTGACAAAGGAATGAACAAGGATTTGCTTCAGCATAGGCCACACAGGTTCCAAGATGGTCACGCAGGGTACCTGCGAGCCACATATTGGGCACGCAGGTGACCTGCGTGCCCTATATAATTTTCACCTAAGGTCTTCAGCAGCCTATAAATACCCCTTGTGGGCCCCCCATTTCGAGGATGAATATTCCCGAAACTAAGATTTGAGCTCTCGACGCCGTAGTATCTTCTTGAAGCCTTCCAAACACTTCTATGGTAATTTCTTACCTAGAACGGAAGGTCTAAAGTGGGGTTATAAGGCCTAAGTGTTGAAATTCATCAACACCTGCACGCCTAAGTGTCTAACACTTCAGGGAAATGAAGAAACTTGTGCACCTCTTTATCCCTTTAACATAACTTGAGAGATACTCATTTAAAAGTCTTTAGGGATAATACTAAGGGATTGAGCCAAGTCTCGTGCAAGTATTACCCCATGGGTTGACCATCGCGCAAGTACCTATGTGTCGCGCAGGTATACCTATGTGACCAGGACCTGAGCGCCCCAAGAGGATCTGCGTGCCTACTTCTTTTTGGGTGCCCCTTATGCCTATTCACCTCTCTTATTCAAATCCACCTCTCCTATTAAAGATTCAGCCTTCAAAACCCTCTTCAAATCCATATTTGGCATGGTTCCCTTATTTTCTTCCTTATATGAAGGGAATTCTGTGGAACATCTCTTAAAACCTAGTGATTTAAATATCTTTATTTCACTAAGGTTAGATATTTCATTCATTCAACCTCATCCTTTAAGATGAGAGTATCTTTAACCTGGGCCTCCTTTTCAGAAGTAATTCCTAGTCATAATTTTCCTTAACTTGGACCTCCTTATTAAGAGTAAGTCCCAATCCAAAGTCCCTAAATATGGGAATCCTCCTTATGAGTAATCCCCAAGTCCCCTAGACTGGGCTTCTTTTTTAGAAGTAAGCCCTAGTCCAAGTTCTCTTAACCTGAGTTTCCTTTTCAAGAGTAAGCCCCAATCCAAGATATTTAATCTGGGCATCCTCCTTAGATGTAAGACCCAAGTTACCTATTCCTATAATCTGGGCATCCTCATTAGGAATATTACCTAGTCATAATTCCCTTTAACCTGAGTGTCCTTCTTAGGAATAATCCCCAGTCACAAGTCCCTTTAACCTCGGCCTCCTTCTCGGAAATATGCCCCAGTTCTCGAATCCCCTTAACCTGGGCCTCCTTCTCAAGAATAATCCCCAGTCATAATTTCTCTTAACCAGTGTAAATTTCTTTTTATTTGGAATTCCTTCTCAGGAATAAAACCCAATCATAAGTCCCCTATAATTTGGGCATCCTTCTTAGGATTAAGTCCTAAGTTAAGTATCCAAATCTCCATTAAGCACATATACCTTTATGGACCTTGTTCCTGGGTTTCTTCCCTGAAATAAAACCTAATCTTCATCTATCTGGGTAATCATACATACATAAGCTTCACATCATATCTTATTATTTCATCTTTCATGGCACAATTGTCAGGTTTCACCAATACCTCTTGTTTCTCACACCGAGCATGACTCATGTGAGCTTAGAGCGTAAAAGTAATTATGACATCTTTCTTTGATCCATTAATCATACATAAACCTCATACTTCTTTACTCTAACTATGTGGGTTCTGATTCCTTTTTTTTAAATTAAAGGATACATGGGTAGCCCATCTGTGGGTACGATCCCAACTTTGAAATAATCCATGTCCTTCTGAATGACAATAAAATTGAAGTTCCCCGTTGAGTGGCTTTAAAAACAGTATGGTTATCATAATGACCAAGATATTTCTATATAATGTGTTGAAGGATACCATTGAATAAGAATCTCTAACAAATACAGATGATTCTTTATTAATTAAGAACCTCAAATACATATAAAATATTCTCTAAATCTTCTAAATATTAATCATTGATTGTCAGATCTAAAGGAAAGCTCATTTTTATACTTGGTAATTTAATAAGGATTCACAAACATAACTCAAATCTATAAAGAGAGTCCCGGAGTAGTCAATAATTCCCCCAAAAAAGGTGTGATGAGCCCAACCTCTCATCCTCTCGACCAATGAAAATTCTTAAGCCTCATCAGTTCATAACTAATGAGCACCTACCTTGGGAAAGTAGGTCCAAATGGATATAGAATCATTGGATGTTTCCAGTTCTACGAACCAACCCATTTGAAAATGATTGGAATGTTTGGAACTTAAAAAAATGAGGTCATCCCCAATTATAGCGCGAAAAAATAGGGATAATGAATCTACTTATTTATTATGAATTTTAATTATCTCTTGAAATTTTTATCATGTATTATAAATAATCAAATATTGATTTTTTATATTTCTTATATAATGAATTTTTTTCATTTTTAATAAAATACAAGTGTTGTTTTATTGGTGTGAATAAAATATTTTATGATTTTTTATCATGTTTACTGGTCTCTACACATTGTATCTTAACAATACAATCTATATTATAAATAATAAAAATGTAAAAATTAATAATTTTAGTTCAACTTATCTTTGGAATTTTCATCTAGAAATATACAATGGAATCATGTTCAATAATACCATAATGATGGATGAATGGATTCATGTTAGTATGAATCATTTTATGAATTTTAATATTTTTTGTTAAGTAAAATGAACAAATAACCTTTTATGGTTAAATGGAAAGGAGATAATAAATTATTAGATATATTATATAGTATTGTATGTGGTCCTATATTTAGATTATCTCAAGTAGAATTTTAGTACTTCATTACCTTTATTGATGAATTAAATATGTATGGATATCTATATCTTATAAAACGTAAGTATTAATCCTTGGAAATGTTTTACAAATTAAATAGTGAAGTAAAAAAATAAAATTTTAAAAAATTATTAACACATTAACACAATAGAGATTGACAATATTTTACCCAGACTAAGGTAAAGTATCATAACTCACTTCACTTGATATACCATATTTTAATAGTGTATATACAAGAAAAGGATTAATTTTTTTGGATATGGTTTAGTAAATGACGATTCATATATAAATTCAGATTTTCTTTTCATTATTATACTCTAATGGCTACTTCATTTACACTAAATTTCCCTCAATCAAAGGTTATTCAAAAGACCCCACTTAAGATGTTGTTTAAGAAGTGTCTCAATTTTTATTTCATTAATATATATATATATATATATATAAATAAGGATATTTACAATGTTTTTACTAAAGTAAAATTGAATCCAAATTAGATAATTTTCATTTTTTTTGTTTCACTAAAGAGATAATGCATTATTATTTCGGAGCACAAAGGATTTTGTTTCTTGAAATTCGATCGGTTTATAAATTTAACTTATTTCCAAAAGAAATAGTGAGAAAAAATTTAAACGTGTAAATGGTTAATATTAACAAGAATATGTTATTATATAAATTTATGAGTAATAAACACAAGTGGATATTAAAAATTAACCAAATTAGTATAGAAAATAACTATGTAGGTTTAGTATATTTTATGAGGAACCTGAGATATATGAATTTATAATTTATGATAAAGGCGATGAAATGGTCATAAAATATTATCCAAAATCTTATTAAGATACCATATTAAAGTTTTATAATGATAATTGGTTATAATATATTGATTTTGAAAAGTAATTCATGTACAATAATAAGGTTTGTAGCCTATTAGATCCATATGATGGGGTGAAACAAGTAAGTAACAACATCTTTACTGGATGGCATAATTTTCAATAAATTTAGACTCCAATAGAAAAAAATATTGTGGAAATATTGAATTAGAACCTTGGATTAGAATGAGAGGATATTTAGACGTGTTTGGGTTGTTAAATTCAAGGTTTTAAAGTTTTAAGGATTACTTGAAGAGAACATATGTGGGGTTTATGGTGATCAATAACTCATCATTGAGCTATAGAATGTTCCATTAGAAGACCTATGGGATCCCAAAAGAAGCATAGAGGGAAGGATAATGATGATGTTCCCATACCTAGGCTACTGGAAAGCTATTATAAAGACACTTGGATCCTAATGGACCGCTAGAGTCTTGGTGGTGGGCTACTGGGAGTCCCACGACCTCGTTGAGGATTCGTTTAGAAATTTAATTTAATTTTATATTTTTTGTAATTTTTTATAAACCCTTACCCATTTCACCCTATTATTTATTACAAAACCAAAAACTTATTGTACTCACCCTTGTTATTAGCATTATTTTTTCTCTCTAAACTATACGTGAAACTCAATCATTAACCCATCTTGGAAATTTGAATTCTATATACAAGGCTATGTTTATCCATTTACCTTATTTTTTCTTTTGTATAACGAAATTTAAAAATAAATAATATTTTAGTAATTTATTTGGGTGTTATATTTCTAGAAAAATTAGGTTGATTTAGTTGGGGATGTCAACCATGTAAACTCCAACTACATTATTATAGGGTTTCCCTTAAATTTTAAATAATACATTATATGTTTTTATACATAATGTGTGTTCATGATTTGGGGTTGGAGTTTACGTTTCTTGAATTGAGATTTATAGAGTGTGATCATTGTAAATATATAGGGTGGAGTCTATTCGTGTTGGGTGAAACATTCCACACACATTTCACTGATTTTATGACTATCCACTGACTATGTCACCATATGCTGTGATGACTAGTTATATTCAATGAACTTGAAAATGGTCCTATACCATGGAATAAATTGTAGTTTTCTAGGACAATAAATTTTGAGTTGTTTAGAGGATACTCAAGTAGGTGGGATACTCTTTGATTAATTTATCTTTTTTACTTTTCTACTTAGCTATTTTGAAGATGGAGTGGTTATGGTCTATAGACCTTGAATCTCTCTAGGATTAGGTGGATTAATATAGGTTGGAAAAGTAAATTATGACTACTTATTAGAGATTAAATTGTTCTTGTGATAAATTGGTTTTTATAGGTCTATTGGATTTATCACCTATTAGGGTAAAGCTATATGGAACCACGACCTAGTTTTTGGGGAATATAATTTCTTTGGGGCATTGATATATCTCTCTTTGAGATAAGATTTTAGGAAAGTTAAAGAACAATAAATTGGTGAAAAATATTATATGGATAGACTATTATATATGATTTTACTAAATTGCGGTATGTTAAGGTGTTTGTTATACATTAGGTTAATCTATATTATTATATAATGGTTGGGTGTTTAAATAAATATTATGATTATTTTAATCACCAGTAGTAAAATGTTCAAGGACTTATGATCTAAGAGGATGTTTGGGGATGTTTATTGACAATTATAAGAGGGTTATCTTACAATATCAGTATAATTTTATGATCAACTTATTATAAATATTATATTGGGGTTAAAAAATGAATTATGGAAAGAGGGAATCAACATTATTAATGGATTTCAGTTATAGTGAAACTCAATATCTATAATTACATAGTTAATTTAAGTGATCCAATATTGGATATGTTGAGGTGTTTCCCCTATCAATGTGTTATGTTTGGATTTGTTGACAACCAAGACCTAGGACTTGGGTTATGTTATACCATGAATTGTTCTATCTAGAAATCATTTTATACATTGTGCTCACGGTTCATAGTTATTCCTAAATGAAGGGATATGTTAGGAACTTCCCATTATTAAAAAACACTCTTCCCATAGTAAAAATTCATATATAATTTGTATGGAAATAGTTTCTTTCCCCGAAAAATGGATATGTCAGGCTATTATTTCTATTTGGATATAAATAAAATTCTTAGAGAAATGTATTATTTCTTAATGGAGGAATAAATTAGTCACTTAAATTTATTCATATGTACGATTCTTTTCAAATAGAAATTATATGTCAAGTCCTTCCCACATATCAGATGATAATATAATCTTTGTGATCAACTTGGAGGCCAAGTTTCTATCTTATACAATATTTATTATATAATCAATTGAGTCATCAATATTTGTAAAAACTGTTGGTAATATGTTTCTTTATGGCATAGTTTGCACACAATGACCTAACAAGATGGATTACATGTGAAGTGTTACTACTTTATGTACTTTATTTCATATATACTTGGTATTTTGTGGAATATATCAGGTCACATAATGGTGGTTCACTACTATGTTTATGAACACTCTCTGAGCATGAACTCTTGTGGATTTTTGGACTTTATAGTTATAATAAATGACATATTACATCTTGTACATAATATTAGGATGAATTACCTTGTTGAGTTTTGGATATTGGATCAAGGAGATGTTTCGTGTTTTCTTTTAATTTTTTTCGTTTATTTAATTTTTGTACAGGTTTATCCTATATGAAAATTAAATTTGGTGTATGTATTTATGATCATCATTGGTTTATTTTATTATAGATAATTTTTGAATATTTTATTATGTTGTTAGCCATTAAATTTAATTCCATTTATATTATGTGGCTTCTATCATGGATTATTATTTATATATTTATCAATATTATTTGTTATCATACTATGATTTTGGTATCTTTAACATTATTCAAAGACTATTGCTACTAGTCAGTAGGCACTTGTGTATAAAATATCATGTCATGGGCCATGTTGTTCCACCTAGATCAGTCACAATTTAGATGATATTGGAAGGGAATTATAAATAGAATTAGAGCATTATTTTTTTATTTTATTTTTAGTATGGTATTTAAAAATAATAATGTTTGAAAATAGGAATGGAAACTGATTTTGTGATTCATGACCAGTGGTTTATTGAAAAATTGGGTTACTAGTTTCATGGGATTATGATTATTGGTTTTCACCTTTAGAGTTTAGTTAATATTAAGTTATGATGTTTTGTTATTGGAAAATTGACTTCTAGAAATAAATACTAATGAATTTTTTTAGAAAGGTTTTTTGTTAATTATAATATCAAAATTATATTATTCATCATTTTCTAAATTAAATTTTTATCAGTTCAATAATTAATAAAAACTATTTTTTTTGTTTCCAAAAATTTACTTCTTTTATACCATTATGTTATAGTAATTTTAGTGTGATGTATTGTGCCCTAATAGTGGTTAAGTCTTGGTATTGGATGAAATAGGTGTGGTTTGGTAAATGAAATTTTGGTACCTAATATGGATTAATATTGGTATGGGATGCCTTGATTGGTTATAGACTCTTGAGTTGATAAAATTGGTTAGTTGATTTCTTTATTATAGTGATATATGAATCCCTATAGTGCGAGTTAGTTTTTTTGTCATGTAAAAATGTTGTCTATTCTAGTTAAGTGGTTAGTTGTGAGTTGTTTTGTTAGTGGGTTAGTTGGTTCTCATATTTTATAAATGAAAGTGAGTGGTTAACATTAATTTTATGGGGTGTGTATGAATGTATTCCTTAAATCATTATGAAAAACTTGAGGGTTGGTTATCTTGAGAATGTTTGTGACCTTGTTTAATAAAGATAAAAACAAATTTCATACATCTGTGATTATCGATAATGGTTTAGATTTTAATTATTTATTATGTATTAAAATTGATGTATAAAAATGATATGATTATTTAATTTATTTTTTATTATCATAATATTATTCTTGATTAATTTTTATTTAGAGGATTATGGATCAAATACAGTGGTTCATCCTCATTGGACTGATACTCTAATTGATATGTTTTTCATAGCATGTATACTAGTATTCTATAGAGACATTGAATAAGTATTTGTAATATTTTATATGATGAACGCCCAATATATTGAATAGTTTTAGGGATAACGGTAAATAGTTTTGTTTGGAGACTTAGGGTCCTAGGAAGATGAGAATTGGTTGAAGAAAATTCAATTCTTTTTTAGTAAAATATATATTCTGAGACAAATATATACGTGTTTGTCTAAATAAAAAATTTAGGGTGAATCTTTTTTTATGATATAACACCCTTGATATTGGATTTATTTCCATTAACTATTTTATGTGATAAATTTCTTGGAGATTTTATGAAAAAATTGATATTAAAAGTTTTTATACAACTATAGAAACATGGAATTTTTGTGATGGATTATGACATAAAATTTAAGATGGTGTTTTTTAATGTCAAATTTGGAAGGGAATGATTTTATTAAGGTACAATAATTTTATAAGGGACTTAAGTACTCATTATTAGTATGAGTTGCCTCATTTCTCTTGGAAACCTACTCTATGGTAGTCAAGAATCCATTGATGAAGAAGGAAGAAGTTTCCTTACCTATGGAGATCGTAAGATGCAGAATACCCCTTAGGAAGAGATGGATATTGACTAACCAGTAATACAATAGTAATTATAGTGTTATCTATAGGATAGTCCTTAAACTCCATCTTTTAATATGAATAATATTATTGGGTGTTTTCATTATAGAACATAGGATGATTTGTTCTAACAGTGTTTTCGTGAATGAATGATGTATTATGCCAATTATAGAATATAGAATCTATAAAAATATTTATTTGAAACAAAATGGATTTACCTTGGAATAATAAGAATCATAGGTTTCCAGAATTTTGTATGTATAACATTAATGATCATATCATGAGTTATATAATTTTTTTAGTTAATCATTTTAAGTGTTAACCTAAATTTCCTGTATAATGTATTTTAAAATTTTTTGGTTGTATTGTGGGAATGGTCTACAAAAATAATTCAATATAATCCCTTGAATTATGATAATTTTGGAATATAAAAGATTAGGTTCACTAGTGTTGGTTGGATGATCATTTGGATACTCCTAGAGTGTAGATAATTGAATCAATCATAAGAGGATGAACCCTATATTAGAGGGTTACAATCACAGTTCATGTTGACTTTTATAGTAAACCATATATATAAGGGATAAAGGTCTACTAGTAATGATGTATTAAAGGTAGGATGAAAAAAATGGTTCCTATAAAATACTATATTTGAGAATTCTACGTGGTTGTTTTTTTAGTCAGTGAGCTAATAAGTTGTGTGGGGAAGAACTTAATGAACAGACCTAGTGTGATTTGGGTGTTCGATTATATAGGGTCTCATAAATAGAGTAGAATAGTTAGTATATAGAAATAAAGAGATATTAATCATTTTTAACTATGATCGAAGATTTTGTCGTGGAATTAATGATTTCGTTTTTTCTTAATGTTTCTTAGATTGAGTCTCCATGTGTTAAATAATGATTTTAGTGTAATAATAAGGGGTATATGGGACATTTTTGGGGTTTTTAGTGTAGTAATGAAAAAACCAACACTTTTAGTATGTGATTGGGTATGGTATGGTACAATTGGTTTATAGTGCATCTTTCATGGGTGATTTTTTTTGTATAAAAGGTTAGATTGGGAATTTTAATTAAAATTTAATTTGTATATATCAAGTGTTTAAACAAAATGGTGGTAAATTAATTTGGAATTGTTAATGGGTACCGATATTTGAATTTAATTTTTACATAGGAAGTTAGAAGATGTTCATAGATACTTCTTATTGGCGAGAATCCATATATAGAGGATTATATAACAGCCCATGTAAATATGAAATAATATAATAGAGAATCAATCCAAACTCATACAAAATAAGTGAAGGTATTAATTTTTATATTGGGAATATAGGTTATTTAAAATTATTGACGTTTTAAACACTAGGGTTGGATGTCAGAAGAATGTCTTGAAGGGAACTATGGTTTAGTTTTAGGTTTTATCTAATAAAAATATAACTTTTGAGATAACTTGGGTCCTAGAAAAATCCCAAAGGTATCCCACTAGGAGTCCATGGTGAAGGGAAGTGACATTTGTTTCACTTTATAGGCCACCAAGAACTAGGTGGAAGACCACCAAGATCCTAGAGGGAAACAAAATTTCAATTTTATGGCCACTGGGAGTCTGATATCCTCATGAAGGATTTTTTTTATAAATTTAATAGAATAATTTTTTTATTTTAAATTTTAATAAACTCTCACCCTTCCCCCTATTGTTTACAACGTGACTAGTATCCCCCTTATTCTCTTCCACTCTCTTAAACATCGATCTTGTACCAATATATTTTCTATTACCCAATCATTGATCTATTTATAGAAGTATACTTCTAAATGTGTAGGTAATCCAAGACCACTATATTCTCCCACTATTTATCTCACCTTACTAACATTCAAGTGTTATCCTATATTGTATGAATTTTTATCAAATTTTTCAATTTCTGGTGAAAATAAATGTATCAGCTGGTGATATTAGAATGATTGACTCTAAATACATCTATATTGGTTGTCCCTTTATATTAAGAAATAAATCACATGTTTTAGTGTATTTTTTTCATGAATTTTTAATGGTTTGGGTTATGATATCTTGAATTGGGGAAGAAAGGCATGTAATTATGATCTAGATAGAGTAGAGTCTATAACTATTGGAATGAATGTTCCATATATAGTTTAGTGTTTTCTGGATCACATATTGACCATATCTCTATGGGGATAAACCCTTAGTTAAACACAATAGACCATAATAGTGTATTTAACCATGGAAAAAATTATTGTTTCCCTAGGATGGGTTTTTATAGACCGCTTAGTAGACCGTCGAGATGGTAGGTCCCTCCATGAGTAATTTTTCTTCTGGATTTCCTGATATGTTTTTTGGGTGAATGTGTGGTTATGACCTATGTACCTGAAGGGGTGGATTTTTGGTGGGTTGGAAATAAATCATGATTTATAACACCCCATAGATGTGACCATCTCATAACTGTAAGACTTAAAAGAAAATATTTCATTATAATACTTTCATATTATTTTTTTTCTTTAGTATTTTGGAGAATTAATAAAAAACTATAACTAAAAAACATAGGTAATTTTCAAGTGATGTATAATATTTTTTTACTATATAATAAATTTCATAATATATAACAAGTCTCCAACATCTCCCACTAATTCTTCATATAAAACACTATTCTAAACATTTCATACTTCTCTATTGTTCATAACCTAGGGAAATGGATACATAAGAAAGGGGTGAGATCAAACTATTAGTAAGGGTAAAAATATGTGATTACAATTAAAGATCATAAGTGATTATATGATTATCATATGGGTATAATCAAGATACATAATAAAATAAATACACTAAAAATATTAGATCACTAAACATGATTCATGAAATACAATTTGGAATGACATAAGAAATGAATCAAGAGAGTGTAGAAACATGAGTAAAATAACATGATTCATGATATCATAACATAGTCATAAAATAATTTTAATAATGTGACATAAATATAAGCATATGAAAACATCGCATTCTCGAGTCACATAGTTTTACCCACTTTTATGAGATAATAAAATTTGACCACGTATACATGCCTGAAGAGATATAAACTTTTAACCAATGCATTGGAGGGAGATGTAGTCCCCCCATCACCCTCCATACATATATGTTCAATATAAAATCAGGAAAACCCATGGGTGGAAAATTTGTTTTGATGCAACCCAAAAATTATATACATAAATATTATATCTTATTAGATGGATAATCATTACGTATATTTATGATGCATGATAGAACCATAAATTTTAGTGTATTTGGATTCTTAAAAACATAAAAAACTGGTACATAATATATCTACATCATCACTCTATATGTTCTTCAGAAATTACTCCCTTATTAGACATATCACACTTAAAATGTTTCTTCATATCCCTATGAAAATGTTACATAATAAAGGATGAGAAAAAATACTCAATAAGGTTAAATAAGGGATATAATTTTTAATGATCATATGTAACTATAAAACAAGCATAAGGGTGTGATAATATGAGATTAACATGTTGAAATCATACACAAAAAATCATAGATCATAATCATGATTCATGACATAATGCCTGACGGTTTATATGAGATGAATCATAATGGAGTCAAAGAACATGGTCCATAAGATAATAACATTGGAATAAGTTCATGTAATAAAAGAGTTTAATAAAGTGTTTCACAATCATAACCATATAAATATTATTTCAAGGTTATCCACTAAGAAATTCATCACATTTCATGACTGGGATAACCACTCGTATATCTACTTTGGGCCTGGGATAACCTCCTGTGTACCCATTATGGGATTGGGATAACCACCAATGTACCATATTCTGAGATTGGGATAACACCATATATAGCAATTAAACTCATAAAAATTACTCTTTATCAGATTAATTTTATGTATATAAGAGAACTCTATTTTAATTAATCATAATATATTCATATTCAACCCAATAGATCATAAAAATATATATCTTTTCATCACAACATAACCCATGTAAAAGAAAAATGGTTTTCATCAATATTTCATCATCATGATAAAAAACCATCTTGTAAAATAATAAATGAAGAATCACAATATTATATCCCTAGTGAAGTATAAGGGCATGAAATGATGTTATCATAGACGAAAAATTCCTTTAAAATATCACTATATTATTTTTTATAAGGAAAGTAACTTTTTCATTATGAAAACACCTATATAAAATCAAAAAATTTCCAAAATATTATGTAAAACATATTAATTGAAAATAACCCTAGAAACCTATAAGTAAATACTCAAATAATTGTGTGGTCACGATGGTGAGAAAATATATTCATGCAGTAAATGTTAAAACTAAAATTCCTTTAAAACATTTGGTAAAAAGTAGAAAGTACAAAATTCATAAAATTAAAAGAAGATTATATTTTAAATATTTTAATATAAATTCAATTATGGGTAAAAATGAATTCAGAAAATAAATTGGTAATAGTAAAAACATTATTAAAAACATTTTCTAAAACATTGATATGAAAGGAAAACTTTTAATCTCCAGAAATAACTATTTGATAATAAAATTAATTTTATTTTTGAGTGATATATAACATAATTTTATCATCATAAATTTAATCATAAACAATCCCTGTAAAAATGATATTGTAATGTAAAACCCATACCTCAAGTCTAACTAGATTTATAAGCACTATAACATACTACATAATAATTTTATATTAAGTATATTTATATAATAGGAAAATATTAATAAATATAATATCATATATGATTTAATTTTGTCATCTTATAACCTATTTATTAACAATTATTTATTATAATCACTATTCTAGATGATAACTGTTTTAATTTTTATCCATTTTTTGATTCATTAGTTCTAATACTTCTAATTTGATCATGGTTTCTTTATATAAAAAATTATAATCATTTAATTTTTACAATATTTTAAAATAATATTACTATTTTTTAACATTACTTAATCATTCATGTCATAAACATTATAATACCACTCATATAGGTGGGAAAACCGACATAGAAATAGCATGTAAAAAAGATCGAATGAGTAAGAACTCGCTATTATATAATCATAATATAAAATATAAAAAATATTATTCTTGTATTATGTATTATATAAATTCATTATGTATAATTACTTAACCTTACATAAAGGATTAATATTGAAAATGAAATATATCGCTCATGGAGATGATAGTTCGTATGTACACATGAATGATAAATCAATTTGTGAAGGACAAAATGGAAAATAAATGAGATAATATTTTATCATTAAATAATATTTATTATATCATAAATAACATATATATTTATTATGTACATTATTATAAATATCCATGTGAGGGGGTGATAGAGAATATTTGACATTACTATCTAGAGGCGATAGTGTGCACGTATGAATGAATGATAATTTCATTTACCATTTGATGGATAAGAGATGGAAAATGGTTGTTACATCATTATAATAACATATATTTATATTTATAATAATATATTCACAATTATATGATGGATGAAATAGGTTTATAGGATATGGAGTAAGAAATAAAATTGAAGGATCTCAGTTAAGATTTATACTTGTTCTTTGAGAGTCTTCATTGGGATTATACCATAATCCATTAAATATTAGTCTTATGAGAAGAAATATGGTTATATTGTTAAGTAAAGGATACTAGGAAGGTTTTGGGTTGGTATTTTTTGATCTATAAGCCTCAAAAGTTTTGAATAATGGAGAAGTGGAGCTTCCCGTTTATACGAGAGAGAGAGAGGACACAAATAGAATTACTTAAAAGATTTAAATAATATAAAGTCATTTTAATTTTAAATTAAAATAAAATAGAAAATTTTTCTAATTTAAGATAATATAAGTTAAAAATATATCCATCCAATAATAATTATAAATGATTATATGAAATTATTATTATTATCTCTTAGTTTCACCCATAGTAAACTCATTTTAACCCAAACCATGGTAATTATTTTAACATTTACCTATTCAATATTTTTAAAAATTAAAGAGTGATCATTAATAAGATTGTAAATTTTTATTCAAAATTTTGAATACTCTTTTTTAAATTTCAATTTATATAATTGGTTAAAATAAAATTTTAAATAATTGTGCAAAATGAAATGAAAACTGATTTTTAGAAAAATGAATTTCCAAAAAGAACACTAAATTTAATTTAATTACTCACCTAGTAAAATGTATGAAATGAATTTTATTTGTTTAAAATATATAATCTATACATTTCATTAAAACCATTAATAAATAATTATATATTTAATAAATTATGATAAAAATACATTATGATCATAAAAACATATTGATAAAAAATAACTCCTTTTACTTGTAAATGATCTTATCTTTATTCCAATCTATTAGGTAACTAATGTATGGATGATAATTAATTTATTCATATAAATTATAAATATTTTTTTTTATTAAAATCATTTATCAATATTGATTAATATACATACTTTATACAGAAATACAAAACATGTATAAAAATATATTTCATAAAAAAGGTCTTTTAATCATTAATTGAGTTCTTATCAATAAAATATTACCATTATAAATATATTTCATAATGTTTTTAATCATATTAAATTTTCTTAACCAAAAATATAGTTTAGAAATGTACAGAATATTATGAGTTCTTTTAGACTAGGCGTTGTGTTTAGTGAAAGATGTCAAATACCTCATGTTTTTTCAATGAAAATATATTTTAAAAATATTAGGGGTTTAAGTTATACCAAAATTAAAAATGAATTTATCAACCAAAACTCTATAACTTTGATATAAAAATTTTTTTATATATCTACTTAATCACTTTCTCAGGTCCCCTTATAGCTTCCTTAAATTGTTTATTTCTCAAGATAACTTTATCTAGGTGAGTAATCTTATTTAGTAGCACTTCATCAATACAATCCAAGATTTACATTGATTTTTATTCATAGGATTTATCATTATCTAGTTGTATAACATCTAAGTTCATTACATGTGAAGGATAAATTATGAACTTCATCAAAATTTATACATAGAACACATCCTGAAATTGAGAGAGGCTCGATGGATGCACCAAGAAATAAGAAACCATCTTGATCCAATCATGAATAATAAATTTCCCAATATATAGAAGGATCCACTTCACTTATTTTAAAATATCATAACATGATTCAATTTAGAAACTAACGAAAATACATTATCACTAAAATTTAATTTAATATCTCATATGATATTGTCAATATATCTCTTTTGTCGAATTTAATCTTCCATGATGTGCTGACGAATATCTCTACCTTTCTCTTCCATTTTCTATGATATATTAGGTACCAAAAGATGTATTTATCCAAATTAATCTCAAAATTCTGGAGTTATGGACTTCCTTCCATAGAACAATTCATAAGGAGCCTTCTGAATCCTCAACTAAAATCTATTATTATAATGAAATTCAACCAGAGGAAGGTGTTGATCCAATTCACATTTAAAATATAGGTAAAATGGTATCAATATATCCTCAAAGGTTTTAATAGTTTTTAAAAAATTACTTTATTTATGAGGATGATAGGAATTTTTAAAACACAACCCTATATCCAAATATTTTTGAAGTGTTTTCTAGAATATTGATTTAAACATTAGATATTGATCAAATATAATAGAGCCTAGTACTCTATGAAACCTTACCACTTCTTCAACATGTATCCTAGAAATATGATTTAGAGTGAAATATTATCTGATATAATTGAAATGTGATGACTTTTTAATATGACCAACAATAACCGAAACAACATTATAGAATTTAGATTATTTGGGGAGCCCATCGTTAAAATACATGGTGATGTTTTCTCCATTTTCATTCTAGTATTGGTAATTTTGGTAACTCCCATTTAGTATTTTATCTCATAACCTTAGCTTACTGACATACCAAACCATGAGATATATAATCTGAAATATATTTCTTTTTTATGTCACCAAAAATATCCTTTTATATCTCAATACCTATTTTTTACTCCCATGATGAATATGTAATTATGAGATACGAGATTCTTCCAATTGATCCTTCTTCAAGTTTTGTATTTACGGGGAACATACTCAGTTCCTGATCCTTATCACTCCATCAAAATAAATGTTGAACTCATGAATATTTCTCCCCTTATTTTACATCTCTACATCTTCCTTATACACATATTTAATCTTCACATGGATAGATGGTTGAACACTCATTTTAACAAGATAATATTCTCCTTTTACTTCATGATTTTTTGGTTTATCCTTTGAAAATCTATAAGTATTGGATCTTTTTTATCCTAATCATACATAAAATTTCTTTATGATTTCAAATAAAAGTATATAAAACTTTTTTCACTTTACCATAGAGGTAATATATTGAGAAGTTATAATATTTAATCAAATCCAACAATCTTATCAAGTCAACATTCAACTCTTTCTTAGTGAACCAATGCATTAATATTTTATGATCAGTATATATATCACACCTTTCTCCATAAAGACAATTATTCCATATATTTAATTCAAAAAATTTCCATATCTATCCCCAAATCATTAGTCGAATAATTTTTCTCAAGAACCTTTATTTGGGGAGAGGAATAAGCTACCACTATATAATTTTACTAAAGAATACATCTGATCCCCTTCTTTGATGCATCACTATAAATAAATAACCCTTCTCTAATATTGGGTAGTGTGGGCATTGGTGTATTTACTAACATTCTCTTTAGTTACTTGAAATTTTCTTTACTTTCATTAATCTAAATGAACCAAATTCTAGTATGAATAAACTTAGTGAGTGGATGATATATAAATGATAAATTGTTCACAAAGCATTTATAATATACATCTAATTCAAGATAAATATGTATCATAGTTGTAATTGTTGGTTTAGGAAAATGTTTAATAACTTTTATCTTTGATTGACCCATTGATATTCACTTACATGAGAATATATGTCCTAAAAAATAGAAATTTTTATATCTACAAGTAAATTTTTTTAATTTTTTTCATAAAAATTCACTTTACTGAAGGAATTAAATAAAATCCTCATGTGATAATCATGATTTTTCTTAATCTTGGTAAATATAATAATATATTCTATAATGAAAACCATAAATAGATAAAGGTTATATAAAAGGTTTCTATTAATTAAATTCATGAAGACAGAGGGAGAATTATTATAAAAGAGTTATGCCCTCAGAAAATTCTTTAGATATAAAAGAGTGGTTAGATCTAGTATTAAATAATTTATTATAAATTATACAGTAGATGGTATGCGTACCTTTCACCATTTCATTTTTTCAACCCCCATCAACAATAGTGTTCTAATGAGATTTACCTTTATTTCTAGGCTTTATAGGTTTGTGACATCAATCATAATCATTAACCCTTAGATTCATTCAATGGTTCACATAATTTGCATACTATCTACTTTTGAAACACTAGAGTGTGTGTGGGGTATTATGTTGATATTTCTTAATATTCACATTATTAAATAATATATTCCCATCACTCTGGTATTCAATTTCCCGATGACCATCCTTTCCAAACATAAAGCATTTACAAGTCCCATAAAGACAATTTCATCCATGTTTATTTCCTCACTTATGGAATAATGAAATATTCATATTCTTCCCTTTGTGGTTTGTATGATTAGAATTTCCTTTAAATTCTATATTTCTTTTCATATAAAAACTATGAGATTGGTGAATGAAACTGATCTCTATTTATACATTGAGAACACATCAAATGATTTATTTACTGTTATTGAAGTATCTTATGGATAATCCCCCTAAGATATTGGTTTTAATCCATTAAAGAATCGATTAATATTTATTTCAGTTTAGATGATAGTACAACAATTGTTCCTAAAAACACTAATAAAATTATCATCACAAGTAATAATTAATTCTTCATCCATCTTGTTTTTCTCAAGTTATGCCTTCCCCATTTTAATATGAATAATAGGAGGTAAGTAATTATTGATACATATCCTTAAAAACTCATAACTCTCCCTATTTCCAATTTTTTCCTATTGAATCATTATCTAAATAATTTTTCACCATTTATCTTTTTCACCTTCTAAATTATAAACAAAAAAAATAGGCTTTTAATGAACCAACAGCTAGGGAACGAAAAATATCTTTTCAGTGGTAATATTACATTATTCATTTAGTAATAGATCATTGAATTCACTAAAAGAAGGTGGATGTTTCTTTATGAAGGACTCAATAGTACATTATTATAACCTTTTACAATTTTTAATCCCATCATGATTCATGAATTAAGAAATTTTTGGAAGCATAGAAATGAAAATTTTCATTCTATCTCCCTTAATAGTCAGTTTCTCTATAGAAAATCAGTGCATTATCTTTCAATTTCATCATTACCATAGTTACTATTTATTCCAACCATTGAGTACACTAAACAATCATAGTTTGAGAAATAATAATCATAATGATAAACCATATAATCATGAAAATTATTTATAGGATTTCTTAATAATGACCACTTATTTTGAATCTACCAGACCATAGGATTAAAATATATTATCCATGGTCAAAATCTTTTCAAATACTACATAATAGTTCACAAAAAATCCTAATCAACCCAATAATATCCCATGGGTGTTTATAGATATGTCTATATTATTAGGTCCACTCATCTTGCACCGATGATGGTCGAGGTGATACCAAATATACCCATTTTGTAGTTTTCACCCTTAGGTGTATCTATTCCATATCTTATTATACTTTCCATTATTCAGATAGGGATGCATTTTCTAGTAAAACCACACTTTTTTTCTTAACCCTAAAATGTGATGTTCTCCTATTTTTAGGATTATCCTAAGGGTTATTACTAATGTTTTATCATCCTAGTTTCCAAAAATAACTAAACATTACTCTAATAACAACAAAGATGACCCAAACATTACATACATAAATATTTCATATTTTTAGATGAATATTCATTATTATCGATGATAAAAACATAATTGTTTAGTGTATTTTGAGACAAGGATATATAAACAAATGAAACATAAAATATATACATTTTCTTCCAATAGGTTTTTACAACTAGCACCCTTTTTATACAAATCATACTTAAAAACTTTCTCTAAATCACAGGGAAACATAAACTTAATAAAGGTTGAGATATAATTTTTAATAATGGTAAACAAGAGACATATTATTCAGTGATCATATGTAAACATATTAGTAGAATAATAGTATGATAACAAGTGTTTAACATTTGAAAATCAATCCCAACAATTTATATTTTATAATAATGTGTTGTGACATAAATCTTGGAAGTTCATAAGATATGAATAAAAAAGGAATCAAAGAACATGATGCATAATAGCATAACAATGGAACATTTTAATTTATTAAAATAGTGGAATAAGGTGTTCTATAATCATAATATTATAAATATTATTCCAAGGATACTCACTATGTCATTCATCAAATGTTAGGCTTGGTCTGACTCATGTACCTACTTTGGTCTTAGGAAAACCACTTTTGTACCCATATTGGGGTTGAGATATCCACACTTGTACCGTATTTTAACCATTGTATAAACTCTGATGAATAATTTTATATCATGAAACGTTTATCATTACTCAATTTATTTGAGGCCTATAACAGACCAACACATCACATAAACATAATCCATTCATATATATGCCAAAAGACCTTGAAAACTTTTATTATTTAATCATATATTAACCCATGGGAAAAAAATTGATTTCATAAATATTTAATAACAATAATCATAAAAATTATAGATAAACAATAAGAATTGTATCATAGTAACACATATATAGTGAATCATAAGTACATCAAAGGATGTTATTATTTATGAATTGATGAAAATAATATTTTTTTAAATGATTCTTGGATAATTTTATGTGTAAGTTCAAATAATTGTGTGTACATGATGAGAGTAAAATATGTTCATACAGTATATATTAAAACTAATATTCGTTTCACACCTTCGGAAAAATGTTAAAAGTACATAGTTAAAAAAATTATTAAAAGATTTATTTTTATTTTTTTATTGAAAGTAAAATGTGGATAGAAGTTAATTAGAATATTAATTGGAATTTTTTTATAAAAAATTTAAACCATTTTATATAACATATATATAGAATATAAAACATTTCTAATCGAAGATAGAAATATAGTCAGCTTTAGAAAAAATATTTTATAAATTTGAGTACTTAGAGATTAAAAAATGAATCGAAAAAATGTAATATATTTAAATAAATATATTATTAAAATAATAATGATATTTTTAAGGATATATTATATAATTTCACCATTAAAAATTTAATCAAAAAAATCCTGGTAAAATTGAGATTGTAACATAAAACCCTTATCTCAAGTACAACTTGATTCATAAGCGGTCTAAAATTATGTATAATAAATATAAATTTATTATAATTATATACTACAACCATATTCATATTAATAATATCTTACATGATTTAATTATGAATTATTATTACTTGTTTATTAGTAATTCTTTATTAAAATCACTGTTCGAGGTGATAATTTTATCATTTTTCATTAATGTTTTAGTTTGAAAGTTCTGGTAATTCTACTTTTATCAGGGTTACATTATCTACTTAATGTTATTAATTTCATATATATTTTATTATTACATATTATTACTATTATTTAATGATCCTTGATCATCCGTGTCATAAACATTATAATATCACTCATATTGGTGGTAAAAACAACCTAAACAAGAGCGTATTATAAAGACCAAATGAGTAAGTACATGATATTATATAATCATAATTTAAAATTTATAGAGTATTATTTTTGAAATATGTATTATATATATTCATTAAATATAATTATATAACCATCCATAAAATGATGATATTAAAAATTCAATATATCACTCTAGGAGACGGTAGTCCGTATGTACGAATGACTGATACTTTTATTTTCTAATGAGAAAAAAAGAAAAGAAAATTGAGAAAAGTTTACATTAAATAATCACATTTTCATCATAAATATCATATTTATTTATTATTTACATGTTTATTACTAACATCGCTATTTTATATGTATTTCTCATCACTATTTTATATGTATGATTATAAAATTATATAATATACTCATTAAATTATTAATATTATATATCTAATGGAACTGTGATCAATGTATAAGAAATGGGACTTCTGAAACAAAAAATTCATGAAAAAAAGTAGTTACCACTTGCAACTATGATTTTAATAAGAAATTGTTCATAAATGAGTGATAAGATGCTATAAATTAATAATATATAGAATTATATATATAATTATGGGTCTATAATAAATTTATAATAAGTATATATTAATTTTATATGAGGTTCAAAAACACCTGAAGATGGATGATATTTGAGGTAAGGGATATAAATTTCAATCCCATTTTCTTCAGGATTGTTTATTATTGAATCTACATAGAGTAAATTATATTATCCTTCTATGATAAATCCCCTTAATTTTTATTATCATATTTTTATTTATAGGGCATAAAATTTTTCCATTGATTTTTCTCAATTTATGTACTCAAGAGAGAGAAATATTTCTTCTTAGGAAATTTAAATATGTTTTACTATTCAATCAAGAATATTTTTCTTCAATGTACATGTTTTGTTAATTTTTTGAAGGAATATTATTTATTGTTACAAAATGATTGTAAAATCTAATTTTTAAACTTGATTTAATTTATATGAAAATGTTTTAATTTAATATTCCTCCAATTTTCTAAATGAGGTATTTTTTACTTGCTACAAAAAATGGTGAATGAAAAAATTATGTTAACATATATGACATGAATATAAATTCACAACATTATAGACACTCAATGCTTTGAATATTACCCTATGAGTTTACATGGTTAATTTTAAATAAATTTTTTCCTTTAATATTTTAGAATTATTATTATTTTAATAAATTGATATCAAAATTTAATGGTTATTTTCTCCAATAAATTTTCCTATAACCTTTTAAAATAATTTTCATCTATAATAACTTCCTTTGATTTTATTTATCATTTATTGGGGATACGACTGAATGATACAATAATTATTACTTCTACATATGGTTATGATAATGATATTGATTTTACATGAATTATGATATGATGAAATGTTTAAGAAACTTGTTTTCCTTTCAAAATTTATATTATAAAGATATGATGATTGGTTTATGATATTATGTCACACTCATATATATTTTTATTCATGTTCTAGGTGTTCCAAAGAATATAAACCCATCATATTAATTGGGTAATGTTTTATATATTATGATATAATTATGGGGAAAATTTTTATATGCATGACTTACTTTGAGAAATAGAATGGGATATATGATCCCCTGTGGAAAAAATATGGAGATTCGTAATCCTTTATGATATGGGAAACACGTGTTTCTGCATGATCTATTATAATTCGATTGTCTCAGTAGTCAAAATTTATATATTAAATGGTTTATATATCTATGATGTTGCCCTAATTTTATGACATTATTTTATGATAATGACTTGAACTTATGGTTTATGATTGATTAGCGATAACTAATCACCCTTCTGATTCATATATTTGAAATTATAATGATTTAAATCACGATTCATGATTAAAATCCATGATACATTGTGTATGAAATTTAAAGATATGATGATAATCTCATACCATTACGCTTAACTTTTTTATGAATTATCATAGATTGGTATCTATATTTATTACCCTGAATAATCATCTGGTCTAAACATTTCTTATGTTTTCTTCCCCTAGGTTATAGAGAATTATTTTCAGTAGGGTTTGTATAAAAGGGTATAAAGTGATAATAGATTTATGATAGATCATAAATAATTTACCTAAGTAATATATTTATGTATCTAGACACCAAAGTGACTAAAAATTTATGGTTTTTCATTAGATCATAATTTTAGTTATATAATATTAATCTATTATGATATAATACTTACATAAGAATATATTGGGGCACTAGAGTTGGTATCAGATTTGGGTTTAGTCAATATTTAGTTTTTCAAAATTGATAACTTTTATCAAAACCCCAGTGATATGTCTAAGTAACAGATCACACACTAATGTTTTAGTAAGGTAAAAATTATATGTTATTACTAAAATTATATCCCTATCTAGAAAATACAATTGGATTTGGTTTTGGAAAAAATTAATCTATTTGTAATAGCCATGAAAAGAGTTGGAAAAGTATATCTCAACCATTATTCCGGTGCATGGTGAGTGTAACGTTACTGCACAATTTGTTTAACATACCCATGGTATATGATTTGGTTAATATTTTAATTTTTGACTATTATGAAGGATTTTAATATATTATAACCAAGGATGGTCCAGGTTAAACCTATGATATCATTGATTGAAAAGAAGGTGTCATGACTTAGACATAATATTAATGATTTTTCATGATTATATGATTAATCACTATGACTATTATTTCTCACACTATAATTTTTGGTTTTAATCAATGGATGAAACTAATAGTAATCATGTTAATTATGAATGTGATAGACAATGGGATGATTTTATTTATATGAAACAAAACGAAATGGTAGATGGTGGTAGAATCCTAGTGATTATTTTTAATCACCTAGCTCTTTATATGTTAAACAATATTAACTTGGGTTAGTTTTTTGAAAAACATATGAAGAGAAAGATTGAATTTCTTGAAGGCTATATAAGAAAGAAGAATCATCATCCTATATGTAATGTATGTGGGAAGGATTAATCAAAAAAATGTATCATAATAGTGAGATGATGTTTTAAATGTGGAAAATAAGGGTATAAAATAATTAATTTCCAAGGAAAAATTACGAGTTCAATGAAGGGATATGAAGATCATCCTAAGGTTCCATTAATAGTTCAATGTCTTATATATGGAGAATATGGGAATTATTTGAGCCAATTCCCAAGTCCATGAGTTAACTCATAGACCAAGGAAAGACCTATAATATACCAATCACTGAATTAAAAGGATTTAAGGGTTTTTGTATTATGAATTATGAATTATGTTGAATCAATGTTATATTAATTTTATTTTGGTTATATGAATTATAAAACCTATACAAAATGTTATAAAAAAGTTATTATTTAAGGAATTGAAAACATATTTGGTGATAATGGATATAGTTAGAATCACAATATTGAGGGATAGATAACACACAATATTCTATTTAAGTTGATATAATAATGTTAAGTTGGGATAAAAAGATAATGAAGTAAATTGGATAGTATTTATGACCTTGAAATTGACCAGTTATTTTATAAAAAAGTGATTTATTTGATGTTTGGTGATTTTTTTTTAATTTTTTTATTTATGGGGCATGTTGGAACCTTTTTAATATTTTTTGTTTTCATTTATGTTTTATGTGATTGGAGTTTTAGGTAACATGGAACTTTTTATAGGTTTTAGTAAGAATAGTTTATTGAGGTTTAAATTACCCTTTAGGTTAATATTTGACTTTATGTTAACTTAATTATAGTCTATTGGATAGTGGGGTATAGATAATTTTTATTACTGAAAAGTGATTCCTTGAAAAGGATATATTTCTAATGATATTTATGTTCAATCTGGGGATTAACTTTTTGGTTAGTAAATAAATTAAATTCTTGATTTTTTGGTCAATTTCACTGCATTATAATACTTTTTAGAGTTTTATCATGGTGATTAATGATATTTTTTTATATTTTTTATTTTGTTAAGGTATATGCAATCATTAGTATTACCATGTGATTTTACGTAAAAGATTATTTCGGAGGAATATAATTAAATTTATGGGGATGTAAGACCAAATGTACGTGATCACCGTTTAAGTTAAAAAAATTAATTATTGTTGAGGTTATTGAGGTTATTTGGGATGTAGGGTATTTTATTTTTGAAATAATCTAAGTTGAATGTTTTGCGTTGTTATGGAATTTTGGGAGAAAAATTTATTATTTCTTCACATAAAGGATTATACATTTTGGATATTATCTTACCTTGTTCTAACCATTTTGGGTTTTTATAAGTTTTAATGATACAAGTAATACAATTTATTCATTTAATAAATTATTTGGTTTGTTTTAATTTTATGGTAGTGCTTGAGGAATAAAACAATTTTTATTAAATACTCATCTTATAGAGAATATGATGAGATTGTTGTGGTAATTGATTAAAGGATGATATTATTCTTCTCAAGTAAGTATGTTTACTTAAGTTATTACTATAAATGGAAAATTAATTCCACAACTCCAATAAATAATATTGAAACAAAAATTTTATTTTATTACATTTATTTTTCATGAATCAAAATTTCTTTTCACAACTAATTTATTTATATTTGTGTGCTCATTAACTTTCTCATGATTATTCAGTTTTTTATAATCAATATTCCTTGTAAATCCCCATAATTATGTATATATTATTTTTTCCTCCATTTCTAAATTTTCAATTTCCACTAATTTTCCTTTATTTGGAAACCTAATTATTGGTTATTCTAGATGAACATCGTATTTCCATTTCAAAATTTTCAAGTGGATGTTTTATTAATCCTCTCTGTGATGTGAGTTTTCAACAAAGGAATTGTCAAATATAATAGCCTTGATTAATGAGAAAAATCTAAAATTTATATTTGACTTTTTAAAAAAGTGATGGAGAATTTAATAAACTAATATTTTAAAATATTACTATGTTTGACAGCATATACAACATACAACACTGAGTTTTAATGTAACAAAAAAATATTATTATTTTATAAACATTATAACTTATCCATTGAACTTTTGGGTATTAATAGAATTAACATAATTATAATGAATGTAAATTTTATAATCAATAAAAATGTACTGATATTTTTTTTGGAAATAAGAACACAATTTTTATAAAACTCATTCGTTTTTCAAAATTCATTTCTTGAAAATGGGTTTTTATTTCTTTTTATGAGAGCCTATTAAAATTAATTTATTTAAATTTATTTTTTTATTTAATAAAAATAATATAATTTTTCCAATTATCATATCAAAAATTTATAGGGTTAATTTTTTAGATTTTTCAGAAAAGATCATTTTTCTAGTGAATAGTAAAAAATACTTATTTTAATTGAAAACTGCATTTTTGTTTCATGAATTGAAAAATTTATATATATATATATTTAAAAGTTTTAAAAGTAACATTTGTTTTATTTTATTATTAATAATACAATAATTATCATTGGAATCAATTTTATGGTATAATTTGTTATAAATTTTTTTCATACTTTAAAAGGCATTTTTGAAATATGAATTTTCATTTTGTTTTGGGTTTTTATATTATAATAATAAAATAAAATTATATAAAATGATTCATGTAAAATGGATTCCATATTAGTAATCAAGTGTTAAAAATTTGGTATGTACACTTTTGTTTTTTGTCAATATGAACAGTAAACATAGTAATTTTTTACATTTGTAATGGTAAAATGTTTTAATTAGGGTTGAAACTAATGTGATATGGTTTAAAATTCATTAAAACACTTGAATATATTTCATTAAACCAAAATAATTAATGCCTTATATTTTAATTTTTTTTATAATCCCCCTTCTAATGGTTGGGGGGGAGCCCTTACACGACCTTTATAATATTTAACTAAAAGATAAAGTAAAAAATGTCAATTTGTTAATTTTAATATCTATAATATTTTTGATAGAAATAAAAAACTAATTTTTAGTAATAAATACTTATTTTAATTATAAATTTATTATTCTATCATTTTAATTTATTTTAAATTCTTAGTGATGAAATAATTTCCTTCAATGCTTATGAAATATCGACATTGTGCTTGGGAAAGTAGTAGAAAAATAATATAAATGATTTCAAAAACTCTAAAAGTAATTTTATTTGAGTGAGATATGGTATCCATAAAATTTTATATAAAAATATAGCATATTATGTATGTGTGTAAGGTTTATATTCTAATTCATCTTCTGTCATGTTGGTTTCAAAGTAAAATTATATTAATAGTTCGAAAAATGACTTTAAGTATATTTTATAATAAATAATATTTTATTAAATGATTTAAAATTAATATAAATACTATATTTATCTATTTTTATTAGATATGGTTTATAAATTTATCTATTTTCCATTTATGATAAACTTTTTCTGCAATAATAACATTCTTATCACTTAAAGAGAATAAAATCTGACTATGTAGTAATTTTCAAAAAGCGTTAACAAGGGTGTTAAAACTAAGAGATAAGAGTAAAAAAATTAAATAAAACATTTTAGATTTTATTGGATGAGATTATTTATACTCCTACTAAAATTATATTCTATTTATATCAATTTTTATCTAATTTTAAAGGAATATTTATTTATTTTAATTTAATACATTATCTAATTCTAATAATGCCCCTCCCCTCCCTTATAAAAGGACACCTCTTGTCATTCATTATTCAAAATTTTTAATCCCTATATCTCAGAAAAAACCAACCATAATATAATAATATATTAATTAAAAACATTTTATATCTTATTTTATTTCCAAAATACCTACCTTTCAAGGCTTAAGGTGAAAGCAAAAAAGAAGGATTCTCAACGAGGTGACCTAACTCTTAAAAGAGTATTTTTAGTTTTATTTATATTTATACCAGCTTGAAATATATGGTGTCCATTGTAAAATAAATAATTCAGTATCTTAAATATAAATAATTGTTTTTTGATGATATAATATCCATTATTAATCTTCTTTCCATCTGTTAGAAAACTATAATGTCGCTAATGCATAAGTGTAGATTACCACCTCTACGAAGAGATGTGATTTTTTCCATTTCCATTTGAAAAAGTTGAAAATAAGGAAAATTATATTGAATATATATGATATATATTTTTTAATTAAATATGAATTTTTACTTAACTTTATTTTGTACCATTCATCTAAAAATTGAAACCTTAATCATGCGTATGTACATACCATCATATACATAAAGAGATGTAATTAATTTTTCATAACCAATTTATATGAATGGATATAAAAGTATAAATTATAATCATTAAGTATTTAAGATTATGTATACGGTGAAATAATGATCAAATTATAAGGACTGGGACTGCAGAACCAAAACATGCTTGAAAAATGAAGCAATTATCACCCAAAATAGTGATTTTAATAAAATATTATTGACAAAATGATGATAAGATTTTATAAGTAAATCATATATAGTTTGATTTATATGATTATGGTTATATAATACATATATAATAAATCTATATTTATTAGATATGAGGTTTTAACTCATGTGAATAATGATGAGACTTGAGGTAAGAGATTTACAACTCAATCCCACTTTATTCGAGATTGTTTATGATTGAATCTAAATTGAATAAATAATGTTATTATTATCTAATAAATACATTTAATTTTTATTATCATATTATTATTTATAGGGAAAAAATTTTCCCTTTAATTTTGAAAAACATAAGACTCATGTGACTTAAATAATATTTTTAAGGAAAATAGACTGTTTTACTATTTAGTTGAGAATTTTTTTATTCTATGTCCATATTTTATTTAAAATGTTTTCAAGAATGTTTTGGATTATTTTATAATTACTATTAAAATTAATTTTAAAAAATATCTTAATTTTTATAAAAATGTTTGAAATGAATCTTCTTATCATTTTTTTTATGAGATACATTTGGTTTTATAATGAAAATTTGAATTGAATATTTTTTTAACGTATACTACATGAAAAGAAAATACCATAAAGTTGAATGATAAATGTTTTGATGATTAAACTAAAATTACCATATTTATTTTCAAAAAAAATATTTTCCTTAATATTTTATAAATAGTTTGACTTTAAATATGATTTTCTTAAATGAAAAGTTTATTTTTCACATGAAATATTCTTGTGATATTTTAATGAAAATTTCATCTTTGATGAAATCCATTGATGTTAGTTATTATTATTTTTGGATACGTGATCCAATGAAACAATCCTTATTCTATTTATAGATGTTTATTATTATGTTTATGGTATTTTTAGAAAACATATTAATTATCTACTGGTTAAGCTATGAAAAAATAATGAAATATTTATGAAACTCATTTTATTTAAATATGTTATGATATAATTATATGACCATTTTTTTATAATTTTTGGCAACATATGTATATTTTTAATTATATGAAATGTGAGAATGGATTTATATATCCCTCCAATGCATTGTGTACATTATTTATTACTTGAGTTAATTTTAGTAAATAAGTTGATGTTCTTGATCCACTATAGAAAACATGTAGTTATTTTTTATCCTATATGGGAAATAGGTTATGATTCCAGATCCATTATGATATGTGAAATAGGTGTTGATTCCATGTACAATATGATTTTATGGTCTCATTAGTTAACCTGAACATATGAAATGGTTTCTATACCTTTGATAGTGCCACAATTTTATAAAATACTTTTGTGGTTAGAATTTTAACTCATAATTCATGATTGATTAACGATAACTTTTCACTATTATGATTCAAGTAATTTAAACAATGATTACTTATTTCATGATTCATTATTATGATCTATAATAATTTTGGTATGAACGTTTAATTTGATGGTCATAATTTTATACCATTTCACTTATATTATGCTTGCATTTGATTATTGACTGATATCTCCATTTTTTACCCTGACTAAGCATTTATGATCATTCTTTATTATGTTCCCTTCCCTTGGTTATGAAGAAATGTATTTTTTTGGGTATTAAAATAATGGGAAAAAGTGAGAATATCCATCTTATAGATGATTAATAATATACCTAAATAATATGTTTATGTATTTAGTATGAAAATTCACAAAAACATTACGATTCTAGAATGGATCATAAAGTTATATGTTGAATATTATTTTAAAATTATAAAAGAGTTATTTATAAAATTATTAGTTCTTTATACCTCCATCCATGTGCAATAATAGGAGGGAGAAAATAAGGGGATCCCCTATTAAAACTCAGAGGGCAAAGACTGTAAAAATATACTTTTGATAGGCCATAAGGTTTGGCAGCACAGTTTCCCACTACTTATGCCATCCAAAAAGATTGATCTAGATAATCACCTGCTCTCACATGGTTGGGCCACATAATTTTAAAAACTATACAAAAAATCAGGAATATTGGAACCATCTTAGCCTGTAAAAGTTTTCATGTTTTGCCAATAATAGTGAGAAAACCATTTTATAAGAATCCATCCTATAATAAGATGTGTAGTGTCCCCTTTAATATACATTATTTCCTTTAAACCATGTTCTAACCATTCAAAAAAACCACTCTCTTAATAATTTGAACTGAAAAGATCCTTATACAAGTTAAATCGTTTGGTTTCTCTTAAACCATGCACACAAAAACATGTTGCATGATTAGAAACTTCTAAAACTTTTGAAACATAAACTAAATCTCACAAGACTTACCCAAGATACTGATCTACCTACTAAGACTCATTCTACATCTAGAAACATCACTTTAATACATCAAAACCCTTATAATTCAATTCCAATTATCTGATAAAAATTCACCCTATTCAGTAATTGAAAAATCAAATTATTCTTGAATTTCAAATTACCATACAAACATTAGGCATTGTGGTTGTATGTTTGTGGTTGAAGATAATGAAACCTATAGGAGGATACTACAATAATATACTTATAGGGTTTGTATAATTATTAATTCTTCTTTTCTGACTAGGATATAGAGTAATTAATGGAGGTTGTGGATATAAAATTTGGTCTGATTCTTTTTTGGATGGAGAACTAATTTAATTTTTCTGTGATGATGCTGCATGGGTTAAATTAGTAGTGGGGTATTTCGTTACTCTGAGATTATGAGGAGTTAGATATTTTATGAGATATATACATGGGTCAATTGTAGGATATTTTCATATCTTCAACATTTATTAGAAATTTTTGACAGTATATACATTCTCTTCAATAATGGATTTCTATTTTCAAGTGATAAATATACATTAGAAGAACCTCATATATTATTAGTCAGTCCTCTTATAGTTGAAGAGGATATAAAGAAGTATTTTGAGGGTGTTTTCATCAAGATATATAGTACAATGTCACCCCATTTATGTTTATGCCATATCTTGAGGTACTGAGTATTGAAGAGGTTATATAGATGATTTTTTCTAGGACTAGTTTTTCACAAGATACGATTCACCAGAATTTTCCATGGAGCAGAGCTATAAAAAACTCCTAGTTTCCTAGTCAAAATAAGTATTTTCAATCAACATATATAATTTTTTATTGTTGCTTAAATTATTTGACTAGTGCTAGTAGTTTTATAATTCCAATTAGTGGGTCTATCATACTTTTATTTTCATACCGAGGTTTTTCCCATCATAAAATTGAGTGCCCAGACTTCCTTAGCAGTTAGATTGTGAATGGTGGATTGTTTTAGTTCGTTGTGGTTTTTCGGTTATAATTCTGTTCTAGGGTTATCGATTTTCTATATTGTCATGTAGATGGATTTCAGTGTTTCTTTCAATGGAAAAAAATTGTTTCTTGGCCTTATTCACTTGATGGTGGTTCTGATGGCATAGGATACTGGTCACGATGAAGTTTTTGGCTCGATATCGGTGCTTTTCCTCTGCTCTGGTACCAGGATCCTAAAACTCTTCTCCCAGTCGGACTTGAGCGATGGTTTCCATGGTTTTTTGGGATTTGTAGTTTGAGCATTCAATGATGTTCTAGGAGGCGTTGTTCATAATGGATTCTTCTCTGTCTTTGGGTCTCTTCTGAGCATGTTCTTGGTTGTTTTGTGGAGCCGCTTCAACTGGTGGATTCTTTTCATATTCTGTCATGGTTTTGTTTCAATGACAATGAGGATTTCCTCTGGGTGGTGTGTCTCGTCGGTGTATGGGTTCCGGCGGGCTGCTCTCACCAGTGTTACTGGTGAAGGTGAAAGTGATGGAGGGTTTGGTTTCTTGGTGTACGGTTGTTCTCACAGCTCAAGGAATGATGGGAGGTTACACAGGTCATTATTTCCATCGTTTGATATTGAATTTTCAATATGGGTAATTTGTTTTCGTGGATTTTAGGGCAGTGGCGGCTACTGTAAGTTTGAATTTTGATGTTTTTGCTTTTTTGGGTGGTTTTGGTTTCTGTTATAAGGTTTGTGGTTTGGCGGTTTGGATAATGGTTTGTGATCCTTGAATTGGTATGCTTGTAACCGGTTACCACTCAGCCTCAAAGTGGTTTTATTTGAAAATGAAAAATAATATATTTGGATGGATGGGATTTTCATGATCAACTTCTACTAAATTACACATCCTTCTCTATAAATGACTAGAAAGGGTCAACCATTCATGTTGATTTACCAGTACAAAGATTATTTTGAGTATTTTATGGAGAATATGTTTATTAATTTAGTTCTTCATCTACTAGAGAGGGGGATGTGGGGTTTGAGGTTCACTGTGACTCTTTGCATGTTGGATTGGGTTGCCCGTGGATGAGCCATATGGAAATTATCTATCATGGTCATCAATAGTTACATCTTTGAGAATATAATTATTACACACATTATCTTAATCTCCCGGTATTTTGATTTTCCTTAATGTTATGTCTGCACTATCTCATCAGTGAACTTTTTTTGGTCTTTATAAATCATAAGAGTCTACAGTACATATTCTTTTAGAATAACTTGAATTTACAACAACAGAAGTGGATGTATTGTTTAATGAATTATGAATTCAATATTTTCTTTACACAAACTAAAGGGAATGTTTTGGAAGATTCCTTGATCCTAAATTCACGAGGTGGTGTTGTGCATGATTCTGGAGACTCTGGACAAGTGATGAAAGAGTTTTCATAGTCTCAACTTGATATGGGGGAATTGAATGATGGGGTAATATTTATCCGATGGAATTGAATTCATACTTTGTGAAATAAGTGGATAAGTCCAAATTTTGGATTCTAAGGTAGGAAATTTTCTTGATTATGTTGTTTATGTTGATTTTATTGAGGGATATTTTGAGGATGGACAACATCAATTGCAATTATAGGAAAAGATCTTTGCTACATTAGTGATGTGTTTAGTTGTTCTCCATGAGTTTGATTATTCTTCCTTAGAATTAAATCTTAGGGAAAAAATATTTATCGTTTTATGAGAGAATAATGTTGGATGTCCATTAAAAATATGTATATTTCATACTTTTTTCTCTTGGTGTTTAGTCTTCATGAAGGTGAGTTTTTAAAATTTTTTCTTGATGATTTTCTTCTGACACTTGATTTTCCCCTATGGAAGATGGAGGAAATTGTGATAAACTTCATCATAGGTTTACCTAGGGATTAGGGATTTTATGATGATATATGGTTGGTTATAGACTATTTAAAAAAGTTATATAACTTTTTAGAGACTAATAAGTCAAGCTCCATAGAGGTTTTGTTGAGGCAATATCTTGAGGAGATAGTGAGGATTCATGGTATTGTAAATATGATCATATTGGATCATGACACCCAGTTAAATACATGGTGTAAATAGTTATACATAAAACTTTTGGATCTTTGTTATTCTAGAACACTACTTTTATCTATATAAAAAAATTTAGGCAGAATGGACTATCCATAATTTTGAGGTTATATTCCATGCATGCATTCTGGATTTTTAATGAACAAGGGAGAAGCACGTAGACTTGGTGAAGTTCAATTATAGTAATATTTATCACTTTACCATTGGTATGGTTTCATTTAAATAACTATATAGAGGACATTTTTGGTATCCATTATTTTGGATGAAGTTTAGAGAGTGAACTATTCATAGCCTTGAATTGGTAATGTGTACAAGAATGAAGGTATATGTGATTAATGGGGGAATGAAGGAGACACACAACCATTAAAAGTCTTATTCTAATCATAGGAGGAGGTCTCTAGAGTTTTTAATTGGAGATCACCAATTATTAAATGTGTTTCATCATTGTGGGAAGGGGATGTTTGATCACGTGGAATTGTTTTGTACCCTGTTCATTGGACATATTGAGGTGTTTTCTTGAGATGGATCTATAGAATATTCATTAGAAAACCTCCTAGAGATGATCCGGACCGATGATATATCCAATGTGTCCCAACTTCACCAGTATCTTCTTGAAAAATACTAATTCATTAATTGGGGTGACATGGATATAGAGGATGATGCAACCTTCGATGAATGAAAAGTTGAGATTTAAGACAATAGGGTGAAGATATTTCATAATAATGATTTTACTTTGGATTGTGTTCTATGAAGGAATGATGGATTGTAAGAGATTAGTTCTGAGTGGGAAACATAGATGAACTTCCAATATCCTAAGTGGTTTTGGTGATTGTTTTGATCCATTTTGAAATTTTCTATTCGAGATCATACTATTTTTGAGATATTTTATATTCCTTGATGTGATTCTTGTTTATTTACATTCCATTGTTTGATAGGTAACTCCCTTTGGAGAGTGTTTTGGATTTGGTTATTGAATTTTCATGGTTGTTCACATCATTCCTCTAGTGTGGTGATTATGTTCTATATATAGAGAGATTCTCATGATGTATCTCATGGGTGGTTATTCAATCCCATTTATCTTCTTTTAGGTTTTGTTTTAAATTATTGTGGTAGAGATTTTTTGGGGAGGTGTCTAATGTATGGTAATTTATTTATAAAATCCTTTATATTTTTCCAATGCTTAGAGGTTCTCAAATTATTCTTAGACTCTATTCATGGTTGGTCATTTTTATTTCAAGGTAGGTTCATGCCCTTTCCAAATTCCACAGTTAGTCATTTTGTTCATGTAGTAGGATCATTCTATAACTAGTTTTTATTGATGGTCATTTTGGTCATGCGGTCGATCCTTCATGGTGGTTCATTTTGGTCATGTACTTGGTTCATACCATTTCCATATTTTTTTCCCAGCTCTATGGTTTTGTAGTACTTTCATTGCTTTTTTAAATTTCATAGTTGGTCATTTTGTTCATATAGACAGTCCTTCATGGTCGTTTGTTTTTTTCATGCTGTTTGTTCATGAATTTTTAAAATTAATCTATTAGTATTTTTTTTCATACCATTGATCCTTCGTAGTATATCATTTTGGTCATACTGTGGGTTTATGACATTGTAAAATTTCATGCATAGTCATTTTTATCATGAGGTAAGTTCTTGCCTCTTCCAAATTTCTTAAATTTGTAGTTTTTCCCAGTTTGTACAAGATTGTTATAAAATAACCCTTTTAACACAATTAATTAAATTTTATGTTAAATAAGGAATATGAAAGGAAGAAATAGGGCATGAATCCTAATTTGAATAGGATAGTTAAATATTTGAATTTCCATAATACCCAATTATTTAAATAAATTGTTTCTATGAGTTTCTAATGAAAATATAAATAAACGGATAGTAAACAAGAAATACTAGATGATTTTCCAAGATAGAAACAAGAATATATACATTGTTTCTATAATTATAATTATTTTACATTGACAATTTCTATTATTTTCTCTCCATGTATAGGTGATACCACCATTTATATTACAATCTTTGGATCCTTAGGCATTTATTTTAAATTCCTTCTAAATGTTCCAACATATGCTCCACCCTTTTTTTTGGGAATTATAATCAAGTGGATCTTTTTATTTGAGGTAGGGGATCTGTTACTTGGCATTTCATTTTATATAAGGTGTGGTTTGAACATTATTTATTTCCTTTATCTTAATAATATGGACTAACATTAAAAATATAATAATATGGAAATCACATGAATGATAGTTAATTAATGATTTATAAAATAAGAAAAATTGAAGAAAATTATATAAATTCATAGTAAATAATATTCATAATATTTTGTTTGACATTTAAAGAACTAAAAAAGATATCATATCACATGATATAATTAAATATATTTAACTTAAGAATCTATTGATCACATGAAATATATATATTTTACACATCATTGTTAATAATTTTAATAATGAGGATTTAAAAAATTCACAGGCTATAGGAAAATTATTAAAGCCTTTGTTAATCTTGAAATTGTCCATGAGTGTAAAAAAGGTAATCAAACGCTGCATTGAAAAACATCATAATAATTTATGAAAATAATTATTTTTATATTAATGGAAATTGAATTATTTAAATGGAAATTAATGAATTCATAAGTGAAATAATATTTCATGGTGTTGAGAATTAAATTAATTTCCTAGTTTGTGATCCCATGTGGTTTTTGTTTTATTGATGAAGCCTGTTAGTTTTTATTATTTAGTGTGATATATAAAATCTTGGAATTTTTTGTTGCTAATTGTTTTTCATCGTTAATTATGTGAAAATATTTATCAACATAAATATGGAATGATTTTATATTTAAATGTAATAGAAATTAAATGATTACTACTACTCATATTTGAATTGTTTAAACATGGAAATAATGTTTGAAGCATGTTTGTGTTGTTTTTAGCTATCATTAGCTACTGTCTTGGGATTCATTTCATAATATAATTATTAATTCAACATGGAATTAAATTTTTTTCAAAATAATGTTAAAATTTTTGTAGCTGAGAGAGACCATTCCTTTTTGTAGGAGGTCAGGTTTCCTTGATACCATGGACTTAATTTATTTATGTTTTTCCAGAAAACATTGAATTAGTGTATATTTTTGCTATAATTTAATGATATACTAGCAATTATTTGATGTGTTGATGATAACCTTGACATGGTTGGGATACTTTTATGATAAATCATCTACAATCACAGAACTATAGTGATAATTTATACTAGTGATGGAGGGAGAATTGATTAATTCAAAATGGCATGTGAATGAAGCAAAGGTAGTTTGGAAGAGTTCAAAAGTGAGGATTTCTCATTGATATACTTTTTTATTAATACGTTGCCGATGTTTTGTATGATAGATGTTATTTCCTATTTTTTTTCAAATTGTTAGATACAATTTTACTCCATGCACTACATATGTGTCTCGATGGGGAACAACATACTGATTCCCAGAATACTTGCATAGTTATGAATTGATTATTGAAATAATAAATTAATGGTTCAATATTAGGGATTTCATAGAAGATGATAACATATATGGGAATATAAATTTGAAAAATTATGTTATTGAAGGCACAATTTTAGGAGATTAATTTTTTGATCTTGGAAATAAAAATGGAATAATTTTAAATAATTTGTAATTAATTAATTAATTAATGTGGAAATTGATATTATTTTTCATCCTTGATACATAAAACATAGTAGTGGCACACATGGGTTTTGTGTGATGATAATAATAAATGATTATAATTCTAGGTAGTTTACCTTAGTGTGGTTTTTTTATGAATTTATTCTATATTTTCTTGTTTCATATTCTTAACCACCAATGTTGGTAGGGAAAATGATACCCAAATATTATTTTATGGGGGGGGGTGTTGTTTTATACAACATCAAGGATTGGATAGGTAATAGATGGATGAATTACACCTCTCCCATACTATTGATTTAGATATATATCTGTGTAGAATTATCGCAAGATATAATGTCTTATAAAATATTTTATGTTCCTAGAAAAGATGTTATGGATATTATTTTACTATAAATTTGTGGGTGGGATGTAATGATTTAAGGAAAAACACATCCTTGTATCAGATCGTTATGGTTATAGATTCACAAAAATATAAGTGTGTGAGATATGATGGCTTGAGGTATAATGAATTTAAAGAACCTATAATGGATTCTTGAAATACACAAGTTACTAATATGGATAATGATGATGACGACGAGGTTCTAGCTTGAATATGATGAAATAATGGTTATCTTATGATTTCACAAATGCAATATGACTTATGGAAGAGATGATCAAAAGATGTGTGGCATCAGGGTGTGAGAGTAAGAAAGCCAGGGTTATGGATGTGGGGTACCTTCCTTTATTTGTGTATATATATATATAAATTATTTTTATATATAGTGGTTTACATCTATTCATTACATGGTGAGTGAGCCATGGTGATGATAAGAAACTTAGATGTACTTATTTTGGTGACAAGTTAGTTTCATTTGATTATTTATTGTCTTTTAGTTTACTTATTTCACATTTTACATGAGGGGATTTAGGGGGGGGGGGGTATATTGAGTATAAATGTTATTCTCACCCTAAATATATAAACTATTTTCAAGTCCACATGTTCTGGTTGGTAATCGAGAAGGGTTGTACTTGGTTAAAGATTTATTCAAGAGCTATTGGGGATTCATGGTCATTGACGAGGATTTTGTTTGGTGCATATAATTTTCTTATTGTTTTATTCATTTATGTATGATATTAAAATTATTGGGATTAATTTTATATTTAATTAGGATGCTGGTTAATTGGTTCTCATCTTATCTCTTACTTGTTAAATATATATGAGGGTAATTTCTCCCATTCATGTGATTTATATATTCTCAGTGCTAGTCTCCAAACCATGGACTGATGGATGTGGTATTTGACATTCATCATATCTCTCTATCCATTTCCATTCTAGGAGGGGTACCATTGGAGGGAGGGGGCTATGAAACATTCAATTAATGAATGAAAATAAAGTATAACACTAAATATTTTTATAAGGTTTGACTCTAATTTTGGAAACCTACTTCTTATTATGACTAGTTATTCATCTTGATCACTGATTATATAATATAATGATTATCAGAATACAACAGTGTGTGCAATTATCATCTCGATCTGAGATGTATCTCACATAAACATAGATATTCACATTCTGCATTTATTTCTAGTATCGTACACATCTGAAAACTTCTGATTACAAATCATTATTACCAACTAGTTTTTAAAGATTTATTTCAAGCTCTTAAAGTAGATCACTAATAAAAAGATGATGTCACTACTCAACTGTTGCAATCTAATTCTTCACATAGAGTCTGTGAATTCCAACAAGTTTCCATGAATACTAGTTTGAAACCTAGTCACTTCATCCCAACATAAATTCCTAGTTCGTTTTTAGAACTATTTCCTTAATATCACTCAAATAAATATATAGAAAACTAGTAGGTATTTAGTATGATTACATGCATATCATCATAACTCAGCTTCTTCTTCTTTGAACTAAACTATCTGTAAAACAAGGTATCACATGCCCATCTTCTCTGTTCCAACTTCAACACACTCAAAATGATATCAGGTTTATGGATGGATTTATCATTATATATTCCTTGATACAAAAATTTTCGTTTTCATTATATTATTATCATATTATTATCCTTTGAGATCCATAAAGGTTCCATTTGTTCTCAATAATTCCAAATAATTTATATATATATATATCCCAATTTAATGTGTAGGTCTATAAAATAATTTTTTTTATATTTCTAAAATAGAAAATATATTAAATTATTTCATTTCAAAATTCTGATTTATATTTCTCTTAATTTTTCTATACATTGGTGTCTCCCATGAATAAGGATATTTATTTTTAGAAATAGTTGTTCCCAAAAAATTTCCATAACCACCATTTTATTTTTATAACTTCTTATTAATCTCTTAGATAAATAAGTGTTCATATGATACATTTTGAAGGATTTGGGAATCTTCATCCCCAAACACTTTCACAACAGTTTAAAAAATACTTTCTATTTTTGTAATAAAATCATAATTTTTTTATTTTTTATCATGGCTCTTCACAATATAGTGTGAGGGAATATAAAATTTTTGTTTATCTATTTCTTTAATTTAAATCATAGATATATCCCAACTTAATAATTTCTAACTCAAATTATTCATCTTGACTCACATATCACTGTGATATAAAAAATTTGAACCAAAACCAATACATCATCACATTTAATTTCTATAATTAATTAATTTTAAATTTCATCTTATTGATTAATCATCTTCTTAGTAATTCCTCATGTTTTCATATTATAATTTATCATCTCAAAGACTATTTTCACTCTCAAACTAGACTAAATAATAATTTAGTTGTTTATGTGGTGATAAATGAATTTCAATCCTTGAATCATCTGATTTTATATCTATTTTGAACACAAATATAAAATTTTAAATATTCTCATTTGAAATTCAAAATATGACAGTAAAATGATCTTCTCAATCAAATCTCATTAAATTTCCTCAAGACCAGCTGTATGAGTTTTTGAATAAAAAAACATTTGAATTATCCCATTTGATTTTCTCTTATAAATATATTTTCTTGAAACTATATTTTCATTAAAAAATTTCATTAAATTATTCCTAGTTTGATTTCATATACAATGCAATAGAGTCATACACAACATAGATATAAGACATATGTACATATTTAAAGCTTTACATGGTATCTCAATGTCACATGTTGGATAAAAATTCTTGTGTACAAGCATTAATGCCCTACACATATAATTCTTATGATATTACACAATTTCTTATTGAAGATCAAAAGGATTATGGTTCCTCAAATAATTCATACATGCTAATACAAAGTATTAAGAAAAAATTTATATGTGGATTATGTAAAAGCATTAAGTTGTAGATTATGTTTTACATCCAAATTCATATACTATTATACAAGTCCTAAAATATATTGTGATGTCATAAGAGAGACTCAAAAATTCTTAAAAAACAATACTTACACAAATTTTCTAGTTTGAGCTAAAAATTACAGACCTCCTCTTATGATTTCCGGGCACTTCTAGTTAACTATGGGCTTCTAAAGCACTAAAATTTCCTTATAAATGTTAAAAATAAATATAGTAATTAATATAATAATTTAAAACATTTATAGATTACTTTAACAGTACTTTATTGAATGTAAATGTCATATTTTAATTATTTCAAGTCATTTACTACCTCTCCTACCACACTTTTGACCAAACTCTATAAAAATCCATCAAATAGTGTTTTATTACTGCTTTTAGTAGCCAACATTTTGATTTCAATAGGATGGATTATACAATAACTTCAACTTGTTTTTTTGTTTTAATAATTACTCTTAAATATCCGTACCATCTAGACTCTTCAAAACCCTAATCCAAAATATTCTTGAAAATGTTCTAACATTATCACCTATTTTTGACTTGAGGATTATCTCAACAATCCTCTAATATCAAGGACTGCTCATATAGTATCCATAGCTTCCAACTTCATTTTCCTACATAAGAAATGTTCATCTATACATCTTTAATGGAATCCAAATTCACTTTACCCATAAAATATATTGGTATCATATCATTTTATTCCTTAAATGGATTCTTATTCCACTAATAAAAATTATCACACACCTTTGGAAATTTGCATTGTAAATCACTCATATAAAAAAAGACACACATTTGGGCTCTTGAATTTCCCCATCTTTTTTGTTATCAGGACCATTAAACTGATTATCATGTAATTATTATTAATATTAGTTCACACAATATCCCCTTTTATTTACAATACATGAATAAGGTAAAATTTGGTCTCCCCTATATTGAAAAAATAGAGAAGGGATAAAATTCACTTCTTAAAATCATCTCCTCTCTTTTTTTTTTCTTTCCATGTTCTTCCCCATTTTTTAGAGATTAAGTCATTTTGATGATAGAAGGTTGGTATCACTTGTTCTCTTAGAAATATACCAATAATTAATTGAATATAAGTATATATAAAAAAATCAGAGTATAAAATAATAATTATTAACTTAGAAAATAATGATGTTTGTTATCTAACCATAATTTAATACCAACACTATACTTTACTTATCAGGGGATATATAAATAGATTTAATTTTTTTGAAACATTTAATAAACTTTAAAAAAACATTAAAAACATTGATGTGAATGCTTATCTCTTTTACATTTTGTTAGAAATCACCCCTTCACAAGCACACTCAATATAATCCAAAATTGTGATGTGGAAGTGAAAATAACACCTTTTTAGGAACCTCTAAAATTCTTCATCATAAATGTCAACTACCTTTCCAATCACACTATCTATTTACTATATTGATTCCCTTTTAATTTTCATATTTCTCCATAATTTCATGAAGTTAATTTTTATCATTCAATGATATATAATCTGTAATATCTTACCATAATAATGTAATATTTTCAATATTAGTTTGACACACCTATTATATTACTTCTTTGGTGAAGAAATATCACCTTTCATCTTATGTTTGTTTCTTAAGACAAACTTGTTTAGATTATTCAACTGTTTACTTTTACATAAAATCCTTCTTTTTTATATTGCATAAATATTGATAGAGTTTTTTATATTCCATTATTCATAAAAAAATTCACCACTTTATGGTACTAATCATAGTTTTTATCAAGATATTCAAATATGTTTTTCATTTATAGATTCTATCCATTATGTGAAAATTCTTTTTCCTAGTCAGTTTTATTTCAAACTTTACATTCCTCCCCTAGAAATTAGGCCACATAAAACTTGAATAAGTAAAAATATTATGCCAATAGTCAATAAAAATATGTCCAAAACTCCATTAGTATCAACAGAGGAAAAAATATCATTCATTTTCTTGTAGACACAGTCTGAACAATTTTGAACTCGGGCTATTTTTGAGTGGTTCTACAACTATTTTCGTCTTTATTTTAGGATATATTATTTTAAAACATTATTATATCCCCATAGAAACATTTGTTGGTTTCTAAACGTTTTTATTCATAAAAAGTTTGACTTATTTTGATTTTAAATCTATACATCGAATGAAAACCAATCTAGTAGAAACAGATTCCACTCTATCATGAGTTTCCTTTATCCATGAGCTGGTCATGGGTTAATCAAGATACGATTCCAAACTATTATTACCACTAATAAAAGTATTTTATTAATAATAAATTTTTTCATATTTTTAAGTTGATGAATTCCTTTTATGATATTCTTATGATGATCTTTCTTGGGTGTCATGTTGATTTCTCAGCTTCACATACCACTCTAGATAATTTAGATTAAGAGAATATTTTTGCTCTTCAAGTGATTTCACTATTCACTAAAAATAGTTGTTTATATTATAAATTTTATCATCTTTTATTTTGTTTTTCTCTCATGATAATTTATCAAGATCCTTTATTATCTTTATTTTGAATTATAACTATGAATTTTTGACATCAATAGAGACTCTGTATAATTTCTCAAATGTATGGACCACTTAAGAAATTTTTTTAAACACCTATTTATAAAAATTATTCATTTCAAACTCTATTTTAATAGAATAATATATTTTATTGAAATTTTAAATAGATTCTTTTTTATCTACATTATGTTTTGACTGAGTGTTAAATCATCACACCTACTTCACTAATGTATAATTTATTTTATTATATTATTGTTCTAAATTTGATTTTTAAGATCATGGTTCCATGATATAATAATGTATGTATATATGAAAACCTCATCAGTGGACTATTTCAAGATAATCATCTACATCTGTATATGAATGAAAGGGTGTTCTATCATTGATATGGTTTTTCTATTCTTCATAGTATTAACTTGATTCATTAGATAAATAAAAATAAACAAATTTAGATAGTGAACACTTATCATTATGAATACCTTCAATAATTATTCTCTCCTCTTTCCCTTTTGATTTATTTCTCAGCTTCTTGGACAATTTCTTTTTCTTGTTTTTCAATGTCTTGGTTGAAGTTTGGAAATATATTTTTACAGGGATGTAAAATATTTCTCCAACTGTGGGTCATCCATTTCACATATTCACTTTATAAATTATATATAAAATAATATTTAAATAATATATATATCTAATTATAGGGATTCAGGGATCTAATATGACTTGAAATTCCCAATAGTACCTATTTAGACACATGGGGGGGGGGGGTGAATCAAGGGTTGTCTATTTTTTTGAAAAATATACAATTTCTCATTTAAAAATTTACCCCTTTGTATTTATACCTATATTATCATTTATAATAACAGTGGGTCTTTTTTAGTAATCATTAATAACATACACCATAATAAATACAAAAAATCAAGTAACAGATGAAGAATAATATTTTTACATGGTTTGGTCTCTATGCGGGAAACCTAAATATTACTACAATTAGTTATTCATCTCAATAAAAAATTTTATCGTATAAAAATACTCATATTACATTAGTTTGGGTAGTTATCATCTTGAACCATGGGGCATCTCACAAAAAAATATATTTTAACAATGTAAATCCATTTTCAATATATCAATGAACATATATATTCTCCTAGGATATTAGTCTTCTTAACTAGTGTTGGCATCTTCATTATCTCATTTTTAACTAGATTTAGAATAATTATCAAATGTAACTATATAAATTTAAGTTATCTTCTTCCCCACTTATATTATTTTAATTCTAATTGGTCTTTATGTATACCTGTTTAAAACATAGTTTCTTCTTCACAATAAAAATTCATTAATATTATATTGAAACAATTCACTGGAATCCATCACAAATAGTACTTGACTAATTCTTGGTATTCCTTTTGAATTCATAAAAATCACCCTTACTTATGTATAACTTTTTTATAATCAAATTTTTTCAATTCTATGTAATATTTGACCTTCGTCTACCTTCTATATGTGGCTCAGTCGACCTGATATTTGATTGATGAATGAATTTATCTTCTTCTCATTCTTCTAATTTGATACCAGGAAGTTCATATTATTTGGATTAATATTTACTTCATATCCTTAAATATCTCTTCAAGTGATCCCATTTCAAAAACATATCAACACATATATCAGTATCTCTTTTTCTCTTTTATTAATAGGTCACTAAAATACTATTTTCTATATTTGTAATACAAAAAATATCCTCAATTATTTCTGTTCCATGATCTCATTTATATTTTTCTCAAATTTTCTGTATTAGGATGTGTTATATAACTATGTATGTTATATTTTTCAACTTCTTATCTCCAATATATTTCCAAAAACAACCTTCTCTTTCCTTTCATCCCATTTTCTTACAAGTTGAACAAGCCTTCATTTTATATTTCAATAAGGATAAAAAATTCATCATCACAAATACCATCCAAAACATTTTCAAATAATATAATATGAATTTCTATAATAAAAACATAGGAAAAATATATTTTTATCTTATACCTTAACTTTATAGTGTAATAGGATCTCAATTGTATGTTCATCTTTATATTAAATTTAATTCACAGATGCATCCCTTCTCAATATCTTCCAACTAAAATTAAGTAGCACGAATCAAATTTAACTACGATGCATATAAATTGAGCCAAAAACATGTATATTTATATTTAATTTGTTTATTTAATTAATTTATAGCTTTATCTTTATAATTAATCAACCTCTCAAAAATTCCTCACGATTTGATCCACTCATTACCTCTTTTAATGATATTTTTCTCCCTTAATAAGACATGGATAATAATTCATTTTGTAAGGTTTAGATCAATGTTATTAATCCATTACATCATTTAATTTTAAAATCCATTTTGATCCCCAACATTTAATTACAAATTTTCTCATTTAAAATTCACAACCTAATGGTAAAACAAATTTCTCAAACTAATCTAATTAAATTCAATCAAAACTAGTTTGATATTTGGATTCCATATTCTTGAGGTTTTTTGGAAAGATAGAAAATATTATAATCATACCATTTGATTTCCACATTAAAATTATTATTTTTGGAAGCTCAATTTTCATTCTGTAGAATCCTCAAAATCCTTCCATGTTTGATGCCATACAGAGCCCATAAAAGTCTTTCACAACTCTAATATATTTCATTCATATAGATTGTAATTTTATGTTGTTCTTAAAAGTAATATACTGGATAAACATTCATATTCCCAATCATGTTAGTCTTATGTGAACATGCCTTAAGGAATCCCTCAAAGAATTACACTGGAAATAATGTTATAGTCCCTAAAATAATTCTTATATGATGAAGAAAAGACTTATGAGAAAAGTCATATGAAGGCTCAATAATAGTCTTACATCATATGGTAATTCTTATATGAAGATTTATAAATTCTTTGAAAATTCATACACTTGAATTGTATGTCATATGAGATACTCCAAAATCCTTATAAAATATGATTGAACAAAATTTTCCTATTTCATCTGAAAAATTATAGACTCTTCAAATGATTCTAGGGATTTTCTAATTAAATACCTCATTCAATAAAGAAATTAATTTTTTGGACTACATAAATTTATTTTTTTAATTATTAATATTATTCTAAAACATTTTCACTAACTTCTAACATATTTTTCATTATCATAAATATATAAGTTTTAGTGTATGAAGTAGCTATTTCCTTCTCCATTTACCTTTGAGATCATACATTATACAACATCATAGAAGAGTGTTTTCTAATTGATTACAATATTTATCATTCTTGGTAACACTAGGATGGATTTTAAAATCACATCAGCAAACCTTATTTCATGAATAATTACTCTTTAATCTCCCCACTAATCAGACTCTTTGAAACCAACATCCAAAATGATGTATTATGTTTTCAAAATTTATCAGTTGTGTTTCAATTGGGGATAACATCAATAATCCTTTGATGTTAGAAATTTCTTCTTTAGTATCAATATTTTCCAACTTACTTTACCAACAAATGTTGTGTTCCTCCTTTTCAACTTCAATGAAAGCAAGACCTACTTTACCTACGCACTGTATGGGTTTATTTTTATGTTCTTCATTGGGTGGGTTCTTATTCCATAAAAAAATCATCACAAAAATAATTACATTCTCATTGAAAATCAATCATTGATAAAAAATACAACCCACAAAAACCTTTTGGAACTTTAATCTCAATTATCCCATTAGTAAGTTCATGTCTTTGTTGGGTGCCCTAGATTTTCTTGTGTAAGGAATCATAGTAATGTGTCAATCTAATAGGTTAGGTGCTCATTATTAGTGTTTTATTGGGTTAAATATATCCAAGATACCCAAATGGGGTTAGTTTACAAGATATTTAATGTTAAGATTATACATGTGATGGATGGGTTAAGTAGTTAGCCACCCACTATCAAATATTCATATACTTAATGATTGGGATGATACCATACCTAAATAACAATGTTGTGAGAGAAAAACCATAAAAGAATCATTACTTAGTGAATTAATAATCTTTTAATACTAATGGGTATAATATATTTAATGGTGTAATCATTTTAGTTAGAGTATATTTAATAAACCATATTATTAACTGTTTGTTAATCTAGATACCAAAATGAAAAAATATTCGGTTATAGATAAATGATATCAACAAAATCAAACTTAGTTATGAAATAAATACTTGAGAAATAAGATTTTAATTTACGAAATTCCAAATACTAGTGACATAAGAAAATTTCATAAGAATTGAAACTCTATGGGTTCGTAAAAAATATTCCTTAATAAATGAATTTTTGAAGTTGTTTAACAAGTGAATATAGATGATTATGAGAAGCATAAAATGTTTCATTTTTGGTTTCAAAAGAAAAAGACAAAAAATATCCTAAGGTATTGAAGTCTCTACCCATATACTCAATATGAAAGGGAATGTTAATAACATAGTGATACTAGCGGTTTTATTCAAGTATTTTCCTTGTTATAGAATTAATTATACGAGGAATGCTCGAAAAATTTCAAATATTTTAAGAAATATTTTCTAAATATTCTTACTATTTTGAGAATAAATGAACTAGGAATGTTATGTCTTGATTTGTCTACTGTGTTGATAATATAGGTTTGTAACACCCCTCATCTCATTAATAGTCATCAATTCTAGGAATAAAGCATCATTGGGTTATTTGAAATTCCTCCCCATATGCTTGATTATGCTCACTAGTTGTGGGGGTCTATGGTTGTATCGTAGGAAGACTATAACCCCATGTCATAAAGTGAAATAGTGACAAAAAATTACCAATCATCGTCCATAATAATAAACCGTCAAAGTATGTATGTGAAATAAAAAATGATATTATAATTTAAGTATAGTTGGTAGTCATAATGAACAATAGTTATTCCAACATACAATGACACATCACCCACTAGGCTGATCAAATATACATAAATAAATTAACATATAAAATATGATGTTTCTATAATTCCATCCACGATCCTTAAAACATATTAGTATCTATTATTATATGAGATATCCCACTACATCATGTTATAATGTGCGTTTTATAATATAAAAATATGATTATTTAAGTCTTATTGGGTAACTAAGTTCCATGTAGGATGTAGTATGGTGTTCATTTACCTCTATAGGTAACCATCAATGTGTTCATGTACATAATCAATAATTAATCAAAAAAAAATGTGATATTTACAAAATAATAAAATAAATAATATAACCAAAGCATAAATAAACAACCATTGTAAATCCTTGGGGTCCAACATAACACCCAGAATCAACACAATCCTACTTTGACTGGTGTTAGATTGTTTATGTACATGTCAAGTAACTATGCCATCCAATATCTGGACCATTGATGATTTCTAGGATCATGTAATAGGAAATCAAGTCGTATCATGATCAACAACTGATTCCAAGGATCATGACCCAAACAATCCATATAAATCCCCAAGGGTGATGAATAGTGTGACATCACCTATCCTCTATTATAAGGGAATCGTCCGATGAAATTCAAACCATATCATGTAAAAATACAAGGACCATGTCTTAGGCATTAAAAACCATTATCATATCGGAATCAAATTAGCCTATCCCAAACATTATAAATCATTATCATGCATGATGGTTTGATTTAATGAGCATGTAAATGGTATCCCGTGTATCTCAATAAATCTCAGTGGGTACTGAATCCCCCACAACATATATCATACATAATATCACATAAAGTGAGGAAATCTACCAAAATACATATCCCAATTCTTTTATTTCTGTAACAACCCAGGTAAATAAAGAATATGACATTTCATATTTATCCATATTTGTGAATAAAATATTTAAATGACTTTAAAGGGGATGCTATGCTCGATCGCGTACCCAACACGCAACAACGAGTTTCTTGGGAATCTTACGTTGCACTCTAATAATAAAATAATATTATTTTAAATGGTAGTTAACATGTAGCCGTTGTAATGGCGGGAATGGATAGAAATAACTAAAATATTATTATATATGTTTTTAAATGTTTTTACATTTATCCAATAAAAGATAAACGCTCAAAATACAGAAAGAATTCAATTTTAGGCGTATATGCCCTAGTTTTCACTAAAGGTTCACTTACAGCCTTTTGATGGAGAACTATCATTAAATATAGTTTTGATCACTCTTATACATTCTTTTGGACCAAATAAAACTCTTCTTTAGAATCGGGATATTAAATTTTACTTTGTATAAATTTTTGGTATTTTTCTGATAAAGTTTATTTTTTTAATGAATAGTGTAAAATGTTGTATTTTAATTCAAAACCTCTTTTTAATATAATTTATTTATATGATTAGATTATCTTTTGAATTGGTTTTAAAGTGAAATTAGAAAATATTTTTACCATTAAATCCAATAGTGGTCGTTGGAATCAATTTCACTTTGAAATCGGACTTAAACTAGTGTCAATCTTTTGATACTTATTGTTTCATAAAAACACGCTATTTGCTCTGACAGTGGGAATTAATTATTAAATTAATTAATGTGACTTATATGTTTTGAATTTTGTAAAATAGACTTCATTTTTGAATTCAGAATATCAAATATAGCTTACGGTGAATTTTTGGTAATTTTCTGAAAAACTTCAATTTTTGATGAATAGTGAAACCACTAAGTGATACTTATAAAGACTGATTTTCCGTTTAAATGAAATTTTGCAATCATTGTGTTTTGAATTTCAAAAATCCGACATACATGGTTGTCATTAAGAAGTAAAATGTGGTTCAATGGGATAAAAATAATTTTTTGGTGAATAGTAACTTATTAAGTTCTTAATCGCGATTAGTGGTAATTAGGGTAGTTTAAGGTATAAATAATGCTTTGATAATATAAAGTGACCTAGACACATGTCCCAACCTTATTGGTTGTGTCATGGCCGACCCAGAAAAGCCATGGGTCAACTTGGGGACCCCATGGAGACACTTTGGTTGGGAAATGACATAAATAACTTTTTATTTAATGTTAAAATTAAATTGACACAAACATGAGTTGTTTTACTAAAACAATTTTTAAGTAGGGTTACACAGGTCCAAATTTTTATTATAAATAGTAATTGGAAAGATAAAACGATTTCCTACATCATAGTATTTTTGTTATAATTTTTAGACATTAAATAAATTAAATTATTTATGACATAATAATGATGCAGTGATGACATCATTATTTGACGATTTAAATAAAATGGAAAGCTAATGTAAAATCTATGAACTACACATGTCCAAAACCAATTGGATGAGTGTATTTCAAACCCTTATCACCTTATCCACGAATTCTATCAATGTGGGACCTTTTAAAACCGAAACACATTTTCAAATAAAGTAATATTTCTTTACTTTCCAAAAGTGCCCCTCCTCTCCTCTTATAAAAGGCCCCCACCTCTACCTAATTTCACACACTCCTCAAGCATTTGGCTCGGCCAACCCCTGCCCATTTAATCTCTAAACATCCCTCTCCTCATCCTAGAGGATTCCCTTTGGGCAAAATCCTTTCAAAGGAAGCCTTTAGGCTCAAATCAAAAGGAGTTACACTTTTAAAGGTAATTCATTCTCTCTTGTTCATTTGTTTTATTTTGCTTCTCCAACCCTCTAAACTCTTTTTATTTACTTCTTTTGTAACAAAAAAAGTATCTTCAATATACTAGTATGTTGTTATAAGATTTATTTGAGCTACACTCTCACACAACTACATCAAATGGTTAAAGAACATACAATTTCCGTGGATGGCGAAATTCTGCCTCCCGAAATGATGATTGTTCAATACTCATTTAACACCTTCAAAGGTGGCCATTATGATGTCACTATTTTTATATATGATATATAATATGTTTATGTTTTCTTTAAGCTTCTGTATTTTTCATTTTTGGCATACCTTCATGGTTTCCATTATGGTTGAACACGATATCTTCATTTAAGGAAGTGCAGACTACCGCCCCCTCAAAGTGATGTGATTCATTAATGCCATATGTGGGACGTGTAAAGGATGGATTTCAAGTTATTATATATGATTTTATACTGGAATTATAATATACCTCTATATCATTATTATTTATTTCCATTAAAGTATGAGATAGAAATGAAAGTAGCGTTCATGCGTACGTACGGCTTACCGTCTCCATGAACGGTGCATTTCATTTCTTATCCCCAAATGTAATGTACTATTAAAAGTACATGTATATAATGGATATATATAATTAATGATATATATAAATGATGAATATAATTATGGAATTAAAATATACATACCTCTCATTTAGTTTTAATTCCATTAATATGACAAAGAAATGAAAGTAGCGTTCATGCGTACGTACGGCTTACCGTCTCCATGAACGGTGTATTTCATTTCTTACCTATAAATGATTATGTAATGTTATAAATACATGTATATTCTAGATATATATGATACATATTATATCCAAATCAGGAATTTCATTCTGGATATAAAGAACCTTTGACCACATGAACAACATGTAATTGTAAGAAGTCCACTTTCGACTTAAGAACCAAATATCGACAAAACAAACATGATTAACTTAAATGATTAAATAATGTGTATAACATGGTAATAAGTGATATAAAAGGAATAATGAACTTTAAAAAGGTTCTTAAGGAAGTATAAATTAACTCAAGTTTATTATTCAGGAGATTAAAGAACGATCGAGTCAAGTCGGACCCGAGGTAAGGGATCCTACAACTCTATTTCTTTTTAAGTACACTCTTTTATGTCATTTCTTGTAATCTCATCTTTCTTATGATTGGGATGTTATTTTATATTAATCTTAATTTAATTTTTTATGTTCATTTGATGAGAGACCCTATTCTCTCTCATCAATCCATTTTGGAAGTTTTGAGTGGCACCGATAGGCTGTCGAATTTTCGTAAGAGATCTAACCTCTCTCTTTCTTTTAAAGTACTCTCATTTATGTCAGTTCTTTTATGCTCCTATTTGTTATGTTGGGGGATGTTATTTTATATTCCTCTTTCTATAAACATTATGTTGATGTAATGAGATACCCTATTTCCTCTCATCAATCCATTTTGGAAGTTTTAAGTGGCGCCGTTAGGCTGCCGAGTTTTCGTAAGAGATTTTTCATCTCACTTTTATTCCCGTGAGATTTATGCTACATTTGCCACAATTTCCATTGAGTGGTTTATGTACTTCCCACTATTAAAATCCTATTGTAATATAATTCCATTTATGGGTATTTACATATTCATTGTATGACACTTCTTCAATGGGGTGTACTTTTCAAAAGTTACCCAAGTCGGTAAGGGAACCTTTCACCCTCTTTTTTTTAAAAGACTTCTTTTGTTGGGTCTTTTAATTTACATATTGTTATGTTGGGATATGTTCTCATATATCCTTATTGATGTAAATTTTATGTCCAAGTGATGAGATACCCTTTTTTATCTCTCATCAACTCATTTTGATGTGACGCCGTTAGGCTGTCAAGGGAACTTCTTAACCCAATTTCGATTTCATTGGGTTCAACATGTTGTTATTGAATATGTAATCCTTTGAATATGTGTGAATGACCTTTGATTATTTTAAACTTAATATCCACTTATATTTGGTGTATTCATTTGTCACACATAATTATGTAATTGATTTATCCTTAAACCAAGGATACCGTCTTTGTAAGGGACTTCGTCTCAATATCCTTTCATTGAGGCATATTTCGTTTTATACACAACTTTCTTTTATAAGGTGTATAAACCCCTTTGACTTTTATTTTATACAAAAAGAATCTTTTTCTACGAAGCGTTTTACTAAACGACAAAAAGGAATGTTTTTTTTAACGTACGCGGTGACAACGACCTTTTCCGCCGCCGTGAGTATTAATTGGTCTTTGGCTTTCTCAACAAGCAGTAATGTTTTTAGAATAAAATAAATACCATATACTCTTTTATGTATTTTGGTATTGAAAATGGTTTTGAAAAAGGATTATATTATGATATATTGTGATTGAAATGTGGAAATGTTATCATTCCTTTATATTGGTTTTATGTTTTATGATTTTATACTGGTACTTGGACATTTTAACGGGTGGTTACGTTATAAACCATATGACGGGTGGTGCCGTGAATACCAGGACGGGTGGTTACGTTATAACCTCCAATGCATTGGGTATGGAAGTCGGCCGTATGGCTATTCCATTAAGTATGTATGGAAATTGGCCGTATGGCTACTCCATTAAGTGATATGTGTGGAAGTCGACCGTATGGTTATTCCACTTAAGTATGTTTATGTCCCAAGTTACCTTTATATATGTTATGTGTTCTTTATATGGGTTTTATAGTAATCCTTTGGTTACAAAAAGGTAAGTAATGATACTTTTTTTTTCAGTGAAAAGTTTTTACTACTTCATAAAGGTGAAAAGTATTACATTGATAAAGTATTCATGGTTTACTTGTTGTTTTGAAAAACTAACAGTTTTCATTATTTGTGTATCCCTTACTGAGCTTCTTATGCTCAACCCAAGTTTTTTGAAATGTTTTTCACAGGACATAGCATGGAATAGGGTCAAGGATGGGATCAAGGGAAAGTCATGCTACCTAAAACATGGAACTATAAATGTTTCTTTTAAAGGGTTTTTATTTTATGGAAATTTAGTAGAAGCGACTACTTTGTAATCTTTTGAGATGTAATAGTTATGTCCTAATTTTCTAAAACTCTGAACCTGAAAGTATCCTCAATGTGAATTACTCATTTAATTAAATATTAAGTAAGCTTTAAGGCTGGGGCCTTATAGTTGGTATCAAAGGTCGGTTTAGATAACTTTATAGGTTAGGGTATTCTTTAAGCATAAGTGACATTACCATAATGGTTAGGATTTCAGAAAGAGTCCTAGTTTTAGATAAAGTGAATGAGTAAGTGTATCTTAGTGTTTACATTCCTCATTAGTACATGATGGTTTTGTTGATATACTCACACTGACATTTCTATTTTTAGTGAATGGATGGATCTAGTAGGCACCAAAGAGACAACAGGTTTGAAGGAAACTGTGGTGGTTCTCTGATTAAGATACTAGATAAAATAGATGATTCAATGAGGAAACTCGTGGTTGTTCTAAACCAAATATCAAGGAGTCATGATCAACCACTTCAACCTTAGTGAGTTCTCTAATGCATCATGTACGAGATGGCCAACTCGATGTGGAAATTCAGGTAATAATTATTAAGGTAACCATTAGGGTTTATATGATACTTAATTTTTAGGTAATTATGGGTTTCTCTATGATATGATGGAAAATGAATGGAATGAGATAAACTTGAGGTTAAAATATGTTATGATTATTCTTGAATATTTTATCTCATTTTGGGGAATGTTTTAAGAATTATATAGTTTTGGAAAAAGGACAACACGCAGACCGTGTGACAACCCGTCGCGTCGGACAAAGCTGCGGGAATTGAACCCACAACCAAAGTGCGACTGGTATTTATCGCCTACCACTGGACTACGTGAAGTCCCTGGTTAGTTTGACTGATTCTTTCTGGTTATATGATTTTATGAATTAAGAGTAAGATGATTTTGGGTTATTTATGAAAATGATTAACCTATCATGGAGGATATGTGATTAGGTTAATTACCTTTCAATACGGGACATTAGGAGCAACTGATGTTGTTTGGAGATAAATGTTACGATTTAACTTGGAAGACTATGTGACTAAATCATTAAAATGTTTGGGTTTCAATCTTATATTGGTTTACTTTTAAGAATTTTATGGACAAATTGATTATAGAATGGTCCTTGTTGAACTTTGGGTTTTGTTGGACAAATTTTGGAGATTAATAATAGATTTTCTTTTTATAAAGGGTTATCCTTTTCTGGATTATCTGATCTTGTACTAGCCTTTTTGGTTTTGGTTTTGCTTAAAGTCTAAAGACATGGGAAGTATATAGTTCTATTTTTTGGATTAGGTGATTCTCTAGAAGTTGATTATAGTACTCTTAATGTGAACAAGTCTTCCTAAATACTCGTCTTTTGGAGAAAATATGAGTTTGTGTAAGGAATCTAATAAAAGTTGAAAGTCAATATGATAAGTGAATATGTTTCATTATGAATAAATTCCTCAATAAAAAGTAACTTAAAACAAAAATGTTGTCTATTAACTTTTCCTACTGGGGAATCACATACCGTTTAACCCATCACAAGTTTGTGATTTTCTCGTGGTTAACTTTCTCCTAAACATGTTTTCTATCACTCTCCATCAGAACATGACCCTTTGTTTTTTCCTCCATGTCCATATTTTCATACTTGGAATCCTAGTATGGGTTAACTCGGGTGACCTTTGTACTTATCTTTCTTTATTTTAAAGTGTTTTTTTTACCGACTTTTGTTCCGATGTGGGACTTTCAAGGATGTTTCCAAGCCCAATTTTAAAATTGCGAGGACGCAATTCCCAAAAGGGGGGAAAGATGTAACACCCCAGGTTAATAAAGAATATGACATTTCATATTTATCCATATTTGTGAATAAAATATTTAAATGACTTTAAAGGGGACGCTATGCTCGATCGCGTACCCAACACGCAACAACGAGTTTCTTGGGAATCTTACGTTGCACTCTAATAATAAAATAATATTATTTTAAATGGTAGTTAACAAGTAGCCGTTGTAATGGATGGAATGGATAGAAATAACTAAAATATGATTATATATGTTTTTAAATGTTTTTACATTTATCCAATAAAAGATAAAGGCTTAAAATACAGAAAGAATTCAATTTTAGGCGTATATGCCCTAGTTTTTACTAAAGGTTCACTTATCGCCTTTTGATGGAGAACTGTCATTAAATATAGTTTTGATCACTCTTATACATTCTTTTGGACCAAATAAAACTTTTCTTTAGAATCGGGACATTAAATTTTACTTTGTGTAAATTTTTGGTATTTTTCTGATAAGTTTATTTTTTTTAATGAATAGTGTAAAATGTTGTATTTTAATTCAAAAACTCTTTTTAATATAATTTATTTATATGATTATATTATCTTTTTAATTGGTTTTAAAGTGAAATTAGAAAATATTTTTACCATTAAATCCAATAGTGGTCGTTGGAATCAATTTCACTTTGAAATCGGACTTAAACTAGTGTCAATCTTTTGATACTTATTGTTTCATAAAAACACGCTATTTGCTCTGACAGCGGGAATTAATTATTAAATTAATTAATGTGACTTATATGTTTTGAATTTTTTAAAATAGACTTCATTTTTGAATTCGGAATATCAAATATAGCTTAGGGTGAATTTTTGGTAATTTTCTGAAAAACTTCAATTTTTGATGAATAGTGAAACCACTAAGTGGTACTTATAAAGACTGATTTTCCGTTTAAATGAAATTTTGCAATCATTGTGTTTTGAATTTCAAAAATCCGACATACATGGTTGTCATTAAGAAGTAAAATGTGGTTCAATGGGATAAAAATAATTTTTTGGTGAATAGTAACTTATTAAGTTCTTAATCGCGATTAGTGGTAATTAGGGTAGTTTAAGGTATAAATAATGCTTTAATAATATAAAGTGACCTAGACACATGTCCCAACCTAATTGGTTGTGTCATGGACGACCAAGAAAAGCCATGGGTCAACTTGGGGACCCCATGGAGACACTTTGGTTGGGAAATGACATAAATAACGTTTTATTTAATGTTAAAATTAAATTGACACAAACATGAGTTGTTTTACTAAAACAATTTTTAAGTAGGGTTACACAGGTCCAAATTTTTATTATAAATAGTAATTGGAAAGATAAAACGATTTTCTACATCATAGTATTTTTGTTATAATTTTTAGACATTAAATAAATTAAATTATTTATGACATAATAATGATGCAGTGATGACATCATTATTTGACGATTTAAATAAAATGGAAAGATAATGTAACATCTATGAACTACACATGTCCAAAACCAATTGGATGAGTGTATTTCGAACCCTTATCACCTTATCCACGAATTCTATCAATGTGGGACCTTTTAAAACCGAAACACATTTTCAAATAAAGTAATATTTCTTTACTTTCCAAAAGTGCCCCTCCTCTCCTCTTATAAAAGGCCCCCACCTCTACCTCATTTTACACACTCCTAAAGCCTTTGGCCCAGCCAACCCCTGCCCATTTACTCTCTCCACATCCCTCTCCTCATCCTAGAGGATTCCCTTGGGGCAGAATCCTTTCAAAGGAAGCCTTTAGGCTCAAATCAAAAAGAGTTACACTTTTAAAGGTAATTCATTCTCTCTTGTTCATTTTTTTTATTTTGCTTCTCCAACCCTCTAAACTCTTTTTATTTACTTCTTTTGTAACAACACCAGTATCTTCAATATACTAGTATGTTGTCATAAGATTTATTTGAGCTACACTCTCACACAACTACATCAAATGGTTAAAGAACATACGGTTTCCGTGGATGGCGAAATTCTGCCTCCCGAAATGATGATTGTTCAATACTCATTTAACACCTTCAAAGGTGTCCATTATGATGTCACTATTTTTATATATGATATATAATATGTTTATGTTTTCTTTAAGCTTCTATATTTTTCATTTTTGGCATACCTTCATGGTTTCCATTATGGGTAAACACGATATCTTCATTTAAGGAAGTGCGGACTACCGCTCCCTCAAAGTGATGTGATTCGTTAATGCCATATGTGGGACGTGTAAAGGATGGATTTAAAGTTATTATATATGATGTTATACTGGAATTATAATATACCTCTATATCATTATTATTTCTTTCCATTAAAGTATTAGATAGAAATGAAAGTAGCGTTCATGCGTACGTACGGCTTACCGTCTCCATGAACGGTGCATTTCATTTCTTATCCCCAAATGTAATGTCCTATTAAAAGTACATGTATATAATGGATATATATAATTAATGATATATCTAAATGATTAATATAATTCTGGAATTAAAATATACATACCTCTCATTTAGTTTTAATTCCATTAATATGACAAAGAAATGAAAGTAGCGTTCATGCGTACGTACGGCTTACCGTCTCAATGAACGGTGCATTTCATTTCTTACATCTAAATGATTATGTAATGTTATAAATACATGTATATGCTAGATATATATGATAAATATTATATCCAAATCAGGAATTTCATTCTGGATATAAAGAACCTTTGACCACACGAACAACATGTAATTGTAAGAAGTCCACTTTCGACTTAAGAACCAAATATCGACAAAACAAACATGATTAACTTAAATGATTAAATAATGTGTATAACATGGTAATAAGTGATATAAAAGGAATAATGAACTTTAAAAAGGTTCTTAAGGAAGTATAAATTAACTCAAGTTTATTATTCAGGAGATTAAAGAACGATCGAGTCAAGTCGGACCCGAGGTAAGGGATCCTACAACTCTCTTTCTTTTTATGTACACTCTTTTATGTCATTTATTTTAATCTCATCTTTCTTATGATTGGGATGTTATTTTATATTAATCTTACTTTAATTTTTATTTTCATGTGATGAGAGACCCTATTCTCTCTCATCAATCCATTTTGGATGTTTTTAGTGGCGCCGATAGGCTGTCGAATTTTCGTAAGAGATCTAACCTCTCTCTTTTTTTAAAGTACTCTCTTTTATGTCACTTCTTTTAAGCTTCTATTTGTTATGTTGGGGGATGTTATTTTATATTCCTATTTCTATAAACATTATGTTGATGTAATGAGAGACCCTATTTCTTCTCATCAATCCATTTTGGAAGTTTTAAGTGGCGCCGTTAGGCTGCCGAGTTTTCGTAAGAGATTTTTCATCTCACTTTTATTCCCGTGAGATTTATGCTACATTTGCCACAATTTCCATTGAGTGGTTTATGTACTGCCCACTATTACAATCCTATTGTAATATAATTCCATTTATGGGTATTTACATATTCATTGTATGACACTTTTTTAATGGGGTGTACTTTTCAAAAGTTACCCAAGTCGGTAAGGGAACCTTTCACCCTCTTTTTTTAAAAGACTTCTTTTGTTGGGTCTTTTAATTTACATATTGTTATGTTGGGATATGTTCTCATATATCCTTATTGATGTAAATTTTATGTCCAAGTGACGAGATACCCTTTTTTTTATCTCTCATCAACTCATTTTGATGTGACGCCGTTAGGCTGTCAATGGAACTTCTTAACCCAATTTCGATTTCATTGGGTTCAACATGTTGTTATTGAATATGTAATCCTTTGAATATGTGTGAATGAACTTTGATTATTTTAAACTTAATATCCACTTATATTTGGTGTATTCATTTTTCACACATAATTATGTAATTGATTTATCCTTAAACCAAGGATAACGTCTTTGTAAGGGACTTCGTCTCAATCTCCTTTCATTGAGGCATATTTCGTTTTATACAAAACTTTATTTTATACGGTGTATAAACCCCTTTGACTTTTACTTTTATACAAAAGGAATCTTTTTCTACGAAGCGTTTTACTAAACGACAAAAAGGAATGTTTTTTTAACGTACGCGGTGACAACGACCTTTTCCGCCGCCGTGAGTATTAATTGGTCTTTGGCTTTCTCAACAAGCCGTAATGTTTTTAGAATAAAATAAATACCATATACTCTTTTATGTATTTTGGTATTGAAAATGGTTTTGAAAAAGGATTCTATTATGATATATTGTGATTGAAATGTGGAAATGTTATCATTCCTTTATATTGGTTTTATGTTTTATGATTTTATACTGGTACTTGGACATTTTAACGGGTGGTTACGTTATAAACCATATGACGGGTGGTGCCGTGAATACCAGGACGGGTGGTTACGTTATAACCTCCAATGCATTGGGTATGGAAGTCGGTCGTATGGCTATTCCATTAAGTATGTATGGAAATTGGCCGTATGGCTACTCCATTAAGTGATATGTGTGGAAGTCGACCGTATGGTTATTCCACTTAAGTATGTTTATGTCCCATGTTACCTTTATATATGTTATGTGTTCTTTATATGGGTTTTATGGTAATCCTTTGGTTACAAAAAGGTAAGTAATGATACTTTTTTTTTCAGTGAAAAGTTTTTACTACTTCATGAAGGTGAAAAGTATTACATTGATAAAGTATTCATGGTTTACTTGTTGTTTTGAAAAACTAACAGTTTTCATTCTTTGTGTATCCCTTACTGAGCTTCTTATGCTCATCCCAAGTTTTGTGAAATGTTTTTCACAGGACATAGCATGGAATAGGGTCAAGGATGGGATCAAGGTAAATTCATGCTACCTAAAACATGGAACTATAAATGTTTCTTTTAAAGGGTTTTTATTTTATGGAAATTTAGTAGAAGCGACTACTTTGTAATCTTTTGAGATGTAATAGTTATGTCCTAATTTTCTAAAACTCTAAACCTGAAAAGATCCTCAATGTGAATTACTCATTTAATTAAATATTAAGTAAGCTTTAAGGCTGGGGCCTTATAATTTCCCCCCCAATAGAATGTTCTATCAATGTCACAACAATAAGAAGATCATTTTTGATTGAGGTTCTAAGGTGACACCCACAATCATCACCACTCAAATCAAATACGTACTCTCTATTATGCCATTATATTACTAGGGAACCCACAAGAGACCATAGGTCACATATATACTATGACACCATATAAGGATTCCTCTATATCAATATCATAACATCTCTTGATTGGCCTTATAGGCAATCCTCTAGAGACCCATTTCAAGGGAGAAGGTTTAAAGCACATCTCAATACTAAAATCATCACATGATGATATACTCACCCAAAACAACATCGATCTATCTAAGTAATACCCACCAACACTCATATATAATAGTGGGGGAGTAATACTCAACCCATGGTCTTCTCAACCATCCCAAAAGCTCTAAGAAACCATAATGTCATATGACAACATAATCAGGACAATAAATATCAACTCAACATTTTTCCAAATTCAAGGGGTCCAATGCACCCATCTTGGTATTCTATATACCATTAATTTTATTAAATTTTATTTATACTTATTAGGGTTTAAGTGTGATAGGGAATGCATATATAATCATGGCCTTGTCCATTGGAGGATGAGAAAATTATGTAAAGGAAATAAATATTCTCAATCCTTCCTTTTCATTATGATATTTTTGATAGTTTGTAGTTTTTTTCCATATTTTATGAATTTGGTTTCAAATGGTTTTAAAAATTATGGACGTAATTTAAATGTGTTAAAAGTTTTTTTGGTTATTAAAGTGGGTGTCTTGGAAATTATTTAATTATTATATTTGAAAGTGTTTTGGAGTTTTGAAAGTAATAATGAACTCTTTTATTAATTATTTATATTTCAGGATAATTAGAAATGTAATATTTTCATGAAATACTTACCAAAAAATAGGATTTTGATGTTTTTATAAAGGTAAGGGGGATTTTATTAAGGCTACATAAGATTAAGACTTGGTAATCATGAGTTTTGTAAGGGAAATTCACTTTTTATTCTATGGTTGTAATGGTAAAAATGATCTTCTAAGAGTTGCATAAAGCTTCTTCCTAGCTCTTGTTATGGTATGTCCAATTTTTCAATGGTTCTATAAAGGTTTCGTCAGCCCCACATAAGGGCAGTCCCATGGTCACATAAAGGTATCCGAAGTCTCATGTAAGGGAAATAACATGTCTCCCATACATGCGTAAGGGTAACCAACCATTTAAATTTTAAGACAATATTACCCTTTCATAATACATTATTGTTGAAAAAGAGTACTATATGAATTCTGAAGCTCATGTAATGATATTATAACCTTTAATATAGTCTTTTATGGTTAATCATCTGTGTAAGGGTAAATAAATGTATCCCTTATGTAATGATAGGGTTTCACGTATAGGTAGTGATAATTGATTAAAAATATTGATTTCCTTCCCAAAACTTATGAAAAATAATTTTCTAAAAATTTTATGAAAGAAATGATTAAATTAAATGGTTTTAGATTTTTAGTGGGTTTTAAATGTAATATTTGACCTTATATATATTTAGAACTCCAAAAATAGTCATTAGAAGAATTAATATTTAAATGTTTTTAATATGATTTTACTGGTGATGTAATATTTGAGTATTTGTGTAATTTAAATTACCAAATTTACACATTAGATTATCTCTTCTTTCAACTCAAGTTTGGGTGACCCAAACCTCTCCTTTTGAGATTTGTAATTCTATTACCAATTTTTTGAGGCTTCAACTATGTTTCCCTAGCTTCTATTATCTTATATTCTCCTATATTTTGGTGGTTCAACATGTAAGATTATTCTTATCCAAGTAGGGGATCTAAAACTTCAATTTTATTTTATATGAAAATGAGAATCCATCATGATTTATATTATTGGTTAATTTTTTTAATGATTAACTCTATTCAGATAAAAATCTAGAAGGAAATCAAATGATGAAATATTATATGATAATTTTTAAATTCTATAAGATGAAGATGAAAAGAATATAATGTATTACTATTAATTAAATTTTATTATTTATAGAATTTAAATATAAGATTATACTATGTAGAATATATTTTAATCTACTATTCTAGAAATTATCAAGGTAGAAGAAATAACTAATTTCATATAGTTTTCTAATTTTTTATTTCCTATGAAAATAATAGTATGGTGTGATGTTAAAATGATTAGATAATATTGATAATAATAATTATATAATTATGGATGTTAGTTTATTGAAATGTGAATTATCACATATTAATGATAAATAATACTTTTTGTTGCAAAAAATAATGGAATTGTTGGGTTTTTGATCGAATGTGCTCAATTTTACATCTTGATATTTACTTGATAGTGTGTTATTTATTTTTATTATTATTAATAATGGTTCATATTATAAGAAATTAAATTAAAAATTAAAAATTGAAATGCTTTTATTATAATAAAAGCAAGAAGTTGAAATAAATATCATTAAGATAATTGATATATTTTAGAGTATCCTAAGAAAGAACACTAAATTAAATATAAAATACCATTATATAGATATTATTATAGATAATTCTATTAGGATTTATTCATTATTAATTGGTTAATTAATGATTTTAATGAAATTTTTATGATAGCTTAAATAATTTCTTTTTGGTTGAGCATGGTCATTATTTTTTGATAAAGGATATGATGACTTATTGGATTTGGTTATATTTTCCTTTGATATAATGTGTGAAATATAAAATTTAATTTTTATTTTTTCTCTTGGGATTTAGTGACTCTACATGATTAATTGATAACCTTATGTGTTTTTAATTCTTGATGAGTATTGTTTTGGGATGACCATAGCTGTGATAGTGGCACATGGTACATATTATGATGATTTAATTATTAAAATAATTTGAGAGTTTGTGATTTATCATTATGATGATGCTTGAGGTGATATGAGGATTATGGATATAGAAATGATTGGAGCACTAAGACATACAGATTTGGGGAATGAGAGAAGAAAACCAGTGGAGAAGTGTTTGTGGGGTACCCATTTAGGTATATATATATATTCAATATTTTGGATTTACTTATGTGAATTATTTAGTGAGTTATCCATGGTGGGGATTATGAAACATTAGTATACTAATTTAGGTGTTGAGTTAGTTTCATTTTTTTACTAAATGGCCCTTAATATGTTTCTTTCATATTTTTCATGAGCAGTTTCAAGGAGGATAATTATGAGTAAATTTTTTATGGCCACCCTTTGTATATATGAAATATTTTTAGTCCAAGATGTGCTCATAGGTGATCAGTCTATACATTACTAGTTTGAGGAGTTGTTAAGGAGCTATTAGAGCTTCATTGTCACTTCTAAGGATTATATATTTAGTATTTTATTTTTTGTGGTTTCTGTTTTATGTCATTACATCTTGTATTGAGATTTCATATTTATTTATTATAATAAGGATATTTTGGGAGGTTGTTATCATCTTATCGCATTCTACTCAAATATTTATGAGCTTAATTCCTCCCATATGTGTGACTATATACACTTGGTTCCTTTCACTGACCTATGGCCTATTATTGGTAGGATTTAGATGTTATTATATTCATTTATCCATTATCTTAATAGGATAGGTACCTTTGGAGGGAGAAGATCATGATAGAGTTGAATTAGATGTGATTGTTGAGATATAGGATGGAGTTTAGAATTCAGTAGTAGTGAGGATACATGGGTTGGAAGGGAAAAATATATATTCTAGGCTTAGTATGTGATAAAAATATGGGATTCTAACAAGGAATATATTTTATTATACCATATGATTTGATTCAAGCACCTTCATATTTACTGAACATGTTTTTCAAATTTATTTTTCTTGCGAGTTAGATACATAGGGAAGGATCATGAATCACGATAGTATGCACCTATGATTAAAATAGGTATACAATGGAAAAAAAGATAAAAATTAATTAATTAATAAAAATTAATAATATTTTTTTATCTTGGGTTTAATGTCAATAATGTTTTTTATTATATAAGAATGGAAATAGGTTGACATCCTTGTTAGGTTCATTAAAAAGTTTCTCAACAATATATAGCATAAAAACTACCAAAAAGTGGACACCAACAAAAAAATTATTTGGGGAGGATACTTTGAGAGTTCAAGAGTTATATTATATAGAATTTTGAGTCATCAATTTCAGATCATGGGATAGGGTTTTTGTTGGAGGAGGTGGAAATAGACTTTATTTATTATTTTCACATGGATAGAGTACTAGGTTTCATTGACTATGATGCTGCTGCATGAGTTAGTTTAAAATTAGTGGTTTTTATTCCATGAGGTTTTTGAGGATTCAACTAATTTTTTAGATTAGTTTGGAGATTAGTTTTAGGCTAAGTTTCTTTTATCAACCGCATTGGTGGCCTTTCATAGACTAAATTTACCATTCATTTGAGAATATATGAATTATAATTTTGATGTATTTAGAACATTTAATTACCTTGTAGATCCTAAAACCCTTTTATTATTATACCCTTCAAGTGAATGAACTTGATTATCACCATTCATTTATTTCTATCCCTTCTGAAGGTGTTTGTATACAACTACTCATACAATCAATTTAAACCCACCTATTAAATTCTTGAACTATGATTATTTATACAAATTTAACCAATAGTTTCCAAACCTCCCCTATTGGTATTTAGAGATGGTAAGTATAATTAATTCATTTGGAATGGTTTTAAAACAGATATATAGTCAAGGGAAATGGTTTCTCTGACTTTTACATATAATCCTATACTCTCCTCCAAGTCTCATTGTGGTGTAGATTTTGTTTGATGTAAGGGGTTATTTTGTGTCTTCATTTTCTTTAATAAATATTCTGTTCACTTGGTCTAGGTGATATGAAACTTGGTTTAGGAAAAAAATAGTAATATTTTCTTTGATTTTATACATTTTATAATATTAATATTTTCTATTTATATTGAGAATTAAATTATTATATGTGGTTAGTTGTGAATATGATTTTTTTATATTGTTACTATGTACTTGTATGGTTATACCCATAAAGGATTTTCTCATACCATTAAATTATGTTTTATTATCGATCATATGAAGAGATATAACACTTAACCAATTATGAAATTCTATTTTTTATGTTTCATGTCATATACTGAATTGGTTTCTTTAATTTTGAATTTTTAAGTAGTGATTTTAAATTTGTTATGATAATGGTAGAGCTCTGTTATATTAATAAAAATAATTTGATGAATGAATTTTAGTTCTCCATATATGTAAGTTATTTTATAAATCATGTTAAACATGGTAAGAAAGATATCCCAACTATATGATTTAGATATATAAAAATTATAAAATTGTTTAGTATTAAAAATGTTTTAGTTTTAAATTATAGTAGTGGGTGGATATATTAAATCCCATGATGCATGAGGAATTAAATTAATTTATTGACTTGTTTTATTGGTTTAATATCTTGTAATATTTTTTATAAAAAATGTACTTTGATAAAGTCATTAATGGAAATTTTCTAAATGATGTTTAACAATATTAAGTGATACTCACTTTGATAAATTGATTATGTAGATATAATATTTATTAAGTAAATTATAACCCTTATTTTAAGAAACTCTCTTTTATTTAAAAATTAATTCAGAATAATATTTTGGATGTTTTTTCAAATATAAGATTTTGAATTATTTTTATAAAGAAACATTAAAAAGATTTTCATTTTAATGTTTATTAACCTACAAAATTTTCAATTAAAGAGGTTTATTGAATGTTTGTATTAGCTTGGTTTTCAAAAATAAGATGTTTTAATATACACAGGTGTGACATATGCCTTTCATGTGAGGGAATGGATCCACATTATCTATGTGGTGAAAATATATCTCAAAGGGTTATAAATTATCCCATGTAGTGTTTCAGAATTGATTTTAAGGAGTGTTTTGTTAACAAATAATCTTACCCCCATATGTGTTAACGTTTCTGGTTAGAACTGAGGTCATTTATCTTATTCGAAGTCTTATATCACTCCCATCTCTGATCAACCTTTTCATCAACATTTTCATATTCTGGAATTCATTGTTTGAAATATTTGGCTTCCTACATCCACAATTTTTCTTCATATTTTGGCTCCTACTACATCGATTAGCATTCATGTGGTGGTCTATAGATCTTTTAAGCAGTGGTGGTTTGGCATTTGGGTGGTGGTAATTTGACTGTTTTAGAATATCTCAAGGGAGGCAGTACTTGATGGACATGTGGTGGCTTATATTTCCTTGGTAAGAGATGTGTATTGGTTCAACGTTTGGTTCTTGAATGATTGTTTGGGGTCATGTGAGATAGGGTGTGGCGATCTCGAGGAAAAAACCGGATAATTGAGTTTATTGGGGGGGGATGATCTAGTTACCCTCTTAGTTTCAAGTGATAATGGTGATGGAGGATTCCCCGATAAAGTGAGTCATTGGTGTTTATTTATAGTAATTTTACTACTCTGGTCTTCTAGTTGTTGGTTTAAGAGTTCTGAGGATGTTTGGGACTTGTTTTTTGATGAGGTGGCAGATGTCTCTATGGGCTTTGGATATGGTTTCATCATATTTGGATGTATTTATATCTTCCTAAAGGTACTACAGGGTCGGTGGCCCCAAAAGTGGGATGATTGTGCTGACACCCATTATTTAGACATCTGTTCTCAATATTGTATGGATGAGAATTCTGAATCAATGTTATTCATTTCTTTTGGTCTTAATTTTCATTGCATTAGGTTGACTTGATGAGAGTTCTACATAACCTTCGTCGTGTGGAAGACTCTAAAGAGATATAGGTGTGATGGAATCTATCATATATTCCTTTTCTCACTTTTTAATGTTGAACGGGTTCCCTTTTTCATAGTGTTTATAGATTGACACAATTTCTTGGCGGGGGGGGGGGGGGGGGAGCATTTTCATTAACTTATTTTTCTGCTACAATATCTGTAGGGGAGGGGATGAAATTTTTTCCCATACATATCTTTTTTTGTTTTCGTATCATTAGACAAATAAGAACACTCTTGAACCTTCTTGTCTACTTTCATTGGTATTTTTCCTTTTTTTGTAATGGGTTCCCTCTTAATACATTTTTTAAAATAGGTTCTGTTGTTTTAATTTTTAATAAATGTGACATTACCATCAACCTATTTATGAAGAAATAAATTTATATCATGTAAAGAATCATTACAATTTTTTTTATGAATTTAAATCCCTAACCAATAATAAATAATGAAATTTTATAAGAATAATATATAAAATTATTAATAAATTATTACCCAAGCCTACTGTCTACTTTTTTTAGGATATGATAGACATGATATATTCTAAATGCTATGAATTAAATTTGAAAGCATGATAAGAGTTGGTAAAAAATGAATAAATTTTCATTTGATAACATGAGTAAGATAATTTTTTGAAGTTCCAAATATAATAATTATTTATCCTAAATTATGTTTCTATATTTTTGTTAAAATCATTATGAAGTGATTTTTTTGAATATATTTACCTCTATAGTTTTTTTCTATGTAATTATTTTTTTAATTTTTACAAATTAATTAATATATTTTCTAGTAATTATTGTGTTGATCCTTTTATGATCATGTGACCTTAAATAGGAACTATAGACACATATTCATGCTAAAAGATCCAATGTTTTTTATTGTGATAAGATATATGAGATTGATTATCCTCCTTGGTGATTTTTTTTAATGGCCTTGTTCTTATTTGAGAAGAATCTCTCATAGGAGAGTTTTCTAAGAGTGTGTTATGGATGATGTGAATCATTATCTTTTCTCCACTATTGTGGTTTTTGTGTTTCAATTATAGAGGGAAATTTGATAGGTATCTCAAGGTATGGTTAAATTATATGACTTCCCCTTTCTCTCTCCTTTGTAGTTTTTTCATTTAATTTTCAATGATTTTAATTTTTTGATATTTATGTAATGTAAAGGTCAAAAATATTCCTAGGAAGCCCATTTTCATTCTAATGTGTCTATTAATTTTTAAAAGTTTTTATTTTTTATGAAGTTAAATTTAAATTGTTTTGAAAATCATATAATTAATTTAAATGATTTTAAAGTCTATTGGAAATATTAAAGTGGTTGTTTTGGAAATGATTTAATTTTCTTTCAAGAATTTATGAAATTTAAAAGTAATAATGAAATATTTTATTAATTATTTTTATGTTATATTAAAAATAAATTTATTATTTTCAATAAATACTTACCCTTACACATAATTTTTATATTTTCTATAAATTTAAGATATTTTTACTAAAGGTTACCTTAGGGTAAGACTTGGATTACATGAGTTTCATAAGGGGGATTCCATTTTTATTCAATGTGTGTAAAGGGAAAAATGATCCTTTATCTACTATATGAAGATCATTACAATCTAATTTAATGGTAAGTATGAGTTTTCCAAGGATGTATATAGGTATCTTTAGCCCCACATAATGTTAGTGCCTATCTATTGTAATGGTAACCAAGTCTCACATTATAATAATATCGAGTTTCCAATGCCCACATTGGGGTGAAAATCTACTTAAAGATAAGTCTATGTTTCCCTCACACAACATATGATTATTATGTAATGCGACTCACTGAATATTAAAGCCCATGTATGGTTATCCCAACCTTTCCTAAACCTTTTTAGGGAAAAAAATGTATATGGTTAGAACCATTATTCCTATATATAGTAATAAGGTGCTATATATGGGTAGAAAATGTTTCTTAATACTCTATATTACCTTATTATATCCTTCTATAAAATAACATTCAAAATAATTTTTGAAATAAATATTGAAATTTGTTGGTTTTGATTTTGTGAAGGGGTCTAAATATAATCATCAACCTTCTATAAATTTATACCTCTTAAAATAGTTACAAGAAGAATTAAAATTTTATTGAATTGTAATATAAATTTAATGAGTATTTAATATAAGATTATCTATGCATTTTGAAATACTATATTTACTACATTTGAGTATCTCCTCTTTTCCCCTAACAAGGGTGACCAAAACCTCACTTACCTAGATCATTGATCCCTTTTTAAAATCATCTGAGGCTTCTTCTCTGTTTCTTATGATGCTACTATCTTATTCACTCATATGTTATTTGGTTGTAGTGTGAACAATTATTCATCTCCATGTAGTGTATCTTGTACTTATCCTTTAGTTTTTTTGTGGAAATTTGAATCAATTAATTTTTAACTTATTCGTTTAAATGATTGTGATTAAGAATAATAGGATAGATATCTAGAAAATAATCACATGATAGAAGATTTTATGGAAACCTATTAATTAAAAATGATAAAGATGAAATATATGAAGTGTATTTCTATTAATTAAATATTTCTATGTCTAGAATTTAAATATATGTTTAACCTATGATTTTCATATTTTTTTCTATTATTCTCAAATTATCCACGTGATAAAAATATATAATTGCTTTCTATTTTCTAATTTATTTTTATATAAAAATAAAATGATATAATGACATGGTGTTATACTACTTAAATAATTTTGAAATGAATTGTTGTATAATTTTGGATATTATATGATTGAAATGTAAATTATCACATTTTAACGATAATGAATATTATATGTTGCAGAATTAAATGAATGGTCAGGTTTTTTTATCAAATGTATTAATTTTTTCCTCTTGATATTTACTAGAGTATCTTATCTATGGTTATATTTTTAAGTACGATTGATGTGGTTTTAAATTAAATAACATCATAGAGATGGTAATTCATTTATTATAATAAAAGAGGCATCTTGGAATAATTATCATCAAGATGATTGATATATGAAAGAGAATATTAAGGTGGAATGCTTGATTAATTAAATAATATTTATCCTCAGAAAATAATATGACTAGAGTTACTTGGATTTTTTCATTATTAATCGATTAATTGATCAAAATAATGAAAATTTAAGATTTCTCAAATCATTACTTTTGGGCCTTTCTTGCCCATCAATGTTTTATAAAGGATAGAATGACTTGTTGTTTTTTCCAAATTTTCATTTAAAAATAAGCATGAAAAAATAAATTAAATATGTATTTTTAAAATGTGTACTTAGGTCCTTAACATGATTTATTGAAAACATTTTGTGGTTGGAATGCTCGACCAGTAATGGGTGTCTATGGATGAGGAAATGATAGTGGAACGAGTTACTAGTTATGATTATGTGGTGATTCAAATGGGTTGGGAGTTTGGGATTTCACATTATGATAATGATTATAGTGATATGATACGGAAGAATACAAATTTTATGGGAGATCCATGACATATAATGATGGGGAATTATAGGAGAAAACTAGTTTCCAAGTTGTAATTCTATTCCCACATATATATATATGTTACCAATATTCAGGTTATACTTCTTTGTATTATTTATCGAGTTATCCACAATGGGGATATGAAATGATTAGTATACCTATTTAGGTTACCAATTTTTTTCTTTTCCTTACTCATTATAATTTATCATAATTCTTTCACATTTCTCATGAGATGTTTCCAAGATGATCCTACTAAATATACATGTTATGATCTTCCAATGTATATATACAACATTTGTTGGGTTAACAAGATCTTGTAAGATATCAAACTAGACATTACAATTTTGTGGAGTAGTTTAGGAGATATTTGATATTTTTTGTCACTTATAATAAATATCTATTTTGTATTTTATTTTCGATTATGCCATTTTTATATCATTAAATCATATATTGGGATCCCTTATTTATTTATTATGAAGAGTTTTGGTTGGTTATTCTCCCCCTATATTTTACATCTCAATTATTTAGGATGTAAATTCCTTCAATGTGTATAATAATATACCCTCAATTCTTGTCCCCAACCCGTGGCCTATTAGAGGAATTATTTTAGAATCATTATATCGATTTCTCCATTTTTGACTTAGAAGGGGTTCCTCAAGAGGGGAATGGTTTTGAGAAATCAAGGTAGTGCATAAGTACCCATCATGGCCCTTGGAACATTGTTCAAACTATATGAATCTCACTTTAATTTAAAACAAATCTTTTAGAAAAGGGCTCTATCTTTCATGTGGTGAGACTGAACAATTCATGTTCTGTAATATTAAAGAGTAACTCCATAGGGGTATGTACATGGTAAATCTGACCTAATTTATGAATCCATTTTATTTTTAATCATTCCTTGGATTCTATTTACCATTATTTTCCAAGTTTAACCAGCCATCATCTACCATTACAAGGTCATATATTAGGTACAAACATAGGAATTAATTAATTATACTAAAAGTATAATTAATAAAAAAAAAATTAATTAAATTTAAAAATTTATTTCAAAATTAATAAACAATAAAATATCACTTTGTTCTCCCCAACATTGAAACCACAACCAACCGAAAAAGGGAGGTCCATAACGCAATACATAAACCATACCAGAAAAAATCCCTATGAACTATCACCAATTAAATAAGAAATTTCATACCATTTAGGAACCAATACTTAATAAATTTATAAAGTGAAGAACCAAAATAAAAATTATATGAGACATCTTATAGAAACAATCTCAGAATTTCATCATTCTACTACATAAGAAATCAACATTTCCATTTGATTATTCTATTATGATTCAGTGACATCATCTCCCAAATACATTAATGGTTCACTCAAAACTATATGGAAACAATCTCAGGATTTCACCATTGACTTAACCACATTAATTTAGGGACATAAAAAAAATATTTCATTTCCATACAATCTGAAGACCTTTTATTTTTAGAGTTTTTGAGAATTAGGAAAAACATTAACTAACAAAAATTTGACCTTATTAAACAAATTAAAATTCTTATAATTATATAAAAATATGATTAATCCATAATAGTTCTTAGATATCCCTCAATAATTATTTACATTTATACCTTTCTAGACACATATTATGTATTAAGTTTCATCTTGGCCAAGGGAAAAGGAAATATGACAAATTGGTGAGCTCAGATACTCAGTAAGATTGAACATAAGTGATAAAATAGAAAAACATAAGTGAGAATAATATAAATATATGGATAAAATTAGGATATATAAGAAAATTATACCCAACAAATCATAGATCTTAAATTCGAGCATAATATATTAATACCTCAATAAAATTACTAAAATCATAGAAACAACTTATACTTGAATTTTATGGAATATACATAAGCATAAAAATCCTAACATAGTGGATCTGATATCACAACCTATTTCTCTTAGTGGATAAAGATTCACTCACCTTTTCCCAAGGTGGATTAGGCTTCACACACAAAATACTTTTTTGTCTTAGGCATCACTCACCAATTTTCCATAGTGAATCAAGAATCACAACATTTTTCCCATTTTGGACTGAGCATCACTACTCATTTCAACATTATATCATGAGATATTAATATTTACCTAATGCAGTATATGTCTTTATAGGTACCACCCAAATCTTTAATATTAACCATACACATGTTCTCTAAAAGAAAATATCAAACCATTAAATCATTAAAACCCATAAAGAAGAATGGATTTCATGAAACTTTCCAATGAAAATATTTTTCATTTTATGGTATAAATAATCCATGGAATAAATAATGGTTTAATATTTTTCTCAAAATTATTAACCTAAGAAAATAATTAATAATTCCATTAATAATAATAACATGAAAAATCCATTGAAGATAAATAGGTATCCAATGATTTTCAGTAACTTTATAGTAAAATAATTTTCAATTAAGATAACAATGAATATGATAGATACACAATTTAAATAAAAAGTATAAAATTAATAAAATATGTTCCCCATAAATAAATGAATGGAGAAAAGGTAAACACTCTTCAATCAATGGAATTAAAAATATTTGCTTCACTAAGAAATGTCAATGGGGGAAAATCCATTCATTTTCATAGTGGTTGTTTAGGAATGAAAAAAGGAAGTGATGTATAATATCATTCCTATAAAATAAAATTAAATAATCCATCATGAGAAATAAAGTGTTTGGATGAAAAATAACATATCCCCTGTATAACAAATGAACCTTTTAATGATTCTAATATAGAAGAAAAATAGAATTGAAAAAAATTATTTGGACAGTTTCAGATAAGAAGATATTAATAATTGTGTTGTTTAATAGAGAGAGTTAAATCTACCAAATTATAATTATTTTTATTGATTAGATAAAAAATTACATAACATAAATCCTAAGATTTTAAATCCTTTTGAATATAAAAGGTAAATTGGGGTTGAAATCTTAAATGAGCGTTTGGAACATATTTTTAACATTGTTGTGAAATACACCCATTCATATCCCTTTCAAAAATAACTTTTTAAATGGTATTCTTAAAGATATTTTAAACATTTTCATTTGAAAATAATATAAAATATTAGATACTTTAAATTTCCAAAAATATTTCTATAATAAATTTGGATCTGAAGAGAAAAAATTTATTTATGATAGAAACCTTTTTAACGCTATGTAATTACCTTTATTGAAAAACCAAATATTTAAAAGAAACATAAAATATTATTTCTATTAAAAAATAATTTTACCAATTTGGATTATAAAATACCATAAAAAAGTATTTGGATGGGCAATCCATGCATGGAATAACAAGTTTGATGATAAAATTTTATAACTCAATGAAGGGATATTTGATTTAATAATGTCCATTTTGGGTAGTAAGCACAATGAAATATGAAATATTTGGAAACGGGTTAATTTGGTAAAAATGTAAACAATGATAGAGTACCTAATAATAAAATTAATGTGCAGAATGTTTCTATATTTTGTGAATTATGTTTGATATAAGGATCACAAATTAATGAATGGAAACCGAGTTACAGACAAATCTTACGACTAGTGTAACACTTAAGTCAAATAAAATTTGAAGAAAAGAACATGATTAGGCTTAGTATATCCTAATAATTATAAGGAAATTAAGAATATAAAATTATTTAGATTAACAATAAATAATAAAATATATAAATGAAACATTGTTTATAACATGAAGCACATCTTAATAAATCATAATCAAGATGAAGAAAACTATTAACTTGTATCCTTACTTAGACAACTACACTCTAATATCCCCAATTTTTGGATTATATTCTTTGAAAAGGGGGTTAAGACATTAAGAGATTACAGTTTGATAAGATAAAATTTTCTAGAAGGTGGTTAAGATTTATTATGAGAGGGTTTGGTAGATTTTAGGTTGAACTAAGGTGGTCGTGGTGTGAGGGTAAATGAGAAGAGGGGTACTCCTATTATAAGTGAAAAGGGATGATATTTTTGTAAATACCCAAAATTTTTATATAATTTCATGTAACTCTAAAATAACATGACTCCAAAATTGGGAAAAAATGGATATGAGAAGAGATAGGGATAATAAATAACTCAACCACCAATTATAACACATTTTTTGAACCATTTTTCTACTCATTGTGATTATATTGTTTTACTTTTACAAATTTATCTTTAACCTTGGTAACCAATTTTTACAAACGGTAACTTAGAATTTATGCTCCAAACTAAAATAGCCCTAATTAAACAATTTTTAACTACTAATTCAAAATTTTATATCAATTTTATTATAATAAATTTCAATAAGTAAAAAAATAATAATTTAAAATACTAAATGTAAAAGGTATTATAAACAATATTTATAGAAAATACCACTTATGTTAAAAAATATTAATTATAGGGTTGTAAAAAAAATCAATTTTTTTTAATTTATAATTTTTCCTATAGAATAAATATTCTTTCCGAAAATTAGTATTAATTAATTTTCAAATCAAACTTACGAACAAATAATTCCATAAATTAAATGGTATTGGTGAAGATGATATATTTCTCTATTCACCTTAAAATCTAGCAATCTAGAAAAATTATGAAAAACTATAGTAGGATAATAATATCATTATGAATAATAAAAATTAAATTAATTTTTCCAGGTTGACATTCTAAAATTTATAAATTTTAATTTTGAATAAAATTATATTTAATATAGAAAAATGGTTTTTATTAGAATATAACTTTTTAAAATTTTATATTATTTTAAATTTTTGTAAAACACTAATCAAGATTGTATTAATAAATCAATATTATATTTTTTCATCATCATAATTTAGTATCTATATAATTAGTTTCATTTTATAAAATATTTAGTTTACAACAAGATAAATTGTTAGTAAAAATATTAAATTAAGTTTTTTTGTAAAATAAACATTATATATAAATATATATGAATATATTTCATAATTCGATTACTCCAATTCATACCTATGAATTAAATTTATTATATTAGAATAAATATTTAATATTATATATATATATATATATATTCTAAGAATTATTTTTTGTTCGATATTGTGTGTGGAGAAAGCTATAAAAAATATTTGACAAAATTAAAAGAAAACATATATTAAAATCCCGTGTCATTAAATTACACCCAAAATATATTAAATTCTCAAAATTTTATTATTATCAAACTAATTAAATTAGGTGAGTTAATTCATGACGTATTCATCATTTTTTAAATAACTTATAATATTCCATCTAGCTTACACTATTAGGCTATGTCATGTTACATGTTTTTCGTCAAAAAAATTATCCATTCATATAATATTTTTATATGTAATGTTTGTTACCATATACTCTCCATAACCATACTCTCAATAAAATATTTAAATATCAAATACATTAATACATTTCAAGATTATAAATTCCATTAAATAGTAACTCTATATTTAATCCATAAATGTATTAATCACTAGTTAATAATGTCAAAAACTAATAAATTTATATCATTAAACATTTTTTTTAATATTTACACAAAATATAATGGATTTTTTTCATTAAATAAATAATCAATTCAAAGGCTAACAATATTATCTATCTTTATTTTCTCTAATTAAATCAACCTAGTATTACCTCAACATCAACCATATATTAAACATAGGAGTTATTCATACCTCAATCATGTGTTCCCAAATAGTTATCCCCTAAATTTAACCTTGTAATAATGTCAGTTTTAAAAATTGTAGATAACAAAAAATATGTTTCCAATATTTTAATGAATAATTATTGGATATGAATCCCTAAACGTTTCACATAATTTTCATAACCTTTTAATTATTCTCAAATATCATCAATGAATATCAATCACTAATGAAAATATAAGAGATTATAATGAATTAATTTATATTATGATATCTACCTCACTCCATTAGGTATGACTTTTACACTAACATTTTCCATCATGATATGAACATACCAAAATTCTCAACCATTAAATTATAATACCTTATTCAGTTATAAGACATACAAGTTTCAAGATATATACATTTTTCAGATTCATTTCCATTTTACTATTTTAAAGAAATACTCAAACCCAAAGTGGGTTCCAATAAAATCAAGTTAAATAATCATATAAATAGGAAAACTCAATCCTAATACATCTTCACTAATTACACCTTCATTTAATCTATTTATATTTTTAGTTTAGTTATTTTTCTTTATATTAGGTTCTCCTATATTTATTAACCAAATCCCTTAAAGTTATTATTGAATAAATCCTTATTAATGGTTTGTGAAGAGAATATGATAAACCAAATAATATCCCTAAAGAGTTTTTAGGTGTGAAATCATTAATCTAGTCATCCTATACTAGAGAAATGGTCGATTTAATGTTCAACCAACATTTTTAGGGGTAATTTCCCCTAGGTGAATCTGTGACATAACCACCTCTACTTTCTATTATGTAGACATGGATTTAATTTAACGGAGAACAATAAAATCACTACCATAGAAATTCACCACAATGTCATCCTATATTTAAACATATCAATTATACTTTTCCCTATTAATTTCAATAAATTAATCTTATCCTAATAAAAAAATATTCTATATTTCCTAAACTGACCTAAAGGGGTTCCTATTTATTTAAAATAAGGACAAAACATAATTGATCAAACTTTGATGAAATTTATATCTCCAAAATTATCATCAACTAATAAAATAAAAATACACAAAGTTATCTAAACCCTTATCTAATAACAACCATAATAGCCTATACATGTGACCACTCAAAATATATGAAAAATTTAAAATTTATCATTTGAATACATTAATAAGAAATTAAAGGTTTAGAGTTTTTTTATTATAATTGAGAAATTATATTAACTAAAAAAACCCAAATCTTTTGATTGATGGATATTTTACCATTATATAAAAAGTTTCTTTATCCATAAATTTCCTTCAACATATCCCCAAAATTCTTCACAGGATTCTATTTTAAACACATCTAATCTATTTTTTTCTTAAACCAAGGAAAAGGAAACATAAGAAAGACATGATATTAGATTTTATATTAGGGTAAACACAAGGAATAATAATCAATGATCATAAGATAAAAAAATATAAGAATATGGGTATAATTAGGACACATAATAAATTTATAACTAATAAATCATAGATCATAATTCATTATATAGCATAAAATATGACATAAAAATAATGCATATTATAGAAATAATTTAATGCTTGATATTTCTATTACACATATAAGCATAGAAATCTAGACATAGTGTAACAAGTATAAAAAATTGTTTCCCTTAGTGGATCACACTTTACTCCCCAATTTTCCTTGGTAGATCATAATAAACACACACATTTCCCTTGGTGTATTTGTGATCAATCAACTATTTTCCATTGAAAATCAGGCATTGAAGTTAATTTCCCATTTTTTATCGATTATAAATACTTTTTTCACCATTATCTCACAATATGTAAAGATTTTCCTAATGCATTGAGGGTCATATAGGGAATAATAGTCACTTAATGATTAAAAACATACATATGTGGAACAAGAAAATATCTTATCATTACTCATTAATACCTAAGAATAATAATGGGTTTCATAAAACTTTAAAATTAAAATAATTCACCTTTATAGCATAAACAATCCATGGTGATAAAATAGGATTTATTAAACACATCATAAATATCCCATGGAAAGATAATGTATTTCTTATAATTTTAAAATGTAATCTCAAAAGGAAATAATTAATAATCCAATTAATAATCATAACATTATAAAATTATAGAAATTAAATTTGTATCAAATAATATTCAGTGACAATTTAGGTAAATACCCTTTGACAAAGATAATGAAGAATATGATATTTACATCATATAGATAAATGGTGTATGGTTCAGAAAAAAATTTCCAAAATCATTCGATGAATGGAATTTATTTAAAAAAACATTATTCAAATTAATAAAAAATATGGTATTCATAATGAAAATGAATTATAAAAGATGCTATTCCTATTTATGGTGGATTGATAGGTAATAAAAAGGTAGTGATGGATCATATCACTGATAGAAAAGAATATTATATAAACCATATAGAGAAAGAAGGTGGTTAGTTGATAAATAAAATATCCATATTGTAACAAATTAAACAAAGAATGATATTTTAATTGATAAAAAACATCCTTACAAATGATTTATTTTAATTATATTACACAATATTGGATTAAATTTCGAATTTTTAGATACCCTGAGTTCAATCCACCAAATTATAAATATACAAATTTTTTTGAGAATAAATAATGTAACATAAATCCCTTTAGTGTATATCCTTTTCAATATGAAAAATTAAATGGTTATGGAAACTTAAAAGAGTGTTTTCAAAACATTTTTAATGTTTATGTAACATACAAACCTACATGTCACTTTTAAAAGTAAATATTGAAAATATGAGGTGAATGATTTTATAATTATTTACCTTTAAAAATAATCTTTAATAATGGATCATTGAAAATGAAATAAATATTTATATAGGAAATTTTGAGCCAAATATAAAATATTTTTTTATAAAATCAATAATTTTAATACTTTGAAATTACCATTGTTCAAAACCCACATTATAAAAATAGTAATAAAAGCTTAATTATATTAAAATATAATTTTCAAAAATAGTATTATAAAATAGAAAATTTAAAATTATCTGGTGGGATACCTAAATCATGTAAGAACATGTTTTATGATAAAATTTATATTCATATAATTAAGATTTAACTTACCAATTTCCCTTACATGAAACATACTCCATCAATATTGAAATATTTGAACAGGGGTTTATATGGTTAGAATATAAGAAATGGGAGAAGAACACATAATAAAATGAAAGGGAATAATTTTCCCAACATATATAAAATAATATCAAGAGAATGATCATTATTAAAATAACAAAAATTGAGTTATCAAAAACTCGGATGAGTAGGGTAAAACTTATGTCAAAAGGCATTTGAGGGAAAGAACTTTATTTGGATAATAATATCCTAATAATTATAAGTAAATGAAGTATAAAATATTTTCAGATAGAAAATAAATAGAGCAACATAAAAAAAGAAACATGGTGGATAAAATAAAACAATTCTCAATGAATCAGAATTGACAATAAGAAAACCCTTATCTTGCTTCTCTGCTTAGTAAAATTCACTCCAAGCTCTAATATTTTTAGATTATGTACTTTAAAAATGGGGTTTATATTTTTTATGCATGGAATTATAATAATATAATAACCTATTAATGGTTGTTAGAAAATTGTAGAAGAGGGTTGGGAATATTTTGGGCTGAAATAGGGGGTTAGTGGAGTGAGTGAAAGTGAAGAGATGAGTGCTCCATTTATAACTGAAAAGGGATGTAAATTTTCTAAACACCCAAATATTTTTAATAATGGGATGATACCCTAAAATAATGTTATCCAAGAATTAGGAAATAATAGAGAGGGTAAGATATAAGGTCAACAAATTCCTCCACCACCCATTTCGACACATGATTTAAACATATTTTCTGCACATTACCAATATATTTTATCACCTTTACCATTTTAGATTTTAATAGGGTGACTGGTTTTTACCTTAGATAAGTTATCCATAATTTAAAATAATAAAAAGGTCCAAATTGAATAATTTTTTCCTATTGATTCAAAATTTGAAAACTATTTTATTTTAATCAATTTTTGAATGTGATAATAATTAATTTCTAAATAATATATATAGAATGTAGTAAAAACAATTTTTTTTTAAAAATATCACTCATTTTTTAAAATTTTATCTTTAGGTTTTTGAGTAAAAGTCAACATTTTTAAATTTTTAAATTTTATTTATAAGATACATATTTTTACAAGACAATTATTTTCATAAATTATAAAATCATACTTATAAACTAGAAATTCCATCAATGGCACAATATTTCTGAAAACGGTATATTGAACTATTTACATTAAAATAAATATTTCTAGAAAAATAATAAAATTATTATAAGATAATATTTTAATTTTTAATGTAAAATTAATTTTCCATTTATCTTTATAAAATATATAAATTTAACTTTTCAAGAAAATTAAAAACCATAGAGAAAAAATATTTTTTTTGGAAAATAAATTTTAATAAAACGCGTTTCTCTTAATATTAATATCTATAAAAAAATAATAAAATGTAATTTAATCAATAAATATTATATTATATTTATATCAACATTTAACAATAATATAAACTGTTTCTTTTATTAATTGTGCAAAACATAAAATTATAGATTCTTAAACAATATAATGATCTAAGTAAATTTGAATAAAATAGACTCTATATATATATAAATATGTCTCATGATTCCATTAATTCTATTAATACCAAAAAATTCATTATATAGTCTTAGTAGAAATATCTAACATTAATAATGTATATATATACACAAAGAGATTTTGTTTTCGTTCGTTGTTTGATGCGGAGCATGTTACTGAACATATTTGACTTAATTAAAGGAAAACATGTATTAAAATATTAGAATTTTATATTTTCCACCAAATAATCATCATTATAATTCCTTAAACAATATAGATAACCAAATGAGGAAGTAAAGGGAGACACTCTTGACCATGCCATGAAGAAATGAGGAAAGAGAGGGGGTAAGGGTTTAAGGGTCGGAGGGGAAAAATTGCTAATTTATCATCTTTTTCAAACCATATGGTTTGGTGGCATGATTTTAAAAACCACGAGTCAAATATAAAGTTAGAAATATAAAATTATACCAGTATCTCATGGTTTGGATGAAAGGATTACCAAACCATGTACTAACTTTGAGAAACGCCTTCTTACCCTATCTGTGTTTATCATATTGTTTATTTTTAGCCATACTAAAATTGTGTGCCAACCCCTTCAAAAACATGGCTGCGTATTTTAATCTAAAATAAAAATGGTTACCACCTTAAAATTCACTAAACATGAAAAATAAAAATTTTATTCTTAAAAAGAAATGATAACCCCCTCATGCTATGGGTGCTTCCCATTTTCCCCTAAACCATGCATACAAAAGCATGCACCAGAATACTAAAAATCAAAATTACCATTTAGTTTGTAACTATAAAAGGATAATAATTTTACAAACTCCCCTATATTTAAATTCACATCCTTAATATGTATCTATTCTAATTAAACCATAAATCTTGACCTATCACGACCGTTAAAGCATCACAAGCTCCCTATGGTCTATATGTGAACGTCAAACATAGTCAAACTGTGTAACTCCTAACACAAGGTTTACAATTGATAATAACTCTATATATTGTTTGTAACACTCACCAATATAATCATATATCACTCACTCACTGATTTATATATTTATAAACCTTAGTGACATCGATTGTTTATCCAATGGCTTGTGGTTCTTTCCACCATAAGTCTTAGATTATATTCCCCAATTCTAGTCCATGGTACTTTCCAAAATTTTAATTGCCAATAAAAACACATTATTAGTTTTATATCAACCTTAGATCATTTAAATCATCGTAACCAATGTTCATAATTGAATCTTGGTATAACTCCCTAGTTTGGTTCTTGACTAACCAAACTTTTCACTATGTTATCACCCTAAACATGGGAACATCCCCGATCTGAATCACACTCATATCATATCAAATTTATCTGTATTTTGTTAACAATGCACAAAATCCATCCCTCACCACATTAATTACTAAAATCTGGGGTTTAATATAGAACTAGGTAATATTATATTTTTATGATCACTTACACCAAATGACACCTTGAACATTAAACAACCTATACTATCACATTAATGGACCAACCAAGAAGAGGCTCATACCTTGACGACTAAAAATCTATCCATTAATACATGTAATGACTAGATATGTTCGAATACTTACAATCCATGTAGCAGTATAAAATAACGAATTCTCACTAATCTAGAGTTCAATCTTGAACCACACAATTTAATCATGTACTATTTTTATTTTTCCAAACAAAATCGAGTACACTCTAGTAAAAACAAGTCCCAAAACCCGACTCATTATCCCATTATTTATACAATATAAATCCCTATATGAAAATCACAAAAACTAAACATTCTACTAACTCATTCTAGTCACATAAATATAGAATCACCCCTCTGTTCTTTTATGACAACACAACATCCCACACTCATTGTGGAATATCACACGATTTCCTACTACCTAGTTTCATTTCCAAAAACCACTACCATCTATAGAAACTATATTTATCCCAGATCCAAATTTATGTTATGAGTACCTACTATATCATGAATGAATACACCCATAATAAATAAGTTGGTCATCCTTCTGATCCTACACCTCATAGAAAAATGTTGATTCCAATTCTCCTAATGTCTTTTACATCACAAAGTCGATGGAATAACTATGAATAAAACAATTACATGGAATCATATTAGGAGAACCTATATAGTAGTACAAAGAATATTCCCATGCATCCCACATTCAAGGCACTCTCATGCATAGGTTTTACATTTTATCTTTATATACCCCCATATAACACATATCAAATAATCAATAATTCCCAGCTCACCTATTTCCTAGGATGCATCTAACAACACTAGGCTCTCTACATAACACATAGCTCAAATTTATAATTGGTCATAGCTCATGTGAAAAATTTCTCCTCCCATGTAAAATATCACCCAGAAAATCACATTCCAACACACCCACTCTAGGGACTCATGAATACATATTAAGCATTACATACAAACTCATCACCTACTCACAGATCTAATTCTCACAAGTCATATCCATACAAGAAAACCCCCTCGATGATCATGATCTTAAGAATATTTTCATCCATCCTCTACATAAAATATATAACCCTTGAATATCTCATCTCATTCAGGTACATATATCCAATAAGACCACTATACAAGTGCATTTGGAGAGTATACCACAATTACACTGTCCATATAAGTATAATTACACAAAGAAGTTTTATTGAAATCACTATTTAGGTTTTTTTAATACTTTATATAATTGAACAACCACTTTGTGATTCTAGGGTCATAACTATATTCAACCTCTAGGGGTATATTATTAAGTCATGAAATATATACATCAAACTAATTATGCCATTATCCCACCAATACAATGAAAAACTATATATAAATCATCTAAAAGAATCCCACGATGATATCTACCCGGCCTTCCATTAGAAAGAACATATATTTTGGTTCAACTGAGTTTAATACTACCAAAATGTTACATGTTAAAACTCCTCATAAGTTGTTACTCGAACATTGAATGGTTCAACCTAATCATTAGTTAAATATATCACACATAGGGATGTAAATTTCATGTAAATACTATATGCTAAAGTCCATTCATGTATAGGGTCTCTTTCCATTAGTACAAGATCAGAAAAATTACAATAAATCATCAATAATAAATACACTACATAAGTGAGTCAATATAGGTAAAATCATACCACCATAATATCATAAAGCCTTATAATAATAATAATAATAATAATCTCATTCATTTTGAAACCAAGAATTTTGACAAGGATTGGTGTTCATGTTACACCAGTTGATATCGATCAAAAAATCGACACATTCTAATGTTATATGTCTACCATATCACTAAATAGTAATAAAAAATTAAAAATATGATATACTATATAATATAAGTCACATAATATCTGATTCCAAAATGTAATTTCCTTATCTCATGTCCACTCATAAATTTCAATACTAGAACATTATTGGAAGCTCTAGTGCACCTCCCCATGTGCTACATGTTTCGAACTAGGCGAAAAAAATCTATGGTAGTATCATGGGGAGAAAATAACCCCTTATGAGTGTGATCAATAACTATAAAAAATAACCAATAAACATAGAATATAATAATACTATAAAATCTAAAAATGTAATAAAAATTGATGTAATAAATGAATTGTAGCAGGTAGTCATATAGACTCACGATAATCACATCACATAATAACTGATTTCCCAATACCCCAATCACATATAAATAAATAAATTAAACCATTAAAATAAACTAAGGATCTAATTAAATGCTAGTAAATCTCCCCATCTCAGTCTACAACCCCATCCAAGCTATTATGATTGATCATGAAAGAACGATCCTTTTTCCAATTTGAACATACGATTAGTAAAGTTTACTCATGTAACCATGTGTTCTGGGCTCTTATGTAGGGTGTGAGTAAAACATTCTATGTATATAACAATGTGATTACTTACATAACAAATAATTCATTTTATAGATTTGATATACTCAAACTCAAAAAATAAATAAATGGTGTGGAAGCATAAATAAATAACCCCAATAATTACCCAGGTTTGTATAAGACTCCCAACATCGACCCCTCTCAATATTGTACAATGTTTTATTGTTTCTAAGGATGTATTGTAAATTTGACAACTAATATCATGCCCATAGAAAATTTATATGATTGTGTCTTAGGTTTTCCATTAATATAATGTTCTATAAATTATTCCTAGGAGTGTGTCCTAGGAAATCAAACTCAATCTGTAGACTAATTGGGAGGGTCATATCCCATATCCCCAATTATATGTTTAATGTCAATGTAAATATAAAACATATCACATAAAAATATAATGGGAGTGTCTACGTAATTCATAATCCTTAGAATATCATAATCCCATGACCAGATGCAAGGAATTCAAAACTGTTATTAGGGAAAAATGATAGATCCAATTAGTATGCCCAAAGAATCCAATGTATCTAAATACATCTCGATGGGAAGTGAATCCCACCAATATCACCAGATATATCATATCTCATAAGGGTTTTCCATCTTCCCAAACCAATCCAACAAGTCTAAAGTCAACCACTCAGGTTTATAACCATTCATCATCACAACTATAATATTCCCATTATTGATTTGGATTCTAAGGTGATAATAAAAATCATCATAAGGGTCCCACCATTTAAATCTCAACACATGTACACATTCTCCTTTTTAGTAATACCATACATAAACTTCTCTTGGGAGGAGTCTCAAATAACATCTCAATAACCAATTCCTCCAAGGTTGGTCTACTCACCTAAAACAATGTCAATATACTAATGGACTCACACATAGTGATAATATATATAAGTGAGGGGGGGGGGGAATCACCCCACTATAATATCAATTATCCTATTATTTATAAGGAATCTCAAGGCAATGTTATGACAAAATCATGCCTTTTAATCTCAATTCATTACCCTTCCATGATCTGGGGGTCTAAGGAAGTCATCTAGGTTTTCTATATCTCATTCGTTTCATTTATTTTAATTTATATATATTAGGGTCTATGTTTCATAGGGAATGAATTAAAAATCACTCCATTTAGTATTGGTGGATGATGAAATCATGCTAATGAAACAGGTCCACTGTGGCCCTCATTACTTTGTTCAGTCTATATGAATCTCTCTTTAATTTAAAATAATACATTTAATAGTAGGGGACGATCACCCTCTTAGTGAGTTATTATATATCACATGACATAATAATAAATCATAATAACATTGAGGCACGTATAGGTGACCTACTATCTTATTAAAAAATCCATTATATTTTTCATCATATCCCCACAGCTCTCGATAAGACCTATACATGTTCAAATATCTACCATCCACCCCCATGGGGTCCTATCTCACACCAAAACATTCTAATAAATTAATTATAATAAAATTATAAATAATTAAACAATTATAATTAATTTAAATAATTACTTTCAATAGATAAAAATTCATAAAAGTTCATAGTTCACACCAACTATCCTGTAACTACAACCAATAGCACACAGGTGGTCCTTGACGCACTCGCAAAACCATCCCATGTAGAATCCCAATCTACCAGCACCCATTTAAAAAGAAATTTCATCTAATTTAGAAAAAACCATAAAAAAATTCATACTATGTTATACCTCAATCAAAATTATGTATAAAAACATGTAGATACCTTCTTGAGATATCCCCTAGATACACCATAAAAAATCTACATTATTATTAAATGATTCCACCATTATCTCATTGAATCATCTTCCAATTCCCTAACCAGGTCACTCAAAATGAAAGGGATACAAGGGAAAGAAAGTAAATATGATGTAATACAAGATCACACACTTAAAATTCCAAATTATAATTAGGGAAACACCCCAAATCCGAGGGATAACTAAATGAGGAAGGAGAGCGTGACCATCATATTTTATCCACATGTGCGGGAGTAAAGAGAGGGTGTGGGGGGATAAAGGGATGATAATAAAAAATAGTCATTTCCCCCTTTTAGTGATCTAGATGATTTTTTCATGGTTTTCAACACTATTCACGGAATATATGTTCAAAAACAATTTAAGAATATTACTCTTTCTTGGTTGTACCACATTATTTTCCAAACCATGCACGAACTATGAAAAACACCTTTTCACCCCAACAATATATTTTCTCATTATTTTTGAAAACAATGAAATAACTATGTTACACTACCTATATAAAACCATGCCATATAGTTTACAATATAATCCATATGGTTTCCCCTTAATCATCCCCAAATCATGAAAAAATCATGTTTTTTAGAAAATTAAATGAAAACCTCCTCACACTCAATGTACTGGATAGTTTACCCTAAACCCTAAAGCACAAACTATAACATCTTTCCACAAATCATTGTATTGGAAAGATATAGAGTACCAACAACTTTATGAGAGATATCCAAGAAAAAAAATTTATAAATAAAATCCATGGGACAAGGAGAACATTGAAGGATGATTTTTCATTTTGAAAAAAAAATATACAACACAAAATAAAAAGATCCAAACCATCTATTTGATGCATGAGTATAATAAATAAAAGTAAAAGGTAAAACCCAAATAATAACAAAAATTGAGTGAATTTGGAAATATGAGCATCATCTAATGAAAACAAAAAGATAACAATACCCAAATTCACTAAAGTGGCATTATCCCAAGTATCACTCTCACTAGCTCCAAGATCCAACATCACCTTCCATTCCCATGATATCAAGATAAATTACTATAGAAATTTGATACATTTCACTTACCCATTTCATATAATACATCATCTATAAACTAACCATGGTCTTTAAGTAGGGGGTGAGTATAAAAATAATAGGTAATCCCCAGAGAGTTACTAACACATTCCACTAGGATAAGTACCAATTAGCACATTACATATAAAAAATTTAAATACTGTTAAATTGTTTATAAAAACCTATTAGAGAAATCCATGTAGAAAAACTATATAAAATCTTATTACCAGCCATTAAAACTTTGAATAACTGTTCCTATTTTCACATAAACACACACAAACCCATTCAAACACCCAAACTTGGTGTAATGCAATAACGATGGTACTTTAAAACCCTACTCTATCCCATATTGAAGTAAAACAACCCAATTATTTCAAATGAAATTAAAATTAAATTTATATAAAACAAATATTCTTTTGAAATCATTCCATCAAACATTTTTCATGACTCACAATAATTAAAAAAAATTAAAATCTTTTTTTTTCAAAATTTTAAGAAAAGTGATTTTACAAAACTATCCAATTTCCTATATTTATAAGAAATAAAACAAAAGAACTTCCTTTAATAAATTATAAAATGTTTAAATATAAAAACCATGAAAAGAATTTAAATAAAACCAATAATTTTTATTCAGAATCAATTGAAGATGAGAGATAATTAGACCATATCTCGTTGAATGATGAAAACAAAGAAAAAAAGTAAGGACTTATAAATCTAGGATAAAAAAAAATTCTCTTTAAATGTTCAAATATGATCACATCATGATTCACAAAAAAAACAAAAAAATATCCATAAAATATGAGATATTTGGCTTACAGATAGTTAAAAAGAGTAGATCTAAGAAGAGAAAGGAAGATTAATGAATTACAATTGATCCTATATCTAAAATTTAATTTGATTCATCCAAATGTTTCCTTAAAACATAAATAAATTTCCTTGAAATACTAAGAGATTAGAGGAGTTTTTGTCCCTAGAAGTATACATTAATAATGACAGTTTTTTGTCCCTAAAACATATATAATTTTTATCCCCAGAATATGAAATGTTCATTACAAAGTTAAATCACATAGTTTAATAAATATTGCACCAACTGTGAACATGGTACTAAACATCACTAAAGTATCCTCACGGTTAGGATGAATATTTTTTCAAACCAAACACCAACCATGTGGTGATACTGTCTCAAAGATAGGACCTTTCATGTTTGGATCACACGGTTTGAAAAACCATAAACCACCATGATTCTCCCTATGTATCAACATGAATTATTTCCCCTATAATGTGAATGGTTTGGAAAGGCTATTCTCTAATAGAGAACGTTCCTAGTGGATCCCTATTACACCATTAATTTTTTTATAGAGATATTCCACAATTTCTACTATCCATTTTCAAAACATGCACCCTACAAAACAATTCCAACACATTATAAAACTAACTTGAAGGTACAAAAACCCAGACATAGTATTATATCACATCAAAAATAATAAAAAGGTAAATTACATGAAAATATGAGTGTTACGGTTTCCCCACCATTGGTTTTTACATACTTGGAATGTTGGAGACTCAAATGCCTTTAGAAGTGCTTGGTCCATTGCTCCAAAATTTCCTTTTCAGTCTCCCCTATCTCTTCCTAAATCTGAAAATGTTTTTTATAAACCCATACCAAAATAATGTTTAACCTCATAATAATTTCTCTTGAATATCCAAAATCTATATCAGAACATGAATCAACATAGCATTCAGTTCAATATTACAATGGTTCGATTGTATGACATGATCTAGAGCAACTAGAAAATCTTCAATTGAGATACATGAAACACATTGTGCATAGAACTGGACCTTGGTGATGAATCTGATTGACAATACAAATAATCAAAAAATTAAAGTATATAAAAATTACATTGTACCTTGGAGACAAATTTACTTTCATTCCAAAGTAAAGATACCATGGCCTTTGATTGATTCTCAAGAGAACATGATCAGCCACATCAAACGAAGACTATTAATGATGATAACCCACATACAATTTCGGATGACACTAATACACCAATATCATTATTTTGATCATTTTAATATTTTCCATTATGTATTGCAAAATTCTAGGTATAATAATGGAAGTATATCCTATTTCCGACCCTCAAAGTGGAGAAATAAAAATCCAAACATACATTGTTTTGCAGATAGCTATATGCATAGAGTTATGATGACTATTATTTTATTACAATACCACTAATGTCATATTATCCTCCCATGATCCAATAAATTTCATCAAAAAAGGTCAATGAATGTCTTAAAATATTTAGATAATACATTCATATTTTCCATAAAAAATTAGGGAGATATGCAATGATCAAGGTCAATTGGGTTGCAAGGGTTTGTTTTAAGGACTTCCAAAACCAAGTTATAAAACACGAGCCTTAGTCAAATGTCATTGAAACATGTACACCATGAAAATTTAAAATTTAATGAATGTATATTTTGGAAAAGTATTAAACCATATTGGATTCATGAATAATGATGAAGTTAGATAGATTCATGAGAAAATTCACGATCACCCATATAGAATTGTGTTTCAGAACCATTTTTGGAATACTTATGATAATATCCTTGGATATCTTTTCCCATTTCCACCCTAGAATTGTGACGCCCTTGGATTTTAAAATAGGAAAATCATTTTATACAAAATATGTGATTGGAAAAACCATTATTATAAATAAATATAACACCTGATGAATATAAAATATATTTCTTTAAATCCTATCTATTCAATAGCATGCGATACAGACAACATTAGTTTCAAATGAAACTCGATACACTATTAAAATATTATTATTTTAACATGATCGTTATAAATTATCCATTAAGGTAGAGGGTATGTATAAGAATACCAAAATTATTATAATTATATGCTTTCTTAATTTATAAATAAAATTAAATTGTTATCTATTAATTAGAAATAAAATATGAATCATTTTAAAGGCAAAGAAATATTTTATAAAAAAATTTATTTTTCTAAAAGGAAGTTTGTTTGGGATTTTTGAATGCTATTTAATATAAATTTTTACCACTCCTATAAAATTTAGTCAAAAAAAAATTTAATTTTTGAAAACTACATGTGAAAATTATATTTGGGTATATGTTTTATATTTTTCTAAAAATATTTTTTTTGAAGAATAATGAAAAATAACAATTTTTTTAAAACTGCATTTTAATTTAAATTATTTACAAATATAATCTATATTATTTATTAGTTATAAATTAATATGATTGAAATTATATTAAAATTTTAAAAAATTAGGTCAATTTAATTAATTTCATTATGAATTTTTAAATTTAAACATTCTGTACTTATGATAATATTCTTCTTTGAAAACAGCCCTTTCGTTGTTGTTGTTGTTTAAATTTAAATCGAATTCTGAGAATTTTGTGAATTTAATTTACGAAAATAGATTCCATGTTTGTAATAATTATAAAATATATTTTATAATAATGTAAAATCAATCATTTATAACAATGAAATTTGAAAATAGTAAAAAACAATTACAACAGTTAGGTAAAAATGAGTTTATCAGGGGTTAAACTAAGAATATAAGTGTTCAAAATTACATAAAATTATCAAAAAGTAATTGAATAGAAATATTTAGACCCTAAAATATATAATTTCTATAATTACACATTTTGATTCTTTTTTCATAATAAAAACATGGGTATCAATTTATCGTTTCAGAATTTCTAGGCGTGTCCTCTACCCCACTTATAAAAGGTTACCCACTATCTACCAATTTTAACACTTTCATAACCATTTTGTTAATCAAATAACTACCTAATTCCATTACTTAATTCCACAACACATCTTAGAAGGATTTTTGTTTTTGTTATTCCTTCTTAGTAGTGATTTATGTATAAACTTAAAGTGGCTCTCTAAAGTAGACATAAAATTCTTAAAAGTGGGTATTTATTTTATTTATTATTCCACAACCTTCAACCCTTCATAAAATATTATAATATAAAATAACAGTATATAATATATAATTATATTATATTATTTTAATTTTATAACTGGTAAAAATTTCCTTTTCCACCAAATGGGAAATAAAACTGTTAATCACATGTACAACGGACTATCATCAAATGAATCGATGCAATTGTTTTTCCATCACCACCTTTAAAGGATAGATATAATGATTTATTTAAGACATTTATATTATATTTATGAAATTAATATATTTTTTGAAATATTATATTACATATACCTTGTTATTTTTAATTCTCTAGGGGATACAATAACATCCCTTGTGTGTATGTAAGACTACAACCTCGTGAAGTGATGTCAATCATTTTTTGATTACTATTTACCTGAAAGGTGGTATGGATAAAATTAATGAATATATATGAAATTTAATATCTAAAAATACTTATATAAATATAACATCACATCTTTCTTCTTTTCTTATTTTCCTTTAGATAAAATAATGCAACTCATGCATATGTGTAGACTACCAACTACATGTAGCGATGTGAATTGCTTTTCATTTTAATTTCACATAGATGGTAATAAAGATATTTTTTTTAATATAAATATACATATACATATATATTATATGTTATAATAATTATCATAGAAAATTTAATTAATATTTATTTTCAATTTCATCTATCAATTTAGGAAAATAGAAACAACATTCATGCTTACATACGACCTACCTTCTCCATGATGGTTGTAATCCATTTTCCACTTTTAACTTTTATATGTATCTATTAATAAATATTTAATGAAAATATATGATATTTAAATCATGTCTAATATTATGAATTTTATATAATTAAATTAAAAGGGAAAATTACTGAACCAAAACTTACATAAGAAACCAAGAAATTATCACACGAAATAGTGATTTTAAAAAAGATATGTTGATAAACTAGTGAAAAAAGGATATAAGTTAATAATATATGGTTTGGGATATATTATTAGTTTTATTTAATAGATTTATAAGAAACCTGTATTTATTATACAGAATTTTAAGGCACATACAAAATAATTTTAACCTGAGGTAAGGGTTTCTTAACTCACTTTTACATCCGTGAGACATACGCCATATTCAGAAATTATTTCTTTATGTGGTGTATAAAATATCCCTTTACAATTTTTATAGTGGTATTTATAATTTAAATTTATTTCATTTCAATTTTGGACCTTATGATTCAAAATTGACCGAATTGGCAAGGGTTTATTTCACAATCTCATCTTTATTCTAGATTGATTTTGTTTATGTCTCCCTTGAGGATATCATTTGATAATTATAACTTAAAATCCATATATTTTCATATCCTCCTGTTATTGATCAAAATTTTAAAGAAATATTACAATTCTCCCACTCTTTATTATATAAAATGATTGAGAAAATTTTATTAAGAAAAACTGAATTTATTTCTCACTTCAGTCAAAAATCATTTTAAATCAAAATCAATGTTTTGTAATTAAAAAAAATATTTTTAACCATTTCCGAATGATTTATTGAATAAATTTTTACACATTTTTAATTTCTAAAAATTTTTCAGAAAGGAATCTTCTTGTCATTTTCAAAAGAAGACCCATTTTTCTTTTACTTAAAATGTTAAAGGAATATTTAATTTAACATCCATGACATGGGAAACATTTTACACCATCAAAGACAATATAAATTTTAATTCATACTTTAAGTGTTTTTAAATAATATTTTCAAAGTATTTATTTTCAAAATATGTTTTGAACTTTTTTATTTAATAATATTTTGAACATGAAAAGGTTATTTTCTTGACATTTTTTCGTATTTATATTCATAACTGAAATCGCCACTTTGTTCTAATCTTGATCCGTAAAGGATATATTTAACTGGTATCATCTTAATTCCTTATTTATATGGTTTATGATTAGTTTTATAGAAGATTTATAATTTAATAACCTTTCACCATATTACTCTGGATGGTTTATGATTATGTTTATTTGATTGGGGTAATGATTAACATTTAGTATGTTAGTTTTTCAATAAAAATGTTTATGTTATTTATGTTTAACCACATTCATATGAGGAAGGAAATGTAATTATTAATTTAAGGTTGGGTATTGGTTATAGATAACTCCTTGATGCTACAATAGGTCTCAGGATACAAATCAACTATCCAAATTAGACAGGTTTCTACCCACATATTTAAACTACCTTTTCAAAGGTCTTGATAAAATTATTCATATATAAAAAAATTTCATTACCTTATTATGGGATCATTTGTTTATGTCTATGGGATTATTCAGTTAGTTTGACTATCTATGGATATGTTTCAAGATCATGTAATTATTTATATGGATTTATTTAATCATCATTTATTTCATCTATTTTATAATACCTTTATTGTTTAGATTGAATTTGTTTCTATTATTTTAACCTCTTATTTGTTTATTATTATTTATTCATGATTTATTTTTCTAAATACTTTCTTTTATTGATAATATGATATCATCCGTTTTATTATGATTTATTTTCCCCAAGATACTATGAAGTGTTTTGTGATTGATATATGGGGATGAAAAATGAGTTATAATGGATTTCTCAAGGAAATCATTTTGTCTATTTTATAATACCAATTTCAATGTGAATTTAAAATTATTTATAGTTTAGGAAGATTAATTAACTTTTCAGCCCTTTGGGATGTTATTTCTTTTGTCTTATGCCAGTGTAAGAAAATAAAAACCTTCTGTAGACTACCTAGGTCGAGGTATTTTTGGTTGGCATTGGAGGAAGATTAATAAAATCCTTGAAAACTAGATTTAGGAAACCTAGATTAGTGAACATAACCCTTTGATAAACATTGAGGATAATTATATAACACAATATGAATATTTTTTAATGTAGATATTATGTTATTTTTCCAATTAATTAATCAATTTTGTGATACTAAAAGTCAACATCATTCTGGAAAATATATACCAAGGGATAATAACTCCAAAATAGTCACGTATGGTTTTACTTGAGTGTCACCTAGTATAAGGCCATGGGATTTACTAGGCACTTCATTTTACACTCCTAAGTGATATTCTTAGGATAATACACATTTTATTCTCAAACCATTATAAAGCATATTTTTTTATAAGTATAAAAAATTTCTGATGAAACCATGTTAATGATTATGAGATTAACCCTAAATAATTTTTTAAATTTATGTTTAGTATTTTACTAGTATTTGGATAGTACATTATGCTTCATAATGTTATTACCTAATATACTATATTCTATTATTTATAAATGGTTCCTATGTGATGGAATATGGAGTGTATCAATGTACATACCCCACGTTCAGATTAACCTATTGGGAAAGATAATGAAGATGTCGTTAGATTTTTAGATGGAACTGAAGATATTAAAACCATATTGGAGAATCTAACTTAGGCTATGAGAAATTAAGTCTCTTGTATGGAGCATCTTTCTGATCCACCACATGATGTAACAATGTTATACCACCTCATGCATCATCAAACCCCATCATTCAATAGGACTACATATCCATTTGTAGCTAAAGAATGGACATGTTCCTTAGATGAGTGATTACTCACTTTGTGAAGTATTAAAAGGGATAAATTCGACATGGTAGTTTATTTTCTATCAAAATATGGAGATAAATCATGGTCATTTATGTAAAATAATATGTATGATGAAGTAATAGAAAACATGGAATAAAATGATTTTAAGTTACTTGTAGAACCCTTAGTTTCAGGTACTTGGCACTTTATTTATTTATTATAAGAATACATAAAGTTTGGGTAATGTTTTGGGAGGTTCAAAAGAGTTATGTAATGTTTTAGGGAATTTATGGAGGGTAAATTGTTGAGAATGGTTATTAGTAACCTTGAAACACCTTTCAGTAAGCCCAGAAATTTTAACAATGGGCACTGGGTAAGGACACTGTTAGGTGCATGTTTTTTCCAACCCCTGAAGCCACCTAGGAGAAACCATACAATGTGGGATAGATTCCCAGAGCATATTTGGCACACTATCTGTCTAAACATTAAGTATAATGATGCAAGGGGTGTTTAGAGGTAGTGGTTAGTGAAAATATTACATGTAGTATTCTTAACCATGCACCCTAACTGTGCACCATTAATATTTAGATCTCAATTTCATTTATCTAATACAAATCACATCCTAAACCACTATTTCCCCCAAATCAGATCATAACTTGAATTCCAATTCATTAAAAGGCTGTGGAGACTATTCTTTTTGATTCATGGGTGATTCAGAGATGAATCTATGTGTTTTATAGTCCATTTTTTGGTAAGTGATCATTCTTGGTCATTTTCCTCAGTTTTCTATATCTTCCCTCTTTTGGAAGCATATATCTAACCTAATAGGTATAGATCTATATATTATTATTCAAATCATGATGTGATATGGATTTTTGGTTTAAGGGAACACAATCTGAGGCTGAATTGTGAAGATCTAAGATTAGTTTTAGATGTTTTATGTTGTTCATCATTTTCACTGAATTTTGAGTGGTAGGTTGGTTCACTCTCGACACCACATAGATAGAAAATTAAGGATTGGTTTAAAATTGATTGAATTTCATTAATTTAATTATGAAATTTATTTGTGAATATTGATTAAAAACCTATTTATTTATGGTTTTTCTAAATTGTGGAAATTATTTTGTTATGTGGAAATAATATTTGGTTTATGATTTTAAAATTATAGTTGGGTTGTGATTCATATATTTTTTATGGAATTTGTTTCAATAACAAAAATGTTTTATTTAAATGGAAGTAATAGTTGTTGGAATAAATGGTTGGTGTGAGTTCATGATTTCTATGAGACCCTAAATAAGGTGTGTGTACCATTGGGGTAAAATAGACATGACACTGGATAAGGGGTATGGGACATTGTGGAATATAGAGGTTATCCACTTAGAGGTGAATTGGTGGATGTATTAGAGACCAATTATGTGTTTTGAAACTTTCACCTAGGAATGAATGTGATAATGTATGGAATGGAATGGGTTATTCCAAATGGATTTGAAGAATGTTTTGAGACATGTTTGGATTCATTTCCATGGAAAATTATTTTTATTTGGATTCTGGTTTATTCTTTGATATAAACTACATTAAATTGGTTTTAAAACGTTTTATATAAATGTGACAACATGTTCTATTATTGGGGTGTGGATTGGGATGTCATTGGGGAAAAACTATAAAGTTTTATAACAACTTCTTTATTGATTTTTTTTGTGAATTTATAGATATTATATATTGAGATACATTTAAAGAAAAAGTGTCCCATTTATTTAGTGATTCCTTATTGTACATTGGGCATGGATTGTGGAGTTGGATATTGGACTAGTTTGGGAGTTGAATTTTTATTGTTTTCTATGTCTTTGAATTTTGATGTATTTAGTTTCTATAATGTACTCAAATATATTATGGTTTAGTTTATCATACTTTGAAATGTATCTATTTTTACACTTTATAATATAGTGGTGGTTGTTACAATTATCTTTTGGTTTGGTTTTTTCATTACAAAAGGGAAATTATCAATATACTATTTATAAATACCTTAGAATTTATTTCCATCCTTTGGTGTATTGTGGATGTCACCTAAGGATTAATAGCAAACCCATCTCTTTCTATGTTAGTGGGCATGGGGTGGGATGTTAGTAATGGTATCATTCTTGGCTGAACTATCATACATTTTAGGATAAATGGGATTAATTTATTCCATCCCGGAGTTAGAAAATCATTCTTTTCATTCCTTGAGTCGGATCGGAATAAAAAAGTAGGATCTTCAGAAATTGAAATGTAGTGAATAAGGAGGCATTGTCATCCTATTTATTCTAAAATTCATGTTACTATGGAGGTTTCATACATGAATTTTCGAAGACACTATTAGGAGTTTTAGGATAATCATAATTGGTTTAGTAGATGATAGGGTCATAAAATACAATTTTAGGAAGGAATTACCACTAGGATTTCATAATTCATTTTGAGTAATGATTTATGATATAGTGAAAAAGTGTTTAATTTTGAAAAAAATTTAATGTGGTTTGATATTTAGAATTCATGGTGGAATTCCTAGAAATGTTTTTATAAAATAATATTATTGAATTTTATAAATTTATATTGTGATATATGTGATGTAGAATTTATGAACTTGTTAAGACTTCAGTTGATTTAGAGTGAGAATAAATTTATTTTTCTTTTTGTTATAAAAAATGGAACCTGGTAGCCATCATAGATCCAACTAGTATAGGATGCTGATAATATGGTTTCAACTAATCCATAGGTGAACCAAGAGTTTGTCAGAGTATTTTCTAGGCTTTTCCGGCCATGGATAGAGGGAAAATAAGGACCGAACCATGTCATTTGAATCATTCTATTTGGTTTTAGAAGAAAAATCCTTCCATCTTTTTGGGTGATAATTAAATATAAAAATAATAAGTGTGGTTAAATAGGATGAATCAAATAGTATTTCTTTAGAACACTAATTTTTTAGAAAGATAAGTTGGAACTGTAAATAATAGAGGATATAGCACGCTAGTGGTTGGATTTAGAAGTTCATGAAAAAATAGACCAAATCATGGAATGTGAAGATTTTTAAGAAATTTTCAACAAACAATTCTATCCACACACATTCAAAATTTATATAATGATTGACTTATTCAGCTAGAAGAAAATTTATCTCTCAATAACAGAGTATCTGGATAAACTTAACAATTTACTCCACTTTTCACATGAAATTTTGGAAAGTGTTCCCTTGAAATATTTTTTTTGAAGGAGGGTTGAGGCTTGATATTCACTCAAATATTTTCATGATTTTAATAATGGATTATAAACAATTGGTTAATAAAGGGATGTTGGCTGAAAGAGATATCTATAGTATTGCAGGTGGGGGAAGCATGTTGATACCTATATGAATAGGTGGGTCCTCTATTATTGGGAATAAGTGATATATGAAACCTTATTTCTAAGGTGGTGATAGTACTCATAATCATACTTTAGGATCGGTGAATCTTCCATTGAAACCAAAGAATAATTTCGGATGTTTTAGGTTTGTTTATTTTGAAAATATTAAGCGAGATTATAAATAACCACTTAGTTCTAGTCATAATTATAACTATTTGGGACATCTTCAGTACTATTATCATAGTTCTACAGGGCCAGTTGCAAAGGCACATCTCATGAATCTACATTATCATATTAATTTGTAAATAACCACTTAGATCTAGTCATAATTATAACTATTTTTGACATCTTTAGTACTATTATCATAGTGCTCCAGGGCCAGTTGAAAAGGCACATCTCATGAATCTACATCATCATATTAATTTATATGATGAGTTTAGGAGAATATATATCATACAAAGAATCAAGAAATCCATGGTGATTATAAGAATACCATGAATCTTAAAAAATTGAAATATAGAAAAGGGAAAAAAGACCAAAGTGAACCAAGTAATAAATTGTGTGGATATGATAAAATAATTGTGAATAATCAATATGAACCATTGATAGTGAGAGGTATGGTTCTTTTTAATTTTATCCTTATGTAAGATTTATTTGATATGGGTGCACCCCAATCATTTATTACTTCTTATGTTGTTGATCTTATGGGTTTTCATGTGGTGATGACACCTTCTATTTTGAAACATAAAACTCCACTTGGTCAAAGTTAATGTGGATCCTTTATGTTCAAATAATTTTTTATATATATCAATGGGGTTTAATTGAATTTATAATTATTTATTCTTGAGATTGATGTCTATGAAATGGTATTGTATATTGATTGGTTAATAATTATCAAATCTCACATAGACAATTATACGAAAAGTGTTTTTTATACCTGATTATGGAATCAATCATATCTTTATAGTTACTAGAATATACGGGAAAGTGAAACATGATTGTTAGAAATATAATTAACAACTATATCAAACCAGTAGAAGCATTGAACTTTAGATCTATGGATATAATTTAATACAATGGTTTTCAAATAATTTTAGATAAGTTTCCTAATGTTTTCCAGATAATTTATCATGGTTTCTCGTAGAATAGAAGTGTATTTTATGTTTTATCTATTACCAGAGACCAAACCTATCTCACTTCCATATTATCAGATGTATACAATATAATTTTGTGAATTTAATGTATAGTTGGAAGATTTTTAAAGAAAAGTGTTCATTTTTTCTAGTATATCTATGTAGGAAACACCCTTTTTGTTTTAGAAAAAGGAATATGTAACTCTTAAGATTCATGTGGATTATCATTCTCTTAAAAATGTTACGATATATAATTAATATAATCGTCTATACATTGATGACCTTTTTGAAAAATTAAATGGACCCCAGTGGTTCTATAAAATTTACTTGTGTTTGGGATATCACTAATTGTGGGATTAGAAAGAGGATATTCCAAATATTTCATTCATAAGTAGATATGTCCATAATGAGTGTATGGTTATGCCCTTAAATCATATGAACTCACTAGATATCTTTATGTTATTGATAAATCAAATAATTCATAGGTATTTGGAATATTTTATGGTGGTTTTTAAAGATGTCATATTTTTGTATTCTTAGGAAATGGTTGAGCATGAACAATAACTGTCTATAGTGTTGGTTATCTTGAGTGATCATTATCTGTAAATAAAAAATTAAAAGTGTGATTTTTAGATACAAGAGGTATGCTTCCTTGGACATTTTATATTTGTAAAAAGGTGTTTATGTGGATCAAAAAAGTTATAGTATGTAATATCTTATAAATAACTAAAAATATCATTGAGATATTCATTTTCCTTGTCCAAGATGGTTATTATTGATAGTTGGTGGATGAGTCCTTATAACTATATTGACTAATGACATATTTTACAAGGAAAAATATTCCATTCAAATAGAATGGGGAAATTCAGAAGTCTTTTCATGATCTTAATGTTCAATTTACATCAGCACTAATCATGATATTTTTAAAATTAGGACATGCTTTTGTGGTTTATTGTGATGATTTAGGCTCATGTTTGGGGTGTGTTCTCATGCATGGATATAATTTTTCTACTAATGGATCTTTAATGTTTTTTTGAGAAGAACTACCCAAAACATGATTTTCAATTACCTAAAATGTTCCATGATTTGAAGAATTGGTATCATTACCTACTTGGTTAGAAATGTACAATGTTTACATATCATAGGAGTTTGAAATACATTTTCTTAGAAAGGGATTTGAATCTATGACAATGAATATAGATGGATTATCTACACATGTTCGAATTTGACTTGATGTATATACTGGGTAAAGGAAATTCAGTGGTATATGCATTAACAAATAAGTTGTATAGTCAGTTGGTGAAAGAGGGTTCACATCAATGAAAGATGATGTTAGTGATACACAACATAAACATGGATTGTGAATAATGAAGTAGTGTTGTGGTTTTTCCCCCATATATTTGGTTCATGATTTGGTTTAGATGGTTAAAAGTCAATGAAATGTGATTCCTATTGTGTTTCTATGAGGTCAAAACTCATTAGTGGGGAGACCACTGAGGGACAAAAGTCAAACATAAGATCAATGTTGTGTTTTCAAGATCATATAGTTATACCTATGTATTTTATGGAAAAAATTATAAATTATTACCACCATATGAGATGGGATGTTCATCCTAGAGTAAAAAGCATGTATATGAAATTGAAATCACAATTTCTGTGTGTTAACATGAAAATAAAGTGTCTGAGTTTGTTATGAGATGCCTCACCTATCACCCAAATAAGGAAAATCACCAATGAACAGTGGGTATACTATTATATTTTCCAATTATCCTGTAGAAATGGGGGATGATAGCTCTGGATTTTTTAACAGGTCTACCAAGGATGGTTTTGAAACACGTCATCATATGAGTGATAGTGGATCGAATCAAAAAGTCATTCCATTTCATCCATATTTTTTAATATCATATGATGGAATAATTGTCAAAATATATATCCCAGATGTGGTATAGGTGAATGGAATACCACTTTCGATAGTGTTTGACTAACTTCCAAGTTTTAAGTGTAACTATGGGGAATCCTTACTGCAATCCCTTTGAATACCGTTTACTATTGGAACAATGAATCATACTCAAATGGATGGACAATTTGAAAGGAAGATACAAAAAATTGGAATACAAGATTAGGTATTCTGTAATGTATTTTTATGGCTCATGATAGGAGAAAATACTATTAGTAGAGTTCTCATATAACAATAGTTATTTGGCCCTGACAAATAAAGATCCTTTTAATCATTTCATGGGGATCCTTATCGTTTTCCACTTTGTTTAGTGGAAATATGTGAGAGTTCACTAGTTGGATCAGTCAATGTGTAATATAAAAAAAGAAGAGTCATTTGATCAAGAAGTAAATAGAGAAAACTCAGAGTTGCAAAACATAATATGGAGATAGTCATCGATGGATTTTTTAATTTTAGGTTAGTGATCATGTGATCTTTAGAATCTCTCTAGGTATTTTGCATCATCATTTTTATGAAGTAGGGTAAGTTATATCCTCATCACGTAAGTGATTTTGAGATACGTGAAAATTTTTGTGAGGTAGAATATTGATTATATTTTCCACCAAGGTTCAATTTGTTCCATAATGTGTTTCATGTATCTGAATTAAATAATTAACAACAAGAACCTAATCAGGTGATTTGATGGGATCATGTCGACCGAAATCTAGATGTTATGTTTATTCATGCACCAGTATGAATAATGGATAGGCCAAATAATGTATCTAATTCTAAAATCATTAGTCTAGTGAGAGTTTTATGGAAACATGATCATATTCAAGAATAAATGTGGGAGAATTGGAAGGAAATGGATGATAAATGGACCAAAATCATTCAAGCCAGGGGTAGTTTTCATCTTTTTGGGGACAAAAAGATTAATGACGAGGAAAATGTAGCACCATCAGTTTTAGGTACAAGTTCCAATATTTTTCTATTTTGTGTTGATATATTGTTTTTGTAAAGGTTATTGGATATTTTTACTTGTTTTCTATGTTCTTAGGTCTTTCTTGGAGGTGAACAATACAATCAGGTCAGTAGAAACCTTGTAACACCTTTTAGAAAACATGGAAACTAAAACCATGGGAACTAGGTCAACGCGCGGTTTGGATAACCAGTTTGACCAAATAAGAGAAAATTTTCAATGTTGGATAGATGGGTTTAACATAGTTGGTGAACAGTTTTTCTATACATATGGGACAACCATGTGAGTGGTGTTTAGAGGAAGTGGCTAATGAATAGTTTTCACATGATTTGATTAATCGTAGTCCCTAACCATGAACCATTAAAATTTAGATCTAGATTTGGTGGATCTAAATTTAATCAACCTCGAAACCACTCATTTTACCTCTAATAATTTAATAACCCAAATTAATCCTCCTCCTAAGTCCTTGTATACCATTACTCTTGATCGAGGAGTGATTCAATGGTCAATCTAAGTGTGTTGGTGGATAGTTTTTTGGGTAAGTGATCATTTATTGTGGTTTTACATTGTTTTATCCTTCTTCACTCTCTTGGAAATATATATTTAATCCATTAGGGATAGGTTTATATTATGTTAAATCTATCAGGATGTGATATGGTTATTTTAATTTATGGGAACAATATCTAAGGTTTAATATAAAATATCTAAGGTGAGTTTTTGAAGTTTTGTTTCATTCATACTTTTCACCAAACTTTGAGAGGAAGAATAATTCACTCTTGACTCAACTAATTAAGAATAATAAGGATTGGGTTCAAAATTATTGACTTTCTTGAATTAAATTTTGAAATTTATGTGTGATTCTTTATGGAAAAAAATCATGTGGATTGTTTTGTGATGTTGTCGAAATTTTCATGTTGGGTGGAAAGCATATTTTGTTTATGATATTAAAAAGATGATTTCAAAAATTATAGCTAGGTTTTTCATCAGGTTAAATATTTATGGAATTGTTTTCAATAAAATATTTTTTTTAAAATTTCTTGGCATAGTATTTGGACTACATTTTTTTTGTGAGTTTATGATTATGATGTGACCCTGGATAAGGGGAATGAAACATCGGGTACAAGAGATGTGACCCTAGAAAAGGTGTGTGTTCCATTGGGAAAAAATGAGAGTTCCCACCTAGTGATGACTTCATGGATGGATGAGAGACTACTCAAGAGTATGGAACTTTCACCATTGAATGCATGTTTGGATGTTTGTAATGGAGTGGGTTATGCTAGATGGATTAGAATAATAGTTTGAAATAATCATTTGGTTTCTTTTCTATAGAAAAATATTTTGGTTCAAAAAATATTTAATGATTTGATATAAACTACATCAAATTGGTTTTAAAGGATTTTATATAAATTTACTGACATGTTCTATCCTAGTGGTATGGGTTGGGATGTTATTGGGGGAAAACATACTATGATTTATAATAATGCTCTGTTTGGTCACATTGGTGCATTTTTTGACATTATATATTGAGAATAGATAAACGAAAAGTATCCTCATTATTTAGTGATGCATTGTGATACTTTAGGTATGGAATATGAAGTTAAATCTCAGATTAGGTTGGGGGTTGTTATGTTGATATCTATTATGTATTTGGGTTTTGTTATATTTTTTTCCACAAGTCACTATGATATAGTTTGGTTTGGTTTGTCTTATGATGAGTTCTGTCTATTTTTATTCATGCACCATATAGTGGCTGTTGTTATGTTTATGTTGTGGTTTGGTTATTTCTATCCAAAATAAAAAATTACCTCCCAAATATGTATGAATACCTTTTCATTTATTGTTATGAATTTGGGATGTCACCTAATTCCTCGTTTCACACCTATCTCTTCCAATTTGTTGGGGGGAGGGGGTTGATATAGTACTATTCATGGGAAAGTATTTACCTTGTAATAAACAAGCCGATACAGAGAGAAAATTTCTAAATATTATACCAAAGAAAGATAAAAATGTTTTTATGTTTGGATACAACTTTACAATCTGATCAAGGAATGATATGTACAACATACGTAATCCAAAGAGAAAAAATGACCAACATATTTGATAGGATTAAGCCAATTTATGGGAGGGAACTAGTCTCCCAAGATTTCTCACTATATAAGGGCATAAAAAATATAGTATAAAAATAAATAATTAATTTCCCAAGTCTTATGAATTCTAAGGCTTCTAAGAGAATAATAGGCTGATAGAGAAAAAATGGATAAATGGAAGAAGGGAAATATGTATTTCTACCATACCAAAATTATTGAAAGAAACAACCTTGTACTTCGTCAAAGTTAATGGGTTTTTTCAACAATTTTAGAGATAAATTTCATTATTATTAGGATTTAAAGTGAAATAAAGAAGTTTTAAATGTTCAATGATTAAACTATAAGGATATTGGGAACTATGATATTCAATTCCCCACTAATAAAGGGAATATACATCAAAATAGGCTAAGTGATCAAGGTCAAGCTTATGAAATTTCTACAAAAAAGTGTAGTGATTAATACTCTTGTGTTTGAATTCATAAAGTTTGTTTTATCAGTATAATTATCAATGGGAATATAGTTATAAGAATTATTAAATATACAAGGATCATACTGTTGTCATTTTCTTTTAGGATTATAGTGCATATGTTGAATACTACAAATGACCAAGAAGTGTGATTTAGGGGAAATTTTAATTTCTTGTTAAAACATTATTTATGGAAGATAACTATTAATATGTTCTCTATGTTGAGATAATAATGATAAAGTGATGTTTATGGGATAGTATTAGTGACCATGATAGTGGTTAATGATATGTAACTTATGCTATCATTATTAGAGTTTGATATATGTGTGGATTTACAGAATGTATTCCTATATATAAGAATTTATTATTGGAAGAATTCATGTTTTGATAAATATTTTATAGAAATGAAGGTATTGAAATATTTGGAATTCGACATAAAGAGACAGTTTATATTGTCTTGGGAATATAATGATAACATAGTGACATACCTTATAAATGTTTGGAATTTGAATTTGGTAAAAAATATTTTTGATGAGTCTTAAGGTAAATAGTATATGGAATAGATTATGTTTAAATTTGGGTGGTATTGTATAACTTGTTCTGACCATTTCAGTTTTGAAAAATATATATAGAACATATGGATGACTGTTCATAATTTTATTGATATTATGTTCTATTAAATGTAAATTTTAGTGACTTAGGGAAAAATATTATTGGATATTCATTTATTAGGATATGAAGCTGAAATTAATCAATGTATAACCTAATAATGAAATTTTATGTATATTTTTTTGTGTTCTCTATCATAATGGTAATAGAGTCTTCCAATATTAGGTTAAATATATTCACACAAAAATGTTTTCCTATATAAATCATTTCTATTGAATTAATGTTATTTTAAATTGTTGCTAATTTATGTATTTTTTGGTTATCATTATTTTGTCCATGTTTTCTATAAATCTTTATTAATACTTGGACATTAGAATTATCTTTTATGTCCATGTTTTATTTTATCACCAATGTTCTCCTATATGAAAACCTATTAATGCGCTATTATGGATGTCCTTCATAATTCCATTTCTATATTTTAATGAGATAATTTTATTAATCCATTTTATGATGCGGGTTTCTAAAAAACGTACTTTAAAATTTCAAACACTTGATTTATGTGATCCTGATTAAATTGAGAGTGCATAATTTACTTAAGGAGGATGAATGTAACTCCATGAGATTTTAAAAGAGGAAAATCATGTTTTATTGCGAGTATGACACACAAAAACAATGTTAGAAAATAATTTAATCCACCAATACTTTATTATATATTTATTTAAATTCCTCTATTTGATAGCTTTTGATGCCCAAACCACCGAGTTTAAATGAAAAATAACACAATGTTAAAATATTTTTCTTTAAACATGACCATTATAACGAAACCGTAAAGTATGAGGTTATCAATAGTAATAAAAAACTAATTAATTTTAGGATTTAAAAATGTATAAAATAAATTCAATTGTTACTTATTGGTTAGAAATAAAATTATAATCATTTGAAAGAAAAATAAATGTTTTCTAAAAAATATTATTTTTTGAAAAGATGGTTTATCACGCATTTCAAACATAATTTAAAATTAAAATCTTCAAATTATATAAAATTTATCTGAAAAATAAACATAATATTATAAATATAAACGTGAAAATTATCTTTAGGGGAATGTTTGGAAATTATTTAAAAATGTTTATTTTTTATCAAATTTTGAAAAACAATGTTTTTTATTCAAAAATGAATTTTCATTTAAATTATTTAAAATGTATAATTTTTTTATCTTATGTTTTTATTATTGTAAAATTATGTAAAATATAATATTATTTAAATAATTTATGTCAGCGGAAAAATTTAATATTGAAATTTGATAATAACACAGTTTGTACTTAGGAGAATCTTCTTCTTGGAAAATTGCTCTTTCATCACGTCTATGATTTAACAGTAAATTGAATTCTACCACATATGTGAATTTAATTTGAAAAAAATAGATTTATTATTTTTAATTCTCAAAATTCATATTATCTAATAAGGTCTAATTTATATTTTGGCATACTCAATAGTGAAAATAGAAAAAAAATTATTTTATACGGTTAAGGTAAAAATGGGTTGACTCGGGTGTAATATTTGAAGATAAGTGGTAAAAATAATAAATTAATTGTCCAAAATTTATTTTATAGATATATTTAGACCCTATAATCTCTAATTTTTTATAATGACCTATTTTTGAGGCTTTTATACTGATAAACAAAATGTGTATATCACTTTATCTTTTTAAAACTTTCATGTGTTTCCTCTCCCGCACTTATAAATAGCCACATTATCTCAAACCTTATTGTCAATTAAGAAAACATTTGGATTAGAAAATTCCTAATAAAATACCTTAATTTCTCAATCCACAAATCCAAGAGGCCTAAGTTTTATTAAGAAGCCTTCCCAGGAATGATTTATGTATAAACTTAAAGAGGCTCTCTGAAGAAGAGGAAAAATTATTAAATGAGTGTAATTAATTTATTTATTCATCAACCACATTAAAAATTTATTCTTATATGTTACTATAATAACAAAATTATCACATATATATTAATATGTTATTATGTTTATTGAATAACCAAGATATATCTCCACATTTATCATATTAGAAGTTAATCTGTCGATCATGTGTATGACAGACTAGCACCTCACAAACTGATGTAATTCATTTTGATCACCAACATTAAAGGATTAATATAATGATTGTTTGATATATTTATAAAATATTTAAGTCATTTCTAAAATTTTGTAATTATTATATCACATATACCTTCTTACTTTCCATTAAACGGGGGATATAGTAACATCACTTGTGTGCATGGAAAATAACCACCTTGCGAAGCAATGTGATCCACTTTTATATTATGATTTACATGAATGGTAATATGGTAAAAAATAATACATATATGAGATATTAATGATCTAAAAATATTTATTAAAATATAATATCATAATAGAATTCTTATATTCTAATTCGTTGGAAAATAATAACATCGATTGGGCATATGTATGGACTACCGTCTCCACATAGCGATGAAAAATGTTTTTTTACATGGACAGTAATAAGGATATTAGATTAATATATCTTATACATATGAAATAAATATAATTTCTGAAATGTGAATTAATATTGTTTTTTATTTCATTCCATCTGTTGAGAATAATGAAAACATCATTCATACGTACGTACAACCTACCATTTCCAAGAGCGGTGTAATCCATTTTCTAAATCAAGATTTAATGTATTAACATAAAAACATATATAATGAATATATATAATTTTTTTAATGTTTAAAATTTTATAGAACCTTTATATGAAATCAAATTAAATGTAATAAAATTACCAATCTAAAACAAACATGAAAAAAGAATCAATTATCTCCAGAAACAATGATTTTAATAAAGAATTGTTAATAAAAAGGTAATAAATGGCTACAAATAAATATTATATTGAATGATATATATGATTATGGTTATTAAAAATATTTATAATATATTATTTTTATTATAAATGAGGTTTTGAATCATACCAATGAAATCAAACCTGAGTTAAGGGTTCCTCATCTCACTTTTACTTTCACATAGGCCATATTCCCTACTTATACTTTTACGTGTTGTATATACATCCCATTTAAATATTTAATATCATTAAAATATTTCTATTCATGGTATTTTGAGGTTCAATTGATGTTATTCCATTCATGGGGATTATGATTTAAAATCTACTAAACATGTCTGGGTTTATTTAACAATCTCATCATTATTCCTAATTGTTTTTGTTTAAGTATACATTGGGGAAATTATTTGATATTTATATCTTAAGATTAATATATTTTATTTTCCCCCATTTATTCATAAATTTGTCATCTAATAGTACCATTTTCCCAATCTTTATTATAAAATATTACGGAGAATTTTTTTATATGAAAATATGAGTTTATTTATCTCTTCGGTCGAAAATCCTTTTTCATCAAAATGATTTCAAAAATGTTATTAAAATTTTAAAAATGATTTAGTAATTTTTTTTAATTTTAATTTTTTTAATTAATCTCGATATCATTTTCAAAACAATGATCTTTGTATTTTACCGAAAATGTAAAATGAATATATGTTTTAATGCGTTCGACATGAAAAAAATTTCCACTATTAGGAAAAATCAATGTTTTAATGCCTATTGTACAAGTTAAAAAAGTTATTTTCAAATAAAGGCATATTTAAATATATTTTTTGTACTTTTTTTAATTTTTTAAAATTTAAATGTTAATTTCTTTAAAATATTTTTAATGAAATTTTATGCTATTCGTATTTGCCAAAGAAATCCACCCTTTATTTTACTTATGATACACTATAGATATGTTGTATTGATATCATGATTATTCTTTTTAGATGGTTTATGATCAGTTTTATTGAGGATGTAAAATGTTTATAACATTCACTGTATTAATCTAGATGGTTTAGGATTACAATTATTTGAATAATGTAATAATTAACGCCTCATTTGTTAGATTTTCAATATAAATGTCTATATTTATTATGTTTATCCAATCTCATATAAGGAATGAATTATAATTTGTATGTGATGGGAGGAGGTTAGTTATAAATATCCCTTCAATAAATCAATAGGTCTCATGAGATAAAGCAATTGGCCAAATTAGATGGTTTTCTACCCACAAATTTAAACTCTCTTATAAATGGTCTCGATAGTCTGATTCTAATGATTAAAATTATACATTACCTCATTATGAGATCAGTTATTGATGTACATATGATTATTTGTTTAGTTAGAATATCCATGGATAAGATTCAATATCATGTGATTATTTATATGGATTTATATGATCATTAATTATTTTTTCCATATTATGCTTAATTAATTTATTAAATGGAATTTTTTTCCATTATTTATAATGGAATATATATGATACTTATTTATTCATAATATATTCTCTGGTAAACTTACCCTTACTAAGAATCTGAGTTCACCCATTTCTTATTTTTTATTTTCCCCATGATACCAAGAAATATTTTTTGATTGATATGCATGGATACACTACAAGAAGTTATGATGTTCTCAAAGAAAACACTTTATGTACTTTATATTTTCAATTATAATGTGCATATCAATGTTTTTTTGGTTTACAAAGACTAAAAATATATTCATTTTTTGGGATGTGATTCCTTGTATCATCTCCCTACATGTGAAAACTTCCCAACGTTGATCCATCTGAAAAAATAGACCACATACACTTGTCCTGAATTTAGAAATATATGAATATGTGATTATCTAAACCTAACCATAATTTCCTGGAATTTGTTTTGTTATTGATCACTTCAATCAAAATGAACATCATTCATTATCAACGTTTTCATCAGTGAGGCAAGTCCTAAAAAATATCAAAGAATCTATAACATCTTATTATTAAAATGAATTTACATATCTCAAATATATTATTTAGTAGTTTCTATATGATAATAACTTCAAACATATCATGTTATATTAAAAAATACTCTTTTAGAGTTGACATTCCCAAGGAAATGTTCCTCTCATATCTAGATATCACACTTGGAGACCGTATTTTAAATGTTATTTCCTGTAAGGTAAACAATACTATAACCAATTGTTTTTCATGATCAATATTAGTTTTAGAAAACAAAAAAATAAATTCCAAAAAAAGGATTCAATATTCCTTTGAATGATTCAATTCTGTAATTATAAAGACATATATGGTGAATTTTTAAGACCAAAGGGAATAACCACATATTCATAATGTCTATAATGACTCAGAAAATATGTTTTAAGAATATCCGGCTTCTAAAATCATAGTTTTCAATAAAATGATCTAAAAAATTATTGAAAACCATGAATCTACCCTAAATTAATTCAATTGATTGAAAATTCATGGAATATATCACATATTATTAATTTTTACTTCTTTGAGTTTAGGATAATGTATATAAAGTCAAGGAGTTCCCTCTAGCTTCTTCAAAAACAGAACAAGTGATGTCCATAGAGTTTTTCTTTATCGAATAATGATTTCAATATAAATATTCCAATAAACAAAATCCAATTATATTAATTCGACTAGTTCCATCCTATAATATGGAAGGGAAATGGGACTTTTCCTTTGTATGAGATCAATCGTAAATTCACCATTTATTTTGGGTGGAAACCCTGATAAATTTTTGGGAAACACAACTAGAAAGTGTCCAATGACTGTTAGAAAGTAACTATGTATATTTCATCAACAGATATTTTTATATATACTATCAAATTATTATATATATTTCCTATGAAATACCTCCTTTTTATTACATATCTTTTCCTTACATTGTACAAATAGTGGATCTTTTAATGTTTATTTTCTTGAAAATACAGTAAGAAATACATGAAAACATAAAATTTTATATGAAACCACTTTTAATACATATTGATTGATACAAAATAGGTTAATTTTAATACATATAACATCGGGTGGAAATATATAAAAGGAAAGAGATGAGAATGAATCCAAGTAAAGGAAATAAGAAAGGGAGACAAAAATTATGCAATCATGGGACAAATCAGTATAAACATGAGGTATAATAATAAGGAAAGACACAAAATACTCTAATAAGTATAGAAATCATACTAGATAAATTTGGATTCCTAATTTAAATGTGACATCCATAATAATATCACCAAGGTTTATCACAATGGTTTCATAAATGAAAATAACCTAGGTTATTCACCAAGGTATAGTAAAACATGTCATATCTAGAGATTAAATTCATTTCAAAATGCATTGAATCAATATTAGGGTTAAAACTTCATTTGTATTAATTTTATAGGATACAAATATATGATAATAAACAATTTCATTAATAAAGCATGGAAAATAAATAACAAGCTTCTTCTAAAAAATCTAGGGATATAAAAGAGCTTAAAAACATGATTGTTACATCATTTTGATACCAAGTTTTTTTTTAAAATATATAAATATATAAAATAAATAATCATTTTAAAATAAAATTCAATATAAATTAAAATAAAAGTGGTCTGGGTATTCAAATAAAATGGAAAAGATAATTTCTTATGTAAAAGAGTGAAATTTGAGAAGAAAATTCTACAACATGATGGGTATCAAAACATGGTTTTAGAAAATGATAAAATGGTTGGGGGAAATGTAGTGATATTGATTAAATAATATTTTCATAGTAATGGGTTAATATAATTTATGAAATAATTAATTTTATTTTAAATTGGAATAAAAAACACAAATGGATTCTTAAATGGAAAAGAGAAATGAATATTTCCCTTACCTTAAAGAGTTATTCCTAAAAATTGAGGATGTAAACATGGGGGATTAAAGACACCATGGGGGAATTCTTAAGAGGAAAAAATACAATAAATTAGTCAAGGATGGGTTTATAGTGAATTTAAATGGATAAATGGGTTGGTATTTATAGAAAAATTGGAGGATTTTTTAAATAATTTCTAAATATAGGAATTAGATACCTAGGTTGTGGAAAATGAAAAACATTTATCTTACCCATGGATTTTTCTAATGGTATTTGAAATTGGGGTCATATATTATGAAACTTTATTCATTTATAACATAAAAAACTATTTAGAACATATTTTTTCATGGAAAAGTAAACATTTTACAATGTGATGTTTTTAAAAATGAAATTTACCTTTTTAGAGTTTGGAAAGTAACTTATAGTTTTTAAAACTGAATAAAATATATTAAAATATATAATATTAATAAAATAAAATATTTTAGGTCTTGTATTATGTTTAATTTATTATTATATCATTATTAAATAAGTATGATGTCATAAAATATACGAGAAACCTAAAATTGTATTTTTTTATTATTCATGAAAAAATAATGTAATTTAGAAAATTATAATTAAATAAAACTAGCCTAATTTCAATGTTATAATTTTAAATAATGATATTAATTTTATCATAAAATGTTTTTAAATAATAAATTTTAACTTTTAAAAATAAATACCCTTATTTAGTTAAAAATAGTAGTTTTTAAGGCACAATAATGTTTATGACTGTTATAAAAAATTTCCTAGGCCATTATAAAACTATTTTATCATTTATTATTTTAATAATTTTTTTAAAAGACTATTTAATGAAAAAAACGAGTCATAATAACTGTGTTTGTTATAAAAAGTTTAAATATTTAATAGAAAAAATACTATTATGTTTTATTTAAGACCAAAATTTAAATTATCAAATTCATCTCAATTAAAAATACATATATTTTATAAAAATATTTTAAGAGGATTTGATGGAATAATAATTTTATTTATACAAATTAAAATACACTTAAGGTTACTAAGTCTTGGAAACATATACCCTCATTACACCCGCATAAGCCCTAAGAGTAAGGTGCGCGATGGTATTAGTTTTATGGGGTGCCACGAGTAACATTGAATGAGTAGAAATATCCACTAAGATGAACATATCCTATAGGTAATTTTATTCAAGAATAATTTGTTGAAGTTTAGATTGGTCTTGGTCAAGGGTGAACCCTAGTGACTCTACCTCCCGCTTATGTTGTAACCAATGACATTCAGACGACAAGACTATAGTGGATGAGGCTATTGACTCTCCATTTTGTATCAGTTATACCTTTTCATTACTAAATATAAAAACTAATTATAATGGTAAAATTATCAACCAAGGGTATAGTTTGAAACAATCATATTTACCAATGGTTATATGGACCAATATTCACATAGTAGTCGAATCTTAATGGAATCTTTTCCCTATATACACTATAAATACCACTTCATTCTTTCACTCATTCTTTGTTTCAAAGGGAATTTACTATGTGTGGCCTTTTTGAATCCTCCACACTAGGAAAACCCCTCCCCATGATGGGATTACTCTGGAGAGTGCCCCCACTAGGACCAGTCGATATTCATTCTTTCAATCATGATTCACTAAAAATTGTCCTAATATTATATATTCATTTTCTTATGTTTTTTTTCGTATAAGAATGTTTTATTTTGTTTATATAGCATTTTATGTGGGAGATACGATTCTAGTTGATTGGGGTGGTGAAAGCTTTCCCATTTTACCTATTCTATTTTATAATTTTTATCCAGTTATAATATTTGGAATTTTAATTGGTTTTATAGCCAAATAATGTTATTATATTTATTAATGATATAAAATATACAGGTTTTACTCTTTTTTATGTGTATAATATTATATAATATGTAACAAAATATCTCCCGGAAACATATATCATTTAAAAATTAATGGTCATTACATTATTCTCATCTTAAGAAATCACATTTATGAAATTGAAACTCATTATATCTATTTATAAAAGGTGAGTATACCTCTATGTCATTTTATAATTTGGTTACCCAGTTTCTTCATCACATTTATGGTTTCTCTACAAAACTTCAACCAGTTCGGTAGTCTTTTTTCATAGAAACTCATCTTTATAGTCCAAGATCTCAATTGGATGCTCCTCATAAGAGAGATCATTTTCCAATAGTATGACCTATAGATTTAGTACATGCGAGGGATCTAGTTTTTACTTCTTCAAGATAGATGTATTGAATACATCATGAAAATGAGCTATATATAGGAGAATTTATAGATTATATGCCACTTCTCTTATGCGATCAAGGATTTCAAAGTGGAAAATGTACATAGGGCTAATATTCTCTTTATTTCCAAATCACATGATTGTCTTCTATAGTGATATTCAAAGGAAAACATTTACTTAAACCTCAAACTCAAATTCTCTTCAATTGTTATCAGTATATCTCTTCTTACAACTCTAATTAGTCTTTTTATGGTGTTGGATGTCATGATCCTTTTCTGTCATCTCTTTCACAAGATGAAGCCCATGCAATATCCTCACACAAATTTCATCCAAACAGGTAGGAGTTCTACATCACTTCATAGGGTTTGATTTTATTACTCATTTATAAGAGACTACTGTATGAGAACTCAAAAAATGAGATATGTTGATCCCATCCACAATAAAATTCTATTGAGCATGTTCTCATATTTTCCTTGTGTGTTTGATTAGTCTTTCTAGATTGGCTAGTAGTTTTGTGGTGATTGGCCACTATGTAATTAAATTAATTATTCAGATAATGTTGAAATTTTTTCCATAATTTATATATGAAACTTGAATCATGATCATAATCTATATAAATTGTCACCACATGAAACCTTACCACTTCCATTACATACATCCTGGCATGTTGGTCAAGAGAGAAATGTACCTGAATAGTGATGAAATTGGCAGTCTTTGTTTGATGATTAAATATAACCCATATTGAATTATTTAATTTTGATGATCATAGGAGACCAATGATGGATTCCATAGTAATATTGTCCCACTTATATATTCATATGGGTAGTGGTTACAATACCCCTTTAGGATGTTGGGGCTCCACCTTCACCAACTAACACACCAATCACCTTTCACTATAGTCGGTATTATCCCTTTTCATATTATCCAACAAATAATTTTCATGAAGGTCCCTATATATTTTAGTTCTTACATGATTTATAGAAAATTTAGATCTATGAGCTTAACCCATCACATCCTTATTTATCATTAGGATAGATTGAACACATAGCCCTGTATAAAATTTCAATACACCTTGTTGATCAGTACTGAACAAAAAACCTACACATTATTTATAGCTACTATGATATTTTGTAATAAATGATCTTCTCTTTGATATTTCTTGATATTGACTATTCATTATGGTTAAGAAATCAAATGGGATTGGATTGATGATGTCACATCCCTTATTATTTCCATATCCAATATTACGAGGTCCTTGATCAAAGGATACCCTTGAATCATCATCATTTCCTACACAATAAGGTCTTTCCAACATAATGCATTAGTGACTTTGTTTTTTTATTTCTGGGTGATGATGAATTAAATAGTCATAGTCCTCCAGAAGTTTCAATGTTCTCCTTTTCATCAATTTCAATTCCTTTTGCATGAAAATATAATTTAAACATTAGTAGTCTATATATATAAAAAAGTTATCCCCATAAAGATAGTTCCTCTATATCTCTAGAGTAATAACAAAAACATTCAGATAAAGGTTATGCATATGATAGTTTTTCTCAAGAGGCTTCAACTATATAAATTCATAAGCAGTCACCTTTTCATTTTGAATGAGGATAAAACACATAACTTTCAGATATTAATGGATAAAAATAATGAATCGTTATCTAATAGAGGGTAGAGTTAACACATGTACAATAACCAATATATTCTTAAGTTCCTAGAAACAATATTCACATTCTTTTTTCTAGATAAATTTGCACCCTTTTTTTGTTAACATGGTTAGTGTATTAAGAAGGGATGATTTTTTTTTCACAAACCTCCTATAATATCTTGATAACCCAAGGAAAAAAAGATCTCATTTATTGTTTTAGGATGAGGCTACTCCTCTACAAACTTTTTCTTTACAAGGTTAAGAAATATTCCTTCATTTGTTATAATATACACCAAGAATGAAACATTTTATAACTATATTTTTTTTCTGAATTATAAAAATCACATTTTCCATCCTCAGATTTCTTGGGATAACAATTCAGTGATCCTTATGCTCCTCACTGAATTTTAATTATATCTGAATGTCATCAATAAAATATACGATAAATTCATCTAGGTAGCCTTTAATTACTATATTTATCAAATCCATAAATATATCAGTATAATTATTCAATACAAAGGTCATAAAAACAAACTAAAACTGTTCATATATCTTTTGGAAGTTATACTTTTGAATATATTATTTCTTCACCATCTATTGATTGTACCGAAATAAAAGGTCAATCTTGGATAAGAATTGATTCCCAAGAAACTATTCATATTAATCTTCAATACTTTGGAGAGGGTAATTGTTCTTTACTATGATGTATTTAAGAACTCTGTAATCAATGCATAGATGCCTGGATCCATCTTTCTTATTCAAAAAGAGAACATGTGCTCCCTAATGAGACACACTAGGTTAGATAAATCCATTATCCATAAGATCTTGAAGTTATTTATTTAATTCCGTTAACTTTATATTTTCATTTCTATATTGGATTATTGATATCATCTTGGATCTAGTTATGAGTTCAATGGATAAATCTACCACCATTTTTGGGGAGGTCCAAGTAACTCTTCTGGGATCACGTTATTGTATTTTTTAATTATGGTGACATTATCTATCACTATACTTTCATTTCCTTCTCCATCTTTGATGATCATCTCCATAAAGAAAGATATGGGAGCTCCTTCTAGAAAAATCTTAGGTTGGGATATATCTCCTTTGAAAATGACAGTATTTTTACCATTCAAGACTATTAAAATTTCCTTAATTATATATTTAATCTTATAAATATACATTTAGGTGCATTCCATCCTTAGTATAATGTCAAACTCTATAAGGGGAATGAATACTATATTTTTGATGAGATTGTACTCACCAAATTTATTACAATAGGTTCTATACATTATTAATGAGTGTACCTTCCACCACATCATTCAGATTACCCACTTCAGCCTTCATGATATAAAAATCACAACCTTACTCCCTTGGCCTAAGAAAAGGTTGATGGTGGTTCCAATCCATTATCTTCTGATTTTTACATTGATTTTAAATGTTATCAGGCATTCTATACATGAAGAATTGAATTTATGACTAGGCATGCACCATTATCCCTTTGTCTTTAGTGTTGAGAAGTTGAGGCTTTAACTAACCATTATAGTTCTGAGTTATATAGAAATATCTTCCATACCTGTAGCACTTTCCACCCCCAATTATTAAGTTCCCCAAATGGTTCTTACTGAATTTGAAGCATGTGATAAGTTGTACTTTCTTTCATCCTTTTTTATGATCTAAATTATTCCCTATATTTGGATCTATTTTGTTCTTCTTTTCATTCTATCAATGTGAACATTTCATCTCTATGATATCTAATTTAACCTTCATATCACTCTAAAATATCTCAACATAGCTTTCATTGTATTTATTTTCTATATTTTTCCATATATGGGGTCTCAGTCCACTGAATAATTCCTTCTATATTTTCATTCTCATAAAATGGGGTTTTATTTATTGAGAAAGATTCCATTGAAATATTACTAATCCATAGGACTGATCTCCATTCTTGGATTTATATTTTTAATCAGTTACCAACATTGGTCAGATTTCCTTCCAATGTGGTATTCTTTTAAGAATAATTTCACTTTTCTAAACAATAGAGTACAAAAAACATCTTTTCTACAGAGATTATCCAATTTTAAACTATCAATTGGTCGATAGATCCAATAAAAGAAGGTGGCCATTGACACATGATGTACTCAAAAGAAAGTTTTTCCCTTCGAGGCGAATATATTCTCTTGCCTTGATTGAATTTATTATTAATAACTCAATTTATTTGATTCATCATCCACATGAAGATTTATATTCTGGAGTATATCTGATTTCTGTCGGTGCATCGTCCATTAAAATCATCATTTACACATTTCCTCCTATTTCCCACCATTTTTTGAAAAGAAGAAAAACTTAGTGAGAAACATGTTACTTTTAAAAATCCTATTATTCTAAATATATTTTATGACATAAAATATTGTTCTTTAGTATGTTATTAATATCCTATAATAATAATTAAATTATATATATATAATTTATAATAGTTCATAAAAAACTTGAAATTAACCAATAATATCCATTGAGTGTATAAAAATTGCAGTGAAATAAGACCCATTGTCAGGCACCAGTTCCCATTCAAGTACAACTCAAAGTGATTCTTTTGGGTGTTACCTCTAGGTATATATATTTTAGATCCCCATCCACTTGTTCATATCCAAAATGAGATTTCTTTACTCAGAACATACTTACATAATACTCTCTAAAATACAATTATTTATTTCTTCTATATCTAGACTTGTCCATTGGTTTCTTAATAAAGTTTTCAAGTCATAATTTATATAAATTAATAAACCATTAATTGATAAAAACAATGGAATCTCCCATTTTTTATATTACTTTTGAAGACATTTTACATAAAAATGGATATTTTAACGTTTTTTTTTCTTGGAAATAAGGTATATAATACATGAAAACATAAAACAATCTTCAAATACAACTTGAAATACATCTTCCCGAGTTAGATATAGGTTACTTTTACTACATCACACATTAAGGGGATGGAAATCAAAGGAAATTGTTGACCATGCAGTTGAGTAAGGGAAATAAAAAAGGGAGACAAAAAACACATGATCATGAGACAAATCAATAAAAAATGAGGTATGAAATTAAGGAAATAGGTATAAATTAATAATAAAAATGAATCATAACATGGAAATTTGGATACAATATTTAAATGAGACATTCAAAATCATATCACTATGGTTTATCACCAAGGTTTCATAAATAAAAATTATTAAGGTTATTCACCAAGGTATCGCAAAACACATCATATCTAGAGATTAAATTATTTACCCAATGCATTTGAGCATATCAAGGAACACCCTTCATATGTATTAATTTCATGAGACACTCATATATAATAATAATTCATTTCATTAATAACTTGTGGAGAATACAGAATGAGCTTCTTATCAAAAAACAAGGCAATCAAAATAGCTTAAAAACAAGATTATTACGTTATTTATAACCCACTAAATGAAATGTGGGGTTAATTTATATAAATTCATTAAAAATAGTAATTTTAAAATCTACATGAAATTCCATTGAAAATAATGGAGGTTTTGGTATTCAAATAAAAAGAAAAAAATAATTTTATATGAATAAGGGAGAAATTTGAGAAGAAAATTCGCACCCATGATTGGTATAAAACATGTTTTTGGAAAATGGTAAAATTGTAAGAGAAAAGGGTCCAAAATTTATAAAAGTCTCTTATTACAGTAGTTTGATAATATAATGTTGACATAGAGGAATTTTCTTGGGAATTCAAAGACATAAACAAGTTGATTCTTTAATGGAGAAGAGAATTATTGATATCCATTACCTTGATGAGTTTTTACTAAAACATGATGATGGAACCTTGGGTGGACTAATTGGGAAGAAAAACACAACAGAATCATGGAGGATATATTTCTAAGGAATGTAAATGGAGAAATGGGTATGTTTTTATAAGAGATGTGGAGGAATTGTTTAATAATTTCCATAAATTGGTATTTAAAAACAAGGTTGTGGAAAATGAAAAAATATGGGCCTAACCATGGGTTTTACTCATAGTTTTGAACAGTTGGGTCACATTCTATGACAATTTAACCCCATATAACATGAAAAATTTATTTAATACATATTTTGGAAGGAAAAAGTAAATATTACTCAATGTAATTCTCTAAGAAAATAAAATTTTCCTTTTTCGACTGTGGAAAGTCACTTATAGTTTTAAAAATAGATTAAAATATATTAAAATACGTAATATTAATAAAATAAAATATTTTGTTTCCTTTATTTTGGTTTAATTTATTACTAAATCATTATAACATAAGTATGGTTACATAAAATATACTAAAACCCAAAACTTGTGTTATTTACTATTCAAAAAAAATTTTAAGTGTTTTTGAAAATTCAAATAAATTCACACTAGCCTAATTTAGGAATGCTGATTTCAAAAAATTATTACTATTTTACCAAAAATTTTCCAAAATATGAGAATTTTAACTTTTAAATATAAAAATCCTTATTTATTTAAAAATAACAGTTTTGAAGGAACAATTAAATTTTTGACTATTATTAAGAATTTTCTAGGCCATTATAAAATTATTTTAACATTTTAATTAAAAAAATAATATTCATAATACCGTGTTTTATTATAAAAATTATATTTTTTTTCTAGAAAAAATACAATGTTGTTTTATTTGGGTCTAAAAATCAAATTATAAGATTCAGCTCAATTAAAAATATATTTTATGAAGGAAAAAAATTCTTCTAAGAAATTGATGAATTTTTTATTGATAAATTAAAAATTACACTTAAATTAACTAATTCCTAGACACACAAAACTTTATTACACCCGTATATTCCTAACAAGTAATGTGTGCGATGGTTGTAGTTTTGTGGGGTGCCTTGGCTAACATCGAACAAGTGGTAATCTCCACTAAATTGAACCTCTCCCATATAGAATTTATTTCAACATTCAACTGTTGAATCTCATATTGGGATTGTTCAAGGGATAACCACACTAACACCACATCCATCCCATGTTAGAACATAAGGGATTTAAATTACATGACTCTACTCATTGAGGCCATCGATTTTCATTTTTGTCTCAATTATACTTTGTAATCACAATTTATAGACACTAGTTATAATGGTTAAAAAATCACCTAAAGGTATAGTTTCTTATTGTCATATTGACCAATAATAATATAATGGTCAAATCCAAATAGTCACATTTCCTTGTATACCCTATAAATAGAACTTTACTATTTCACTCTAGATTTATTACGAATTATCATAAGGGTATATTTTCATTTTAATAAGACTTTTAATAGTGTAAAATTTTTTTTATTTATATATAATTTTCTATGTGAATGATGATTCTAGTAGATTTAGGAGATCTATAATTTCCCATTTTAGATTTTTTATTTTATATTTTTTTCCTAGTTTTAATGGTAGAGATATTAATTTGTTTCATAGCTGACTAATGTATTGATATTTATTAATGATAAAAAATTTGTTGGATTTTTGTTATTTATATGTGTATTATATGATATGATAAGTAAAAAAATTTATCCCAGAAAAAAATATCATTTAGAATGGTTGTGTCGTTACAATCCCAACCACTGGGGCTAGAGCTCCTACTTAGTTTTCATCACATCCCTTTATCCTATAATGAGATTACTAGCACCATCAGAAGATGTGAAATTTACTTTCCATAGATAACAGTCAATGTGGTACTAGATCGACCTCATCTGTTATATTCCCAAAATCATTTCATATATATCCATCGTAAAAATAAAGTAATAACATTCCTGTAACGACTTTTACTGTAATAAATAAATTTTTTTCTTGTGATTTAATTAATTTTTTTGTGATATAATATTAATATAGGAAAAAATAAACTTATTTAGATATATTAAATTTTGTTTAAATTAAAATTCCATTAACCATCCTTACCATTAATAGTATAGTTATAGAACAATGACAACATGAGTAGTATAAATATAGAGTTTTAAGAAATCCAATTGACATAGAAAATGGAAGTGATGGCCTCGACTAGTAGGAACTTACCCTATAAATCCCATTTATAAAAAAATATGAGGGAGATATCGTCATTCAAAATTTCCCTTGATCAAACCCAAGATTATATCAAAAAACCTAAGCATGGGGGAAATAGTTTTTTGGAGATGTTCAATCTCATCGTGATCATAGCCCAAAGTATGTTTTCTAAGACACACCATGAATGTCTCATAGTCGCACACCTTACCCTTTAGTTTTTTTCAATGTATTAAAGTGATATGTATCAAAAACCTAGAAATTTGAGTATATAATTTTTTTTTGAAAATAATAACTAATATATTTTTATACTATTATAATTAATTTATAGATGAGTTTTATTTTGATATAATAAACCACACATTGTATTTTTAATTATTATTCAATTTTAATTATATAATTTATTTTAAATAATTAATTAATTTTTGAAATAAATTGAATGTCCATTAAATTTTATTATTAATTATTTTTATTAAATATAAATGATAATATAATTTTTATCAAGTCAAATTTAGTTTTTATTATCGTTTGAAAACTATTATTATCAGAAAACCAACCATTTATAAAAAATGTATATTATTATTTTAATTGTGAAAATACACATATTTAGAACATTATTTTGATAAAATAAATATTATTTATTTAATCATATTTCTATATTATACAATGGTTATTTTTTATAATTTTTTAAGATAATTGAATTTTCAAGTAAGAATTAAATATTGTTTAAATATACAGTGTATATTATGACATAATATTGACCCAAAAGTGATGTAATAAATAATATAAATTGCATATAAGAAAAATATAGGTTTTTCATTTAAAATAATATGATTTTATGTTTATTTTATTAATTTTTTTAATCCATTATGAATTATCCAAAATAAGTAATATATTTTAAGGTTTTAAAATCCGTTCATTAAGAGTATGACTCACTTACACACATGAAAGTGTATTATTTTGTTAACCAAAAACCTTGGAATTATATAATAAGGAAAACCAATCCCATTTTTTTAGAAAAAATGAATAAAAAATGGTATATTTTTGGGTTTTTGTTATTTTATAATATATAGTCCAAAATCAAAGTTTGGGGAATATCAAAGAAAATACACACTCATTTAATTTTTAATCCCACCAAAAATCCCATTCAACTTCACTAAAAATCCATATATAACATACTTACATGTCCCTCCCCTCTTAAGTTTCCTCCCAAGGTTCCCCCAAGCTCTCAAGAAGCCCCTCCCAAGCATTTAGAGTCACAAACTCAGTTAAGGGATCTCCCTCTCTCCTGTTTATTCAAGAACCCCTTTTATGTTATGCATTACAATTAACAATTTTTCATTTTGTGATATGTTATTACAAACCACCTTACTATAATTTTTTAGTATAAATTATTACATACAACTTCTCACTCATTATATTCATCTAATGAACCTTTATGTACACCAGTTACCATACCAGAATTTAGTGTGGGATCCCCACCTTATCTTATTTATTCAAGTTTTATTATTATCTTATAACCTATATTTCTAATTTATAATGGTGGGATATGTATTTACATGTCCCTATTTTTACCTATTTCATATTAAAATTATGGGACACCCCATTCGTTCTCATCAACCCATTTTAGGATTTTCTTTGTGATGTTGTTATGCTGCCGAAATTTCACCTCAATATTTCCATGCCAAAACAATTGTGTAGTGAATACCATACCCATTTCATATAAATGGTGTTCACATTTATACACTTATACTTATTCTACATGCAGCATAAATATATGTATTCCACAACCCATGATCTTGGAATAAAATAGGATGATGAATGGATCCATGTTGTATTATCTTTGTGGAATAGTTAAGCATGAGAATGAAATGAAAGTGATGGGTGCACCGAGAATTGTATAGCCCTCTAATGCATTTTTTAATGTTTAGTTCATGAGATGTCATGTTGGGGTAGATAGTAAACTTGATTCCTTTATGGTAGTTTTTCTATCATGATGTCTTGGAAGTTAGACTTAGGTTGTGTTTATGATGTAGTGTTTTAAGTTGTTTCCACATTTACCTTGTTGCTTTTATGATTTTCATGCTATATCATATCTCATTGTCCACATTTATGATTCATACTCATTTTATTCACGATTTACATACCTATTTTCTAACATGTATTAGTCCCTACATGATATTCAATGTTGATTCCCTTAATTGGATTTATAACTCAACCCTTTCTTATGTATGTCCCTAGGTTATCCCATGCAGTTTTAAGTACAAAGGAATATTATGAACATGTTAAGGAGGTTTTTAATAAATAGGATATATTATATTTTTTAAGTTGTTATGTATTGTACCCAATTCTCAAAGAATCTAGACATCTAAAATCTTATAGGTCGTATTATTTTTACATCCATGTAATAAATCAAGAATTAATGTGTAATATCATGAATTGTTTTGATAGTTGGTATGAATTGAAAAGTTTAGAAATTTTTGGGTTAGGATTAGAAAAAGCATGAAAAATACTTAATATTAGAATAAGTGTTATAATTAATCCATATATTTTGGTAAGTATAGAGTAAGTGGTTTATCAAGAAATTACATATATGTCTAGATACTACAAGTGGATGTTTCTCTGGAACATATATACATAGGGGTAAAACAAGAAAACCCCACATTGAGATAAACATGACTAGGAACTGGTTCACGAAAAAAAACCTTATTTCACATATGGTTTGAAAATCCTAGGGGATATGAGTTGGTAAATTCATAATCTTAAAGGGAACCAAAAAAATTATCCCTTAAGATTATATGTTAGGAAATAGATTACAGACAAAATAGTTTGAATCCTATAAATTCATAATTTTAGAAATAAATGTTTTATATGTGTTATACCTTTAATTTTGTTGGATTTCCCCATTATTTGTATTATATTTTATAAATAATCATCTAAAATTTACCTTTTATTCTATATGATGATTGAATACTAGAGGAATCAGCTAAACAACCAATAAAAAAGGAAATGTGCTGACTGTCCCATTGAGATGCCCAAACCGATGAGAGTGGTAATCATAAACTTTATGTAGATAATCTCGTAGCCAATTTAGGTTTTGAATAGAAAACTAGATGAAAAGGATAATCCAAACCAACCTAAGAAATAAAAAGTTACAATTGAGTAATTTATGCAACAAATCCTACTAACTTTCAAAATATATCTGGATCACTTAATCGAGGAATAATAGATCAATTCTATTGAGAGGGTCTTCTAAGTCCATCAATTTTATGAGAAAGAGAACAATATACTATATTTTTTTCATATAGAGAGATAGATCCTGATCAGTGGTGAACATTGATCAAGATTATGAGGCCTAAGAAAGTGATCGATGTGATGTGGTGAAATTAATTCTAGAAATGTTTTTTGGAAAATATTTTCCTGCAACTCTCCAACTTAATGTAAAAATGGATTTCCTTACCCTTAAGAAAAAATAATGATGTATCCATCGATTAATAGGTTTAAAAATTTACTATATATAATAAGTATACCTCTGACTTTTTCTCAACCCCATAAGTCCCAGGTTGACTACTTCTTTGGTAGGATAAAACCTTGTCTATGAAAAGCCTTGGTGATATGAGGATTCCATAACTATGAAGAAATATTCTATGTCCCCTCAAAGTATATATGAAGATTGGAGAATCTCAAGGGTATCATAGGGATATGAAGATTAAAAACAATTTAATTCTGGTATTCATATGATCAAATAGAACAGTTCCAAGAAATTTCAATATCCAGCTCATTACTGTTATATAAAGAATCATCCCTGTAATTCCCTAAGGGGAAAAAGGAAATGCTTTATGTTTGAGAAGGAAGGACACTTAGCTAGAGACTACCAAAAGGAGAAACACACCAATGAGAACAAGGAAAGGAATGATCTATTAAACTTTCATTGCATTTTTCTTTTCTTCAAATAAAAGGAAACATGGAACATTGAAATCCAATGCACAAAGACAAGGGTTTTTGGAGACACACAACAAACTCCGGGGAAGAATGGGAAAGATATTTTACATCAGAACCACTGAGGTGGATCCTGGCAATGTAGTGGTGACATGTACCCTTGTTATTCATTCAATAATAGTGAATTTACTTTTGGATTATAGTTCTCTGCATGCCTTAAAATCATTAAAGTTTATAAAAAATATTCAAACAACACCACATATCATGAATGTTAGGCTATCTGTGAAAATTGGAAATGGGGAAATTATTGAATCCCATGTATATAACTAATCCCCTATCAAATTCATGGGATATAATTATTAGTGAACCTTCTAATACTCTCTTTGTTGTAATTTAATGCAATTTTGGATATGGATGGGATTTCTATATATAGAGCCAATATAAATTACCACGAGAAGGAAATCACTCTCTGGATTGTGAATCATCCTCTAATTCTGTATAGGTACATGGAGGAGGATGAATCATCTATAGCATCAATATCTAATGCATTAAAATTATTCCTCTATAAGAAATCATATTTAGCTAAAATGATTGAGTCTAATGAAATAATAATTCTTGAATAAATTCCCATTTCAAGGGAATATGTTGATGTGTTTTATAAGGAATATCTTGGTCCCCTTCCTATCAAACAAGTCTTATTTTCAATCGAGCTTATACCCATGTCATTACAATTATCCAAGACTATGTATTGAATGGATGTTGTGGAACTTGAGTAGTTAAAGAAAAAAGTATTGGAGAATTGGGATAAAGGGTTCATAAGCCCATTTTTCAATGTTATTAAAACATTTCCCATGTTTCTATAATGATTAACATGATATAACATTTCCAAAGGTTCATTTTTGTTATTAATTTTACTTTTATGCCCCATGATATTCTTATTTTATAACATATATTATTCCCTTCATATTATTCCATGTTGATACCCTTATTGAGATTTATATATAACCCTTTTCTTATATATGTCCCTAGGTTATCCAATGAACTTTTAATTATAAAGGAATATTATAAACATGTTACAGAGGTTTTCAACAGTGAATATTCATTCCTTGATTTATGTTTCTATGTAATATACCAAATGTTCAAAGACAAAATACTCCTTGATCTCCCAAGTTGTATTATGTGTAATTTTATGTATTAACTGAAGAACTAATGTGTAATACGTATAGGGGTTGTTATAAGGACAATGAAGCTCCATCAACAGTGTTTAATGATGATACACACTTATGGTCTTGACACTAATATTTTACTAGAGGTTTTTATAGTTTCGATATATGATTCATAATTTTAGTATTCAACCCATATAATAAAAAACACAAGTGGAAATAAAATATTAGGACACACCCATATCAAACAAGTATTTTATAAAGTAATAAATTAAAAGAATCATACCTCACACCATTGAAGGGAAAAATTTCTCCACCCTAATCATCTTTTAGTAACCATAATGCTTCTTAGTAGCTCCTCCATAATTCTTTATTTTTTGATCACATTTAATAATTTGAGGATTTATTTTATTCCTAGAATAACCTAATATTTCTCAATTTTAATGTTGTGAGTTATTCTCATGATACTATCTCATTGAATCATATGGTGTGTGAGAAATATGAGTTATATTCCCATTTGGTAATTTAGGACCAGTATGAAAATAAAAAGGGATATGTGACATTCGATTATAGTTGTGACAATATCTAGGTGGTTCAGTAAAATATCATTTGACATGATCAAGTGAACCATAGTGAGAACACCATATCTTACTCTTATTCATAGATAATGGTTAGTAAATCCCATGGAATGGTTTTGAGATTCTCCACATTCATAGAAGTAGGTGTCCATATTTTTATTTTTCCAAGAATTTGAGTTACCACATATTAATATTGAGATAACTATACTTCCTTCAAACATATATTCAAAGAGATATCATTTTTACACAATTTACCTATATAATATATCCATATAATCCATATAATCTATAATACAACGAACTTCTATCTTAGGTAGAATATCTGATCATAGTCCAGACTCAAATATTCTAGCCTTGAAAGATGTGCTAGTGAAAACGTCTTTTGAAAAGTATATTATCCACATTAATTGATCTTTATACCCTATAATGGATATATTCTCTTGATTTAAACTTAGTAAATTTATTTTTCTTGTGGTCTATAATGTGTGTGATAGATTTTTTGTTGAAAAACTATGTATTATCCTCCAATGTAACACCTTATTTGAAAATATATTAGAAACCTAAATCCATCCAATATGATGTATGATCCTTAAGCATATAGGTTGAAAAAATAACCTTTTTCTCAGATAGTTTACCATATAAATATAATATTTGTCTCCTTTTATTCAACCACACATCCTCTTTTTAGGCTTGGAATCCTCCCAAAATAAGGCCATATTCCGATTTAGAAACTGTATGGATTAGTCCACTTTATATGGCTCATCATTCATATTCTCTCTATATAATTCTTGAAATCATTGGATGATGCTCTGGAAATGTTTTTGGTTTATATTTTTCTTAAGAGAATTTAAATTTTCTATAGCCTCTTCTCACTGATTTCTATTATATCTACATAGTTCCATACACTATAACTAGAAAAAAAATCTATTTAATAATTAGTCAGAAGAAACCGAGAGTTTATAAAATTTTAAATCAAAAAAATAAGAATCAAAATTATAATTTTTTTAAAATATCATTCATTTTACATATATTAAACCAACAACTAAAAAATAACAATGTCTTCCTCAAGGAATATCTTACTTCTAATAAATGATTTGAAACACTCATTAGTTAAACCTGCAATGATGAGATTAAAACACACTGAGAATTTTCTTAGAACAATTTTATACCCAAACCTACTTAGTAACATAAATTTCTATGTAAAAGGGTCAAATACATCCCTTTTCTTCTATAAATTTTATTTTCAAATATTCATTTATTCTTATTACCATCCTAATATAAATATGGAATGGCCATGAATAATAAAAATTGTAACATCTATCACCAATACAATTTCTCAAGAAGAGAAAGTAGGATAATAACTATGTGTGATATCCCTAAGACACCAAAATTTTAAAATAAATGGAAAGAGTTTAGTTGAACATTGGGGGATAATTTTTCTTTTTTAGAAAACGAAAACACGGCAACAAAGAATATAACCTTAGAAACCATTTATATGATGCATGTATTCAAGAAATACTACTTATAGTTAAAACAAATAAAATATAAAAAATAGATTTATAAAGGAACTAGGAAGAACAACTAAAAAAATAAGAAATACAAATTGAACCAAGGAAATTAAAGAGGCATTATCCTTATATTCACACTCACTATCACCATGCCCTGAAACCACCTTCCACTACCATGATATCAAATGAATAACTAGAGGAATTAGATACATTTACCTTACATATGTCACAATATAAAAAATCTAAAAATGAACCAAACTATTGAAGTAGGCAGTATCTATAAAGTTAGTAGTTAATCCCCAAAGACATCCCAACATATGCCTCTATGTGAATAAAGAGTTAGGACAATTCATAAAAACATGAAATACATTATATAGTTTATACAAAACAATTAGTGAAATACATATGATAAAAACTAAAATCATAGTTTTTACCATCAATTGAAACATAACCTAACCATCCCCTTGTTAAAAATACACACACACACACACACACCCATACATAAACTCTTAATTCATGTCACACATTAATGGTGGTACTTAATGACTATATTCCATCTCACATTAATGGTTGTACTTCATGAGAATACTTTCTCTCGATTTAAATTAATACACCAACCAAATTATTCCAAATTATAGGCCAATACACATTATATAAAACAAGTATTCCTTTTAAATCATTCCATTAAACATTTTGTTAGCATAAGAACCATACCATTATATTAAAATCATCATTTTAAAATTATAATAAAATTGTTTTTCAAAATTCCATCCAATTTATTATATTTCTAGGAATAAAAACAAAGGGATATAATTCAATAAATTACACATATTTATTTTGGAAAATAAAATTAAAATATTTAAAAAAAACCGTGACTTTATGTTTTAGAATAAGTGGAGATGAGAGAGAATCCATGTACCTCTCAATGGATAAAATAAATGAAGAATGAAACTATGAATATCTTGATCTAGGATCATAAATTCTATTTAATAAATCCAAAATGATCTCATCATGACTCATATAATAGCACATAGATCTATCCATAATAGATTAGAACAATGTATTCAATAAAAATGAATAAGAGTGGATCTAATAATAATAAGGAGTAACAAGGGATTACAATTTATTCTGTATATCTAAAGAACATTGATTCATCCAAAATTTACATCTAGAAAAAATTTAATAACCTTGAAATTATAGAAGTGGAGATTAATTTAAGTCCACACACTAATAAGATGACAATGTTGGTTTTGGGGCCTTAGTTGAAATTTAAACTTAATTTTCTGAGTATTAAATATCTATATAATTGATAGGTTTTATGGTTAAAAATAATATATTATAATCGTGAACACACTATAAAAACATCACCCATGTAGCCACATATTTTTTCAAATTCTATGTCAAACATATGATTTTATTTTCTTAAATCAATCACCCCACACAGTTGGATTTCATTATTTGAAAAAAGTTGTGCTAATCATGCTTCTTCCACTTTCTCAAAACACACACTTTCCCCTGGAAAGAACATAGTTTGGACTGATCCTCCTATAGCTATACAACATCCTAGTGACTCAGAAAAATACCCAACATGGTTTCCTATAGATAATGTAGTGTTTATAATAACTGTTCTAAAATAATTCACTCTACAAAATACTTCTAAAACATTAAAAATAACAAGAAACACCCTAACATCAATACAAGTATTATATAAATTCAAAAAACATAATAAAATGGAAATATACTTGAAATGGGTAGGTGTTAGTAAAATCATGAACCTGGGTAAAATCTCTTCAATTCATCGAAATCATAACTTGAGTATCTCTAGAATTACCCAAGAAATCGAGTCACCTCTCGAGCCTCAAAAAAATTCAAAAAATATCTCATATGGATTCTACCTAACTCTAAATTTATATCAAAATCTTGAGTACAAAAATTAATTCCACTATGAAATTCTAAAAATTAAAATTCACTCAAAAATTATAACTCAAAAATAAGATCAGTTTTACAAATTCGGTAAAAGTTCAAACCCTTAGAAAAAAGTTATTTATAATGTACAATAATGTATTATTTTTTAGTATTCAATATAGTTAACTAAAACCTAAAGATTTAAATAAGATAGAGTATTAATTATTCCATGTGTTTGAAATTTCTAGAATACATGAAGGAGTTTAGTAAACTATATGGAATATTCATTACATGTAACAATGTTATAGACGTTAATTCTTAGATTTTAAAGGGTATGAGATTCCAATGTATACATCAAAAATATTGTGAGTATAAAGGATTCCAAATTCAAAATTATAATTCAAAATTTTTTTATCTTTCAAATGATGTATCGGGCTTTTGGATTTTTGTGTGGATTAATTTTTGAGGTTTCCACTAAATAATACATGACCTTTATTCAGAAAAAAATGTTTTTGGATTCATCATGATTCATAACTTGTTTAAATAAAGGATACATGGTCATTTTTTCTAAGATAAAAGTGTTTATCATGATATTCTTTAAAATACGAGGAATTGATATTCCACCAACATCTATGGAATATTTAAATAATAATATTCATTTAAATATATTTCCCTAAACACAAGGAATATCATATAAGATATAGAGGAAATTTTTAATTTGGTAAGTATTGTCACAAAAGGAAATAAGTGTTACCTTTTGAACACAGTATTGTTTTTGTATCTTATAATTGTATCCTAAAGATGATATATTTTATAAGTGGGTTTTGAGAGTATGTTTTGTCATTAGAATTTCAAAGCTAAAAAATAATTTTATTAGTCTATAAAAATTGAAAATATAATTCACTAAATATCTTATAAGAGTTTATGGTAAATTAGAAAAGAAAAATATAAAGAGTTACATTTAGTTAATATAAAAAAGTTAATATCACAATTTATACTAAAAAAGTTTATTTATTATTGGTAAATAAAAAATGTAAATAGATACATTATATACCAGAATATTTTGTGGGAAAATATTAATGGAAAGTGTTTAAAGTACAATAATGACGAATATAAAAAGAGCACTTAATAGGAAAAAATATTTATAAACATTGTTTCATTTTATGTTTTGGAATTAATGTGTTTTAATATGTTAACTGTGTTAAAAATTATGATTATTATTCATAGTGTCATCATTATTCAAAATAGTTTATTTCATAGAAGTTACTCACCAAAAAGTTTATTGGGTCATATTTATCAGGTGGAAAAATAATGATCTGATAAGATTAACTAGATATGAAATGAGTTTAAAAAACCTATGGAAATGTAAGAAACATTAGAGTAATCTAGTAGGGTTTCCTCTTTTATATTTTGGGCCAATGGTTCTCTATGGTTTCATTAAATTAATTATTAAGAATTTAAAATTTTAAAATGTATAATGTGTTATAAAAATAAGTTCACACAATCTTTCCTTTATATTGGCTACATACTAGAATATATTGATATACATTTCCTGAAGTTGAATAATAATTTAACTCCCATTTTATGATATTTATTATCCTTAGTTTATTTTTATCAAGTAATATTGTAGGTTTTGATGATATGTTAATATTATCATAATTATGTCTGTTTTATTGAGATGCAAAATATGTTCATGAGGCATAAAATGGGATTTACACACTAGATTACCAATGAAGTATACCTCATTAAGTGTCATATATGGTGTCTTTTGTTAACTATATGTTAATATTTTATATTCAGATTCCCCACTACTATGGTTTTGTGAGATTTCTTGCATCAAAACCTTTGAACTTTGATTCCATTCTTACCAAATCCTTAGGGATTAACTAATCTAGGGTGGTTGGGTATGTTTCTGATCTTATCATTGGTTGGTGATTAATCAAGATAATACATTCAATAGACCAACCAAAAAATACATGTATATAAAAAATGTTATATAAATAGTAATTATATCTGATGACAAATCATACCTCAGAACTAATTTGTTTAGTGACTTTAAATATAATCTATTTGGACATCTTATATTAAATAAGTCTAAAACATATACAAAAAATTTATATAGAAATGATATCCTTATATAATATTTTTACATAATAATACTCTTCAAATTATGGTGAATGGAAACATATGAAATGGGTGACCCCTATTATTAGTAAGGGTAAAGAAAAGAGATAATAATTGAAGATCATAAGTGAGAATAAAATGAACATATGTGCATGAAAACAAAATTAAGGAGAATGAAAATAACAAAATAAAATCATACAAAATTAAAAATAGATATAAAATCAGGAGCCACAGTATAATTATTTTTTTATAACACATGTAATGAGGTATAGAAGTTTTGTGGAGTTCCATTGTCGAACTCACTAGGTCCAACATGAAAATCCATGAAAAATCACACATGAATTCTAATATGCTAGAGGAAAATGACTAGTGTAATGGGTCTAAAAGGTATAATGGGGAGAATAAAACCTCTTTATTAGATTACAATTTAAAATAAATACAATATAAGAATTGATAAATATCCAACCACAAGAAATAAATGTATTATAATTCATAATCATAATACCACTATATGCAATATGAATATAGAATATAATCATCTGTATGAAAAAGTAAAAATGATCCCCAAATATATTAGAAAAATATATATATATATATATATACATAAATAAAAGAAAAAAAATTAAGTTAACCACATGACAAATCCAATTATTTTTTATCTAGATATAAGACACTTTCTCTTAGATGGATCCCTAATAACAAAGTAAGCATGTAAACGAGGGGTCCTGTGTATGGTGTGTGTAACGTCCCGGATCGAGGTGTTTCCCAATGTTTCCTCGAACCCAGTTGGTCAAATAACCTCAAGAACATTTCCCGAAACCCCAAAGGCTACCTACTTGTAGTTAGGGACAAGGTGTGATATTGGTTAAACTATGCCCTCATTGGAAGAGTATACACAATGGAAAACAAATTGTAAACAATAACAGATGTAGAAATTCCAAAAACAATTGAATAGCAGAATATTGAAAGTAAATCCAAGAAATACCACAATATATATATATATATATATATATATGATGAATGGAATATTTATCTAAGAAATAATCCCAAAAAGTCTCAATGTTGGAAAGTAATACATAAACCAAAGTACAAAATAAACAAAAAAACTCTAGCAGCCTGGAAAGCCTCAGCTTGGTCCCATGCCCTACATCCCCAATAGTAATCAAGTTACTAATAAAGAAGGGTGGTTACCTAATCTATAAATGCAACCATATATTTTTTTTGAGATTCAAAACATTACCCAAATAGGGTGTGAGATGAATTCTAGAAGACAACACCCAAAAGATCTGTGCCAAAGTGTCAGTGAATATATACAACAGGAAATATGGAGAAATTAAGAATGAAACTAGGAATTACTCAAAAGTAAATAATCCAATAGTTCTCATTAACTTTCAATATCCATCCTTTGAATCATGTAATATCAGAATCTATCCTAATATCTATAACCCCAATATAGTAGTAATAAAACATAGGTCTCAGTAGACTATTTAAATAATCAAGTAAGACCGAATCCAAGCATGTTCTTTGGGTTGGGAGACTCATCACCATCAATCAATAATTCATAAAACAACCCTCTGGGAAATCTTTCATGGTCTAGCCCCTTTGGATTAACATAGTACCAAATCATTAAATATTGACCCTCTTGGAATCTCTTTTGGTGTAACCCCTTTAGTCTAACATATCACTAATCATTTACAAATGAACACCTAGGAAGCTCTCACGGTAAATACCCTTGGGTCAACAAGGAAATAATAAATTATAAACGACCTCCTGGGTATCTCTCACGGTCAATCCCCCTAGGTCAACATAGCATAAGGTAATTATAAATGACCACCTGGGAAGATCTCATGGTCTTTCCCCTTTGGGAAGCTCTCACAGTCCAATCCCCTTAGAAAACATTCAAAATACATATCACAAGAATTTCAAAAAACCAGCTTCTCCATCATAATAAAACAGTGCACAGAAATCAAGGAAAGCCTAATAGAAATCTCAGAACAAATGACCAGAAAGCAGTCAAACTAGGGAAACACACCCATTGTGTCCCATAAACTAGGTATCTAACATTACGCATAAGAAACTACCTTTTATCAATCAATCAAACCATATAATGTAATAAACATGGTTAAATTCCAAATCAAGAAATACCCCAATCATGGGTATTCAGATCCTTTAGCCCATATAGTAAAATGATGAACAAAAAAAGGTAGAAAACACATACCTTGACATTACATGATTGTTATTCTTTAATGTTAGCTCTTGAATCTTCCAAAAATAGGACAGATCTACTAAAAGGTGAAAAAAATCCAACCTTGAATAACTCACAAAAGATGAAAGAATCAGGATGAAAGGATATAAATGAATTGAGAACTCACCAATGGGATTCCAACATGCCCAACAACATCTCAATCGGAGGTCGGATAGAGAATTGGGGGTTCGATCTTTATTCGCTGTTCCTGAGAACACCTGTAGGAAACACGGGAAGAAGAAGTCAATTCTAGACATGAGATGCGACCCCACTCTAATATATCAATTAAAAACAAAACTACTTGATGTGTTCATTAAATGTACACACAGTGTAGTATCCCTAACCATCCATGACTTAAGTGGTCTTCTAGGTCATCACATGGCCATGTACTCGGCCATTACGCGACTAGTACACGACTGTACAAGACAACCAAGTACACAACATATACTTAGAAAAACCCCATTTCTTCATTTTCCTAAAAAACAACATGAAATCAAGATTGATACATAAAATGTAGATCTGGGCTCTTACAAACTTCCCCTATTAATTTTATTCATCACTGAGTATCCCTTATAAGGGTGGTGAAGAATAATCTGCGAACAACTCTGTACACGACGATAGTATATCGACCTCCCTCTACCAAGTCTCATCCTGCACTCGCCCATGCTTCCATATCACTGATACTAAAGGAATATACCATACAAGAGAAACATTCATGCTATGATCGACAATCCGAATAGCGTTCTACTCGAAGGATGCATTCACCTCTAACTAAACCTCCTCAGTTTAAAAAATATGTGATGGGTCTGAAAAGTAACATCATAGCTGAGAAACATGAAAGACATCATGCATATACCTATAACTATGAGGTAACTTTAGATGATGGGAAACCATCCTAAATCTCTACAAAACCTCAAACAGCCCGACATATCTTGGTGAAAGCTTCCCCTTCCTCATAATCCTCATGTGTCCCTACCTTGGTGTGACACATTAGAAAAACTGATCTCCGATCTCAAACTCTAGAGGTCTTCTACTTTGATAAACATAAGATTAATGGTGAAACTGTAAAATATCCATCCTCTTACAAATGAACTCCACCTGCTCAGTGGTCCCCTGGAGAAGATGAGGTCCCATCATAGCTACCTCTCCTACCACCTGCCAACATTGGGGTGATCGACATGGCCTACCATATAGAGACTCATAAAGTTCCTTCTGAATCATTTCTTAAAAACTATTATTGTAGAAAAAATACACTAGGGGAATGTGTCACTCCCAATATCCTTTGAAATATATGATGCATGCTCAAAGGATGCCCTCAAAAACATGAATCGTGCGCTCAGCTTGGCCATCTGTCTAAGGATGGTATGTTGTACTCAAAAGTACCTATATACCAAAATCCCTCTATAGTCAGTGCCATACATGAGAAGTAAACAGTTCATCCCTTTCTGAAATGATAGAGTGTGGAACCCCATGAAAACATAAAATCTCTCATATGTAAAACATTCCAAGATCATCAACACTGAAGGATTACTTGATAGGTATGAAATGATAAACCATTATGAGTCTATCAAAAACAACACATACAACATCATTTCCTCAATGTGACCTTGGTTAACCCATCACGACATCCATCATGACATCATTCCACTTCCAATTAGGAATGTGTAACTTCTATAAAATCCTTGAATTCATTGATGATTCTACTTCACCTGCCGATAGGTGGAACGCCTCATAACATAACCAGGCACATCCCTCTTCATGCCTGTACACCAATACTAACAATATAGATCTTGATACATCTTGGTGACACTAGGATAAAAAAATGATACGAAGGCATGAAAATCATGCATCATATCCTCATGAATTTGTGATCACACCCATACACATCCTTGAAAATGAAAAACCTCATCATCTCTTATGGTCCACCCTGGAGTAGGGTCATCTCCTGTCACACTTTCCTATTGAGCTAGGCCTTCAGAGTCTTATAGTTTCCTATTATCAATAGATCTATTTGAGTCAAGGTAACATCTATAGAAGAAATAAATGTCTGCCCCTATTTTTTGTGCACCTCAAAATATATCTCAGAGAATTAATCCATAAGTTTCCACACACTACTGGCCTCCTGAACTACCTATATATGAGTTCTCCTGCTCAATGCATGAGCCACTATGTTGCTTTTTCCAGGTCCGTAAGCAAACTTAAAGTCAAAACACTGAAGGTACTCAACCAAAACTTTCTGTAGAGACCCAAATCTTAACGTACATGGACATTACATTACTTTTGCAGAATACTTAGTACATTACAAAAACACACACACACGGTCCGTAATAGTTTAGTGTCTTTGGAAACTCGTAATATAATCTTCTAATCATGGTGAAAGATCTTCAACATCTCCCATAAAGGTCTTCTTTTTTTAACTAAATCCTTTCTTTATATCCTGGGGAAAAGAAAACATAAAAGGGTGAGATCAAATGCTCAGAAAGGGTAAACAGAAGAAATATCAATCACATCATATTCATAAGAACATAAGTTTTGGAAATCTTAACCTGCAAAAGATATCATAATTTCATAACATGGGATAAATCATAGTAGTGAAATGTAATCCCAATACTAATAACTTAAAACATGAAACTTTGTGGCATACACACATAATCATATAGAATCATTTCTTATTAGTCAAGACTCATTGGCAAGACTATCTTAGCGGACAAAGTCCCTTTCTGAACCGAGTTCACCCCTCGTTTCAATCCTATTTCACTGAACCGGTATAACCTACCATTCCGGCCATGTCTATCTCATGATATATAAAATCTTTACCCAATGAATTGGAGGTAGATATAGGTCCCACCCATCTCATAATTATACCATTCTTATGTGTGCCACAAAATCATAAACCATACATCAAAGCATAACCCATGTAATACAAATGGGAATCTTATACATCGTGACATCATAAAACAATTCATATAAGATAAAGGAATTCATAAAAATAATTCCATCACAACATAATAAAATAAATGTAATAATAGGGATAGAAACAGAATCTTTTATTATCTTAGATGGAAAATAATATTGATAAAACACTTGAACTCCATTCTTGAGGAAAATATCCTTTCTACTTCAAAACAATTTTCCTTTCTTAACATGTCATACAATTTTAAACTAAAAGAAGTTGATTAAAAATAAACTTGAAAACTTATAAAGGAAGTTTCTTGTAAATAATGTTTTAAAAATCCATTCATGCCGTATAAGTTAAAAAAACATTCTCCTCGTACTTTTGTCAGAAAAGGAAAAAAGTACCTCGTACGAAAAACGACAAAAGATTCCTTTCATATCCTTTACTAAAAACTCACCGAAGGGTAAAATTGGATTTAAACAATTGTAGGTCTATGGAAATAGTATTAAATATTGAGGAAACATGTATGTGGATGATAAAATACACCCCAGTAAATACTAAAGTATAAACAATCTCAAATAAAAATGAGATTGTGATATTTCCATTACATTAGGTCTGATTTTCTTCGTATGTGTCCGAACCTCATGTATAATGATTTAAATAATGTCATTGAATTATTCCAGAATCATACTCATTGTTATGATATCATATATGATTCAGTTATGGCTTTATATTACCCGTTCTTTTGTAAATTCCATGTTAAAGAGCGTTTTGGGTAAAATTGTTTCATTTGTCATCCGTGTTTTGACTTGTAATTAGTCATATGATTACTTAGATCATGATTAATTAATTCCAGAATATAAAACATGATTTATATATAATATATAATCAGAATATACATATATATAATAAATCAGTAAATGGAAAGAAATACACCGTTCATGGAGACGGTAGGCCATACGTACGCATGAACGCTGTTTTCTTTTCCTTATTGAGTTGAATGGAATTAAGTAGATGACATACATATATATACACATAAATACAGAATCATTATTATTTCATATATTTCATTATTACTTATTATATAAACCTTATAATCATTCATGAATGGTTAACGTGGAGAATGAATCTCATCGCATCGTGGAGACGGTAGTTCGTACGTACGCACGAGCGATGATATCGTTCTCATGATCGTGGGACTATATTGGAGTGTATGTATACTATTTCAGAATCAATATCACTTTAAAATAATTATATATAGTTATTATTTACACCATTATACCCATCCAAGTAAGGTTGTTGTGGAAAATAGATTTCACCACGGCATGGAGACGGTATTCCGTACTTACGCACGCGCGGTGATTTCGTTTTCCGTAGGATGGATAGATGATGAAATAAGGTTGTTTCATAATTATAATAACATATTATTATATATGTGATACTGATGTTATTACTTCATAATGAAAAAACCAATGAAGAAGAAGTGGAAGAAGAAATAAATATGAAAGAATTGGTAACGGAAATTACCTCTACTTTGAAGAGCCTCTTTGAGATCACCTTTTAGGGCACTAAAATTGGTCTTTGAGGAATTCCAAAACCTATAGGATATTTCTAGGGAAGTGTAGAAGAGAATTGGGCAGGGGTTGGCTGATATTGAGGGCACAAAGTTGTGTGAGGAAGAGAGGGAGGTGGTTCCCTTTTATAAGGGAGGAGAGGGGTACCTTTGGAATAACTAAAACTATTATTTTATTATAAAGTCAATTTCGGTTTTAATTAGCTCCAAATTGATTTATTTCGAAGCTAAGGTTGGGATGGGTCGAAATACTATCATTCAATATAATTTAGACAAGTTTATGTTCCTATTTTAACCTTATCATTTAGATTTAACATTTAGTTAAATAATTTAACTTTTACCATGTCTTCTTGTGTTCTTATACTATAAGGTTAACAAACTTACTATAAGAAGCCAAAATAACCCAAAGGTGTTTATAATTAATATATATAACGTTATCTAAGTCATTTGGCCGATCCTTAGATTTTTAGGAATAAAATAACAATTAATAATATAATATTTGTTTTAAAAACTATTTTATGTCAATTTTGACACTATTTAGTAATTGATTTTTGGGAAAATCATAACAGAATGATTAGTTCTAAAAAAGTTAATTAAATCAATAATAACATGTCATAGTAACCTCGAAAATTAGTGGAAATCATAAAAAGTTTCAAATTACATTTATTTGGGTATTTATAACATCAATTATTTCAATATTTTATTAATAAAATAATTACTGCATCATCGTTGTGTCATAAATAAATTAAATTATTTAATGTCTAAAAATTACAAATAAAACACTATTATGTAGGAAATATCTTTATCTTTATAATGAATATTTATAGTCGAATTTATCTTATGTATAACCCTATATTAAAAATGATTTACTTATTAAACTTTGATTTTAACTATTTTAACCCTTCTTTAAATAAATTAATAATAAATGTCCTAATCTAATCAAAGTGGGCCTAAATGGTCATATTTTATTCCTAAGGTTGTTTTTGGTCGAATTACACTTATCCAATAGAATTAGGACATGTGTTAGGGTAATAATAATATCATTTTTACCCTTAATTACCCTATTTTCTTATAACCGTGGTAAAAAAAAGTAAAATGTTACTATTCACCAAAAATTATTTTCATCTCATTGAACCGAATTTTACTTACTAACATCAACCGTGTCCCTCGGATTTTTGAAATTCCACTCACAGAAGTGGTAAAATTAAGTTTTATGAAAAATTCATTTTTTTAACTACCACTTAGTGGTTTCACTATTCATAAAAAAAATGAAAGTTTCCAGAAAAATACCAAAAATTAGGCCTAAGCTATTTTTGATATTATGAACTCAAAAATGATGTCTATTTTACCAAATTAAAAACATATTAGTTGAATTAATTAATTTAAAAATTAATTCCCGTCTTCAAAACAAATAGCGTGTTTTTAAGAGATAATAACCATCAAAAGATTGACACTTGTTTATGACTGGTTTAAATGTGAAATTACATCCAGTGACCAACATTGTATTAAATTGTAAAAATATATTCTAAATATACTTTAAAACCACTCAAATTAATAATTTATCACTATTAATTATTTCTATTAAAAAAGTTCTTTTTAATTAAAATTTAGTAATTTTAACTATTCATCAGAATATGAAAGTTATCCGAAAAGTACCAAAATTTCACCCTAATCTAATTTCGATATTCCGAATCCAAAAATGAAGTCCATTTTGAAAATTAAAAATTACAATATTTCAAAAAGTGGTTATTACTATTCATAACGGCTAGTTTTAATAATATTTTAATATCATATCGTTGTTTAGTGAAACGCGGTATTGCGTACTACACATGCTATCGAGGAAGGTTGCGATTGCGTGTAATGCAAGGAAGGTCAAGGATTCGTGTTGTGCAGGCCCATTTTGGTGTAGCATACAACAGAAGACATTAATGAAAAGAATATTTTTCATAAAATCTCGGGCTGTTACATTCTACCCCCCTTAAAATGAATTTCTCCCTCGAAACTCGTCAGGGTTATAAATGGTTTACTATTCGAAAGTTTCTTTAATAGAAACCCACATCGTAAAAAGGAATACCAAAACCAATCATTAAAAACAAAAGTATGAAATGTAACGGTTACCCAAATAAACTAATCACTGGGTTTCTACATGGGTGAAAATATGGATATGGAAGAGAAATCTAACCATCATGTTCTGATGGAGAGTGGTAGAGAACATGGCTATGGAAAATCCAGCAATCAAAAAGCCATAAAGTTGTGACGATCTAAGATACCATCTTATTAATCAGATATAAGAGCATTAGGACATCATTTTTGGTTTTCAAGATCATTTCCCTAAAGTTGATGAAATTGGAATTAGAAGAAATACTTTCGTGATTTTGGTATAGTCTCACCGTTTGTCGTTATTTGGACAATTTCCACTTCATCTCTTAAAGAAATGAAGTTGATTTTTTCATTCGTGATGTGTTAGCAGATCATGTGATAGAATGATGGGCCATTCCATCTGTCTCAAACAAAAGGTTAGAAAAGTTATCAAAAAATACATAAGTCCATCTATAGTGAGATTAATCATATATGGTTCCTAAAAAGGACTTATACCTCATATATCATACTGCTTAATATAATAACACTAGTTTCTACTAAATAGGGACTTCCTATAGGACAGTGGTAGGTGATAAAGGCCAGTCACACTTCGGTTGTGGGTTCGATTCCCACAGCCTTGTCTGACGCGATGGGTTGTCGCCCGTCCTGCAGGTTGTCCTTTTTCTAAAACTATATTACTATAATATCCCATCAATAATATCGAAAAAAAATTCTATACTTAAACAATACTAACTTATGTCCAACATAATCCATTCAAATCTTTAGGCTTATCTAAACTACTTCGGTCCAAGCTCATAGTATAAAGAAAATGATCACGTGAATGCCATCATTTATCCCCCATATATCATAAGATATATCTTGTTGGTCAAATTACAAATATGTGAATAACTTAATCATGTATTCTCTTGAAGAATGAATATCCATTGAACCTTAGTGAAAACATGAGATCAGTTAAAAGTTAACACTTTACACATACCTAAATCCTCAAAATTCTATATACTCAAACCATGATATCACTTAGTCCTTATATCAATCATGAGCTCATGAATACTATCAAACATATTAGATTCTCTTTATCCCTTGATTATGTGCATATCATATGCTTTCCAAAAATATTTCAATCACTTTTCATGGTTACCGATGCCATAAAATTATTGAAAACTATAATAGACCAAAACATAAATATTCCAATATTCCACGATACTATATACACCATTATTTTGGAATCCCATTACATAAACACTTAATCATTCCACCACATCATTGTCATATTCAACATTGCCAATAGTGATCGCATGTGAATTCCCTTTGTCCTTTGCCTTAAGTGGTTTCTCATGTCGATCATCACTAACCCTTGGATTAGGGTATTTATTAGAATAATGCCCCATTTCCTTGCACTTGAAGCATTGAAGTGTTTTTGGTGCGTTCTCTGCAGTCTTTTATTTATTCACATCATTAAAAACCCTTTTTCCATTACTTCGACACTCAGCAGCTTGATGACCTTCTTTTCCACACTTAAAACATTTTCTAGTCCCTTTAAGACAATCTCCACCATGCTTCTTTCCACACTTTGAGCATAAGGAAACCTTCATCTTCTTTTCACCATTATTCTGAGATTTCTCCTTGAACTCCATCTTTCGTTTCTTTTCAAAACTATGAGATGGATATGTAACACCAACTTCCATTTCTTCCTTGATAGCACAACACAAAATTTCTTCATAGCTACTGAAGTCTCTTATAGCTAATGCCCTTCGAAGATTTGGTTTTAAGCCACTGAAGAATTGATCAACTTTATTTTCAGGTTGGATGATAAATCCAGATGCATACCATGCAAGCCTTGTAAAATTTGCTTTGTATATACCAACAGATTCATCATCCTTTTTCTTTAGTTCAAGAAACTCCTACTCCATCTTTGTCCGAAGAATACGAGGGAAGTACTTATTGAAAAATAAGTTCGTGAACTCATCCCATTCCATGGACTCAATTTCATCTCTTGGCCTCGTATTCTTGATAAGATTCCACCATTGATCAGCATCACTTTCCAAACAATAGACTGCTAAGATGGCTTTATCATGTTCAGAACATTGAAGAACTGAAAATATCTTTTCAGTAGTACTAATCCATTGTTCAGCAACAAGTGGATCAGAAAACCCACTGAAAGAAGGTGGACGTTGCCTCATGAAGGACTCAATAGAATATTGTTTCCTTCTCTTCTCATTTGGAAGTCCAGAATGATTCATAGCTTGTGTAAGTATAGCAATAAGATTTTGCCCTCCATCTCCCATAACATTTGTTTTTTCAGGAGGACAGTCATTGCATTGATCAACACGGTTCCTTCGGGTTCTAGACATCATCTAAAACCCAAAAAGAATAGTGTGAGAGGAAAAAATCATGCTAGGGAAAACAACATAATAAAGGGGGATTATCCTCAATATCTAACATCTTAGGTTAAATTCTATGATTGTTACCGTAGTTCTAGGACTATACGTATACTTATCCTTAGGGACATCCCTAGACATACCTTAGAAATATCTCTAGGGATCTCACTAATGTTTTCGCATCCTAGTTTCCAAAGGATGACTAAACCTTTCCTCTAATACCAACTATGGAGACCCGAATCTTGATGTACATGGACATTACATTACTTTTGTGGAATACTTAGTACATTACAAAAACACACACACAAGGACCGTAATAGTTTAGTGTCTTTGGAAACTCGGAATATAATCTTCTATTCATGGTGAATGATCTTCAACATATCCCATAAAGATCTTTCTTTTTTTTACCTAAAACCTTTCACTATATCCTGGGGAAAAGAAAACATAAAAGGGTGCGCTCAAATTCTCAGAAAGGGTAAATAAAAGAAATATCGATCACATCATATTAATAAGAACATAACTTTTGGAAATCTTAACCTGCAAAAGAGATCATAATTTCATAACATGGGATAAATAATAGTAGTGAAATGTTATCCCAATACTCATAACATAAAACATGAAACTTTGTGGCATACACACATAATCCTAGATAATAATTTATTATTAGTCAAGACTCATTTCCAAGACTATCTTAGTGGACAAAGTCCCTTTCTGAACCGAGTTCACCCCTCATTTCAGTCCTGTTTCACTGAACCGGTATAACCTACCGTTCCAGCCATGTCTATCTCATGAGATATAAAATCTTTACCCAATTCATTGGAGGTAGATATAGGTCCCACCCATCTCATAATGATTCCATTCTTATGTGTGCCACAAAATCATAAACCATACATCATAGCATAACCCATGTAATAAAAATGGGAATCTTAAACATCGTGACATCATAAAACAATTCATATAAGATAATGGAATTCATAAAAATAATTACATCACAACATAATAAAATAAATTTAATAATAGGAATAGAAACAAAATCCTTTATTATCTTAGATGGAAAATAATTTTGATAAAACACCTGAACTCCATTCTTGAGGAAAATATCCCTTCTAGTTCAAAAACATTTTCCTTTCTTAACATGTCATACTATTTTAAACTAAAATATGTTGATTAAAAATAAACATAAAAACTTATAAAGGAAGCTTCTTGGAAATAATGTTTTAAAAATCCATTCATTCCGTATAAGTTAAAAAAACATTCTTCTCGTACTTTTTTCGGAAAAGGCAAAAAGTACCTCATACGATAAATGACAAAAGATTCCTTTCATATCCTTTACTAAAAACTCACTGAAGGGTAAAATTGGATTTAAAAAATTGTAGGTGGATGAAAATAATATTAAATATTGAGGAAACATGGATGTGGATGATAAAATACACCCCAATAAATACTAAAGTATAAACAATCTCGAATAAAAACGAGATTGTGATATTTCCCTTACCTTAGGTCCAATTTTTTTCGTATGTGTCTGAACCTCCTGTATAATGATTTAAATAATGTCATTGACTTATTAAAGAATCATACTCATTTTTTATGATATCATATATGGTTAACTTATGGCTTTATATTATCCGTTCTTTTGTAAATTCCATGTTAAAGAGCGTTTTGGGTAAAATTGTTTCATTTGTCGTCCGTGTTTTGACTTGTAATTATTCATATGATTACTTAGATCATGATTAATTAATTCCAGAATATAAAAATGATTTATATATAATATATATTCAGAATATACATATATATAATAAATCAGTAAATGGAAAGAAATACACCGTTCATGGAGATGGTAGGCCGTACATATGCATGAACACTGTTTTCTTTTCCTTAATGAGTTGAATGGAATTAAGTAGATGACATAAATATATATACACATAAATCCAGAATCATTATTATGTCATATATTTCATTATTACTTATTATATATACTTTATAATCATTCATGAATGGTTAACGTGGAGAATGAATCTCATCGCGTCGTGGAGACGGTAGTCCGTACGTACGCATGAGCGATGATATCGTTCTCATGATCGTGGGACTGTATTGGAGTGTATGTATACTATTTCAGAATCCATATCACATTAAAATAATCATATATAGTTATTATTTACACCATTATACCCATCCACATAAGGTGGTGGTGGAAAATAGATTTCACCACGGTGTGGAGACGGTATTCCGTACGTACGCACGCGTGGTGATTTCGTTTTCCGTAGGATGGATAGATGATGAAATAAGGTTGTTTCATAATTATAATAAAATATCAGTATATAAGTGATACTGATGTTATTACTTCATAATGAAACAACCTACGAATAAGAAGTGGAAGAAGAAATAAAGATGAAAGAATCGGTAACGGAAATTACCTCTTCTTTGAAGCGCCGCTTTGAGATCTCCTTTTAGGGAACTAAAATTGTTCTTTGAGGAAGACGAAAACCTCTAGGATATTTCTAGTTAAGTGGAGAAGATAATTTGGAAGGGGTTGGCCGAGCTTGAAGGCTCAAAGTTGTGTGAGGAAGAGAGGGAGGAGGTTCCCTTTTATAAGGGAGGAGAGGGGTACCTTTGGAATAACTAAAACTATTATTTTATTATAAAGTCAAATTCGGTTTTAATTATCTCCAAATTGATTTATTTATAAGCTAAGGTGGGGATGGGTCGAAATCATATCATCCAATAGAATTTAGACAAGTTTATGTTCCTATTTTAACCTTATAATTTAGATTTAACATTAAGTTAAACAATTTTACTTTTACTGTTTCTTCTTGTGTTCTTATACTATAAGGTTAATAAACATATATAAGAAGCCAAACAAACCCCAAGTTGTTTATTATTAATATATATAACCTTATCTAAGTCATTTGGCTGAACCTTAGATTTTTAGGAATAAAATAACAATTAATAATATAATATTTGTTTTAAAAACTATTTTATGTCAATTTTGACACTATTCAGTAACAGATTTTTGTGAAAATCATAAAAGAATGTTTAGTTCGAAAAAAGTTAATTAAATCAATACTAACATGTCATATTAACCTTGAAAATTATTGGAATTCATAAAAAGTTTCAAATTACATTTATTTGGGTATTTATAACATCAATTATGTCAATATTTCATTAATAAGATAATTACTGCATCATCGTTGTGTCATAAATAAATTAACTTATTTAATGTCTAAAAATTAAAAATAAAATACTATTATGTAGGAAATCTCTTTATCTTTATAATTAATATTTATAGTCTAATTTATCTTATGTATAAAACTATATTAAAAATTATTTACTTATTAAACATTGATTTTAACTATCTTAACCCTTCTTTAAATAAATTAATAATAAATGTCCTAATCTAATCCATGTAACACCCCGAGATTTTATGAAAAATATTCTTTTAATTTCATTAATGTCTTGTGTTGTATTCTACACCAAGATTACCTTGCGCTATACGCAACACCGTGTTAGCTTGCAGTATACGCAACACTATTCTTGGATCGTGTTACACACAATTTTGATAATAGTTATTCTACGCAACAATGAGTATATATATATATATATATTAAATGTATAAATGAAATATGGATGGATTCTGTTATACGAAACAACGGAGGATTCTTTCACAACACGCAACCCTGACTTGGCTTGCATTACACGCAATCGCGACCTTCCCCGATAGCGTGTGTTGTACGCAATACCGAGTTTCACTAAACAACGATGTGCTATTAAAATATTATTAAAACTAGCCGTTATGAATAGTAATAACCACTTTTTAAAATTCTGTAAATCTTATTTTTCAAAATGAACTTCATTCTTGGATTCGGAGTATCGAATTTAGCCTAAGGTGAAATTTTGGTACTTTTCGGATAACTTTCATATTCTGATGAATAGTGAAAAATTAATAAATTATAATTAAAAACAATTTTTTTAATCGAAATAATTAATAGTGATAAATTATTAATTTGAGTGGTTTTAAAGTATATTTAGAATATATTTTTACAATTTAATACAATGTTGGTCATTGGTTGTAATTTCACATTTAAACAAGACATAATCAAGTGTCAATCTTTTGATATATATTGTTTCCTAAAAACACGCTATTTATTTTAACAGCGGGATTTAATTATAAAATTAATTAATGAAACTTATATGTTATGAATTTGGTAAAATAGATTTCATTTTTGAATTCAGAATATGAAATATAGCTTAGGATGAAATTTTGGCATTGTTCTGAAAAAACATCAATTTTTGATGAATAGTGAAACTACTAAGTGGTAGTTAAAAAAACTGAATTTTTCATAAAACTTAATTTTTCCGCTTCTGTGAATGGAATTTCGAAAATCCGGGAGACACGGTTAATATCAAGGACTAAAATGTGGTTCAATGAGATGAAAATAATTTTTTGGTGAATAGTAACTTTTTACTTTTTTACCGCGGTTAATAGTAAATAGGGTAACTAAGGGTAAATATGATATTACTATTACCCTAACACATGTCCTAATTCTATTGGACAAGTGTAATTTGACCAAAAACAAACTTAGGAATAAAATATGACCATTTAGGCCCACTTGGATTAGATTAGGACATTTATTATTAATTTATTTAAAGAAAGGTTAAAATAGTTAAAATCAAAGTTTAATAAGTAAATCATTTTTAATATGGGGTTATACATAAGATAAATTCGATTGTAAATATTCATTAGAAATATAAAAAGATTTCCTACATGATGGTATTTTATTTGTAATTTTTAGACATAAAATAATTTATTTTATTTATGACACAACGATGATGCAGTAATTATATTATTAATGAAATATTGACATAATTGATGTTATAAACACAAAAATAAATGTAATTTGAGATTTTTTATGAATTCCACTAATTTTCTAGGTTACTATGATATATTAATGTTGATTTAATCAACTTGGTTCGAACATTTAATTCTGTTATGACTTTCACAAAAATCATATATCAAATAGTGTCAAAATTGACACAAAATAGTTTTTAAATCAAATATTATATTATTAATTGTTATTGTATTCCTAAAAATCTAAGGTTCGTCCAAATGACTTAGCTAAGGATATATATATTAATAATAAACAATTTGGGGTTCGTTTGGCATGTTATAGTAAGTTTATTAACCATATAGTGAAAGAAAACAAAAAGACATGGTAAAAGTTAAATTATTTAACTTAGAGTTAAATTTAATTGATAAGGTTAAAATAATATCCTAAACTTGTCTAAATTCTATTGGTTGATAGGATTTCGACCCATCCCCACCTTATCTTCGAAATAAGACCCTTTGGAACCATTATAAACCGATTTTGACTTTAATATAAAATAATATTTTGAGATATTCCTAAGGTGCCCCTCTCCTCCCTTATAAAAGGACACCTCCTCCCCCTCCTCCTCACACCAATTTGAGCACTCAAGCTCGTCCAACCCCTGCCAAAATCCCTTCTCCACTTCCCTAGCAACATCCTAGAGGTTCTGGTCTTCCTCAAAGACCAATTCTAGTGCCCTAAGAGGAGGTCTCAAAGAGGCACTTCAAAGAAGAGGTAATTACCGTTACCAATTCTTTCATCTTTATTTCTTCTTCCACTTCTTCTTCTTAGGTTGTTTCATTATGAAGTAATAACATCAGTATCACTCATATACTGATATGTTATTATAAGTATGAAACAACCCTATTTCACCATCTATCCATCCTACGGAAAAAGAAATCACCGCGCGTGCGTACGTACGGAATACCGTCTCCACGCCGTGGTGTAATCTATTTTCCACCACCACCTTACATGGATGGGTATAATGGTGTAAAGAATAACTATACATAGTTATTACAACATAATATTTATTCTGATATATTTTATAATCCACTCCAATTCAATTCAATATTTATAGAAATGATATCATCGCTCGTGCGTACGTACGGACTACCGTCTCCACGACGCGATGAGATTCATTCTCCATGTTAACCATTTAAGAATGATTATAATGTATATATAAGAAATAATAATGAAATATATGACATTATAAAGCTACTGGATTTATGTATATATATACATATGTATGTCATCTACTTACTTCCATTTCAAGACAATAAGGAAAGAAAAACAGCGTTCATGCGTACGTACGGACTACCGTCTCCATGAACGGTGTTTTTCATTTTATTTATCTATCTATTATATATATATATACTGAATATATATGATATATAAATCATATTTTATATTCTGGAAGTAAGTAAATCATGATATAAGTAATAATGATGTCAAGAACAACAAGTCAAAACACCTACGATAAATGAAACGATTTTACCCAAAACGCTTCTTTGACATGGAATTTACAAAAGAACGGGTAATATAATGTCATAAGTGAACCATATATGATATCATAACAATGAATATGATTCTTTAATAAGTCAATGACATTATTTAAATCATTATACAGGAGGTTCGGACACATACGAAGCAAATTGGACCTAAGGTAAGGGAAATATTACAATCTCATTTTTATCCGAGATTGTTTATTCGTAAGTATTTAATGGGGTGTATTTTATCAACCACATCCATGTTCCCTCAATATGTAATATTGTTTCCATCCACTTGCAATAGTTTAAATCCAATTTTACCCTTAGGTGAGTTTTTAGTAAAGAATATGAAAGGAATCTTTTGTCGTTTTTCCATACGAGGTACTTTTTGACTTTTCCGACAAAAGTACGAAGAATGTTTTTTTTAACTTATACGGCATGAATGGATTTTTAAAAAATTATTTCCAAGAAGCTTCCTTTACAAGTTTTCAAGTTTATTTTTAATCAACTTATTTTATTTTAAAGTTTTATGACATGTTATGAAAGGAAAAATGTTTTTGAAGAAGAAAGGATATTTTCCTCAAGAATGGAGTTCAAGTGTTTTATCAAAATTATTTTCCATCTAAGATAATAAAGGGTTCTGTTTTTATCCCTATTATTAAATTGATTTGATCATGTTGTGATGGAATTATTTTTATGAATTCCTTTATCTTATATGAATTGTTTTATGATGTCATGTTGTTTAAGAATCCCATTTTTATTACATGGGTTATGTGATGATGTAAGATTTATGATTATGTGGAACACATAAGAAAGGATTCATTATAAGATGGGTGGGACCTATATCTCCCTCCAATGCATTGGGTAAAGATTTTATATCTCATGAGATATACATGGCTGGAATGGTAGGTTATACCGGTTCAGTGAAACAGGACTGAAACGAGGGTTACTCGATTCAGAAATGGACTTTGTCCACTAAGATAGTCTTGGCAATGAGTCATGACTAACAAGAAATGATTTTCCATGATTATGTGTGCATGCCACAAAGTTTCAAGTTTCATGTTATGATTATGGTGATCTCATTTTCACTTCTATGATTTGTTCCATGTTAAGATATTATGATCTCTTTTGCAGGTTATGATTTTCAAAAAGATATGATATGATTTTTATTTATTTTGTATACCCTTACTGAGCATTTGAGCTCACCCTTTTATTTTTTATTTTCCCCAGGATATAATGAAAGGTTTTAGGTAAAAAAAAGGGATGACCTTTATGGGAGATATTGAAGAACTTTCACCACGATTAGAAGATTACGTTCCGAGTTTCCAAAGACACTAAACTATTACGATCCTTTAGTGTGTGTTTTTGTTATGTACTAAGTATTCCGCAAATGTAATGTAATGTCCATGTACGTCAGGCTTCGGGTCTCTACAGTTGGTATCAGAGGAAAGGTTTAGTCAACCTTTGGAAACTAGGATGTGAGAACGTTAGTGAGATCCCTAGAGATATTTCTAAGGTATGTCTAGGGATGTCCCTAAGGTTAAGTATACGTATAGGTTATAGTCCTAGAATTGCGCTAACGATCTTAGAATTTAACCTAAGATGTTAGATATTGAGGGTGTTTTCCCTTTACTATGTTGTCTTCCCTAGCATGATTTCGCCTCTCACAAAATTCTTTTTGTGTTTTAGTTAATGGAGGGAACCAGAAGGAATTCGGTTAACATTGAATCCAATGGACAAATTGGTGACTATGAGCAACAAAATTGTGTAATACCTAGAGATAAAGATATTGTGATTATGCCGAATCAGTCATCGCGATATATGATTAACAAGGTGAAATTTAGTGGTATGACTAATTCATCAAAGAAGAGGAAGATAAACTATTATGCATGTTCGCATGTTGAGGAGCATAAAGAAAGGAAGATTGAGATTTCTAAAGAAGGGAAGAAGAACCTTGAGGAATACCACAAATGGAGGGATCGATATTATCTGTGTGGAGAAAAGGGTCATAGAGTGACAGATTGTTATGGAGTTCAATGTCTTATTTGTGGAGAACATGGGCATTACCCAACTCAATGCCCTGACCTAAAAAGTTACTTCTAAACCAAGGAAGGACTTACTCCAGGACAATCATTGAAGTGGATGGACAGAAGTGTGTATGTATTGGTATTCAAGAATAATGTTGTTGAGGTACTTTTATGGTGTACTGAAATATTTATGTTTTGGTCTATTGTGGTTTTCAATAATTTTATGGTACCGATAACCATGAAAAGTGATTGAGACATTTTTGGTAAACAGATGATATGAGCATAATGAAGGGATAAGAAGATAATGAGATGTTTTATTGTATTCATGAGCTCATGATTGATATAAAGACTAAGTGATATCATGGTTTGAGTATATAGAATTTTGAGGATTTTGGTATGTGGAAAGTGTTAACTTTTAACTGCACTCATGTTTACACTAAGGTATTCAAGAGAATACACGATTAAGGACTTTGAATGTTTGGAATGTGACCAACAAAACATATCTTATGATATATGGGGATCAATGATGATATTAAATCTCTGGTAATTGTTTTCACTATGTTATGAGAGTGGACTGCAGTATTATGGATAAGCCTAAAGATTGGAATGGATTGTGTTGGACGTAAGTTAGTATTTTTTAAGGATAGATTTTTTTTTCGATATTATTGATGGGATGTTATAGTAATATAGTTTTGGAAAAAGGACAACCTGCAGGACGGGCGATAGCCCATCGCTTCGGACAAGGCTGTAGGAATCGAACCCACAACCGAAGTGCGACTGGCCTTTATCGCCTACCACTGACCTACAGGAAGTCCCTGTTTAGTAGAAACTAGTGTTATTATATTAAGCAGTATGATATATGAAGTATTAGTCCATTTTAGGATCAATATATGATTAATCTCACTATAGATCGACTTATGTATATAATTTTTGCTAACCTTTTGTTTGAGATAGATGGAATGACCCGTCATTCTATCACATGATCTACTAACACTTCACGAATAACAAATTCAACTTAATTTATTTAAGAGATGAAGTGGAAATTGTTCAAGGCACGAACAACAGTGAGATTGTACCAAAATAAAGAAAGTATTTATTCTAATTCAAATTTTTCAACTTTAGGGAAATGATATTGAAAACCAAAAATGTTGTCCTAGTGATCTTATACCTGATGAATCAGATGGTACCTTATATCATCACAAATCTATGGATTTGTGATTACTGGCTTTTCCATAGCCATGTTCTCTACCACTCTCCATCAGAATATGATTGTTAGATTTCTCTTCCATATCCATATTTTCACCTATGTGGAAACCCAATGATTAGTTTATTTGGGTAACCGTTACGTTTCATACTTTTGTTTTTAAAGATTGGTTTTGATATTCCTTTTTACGATGTGGGTTTCTATTAAAGAAACTTTCAAATAGTAAACCATTTATAACCTCGACGAATTTCGAGGGCGAAATTCATTTTAAGGGGGGTAGAATGTAACACCCCGAGATTTTATGAAAAATATTCTTTTAATTTCATTAATGTCTTGTGTTGTATTCTACACCAAGATTACCTTGCGCTATATGCAACACCGTATTAGCTTGCAGTATACGCAACACTATTCTTGGACCGTGTTACACACAATTTTGATAATAGTTATTCTACGCAACAATGAGTATATATATATATATATTAAATGTAAAAATGAAATATGGATGGATTCTGTTATACGAAACAACGAAGGATTCTTTCACAACACGCAACCCTGACTTGGCTTGCATTACACGCAATCACGACCTTCCTCGATAGCGTGTGTTGTACGCAATACCGAGTTTCACTAAACAACGATGTGCTATTAAAATATTATTAAAACTAGCCGTTATGAATAGTAATAACCACTTTTTAAAATTCTGTAAATCTTATTTTTCAAAATGAACTTCATTCTTGGATTCGGAGTATCGAATTTAGCCTAAGGTGAAATTTTGGTACTTTTCGGATAACTTTCATATTCTGATGAATAGTGAAAAATTACAAAATTATAATTAAAAACAACTTTTTTAATCGAAATAATTAATAGTGATAAATTATTAATTTGAGTGGTTTTAAAGTATATTTAGAATATATTTTTACAATTTAATACAATGTTGGTCATTGGTTGTAATTTCACATTTAAACAAGACATAATCAAGTGTCAATCTTTTGATATATATTGTTTCCTAAAAACACGCTATTTATTTTAACAGCAGGATTTAATTATAAAATTAATTAATGAAACTTCTCTGTTATGAATTTGGTAAAATAGATTTCATTTTTGAATTCGGAATATGAAATATAGCTTAGGATGAAATTTTTGCATTGTTCTGAAAAAACATCAATTTTTGATGAATAGTGAAACTACTAAGTGGTAGTTAAAAAAACTGAATTTTTCATAAAACTTAATTTTGCCGTTTCTGTGAATGGAATTTCGAAAATCCGAGAGACACGGTTAATATCAAGGACTAAAATGTGGTTCAATGAGATGAAAATAATTTTTTGGTGAATAGTAACTTTTTACTTTTTTACCGCGGTTAATAGTAAATAGGGTAACTAAGGGTAAATATGATATTACTATTACCCTAACACATGTCCTAATTCTATTGGACAAGTGTAATTTGACAAAGAACAAACTTAGGAATAAAATATGACCATTTAGGCCCACTTGGATTAGATTAGGAAATTTATTATTAATTTATTTAAAGAAAGGTTAAAATAGTTAAAATCAAAGTTTAATAAGTAAATCATTTTTAATATGGGGTTATACATAAGATAAATTCGATTGTAAATATTCATTATAAATATAAAAAGATTTCCTACATGATGGTATTTTATTTGTAATTTTTAGACATAAAATAATTTATTTTATTTATGACACAACGATGATGCAATAATTATATTATTAATGAAATATTGACATAATTGATGTTATAAACACAAAAATAAATGTAATTTGAGATTTTTTATGAATTCCACTAATTTTCTAGGTTACTATGATATATTAATGTTGATTCAATCAACTTGGTTCGAACATTTAATTCTGTTATGACTTTCACAAAAATCATATATCAAATAGTGTCAAAATTGACACAAAATAGTTTTTAAATCAAATATTATATTATTAATTGTTATTGTATTCCTAAAAATCTAAGGTTCGTCCAAATGACTTAGATAAGGATATATATATTAATAATAAACAATTTGGGGTTCGTTTGGCATGCTATAGTAAGTTTATTAACCATATAGTGAAAGAAAACAAAAAGACATGGTAAAAGTTAAATTATTTAACTTAGAGTTAAATTTAATTGATAAGGTTAAAATAATATCCTAAACTTGTCTAAATTCTATTGGTTGATAGGATTTCGACCCCTCCCCACCTTATCTTCGAAATAAGACCCTTTGGAACCATTATAAACCGATTTTGACTTTAATATAAAATAATATTTTGAGATATTCCTAAGGTGCCCCTCTCCTCCTTTATAAAAGGACACCTCCTCCCCCTCCTCCTCACACCAATTTGAGCACTCAAGCTCGTCCAACCCCTGCCAAAATCCCTTCTCCACTTCCCTAGCAACATCCTAGAGGTTCTGGTCTTCCTCAAAGACCAATTCTAGTGCCCTAAGAGGAGGTCTCAAAGAGGCACTTCAAAGAAGAGGTAATTACCGTTACCAATTCTTTCATCTTTATTTCTTCTTCCACTTCTTCTTCTTAGGTTGTTTCATTATGAAGTAATAACATCAGTATCACTCATATACTGATATGTTATTATAAGTATGAAACAACCCTATTTCACCATCTATCCATCCTACGGAAAAAGAAATCACCGCACGTGCGTACGTACGGAATACCGTCTCCACGCCGTGGTGTAATCTATTTTCCACCACCACCTTACATGGATGGGTATAATGGTGTAAAGAATAACTATACATAGTTATTACAACATAATATTGATTCTGATATATTGTATAATCCACTCCAATTCAATTCAATATTTATAGAAATGATATCATCGCTCGTGCGTACGTACGGACTACCGTCTCCACGACGCGATGAGATTCATTCTCCATGTTAACCATTTAAGAATGATTATAATGTATATATAAGAAATAATAATGAAATATATGACATTATAAAGCTACTGGATTTATGTATATATATACATATGTATGTCATCTACTTACTTCCATTTCAAGACAATAAGGAAAGAAAAACAGCGTTCATGCGTACGTACGGACTACCGTCTCCATGAACGGTGTTTTTCATTTTATTTATCTATCTATTATATATATATATATACTGAATATATATGATATATAAATCATATTTTATATTCTGGAAGTAATTAAATCATGATATAAGTAATAATGATGTCAAGAACAACAAGTCAAAACACCTACGATAAATGAAACGATTTTACCCAAAACGCTTCTTTAACATGGAATTTACAAAAGAACGGGTAATATAATGTCATAAGTGAACCATATATGATATCATAACAATGAATATGATTCTGTAATAAGTCAATGACATTATTTAAATCATTATACAGGAGGTTCGGACACATACGAAGCAAATTGGACCTAAGGTAAGGGAAATATTACAATCTCATTTTTATCCGAGATTGTTTATTCGTAAGTATTTAATGGGGTGTATTTTATCAACCACATCCATGTTCCCTCAATATTTAATATTGTTTCCATCCACTTGCAATAGTTTAAATCCAATTTTACCCTTAGGTGAGTTTTTAGTAATGAATATGAAAGGAATCTTTTGTCGTTTTTCCATACGAGGTACTTTTTGACTTTTCCGACAAAAGTACGAAGAATGTTTTTTTAACTTATACGGCATGAATGGATTTTTAAAACATTATTTCCAAGAAGCTTCCTTTACAAGTTTTCAAGTTTATTTTTAATCAACTTATTTTATTTTAAAGTTGTATGACATGTTATGAAAGGAAAAATGTTTTTGAAGAAGAAAGGATATTTTCCTCAAGAATGGAGTTCAAGTGTTTTATCAAAATTATTTTCCATCTAAGATAATAAAGGGTTCTGTTTTTATCCCTATTATTAAATTGATTTGATCATGTTGTGATGGAATTATTTTTATGAATTCCTTTATCTTATATGAATTGTTTTATGATGTCATGTTGTTTAAGAATCCCATTTTTATTACATGGGTTATGTGATGATGTAAGATTTATGATTATGTGGCACACATAAGAAAGGATTCATTATAAGATGGGTGGGACCTATATCTCCCTCCAATGCATTGGGTAAAGATTTTATATCTCATGAGATAGACATGGCTGGAATGATAGGTTATACCGGTTCAGTGAAACAGGAATGAAACGAGGGTTACTCGATTCAGAAATGGACTTTGTCCACTAAGATAGTCTTGGCAATGAGTCATGACTAACAAGAAATGATTTTCCATGATTATGTGTGCATGCCACAAAGTTTCAAGTTTCATGTTATGATTACGGTGATCTCATTTTCACTTCTATGATTTGTTCCATGTTAAGATATTATGATCTCTTTTGCAGGTTATGATTTTCAAAAAGATATGATATGATTTTTATTTCTTTTGTATACCCTTACTGAGCATTTGAGCTCACCCTTTTATGTTTTCTTTTCCCCAGGATATAATGAAAGGTTTTAGGTAAAAAAAGGGATGACCTTTATGGGAGATATTGAAGAACTTTCACCACGATTAGAAGATTACGTTCCGTGTTTCCAAAGACACTAAACTATTACGATCCTTTAGTGTGTGTTTTTGTTATGTACTAAGTATTCCGCAAATGTAATGTAATGTCCATGTACGTCAGGATTCGGGTCTCTACAGTTGGTATCAGAGGAAAGGTTTAGTCAACCTTTGGAAACTAGGATGTGAGAACGTTAGTGAGATCCCTAGAGATATTTCTAAGGTATGTCTAGGGATGTCCCTAAGGTTAAGTATACGTATAGGTTATAGTCCTAGAATTGCGCTAACGATCTTAGAATTTAACCTAAGATGTTAGATATTGAGGGTGTTTTCCCTTTACTATGTTGTCTTCCCTAGCATGATTTCGCCTCTCACAAAATTCTTTTTGTGTTTTAGTTAATGGAGGGAACCAGAAGGAATTCGGTTAACATTGAATCCAATGGACAAATTGGTGACTATGAGCAACAAAATTGTGTAATACCTAGAGATAAAGATATTGTGATTATGCCGAATCAGTCATCGCGATATATGATTAACAAGGTGAAATTTAGTGGTATGACTAATTCATCAAAGAAGAGGAAGATAAGCTATTATGCATGTTCGCATGTTGAGGAGCATAAATAAAGGAAGATTGAGATTTCTAAAGAAGGGAAGAAGAACCTTGAGGAATACCTCAAATGGAGGGATCGATGTTATCTGTGTGGAGAAAAGGGTCATAGAGTGACAGATTGTTATGGAGTTCAATGTCTTATTTGTGGAGAACATGGGCATTACCCAACTCAATGCCCTGACCTAAAAAGTTACTTCTAAACCAAGGAAGGACTTACTCCAGGACAATCATTGAAGTGGATGGACAGAAGTGTGTATGTATTGGTATTCAAGAATAATGTTGTTGAGGTACTTTTATGGTGTACTGAAATAATTATGTTTTGGTCTATTGTGGTTTTCAATAATTTTATGGTACCGGTAACCATGAAAAGTGATTGAGACATTTTTGGTAAACAGATGATATGAGCATAATGAAGGGATAAGAAGATAATGAGATGTTTGATTGTATTCATGAGCTCATGATTGATATAAAGACTAAGTGATATCATGGTTTGAGTATATAGAATTTTGAGGATTTTGGTATGTGGAAAGTGTTAACTTTTAACTGCACTCATGTTTTCACTAAGGTATTCAAGAGAATACACGATTAAGGACTTTGAATGTTTGGAATGTGACCAACAAAACATATCTTATGATATATGGGGATCAACGATGATATTAAATCTCTGGTAATTGTTTTCACTATGTTATGAGAGTGGACTGCAGTATTATGGATAAGCCTAAAGATTGGAATGGATTGTGTTGGACGTAAGTTAGTATTGTTTAAGGATAGAATTTTTTTTTCGATATTATTGATGGGATGTTATAGTAATATAGTTTTGGAAAAAGGACAACCTGCAGGACGGGCGACAGCCCATCGCTTCGGACAAGGCTGTAGGAATCGAACCCAAAACCGAAGTGCGACTGGCCTTTATCGCCTACCACTGACCTACAGGAAGTCCCTGTTTAGTAGAAACTAGTGTTATTATATTAAGCAGTATGATATATGAAGTATAAGTCCATTTTAGGATCAATATATGATTAATCTCACTATAGATTGACTTATGTATATAATTTTTGCTAACCTTTTGTTTGAGATAGATGGAATGACCCGTCATTCTATCACATGATCTACTAACACTTCACGAATAACAAATTAAACTTAATTTATTTAAGAGATGAAGTGGAAATTGTTCAAGGCACGAACAACAGTGAGATTGTACCAAAATAAAGAAAGTATTTATTCTAATTCAAATTTTTCAACTTTAGGGAAATGATATTGAAAACCAAAAATGTTGTCCTAGTGATCTTATACCTGATGAATCAGATGGTACCTTATATCATCACAAATCTATGGATTTGTGATTACTGGCTTTTCCATAGCCATGTTCTCTACCACTCTCCATCAGAATATGATGGTTAGATTTCTCTTCCATATCCATATTTTCACCTATGTGGAAACCCAATGATTAGTTTATTTGGGTAACCGTTACGTTTCATACTTTTTTTTTAAAGATTGGTTTTGATATTCCTTTTTACGATGTGGGTTTCTATTAAAGAAACTTTCAAATAGTAAACCATTTATAACCTCGACGAATTTCGAGGGCGAAATTCATTTTAAGGGGGGTAGAATGTAACACCCCGGGATTTTATGAAAAATATTCTTTTAATTTCATTAATGTCTTGTGTTGTATTCTACACCAAGATTACCTTGCGCTATACACAACACCGTATTAGCTTGCAGTATACGCAACACTATTCTTGGATCGTGTTACACACAATTTTGATAATAGTTATTCTACGCAACAATGAGTATATATATATATATATACTAAATGTATAAATGAAATATGGATGGATTCTGTTATACGAAACAACGAAGGATTCTTTCACAACACGCAACCCTGACTTGGCTTGCATTACACGCAATCGCGACCTTCCTCGATAGCGTGTGTTGTACGCAATACCGAGTTTCACTAAACAACGATGTGCTATTAAAATATTATTAAAACTAGCCGTTATGAATAGTAATAACCACTTTTTAAAATTCTGTAAATCATATTTTTCAAAATGAACTTCATTCTTGGATTCGGAGTATCGAATTTAGCCTAAGGTGAAATTTTGGTACTTTTCGGATAACTTTCATATTCTGATGAATAGTGAAAAATTACTAAATTATAATTAAAAACAACTTTTTTAATCGAAATAATTAATAGTGATAAATTATTAATTTGAGTGGTTTAAAGTATATTTAGAATATATTTTTACAATTTAATACAATGTTGGTCATTGGTTGTAATTTCACATTTAAACAAGACATAATCAAGTGTCAATCTTTTGATATATATTGTTTCCTAAAAACACGCTATTTATTTTAACAGCGGGATTTAATTATAAAATTAATTAATGAAACTTCTATGTTATGAATTTGGTAAAATAGATTTCATTTTTGAATTCGGAATATGAAATATAGCTTAGGTTGAAATTTTGGCATTGTTCTGAAAAAACATCAATTTTTGATGAATAGTGAAACTACTAAGTGGTAGTTAAAAAAACTGAATTTTTCATAAAACTTAATTTTTCCGCTTCTGTGAATGGAATTTCGAAAATCCGAGAGACACGGTTAATATCAAGGACTAAAATGTGGTTCAATGAGATGAAAATAATTTTTTGGTGAATAGTAACTTTTTACTTTTTTACCGCGGTTAATAGTAAATAGGGTAACTAAGGGTAAATATGATATTACTATTACCCTAACACATTTCCTAATTCTATTGGACAAGTGTAATTCGACCAAAAACAAACTTAGGAATAAAATATGACCATTTAGGCCCACTTGGATTAGATTAGGACATTTATTATTAATTTATTTAAAAAAAGGTTAAAATAGTTAAAATCAAAGTTTAATAAGTAAATCATTTTTAATATGGGGTTATACATAAGATAAATTCGATTGTAAATATTCATTAGAAAGATAAAAAGATTTCCTACATGATGGTATTTTATTTGTAATTTTTAGACATAAAATAATTTATTTTATTTATGACACAACGATGATGCAGTAATTATCTTATTAATGAAATATTGACATAATTGATGTTATAAACACCAAAATAAATGTAATTTGAGATTTTTTATGAATTACACTAATTTTCTAGGTTACTATGATATATTAATGTTGATTTAATCAACTTGGTTCGAACATTTAATTCTGTTATGACTTTCACAAAAATCATATATCAAATAGTGTCAAAATTGACACAAAATAGTTTTTAAATCAAATATTATATTATTAATTGTTATTGTATTCCTAAAAATCTAAGGTTCGGCCAAATGACTTAGATAAGGATATATATATTAATAATAAACAATTTGGGGTTCGTTTGGCATGTTATAGTAAGTTTATTAACCATATAGTGAAAGAAAACAAAAAGACATGGTAAAAGTTAAATTATTTAACTTAGAGTTAAATTTAATTGATAAGGTTAAAATAATATCCTAAACTTGTCTAAATTCTATTGGTTGATAGTATTTCGACCCCTCCCCACCTTATCTTCGAAATAAGACCCTTTGGAACCATTATAAACCGATTTTGACTTTAATATAAAATAATATTTTGAGATATTCCTAAGGTGCCCCTCTCATCCCTTATAAAAGGACACCTCCTCCCCCTCCTCCTCACACCAATTTGAGCACTCAAACTCGTCCAACCCCTGCCAAAATCCCTTCTCCACTTCCCTAGCAACATCCTAGAAGTTCGGGTCTTCCTCAAAGACCAATTCTAGTGCCCTAAGAGGAGGTCTCAAAGAGGCACTTCCAAGAAGAGGTAATTACCGTTACCAATTCTTTCATCTTTATTTCTTCTTCCACTTCTTCTTCTTAGGTTGTTTCATTATGAAGTAATAACATCAGTATCACTCATATACTGATATTTTATTATAAGTATGAAACAACCCTATTTCACCATCTATCCATCCTACGGAAAAAGAAATCACCGCGCGTGCGTACGTACGGAATACCGTCTCCACGCCGTGGTGTAATCTATTTTCCACCACCACCTTACATGGATGGGTATAATGGTGTAAAGAATAACTATACATAGTTATTACAACATAATATTGATTCTGATATATTGTATAATCCACTCCAATTCAATTCAATATTTATAGAAATGATATCATCGCTCGTGCGTACGTACGGACTACTGTCTCCACGACGCGATGAGATTCATTCTCCATGTTAACCATTTAAGAATGATTATAATGTATATATAAGAAATAATAATGAAATATATGACATTATAAAGCTACTGTATTTATGTATATATATACATATGTATGTCATCTACTTACTTCCATTTCAAGACAATAAGGAAAGAAAAACAGTGTTCATGCGTACGTACGGACTACCGTCTCCATGAACGGTGTTTTTCATTTTATTTATCTATCTATTATATATATATATACTGAATATATATGATATATAAATCATATTTTATATTCTGGAAGTAATTAAATCATGATATAAGTAATAATTATGTCAAGAACAACAAGTCAAAACACCTACGATAAATGAAACGATTTTACCCAAAACGCTTCTTTAACATGAAATTTACAAAAGAACGGGTAATATAATGTCATAAGTGAACCATATATGATATCATAACAATGAATATGATTCTGTAATAAGTCAATGACATTATTTAAATCATTATACAGGAGGTTCGGACACATACGAAGCAAATTGGACCTAAGGTAAGGGAAATATTACAATCTCATTTTTATCCGAGATTGTTTATTCGTAAGTATTTAATGGGGTGTATTTTATCATCCACATCCATGTTCCCTCAATATGTAATATTGTTTCCATCCACTTGCAATAGTTTAAATCCAATTTTACCCTTAGGTGAGTTTTTAGTAAAGAATATGAAAGGAATCTTTTGTCGTTTTTCCATACGAGGTACTTTTTGACTTTTCCGACAAAAGTACGAAGAATGTTTTTTTTAACTTATACGGCATGAATGGATTTTTAAAACATTATTTCCAAGAAGCTTCCTTTACAAGTTTTCAAGTTTATTTTTAATCAACTTATTTTATTTTAAAGTTGTATGACATGTTATGAAAGGAAAAATGTTTTTGAAGAAGAAAGGATATTTTCCTCAAGAATGGAGTTCAAGTGTTTTATCAAAATTATTTTCCATCTAAGATAATAAAGGGTTCTGTTTTTATCCCTATTATTAAATTGATTTGATCATGTTGTGATGGAATTATTTTTATGAATTCCTTTATCTTATATGAATTGTTTTATGATGTCATGTTGTTTAAGAATCCCATTTTTATTACATGGGTTATGTGATGATGTAAGATTTATGATTATGTGGCACACATAAGAAAGGATTCATTATAAGATGGGTGGGACCTATATCTCCCTCCAATGCATTGGGTAAATATTTTATATCTCATGAGATAGACATGGCTGGAATGGTAGGTTATACCGGTTCAGTGAAACAGGACTGAAACGAGGGTTACTCGATTCAGAAAAGGACTTTGTCCACTAAGATAGTCTTGGCAATGAGTCATGACTAACAAGAAATGATTTTCCATGATTATGTGTGCATGTCACAAAGTTTCAAGTTTCATGTTATGATTATGGTGATCTCATTTTCACTTCTATGATTTGTTCCATGTTAAGATATTATGATCTCTTTTGCAGGTTATGATTTTCAAAAAGATATGATATGATTTTTATTTCTTTTGTATACCCTTACTGAGCATTTGAGCTCACCCTTTTATGTTTTCTTTTCCCCAGGATATAATGAAAGGTTTTAGGTAAAAAAAAGGGATGACCTTTATGGGAGATATTGAAGAACTTTCACCACGATTAGAAGATTACGTTCCGAGTTTCCAAAGACACTAAACTATTACGATCCTTTAGTGTGTGTTTTTGTTATGTACTAAGTATTCCACAAATGTAATGTAATGTCCATGTACGTCAGGCTTCGGGTCTCTACAATCCAAGTGGGCCTAAATGGACATATTTTATTCCTATGGTAGTTTTTGGTCGAATTACACTTATCCAATAGAATTAGGACATGTGTTAGGGTAATAATAATATCATTTTTACCTTTAATTACCCTATTTACTTTTAACCGTGGTAAAAAAAGTAAACAGTTACTATTCACCAAAAATTATTTTCATCTCATTGAACCACATTTTACTTACTAACATAAACCGTGTTTCTCGGATTTTTGAAATTCCACTCATAGAAGCGGTAAAATTAAGTTTTATGAAAAATTCATTTTTTAACTACCACTTAGTGGTTTCACTATTCATCAAAAAAATGAAAGTTTTCAGAAAAATACCAAAAATTATGCCTAAGCTATATTTGATATTATGAACTCAAAAATGATGTCTATTTTACCAAATTAAAAACATATTAGTTGCATTAATTAATTTAAAAATTAATTCCCGTCGTCAAAACCAATAGCGTGTTTTTAAGAGATAATAACCATCAAAAGATTGACACTTGTTTATGATTGGTTTAAATGTGAAATTACATTCAATGACCAACATTGTATTAAATTGTAAAAATTTATTTTAAATATACTTTAAAACGACTCAAATTAATAATTTATCACTATTAATTATTTCTATTAAAAAAGTTCTTTTTAATTAAAATTTAATAATTTTCACTATTCATCAGAATATGAAAGTTATCCGAAAAGTACCAAAATTTCACCCTAAGCTAATTTCAATATTCCGAATCCAAAAATGAAGTCCATTTTGAAAAATAAAATTTACAAAATTTCAAAAAGTGGTTATTACTATTCATAACGGCTAGTTTTAATAATATTTTAGTAGCATATCGTTGTTTAGTGAAACGCAGTATTGCGTACTACACGCTATCGAGGAAGGTCGCGATTGCATGTAATGCAAGGCAAGTCAATGATTTGTGTTGTGCAAGCTCCTTTTGGTGTACCGTACAACACACGACATTAATGAAAAGAATATTTTTCATAAAATATCGGGTTGTTACACTTTCTGTCTCAAATTCAGATCTCATTGAGTAATGATATACTCGAGACTTTTTTAGTATGTGTAAAACAAAAAATACTATGCTAGTAAGTAATTTATCTAACAACATAGAGCATGAAAAACCATAGCTGACTCGAGATTATTCATCGGGTAATTCCTCTCATGTGGCCTCAATTACTAAGACATGTACACAATGAATCCTTCCCCCTTGACAAGTAGTAATCCCACCAAATACCTGATGCATAATAGTACTTGGTTTGAATCTTTCGCAGCTTTAGAAAAATCAGTATTAGCACTGAAGTCTATCTCCATTTCAGATTCTAAAAGGAAGAATCCCAAGATTCTATCCACAAGTACATAACACCTTTCTTAGTCATGCATATCAATGGAACTGATAAGCATTAAAATTCTAGAATAAAGAGTCTGTAGTAACCATAAAGATCCAAAAAAACACCATACCTCAAAGAAGTTCTTCATTTGCTCTCAGGAAACTACTGCTCTCAATTTATATGGTTCCACTGATAGTTCTGTCTCTGAGATAACATGACCCCAGAAATGAATCCAGTCCATCCAAAAGTGGAACTTTGAGAGATTAGCCTATAACTAATGCTCTCTCAGAGTACTCAATATGATCTCTAGATGGATAACAAGGTTGTGTTGACTGTGGTTCTACATCAAGATATCATCCATTAATACTACCATAAAATAATCCATGTAAGATGGAACACTTGGTTCATCAGTTCCTTGAAAACGGTTGGTGCGTTCGTGAGACCGAACAACATAACAAAATGCTCATATAGACCATACATATCCAAAAGGTTGTAAGAGGTATATTTGACTATCTAACATGAAAATGAAGGTAACCGAATCTCATGTCAATAGTCAAGAGCAATTGGGATCCTCTAAGTTTATCAAAGTGATCGTCAATATTCAGCAATAGATATCGGTTTTTGACCATCAACTGGTTCGGTTTTTGATAATCCACACAAGGTCAGAGGGTACCGACCTCCTTCTTTGAAAAAAGGATAGGTGAACCCCAAGGAGAAGTATTGGGACAAATGATACTATTTTCTAGAAACTATTCTAACTACTTATTATGCTGTTGTAACTCTTGTGTAGCTATCCTATATAGAGGAATGGACACTGATGCCACTCTTAAGACAAAATCAGCAGTGGAATATACCTATCAATCTAGCAGTAAACCTAAAAATTCATCTGTAAAGACATATCTTAAATAATCAACCACTAGAAGGAATTCCATCCATGAAGTCCCGTGAACACCCAAAATATAAACAAGCAATCTGATCTATCATTCCACCCAAACCATGATGCTCAGGAACAACTCTACTCACATGTACATCCCATTATCCATTATGTAGAAAAGACCCACCCTAAGGTGACATGAATGTCACCCAATGACCGTAGTAGTCAAAAAAAGAATGAAAAGAGGCCAACAAGTCTATTCTGATAATGACATTGATGCTTGTTATATCTAATACACATAAGAACTAGAAGAAGTGACACCCATCAACCTCAAAAGGGAACTCCTTGCACTGATGTGCACTAGTCATCCTAAACCCCAACAGTGTATCTAGAATCATAATATCATCAGAATTAAAGACATAAGAACCAAGGATCTCCACAACAGAAACATATATGAAACTATTGGAATCCACTGTATAAAAATATAGTAGCTAAAATAGAGGCAACTATAATAATACATCACACCATAGAGGGTTCGAGATCCTGGTCTTGTAGGGTCTGTCCCATCGCAAAAGTCTAACTTGTACCGCAGCCCTACGACCATACCTGGGTACCCTGAGATGATCCACCCCACTTTCACTAAAAACTTGACATCTGGATACCATGAACTCTACCACTCCTTGGCCTCAATGGCCTGACGAACTCTCGTTCCCTGACTAATGAGAGACTTGTTTTCCTACTCCATAATGTGAAGACATAACAGATCCCTTCTCACTCACTACAGGCAAGAACATCCAACAAAAATGTTGAATATGTCCCACCATGATGCAATATCAGCACTCAACTAGGTCTCTCTGACACTACAGTCTTATGTGCCCACTATTTCAACACTTGTAGTGCACCACTCGACTACCTAAAGAAACATCACCGTAATGTTCCCTGTGGTTCTTTCTGATATCAGTCGATGGAGTAAAAACCCAAGATGCTGAATGTCCCAAGAATTAAACTCCAAAATAACTTATATTACACTCAATAATTTGCACCTGGTTTAATATTAGTCACTGAAGTAAACTTGAAAACATTCACCTGCGATAAAATTTCGTACCTGAGACCATCCTCAAAACACATATCCCGTGATATATCGTCACCCCCCAGAATAGGTATGAAGAGATACAGCTCTGTAAAGCGAGGAGAGTAATATATCGTAGAAATATGTCACTTATCCAAATGCATGAACTCCAAGGCTCAGTCAGCCCTCAACGTCTTAGGGTAGAAGTAATCATATAAGGCCCTCTGAAACTCTCCCCAAGCCATATCCTGGTGAAATCCCACCTATGATATAAAATCCCACAATATCATGGCAAAATCACATAACATGTACATCATGAGCTTCACCCTCATATTAGGAGGCATGTCCAGATTCTCAAAGATAGAAAGCATGGCCTCCAACCATTACTCTATAGCATGTGGTCCTCTATCTCTTAAAAAACTGGGAGGATGCAGTTGTTGGAACACCCGAGTCAGCTCTGCCATAGTCTGGGCAGTATGTGATTCTCCTTAAAAGGCTGAATCATCCTTATAAAGCCTTCATAGAACTATTAATTAGAACATATGTCTAGTATAATAGCTAGATCCTAGACGAGCATGATAGGAGGATTTACTGGTAGTCCCTAATCTACTATTTCTGGTGTCTATTCATCGCCCTATACATTGAAAACAACCATAGGATGTCTTTGTGGCATGACTCTACAAGGTCAAGAACACACCATAGTTCAATACTATCACTGACTGAAACTTATAATTGCTAGAATGGAATAGGAGTAGAAAAAAATTCATGTTTTACAATAGAGGGTTACACAACATGTATAACTACTACACGACATGTTCCATTAAGCATTAGCATGGGTGTGTACCTCTGTTAACCTTGTCGTGTAACACCCCATACACACGGCATGCTCCTCATGAGACATGGTGTGTACTTAAATATATTGTAATGCCCAATTACTTCCACATGGCTAGAACTACAAGGTTATACCAGTGTATCACTACATGGCATGCACACTATAGGTACGATGTGTACCACTAATGTTTCATTCACCCGTGTCTTTAGTCACTCGTCCGTATACACGGTCGATTACCACATGGAATTTTTAAGTTAGAAATGGCATGTACTACCTAAATTTCATCCACCTGTTTCATTAGTCACATGGAAAGATACATGGTCTTTTATAGCACGACGTGTACTCCAAGTACAAGGCATGTTCTACCAAACATTTATCAACCCCACGTCTCTACTCACATAATCAGTCACACAGTCAACAACTTCACATCATTTACATAGGGTATATGGTGTATATTTAATAAAAGTTATTTATTCCAGAACAGAAGAAGACATGGCATGTTTTCTTAACATCACACACCATGTTGTCTGGGTTTCCAAACAGTAAGCCTCTGAAACTTCTCTAGATCCCTTAAAAACTCAAAATTTTCCCAAGGAATGATGGGTTCCAATCTGTGAGAGCCCATAATCCCAAAAAATCAATGTTTCACATCCTTAATAATATTATACCTTGACAACATTCAATCAATATTTAAACGTGATCCACTAAATTACAATACAAGAGGGCCCCTAACACCTCAGAGAACAAATATTGGCATCCATCCTAATGAAACATTACATATACCATTACCCTATTGAAATAGTAGGTATTTCTATCATGGAATCTATCACAACAACATGAACATCTAACCCAACATCTATCACAACAGTATGAAATCAGTAACGAAAGACATGACAAGAATATGTGACATGTGATATCTATAAGGTTACCAATTGATTCATGAGATGCAATACCATTATCTCATTGGGTTGAAATGTAAATATAACCACAATGATATCAATCATAACAACACAAAACAAGTGAGTCACCCAACGGTGAAATCAAACCAACTGTAACAATTTCAAAACCAGAAAAATTGAAATATTCAAGGTAACATGGATTTTCACAGTACAATGGTTAGATTCTCCCAACAATATATTATTACCAACAACCTATTCATTCTCATCCCAGTCAATAGGATACAAATAGTAAGTCAAAGAAGAAAAGAAAATTTTCTATGATACCACTTTGTAATGTCCTGGATCTGGGTGTCGCCCAAAGGTGCCCCGAACCCGATTGGTCACATAACCTCACCTGAATTTCCCCAAATTCCAGAGGATACTGATTAGCAGTGAGGGAGAAAGTGTGATATTAGGGAAAATATTCCCTCATTTGAAGAGTATAAATAGTAGGAAATGAATAGTAATGAATAGGGGAAGCAGCAATACCAACAAAAGTAACAAACAAAAGACTAAAAGTAAATCCAACAGAGGCCAATATATATATATATATATGATGTATGGAATATGTATCTAATAAGGAATTCAAACATGTCACAATGCTAGAAAGAAATACCAAAACCAAAGTACAAAAGAAAAAATTAACTCTAGCAACATCGCAAGCCTCAGCTTGGTCCCGTGCTCTCTGGCACCAACAACAATCAAGTACCTAATGAAGAAGGGCGCTTGACATTATCTATACCTGCAACCATATAATATGTTTGGGTAAAAAAACACTATCCAAAAATGGTGTGAAAAAATCCTAGTAGGAAACCACCAAATGATCTCTGCCCAACTGTTAGTGAATATATATAGTAGATAATTTTAGAAAATAAAGCAATAAATTAGGATGTACTCAAAAGTAAAAAATCATACAATTTTAATTTATATTCATTAAATTTATTAATAATATTTTGAATAATGTAATCTTAGGATCTATATTAACCATTATATCAGCCTGTATAGTAGTTAAAAATAGATTTCTCAAAAGACCATCTAAACAATCATGTAAGATTTGGTCCAAGCTTATGCTTTGGCCTGGCAGACTTGTCACAATCATTCAATCATTCATAAGCAACCCTATAGGAAAGCTCTTAGGTTTTAAACACTTTGGTTTAACATAGCAGCAAACCATTAAATAACGACCATCTAGAAATATCTCACAGTCTAGCACCGTTGGTCTAACATAACACTAATCATTTATAAACATCCACCTGGGAAGATATCACGGTCAATAACCTTTGGTTAACATAACATAAATAAATTTTAAACAATGTACTAGGTATCTCCCATGGTCAATACCCTTGGGTAAACATCGCATAAGGTAATTATAAATGAATACCTAGGCATCTATCATGTTCTAACCCCTTTGGGAATCTCTCACAGTCTAATCCCCTTGGTCAACATTTAAAATTCATATCACATAAAATTCATATAATCAGAAACTCCATCCTAACAAAACAAGGCATGGAAAACAAGTCATTCTTAATAGGAATCCTAAACCAAACGTCCAAAAAACAATAAAACAAGGGAAACACTCCCATGGTGTCCCAAATACAAGGTATATAACTTTAAGAATAATAAAGTACCCTTTATCAATCAATAAAACCATAAAAGGTAATAAAAAGGGTTAAATTCCAAATCATCCAATGCCCCAATCATGGTTATGAAACACCTTTAGCATATATAATCCAAACACAAACAACGGAATGCATAAACACCAACCTTGATATCACAAAACCAATATACATGAACGGTGGATCTTGAATTAGCATAAAACGGTGTAGATCTATAAAAGGTAAAAAAATACCTACCTTTAATAACTCAAAGGAGATGAGGAATCAAGAATAAACTCTCTAGAGGAATTGAGGACTCACTTGTGGGATTCCAACTCACCTGACGTTGTCTCAATCAGAGGTAAGAAGGAGAATTTGGGTTTGATATTCATTTTTCATTCTCAAGAACTTCGGTATGAAATTCGGGAAGAATAATTTTGTTCGGGACATGAGACAAGACCCCAATATGATATAACAAATAAAAATAAAACAACACAGCGTGTTCATTAAATGTACACGCTGTGTTGCAGCCTTAACCAACCCCCAACATTAGCGATATTCCAGGTCATCACATGTCCATGTACTCAGCCATTACATGACTAGTACACGGTGGTATACAAAAACTAGGTACATGGAATGTACTTAGAATAACACAACATGTACATAGAAATACCCCATTTCTTCCATTTATTAAAAAACAACGTCAAATCATGATCCATATCAGAAATAGATATCCTGGTTCTTACTGTGTGAATAGTATATCCTAGTAGGAAACTACCAATTCATTCTTAGCATAAGTGGGGAAGTAATATAATGGGGTATGAAACAATAAAAATAAATAAATAAATATATATAACTTCCTCTATGTTATCAAAATATGACCACATTACCAAGAAACATGAACATACTGGTTTAGGCTCCATGTTAGAAGGAATTGTCACATGAAACCATTAATACCATCCAAAACATGTTTTTTCCCTTATAATTTAAAGAATAAACTCACATTAAGAACATCACAATGCCATTCTCACTCAAGGGGGGTCACCATCATATCACATAACACCTTCTAATGGATGTTTAGTCTAACCCCATATCCACTAAAAATCATTATCACTCAAGATTAGCAGACCATCCCATCTCAAAGTACACATTATCACTCAAGGAAATCCAAATCCTCAAAAATTTGATAATATTTTCTCACTCAAGGGAATTAAAAAAACACATGTCAAGACACATATACATACTCAAGGATAACCTAGACATATTGATTTTAACTAGTCTCAATAATGTAGAAGAAAAATAAACATGAAACAACCTAAATCCCTTTTGTAACACCCATGCCAACCTCTCAAGATTTACTACACATTCAACTTCATTCAATAAACACTTACTCATGTGAGTGTCTCAAAAAAATTACCCAAACATCACTCTAATTGTTCACCTAAACATATCTAAGCCTGAGAAAACTAGGACCAATATACCTTACAGTACACCCCCACCACTTCCCAGGAAATGAGGAGGTATTTCACATTTTCTAAGATATTTTCTCTTAAATCCTCATCTAAAGGATCTACTACACCAACACATACTGACATGATTGCTTCAATTCCCAATAGATGACTCTCATAGTTACGTAGATACATATACACACATCCACACCCATTTGAAATTCCATCAATAAAACTTCCTATAAAATGAATGACATGGTTAGGAATTCTTACCTCAAGCATAATTGAATGAACTCATGATATCACACTCATTGATAATAAAACAAACCATTAAATTCATAAAATCATCAGCAAATCGTTAAATTGAGGGTTTATATATACTCTTTAGGATGAATGACACTTTTAATGATCAAGAGGAGATTATGGAGGATCTCAAAATGTCAAAAATAATTTCCCATGTTGATCCATATTGCTATACGGTTCAGGGAGAAGGTAGGGGAGGTAAATGGTGTCCCATGTTGAATTATGAATCTTACCCGAAAAAAACAATCCAGTGTATAGTATATTATACAACCATGGTGTCTACAACATAAAACTACCCCTCCTAGACTTAACATTTGGTGACCCTTTATGTTTTCTATGTTTCTTCCCAAAAATATTTGACTTTATCCTAAACAAAATATAGGTATGGATTTTCCCCTATGGGTCAGGCATTGATTATACCTTATGAAAACCATGTTGTATGACTCCATCAACCTATATGTTGTTAAACTCCCCCGATCTAGGACTTAGGAAATTAAACCCCTTCACCATACTTGGACTTCTCTCATCTTTTATAATGTCATTTTCAAGCCAGTCCAATCCACCCAGACCCACTCTCAATCAACCACCAACACCCAAAATAATTGGATTTAATTAAACTTTAGTATAATAATTAAAAATTTAAAACATAACTTATGTTGTAATTAGAGGGTCATTTAAACCCCCCTATAAGAACTTTTCATCACTATGAAGTTTTATTTTGGTCCATAATGAAAAAATCTAGCTACTAGTACTTTATAATATATTTTCACACCTGAGTATCATTTTGGATATCACAGTGTTTCCATAATACTTAGAAGAGAGGCACTATATTATCATATAATACGTTATTACACTAGACCACTATCTCTATTGAGTTATCCAAAAATGATGCATCTTATTCAAGATTAATATCACCACTATAAAATCATGTGTGTTAGGTATGTATCATATTTCTAGAGCTATGACATATTTAACACATCATCCGGACCCCAATACCATGGAGTAAGAGACAACTGACAATCAATTACTAAAATATTCTCATGAATCTTTAATTGAATGATATGTAATTATGGAATCATTCCATGAATTAACAAATGAATATTCCCCAACTGAGGAGATACCTGTAAAAACACTTGATCACCCATTAATAACTCTAAGGGTTTCTACCTCTAATTAGAATATGAGCACGTCTTACTCTGAGTGGATTAAAATCACTTCAAAATGAAATTAACATGCACAATGTTCTCTTGCATGAATCATAATGTGATCAACACTGAATCAAATGCCTCTAAAAATTACAATTAATCATTCAATGAACTAATATAAAGATGATAAAATATATCGATATTGATTGATTACAAAAAATATGTTTTTATTCAAAAAATCTGCCCACACCAGATGTTTGTCCCATGCTCTTTCAAAATATAGAGTATCATGATCATCCTAGAAGATCACCTATCTTTATTTTTATTTTACATTTTTATATAGGTTCAATTAATAACCTATTTCCTTCTACAGTTCTTGAAGAAACCCAACATGACGTTTACATCTCTATTCGATACTATACACGTAGGTATGTCATGTAACCACACTCTCTTTCGCATATATAACTTACACAAATCATCCATAGACTTAGTCTTTTGAAAAATGATGAAGAGTGTAACTTTTAGTAACCCTATGGCCACTACCCATATAAATTATGACCTCTCGGAGTCATGTTTGGTCTCTTGAATATGTTTACTACCACCCTATAAGGGTTCATTTTTTTTCCAAACTACCTATATATCATTTCTTGGAAATATAGTGAGTCATGGTAAATTTCATATTATTTTCAGTGGATAGAATGTTTTATATTTATTTATATTATTTATATTATTTTTTTCAATTATGATTTTCAAAATTTTAGTTAACTGTGAAATATTACATATTTATTTTAAATATTTTGATAAAATAAATTTTATTACGTTACATCTAAATTTTTACATATTGTCTTTTTGTGAATGTAAATTAATTCATGAATATAAAATATTTTAAATTTTCATATATTATGTTTTTTAAAATATTAAGAAATTTTAGTGTTACTAAATGTGATATAAATCTATTTTACCTTATTATATATGACAATGCTATGTATTATATTTTTTCCATAGAGGTGTAAATTGAGTGCTACATGAGGTTGTTCCTTTTCAATACTTGGGGGGAAGTGGATCATTCTCAAGTCCCAAGAGACTCTGACACTATTTATATTCTTAATGTGGAGATTGAAATCCATTATCTTATCTAGAGTGTGTGCGGTATACTCTGGGCTTGGTTGAGGCCCCCATGGGGAGTTGATCATTGTCCAAACACACTTTCTTTCTATGGAAGTCCTTGGGTGTATAATTTTAGACCCATCATTCATAAAAATATGAGTCAACATTTCTCATTGAAATGAAAACCCATATCCCTTGCTTAAATGATCTCTCTTGTGAATGGACTAGCAATCCAAAATATCTTTTTTACTCTTTAACGGTTTATAAATGGGCATTATATTTGATTAAAATTTGTAAAAATAATTTTAGAATTTCATCTAGGTTGGAAAAAATTTATGTGGCATTTTATTATTGTAAAATTGATCAAGTGATGTAAACCCATGATGGATGGTGGGTTAAGGCTTAATAAATTTTATTTATTCAGTGAGTCTCTTCAAGGATAGTGAATCTTGTGGTTCATTATAGATTTTAGAAGAAATCATTTATTAAAGATAAAATTTTATATGAGACATTCCTATGAGAAGTATTACTATAATAATTCCTCTATTTGTCCTTCCATGGAGAAAAAATTTATTACCTTGATTAATGAATATATGGGGATACAATTCCTCAAATATGATATTATGTTCTTTAGGGATAAAATGTTGGTTTATCCACTGTCAGATAATCTTCATGAGTTGGTTGTTGACTAGGATATTTTAATTTAGAAGAAATTATGTCTCCCATGGACTATCTCCCCTTACATTTGAGGGATTCTATAATTTCTCATCATTTCATTATTATGAAGTACATTCTGATTTGGGAACCTTCCAGATACAAAACTCTCACCTGTAATCTAAAATATGGATATAACATAGATATATCACCATAAAACATATCCTTTATTTAGACATTATGAAAACCATGGATTTATCAATCTGGGTATTTTCTCATCTAGAGGGAAGTTCTTAAATGGCTCCCTATTAATGACTTATATAAAAAATAGACTATTATGATATTCCAGATGAAATGTCTATGAAGATAATGAAGAATCCATTCCAGTAAATTTATTCATCACCCTTTTCCTATGTTTTGTGGGGTATTTTTTTCAATATCCTTGAAGTAGATAGAATTCACTATAATGAGACCACTAAAATTATGGTTCACTGAGACACATAGAAGGATTCTATTTTCTAAAAAAATTTCTAAGGGATGCTGTGTCATAATTCCGATACAATAATTGGAAAACATGATCATTTTTAGGTGTGATGGGAAAGCTGTGGATACTGACTTGACGCAAAAGAAAATCTTCTTAGTCATAAAAATGGATGCTTATTTGAATATTTGTTGTCTTGGAATCTCTATCAAGGAGAACATTTTTATGGTAGACTGTGTTTTATTTGGAATTTCAAGGATTATAATTATTTTATACATATTGTTTAAAAACATACTATTATAGGTTAGTTATAAATTACTACCAATGGTTACTCAAAGGGAATAATAAGACATGATGTTTATGGAGGAGAATTTTGAGGTGATTGTAGAGGAGGTTTCCCTTAATTTTCTATTGACTGTTGGATGCCAGTATCATATGAAGCATTGATGGAGGGATTCATTATGAATATCCATTTTTCTAGATTGAACAATTGAATAAATGTTTTTTGTTCTTTAACTAGAATAAACCTTCATTGTAAATTCAATGAATATTTGGACATCCTCTCCCTCTTTGAGACCCACTTTGGTTTTAGAAGACTTCATTCATTGTGGAAATCAAATTAAATTTGAGATGTATCGTGTATATAGAGAGGGAAATGTCATTTATATATCTTTTTCAAAGATATCGGCTTGTTTAGGAGGGTTTTAAATGGTAATATAAAATTATAGATTTTATTAAAGAGTGTTTATTCTTTAACATTTTTAAAACACCATCCTTATGTTCTTTATAAATATTTGAGTGCTAGGGATTAGCTCAAGGGGAAATCCTATTATTATTATTATTCTTGATATAAGATTTATTTATTATAATAATATTTTTTATAAAATGTTTTTGTTATATATGTATATGTATTTGTATATATATTGGTGGTTTTTGTAGATTAAAAAATATTTTAATTTATATTGTTTGAAAAATAATTATAGCACTTTGTTCAAAAATCAAATGAATTAAACCAATGTGTGAAATATTTTTGTTAAAACATATATATTGAATTAATGAGGTAGAAGTCCTTAATTGATAAAAAGCGGTACGATTTTAAAAAATAAAAATTTGGGAATCCCTATAGGTGAATTACAATTTAAATTGATATATTATTTATTAAAATAAATACTTTTCAAAACACACCATGGATACGAATTTCCTTAGAAAAAAAATTTCATATATTTTGAATTAAGTTCTTAAAAATGGGAAACCCATCCACAGTGAATATAATGTATTTAAATGAGAATTAATTTATTTTAAGAATTAAAATTTTAAAATAAGGAAGAAATGACATGGTAATAATGTTTCTCATGCAGAATATTTGTAACTCATTCAATAAGTCCATTATTTTCACCAGGAAATATTGAATATGTCATAACACTATGTATTACACAATATTTAGTAAATATTGGTTATCATTCATCATGTCCATGAAAACAAAACCACTTTTCAAATCATCATTTTATATTTTCAGACCCTATTTACCTTCATTTTATATTATTGTTATCATTTTATTTGGATGAAAAGTGAATTGTTACAGGATTATTTTTTTGTATCTCAATTGTTCCAACATTGAATGACCACTGTGAACCCAATATATTTTGCTTCAAGATTTCATAGGACCTATTGGTGTTGCAAGCAATGTTCATACATCATTGTATGTTCATAGTGGAACAAAAAATCATTTTATATTAAGAAAATCAGAACAAAGCATTGAGTTTCACCAAATATAGGGTATTTTTTGGTTTTTTATTTTATTTTAAAATATTATATTTTTGATATATAGTGAAGATATCTAAGAGTCATTTAATATTAACCCTTTTATAGCTTGAACCGTTGAAAATTAGTATCAGTATTGTAAAATTTTTATTACTTGTTTGTTAGACATTTGATATGCGTGATTATAGACATAATTACTCATCTTTGAAACCCAACCTTGAATCCAATAATAAAAATTTCATTATTATTTCATCCTTAGATAATCAAACCACACCGTTAATTTTATATGATATAGAGAGTAATTCCAATTCTATTAGGCATAGTGTAAATGAAATGGTCCAGGGGAAGGGGTAGTTACTATGTTACACTTTTAACTAAATTACTCTTCTCTCATGTCATTTTTTTCTCTAAGGTAAGGGGTCTTTAAATGTGTTGTCTTATATTTTTATATACAATTAATTTTTAATTAGGTCTCATTTCCTAGAAATTATTTCTTCATGAAATTTATACATAATTTTTTTCTATATATATATATATCATTGTTATGGATTAAGTATCATTGGGTTTTCACTACTAAAATATTGGTATTTTTATATATAATGAGGGTATTTGGAATTCATACCCGGGGATGTGTTTTGAGAATTTATAGGATGGAAATTATGATTGAAGACATGAAATGGATGATGTGTGTGGTTACTTATAATTTCATTACATAGTGTATAATGATTTACATACAAAAAATTAATTAGACGTCACATTTTTAATGAGAGATATTCAAATAATGGGAATTGAGAAGGAAAATGGGAATTTTGGAAATGGATATGGAAAGATGATCGTGTTTATTAATTATTATTATTTTACAAAATTGTGTAAATGTTTCTTCATAAATTGATTAATGTATAAGAGGTGCTACATGGAATGATAATTGTATGTCTAAATTAGAGTGAATTTTTTTATTGTGTTTATTAAGTTATAATAATATGTGTAAAATATTTAATACAACCAATTTAATTCATTTAATATTGATATATTAAATTAGTAAATCCTATTCTAATATATTATGTTAGGAAAGAATTGTTGAAATAATAAATGTGAGTATAAATTTATATGAGGACATGATTAAAATATTAAACTATAATTTCAATTTAGGGAAAAATATATTTCAAAGAATATGATAATCTTGGAATAATCCATAATTAATAGTAAATATATAAAAGTTTTTTAGAGTATATAAATATTAATTTGACTGGATTTTTAGCCTAGGTGGAGTACTATAATATGTTTTTGAATTTTTCAATGGTTAGAAGAAGTAGTTAATATAAAATATAATATAATATAGTAATTATTAAGGCCTCATAGTAGTTTTGAGGTAGAAGTTGTTTAAGAATTCAATTGGAATAAAGAAACTTATAAATGATAGATAAGCTAAGAATATAACATGGGTTTTTATTATACTCAAGGTTATATAACAACATCTAATCAAGATATACCAATTGATAATTTGTTTATATAATATTGTTTTAATTGCTATCACACCATCTTTATTTCTTTTTTTATGAATCATGTTGATGAATTTATTTAATTATATGTTGTTGTTTAATTTCAGTGCATCAATGATTTCTTGATGGATTGTTCTTTTTGGTTCCCTTTATATGAAGGATTAATTGTATGATTATTTATCATTATTGTGTGTTTTATTGATGTAAAGTGTTTTTTTACTTGATTAATAACTTGTATGACTATCTATTCACCACATGATAGTTTTTATTATTTATATGATTTAGGATGTGCCGAATCATGATTTTGACCAGCCTATGATTACATATTCTTATTGTATGGTCTCAAGGTTAAAAATGGAAATTTATTTGTGGTCCTCACTGACTGCATACTAATTTTAGAAATTACTCATACTGATATTATTTTGGTTGTGTGTTTTTTGAGAACTCTCAACTTTAATAGTTAACATCTCTAAAGCCATAAAATGACACCTTTTATCCAAGGTACCCTAATATCACTTTGAGCATTCTCACCACTACATGTAACCAACGTCTAGTGACATGTCCTGATCTTACCAAATCATAATCGTTTATGTCCCCATTCCAAAAAAACATTCAAGGGAATTCCCGATCCAACACACCTAGATAATCAAATGGTTTCCGAAGTCTAATGCTTATACTCGAGATTCTACCAAGTATGTATTCGATCTCGTACTTTGCAATCACCCTGAAATAAAATAGTACCCAGTTCCAGTTATCATGAAACTCAAAAACTAAAACAACCACCCAAAAAATAGTCTAACAATCACATGAGTGTTACCCTCCAATATTTTTCATTTATAATCCATATCTTAAGGCTTTCTAAAAATTAATCCTTGTGTAAACCTCCCATGGATTCCTTCCATCCGAACCAAAAGGCATTGGCTTTAATTATTTATCTATTTTTATAGACTCTCTCCCAATATACTTAGGAGGATGTCAATATATTAGGAATGACTGAATATATAATCAGAGGACACCATGTTTCTAAACAATACACATTCCATGGCCACAAATGAAAAAATCATGACATTTTTGAAAAATTATATTGATTGGCCTCTTTAGATCTTCTAATACACCTTCCATAAAAACATGTTATTGTAACAGCCCGAGATTTTATGAAAAAACATTATTTTTATTTTACTAATGTCTTGTGTTATACGCTACACCAAAAGGAGCTTGCACAACACGCATACTTGACTTGCCTTGCATTACACGCAATCACAACCTTCCTCGATAGCGTGTGTGGTACGTAATCCTGAGTTTCACGAAACAATGATATGCTATTAAAATATTATTAAAACTAGCCGTTATGAATAGTAATAACCACTTTTTAAATTTTAGAAATTTTAACTCTCAAAATGGACTTCATTTTTGGATTCGGAGTATCGAATTTAGCCTAAGGTGAAATTTTGGTACTTTTCGGATAACTTTCATATTCTGATGAATAGTGAAAATTACTAAATTATAATTAAAAACAACTTTTTTAATCGAAATAATTAATAGTGATAAATCATTAATTTGAGTGGTTTTAAAGTATATTTAGAATATATTTTTACAATTTAATACAATGTTGGTCATTGGATGTAATTTCACATTTAAACTAGACATAAACAAGTGTCAATCTTTTGATAGATATTGTTTCTTAAAAACACGCTATTTGTTTTAACAGCGGGATTTAATTATAAAATTAATTAATGCAACTTTTATGTTATGAATTTGGTAAAATAGACTTCATTTTTGAATTCGGAATATGAAATATAGCTTGGGATGAAATTTTGGCATTGTTCTGAAAAACATCAATTTTTGATGAATAGTGAAACTACTAAGTGGTAGGTTAAAAACTGAATTTTGCATAAAACTTAATTTTACCACTTCTGTGAATGGAATTTCGAAAATCCGAGAGACACGGTTAATATCAAGGACTAAAATGTGGTTCAATGAGATGAAAATAATTTTTTGGTGAATAGTAACTTTTTACTTTTTTTACCACGGTTAATAGTAAATAGGGTAACTAAGGGTAAATATGATATTAATATTACCCTAACACATGTCCTAATTCTATTGGACAAGTGTAATTCGACCAAAAACAAACTTAGGAATAAAATATGACCATTTAGGCCCACTTGGATTAGATTTGGACATTTATTATTAATTTATTTAAAGAAGGGTTAAAATAGTTAAAATCAAAGTTTAATAAGTAAATAATTTTTAATATGGGGTTATACATAAGATAAATTCGACTATAAATATTCATTAGAAATATAAAAAGATTTCCTACATGATGGTATCTTATTTGTAATTTTTAGACATCAAATAATATAATTTATTTATGACACAAAGATGATGCAGTAATTATCTTATTAATGAAATATTGACATAATTGATAATATAAATACCAAAATAAATGTAATTTAAGACTTTTTATGAATTACACTAATTTTCTAGGTTACTATGATATATTAGTGTTGATTTAATCAACTTTTTTTGAACATATAATTCTGTTATGACTTTCACAAAAATCATATATCAAATAGTGTCAAAATTGACACAAAATATTTTTTAAATAAAATATTATATTATTAATTGTTATTTTATTCCTAAAAATCTAAGGTTCGGCCAAATGACTTAGATAAGGATATATGTATTAATAATATACAATTTGGGGTTCGTTTGGCATGTTATAGTAAGTTTATTAACCATATAGTGAAAGAAAACAAAAAGACACGGTAAAAGTTAAATTATTTAACTTAGAGTTAAATCTAATTGATAAGGTTAAAAATAATACCCTAAACTTGTCTAAATCCTATTGGTTGATAGGATTTCGACCCATCCCCACTATAGCTTCGAAATAAGACCCTTTGGAACCATTATAAACCGATTTTGACTTTAATATAAAATAATATTTTGAGATATTCCTAAGGTGCCCCTCTCCTCCCCTATAAAAGGACACCTCCTCCCCCTCCTCCTCACACCAATTTGAGCACTCAAGCTCGGCCAACCCCTGCCAATTTATCCTCTCCACTTCCCTAGCAACATACTAGAGGTTCTGGTCTTCCTCCAAGACCAATTTGAGTGCCCTAAGAGGAGGTCTCAAAGAGGCACTTCAAAGAAGAGGTAATTACCGTTACCAATTCTTTCATCTTTATTTCTTCTTCCACTTCTTCTTCATAGGTTGTTTCATTATGAAGTAATAACATCAGTATCACTCATATACTGATATGTTATTATAAGTATGAAACAAACCTATTTCACCATCTATCCATCCTACGGAAAAAGAAATCACCGCGCGTGCGTACGTACGGAATACCGTCTCCACGCCGTGGTGTAATCTATTTTCCACCACCACCTTACATGGATGGGTATAATGGTGTAAAGAATAACTATAAATTGTTATTACAACATCATATTGATTCTGATATATTGTATAATCCACTCCAATTCAATGCAATATTTATAGAAATGATATCATCGCTCGTGCGTACGTACGGAATACCGTCTCCACGACGCGATGAGATTCATTCTCCATGTTAACCATTTAAGAATGATTATAATGTATATATAAGAAATAATAATGAAATATAGGACATTATAAAGATACTGGATTTATGTATATATATACATATGTATGTCATCTACTTACTTCCATTTCAAGACAATAAGGAAAGGAAAACAGCGTTCATGCGTACGTACGGACTACCGTCTCCATGAACGGTGTTTTTCATTTTATTTATCTACCTATTATATATATATATACTGAATATATATGATATATAAATCATATTTTATATTCTGGAAGTAAGTAAATCATGATATATCTAATAATGATGTCAAGAACAACAAGTCAAAACACCTACGATAAATGAAACGATTTTACCCAAAACGCTTCTTTAACATGGAATTTACAAAAGAACGGGTAATATAATGTCATAAGTGAACCATATATGATATCATAACAATGAATATGATTCTGTAATAAGTCAATAACATGATTTAAATCATTATACAGGAGGTTCAGACAGTTACAAAGCAAGTCGGACCTAAGGTAAGGGAAATATCACAATCTCATTCTTATCCGAGATTGTTTGTACTTTGAAATTTACTGGGGTATATTTTATCATCCACATCCATGTTTCCTCAATATGTAATATTATTTCCATCCACCTAAAATTTTTTAAGTCCAATTTTACCCTTAGGTGAGTTTTTAGTAAATAATATGAAAGGAATCTTTTGTCGTTTTTCCGTACGAGGTACTTTTTGACTTTTCCGACAAAAGTACGAAGAATGTTTTTTTTAACTTATACGGCATGAATGGATTTTTAAAACATTTTTTCCAAGAAGCTTCCTTTACAAGTTTTCATGTTTATTTTTAATCAACTTCTTTTAGTTTAAAGTTTTATGACATGTTAAGAAAGGAAAAATGTTTTTGAAAAAGAAAGGATATTTTCCTCAAGAATGGAGTTCAAGTGTTTTATCAAAATTATTTTCCATCTAAGATAATAAAGGGTTCTGTTTTTATCACTATTATTACATGGATTTGATTATGTTGTGATGGAAATATTTTTATGAATTCCTTTACCTTATATGAATTGTTTTATGATGTCATGTTGTTTAAGAATCCCATTTTTATTACATGGGTTACGCTATGATTTATGGTTTATGATTATGTGGCACAAATTAGAATGGATTCATTATAAGATGGGTGGGACCTATATCTCCCTCCAATGCATTGGGTAAAGATTTTATATCTCATGAGATAGACATGGCTGGAACGGAAGGTTATTTCGGTTCAGTGATACAGGACTGAAACGAGGAGTGAACTCGGTTCAGAAAGGGACTTTGTCCACTAAGATAGTCTTGGAAATGAGTCATGACTAACAAGAAATGATTTTCCATGATTATGTGTGCATGCCACAAAGTTCAAGTTTTAAGTTATGATTATTGGGATCTCATTTTCAATTCTATTATTTATCCCATGTTATGATATTATGAGCTCTTTTGCAGGTCATGATTTCCAAAAGCTACGTTCTTATGTATATGATGTGATTGATATTTCTTTTGTTTACCCTTACTGAGCATTTGAGCTCACCCTTTTTTTGTTTTTCTTTCCCCAGGATATAAAGAAAGGTTTTAGATAAAAAAAGGGGAAGATCATTATGGGAGATATTGAAGATCTTTCACCACGTTTAGAAGATTACGTTCCGAGTTTCCAAAGACACTAAACTATTACGATCCTTGTGTGTGTGTTTTTGTTATGTACTAAGTATTCCGAAAAAGTAATGTAATGTCCATGTACGATAAGCTTCGGGTCATTATAGTTGGTATCAGAGGAAAGGTTTAGTCAACCTTTGGAAACTAGGATGCGAGAACTTTAGTGAGATCCCTAGAGATATTTCTAAGGTATGTCTAGGGATGTCCCTAGGGATAAGTATACGTATAGGTTATAGTAATAGAATTACGCTAACGATCATAGAATTAAACCTAAGATGTTGGATATTGAAGGTACTCCCCCTTTATTATGTTGTTTTCCCTAGAATGATTTTTGTCTCTCACAGTATTCTTTTTGGGTTTTAGACGATGGCTGGAACCCGAAGGAACCGTGTTGATCAATGCAATGGACAATGCAATGATTGCCCTCCTGAACAAACAAATGTTATGGGAGATGGAGTGAAAAATCTTATTGCTATACTTACACAAGCTATGAATCATTCTGGACTTCCAAATGAGCAGAGAAGGGAACAATATTCTATTGAGTCCTTCATGAGGCAACGTCCACCTTCTTTCAGTGGGTCTACTGATCCATTAGTTGCTGAACAATGGATTAGTACTACTGAAAAGATATTTTCAGTTCTTCAATGTTCTGAACATGATAAAGTCATCTTAGCAGTATATCGTTTGGAAGGTGAAGCAGATCAATGGTGGAATCTTATCAAGAATACGAGGCCAAGAGATGAAATTGAGTCCATGGAATGGGACGAGTTCAAGAACTTGTTTTTCAGTAAGTACTTCCCTCGTATTCTTCGAACAAAGATGGAGAAAGAGTTTCTTGAACTGAAGCAAAGGGACGATGAATATGTTGGTACCTATGAAGCAAATTTTACAAGACTTGCAAGGTATGCTTCTGGAATTATCATCCAACCTGAAAGTAAAGTTGATCGATTTTTCAGTGGCTTAAAACCAAGTCTTCGAAGGGCATTAGCTATAAGAGACTTCAGTAGCTATGAATAAATTGTGCGTTGTGCTATCAAGGTAGAAATGGAAGTTGGTGTTACATATCCATCTCATGGTTTTGACAAGAAACGAAAGATGGAGTTCAAGGAGAAATCTCAGAATAATGATGAAAAGAAGATGAATGTTTCCTTATGCACAAAGTGTGGGAAGAAGCATGGTGGAGATTGTCTTAAAAGGACTAGAAAATGTTTTAAGTGTGGAAAAGAAGGTCATCGAGCAGCTGAGTGTCGAAGTAATGGAAAAAGGGTTTCTAATGATGTGAATAAAGCAAACACAGCAGAGAACGCACCGCCAACACTTCAATGCTTCAAGTGCAAGGAAATGGGGAATTATGCTAATAATTGCCCTAATCCAAGGGTTAGTGATGATCAACATGAGAAACCACTGAAGGCAAAGGACAAAGGGAAATCACATGCGATCACTATTGGCAATGTTGAATATGACAACGATGTGGTGGAATGATTAAGTGTTTATGTAATGGGATTCCAAAATAATGTTGTATCATTGAGTATTGCAATATTTATTGATGTGGTATTCAAAGTGATTGAGATATTTTTTTTGGAAATAAGATGATATGCGCATAATGAAGACGAGAAAATGAAATGTTTAATAGTATTCATGAGCTCATGATTGATATAAGGACTAAGTGATATCATGGTTTGAGTATATAGAATTTTGAGGATTTTGGTATGTGGAAAGTGTTAACTTTTAACTGCACTCATGTTTTCACTAAGGTATTCAAGAGAATACACGATTAAGGACTTTGAATGTTTGGAATGTGACCAACAAGACATATCTTATGATATGTGGGGATCAACGACAGTATTAAATCTCTGGTACTCGTTGTCACTATATTATGAGAGTGGACTGCAGTATTATGTATAAGCCTAAAGATTAGACTGGATTATGTTGGACATAAGTTAGTATTGTTTAAGGATAGAAGATTTTCGATATTATTGATGGGATGTTATAGTAACGTAGTTTTAGAAAAAGGACAACCTGCAGGACGGGCGACAGCCCATCGCTTCGGACAAGGCTGTAGGAATCGAACCCACAACCGAAGTGCGACTGGCCTTTATCGCCTACCACTGACCTACAGGAAGTCCATGTTTAGTAGAAACTAGTGTTATTATATTAAGCAGTATGATATATGAAGTATAAGTCCATTTTAGGAACCATATGTGATTAATCTCACTATAGAATGACTTATGTATATTTAATAACTTTTTCTGACCTTTTGTTTGAGACAGATGGAATGACCCATCATTCTATCACATAATCTGCTAACACTTCACAAATAACAAATTCAACTTCATTTATTTAAGAGATGAAGTAGAAATTGTTCAAGGCACGAACAAAAGTGAGATTGTACCAAAATAAAGTAAGTATTTATTTTAAGCAAATTGTCAACTTTAGGGAAATGATCTTGAAAACCAAAAATGTTGTCCTAGTGATCTTATACCTGATGAATCAGATGGTACCTTATATCATCACAAATCTATGGATTTGTGATTACTGGATTTTCCATAGCCATGTTCACTACCACTCTCCATCAGAACATGATGGTTAGATTTCTCTTCCATATCCATATTTTCACCTATGTGGAAATCCAGTGATTAGTTTATTTGGGTAATCGTTACATTTCATACTTTAGTTTTTAAAAGCCAAGTTTTGGTATTCCCTTTTACGATGTGGGTTTCTATTAAAGAAACTTTCAAATAGTAAACCATTTATAACCCCGACGAATTTCGAGGGCGAAATTCATTTTAAGGGGGGTAGAATGTAACAGCCCGAGATTTTATGAAAAAATATTCTTTTTATTTTACCAATGTCTTGTGTTATACGCTACACCAAAAGGAGCTTGCACAACACGCATCCTTGACTTGCCTTTCATTACACGCAATCGCAACCTTCCTCGATAGCGTGTGTGGTACGTAATCCTGAGTTTCACGAAACAATGATATGCTATTAAAATATTATTAAAACTAGCCGTTATGAATACTAATAACCACTTTTTAAATTTTAGAAATTTTAACTCTCAAAATGGACTTCATTTTTGGATTCGGAGTATCGAATTTAGCCTAAGGTGAAATTTTGGTACTTTTCGGATAACTTTCATATTCTGATGAATAGTGAAAATTATTAAATTATAATTAAAAACAACTTTTTTAATCGAAATAATTAATAGTGATAAATCATTAATTTGAGTGGTTTTAAAGTATATTTAGAATATATTTTTACAATTTAATACAATGTTGGTCATTGGATGTAATTTCACATTTAAACTTGACATAAACAAGTGTCAATCTTTTGATAGATATTGTTTCTTAAAAACACGCTATTTGTTTTAACAGCGGGATTTAATTATAAAATTAATTAATGCAACTTTTATGTTATGAATTTGGTAAAATAGACTTCATTTTTGAATTCGGAATATGAAATATAGCTTGGGATGAAATTTTGGCATTGTTCTGAAAAACATCAATTTTTGATGAATAGTGAAACTACTAAGTGGTAGGTTAAAAACTGAATTTTGCATAAAACTTAATTTTACCACTTCTGTGAATGGAATTTCGAAAATCCGAGAGACACGGTTAATATCAAGGACTAAAATGTTGTTCAATGAGATGAAAATAATTTTTTGGTGAATAGTAACTTTTTACTTTTTTTTACCACGGTTAATAGTAAATAGGGTAACTAAGGGTAAATATGATAATAATATTACCCTAACACATGTCCTAATTCTATTGGACAAGTGTAATTCGACCAAAAACAAACTTAGGAATACAATATGACCATTTAGGCCCACTTGGATTAGATTTGGACATTTATTATTAATTTATTTAAAGAAGGGTTAAAATAGTTAAAATCAAAGTTTAATAAGTAAATCATTTTTAATATGGGGTTATACATAAGATAAATTCGACTATAAATATTCATTAGAAATCTAAAAAGATTTCCTACATTATGGTATTTTATTTGTAATTTTTAGACATCAAATAATATAATTTATTTATGACACAAAGATGATGCAGTAATTATCTTATTAATGAAATATTGACATAATTGATAATATAAATACCAAAATAAATGTAATTTAAGACTTTTTATGAATTCCACTAATTTTCTAGGTTACTATGATATATTAGTGTTGATTTAATCAACTTGGTTCGAACATATAATTCTGTTATGACTTTCACAAAAATCATATATCAAATAGTGTCAAAATTGACACAAAATAGTTTTTAAATCAAATATTATATTATTAATTGTTATTTTATTCCTAAAAATCTAAGGTTCTTCCAAATGACTTAGATACGGATATATGTATTAATAATATACAATTTGGGGTTCGTTTGGCATGTTATAGTAAGTTTATTAACCATATAGTGAAAGAAAACAAAAAGACACGGTAAAAGTTAAATTATTTAACTTAGAGTTAAATCTAATTGATAAGGTTAAAAATAATACCCTAAACTTGTCTAAATCCTATTGGTTGATAGGATTTCGACCCATCCCCACTATAGCTTCGAAATAAGACCCTTTGGAACCATTATAAACCGATTTTGACTTTAATATAAAATAATATTTTGAGATATTCCTAAGGTGCCCCTCTCCTCCCCTATAAAAGGACACCTCCTCCCCCTCCTCCTCACACCAATTTGAGCACTCAAGCTCGGCCAACCCCTGCCAATTTATCCTCTCCACTTCCCTAGCAACATACTAGAGGTTCTGGTCTTCCTCCAAGACCAATTTGAGTGCCCTAAGAGGAGGTCTCAAAGAGGCACTTCAAAGAAGAGGTAATTACCGTTACCAATTCTTTCATCTTTATTTCTTCTTCCACTTCTTCTTCATAGGTTGTTTCATTATGAAGTAATAACATCAGTATCACTCATATACTGATATGTTATTATAAGTATGAAACAAACCTATTTCACCATCTATCCATCCTACGGAAAAAGAAATCACCGCGCGTGCGTACGTACGGAATACCGTCTCCACGCCGTGGTGTAATCTATTTTCCACCACCACCTTACATGGATGGGTATAATGGTGTAAAGAATAACTATAAATTGTTATTACAACATCATATTGATTCTGATATATTGTATAATCCACTCCAATTCAATGCAATATTTATAGAAATGATATCATCGCTCGTGCGTACGTACGGAATACCGTCTCCACGACGCGATGAGATTCATTCTCCATGTTAACCATTTAAGAATGATTATAATGTATATATAAGAAATAATAATGAAATATAGGACATTATAAATATACTGGATTTATGTATATATATACATATGTATGTCATCTACTTACTTCCATTTCAAGACAATAAGGAAAGGAAAACAGCGTTCATGCGTACGTACGGACTACCGTCTCCATGAACGGTGTTTTTCATTTTATTTATCTACCTATTATATATATATATACTGAATATATATGATATATAAATCATATTTTATATTCTGGAAGTAAGTAAATCATGATATATCTAATAATGATGTCAAGAACAACAAGTCAAAACACCTACGATAAATGAAACGATTTTACCCAAAACGCTTCTTTAACATGGAATTTACAAAAGAACGGGTAATATAATGTCATAAGTGAACCATATATGATATCATAACAATGAATATGATTCTGTAATAAGTCAATAACATGATTTAAATCATTATACAGGAGGTTCAGACAGTTACAAAGCAAGTCGGACCTAAGGTAAGGGAAATATCACAATCTCATTCTTATCCGAGATTGTTTGTACTTTGAAATTTACTGGGGTATATTTTATCATCCACATCCATGTTTCCTCAATATGTAATATTATTTCCATCCACCTAAAATTTTTTAAGTCCAATTTTACCCTTAGGTGAGTTTTTAGTAAATAATATGAAAGGAATCTTTTGTCGTTTTTCCGTACGAGGTACTTTTTGACTTTTCCGACAAAAGTACGAAGAATGTTTTTTTTAACTTATACGGCATGAATGGATTTTTAAAACATTTTTTCCAAGAAGCTTCCTTTACAAGTTTTCATGTTTATTTTTAATCAACTTCTTTTAGTTTAAAGTTTTATGACATGTTAAGAAAGGAAAAATGTTTTTGAAAAAGAAAGGATATTTTCCTCAAGAATGGAGTTCAAGTGTTTTATCAAAATTATTTTCCATCTAAGATAATAAAGGGTTCTGTTTTTATCCCTATTATTACATGGATTTGATTATGTTGTGATGGAAATATTTTTATGAATTCCTTTACCTTATATGAATTGTTTTATGATGTCATGTTGTTTAAGAATCCCATTTTTATTACATGGGTTACGCTATGATTTATGGTTTATGATTATGTGGCACAAATTAGAATGGATTCATTATAAGATGGGTGGGACCTATATCTCCCTCCAATGCATTGGGTAAAGATTTTATATCTCATGAGATAGACATGGCTGGAACGGAAGGTTATTTCGGTTCAGTGATACAGGACTGAAACGAGGAGTGAACTCGGTTCAGAAAGGGACTTTGTCCACTAAGATAGTCTTGGAAATGAGTCATGACTAACAAGAAATGATTTTCCATGATTATGTGTGCATGCCACAAAGTTCAAGTTTTAAGTTATGATTATTGGGATCTCATTTTCAATTCTATTATTTATCCCATGTTATGATATTATGAGCTCTTTTGCAGGTCATGATTTCCAAAAGCTACGTTCTTATGTATATGATGTGATTGATATTTCTTTTGTTTACCCTTACTGAGCATTTGAGCTCACCCTTTTTTTGTTTTTCTTTCCCCAGGATATAAAGAAAGGTTTTAGATAAAAAAAGGGGAAAATCATTATGGGAGATATTGAAGATCTTTCACCACGTTTAGAAGATTACGTTCCGAGTTTCCAAAGACACTAAACTATTACGATCCTTGTGTGTGTGTTTTTGTTATGTACTAAGTATTCCGAAAAAGTAATGTAATGTCCATGTACGATAAGCTTCGGGTCATTATAGTTGGTATCAGAGGAAAGGTTTAGTCAACCTTTGGAAACTAGGATGCGAGAACTTTAGTGAGATCCCTAGAGATATTTCTAAGGTATGTCTAGGGATGTCCCTAGGGATAAGTATACGTATAGGTTATAGTAATAGAATTACGCTAACGATCATAGAATTAAACCTAAGATGTTGGATATTGAAGGTACTCCCCCTTTATTATGTTGTTTTCCCTAGAATGATTTTTGTCTCTCACAGTATTCTTTTTGGGTTTTAGACGATGGCTGGAACCCGAAGGAACCGTGTTGATCAATGCAATGGACAATGCAATGATTGCCCTCCTGAACAAACAAATGTTATGGGAGATGGAGTGAAAAATCTTATTGCTATACTTACACAAGCTATGAATCATTCTGGACTTCCAAATGAGCAGAGAAGGGAACAATATTCTATTGAGTCCTTCATGAGGCAACGTCCACCTTCTTTCAGTGGGTCTACTGATCCATTAGTTGCTGAACAATGGATTAGTACTACTGAAAAGATATTTTCAGTTCTTCAATGTTCTGAACATGATAAAGTCATCTTAGCAGTATATCGTTTGGAAGGTGAAGCAGATCAATGGTGGAATCTTATCAAGAATACGAGGCCAAGAGATGAAATTGAGTCCATGGAATGGGACGAGTTCAAGAACTTGTTTTTCAGTAAGTACTTCCCTCGTATTCTTCGAACAAAGATGGAGAAAGAGTTTCTTGAACTGAAGCAAAGGGACGATGAATATGTTGGTACCTATGAAGCAAATTTTACAAGACTTGCAAGGTATGCTTCTGGAATTATCATCCAACCTGAAAGTAAAGTTGATCGATTTTTCAGTGGCTTAAAACCAAGTCTTCGAAGGGCATTAGCTATAAGAGACTTCAGTAGCTATGAATAAATTGTGCGTTGTGCTATCAAGGTAGAAATGGAAGTTGGTGTTACATATCCATCTCATGGTTTTGACAAGAAACGAAAGATGGAGTTCAAGGAGAAATCTCAGAATAATGATGAAAAGAAGATGAATGTTTCCTTATGCACAAAGTGTGGGAAGAAGCATGGTGGAGATTGTCTTAAAAGGACTAGAAAATGTTTTAAGTGTGGAAAAGAAGGTCATCGAGCAGCTGAGTGTCGAAGTAATGGAAAAAGGGTTTCTAATGATGTGAATAAAGCAAACACAGCAGAGAACGCACCGCCAACACTTCAATGCTTCAAGTGCAAGGAAATGGGGAATTATGCTAATAATTGCCCTAATCCAAGGGTTAGTGATGATCAACATGAGAAACCACTGAAGGCAAAGGACAAAGGGAAATCACATGCGATCACTATTGGCAATGTTGAATATGACAACGATGTGGTGGAATGATTAAGTGTTTATGTAATGGGATTCCAAAATAATGTTGTATCATTGAGTATTGCAATATTTATTGATGTGGTATTCAAAGTGATTGAGATATTTTTTTTGGAAATAAGATGATATGCGCATAATGAAGACGAGAAAATGAAATGTTTAATAGTATTCATGAGCTCATGATTGATATAAGGACTAAGTGATATCATGGTTTGAGTATATAGAATTTTGAGGATTTTGGTATGTGGAAAGTGTTAACTTTTAACTGCACTCATGTTTTCACTAAGGTATTCAAGAGAATACACGATTAAGGACTTTGAATGTTTGGAATGTGACCAACAAGACATATCTTATGATATGTGGGGATCAACGACAGTATTAAATCTCTGGTACTCGTTGTCACTATATTATGAGAGTGGACTGCAGTATTATGTATAAGCCTAAAGATTAGACTGGATTATGTTGGACATAAGTTAGTATTGTTTAAGGATAGAAGATTTTCGATATTATTGATGGGATGTTATAGTAACGTAGTTTTAGAAAAAGGACAACCTGCAGGACGGGCGACAGCCCATCGCTTCGGACAAGGCTGTAGGAATCGAACCCACAACCGAAGTGCGACTGGCCTTTATCGCCTACCACTGACCTACAGGAAGTCCATGTTTAGTAGAAACTAGTGTTATTATATTAAGCAGTATGATATATGAAGTATAAGTCCATTTTAGGAACCATATGTGATTAATCTCACTATAGAATGACTTATGTATATTTAATAACTTTTTCTGACCTTTTGTTTGAGACAGATGGAATGACCCATCATTCTATCACATAATCTGCTAACACTTCACAAATAACAAATTCAACTTCATTTATTTAAGAGATGAAGTAGAAATTGTTCAAGGCACGAACAAAAGTGAGATTGTACCAAAATAAAGTAAGTATTTATTTTAAGCAAATTGTCAACTTTAGGGAAATGATCTTGAAAACCAAAAATGTTGTCCTAGTGATCTTATACCTGATGAATCAGATGGTACCTTATATCATCACAAATCTATGGATTTGTGATTACTGGATTTTCCATAGCCATGTTCACTACCACTCTCCATCAGAACATGATGGTTAGATTTCTCTTCCATATCCATATTTTCACCTATGTGGAAATCCAGTGATTAGTTTATTTGGGTAATCGTTACATTTCATACTTTAGTTTTTAAAAGCCAAGTTTTGGTATTCCCTTTTACGATGTGGGTTTCTATTAAAGAAACTTTCAAATAGTAAACCATTTATAACCCCGACGAATTTCGAGGGCGAAATTCATTTTAAGGGGGGTAGAATGTAACAGCCCGAGATTTTATGAAAAAATATTCTTTTTATTTTACCAATGTCTTGTGTTATACGCTACACCAAAAGGAGCTTGCACAACACGCATCCTTGACTTGCCTTTCATTACACGCAATCGCAACCTTCCTCGATAGCGTGTGTGGTACGTAATCCTGAGTTTCACGAAACAATGATATGCTATTAAAATATTATTAAAACTAGCCGTTATGAATACTAATAACCACTTTTTAAATTTTAGAAATTTTAACTCTCAAAATGGACTTCATTTTTGGATTCGGAGTATCGAATTTAGCCTAAGGTGAAATTTTGGTACTTTTCGGATAACTTTCATATTCTGATGAATAGTGAAAATTATTAAATTATAATTAAAAACAACTTTTTTAATCGAAATAATTAATAGTGATAAATCATTAATTTGAGTGGTTTTAAAGTATATTTAGAATATATTTTTACAATTTAATACAATGTTGGTCATTGGATGTAATTTCACATTTAAACTTGACATAAACAAGTGTCAATCTTTTGATAGATATTGTTTCTTAAAAACACGCTATTTGTTTTAACAGCGGGATTTAATTATAAAATTAATTAATGCAACTTTTATGTTATGAATTTGGTAAAATAGACTTCATTTTTGAATTCGGAATATGAAATATAGCTTGGGATGAAATTTTGGCATTGTTCTGAAAAACATCAATTTTTGATGAATAGTGAAACTACTAAGTGGTAGGTTAAAAACTGAATTTTGCATAAAACTTAATTTTACCACTTCTGTGAATGGAATTTCGAAAATCCGAGAGACACGGTTAATATCAAGGACTAAAATGTTGTTCAATGAGATGAAAATAATTTTTTGGTGAATAGTAACTTTTTACTTTTTTTTACCACGGTTAATAGTAAATAGGGTAACTAAGGGTAAATATGATAATAATATTACCCTAACACATGTCCTAATTCTATTGGACAAGTGTAATTCGACCAAAAACAAACTTAGGAATACAATATGACCATTTAGGCCCACTTGGATTAGATTTGGACATTTATTATTAATTTATTTAAAGAAGGGTTAAAATAGTTAAAATCAAAGTTTAATAAGTAAATCATTTTTAATATGGGGTTATACATAAGATAAATTCGACTATAAATATTCATTAGAAATCTAAAAAGATTTCCTACATTATGGTATTTTATTTGTAATTTTTAGACATCAAATAATATAATTTATTTATGACACAAAGATGATGCAGTAATTATCTTATTAATGAAATATTGACATAATTGATAATATAAATACCAAAATAAATGTAATTTAAGACTTTTTATGAATTCCACTAATTTTCTAGGTTACTATGATATATTAGTGTTGATTTAATCAACTTGGTTCGAACATATAATTCTGTTATGACTTTCACAAAAATCATATATCAAATAGTGTCAAAATTGACACAAAATAGTTTTTAAATCAAATATTATATTATTAATTGTTATTTTATTCCTAAAAATCTAAGGTTCTTCCAAATGACTTAGATACGGATATATGTATTAATAATATACAATTTGGGGTTCGTTTGGCATGTTATAGTAAGTTTATTAACCATATAGTGAAAGAAAACAAAAAGACACGGTAAAAGTTAAATTATTTAACTTAGAGTTAAATCTAATTGATAAGGTTAAACATAATACCCTAAACTTGTCTAAATCCTATTGGTTGATAGGATTTCGACCCATACCCACTTTAGCTTCGAAATAAGACCCTTTGGAACCATTATAAACCGATTTTGACTTTAATATAAAATAATATTTTGAGATATTCCTAAGGTGCCCCTCTCCTCCCATATAAAAGGACACCTCCTCCCCCTCCTCCTCACACCAATTTGAGCACTCAAGCTCGGCCAACCCCTGCCAATTTCTCCTCTCCACTTCCCTAGCAACATCCTAGAGGTTCTGGTCTTCCTCCAAGACCAATTTGAGTGCCCTAAGAGGAGGTCTCAAAGAGGCACTTCAAAGAAGAGGTAATTACCGTTACCAATTCTTTCATCTTTATTTCTTCTTCCACTTCTTCTTCTTAGGTTGTTTCATTATGAAGTAATAACATCAGTATCACTCATATACTGATATGTTATTATAAGTATGAAACAAACCTATTTCACCATCTATCCATCCTACGGAAAAAGAAATCACCGCGCGTGCGTACGTACGGAATACCGTCTCCACGCCGTGGTGTAATCTATTTTCCACCACCACCTTACATGGATGGGTATAATGGTGTAAAGAATAACTATACATAGTTATTACAACATCATATTGATTCTGATATATTGTATAATCCACTCCAATTCAATGCAATATTTATAGAAATGATATCATCGCTCGTGCGTACGTACGGAATACCGTCTCCACGACGCGATGAGATTCATTCTCCATGTTAACCATTTAAGAATGATTATAATGTATATATAAGAAATAATAATGAAATATATGACATTATAAAGCTACTGGATTTATGTATATATATACATATGTATGTCATCTACTTACTTCCATTTCAAGACAATAAGGAAAGGAAAACAGCGTTCATGCGTACGTACGGACTACCGTCTCCATGAACGGTGTTTTTCATTTTATTTATCTACCTATTATATATATATATATACTGAATATATATGATATATAAATCATATTTTATATTCTGGAAGTAAGTAAATCATGATATATGTAATAATGATGTCAAGAACAACAAGTCAAAACACCTACGATAAATGAAACGATTTTACCCAAAACACTTCTTTAACATGGAATTTACAAAAGAACGGGTAATATAATGTCATAAGTGAACCATATATGATATCATAACAATGAATATGATTCTGTAATAAGTCAATAACATGATTTAAATCATTATACAGGAGGTTCGGACAGTTACAAAGCAAGTCGGACCTAAGGTAAGGGAAATATCACAATCTCATTCTTATCCGAGATTGTTTGTACTTTGAAATTTACTGGGGTATATTTTATCATCCGCATCCATGTTTCCTCAATATGTAATATTATTTCCATCCACCTACAATTTTTTAAGTCCAATTTTACCGTTAGGTGAGTTTTTAGTAAAGAATATGAAAGGAATCTTTTGTCGTTTTTCCGTACGAGGTACTTTTTGACTTTTCCGACAAAAGTACGAAGAATGTTTTTTTTAACTTATACGGCATGAATGGATTTTTAAAACATTATTTCCAAGAAGCTTCCTTTACAAGTTTTCAAGTTTATTTTTAATCAACTTCTTTTAGTTTAATGTTTTATGACATGTTAAGAAAGGAAAAATGTTTTTGAAAAAGAAAGGATATTTTCCTCAAGAATGGAGTTCAAGTGTTTTATCAAAATTATTTTCCATCTAAGATAATAAAGGGTTCTGTTTTTATCCCTATTATTACATGGATTTGATTATGTTGTGATGGAAATATTTTTATGAATTCCTTTACCTTATATGAATTGTTTTATGATGTCATGTTGTTTAAGAATCCCATTTTTATTACATGGGTTACGCTATGATGTATGGTTTATGATTATGTGGAACACATTAGAAAGGATTCATTATAAGATGGGTGGGACCTATATCTCCCTCCAATGCATTGGGTAAAGATTTTATATCTCATGAGATAGACATGGCTGGAACGGAAGGTTATTTCGGTTCAGTGATACAGGACTGAAACGAGGAGTGAACTCGGTTCAGAAAGGGACTTTGTCCACTAAGATAGTCTTGGCAATGAGTCATGACTAACAAGAAATGATTTTCCATGATTATGTGTGCATGCCACAAAGTTCAAGTTTTAAGTTATGATTATTGGGATCTCATTTTCAATTCTATGATTTATCCCATGTTATGATATTATGAGCTCTTTTGCAGGTCAAGATTTCCAAAAGCTACGTTCTTATGTATATGATGTGATTGATATTTCTTTTGTTTACCCTTACTGAGAATTTGAGCTCACCCTTTTTTTGTTTTTCTTTCCCCAGGATATAAAGAAAGGTTTTAGGTAAAAAAAAGGGGAAGATCATTATGGGAGATATTGAAGATCTTTCACCACATTTAGAAGATTACGTTCCGAGTTTCCAAAGACACTAAACTATTACGATCCTTGTGTGTGTGTTTTTGTTATGTACTAAGTATTCCGCAAAAGTAATGTAATGTCCATGTACGATAAGCTTAGGGTCATTATAATTATACTTTCCTAGAACCAACCCTTGATTCCACATATCTCGATGATGTGTGACTATGTCCAACAGTGGGTTAACCAACCCAGCTAACCCTAAAACCCTTATTATACTTATATGGTATATCATTAAAGGATTTCACCCCAAAAAGTTCACATCATATTTAAAATGTTTCATAGATGGAAGGCTCAACTCCCCTTCAAAATTTAATCACTGAAGAATCATGCAATCCACTACTTAAATAATTGTTTAAAAGATTTCCATATTAATAAATGGTATTTTAATTAAGGTTTTCATCACACAACCTTAGATCCCAATGATACTACGTTATTTCATGCATAACTAAAAAATTCAAACAATGAATCTCATTATTAATCAATGTTGGGCAATAAACCAATAACCTTTACATTGTGTTTCCCTGATTTCATAGACACACTAGAGACCAAAAAGGCTCATCGATCAATTATTTATCTCGAGCATGAATATATCATCTAGAGTTAGTTTAAAATCAAACCTATGTTTTAAATGTCATCGTCATGTTTGCAATTTGAAATATTGTATATACCAACTCTTCAGTTTCAAGAAGTCATTCTGAAATTTTTTAATTAGTTTATTATATTAGTGTCCCTCTTCATGAAAGGACACATTTTACATAATACTCATCAATCTCCCCACCTTAGGAATTTCATGGGCTACATTTTATTGAAATAAAAAACATTCGATGGAACATTCATCATCCACTACACAATGTGGTTCCAAAACCGGGATAACACAGTTATATTAACTATTAACCTAAATTAAAAGAACAAAATCTTATTATAAGAGTTATAGTACAATTTTTCTTATAGACACATGCATGATGCTCTTACCGAGTCATGTTTTATCACTTTAAATGTATCAAACATAAAGTCCAATCTAAAACTAATCAATAGTGTTTTTAGAAAAAAATATTTTTATAGTGTTATCCAGAGCACCTGGATAATTCATCCTTATTAGGATGGATCAGGGACACATCTTATATGTTTTTTCTATGTTCTTTGTAGGATAAAACTCAGATTTTGGTTCTATACATTTTAAAATCTTATATTTAGATCTTTGAAACATGGTTAGATGGTTGAGATGCTATAGTTTATATTTTTCTGTTATATGTTCTATGTATATGTTTTTTATGAAACATTGTTATATTGTTACTAGTAAAAAAGTTTAGATGGTTTAGATTATTCTATTATATGTTCTCGGCACATGGTTTTTTATAGTGTAATGGTACTGGGGCTGCAGAATCTATTTAATTTTTTATTTGTAAATATACAATTATACGTGGTTTAAACCACTGATATAGTTTGATATTCATTTAACAACAGAGGTTAAAACCACTGCTAAATAAATGTATGTTATTGTTTGATGACAGTTATAGTGGTTTAGCAGTGGTTTTATTGTAAAAAAATGAAAAAGATTTAGCGGTGGGTTAAACGGACGCTAATGACAGAATTTTTCCCTGTATGAAATTGGTGCTAAACCCACTAAACCACTGGTAGATATTCATACTACAACACTTCCAAAAAAACACCTCTAAATTAAAGAAACCACTGTGTGTTGGATTCTGACACCCAATTTTGTTGCAGTTTTATGAAACCATCATTGAATCTTATGGTGATTGTTTAAACAGCCTCTATGAGGATCTTTTCTTATAATGATTAAAAATTAAGATAAATAAAACTAATAAAAAATAAATATGATCAACACTCACCTTGTATAATTATAATAAATCTAAAACATCTCACAATAATCCACAGATCATTGTAAGTTAATGTTTTGGTCAGTTTAATATCATACTTGATAAATATTATAAATTTATGAAATGGATGAATATGATCACCTATTTAGTGATATAATATGACATATATATGTAAATAATTTTTCTGTTTTTTATTTTGAAGATATTATTTCGTTATATAATATCATCAATTAATAAACCACCTTCCAATCATCATGAATCACCCAAACATGGATACTATTGAGTTGATCTTCAAGAAAAATGACTAAAAACTCATAAATGGAATTTGAAACACTATAAAGTATTATGCGTAATCCATAATTGTAAAATATATTATTTATTTGTGATTAAATTTGAAATAATAATGAACAGATACACTACTATTGTGAAACAAGTACAATGGATCGTAACTAGAAATACCCGATGTGAAAAATTATAAGAATTGATTTAGAGAATTTATATTTATGAGGATTATTACTGAAAATAGATTTTATAAAAGTTATTACTAAATTGATTGAGATATATATGTTTATGATATTGGGGGATAAATTTTATTTTTGGATGTTAGAACTTGAGATAACGGTTTCGGTCTCAATTTTCTTTTTATCGATACATGTTTATGTAATACACCATGTTTTATTTTGTATAGTGCAATTATCCCCCCAAAGTAATATTTATTCCATGATTCTATTATATTTCATGATATTAAATTTTCCATTTCATGTCAAAATTATCATGTAATTTTGGTTCCAATTTTATAAAGGTTGTAATGGGTTTCGTCTTAAATTCATCTTTTTAAGATACGTTTGTTATTATGCCCCAAATTTAATTTTTTGTGCTGTATATACTACCAATATGTAATATAAAATCTGGAATTATATATTAATAATGGATTTTGAAGTTCAATTACATTCCCTCTTATTTAATTGGGTGTTATTTAAATATTTTTAATGTATTAACACTTACCTTGGTCCTAATTCTTATTCTTTGACAAAAAATACATTTTCTACACCGTGATTCCGTTTTATGGTTTATTTAATTTCCATGGGGGTACATTGTTTATAATACTTGTAGTTAATTGTATTTAATTACTAAATAATGGTTCCATATTCACGTTTATATTGATTCATTTATTTTATTAGTAGTAAGGATTTTCTGTAATTCAATTTATATTTATTTAGTGATGATAATTATTTGAAGTTATTTTATTTATACAGGTACATTATTCCCATTTATTGTATTATATATTATTATCACAATTTTTTATATAAATATTAATTCTAATATTATAAACCATTTGATGAATATTTCCCACTTCTTTGGTTATTATATTCTAAAACCACCAAACTTCTTTCTTTGGATGGCCAATGATCATTTTATACCAGTATTGACATAGCCATATATCGATTGATCTATATAGTGTGCACATCATATTTTATAGAATTTAGTTCATATTATGTTCTCCTAGAAATAGTTTTATTCTATTGACTTGGGGAATATAAATAACATTATATATGTTGTTTTTCCAATATCTATGATTATTTTAAAGTCAACTATGTAATGTTTAACCATCATCATTATTACCCCAAATGAGTTATGATCATGTCATCTATTTTATTTACCTGTGGAAAAGTATTATAGTTTCATTTGTTTTTATTTTAATGAATATGATTATTTGAAAAGTTAATTATGTATTTATTGTTTGTTTTCTCTTACTATGAATTCATTGGACATAAACATGTTAAGGATGAGGCATGATATTATATATCCCCTTGATGCATTGAATGAACTCATCAGATAAAATATTTTGGATTTCTGTGTATTCCTCTTTCTATAATTGGATATTTTCATGGTGTAGGGCCCTGATAGTAGGATTTTTTCACTACAGTCTTGATGACAATTAACATGAATTGGTGTAACGCCTTAATATAATGTTTTGATATCCAATGTTAAGAATTTCAATAGTGTGAGATCTATATTATTGATATCTTTTCTTCCTTATATTTTCATGGGCATAGAATTATATCATTTTAAATTTGAATTTTCCTTCATGTTTTTTACTTATTATTTCAATAATGTTTATTCTAGGATTTATTCAATTATATGTTTTCCTTACTAATATTTTGTTCTCATCCCTTCTTATGTTTAAATTCCATTGGCTGTGGAAAGAATTAGTAAAAATGACTTTTTTAAAATGAAAAATAATGTTAAAGGACATATGGGAGATGTTGAATTCTTTTCAGCTATTAATTGTTTTCATATATAATAGAATAATTTCCCATTTTATAGAAAAATATATGGGTTTTCAGTTTATGTTTCTATCTAATTCTCTAAATATCTAAATCTAACTAGATACATGGATTTATGATCTGCAATATTTGTTTTATTTTCTAATTAATGTTGGTTATATAGAAGCATTATTAGGTCAAATCAAAGAATGTTTGTAAAACATTTGTTTATAACCACTGATCCCATAATGTGGGTCTAGGGCATCACAAAAATATTTTTTAAAATGTTATTAAACATTTATGATAAATTATATTTGAGATATGAATTAATTTTGATTTATAAAAAAAATTATTCTAAATGATGACTCAGTAATCATATGAGTGAAACCAATAATAATTCAAACAAATTGATGTTCATAGGGAGTTAGAGTTGGTAGGTTGTTATCTAGGATACCTCAAAATATTCAAAGGGAGGCCATATAGTTTACATGCATACATATATGTTTTAGAGCATGATATAGAATTAGAAAAAGGTTGGAAAATATCTCATAAAGTACCTGAAGGGGAGGATCATAAGTTTTTAATCGCCTCATACAGTTCATTAAATAAAGATTATATGGTTCAGAGTAGTGGATGAACTTATTGTAATGTTAAAAGATCCTCACAATATTTCTTTAGGTGAAAATAATATGATTCAACAATTCTCAGGAGGTTCACAATGCTCTTAAAGTTCTATAATTAGAAAGATTTAAATATTGGGGTCCATGTTGGATTAAAATTTCCACATTATCCCACAGTTATGTAATAAAATTAGAGGAAATAATGATCTATGTTGAGATAAAATAAGATTCGCAAGAGGAACCAAGGATTTTTTAGGAAGATAGTAAGAACTAATGAAGCCAAGATTGTGTCTAAGAGATGAATACATAGACCAGAAGGAAAGAAAATATGAGCTCTAAAACATTTGTGGGGATGTTTACTTGATTAAAATAAGGAATATTATTAGAAGTCATAAAATCCACATTGTGATTGGATATTTGAGTTTAGAGTTGATATTTATGGGTTTTCATGCTTGAGGATCATTTAGTGGGTGCAAAAATTCATTTGAAAGAGGTTTTTCCTAGAAGGAGAGACATCAGTGATTTGCTAGGGGAATAAATAGAAGAAAGGTGGAGCACTAAAAGTTTGTGACCCATTGGAAGATAAATCATGATATATGGACCAAATCGATAGTTAAGAATTATAATAGTTTATCATTTATTTTATTTTTTGGTATGTATGGATTGAATTTTATTATTTATTTTTGAAGATGTATTTATAAATGCTTTGACGGGATTACACTAAAATTAATTTATCATATTTTACAATTATTCTAAAATTTAGATAATTTAATGTTGTTCTTATTGAGTTCTCATTCACGTAATTTATTAACATACTATTTGATGAAAATTCAACATAAGTAATGAGGGGTTTTAAATTTTATGAATGTTGGAACTTAATAAACTCCACAAATTTAATTGAAAAATTGAAGGGGTTTAATTTTAAGGATACATATGTGTTTATTTTTTAGGTATCTCATATTTTCATTCTTCATGATCATAAAATTTACACTATCATATCTAATGATGGGTGATGAATTGATTGTTACTTACACCATAAAATATTCAACCATAATAATTCACTTTTGAAACGTTATAGTTTGTCTTCTATATCAAAGATTCATTCATTTAATGAGTTATTAATGGAAAATCATTTTTTACGGAGACTTAACTCAATCATTTTTACCAATAAATGATTATTAGGTGTCACAAACATTTTTTTATGATTTTTTCGCAATGTTGATTACCTTTATGAAAATATATTAATCTATTTTATTCAATGCAATTCATTATAGTTTCAATATCATGTCCACTAGTGAATTTTGGCCATATCATTCTACATTTTACTCTATTGGTTGAACTTTTTTATTTGGTATTTTTCATATATTTTCTCACCATTACAAATTTACCATTCTGATATCTTAATTTTCTTAATTTTTTTACTATTTGGGTTTTTTTTGTTTCTTTAGTTTTTAGTTTTCTAGGATTTCATCACATATACACTTTATGGTTTTCCCCTTCTTATGACTTTTGAATTTTAAGTAGGTTTTTAAATTTATTTTTGAGAGGTTTTATGATGTACTCATCCAAAAATTTTTCCATATCAATAGAAGCAACGTTTTTTCATGAAAAAATATATAAAAATATGATTCAAATGAATAATGTATATGTAAAAGAAGATATTTTTTTTTTTTTTGTTTCTAAAAAATTCTTGTATTTTATTGAAATTTACTGAAATTATATTTTCTTAATAATGTATTTTCATGAAATCTAGGTATTCCTAAAATTGTAAAATAAAATAAATAATTATAATAATTTGAGAACATTTACTTCCATATAGAAAAAGTAAAAAAATAGAAATAAAAAATCTAGGAAATGAGAGAACTTTAATCCTTAAAAAAATCATGCCACATTTAATTTGAAATAAACTAAATGATAGATCAAGTTTTATGGATTTCTAAATAGATAATGTTTGAATGAAACCATCACTCATTAGGCTTACTCGTAGTTCCTAAAAATTTGAAATGAATTAGTCATACATCACTATGATATCCCTATTATAATTGTTTTTCAAGTGAATAATTTCTATACATCAATAGTGACGTTTATAGTGTTCTGTAATTTCTTCCATTACATGGATTAGGTGAGGTGATTTTGGATAATTGGTACAATGTTTTCAGTTCAGTTGTGAAATTTTTTTTCCATATGAATTTGGTAATAGTGGTGGGGCATAATATTACCGATTTTCTATTGGATGAGGTAGAATTATTGAAACATATATGGGACAAGTTTGGAGATCCTCATAGGTAGTTACCTAATCACTAACTTTATCTCCACATTTCAATGGAAACATTTTACCGTAGTTTAATTCCACACCACCAAATATACATTGATTACTCATCTTATTGCGATTTTCATAATTTGATAGTTGAGGAACTGATTTCTTTTAATAAAATTTTTCCAAAATATTAACACAAATTCTATAAAAACAATACTATCTATAGGGGTGAAATAAATATTTAGGATGATGAAAATTTTAATTATATAAAAGATAGTTATCTTGGGAAGCAGTGTAATCAGTGTGGAATATTAGTGAATACTATGAATTAGTATCTTTATTTTTATATATCTTTTTAACATAATGAGAGTTCCTAGTTTATTATTATATTTATATAATCTAGGGTAACAATAACCATTTTCCAGAAATTAAAACCCTACATATTTGTACCACCAATGTTTTTGATGTATAAACTAAGGGGTTTAAAAACACCTTGCTACCCCTACATACTCAAACCCAATAAAGTAACATTTACAAAAACTAATGGTACATAAAATTATATCATTTTTATAAGTTTTTATGATGTGGGTTATAATTAAGAAGTATTTTCAATAATATAGTATTCATGACATTCAGTGAAAATTGGGAAAATGGAAAGATAATTTTTGTAGTGATAAGGGAATGATGCTTTTTAAAATAAGGATGGGCCTTGTTTGAAATTTCATTTTTGTTACTATAATTAGTTATCTTAAAACTCAATATAATGTTAGGGATCACCCAAAAAAGATTATATGAATGTTATTAGTGATTATGCAGGAAGAAATATAGAGAAAAAAATCTGAAAAATGGACTACATTCTTTAAACTATGATGGATAATAATTCTCCCCATGAAGTAATCTCGAACAAAGTAATATGAATTTTAAATTAATCAGGTATTGTTATAATACATTTGGGATTGAAGAAAAATAGAAACCTATTTTACATACAAATTCAGAAACCATTCCCTTACCTAATAGTTTCATGAAATGGAAAAGTTAACCTGAAAACTGAATATTTCTTCATTTTTTCAAAAACATCATCTTTATCTTTAAATTTTTTATGGTTTAAAAAAATAAAATCATATATCAAATTTATCAAAAAAAGTTTGGATAAAAAAGGAAATTTTATGAAATATCAACAAAATATTTAACTAAATAATATAGTGTTCTTCTATAAAAATGCTTTCCTAAAAAACTAAAAGAACCAAATAGATTTACCGTAATATGAAAAAAAAAGAATAAAGTGAGGGAAAAATAATTATGTGGCCTAGGATGGAGTTTAATCATTATCCACTACTTCTTATTTAAAATTTTGAGTCCAAGGGAGTAGTAATATATTTCTTTTTATCTATAGTTTTCTAGTAGTTCTATTACCTAACCCATTAGAAAGGTGGATAACCTATTAATCAATAAAATGTATCTCATATTACCCACTAATTTACTACTTGTTAAATTGGGGTGAGATAAGAAGGTTCTAATCATTATGGGCATGCCATTAATTCCAACTAAAGGGAATACTACTTATGTTTCAAAAGAATGGATGATCGTTTTTATGGTTGATGATAAAGAATAATTTAGTTTCTTTAGGAGGTATAAATTTTAGAACATTATTTTATTTATTAATGTAGCTTAATAAGTCTCAAGAGTTGAGATATGAATATATAATTGTAGAAATTTTATGGAAATAAATCACAGATCATTTTATGACCAATTTATGGACTAATATGTTGGATCTGAATCTACAAAAGAGCATGAAAGAATATGGATAGGTTAGGGAAGAATTTAAAAACTCTGGCTATGGATCATGAAATTTTTTGACATGAATAATGATATTATGTCAAAAATGTTTATCAGGAAGTTTTTCTACACTCAAAACCCTCTGATAGTGAGAAAACCTTTCCCTATGACCCAATTTTAGATTATTATATACACACATCTCATATAGAGATTAATGAGACTATTTTAGTAGTGTTTTTAGATGAAAATGTATATTTCATGATTTAGTTAAAGGTTGACTTTAGTTGTTACCCTTTAGTTGTTGAAAAAATGTTTCCACACCTTTTTTAGCATGTCAATGATTAAATTACAAAAATAATTTTATAATAAATTATAATAACTATTGGTGATTTCAAAATATCTCTAGATATTGGGTTTTTTGTCAAAAAATCTAACTATTTAATAGGAGTTATTGGGTATTGTAATTTTATTTCAAACAAAAATAAAACTATAAAAGTATGGATTTTGGACATTATGAATAGTTTTAGAAATTCCAAAACCAGCTTATGACTTTTTTAGATTCCTCAAGTCTAGGGAAACATTGTAACATAGTGGTTAGATATCAGGGATATTTTCCTAGGTTTATAAATTTAATTTTTTTGGTATTGTTTATAAAAATGTTGGGATTAAAGTTTTTAAATGGAGAAGATTTAGTCCAAATTACTCATAATAATTCATTAGAATATTTATTAATGCCTTTTTTAGGAATTATATAAGTTCATGATAATTTTACTTTATTGAAATGCTAATTAACAATATTCTATAAGTTAAATCACTTCAGGTATAATGGTGAAAATATTAGGGTGGAATTATGAATGAAAACTCTAAACATCTCATTATATAGGAGGCAGCCCATGGTTTTTAATTTATATGCTTGTTTTTTTAATTTAGATAATATCCCATCACTTTTCCTCAACACACCCCATATTCTTATCCCTCGTCACCCCTTCCCCCATTTTAAATTGAAACATAAATGGATTGGAGCTTCATTGTAATAGAATCTCTACTTTTAACATTATATTATTTGTATATAATCAATGATTGAATCTAATGGTGGATCAGCTCTACCCTTTTTGAAAAATTAATGTGATAAAGAAGTAGATCATGACGTACTAAATGAGAGAAGTTTTTTTATTGTATATAAAGGATTTACATTAATTTTAAAGGGAGTATTAATTTTTATTATTTCATCAATTATTATATTTTAAATATTATTCCATTTTCCCTAAAAGAGGTATTTAGTAGAAAAAATAGTTTATATTGATATAATTTCTTTTCCATGTTTTATGGTTTGTGTGAGGGGGGAGAGATTTGTTAATTAAAGGTGTTTATTTCTATAGGATGAAGTTGAATTTAATTAATTTCATAAGGATTATATGTTCTCACTAAAGGGTTTTATGATTTCCTAATTCATTATCATTGAAAATAATTTGGAATCATTTATCAAATCTAGTTTTATCACCTATTTTTTTTAAACGTTCGAGAATGGTAGATTATATGTTCATAATTTTGATTGTCTCTTTTTTCAATTCTTACAATTAAACTTTAAAAAATTTATTAAAATTAATTATAGTATTCTTAAAATAAAAATATATACTTTCTAGAATATGTTTTAGATGTACTAATAATTTTAGAATATTTTTTATTTTGATATATTTTAATCCCTAAAAATATTTCTTTACTACTTTTTAAAAAATATTTTTAAACCAAATTTTTTTAATGTATCTTCCACCATAAAAACAACAAGGTAAAATATTGATTTTAGATATTTTTAAAGGGTCAATTTCGTGATAAATAATATTTCATATTGATAAAATGAAAATTACACCCAAAATTTTTTGTATTGTCTACCTAGGTGCTTTAGTTTTCATTTTCAACAGTTGATATTTTTTCTTAGAATTTAATAATTTTTTTTTATTTTAGTGATTATTCTTTATGATTCAATAATGGATTCAATCAAGTATCAACTTTTATACTTCCTCAAGAATTTCATTTTCATCTGGTAAAACTTTGGAATAAATTTGTATTGTTCTAAAAAAATTTGATATTATTTTTTAATGTCAAAATAACAATAATTTACTTCAAATTATCTATAAAATTAACTAAAAATCATTATTTATATTTGTATTAGTAATGTTAAAATTGTAATTTGGGTAAATTATGATTATTCGTAATTATTAAAATCTCTCATCCATTCAGTTTTATATAATTATTTTTCAGGATAAAATATTTTCTTCTGTTCACGAATTAGAAAAAGGGATGTTTGAAATATCAATTTTATGAATTGTGATGTTTTTTAAATTTGTTTTACTAATTTCCTATCTGTTAATATCTATAACATTTTAAACCAAAATTTCTCCAAAATACATTCCTTTTGAAAAGTTCAGTCATCCATTTATTAATTTTCAAAATTTATAAGGGGAAAAATCAATGAAAATTATAATTTAATTGGAATTTTATATCATTCTTCTTGTATATGAATCGATATACCTTGATTTTGATTAATTAATTTCATAATTAAAAACAAATTTTTATGTGTGGGGTTGTTTAATGAAACTTTATTTATTACACATTTCCACTACTTTTTGAGGAATATATATATTTTTTAGTCCAAAATGTTATTTAATTGTTAATAATATATGTTCCTATTATTTCAGGGTTGAAATTATAATTCACTGAATATTTTAATAAAATTTTGTATATTTGGTATCTAATTGATAATTTTATTCTTGATTTAATTTTAATATATTTATTTTGGTAATTTTTTTAAATGGTTGTAAACATTTAAGAAAAATTATTTTTGTTATCGAAATTCATTCTAATTTGTTAAATTTTATTATATGATTAAAATGATGATAGAGGACTTACATGAGTGTAGTTTCTCATTTTCTTGACAACATGATGTTCGGAATGTTTTTATGTCTGTAATGTTACGATTCGTCTCACTCCATATGTTTCCTAGGCCACCCTAAAAGGATTCCATTCTAGCTCGTAAGATTTATATCTAGGGATGGAATTATCATAAGGTCAAGAAAAAACTTTTAATATTTCCAATTAAAAAGATTTTAAGGTTTCAAGAAACCAGATATGGTTATTTAACCTAAGATCATTACGTTCTCATTCAGGGATAGAATTATCATTAGGTTGGTAGATCAGTATAAGGTTGTTAAAGGGGAATATCATAAGGTGGATCCATTATCCCAAGGTTCCCACTACTCTTACAGATTAAAAAATTTAGATATTTCATTCTTAGGTTATATAATTGATTAATATTTACCCATTACCCATAGTTTTTGAATCAAATAAAATAAAAGTGGGACTGATGTGGTGGTAAATAATGACTCTGAATATGTTCCAAAGATTCATTAGAAATAATGAAATAGTTTATGATGTTGGGATTGTGTCCAAGAACTAAATTTTTTTCTTTATATCCTAGGGATCATGAAGCTTGCAATATTTTTAAGAATATTTTATTTAACAACACGAGGAAGATTATGATTAGTGACAAAAGCCACGTGGAAATGGGTGATTTGATATTATAGTAGCTGTCTGTGATCCATGGTGTTTGGGGATCATTCATAAGGGCTTGATAAATCATTTAAAATTGGATATTACTAGAAGGATAGAGATCATAAGTTAATTGGGAAACAAGATAGATGAATGTGGGAGGATTCAAAGTAGATTAATTAGTATAATTGAGATATGGAGAGAGATCCATACTTTACATATAAGGATCCTCAATTTTTTATATTTTATGTTTATATATTTTTTGAAGCGTATTCATTAAATATTATTACATCTCTTTGAAACATGTATCTTTAAATCCTTTTAGGGGATCCTACTAAAATGAATTGAATATAGTTTACTATTCTTCTCATGATTTCCCAATTTTTGGTCTTTCTTCTTTTTTTTTGTTTTAAATTTTTCTAACATACACTCAAATGAAAATTTAAAATAATTACTCTAGGTTTATCAATATTTTTCCAAGACCACTTAAATAAATCATCACTGTTTATTGATAAATTGAAGGTGGATTCATTTGAACAAAAATATGTTATTCTCTCTTAGGTTATATTATATTTATATTTTTCAAGCTCATAAATTATACACAATCATATATAACCAAGAGTTATGAATAAAGGAATCATTAAATGTTATGATCGAATATAAGTAACTAACTTAAAAAATAATATAGTTTATCTACTACATGATAAATTAGTTATTTTCCAAGTTCTTGATTTGAAAATAATTTTGTATGGAAAGTTCCCTAAAATTTTTTGACTACTGAAAGAATCCTCTGTGTCTCAAACCTATTTCTTTACATTTTTTTTCATTTTTCATTACATTGATGATAGAATTGAAATCATTTTTATTCTATTAAAATTTCTCTGGTTTCCTAAATCAACTCCCTATTGAACTTTGGTAATCTATACCTCTTAATATATATCTTACCCTCATTTTTTGATTTTTATGTATTTCATCACTGTTTCATGTTTCTAATTCTCACCACTAAAATTTAAAAGTATTTCGTTACTAATTTTTTTAATTGGTATTAATTTTATTATATTTCACTAATTTTTTTATCCATGGTTCATCCCAACCTACCAATTACTAGTTTTAGGTATGATTATAATTTTATTAATAGGTTTGATTATGAACTTATGAGTAAGCATCATAATGTTATTTCTTTTAACAGATTTTCAATTATACTTTTTACCTCATATTTACATTATGGGATGAACTTGTAATTTTAATAGAATTCATATATTATATATATTTTAGTGGATCATTTTTATATCTTGCTGGTGTTCTGGTTATATTGTGCATTGGATATATATATATATATGTTACATGTTTTTATAGGATAAGGCTTCCCATGCTGTGAGATATTCAAACTCGGTGCTAATCAAATGACTTTGAACTATTATAGGATGTCTTAGTGTGGAATTATAAAATTTCTACCATACTGAGTGGAACTTGAGGGGGGAATCATATTATAGTGTAATTAGATTGTGTTGTTGATGGGAAAAATTTTGAAGTTATTTTTCATTTGATATTTTTTTGTAACTTAGGGAAATTAAGTTAAATGGGTCTGAAGATCAGTTAACAGAATAAGGAGAACAACATGAGTGAAATAGCTAAAATAACCTTTCACTGAGACTTTGAAAACATGATAGTATATCCAATGATTTTTTGAATTATTATGTTATATATTAAAGGTTCATACATGAATTATATAGAAATCATATATGATTCTTCATGATCTCATTGTGTTAATTCACCAAATATTCTATATTTCTTAGGGATTTATCCTATCATATGAAGGATTCAACCATATTATACCAAAATTGTGTGTAAATTAAGCTTCGTGGAAGTGTCACAACTATAGTTTGATATTTTTACGATTATATAGTGAGTGATGTGGTTAATTTTTGAGAAATTGGTTGATAGATATCCTTTCTGCAAGATTTTTTGTAGCTTCTCTCCCAACTGGGAGTAGTGTAGGGTTCTTGCGGATAAGGTGGTAGTTTTTCTAAGTGATATTATTATTTCCATGTTTGGATAGGTCAGGAGTTTTAATTATCGATGCGAGGAAGATCGTTTAGTGATAATGAATCAGTTAGAGATAGTGAATTTTATTTTCAACATGTTTTTTATGAAATGACCATAGGATGATTGTATATTTTTTATCAAAATATAATAATATTATATAACATGGGGGATGAAGTTTTTCTTATGAAACTCACAACTGGACAATTCATATATGGTTGGAGTTTTATAACTTTTCTAGGATAAAGTATAATTGAAAAATGTGGAGTTATTTATAGTGTATCTTGAATATGTTTTATTATATGATTAGCGCTGAAGTCCTTATGAGGTTTTTTTATTGGAATATTTGTGATGTAAAAATTCAGTATTAGTGAATTTTTTTGGATTCTCTAGGAGGATATATTATGAAATATGGTAATTCATTATTGTTAAAAAAACCACACTAAAGTCACTCAAGTTTTCATTTTAATATTGAGGATTCTAGGAAGCGTTACACCCTTCATAGGGGAGTAAGATAGTTTTCACATTATTACAATCATATTAATTTCATTGATGGAGCACCAAATTTATAATAGTGATGAAATAAGAAACATTATTATTGTAGATCCAATTTATCACCATTGAGTTGTTTTGGTAAGCTACTAGGTAGTGTGATAGTCGTAAAAAATAGAAGAAACATTAATCATCTCCTAAAAACCATTACAAGATAGTTCATATTCCATATATAGTGATGATGGATTGAGTTATGGGATAAAAAATTCTAAGGATCCATATAGTCATGGGAAAACTATTATTAATAAGATCTTGACTTTTATCTACTCTTCATAGACCTTGGAAATAATCAATGTAGGTGAAAGATAATCATGATTCCCTATCTATTTATAAGTTATAGATTCTAATGGAAGCCTTCCTTGAGTATACCCTACTCATTTAGAGAGTTACCATTAATGATTAACATCATTCACTAACCCCCTATTTTTTGTGGTCAGTTTTCCCGTGTATGAAAATAAATCATTTAAGATAGTTCCTATTTTTATAGAAGATTTGTACTGGTACAAAGGTCAATTGGTATTCATTAAATTCTTCTAGTGAAACAAGGTTGATGATGATTTGATTGGTGAGGTAGGTCATTTTTTCTACAAAATGTGAGACACATTCTTGTATGGGAAAAAGGAAAAACCCATTGGGGGACAAGATATTTCTTGGATTTTTAGGAAATGTTCATGGATGGGGAATGACTTTTTATGACGATGGAGGAATTCCTATATGTTTTTAAATGGTAATATATGGTCGAACCATGTCGAAATGGTGATGAGTTCAGTAGATTTTATTACAAAGACAATATTTAAATGTTTCTGAGTGGGATGCTAATAATTCTTATGGTGTTTGAGAGAATTTGAATTAAAAACATCTAGGAATTGTTTTTCGGAAATCCATGTTGTTAATTTGAGGGAATTTACCTCTTCTTTCCTTGGTAGTGATAGTTGTGCACTGATATCTCAGAGTATAAAACATTGATTCATGGGGTAAATTTCTTTTTTTTTATAGTTGAATCCGTGAACGGTACTTAGATAATGGTATTTAAATAGAGACATGGTGTTTTATACTTATAGTAGAGTAATTTAGAGGTGGATGATATAGGAGGTTCTTGAAAAAATTATTTTGGGGCTGTTGTTTCTTGCATGAAGAATGGAGATGTTTCTTACCATCCATCCATAATGGTTGCCCCACACTCTTCCATTCAGTTAGAGGGGTACATGGTAGTGATAATGTTTCTTTTTCACATAATTGTTAGTAGATTAAATCTTACATCAAAAAATTATATATACCCTGAATTTGTGGAGTATAAGGCCTTGTGCCGAAATGGTAATATAGAATTCAAGTGGAATTTTAATCTTTTGAAGTAGTTGATGGGATGAATTTTAATTTGGGTATCAAAATTGAGTTATGAGGTTTATAACCTCTAAAAAGATTATTTTTGGATATGGATTGAGGTTTTATAGTGTTTTAAGATATATTGGGGGAGTTTGAGAAGTGGAAGAGGTAAAGGACAAGGTGATACAGTGCTGCCAGTTAGTCTGATAGAGGCCATAAGCAAGATGTGGGATTTCTAGGGGGAAAGGGGTTTTGTCTATGCTTATCATATGGATAGTGATCCTATCATCTAACATATAGTGGTCCATTTTTTGGTTTGTGGGTATTGGGTATCTTTTAAATAATTGGATAAAAGGGTTAATTAACCCCCTCACCCCTTTTCTCTTAACTAACAAATAGGCAATAATAGGGACTTTTTTGTGCGTAGGATATCTTCCTCCACTTAATAAGGCTATGATGGATATACCCCTATTATTTAGTGTTTTAGATTTATTATATCATGTTTTAAATCCTTTAGTGAGTCTGAAACTCCACATTAATATTTTATTGATTTATCTTAAAGAAAAATATGTTCAACTCTCGATGTGGGTACATCCTTATTTTTGGGATTTTTTTCCAGCTTTTATATATCAACCATTTTTGCTCAAACCAAAGTCCAATATAGATCTAGTATACTCATATGAGGATTATGTATGTGGTACTTTTTACACAATCCATATCCTTTCCTCATTTATGAATGGGTGTACAGTGTAGTCATTTTTTATTCTCTGTGATTGACTTAATTTTCTTTTAATGTTTGAGTTCAATTTTTCCATAGTTAAACATCCTTTTTTGAATGTCTTATAATTTAGTGATTGGAAATTTCTTGTGGATTTTTTTGTGGCGAAATAACCTTAAAATATATATTTAGATTAAAATGATTAATTTTTTTAATAAAATTAGTGGAAACATAATTTGACTCTGTGGTTATGAAATGGAATTTCATAACCATTAATAATTTTAAATGGTTATGGCCTTTGGAAGAATCCTAAAGAAAAGGTATGGTGTTAATGAAAGGTTTTGGAAATCCAAAGACTAATAAAATAGAGTTTAACTAGTTAAATTATATTTTTGTGGTGTGATTATGTGGGTTACTTGAGAAAGATGGAAAGACCAATATGAAATGGGAATTTATGTTATAAGTTGTATTTCTTTTTTCAAAATAGAAAACCCTGATTTTAAAATTATTGGTAGAATCTAAATTATGGAACATTGAATATAGTTAGTGTAACATCCTAGGTAAATATAGAATATGAAAATTTCTTATTTATTAATATTAGTGAATTAAATTTCAATTTTACTTTAGAGGGGATTCTATGTTTGATGGAATACCTGACACACAACAATGGGTTTCACTGAAATCATATGTTTCACACAAGGGTGAGAAAAACTGAAAAATAATAACATAATATTATTATTTGAAACGGAAGTTAATGGATAGTCATTGTATTGGCGAGAATGAACATAACTAACCGTATTATGATTAAAAAATTTTTTTAAATTTTTTTACATTTATACAATAAAATTTAGAGGAATAAAATGATAATGAATCCAATTTTAAGCGTAAACACTCTAATATTTTTAAAAGGTAGTCTTACTTAATTTTAAGCGTAAATACTATAATATTTTTGAATATAGTTTTTTAAATTTAATAAATTTAATATGACAAAAATAAAATTCTTATTTAGAAGTTGTATATCAAAATTTACTTTGAGTAAATTTTTGATATTTTTCTAATAAAGATCATTTTTTAATAAAGAATGAAAAATACTTCATTTTAAGTCCAAACTATCTTTTAATCTAACTTATTTATATGGTTAGATTATATTTTTAAATGGATTTCAATTGTAATATGATTATATTTTAACCATTTAATCTAATTTAGGTCATTTGAAGTAATTTAACTTTGAAATTGGAAATAAACACAAGTTAATCTTTTTGTAGTTGTTTACTTCTTAAAAACATGATATCTAGTTTTGTCAATGAAAATTAATTAATGAAACTTTTAAGTTTTTAATTTGGTATAATATACAGAATTTTTGTATTCGTAATATCAAAATTAGCTTTGGGTTATTTTTTTGTATTTTCTGAAAACGTTCAATTTTTTGTGAATAGTGAAAAACACTGCATAGTAGTTAAAAAACATAATTTTTCCTTTAAAGGAAATTTTTACCACTTTTGAGAATTGAATTTCAAAAATCAAACATACATTATTGTCATTATTATGTAAAATGTGGTTTAATAGGATGAAAATAATATTTGGTGAATAGTAACTTTTGATTTTTATTTACCATAGTTAAAGGTAAATTGGGTAATTCATGGTAAAAATAATATTATAATAAATTAAAAGTACATAAAACATTATTGGATGGTTAGTTTATGACCATGAAAATCCTTTGGTGTAATTTTTGGCCTTTGAAACCCACTTGGGTAAGATAATGTCATTAATAAATTTTTACTTAAAGTAAAAATACAAATATCATAAACACCAATATTTTTACTAAAACAATGTCAAATGAGGTTTTATAATTTATAGTTTAAAATATAAATACTAATTAGAAAGATAAAAATATTTCCTACATCATGGTATCATATTTATAATACTTATCCAACAAATATATATATTTATTTATGACACACTGATGATGTAGTGTTTACCTTATTAATGGATATTCCAAATAAATTCGATTATAAATAATACAATAAATTTATTTTGATACTTTTTATGACATACAATAATTTTAGGGATGTTTATGACTTGTTATATTTAGATTAATGGTATTTTTTTGAATGAATCATGTTGTTTTGGATTTTTGAAGAATTCATGATATGAATAGTATTTAAATTGACATAAATGAGTTTTTAAAAGAAATATAATCTTAATAAATGATATAAAAATCTTAAAAATATAAGATTTCACAAAATAATAGAGATAAGGTTGAAAATTTCATTAATTAACCACCATTTGTTCTATTGGTATTTTAAGGTAACTATATTAACCATATAGATTGAATACACAAGAAGAAATGGTAAGAGTCAAATTACTTAACTAAGGGTTAATGCTAAATGATAAGTTTAAAAAAACCAAAACATGTCAAAAACCAATTGGTTGAGAGGATTTATAATAATAGTAATAATATTTTCTAATTTATAGATTTATGGACCTTTTGAAAGATAAAATACTTTTATTATAAAATAATACTTTCAAACATTACCAAAGAGCCCCTCCTCCCCCATTATAAAAGGACATCACCTATAACCCTTACTCACACCTATAAATCCCCATTTATTCATCCACAATCATCCCAAATAATCTCCCAACATACCTCTATTACTCCTAGATGCCTTAACCTTGATTTAAGGCAATTCAAGAAATCCTTTTGGTTCAAACCAAATGGAGTTACCTGATTTAAAGCTAACGTCTCCTCTCATGTTCTTTTCATTTATTTTCCTTCTCTGTTGCATATTATATTATTATTAATTGATTAAATAACAACACTAGTATACTAAATGTACTGGGTTTTTTAATTATAAGTATTCTTTCTACACTTACACACACCTCCATCTAATGGGAATAGAATATACTGTTTCTATGGACGATGAACTACTGCCTCAAGAAACGATGATTGTTCAATCTAATTCTACCACCTCTTATGGTGTCCATTATGATGGAAATGTAATTATATATGATATTTATGAGATTTATTTTATCTCTATTCTTCTTTGACTATCATTTTGAACATACCATAATGAGTTTCATGTTGTATAAATACGATAATTTCATTTGAGGAAGTGGAAACTACCGCCCCTTCAAAGTGATATGACTCGTTCATACCATACATGGGACGTATAAAGGATAAAATTAATGAACTTATGTAAAATATATAACTTATATATATTATAATTTAATTATAATATACATATTCATAATTTAGTTTTCATTCTTTTAAATATGAAAATAATTGAAAGTAGCGTTCATGCGTACGTACGAACTACCGTCTCCATGAATGTTACAATTAATTTCTTATATGAAAATGTTATGTAGTGTTATAAATACATATATAATTGATATATATGATATATATGATATCTATATCCTGAATATCATTTTGGATATAATTGAATTTGGACCACATGGAAAATTTGTAATTATAACATGTTCATTTTTTACTCAAGTTCCGAACATCGAAAAAACTGTCCGATATGTACGCGAATAATTTACTAATATTTATAGTAAGGTAATAAGTGATATAAAACGAATAATAAACTTGTAAAAGGATATAAAGAATCTATAAATTTACTTAAGTTTATTATTTAGTTAATTAAATAATGAATTAGTCAATTTGGACCCAAGGTAAGGGACTACGTCTCAATCTCCTTTAATTGAGGAATGTTTTGATAATATACACCGGATTCTTTTACATGGTGTATAATAAACCCTTTTGAATCTTACATTCATTAAAATAGAATACTTTTTCTACAAATCATTTTACATAACAATAAAAAGAATGTTTTTAACTTATGTGGTGACAATAACCTCTCCACCTCTGTAATGATTATTTGATATTTGGCTTCCTCTATATGCCTTAATATTTTTAAAAGGAAAAGAGAGACCTTATTTACCATTATGGGTGTTTTCATATTGAAAATGGTTTTTGAAATAGATTGAGTATTTTAGATTATTTCATGTGATTGTAAATGAATTTTTATTAGTAACATTTTGATATTTCCAATATTTTATATATTATGATTATATAATGGTGCATAGAAATTTTACCAGTGGTTACATGATAATCCAAATGATGGGTGGTTCCATGATGAACCATGGATGGGTGGTTATGTTATTACCTCCAATGAATTGGGTTTATAATTCTTTCGTATGGCTATTCTATTTAGTGATATGTTTGGAAGTTGACCATATGGTTATTCAATTTAGGTATGTTTATGTCCCAAGTTACCTTTATATGTCATGTGTTCTATCTATGATATTTATGGTAATATTTTGCTTAAAAAGGGTAAGAAATAAGATTTTATTCAGAAAATAGTATTTACTAACTCATCATGGAAAAAATTATTCCTTACGATAATGTATTGATGATTTACTTTTCGTTTTAAAAAACTAACAGTTTTCTCTCATTGTGTTTCTCTTACTGATATTTTTATGATAATAACAAATTTTTTAAATGTTTTCATAGGACATAAAGTGTAATAAGGTCAAGTATGGGATCAAGGAAAAGTTATGATGAATAAAATATTGATATAGACATGTTTTTTTAAAGATTTTATATTTTATAAAAAAATTGATTGAGTAGAAGTGTCTAAATATAAAATTAAAGATGTTTTGTATAAGTTATGACCTTATTCTCTAAATATATAAACCTGAAATGATCCTCAATGTTAATTATATACTTAATTAAATATTATGTAATGTTTAATAACATGGCCATGGAGTTTGTATTAGAGGTCGTTTTAGACAAATTTAGGGACTATGATTTTTTGTTAGAAACATGGTTAGTCAAAATGTCTAAAATTTAATTTAAATATTATATTATAAATTTTTAAGACCAAGAAAATTCTGTTAAAAATTGATGGATTATGATTTCAAATGACATTCCTATCTCTCCCTGATGACTCTTTTTTTCAATAATTATTACAAAGTCATTTCTAGAAGACTCTTAATCATTTTCTAACATACAATTAACATGAAAGAAATTGTTTGAGATATCAAACACCTCCACTATACCTCAATACCATCATGGATCCTGGGTTGTATTTAATCAAATCCTATTTTCTCAATATTCTCATCTTTTCAATAAAGGTGAATATTATAAAAGAATTTTCAAATAGTTTTCCATATCAAAAGATTTTGAAGCATGTTATGAATTTGAAAATGAGTCTAAAGAAGGAGACCCTTGCACAACCTATTTATATACGCTTTTAAATTATAGACTTTCAACACATACTCATGAGGAACAATGATTGAATTTTTTAGCTAAAATTCAGTATGACTATTTTATAAAAATCTAGTTTTGTCATATATTTTGAAATTATATTCCACACATGATTGTTTTCTAATACTATTTTTCTGTGAACACCCACATGACCGAAGTTGTAGGAGTTTCATATAAATAAAATAAGCGGATGATTTTGAAGGATCTCTGAATCATTATTGCAATGTCAGGACCATCAATCTACATGAACTAGATGATAATGAAACCAAGTCGACACCATAATCAAGGTACGTTGTTCTTTAATTGGGAATAGTGTTATTTTATGGAGGAAAAATTGTCAATATATATAAGTCTTCATGAATTAAGATATTGAGGTCATTATGAGTTGGGATGAGATAGAGAGTTATAATAAAACCATTGAGGTTAAATCATGTTAGGGTTATTTTTGAGTTTTATAAAAAGAGAGAACACACAAGAAGGGTGACAACCCGTCGTGTCCGATAAGGCCATAGGAATTGAACCCTAAACCGAAGGGTGACAAAGGCACATCACCTACCACTATCCTACATGTAGTCCACAGTTAGCATGACTTATTCATTTTAGTTAAATGATTTTATAGATCAATAATAAGTTTATTTTTGGATCTTATGATTTATCAAATGGATATCCATAGTATAAAAAATGATTTTATGATTAAGTGATAAAGGTAATTTTGGAATATGTTTGATCTTTTAGGAACACTATATGTTTATGTAGAATATAATACTATGAGATTTCATTTGGGGAGTAAAGGATGAAATATTTTTTTGGAAAATTCAGTGTTTTTATTGTGAACTTATAGAGATTTTGGTTATTTATGAAAATGATTAACCTATCATTGAGAATATGTGATTAGGTTAATAATATTTTAGAATGAGACTTTTAGAGTAGATGATGTTATTTGCAGCTAAATTTTATCATTTTTGAGGAAGACTATGTGATAAAATCCTTCTGAATTTTTTGTTTCAATCTTAGTTTTGATTATATTGATGGATTTTAAGGATTATTGTTTATTGACTGGTCTTTATTGATCTTTGGGTATTGTTTGTTCAATTTTGGATATTAAGAGAAGTATTACATTTTATAATGTATTATCCTTTGGAGGATTATCTGACCTTGTACTCACCATTTTGGTTTTGTTTAATGTCTAAAGACAAGGTTAATATATTGTTCATATTTTTGGATTATGTGATTCTCTAAAAGCTGATTCTAGTACCTTTTATGTGACCATGTCATCATGAATACTCACCATTTAGGGAAAAGATGAACTTTTCGTAGAAACTTATTAAAGGATGAAATATAGTTTTCAAGTAAGTATATTTCATTATGATCTTTGTCCAGGTAGTAATAAAATTATTCAACTCTTTGAAAAATATCTGGAAGAAAAATGTTATACACTTGCTTTTATCATCAGTATTGTAACACCCCGATCTTCCATGATACGCTTCTCATTCAATAATGCAGTACCTTGCATTGTACGCAACTTCGAGTTCTAAAACACCGCGACTAATCAAAGTAGCTGTTATGAATAGTAATAACCACTTTTTAAAATTATAGAAATTTTATATTTCAAAATAGATTTCATTTTTGGATTCGGAATATCGAAATTAGCCTATGTTGAATTTTTGCTATTTTTCTGAGAACTTCTAATTTTTTATGAATAGTGAAAAAATAATTAAAAACAAATTTTTTAATCAAAATAATTTATAGTGATAAATTATAATATTTAGTGGTTTTAAAGTATAATTAGAATATATTTTTACCATTTTATCCAATGGTGGTCATTAGAATTAATTTAACATTGAAATTGGACATAAACAATTGCCAATCTTTTGATATAAATTGTTTCTTAAAACACGCAATTTGTTGTGACAGTGGGAATTAATTATAAAATTAATTAATGAAACTTATATGTTTGGAATTTTGTAAAATAGATATCATTTTTGAATTCGGAATATCAATTATAGCTTAGGGTGAAATTTTGGCATTGTTCTGAAAAACTTCAATTTTTGATGAATAGTGAAACCACTAAGTGGTAGTTAAATAACTGATTTTTCGTTTAAATGAAATATTACCACTTCTGTGATTTGATTTTCAAAAATCCGACATAAATGTTTGTCATTAAGAAGTAAAATTTGGTTCAATGAGATTAAAATAATTTTTGGTGAACAGTATCTTTTAAGTTCTTAATCGCGATTAGAGGTAATTAGTGTAGTTTAAGGTAAAAATAATGTTTTAATAATATGAGGTGAGCTTGAAACTTGTCCTACTTCTATTGGATGAGTCATGGCCGACCAAGACAACCCATGGGTCAACTTGGGGACCCCATGGAGCCACTTTGGTTGGAAAATGACATTAATATATATTTATTTAATGTTAAAATTAAATTGACACAAACATGAGTTGTTCTACTAAAACAGTTTTTAAGTGGGGTTACACAAGTCCACATTTTGACTATAAATATTCATTAGAAAGATAAAAATATTTCCTACATCATAGTATTTTTTTATAATTTTTAGACATTAAATAAATTAAATTAATTATGATATCATGATGATGCAACAATGACCTCATTATTCAACGATTTAAATAAAATGGAAAGATAATGTAAAATCCAAAGCGTACACCTGTCAAAAACCTATTGGATGAGTAGATTTCGAAACCTTATCATCTTATCCTAGAATTATATAAGTGTGGGACATCTCAAATCCGAAAATCATTTTATAATAAAGTGAATTTTCTTTACTTTCCAAGAGTGCCCCTCCTCTCCACTTATAAAAGGCCCCCACCTCTCCCACCTCATTTACACTTTCAAGCCATTTGGCTCGGCCAACATCTTCCCAAATACTCTCCCAACTTCCCCCTATTACTCCTAGAATCCTCACTTTGGGCAGAACTCTTCCCAAGGAAGCCTTTGGCTCAAATCAAAAAGAGTTACCCGATTTTGAGATAATGTCTTCTCTAATGTTGTTTTGTTTTATTTTTCTTCTCCAACCCCCTAAACTCTTTTTATTCATTTCTTTTGTAACAACACCAGTATCCTCAATATACTAGGATGTTGTTATAAGAAGTATTCGAGCTACACTTACACACACATACATCTAATGGTTAAAGAACATACGGTTTCTGTGGATGGCGAATTTCTGCCTCACGAAACGATGATTGTTCAACACTCATATAACACCTTCAAAGGTGGCCATTAAGATGTAACTATTTATATATATGATATATAATATGTTTATGTTTTACTTATACTTCTGTATTTATCATTTATGGCATACTTTATGATTTCCATTGTGGGTAAAATGCGATAATTTCATTTTAGGAAGTGCGGACTACCGCCCCCTCAAAGTGATTTGAATCGTTAATGCCATATATGGGATGTATAAAGGATGGATTAAATGGTATTATAAACTATATTATACTGTAATTATATTTTAAATTTATATCATTATGATTTCATTCCATTAAATACAAAATAGAAATGAAAGTAGCTTTCATGCGTACGTACGACTTACCGTCTCCATGAACGGTGCATTTCATTTCTTACCTCTAAATGTTACGTGACATTATTAATGAATGTATATACTGTATATATATGATATATATTATATCTACATCATGAATATAATTCTGGATATAATGGATATTTCACCACAAGAACAACTTGTAATTATAAGTAGTTTATTTTTGACTCAAGTACCAAAGATCGACAAAACGACCGTTATTAACTTAAATAATTAAATAATGGTCATAACATGGTAATAAGTGATATAAATGGAATAATGAACATGAAAAATGTTCTTAAGTAAATAGAAATTAACTCTAGTTTATTATTCAGGAGGTTAAAGAACGGTCGAGTCAGGACAGGACGCAAGGTAAGGGAATTTCATAACCCAACTTCCATTCTTTGGGTTAATCTCCTACTTTCAAATTATGTCATGATATTATTATGTCCTATTTTGTATTTTTACTTTCTTTATGTGTACCTATAGTGAATAGACATAATATATCTATTTTATTTTTAAAATTATCTTTTTAAGGACTTCGTCTCAATCCCCTTTCATTGAGGCATATTTGGTTTTATACACAACTTTCTTTTATACGGTGTATAAACCCCTTTGACTTTTACGTTTATTCAAAAGGAATCTTTTTATACGAAGTGTTTTACTAAATGAAAAAAAGGGAATGTTTTTCTTTCCGTACATATGCGGCGACAACGACTTCTCCACTGCCGTGACCATTATTTGAGTTTCGACTTCCTCTACAATCCATACCCTTTTTTTAATGAAAAATAAATACCATGTTATACGTTTCTTTTATTTTGGTATTGAAAATGGTTTTGAAAGAGTTTTTATTATATCAATGTGTTGTATTGATATCATGTGATTAAAATACGGAAATGTTATGTTTCATTTATGCATGTTTTATGTGATACGATTATGTTATGGTTTATGATATGTTTAAACCTATTCATATGAGGAATGTATTGGACTTAATAAGTGACGGGTGGAGCCCGCTATAGCTCCTCGATGAATCGGTAGGTCTCATGAGACAACTAGACATGGAATTGGCCGAGGCCCTTTCCCAATTTGATTTATGGTTTTGGCCGAGGCCTTAATCATTTTAGACGTCTTGGCCGAGGCCTTGACAAAATGTTTCAGAATGTCTGGCATTATACATTCCCTCATTATGAAAGTGGTTATTGATATTGCATGTGATTATTTGACCAGTAGAATATCTATGTGAAGAAGTGAATGGCATTATCTCATTTTACTTTTTCCATATTATGTTGAAGTTCAAGTTTAAAAGGCTTTTGTTTTAGTTATACATTGCCTTAAATGTTAATGTTTATTTATGAAAGCTTCCGCTATATTGTTAACCTTACTGAGCATTTGAGCTCACCCCTTTCAATGGTTTAATATTTTCCAGGATGTGAAGAAGTATTTTATGAATTACCTGCGGGGATAGTCCGAAGAGGATATAAGTGTGGACTATGGAGACTATGTTATAATAGTTTTTCACTTTGTGATGTAATGTAACATTTATTAATGTATCTAGTGTTTCCAAGGCTACTAAACTAATCGGTCTTTCGAGACTTGATCTTTTGTGATCATGCCAATGTTACGAAGTAATGAACCAGCTCTGGGTAGCTGGGGTCGGGGCATTACAAGTATTTTACCTAACCACAAACTTAGGGTACTATGGTGGTTAACATTCCATGATCAAGTTCTCTATCACTCTATATTAATCCATGAGTGTCATTTTCTCTTCCATATCCATATTTTTATACATGGAATCATAGTATGTGTCATCTCAGGTGACCTTTATACATATATTTATTTCCTTTAAAGTGATAGTTTTATTGACTATTTTCCAATGTTGGATATTCAATGATGTTTCTGAGCCCAATTTTAAAATTGTTGGGACAAAGTTTCCAAAAGGGGGAAGAATGTAACATACCACATAAATAAAGAATAAGAATTTTTTTATTAATATTTCGGAATTAAATATTAATTGTAGTTTAAAGGGGATGTTGTGTTGGATGACATACATGATTGACAACAATGGGTTTCTCTGAAATCATATGTTGAACACAAGGCTGACTCACACTAAAAAATAATAATATAGTATTATTATTTTAAATGGTATTTAATGCATAGTCATTGTATTAGAGGGAATGAATATAACTAACAATATTATTATTAAATTTTTTTTAATTTTTTTTAATGTTATCCAATAAAATTTAGTGGATTAAAATGGGAATGAATCAAAATTTAAACAAAAATACTCTAATATTTTTAAAAGCTAGTTTTTCGGCATTTTGATGGTGAACCCCTTTTAAATATATTTTTTTTAGTTTTATATTTTTCATCTGAAAAAATAAACTTCTTATTTATAATTTTGATATAAAAATTTACTTTGGGAAATTTTTTGGTATTTTTCTGATAGATTTCATGTTTTAATGAATAGTGTAAAATACTGCATTTTAAGTCAAAACTGTATTTTCATATTATTTATTTATATAGTTATATTATCTTTTTAAAATGGTTTTAATGTCAAATTGTGTTATATTTTTACCATTTAATCCAATGTTGGACATTATATGTAATTTCAATTTGAAATTGGACATATAAACATGTCAATATTTTTTTTAGTATTTACATCTTAGAAACTTGATTTATAGTTTTCACAACAGAAATTAATTTTAAAATAATAAATCAAAATTCTATGTTTTGAATTTGGTAAAATAAAAATCATTCTTGATTTCAAAATATAAGCATTATCTTTGGATTAAGTTTTGTTATTTTTCTGAAAACATTCAATTTTTGATGAAGTGAAAAACACTACATAGTAGTTAAAGAACTGACTTTTCATTTATATGAAATTTTACCACTTCTATGAATTAAATTTCAGAAATTTGACATACATGGTTGTCATTATTATGTAAAATTTGGTTCAATAGGACGAAAATAATTTTTGGTGAATAGAAATTTTGGATTTGTATATTTCGTATTTGAAGGTAAATAAGGTAATTCAAGGTAACAATAATATTATAATAAAAAAATATTACCTTAACACTTGTCCTAACCTTATTGGATGATTTATGACTGGAAAAGAAAATCCCCAAGTGGAAAGTTCAGTCTTTGATAGCCACTTGGGTAAGAAAATTTCATTAATAACTTTTTATTTAAAGTAAAAATAAAAATATCATAAACATGAATCTTTTTACTAAAAAAATTTTAAGTGGGGTTTTATAAATTTTTTGGCTATAAATAGTCATTAGAAACCTAAAAATATTTCCTATATAATTGTATATTATTTAAAAATTTTATACATCAAATAAATATATTTATTTAAGACATAATGATGATGTAGTGTTTACCTTATTAATGAATTTTTTAAATAAATGAGATTTAAAAAAAAATTATTTTGAAACTTTTTATGACAAAAAATTCTTTTAGGGATTTGTATGAATTTTTATATTTATATTAATGATTTTTTTCAATGAATAATGTAGTTTTTTATTTTTCCAAAAGTCATGATATGAATAGTATTTAAATTGATATAAATGAGTTTTTAAAACAAATATTATTTTATTAAATGATATACTAATCCGAAAAATCTATGAGCTGACCAAATGATATAGATAATGATTAAAATCTTATTAATGTACCACTTGTGGTTCTATTGGAATTTTATGGTAACTATATTAACCATATATAGTTAATACACAAGAAGACCTGGTAAAAGTCAAATTATTTAACTAAGGGTTAAATTTAAATGATATGGTTCAATTTAAAACCAAAACATGTATAAACACTATTGATTGAGAGGATTTATAATAATAGTCGTCTTATATTCTATTTAAATGAGTTATAGTCCTTTTGAAAATAAAAATCCTTTTATAATAAAATAATACTTTCACACTTTCCTAAAGAGCCCCTCCTCCCCTTATAAAAGGCCAACACCTCTAACCCTTAATCACACCTATAAATCGCCCTTGGATAGTCAAAAATCTCCCAAAATACCTGTATTGATCCTAAAATCCTTATCCTAGGCAGAAAGAAATTCAAGAAAACCTTTTGGTTCAATCCAAAGGGAGTTACCAGATATAAAGGCAGTATCTCCTCCCAATTTCTATTTTTATTTTTCTTCTCCACTACCTATTATATTTTTATTCATTGATTACATAAAAACAAAGATATCCTCAATAAAATATGTTGTTGTTATGATAATTATTCTAACTAAACTTACATAGAAACCCATCTAATGGGTATAGATCATACTATTTTTGTGGACGATGAACTACTACCTCACAAAAGGATGATTGTTAAATCTTATCCTACCACCTCTTATGGTAGTCATCATGATGAAAATATAATTATATCCGATATTTATGATATTTATTTTATCTCTATTCTTCTTTAATTCTCATTTAGAACACACCATTAGATTTTTCATGTTGTATAAATACGATAATTTCATTTGAGGAAGTGCGGACTACCGCCCCCTCAAAGTGATATGACTCGTTCATACCATACATAGAACATATAAAGGATGGAATTAATGAACTTATTTATCATATATAACATAGATATTATAATTTAATTATATTATACCTATTTATTATTTATTTTTCATTTTTTTAATATGAAAAATAATTGAATGTAGTGTTCATGCGTACTTAAGACTTACCGTATCCATGAATGGTGCATTTAATTTATTATATCTAATTGTCATGGACTATTAGAAATAAATATATACTGGATATATATGATATATATTTTATCTAAATGATTAATAGCATTGTGGAGATAATGGAATTTTGACCACATGGGAAATTTCTTATTATAACAAGTTCTTTTTCTACATAAGTTCCAAAAATCAACATAATGTCCGATATGAACACAAATAATCAAAAAAATTTATATAAAGGTAATAAGTGAGATAAAAAGAATAATAAACATTAAAAATATTTTTAAATAAGTATAAATTAACTTAAGTTTATTATTCAAGAAATTAATGAACGAATGAGTCATGTCAGACACGAGGTAAGGGAATTCGTCTCAATATTCTTTAATTGGGGAATGTTTTGATAATATATACCATCATATTTTACACGTTGTATAATAAAACCCATTGAATTTTACATTCATTCAAATGGAATATTTTTTTTATGAATCATTTTTTAAAAGACAAAAATAATGTTTTTATCATATGCGGTGACAACGTTCTCCCCACCGTCTTAATCGTTATTCGAACCTAATGTTATTAGAAGGAAAAGAGATCCCTTATTTCACATTTTGGTTGTTTTAATACTGAAAATGTTTTTCGAAATATATTGAATATTTCAAATGATTTATTGTGATTGAAAATGAGTTATTATTAGTGAAATTTTTGTATTTGCAAAATTTATATATTATTATTATATAATGGTACTTGGAAATTTGAAAGGTGGTTACGTGATAATCCAAATGATGGGTGGTTTCTTAATAAACCAAGGAAGGGTGGTTATATTATATCCTATAATGCATGGAGTTTGTTTGTCGGGCATATGGCTATTCCATTTAGTGATATGTGTGGATGTCGAACGTATAGTTATTCCATTTTTGTATGTTTATTTTTCCATGTTACCTTTATTTGTTATGTGTGCTTTCTATAGGTTTTATTGTAATATTTTGGTAACAAAAGGGAAAGAAATGAGATTTTATTTAGTGAAGAGTAATTACTACATCAAAAAAGAGAAAAGTATTTCTTATGTTAAAGTATTCATGGTTTACTTTTTTTGTTTTTAAAAAATAACACTCTTCCTTGTTTTTGTATCCCTTACTGAGATTTTATGTGCAACCCATGTTTTTGAAAATATTTTCATATGAATTAATGTAGTATATGGTCAATGATGGGATCAATAAAAATTCATGATAACTGAAACATGAAACTAGACATGTTTCTTTTTTTAGGAATTTTTATTTTATAAAAAAGTGATTGAGTAGAAGTGTCCACATGTAATATTCAAGACATTTTCTATAAGTTATGAGAAACTTATCAAAAGATATAAACCCTAAAATATCCTCAAGGTGAATTATTTACATAATTCAATATTAGGTAATGTTTAAGGCAGGGGCCTTACAATTAATGGTGGTCTTTGGACTAATGCAAATAAAATGAAATGAAATGGAAATTGATGATTTTTTTTAAATGATGCATAATGATTTGGAATGATGAGATGATATCCATATATCCCATATTTCAGGTTCTACTTTAAAATATTATGAAGATATTTTAATTCCATATGATACTCTATGGGGGGGATGTAAGGATGACCAGCTAGATTCTCAATTATTTATATTGAATTGGGATGACTAGGTGGAGTGTCTATGATGTCATTATCATTGATGATTAGGAACCCTAGGATGTCTCCTAAATTCCATGGGAGTTCAAATATAATAATTTTAGTTTAATGTGATTATTTATGAATGGGGAATTCTAGGATGAGAGATCTTATTGAATGGGAATGTTGAGATGATCACTCAAATTGTATGTGATACTTCAGGTTCACAAGGAATGTAGAGATGAACGTCTTAAATTCTCGGTGGATAACATTGGTTAGAATAATAATTATAACAATATCATAGAAAACCTAACATAGGAAAATTAGGTATGGTCAATCATGGTCAATGAACGAGAGATCAACATGGTATACTCTGATATGGGTGTCACCATGGAGCATGGTTTTGGGGGAAATTTAATGTTTTTCAATTATTTAATTAATATATTTTAGTTAATTTTATACAATAATTCTTTATTCACTACTTATAAAACTAGTTTTTTTAAGTATTCATTGGTGGTGGAATAATTAGTTATACTCAAACCTAAAAAGTTCTACCATGACACTTTGGTACCAAAAGATATATTATTATCTATCTTAAGGAAATATATTGGGAAAGGTCTAATATAGGTTTTTTGTTTATAAGACATTCTAGGATTTTTTATAGATGATGGGATCTGGAAGGAAACTTATTTGTTAGGGATATTTTCTAAGCCTCACTTTAAATTATTTATTTATTATTTCTTATGTATGAACTACCAATGAGAAATCATGTATAATTTTGAATGTTAATTTATTATTGAAAGTAATTTTTTATTTATTTGTTTGAACATTCCCTTGTTGCGATGCATATGTATTTGTTATATAAATAATTTTTAGGCTATTATTATAATATAACATTACTTAATAGTCTCCCCTTATTTTTTAATTAGCCCTTACTTCTATTTGGAAGCCTCTGGTGTACAAGGAGTTATCCATGAGTCTTTTGGTGCACTAGTTCATGGAACTGGTCAAGTTTCCCACTGGTTGGGATGGGAAATAGTGTAATCATAAGTGTATTTAATTTTTACTTACTATTAGAGGAAGTTGTAAATGAGACTATGATGTTGTAAAATCATGGTAATGAGCTATTTATTGGGTGATGCTACCCCATGTATGGGAGAAAGATCAAGTTTCTGGGGGTGGGAATTTTTGTTCATACTTTTTAATTTTACATATTGTTGATTTCCGCCTCAAGTGGTTCACCTGACGGTGATGTTATAAATTAATGTTATTTTTATCACTTATCACAATATTAAAAGATAGGGTTTCTATTAATGGATCATGATAGGAATATATGACTAATATTTAATTTGTATGATACGAATGATTGATAGCTGCTCAAAATTCAGGTGTGATGTCTTCTTTAATGTATATAGTTTATATATAATGGTATTTTATATATGCCTTTTTATTTTTTAGGGGGGTGGTATTTAATGTGTCTAAAACCATTTATATGGTTTATATATAAATGAATGATGTCATTCTACTGAAAAAACTGTTAATGAAATTTATAGTAAATGAAAAGGTTTAAAAGAATTTTAAATTGACGATTTTGGTTAAATAGTGTTCTAGTAAAAAACCTATAAGTTTTTTCCCTTATAACTTTTGTACGGAATTCTCCCTATCCTAGGCCATGGGACATGATATTTAATAAATAAAGGTAACACATAAATATAGTATAATTAAAATTTTTAGATTGTGAATCCTTGGGTTTTAAAAATAGTAATCATTAAAAAATATAAAATGATAAATTAAATAACTTTTAGGGATATTAGGGATGAGTTAACTTCATGTTTATAACCTAACATTACGTATGGGTAGTTGTTCTAGAGAGAGAGAGATCGATAGGTGAAACCCTTGGATAAGGTTTGTGAGACCATGATGGGTTTGGGTGTGTTAGATAGAAGGATTCTACCTATTATGACTTTAGTTGGGCTCTGATATTGGGGTTTTGGGGTGTTATATTGTGTCATCATTTCTCACGACACTTGCGGGTTGTGACCCTTGTGATTTGTTTTGGACCCTAGAGCTTGTGTCTTTTCTCATAGGGATAATGTAAATGGCCCTGTATCTATGGTTTTGTGGAACCAAGATTGTGTGTTTGACCTTAGCATCAGAGAGGCAATGTATATTGGATCAGATGTGTATTTTATGTGGATATACCTAAGGTTATAGGTGTGATATCCTAGTGATCATGGGAATAGAAATTTGGTTTTATTATCACGTGATTAATATTGGTGATCGAGGGTTATTGTGAGATGATTTATCTTGATTTTATGGGTGTTTTATGAGCATGAAATGTAGTTAGATGATTCAAAATAGGGAATAAGTTTATGGGTGTTTCTATCAAGGGTTTTTTAAGGAATATATATTTATTGTATTATATTTAATGGAAGAACCCTAAGTTCTTGTGTGTTCATTTCTACGTCAGTTTATAAGGGAAGGATTACTCGGATGCCTGACCCTACTATTCCGATGATGTCATAACATGATAATCAGTGTTATCCCTAAGTGGATATCTCTAGGGTATATTGAGAATTGGTAAGAACTTATAGTCATAAAAAGACACCTGATTTGTTGGGTGTTCATGGGTTTAGACTTGAATTGTGATAAATTTAATGTTAGTTGGATGAATTTATTGGGGGATTCCTCAAGTTCAATGAGACTGATGGTCTGGGAGGCATGATCCAAAACATGAGTGGATTCTTCATCTTTGAAAAGGTAATGTTTAACTAATGGGGACTATGTTATGTTTTGATAATGGTCATATGTGTGCATGAAAACATGAATTTTTGATGATCCCATGGTGGCATGCATTTGTAGGAGGTGTGTCATGTTGTTGGGATAGGTGATGGGGTGAATTTGGGGAAAGAACTTGTTGATTTCTTATGAGATAAAGTAATTTTTTTGGGATACACATGGGGCCTATTTGAACTTGTATTGGTAAGAAAATATATTGGTGATACATAGAGATAGTTCAAGTGTTGATGAATATTGAGTGATGTGGTGGTAGTAGTACCATAATTATGTTGGTTACAATATCTTGGAATATGAACATGGAACTATATCTTGTCTTGGTTGATGAGTTCAACTTATAGAGAGGTGACTATAAGTTGATGAGATTATTTCATGATGGAGGGTTTGATTCATTTTAGTGGGGGTTTTACATGTCCTTACAATGAAGGGTGACATCATAAAGGGATCACAGTGCACTGACATAATTTACCGAGTCCAAACTAGATGAAGGCGTATGGGATTATTGAAAACATTGAGCATGGATTAGAAGTAAAAATATGTTTTTTAGCTGGATCCATAATGGTTATTGTCATGGAGTGGTGTAAGGGAATCTAGGTGGCGGGGAGTTTCCAATCAACCATCAGAGATTGAGGTCCTCATTACAGACTAGATGTCGGTTAATCTCATGGATTCCATTATCGAATCTCAAGGAATGGTGGTAGAAAATATTTGTACTACTTGTGAGATGAGAGAAAGATCAATACATATCATTATTGAGTTTAGTGATAAAAGGAATTTGTCCCTTAGAGGTTGGGAGTGGTTTTAGAGAAGTTTCAAAAATGAAACTCCTATGGAATGGAGTGATGTATCAATCACAAAAATATTAACCTCATACTAATAGCTATCATAGGAGTGTATAATTGGTCATGGAGCGGTCATAGTGGCCTAAGGAATATTATGGTGAATAAATGAGGTGTGTAACTAGATTACTTAGGAAATTCCAAATGAGAAATCCTATGTGATGTTGGATAAATGGTGAATGTAGTATTTTAGATCAAGATATTTTTTAGGTGATCCAACAATGATTTGATCATAATTGAATTGATGTCTGGAAGGTTACAAAAAAATCATGGATCATTGGGGATAGAATAAAGAAACCACATCAGGATTTAGGTACAAAATCTAATGACTGTATATGGGTGATAGTGTAATTCCTCTAGTCTGGGAAGAAATATAAAATGTTAAATTGATAAAACATTAATAATGGAAGTTGGAAATTTTCAAAACAATTTATTTTGGGATGGATTTACTTGTATTTTTGTATGGAGTTATACATGGTGAGATCTAAACATCATATGGAATGTCATTTCGGAATTTATAGAATCATTTTTGAATGAAACCCAGATTTTTTACGAAAATATAGTATGTATCTTCCTTATGTATATGAAAAGGATATGTATCTATCCTTAGTATGTTTTCAACAATGAGGATGGGTAGTAACATACAACCTCCCTTTTATTATATGTTCAAGTGTAATGAGTTGGGAACTAGGTCACGAAATTTGTTAGAGAATGAGTTTGTGGTTATTTGGGATTTCACAAAGGCATTGGTACTAACATTTTAATTTTTATAATTTAGATGGAGTTAAGGTGGGGAGAACCATCGGTCTTATGGGTAACAAAATGATGACACCATAAATATTTTGGGATGCATGTAATTGGGTACGCACCAAGAGGGGGTTCTAGTTTTTGGAATTGGTGTTGTCTTGGGTTCATTCAGTTTGGGTTCCTTGAGTTGGAAGTTACAAATTAGTGGTATATTGGAATTTGGATTACAAAGAGGTCATTTTGATTTGATTTAGAAACTGGTGTGGTTTAGGGGATGTGAATAGTTAACCATTGAGTCTTCTTTAGGATGATAAGTGTTACAATGTAGAGTCTATAATTTCTCATTTTTGTGTGGGTATTTGAATTTGAGGGGAATTTATAAATAATTAAATTAAATATGGTATGGTCTCTAAAATGTTCATAGAATAGAGTTCCAAGGGTTGGAACCCCTCAAAAAACCCTTTTTAGACCAGGATAAAGGTGATATAGGGGCTTAGTGGGTCTCCCAAGAGTTTGTGTGGTATGGGAGTTGACTAAGGCAAGCAGAAAAAGGGGTGCAGTGCACTATATATCTATCTTGAGGACACTAACTAGCCGACGACCTTATTTGGGGTATGAGGTTCTATATAGGAACAATAATGGTCAACCAAGCATCTATTTCGTTCTAGGTTTTATTATTTTTATAAAAATGGAAAAGGGTTCATTTAACCCACTCAGACCCTATATTCGTAACTGATAAACTCCCAATGGTAAGGATATTTTTCGGCATGTAAGAGATATCCCACACCTATCCGTGTACACAATGGATCACCTCCAATTATTGGAAGCTATTTATTCCACCTATAATGTTAAAAATACCTTGGTGAGGTTAACACTCCTATACCATATTTTCTTCTATTATCTTGCTCCCAAAATCCATTCTATCATTTATGTGTGTTATGCCCTATTTTAAGTGTTTTTTATGGTCTCTCTATTTAGAAAAGTTTAGATCGAATCGAAGGAAGATACATTATGAGTATACTCCTATGAGGATAAGATATGTTTTAAATTTAACTTAACCCATAGAATTTATTTGTTTCCAAGTGTGTGCATGAGGATATCACATTAGAGTTATTGTGATTAATTCAACATAAAATGAATATTTGAGTTTGAGTTTTCCTAAGTTAATTGTCCATTTTTATCCTAAACATTAGAGAAAGGAATTTTCAAGAGTATTTCATAGAAAGTAAATAATATTAAAATGGATATATATTTAAATTCAAAAATTAAATTTTAATTACTTATATAAATATATAATTTTAGTTTAAGGTTGTGAAATCAAATTTCATAACCATTGATAATTGTAAATGGTTAAGACCTTTTTACAAGACCTAATTTAATTGCGTGGTATTAAAGAAGTTGATTGGAATATCAAAACTAATAAAACTAAGTAAAATTGGTAAAATTATATTGGATGTAGTTTTATTAAGTGGGTGAATTGGAAAACGTCGTAAAGTATATATGATATGGGTATTGAGATTACATGATGGATTTTTATTTAAAAAATAGGAAACCATGATTTGGAAATAGTAATATATAACCTAATATGTAAAACGATGATTATAGTTAGTGTTATCCCTAAGCCTAATTAGAATTAAATTAAATGAATGGTTAATTGATAAATTTTTAAAAATGATATATATGATTAGGAATTACGGGATAAGATCATTGGATTCCATGTGACATGTGCTACTTGGGAATTTTCAGATGACCAAAAAAATTTCATATGATACTCAATGGATTGGAATGTGGAGATGAGAGTTTAGATTCCAGTTGGTTGATAATGACTTGGAATTTTAATATTGTGTGGCTAGACCTAAATGACCGTTGATTATTGGTAATTCTAAGATGATCACTAAGATTATTTGGGAGCACTAGGATGAGATTCTATATTGTACGTGGTGATTGGTGAGTTTGGAATTCCACGATGAGAGTTCTGATTCAATAGAAATGATAAGATGAGTTCTCAGATTCCATTTGATGCTTTAGTTTTATAGGGAATGACCAGATATCCCTCTTTGATTCCATGTTGGTTGACACGGTCATCATGACATGCTGAGAGACACCCTGACACTAGGAGAAGAATGTATGGTCCATCAGGGTCACAAATCTAGAGAATGATATAGTTTACATAGATATCATGTTTTCTCACAAAGACCATGATTTGGTTTTAATTTAATACTATTTAATTAGTTATTTAAATTTTGTAAATTATTTATCTATAGGAATTACATATAAACTTCTTATTATACTGATTATTTTAGTGATTCCATTAGTGGTGGCCTATTGAGTTATACTCATAACCATCTTGAACCTCTATGAAACTATTATACGGTAGAATTTAATTATTATTTTTCAAAGGGACATGTTTATAGAAAGGCCTAATGTGGATTGTTTCATTTCTTGTTATGCTTGGAAGAGTTATCTATAATGGGAAAAGTAATGACTTAGGACTATTTGGGGGTATTCTATTAGTCTATGTTTAATTTACTTATTTTGTACTACTTGGGCCTGATCCACCCATTAGGGATCTAGTATATATGGAACATTCATTTATTATTTCCTTTGATGATGTATTTATTGGTAGTAACTTTTCCTATTAGCGATTTGTATCTTGTTGTTATCTATTTCATTTTATTTCCACATTATTAATACTATGATAGTTCTTAACAGTTTCCCCACAATATTTTTATAGACCCTTAGAGATATTCAGTGACCACTGGAGTTCGGGGATGCACAAATAAGGTCTAGAAGCAGATTGGCATTGGGAACCGATCGAGTGGGATACAATTTTTGATTTCATAAGAAGAATATCACTCACACAACTAGGGGAGTAGTGTTTACCAACTGATTATCATACATTATTTCATGAGAGAAAATATAAATAAATACCTCTATAGTAGGGAGTGACCCTATATATTGAATTCACTATGTATATTGTTGAGTGTACCCACAACAAGGAAACCCATTCCATGTAATGGAGGAGGTTGAATTCATAAGAGGCTGTGTTTTTTCGTGTCTCATACAGGTATTGTATTATGGTATTTATCTAATAGAGAATGTTAATTGGTATGTTTAAGGTTTTATTCTTTATATTATAGTGTATTTGGTGACCCAACGTGCATCGGTTTGATGTTGGTCATTTTAGTGATCTTTGTGTGGTTACCCTAGTGATTATTAGTATCCTTTATGAAAGGTTGACAAGAAAAACCATGCTATATTTGAAAGTGTTTTAAAAGCCATCTGAAGATTATGATTTGAAAATTATATTGCCATAAATATTGAGGTTGGGAAATAAGGCATATACTTATTTTTTCATGAAAAATAAACAATGGTAACCATTACTCATAGGTAAGATACATTAAGTAAGCTGATGTGGAATCAAATGAGATTTTTTATTAACCACCCTTCTATTTTCAGTGGGGAATTTTTTGAAGTTAACACTAACATGTGTAATATGGAAGGGTTTTCCTCAAATTATTAAAATGGAGAACACAATATAAACATGGAGAGTTTAGAAATCACATCAATGATATCCTTATTGAGGTATTCATTTTTGGATAAGTTTTGATGGTTCACGGTTTCATATCATTCTATATGGAAGGATTACAAATTGTTGAGAAATTTTTTGGGTGTTGAGTCTTGGTACAGATTTTATAGACTAGAATCAAGTATCCATTATATTGTATTTATTTTTTTGGATCTAATAGAATTTGTGACAATAATATTGGTTTTCTTATTCAATATTGGTGTAATGAGATTCTTTAGTGTTAAACACCTAAAAATGATAGAAGTGTGTACGAGGGTGTGTTGTTTCCACTTAAGTTTGTTATCTGTTTTATTTTTTTCATAGTTAGAGGTTACTTTTATTATTTATATATGAAAAGGGTTTAATGGTTGAGATGATGTAGAGTCACATGTTTTTTCTTGATAGAAATTTAGCTCAGTTTTAGGATTCAGAGTATTGGGGTCATCCTAGGGGTATAATGATAAATTTACCCTAGACCTTGAAAAGGAAAAACTGAAACATTTATGGGTTCTAGTGCAAGGTACATACCTTTAGGATGAGTGGACATAGGACTGTGATCACAATGATGGCTTGAGAAACATATATTTTGTATTAAAATAACATTTTTAACTAGCACATGTGTATTGGTGATGAAATACATATACATATAGAATAGAGACTTCGTTGGGAAACCTAAGATCTCGATTGAGCTCAGAACATGGGTATTTTCTTAGTTATGATGTATGATAATTTTCATTGAGTTATGTGATAGTTTTAAGAGATGAAAAAAATTAGATAAATACTAATTTAATAAATAATTAAAATGTTTAATAAATATATGAACTGAGAAAACATCTATTAAAACCATCCTTAAGATTATATTCAGTGTCAGCTATAAGACCTTAATAAATGGGAGAGAAACTACCATTGGATAATCTTGGTGTGTGATAAAGGAATATTCTAGGTATCCATAATGGACCTCATGGGGATTTCAAATGGAACTGGCATGGAATTTTTCATCTCCAATGGTCATGCTGTTAATGAGGAACCATTTGATTTTATTGGGTTTCACTATATTTCTTATGATTTCCAAGCATGGAAGTCTAATTTTCTCATGATTCTAAATCATTGTGTTGACCAATCAATATAAATTTTAAAATTCACTTATATTAATTTATTGGATTTTTTAGCCCTTTAATTGATTTTTCTGTGTATGATATATTGGTGGGTTCAAAATGCCCATCAATGATATTTCAGTAGGATGATTTTTTGGGTTTATCTCATCGTTAATTTTATATTCATAATCAATATATGTATAGGTTAGCGAATTAAATTTTTTTAGAGGATTTGATATATGATCAAATCCATAGAACATTAATATTTGTCAGATATAAAAATAGTGGTTTTGGTGACTAGAGAGAATATCCAGAAGGATAGGATTATAAAGGCTGTAAGGAATGGAATTATCCTCGATCATTAGCATACAGGGTTTTCAAGAACATTTGAAATCATTGATGAATCTCTATTAAATTGATTGAAATTCATAGATATTTATTTAGTTTAATTACATATATGATTGGGAACTTAAGAGATTATTTTTACATCAACCATGGAGAATTTGATGTAGAAGGATCAATTTTTGGGTGAGAATACCTGGTTTGAAGTACCTAACTAGATGTGATATAGTTTATATGAAAATAAGCTATGTAACTCATTTGTGTGTCATTTTGGTTTTCATATGGAAGAAAATATCACACATAATTTGACTTAACCGACACACCATGAACCCCAATATGATTGACATGGTGTTTATTAGGAGTACACATCCAAGCGGTTCTTTAACCATACCAACCATATAGATTAGAACCACATGCCTTGTACCTTGATTATACATGACTATTCTTGCACTAGTACATAAATAGTACCCCACATGGTTTGGAACATCTTTTAGTATATCCTACATGTCATGTAGTTGGACCATTTAAACCCTATGGAGTTTCATAACACCTCCAGTCTACCACATAGAGGGTACATGCAATTACACCATAACACAAGATATGTGATACTTCCAAAATTCTTTAATTGTTGTATATTATTTCTTAGTTCTAATATTCAGGCATGTAAATAGTGCATATTGATTATTATACCTTATAGAAAGTTAAGGTGGACATATTTCCAGTATTATAGGTGATACATGAGATGATATTATTAGTTTACTCCCATAGAGTTTATAATGATTTTATATGGGTTTAGGTGTAAAAATTGGAGTGTTCTTATGGTCAGTAACCCTACTTGGCTGCAATGATCATCAAGACATAGGTCCGTCTCACTATCCTCAGGTAGGGTTGATATTTTAACCAATAATTTAGGATAAAGATAGTCTATATGTGAATTATATTGGTTTGGAATGCACCCATTCACTCCTTAAGGTCTGTAATCATCTTCTTAAAGATGTAACAAAGTCAATATTTTACGCACTCACATTGGGTAAGAATCCCATATATGTGGAGTTGGAATTTCTCTCATCTAAGAGATAATATGGGATTTAAATCTTTTACCGGAGTTGGTATTATTTACCATCTATGTATGTCAAAATGATCCTCTAGTATATATTCTGAGAGGTGGCATGGGTTGTATGGAATATAAAGATTGATACAAGACTAGTGTAGAGTAATTAGATAGAACAGAGGGTGTAAAACATTCATTCATGGATGATTCGATTTAATGGTTTGAATTCTACTATTCATTTTTTTTAAATAAATGTGTTAGTTGGGAAGGGAAACAAAGTTGAAATTTATTCAATTCTTTTGATTTTTTATGAATAATTTGGTGTCCATTGATATTTAATGTAACACTTCTTGGATCTTTAGTTTTGTGTGAGATCTTGGTCCTTGTGGGTTAGATCTATGAAGACCTATACTTTAGTGTGCTTCCCTTAGAAATCTAATTGTTAATAATATCAAGATCATACATTCTATAAATTATTTTAGTTACTATATAATATCATGATGATAAATGATGGGTTTAGTGATTTCTACAGTGTGATCTTGGAGTACAAACTGTGTTGGGGGGGGGGGGAATCCTAGTTGTATGTGTTTTAATTGCCTATTAGATGTAAAATTTCCATTAGTAGTAAAATTATGGGATGTACATATTCTCATTGTCTCCTGTATACATTATGTATAGTTCAATTGACCATTTATCTATCAATATGGTGTTTTGTTTATCCTATTTATTTACGAAATGTATTTATTAAAGGTAGTTATAGTCCAAGGCATCCCATATTGTGATACATTGCTACTCGATGTTAATAATAAGCCCCTAGCCTATTAAAATTGATATTCTAGTGGAAATAATAACATACCACTATCCTTGGAGGGGTTATAGTGTGATGTTTAATGTTAGAAAAAAATATTCCAACTTCAACCTCCAGTACTCGAGTGTGTCCGAAATCTCTATGAAACCCTCAATAATATATATAGTCATTATTACTTTTATGTCCACTTCCACTATAGAAGGATTTGGCATGCTAGATATGAATGTTTCATAAAAAATAGTCCATTATAGGTCCACCCTATTGGGAAACTCTACCTCTCATCGATATAGACTATAAAACCTCACGTTGATGTAGATCCACTACCTCTGCAATAATTAAATCCTCTGGAGTAGAGCCATCCTCTCTATTTTACACATATATGGGTAGAACATGAGAATTTTTAACCTCATAAAAATACTTATATTTGACATTGGGTGGTACCAATGGACATAATGGAGGTTCAATTTCTCTTAATTGACAAAATAAAAACTCAAAAATTATCTTAGTAGATTATATATAAAAATAATTTATTTAATTAATAAGTAGAAATCCACATGAAAAACCTATAAAATATGCTATCTGGTTCCACCCATAACTACCCCATTCATAATTAAATACCATTAGTACTGAAACACTAGTAATAATCATAATATAAAATATTAATATGCTTAGGATAAATTAATTAGATTTCACCAATACTTCATTTGTGAAAATATAAAATACATTATGGATGGAATTGGTTTAATTTAATCAAATATCAATCACAGGAAGAATGTGCATAGAATATGAATCTACATATGGATTATTAATTTAAGAAATAACCCTCTCATATAACCTATTTTAGGAGAGAAATCCAACAAACCATAATAATTTAATAACACTTAAAATATATACAATTCAATTATTACATAACCCTGAAAATCAATCCCAATACTTGGTAACTCAGTCATCCACTATACTAGTGGTTTCCAAACATTAGTTTATCTTCCTAATCATGATTCAACCATTCTATCTCCATTTAAATGAGAGAAAATTAATAATTTAATATTATGTGGCTTGGATAACTTCTATTATGGCATTGAACCATTTTATTGAGTGCAAGCTAGAGAGCCTCATAACCTCATCCACATCTCCCTATATTCAAGTGAATTCCGACTAGCGATGAGGCCTAAACACACAACATTGAGACTATTGCCTCTAAATTTTACAATAATACAAAAAAACATTCTATAGAATCAAATAAATATAAGAAACAATATAAAAAACACCAAAGAAGAAAAAATCATGTTACCATCATATTAATTATCAAAATTGAATATAGTCACCAGTAAAACTAAGTCAAAATGATTCCCACCTGAAATGATTTATATATATATATATTAATAATTGAAAAATTTAATAATTGAGGGAGAGTGGGAATGGATATTAGAACATGTCACAACATCACCTAAACCTTCGATAAGCTCCACCTTCTTAAAAATCTGAAATATATCCCATTCACAAGGAAGATCCCTAATAATAATGTATATACAAGCATCAGGGTGATCGTGCATGGTGTGAATAAAATCCTATTAGTATACAAGAAATTCATCTTTAATATAAATGTAGTAGACATATAAACGTGTTTTCATTATAGAAATAAATAAATATATATATCACTTATTTCAGATCATCACATGCTAGCTAGGCCAGGATGAAACCCAGGAATATGATATTTATCTCCATAGTAAAAGGATATTTCATTTGGAATATAGAATATCATCTAAAACATGAAAAAAAATTTATCACTAAAGGATTGAATTCATATGTTGCACTTAACCATTCTCTTCTCAATCAAGGGTGGTTACAATCATAGCTCTAGATACCTTCTCACACATGTTTATCATCACCCCATATCCTAGACCAAGACTCCTAAATAATGGATGATCACACATATCATTTAAATCCACACCATAAACTCATGGTTGAACCAACAATCACAACTTTGACAATGCCTTCTCAGATTAGGAGTTTTATACAGAACATCTGAAGCCACAATAAATCACTTAAGGACAAACTAGACATCATGATTTTAACCGTTACCAAGAAATCATTGGAATAAGTAATTTATTAAAAATAGTAATCTCTTAGGACACACCCAATACAACCACTCTAGATTTTCCTGACATTTACCTTCACACACCAAACACCATATCAAGTGTGGGTGTTAACACAAGAACCAAAATACCACTCTACTAGGACATAACAACCTTATCGAAGAATAAAAGGCTCTCTATAGGCCCAATCAGCCCAAATTAGGACCCTAATATGAGCACAAAATCATAACATTTATCATATATACACGAAACCTATTAAATATTGGATAAAGATGATATCTAGGGTTTATATAGGATTCAACATACCCATAGAGGATCTCTAGAATAAATGTCACTTAAAAATATCAATATGAGAGGATAAAGGAGATCAAGATGTCAAAGTAAATATCTCACTTTGCTCAAAACATCATGGGGGTCTTGGGAGAAGGAGGGGTAGGAAAAATGGGGTCTCAAGTCAAATTTCGGGTCTTCTCTTTTTCAACACACCCATTGTACCAGTCATAGTTCGATCATGGTCATCACACCCTAAAACAGACATGCAAAACCTTCTTACAAAATGGAATTTAATGGTCACAACTTGACCTTCCCTTATTAAGGGATCTACCATTGAAAAAACTAGAGTCTTGTGTGACCCATATTGGTTTGAATATGAATTATCAATTCAGAATACTAGTGAAATGACACTCTCCGCCTTTATAATGTGATTCACCCTCTCATGGTTTTTCACCGTGATCCACCACTATAACATGTCATGACTACTCACATATAGAATAATTTCAAATATAGGCACATTAGTTACTCTAAAAACTCACTCACAATCACAAAATAACAAAAAAACAACTTGAATGTATCAAGATGCATTAAAATAAATAAAAATTCAAAATATAAAACACCTTAATGAAATTATAGAGGCATTACATGTGGAAACATGGGTCCAAAATCCTGATCTATAAAAATATAACATATGAAAGTTTTATAACATAGAGTTGTTGAACATGAATTGGGAATATACATTATAGTATAAAATAATTTTTTATTTTAAGGATCACTTCGACGACCATAATCAAATTGTTGATAGAGTCCCATGGTGGATGTAGTTAACTCTTTATTATAACCAATAGAGTGTATAATGTCCCATAGCGGATTAGGTTCACCACCCATTCCCATAAAAAGTGTGAAAAATGTCACATAATGGATTAGGTTCACTCCCCAATCCCCTAGATGTCATCTCATGTGTATAATGTTTTACCTAATGTATTGTAGGGATATATAATTCTAGTCCCATATATCACATAATTAAAATTAATATATATGTATGCAACATGAGAATGTAAACATTCATCCTTCCAGCACACATTAATTATACCACACAAAAGAGAATAGTTTCATAAAAAATCACACAAGATATGATTATCAAGAATTATAAGAAAAAATAAAGACAATGTCTTTAGAGGAAATCCCAATTAATAAAAATAGAAATTATATTATATTAACGTGGATGAAAAAATAACATATGACCATTAATTATTTTCGAAAATAGAAAGAAATATATTCCACTTAATGATAAATTTTATTTTCAAAAGAAATAATTTATAAAATAATAGATATTAAAAAGTAATAATAAATTGATCAAATAATACTTTAATAATTATGAAACAATTCAAATGAAACTTAATATAAAAAACCAAGGAAAGATAGTTGGATAAAGTGACCATGTGTAAAATATTAAATAAATATTCATTTTACACTTATATAAAGAAATTAAAATTAATTTTAAAATTACCTTAAGCCATAATAGAATAATGAATTAGGGAATCTGTTATATAATATAAAAAAATATAGATTAGAGAAAAATATTCCATATAAAAAATAAACGATATGTTCAGTTTCACATTCAAATATCATTTTGGGGGAATTAGAATTCAATGGGAGGGGAATCAGTAAGAATTCTTATAAAATCTAAAAAGACTATAGTAGAAGAAAATATATTTGAATTTATATAGAATGAATAGATAATTTATCTGATTGAAATAAACCCTCAACATTTCTCTCAACATCCTTAAAGCACATCACAATCCTGTATAATAAACATAAATATATTTATCAGTTATTTAAGTAACTTAATCATATAAATTTTACTTAATTCCATTATTTTATAATTTATTATTACCCAAATAATAATTTATTATTTTTAAAATTATTATTTGGGTGCTAATTGTTCTAATTTTTCAATTCGTGCTTCAGTTTGGTGGTTTTGGTCCTTAATCATTTTCAAGGGTTATGTAACACCCCATGATTTTATGAATTGTTTTAAATAAATTTTATTTTTTATAATTTTATTTACATAGAACACTAATTTTACCTTTTGTTTTAGAAAACAATGAGTTTAGTTTGTGTTATGCGCAACACTTTGTTTATCTTGTATGACACATGACATTGAGTTCAAAAAAGAATGATATGTTATTAAAATAGTATTATATAATTTATATCACATGGGCATTAGAATAATGGATATGAATATCATTAACTAAATTATGAAAATATATGTTCTATAGATGTATTTAATTTGATTTTTTTAGTAACCTATTAATTGAAAATAAAAATTGAAACTATTTCAAAATAAATGAATTCTTTTTTGGGAAAACTGTTTTTATGCACACAAAAGAGTTCTATATCAATAAATTTTATACATGACATTATAGTAACAATTTTAATGTAATTTATATCATATATTTTCAATAAAGTTATTAACATTCATCTTATGTTTTTTCTAAATGAGAGATAAGAATAAATCCAATTTTATTCATAAAAATGTATTTTCTATAAATACCAGTTTTGTCTCATTTTTTAAAACTTATTTTTAAAAGATAATTTTTGATACATTTAAAAAATATATTTTAGAAAAAAAATGAATTTTTAAATCCTCATATCAAAATTATCATTGTGGTATTTATTTTATAATTTTTTAGAAAATTAATTTTTTGATGAATAATGGCAAATACTTAATTTTAAGTGAAAAAACCCTTTTCCATTCTATTATTTATAATGTTTATTTATACTCAAAATTAAATTAAAATTAAAATTTTATCTATTATATATCAATTAATCTAATTGTTTTAATTGGAAACTTTTTTTTCTTAATTTGTTTAAAAAAACCTTAAATTTTTTTTGATCATTTTCCTTTGAAAACCCACGTTCTCATCGGACCACATGAGTAATTTTAAATCAAAAAATAAAAATTAATTGAATTTAATTTAGAAAAATGTAATAAATTTTTTTAATAATAATAATTTATATTATATAATATGTTCTACGTATGTTTTGACCCAAATAAATAGAGAAAATAGTAAATATCAAATATTACAATTAAGGTAAAAATAGTCTTATTTGGGGTTAAACTAAAAGAATAAGTGTTAAAATTAACTAAAAACTAGTCTAGAATTTATGTTACAGAATATTTCAGACTCTATCTGGTATAATTATCTATAATAACTATTTTAAACCATATTTTAATTTCAGAAATGTGGTCAAACCTTTTTATTTTAAAATATTACAAGTATGCCACCCACATGACTTATAAAAGGCCACCACACCTCCAATCCTAATAAAACCTTGAAACCCTTTTGGTAATGAAATTACCAAAAAAAATAAATTCCTAAAATCACTCTTCTAATTCAAAAATCCATAGTCTTGTGAGAAATACAACCTATTAAGACTTTTGCTGCACACCGAAGGAGGTTACCCGGAAAAGAGGTAATGTTCTTCAAGTGGGATCTTAATATTATTTTGTCCAATAAATCATAAATTAATATTAAAACATGATGATATAATAAAATATGTACCTAAAATATAATTTTATTTTGTAATATTATGAAAAGTACCAACAAATATATCCCCTTCCACCAAATGGGTTATGAAATCATCATGTGTGTGTACGATGGACTACTGCCTCCTGAACCAATATAATTCATTTTTTCATTAACACCAATAATGTTTGGGTATTATTTTGCATATAAAGTACATATAATATATTAAAAATATAATTATACCTCTATATTATTTAAAGAATATGTAACTTTTTTTACTTTCCATTATATTGGGGATACGATAAAGTCGTTCATGTGTACGGTTGACTACTGCCTCACAAAGCGATGTGATTCATTTTCTCTAACGCATTACACTGAAGAAAACAAGAATAATGTTAATTAATATATGTGATATAAATAAAATAATTAATATATTCATGAAATATTTATCATTCATAAAATATAATATTTCATTATCTTTCTTACGTTTTTACCCACTGAATGATGATAATATCGTTTTTGTATGCATGGACTATCACCTTAACGAAGCAATGTGTCTCTATATGTTCATCACTACACTTCATGGATTATATTTATAACTATATTTAAGGAAATAATATTTTATTTATTATATATTTAGTATTATTTAAATGGATAATTTTACTGACATCCTTTTCATAATGATTTCTAGAAAATAGAAATGTTACTCATGGATATGTACGATCTACCATCCCCATGATAATAACATACTTGATTTACCAAACCATATTTCATGATTGTTATTAAAAGTAAAATTGATTTATAAATATTATTATTATGTCATGATTATTATTATGGAGCTTATTTAACCATGATCAATGTATGGGGACTGAAAATAACAAATCAAAACATATACAAAAAATAAATCACTTATCACCCGAAATGTGATTTTATCAAGGAATTGGTAATAAATGGGTGGTACATGGTCATAAATAAATCATTAATGGTTTAATATAAAAAACTATAGTTATATAATATATTTTTAATGAACATATATCTATTATTCAGTGGTTTCAAATGTGTATAAAGGAGGTCGAGACTTAAGGTAGGGGATTTCTAATAACTATTTTATTTATGGGAGACATATTCTAATTCACCACTTGTTTAAGTTGTATGTTGTATGTACTAAAATTTTGATATTTAATATCATTAATATTTTCATTTTAATTATATTTAATGTTTCTAATTAAATTATTCTTTATTGTGGATTATGATTCAAGAGATGACGAAAGCGGTTATGGATTTTTCATCTCACTTTAATAAAATAAATACATGCCATATTCATTAGTTATTTATTATTTTTTGTTTATATACTGTTCATTAATTCATTTCATATTTATTCTCAATAAAATTATAGGGATTTTATAATGAATTTTCAGATCTCTCTTTCTTGGGGATTATGGTTCAAAATAATTCTAAGGGGTAAGGTATTTTTTCTACATTTGCATTATTTTGGGACATATAACATCCTGTGAACCTATATTTTTTATGAGGTGTATATACACACCATTCAACATGTAATATATTGAATTAATTATTCTCATGAAATTTTAAGATTCATTTAATGTTATCCATTATTGGGGATTATAATTCAATTCTTCTAAAGTCGTAAGAGTTTTATATTACAATATCATTATGTATCAAGAATATATGTGATTATATTTTCGATGATGAAATATTTTGAACTATTTATTAAAAAAACCCTGAATTTTATTCTCCTGTGGTTATTTTATGAGATTATTTTTTTTCTATTCATTTTCATTTTTTATTTATTCAAGAGATCAAATGATTTTTGTTTTCATAAAAAATATCTTTATTTCTCTATTTAGTAGAAAATGACTTTCTCTTTCTAAAAAATTCCTTCTAGAAATGTTTTCAAAATTATCAAAATTATGGATTTAATAAAATTTTACCAATTTTTTATTTTTATAAATTATTTTAAGAGAACATTCATGTCATTTTCCAAAAAGTTCTTTTTTGGAATTTAATGTAAATGTATAAGGAACCTTGTTTGATCATGTACGTCATGAACGCAACTTTCTAAAATCATGACCAATATTTATTTTGATGATTAACTTATAATATTTTATGTTTATTTGAAAAAGAATGTATTTTAAAAATGTTTTTTTAATTTTTAATTTTAAAAATATATATTCAAAGAAATGTTCTTTTATCTGAGAAATGTAAAAAGTAATCTTTTGAAATAAATATCAATATATTATGATATCCTATAATATAACTTGTGATTTTATAGGAATATAAATCATTGATACCATTTTTATTCATTATCTGTATGGTTTTTCATGAAAATATGTTTTTAAAAATTGTTCCAATTCAATGAGTTATACAATGATAAAATTGTTATGAATTTTTCTTCTTTTTTAATTGGTTATTCTATGATTGAATTATATATGGATTATGAAAACTATATATTTTAAATAGGTTATGATATTATTAAATTTTTATGAAAACAATTCTATTTCATTATCTTTTATTTGATGAATTTTTTATGATCTTTTGGAACACATGCATAATGTTTTCACTACGTGACGGTTGGGAACCATATATCGATATAATTTATTGGATGATGATTGGTAAATAATAGGTAAATATGTTAAATGTGAACCTGATTATATGCTCACATGGTTATGCATAAACCATATTATATGTTCAAAATGTGATTCATTAACCATATTACATGCTCAAAACGTTACGTGTGAACCAGATTTCATGTTTACAGTGTTATTAGTTGACATGTCTTTCATGTCCATAATGTTATGCATGGATCTAGTTGTATATCCTTATGTTTATTAAAAGGGTATGATTTAATTTATTTAACTGAATTAGTGAACCTATATCTATTTTTACATGTTCTAAATTTTATAATCTGATGTATAGGACAAAAATATATGTCTGAAACCAATGTTATGTTCTAATATATCATGATATTTAATTAAATTATTATTAATGACTTATAAAATACCATGATATATTCTTTGACTCATGTTTATGATAAATTATATATATATTATTCTTTTATGATGTTATTATCATGTTCTCATACCCTTAGGTTTATGTTATAACTATATATCTCTTTTGTTTAACCTTACAGAGTATCTAAGAACACCCTTCCCCATGTTATGGTGAATTTTTTTTAGAAGGGTATGTTTTTGAAGAGTAATAAAGGTGAATATACTTATGGGATATTTGAAAACCAAATTAATTTATTGTGTACTTATTCTCTAACAAAAATAAACTATTACGATATTTTGGTACGTATTAGTGTAATGTATTGAATATTCATCTAAAAAGATGTAATATCAATTTTTAAAAATCATTGGAAACTATAGGGTAATCACACAATTTTTTATAATGAGGATTAATTATATGTTTTAGATATATTTCTTCTATACCGTGATCATTTATTGTATGTTTTTGTGATGGTTTACAAGGAATGATTATAAATAACCTTTTTTTGATTACTTAGTAAACCAATGAATTGAATTTATTTATGTATAGAATTTGAAATATTACCAATAAAACATTATTTAAATGTATTAAATTAGACATTATTATATTATATTAACACAATTTATGTTTCCATTATTATTCATGATGTAAGAGTTATAACATCGTTCATATAGGTGGTATAACTGACCCAAACAAGACCATGTTATAACCACTGAATTATTATGAAAATGTTATTTTATAGTCATAATATTTATTTTATAGAAAATTAATTAATTTAAAAACATTATATTAAAATATTATATTGGAAACAAGAATCATTTCATATAGAATAAAAAGAATAATGTTTAAGGGGAGTATAACACAAATATTGAAGTCTTGAATCTTCCCTATAAGATCTTCCTTGATACGAAGGATTTGGGATGATTTATTGTTTCCACTAGTTCCCAAACAGACACTAATAATTTTTAGATGGAATTTTTGTATGTATTCTAGGAAAAAATAAAGGATATACAAGGTTGGGGGTGGATGGAAGAGTTTTCATTTTATAGATTAAATTAGGGGATATTTCCATGGAAACAGTAGTTAGGCTAAGGGTGATGATGAGATCAAATGAAAATTAGGAGAGTTAGGTAAGGAAATGTGGGTAATATTTGTCTTATTGACACATAAACCTTTCAAATGTCTTGTATAATGATTTTAGAAAATTTTAATTATCAAAAAGTTTACCTATTCCATTTTAAACCCCTTCGACCTCTTTTTTTAATGTTTTATTATTTACAACAGTGAGTAATTTTTGATTAAAAAGTTTCTATAAATAATCCCAGATATATTAGTTTTTATTATTATCAATTTAAAATCAATTTAATATAATTAAATTTATAATTACGATGATTCCAATTTGTAAATAAAATCATAAAATGTAAAAAATAATTTATTTATAAATATTAATTTTTAAACATTATGTGTTCCTTATGATATTTCATATAAATTTATAATCAAAAGAGTGTTAGAATATTTTTTATATATATACAAATCACATTTAATTTTAATAATCTTTTAATAGTAATATTAATAGTAATATGTAACAAATAAAAATACATATTTTAATATTAAAATTCTTAATTAATTATTATATATTATATTTCATTGAAGAAATACTTATTATATGTGAATTATATAATTTTTAAAATTTCACCAATAATTTAATAATGTTTATATAATTTCCAGATATAGGTATATATAGTTACAATATATTGAATGACCATATATCTAGTTACTATATATCTATTAACCATATATATAATAGTCATATTACATTCCTTTATATATCTATATATATATTCCTCATTAAAATAATTTACATTATTATATAAATTATTTTTCATTATGAATACTATATTTCAAATGTATTTTATTATTTCTATAGTTATTTTGTTTTATCTTCCTCATGAAAGATTGCGATGATGATAATTTCAATCATATAGTTATTTTACTTACTTTTTGATTCATACCATTTATCATTTTAGTAATTATATTTAATTTAGTCATCTATAAATGTATTTAATTATATATTATATCTGTTTACCATAATAAAATAAATCATTGTTAATTTGGATTAGGTTTGTATGTATCATAAGCCATACAATTTACTTAAATGGAATTAAATACTAATATAAAGGTGTTCTCCATTCATTCCCAATAAAAGAATTTATTCTTTTAAAATTCATTATTATGATTAAAAAATGAGGTAAATTTTGTATCATTTCATTTTAATTATCCCTCATTGATTCTTTACACTTATTATTCCTCAATATAACATTACCATGTGAGATGTCATGTTTTTTAGTATTTTATCTATATGAACACAATTTTATAATGGTTGTTCATATTAAGAGAGATCATGTTCCAGTTATATAATATATGGATTCAACACATTTGAAGGTTCAAGTTTGTACTTACACAAATTTGATACATGAAATATATTTGGCTATTGAATGATTTTTTCTGGAAGTGAAAGATGATAAGCTATCATCCCCCACATGATTGATGATTCCAAAAGGGGAAATATACGAAGGGCCCAACCTTCCCTTCCTACCTACCAAATAACCCAATTAAATGTTGATATTTAAATGAATAACTAATCTATAACTTCAAAATCTAAATGTCATATATTTTTATCAATCTGAATATTTTATTGATTTTATGTAGTTTTTATATATCTATTTTTTTTAATGTTTTGTAATGTTTCCTGAGCTAGATCTGATCCAAAAATCATATTCTATTTAAATTTTTTCCAAAAATGTTATATTTATTTAGCAATAAACCTAAAAATACTAATATGTTTCCATTTTTATTTTACAATTGAAATTATTATTGTTTGATAATTATATTATTTGATGTTGTTGATCCCAACATCTGTTGAAATACATATGATATCAATATAACTTCTAGAGTTGGAATGGTATTTTCGGATTGACCGTAGTTTTAATGTTGATACATCCTGATAACTCACTACCCCATATTAAAATCTTATTGAATAATTCTATTGAATATTGTAGCAAACCCTAGATCACAATCTGATATAATTGAATGTAGTACTTTATGAATCCATACTTCTTTTCTTGGTTATATCTTTTCAAGTTGATCGACAATGATATATTCTGAAATAAAAATGAAATGTGGTGACTTCATAAGGTGAGTAAATTATAAAAAAAATATAAATATAGGCTTCATGTGTATTGTGAATTATGATAAACAATTAAAAAGTGATGTTCTCCATTTTTCACATTGGTATGGACAATTGTTGTAGAATCCCCTTAGAATTATAATGTTTTAAATTTTTTTTGAAAAAAAATCATCTATATAGACACTCTAAACTATCCAATTTTCTTTCTCACCACATGAAATGATTCTTGAGATCACTTAACATATTTTCTCTTCTAGTACATATGGGTAATGATGAGATATGTGCATTATACAAAAGTCCTTTAATTTTGTTATAGACGAGACAACTATTCATATTTAAAATATTTTAATTCAATTAATCTAAAGGTTGAATTTTATAATATTCATAGAATATAATATAATTATACATATAACTTATGAACATAATCTATTTTCACCAAAATGGATAGTTTATTAGCCATTTGGGAAAGATATTACCTCTCCCCTTACCATATGATTTCAAGGTACATACTTTGAAAATACACAAGTACTGGGTCTCTTTCAATATTCATTATGGATTAGATTTCATGATAATACCTACATAGATCATCATACACCTTATTCGGATTCCTACAGTGGTATTTTACTGGGGAGGCATAGTCTTTGATAACATACAATAATCACGTTTGTCATAAGATAAAAACTATTTTAATATATAAATTGATTTATTATGTTCAGTATATATATCAAACCGTTCACCATAGATATATTTTTTCCATATCCATATTTAATATATTACTACTATAAAATCTAGATCTAATGACTTGTATCTTTAGTCATAACCTATTAATTCATGCAAGGAATATTCTACAACTGTGTAATTTTTTAAAAGGCAACATTCCAATACCATTTTTAATGTAGCACTATATATAAAAAAACCTTCTCTGCTAATGTGGCGTATAAATACAGGTGAAGGGACCAACATTATCTTTATTTATGTGAAATGTTTCTTTATATTCATCCATCTAGAGAAACTTGAATCCCTTCAGAGTTAACCTAGTTAGAAGATTTGATAGTTGTGAGAATTTTTTTAAAAATAACCGATAATACCTATCCAATCCATGAAAACTATAGATATAGATTATAGTGGATGGTCTTGGCCATTAATTAATAAAATAAATCTATAAAGGATCCAAATATATATCCATTATTTTGATCAGATGAACCAGGAATGATCTATTTCTAGAATTTACATTTGATAAATTTGGTAATGAATTTTTAATTTCTTATGGTTTAAAGAAATCAACAAATGATCTTCATACACTTCCTTTCTCCATGAATATATGAGAATATCTTTGATAATGATGGAAAAAATTGATTTAAGTAATATATAATTACTATAATCCACAAATCCATTAAGATTATATGAGTATTTTTAAGTCCAAATGACATCACAATAAATTTATAATATCTTTATATTTTATGGATGGTTGTCTTTGGTCTATATTACCCTTCTGAAATTAATTGATGATAGCCAAATTAATGGAAAATATTGAGATCAATTGAAACCCTTATAGTTGATTAAAAATCCATCATTACGAGGTGGTGGATACATTTTCTTGATTACGACCTTGTTATGTTCACCATAATCATTATAGAGACACATCGATCTACATTTCTTCTTAAAAAACTGGACTAGTGCACCCCATGGTGATTCACATGGTCGTACAAAAATCTTAACCATATTCTCATAGATTTTATTTTTAAATTTATTCTATTTAATTAGGGAAATTATATAATGAGTCTTTATTATAATTATAATGATACATAAAAGTTATATTTACAACATATGCTCACAATCTGGTGCAGAACTAAGAAACTGTTAAGAAAAAAATCAATGTATTTATTAAAATTGGTAATATTGTTTGTACCCATCCTTAAAAATTATGTAATATGGAATTATAATTCAACAATTCATCCTATTATATTTTAGGATATTTTTTAATGACCAAGAAATTCCATGTATTTTTTTAATAATATGGGAATATTATGAGTCCAAAAAAATTGACGTCGCGTGATTCCGAGACCCGGAGTGCCCAGAATGAATTTATGAACATTTTTGGGTACGTTGAGTAAACGTGTGATATGGTTTTTGTAACTTTTGAACCGGTGCTCGGAATTGAAATATGAGGACACAGTTGAGTTCATAGCACCGAAATTCTCTTAAAGAGACCTTCACCTCGACCATAGTAGGTCGAAGGTGAAAGTTAGTATTTTTGAATTTCTTGGGAGAAAATAAAATAAAGAAACTTTATTTTATTTTTGAAATTCAATCCTCTAAAATTGAATTTTGTGGTGGGGACCACCCGACCCTTGAAATCCCTCTTTAATGAGGGAGGCGTCTCTTAGGTTCGTTTCCCATTAATCATGCCAACATCAAATTAATTAATGTGCCAAAATTAATTGAATTAATTAACATAACTTTATTTATTTTCAATTTCACCTCTTGGTTGGGGGATCTTCTAGAAAAGGAGAATTTGGGAGAATTGTGAAGAAACAGTCTCTCCAATAAAGAACACTTTCTCCAACGAAGAACTCCATTGACGGATCAACAATGAGGAACGTCTTCAACAATGATGAATCAACGTCTGTATTTTCATCACCTTCACTAACTTCATCTCGCAACACCTCCAATGAGAAATATAGATAGGGAATTTTGTTTTGAATACCCCTTACCCCGTTCTTGTCAATATTCTTGGTTTAAGAACAATTATTCCGCTTTCTACCATTCTGGCGTGGATGGTGCGGGCCAAATGAACATGGCCCAAACACTCAACAACCTTTGTGGTTTATGATGGTCTTGAATTGATGGTGACATTTAGAGTCGAGCGCATGAGTTTTTGGATGAATGAATTGGCCACTGGGGCACACCAAATGACGCGATAAACGTCGCCAGTAACCCATGCTAGCGACCGGCACTAGTAGGGCTTGGGAATGGTGGTCGGCTCTCCAGCTGGCACTCCGGCCGGCCGCGATGACATCAGTGGTGAAAACACGCTGCCAGAGAAGGGATGCAGCCCATCAGCTATAGCGGAGCTAGGGAGGCGGCCGACGCATGACCGAACATGTGAAGGGGGCGATATCGTGAGACTGCACCATCGGGCATGCAGTAGCCACTGTACAAGGCTGCGACGGTGATAAGGGCACTCAGCTCACTGCCTTCCACCACTTTTGGCACAGCGCACGACCGTGCCATGTGGGTGGGGTGGCCGTTTGACCAGCTGGGGAGGCGAACATGACCCCGAGTCCTGCATTCCAGCTGCTGTTGCCTAGTGGGGCTGGCCGGTTGGCTACCCAACCCAAATGGCCCAGCCGTTCGAGGTACCCACAGGGCACCTCCCCCTTAGGAGGAGTCTAGGGCAGACCCCACTGTAGGGAAACCAAGTATTGGGCTAGTGTAGGCCATCAGGCCGCCCAACGGGCCATGCCAGTGGGCCGTACTAGACCCAGCAGGCTGGGCCAGACCAGGGTCGGCCAAATCTGGGTCGGTCCATCACTGTCAGACCGGACCCAGACCAGCTTCAACCCTTTTCCACTCTTTCGGCCATAACTTGAGATACTGAAGTCCATTTGAAGAACCATATATGGTGTCATGGACGTTGTAATGAGACGGACCTTTTAGTGTATCCCATTTTATTTTTGGATAATGTTGGGGTACATCTGGGTTGGATCGAACACGAATCCAACAGAGCCCTTGGGACTAAAAGGCCAATAACATACATAACATGTGTCCAATTGATGCACCATCTATTACATTGAGACCTCTATTACGTGGTGGTTCTTTGGGTTGCTTCTTTATGGGACATAGTCATAGTTGTAGTATCGACCTGTGGCCTGAGGAGCGGACCCTCCTGGAATCAAGCGAGCATAGTGCGGGAACCCTATAGCTATATGTAATATCAGAAAGGGTTCCTATGTGGGTATGTGCACTAGGATGCTACGTGGGTCTGTGATTTGGGATCCTATGTGGGTCTGTGTTCTAGTATCCCACTTTTATCTGCTCTAGGATTCTATATGGGATTACTCTAGGATCCCACTTGGCTCTACTGTACTAGGATACTATGTGGGCCTGCCGATTTATGCTCCTACATGGGTCTGCCTCTTAAGAGAGATAGATGATTCAGTAGTTACATCTAACCATATTTACTTTTGTACTAATGTTATACTTGGTGTGAGTTGAGTCTATACCAGTGTGGTAATCATTTGTGTGGCGTACCTTTGTGATTCATCCCTTCATGGTGATACCTTTGTGGTATTCTTCTACGTGGAATTACCTTTGTGGTACATACCTTCATGGTGATACCTTTGTGGTATTCTTCTATGTGGTGTTAGCTCTATTGTACATACCTTTGTGGTGTTACCTTTGCGGTATTCTTTCCTTCATGGAACAGTTGAGCTTCGGGATTTTGAGTTGGTCCTTCTGTTTCTTCATGATTGAGATGGGTTTACTTGAAAAATTAGGTATATGTATGGGAATATACCAAAGTAGGGTTGTCAGTTTTTTTCTTGCTTTGTGGTTTATCCTTTGTGGATTTTGTGAGACCTTCGAGGGTCTTGGGGTCCGTACTGCGTATCTTTAAACTCACCCCTGGACAGGCTACGCCCGCACTATGTTGTGTTTGGTGTAGAGGACATACAACATTTCTTTTGGTGCTAGTCTCCATCCCCTGGCCTATTGAAGTTGGGCTTGGGTTAGTCACGGGATAGGCCCCGAGGGACGATTCATGAAAAATTGGTATCCAAGGAGTCGGTTTTACAAAAAAACATTGAACTCTGATCTTTTAATGACAATAGTGTTATGTTTTATGAGTGTGGTTATATGTTTAGGGAATCCCATGTTGGGGCGGCCGACGTATCCATACACTAGACCCGAATTTCTGATTTTGGACTCAGTGCAGGAAAAAATTAATTGCGTGTGTGTTTTGAAAAGTTTTCTTTGTGATTTCTTGGTCCAGCTCACCAGGTATAACTTATTGACCATGTAAAACCTTTATCTTATCAGGATTCCTCCATGCATATAGCCAACTAGGGTTATAGTAAGAGTACATAATGACATCCCACCAAGAAATGAGGCCTCAATGAAAGGCCCTTTATCAGTAGAGCCACTAACGGAGGAACCAGCAAGACCATTACCCATTGGGCCACCGAGGCCACCAGCCCCAACAACAGAAAGTGAATGCCGATTGAGCATGTTGCATGATTTCCATTTCCAGAGGCCACCTAGGTTCAGGGGTGAGATGGACCCACAAGAAACTAAGGATTGGCTGGAGGCAGGGGTGAGAGTCTTTCGAATGGTAGGGACAATAGCTAATCTCATAGTGAACCTTGCCGCTAGTCTTCTACAGGCAGTAGCAGGAAGAAGGTGGAGCGTCATGCTCCAGGTTCATGATGAGGTGACATTTATCTAGGCTGACTTTCAGAGCCTGTTTCAGGCAGAGTTCAACCCAGCAACCCTTCGCACAGTGCGCATATTGGAGATTCTTCATTTGCAGCAAGGCAGCAAGACTGTGGCACAATACACAGCAAGGTTCACCAACCTCTCACTATACTCCACTGATATAGCATGGGACCCAATCTACAGGGCCTGAACATTCATATAGGGACTCAGGAAAGAGATCATGGCTTCGATGATTTCTCTCAGAATCTCGACACTAGCGGGGTGTTAGAGCGAGCCTTATTAGTGGAGAGTTTTCTTGCTGAGCAGTCACCAGCAGCGAGACCCACCACCAGGTGTCAAGTAGTGGAGTCTTCTGAAGCTAGCAGCAGACAGATGTCAAAAAGGTCTAAGAGGTCCAGACCTACAGGTGGACGACCATAGGATTTAGGGTCCGCTGTGTGAGGCACATGAAAAAGAGCCAGTCAAGCGAGGAGTAGGCAGGTTTACGCATGCAGAGGCTAGGGTCACATGTCTCGTGACTGCTTGAACCCACATACAGATAATCAGCAGACAATTGAAGGACTACATAGGCAGAGACAGAGGTTCGACTGAGGAGGTCCACTGGGAACATGCGGACGTGGCAGAGGAGATGGTCGTGCAGTTGGTGGTGGGAAACGATTCGAGATGTTACCACCACCACAACCTGGTGGTCCACCCCGACCACAGCGAGTAGGTCGACGGGGGTGAGAACAGCTCCAGGAAGCTAAGGCTTATGACCACGATTCTATAGAGATGATACGAGGTAAGATATGTGTCTACTCTACCTTTGCTTCAGTACTTATAGACATAGGTACCTGTCATTATTTTATTTCCACTGCCCTCGTTCGGAGCTCTGAGATTTCACTAGAGTTGTTGGCCCGATTCTTACATCTAGAGACTCCTATGGGAGAGGATTTGACGATTACACATTGGTTCCATCAGTGTGAGATTACTATAAGAGGCGAGAGCTTCAGCTGGGATCTCTTAGTAGCGGTGTCGAGGCCTTACAACGTTATCTTGGTATGGATTGGTTATCTATAGTCCATGCCCATATCAACTGTATTAGGCACAAAGTTTGGTGGTTTAGCACTGATGGGACTAGGGTTACCTTCACCAGCGAGAAGGGAGCCTTTAAAATACAAGATGGACTTACCCGGAAGAGAGTGCAACCGATCATGGTGTTACCTTCGTGGTATTCTTTCTTTCATGGGGCAGTTGAGATTTGGGATTTTTAGTTGGGACTTTTGTTTCCTCATGATTGATATGGGTTTACTCGAAAACTAAGGTATATGTATGGGAATATACCTAAGTAGGGTTGCCAATTGTTTTCATGATTTTTGGTTTATCCCTTGTGTATTTTATGAGACCTTTGAGGGACTCGGGGTCCTACTAAGTGTCGTTATTCTCATCCCTACACGAGCTACACCCGCACCTTGTTGTGTTTGGTGAAGATGACATACAACATTGATCGAGGTTGAGTGTACTAGGACGGTTGGTAGCTTGGTGGTGGAAATTAGATGAGCCGTTCTGCACTGATGACTGTTTGAGAGCTGTACGTACCCTTTGAGTTGGATCCTTGGCAGGTGTTCCAATGAGCTATTACAGTTTACTTGTACATCCCATTTTTCTTGTACATTTTAGTTGGGCTTGTATTCTGGCACCTTTTTCATTCTGTACACACCTTGGTTACTATATAGTCTTACTTTCTGCTTGTATCCTGATTTTTTTTTTAGTTGGGTGAGTTTATAGGTTATAAAGTCAATGCCTTCACAGTTTTAGGAAATAATCATTTTGGTGCTAGTCACTAGCCCCTGGCCTATCGAAGGAGGGCTTTGGGTAGTCACAACATGGGCGCCGGGGTATGGGTCATGACAATTTTTAGGTTTATAGTTTTAGTAAATTAGTTCATAAACCCTAAATAAAATACTATATCTTAGAAAGTGGAAAATGTTGATTAATATCCATTTTTTCTGAAATGTACAACTTTAAAAACAAAACATATTTTTATTTCAAGAAAAATGTTTATGACTTTGAACATGAAATATTATTTTCGCTTAAGCATCATTAAACAATGTGAAAAATATTTTAATATTTTAGATGAGAAGAAAAATATTAGTAAGGGACATACTAATAATGAATGAGAAAATTATTCTATGAATACTTATAAAAATTTTCATTTTCAAAAAAAGGGATTCAAATAAACATTTTTTGACCCAAGAAACCACATTATCTGTCCAATAATTTTCATAAAATATTTCATCATAAATATTAAAGGAAAAATAAAACTCACATTTTGTATTTGAAATTTTGAAAAAGACATAATAACCTTTCTTAAAGTTATTATTTTTACCCTTAAAAGTAACATATAATTTCTTTTAGACAAAGATCATTATCTTTAATTGAAAAATTATAAAATTACTTTAAAACCCCATAGCATTCATAGATATAACATTTAGTTTAATTGTTTCATCATTTCCATATAATGATTAAAATAACATTTACAAATTAAATAAGCAATATGTCAACTTCAAAAACCAATTATTTGGAGGGTTATCATGGACACAACATTCCTTGGTTTTTCATGGAACCAACAATAAATGGTTAATAGTGTATCCACCCATACATGGATTATAAAATAACCACCAATCAATATTGAAATTACCAATAACCATAAAATAACCTGAAATATAAAATCTTGAAATTTATAATATTATACACATTAAATTACTCTTTTTATCAATAATATAATACCTACAGACATTTAAATGTTTCTTCCATTTTAATTTTTTTTGGAAAATTACAATAATACAAGGAAAGTGGTTTTTTCTTTGATGGAAACATGAAATATTGTAACAAAAGCAAAAAAATAATTGTTTTTATGTGAGGAAATGTCATTGTAATATATATGTTAAAATATACGAATCCCCTTTTTAATTATTAAATAAAGTCTACATTATTATAAAAACAATCCTTTGGAAATAATTTTATAGAATGTCAAAAGAGATATAAAATGTAATTTATAAATATTTTATATCAATATAAAAACTCTCAAAAAATAAATTAAAAAAATATTGAATTGGAAGGAAAATATTTTTAGGGGAAAATATAAATGTTGATTTTTAAAATAAATCCTCTTGATAGGAGCCAGACTCATCATTCATAATCCTTAACAATTCATTTAAGTTTAATTTTACAACATAAAAAAATTGAATAAAATATATTAATATGTCCCTAACATGTTATTTTTAGCTAAAAATTATTGTTTCAAATTTATTCCTTCAAAGTATATGAATTTCAGTAATTTTAATATAATATATTTTATATTTCCATTAATTGAAAAATTATTTCATTAACCTTTAGTGATAAATTAAGTTAATTATTTATTTACTAAAAGTTAAAAATATATTATTATGGTGAAGATACACAATTTATATTTTAAAATAATCTTCATAACTGAATATAGAATCTGGTAATCTCTATGTTAAAAGTATTTTAGTTATAATAAACAAGAGTGTGATATTTGTTTACCTTTTTTAATAAAATGTTTTATAAATTTCATAGTGAAATCCAAATGGAAAAAAATCAGATAACTTAATTTTGGATGACTATGGATGAAATATACTCAATAAATAATATTAATTCAAGTTTCATGGTCATTTTCTGGTCATCATCTTATATTTGATAACCCTTAATTACATGATTTACCCTTTACCATGATAAAAATCTTAATATTATTAATAAACATATTAACCAAAATATAAGGGATATATTTAAATAAATTATCCCTCATAATTCCAAAAAATGGAATCCATCTATCCTAATTCAAATCATAGAATTTTTAAAATTTAATTGAAAATTAAACTGAAAAAATGTGATAACAAATAGTTTTCTTTAAAAAAAAGTCATTTCTGAATAAAAAATGTTTTTTATGAAACAAATTATAAAAAAAATTAGAAAATAAATATTTTTATTATTTTAAATAAAATCAAATGAATTAAATTTTCAAAAGAATCCCAAATATAGTTTGAATTTATAATTAATTTTAAAGAAAATACAATTTTCCATAAAAATTATTATTTTTTACTATTTATTGAAAATAAAAATATTATAAAAAATTTCAAATTTTTAACTGAAGATAATTTTGATATGAACATTTAATAAATAATATTTATTTTATCAGGTATATTTTTAGAAATTTCTAGAAATTAAGAAAAATATAATCTAACAAAACATAATAAAATTGATTTTTGAAGAATAAAATGACCTTAGTAAGTCAAGTACTTATTTATAAATCAATAATCAATACATTTCTATGGATTACATTCTTTATACTAATTTTATATATTTTTTAATTGAATTAATACCCTTCAATTCAACAGTTATGTTATAATAGTCATATTTAAATAATAATATTTCATGGTTCGTTTACTCTAAGTGATACGTGCCATTCACGTTATCGAACATAATTCCTTTCTTTGAAAATAGAGGTATATTAAACAAATCCTAAATATTAATTTTGTCTCCAAATATTTCAAAACAATATATTCATGACTGGGTATTCTGACACATATAAAAGAAGTGATTACCGTGGGGACTTCAGAATAGTTTCATATAGATTGATAATCAAGTGTAGATTCGGGATATAAAAATTTATTTTCATACCATGATGATTAATTGGGGATATAGGAAGAGAAAGAAAATCATTTCCCAAAATCACCTAAAATTTTACTAATTAGAGAATAAAAAAAATTTAGAATCACATTCCAAAAACATATATGAGAGATAAGTAATAGAATTGGGATGAAATTATCATGTTATTAAGTGTATTCAATAATTATTCAATATCTGGATATTAGGGATATGAATGAATTGTTTTAGTAACTTTTGAAAACATAATCTAATTTATAAAATTGGATCAAATAAGTTTTTTTCAATATTGATCAGAACTTTTAGCACCATTATTTTATGATTCGGTGGTTTGTCTATGTAATAGCATAAAAATGTTTAACAAAAATCAACATTATGTTTTAGTAATATTCATTTTATTAACTTATGCTAATTTAAGAGATATTCATATTTATATATATTAAATAATATATAAATAATTATCTCATGCCCCAAAAGGTAGTATATAATAAATTATTATATAATAATACATCTAAAATTTGTATGTTTACCTCATGTAATAATATATGTTTTATTTAATAGTTAAATATATTTTCTAAACATGATTTATTATTTTAGTATATTTAATGAATTTTTAAATACAATAATTTGGTAAAGTAAATATTTATATTAATATGATGGATTTTTTTAAAGAGAGGAGGATGGTGAGCGTAGTGGGAGAGGAGCTCGAGGGACTCTATGGAGATCGACAGTGAATCCCTATCATGACCCATCAGAGTGGGGTCCATGCCATGACACCCCAAGCCTACCTTCAACAGGCTAGGGGATGATGAAAAGCATTGAGTAGGCATGTCACTAACATGAGAGGTATTTCCAAAGTACCTGTACACACACAAAAATATCCAAGACCACAATTGGTGAAATGTAAAAACTACTAAGTAATAAAAAAGCATGCATACTACTAATCCCAACCAACAGTGTACAACATAAAGTATAGTGTGGAAACTTAAACTAGCCCAAAATACTACCCCACAAAAAGATAGAGTCTTCCAACAATAATGTCCAACCTATAATAAAAAAACATAGGTACAAGGACTACTACTCAAAGCCGAAGGAACACATCATCCTGTCTAAAACATAAAAATCCCATCTGGTAATTTTCCACCGTGGAATATGTCATAATTTCACATATATACACAAGACACGACATCTATTGGAAAATAATGTACAGTTGTGATTATGACAATACTCATTAGGACACCCCAAAATCGAAAATAAATAAAAAAAGTAATGGTACGGTCAGATCTACAACGTATATGTTTACAATACTTATAACATGAACAAATATAGATATACTGGAAACCCAGACCCATAGTCTAGAGTTATGTCACAATTACCATATACCCACGCTAGGGATTCGTCCCAAAGATTCCACAAATCACTCATCCAAGAGAATTCAAACCTTTGTTTGATAGGCCTAATGAAATCTATCATATAAGTTTTTTTCAAGAACCTCCTTGAGAGAGATACACTGATATATCTGAAGAGGGAATACAATACACTCTCTCCCAGAGAACCAACTCTGCCAGTGGGGAAGATCACGATACACATATTATGATCACAGATTGGGCCATTAAGTATAGCATGAATCATCAGAATTGACCTACTATGTAGCGGACTGGCATCTGGTAGGATTGGTAGAATCGATAACATGACTCTACCTAGGTCACAAGAATGGATAAAAGATTCTGCTCCCGGCCTCTCAGAGGGGTTCACCGACTCTATCCAAAATGTCCTTCTAAAGGGGGTCACAATCCTAGGGATATGAAATACTACCCACTTCACTTTAGGGGAATAAGCAGGGGGGAACCAACCCAAAAAATACTTTTCCAAGATACTATGATAGAGGAGATAAATTTATGTAGAAAGGAGTACATGACATATAGAAATGTCTCAATCATGTCCCTGGACCCAGAGTAATGCCCATGTACAATGGAGGATGTCATTATAACTTTTTGTGTAGGAAAAGGTATACATGACATATAGGGGGGATCAAACATCATGTCCAACTATCTGGGTTTTTCACTGTGTATACTATCCATGAGCTATTACATGACTTCAACCCGTATTTACCTACTCATGTACCAGTACATAGGGTAGACCATGTATCTGGTTGGTGTTTGGCTCTGTGGTGAATTACATTCCATGTACTCCAACCCATTTATATGTATCCTACTATATACATGCTGAGTTCGGGGAAAGTTCCCACACACATTGTTCCACATCTATTTAACACAAAATGCTAGCCGCTACTAGACTGGTCCCACATTCCATGTATTCTGATATTCAGTCCATGTTCATCGAGATTTTATAGAATCACTACTATTCCTCCAATAATTTGATTGATCTTCCAATGTTTGAACAAATGATATTTTCACCTTGAAATTGAAGATTTGGGGTCTTTTAGTCTTTATAACACCGATTTAGTATCTTTCAATCCTTTCATTGGCTCCAAAAATAGATCTCGATCATCCACACAAGAATGCATGAAGAATGATTTCTCCATGAATGAATGAATCAGTTCTTCACCATCACCAAATCACCTCTTCTATTTCGTCTTAATGGAAGATATACTATTTCATATCATTGCACCAAAAAATGAATGTATAATGATCCTTCATTTATAAAAACATGAATAATGAAGATCACAAGAGAATAATGGGGAAGAAATAAAAAAGAAACAACCTAAGGAATGAACCTCTTCCATTTTCTACTATGTATCTGATCTAATCCAGTATAAAGATCAAGAAAATAAATCGAAATTGAATCAAATCCCCAAATCTTACCCGAAATCACCCATCTCTCAAGAACGAATGAACTGTGGGTCAACCTATTCATCGGTTGATCCATGTTCATTGTTAAAAAAATTAACAAGACGGAAAGAATGAAATCACACTCCCTACTTCAAGTTTCGATCAATCATTGATGGATAATGATTGTGCTGCTATTGTCGATGAGATCCTCCAACCCCATTGGTATAATGATTCATGATCACTTGATTCAGTTTCATTCATCATCGAGAGGTTTCTCCAAGGGTATCTTCTTCAATCCTCCATATAATTTTAGGGTTACGTGGATAACCTTGGGAGTTCTATTAAATAGATTATATAAATGATTATGTAATTTCATTAATATAACAGAAAAATAAAATAAATATTAAATTTATTCTATTTCCTTAAACTTCTAATGAATAACATTCACAGGTCGCCCAATCTGGCCAATGTTAGGCCTCATTTATGGTAAATTAAATGCTATGAACATAACACTGCCCTTGGATTTCTAATCTATACACCTCTTCAAAAGTTATTAAAATATTTTAGTAAACTACCTGTGCGTTCTTTTTAGGAGTTAAAAATCATTAAAACATTTATGTCGGGCTCCTATGGCCTCAGAATCACATGCCTTCTCAATGATTTGTCTCAAATTAATTCCATATAATTTTTAAAAAGAATAAAAAAATCCTGGACATTTCATTTTCCCACCATGGGGCTTTACATCCCCAAGAAGCCAAAAAAAATGGATACTCGAAATGATGTGGGTATGGAGAACGAATTCGAGCCTCCCACTCCCATGTACTCTCATGGAGATTACTATGATACAACCAGACACACAACAAGTGAATTGCTCGCCCATAAAGTAACATCTCCTTCCAATCCATGACCTCCACTGGGTACCTGACAAAGGTCCCTCCATTGTAAATTTCTAGGTCTCTCTAGTCGATGATGTGTGATGGGTCCTGCACGTACATCTTTAGTTGCAACACGTGGAAGACATCATGTACCCGATGCATCTGTGGTGGTAGAGCTAAGCAGTAATCCACCTTTACAGCTCTATTCAGTATCTGAAAAGGGCCAATGATGCTCAAAGTTAAGTTTCCGACCCGATAAATTCTCCACCACCCTCATCGAGGTGACACACAAAGGAAGATGTGGTATTTTTCCTCGAACTCCAAATGTCTCCACCGTCCGTCAGTATAAGACTTCTTCTGAATATGTACAGTCTTCATCCTCTCTTTGATGACTTGAAACTTCTCAGTATTATATTTTACTACCTCTGGGCCCGTGAGTGCAGACTCTCATGGTCCAGTCCAGCAAACTGGTGATCAACAAGGTCACTCGTAAAAATCCTCAAATAGTTCCATAATAATAGTGGAGTTATAACTATTTTTTATGAAAAATCCAGTAGTTGTAGGTGGTCCTCCCATCTATTACCAATGTCTAAGATTCAATCCCATGACATGTCCTCATTAACCTAATTGATCCTCTTTGTCTGATCATCTGTCTAGGGATGAGATGATGTGATCAAGCATAACTGAGTCCCAAACGCTTCCTAAAATCCCTTCCACAACTAGGAAGTGAAACAATCACCACGATCTGAAACTTTTTTTGATGGGAATCTATGACTACACAATATATCATAAACATAGAGTCATCCAATGATCTCTGCTAAACAATTCTCTAAGATAGCTAGAAAGTGGGATGAGTTGGTGTTTCGGTCAACAATCACCAAGATGTAATAGTGTACCTTGGATGTATGTGGTAAACCCATCATGAATTCCATCCATATTACATAACACATCCATTCTATCACCTCTAGGGGAGAGCTAATCCCACTGGAACCTGGTGCTCAACCTTCACCTACTAGCACATAAGAAATCTAGAAATGAGCTCTACCACTTCGTTCATCTCTTTACACCAAAATTGAGGTCTAATGTCCCGGTACATCTTCACTAGACCAGGGTGTACCACCAAAGGGGATGTAATAAAATACCTCGAAACCTCAACCCACAATTCCACTGGTATAACTATGAATCCCCTAAAAAGATCAATGTATTTCCCACTTTGTGAAGAACCATCAATAGCATTCCATATGGAAATATGAGCACGTATGGTCTCATAGTAAGTATCCCCCACATGTGCCACCCTGAATCGATGTAAGAGTGGAGGGGTGATAAACATTGACTACATGTAAGCTGCACCATCTCCATCAATAAAGGATAACTATAATGGGGAAAACTACTCCAACAAAACGTCGAACTACTAAATAATAAATCTCATGATGAGAGAATCTGCCACCATGTTCCCCTTCCCAGGAGTATAGACAATCTCAATGCCATTGTCCTAGATGAACACTATCCGTCACCCCTATCTCAATTTCTGATCCCCCTTTGAAAAGAACTTCTTGAGTCTATTTTGATCAGAGTATACATTAATCTTCTTTCCCATGAGGTAGTGTCGCCACATCTTCAATGTGAAGACTACCGCTTCCAAATCAAGATCACAAGTTGTGTAGTTCTGCTAATTTGGCCTAAATTTGCATGAACCATTGACAACCAACACTTACATCTACATTAAGAAACAACTAATTCAGGTTCCAATGCATCAAAAAACACTACGTACTCAACTACATCCTATGATAATCTTAGTATCATAGTGCTCTTCAAACTCTATCTTAACTGTTGAAAATCCTGATAGAACATGTCCATCCATATAATAGTATTTCCCTTTTGGGACAATCATTTCTTCAGCGATGATATTTAGGAGAAATTAGGTATGAATTTATGGTAGTATCCTTCTAGCCCAAGGAATTTCCGCACCTCCATCACACTCCTAGGTGGATCCCTTTCTAAAACTACTTCCACCATGGTCGGGTCCATTACAACTCCATTTACTGAGATATCATGCCCGAAAATTTGGAAATATTGAATCCATTAATGGAACTTTGATTGATTCCCATAAAGATGATGCTCTCTATGTATGTCTAGAAGTATCCTTAGATGTCAATATTGCTCCTCCTTAGACACCGATTACACAATGATGTCATTGATGAAGACCACTACGAACCTGTCTAGGTATGGCTGGAAGATCTAGTTCATGAGTCCCATTAACGTTTCTGGGGTGTTCTTTATGTCAAAGGGAATCACTATGTACTCATAATGACTGTAGAAACACCTGGAATCAATATTCGGTATATCCTCATCCCGTACATGTAGATTGGGATAGCCTAATCAAATGCCAACCTTCGAGAAGCATTTTTTCCCTCTCAATTGATATAAGAGTTCATCGATCCTCAACAGTGGATACTTATTCTTTACCATCATTTGGTTCAAGATATGGTAATCCAAAAACAACCTAAATCATTAATCTGAATTTTTGGAAAACAATATTGGGGCTTACCATGGTGAAATATTTGGTCTCATTAAGACCTTCCTAAAAATGCCTCCAAAGGCACCCTCAGCTCGCAAAGCACTGCGGGAGACATCCGATATGCCGGTGAAAATATCAGTACCATAACATTGTGTAAATCTATCCCGAAGGAGATCTCCTAGTTGGGAGGTAATCCTAGAACATCATCAAGGAAAATTCCCTCGTACTCTTCCAGAACAACTGGGAATTGGAAGCTCACAATACCATCTTCTCTTAGGGTAAGACTAGCCAACTCATTAGTGATCAACTGTACCCTACTTTTCAGGAGCCCATCCAATTATTCCTATGTTTATATCTCACTAACAAAGGAATACCTTGTCCCATCACTACAGACCCACCTCACCCTTTTACTAAAATAGTCAATATGGGCATGGACCGAAGATATCCAATCCTTTCCGAGAATTTCATAGCAAGGCCTCAATGATGCCACCAAGAGGTTCTAACTGAGAGGATCACCCTCAAGGGTATGATCACAATGTCAGATAAGGTGTTTGATCATCAAGTCTCCTCCTGTAGGTGTCTCAAGCATATGGTTTGTTTCAAAATTTATACTGGAGTCTCAAAGTCTCAAACAAGATATGTGGTAAAGAAATAATGACTAGAACCTCAGTCTATAAGTATGGAATATGAGTTTCAAAATGATAGAGATTAAACATTGGATCATCCTTATATTCCTTAGGTCATAACCCTTGACCACCTTTAGCAGTTCCCCACCACTACCCTCCATATCCCAAAGCCTATCATTGACCACTTGTGTGTGGTGGTGGTAGAATGTCAGAATGTATGCCACCTCCAACAGCTATCCCTAATCCTTTTCCACATTCACTACTTGGATGATCTACTTAATCCACTCATTGTCTCTACTTCTGTGGGACTTACACCACTTCTCTGTCAAAAGTTCAATGGTTTGGACAATACCGAGGGATATTTACTCTACCATCGCATGTGTAGCATTGGCTCTCCATTGGATGATTGGATATAGCATGAGGACCGTTGACTGTAGATCCCTAGTCCTGGGACCTCCTGTGATGTCTCCTATATCCCTACCCTTGTGTCTAATGCTGGATCCCCACTACCAAGGTCTTTGAACCAAATTTCTTATTGCTTACTGTCGTTGGCTGTCTCTACTCAAACAAGAATCTCTCAACCACCAAATATCATTTGATCACTCCACCATAAGTCAAAATTCATAGAGGTATGATTATGGATTGGATGTACCACTGTTGACCTCTCTCAAATGTATCATCCCTAAAGTAAAGATCCCTGAACATAGCCAACATGTACCTGTAGAGGTTGTTAAAACTTAATGAAAAATCATCCACCGTGATACTTCCCTACTAGAGATGAATAAGCTCCTGTTTATTCACTATTATTTCCATAACATGAGATAACTACTCTCTTAAGAGAGACTTGAACTACACCCATGAAAGAGTAACATCGTCATGAGTTTGCATGGTCAAAATCCACCATATACCTACCAAACCCAGAATAGGCTTCACATCCTGGATCACCATCAAGTCCATTAGTGTCCTCACTAGACCAGAAACTCTAGTGGATGCCCCAATCCATTCCTCAACAGCCTGAGGATCGGGTTTGCCTAAAACCTAAGGGGAATATATCTGTGAATCTCATGGACCAGGCTCGGCCTGTGCTCCTAATCTATTATTACTACAGGAACCGCGTGCTTATCCACTGGTGGTGGTATAACTGGTGCACCACCTATAGGTAACAGTTGGGAAATTGGACACTATATTGAAACCTCATCACTGAGGAGTCATCCTCGTGATCATTCTTATGAATCCAAGATGGTATTTGTCCTTGTGAAATATAATAAGAAAAGAATATGTGCTACAATCAATGGGTATATTTAGAGTGCTGACTCAAGAAGGACCTAAACACAACAACCCATTCCAATATGACGAAATAAATTTTTTTTGTTTCCCCACAACTAGTGTTCTCATGTACCGTGTCGAAAAATAGGTTATCAGAGTCCTAGTGTATGAATAAGTCCTTCCACCACACCAACACTGAAGTCCCCGGAATAAAATCCGAACTCGAAGAACATAACATGGTTTACCCTAACCTACCTCATATAATCTCGATCCTAATGTATAATTGGCCACTTATTATACCACTAAATCAAGACTCATCATAATGGGGCACATTCCGTGACTCGCCGAGCCCACCTCCAATAGGCCAGGGGCTAGTGACTAGCACCGAGTAGACATGTCACTAACATGGGAAACATTTCCTAACAACTTGTACATATATAAACATCTCCAATCCAAAGAATATTGAAATGTAAAAACTACAAAGGGAAAAATGCATGCATACTACTAAACCCAAACAAAAAACTAAAATGGAATGTAAAGTGTAGAAAAGTAAACTGATCCATAATATTAGCCCACCAAGAGAAAGTGTCTTTCAACTACAAAGTCAAACCTGTATGAAACCATGATTGGTAGAGGGACTACTGATTGAAGCTATAGTAACACCTCAACATATATGAAACATAAAAAGCCCTATCTAGTCTTGGTCTTCCTTAGATCTGTCAAAAAGCTTCTCGTCTTTATAATACACGACACGTTTCGAAATAGCCCGTATAGGGGTGAGTATAAAAATACTCAGTAAGACACCCTGAAAACCACAAGAAATACCTAATGTAAATTTACAATCAGCTCTACCAAGTATATTCCTACAATACATATAATAAGAACATATCCAAATATACTCGAAACCCAGACCCATTGACTAGAGGTAAGTCCCAATGACTAAAAACCTACCATAGGTATTTATTCTGATGATTCCCCAAAGCCCTTATTTGGGATAACTCACTCTTGATTCTAATAGCCCTCCCAATGTCAATCTGATAAGTGTTATTTTTCTGGATCCTTCATGAGAGAGATAAATTGATACATCTACAGAGAGAGTACAATACAGTCGCTTTAGAGGAACCAACTCCATGAGTGGGGAAGATCACGATACATAGATGAGGGTCACTGCCAGAGCCATGATGTATACCACAACTCATCTAGATTCAAATTTTAAGTAGAGGACCAATGTACGGTAGGATTGGTCGTGTTGATATCCTAACTCTACCTACAGAATAAGAATGGATAGATGATCATTCTTCAGGCCTCTCGATGGGGAATACATACTCTATTTAGAAAGTCCTGCTAAAGGGGGTCATACTCTTGTGGATATGAAATGATACCCACAGTCCTTTAGGGGAAGAATCAAGGGGGAACCAAACCAAACAAGTCATGTCCAAGATATGATGGATAAAAAGATCAAGCATGTAGAAAAGAGTACGTGCATTATTGAAGTGTCACACACCATGTACCATGACCCATGATACTACCCATGTATAATGACCCATGTCATAATAACATGTCATGTAGGAAAAGGTGTACATGGTGAGTAGAGGGGATCACACACCATGTCCAAATATTCATGGTGCACTCCATATATGATGGCCATACGCCAATACACGACTATAACCCATGTTCACCTTCTCATGTACTAGCACATGGGGTAGCCCATGTATCTAGTTGGGGTATAGCTATGTGGGGGAGTATATGCCTTGTAATCCACCCCATGTCTATTTATCCTTCGAGATACATGCCATGATTCAATTAAGGTCCCACATGCTGTGTGAAATCTGTCACATGCCATTTTCGACCTTTCTTTTTCCCAAAACCCTAGCTACCTCTAGACTTGTTCCATACACTATGAATTCCTTTGTACATGCCGTATTCATCGGGATTTTACTGAATCACTGTTCTTCCTCCAGCACTTAAATTGATCTTTTGGTGTTCGATCAAATGATATGGTCACATTGAAATTTGTGATCCAGGGTTGTGTCATCTTGCAACACCGATTTTGTATGTTTTAGGACTTCAATTGGCTCTAAAAACTATTCCTGATCATCCACATAAAGAACGATCGATAGAACAATAGGATGGATCCCAAATTTGGGAAGTATGTGTCCTTCAATATGGTGGTGCTCAATCCTTTGACCCTAGATTCATTTGACCCGAAATCTTCTCCAGACGTGGATCTTGAGAATACCCCTGAATAATCTATGTTGCAGGATTCTTCTCATGCATCAAGAACTCATTTGTTTGATGGGATATGGGGATAATCATTTTCGTTCTACCGTAGGTTGAATAATAATGGGGATATGAAATTTTCAAAATATTCTCATTGAATTATCATTGTCCAACCCAACGATTATAAGATATCTGTTATTATGAACTTTATTTGAACGCTAAGGATCAAAAATTAATTCTAAATGATATTTGGAATAAAATCTAGGAGTTTTGGGGATTTGATGTATGGTGGATGGCTTTTCATGGGAGGGATTCCATCCATACTGTGTTTTCTTTTACTGATCATAAATCCATATCACGAGTATATTTTTTCATCAACTTGAAACCTGAATTTCGCAAAATAAATGATTGGGACCCCAATTTCAAACCTATGAATTACAATAATTATGTTACCCAAATATGGAATCAAATCCAAGGCTTGTGTTGATTTTTTTCACCAACAGATTCTTTTTGAAATTGCCCCTCTAGTGGGTGTTCTGATCTAGATGGTTAAAGAGACTAAAATGGATAGATATGGATATTTATCTAGGTTTAAAGTTGATGTTGATCCTAGATACCTTATTATAATTTAAATTATTCATTCATCCAATGATTTTAGATTTAAATTGCCTACTGAATTTGAATATGTTCCTAAATTTTGCAACGGATATTAAAAAATTTGGCATTATTATGAGAATTAGTTTACGAAAATGACTTATTTCCATCATGGGAAGAAATGAAACCTAACTAAAAGGGTTAATATGATGTTTATAATGAAAAATTATATGTTGTACCCTTAGGTATCCATTGGTATAGATGCGATCATGAAGACCAATGGAATAGACACACACCTTCAAGGGTGTGGAGAAGATAGATCTACCACAAAAACATTTGGTAATTGTTGAAAAAATGGTCCACATTACTTATAAGGATATATATGCCTATATTATAATGGTTAGTATTGATTGGAGGTCTGATGGAATAATATGAATATTTTTAGATATTTATGCACCATCGTTGTAGGAATTGGTGTAGGAGAATGTGCATGGTCAAGGGCAAGGGGAGTGTGACCTGTAAGATTTTGATATTCCCACACTTGTTAGGGAGAATGGTAAATAGTTGGCTAAGAGATTTTCAGAACATCTGATACCATAAGATAAATCATCACCAGTCAGTGGAAAAAAGTTGTTGATAATAAGTGTTTTCTAGTGGTTTACCCAAGAGTCCAAATTTTAATTAAACTGCACAACCTACTTCTGAGTCCCTAACGAGTTCACATTGTCAGAACAAGGTGATCATGGGATCTTATTCTCAAAAAAGAGAACCATCAAGGATTTTTATTGATAAATCAGCTGATTCGAGTAAGGAATATGGGTTTAAGGAACTATAACTATCCCCTTGGAAACCCAATGCATTTGAGTACCAAACTTAGTTTTTTTAGTTTTCACCCGCTCATATCCATATTCAAACTGATATGATAAATGGGGAGGGTTCCACTACTAGAGTGATATATGGTCCTATTAAATTTACTTTTCTTGACATTTTAAGTTGATCTAATTTTAGATATTCTTTTTCTGAAGAATTTGGAAACATCAATGAAACCTATTAAGTTGAAGGTAAATGCATTTATATTGACAATTAATGGAGATATTTTGAGCCTCATGAGAGGATGATCATACTTTTTGCATGGATGAACTGTATGATACATTGGTATCCCCTTAGATGTGGAAGAGAATCAGAAAGCCAAAGGGTTGGGGAGGCTCTTGAGGAAGTGGAGACATGCATAAAAGAGGATGCCTAAGTGATCTTTTGTTTTTGTGGGATCTATTTGCTCACTTTATTTTCCAAACCATTCAATTCTGATTTATATGTGCAATATTTTTTAATAAAAAATTTTATAGGACCATGTATTTGGATCCATAGTTCTCACCATTTATAGTTTATAATCAATAGTTTTTATTGAAAATTATTATAAAAAAATATAAATGAAAATTTTCTTTCAAATTTTCTTTTTAATGTTTTAGAAGATTTATTTTCATGTAATAAATTTTAATTTAATGTTGTTATAGGCTAAGTGATACATTTCAATTTAAATTCCCTATAAACTAATAGTTAAATTTCAAGTATAGTTTTACTTTTTATTATAAAATTGTCATATAAAATGTTATATAATATAATACAAACATATTTTACATGTATTAAGTGATTATATAAAAAAAATATAAGAAATATTATCCAATTAATATAAATTTACATTTATAATAGGATATATAAGGAAACATTTATTATTGGACAGAGAGTGCTTTGACAACATTGGAAAAATAAAAATTACTTTCTTCGAGATAATATTTAAGATATGATAAGTCCATGCTTCAAATTATGAATAAGTATAATGGATAATAAATTATTTTTATGTATATTTTTTACCTATAAAGTTATATAACAAGTAGATTACCCTAAATCCTAACAATCGTATTCCTATGGTTAGAAATGTAAAATTTTTTATCCTGAAATAAATTTGAATGAATAATATTATGAATGGTTTTAGATTATTTTTTTAATAATAAATTATATTCATTTCCTTTTTATTAATATTAGAAATAAAATTATTAAACAAGACGTGTATTCATTGTTGATATAGTGCTTGTGTAAATAGGGGGAAAGTAAAAAATAGAGGTTTTAAAATATTTAAAACGACATTGATGGGTTGAGACGTGTTGTATCAATATTTTTGTGGATTCAAATTTCAAAAAATAATTTATTTAAATTTTTAAATATTAATTCCATATTTATCTATATATTTTAAATGTCAAATCAAATGAATAACCATAAAAATGACTTTAAATGATTTTTAATACTAAAAATTATTTATCAATATATAAAAAATCATAAAGAAATTATAAATAATTAATTTGGGGTTTGTTATAGGATATTATTTCATCTATTATTCAATTTTTTTTTACCAAAATTAAATTTTAACATTACATTATTTACCATTAAATATTGACTATTTTCAATAATGAAACTGTTTTTTCCGATAAAAGGGGACTCAATAGAACCATGCTAAAATACACTTTTTTTTTCAATTTCATACCCATATTATTTATAAAAACATTAAAAAACGTAATTTTTCTATGTCCACATGTTTCAATCATAACCAAATATCGCTTCTATGAAGGCTTAAAATTCAATATAAGGAAGAAGATCCCAAGAGCAATGTAAGGCTTCTAAACTCAATTTTTTCCTTTTTTATTTGAAACTACTAATACATAAAACTATTTAAACAATCCAATTATTTTTATTTAATTATTAAAATAATATTTTTTAACTCTCTTTTTTTTTTCATTACATATTTATTACTCTTCCTATCTCAAGGAAACATTTAAAAGGCCGTTACTATTTCAAAATAAATGTTTATAAGAAATTATCATTTTCATTTCAATTTTCCTATTAATTTTATCAATAAAATAAGTTATAATTAAAAGTTACAATAAGTAAATAGTTTAATTATAAAATAATTTTTTTATTAAAATAAAATATTTATTGGGGTTTCACATCATTTAAACTGTTTATGAAAGCATCTCTCACCTTGGTGGTTATACTCTACCTTAGTGAATGATGATGTTTTCATAAACAGATATATCTCACTTATATTTTAAAATATTGATTTTAGGATTTAATATATTGTTAATATTCAAGTATGTTTATGATTATAATTCTTTATTAGTAAAATAACCATAAAAAAATCAATTTGAATAAGACAATCATACACACTCTTAATCGTCAAAAATAAGAATATCGAGGAAGATTCTTTGAATGGTAACTATTTCAGGAAATTTTGAAATATTTTTTTTTGGAATGAAATAGAACATATTCATTCACACTTTAGGTGATTATATAACTATTATACAAGGATATTTGATCCATAAAATTACACCCAAAAAATTTGTTAATTACTGATCGAGCATTCTTAAAATCCCTGATGCAAGAACAATTAGAAAGAAACATATAATAAATAATAAAAAATGTATAAAAATAAATAATAATAAGTGAATTAAAATCGTAAAGGTTTATAAAAATATACATAATTAATTTATTTTTATTATTTAGAATTTTAAAAGATATTTAAATTGAGTCAAGACTCAATACAAAGAGATGTTTGCCTCAATTTTCTTTCATTAGAAATCTTATAAAATAAACATTAATATTATTGTATTATGTATATATATTCCCATGAATTAATTTTTTCAAATATTATATTCAATTCACAATAATCATAATTACCATTCAATTATTCTAGTATCATTTAATTTGACTCATAATTTACCAAGCTCATAATTGGGTTTTATTTTAAATCATTACATTAAATATTTTGAAGCCTTTATCTAAAATCAGTATATATTATTAAAAATAATTTTCATTGTCATATTTTTATTTGTATTTATAGGTATTATATTTCTTAATTTTAATTTATTCCCAAAATGTTTTTGGATAATATGTTATTTTAATGTAATTTTTTATAAATGATCATAAATGTAATTTGTTACCTTTTCAAAATATATGTTTATTTGAGTATATTTTATTATATAGTGAAATGAATGATTATATTTATTTTTAATATGTTTTGTTTTTTAAGATTCATTATATGATGAAGGAGATTAGGATATCACCCCCTAATGAATTTGGAAATGATTTATTTCCTAGATAAATTATGTTATAAGTAACCAAATGAGTAAGAATATTCAATGGGTGGTAATGAAATTGATATTATTGGATACCTTAATTATTATTTTATAACTTTATAATTTATTATTAATTTGTTTTATGTCATTCAATGATTAAATATGTTTAATTTATGAGTTAATTTGGGTTTGATAAATTTCATATTTTCAAATATTTTACTTGGTAATTAATTGATCTAAAAGCCATTATTTTATAATTTTATAGATACTTATCACATTTTATATTTTTATGAATAATTAATATCAATTATAGAAATTTATTAATTCATTATTTTTGAGTATTATTATTCATTATTTGAATAATTTGAATATATATATATATATATATGAAAAAATTGGAATTTATGGTGAATTGGTTATTTGAGGTGTTTTTAATGTTTTAATAAATTATAGAATAAATAATTAATTTCATACATTAATATGAGATTTTATTTATTTTAGGTAAAGGAAAAATGTATGTGTCCTTGTGCATAATAATTTCTGATCCTTTTTATAGGAGGATAAGAATTTAAAATGTCCCAGATGTATTTATGTCCATACATAAGAGCCATTGTGGGGTAGTGGGATGAAATTTGGAGAACTGTTCATAAGAGTAAATGTAATCCTGAGGATACCTTGAGTATATGAAATTCATCTCCTTTACTACTGAATAAAAATAATAAGTCTCCATGTAATACAAAAGAGTAATTTTGGACACATAAATCACGACTCTTCTTATGTATATGGATATGTGAAATTGAGATAGATTTATTTAAAAATTATTTTGTTGGTGCATAAAAGTAAAACCTGTGGCCCATAGTGATACATTAGATTCATTTACTCATACCTAGAGGATAAAATTCTAATGCACAAGAGTCATTTACAATGATGTTTAAAGGTCTCATCCTATATAAAATATGAAAAAATAGTGGACCATGTTGTGGGATTTTGAAACACATAATTGTGATTATTTTCAATAGTTTATTAATACTGCTAATTTGAATAATTCCATGTCATGTTGTATGAAGCCATAATATGAAGTTTTCTATTTTGACACAAATATTTCATCACTGTTTGGGCTATCATACATCTTCTTATCCATTTAAAATAGTTTATCCACATTTATATAACCCATTTATTCATTTAAAAATAAGATATAAATCTTAATATGATATGAGGATTATATGAAATAATTAAATCTTGATCCTAAATAGTAAATCGACATGGAAAATTTCTACAATTTTTATCTTGTATAAGAGTATTAATCCAAGAATGTCGATCATACATAAAAAATTATGGCGGTAATTTATTAATATATAATGGACAGTTCCCATGAATTTATAAAATTTAGTTGATAATAATTTTTCATATTTCTCTTTAAATTATTCTCCATTCTCCAGAGAGCAATATTTTCTTAACTAATAATTCAATTTTTTGCAGACAGTAGTTATGGTTTTAAATTTCTTCTATAATAATTATATGTTCATAAATATATTAGTTCTCTCAATATGTCTCCCTCCCCATCTCTCTCACTGTATTCTATAATTATCTCTTTCCAATTTTTGTCAGAATAATTATTATATCTGTAATAATGGAGAAGTAACCATTATCATTTTTTACGGGAGGGAGCACTAGCTGTTTTGTTTTTTTATTATGTTTTAATGGTTCTCTTCACTCTATTATGTCAATTCAGGAGTAGTTAAATTTATTTTCTATGTGGTTTCCTTGATTACCTTAATGATATTTTTTTTCATCAGTTCACTATTTAATTCATTCATACTATAGATATTAAGATAGGTAGATTAGTTCAGTAAAGTGGTCTCTTAGTATAATTCAAGATGAGATGATACCTTTGTTTAGATTCCTAAGTATAGGGTAATTAGTATTCAAATAATTGAGTGTTTAATGATATGTATTGATATCTACATCAAATAGAGTAATGAGAAATATATTTTAAACAAGAATGATTTGTCTAACTATGAAATTTGAAGGACATTAGTATGTTATTTATTGATAACATTGTTTCTTTTTTCAACATTTTTATGATTAGTATTTTCATATATATATATATCATAAATATTTTATAAAACCTCTAGAATAATATTAGTTTCTTTTGGTAGTATAATTTAGTTTTATATAAATAGTGGTAATAAGTGAATAATGTTGTGTAAGAGGGTTTCTTGGAAGATAAACTCGAGGGTGTTCACAATGTTAAAGTCCTAGTTAAAAAAGAATTTATTGACTTTGTTTCTATGAAGAAACCCTAGAATAAATCCTAAACCATTTTTGTAGAAGAAATAAACATTCAAACACTATTTCACATAATAATACATTATTAAATATGAAAATTTTAAAAATAATAAAACCAACAATATTCAATATCCTTCTCTTATAATTTTTGGGTTAATTATGGATTTTTATAGTGATTAATTTTTATTAGATTGTTTTCCAATAGATCAATGTTTATTGTAGGGATAAATAATTACAGGCATAGGTGAATTTGAAATACTAAATTATTTAAGAAGTAAGTAAATAAGTGGATTTTCATTGCACATAATTTAGGTAAATAAAATATTAGAGATTGAAATGGTAATAAAAAAATTTAAAATAAGTTAATATTTTTCCTATCACATTATTAGTTGATGAAGCCAAGGGGGGCATGGGTAAACTATTTGAACATGAAATACCAAATCGTACTCAACTATTACATGAATATTGTTTGTATGATTATATTTTAACTAATAAGAATTTCTAAGACCAACATGTTTTAAATAAATTCTGAAATATTTTTTAGTAGTAAAATTTAAAGTAATTATAGTATCTCAGAAAATAAAAATTAACATTGTTTTACATATCTCTATCCAGATAAGTAGTAACCACTAATGTGATGGGATTTGAAAAAGAGTAAAAGGAGATTGAAAATCTATCTCCTAGTCAGACTACTAAACACATATTGTCTTTTCAAAAATAAAAATAAATTCATTGAGCTAATACATAAAGATAATATTTTATTAAAATAATTTATATATGATTTTTATAAAATGAATTGACAATTACATTCAACTATTTTAAATTTTAACATTTTTTCAACTTATGAATTACCTTGGAGGATTAATAATATGAATATAATATTTTTTTAAAAATGATTCCCCCTATATCAATTTAAATATTTAGAGGGAGTAAATGTTGATTTCTAAATTTCGATTTTTGAAGAAAGAGTGTTACAATATTTTCACCTTGAAATAGAATATTTTAATATTGATTATGTTTATTTAAATTCTTTTCAAGTTCAAATATTTATTTATTTCCCATTAGATAATATTATTAATAAAAATATATATGAGATGGCCATTTAACTTAATGAAGTTACAAATAATGTTCACCTTGAATCTCATGTGCCCAAGTATTGTATAAATATTTCTCATTTCTCAACTTAAGAGTTTACTAATATTTTACTATATTAATACATTTAAACTTTTATTTAGAATATTGTGGCCTACCATGAGATCTCTAAATTACAATTTTTCAATTTTTCAAAATTTTTATAGTTTATGAATGTGTTCAATATGATCTAGGTAGCATTTTGAAAGCCTCAATTTTTCATTAATATTATTTATTAACCTACTATTTTATGAGAAATTTATATTAATATTATAGGAGCTAAAACTGCATTTTCTAGGAATCCATATTATAATTGTCAATTCATTTCCAACCTGGTCAAATAGTAAATTCATGTTTTTTTGAATTCTTGTGTGAGGGAGGGTATTTTGTGAGTAAAAGTGTTACCTTATTTGTATTTATTTTGATGAGAAACATCAATTATGGGAGGATTTATTTAAGGGAAAAATTTTCTTAAATGTTTGGTAAGGGAGTTCACAAAAGAAGTTGAAGGTCAATGATTTATTTTTTCCCCAAAGGAAACATTTGTCATTGAAAGTGAAAATTAAGAAATCAGAATACAACCCTTGTAGATATTAGAGTAGAGAAGAAAAAAAATAAAAAATTAAAACTAATGAAATTATAATGAGTGAATATGTTAAGAAAAATAAAGTTCTTTTTTGAGGTGAATTGTCTCTAAGGGGATGTATGAGATTACTATTCCTGGGGAAAAATAAGAAATCATCTATTTTTATTCACTTTGAGCAAATCCTTTTCATATGGATCTTTTTGTATACTATTAAAACTAAAAAACCCTTATCCATATAACAACTAATGAAAATTACCCATAAATGATATACTACTATTACTTTATGAATTAACACTTTTTGGAAGGTAGATGCCAATAGAGATCTTGCATTTTCTTTAGAATGAGAAAAATGTCATTTAAATTTACTTGAGGGGAAATAAAGACAATGATGATTTGGTGTTCATGATTAGAACATATAATTAATATATTCTTATGAATGATATTGAATTAAGTTGTTGGAATTGTTATTTTTTAAATCATTTCATGTGAAAAAATGTGATAATTTAGTGGTGTTTCCATTAATATCTTTAGTTGTTTGAGTTGAACTTGATATTAGATGGTTGAAAAAGAGTGTAATGATTAGATTTTGTGGATTAAAAAAATATAAAATTTTCATATATTTTTCATGTCAATTAACTAATTTGATCCCTATCATTTTTTCATTTTATGGGTAATCATCACTTTTTTGGGGATTAAAAATAATTTATTGTTATTTGTGAAAATGGCTTAATAATTCTTTTAAACTATTTTCATTAATTTTTTGGAATTATTTGGAAATCCAAAAAATTGATTTTGTAACATCTATAATATTCAAAGAATTTCTATTATAAGAGATTCTAATGTTTTAATTTACTAGGGATTAATTTTAAAATGTACTAAATTAATCCATTTTTTAATGTTTTACTAGTAATGAGAATATATATGAGTTATCGTAATCAATATGTAATTTTCATTTTGATATAGGGAGAATAATTTGAAAAGTTCTCACAAGAATAAAGTTAACCATATACATGCATAAGTGTCATTGTTGAGTGGTGGATTATCAATTTTGGAAAAGGAGACATAATCATAAAAGTTACCTTGTGACAAATTTGAGTTTGTATATTCCATGTCCATTACCGTTCAAGTGGAAATATTAGCCTCCATTAAATATGTATGAGTGATTATTTAATATTTTCCCAATATTACTTTTAAAATCATGGATATATAAAATTTAATTATAGATACATGAAAATAATTCAGCTACTACATAAAAGTAAAACAAAAGTAGACAATGATAAATTAGATTAATAGAAGTAACTATGTGGTTTATAATCAAATGTATAAAATTCATTTTTAGTGATGCATGATGAACTCATTCTTTGTAATTTCTTTAGAAATAGTGGACCATGCCAGGTAAAGTTATCCACAATTTGAATTTTCTTTTTTAAGATTCTGTCCTAATGTAAATTTGGATGTAAAGTGATAGGTATTGTCTTTAAAATGAATACAATAATGATAATGATATATTAAATAAATGTTTAATGTTTCATTGGGAACCCCCTTGGGAAGAAATGACTTCTTTATTTCTAATATCATTATTTTCTATAACATTTTAATATTAATTGTTATTATTCATATATAAATATATCAATTACTTTCATAAAATCCCCATTATATTTGTATTTATTTTTGGTAGTCTATTTTAGTTTAATATGAATAGTGATAATAGGAGAATAATATTAGATGAGTTTTCCCCACAAGATTTCAACTTTAGGGTATGCATTATATAGAAATATTAGGTAAATAATAATCGTTTTGTTAGGATTATATAAAAAAACAAAGAATCCGGTTTTATACAAGTCTAAAGTTTATTATTTAAAGGAGAAACATTTTCATGAGTTTTCAAATATTTCGAAGGCCCGATGGGTTGTCATTCATATCAAAATATTTACCGATCTTCATATGTTCATCGAAATTTTTAAAATGATTATACATGTTTTATGGATGATTGAGAGCAATAAAATTTCAATGTTCTAGTTATGGAGATTTTTATAATAAGAATAAACTATATTAGTAAAAGAATTTTTTTTGTAGAAAAAATGTATACTGAGTTAAATTATAAGTATTATCAGTCATGTTTCTTCATAATTCACAAAAAATATAAACATAAAAGTTCATGGTAAAGTATGAAATGAAAATTTTTATCTAAATAATGTAATTATGGGTCAGTTATGTTCATGTATTCAATGTTAATATTATATCATTGTGTAGTTAAATTTAGAGGCATGGATGTTATTTTTTAGGTTAATTTTAGAGTTATAGATTCCATTAAGGGTGAATAAATTTTAATGTTTTCATATATTAAAAGGCATAAATACCATTTGTAAATAATATTTGATGTCATTTTATGGAGATTAATGTTATTTTGGGATACTGTTATTGTAATTTTTAGATGAATACATGATTAATTTATATATAACACATAGAGTTGCTAAATGATTTGATGTTCATGTAATTAAAGTTATTTGGGACAATGGGTTATATGATTTTGAGAATTTAAGGTGGGTAATGAAAATAACCATATAGATTGATCTGTGATTTGTTGAAAATGTGATAAAAGTAAAATTTTAAATTTTTTTATTTTTTTGGGGATACAATAAGGTTAAGGTACATATAATTTATTTTAAAGTATGTGATTTTATGTCATAATGGTTAATATTAATTATTGTATAATGACTGGGTTAATTTTTTGGATTTTATGTATTTGATGTATAAATATTATTATTATGGTATAGTGTAAAGATGATTAATTTTATTTGAGGATAAAAATATAGATTTATTATGAGGAAAATGTTTGGAAGTTTTTCAATTAAGTTCAATTATTTATAATGATTATGTGAGGATTAATTATTTAAAAAACAATACAAATATAGGTTGAACTGTTTTTTTATAATGAATGTTTCTATGGTTAATTTATTATAGAATTTATTTTTCATAGAATTTCATATTCATATTTTGTGGGGTATTATATTTACTAACACTAACCATTTCTGTTTTATGTAAATGGATATAAATATGAAGGAATTTTTTTTCATAAAATAATTAATACAAATATTTCTATATTTTAATGTATCTCATGATCCATTGACATTTTTTCCTTCATCCATGAAAAATTCATCTTTGGAATTAATTGTATGGAATATGAATGGAATTAGTCATAGAACCCAATAAAAACACCAAACTGAATAATAAAATTGCACTTATGGAATGTAAATAAATAATATAATCCTACATTATCATAATAGTTATATATATAGTAAAATTATTTTTCAAATAATGAAAAATAATGATAAATATATTTAGGCATATTAATAATGTGTAATTTATATATTTCAATAAAATATAAATATAATTTGATGTATATATTAAGACATACTCATTTTGGTGAGAACAATTTAAAATTGTGAGGAAACCGTTTCTTGATTGTGGAAAACACATATAGAGTCTATGCTCTAGAACCCAATATCTATTAATTTCATTAAAGGTACATTTAAATATTTTAGTATTATTAAAATATATTATATTATATTTTTATTTTTTTAGAATTATTTTTATTTAATCATAACCTAGAATATTTATTTCACTGATAAGGTCATAGTAGTTCCCCCTCTATGATGAGAACCCTAAAATTCGATGATTATATTATTAAATATATTTATATGATTAGATGATATTCTATGATGGAATGAAAATAATATGTAATGTATTGTTTGAGTAGTTATAAAAATATAAGACTTATTCCCATGAAGTTATCATTTTTTAGTCTCTATGATGAGAGAATATGAGAATTAAATCTCCTAAAAAAATTCTAATTGTTTATTTGTCATTAGATATTTCATTATGTGAACATGTGTAATGGTTTTTAGACTTTATGTTTATTATTAATGCATGTCAAGACTCACACACATTTATTTATTTCATAAAACATAATGATATAGTTCATAGAGACGTTGATTATTTTGGCTGCATCATGAGTAATTTTTTATATACTAATAAGTTAAGGTAGGATTTTCCCTTCCTTATTTATAGAATTTAATATCTCAGTACTTTGATTGAAATAGAACCATCACATTAAATTCAAGGGACACAGTGGAATGACAATTTAATTTCAGGAAGTCAAACAAAGTAATATCAAGAGCATAGGTTGAGGAAATGTGTGTGCAGCCTCCCTATGAGATATTATGATAAAGTTATTAAGTTTAAAAGTGAATATTAATATGTTGTTAATTTTATTTTAAAATGATTTTTTTCTCCTCACTGTCCTGACCAATTTATAGAAAATATTGTTGGACTTCAGGCAATACCTTCAAATTTCTAGGAGAAAAAATCCTATAGTTTCACACTCTCTATTTTTTCGTTGTTCCCAATAAAACTATAAAAAAATTTAGCAATTTTATTGAATACATTTCTCAGTATAGAGGAATAATTTTATTGAGTATTAAATTACCAACAAAATAGAATAAATATTTATTTCAAGGTAAGATTTAAATTATGTGGATATATAATGCATATATATATATATTGGATGAATAAATCTTCAATTAAATATTTATTTGGTTATTTTATAAATTCAAATGAAGATGAAACATGCCAAGAACATGTCTAAAGAGATATATTAATTTAAATGATAGAAAAATAATATTTATCATTTCTCTTTTCATATCAAAATATAAAAATAATAAAAAATAATTATTATATGGATTGGGATAAGATAAGGTTTATTATATTATTTTTTGGTTATTGTGTAAATAAATAATATTTTTACCTTACCCAGAACTCCATAAATAGATGGATATATCTATTGTGTAAGGCTGAAGAAATTTGATAATCCTTATGCATAATGAATTCTAAAGCTGGATCACGATGAAAGAACACTCTAGATATTCACTTTCATCCTCCACTATCTAAATAATAAGATTAAAATAGAGATTATTCAGGTTTTATGGAACTATCATAGTGATGAAAAAAATATATCAAGATGATTGATCCACAATCCTAGAACTTGAGTTCCCATTGATATTGTTTAAGGATTAAAGGACCATGTGTGGATATATGCTAGATGGGATCTATATTGGTTCCTCTCTATAAAATTACTATTGACCAAAGTGGGTTTAATATAGTAGAAAATATCATCAATGAAATATCTTATGTTGTTTTTTATCTATAATCTATTATAATCATCTATAAATTTTTTCATAAAAAATTATTTCTTGGTTTCATCCATTTTTTTTCAAAAAGAAATGAATTTTTTTATTAGTCATGCTTTTTATATCTTTCACAATTTTTGAATGATCCATGAAATCGAAAAAATTATATAATGGATTTGTTCACAAAAGGTCAATCTATTGTGTCTAGAACCATAAAGTTGTATCATTAGGGTCTTGTTTAAAATTTTAATTTTTTATTTGTTTATTGATCGATTATTCACTAGAGTGGTACGATTTTTCACCTCAGGTTTATTCATTTTTTAATAAAATGTATGTTAAAATTTATTTAGAATTATTAATTATCTTCACTTTAAGTTCAATAATTTCTTAAAGGACTAAGAATAAATAAATAATGATTTGTGATACCTTTGGTTAGTTCCCTGAATTATGGCCGGTTGACCAGGTTACATGACTATTAGTCTGAGTACATATCACATACCCTAGTGCACTGCACATAGAAGTGTCTTAGAATTCAAGATGCACCATGAAGTAATAAAAATGGGCATTTATTGTGAATGATATGTTTTCAGTGAAATTTTAAGGCCCAATTTTTTAGACTATAGAACATGTTGATATAATAAATGACCTATAGTCTCCATAATTTAGTGGTGAAATTCATGCTAACTATGTGTCCAAATAGATTTTTTCACACAATGTGAGATTGACATCATTTATAATTAATGAGACACATAGAATGATTCTAGATTACATATGGTGCGGCTAATTAATTACCACATTCAAAGTACATGGTGGCTTAACCAGTAGTTTATGTAGACACCTGGCATGTATACCCCAAAAATGTATCTCATTAATACATGCCATGTAATTCTTCTGACAAATAGGTTAAGGACCAAGGTGTTTATCTGAGAAACAAAAAAAATAGAGGAACATGGATTGTAGCTATTTAGTGTATACAATGTTTTATACCAATAAAGAGTAGAATTATATTCCATTACAAAATTTATTAATTATAGCATAAATACCTAATTACATTTTCAGAATTATACATGTCCACTTTATAATAAATTTTTGAAGAATTATAAAATGCTTAATTAATTTCAAGTAATTATATATAATTATTTATAATTGTTTCTATTTTCAATAAATATATTTATAATGTATATTTCCAAGATACTTTATATGTTAATTAATATAAATAGATGAATAAATTAAATAATGAATTAATTGAAATAATTCAAGCATGTTTATTTTAATAATAGAGAATTAATTGAAGTGAATTATAGCCAGTGTAATTTTTTATGTTCATTGCTTTTGAATTACCATTTAAGATATTTGAGAAAACTGTGTATGTGTTTTTTATTTAATTTTATTTTATTTCATGTGTTTTAAAACTAGTTTTCATTAAAATAAATTTGATGTACTATGTTTCATTACTATGAATTTTATTATATAAGACCTGTGTATCCAAGGATGTTTTTTATAAATTTAATTAAAAAACATTTTTTCTCCTCAATTATGCATATATTATAAATGTATTTCATTAAATGACTATCCCAAGGTACATGGAGGTGGTTCTAGACATACCTTCATGAAACAAACCTAGGTGTTTCACTGGTGGATTGGTGGACTTCTACAACTCATACTAACACTGGTAAAAGGAAATTTTCCATAAGGGCATAGGATAAACTATTAGAAGTTAAATAAATCAATGATTAGTTAATTTCATGATTTATTTGTTTGTTTTTTTATAGCTTATGTATGATTTATTTTATCGATGCAATACCATAGTCATAAAAATAAAGGTACTAATATTCAATGCTAGAATTTAAATAAATGGAATATGAATACATGTTTTATTGAAACATAGTTAATCACATATGTAAAATCCAATTAATATTAACAATACTTGTAGAAGATAAAAAGATGGAAAATTTTACATATAATAAAACAAAATTGCTCAATTTTATTTTAGGAAATTACATCTTCTATCAACTAAATTAAAATGAAACTATAGTTAATGTGTCTATTCAATCCATTTTAGGTGAAATTTTAATAATTAGGTATTATTTAATATGATAATTGGTCCAATTAACTATAATTTTATTAAATTTAATGGACACAATTTGTTCAATTAAAATTTAGAGTCAATTATTGAGGAAATACCATATAGGATTTTTGGATTTGGGAGTCCGGTCAATGATTTACGGAGTTTCTAGTTTGTAGTTGGTAGAACCAAACACCTAAATACATTCTTATGGTTTTGATGGATATAGAATGGATCATAATAAAGACAAATATGGTCAATTTCCACTATAATTTTGTGAGTGATGGTACATTTTGAGTACAATGGTGTGATTCATTGAGACAAGAAAAAATAGTGACTGAATTAATAAAATTTAAATTATCTTTATGTCTCACTAAAATTTTTATAAAGTAATGTACTAATAATATTCTATTTTATTATTATATAATAATGAAAAAATAGATCAACCACATAAAACCTATGATCGATGTGAGAGAATGATTATCTCATAAATGGAAGTAAATTTATAGAATGGTTCAGATGAATATGAGTTGTGTTACACCATGCACTAAAATCTTATGTTATAGAATACACACTTTATGATCCTCATACAAAGGTGGATATATCATAAGTGTTAACTTTATTTTGTAAACACATGACTAATGTAATATAAGTTCAATGTATAATTATTTCATTTATTTTGAATGAACTCAGGATGTCGCAAGAAGAGATATATTCATATAGAATGTTCTAGTATTTTCATGGATATTTCTAAAGGAAAAACATACATGAATGGTTTTATATATCCAAGGAGATAATTTTGGGAGATCATAGAGATGGTGAATCATCTTGGACTCACAGAGTCAAACTCGTTGTCTATATTAACCGCCTAGTCGATGTAGAGTTTAAAATACCAAAAAAACATTACCCTAATATCATTATTGAATCAAATCCTTTGAGATTATACATGTCTGTTGTTAATTACAATATGAAAAAACTAGATAAGTACCTTAAAGATCTTATCAGACTTCTTGAGCATGTTGAAACAGACATGATGTGTAAAAATCCTTCTATACTTATGGTGACGAAAAGTAATTATCAAGAATACAACCCTAAATAAAAATATTATTTACAACTCCCTTTATAAGAAGGGAATGACCAAGGGATAGGTTAGTGGACATGATTCTATCTATTTCTCAATAAAAAATATGGAAAATTAGATGAAAAATTACACCTAGTAAGATAAGTAAGGGGAATATTTTGATGTGATTTCAATCGAATTCAACTTAATTTTCCATATAAACATGGTATTTGATATATAATATATTTCTTAAAAATGTACTCAAATAGAGGAACCTTGTAGATAAAACAATATTTCATAGGGTGAGGAAGATCTATAAGAATCCAATAGTTCGAAACTTTTTATTCTGTCTATTAGGGACTACCCCCTCACATTATTGATGTGAATGATCTTGGTATCAAAATAATATCATTATATACCATATATTTCCAAAAATTAATATTATCACATGTAGAATTGATATATAAGGATTTATTTTCATATTTGGGAATAAATGTTTCTTCTTTTAAAAAGATAACATTTTTATGGTAAGGTACAATTAAATAATGGTGTTTATTTGTTGGATTAAAATAACCATGTAATGAAAATTTATAATGAAGATTTTTTCACTTGATTCAAACAATAAAATAACGAGGAATAACATTATAGGTTATGTAAATGAAACGTTTTTAACAAAATTACACTTAGAACAATATTTGGATTCATTTTAACAAAAACCACTTAGTGTATACCAAAATTGTTTACAAGATAAAATGAACAAAGAATCATTTAGTGGAAAAGTTGAAAGGGAAATGAGATTCTTGAATCAGTTCATATCAATGTGTGCATGATTTTTCCAGTTGAATCATGTGGTTGGTAATCATATGTCATAAGTTTTTCTACTAATTTATTTATTTATATGGATATATATAAATATTATTGATTTATAAGTCAGATTATTTTGCTAAATTAAATAAAAAGTATTGAATTTGAGTACCAGATTTGTAAGAATATTAAAAAATTCTTCTAATATATCAGTGAAGAATATTTTAATCAAGTCTCCATGGATTATTTACAGGTGTTTTGTATAGTATCCCAACTCATAGCTCCTTATACACTATAGTGTAATAATTTCTATGAAAAAAGAAACCACACTATATTAGACATGGTGGTATAATTAATTAGCCTTGTGAGTATTCAATTATATTTTTGGGATATTCAATATAAAAAACAAAATATATACTAAACTAATTGGAAACTTATGATGTAACTGGTACTCCCCATCATCATTAGTATGGAAATAATCCCATTTTCTTGCATGCATGAGTTTGGGGTTAAAAATAATTTGTTACGGTCATTTATGGAGACAAATATAAACCTCAAATAACCAAGTTCATATTTATTGGGTAACCAGACTAAAGTAAATGTTATTACCTATATAATCGTACATATGAGAATACTCAAAGGGTTTGTGACTCCAAAGCATCCAAACAATTCATAAACATTGTAGATATATATCCATAGATTAAAGAATGAATTCAGGTCATGGAACATTTAATTTAATGAAGGTGTAATACAATTTTTTCATAAATAATGAATGAAATCCTTGTATTTATACATGGTTTAGTAGGACTATGGATATTTAAAAAATAGTTTATATCATTGTAATAATAATTATTTGAAATTAAATAACTATCTTACAGTCCATTGAATTAGGATTAAACAAATTGTTTTTGATGAAGGACTTATGTGATGCAATATATATTACTGGGATTAAGGTCCATCATGATACATTCAATAGGATTATTAGATTAAGTTAAAGTACATATATTGATAAGATACTAAAAAAATTCTTTGGGGAATAATAAAATGGGGATTGTGTTTAGTGTCACATAGAATTCATATTTGAAAGAAATTGTATCATTAGACATAGGGGAAAAATACATTTGAATGAATGGACTCCATCCATAGTGATAATTGGTTAATTAATTGATGGTAGACTTTATATTAGGTATGTTTTCTCTAATTAATTTACTATGGTAGTTAGATACCAATATAACCTTGGAGACACCTTCTGGATAGTAGTCATGACTATCTAGCAGTATCCAAGGAATACAAATGATATGTTATTCGTTGATAGAGGAGACGGGAAACTAGAATTTAAAGGATATGTAGCACTAGTTTCCAAGAAATGATCAAGAAAAATTAAGGCCACACCTCTGATACATCTTCACTATCAATTGAGGTTTTGTGAGCTAGAATAACTCAAAGAATACTTTGATCTCATATTATAAAGTACAAACTAAGTATATTTCAATTTATAAGGTAGATAAATATGCATTTTGGTTATAGAAATCTGTCAAAGAGATTGATATGGTATCTAGAAGTGTTGTTCCTATCATACTAAATTGTGATAATGCTATTGTGGTGGATCATACAATAGAGAAAAGATTATATTATTTATAAAAGTACATAATTCAAATTTGTAATATCTTAAGGTATTTTATCAATGAGGTGATATCCCAATGAGTAGAGTATCCCTACAAGATAACATGGTAGAAAAATTGACTAAATCCTTAACTCATGAGAAACATGATCATTTTATGAGGCCCAATGGATATAAATAAATTAGAATCTTGCATTAGTACAAATGGGAGTAAGTTATATCTTATGTACTATAAACAAATATTTGTATTTTGGATTAAATTTATATTAATATATTTGAATATTAGTGAAACATATTTTTGTAAATTTTTTATTGTTCATCATTATTTTAATGTAATAATGTCCTAGAGCATCTTTCACATTGACAACGTCATTATAGTTCTATAATATGATGTGAAACATGAAATGACATTAATATATTATTATATATATTTCTATAGTCATATAATATTCTATAATGTAAAAAATATAATGAAAACTATTTAGTGCGATTAATCGAATGTATAGGAGGCTTCTTTTGATATTTTAGGAGAGCAGACTAGCCAGTTAGAATTCCACATATTTATGTGTCAGTTGATATTCTTATATGACAGTATTTGTAATGGTAATTATAATTAAATGTTATTATTATGCTATTTCATTGCTCTTAGACATTTATGTATTTCTTAAACAATGATGCTACAATTCATTGAGATACTGGATACACTATGTGCGTCTTGAGTGATGTTTTATTAATTAAAAATACGAGGAACAATTTCCCATTATATTCATATGGGAGTTGAGTTCGTAACCTTTTTTTGACTTTGAAGCATCATAATAAATTCAACTTGCATTGTGTATGGATGAATTTATTAGAAATAGTTAGAGAATGACGTGTCAAGTACTTAGTTTGATGACACATGATTGAAACCTTCTTTATTCGATATTTTTGTAAAGGTATTATGTTGTATAGTGTGTATTTTTATGTGGTTATACTCATTGTGATAGTAACTTATTTCACTTGGGTTCCATAATCCATTGTCAAAAATAATATAGTACTTTTGAAAGACCACCAAATTACATTAGTAAGAATCCTGGAGGTCCACCTAATTTTTTTTCCATTGTCCTTAAATAAATTCACTTTTAAATTTAATAATTGGAAAAATATTTCTATCCAGACCAAATAATAAATTTATTTAAGACTAAATGATCACATTAATGAAATTAATATTTATTCATAAGGTAATTGTTAAATGACAAGGATATATAATATATTTATTTATTTTAATTATTATATGAATAAATATACAATTAAATATTTATTCTTGTATTTCATAAAATTTGTGGAGGTAAAAATACACCAAGATCATTTCCGGTAATAAATATTAATTTATAGGGTAGTAAACAATTATTTATTGTTACACGAGTGAGAAGATACCAAAATAAGAATTATTAAATTATTTTTATATAGAATGTGGTAAGATAAGGTTTATTATATTATTTAAGGGATATATTTTAATTAATTAATATTTTAATCTTAACACTAACTCTATTAAAATATTTCTACATCTATTTTGTAAGGAGGTGGAATTTGAGAACCTTTATGCACAATGAATTATAAGGATAACATAAGATTGAAGCACTCTCAAGAGATTATACTTCATCCTCCACCATTAAAAGAATGGGGGTGAAATGATGATTCTTATTATCTGAATGAATCATCATAGTAATCTGGATAAACACTGACAGATAATTGATCTGACATGCTACCACTTGATTATCCATTAATGTTTTTCATAGATCAATGGATCATGGGAGGATCACCACGAGAAGGGATCTACTTTGGGTCCTCCCTATCATACTACACTATAAAAAGTGGTTCAGAAGTTCAAATATATCATTGAATAATGATCCTAAGAATAGAGATTTCTTCTTTCAATATATTCATATGAATTTTGAATTTTACACGAAAATATCATCTCTTGGTTCAACCCTTCATTTATCGATACTTACTGGTAAACATTCATTGGTCATAAAATTTACATCTTGGACAATTCCTAAATGATCCATGAATTTGACAAGCTTCCTAATGGATTTCCCCCCAAAAGTTGCATCCACTAGGTTTAGAAAAATCAAACTTTACAACCCAAGTATTTTTAATAAGAAATCAATTTCTTGTTTTTCTAATATTCATGCCTTCAGTTAATATTTATTAGATAATTTTATATTTTTAAATTTATAATAGATTATTTTATTCACAAAACGTTATTATATAACAACATTAATACAAATTATACAATAGAAATTATTATATTTACTTCATGGAATAAAATATGTTTTACTTCGAGGTCAAAAATATAATATTTATTTGATTTGTTTTTTAAACTATTTATTTTTTTAATTATTAGACGTTTAATAATATATATATGTTACTAATATAATAATACCAAGAGATAATATGTTTTATGGTCAAAGTATTTAGCAACCGATTCATGTAAAAAATATATTTTTTGGTAAAAATATTACCAATATATCTTATCTGTTTATAAATTAATTTTAAATAAAAATTAGAAATTTATATCGCTACGAAAATTTGATATTATATTTATTCATTTATCATATATAATACACCTATTTTAATTATCAAGTAGAAGATTATTTTAAAACATGTTCAAACATAGAAAAAATATTAATTATATTAATAATGGAGTTTAATACAAAATGAATCAATAGATAGTTGAATTTGAATGATAAGACCATAAAACCACAAAAAGCGAAGATCTATCTATAGAGTTGCATCTGTCACACCCATGCCACCCATGTCATCTCTTGACTGAAATCCTCCAACACTTCCATCTCTTAACTTCAATCCTCCACCACCCATCATGGTATAAGAAAAGTTACTACTGCTGAAGATCTTTCCTCACCCGAACAAAGGCCACTTGAAGAAACAAACCAAGTTGACTGCAGTACCGGTGAGGAACCTCATGTCATTTTTATGTCATACCCTTCTGTTCCAAGGTCTAAACTACATGAAATAAAAAGAATACCTATAAATATAAAAAAATATATGCATGAATTAAAAACAAAAAAAGTAAAAAAAAACTAAAAGCCTCAAATTTATGAAATTTAAAAGAAAAAAGGTACATAAAAAATCCCATAAAAATTTTATCCTTTTCCTCCTTATGGAGTCAACATAAACATCCACCTTCATCATGAATGAAACAACTTGATTTCTTACTTCAAATAAACTACAAAAAATAGTATTGAAAAAAATTAATTACACTAACAGTATTCTAATAAAGAAATAAATCCTGGTTCAAAATTAAAGGGGAAGAGAATCTAGAAAGATTAAAGTAGTAGTCATGAATTGATCGAAGGAGTTGTCCAAGCAGTGGAGGGAGACTTCTAACATCAATGGATTTTGTAATAGGAACTAGAATTCTGAATAGAGGAACCCTATATCATGCTTTGTAATATAATCAATAAATATCGAAATATTGAAGACCCTCAGTAAGACCAGCATGATTCAAAATTTTCCCAGTGGGATGAGGATTGGAAACAAGATTATCTCCATCAGCCATTTTAAGAGACAAATATTTCCAAAAGGAATTTATACTTGATGTTGTGATGCTAGGTTCACCTATAGAGATAATGGATGAAGGTGAAAAAAAACTTTATTTTATTGAAAAAGGACGAACATTAAACACTTGTAGTGGTATATTCCAAGAGAACTAGAACTTGATTCAATTTAATATACTTTAAACAATAAAATAAAATCCAAATCTCATGAAGAATCCCTTTATAAACAACACACTTAGAATACCGAAAACTCAGATAAACGAGTTAACAAGGAAATTTATTCAAAAACTTCGACAAAACACGACCAAAAATCAAAATATAAAAACTAATATCTTAGCACAATATAAAGACAAAACCAGTAAGCTAAGCATACAAACAAACCATCATTAAGATTGAGACTACACAAACCATATCATCTACAAATTTTCAGCAGACACTTCACTATGTTTACCTCTATAAAAAAAGAGTGATAACCATAGAATTCATTTTAACCATCTTTGCTCTAAAAACTGCATGAAAAAAAATCAGAATATATTACTCTCCTAAAATGTTCAGCGTTCATCAAAGCACTATGTTGTTTTCCTTCCATTTTATTAAAGACAAGAGTATAATTTCAATTTTCATTTCCTAAAGTTATAAATAGTTGGTTCATTCAACACCTTAATATAAAATATGATAAAAGTATTAATTTCATCATCGATATTACTAAAACCATGGGCATAAATCTCGTGGCAAAGAAATTTTTATCTTTGAAGATGGCCAGGATTAAGAAAACCATAAGCATTATTCTGGAGAAAAATATTAACAACTTTTTCAATCAATTCTAGATCAAATTTACTACATAGGAATCTATAAAGTTCAAACCCATCAATAGTTGAGAAAATAATCTATGTATAGCATTTCATGTTATTATTATATCCATAAATCATGGATTAATCATTAGTAAAATTCTCTTTAACATTAAAATAACATTACATCATCTTGTAACGACGCTATGAAAGTAACCAAGAATGTATTTCAACGTACATTATTTTAATCAATGAATACTCAATATTATTTTTAACAAACAACCCATGAACAATATATGTACAAAAACACTATCAAACCTTTGGACTCAACACACAACATGTTTCACATCCAACCATTTAGTTTTGTATTAACCTATTTTTACAAACTTAGTGCATGGATTATTTGAAAGAAACTATTAGGTACTAACACACAAAAGTCATAACAAAGGGGGTTCCAATAGGTTACAAATTTAATGAGAAGCGATATTCAAATTAATATCAAATTATGAAACTAATTCCCTATAATGAAAGGGTGTAATCCTCTAGAAAATTATGAACCATCCATAATTCTATTTTTATTTTTCCCTCAACCTAAAACTTCTCCTTGAAGTGACTAAAAAATAAAAAAAATTGACATTATATTCAATCATTTTATTCCAAGAAGGATAATAACATGGATAAAGTGAGAATGTACATTCATCATCCATATTGACATTTCCAAAAATTTAGTCAGCTCCAGTAATGGTGATAAATATCAAGTCGCTTCTATGTCACACCCTTCAACTCCAAGATCTATACTACAGAACCATGGAGAAGACCCAAAAATAAATGAATATATAAAAATTAATTGAAACTAAAATAGACATAAATAAAAATATAAAAAAAATTGTCAACATAGAATTGGAATTTTTCATATATCCAAAAATCATGTTTTCTCAAGTACCAGAGAAACCACAAGTCACTGTTATGCCACAACCTTCATCTCCATGATTCACACAACCCAAAACAAAAGATTATAAAAAAATACGTATTATTTATGTCGTTTTTTACGTCATTGGAGTGATTTTTATAGTCTTCTATATCCCTATAAACATTATCCTCATTAGACATTTCTTCCACAATTTGACTCTTCCTATGTGAATCTATGTATCCAGTCAACAAATAAATTTATGTGGAGTCTTACATGCCAAGTTCATTATCCAAACATTCTAACAACAATGAAGAAACATTGTATTGGTTAGGAACCCTGATCACATGTAATGTGTTTGAGAACTCAAATACAATGAATAACATGAAATATGTATCATACCAGATGAAATAGAGGTTGGAGAATAATTTAAATACAAGGAATGATAGTGTTTGAAGTTCAAAAAAGATAGAAGAGTCTACATAACAATAAAAATAAAAAGGAAAATAATAAATGAGACCATTATCCTAAAAAATATATGCCAACAAATAATGATAAAGCACAATTTCTATAGTTTATGTAATAAAAATAATTTTTAGAATCCAAATATATGTAATAAAATATATGTTATATCTACATAGAGAACATAATTATGTATAAAGTTGATTGAATGTAGTTATAATCAACCATAAAAGATTAAAACTTTATAGTGATTTTTATTTTATAAACATTTCACAGAGAATATCCAGCCTTTAATTATTCTTTACACTTACTCTCAATGTAAGAATCCTAAGAAAACATATTTGGAATATAGAAAAACATTTCAATAAATAATTACAAAAAATATCTATACAATATACATGATCCACATGAACTTCCCTACTTATTACATACCAGATCAATACCATGAATTTCCCCAAAATAGAAATCCCTTAAAAAATATATCAACTGCTACCTACAATAAAAAGAAGAAAAATATAGCATAGAATCACTTCCATCTTCGTTTTTAGTGCCTTATTTGATTCAAAAGACTATGAATCAGATACAGTCAAAGACTAACCATAAAATGTCATGCATTTCGACCAAAAGAACTATTGAGAACCGTAATATTCAACACAGATTGAAACAAAACCCGGGAAAGCTTCAACAAGTACACCATTAAAAGTCTATCTGAATCAACTCCATCAAGATACATGCTTCTAGTACCCATTGGATCAATATGGATAGACCAACGTTGCTCTGGACTATGAGGATTGCCATCAAAACTAGGAAATAAAAGGCAGTTGAAAACCCATAAGAAGGTTTTACTTTTTATATAATATTTTACCTAAAATAATTATTTATTTATACATGCAATCAATTTTTTGGAAAAAATTATCATAAATCATATCAAAAGAAATCATAAAGAAAAATATCATATTCATTCAATTTTCTGGTAAGACATTCTTTAACTTGAATTTTTTTTCTTAGAAAACATAATTATCAGGATAAAAACGGTTAAAAAAATTCCTTTAAACATTATATCATTATATTTCCGTATTAAATTAAAACAATTCCATGAAATCTCTTTAATAAGAATATAAAATTCATGTAACTACCTTGATAAAATATCCTTAAAATAATAGTTACAATGTAATCAACATCATAGTTAATTATAAAATACCCATTAAGGACTAACTTTACATAAAATTAAATCTATCACTTTACCTAATACATTGGAAATATATTTTTGGCCCACCCATATTTTTGAGATATATCGGGCTCACCCATCATTATAAGAAATTTCTATGTAATATAACATAAATAAAAAATATATAATATTTTTTAATCATAAAATTATATAATTTATTCCATTTAAGACATATGTAGAATAACATTTAGGCTTCACATAAAAATATTGACAAAAATCATTTTTACTTTGAAAAATAACAAAAATTTAATATTACCAAATAACAGAATACATGATTTTTATTGAAAAAATAATTAAAACATATAGAGGAATATCATTAAAGAATTACAATCATGATATCATAACATTATGGTCATACCTTATACATTAAAACTAATTCTATTAAACATTGGAAAATAATTAATGACCCGCAAGGTAAATTCTAAAATATTACTTTACCAATACCTCTTAAATAAATTAAAAATAAGTTCAAAATTTAATTTATAAATATTTTTAATTATAAAAATGAATATTTCCAAATCATTTAAAATAACCATGATAAGATATAATAATATTTTAATAGAATAATTTAAAACAATATTTTAAAGAAAAATGCATTTCTTAAATTCTATTCTATCTTAAAAATTTATTAACATCCTAAATAAACAAGTTATATTATTTTTATAAATGATTTATAAACTTTACAGGTTTAGTTATTTTCTACTGATAATGGTGACCCAAACCTTTTACATATATTATTATATGATTTTATATATAAATATCTAATATTTAAAATATAATGACTATAATGGAATAATGTATTAGGATGACTAGGCTCATAAATGATAAACCAAGATATCCTTATTTATTTTTCTTATTTAGTTTATGAAATACATTCAAGGTCCTAAATTTTCATGAGATAACCATGGGGATACATTACGAAAGGTGTCAGCTAAAAATAATAGTATGTGGATAAACACATTAAAGAAATATAACATTTCAGTCCAAGTTCTAATACAATATCATAAAAGAGAATGATAATGAGTAATTTCATGGAATAATTTAATAAATAACAATGAATCACAAGATCATGGAATTATAGAAAATTTTGAAATAACCTAAAACATGACATAATCTTATTTCAAGAATAACAATCAATAAATCATCACAATGTGGATAGAGTCCCATAATGTATTAGGTTCACTCATTAATCCTATACATGAAATCTCATGAGACTAAAATACTACCTAATGCATTGGATTCCATATAATTGTAGGATCACCCAACATTTTCATTTCTAAAAAAATCATATGCATACCACATAAGAATATTAATTGTATGGTTTAAACACAAGAGTTTCTAATGGATTAAAATGGGATTCACGACCTTGTCTAATAACATAATAAAATATATTCCTTAAATAATTCATTTGATAGATGGTCGTAATGATTGTGTTTCCCCATCATTTAAAAAGATAATAAGGTAGGTAAATATTAGGGAGGAACATATACATAATTTGGAATATTTCCATATCATTAAAGGTTGTTTATATTGGGGAAATTAAATTCCTTAAAATAGATTAAATTTATTATTGGAAAAAATAAAACATTTAATTTATTTTAAATAATTTAATTTCATCTTAGATGAAAAATTATTTTTCAAAAGATCATATTAAACATTTATTTTGTAAAATTTCATAAATTTTTTCAAAATAATTTTTTCAAATAAAAATCATTTTTAGATATTAAAGATTTTTTTTAAAAAATAACTACTAAAACCTAAAAATAAATATTTATAACATTTAGTGTTCAAGATGGAGGATGTAATTATTTCATGTTTAATATGTCAAAAAAATATTACATTCACAATTTTCTAATAAAATAAAAAAGTACCTTGTTGTGAAAATGAAAGAAATATTTCTTATAAAATATTTTTTGAAAAAAAATACCCAATTAAGGGTATAAATGATTCATAATAATAATATTAATTTTTTTTAAAAATTTTCTGAAAACATGAATTAGGAAGAAAAATTATATTTGACTGGTGAGTGAAATGAAGACGTAATTTCATAAAAAAATATAAATAATTTTAGGTGCTAAAAAAAGTAAAATGAAACTATTCAATGGAAAAAATCATGAATAACATGACTAATATAAAATTAAAGGGGTTTAAGAGATAATGATCAATTAATTTCCTTCAATAGTAATTCAAGCTTGAACAATCTCGATTTACACAATATTGGAATATAAAACCATACTACATTGATAACTTATAAACAAAAACCTATCATTAAAGAAGAAAATTAATTGTAACATAAAATGGGGGGGGGGTAAGTGTAAAATGATGAGATCAAAAAAATAAAATATGAAATAAAACATAAAGAAATAAAAATTTATTTCTAAAATATTTTTCAATAATGTAATCCATAAAGTTGACATATTACCCAATGAATGCAAATTGAGTTAAGAAACTCCTTACTTAAGGCTTCCCTTTAGTTGAATGATCTTTAACCTCAGGTATAGTGGTTTTTAACATGATATTAAAATTTAATAAAACTATAATAATATTAATAATATGACATATGGTATACTTATAACTTCTTATTAACCTTACGATAATAATATTTAATTATCACTATTATTCCAGGTGATAATTGCCTTGTTTACAAATGCATGTTTTATCTTGAAATTTAGGATCCAAAATATAGGATATATTTAAATAAACATATTAATTATTTTTATTTTATAAATTTATTTTTCTTTCAATATATATATATTTATAATAATTAATGAGTTTCATGTATGGATAATGAATTGCATCGCTTTCTGGAAATATTATGTCGTACATACCCATAAGGGATGTTATCATTTCCTTAATGGTTTGTAGGTTAAAAAATTTAATTGTATACTTTTTTTAATAATAACAATTTTGTTATATATATCAAATATATTGATTAAATTTATTATTTCTTACATTCCATGAAAAGCGTTAGTGAAAAAAAAATCACATCACTTCACGAGGTGGTAGTCCGCCGTATACAAGAACAACGTTACCATTTATTCAATGGATGTTATGCTAAGAAAGTATAAGATATATTAATTTTACCTAATTTAAAATATTTAATCAATATTAGATATCAAAATCAACATAATCTTCATTACCTTCCATATAAAAAAAATGTGAAAAATGGAGAACATCATTTCAGGAGGTGGTACTCCACCATACATTAGATAGACACTATAATATTATTAATTTAATAGAGAATAAGAAGGTATATATATGATATTATAATTAAAAATGTATAATTATATTTTAAATATCATATATATAAATTAGATGCATCATTATATCTACTGTGAGAAGTAGTGATAGAAAAAGAATTAAATCTGTTGGAGAGGTGGTAGTCCATCGTACAAATGATCAATAGTTTTTTCTCGTTTAAGAGAAGAGGATATGGTTGTAAGTAATGAGATTTAAATAAAAAAATTCAATATATGTAATATAGGGAATATATTATACTCTCATGTTTGAATAATATTTTTAGCTGGTGGAGGAAGAAATAAAATAAAGGCTTGGTTAAGGGAATTACTTATTTTTCAGAAATATTATTTTGGTTTATACCAAAATCCTTCATTGGATGGACTACTATCCAAAAAAAAATTATAGGATTAGGATCAGGAATAATATTTTTTTATTATATGAAAAACAGTTTTTACAGTGTGAATAGGAGTGGATAGGGGAAATCCTTTTATAAGTGGGGAGAGGACACACATGGATTTCGTGAAAATAAATAATACAACAGACGTTTTTATCTTTCCAAAAAGGTTAAAAAATAGAAAAATTTTGGAAAATTATATGAGATTTGAAATAAATATGATCAGAAGATGGGAATTTTACATGTTTAGATTCATTTATATCCCTTATCCTTTGACTTTACCCCCCCACATACTAGTTTTTACCTCAACCTTGGTCAATAATTTTAAAGTTTTATTTGTATTCATAATGGTAAAGAGATAAGATTAATACTTTAGATAATATCTATTATTATGATTAAAAATATGAAATTCATTTTTTATAAATTCAAATCAGATAATTCAACTAATTCAATTTAGTAATAAACAATTAGACATGATAAAAAATAGTATTTCAAGAAATTAAGTTTTACGGAAAAGATGGTCTAATGTTAACTATAATAAATGTAATCATAAATAGATGAATGTAAACTCATATTTATTGATATATAATATTTACATTTAATTTAATTCCTTCCAAATTAGTGTAGTTCCCTAACACGAATTTCTACCTGAACAATGTAATGGGTTGAGCCCCACTATTTCTTAAGCATGCCTCCCCAAATTCCCAAGCCTGGTAACTAGTAGTGAGGGTGTATGGTGGTGACAGTATGGAGACTATAACCTTTGTTGATGATAAAAAAATTGTCTAATAGATATAGTAATGGAAGGAAAATTCCAAAAAACTCAAAAACAGTAACCCACCTAAATAGAAACAACATTCAATATCCAAAAATAGTAAAATCATAATCAATAAGAGTAGCAGAAATAAGTAATACACCTAAAATTCAATTGTTAGAAACCAAAAATAGAACATGCTCGATTACCTATCCTAGTGTAAAATAAACAAAGGTGTCTCCATTGGCTGAATACAATATAAACATATACAAAATAATTCTAAAATATAAATTAAAATCCAAAAGTAAACTCCAACTGAGGAATGAATCAATTGGAACTTTCCATCTATACATTTTTAACAACCACTATAATCAATCTCTAGAACATTGATTTTTACCTATGTGTAGAAGCAAAAAGTCTACAAACGTCATGAATGGCCTATTATGGGAGTGAGAATGAGTCTCAATAGGGTACCAACCACATGTTCATACCTTACATTTGTGTCTAAGAATGTGTATATTGAAAATAATTAATAAAAATCAAATAAATAATCTAAACACATGCTTCCCTAGTGCTCAAATTCCATCAGGAAGCTGTCACATTATTCAGAAAATGTTGGAATCACTAAGGAGGAGAGAATCCTTAGCTCATAGAACTAGGCATCCTTTGATGTCAAATAACACCACATAAACCCTCTAGTTCCACATCCAAAATCCAAATGACACCACATGACATCAATATAGTTACTGACATCACAAATGCACATACAATTAAATAGAAACCTAGTCTCTTATAACCCTTCTCGAAATCACCCATTGGCTTCAAGCTTGATGTCCAAAGGTGTATTGATACGTATCCCCAAACAATAACTACTATCTTCTCAAAAAATGATGTCCTATGGAATGAAAATTCCCTTCCTCCAAAATAATCCTAACCCAATGATCTCAAGAACAACTGACCTAAACCCCCAACTGACAGCCTCAATGCTATTCGCTAATGGATCCTCACCATCACCAGGGTTTTATATGGAAAGAAGAACCATCCATTTACATAATATGAAAAAAATCAAGGGCATCTACCCACATTAGTAGTCAAAACCACCTCATCACATAGTCAACCTGTGAGAACACAACTCCAAATAGAAAATTGGCCAAAACAGGTGAGCGACAGTCACCAAAATAGTTCCTAAGCCACACCAATTATGGGAATCCCACGCCCCTATACCCATGTTTCTCCGACTGATTTCCAGTCCATTCCAAATATCTATATCCATTCCTTCCACCTATTGAAATATCTTCCATATATGATGAGCGAGTCTCCTAATTGATGGTTAATAACATCAAAATGCCTCATGCCTAACTTGTCCTGATGATTACATCACCTAAAATTGAAACCCTTCACTATCTCAATCCTCAAGCCTTGAAATTCAAGAACCCATGGATATTAAAATAAATTAATATTCATTTTACAGATTATATATCAATTTAAATCCACTAAATAATTCAATATATTTGAACTGAAAATCTCATACTAAATTAATTACTAACATTAATATAAACAGCTATATTTAATATAGGGGACACACCCCAACCTGACTACCCTAAGGTCTGGTCCTCCCACATGTATCAAACCATATATATTCAGATGTAATAATTCCTATTTTCATACCAATAGGCTTAATTTAATAAATTAAAAGAAACCATTAATTTAAAAGGTTTTTCTCAATTAAGACAATGGTTCACTATAAGTCACGCCACCAAACTCTCCAAAAACTTAATCAAAATAATGAACCACCTACCTCATATTTGTAGACATAGGACTGTATAGTATTAGGATCTAATTCTAAACAATTTTAGTGAAATTGATGTTTTTTACAAAAACAAAGAAAATAGGGAAAAATGACTTGAACAGATTTAACAGTCTGTGAGGGGAGAGCAATGATGAAATTGATCTCTAGAGAGGAGAGACTTATTGAGAGGTATACAATTCTACAAAAAACATGTTTAATAGAGCTTGGATTAATAATTTGTATCAAAACCAAGCGGATCTTGAAAAGAGGGCCTCTCCTTGCTGTAATTACATAGAAGAGAAGAAAGGATGGATAGAAAAGAATAAGTAGTGGGAGGGGTTGAATTTTCATTTCAACCCTTATGAGGCCTCATGGTTAGCTTAGAAAATTTTAAAAAACATGTCGAAACATATGGCTCCTTATAACAAGGAACCATTCCTTGCACGGTTATCCCACCTGTTTTGTCATAACCGTGTGAAAACCGTGAATACTATAGTGTGAGGTTACATCCAAAATGCAACAAATCATGCTCCATGCAGGTGAATTACCTATTAAAAACTCCATAGATTTGAACATTATTTTTTTCCTCAACCAGCATAGTTTACCAAACTATGCTCAGTGCAAAATGTGGGCACACAATTTTCACTACGAGACCACACAGTTAGATCTATCCATATGCCTTAACCTATACTTCTCCAAAACTGGGTCATTGGGCCTCAGATTCCCCTAAAACCTTGTGAACACCATGGGATTTTTCTAAACCTATAAACCCTAAAAAATCATGGACTTGGATTGTCTTAACTCTTGAAATTAATTTCTAATAAATGAGGAATAAGTTGTTATCGAAACCAAACTCCAAAATTCTATAATAGAGAGAATTTAGAACTTCTCAAAAAACAATTCATTAGAATCTCCCCACAATAACATAGCTTGTCCCAAATATATTAAAAAAACCCAGTGATGATACTAAACATAACCATCGGCTTAAAAATTTTCTCAAACTACACTGGCTAGAAAGAATATGCCAACTACCTCAAGGGGTTTCCCACCATAGGAGTGACCAACCCTGGTTTCATTCTAATAAAAAAAATCAAAATTATGGTCCATAGACCATCCTCGGACTCAAATCCCCCCATAACGCATCATCACTCATGCATCTCATCATGTTTTCCAACATCATACCGTGAACCGATCCTAATATCATTCCACATCGATTTCCTCTTCATGCCCATTCTGCCCATAGAATCTACGAGGAACATCATCTCAATAGGTGGTCAAATTTCATGTTTCCTCACACCAAAGTCGAGTCTCACATCATAATGATGTCAAGTTACCACCATAGCTCATACATCCCACATCTCCCCAATTCCCCGATTCTAAATTAGATAACTAATTTTCCATCCAACAATGCTCATATATATGTTCTGGTTCCATGAACCTCTATCTCTCTCTCTCTCTCACCCACACACATATATATATATAATGCATTTAAAGAAATTACATGCTACACTCCATTTTTTTCTTAATATATATATATATATATATATATATATATATATCTTTTTCACCTCATTCACTCTAATAGAATTGCTTAAAAAAGGCCATGACAATACAAAAAAGGATCATCGGTCATGTACATGACATACCATTGACCATCATCATCTCACCAGTCTTCTCTGACACTAGAAGCTCCATGACATGCACTTAGCCAAACTCCTGAATTATTGAAGTCGGAGCTTCATAAAATGTTGTACTAGAAACCATCCATTGACCCCACTTTTGGGTCCCACTATCTATTCCAATATCTTCTTGTTCAATTATAACTTGGCTACCATCACCTGCGGTTGTTGCTGGTCTTATATCCAAACCCTAAATCAGCCCATGTCCCAGATTATAATCTGTGAATAAAAGATTCTAAGAGAAACTCTTGAGGTGACTAACCTGTCCATATGACCGACACTCCTTTGGATGCCGCTCGCACTATATATGAACATTTCCCAGCTTTTCACATTAGAATCACACCCTAGATGATCCACCATGAGGTGGTCTGGCTAATTTCATGTCCTGAATTTTCTATTGGATGTCGTCTCGATCTTGCCTATTGCTATCTAAAGCATCACCACTGACATCACCTTAATCCTACTCCGGTAAAAAATACAACTTATACTTCTTGATTTCTTTATCTATGAGGATCTGATTCACCACCTCTAACAATGATTCCAACCTGAAGATGTTAACCTACACCCGAATGGAATTTCATAAACCATCCTTGAAAAGACTCACCCTCAAGGTGTTGTCATTCACCATAATTGGTATGACAAATCAAATAGAAACCTAGTCGCTTAAAACCCTTCTCAAAAAAATTTGTTATCTCAAAGCCTGGTAAATGGAGGTACAATGATACCTAACAACAAATAGTAATAGTATTCAGACTAAAAATTGTCTTCACATGGAAAGGTGATTCTTGTCATTTAAAATGATCCAGGACAAACGACCTTAATACTGGCATGCATCATCCCGAAACCGATAGCCTCAATGTTATATTCTAATAGTTCATCACAATAAACATGGATTTGTATAGATATCACCCTAATACATTTTCCGAAGATGAAAATTTCAAGAGTCACTTCACTTATGAGTGGATAAAAACATATCATCACTAAGTCAACCTTTGGAACATGACTCCAAACAACACATTGGCCAACACAGATGAGAGGAAGTCACTAAAATGGTTCCTAAGATACACCAATTACTGTCACCTATTTCCATTTTTATCATGGCACTCAAATAGATTTCCATTCCATCAAAAATATATCAGGTCATTCCCTCCACCCAATTACCTAGATGCCTCATCTGATGACTCAGTCTCCCGAATGATAGTCAAAACCATCCAAATGCCTTGGTCCATTCCCATCTTAATGATTATATCACATAAAATAGATACCTTTACCTATCTCAATCCTTAGGCCATGACCATCACGATACCATGAATCTGATAAGAAATTCATAAGAATTTCCCATTATATATATCAATTAAAATGAACTGAATAAATCTATTTAATTGAGTTGAAAATTTATTATTAATTTATCAACTCAATTAATATAAAAAATTCATTTTAATACAAGGGACACTCCATGAAATAACTTTTCCATGGTCTAAGCCTCACACATGACTCAAACCATTTATAGTCTGAGGAAAAAAATCTTATATTGATATCAATATGTTCAATTTTAAAAATTAAAAGAAACCATTAATTTATATGGGTATCACTCATTCAACACATCATAACACTATATATTTCACCAAAAAACATTGTGAAATAGAAATTCCAATCATGATCCTCCTACCTCATAGTCATAGTTATAGGAAGACACAATTTTATCTTCTAACTCCAACTGATTTTGGTGGAATTGATGTTTTGGAAAAACATCCTAAAATTAGGGAAAATGACTCGAATAGATTTAGTAGTCTGTGAGGTGAGAGAAATAAAGAAATGAATAAAATGATAGAAGATAATGACCAAGATAGATAAAATTTTGAAAATGACTTGAATAATGAAGTTCAGATAGAGTAGTTTGATGAAAACCTAACGGGGCAGGAAAATGGGATCTCTCCTTTTTGTGAATATTCTTATAAGAATAAATACTGGTAGTAAAATAAAAAATAATGTGAGGGGTATAATTTTCATTCCCCCAATTTATGAGGCCACATGGTCAGCTCACACTATCATACAAACCATGTGGAAACCTTTATACTCTTGCTGGTGAGGTACCAAGCCACGTCTGGTTATCCCATATAGTTTTTCTTAACCGTCTTCTAGCCATGTGTGATATAGTTTGAGGTTACAACTTAAATGGAATTAATCATGTTACTTGGCCACAGCTATACAAACTATGCAAAAGACGTTGGAATTCACTTTAAAAAACCTACAGAGGTACACACATGGCCGTGAACTTGTTATTGAATGGTTTACCAAACCATGCTCAGTTAAAAAAGGGGGAAAATTTTTTTCACTAAGAGGCCACACTGTTAGAGGTAACTATGTACCTCAACATTAATATCTCCAATAATATTCCTTCAGGACTTCGATGCACCTGAAACCCTTTCGAACAACAAATATTTTTGATAAACCTCTAAACTGCTTCAAAATATATAGCTCGGAGTGAAGGAAATTTTAATATTATGTTTCAATAAATTAGGAATAAGTTTTCATATCCACTAATGACCAAAAATTAAAAAAATGGAGAGGATTTAGAGGAGCTAAAAAAATATGGTTTGTTATAATTGGATTTTTTTAATTTTAAATAAATATAAATTATAGACTATAAAATATTTTTCAGAAAAAAATATGTTTTATAGCCTAAAAGTAAACTTATACTAAAATCAAGTATGATTATAATATAAATTTAAATAATTTAAATTAATATATCTAAATAATAATTTTTTTATTTTTAAATAAAATTAAAATTATAATGGGAATTAATTTATTTTAAAAATAAAAATTTCATAAAAATTAATATTTTCACCATTCACTAAAATGTAATATTTTATGAAAAGGAAATAATATTAACTATAACTTAATATTAATATAACTATTTAAAAAAAATATATTTTTTAAAATAATTTTCTAAAATTTATAAAAATTAATTTTAAATTTAGATCACAAATAATGACTAAACTACCTTTTAAAAAAATATTTTTCTTAGAAAATATTTTTTTTCTTTCAATTGATTCTTATTTTAATTATAATACAAAGATAACCATTGAATTTGTTCTATTCAGGTTTCGAACATATATTTTTTAATATTTTTAAATACCAATTCATACCCACTAACATAATGGATATGCTATAATGATAAACTTTATATAATTATATTTTAATAGTGTATCACATTTTGCCTAATCCTAGTGTTTCATGAATAGAATACTATCGAAGTGATTGAATTTATTTTAAAAGAAACATATTATAAAGCCATAGGGTGTTACATTCTCTTATATGATTTTAATTTCAATTCATAAATATCATAAAACATGATGATTTTATTTTAAAATAGCAGGGGTTTTCATTAGTTACCCCTCAAATAAATTGCATCCTCATAATTTAATCATGTTTTGGGAAATCAAGGGTTTGAGATTATTATTGTGGCTAACTCCACAATGTAAAAAAGATAAAAAATTTGCACCTATAAATATGAAAATGGAATTATGAAATGTATCTGAAATAACAAAAATATAGGGTTCTATGTTATAAAACACTGGTAGAATGTGAAACTGTGGGTATGGAATAAAATAATAAATATTTATGGAGAGTGGAAGAGATTATTCTTTCCACGAAAGTGAATGATCATTAGAAAGTAAACAAATAAAACAAAAAATATATGATGAATTTAAAGTACAATTATTCATCATCTGTAATGGTAATAAGATAATTTTAATGTTTCATGTTCCTTTACCTAGAGTAGAGGGATTATTTTACAACTATTATGAATAACAGTAGAAAATAAATATACATGACATCTTTTTTTTAAAAAATTATACCTTTAAATTTTATTTTATAAATTTAAATTTCACCTCATAATCTAAGAAATGGATATCCAATATGAATTTTTTATGCTGGAAGCACCAAAATTATCTTTTAACTAATTATATGCTCTATAAAAGAGTAACAATATATCCCACTATCTAAATTAATACGAAAATGGTTAAACAAATTAAGATAATAAACAAAATAAATTTGAATATATTGGTCTCCAGTATTAAAAAATAAATCCAAAGGTTATATATATATTTAAATAAATAACCATATATCACAAAACAATTAATAACCTTAACATGAAATATGGTCTTAACCTCATGGTTTATCTCATAACCTCTATGTTACATCTCAAAAAACATAATAGAATTATTCCCAAATGACCATTAATGTTAATCCTAATGTTTTTATATATCCCAATATAATAATTTTTTTAAAAAAATGATGATGAACATTATCAAAATAACATTAATCATTTAATCATCTTATAAACACTAGGGTTTTCAATACTACTTATTTTCATAAAAAATTAAATAATCATAATTTTATAAAACGTAAAGATTAAAAATAACTTTAAACTTATATAAATAAACTATAAATTAATTATTTCTTAAATAAACATTTTTTACTAAAACCAATATTAAATTGAGGTGTTTTATTACCAAAAATATATTCCAAAATATTCCTAATCACCTTTGATATCCAAAATGTGAAACCCCAAAAGGGGTATATATTATTTTAAACTTATCATCAACCTTATAGTCATGAAAACAAGTCACTTTAGGATTCACATTGGTCATCCATGGTTATCATACATCCAAATCATTATTGATGGTTTGAAACAAGTCTTTTAATTTCCAAAACAAATCCCCCTAGAGTGTCAAACAAGGTGTGAAATAAGGCCCATTGTCGTGTACTAGGAAATGCTTGTGTTAAGAAGGATGCGATATTTTTTAGAGTTATCACAACTAAGTTAATCTATTCAAGAGTATTGTCCAAAACGAGTACCTAGAATGGGATATAATTCCTCAAAATCAACTCTCTCTAAACATCACCAAAATTCATGGATTTTTTCATATTTAAAGAACTATCTTTATACATAAGGTAGGTATATATATAAGAGACACATATATAAATAATTTATAGGAATTCCAAAACATTAATGGTTTTTTTGTTGTTAAATATAAATTATTCTAAAAATATTTAAAACATTTTTGGTAAAAATAACTTTTTAATAATGAGTAAAATAAAAGGATGGAATATTAGATAAGAAATTATTTTAAAAAGATACCACTGAAAATTTCATGGGGAAAATACCTTTTCCATATTAAAAATATTTATTCAAAAATTTAAAAGTAATCAATCATTATTTATTTTTTTTTAAAATAAATTTTGAAACATATAAGAGAATAAATTAAATAATGATTAATCATGACAGTTGAATAGTTTAATTCATGAGGAATACACTAAAATACAATGATTCAATTCACTTTTTTTTAAGAAAATATAAAAAGTAAATTGTTCAAAAAATGACATGAATATTCATTTTATATATTTTTTAAAATTCCAATTATGTGTAAAAATTATTTAACAATTTCATTGAAAAAATTATGATTTTTTAGAAAACATGGATTTTGATGAAAAAGAAAATTCAACAGAAGAGGAAAAATAAAGTTTTATTTTAATAATATCATTTTATTAATAATTTTAAGAAACAATAATTGGAATATGGTACTAGTACGTGAAAAAATTATTAATAACTATGTGATAGTAAAATTAATTGGTTTTATTAAAAAAATTCAAATAATTTTCTTTAAGGAAAATTGAAGAAGAAGCATTCCCGATTAAAATGAAATTGAAACATAAATCCTTTTCACATTGATAAAATTTTAATCTTAAATTACCATGAATTAACTTGATGAATTGAAAATAAAAACTTCATTATGTGAAAATTATTCATTATTTATTATGTAATATTATATTATATGCTCTATTCAAAATAAATTTGTTGTGTAAGATAACTTTTATCTCAATTAAGGAAGTATGAGATGAAATAATTAAAAAGTTTGTTCCATTGAGGTGATTGTTAATAAATTGGTATATTATATGTAAAGAATATATGTAAAAATAAATAAAAGTATAAATAAAATATAAATAAATAAAAATTAATTTCAGACATAATTTTGGAATAATAAAATAATTGAAGTCGATATATAACCAAGTGAGAGAAGATAGTGTTTAGAAAAAACCATCCACATGGTTCCTATTAGTTGACCACTCTTTAACCTATAGTATATTGGTTCTAAACATGTTATTAAATTATTGAAGAACCATATTAATATTTAGAATACTATATATGGTTCTTTTTTAACATCTTATATTCTATTCACTAATGGTCATTCATTATCACAACAATTCGGGGTAATAATTTTCTTGTTTTCTCGAGAATATTTTACCATGAATGTTTTAGATTCTAAACAAAGTGTATAAAACCATAATATAAATAATAATAATAATTTTATAAAAAAAAATTCTATTTATTAGATAAGTCTATAAAATCATTATTTAATTTTGAGCATGTAGAATATATCACATCACTCTAGGGTGATGGTAAGCTCTACATACACATGAGCGGAATTATCATTCCCTTAGTGGTTAAAATTATAAGAAATTGGAATTTTTATTAAATTTAATAAATCAATATCACATCATATATTTCATATATATTCATTAAATTTATCCTTTATTATATTCTATTTAAAGCATTGGGAAAAAATGAATCACATTTTTTTGTGAGGTGGTAGTCCACTATTCAAATGAATGACACTATCATTTATTCAATTCATGGTTAGGTAAAAATTTATTTTATAAACATATTTTATATAATTATTAATATTTCACTAATATCATATATCAATTTAAAATTATATCTTATTTCCTTCCATTTAAAAAATAATTTAAAAATGTATCACATTGCTTTATGAGACGGTAGTTCCTCGTACACATATGTTTTGTCATTATATTCTATATAGAATGTAAATAAAATAGGTATATATGATCATATGATTATATAATTATAAATATATAATAAATAATATATATAGAAAATATATATATAACTATATCTATCTTTGAGAAGTTGTGATGGAGAATGAATTGCGTCAGTTCGTGTGGCTGTAGTCCGTCATACACATAATCAATTATTTCGTTTATCAATATAGAGAAGATGATATGGTTGTTGTTAAATAAATTTACAAAGAATAAGTATACTGAAGATAATGAGTTTACAATTTCATCATGTTTTAACAATATTTGTAGGTGGTTATAAAAGAAATAAAATATAATTCTCGGTTTAAGACATTACATCTTCTTCCAACAAATTCCTTTAGTCTGTACCAAAACAAATCCTACGATGGACTTATAAAAAAAGAATCTAGCTTAATGTGATGGAATTAATGAATTTAATTTGGTATTTATTTATAGAACCAATGCATTTTGAATGTCTAAAAAGTATCGGTGAGTGGGTGACATTTTTTAAGAGGTGGGGAGGACACACTTGGGAATTTTGACGAGAAATAATTCCACATACTCTTTCCCCATGAAAAAAGGTTCTAAAAATAAAACGTATGAACCTAATAAGGTATAATGTTGAAATAAGATAATAAAATAATAATTTTTTATGTTTTGGGAAATTTTATACCTCTATCATATGTGTTTAACACCCTCGGTAAACCTATTTTTACCTAAACCCTAGTAGATAATTTTTACTAATTTCAAAATTCATTATAGAGAAAAATTAAGTTGGCCATATTACATAATATATATATATATATATTATTATAATTATGTGATAAATTTTTATAAATTACATTCACATAAGTTGTATAATTTAATTTCAAATTAAACCCATATACAAGACTAAAAAATGATTTATCAAGAAATTCAATTTTAATAGAAAAGATGATCTCATATTAACTATATGATAATTAATCATAATTTGATGAATTTAAACTTATATTTATGGGTATATTATCAATTAATTTGATTTATGTAATTATAAATTAGTGGTTATGTTAGTTATTTAAAACGGATAAACATTATTCACTTTGAAATAGTTTATGGAAAATAGGTGTTTTAAATTTGAAAAACAAACCGAGAAAAAAACTAATATACTTATGATTTTAATGTATTTAATTGAATTTTATATAATTAATAATACTTAAATTAATTATAAATAAAATATAAATGATAATAGGCATTAATTTACTAAAAAGAAATGACAATTGGCTAAAAAATGGAATTTTCACTATTCACAGAAAGAGTAATATTTTTTGAAAAATCAAAATATTTCACGATAAGATAATATAGATATTAATATTCCAAAAAGTTATTTTTTTCCAAATATATTTTTTAAATTCTTAAAAAATAGTATTAATTTTTTTCAAAGCATGACTAAGACGCCTTTTTAAATTATATTGTTTTTTAGAAAATATTTATTTTTCTTTCAAATAGTTATTATTATATTTATAATCAACAGAAAACCATTGAATTTATTTTATACATGTTTAAAACATATTATTATCATAATTTAGTTATTAAATATCTTATCTTTCTATATAATAACTAGGTTATAATGGTTGAGTTAAAATAATAATATAGTATAGTGTATCACATTTAGTTTAAACCAAGTGTTCCACATATCAAAAGCTATCGAAGAGATTGAATTTATTTTAAAAAAACACAATGTAAATCCTGGGGTTGTATAATTATCTTATCATATTTCATTTTTGGATCATATATGATATAATAAATGGTGTTACTCTTTTAAAATCGCAAGGTGGTGCACTATTCATTTTATTAACATGTTTTATTTTTTTAATAAAACAATTATGTTTATATCATATGTTTTTAGGATGTTATGTTGATATGTAAAAATTATATATATAGGTTGAATATTTTTGATAGGATCAAGGTTCCATCATCTACATAATTTTAATAATCAAATAATAATTATTTTTACACATTAAAAACTTTTTTTGATCCATCCATAGAATTTTAACATGATAAAAGAATCACATAACTATCTTATAACATCCCTGAACCCTCACTTACTATTCGATGCTAAAAAAATAATATTTACATCAATGGATTCAAAAACCATAACAATCCTCTAATTTTACACATCCAAGAAATAAAACAAAAAATGGAAATATTACATTTCATACATTCCCAAAGACATTTTATGATTGTTGTGTAACATCCCGTCCCAAACCAATGATTCTAAAAATGGTATTACATGAACACATGCATGCCTCCCCGTATAAAAGAGGATTCCAAATATAAGTGAGGCTCTAAAGTTGAACTGTGAGTAGAATATACCATCGATATAATTTCATACAATTGATAATTGGGAATAAATAATATAACAAATAATTAGAGTGAACATGATGAAACTAAATAAATGTTATATACATAATGCAGATATAAATACCTACTAAATTAGTAGGTCTATCAAGATAATAAGTTTAAGAATAATATATAAAGAAATATATAAACATTTTTGGGTTCCAAAAGACTCTATACCGATCTACTCAATCTTCGTACTCCACTTCTCGACCATCTGAGATAGGTCCCTTTCAAGGGTTCAGGTCTATAGTTTTGAAATATAATACCGATCTAAAATGTTTGAGTGGGGTGTGAGTAAAAGAACATGAAAGACACTATTAATTCTTCCTTATCATAAGTTCCTAAACACGTGAAAGTGTATGTCACGACATAATTAAATTCTTAAATAAACATTCAACTATACATGTACAGAATCATTGGGAGCGGACAAAGCCTCTATGAACCTCGACACCACCTATTTAGGCTAATTTTCATAAATCTTGTCAATAAGAAAATTACCATCATCTTGGTTACATTTCTCACCCCACCTATCTAATTGGTGTTTCAATGACACCTTATATTCTACCATATCGATAGCTCACCACAACCAGACTATATTCTTCACATGAACATCACACATTCCATTAGGTCGATTCCTAGCTAGAATATACATTTTAACTACAACGAACAACACCATTTGAACTAACAAACCATTATCTTCTATATATTTTGTATTATTTTCACTCTATTGGGATTTCTATATCCATATTTTTTTATAATAGGACTCTGTTAGGTTAGTTAAACCATAACTAATTCTTTTCCCTCTATAAGGAAATCCACACACACCTTTAAGTATGTTAGAACCACTTCACTCCCAAAATTATGGTTGCACTGAAATATATTAGTACCAATAGAAAAATGGATAGTCTATTCAGAAAAAAATATATACATATCATATAAAGGAATCATATGGGACACCACGATTAATATCAGGTGACACACATAATCACAATATAAAACTAAATAATACATATGACCACTCATGCACAAACATGTATCTCATAATATTAATGACTTAATAAACCATACTACACATCATGAAAAAAATCATATATATATATATATATGGTAAGGTGACCATAACTAAAATTTTTCAATCTTAATAAAACTTCCATCGAATATGTCATTAACTGAACTATTTATTCACAACAAGCTGAATTTAATCACTATTTATATATTCCTAGAACAAATAAAAACTATATTTTCCTAGAAGAAATAAAATTTCATATTCTATGATACTTTCTCTATTCAATATAATTTCGGTATTATATTTTTAGCCCTATGAAAAATTATCAATTTCCCCTTATTTATAATTATCTCATGATAATTTCTTGTAAATTATTATTTCATAATTATCTTCTATTAATTTCTTATAGGTTATCTTTTTTATAGTAATATTTTGATAATTTACTTTAACTTATGATTTTAAAATGAATATAATTTTATTGAAAATACCTCACTACCTTAAAAATATTTAGATTTACCATATATTCATCGATATGTACCCTACAACACCATTGTCGGTCAATCTAATTAGTATTGGAGATGTTACTAAATATATAAGTTTAGAATAAGAAAATAAAAATAAGAATAAATATAAAATATAATTGAGTGAGATATGGAGATATGTAATAGGAATAAGAGTGGTAAGGAGTCTCATAGAATTAAGTGTAGAGTTTTCTGAAAATTCCTTTTTGTAATATTATAATTTCACATTTTTTTCCAAAAAAATTATTGTATAATCTTATGCCTTATCAAACCCATGCGCCACAATTTTTTTTTGTAAATTCTTATTTAATTCATTAATTTTTCATTTCATTTTTGAAATATTTTAAATACTCCATTTTTAGGTTTTCATGATATGTAATGGGATTCGTGTGGATAGGGCCTATGTGCTATGTACTAAATAAATAAGGCCTGATGCATGTGCTATCCCCATGGGTGAGCTATGCTTTTACTCTTCCACATTTGTGTGTGTAGTGTGTGTGTGTGTGTGTGTGTGTGTTTAATGTATTTATTCCTCTAGAAACCTAATATATATATATATATATATAACTACACATAAAAACACACACACACAGACACACAGACACACAGACAGACAGACACACACACACACACACACACACACACACATATATATATATATATATATATATTAATTTTTCAACAGGAAAATTTTAGTTTTAATCTTATTTTAATAATAATAACAACAAAAATAATATTTTGTTATGAATAAACTACTACCATCATTGGAAACATAAAATTTTAACTGATGATATTCTTTAAAAACTGAGAACATTTATTTTGAAGAATTAATAATATTAGTATTATTACATCACCTTTTAATTAATATTAACTCATTGAGAAAAATTAATTTATAATTGAGAAAAAGATAATATTTAATTATACTTGAAATTTAATTTTATATTCTAACAAACAAATAATAATAACAATAATAATAATTTTATTATCATTATTATTTTTAAATTTCAAAGAAATACCCTGATACCAATTATTGTTAAACTTACGTGAAATCTAATCAAATACCTGATGAGCACAAATGTTATGCCACACCTATGGTAAATCCTTCAATTTTAATTTAATGGATCTCTCATATTTTGCATCCAAGTCACCCTTCTAGAGATATTTAAATATTTAATAGAATATATAATAAAAATGTTAAATTAATTATCCGCACGTTCAATTTATCTAAACATTTGACATTCACAAAGGTTGTATCTCGCATAGTGTAATACTTAAATTCCAAATTTAATGGTTGTCTCAGATTTCCAATAATATACAACCTTAATTTTGTATTATATTATTTCATAAAAACATCATGCACATGATATAATATGTTTAAAATTGTTATTATGTTAAAATTGTAACTTTACTGGCCTTATAATCATACACTAAATCAATTCCTAAAAATATTCCCTAAAATTTTCCAAATTATTAAAAAGGATTCTGCATGAACACAAGTCCTCTAAAAATTTATGTAATTAAAAATTTATTTTAATTGATAAATTATATATTCCCATAAAGTAATCATTAATTACAAAAAATTAGAGTTTTATTATCATTAAAATTTAAGGATACTAAAATGTCACCCTCTATAAATTTATCATCCTCGGGAAGTAACCCTAGTGGCCCTACTCGAAAAAATAATGCCTCTAATCCTGAATAATAGATTGGAACTCCAAAAGCTCTTTGTAGATCCATCCATTATATCGTTTAATCAAGATGAGTGGTAATTTCATCCCATAAAGTAATTTCCCACCAGGGTATAATATCCACATCATATTCTCCTCACACGATGTGTTTGCTTCCAACTCATTGTCCTTATATTCATTTATAAGTTCATGATCATGTGTAAAATTCTGAAACTAATTAAAAGAAAAACACATTGAATGTAAAAATAATGTGGAGAATGTTCTAGATGGTATTCCATTGTCCCCCCTGATTCAGTTATGTGAAAGGGTCCAACTGTACACTAGGCTTTCTTTCCCCACTTCCTCAAATATTGGCATCCCAACTGAGGAGTCACTCCTATGAAAACACAGATCACCAACAATGAAATGAAAATGTATCCTATTATTATCAAAATATATAAATTTTCTTTTATGAGTTGTTATCTTTCTCTTCCATATTATTTTCACTCTCTCAAATCCCTATCGAACCAAAGTTCTCCCCATAACTACTACATCACCTGCCTCATTCTATCAAGGTAGTGAATGAAACAACTGCCATTAAATATCATCTTACAGATCTAAATCTATGTGATTATCCCATACTATATATATGTACATCACTAAAACTCATTTAATATCCTCTAGTATATATACAATCCACTTAGGACGTCCTTTTGTTAGAGGAGGGTATGTAGTGATCAATTTCATCTGAGTCCCTTAGGACTTCTGTATGCCTTACTGAATTCTTAATGTAAACAATGTGTTTATATATAAAACTATACTAAATGGATCAACTCATGATCATAATATATCACTGATGTAAATATTTTTTATTTTGACTACTGTGTAATTCACTCTAATTAGAAAAATGTGGGAAACCTTTTTTCAACCAATCGAAAATCACCCAGACCATGCCATGCTTACTTGGGGTCATATGTAACAAGATCATGATTATTAAATGATGTTCCTTACCAATTCTTAGATATTTTTTTCAATAATATCTTAATTATTTATTAATTAACTACAAATCAATCATATACTCTAGTTTTGCATTGTCATTCGACAACATGATAAAGAAATATATGATTAGGAAAATAGAAGTCCACCAGTAAGTCATGTCCATAAAAATATCACCGATATATGAAAATCCCAAATATTAACCAATATAGACAATAAAAATTATATTTTCATGATAATACTCAAATAGTATCAATTTTCTTATCATTAGCGGTTAGTGACTTCTCGATTTCACAGACACAAACTATGTCAGCAACATGACTCTATCTGTGACTTTTTTAAAAACCCTGATTTATTGGACATTGGGTGAGGACACCACCCTATCCCATTACTCAATGCATGAGTCTTTCTCAAACCCTAAAGAGTCCTAGATCATGAATACATCAATCATAAGGGTTTTTTATGTCCCACATTTTCGTATTAGTGACTCTAGCTCATAGTATAATGGAATAACTTCCAGTAATGCCAAACCTCGTCACAATTGAAGGACTGTGGACATCATTCTTTCAAGAGAGGTTATCATGAGCCCGTTATCTACCACAAAATTCCCCTTCCATTATAGTTCAAAACCTCATCCTTCATCTCATTTCATAGATATGTATCATAAAAAATTACTTTTGATACTAGAATATGTCGAGTAACACTATAACCTTCAGGTCCTATCTTGTTATTCAAATCCTTTTGAAGCTTCTTTGTGAGTTTTTTTGTGTGTGTATGAAATAAAAATCATTATTCTCTGATAATTTTATATGATATCATTGGAATAGTATGGATTAAATGTTCCTTTAGAGAACACATTAAATAATAGATTTTATAATTTTTTCAAGTAAAACATTCATATATTCCCAAAAGTTTCACCACACCCCACTACAATACGCTGATTCGTTGTAGCATCAGCACAAAGCCTTGAACCATGAAATCCTCAAGTTCCATAATGAGATCAATAACATTCTTGGTGGTTTATTTCTATTCCATATAATCATGAAGTCCAGTAGTTCCCTGAAAGGGTGGTGGATAAGGATGATGTTAGTCTCTAGCATAGACGACAAATGAAATTAGTTGAAGGACTCTTAACTTGAGTCTGCCTACTAATTGTACCATAGGAGTGAGTGTGGGAAAATTCCCATTGATTTTGTGATTTTCTAGTAATTTGACAAAACATATATAAAGAGACATATTATATATGAGAAGGAAAATTAGGAACAAAAAAAATACTAACTTGTTTATGGGATCATAAAAGTTTCTTCATTGATATCTTCCCACAGCCCAAGGGATACCCCTCCAAGAAATAAAATGGGTATATAACCTTGTACAGTAGTCATAATTATCATATATATATTAAAAAAAACTTTTTTTGGTTGAAATAATTAATTTCAATAATGGCATATCATAACATCCTGATAAATACAGATATATCACCCACCCGATAATCTGTCCAAAAAAGATAGCACAAATCAGGGACTTTATTTAAAGAACTACTATGAAACACAACAAAAGTTATATATATGGAATGTGATCCTTTGTTCACAGTCATAATGCATGAATTCACATAAAATTTCATATATCATATATCTATGCCATGTGAAACACCCTAGGTGAATTTAATCAGTGGTAATAAAAAAAATAACTTTACCCACTTAATATAAACTAATAGATATACTATACATTTCTGGTTAGAAACTATCATATTTCCCACACTCGAGTCCCTACAATCTTATCTACTATCTAACCTATCTCAAAATAAGGAAAAAAGAAGAAATGTTTTTGTTTATTATGGGATATGATCCCATTTTTTAACATCTCTACCCGAACAATCAGTTCTGTGTAGGGTGTTACATGGCCTCATGTATGTCTCCCCATATAAAAGTGGTTGTTGAATATTAGAGAGGGTCTCAAGAAGAACCACATGGAGACTATACACTTGGTATTATTTGGTTGGATCAATAATAGAAAATAAATAATTTATTAAAATGATTTTATATATCATAGAGAGTCTAAATAAATGGAATATTTTTTTATATATGTAACTTTCACCCAAATTAGCACACTTGTTCATAGAATAAGTAGTATAATAATAAATAAATGAAAAAACTAACATCTATGGGACCCTCTAGAATATATCCTAGTCCTTTCCATATCTATACTCCACTACTATTTTATTCAATATAGGTACCTTTCTCGGGTCAGGATCTCTAGTCATATAGTATACAAGCACACTGAAATGCCTTAATAGGATAGGGTGTGAGTACAAGACATGGTTGAAAACAATAAATGATCCTTAAAATAATTGCTAATATAAAAAATATTGTTTGTAATAACATAAGTAAATTATCATGAAAACATAAAATTATACATTGACAGATTCATCATGCGACAGAAAAGCCACCATGAACCCCTTCCCCACCCACATTACCTCATTTACAGTATGGATGTAAATAAACCAAGTACCATAATCAAGATACCCTAGATCACCCAACTAACTAGTAGTTGACATTATAATACTAGATATTCCTCCATATCAATAGCTCACCCACCCCGACAGTTCCCATCACAGGAACCTCACATGCACTTTCAGGGTGATTCTAAACCATCTTATCCTTTTAATCTCCAATGAACCATGTTCATAGGAATCCTACAATAGTAACTACCAGATATACATTATTATTTTCCCTATATAAGGATATTCATAACTGTATTTAAGGATGTTATGACTACATCAAATTGAGTAATCCATCACTGATTGATTTCCCTTTATAGGGAATATCCTATGTAATCTTTAAGGATGTTAGAACCAAATCACTCCAAATATAAAGGCTCCACTTGAATATATTCATCCGAATAACAAAATTACAAAGGCCATGAATAAAAAAAATACATGTAATTGAAAATAATTATTAGATGCAATGATATCAACTTCGAGGCAAACACATAACCACTTGGTCCTAATCATGATATTCCACGACCACTCACACACCCACATTCATTTTATAACACAAAAGTATTAATCATTCAATTTTTTTGACAATAATATATATATAGACAAATATGGTAAGGAATCTCTAAAATCAATGTTTCTAATGTCTACAAAAACTCTATCAAAGGTGTCCTCACCAGGACAACATTCACACACAAACCAAAATACGATCAAACACCTTAGACAACTAGAAAAAAAACTAGATATTTTTTAGAAGAAACTAAATATTACATAAGATGATAAATTTACTATCCGAGATAATTTCAAGTTTATAATCTTAGGATAAAACATGAATTTGAAATTTCCCCTCAAGATTAATTAGATTTTAAATAATTACTTTTAAATTATCATTTTATATATTCTTCATGAAATATCTTATATATTAACATTTTATTATTAAAAATTGGTAATTTATTTTAAATTATTATTTTAAAATGTGAAAAATCAGACAGAAAATAGCTTGATTCCAATAAAAAATTATTATTTATCTTCTTCTCATTGAGATCAACCCAATGAAACTGATGGAAAATCAATCGGATCTGTATTGGAGAAGTTATCAAATATATATTTTTGAATAATAGTAATAAAATAAAATAAAGAATAAATAAGAGAGAGTGAGGGAGGTAGATATGGGAGATGCATGGATGTGGGGAGGAATCCCCCATCACTATATGCTAAATTTTTCCATTTGACTATTTATTATATTATATCTACTCATTTTAATGAATAAAATTACTATATAGTTCTCTGTCTTGTCAATCTGATGAAACACACATTTATTTTTATAAATTATCCTTTCATTCATATGTTTTATTAATTAACCATTTCTAAGTGTTTTAAAACCTCCTTTAATATATATTGAAAAATATTTCAAATATATATATGTGTGTGCATTATATATATACAAAGACCTACATATACTTACATAAAACAACATATATATAACTCACACACCCATATATATATATACAGATTTTAATTTCACCAATAAAAAATATTTTTTTCCCAATTCAATAATAATAATAATAATAATATTTTATTATGATTAATCCATTGAAATGATTATAAATATAAATATATCCCTAGAAACATTCAATAAAAATATAAATAATTTATTTAGAAGAAGTGATAATATCCATATTTTTAACTCACATTACAAAAATATTCCCACACGATGATACTTTGTTCCCCAATTAAGATAAAGAGAATATTTAATTATATATATAATTTATTTTTTATAAGAAAAAATAATAATAATAAAATAATAATAATAATATTTTTAACTACCGAACAAATATTCCGACACTAATTACAGTTAGCCTTACATGTGATCTAACCAAGCACATGAGGCAGAAAAATGTTCTTCTGCACCTAGTGTAATACCAGTATTATAGATTTAATGGTGGAATCATATTTCCCATACATGACACCAATAGTGATTTAGTAAGTAATTTTTTATAAAACTATAACAAAAATATTTAAAAAAACTACCCAATTATCTTATTTAACCATACACTATGCACACACAAAGGATTTATCATGACTAAGGTAAACCCCATATTTCATATTTATGGGCAGTCATAGATTCTTGATATGATACACCATTCAAGATATATTATATTAGTTTGGAAAATCCACAAGCGTGTGATATAATATATTTAATATTTTTTTATATTAATAATGAGTCACCATGGGCCTTAAATCACACAATAAATGAATACCTAACTCTGAAAATATTCTATAGAATATTCCAAAGAGTTATCATGGATTCTACCACCATGTGAAGACAATAAAACGTTAATGTCATTAAAATGTGATTTTTATTAAAAAAATACTTTTCCACATAATTATTATCATTAGTTACCAATAAAAGTTGTTTTTATTATTAATCGTTTTGGGTATTACAATAAATTTTAGATAATTACAATAACTCTTACATAAAAATTATAGTTTACTTATGTGATCATTTCCCTCACTATATAAATATTTTAATATTTTAAAAAATGACTAAAAACCTCCAATTAATTTCTTCAGACCTAAAATTTTTCAATACATAATTAATTTATCAACATAATTCAAAATACTAGGATGTGTAATTTATAAAAATAGTGAGCTTAGATATCCAGTAACAGTAAAAATAATCACTTATAATTGCATGTCACCTATGAGCATAAGATGAGTATAAGGGTATTACAGAATAATTAAAAATGAAAACCATTACACAATTGAATTTATTACCATAAAAACATGGATCATAAAAAATGAAACAAGGAATATATATTTCAAAAAAGACAAGATTCACATATGTCAGCAATCATGAGAAATTTGAAAACAATCCTTGAACATAGAATCCAATAGAAAATGATAGGAAACAATCAGAAAAAAAATCATCTTAGAGATTCATTATCATATCAATATAACTATTAATCAAACAAATGGAAAAAAATTCTTACAAAATTAGATAATAACATAGGAGAAATCTATAACTGGTCGAATCCTTTTTATATAATTCATTGGAGGGATATAATGGAACCACCCATGACATATCAGAAAATGTCCCACAATGGTTTGGGTTCAATCCGCCATCGTAATTTCTTCAATAATTTCGAAGTACCGTATCATGAAACAAAACACATGAATGATTTGATTTCCTCAAAAATAACATAGATTTATTTAACCATGAAAAAGAGACGTGTTTCTTGAACATCTCAATTAAACATCACTATAAAACATTTAGATAATTGCATAGAATGTCATCATAATATAATTTCCACATGAATCATTGGAATAATTAAATATTTTTTACCTAGATGATTATTCCTTAAATTTTATATTAAAAAAATTTCATAGAAAAAAGATCAAATACAGTTTTATTTTTAAAATATTATAAAAAAATTCACATAATATTAGGTCTAAATTTTCATGGAAAATAAACATGGAATACTTTAAGTGAAACTTTCTTGAAAGTAATAGTCATGATTTATATAAATATATTCATGTTGAAAATATAAAAAACATACGATCTTTTAAATCTTTTGAAAAGTGAGCCAAACGTTGCCCAACATCAAACAATTAAGAAATTTATTTGTTAATTATTTTAAAAGATGATGAGATCATGAAAACTAAATTCAGGAAATTATTTATTTTTCAAAAATTATTTTACAAATATATGTTAAAGAATATAAAGGAAGAGTTTTTTTGAATGTATTTTAAAATATTAATGCAATAGTTTTGAGAAAAACCTGTTTTTGAATTTTATAATATAAAATACTATTTTGATTAATGAGACATAAATAGTATAATAAAATAAAATGGGTTTCATAATATTTATTATATTAAATTTAATGATTCCTCATATACACTATATAAATGAATAATTTTGTATCAATAAAAAAATGTATTAAAGAATGAAGTTTGAGAAGTGAAACCTTTGAAACATGGGGGATTATTGATTCATAAATCCATTTAATAAAGAAACATCACAATTTTTTATAACACCAATCATTTCCATGAAACAATAAATTAAAACATTTCTTGAATTGATAAGAACACCACATAAAATAAATCATAGTTCCCAATAGGAACTATATCTCAATAAATTGAAATGATAAAATAAAAACCCTTGAAAATTTTATAACATTTGAATAAATATATCATCAAATAGTCAATGAAATGAACATTAAATATCATTATCAATGTTTATTCGATGATATAATATCTTAATTTTTATAATATGCACCTTAAAAAAGGAAGTGGTTGCATAATAGAATATATGTCTCAAAGAATTTTTTTTGAAAAAATAATCCTTGAAAATTTTACATCATTTATGTAAGAATTTAATCAATGATATGATTATGTGTATCAAGTTTTAATAAAAAATATATTTGTAGGATATAATATGAAAATCAGAGGCCATTTCATTAATAATATTTTCCTAACATAGTTAAGGATGTTGATGTTTAATCTAATTAATGGAAGTTAAGTTAAGAAATACCTTAATGATTTGAAACATTCATGTAAAATCCCCTTGGTTGAATTAATTTGACTCATAAAAAATATCATTAGTAGAAAAAATCTCAATAAATAGGATAAAGACATGTGTAAAAGATATATTAAATCCTTTAACCAATGTTTTGACCATATTTTTCTTAGTTTAATATAGTGAAAAAATTTATTATGGTTATTATTAAAAATAATAAAAAATATGTTTTTTCAAGTAAATTATATTAGTTAATATGATTCCAAATATAGAATATATTTTATTTTATTAAATTCATATAAGTGATATAATTTAATTTAATCTTATTCCCACCAGATATGATGAAAAGAGATTTTTTGATAAATGTGTATTAACCCACCAATGAACTTATTTAAATTTTCAATATAATGAAAAATCTGATGTAATTAACATGAATATTACTATATATGAAAGATTTATTTATAATTAATGTCAAATTAAAATAATAATGGTTCTTTTTCAATTATGATAAATGATAATTTTACAAAAAATGGTATGCTCTAATTCTGATGAAAAATATACCATTTCATAGAAGCCCCAAAATTTCACCCCCAGATAATTTTGATTTATCGAATTAAAAAATTATATATTTCTTATGAATTGAAAATTCAAAAAGTGATGAAATTAATTGTAGTATTATCTCAGAAAAGTTAACAATAAACATTGTTGAATATAACTTATTTTTAATGTATAAAACGATTTTACTGAAAATTGAATTCTAATTTATTATGAATTAATCAATATATTATATTTTATAGATCCTCTGTACATATTTTTTATATGTGTTTATTACCTTTCATACAATCCGATTTGACATAAATATTATAAGGTTCATATTAAAAACATAATATTTTTAATGTATATTTCAATTTTATTAATGCTTAGTGTTACATATTTAGAAAGTTATCGAGCACAGTATTTTTTTGAAATTATTTTTTTGGGTGTCAATTTTTTCTATACATAAATAGATTTCATCCATGAAATTTTATGTGATTCTCGATAAAAATATGATTAAAACATTTTAAGTATCAATTTGACCGAGTGAAATATAAAAAATATCATAAAAGGGAAACCTTTTTAATATTCAAAAATTTTAAGTTTAATTATTTTAAAATGTTCAATAAAACATTTTATTGAAATAATGGAAATTGAAATAGAAATTTCATTAGTAATAATGTATAACTAGGTATTCAAATAGGATAATATAATTGAGAAGTGAAAATATAGACATGGAGAAAAAATTAATGTCCAAATAATGATAGAGAGTGATAGAGAATATGATTAATGTAAAGGTAAATGAACATTATATTGGAAGTTAGCACAAATAATAGAACAATGAGATATGAAAAGACCCTCAATTCAATATAATAGAAGGTAATTGGATAAACATTTTATTTCAAGGTGCTTTTCCTAGATTTGTAGAATTACATTACGATTTGGACTGAAATCATAATGAGAAATGATTAATTGATTTTATTTAAATCCAAAATCAAAATTTAGTCCTTTGGTTGTGGGTTTCACTTAATTTCCACCTTTTTATCTTGTTTTACTCTAAATTTTGAGTATTAATTTTTATTTATGAAAGAAATATTATCAATATTTGATTGACCTAGAGGAATATTAATGTATGAAAACTAATTGTTCATAGTTTTACTAAATCTAAACTTGTTTTCATAGAATAATAAGATACCCAAAATCAATAAAAATTAACAATGAGAAATTATATAATAATATTACAAATACCTACACTAATAAAAAAAATTCAATGAAGATCATTAATTAAATAAAAAATCATATATCCTAATTAATCTCAAAATCATCAATATTAAAGAATGGCATAACCACAAAGGGTGTCTCATAGATTTATACATAAATTATCAAAAATAAAATTAAATCCTCATGGAATAATCATTCATTTTAATCTTGAAGGATACATAGACATCAATACAGAAAATAAACAACTCCAAAATATAAACAATTAACTTAAACCCCCATCTTTTAGAACATAAAAATGGGTTTCTGTGACATTATTAATATGATAAAATATAAACTTATAAACCAATAACGTTATCCATTACTATTATGTTAACCTCATAAGAAATACTAATAATCACCAAATTTATCTAAACCCTGCTATTATAATATTACAGCCTCGATCCCAAACTCCCAAATATAGTGTTATAAACACAATATTTTCCACTTTAGATTTGATAAAGATAATCATGAGAAAACTTTATCCATAAAGAAAATAAAAAAATAGAAATATTGGATCACTTATATTCTCAAGGACCATTTAAATTTATAGTTTCAAATAATAAAGATAACTGTTATATAAAAATAACCATATCCTCAAGTGATCATTTTACACATTGTACTAAAATTTTATTATTTCACAAAACAATTTCCGAATCACCTATAAAATTCATTACACATGAAATATTTCTATAAATAATTAATTTAACGTCATTCTTCATGGCCTAGGAAAATGGAAAACAAAAGAATGTGGAGATCGAGTTCTGAACAATAGTAAACATAAGAAGTAACAATTTAATTTTATCACTGTTCTTACGATAAGAATAATGTTATGATTACATAATCAAAGTGTATGAGAATAACATAAAGAATTCATCACCATAAAACATGGACTATAAAACATAAAACATTTCATAATGCTATAAAATAAGATAAGGGTCATATAAGTTGAAAATAACGAATCATGTAAAGACCATCCTTGAATAGAGGATCTAATAGAAAATCATAGGAAATATAGAGATATTTTTTAGTATATTTGAACATCATTAACATTTCACTATTTTAAATATAATAACCAACCTTTTAAATTTGAAAAAGCTATTTGTAGAAACCCATAACCAGTTAGCTCATTCTCATGGCCCAATGAAAAAGAGGGATATAATATATAAACTCATTATATATTGAAAAAAATTCCATAAGGGTTAAAGTTAACTCCCCAATATGCCTTTAATTAAGAATTTCCAAGTACCATATAATGAAACAAAATAGACGGATTATTTCATTTCATAAAAACTCTTATAGATTGATTTACTCATAAAAATGAATTGGATTTTTTGACAATCTGTTTAGAAAATGAACATAAACAACTTAGATAGAGAATGTTAATGGTATTATAACAACAGATCTCCCACAAAAAATTAGATTCATTAATGGGTGTCAACATATATGTGTATACCTATAAAAGATAAATTAAAAAATATCTAGAAAAATTAAGGAATACACCCTTTCTTTTGATCATATTTTACAAAAAATCAACAATATTATGGAAAAAATTATTATTCAAAATATACATGAAATATTTTAATGAAATATTCAATGAAAGGAATGATCATGATGATGGGAAAATATGTTAATGTCTCAAATTTAAAAAATTAAAATTTCTTTCTACCATTTTTAAAGAGTCTGTGGTGAACCATATAAAAAATGCATAGAAATTATATATTAAAACCTTCTAAATGAATGCGAAAGATCATAAAAAATAAATTTAAGGAACTAGTTTTGATTAGTAAGTAATGTTATAGAAATAATAAAATAAACATAGAGGGTGGGTTTTTTAGAAGTATTTAAAACCATTAAATCAACAATTTTTAAGAAAAACTAATTATGTTATTTTAAAAGAACAACCCCTTTGAAAAAATAATATGTTTGAATATAAAATACCATTAGTATATAATGATTAATGTTATTATATCTCAAGAGTCACTAATTACAAAGTATAAATTAAAATAGGTGGTTCAGTCAAAAATGGGTCAAAGATGGATGTTTGAGATGATAAACACTTGAAACATGGGTTGTACTTGATTCAAAAATCCATTTAATGAAGTAAAATAACATGATTATATAAAAACAATAATTTATATGGTATAATTTTTAAAAATATTGTCATTATTTAGTAAGTACATGATTTTAATAAATAGTGGTTCAAATCTTTAATTATGTCTCAAAGAATGTAAATCGAGATTATGAAAACCCTTGAAACATTATAACAGCTAAATCAAAATCACATTAAAGGGATAAATTCAATGTAAAATTAAATATAATTATAATATATACATTCATAATATAATATCTCAATACATAGCATATGAACCATATAAAATGAAGCAGGTGCATAAAAAATATATACCTCAATGAAGGAATATTGAGATGAACAATACATGAAATGATATTATTATTTATGTTAGAATATATTCATTGAAGTGGTTACATGTAAATATTAAAAAACCAAAAGAAAATTTAAAATTAATATAATAAAATAAATACTATTTTAACACAAAATCATGTCTCAATATAGGTAATGATGTAGAAGTATGACTTAATGAATAGAAATTAAGTTAAGAAATCCATTACTCCTTCATAACATTCATATAAAATCACCTTGGATGAAATAAAATAAACCATGAAAATTTATATGGTTCAAAACCACATATAAAATAGGATAAAATCAAATGGTTGAGATATTTTAAACCATTAACTCAAAGTTTTAATGTTGTTTTACAAGTTCTAATGAGGTGATAAATTGTTTATATAGTTTCAATTTATAATGAAAAAAATAATGTTGATCCCAATATATTATATAATGTATTACAATTAAAAATGTAGAATAATTTTTTTCTAATTCAATTATGTTGTGTTTTTTAATTTTATTTAAAACTAATCCCCTAGAAAGTGATGAAAATAATTATTTAGAGAAATTATTTTTAATCATTGGAATGTACTTATACAAAAATCAAGTATAAAAAAATTTATTATTTAATTAATTCTATTATTTATAACTAATAAATACTAATGATAATTTATGATCAAATTAAAATAACAATGTTATATTTTTAAAAGAAAATAAATGATTGTTTTATAAAAATCCCAAATTTTCCCCATTCAGTGAAAAATAAATCATGTCAAAAATGTCCCCTAATGTCACACTAATATAATTATGATACGATGATTTAGAAAAATATCATTTATATAAAATAATAGTTTTTATGAAAGAAAAAATTAAATATATTATTATTTCACAAAAATTACAAAATTTATTTTTGAAGAAAACATATTACTAAATAAAAAATGAATTTATTAAAGATTGAATACCTAATAATTATTTTCTATTCATCACATTTGATTTATATAAATATTTTATACATATTTTTAATAATGTTTTTTAAAAATCCATACATTCCAATTTAACAATGAGGTTATTATGATTTCATTAAAATAATAATATTTCTATTGTACATCATATGTTTCTTAAAGCTCGATGTTGCATATTAACAATGATACTGAGAATAATATCATTTTACACTAAATTTTTGGGTTTTATTATTCATGGAGGTGGTATTATACATGATAAAATGAGTTAATTTAAAAATTTTCAATGGATTAATGTTTAAAAAGATTTTGAGGAGGAAGAATATGAAATAAACACAAAAACACACCGTTATGAAGTATAACTTCTTTGAGAAAACATATTTTATATACCTAGTAAGCCTTATAGGATGAAATTTTGGTGATAAAATAACCATTATGTCAAGGGAGGAATGTTGGAAATGGATTTTGGAATATCTTGGTGATTTAATTTATTCAATAAAATCATGTAATTTAGGATAGTAGGTTCACTTTTATAAGTCAAATAGGTTTTAATCTTATAAAAACACGAAATATTAATAAATAATATGTGTCCAAATGATTTTAAATGCCTAAAAATAATGATATATATAATTATAATGAGGATAATTTTGATATAAAATAAACTAAGAAAATTTATAAAATTTTATTTGTCACATTGATCATTATATTTTGGTTTTACCCAAACACTAAAACTATCTAGCCTTAAACATTATTACAAATTTTTCAATCATTAAGGGTTTTGTAAGTTATTTATAACATTTAACAAGGGGAATAAATAGACCATTTATTATATTATCTATAATTTTACACCCATTTGAGTTAATATAGGGTGTTTATGTTTTTATAATAGTTTAAAAATAATTTTTAATACTAAATACCATTTAAAGTGATTTTCAAAACTATTCATATCATTTTACATAAAATTAATCAAGAAAAAAATAGAACATTAATATAAATCACATAACCATATATAATAAATTATAATTATGCAAACAATTCACAAAACACAAAAATTCATCAAAAAAATTATTTTTCCTATTTTTCAAATTTTATAATTCTTTTTATTCTACTTGAATAAACACTGCATTGATGCTGTTTCAGTATTCAATGTAAATTTACCAGAAATTGAAATTAAATATCAATTAATATAATAAACATAATTCTCCATCATTAAATTTTTCCTAACATATTCATTCATATATCATTTTATATGTATTAATATTATGAAAATATAATAATTCGGAGATTGTGACATTTTCTAACTACCCATAACATTGAATAATATAAATGTTTTTATAAAATTAAAGTAGAAAAAATGATATATTTTAAAATATATGAAGATAAATTTTGAAATAACATAATATGAAAAAAATTAAGAGGATACTTTGTGACCTTATCACAATGGTTGAACCCTATTTAAGTTATTTTACTCTTTACCGTGGTGGCAGGTTTTTACTATTTATACAATTTATTATGACCAAAAAATAAATTAACATCATTAGTAATATTTATCCTCATGATTCTAAATTTTAAATCAATTTTTCAGGATTAAACTTCTAGGGTTCTCATAAATTACTAATATTAAAAATTTAGAAAACATAATGAAAAACTGAACATTGAAAAATTCCCATTTTATGAATAAAAAAGATTTTATAACAAAATCATGTGTAATGTTGTCTACTGTATAAATAGTTTAATTATGTGTAATAAAAAAAAATTATTTAAAAAAAATAAAAAACCAAATGAAACATCGATATTACTTAGACTAAATTAATAGAAATAAAAATTTCTATAAATTTCTATTTTTTCTCCACTCAATAAAAAATCATCCTTTTTTGAAATGAACCAACAAATTGTAATTATTTTATTTTGAAATGTTAATTTCAATAATTATATCCATTTTATCAAATTTAATTTCTCAAAATGTCTATAATTAATCACAATACCCAAGCACCAAATGAATGAGAAACCAATTTTGAAGAAAATGAAATTCATGATGTATAGAATGAATTTATACTCATTCCACATATAGTAACCACTATTAGATAAATGTTGATTTATTTTATTAAATACATGCGTAATATGTTTCAATAAAAATAATTAAATATTATTATTAACATAATTTAATAATTGAAAAATTCTTTATATACATAAAATAGTTTCTTGAAAAATATATCCTTTAATTTCATATGATTTTAAAAAAAATTTACTTCTAATTTACTAGGAATTAATCAATAAATGTTTATTAATATTTTTTTTAAATTATATTTCACTATGTGAATACCTGTATTCATTCCACCCAACCCAATGAATAGGTTATAAGCATTATATTAAAATAATAACATTTTAATAGTATATCGTAGTTCATTTTAATCTTAGTGTTGTGGGAGTTACGTGCATTCAGACATAGTGTTCCTTTTCAACTAAAATCATGATGTGTCAAATTCAACCATACAAAAAGACATTTTATCCCAAAAATTTTATCTTCTTTTTGATGAAAAGGGTTTAAAACAATTTCTCAGTAAATTAAATGTTTTAAATGATAAAAATACATAAGTTGTAAGAAATAAAATTCAATCCACATTGATAATATTAAGTTTTGGAATGGAATTAAATTATGTGGATTAGATAAAGAAACATATAATATCATAAATATTTCTTAATCCATTAATATTCAATAATGTTTCTCATTTTAGTAGAAGGGTTTCATAGACTCTACCTTCAAAGATGATCAATATTTTCCATATAGGACATGATAAGTTTATCATCCTCTTTCTTGAGTTCTTTAATTATTTTACCATCCTAACTATGAATACAAGAAAATATACATAATTGACTTCATCCCAAACCAAAAAAGTATTTTTTTCTATCCATTGTATTTGAATTATTTTTCATCATATGCTTCATCTTATATTAGAAATAATTAATTTTCATACCTGAATATATAAATTTAACATTCAAGTTATTTCATTATCAATAATATAATTACAAGTTATTCCCTCCATTTCTATCCATGAATGAAAATAATATGGTTAAGACTTCATAAGTCAATATCCAATATTAATAAACACAATTGTATCCTCCAATGTGTTAATAAAAAATCCAAAGTTCAACCTAAATCATTCCATAAATAACTAACCCTAAACAACCCAAAATATTCCAAACCAGAACTAAAATGTTAGAATTAAGATTATTTGATCACATATTCATACTTGATAATCCAAAAAAATTATCTCCAAATATCATCTATCTGTTCTAATGTAATAGAAACAAATGAATATTCCCTGTTAAATTAAGGAAAAAAGTACACTAATACTGTCAATAAATAAACAAAATCACAAAAAAGATATAATAAAACCATATATGCTTCATAAATAATAATAAGACATTATTTCTTAAAAAAACCCACAGTTGATAATAATATTTCTATTAACATAATCATATAATGTTCTCAATAATGAAATTGTTTATGAATAATTTTAATCAACTAGTGAACAAATAATTTTTCAATCCCACTATTCTCTATATGATATATTGTATGTTTAAAAAATGAAATGAAAATTTTATCCCAACTATCCATAGTTAACTAGACAACAAAGATCATATTTTCTCTAATTCTGATGAAAAATATACAATTTCATAGAAGCCACAAAATTTCACCCCCCCATATAATTTTGATTTATTGATTTAAAAAATTATATCATTCTTATGAAGTGAAAATTCAAAAAGTGATGAAATTAATTGTAATATTATCTCATAAAAGGAAACAATAACCATTGTTGAATTTAACTTATATTTAATACATAAAACTATTTTACTAAAAATTGAATTCTAATTTATTATGAATTAATCAATACATTAAATTATATAGATCCTCTACACATATTTTTTAAATCTATTTATTACCTTTCATACAATCTGATTTGACATAAATATTATAAGGTTCATATTAAAAACATAATATTTTTAATTTATATTTCAATTTTATTAATTCTTAGTGTTTCCTATTTAGAAATTTATCGAGCACCGTATTTTTTTGAAATTATTTTTTTGGGTGTAAAATTTTACTATACATCAATAAATTTCATCCATGAAATTTTATCTGATTCCCGATAAAAATATGATTAAAAAATTTTAAGAATCAATTTGACTGAGTGAAATATAAATAATATCATAAAAGGAAAACCTTTTTAATATTCTAAAATTTAAATTTAATTTTTTTAAAAGGTTTAATAAAACATTTTATTGAAATGATGGAAATAAAAATATAAATTTCATTAGTAATAATGTGTAACTATGTATTCAAATAGGATAACATTAATGAGAAGTGAAAATATAGACATTGAGAAAAAATTAATGTCCAAATAATGATAGAGAGTGATAGATAATATCATTAATGGGACGGTGAATGAACATTATATTGGAAGTTAACATGAATACTAGAACAATGAGATATTAAAAGACCCTCAATTAAATATATTATATGGTAATTGGATAAACATTTTATTTCAAGGACCTTTTCATAGATTTGTAGAATTACTTTACGATCTAGACTGAGATCATAATGAGAAATGATTAATTGATTTTATTCAAATCCAAAATCAAAATTTAGTCCTTTTGTTGTGGGTTTCACATAATTTCTACCTTTTTTATCATGTTTTACTCTAAATTATGAGTATGAATTTTTAATGATGAAATAAATATTATCAATATTTGATTGACAATGAGGAATATTAATGTATGAAAATTAATTGTTCATAGTTTGACTAAATCTAAACTTGTTTTCATAGTAAAATAAGATACCCAAAATAAATAAACCTTAACAAAGAGAAATTATATAATAATATTAAAAATACATACACTAATAAAAAAATTCAATGTAGATCATTAATTAAATAAAAACCCATACATCCCAATTAACCTCAAAATAATCAATATTAAATAATGACATAACCACAAAGGGTGCCTCATAGATTTATACATAAATTATCCAAAAATAAAATAAAATCCTCATGGAATACTCGTTCATTTTAATCTTGAAGGATACATAGAAATTAATACTTGAAATAAATAACTCCAAAATATAAACAATTAACTTAAACCTGCATCTTTTAGAACATAAAAATTGGTTTCTGTGACATTAATCATATGATAAAATATAAACTTATAAACCAATAACGTTATTCATTACTCTTATGTTAACCTCATAAGAAATACTAATAATCACCAAATTTATCTAAACCATGCTCTTATAAAATTACAGCCTCGATCCCGAACTCTCAAATATAGTGTTATAAACACAATATTTTCCTCTTTAGATTTGATAAAGATAAACATGAGATAATTTTATCCATAAAAAATACAAAAAAATATAGAAATATTGGATCACTTATATTCTCAAGGACTATTTAATGTTATAGTTTCAAAGAACTAAGATAACTCTTTCATAAAAATAACCATATCCTCAAGCGATCATTTTACACATTGTACTATAATTTTATTATTTCACAAAACAATTTCCGTATCACCTATAAAATTTATTAGACATGAAATATTTCTATAAATAATTCATTTAACATCATTCTTCATGTCCAAGGAAAATGGAAAACATAAAAATTTTGAGATCGAGTTCTGACCAATGGTAAACATAAGAAGTAATAATTTTATTTTATCATTCATCAAAAGGCAAGAATAATGTTGTGATTATAGAATCAAAGTGCATGAGAATAACATAAAGAATTCATCACCACAAAAACATGGACTATAAAACATAAAACTTTTCATAAAGCTATAAAATAAGATAAGGGTCATATAAGTTGAAAATAATGAATCATATAAAGACCATACTTGAATAAAGGATCTACTAGAAAATCATAAGAAATTTATTTATCTAATTTAGTATCCTTGAACATCATTAACATTTCACTATTTTAAATATAAAAAACTACCTTTTAAATTCAAAAAATCTATTTGGAGAAACCCATAACCTGTTAACTCATTCTCATGGCCCAATGAAAAAGATGGATATAATATATAAAATCATTATATATTGAACAAGGTGACATAAGGGTTAATTTTAACTCCCCAATCTGCATTTAATTTAGAATTTCCAAGTACCATATAATGAAAAAAAGAGACGGATTACTTCATTTCATCAAAACACTTATATATTGATTTACTTATGAAAGTGAAATGAATTTGTTAACAATCTGTTTAAAAAATGAACATAAACAACTTAGGTATAGTATGTTAATGGTATTATAATAAAATATCTCCCATGAAAAATTAGATTCATTAATGGGTGTCAATATAGATGTGTATACCTGTAAAAGATAAATTAAAATATATCTAGAAAATTAAGGAATACACCCTTTATTTTGATCATATTTTACAAAAAATCAACAATATTATGGAAAAAAGTCTTATTCAAAATATACATGAATTATTTTAATGAAATATTCAATGAATGGAATGACCATGATAATTGGAAAATATGTTAATGTCTCAAATTTTAAAAAATTAATATTATTTTCTACAGTTTCTAAAGAGTCCGTAGTGAACCATATAAAAATTTATAGAAATTATATATTAAAACCTTCTAAATGAAGGTTAAATATAATAAAAAATAAATTTAAGGAACTAGTTCTGTTTAGTAAGTAATGTTATAGAAATAATACAATAAACATAAAGGGTGGGTTTTTAGAAGTATTTAAAACCATTAAATCAACAATTTTTAATAAAAAATAATTATGTTATTTTAAATGAACAAAACCTTTGAAAAAAAATAATATATTTGAAAAAAATATACCATCATTATATAATGATTAATGTTATTATATCTCAAGAGTAACTAATTACACTGTATAAATTAAAATAGGCGATTCAGTCAAAAAAGGGGTCCAAGATGGAAGTTTGAGATGATAAACACTTGAAACATGGGTTTTACATGATTCGAAAATCCGTTTAATGAACTAACATACCATGATTATGTAAAAACCATAATTTATATAGTATAATGTTTAAAAATATTTTCATTATTTAGTAAGTACATGATTTTTATAAATAGTGGTTCATATCTTCAATTATGTCTCAAAGAATATAAATTGAGAATATGAAAACCCTTGAAACATTATAACAGCTGAATCAAAATCACATTAAAGGATAAATTCAATGTAAAATTAAATATAATTATAATATATACATTCATTATATAATATCTCAATACATAGCATATGAACAATATAAAATTATGTAGGTGCATAAAAAATATATGCCTCAATAAAGGAATATTGAGATAAACAATACATGAAATGATATAAATTATTTTTGTTAGAATATAATCATTGAAGTGGTTACATGTAAAAAATAAAAAACCAAAAGAAAATTTAAAATTAATAGAATAAAATCAATATTAGTTTAACACATAATCATTTCTCAATATAGTTAATGATGTAGAAGTATGACCTAATGAATCGAAATTAAGATAAGAAATCCATTACTACTTCATAAAATTCATGCAAAATCCCCTTGGATGAAATAGAATGAATCCATGATAATTTATTTGGTTCAAAACCACATATAAAATAGGATAAACTCAAGTGTTAGAGATATTTTCAACCATTAACCCAAAGTTTTAATGTTGTTTTACAAGTTCTAACGAGGTGATAAATGTTTTATATAGTTTCAATTTATAATGAAAAAAATAATGTTGATCCCAATATATTATATAAAGTATTCCAATTAAAAATGTAGAATACATTTTTTCTTATTCAACTAAGTTGTGTTTTTTAATTTTATTTAAAACTAATCCCATAGAAAGTGATGAAAATAATTATTTAGAAAAATTATTTTTAATCGTTGGAATGTACTTATACAAAAAAAATTTATAAAGAAATTTTATATTTAATTAATTTAATTATTTATAACTAATAAAAACTAATGATAATTTATGATCAAATTAAAATAACAATGTTATATTTTTAAATGAAAATAAATGAATGTTTTATAACAATCCCAAATTTTCCCCATTCAGTGAAAAATAAATCATTTCAAAAATGTTCCCAAATGTTACACTGATATAATTATGATACAATGATTTAAAAAACTATATCATTTCTATAACATAATAATTTTTATTAAATAAGAAATTAAATATCATATTATTTTACAAAAATTACTAAATCTATTTTTGAAGAAAACATATTACTAAATAAAAAACGATTTTATTAAATATTGAATACCTAATAATTATTTTTTATTCATCACATTTGATTTATATAAATATTTTATACATATTTTTAATAATATTTTTTAAAAATCCATACATTATAATTTAACAGTGAGGTTATTATGATTTCATTAAAATAATAATATTTTTATTGAACATTATGTGTTTCTTAAAGCTCGATGATGAATGTTAACAATGATACTGAGCATAACATAATTTTACACTAAATTTTTGGGTTTTTATATTCATAGAGGTGGTATTATACATGTTAAAATGAGTTAATTTAAAAATTTTCAATGGATTAATGTTTAAAAAGATTTTGAGGAGGTAGAATATGAAATAAACACAAAAACACACCGTTATGAAGTATAACTTCTTTGAGAAAACATATTTTATATACCTAGTAAGCCTTATAGGATGAAATTTTGGTGATAAAAGAACCATTATGACAAAGGAGAAAGGTTGGAAATGGGTTTTCAAATATCTTGGTGATTTATGTGATTCAATAAAAGCATGTAATTGAGGATTGTTGGTTTACTTTTATAAGTCACATAGATTTTAATCTTATAAAAACATGAAATATTAATATATAATATGTGTCCAAATGATTTTAAATGTCTAAAAATAACCATATATATAATGATAATGAGGATAATTTTGATAAAAAACCAACTAATAAAATTTTTAAAAGTGTATTTTTCACTTTAATCATTATATTTTGGTTTTACCCCAACACTAACACTGTCTATCCTTAAACATTGTTACAAATGTTTCAATCATTAAAAGTTATGTAAGTTATTTATAACATTTAACATGGGGAATAAATGAACCATTTATTATATTATCTATAATTTTACACCCATTTTAGTTAATATAGGGTATTTATGAAATTAATAAAGAAAAAATAAAACATTAATATAAATCAAATAACCATATATAATAAATTAGAATTATCCAAACAATTCACGAAACACAAAAATTCATCAAAAAAATTTATTTTTCCAATTTTTCAAATTATATAAATCTCTTTATTCTACTTTCACAAACACTACATCGATGCTGTTTTAGTATTCAATGTAAATGTACTAGAAATTGAAATTAAATATCAACTTATATAATAAACAAAATTCTATATCCTTAAATTTTACATAACATATTAATTAATATATCATTTTATCTATATTAATATTATGACAATATAATAAGTTGGAGATTGTGACATTTTCTAATTACCCATAACTTTGAATAACATTAATGTTTTTTTAAAATTAAAGTATAAAAATGATATATTTTAAAATATATGATGATAATTTTTGAAATAACATAATATAATAAAAATTAAGAGGATATTTTATGACCTTATCACAAAGGTTGAACCCTATTTAAGTTATTTTACTCTTTACTAAGGTGGCATGTTTTCACCATGTATACAATTTATTTGACCAAAAAATAAATTAACATCATTAGTAAAATTTATCCTCATGATTATAAATTTTAAATAAATTTTTCATGATTATACTTCTAGGGTTCTCATAAATTACTAATATTTCAAATTCAGAAAACATATTAAAAAACTGCTCTTTGGAATTTTCCCATTTTATGCGTAAAAAAGATTTTATAACAAAATCATGTGTAATGTTGACTACCGTAGAAATAGTTTCATTATGAGTAATAAAAATAAACACGTTTTTATTTTTAAAAAAAATTACAAAATGAAATTAAACATTGATATTACTTAGAAAAAATGAATAAAAATAAAAATATCTATAAAATTCTAATTTTCACCACTCAACTAAAAATAATCATTTTTTGAAATGAACCAAAAAAATGTAATTATTTTATTTTGAAATGTTAATTTCAATAATAATGACCATTTTATCAAATTTAATTTCACAGAATGTCTAAAATTAATAACAATACCCAAGCACCAAATGAAAGAAAAACCAGTTTTGAAGAAAATGAAATTCTTGATGTATAGAATGAATTTATACTCATTCCACATATAGTAACCACTATTATATAACTGTTGATTTATTTTATTAAATACATGCATTATATGTTTTAATAAAAATAATGAAATATTATTATTAACATAATTTAACAACTAAAAAATTCTTTATATATATAAAATAGTTTGTTGAAAAATATATCCTTTAATTTCAGATGATTTTTTTTTTGAAAATTGAGTTCTAATTTACTAGTAATTAATCAATAAATGTTTATTAAAAAATTTTGTTAACTTATATTTCACTATGTTAATATTTGTATTCATTCCACCAAACCCAATGAATAGGTTATAATCATTATATTAAACTAATAACATTTTAATAGTATATCGTAGTTCATTTTAATCTTAGTGTTGTGGGTGTTACATGCATTCAGACGTAGTGTTCCATTTCAACTAAAATCATGATGTGTCAAATTCAACCATACAGAAAGAAATTTTATCCCCAAAATTTTATCTTCCTTATAATGAAAATAGTTTAAAACAATTTCTCAATAAATTCTATGTTGTAAAAGATAAAATTACATAAGTGGTAAGAAATAAAATGCAATCCACATTGATAATATTTAGTTTTGGAAAGGAATTAAATTCCTTGGATTAGATAAAGAAACATATAATATCATAACTATTTCTTAATCCATTAATATTCCTTAATTGTTCTCATTTTATTATAAGGGTTTCAAAGATTGTACATTCAAAGATGATCAATATTTTCCATATAAGACATGATAATTTTATCGTCCTCTTTCTTGAGTTCTTTAATTATTTTACCATCCTAACTATGAATGTAGAGACCCAAATATTGACGTACATGGACATTACATTACTTTTGCGGTATAATTAATACATAACAAAAACAGACACACAAGGACCATAATAGTTTAATGTCTTTGGAAACTCAGAAAATAATCTTCTAATAATGGTGAAAGATCTTCGACATCTCCCATAAAGATCTCTCCTTTTGTTTTCATACCTAAAACATTTCTTTAAATCCTGGGGAAAGGAAAACATATAAAGGGTGAGCCAAATGCTCTGTAAGGGTAAGCATGGATAAAATAAAACAAATCATATACATTTGAACTTCAAAACATGAACATAATATTTAAACATTAGAATCTTGAGCAATGACATAAATCCTGGCAGTACGTAAGGCATAGATCATAAAGAAACATTAATCATGATAAAATAGCATGGGAATTAAACATGTAATTTTGGAAACCATTAAGAACATGTTATGATTTCCATAGTATCCAAGGCATTGCTTCAATGACCATCTTAGTGGACAAAGTTCCTTTCTAAATCAAGTTCACTCCTCGTTTCAGTCCTGTAACACCGAACCAGATTAACTTACCATTCCAGCCATGTCTATCTCATGAGATATAAATCTTACCCAATTTATTAGAGGGAGATATAGGTCCCACCCATCTCATAATGAAATCATTCTTACTTGTGCCACAAAATAAACATACATAATTCATAATAACCCAATAAATAAAACGAGTGTCATAAACATCATCCCATCATCACATAATTCATAAAAAAGAAATGGATATAATTTCATAATAAGAAAAGTGAAACCATGTAAATCATAGTGAAATTATACTTGAAACATAAACATGTGAAATAATGTCATCTTAGATGAATTTTTTTTTGATAAAACACTTGAAATGAATTCTTGAGGAAAATATCCTTTTTTCTTAAAAATCATTTTCTTTTCACAAAATGTCATGAAATATTAAAAGAAAAGGATTTAGTTGAAAATATTCATGAAATATTTTTAAGAAAGATTCATGAAAATAAGGTTTTATAAAACCGTAAAAATCCTTTCATGTCGTATACATTAAATAAACATTCTTCTCGAACTTCTATCAGAAAAGTCAAAAAGTACCTTGTAGGGTAAATAAAAGAAAGATTCCTTCCATAACATGGGTTAAAAGGAAAAATGAGTAAAAATAAATTTAAACATACATGAATAAACTTTTATTAAACATGGACATGTATGATTGCAATAACCCTAGTAAATACTTACGAATAAGCAATCTCGGATAAAAATGAGATTTGAAAACTTATCCCTTGCCTTATGTCTGATATTCTTTGTATGTATCCAAACCTCCTATATAATAATTTAAATAATTTCATTGGCTTATTACAGAATCATATTAATTGTTATTATACCATATATGGTTCAATTATGATTTTATATTACCCGTTCTTTTGTAAATTCATGTTAAAGTAGCGTTTTGGGTAAAATCGTTTCATTTGTCATTCGTGTTTTAACTTGTAATTATTCATATGATTAATTAGATCATGATTCCATATATCCAGAATGAAAAAAATGATTTATATATAATTTATATTCATAATATACATACATATATATATATAATAGATCTATAAATGGAAAGAAATACATCGTTTATGGAGAAGGTAGTCCGAACGTACGCATGAACGCTGTTTTCGTTTCCTTATTGAATTGAATGGAATTAAGTAGATGAAATATATATATATATATATGTATATATAAATAAATTAGCTTACTTATGTCATATATTTCATTATTATTCATTATATATAATTTATAATCATTCTTGAATGGTTAATCATTGAAAATGAATCTCATCGCATTCGTGGAGATGGTAGTCCGTACGTACGCACGAGTGATGATATCATTCCCCTGATCGTGGAATTTTATTGAAGTGTATGTATAATATTACAGAATAAATATCAATTTACAATAAACATATAAAGTTATTTATATACACCATTATACCCATCCATGTAAGGTGGTGGCGGAAAATTGATTACACCACGGTGTGGAGACGATATTCCGTATATACGCACGCGTGGTGATTTTTTTTCCCGTAGGATGAATAGATGGTGAAATAGGGTTGTTTCATACTTATAATAAAATATCATTATATGAGTGATACTGATGTTATTATTCATAATGAAACTACTAAAGAAGAAGAAGTGTAAGAAGAAATAAAGTTGAACGAATCGTTAACAGACATTACCTCTTCTTTGAAGCGCCTCTTTCAGACCTCCTTTTAGGGAACTAAAATTGGTCTTTGAAGATGACCAAGTCCTCTAGGATGTTTCTAGGGAAGTGGAGAAGGGAATTTTTCAGGGGTTGGCCGAGCTTGAAAGCTCAAAGTGGTGTGAGGAAGAGATGGAGGAGGTTCCCTTTTATAAGGGAGGAGAGGGGCACCTTTGGAATAACTAAAAATATTATTTTATTATAAAGTCATATTCGGTTTTTAATAGCTCCAAATTGATTTATTTCAAATATAATGTGGGTATGGGTCTAAATAATCTCATCCAATAGAATTTAGACAAGTTTAGGTTTCTATTTTAACCATATCATTTTGATTTAACCTTAAGTTAAATAATTTCACTTTTACCGTGTCTTCTTGTTTTCTTACACTATAATGTTAATAAACTAACTATAACAAGAAAAAAGAACCCCAAGTTGTTTATAATTAATATATATAACCTTATATATGTCATTTGGCTGAACCGTAGATTTTTAAGAATAAAATAATAATTAATAATATAATATTTGTTTTAAAAACTAATTTAGGTCAATTTTGACACTATTTGATAATTGATTTTTGTGAAAATAATAAAAGAATTATTAGTTCAATAAAAGTTAATTAAATCAATAATAACATATCAAATTAACCTAAAAAATTAGTGTAATTCATAAAAAGTCTCAAATTACATTTATTTGTGTATTTATAACATCAATTATGTCAATATTTCATTAATAAGATAATTACTGTATCATATTTGTGTCATAATGATTTAAATTATTTAATGTCTAAAAATTATAAATAAAATACCATTATGTAGGAAATCATTTTATATTTCTAATTAATATTTATAGTCGAATTTATCTTATTTATAACCCTATATTAAAAATGTTTTAGTTATTAAACATTGATTTTATCCATTTTAACCCTTCTTTAAATAAATTAATAATAAATGTCCTAATCTAATCCAAGTGGACCAAAATGGTCCTATTTTATTCCTAAGGTTTTCTTTTGGTCAATAACACTTATCCAATAGAATTAGGACATGTGTTAGGGTAATAATAATATCATTTTTACCCTTAATTATCCTATTTACTTTTAACTGTGGTAAATAAAAGCAAAAAGTTACTATTCACCAAAAATTATTTTCATCTCATTGAACCACATTTTAGTCCCTGATATTAACCGTGTCTCTCTAATTTTTGAAATTAAATTCACAAAAGTGGTAAAATTTAATTTAAATTAAAAAAAGTCAGTTTTTTAACTACAACTAAGTGGTTTCACTATTCATCCAAAATTGATGTTTTTCAGAAAAATATCAGAAAATCATCCTAAGAATTATTTGATATTCCAAATTCAAAATTTATGTTTATTTTTCCAAATTCTTAACATATGAGTTTCATTAATAAATTTTAAATTTAATTCCCGTTATCAAAACAAATAACGTGTTTTTAAGAAACAAAAATAATCAAAAGATTGATACTTGTTTTTATCCAATTTCAAAGTGAAATTAATTCCAATGAACAACATTGTATTAAATGGTAAAAATATATTCTAATTACACTTTAAAACCAAGTAAAAAGATAATCTATCCATATAAATTATTGTGATGAAAAAAGTTGTTTTTAGTTAAAATATAGCGTGTTTTTACTATTCATTAAAATATGAAAGTTATCAGAATAATATGAAACTTTTATCCAAAGTAAATTTTTATATCTTGATTCCAGAAAAGAATTTTATTTTGTAAAATTGAACTTATAGACATGTCAAAAACAAGATTTAAAGTGGGTGCTCCATCAAAAGGCGGCAAAACTTCATTTTTTGAAAAATACTTATTTTACTTGAAAATTTGATTTTGTTCTCATCCCATGTTCTAGAAAATGCGTAAGATGAATAATAATGTTATTAAATTCAGAATGTAGTAGATACTACTCATAACAGCTAGTTCATAATAATATTATAACCATATATCATTGTTTAGTGAAACCTGGTATTGCGTACAACACCCGTTATCGAGGTAGGTCGTGATTGTGTGTAATACAAGCCAAGTCAGGGTTGCGTGTTGTGCCAGACTCCTCCGTTGTTTCGTATAACAGAATCTATCCATATTTAATTTATACATTGAATATATATATATATATATATATATGTTTCATAGAATAACTACTATCAAAATTGTGTGTAACATGATCCAAGAATAGTGTTGTGTATACTGCAAGCTCATACAGTGTTGCATATAGCACAAGGTAATATTGTTATAGCTTACAAAAAAAGACATAAATGAAATTAAAAGAATATTTTTCATAAATTCTTGGGGTGTTACATTCTACCCACCTTAAAATGAATTTCGCCCTCGAAATTCATCGGGGTTATAAATCGCTTACTATTTATAGAAACCCACATCATAAAAAAGAATACTAAAACTTCATTCTAAAAACTAAAGTATGAAATGTAATGATTACCCAAAGCAACTCATCACAGGTTTTCCATATAGGAGAACATAGGTGAAAATATGGATATTGAAGAAAAATCTAACCATCATGTTATGATGGAGAGTGGTAGAGAACATGGCTATGAAAAATCCATCAATCACAAAGCCATAGATTTGTGATGATCTAAGGTAACATCTGATTCATCATATATAAGGGAACTAGGAAAATATTTTTGGTTTTCAAGATAATTTCCCTAAAGTTGATGAAATTTGAATGAGAAGAAATACTTTCATGATTTTGGTACAGTCTCAACGTTGGTCGTTCTTTGGACAATTTCAACTTCATCTCTTAAAGAAATGAAGTTGAATTTTTCATTCTTGAAGTGTTAGCAGATAATGTGATAGAATGATGGGTCATTCTATCTGACTCAAACAAAAGGTTATAATAGTTATCAAAAATACATCAGTCCATCTATAGTGAGATTAATCATATATGGTTCCTAAAATGGACTTATAATTCATATATCATAATGCTTATTATAATAAAACTAGTTTCTACTAAACGGGGACATCTGGTAGGCCAATGGTAGGCGATAAAGGCCAGTCACACTTCGGTTGTGGGTTCGATTCCCACATCCTTTTCCGACGCGATGGGATGTCACCCGTCCTACATGTTGTTCTTTTTCTAAAACTACATTACTATAACTTCCCATCAATAATATCAAAAAAAGTTATATCCTTAAACAATACTAACTTATGTCCAACATAATACATTCCAATCTTTAGGCTTATCAAAAATACTTTGGTCCAAGCTCATAGTATAAAGAAAATGATTACTTGAAATGTCATCAACCAAGCATGTGAATACCATGATTTATCCCCCATATATCTTGTTGGTCACATTCCCATCATGTGAATACCTTAATCATGTATTCTCTTGAAAAATGAATACCCATTAAACCTTAGTGAAAACTTGAATGCTTTCAAAAGTTAACTTTTCCACATACCAAATCCAAAAATTCTATATACTCAAACCATGATATAACCTTCTCCTTATATCAGTAATGAGCTCATTAATACTATAAAACATTTAATTTTCTCTTTTTCCCTTCATTATGCACATATCATCTTCTTTCCAAAAATATCTCAATCACATTCCATGGTTACCTGTACCATAAAATTTTTGAAAACCACAATATACCAATACATAAATATTACAATCTTCCACGATACTATATACACCATTATTTTGGAATCCCATTACATAAACACTTAATCATTCCACCACATCGTTTTCATATTCAACATCGCCAATAGTGATCACATGTGACTTCCCATTGTCCATTGCCTTAAGTGGTTTCTCATGTCGATCATCATTAACCCTTGGATTTGGGAATTTATTAGCATAATTCCCCCTTTCCTTGCACTTGAAGCATTGAAGTGTTGGTGGAGAGTTCTCTGTAGTCTTTTCTCTATTCACTTCATTAGCAACCTTTTTCCCATTACTTCAACAATCAACAGCTTGATGACCTTCTTTTCCACACTTAAAATATTTTCTAGTACCTTTTAGGCAATCTCTAACAAGCTTCTTTCCACACTTCGAGCATAAATATACATTCATATTCTTTTCACCATTGTTCTGAGATTTCTCTTTGAACTACATCTTTCGTTTCTTGTCAAAACCATGAGATGGATATATTGCACCAACTTCCAGTTCTACCTTGATAGCACAACACACAATTTTTTCATAGCTACTAAAGTCTCTTATAGCTAATGCCCTTCGAAGACTTGGTTTTAAGCCACTGAAAAGCCGATCAACTTTACTTTCAGGTTGGATGATAAAGCCAGATGCATACCTTGCAAGTCTTGTAAAATTATCTTCGTATATACCAAAAGATTCATCATCCTTTCATTTAAGGTCAATAAACTCATTTTCCATCTTTGTACAAAGAATACGAGGGAAGTACTTACTGAAAAACATGTTCTTGAACTCGTACCATTCCATGGAATCAATTACATCTATTTGCTTCATATTATTGACAAGATTCCACCATTGATCAGCATCACCTTCCAAACGATATACTGCTAATATGAATTTATCATGCTCAGAACATTGTAGAACTAAAAATATCTTTTCAGTAGTACTGATCCACTGTTCAGCCACTAAGGGATCAGAAGACCCACTAAATGAAGGTGGACGCTGCATCATGAAGGATTCAACAGAATGTTTCTCCTTCCTCTTCTCATTTTGAAATCTAGAATGATTCATAGATTGTTTAAGTATAGAAATAAGATTGTTCACCTCATCTCCCATGAAATTGGTTTGGTCAGAAGGATAATCATTTCATTGTCCATTACATTGATCAACACGGTTCCTTCGGGTTCCAGCCATCGTCTAAAACCCAAAAATAATAGTTTGAGAGGAAAATACCATGCTAGGGAAATTAACATAATAAAGGGGGAGTACCTTCAATATCTAACATCTTAGGTTTAATCTAATATCGTAACCATAATTCTAGGACTATAACCTATACTTATACATAACCTTAGGGACATCCCTAGACATACCTTAAAAATATCTCTAGAGATCTCACTAAAGTTTTCGCATCCTAGTTTCTAACGGTTAACTAAACCATTCCTTTGATACCAACTACAGAGACATGAAGCTTGAAATACATGTACATTACATTACTTTTTCGGAATAATTAATACATAACAAAAACAAACACATAAGGACCGTAATAGTTTAGTGTCTTTGGAAACTCGGAAAATAATCTTCTAATCATGGTGAAAGATCTTCAACATCTCCCATAAAGATCTCCCATTTTGTTTTCTTACCTAAAACATTTCTTTAAATACAGGGGAAAGGAAAACATATAAAGGGTGAGCTCAAATGCTCAGCAAGGGTAAGCATGGATAAAATAAAATAAAATCATATACATTTGAACATCAAAACATGAACATAATATTTAAACATTAGAATCTTGAGCAATGATATAATTCATGGGAGTACGTAAGGCATAGATCATAAAGAAACATTAATCAAGATAAAATATCATGGGAATTAAACATGTAATTTTGGAAACCATTACGAACATGTTATGATTTCCATAGTAGCCAAGGCATTGCTCCCAAGAACATCTTAGTGGACAAAGTCCCTTTCTGAATCAAGTTCACTCCTCGTTTCAGTCCTGTAACACCGAACTGGATTAACTTACCATTCCAGCCATGTCTATCTCATGAGATATAAATCTTTACCCAATGCATTGGAGGGAGATATAGATCCCACCCATCTCATAATGAAATCATTCTTACTTGTTCCACAAAATAAGCATACATCATTCATAATAACCCAGTAAATAAAATGGGTGTCATAAACATCATCCCATCATCGCATAATCTATATAAAAGAAATGGATATAATTTCATAATAAGAAAAGTGAAAGCAGGTAAATCATAGATACATTATACTTGAAACATACACATGTGAAATAATGTCATCTTAGATGAAAATGTTTTTGATAAAATACTTCAAATGAATTCTTGAGGAAAATATAATTTTTTCTTAAAAATAATTTTCTTTTTAGTAAATGTCAAGAAATTTTAAAAGAAAAGTATTTTTTTTGAAAATAGTAATGAAATATTTTGGAGGAAGCTTTATAAAAATATATCTTTATAAAACCGTAAAAATCCTTTCATGTTGTATAAGTTAAAAAAACATTCTTCTCGTACTTTTGTCGGAAAAGTCAAAAAGTACCTTATAGGGTAAATAAAAGAAAGATTCCATCCATACCATGGGATAAAAGTCAAAATGAGTAAAAAGGACTTTAAAAATACATTAATACACTTTTATAAAACATGGACATGGATGATTGCAATAACCCCAGTAAATACTTACGAATAAGCAATCTCGGATAAAAATGAGATTTGCAAAATTATCCCTTACCTTAGGTCCGATATGCTTTGTACATATCCAATCCTCCTGTATAATGATTTAAATAATGTACTTTACTTATTACAGAATTATATTCATTGTTATTATATCATATATGGCTCACTAATGACTTTATATTACCCGTTCTTTTGTAAATTCATGTTAAAGTAGCGTTTTGGGTAAAATCGTTTCATTTGTCGTTCGTGTTTTAACTTGTAATTATTCATATGATTACTTAGATAATGATTACATATATCCAGAATGTAAAACATGATTTATATATAATATATATTCAGAATACACATATATCTAATAGATCGATAAATGGAAATAGATACACCGTTCATGGAGACGGTAGTCCGTACGTACACATGAACGCTGTTTTTGTTTCCTTATTGAATTGAAAGGAATTAAGTAGATGAAATATATATATATATATATATATATATATATGTATACATAAATCCATTAGCTTCATTATGTAATATATTTCATTATTATTAATTATGTATACTTTATAATCATTGTTGAATGGTTAATCATGGAAAATGAATTGCATCACATTCGTAGAGACGGTAGTCCGTACGTACACAAGAGGGTTGATATCATTCCCATGATCGTGGAATTGTATATAAGTTTATGTATAATATTAAAGAATCAATATCACTTTACAATAACCATATATAGTTATTTATTTACACAATTATACCCATCCATGTTTGGTGGTGGCGGAAAATAGATTACACCACAGCGTAGAGACGATATTCCGTACGTACGCACGTGCGGTGATTTTATTTTCCATAGGATGGATAGATGGTGAAATAGGGTTGTTTGATAGTTATAATAACATATCATTATATGATTGATACTGATGTTATTACTTCATAATGAAACAACTAATGAAGAAGAAGTAGAAGAAGAAATAAAGTTGAAAGAATCGTTAAAGGACACTACCTCTTCTTTAAGTGCCTCTTTGAGACCTAATTTTAGGGAACTAAAATTGGTCTTTGAAGAAAACCAGGACCTATAGGATGTTTCTAGGGATGTGGAGAAGTGAATTTTTCCAGGTTTGGCCGAGCTTGAATTCTCAAAATGGTATGAGGAAGAGAGGGAGGGGTGCCCTTTTATAAAGGAGGAGAGCGGCACCTTTGGAATAAATAAAACTATTATTTTATTATAAAGTCATATTTGGTTTTTAATAACTAAAAATTGATTTATTTTGATGCTAATTTGGGTATGGGTCGAAATAATCTCATCCAATAGAATTTAGACATGTTTAGGTCTCTATTTTAACCTTATCATTTTGATTTAACCTTAAGTTAAATAATTTTACTTTTACCAGGTCTTCTTTTTTTTCTTACACTATAAGGTTAATAAACTTACCATAACAAGCCAAACGAACCCCAAGTTGTTTATTATTAATATATATAACCTTATATAATTCATTTGACCAAACCTTAGATTGTTAGGAATAAAATAAAAATTAATAATATAATATTTGTTTTAAAAACTATTTTATGTCAATTTTGACACTATTTGGTAATTGATTTTTGTGAAAAAAATAACAGAATGATTAGTTCGAAAAAGTTAATTAAATCAATAATAACATGTCATATTAACCTAAAAAATTAGTGTAATTCATAAAAAGTCTCAAATTACATTTATTTGGGTATTTATAACATCAATTATGTTAATATTTCATTAAAAAGATAATTACTTCATCATCATTGTGTCATAAATAAATTAAATTATTTAATTTCTAAAAATTATAAATAAAATAACATTATGTAGGAAATAATTTTATCTTTCTAATGAATATTTATAGTCGAATTTAGATTATTTATAACCCTATATTAATTTTTTTTATTTATTAAACATTGATTTTAACCATTTAACCCTTCTTTAAATAAATTAATAATAAATCCAAGTAGACCTAAATGGTCATATTTTATTCCTAAGGTTGTTTTTGGATGAATTAAAATTATCCAATAGAATTAGGACATGTGTTAGGGTAATAATAATATCATTTTTACCCTTAATTATAGTATTTACTTTTAATAGTGGTAAATAAAAGTAAAAAAGTGACTATTCACCAAAAATTATTTTCATCTCATTGAAACACATTTTAGTCCTTGATATTAACCATTTCTCTCATATTTTTGAAATTCAATTCACAGAAGTGGTAAAATTTATTTTAAATTAAAAAAAGTTAGTTTTTTAACTACCACTAAGTGGTTTCACTATTCATCGAAAATTGAAGTTTTTCAGAAAAATACTAAAAATTAAGCCTAATAATTATTTGATATTATAAATTCAAAATTGATGTTTATTTTTTCAAATTCATAACATATAAGTGGTATTAATTAATTTTAAATTTAATTCCTGTTATCAAAACAAATAGCGTGTTTTTAAGAAACAAAAACAATCAAAAGATTGATACTTGTTTATATCCAATTTCAAAGTGAAATTAATTACAATGAAAAACATTGGATTAAATGGTAAAAATATATTCTAATTACACTTTAAAACCAATTAAAATGATAATCTATCCATATAAATTATTGCGATGAAAAAAGTTGTTTTTAATTAAAATATAACGTGTTTTAATATTCATTAAAATATGAAAGTTATCAGAATAATATGAAAAATTTATCCAAAGTAAATTTTTATATCCTGATTCCAAATAATAATTTTATTCTGTCAAATTGAACTTATAGACATATCAAAAACAATATTTAAAGTGGGTGCGCCATCAAAAGGTGGCAAAACTACATTTTTTAAAAAATAATTATTTTACTCAAAAAATTGATTTTGTTCTCATACCACGTTCTAGAAAATGTGTAAGATGAATAATAATGTTATAAAATTCAAAATGTAGTTGATACTATTCATAATGGCTAGTTCATAATAATATTATAACCATATATCATTGTTTAGTGAAACTTGGTATTGCGTACAACACACTCTATCGAGGAAGGTCATGATTGTGTGTAATGCAAGCCAAGTCAGGGTTGCGTGTTTTGCAAGATTCATCCATTGTTTCGTATAATAAAATCCAACCATATTTCATTTATACATTGAATATATATATATATATATACAATCAATGTTTCATAGAATAACTACTATCAAAATTGTGTGTAACATGATCCAAGAATAGTGTTGTGTATACTGCAAGCTCATACGGTATTGCATATATCATAAGGTAATATTTTTGTAGCTTACAACACAAGACATCAATGAAATTAAAAGAATATTTTTCTTAAAATCTCGGGGTGTTACATTCTAACCCCCTTAAAAAGAATTTCTCCCTCGAAATTCATCGGGGTTATAAATCATTTACTATTTATAGAAACACACATCATAAAAAGGAATAATAAAACTTAATTTTAAAAAATAAAGTATGAAATGTAACGATTACCCAAAGTAACTCATCACTAGGTTTCCATATAGGAGAACATTGGTGAAAATATGGATATGGAAGAAAAATCTAACCATCAAGTTATGATAGAGATTGGTAGTGAACATGGCTATGAAAAATCCATCAATCACAAAGCCATAGATTTGTGATGATCTAAGGTACCATCTGTTTCATCAGATATAAGGGCACTAGGAGAACCTTTTTTTGTTTTCATGATCATTTACCTAAAGCTGATGAAATTTGAATTAGAAGAAATACTTTCGTGATTTTGGTACAGTCTCAACGTTGGTCGTTCTTTGGATAATTTCCACTTCATCTCTTAAATAAATGAAGTTGAATTTGTTATTCCTGAAGTGTTAGCAGATCATGTGATAGAATGATGGGTTATTCTATCTGTCTCAAACAAAAGGTTATAAAAGTTATCAAAAATACATAAGTCCATCTATAGTGAGATTAATCATATATGGTTCCTAAAATGTACTTATACTTCATATATCATAATGCTTAATATAATAAAACTAGTTTCTACTAAACAGGGACATCCTGTAGGCCAGTGGTAGGCGATAAAGGCTAGTCGCACTTCAGTTGTGGGTTCGATTCCCACATCCTTGTCTGAAGCGATGGGTTGTCTCCCATCCTGCAGGTTGTCCATTTTCTAAAACTACATTACTATAAGATCCCATCAATAATATTAAAAAATTTTATATCTTTAAACAATATAACTTATGTCCAACATAATCCATTCCAATCTTTAGGCATATCTAAAATACTTTGGTCCAAGCTCATAGTATAATGAAAACGATTACTTGAAATGTCATCAACCAAGCATGTGAATACCATCATTTATCCCCCATATATCATGTTGGTCACATTCCCATCATGTGAATACCTTAATCATGTGTTCTCTTGAAAAATAAATACCCATTAAACCTTAGTGATAACTTGAATGCTGTCAAAAGATAACTCATTCCATATACAAAAATTCAAAAATTCAATATACTCAAACCATGATATAACCTTCTCCTTATATCATTCATGAGCTCATGAATACTATCAAACATTTAATTTCTCCTTACCCCTTCATTATGTGCATATCATCTTCTTTCCAAAAATATCTCAATCACATTCCATGGTTATCGGTACCATAAAATTATTGAAAACCACAATATACCAATACATAAATATTCCAATATTCCACGATACTATATACAAAAATATTTTGGAATCCCATTACATGAGCACTTAATCATTCCACCACATCGTTTTTATATTCAACATCGACAATAGTGATCACATGTGACTTCCCTTTGTCCTTTTCCTTAAGTGGTTGCTCTTGTCGATCATCATTAACCTTTGGATTAGGGAATTTATTAGCATAATTCCCCATTTCCTTGCACTTGAAGCATTGAAGTGTTGGTGGAGAGTTCTCTGTAGTCTTTTCTCGATTCACATCAATAGAAACCTTTTTACCATTACTTCGACAATAAACTGCTCGATGACCTTCTTTTCCACACATAAAACATTTTTTAGTACATTTTAAGTAATCTCCACTATGCTTCTTTCTACACTTCGAGCATAAAGAGACATTCATCTTCTTTTAACCATTGTTCTGAGATTTCTCTTTGAACTCCATCTTTTGTTTCTTGTCAAAACCATGAGATGGATATGTTACACCAACTTCTATCTCTACCTTGATAGCACAACACATAATTTCTTCATAGCTACTGAAGTCTCTTATAGCTAATGCCCTTCAAAGACTTGGTTTTAAGCCACTGAAAAACTGATCAACTTTACATTGAGGTTGGATGATAATGCCAGATGCATACCTTGAAAGTCTTGTAAAATTCACATTGTATATACCAACAGATTCATCATCTTTCTGCTTAAGCTCACGAAACTCCCTTTCTATCTTTGTTTGAATAATACGAGGGAAGTACTTACTGAAAAACATGTTCTTGAACTCGTCCCATTCCATGGACTCAATTTCATATGTTTTCATCGTATACTTGCTAAGATTCCACCATAGATCAGCATCACCTTCCAAAAGATATACTTCTTAGATGACATTATCATGCTTAGAACACTGTATAACTGAAAATATATTTTCAGTAGTACTGATCCATTGTTCAGCCACTAAGGGATCAGAAGACCCGCTGAATGAAGTTGGACGCTGCCTCATGAAGGATTCAACAGAATGTTGCTCCTTCCTCTGCTCATTTTGAAATCCAGAATGATTCATAGCTTGTGTAAGTATAGAAATAAGATTGTGCACTCCATCTCCCATGACATTGGTTTTGTCAGGAGGAAAATCATTGCATTGTCCATTACATTGATCAACACGGTTTTTTCGGGTTCCATCCATCGTCTAAAACCCAAAAAATAATAGTGTGAGAGGCAAATAACATGATAGGGAAAACAACATAATAAAGGTGGAGTACTTTCAATATCTAAAATCTTAGGATTAATATAATATCGTTACCATAATTATAGGACTATAACCTAAACTTATACTTAACCTTAGGGACATCCCTAGAAACACCTTAAAAATATCTCTAGGGATCTCACTAAAGTTTTCGCATCCTCATTTCCAAATGTTAACTGAACCTTTCCTCTAATACCAACTCTAGAGACCCAAAGCTTGGCGTACATTGAAATTAAATTACGTTTGCAGAATAATTAATACATAACAAAAACATACACACATGGACCGTAATAGTTTAGTGTCTTTGGAAACACAGAAAATTTTCTTCTAATCATGGTGAAAGATTTTCGACATCTCCCATAATGATCTCCCCTTTTGTTTTCTTACCGAAAACATTTCTTTAAATCCTGGGAAAAGGAAAAAATATAAAGGGTGAGCTCAAATGCTCAGTAAGGGTAAGCATGGATAAAATAAAACAAATCATATACATTTGAACTTCAAAACATGAACATAATATATAAAAATTAGAATCTTGAGCAATGACATAAATCATGATAGTACGTAAGGCATGGATCATAGAGAAACTTTAATGAAGATAAAATAGCATGGTAATGAAACATGTAATTGTGGCAACAATTAATCACATGTTATGACTTCCATATTAGCAAAGGCATTGCTGCCAAGACCATCTTAGTGGAAAAAGTCCCTACTGAATCGAGTTCACTCCTCGTTTCAGTCCTGTAACACCGAACCCGATTAACATACCATTCCAGCCATGTCTATCTTATGAGATATAAATCTTTACCCAATGCATTGGAGGGAGATATAGGTACCACCCATCTCATAATGAAGTCATCCTTACTTGTTCCACAAAATAAACAAACATCATTCATAATAACCAAATGAATAAAATGGGTGTCATAAACATCATCCCATCATCACATAATCCATATAAAAGAAAAGGATATCATTTCATAATAAGAAAAGTGAAACCATGTAAATCAGAGAGACAATATACTTGAAATAAACACATGTGAAATAATGTCATCTTAGATGAAAATGCTTTTGATAAAACACTTGAAATGAATTCTTAAGGAAAATATCCTTTTTTCTTCAAAGTCATTTTATTTTCACAAAATGTCAAGAAACTTTAAAAGAAAAGGATTTTGTTGAAAATAGTCATGAAATCCTTTAGAGAAAGCTTCATGAAAATAAGGCCTTATAAAACCGTAAAAATCCTTTACTTCCGTATACATTAAAAAAACATTATTCTCGTACTTTTGTTGGAAATGTCAAAAAGTACATTGTAGGGTAAATAAAAGAAAGATTCCATCCATACCATGGGGTAAAATTCAACATGAGTAAAAAGGACTTTAAACATACATGAATACACTTTTATAAAACATGGACATGGATGATTTCAGTAACCCCAGTAAATACTTACGAATAAGAAATCTCGGATAAAAATGAGATTTGCAAAATCATCTCTTACCTCAGGTCTGATATGCTTCATACGTATCCAAACCTCCTGTATAATGATTTAAATAATGTCATTAAATTATTACATAATTATATTCATTGTTATTATATCATATATGGTTCACTTATGACTTTATATTACCCGTTCTTTTGTAAATTCATGTTAAATTAGCATTTTGGGTAAAATCGTTTCATTTGTCATTCGTGTTTTAACTAGTAATTATTCATATGATTACTTAGATTATGATTATTTATATCCAGAATTTAAAACATTATTTATATATATTATATATTCAGAATATACATATATATGATATATCGATAAATTGAAAAAAATACACCGTTCATGGAGACGGTAGTCTGTACGTAAACATGAACGTTGTTTTCGTTTCCTTATTGAATTGAATGGAATTAAGTAGATGAAATATATACATATGTATATATAAATGCATTAGATTAATTATGTAATATATTTCATTATTATTCATTATATAAACATTATAATCATTCTTGAATGGTTAATCAGGGAAAATGAATCACATCGCATTCATGGAGACGGTAGTCCGTACATATGCACGAGCGCTGATATCATTCCCATGATCGTGGAATTGTATTGAAGTGTATGTATAATATTAAATAATGAATATCACTTTACAATAACCATATATAGTTATTTATTTACACCATTATACCCATCCATGTAAGGTGGTGGTGGAAAATAGATTACACGACGACGTGGAGAAGGTATTCCGTACGTACGCACGCGCGGTGATTTCGTTTTCCATAGGACAGATAGATGGTGAAATAGGGTTGTTTCATACATATAATAACATATCAGTATATGATTGATACTGATGTTATTACTTAATAATGAAACAACTAAATAAGAATAAGTGGAAGAAGAAATAAAGTTGAAAGAATCGTTAATGGACATTACCTCTTCTTTGAAGCACCTCTTTGAGACCTCATTTTAGGGCACTAACATTTGTCTTTGAAGAAGACCAGGACCTCTAGGATGTTTCTAGGGAAGTGAAGAAGTGAATTTGTCGGGGGTGGCCAAGCTTGAAGGCTCAAAATGGTGTGAGGAAGAGAGGGAGGAGGTTCCCTTTTATAAGGGACGAGAGAGGCACCTTTGGAATAACTAAAACTATTATTTAATTATAAAGTCATATTCAGTTTTTAATATCTATTAATTGATTTATTTCGAAGATAATGTGGGGATGGGTCAAAATCCTCTCATCCAGTTGAATTTAGACATTTTAGGTGTGTATTTTAACCTTATCATTTTTATTTAACCATAAGTTAAATAAATTTACTTTTACCATGTCTTCTTATTTTCTTAAACTATAAGGTTAATAAACTTACCATAACAAGCCAAACGAACCCCAAGTTGTTTCTTATTAATATATATATCCTTATCTAATTCATTTGGCTGAACCTTAGATTTTTAGGAAAAAAATTAACAATTAATAATATAATATTTGATTTAAAAACTATTTTGTGTCAATTTTGACTCTATTTGATAATTGATTTCTGTGAAAATAATAACAGAATGAATAGTTCGAACAAAGTTAATTAAATAAATAATAACATGTCATGTTAACCTATAAAATTAGTTTAATTCATAAATAGTCTCAAATTATATTTATTTGGATATTTATAACATCAATTATGTCACTATTTCATTAATAAGATAATTACTGCATCATCTTTGTGTCATAAATAAATTAAATTATTTAATGTCTAAAAATTATAAATAAAATACCAGTATGTAGGAAATAATTTTATATTTATAATGAATATTTTTAGTCTAATTTATCTTATTTATAACACTATTTTAAAAATGTTTTATTTATTAAACATTGATTTTAACCATTTTAACCCTTCTTTAAATAAATTAATAATAAATGTCCTAATCTAATCCAAGTGGACCTAAATGGTAATATTTGTTTCCTAAGGTTGTTTTTGGTCTAATTAAACTTATCCAATAGAATCAGGACTTGTGTTAGGGTAATAATAATATCATTTTTACCCTTAATTATCCTATTTACTTTGAACAGTGGTAAATAAATGTAAAATTTACTATTCTCCAAAAATTATTTTCATCTCATTGAACCACATTTTAGTCCATGATATTAACCATTTCTCTCGGATTTTTGAAATTCAATTCAAAGAAGTGGTAAAATTTAATTTAAATTAAAAAAAGTCAGTTTTTAACTACCATTAAGTGGTTTCACTATTCATCGAAAATTGATGTTTTTCAGAAAAATACCAAATATTCAGCTTAAGCATTATTTTATATTCTGAATTCAAAATTGATGTTTATTTTTCATAATTCACAACATATAAGTGTAATTAATTAATTTTAAATTTAATTCCCATTATCAAAACAAATAGCGTGTTTTTAAGAAACAAAAACAATCAAAAGATTGATACTTGTTTATATCCAATTTCAAAGTGAAAGTAATTCCAATGAACAACATTGGATTATATGGTAAAAATATATTCTAATTACACTTTAAATCCAATTAATAATATAATCTAATCATATAAATTATTGCGATTAAAAAAGTTGTTTTTAATTAAAATATATCGTGTTTTTACTATTCATTAAAATATGAAAGTTATCATAATAATATGAAAAATTTATCCAAAGTAAATTTTTATATCCTGATTTCAAAGAAGAATTTTATTTTTTAAAATTTAACTTATTGAAATGTCAAAAACAAGATTTAAAGTGGGTGCGCCATCAAAAGGCGACAAAACTATATTTTTTGAAAAATACTTATTTTACTCGAAAAATTGATATTGTTCTCATACCATGTTTTAGAAAATGTGTAAGATGAATAATAATGTTATAAAATTCAAAATTTAGTTTATACTATTCATAACGGATAGTTCATAATAATATTATAACCATATATTGTTGTTTAGTGAAACCTGATATTGCGTACAACACACGCTATCGAGGAAGGTTGTGATTGCGTGTAATGCCAGCCAAGTCAGGGTTGCGTGTTGTAAAAGACTCCTCTGTTGTTTTGTATAACAGAATCCAACCATATTTCATTTATAAATTTAATATATATATATATATACACTCAATGATTCGTAGAATAACTACTATCAAAATTGTGTGTAACATGATCCGTGAATAGTTTTGTGTATACTGCAAACTCATACGTTGTTGCGCATAGCACAAGGTAATATTTTTGTAGCTTACAACACAAGACATCAATGAAATTAAAATAATTTGTTTCATAAAATCTTGGGGTGTTACATTCTACCCCCCTTAAAATTAATTTCGCCCTGAAAATTAATCAGGGTTATAAATTGTTCACTAGTTATAGAAACCCACATCGTAAAAAGGAATACTAAAACTTAATTTTAAAAGCTAAAGAATGAAATGTAACGATTACCCAAAGTAACTCATCACTGGGTTTCCATATAGGAGAAAATAGGTGAAAATATGGATATGGAAGAAAAATCTAACCATCAAGTTATGATGGAGATTGGTAGAGAACATGGCTATGAAAAATCCATCAATCACAAAGCCATAGATATGTGATGATTTAAGGTACCATCTAATTCATCATATATAAAGGCACTAGGACAACATTTTTGGTTTTCAAGATCATTTCCCTAAATATGATGAAATTGGAATTAGAAGAAATACTTTCGTGATTTGTCTATAGTCTCAATGTTGGTCGTTCTTTGGACAATTTCCACTTCATGTCTTAATGAAATGAAATTTAATTTGTCATTCGTGAAGTGTTAGCAGATCATGTGATTGAATGATGGGTCATTCTATCTGTCTCAATCAAAAGGTTATAAAATTTATCCAAAATACATAAGTCCATCTATAGTGAGATTAATCATATATGGTTCCTAAAATGGACTTATACTTCATATATCATAATTCTTAATATAATAAAACTAGTTTCTACTAAACAGGGACTTCCTGTAGGCCAGTGGTAGGTGATAAAGGCCAGTCTCACTTCGGTTGTCGGTTCGATTCCCACATTATAACGACCCATACATTACATACATTGTTAATACTTCAAAATTGAAGCACACTTATTATAACATATGACAAAACCACAAAGGACCGTATAGGTATAGTGTCTTTAGAAACTGGGAAACATAAACAACTGGTTCATAAATCTTCTACAGTGTCTCCCATTTATTTCATCATATATAGGGTCCCTTTTAGCATATTCTACTTAATATCCATCTTCCTGACCTGGGGAAAATAAAACATAAAAGGGTGAGCTCAAATGCTCAGCAAGGGAAAATAAAGGAAATAAAAATCATATCATATCTTTTTGAAAATCATAACCTGCAAAAGAGATCATAATATCTTAACATGGAATAAATCATAGAAGTGAAAATGAGATCCCCATAATAATAACATGAAACTTTAAACTTTGTGTCATGCACACATAATCATGGAACATCATTTCTTGTCAGTCATGACTCATTGCCAAGACTATCTTAGTGGACAGAGTCCCTTTCTGAACCGAGTCACCCTCGTTCCAGTCCTGTTTCACTGAACCGGTATAACCTACCGTTCCAGCCATGTCTATCTCATGAGATATAAAATCTTTACCCAATGCATTGGAGGGAGATATAGTTCCCACCCATCTTATAATGAATCCTTTCGTATGTGTGACACATAATCATAAATCATACATCATCGCATAACACATGTAACAAAAATGGGATTCTTGAAACATCATGACATCATAAAACAAATCATATAAGGGAAATGACTTCATAAAAATAATTCCCTAAAAACATAATCAAATCACTGTAATAATAGGGATAAAAACAGAACCCTATATTATCTTAGATGGAAAATAATTTTTATAAAACACTTGAACTCCATTCTTGAGGAAAATATCTTTTCTTCTTCAAAAACACTTTTCTTTTCTTAACATGTCATAAAATTATAAACTAAAAGAAGTTGATTAAAAATAAACTTGAAAACTTGTAAATGAATCTTCTTGGAAATAATGTTTTTAAAAATCCATTCATTCCATATAAGTTAAAAAAAACATTCTTCGTACTTTTGTCGGAAAAGTCAAAAAGTACCTCGTACGAAAAACGACAAAATATTCCTTTCATTTCTTCTACTAAAAACTCACCGAAGGGTAAAAATGGATTTAAAAAATTGTAGGTGGATGGAAATAATATTACATATTTATGAAACATGGATGTGGATGATAAAATACTCCCCAGTAAATACTTATGAATAAACAATCTCGGATAAAAATGAGATTGTGATATTTCCCTTACCTTAGGTCCGATTTGCTTTGTACGTGTCCAAATCTCCTGTATAATGGTTTAAATAATGTTATTGACTTATTCCAGAATCATACATATTGATATGATATCATATATGGTCATATTCTTAGCTTCTTGTTAGTAATATTTCATTGTTACTTGTTACTCGGGTCTTTATTGCCTTTTGTTCTTATGCGTGTTTTGTCGGATAAATTCTTATTATTATTTTAAGGTTATAGATAACTTATATCCATAATGGTATTAGTGTAACATATATCATATTTATTCATTCAATTCATTTAAATAATTACTATGTAATGATGATCATGTAGAACGAGTCGCATCACATCGTGGAGACGGTATTCTGTACGTACGCACGAGTGATGATATCGTTCCTATGATCGTGGAATTGTATTGGAGTATATATATATTATTTCAGTATCAATATTAATTTATAATAATCATAAATATTTACTCATTACACCATTATACCCATCCTTGTATGGTGATGGTGGAAAATAGATTACACTACGGCGTGGAGACGGTATTCCGTACGTACGCACGCGCGGTGATTTCATTTTTCTGTAGGATGGATAGAAGGTGAATTAGTGTTGTTTAATATTTATAATAACATATCAGTATGTAAGTAATACTGATTTTATTACTTTATCATGAAACAACTAAATAAGAAGAAGTTGAAGAAGAAAGAAATTGAAAAGATCGGTAATGGATATTACCTCTTCTTTGGAACGCCTCTTTGAATCCTCCACTTAGGGAACTAATATTGGTCTTTGAAGAAGACCAGGACCTCTAGGATTATTCTAGGGAAGTGGAGAGGAGAAAATGGCAGGGTTTGGCCGAGCTTGAGTGCTGAAATTGGTGTGAGTAGGAGGGGGAGGAGGTGCACTTTTATAAGGGAGGAGAGGGGCACCTTAGGAATATCTCAAAATATTATTTTATATTAAAGTCAAAATCGGTTTATAATGGTTCCAAAGGGTCTTATTTCGAAGATAAAGTGGGGATGGGTCGCAATCCTATCAACCAATATGATTTAGACAAGTTTAGGGTATTATTTTAACCTTATCAATTAGATTTGACTCTAAGTTAAATAATTTAACTTTTACCGTGTCTTTTTGTTTTCTTTCACTATATGGTTAATACACATACTATAACATGCCAAAAGAACCCCAAATTGTTTATTATTAATCTATATATCCTTATATAAGTCATTTGGCCGAACCTTATATTTTTAGGAATAAAATAACAATTAGTAATATAATATTTGATTTAAAAACAATTTTGTGTCAATTTTGACACTATTTGATATATGATATTTGTGAAAGTCATAACAGAATTATATGTTCGAACCAAGTTGATTAAATCAACAATAATATATCATAGTAACCTAGAAAATCAGTTGAATTCATAAAAAGTCTCAAATTACATTTATTTTGGTGTTTATAACATCAATTATGTCAATATTTCATTAATAAGATAATTACTACATCATCATTGTGTCATAAATAAATTAAATTATTTAATGCCTAAAAACTACAAATAAAATACCATTATGTAGGAAATCTTTTTATCTTTCTAATGAATATTTATAGTCGAATTTATCTTATGTATAACCCCATATTAAAAATTATTTACTTATTAAACTTTGATTTTAACTATTTTAACCCTTCTTTAAATAAATTAATAATAAATGTCCTAATCTAACCCAAGTGGGCCTAAATGGTCATATTTTATTCCTAAGTTTGTTTTTGGTCGAATTAAACTTATCCAATAGAATTAGGACATGTTTTAGGGTAATAGTAATATCATATTTACCCTTAGTTACCCTATTTACTATTAACCGCGGTAAAAAAAATAAAAATTTACTATTCACCAAAAAATTATTTTTACCTCATTGAACCACATTTTACTTACTGATATCAACCGTGTCTATCGGATTTTTGAAATTCTATTCACAGAAGCGGTAAAATTAAGTTTTATGCAAAATTCAGTTTTTAACCTACCACTTAGTGGTTTCACTATTCATCAAAAATTGAAAGTTTTCAAAAAAATACCAAAATTTCACCCTAGGCTAATTTCGGTATTCCAAATCCAAAAATGAAGTCCATTTTGAAAAATAAAATTTATAAAATTTCAAAAAGTGGTTAATACTATTCATAACGGCTAGTTTTAATAATATTTTAATAGCATATCGTTGTTTAGTGAAACTCGGTATTACGTACGACGCCAGCTATCGAGGAAGGTCGTGATTGCATGTAAAGTAAGCCAAGCAAGTGTGTAGTGAAATATTCCTTTGATGATATATAAAAACAAAATATTACTCATAAAAATCTCGGGTGTTTCATTCTAACCCCCTTAAAAAGAATTTCTCCCTCGAAATTCGTCACTTTGTAACAAACAGATGAGGATACCTCTCCCTCATCATATCCTCAAGCTCCCAAGTAGCTTTTTCTAATTGGTGGTTCCTCCATAAAACTTTCACCAAGCGAGTGGTCTTGTTTCGTAGGACTTTTTTGCTACGATCCAGAATCTCTATCGGCTGTTCTTCATAAGAAAGATCTTGCTCCAGTAGTACAACTTCTGAGCTGAGTACATGTGAAGGATCTGGTATGTACTTTCTCAGGAGAGATACATGGAACACATCGTGAACTTGAGAGAGATTCGGTGGAAGCGCCAATCGGTAAGCCACCTTCCCAACACGATCCAGTATTTCGAAAGGACCGATATATCTAGGGCTCAACTTCCCCTTCTTTCCAAATATCATAACCCTCTTCCAGGGAGATATTCGTAAGAACACTTTATCACCCACTTCAAACTCTAGGTCTTTTCTTCGGTTGTCGGCATAAATTTTCTGTCGACTCTGAGCTGCTCTTATGTTTTGTTGAATAGATCTGACCTTTTCTGCCATTTCATCAAAAAGATCAGGTCCTAATAGCTTTCTTTCCCCAACTTCATCCCAGCAAGTTGGAGTCCTGCATTTCTTTCCCTAGAGAGCTTCATAAGGAGCCATCTGAATACTAGAGTGAAAGATATTATTATACGAAAATTCCACCAAAGGTAGGTGTTGATCCCAACCTCCTTTGAAATCCATAGAGCAAGCTCTCAACATATCTTCTAGGGTTTGAATTGTTCTTTCAGACTGACCTTCTGTCTGGGGATGATAAGCAGTGCTGAAACTCAACTCTGTATCCAAAGTATGCTGAAGACTTCGCCAGAACTTCGAGGTAAATCTCGGATCCCGATCAGATATAATAGAAAGTGGTACTACATGAAATCTTACCACTTCCTTTACATATATCCTGGCAAGCTGATCTAGAGAGAAATCCTCTCTAATAGCAATAAAGTGTGCAGACTTTGTAAGACGATCAACTGTGACCCAAATAGCATTATTGCCTTTGGATGTTTTAGGAAGTCCTGTGACAAAGTCCATAGTGATTTTTTCCTATTTCTATTTAGGTATGGGTAATGGTTGTAACATCCACTTAGACTTCTGTCTCTCAGCTTTAACTTGTTGACAAACCAAGCATCGAGAGACATATTCAGCAACATCTCTTTTCATGCCATCCCACCAGAAGTACTCCTTCAGGTCCCTATACATCTTCGTGCTTCCAAGATGAATAGAGAATGATGAGATATGAGCCTCATCCAGCAGCTCCTTCTTTAATTTGGGGATGGGAGGAACACAAACCCGATTCCTGAACTTTATTATCCCATCACAATCAAGGGTGAATTCAGGAACATTTCTCACCTTCTTTTGTAACCCGACATCTTCTTTCTGTGCCTCTTTAATCTTCACATGTATAGATGGTTGAACATTCATTTGAGAAAGATAATATTTTTCCCCTTCCATTATAATTCCAAGATCCATCCTTTGTAAATCCATAAATATTGGATCTTTTGTGATCCTCATAATGGATAAACTAGCATGGTCTTGTCGACTTAATGCATCTGCCACCTTGTTTGCTTTCCCAGGGTGGTAATGGATTGAGCAGTCGTAATCCTTAATCAGCTCCAACCATCTTCTTTGACGCATATTCAACTCCTTTTGTGTGAAAATATACTTTAAACTTTTATGATCAGTATAAATATCACACCTTTCACCATAAAGGTAATGCCTCCAAATCTTTAATGCAAAGATTACCGTAGCCAACTCCAAATCATGTGTTGGGTAATTTTGCTCATGGATTTTCAACTATCGTGAGGCATAAGCTATCAACATATCATTTTTCATAAGAACACACCCCAATCCCTTCATGGATGCATCACTATAGATCACAAACCTTTCTCCACTACAAGGAAGTGTAAGCACAGGTGCACTGGATAACCTTCTTTTCAACTCCTTGAAATTATCTTCACATTCCTATGTCCAAACAAACATAACTCCTTTCCAAGTCAACTTGGTGAGTGGATTAGATAATCGTGAAAAATATTTTACAAAACGTCGATAATATCCAGCCAAACCAAGAAAACATCGGATCTCAGTTACTGTTGTTGGTCTAGACCATCTTTCGATAACCTCTGTTTTTGCTGGATCCACAGATATCCCCTCTTTTGAGATTATGTGACCCAAAAATATAACTTTTTGATGCCAAAATTCACACTTGGTAAATTTGTCATAAAGCTTCTCCTTTCTCAGGGTCATCAATATAATTCTCAAGTGATCTTCATGCTCTTCCTTACTCTTTGAATAGACAAGAATATCGTCTATAAAGACAACCACAAATTGATCAAGATAGTCTCTAAAGACTCTATTCATTAGATCCATTAAGATAGCAGGGGCATTAGTAAGACCAAATGGCATCACTATAAATTCATAGTGTCCATACCTTGTACGGAAATCCGTCTTTGGTATATCCTCCCTTTTGACCCTTAATTGATGATACCCTGAACGAAGATCAATCTTGGAAAAGTATTGAGCTCCGCGTAGTTGGTCAAATAAGTCATCAATGCGTGGGAGAGGATATTTTTTCTTGATAGTGATCTTGGTAAGTTCTCGATAATCAATGCAGAGTCTCATTGATCCATCTTTCTTCTTAACAAATAGAACAGGTGCTCCCCAAGGTGACGCACTAGGGCATATGAATCCCTTATCAAGATTCTCTTGGAGTTGCTTCTTCAATTCCTGCAACTCAATTGGGGCCATTCTATAAGGTGTCTTTGAAATTGGCAAAGCACCTGGTACGAGTTCTATTGAAAACTCAACTTCACGATTTGGTGGAAGACCCGGTAATTCCTCCGGAAAGACATCATCAAACTCCCGTACAGTGGGCATATTATTAATCGTGAGTTTCTCACCAACCATTTGAGATAAATAACCTTCATTTAGTGGAATCAATACCGATAAGATGGAAGAAATTTCCACTGGAAGGTTATGTTCATCGTTGCATTGATAGACGATCGTAGATTGATCTGGAATATGAAATGTGACTTCCCTTCTTTGGCAATTGATATGAGATCCATGTAGAGAAAGCCAATTCATGCCAAGAATCACATCAAATTCCACTAAAGGAAGGATCACAAGATTTGTAGGAAGCAGTTTCCCACAAACTTCGATCGGAGAAGAATTATAAACTTTTGATGCGACTGTTGTGCCATTAGGTGTTGTCACAGCTAACTCAACATCTAATTTTTGAGGTAGTACAGTGATACCCTTAAAAAAATTTCATAAATAAAAGAGTGGGTGGATCCAGAATCAAATAAAACATTTTCTACTTTAGAGTGGATGGTAAGTGTACCTTTCACCACTTCGTTATCGTACTCCACATCGCTGATAGAAATTGCATTATACTTTCCTTTGTCTTTAGCCTTAAGATTTTGTTGACGTCAACCATCATCATCAACCCTTAGATTTGGGCATTGATTGGCATAATGCACCATCTCCTTGCACTTGAAACATTGAAGTGTAGTAGGTTCATTCTGTGTATCCCTTCCTTTGTTTTCATCATTAGACATCTTCTTCCCATTATCGCGGCATTCAAATGCCCGATGACCTTCTTTTCCACATTTAAAACATTTACTTGTCCCTTTAAGAAAACTCCCTCCATGTTTCTTTCGACACTTTGAGCATAAGGGAAAGCTCATCTTCTTTTTAGTGCGCTCTTTAGATTTTCCTTTTAATTCCATCTTCCTCTTCTTATCAAACCCATGTGACTGATGGGTTACTCCAATCTCCATCTCGACTTTGAGAGCACATCGAACGATTTCCTCGTAGCTATTGAAGTCCCTTATGGATAACGCCCTTAAAATAATTGGTTTTAAGCCAATAAAGAATCGATCGATCTTACTCTCAGGTTGGATAATAATACCAGAAGCGTACCTTGCAAGTCTTGTAAAATTTGCTTCATAGGTACCAACAGATTCATCATCCCTTTGCTTCAGTTCACGAAACTCTTTCTCCATCTTTGTTCGGAGAATACGAGGGAAGTACTTATTGAAAAATAAGTTCTTGAACTCGTCCCATTCCATAGACTCAATTTCATCCCTTTGCCTCGTATTCTTAATAATATTCCACCATTGATCAGCATCTCCTTCCAAACGATACAATTCTAGGATTACTTTATCATGTTCAGAACATTGAAGAACTGAAAATATCTTTTCAGTAGTACTAATCCATTGTTCAGAAACTAATGGATCAATAGACCCGCTGAAAGAAGGTGGACGCTGCCTCATGAAGGATTCAATAGAATGTTGCTCCTTCCTTTGCTCGTTTGGAAGTCCTGCATGATTCATAGCTTGAGAAAGTTGTGTGAGCATGGCTACAAGATTTTGCATTCTAGCTCCCATGTCGTTTGGTTGCTCAGGGGGACAATCATTGCATTGACCATCACATTCCGCATTAACACAGTTCCTTCGGGTTCCATCCATTGACTAAAACCAAGAAGAATAGTGTGAGAAGCACTAATTATAATAGGAAAACCACATAATCAAGGATAAAATTTCACACTTAAGGTCTTATCCTAGGGTATTCATGGCCATTTCTAAAACACTAAGATTGTGTTCTATGCTTAGACTTATCCTTATGGTTCTTACTAAGGCTTTCACTTCCTAGTTTCCAAAGGTTGACTATACCTTTCCTCTGATACCAACTATAATGACCCATACTTTACATACATTGTTAATACTTCAAAATTGAAGCAAACTTATTACAACATATGACAAGTACAAAGGACCGTATAGGTATAGTGTCTTTAGAAACTGGGAAACATAAACAACTGGTTCATAAATCTTCTACAGTGTCTCCCATTTATTTCATCATATCTAGGGTCCCTTTTAGCATATTCTACTTAATATCCATCCTCCTGACCTGGGGAAAAGAAAACATAAAAGGGTGAGCTCAAATGCTCAGCAAGGGCAAACAAAGGAAATAAAAATCATATCATATCTTTTTGAAAATCATAACCTGCAAAAGAGATCATAATATCTTAACAAGGAATAAATCATAGAAGTGAAAATGAGATCCCCATAATCATAACATGAAACTTGAAACTTTGTGGCATGCACACATAATCATGGAACATCATTTCTTGTTAGTCATGACTCATTGCCAAGACTATCTTAGTGGACAGAGTCCCTTTCTGAACCGAGTCACCCTCTTTCCAGTCCTATTTCACTGAACCGGTATAACCTACCGTTCCATCCATGTCTATCTCATGAGATATAAAATCTTTACCCAATGCATTGGAGGGATATATAGGTCCCACCCATCTTATAATGGATCCTTTCTTATGTGTGCCACATAATCATAAATCATACATCATCGCATAACCCATGTAACAAAAATGGGATTCTTGAAAAATCATGACATCATAAAACAAATCATATAAGGGAAATGACTTCATAAAAATAATTCCCTCAAAACATAATCAAATAAATGTAATAATAGGGATAGAAACAGAACCCTATATTATCTTAGATGGAAAATAATTTTGATAAAACACTTGAACTCCATTCTTGAGGAAAATATCCTTTCTTCTTCAAAAACACTTTTCTTTTCTTAACATGTCATAAAATTATAAACTAAAATAAGTTGATTAAAAATAAACATGAAAACTTGTAAATGAAGCTTCTTGTAAATAAGGTTTTAAAAAATCCATTCATGCCATATAAGTTAAAAAAACATTCTTCGTACTTTTTTCGGAAAAGTCAAAAAGTACCTCGTACGAAAAACGACAAAAGATTCCTTTCATTTCTTTTACTAAAAACTCACCGAAGGGAAAAAATGGATTTAAAAAATTGTAGGTGCATGGAAGTAATATTACATATTTATGAAACATGGATGTGGATGATAAAATACACCCCAGTAAATACTTACGAATAAACAATCTCAGATAAAAATGAGATTGTGATATTTCCCTTACCTTAGGTCCGATTTTCTTTGTACGTGTCTGAATCTCCTGTATAATGGTTTAAATAATGTTATTGACTTATTCCAGAATCATACATATTGATATGATATCATATATGGTCATATTATTAGCTTCTTGTTAGTAATATTTCATTGTTACTTGTTACTCGGGTCTTTATTGCCTTTTGTTCTTATGCGTGTTTTGCCGAATAAATTCTTATTCTTCTTTTAAGGTTATAGATACCTTATATCCAGAATGGTATTAGTGTAACATATATCATATTTATTCATTCAATTCATTTATATAATTACTATGTAATGATGATCATGTAGAACGAGTCACATCACATCGTGGAGACGGTATTCCGTACGTACGCACGAGTGATGATATCATTCCTATAATCGTGGAATTTTATTGGAGTATATATAAATTATTTCAGTATCAATATTACTTTATAATAATCATAAATAGTTACTCATTACACCATTATACCCATCCTTGTAAGGTGATGGTGGAAAATAGATTACACCACGGTGTGGAGACGGTATTCCGTACGTACGCACCCGCGGTGATTTCATTTTTCCGTAGGATGGATAGAAGGCGAATTAGGGTTGTTTCATATTTATAATAACATATCAGTATATAATTAAAACTGATGTTATTACATTATCATGAAACAACTAAATAAGAAGAAGTTGAAGAAGAAAGAAATTGAAAAGATCGGTAATGGATATTACCTCTTCTTTGGAACACCTCTTTGAATCCTCCACTTAGGGAACTAAGATTGGTCTTTGATGAAGACCAGGACCTCTAGGATTATTCTAGGGAAGTGGAGAGGAGAAAATTTCATGGGTTGGCAGAGCTTGAGTGCTCAAATTAGTGTGAGGAGGAGGGGGAGGAGGTGCCCTTTTATAAGGGAGGAGAGGGGCACCTTAGGAATATCTCAAAATATTATTTTATATTAATGTCAAAATCGATTTATAATGGTTCCAAAGGGTCTTATTTCGAATCTAAAGTGGGGATGGGTCGCAATCCTATCAACCAATAGGATTTAGACATGTTTAGGGTATTATTTTAACCTTATCAATTAGATTTAACTCTAAGTTAAATAATTTAACTTTTACCGTGTCTTTTTGTTTTCTTTCACTATATGGTTAATACACTTACTATAACATTCCAAACGAACCCCAAATTGTTTATTATTAATATATATAACCTTATATAAGTCATTTTGCCGAACCTTAGATTTTTAAGAATAAAATAAAAATTAGTAATATAATATTTGATTTAAAAACTATTTTGTGTCAATTTTGACACTATTTGATATATGATTTTTGTGAAAGTCATAACAGAATTATATGTTCCAACCAAGTTGATTAAATCAACAATAATATATCATAGTAACCTAGAAAATTAGTGGAATTCATAAAAAGTCTCAAATTACATTTATTTTGGTGTTTTTAACATCAATTATGTAAATATTTCATTAATAAGATAATTACTGCATCATCATTGTGTCATAAATAAATTAAATTATTTAATGTCTAAAAATTAAAAATAAAATACCATTATGTAGGAAATCTTTTGATATTTCTAATGAATATTTATAGTCTAATTTATCGTATGTATAACCCCATATTAAAAATGATTTACTTAATAAACTTTGATTTTAACTATTTTAACCCTTCTTTAAATAAATTAATAATAAATGTCCTAATCTAACCCAAGTGGGCCTAAATGGTCATATTTTATTCCTAAGTTTGTTTCTGGTCGAATTAAACTTATCCAATAGAATTAGGACATGTGTTAGTGTAATAGTAATATCATATTTACCCTTAGTTACCCTATTTACTATTAACCGCGGTAAAAAAAATAAAAAGTTACTATTCACCAAAAAATTATTTTTATCTCATTGAACAACATTTTACTTATTGATATCAACCGTGTCTGTCGGATTTTCAAAATTCCATTCACAGAAGCGGTAAAATTAAGTTTTATGCAAAATTCAGTTTTTAACCTACCACTTAGTGGTTTCACTATTCATCAAAAATTGAAAGTTTTCAGAAAAATACCAAAATATCACCCTAGGCTAATTTCGGTATTCCGAATCCAAAAATGAAGTCCATTTTGAAAAATAAAATTTATAAAATTTCAAAAAGTGGTTATTACTATTCATAACGGCTAGTTTTAATAATATTTTAATAGCATATCGTTGTTTAGTGAAACTCGATATTGCGTACGACGCAAGCTATCGAGGAAGGTCGTGATTGCGTGTAAAGTAATCCAAGAAAGTGTGTAGTGAAAGATTCCTTTGATGATATATAAAAACAAAATATTACTCATAAAAATCTCGGGTGTTACACACAACCTTGTCCGACGCAATGGGAAATCACTTGTCCTGCAGGTTGTCCTTTTTCTAAAACTACATTACTATAACATCCCATAAATTATATCAAAACAAATTCTATCCTTAAACAATACTAACTTATGTACAACATATCCCATTCCACATCTCAATGTCTTTAAATTTGAAATCACTTTCCTGTGAGGCTTCTGAACCATTATTTTCATATTCTTTACATTCACCTCACTTCTTGAGAGAACCAAACCATGCTTGATTTAACCAGAATTTGATCTATTCCTGTCAAAACTTGAGGGTTTGAGGTACATATGTTTAAATTATTGAGGCATTTGTTTGGTATTAAAGCCCCCTTTTCAAAGAATCCTTTTTTTATAATGGCCTACCTTGAATATTTAATCCTTGTAGCCCTTAGAAGCCATGCACAGCCTGTTAGGTTAAGCCACATTACAAGCCAATTTTCCCTATCCAACCAACTCTTGAAGTGAAATTGCATAATCTAGTTGAGCTTAAGTGTGGGGGAAGCTATCTTGTGTTGTGCCACCACATTATGTGATACATTGGGTGAAAAATTAAATTCTGAAGAGATGTGTTTGCTGCTAAAGAAAGTCATTATATTGAAAGCTGTGCCTTTTCTGGAGCTTTCATGACAAGTGAAGCTGTGCCTTTTCTGGAGCTTCTAATTGAGGTGGAAAGCTGTGCCCATCTGGAGCTTTCAAGAAAATCATGTTTGAGAAGATTGACATTTTTTATGCTGAAATGATGAATGGTGTAAACCTTTCATGAATTTTCATGATGATGGAGCTGAATTGATACTATGGGGATTGAAGAGAAGACCATAATTAAGTGAAAATTAGATTAATGCAATTTTTCTTCAAAAGAGTCAAGCCCTCCTCATTCAGCCTCAGAGTTTTTCACATCTTAATCCTACCAACCGAAAGCCACAGAACAACCCTGAAAAGTCCTCATTATAAACATATGTCCTTGAATCACATCGGGTAGCGATGTAGGAATCTATCAAGCCTATGGTGACCCTTGTATGAGTTTGGATGAGAAAGACATTGCAAAAAAAAATTGATATTTGAGTGATGAGGGAAAATTCAAGCGAGGTAAGTGTTTTGTGCATGGGTGGATAAATGAAGTGGAAATATATTGAATGATATAAATGGAGAACTTGAAATAAGGTTTTTTATGAGGCATGATATCTTTTTATTCTTGGTGTGAAATTGATTGATCTTAAAGATATGTGTTTTAAAATTGGTTTTGATTTGATATTGATGTTTACTTGATATGAGGTTTTGCCTAGGTGTGCAAAAGGGTAAGTGTGGGGGAGTTGATAAAACACTATTTTATTGAATATTTTATTGATAATAAATGATATAATTTCCTCACATTGTGTTAAACATGTTTATTTATAAAATATTTGGGATTTGATCATTCATTTTAAAATTTGGTGAAAATTCCAGTTTTACCCTTAATAGTGCACTGTAGTATTTCGAAGATAAATATTTTTATGTTTATTATTTGAATTTGAAATTTTGTAACAGTGTTTCTAGCTTAATTATCTACAACTTTTATGCAGGACACTAAAGATAAAGAGTTCATTTGGTTGTTGAAATTGGGCCATGAATTCAAAGTTGGGATGGGCTCGCCAGAATGGAGAAGGTTCTGTATTTGGGCCATATACTGTACATACGGGATTGGATTGAGCCCAAATGTTGAGGAAAGCTCGGGGAAATGATGTGGCACAAATCAACCTTCTGGAAGGCCGGTCAATTCACGTGTTTTGTAGGTCAAATGGGCGGTGAAATTTGGAATAAAATATTTGGCCGAATTTCCACATTCACACTTGAAACCACTTGTAACCTCTCCTCCCCTCCCCTCTATAAATTGGAGTTTTTCTCATTTGGAGGGGTTGGTGCGTGCATTGGGAGATTGTAGGCAGAGGATAATTTGTTTCACCCAAATTCTCCAACCATTGTAAGAGGGGTAGCTCTTGAAGAAAGGATCCCCTCATCGAAGCCTCCTTCTCTTCTTCATTTTGTAATGTTTTCATTTGTGTAATAAACTTCATTGCTCTTCTTATATTTCTTCTCTATTATTCTGTTTTGTTTAAATTTCTTCTTCTCTTAATCTTCCTAATTGGGCTGGAATTCTTGAGTAGAAGCATTATTGGGTTATACCCATTTTAAACCTTTGCACATGGAAAACGCTTCTACGATGATTACACCACCCATGGAAGAGTAGTCTTTTAGTAATCGATCTATCTTCTACCCTCTTCATTTAATTATTTTGAATCAATGAGCTACTGTAATTCACTTAATATGATCCATGAATTGTGTTTTTAAATTGTAAGAAACTAAGCAAGCAATTGAACAATTAACACAAAAACACGCGAGGTCGGGATTTTGTGTAAATTGTGAGAGCGCGATCTTAATCGGTAATACAAGACCACACGGGATAAATTTGTAGAGTTCAAATATAATCCCTAAACACAATTCATCCTCATTTCCAGAATGGATATGTGCCTTAATTTACCACTGATCATAAGCTAATCTTAGAACGTCAATCAAAGCAGGGTGCTGCGATTGCACGTTCCAATGTTAGCCTAGGTTTAAATTCACATCATCTTTGTGGTAAAGTTAATTCTCGTAGGGTTCGGGATTTAACAAATTAAGGGATCATAATTAAGTGAATGTTAATTTAAATGATAATGATTAATAATAAAGTGAAGAGGTAGAGTTAGATCGATTATGCTTTTTAAATAGATTTCTAAAAAAACATCTTCTTGTTGTGTCATTTAAATTGAAATTCATTTCAAAACTAAAAACAAAAAAAAAATTATACAATCTTCTTCCAGCAAACTTCTTCTAGATTCATAAACTACAACAAACCCCAATCCTTTAAAGTAGTGTTTTTATTCTATTATATTTTATTTTATTTTTTAGAATACCTCTAATAAGTTGTTAAATTCACTTCCTCCTTTGAGAGACGACCTTGGTCAACCACTCTGCTGCACTTAAGTACCCCAAATCACACTAATCATTTGAGGGAGCCCACGACAGCGCTCTTTCATACACCAACTTCCAATTCTACCTTGATAGCACAATGCATAATTTCTCCATATCTACTGAAGTCTCTTATAGCTAATTCCCTTCGTAGACTTGGTTTTAAGCCACTAAAAACCCGATCAACTTTACTTTCAGGTTGGATGATAAAGCCAGATGCATACCTTGCATGTCTTGTAAAATTCACTTCATATATACCAACAGATTCATCATCCTTCTTCTTAAGCTCAAGAAACTATTTTTCCATATTTGTTCGAAGAATACGAGGGAAGTACTTACTGAAAAACAAATTATTGAACTCGTCCCATTCCATGGACTCAATTTCATCTCTTTTCCTCGTATTATTGATAAGATTCCACCATTGATCAGCATCACCTTCCAAACTATATACTGGTAAGATGTCTTTATTATGCTCAGAACATTGTATAACTGAAAATATCTTTTCAGTAGTGTTGATCTATTGTTCATCCACTAAGGGATCGGAAGACCCACTGAATGAAGGTGGACGCTGCCTCATAAAGGAATCAATAGAATTTTTCTCCTTCCTCTGCTCATTTTGAAATCCATAATGATTCATAGCTAGTGTAAGTATAGAAATAAGATTGTGCACTCCATCTCCCATGAAATTGGTTTGGTCATGAGGACAACCATTGCATTGTCCATTACATTGATCAACACGGTTCCTTTGGGCTCCATCCATCGTCTAAAACCCAAAAATAATAGTGTGAGAGGCAAATACGATGATAGGGAAAAAAACATAATAAGGGGGGGGGGGGTACCTTCAATATCTGACATATTAGGTTTAATCTAATATCATTACCATAATTATGGGACTATAACCTATACTTATACTTAACCTTAGGTATATCCCTAGAAATATCATAAAAATATCTCTAGGGATCTCACTAAAGTTTTCACATCCTAGTTTCCAAAGGTTAACTAAACCTTTCCCCTGATACCAACTGTAGAGACCCAAATCTTGACGTACATGGAAATTACATAACTTTTTCAGAATAATTAATACATAACAAAAACAGAAACACAAGGACCGTAATAGTTTAGTGCCTTTGGAAACTCAGAAAATAATATTCTAATCATGGTGAAAGATCTTCAACATCTCCCATAAAGATCTCCCCATTTGTTTTCTTACCTAAAAAATTTCTTTAAATCTTGGGGAAAGGAAAACATATAAAGGGTGAGCTCAATTGCTCAGTAAGGGTAAGAATGCATAAAATAAAACAAATCATATACATTTGAACTTCAAAACATGAACATAATATTTAAACATCATAATCTAGAGCAATGACGTAAATCATGGCAGTACGTAAGGCATAGATCATAGAGAAACATTAATCATGATAAAATAGTATGGGAATTAAACATGTAATTGTGGAAACCATTAAGCACATCTTATGATTTCCATAGTATCCAAGGTATTGCTGCCAAGACCATCTTAGTGGACAAAATCCCTTTCTGAATCGAGTTCACTCCTCGTTTCAGTCCTGTAACACCGAACCGGATTAACTTACCATTCCATCCATGTCTATCTCATGAGATATAAATCTTTACCCAATACATTGGAGGGAGATATAGTTCCCACCCATCTCATAATTAAATCATTATTACGTGTACCACAAAATAAATATACATCATTCATAATAACCCCATGAATAAAATGGGTTTCATAAACATCATCCCATCATCACATAATCCATATAAAAGAAAAGGACATCATTTTATAATAAGAAAAGTGAAACCACGTAAATCATAGAGACATTATACTTGAAACAGACACATGTGAAATAATGTCATCTTAGATGAAAATGGTTTTGATAAAACACTTAAAATGAATTCTTGAGGAAAATATCCTTTTTTCTTAAAAATCATTCTCTTTTCACAAAATGTCAAGAAATTTTAAAAGAAAAGAATTTTGTTTAAAACAATCATGATATATTTTGGAGAAAGCTTCATGAAAATAAGGCTTTATAAAACTGAAAAAATCATTTCATGCCATATACGTTAAAAAAAACATTATTCTCGTACTTTTGTCAGAAATGTCAAAAGGTACCTTATAGGGTAAATAAAAGAATGATTCCTTCCATACCATAGGGTAAAAGTCAAAATGAGAAAAAAGGACATTAAACATACAAGAATACACTTTTATAAATGTTGGACATGGATGATTTCAATAACCCAAGTAAATAATTACGAATAAGCAAATTCGGATAAAAATGTGATTTTTAAAATTATCCCCTACCTCAGGTCTGATATGCTTCGTACATATCCAAACCTCCTGTATAATGATTTAAATAATGTCATTGACTTATTACAGAATCATATTCATTTTTAATATCTCATATATGGTTCACTTATGACTTTATATTACCCGTTCTTTTGTAAATTCATGTTAAAGTAGCGTTTTGGGTAAAATCGTTTCATTTGTTGTTCATGTTTTAACTTGTAATTATTCATATGATTACTTAGATCATGATTACTTATATCCAGAATGTAAAAAATTATTTATATATAATATATATTCAGAATATACATATATATAATAGATCAATAAATGGAAATAAATACACCATTCATGGAGACGGTAGTTCGTACGTACGCATGAACGCTGTTTTCGTTTCCTTATTGAATTGAATGGAATTAAGTAGATGAAATATATATATATATATATATATGTGTATACATAAATACCGTAGCTTAATTATTTCATATATTTCATTATTCTTCATTACATATACTTTATAATCATTCTTGAATGCTTAATCATGGAAAATGAATCTCATCGCATTCGTGGAGACGGTAGTCCTTACGTACGCACGAGCAATGATAGGATTCTCATGATCATGGAATTGTATTGAAGTGTATGTATAATATTACAAAATCAATAATACTTTACAATAACCATATATAGTTATTTATTTACACCATTATACCCATCCATGTAAGGTGGTGATGGAAAATAGATTACACCACGGCGTGGAGACGGTATTCCGTACGTACGCACGTGCGGTGATTTCATTTTCCATAGGATGGATAGATGGTGAAATAGGATTATTTAATACTTATAATTACATATCAATATATTATTGATACTGATGTTATTACTTCATAATGAAACAACTAAAGAAGAAGAAGCGGAAGAAGAAATAAAGTTGAAAGAATCTTTAACGGACATTACGTCTTCTTTGAAGCGCCTCTTTGAGACCTCCTTTTAAGGCACTACAATTGGTCTTTGAAGAAGAACAGGACCTCTAGGATTTTTATAGGGAAGTGTAGAAGAGTATTTGTCAGGGGTTTTCCAAGCTTGAAGGCTCAAAGTGGTGTGAGGAAGAGAGGGAGGAGGTGCCCTTTTATAAGGGAGGAGAGGGGCACCTTTGGAATAACTAAAAATATTATTTTATTATAAATTCATATTCAGTTTTTAATAGATTAAAATTGATTTATTTAGAATATAATCTGGGGATGGGTCAAAATACTCTCATCCAATAGAATTTAAACAATTTTAGTTTTCTATTTTAACCTTATCATTTTGATTTAACCTTAAGTTAAATAATTTTACTTTTACCGTGTCTTCTTGTATTATTACACTATAAGGTTAATAAAATTACTATAACAGGACAAAAGAACCCCAAGTTGTTTATTATTAATATATATAACCTTTTCTAAGTCATTTTTCTGAACCTTAGATTTTTATGAATAAAATAACAATTAATAATATAATATTTGTTTTAAAAACTATTTTATGTCAATTTTGACACTATTTGGTAATTGATTTTTGTGAAACTAATAACAGAATGATTAGTTCGAAAAAAGTTAATTAAATCAATACTAACATGTCATATTAACCTAAAAAATTAGTGTAATTCATAAAAAGTCTCAAATTACATTTATTTGGGTATTTATAACATCAATTATGTTAATATTTCTTTAATAAGATAATTACTGCATCATCTTTGTGTCATTAGTATATTAAATTATTTAATGTCTAATAATTATAAATAAAATACAATTATGTAAGAAATAATATTATCTTTATAATGAATATTTATAGTCGAATTTATCTTATCTATAATCCTATATTAAAAATGTTTTAGTTATTAAACATTGATTTTAACCATTTTAACCCTTCTTTAAATAAATTAATAATACATGCCCTAATCTAATCCAAGTGAACCTAAATTTGTCATATTTTATTTCTAAGGTTGTTTTTGGTCGAATTAAACTTATACAATAGAATTAGGACATGTGTTAGGGTAATAATAATATCATTTTTACCCTTAATTATCCTATATACTTTTAACCGTGGTAAATTAAAGTAAAAAGTTACTATCCACCAAAAATAATTTTCATCTCATTGAACCACATTTTAGTCCTTCATATTAACCATGTTTCTTGTATTTTTGAAATTCAATTAACAGAAATGGTAAATTATAATATAAATTTTAAAAAAATCCTTTTTTTAACTACCACTAAGTGGTTTCACTATTCATCGAAAATTGATGTTTTTTTAGAAAAATACCCAAAATTCAGCCCAAGCATTATTTGATATTCCGAATTCAAAATTGATGTTTATTTTTCCGAATTCATAACATATAAGTGATATTAATTAATTTTAAATTTAATTCCCATTATCAAAACAAATAGCGTGTTTTTAAGAATAAAAAACAATCAAAAGATTCATACTTGTTTATATCCAATTTCAAAGTGAAATTAATTCCAATGAACAACATTGGATTAAATGGAAAAACTATATTCTAATTACACTTTAAAACTAGTTAAAAAAAATAATCTAACCATATAAATTATTGTGATGAAAAAAGTTGTTTTTAATTAAAATATAGCGTGTTGTTACTATTCAGTAAAATATTAAAGTTATTAAAATAATATGAAAAATTTATCCAAAGTAAATTTGTATATCCTAATTCCAAAGAATAATTTTATTTTGTCAAATTGAACTTATATACATTTCAAAAACAAGATTTAATGTGGGTGCGCCATCAAAAGGCGACAAAACTACATTTTTAAAAAAATACTTATTTTACTCGAAAAATTGATTTTGTTCTCATACCATGTTCTAGAAAATGTGTAAGATGAATAATAATGTTATAAAATTCAAAATGTAGTTGATACTATTCATAACGGCTAGTTCATAATAATATTGTAACCATATATCGTTGTTTAGTGAAACCTGGTATTCCGTACAACACATTCTATCGAGGAAGGTCGCGATTGCCTGTAATGTAAGCCAAGTCAGGGTTGCGTGTTGTGGAAGACTCCTCCGTTGTTTCATATAACAGAATCCAACCATATTTCAATTATACATTGAATATATATATATATATACACTCAATGTTTGGTAGAATAACTAATATCAAAATTGTGTGTAACATGATCCAAGAATGGTGTTGTGTATACTGCAAGCTCATACGGTGTTGTGTATAGCACAAGGTAATCTTGTTGTAGCTTAAAACACAAGACATCAATAAAATTAATGGAATATTTTTCATAAAATCTTGGGGTGTTACAATGAATACAAGAAAATAGACATAATTTACTTCATGCCAAACCATAAGAGTATTTTTTCCATCCATTGCGTTTCAATTATTTTTCATCATATGATTCATCTTATATTAGAAATAATGAATTTTCATACATGAATATATAAAATTAACATTCAATTTATTTCATTATCAATAATATAATTACATTTTATTCCCTCCATTTCTATCCATTAATGAAAATAATATGGTTAGGACTTCATAAGTTAATATCCAACATTCATAAACACAATTGTATCCTCCAATGTGTTAATAAAAAATCCAAAGTTCAACCTAAATCATTCTATAAATAACTAACCCTAAACAACACAAAATATTCCAAACCAAAACTAAAATGTTGGGATTAAAATTATGTGATCACATATTCATACCTGATAATCCAAAAAATTTATCTCTAAATATCATCTATATGTTCTAATGTAATAGAAAAAAATGAATATTCCCTATTAATTTAAGGACAAAAGTACACTAATATTGTCAATAAATAAACAAAATCACTATAAAGAAATAATAAAACCATATATGCTTCATAAATAATATTCAGACATCATTTCTTAAATAAAATCCCACAGTTGATAATAATATTTCTATTAACATAATCATATAATGTTCTCAACAATGAAATTGTTTATGAATAATTTTAATCAACTAGTGAACAAATAAGTTTTCAATCTCACTATTCTCTATATGATAGATCGTATGCTTAAAAAATGAAATGAAAATTTTATCCCAATTATCCATATTTAACTTGACAACAAAGATCATCTTTACTCAAAAATTTATTAATAAGCTTCAACTTATTTCCATAAAATATAAAATAATTAATCCTAAAATAACCTTTAAACAACAAAAATGTTAAACATATGGGTTACCTATAAATATAACTTTTATTAAAATTTTATAAATATATATCAAAGTACTAATATAAAATGAATCCTCAAAATGGATATATTTTAATTTTAATAATTTTATCAACCAAATAATTATTAACCCATCATGATATTTTAAACAATTTAATTGTCCTTAAAAATTTTCTAACCTCTCAAATTTTCTAAACCATTAATTTGATACCAAATTTAATGAAACATACCACAATTAACCCATAAATATTAGTTTAAAGGAAATAATATAATTTTCATAATCTCATACATGGTTGAAAATTCCTCCCAATGTAGAGTTTTTTTTGAAACATGATTCTTGAATCTAAAATGAAATTCTATTATTATAAAAGCCCAAATGCCATAAATTTTTATTTTATTTTTAGACAATCCACCTTTTAAGTGTTGATATGGAACCCTTTACATAACCCATAGGCCTAGAGGCACATAGCCCAATACATGACCTGAAGGCCTAAAGACCTGATTACACTTGAACTTCTCCTCCCTGATATCTATATCATTGATAGTTCCTAGCTACCAACCTCATATGGTTAATCAGCTATACTAGCCCTTTGAAAAGTGGAATGGTGCCCAGTACCGATGGTATTTTCCATAACCACTCATTTATTTCAACATGATTAGCTCTACTAGGGGCTTTTATATGCTTTCATTCCTCTTCGGGGGCGTACTCCCATATGCAATGACAATGATTATTTATGGACCAAAGGACCTTTGGCTTAAAATCAAAATTTCATATCCTAGAGGCTCTATTAAATGACTTTATTTGATGGATAGTAGTCCTTATGGCTCACATGACCTGTTTTTGACCCCAATAGACCATTTAGGATGAGTAGTACTACTGCTACAGTACCTTCTCCATTCCCCGTGCTGCTGTAGTTATATAGTGCTGCTAAAATACCATATAAAATTCAATCCCACCTAATTTTTAACCTTATAAAATTATTTCTATACTCATTTTATAGTTCCTAAACATCCTTAAGACCTATTAAAACAATTTGAAATTTTATAATGAGAAAAACAACTCAATAAATAATATAAAATAAATAGAAAATAGTGCATACATTTTAAACTACTTGAAAGCCCATAATTTTTATTCCCATTTCACAATCATCCATAGACTAAAATAATTATTTACATACCCAATAAGAAATTTTTTTTCATATAGCTTTATAACATATATGACAATAAATCGTAATTGTAAATTCATAATAATGAGGCTTTTTCTAAAACATGGGTTCACATGAATGCATTTTCATAAAAATCAAACTTTTCACCCATTAAAGAAGAATAATAATCCCTATATACATAATCACATTATCTAACATGTTGAGATAAAAATACATCCATAAAATATTATTTGAAATTATAGAAAAAACATGTAGGTATGTTTGGACATTATAGTTAAAATCTCCGCTACATAGGAATAACCATCACAGTTATGCCCAATGTAACCATTAGGAGTATATTAATTACCATTTACTCGATCACTATATAAAAATTATTGGAGATATATATCAGGATCAACCATCCTCATGAGCTAAATTGGGTTCACCTGACATTATAAAAAATTTACAAGGATCATAAATAAATAAAAAACATATAATATTGTTTTTCAATAATAAAGTCTACTTAATTATTCCATTTAACATAAATGTTGAGGCACTTTTTGGGTTCATTTCATGAACCAACCATGATACACTAGAACCTTAATACCCGAGCTGGCTTTGAGATAGCTCGAAGGGAATTGCTGATACCCATGGGTTAGAAACTTCCAGTTGACATCATTCAATAACCATAAGGCAATTATATCTTAGCACATAACTATAGAGGACAAAGGATGAATTAATTATGATGAACAAAAAATTGAGAAATTACTAGAATCAAATGGACAAAATAGTACCCAAATAGTATATCTTCAAGAATAAAAATTTCTTCGAAGGTAAAATATTAGACAAATACCATACAACAAGTGGACCACATATCCCCTGATCACCTCCATCTCAAAGGGTCCCTTGGATCAAGAACCTTAACCACCTTCATGTGGCACATTTCATTTTCTTAGACCTAGAATAAGAAAATATATAAACACATGAAAGAAAATGAGGTAGGTATTGAGATAAACATCGTAGTAGGGTCTCAATAAGGGTTTAATAATGAATCCTGTAAAAAATAAACTAAATATTATTTCAATTCTTTCTAAAAAAATATTTTTAATGATATTTATATATTTTCATTAGAACATTATTTCAAATTAAAAAGATGGAAGATATACGATACTATCTCAGATGATTTTTTATAAAGTGTTTACATAAATTAATTGGGATGAATATAATTGTACTATAAATCATTGAAATGTTTTCATTACATCAGTTATATCTTTAAACAAAGTATCGAATCCCTGAGGTATGTTAGTTTTTGGTAATAAGATCCTAACACTACTCACCAGTGATATCAACACAATGTGTACACAGGTCACATAACATTTTCTGTAAAGACTCAACTCTCAATTAGGGAATGACTAATGTAGTAGTCTATTTATTTCTGTGTTTTAATCTTCAAGATAGTTATAACAGGTCATATACTAGTGTTATTATCATAATTAAATATTAACTACCTAGGATCACATGTGGTTCAACCAATCAATTAGTCAATATCTAGAAAATATATCATTTAAAATATGTTAAAAACAAAATTTCCAACATTCATTTTTATATAATCATTTATCATTTCAAAAAAAATATAATGGTTTTCCATAATTCATTCAATTTCAAATCATCTTCCAATTCCTGCCAGATCAATTAATTTCTTCAAATAAATTTAAAAATCAAGCCATTAGTTTATTCTAAAATCTATCACTAATTCCAATGACATTGAAATATGAGTTTTTTAATATATGAATGTTTTTTTCAAAATCATCCCTTAATCAACACAAGTATAGTTTTTTAACCATTTAAGACAAATATAAAATAAATCAATAAATAAATGGATTCCCTTATAGGAAAAGTCATATGTAAATGACTATCATTAATCACATGTTCAAGTCAATTCAACACCCTTAACGAGATTCACAAATGAGGAATAAAGAAATTGAAGATCAAAGAATCCAAAATAGAATAAATATATAAAAAAAACAATTTATATCTATTAATTACAAGATTATATATCACGATATAATTTGGAGATGATAGAAAAAATAGGATTTCCCATTGTAGAGATATCTAATAGTGGTGTAGATTCCAATGCTTCCACCAGAGCATCGATTCAAGAATAATGGAGTTAGGGGGTATCAAAACATCTCCTGATTGAATTCAAAAGTAAAGAATTATAATTACAGTAGACCAAGAGAGAAGAATAATATAATTGGGATCAATTATTTTATGTTTGTAAACACACATACCACACTGCATACAATATGCCCATGAAAAAGAAGTTATGAAAGAATCCAGACCATGGTATATCCACCATAGAACACACGGAAGAACCTACCAGTAAACCTCCATCATGAAAAAAACCATATAAATCATTAAAATCGATGTCACATTGGATGAGGATATGATCCAATACAAACTCTACACCGCGACGATGCCGAAATAGGTGTTAGGGATGAAATGAATCAGTGATGGATCCATCATGTAGTTGTCCCGCCATGTCGTTGCTATTCTAAAATTAGTATTAGTTTTGGTACCTCACATCCTGGTCTGCACGGCGAATCTAATAAATCATGTCATAGCTTTTTTTACCTCATTCTTCCTTAGACCGTAACCTGATGTTCCACAACATAGGTGGGACTTCTAACACTACAACCCATACAACACAACACAACTACCTACTAAAACAAATTTACATGGACTCCACTAGCTCAAAAAAACTAACATCCACATTCATTTGATAATTTCCCCATAAAAAATAATTCCACACACATAAGGCCCAATATGCACCATAATTAATTTTAAAAATGAAAAAGCATCGACAATGACTTGATAGAAGGTAACTGGATGTTAGAAAATTACCACCATAAAAAATTTATGTCCCCAATAAGCCTTTAGAAAAAAATCCATTTCAAATAGACGAGTCTACTTCTATCTCTATAGTGCCGCACACTCCCAGATTTCATGAATAATAGAACCACGCATCTATAAAACAAAAAACAATGTATCTTCCTCCCACAAAGATCCTTTTTATAAAAATCAAAAATCCTTACTGAATGCTCAGTCATGGATATATTAGTCTTAACATCATGATCCTCCCAACTGAAAAAATGAGAAAGGTTAAAAAGTAATATTCAAATATATTATACATGAAAACATTGTGGAATGAAGTTGACTATGGTGGATGTGCTAAACATTAATCCACTTTCCTCATACAATCAATAATCTTAAAAGTAACACAAACCTTGTCGCAATATTTCATTGTTTCCCAAGATGTTGGTGACCCACCGAATGTGAAACACTAAAAAACACTTGGTAACAAAATAAAAAATTATATTTTCATCAAAGTTGTTTAGAATAAGATTTATAACATCCATGCACCATTAACATCCTATAATGAATCCACTAAATCGTCACCATCATCTCTTATACTAGACTCAGTACCACCAAATAACAATCACCAATATCCAACCAAAATAATAAATATCTAAAACGATATCCATACAAGGCCTCAAAAGGATCCATAATAATAATATAATGGAAATTATTGTTTTAGTTTAACTCAACCATTCCCAAATGGTCATCCCAAGCCCTACCAATGTAAAGAATGTATGCACAAAGAATGTTCTGAAGAATATTTATATCTCTTTCAGTATAGAAATCCATCGATAAATGATGTTATTTTATCAATCATACATAGGATCCCATTAATTCTTGGACACATCTCCATAAGTGAGAAGAAAAAAAGCGATCCCTATCCCTTATAAGTATACTCAACTCTATGAAATCTGAAAATCTCATACATGTAGAGACGTCTAAAGTACCCAACATTGGATTCATCTCGATTAGGTAAAACAAGAGATGATTTGGAAATACTATTGATAAAATCCCATATAATTTTCTTTCCTCATGATGTATATGGAAGCCAAACTGTAGTGTTCATTGAAATATCATCCCACTTCCATGTCAGCACTGGATGTAGCTGATACAATACTAATGGTTTAGAATGCTCGTATCATCCCTATTATAGGGGATAAAAGTGGAATAATATGTCCAAAATGTATTTTATCATACATATCCACTATAATCATTACTAAATATTAAATAAAATCTGTATGGTTCTGGGGGTGCACCACAAACAAATAATCATAAAAATCCACTAACACAACCTTTCTCCAAGGTAAAGGCCTAACATACCTATTCCCGAATCATGGGATACCCTATAAGGATAAATACCACTCACCAATGGAATCTCCTCTACTGGGAGTGCCCTTAATTCCAATGAAATTATCAAAAATCATATTCACCCAAATAATCATCTTGAGAAGATAGAATGTCAACTACCAGCTGTCCAAAATAACCCCATACTCATTCTCCCAAAGTCGTAAATGAAATTGGAAAAAGAGATCCATTGGATTCCACACTTTTAATGATTCATTCATCACTTAATTATGAATTTTATAGTTCAAAGAATCATTAATTAGATTACGTTTAATTGGGGTATTGGAAATGTAGAAATCTAAAAACTACAGGTACTCTAGCCAATGCCTTTTTGAGATATTTAAATATTTTTAAAGAAGATATAACTGAATCTTTTTTTTCATAATAATCAATAATTCTCTGTATAAAAATGTAATTCTGCCAACACTTGAGATAATCCAACACAAACATGAACTTGAGATCATGGTGTCCATAATTTTTATTATGTGGACTATACTGGTAGTAACTATAGAAAATTACATGATCACCTTATATAAGGACACAATCATTACTAGATCCTGATGTATCACAAGAGACCACATATCCATACTCGACCTTTGGAAGTTTCAAAACCATAAAAAAATACAAAATATTTTGTAGTGTAATGAATAAATGTCATTATTTCCTATCCTAAATGAACAAAACTACATTTTCAAGTGAGACTAGTAATTTTAGATGAAAACATCATGAAATATTAGAGGATTTTATGGTAATATCCCAAAAAAACCCATAAATAACCTATACTAAAAAAATTACATGGTTCTTCCTATATCAAAAAAGATTCTAAATTAACTGGATCAAGAGAAATACCATGTTTTAACACTTTGGGTCTCAAGAACATAACTTCATGAATCTAGAAATTATATATTGATAATTTGGAATAGATTCTATTATTTTTCACTTTTCCAAAATAGCCCCCAAATTATGCACATGGTCCTATTAAGGCTAAGAGTAAACTAGAATTTCATCAAAAAATACCACCAAAAAAGAATCATAGTACTCATTACATATATTTTTTGTCAAATACATGAAATCTATATGATCATTGGTTAGAAAAAATTTCATAATAAGATTCATAAAATGGTCATGAATAATACTAAAAGTTGTATTATGAATTTCAGCTTATTTTATTTTCAACTGATGATAGATCTTAAAAAAACAATTTTCACATTTCAATTATTCAAAAATATCATCAATAAATGGTAAAAAATACTTTCCATTTACTATAACCAGACTATTTTTCTATTAGTCAACACATAAGGGAAGATTTCCATCATCTCTCATTGACAAAAAAAATGGTTCCATACATGGTAAAATACTTGAGTTTATGAAAACATTCTCCAGAAGTTCTTCCAACTATGATTTTAACTCCTTTATCTTTTTTGGGTATGTATAGTAAGAAATATTAGACACTGGTTGAGTATCAGAAACTAAACCAGTAGAAAAATACACATATCTTACTAGTGGAAATATAGATAAATGAGATAGAAAATTTTAGGAAACATTACCATGACTATATTAAGATCATCACTTAATAGTTATCTCTCCAACTCAAAGGAAAACACCGATATTACAATTCCAAATTAAAAGAAATTAATTCTAGATCTACTCTATATTGGATTTCATTCTCCTTTTATGGAACAAAATACCACATCGAGAATAGTAAATGGAACCCATTAAAGATATTAGTAAATCTAGGTATTATGAGAAATCAAACAATCCATCCTAAAAATGACATTGACAAGTTTCATATTGAGAACCTAAAAACTGAAAAAAAAATGTCAACATTTGATAAAAATAGTATAGAAGTAGGCTTGTAAAGACACTGACAACCTTTTTTCTAAGGGGTGTAGTAATATCCATCACATATGTAAAAATCTATATAGAAAGATTGATAAAATTCAAAATACCATTCATTATAAATGATTTAGATGCATCAGTGTAAAATAATACATTCCCTAATGTTGAATATATGCTAATGGTACCTCTCACAGTCATTTGACCAACATTATCATCCGCAAGAGAATCTTTCACTACATTAAAAATATTATTTTTTAATTCTTATGGATATAACCCCATTTATGAAAAATATGATTACACCATAGTACTTTATAATGATTATAATACCAATACACTATGTTGAGTAGATAATATTTTGAATGTCAACTATAGGTGACTTGAGAGACCACCCACACTACATATATTGGGTGCCAAATCATAGAATAGATTCTTTCCTTCCATATCATAATAACACACTATTTGTGTTTCATTTATTTCATACCCCCAATAATATTTATTAGGTTTCAGAAGCTTCCCCTGGGTTGATGATTCGTGTCTCATCGCAGATAGGGAATCAAAATCCACCCATGAATATGTATCCTCTCCCTCTAGTAGTGGTTTCTAAGTCTGATGCTTCCTTCAAGAATAAACTTGTTATATTTCCCTCATTTAAATAGCTGAAGGAACCCATAATTACTTATATTATCTTGAAGATTCCAAGAATAATTCTAGAGGAAGGCTCATATGTTCATTCTGATCCCACATCATCCTTTTAAAAAATAATATCTCATAAATTGGAAGCTGGTGGAACGGTTTTGGACAAAAAACCACCCCATTCATTATGTTGAATTCTAGAGATGCCTTTGTTCAGGAATGGTGTAGCATTCCTAGATTGATCAGATGATGGCGATTTTGTATCTTCTAATGGTCGATGAATATCCACCTTCTCATGGATCCCACTAGGTTATCTGTGTGGGTTAACATTCCTAGACTTCCAATTCTTTTCTACAACATATTCTTCCTAAGAGGAATTAAAAACTAATTGTTTGAATTATTTTTGTGCATTATTGCACCATGTACTTAGAAGACACTTCCCCAACCTAGATTTATGAGGTCACAAAATTTTCTCTTCTTATCATGGTGAGGATCCTCCATCATGTGGATGGTATGGAGTATTTGTGTTAGGACTTGTTCTTAAAATCCTCTCTAAGGTTCTCCTCACATTCTAACCTTCATGGAAATTAAATTCTAGTATATAGAATCTGAATATGGGTGGTTCTATATAATTGTACATAGGTCCCTTCAAGTTTATGTTATCATTCTCATCCATATAGCAATGAGCTCTATATCCATTGTAGAACCGATTCAAATACCATCACGAAGGATACTGTAGTTTTCACCTCACCACCTTCTCATCCCTTCTCTAGACCGCTATTAGAAATTAGTTGAACGTGTCAAAAACCTCCTGGTGATTGCAGATCATCCATTATTTTTCATGGTTCCCTTTAGATTATTGTCTCCTCCTAGAATTTATGATGGGTTTCTTATCATATTTCCATAACTCCCAAGAAATCACCAAAATAACGATAAGTGGGTAATTATTCCCCCTAGAAACCTTCCACTTTGTGAACTTGAACATTCTGGTTACCCATAGGCTCCCACTTTTTTCTGACTACAATGTATTATAGCTTTCTTTATACGCATGTATCCTTTTATTCAATGACAAATATTTCCCTTGGGATCATGAAGACTCTCCCTTGATTCAAGCTATTATTTCCACATTGATACCAAACATGAGTTCCAGTATTCTATATACATCATCTTTCCAGTCTTTTTATCATGAATAGTCAAATCTACTAGTGAAGGATAATCTCCATGAATAGAAAGATATATTAATTTTAGCATTCGCCAATAAGATTCCCCTAAAAGGAATGCGAACCTCCTCCTAGTTTATTATATCCCTAGATATCTCATCTTCTACAATCAACTATTCCTCATCGCATATGTCCAAAACCAGGGATAAAATGCACTGATAATGTCTTTCAACTCATGTAATTCCAATGGTCTTAGAACCCGAGTGAAATTTTTTTATATCTCATTGGTGTTTCAAAAAGGTAATATATCAATGTTGTTGATTATTGAAACAAAACAGTGTTTATCCATGATATCATTTTACATGTATAGAATCAGGGTGTGTAACATCATGAAAAATTCTCCCCAGAACCACCATATTTGGATCTTATAGAAATATTACATTAATGTGAAACATATTGATGTTTATGAAAAGTTCATTACTACTAAGATTAATTCATGAATAATATATATATTCTTCATGGTGGTTTATGAAAAATAGAATGCACAAGCATGAGGCATCTTGTAGAGGGACCTGGTTTCATCAAATATGTGGGATTTTATATGGATCATAGGAGGTGATTTTTTTAGTTTTCTGAATCCAAAGAAAAATAAAGGAGGGGTGAGTTACCTTAGCTCACCAGTAATGGGTTATATTTTTTCTTGTCTTAGAAATGATTCTTTAAGATGGGGTATATGGGGGACCAATTCAGTTAGTGAAATAACTACTGTGGAAGTAATAAAACCTTGTTCCTCATTGATAAATGTATTTTTAATTGCCTTTCCATATTATCCTTACTAGATGGAATGATCACCCATCTTCTCCATAGTATATCTGATCCCCCCATATCATCATGTCTGTTTTTCCTTTAGAAATGTGAATACTGAATGTTTCAACTTCTCAAACCTATGGGTGTCTAACAAAGATTTCCAAAAAATAGTGAACATGTCATGGAACAATCCATAATCTGTGGACCTCTAGAAAATCATTCATAACATACTAATACATTTGATACATGTTCTTATGAAATGGGAAAAAAATATTCCCTCCCTATAGGGTGTGGATGTGGCCAAATTAGAGAAGAGAATCTAGAGACTATCTTGGAGAAAAAGTGTAAAAAGTCCATATTTGATGATCTTTAACATTAGAAAAGAAATATCACTAAGATGATCTTGAATCATGTATTAATAGATAGTGGGAAATAAATAATCAAATAACTCAGAGAAGGGGATCATAATATGATATATTTTTAGGCATTCATTAATTAGAAATAATGTTTCATTAATCTTGACTTCTACCTTGACAACATATCCTACATTGATGATGATGATATTATTAGAGGTATGAGAAAGATTCCCTTTAAATATCTTCTCAAAGGTTATAACCCACTTATGAAATAATATTACAAAAGAGTCTAGGAGGATATCTTTAATGAAATAACATCCTTGTTCTATGAAATTTTTATTGCTTCTCTAGAATACATAACTAAAGAGAAGGATATAAAAGAAGATTTGTTGAATCTTTACCCTAAAAGTGTACCTGAGCCTTAAAAATTACCAATATTCTTTTATATGGGATCTTGGAACATTGTTAAGAGGTATCATGTGATCATGGTAAAATTATTTATCTGTGGGGTAGCCTACCACATAAGGAATGCACCACCACACTGGTGGTCATTCCAAAGATCAAATACCCCTATTCTCTTAAGCACTACTGACCCATCAGCATGTGAAACATCCCATAAAATGTCATGGAAAGTGTGATCAATAATATAATATTAGTGCACCTCCTCTAAAATATATCAGTAGAAAAGTAGAAGTCTATTAAGGTGTGATCAGTCCAAGGAAAAATTGGTCTCCATCAGGAAGTGATTAAAAGTATCAATCGAAAGACCATGGGATCCATTATTTCTATTAAGCATGACATTGACAATACTATGATAGAATCGAATGAAAACTAATCCAAATGGTACTATCATACATGGAATTTTATTTATGGGACTTACACCTAATTTTTAGGTGTATCCACTCCCCATGGAATTACTTCTCTTCCATGGAAAGGAACTACAAATTCATTAAAATAGTTCATGGTCTATGGGCTTGTATTCTGGCCCCTTTTTCTTTCTGTACACAACCTATTTACTATATAGTTTTACTTTGATCTTGAATCATTATTTGTGTTTTTTTGTGTGAGTTTCTAGGTTTTAAAGGTAATGCCTTCCCATTTTTAGGAAATATGCCTTTTGGTTCTAGTCACCATCCCCTGGCATATGGAAGGCGGGATTGGGGTATTCATGGAATGGGCCCCAGGGGATAGGTCGTCTCACGAACTGTAACATGTCAAGACATATTTACTTTTGTATTTGACTGTACCCAGTTTGGGAGTTCATTATTTATGAATGTTTTTGACTTTTTCCTATTATCTCTACTATTTATATTTTTTCTGTTGTGTATTACTCTTGTAAAGAGGGTAATGACTCCCCATATATCCTATTAGACCTCACTAAAATTCTGAAACCTATGGCATACGAGGAGGTTCTCTTGATGTTAGGTGATGAACCATCTCAAAGTGCCATTTTAGTGGCTTCTAGGTTAGGGACGTTACACTACAAATTAAAACATTTCAAAAAAATAAAAAATAATTATCTATAGATTATATTTCAAGATTGATTCAAAAAGAGAAGTTCATTTTAGCATATAATGATTCTAAAATTGTTGGAATTTATCCTAATATTCATGCATGAAATATAATAAAAACCATTTTTATAGAAAATGTAATTTTAAAGTATACTTTTTTTATAGATTCCTTATCTAGGAACCACTATGAGATGATTTTAAATTTATTTTATTAAATAAATGATCAATAATCTTTATTATAATCATTATTTTTTATGAATATATTTTTTAGAATTGATAAAAATTATTCAAAAAATTAACTTTTTTGAATAATTTATACTCTAATCCTATATAATCAATTTTTATTTTTTTATATTGATCTCGTATTTCCAAAACAATAATCATTAAATTTATATTAAGGTGAAATTTTTTATGTATATTTCATATTGAGGTTAGTCCTATTCATACCCACCAACCAAATGACTAGGTTATAAGAGTTGTATTTAAATATTATGATTTAATACATTATTATAGTTTATGATATGCTTATTATTTCATGTGGTACACAAAATGGGATATATTATTCTTTTTAACTAAAATATTAGTTTTTTAAACATTTTTTGATGGGAGGTAAATGTATTATGGAGACAGTACAATCAAAACATGATAGGTATGAATGGAAAGAGACTTTCTAACTCTTTGAAATTCAGATACTTGAGTTTCCATGGGATTTTCAGCTTGAATATTGGTTCATATGTTATATTAAATTATTTTTCTTTCGATCCAAATTTATTTGAAAGAAAAATTTGTTTCAAAAAACAATGTGAGTTTCTTGATTCTTTTGTTTTTAAGGTATAATAATGGGAGAGACCTGGTGAAACCTAGTGCACTCATAGGTCCTTGTATTCAAAGTGAATACCCTGAAAATTATTAGAAGTGATTCATGGTGTAATTTTTATAATTTTTACATGGTCTTCAATGCCATGATGTAAGGATAAAAATATACACTATCCCCCTATAAATTTTACATTGAAATTCCTTTTATTTGAATTAAGTTTTTTATGTTTTGTTTGGATTATTAAAAAATAAGGAGTTTTAATTTGAAAGAGCATCTATTATAATAGTAATATTTTGGTTTTGTAAAATATAAATTAATTACCCTATACTTAGTTAAATATAACTACAGTGCTTGTATTATAAGAACAAATTTTCAAGGAAATTTTGTTTTAAAATAAATAATTTTGTTCTATATCATCCATTTCATCGATGGTGTGTTTTATAAGAAATCATATATTAAAATAGTATTAATTGTAATTTTTATTTCAATGAGGAAGGTTTTTTTGAATTATTTTTTGGGTACCTTGAATTAGATGAAATTATATTCATATAAAAATTATTTTTGTGTTTTAAATATGGTTTGGAAAGAATGATTTTAATTTCCTTTAAATGATTATAATTTTTTCTTGAGGAATACTATTTTTATGTTAAAATTTACTTCTAGTTAGGTATGGTTTGAATTTTTGAATTTTTATTTATTTTGTGCTTCTATCTTAATTTAGAGTACACCCCCAAAAGTATCCATGTATTTATTAGGGGAATATGTGGGTGATTTCTCTAGTTGGGAAACCCAGATACTTCTTTATAGAGAAACGTAATTTGAATCTTCCACTTTATTATATTCAACTGGGTCCTTTAGAAGAAAATGAATCATTATTGATCATCGAGTGGATCATTGGACTTCTTGAGTCTCATGATTATATAAAGGTCAAGTTCACAACCATTATTCTTGAAGGTCCATGCTCGAAGTGACAAAAGTTAATTGTTTAGACTATTCCATGATAGGACTTTTCTTGGGAGGGTTTTAAGGTCTTTTTCATCTAATAAATATTCTTTTATTCTGTGAAGGTGTCTATGGTGTTTGTGTTATACTACCGTCAACATGGATATTGATAACTATTGGAGTATATACATCATTACTGTGATATATTCCCATGTATTATAGAGTCTAAAATTAGAAAATTATTGAAGGATCAATATTTTTAATGAGTCCTTCATCCTAATCATCAATTGAGGGTGTTGTAGTTTGGTATAACCTCATATATGTAAATTTTTTGGAAAATGGTTCATGTTAAAGAGACCTCAGTTGAAGTGATTGAGAAAAAACATAATTATTTTATTCCTATATGTAGGGAAGGGAATTATGGTTGGGGAAAGGGGATCTCACATTAGTCCATGTAGGTAGGTTATTATATTAGGATTCCTTATAATATCTCTTTAACATCTTTTTCTGATGTAAGGATGCTAGTGTACACTATTATAGAAAGTTATGTCATAATAATCCCTTATTTAAGAATTATCCAATGACCGTTCCTAGTAATGCTCATTTGGAGAATCTATAGAGTCTTTTCAATGGAGACACACATTTAATGATTATATCTAGATCTACCCGTTTATATGTTTCCTCAGTTCTACCTGATCCAAATTGAGTAGTGGTTTGAATAATTCAACCTCACTATTTATACTTCATACATAGCATGTATTCTGTATTCTTATTAGTGGTTATATTTATTAAGGTGTTATATGTTGAAATTTTGTATCCATGGGGGTTTTATTTTTAAATTCATGATTAATGGAATTATAATATGTTGAGGAGAAAACCATATCTAGATTAATCTTGATACAATTGGATATATGGATCACAAAGCTTTGTTGAAGCTTGAATTTAGAAATGAGTTATTAGTTATTGGTCATGGATCTATATGATCTTATAGATATAGTTTGTGTTTATAAGATGATTTTGGAACATTTTGGATTAGTGTCTTATACTTTTCATTGGTGATAGTCATGTTTTCCTCAGAATTTGGACAATTGAGTCATTTCCTTTTAAATAATTGATTAAATCAATAATGCATTCTCGAGGAGGAAGGAATTTTTGGGTGTGTTATTGGTAATAAAAAAACTCTTTCCCCTCATTAATTTTTATATTAATTATTATTTTGTATCTTTAATATGTTTTATGTCGTTTGTGGGTGAAATTTTAAAATTTTAGAATTTCAACATAGGTAAATGGTTGGCCACAATTAGTTAAAGAAGTGCAGAAACTGTAACACCCGAGACTTTTATGAGAAATATTTTGTTTTTATGTCATATAAATCATCAAAGAAGTCTTTCACTACACACAACACTATCTTGTCTTACTTTACACGCAATCGCTACATTCCTCGATAGCTTGCGTCGTATGCAATACTGAGTTTCACTAAACAACGATATGTTATTAAAATATTATTAAAACTAGCCGTTATGAATAGTAATTCCCACTTTTTGAAATTTTGTAAATTTTATTTTTCAAAATGGACTTTATTTTTTTATTCGGAATATCGAAATTAGCCTAGGGTGAAATTTTGGAATTTTTTTGAAAACTTTCCACTTTTGATGAATAGTGAAAACACCGGGTTACTATTTAAAAACTGACTTTTTATTTAAATAATTATTTATTTTATTTAAATTTATTTTAGGTCCAAACTGATACATAATACCTATATAAGTTCAATGCAATTAATTGGAGTCATTTTATAATAATTTTAGATATATAAAAATTTTATTGACCTTTTCACCGTCTTTTACCCACCTCCTAGGAGAATTTCCAAATTCACAAAAAACATAATTTTACCGCTTCTATGAGTGGAATTTCAAAAATCTAAGAGACACAGTTAATATGAAGGACTAAAATGTGGTTCAATGAGATGAAAATAATTTTTGGTGAATAGTAACTTTTTAATTTTTTTTACCATGGTTAAAATTAAATAGGGTAATTAAGGGTAAAAATGTTATTATTATTACCCTAACACATGTCATAATTCTATTGGATAAGTTTAATTCGACCAAAAAAAACCTTAGGAATAAAATATAACCATTTAGGCCCACTTGGATTAGATTAGGACATTTATTATTAATTTATTTAAAGAAGGGTTAAATTAGTTAAAATCAATGTTTAATAACTAAATCATTTTTAATATAGGGTTATACATAAGAAAAATTAGACTATAAATATTAATTATAAATATAAAAGGATGTCCTACATAATGGTATTTTATTTGTAATTTTTAGACTTAAAATAATTGAATTTATTTATGACATAATGATGATCCAGTAATTATCTTATTAATGAAATATTGAAAAAATTGATGTTATAAATACCCAAATAAATGTAATTTGAGACTTTTTATGAATTAAAATAATTTTTAATGTTAATATTACATGTTATTATTGATTTAATTAACTTTTATTGAAGTAATAAATCTGTTATGAGTTTCAAAAAATTCAATTACCAAATAGTGTCAAAATTGACATAAAATAGTTTTAAAAAAAATATTATATTATTAATTGTTATTATATTCCTAAAAATCTACGGTTCGGCCAAGTTACTTTTATAATGATAGGAGTATCATTAAATGACCACTTGGGGGTCTCTTGGATGTATATGGTACGTTTATTAACTATATAATATAAAAATACAAAGTGACATGGTAAATTTCAATCAAATTAACTAAGAGTTAAAACTAAAAGATAATGTTAATATAATGACCTAAAATTTTCTAAATTCTATTGTATGAGAGTATTTCGACATATAACCACCTTAGCTTCGAAATAAGATAATTTGGAGCTATTAAAAACTGAATATGACTTTATAGTTAAATAATAGTTTTAGTTTTTCCAAAGGTGCTCATCTCCTCTCTTATAAAAGGGCACCTCCTCCCTCTCTTCCTCACACCACATTGAGAATTAATACTCGGCCAACCCCTGCCAAATTCTGTTCTCCAGTTCACTAGGAACTTCGTAGAGGTCCTAGTATTCTTCAAAGACCAATTTTAGTGCCCTAAGAGGAGGTCTCAAAGAGGCACTTTAAAGAAGAGGTAATGTCCGTTACCAATTCATTCAACTTTATTTCTTCTTCCACTTCTTCTTATTTAGTTGTTTCATTATGAAGTAATAACATAAGTATCAATAATATACTGATATGTTATTATAAGTATGAAACAACCCTATTTCACCATCTATCCATCCTACGGAAAACGAAATCACCACGCGTGTGTACGTACAGAATACTGTCTCCACGCCGTGGTGTAATCTATTTTCCACCACCACCTTAATTGGATGGGTATAATGGTGTAAATAATAACTATATATCATTATTGTAAATTGATGTTGTTTCTGAAATAGTATACATACACTCCAAAACAATTCCACGATCAGGGGAATGATATCATCACTCGTGCGTACGTACGGAATACCGTCTTCACGATGTGATGTGACTCGTTCTACATGATATTCATTGCATAATAAATATATAAATTAATTTAATGAATTAATATGATATATATTACACTAATAAAATTCTGGAAATGAGGTATCTATATCCTAAAAAGAATAATAAGAATTTATTTGAAAAAACACGCATAAGAACAAAAAGCAATAAACACCCGAATAACAAGTAACAATGATATATTAGTAAAATGAAGCTAAGAATATGAACATATATGATATCATAAAAATAAGTATGATTCTGGAATAAGTCAATGACATTATTTAAATCATTATATACGTGGTTTGGACACTTACGAAGCAAATCAGACATAAGGTAAGGGAAAATCTCACAAGCTCATTTTTATCCGAGATTGTTTATACTTCAGAATTTACTGGGAAATATTTATCATCCACATCCATGTTTCCTCAATATGTAATATTTATATCATTATAAAATTGTTTAAATCCAATTTTACCCTTCGATGAGTTTTTAGTAAATGATATGAAAGGTATCTTTTGTCGTTTTTCGTACGAGGTACTTTTTGAATTTTCCGACATAAGTATGAGAAGAATGTTTTTTTAACTTATACAACATGATCGGATTTTTAAAACATTATTTACAAGAATATTACTTTACAAGTTTTCAAGTTTATTTTTAATCAAATTATTTTAGTTTAAAATTGAATGACTTGTTAAGAAAGGAAAAATGTTTTTGAAGTAGAAAGGATATTTTCCTCAAGGATGGAGTTCAAGTGTTGTATCAAAATTATTTTCCATCTAAGATAATATCGGGTTCTGTTTCTATCCTCATTATTACATTGATTTCATTATGTTGTGATGGAATTATTTTTATTAATTCCTTTGTCTTATATGAATTCTTTTATGATGTTATGATGTTTAAGAATTCCATTTTAATTACATGGGTTATGCAATGATGTTTGATTTATGATTTTGTGGAACACATAATAATGGTATAATTATGAGATGGCTGGGACCTATATCTCCCTCCAATGCATTGGGTAATGATTTATATCTCATGATACAGACATGGCTGGAAAGGCAGGTTAAACCGGTTCCGTGAAACAGGACTGAAACGAGGAGTGAACTCGGTTCCGAAATGGACTTTGTCCGCTAAGATAGTCTTGGAGATGAGTCTTGAATATTAATAAATGATTCTCTATGATTATGTGTGTATTCCAAAAAGTTTCATGTTTTAAGTTATGATTATTGGTATTACATTTCACTACTATGATTTATCCCATGTTATGAAATTATGATCTCTTTTGCAGGTGAAGATTTCCAAACTATTATGTTCTTATGAATATGATATGATTGATATTTCTTTTGTTTACCCTTACTGAGCATTTGAGCTCACCTGTTTGTATGTTTTCTTTCCCTAGGTCAGGAAGAAGGTTATTAAGTAAGATATTCCAAAAAGGGACTCTAGATATGATGAAATAAATGGGAGACAATATAGATGCTTTATGGACCAGTTGTTTATGTTTCCCAGTTTCTAAACACACAATACCTATATGGTCCTTTCATGGTTTTGTTATTTGTTGTAATAAGTTTACTTCACTTTTGAAGTATTAACAATGTATGTAATTTATGGGTCGTTATAGTTGGTATCAAAGGAAAGGTATAGTCAACCTTTGGAAACTAGGATGTGAAAGCCTTAGTAAGAACCCTAAGGATAATTCTAAGCATAGAACACAATCTTAGTGTTTTAGAAATGGCCATGAACAACCTATGATAAGACCTTAAGTGTGAAAATTTATTCTTGATTATGTGGTCTTCCTATTATAATTAGTGTTACTCATACTATTCTTCTTGGTTTTAGTCAATGGCTGGAACCCGAAAGAACCGTGTTAATGCAGAATGCGACATGAAATGCAATGATTGTCCCCCTAAAAAACCAAATGTTATGGTAGTTGGAATGAAAAATCTTTTATCCATGGTCACACAACTTTCTCAAGGTATGAATCATGCAGGACTTCCAAACGAGCAAAGGAAGGAGAAAAATTCTGTTGAATCCTTCATGAGGCAGCGTCCACCCTCATTTAGCAGGTCTACTGATCCATTAGTGGATGAACCATGGATTAGTACCACTAAAAAGATATTTTCAGTTCTTTAATGTTCTGAACATGATAAAGTCATCTTAGCAGTGTATCGTTTGGAAGTTTAAGCTTTTCAATGGTGGAATCTTATCAAGAATACAAGGACAAGAGATGAAATTGAGTCCATGGAATGGGAAGAGTTCACAAAATTATTTTTCAATAAGTAATTCCCTCGTATTCTTTGAAAAAAGATGGAGAAGGAGTTTCTTGAAATAAAGAAAAAGGATGAGAAATCTATTGGTACCTACGAAGAAAATTTTACAAGATTTGTAAGGTACGAATCTGGTATTATTATCCAACCTGAGAGTAAGATCGATTGATTCTTTAGTGTCTTAAAACCAAGTCTTCGAAGGGAATTATCCATAAGGGACATCAATAGATACGAGGAAATTGTTCGATGTGCTCTCAAGGTTGAGATGGAGATTGGTGTATCCCATCAGTCATATGGGTTTGATAAGAAGATGAAAATGTAATTCAAAGGAAAATCTAAAGAGCACACTGATAGGAAGATGAGTTTTCCCTTATGCTCAATGTGTGGAAAGAAACATGGAGGAAATTGTCTTAAGGGGACAAGAAAATGTTATAAGTGTGGAAAATAAGGTCATCGGGAAATTGAATGTCGAAATAATGGGAAGAAGATGTCTAATGATGAAAACAAAAAAAGGGTTACACAGAATGAACTTACTTCCCTTCAATGTTTCAAGTGCAATAAAATGGGGCATTATGCCAATAAATTCCCTAATCCAAGTGTTGATGATGATGATCGACGTCAACAAACTCTTAAGGCAAAATAAAATGGAACGTCACATGCAATTACTATCGGTGATGTGGAGTATGACAACGAAGTGGTGAGAGGTACACTTACCATCCACTCTAAATTAGCAAATGTTTTGTTTGATTCTGGATCCACCCACTCTTTTATTTCTGAAGAATTTTCTAAGGGTATCACTGTATTACCTCAACAATTAGATGTTGTGTTAGCTGTGACAACCCCTAATGGCACAATAGTCGCATCAAATGTTTATAATTCTTCTCTGATTGATGTTTGTGGGAAAGTGCTTCCTGAAAATCTTGTGATCCTTCCTATAGTGGAAGTTGATGTGATTCATGGTATGGATTGTCATTCTCTATGTGGATCTCATATCAGTTTCCAAAGAAGGGAAGTCACATTTCATATTCCATATCAATCTATGATCGTATATCGATGCAAGGATGAACATAACCTTATAGTGGAAATTTTATCCATATTATGGTTTTTTATTCCACTAAATGAACGTTATTTATCTCAAATGGTTGGTGATTAACTCACGATTAAGAGTATGCCCATTGTATGAGAGTTTTATGATGTCTTTCTAGAGGAATTTCCAGGTCTTCCACCAAATCGTGAAGTTGAGTTTTCAATAGAACTCGTTCCGGGTTCTTTTCCTATTTCAAAGAAACCTTATAGAATGGACCCAATTGAGTTGCAGGAATTGAAGAAGCAACTCCAAGAGAACCTTGATAAGGGATTCATATGCCATAGTGCATCACCTTGGGGAGTAACTGTTCTATTTGTTAATAAGAAAGATGGATCAATGAGACTCTGCATTGATTATCGAGAAATTAACAAGATCACTATCAAGAATAAATATACTCTCCCACGCATTGATGACTTATTTGACCAACTACACGGAGCTCAATAATTTTCCAAGATTGATCTTCGTTCAGGGTATCATCAATTAAGGGTCAAAAGGGAGGATATACCAAAGATGGTTTTCCGTACAAGGTATAGACACTATGAATTTTTAGTGATGACATTTGGTCTTACTAATTCCCCTGGTATCTTCATGGATATGATGAATAGAGTCTTTAGAGACTATCTTGATCAGTTTGTGGTAGTCTTTATAGATGATATTCTTGTCTATTCAAAGAGCAAGGAAGAACATGAAGATCATTTGAGAATTATATTGAAGAACCTGAGAAAGGAGAAGCTTTATGCTAAATTTACCAAGTGTGAATTTTGGCTTCAAAAAGTTTCATTTTTGGGTCACATAATCTCAAAAGAGGGGATATCTTTGGATCCAGCAAAAACAGAGGTTATCAAAAGATGGTCGAGACCAAAAACAGTAACCGAGATCCAAAGTTTTCTTGGTTTGGATGGATATTATCGACGTTTTGTGAAAGATTTTTCACGATTATCTAATCCTCTCACCAAGTTGACTCAAAAAAGAGTTATGTTCTTGTGGACGGAGGAATGTGAAGAGAATTTCAAGTTGTTGAAAAGAAGGTTATCTAGTGAACTTGTACTCACACTTCCTTATAGTGGAGAAAGGTTTGTGATCTATTGTGATGCGTCCAAGAAGGGGTTGTGGTGTGTTCATATGCAAAATTATATGGTGATATATTATGCCTCACGATAGTTAAAAATTCGTGAGCAAAATTACCCAACTCATGATTTGGAGTTAGCTGTGGTAATATTTTCATTAATGATTTGGAGGAATTATCTTTATGGAGAAAGGTGTAATATTTATACTAATAATAAAGGATTAAAGTATATTTTCACACAAAAGAAGTTGAATATGTGCCAAAGAAGATGGTTGGAGCTGATTAAGAATTACGACTGCTCAATTCATTACCACCCTGGGAAAGAAAACAAGGTGGTAGATGCACTAAGTTGATAAGACCATGCCAGTTTATCCATAATGAGGATCACAAAAGATCCCATATTTATGGATTTACAAATGATGGATCATGGAATTATAATGTAAGGGGAAAATCGTATCTTTTTCAAATGAATGTTCAACCATCTATACATGTGAAGATTAAAGAGGCACAAAAAGAAGACGTAGAGTTACAAAAGAAGGTGAGAAATGTTCCTGAATTCAACCTTCATTGTGATGGGATAATATAGTTCAGGAATCGGTTTTGTGTTCCTCCCATCCCCAAATTAAAGAAGGATCTGCTAGATGAGGCTCATAGTTCTTCATTCTCTATTCATCCTGGAATCACGAAGATATATAGGGACCTGAAAGAGTACTTCTGTTGGGATGGAATGAAAAGAGATGTTGTTGAATATGTCTCTTGATGCTTGGTTTGTCAGCAAGTTAAAGCTGAGAGACAAAAGTATAAGGGGATGTTACAACAATTACCCATACCTTAATGGAAATGGGAAAACATCACTATGGACTTTGTCACTGGACTTCCTAAAACATCCAAAGGCAATAATGCTATCTGGGTCATAATTGATCGTCTTACAAAGTCTGCACACTTCATTACTATTAAAGAGGATTTCTCTCTAGATCAGCTTGTCAGGATATATGTAAAGGAAGTGATAAGATTGCATGGAGTACCACTTTCCATTATATCTGATCAGGATCCAAGGTTTACCTCAATGTTTTGGTGAAGTCATCAGGATACTTTGGATACAGAGTTGAGTTTCAGCACTGCTTATCATCCTCAGACAGACGGTCAGTCTGAGAGGACAATTCAAACTCTAGAAGTTATATTGAGAGCTTTCTCTATGGATTTCAAAGGTGGTTGGGATCAACACATACCTTTGGCATAATTTTCTTATAATAATAGCTTTCACTCCAGTATTCAGATGGATCCTTATGAAGCTCTCTATGGAAATAATTGCAGGACTCCAACTTGCTGGGATGAAGTTGGGGAAAGAAAGCTATTAGGACTTAATCTGGTTGATGAGATGGCAGAAAATGTCAGATCTATTCAACAACACATTAGAGCAGCTCAGGGTTGACAAAAAATTTATGCCAAGAACCGAAGAAAAGACATAGAGGTTGATGTGGGTGTTAAAGTGTTCTTACGAATATCTCCATGGAATAGGGTCATGAGATTTGGAAAGAAGGGAAAGTTGAGCCCTATATATATCATCCCTTTTTGAAATTATGGATCGTGTTGATAAGACCATGCCAGTTTATCCATGCATCTCTCTTGAGAAAGTACATACCTGATCCTTCACATTTACTCAGCTCATAAGTTGTACCGCTGGAGCAAGATCTTTCTTATGAAGAACAGCCGATAGAGATTCTGGATCGTAGCGAAAATGTCCTACGGAATAAGACCACTCGCTTGGAAAAAGTTTTATGGAGGAACCACCAATTAGAAAAAGCTATATGGGAGCTTGAGGATATGACGAGGGAGAGGTATCTGCATCTGTTTGTTACAAAGTGACATATTTCGAGGGAGAAATTAATTTTAAGGGGGGTAGAATGTAACACCCAATACTTTTATGAGAAATCTTTTTTTTATGTTATATAAATCATAAAAGGAATATTTTACTACACACAACACAATCTTGGATTTCTTTACATGCAATCACGACCTTCCTCAATATCTTGTGTCGTACGCAATACCGAGTTTCACTAAACAACGATATGCTATTAAAATATTATTAAAACTAGCCGTTATGAATATTAATACCCACTTTTTAAATTTTTTTAAATTTTATTTTTCAAAATGGACTTCACTTTTGGATTCGGAATATCGAAATTATTCCAGGGTGAAATTTTGGTATTTTTCTGAAAACTTTCAATTTTTGATGAATAGTGAAAACATCGGGATACTATTTAAAAACCGACTTTTTATTTAAATAATTATTTATTTTATTTAAATTTATTTTAGTTCAAAATTGATACATAATAGCTATATATGTTCAATTCAATTCATTGAAGTTATTTTATAATAATTTCAAATATATAAAACTTTTATTGAACTTTTTTACCGTCTTTTACCCACCTCCTAGGAGAATTTCTAAATTCATATAAAACATAAATTTACCGATTCTGTGAGTGGACTTTCGAAAATCCGAGACACAATATTAATATCAAGGACTAAAATGTGGTTTAATGAGATGAAAATAATTTTTGGTGAATAGTATCTTTTTACTTTTTTTACCACGGTTAAAAGTAAATAGGTCAATTAAGGGTAAAAATGTTATTATTATTACCGTAACACATGTCCTAATTCTATTTTATAAATTTAATTCGACCAAAAAGAACCTTAGAAATAAAATAAGACCATTTAGTCCCACTTGGATTAGATTAGGAAATTTATTATTAATTTATTTAAAGAAGGGTTAAATTAGTTAAAATCAAAGTTTAATAACTAAATAATTTTTAATATAGGGTTATACATAAGATAAATTCGACTATAAATATTCATTATAAAGATAAAAATTATTCCTACATAATGGTATTTTATTTGTAATTTTTAGACCTAAAATAGTTTAATTTATTTATGACACAATGATGTTGTAACAATTATCTTATTAATGAAATATTGACATAATTAATGTTTTAAATACCCAAATAAATGTAATTTGAGACTTTTTATGAATTAAAATAATTTTCTATGTTAATATGACATGTTATTATTGATTTAATTAAATTTTGTCGACTAATCAATATGTTATGATTTTCACAAAAATCAATTACCAAATAGTGTCAAAATTGACATAAAATAGTTTTTAAAACAAATATTATATTATTAATTGTTATTATATTCCTAAAAATATATGGTTCTGCCAAGATACTTATATCATGATAGGTTTATCATTAATGGACCACTTGGGGGTCTCTTGGATGTATATGGTAATTTTATTAACTATATAATATAAAAATACAATGTGACCTGGTAAATGTCAATCTAATTAACTAAGAGTTAAAACTAAACGGTGAGGTTAATATAATGACCTAAACTTGTCTAAATTATATTTTATGAGATTATTTTGACCCATACCAACCTTATATTCTAAATAAATCAATTTGGAGCTATTAAAAACCGAATATGACTTTATAATAAAATAATATTTTTAGTTTTTTCAAAGGTACCCCTCTCCTCCCTTATAAAAGGGAACCTCCTCCCTCTCTTCCTCACACCACTTTGAGCCTTAAATCTCGGCCAAACCCTGAAAAATTCTCTTCTCCACTTCTCTATAAACAACCTAGAGGTCCTGGTCTTCTTCAAAGACGAATTTTAGTGCCCTAAGAGGAGGTCTCAAAGAGGCACTTCCAAGAAGAGGTAATGTCCATTACAGATTCTTTCAACTTTATTTCTTCTTCCAATTCTTCGTATTTAGTTGTTTAATTATTAAGTAATAAAATCAGTATCAATCATATTCTGATATGTTATTATATGTTTGAAACAACCATTTTTCACCATCTATCCATCCTACGGAAAACGAAATCACCACGCGTGCGTACGTACGGAATACCGTCTCCACACCGTGGTGTAATCTAATTTCCACCACCACCATACTTGGATGGGTATAATGGTGTAAATAATAACTATATATGATTATTGTAAAGTGATATAGTTTCTTAAATAGTATACATACACCCCAATAAAATTCCACAATCATGGAAACGATATCATTGCTCGTGTGTACGTACAGAATACCGTCTCCACGATGTGATGCGACTCATTCTACCTGATCATCATTGCATAATAATTATATAATTGAATTGAATTAATTATTATTATATATATTACACTAATAACATTCTATAAATGAGGTATCTATATCATAAAAAGAAGAATACTAATTTATTCGACAAAACACGCATAAGAACAAAAAGCAATAAACATCAGAATAATAAGTAACAATGAAATATTACTAATAAGAAGCTAAGAATATGACCATATATGATATCATAAAAATATTTATGATTCTAGAATAAGTCAATGGAATTTTATAAATCATTACACAGGAGGTTCGGACACTTACGAAGCAAATCATACCTAAGGTAAGGGAAAATCTCACAATCTCAATTTTATCCAAGATTGTTTATACTTCAGAATTTACTAGGGAATATTTATCATCCACATCCACGTTTCCTCAATATGTAATTTTTATATCCTTCTACAATTGTTTAAATCCAATTTTACCCTTCGGTGAGTTTTTAGTAAAAGATATGAAAGGAATCTTTTGTCGTTTTTCGTACGAGGTACTTTTTGACTTTTCCGACATAAGTACGAGAAGAATGTTTTTTTAACTTATACGGAATGAATGGATTTTTTAAACATTATTTCCAAGAATATTACTTTAAAAGTTCTCAAGTTTATTTTTAATCAAATTCATTTAGTTTAAAATTTAATGACTTGTTAATATAGGAAAAATGTTTTTGAAGTAGAAAGGATATTTTCCTCAAGAATGGAGTTCAAGTGTTGTATCAAAATTATTTTTCATCTAAGATAATATAGGGTTATGTTTATATCCCTATTATTAAATTCATTTGATTATGTTGTGATGGAATTATTTTTAGGAATTCCTTTGTCTTATATGAATTTTTTTATGATGTCACGATGTTTAAGAATCCCATTTTTATTACATGGGTTATGCAATGATGTATGATTTATGATTTTGTGGCACACATAAGAATGGTATCATTATTAGATGTTTGGGACCTATATCTCCCTCCAATGAATTGGGTAAAGATTTATATCTCATGAGATAGACATGGATGGAATGGCAGGTTAAACCCGTTCAGTGAAACAGGACTGAAATGAGAAGTGAAATCGGTTCAAAAATGGACTTTGTCCGCTAAGATAGTCTTGGAAATGAGTCTTGACTAATAAGAAATGATTCTATATGATTATATGTGTATGACCCAAAGTTTCATGTTTTATTTTATGATTATTGGGATTACATTTCACTACTATGATTTATCCCATGTTATGAAATTATGATCTCTTTTGTAGGTTAAGATTTCCAAAATGTTATGTTCTTAAGAATATGATATGATTGATATTTCTTTTGTTTACCCTTACTGAGCATTTGATCTCACCCTTTTGTATATTTTCATTCCCCAAGTGAGGAAGAAGGTTCTTAAGTATGATATTCCATAAAGGGACTCTATATAGGATGAAATAAATGGGAGACAATATAGATGCTTTATAAACCAGTTGTTTATATTTCCTAGATTCTAAAGACATTCTACCTATACGGTCCTTTCATGGTTTTGTTATATGTTGTAATAAGTGTACTTCAATTTTGAAGTATTACAAATGTATGTTATTTTTGGGTCATTATAGAAACCATGCAATAACATGGAATATGGGTATGTATTTAAAAAGAACCATTCCATAACATTGTGTAAAATACTCCCTAACCATTTAAAAAATGATTCTAGTTCTTTTATGTTTCTATTTAAGGGTACGTGGTTAACTCATGGATTGGTAAAACTTATGGCTAAACACTATTCCATTCCCTGAAACTAAAATTTTATTAATTTACCCATAAAACCTCATTTGATTTTAAGATATAATCATAACCCTTTCATACCTTTGGATGCACAAATCCCTTAAAAAATAAATATCCCATTTTTTATCCCCTTATATGGTACTTCCATGGTGGATCATCAAGTACTGAAGCTTGTTTTATAAGTTATAGTTTCATCCTCCCATATTTCTTACTCCTCACTTGTTTTTTATTTTTATCTTCACTCATTATAGAGTAATCTATTGGTGAAAACCTAAGATGAGTTTCTGACCTTGTATATTGGATATATTCTTGGATAGGTGTGATAATTTCCTTATGAATTATATTAATACCATAGTAGAAGTATTAGACCATTTAACTTCAATTTGAGGTAGTTTTCCCCATGTATTAACATTTGAATTGTTCAATAATGATTTTTTGTTCTATAAAATATCTTCTATTGGATATCTTATAATAGTTTTTAGTTTTAATATTGGGGATTTGAGAATAAATTATGTGTTTAAACTAATTATAATTGAATATAAAGGGGTTATCCCATTGTAGAAAATTGTAATGTGTTATTTACATATCCTCAAACACTATGTATTTGTGAAATTTATCAAATGGATGTGGTGATGTTTTTATTTTCTTATAGATTTATTATTTATTATTAGTATTTTTTAATGAATTTTTGGTTCATTATAATTATTTTTATAAAATGTTTTCTCAAATAATATTTATATAACCCAAGGGTAGTTTGAATGAATTTTTTTGAAGGAAACTCCATTTGTGTTGACATATGCCGTATTTTTTTTGAATTCGACGAGGGAGTCCTAGATATATGAATCATTTATTATAGTAACAATTTTGATGGTAAGAGGATATTCCTAAAATGGATTTTCATGGGAATGTTTTTTTTCATGATTCTCATTATGAGTTGTGTATTTTATATATATTTTATGGATTTGTTTGATAGTATTTATTGGATCACATCCATTTCATACACATTATAGTGAAATATAGAGTATCTATTTGAAGTTTTTGAACACTTACTTTATAAGAATAAGATCATGATCTAGCTAGTTTCCACTAGATGGAGTTTCCCTACTTAGTAATTTTACCCTTGGAAATGCCATTTAAGTTTAAAATGATTGTAAGGACCATCAGATTTCATTGGGTGAACTAATATGATGAATCTGGTCTAGTATGTTCTATAAATTATGATAACCTGTAAAGTACTACCATTAATAGTATTAAATAAATTTATGATATTATTCATGTTTCCCATATTCAATGATAGTTAACTATTACATAAAATTCCCTTTTTATCAAAAACTTTTTCCCAATGTTATTATTGTTATTATTAACATTTACAACTACTTCTTCCTTCATCAAAACTCTAGTGTTTAACTATTAAATTAATCTTCTAATCCTTTCGAACGGTTTTAGAAGTTTTTTCATCTCTTTCATATAGTTATTTTAATGGTATTTTCTTTAATATTTACACTAAACATCACCATCTGTATGAGGGTTTTAATTTATAAAAGTTTGAGCTAGATATGTAATTTATAAGGTGATACATGGGGTATGATATCACATTGGAATACCAAACATGTTTATTACTAATGCATTTAATTATTGTTTCATATTTATTTTATGATCTGGTTTAGATGTGGGGAACTCAATGAGTTTTTATGGTTATAAGGATGGATAATGACTCTTGAAGTCACACAGAGAACAGTTTTGGGGTTACGAGTTTCCTTTATTATTTTAGTCACATTTCACAAGAAAACTCTCTTGTATCTACTTCTAATTAGTTGTATGTTTTTATTCTAATACTGTTCTTATATATATATATATTATAAGTTTTTATTTGGATTTTGTGATATTTAGATTTATACTTTTTTGAAATAGAGTCGGAATCCAGTGTCTGGACAGGTCGTGTAAGAATTCTTGTAGAATTTGACTACTTCCAAAATAATTTTTAATGTGGGAAATTATTCCCAACTTTTATTTTTGTGATGTTCAGTCACATGTTTCTAGCCATAGGTGGTTAATAAATAACCCCATGTGTATCATGGGCTAGATCGAGCACCCAGTTTAGGTTTTTCCCAAAGTTGGTTCTTGATAAGATTCATATTACAATGGCCTTGGACCATGTGATTAAAATTACCAAAAAGAAGATGTGTTACTTACAACTAAAATAAGCATTGATTGGAAAATTTCTGTCATCTAAAATCATTAAAATATTATTATGGAATACATAGAGAACCCAAGAGGATTATAATTTAATTCACATTTTACATTCTTTGGAAATGATTTATTTTTTATTACAAACTCTAAGAATTTACCTACCATAGTCATAATGTTATTCTCTATTTAATTATAGATGGATTTACCATATTTAGATTTATATTTAGTTTAAATAATAGTACATAGGTAGTGGGGTTGTTTTTACACCTGTTTATGCAATAATTGTATCAAATTATAATATTGATTATTATATGAAACCATTTATAATTGATATACAATAGTATTGGGTAGTTTTGGGATTAATTTTTACTCAACATGCAATGATATGTTTATTCTTAAGGAAACGTTTTCATGGAAAATTAATGACCTCCTTCTTTATGGAAACTTAGCATGTTAGATAATAAAATGAGAATTTTGATCTTAATTTTTTCAATAAAATTTAGAAATCCATATGATTTATGAACTATTAGAAGTAGACATACCTTTTTAACATATGATTTATTTCTCCCCAATACAGGTTTATAAAAGATGGAGGAAACAATATAAATAATATTTGGGATTCAAATTAGCGCATTTCATGACCAGGAATTTATTGAAATGGTGTGTGATTTTTAGTATTTATTACCTCTTAGATTTCTAGAAATGAATAATGTAAGTAGACAACATGTTAAAAATTGCTGGAAAAAAGTCATTTTATTTCTACTTATTTATTAGAAAGATAAAATTTTAAGGCATTATTTTCATGGGATGAACAATGTGAAAAATGTATGTTATAATTTATTATAGAATATTTTGGGCATCAAGGTGAAATTTACATATAATGGTAATGAACTTAATGGTATGTAGAAATAGATTTTGGAAAATAACTAACATTATTAGTGGGATAATGGTAGCAAATATGGTAAGGTCATAGTTCACAATTAGTAAAATTATTATGAATAATCTCAATAAAATTTGATGTTTATTAAGTTTCTAATAGGTTATTTATCAAACATTTCCAATCATTCCAATGTTGTGAGAATTATATTATAGGGGATGAAATGTCATAATAATCATATTATTCATTAATAGTTAATCGTAGTTACAATTAATTATTATATTCCTTACCATGTCATTGAGTCATTAATTGATGTTTTTTTCAGTCAAATCTATTCAATAAATAATCAAATATTTTAATTTTAAAAATATTTAGGATAATATTTTTCATGAACTGTGTCCCATAGAAAAAATATTTACACCTGGCAATTTGGAAATAATGGTCCACTTGACCATATATTCTACGTGTGATGTATTTAATAGCTATCACATGCAATTATAGTGGATGTATATAATATAGTTACACTTGAATAAATTAAAATGTTATGTGCTAAATTGTTTTTTTATAAATTAATTTATTTCAATGGGTTTTTTGAGGGTTTAATGAACTAATTTTTAAACATTATATCTTAATGAATTGGTTTTATTTTGTTAAACCCACCAAAAATAATGAAGGACCAATAAAAAATGGTACAATGTCTGATATGGACAATGATAAGTTGATTCAAGATCATCGATTGATGTTCTTAAACATTACATCAATTATAACAATCACACAGTATGTTATAGAGTTTACTTATTATGTTTTTAATTTTTATATTTAATTTTTACCTTATATCTTATTATTTTTCAATTGACAGTGCATATTGTTCAGTGGAAATAGGGATGACCCCATATCCCTAACCAAAAAACAAAAAACATCATTTAAAAAAATCATGAGTGATTCAAGACTAATATACTTCTCTATAATTAATTAATTAATTATATATTGTATTTTAAGTGCATCATCAAACCTATAATCCCATTGAGGTATGTTAAATTTTATATTTCAAAAGTTGTATTAATTTGGTTCTCATATAATGACTGAATAACTCAAATAATTAGCCGAGGGTTCATTTATTATTTAAAATAATTTTATGCCTTTTGGTGCTGATGTTTTTTTTTTATTTTTTATCAAATATGTTTATTTGAATCAAAATATTAAAAAATCTATTATTAGATATCCATCCATCAGTTTAGGAAGTTATTATGGAAAATAATGGGACTTCAAAAATGATACATATAAGCTTGGATTAAAATATATATCTATGATAAGGTTCATCTAGTTTATGTTTAAAAATAAAACGATTATAGACATAAAATGGTAAACATTAACAAAGTACTTTATGGAGTTGTTTGAGTAAGAAACAATTCCTTAATTATGGAATCTTAGAAAGAGATAATTTACTTTACAGACATTGATTTTGAATAGAAATATCTGGTAAAAATGTATATAAGGAGGGTTTTTCTAATTTAATAAATGGAGAAAAATATTAATAACTTTACCTAGATAATCATGAAAAATATATTTTAATTATATGATGAAAAGAAATTTAAAGGGTTAAGGAGACCATTTAAGGAGATAATATATATTATCTAGATTCTTGAAATCATTATTTTTATTTTTTATTGATGCATATAAAAATGTTGAAAATTTAATGAATTCTTTTTTAAACATTCTTAATGAAAATTTATTGATGTTAATTTATATTTGGTTTAAAAATTGTGATATTCTCTATATAGGTTATATTACTTCCTATGAAACTATTGGTATGCATTTTTTCTATTTCATGTTAATGTATTGTATTTTTTATTTATATTCTCAGATAAATTTAATATTTAAATTAAAAAATTATTTATTTTTTATAAATTAAAAATTTATTTTTAGAAAAAACTAGTTTATAGTCTAAAAGTTGTTGGGGATCTGATTAAGGGGTATGATCTTCATACTCTGACACAAGAATTGAGGTTTTATTTGAAAAAAATATTCAATAGATTGAGTGTGGGAAGATCATTGATTAATCATTCAATAAATATGGTATGATAACCACAGAAATTCTATATAAAGAATTAGAAGTGGATATTATCCCCATAGGATAATATTGATGGATAATGGAGGGAGTTTTTGGTAAAATAAATATTTTTTTCTCATGATTTTTTTTCTATTATTATTATACCATTTATATTTTTTGATATCATAATTTAGAAATAATTAAAGGTGAGTTTCCACTAGTGTTCATTTCAAAAATTTAAAATATGAAGAAATATTAAAAAAGAATATTGATGAGAGCTCGTCATGAAATATCGGAGGGTGTGAAAAAAATAATATAAAGTGTCTCAATATGGATTCTTCGAACTAAATGGGAAGATATTATAATATTTTGGTTGAGTGAGGTGGTTATGGTGATGGTTAATATATTTAATATATAATTGACTAAAATTTTTTGTGGGTCTAATATTTGAATACATTGAATAGGGGATGTGACTAGTTTTCATTCACATAATAAGTTTGTGGAGGGAATTTCTTCTATAATTCATAGTGGACATGTATAAAAGATTAGGAATACTATATTTTTAGTTTTTATTTTTCATTCATTTATTTATAATATTTTAGTATACCATAAATATTAATATTTAATCAATGGTGACATTTGATTTCGTTAAACCAGTGAAATAATCCCGCCAACTAGATATTGGTACAGATGAGTTCTTGTCATGCATTTGATCCTGATTCTTCCAATTTTATAGTAAAAAAAATATTTAGTGAAAAATATATTTTTATTTTATATAGATTATTCATTTTTCTTAACTAGTTCATTATGTATATTAAAATGAGTAAGTTTGACAATGATATAGAAAATACAATAGAGGAGAAATTAAATATTATTGTATACACAAATAAGTTGTTTTCCCATTATATAGGTTGTGATGGATGGGGTTTCTCATTGAAATATGAAATAGGTTTCACATGAAATGAAATTCATAGAGAGGATTTGATGGGTGCATGAAGATATAAATCGATACACACATCAGTCATGGTAGATTCTGTAGTAATAAAATACCATGTAGTTCAATTTCTTGTGTCGAACAACAAAGAAAAATGTATGCGGAGATATTATCAAAGATGTCCGATTGTATAGTGGAGGTGGAGATGCAATGTCCCATTGAAGGTGGGAAGGTGCTGATTCCACATTTAAAAAGAATCTAAATTATACTTTCTCTGATATATGATGAATATATTATTTGATTTTAAACTTCTATATTATAACCCATTGATGCTACTAGTGTGAATTATTGTGAGTCCACAGGTGATCCAGACATGGATGATCTAGTTGATCGACGGATGATTAATTTCCTGTTTTTATTATTTAATTATTCATTTTACACCAATACTTAAATTCCATTTCTATTTCTTACTATTTTTATAGTCAAGAAAAATGTGTGCCAAGTACTATTTATCAGAAAAAAATAATGAGTAATTTGTAACATGTATTAATAAAAAACTCTCAATATGATGTATCATACACACTATATGAATAAAAGAGGGGTTTTATAGTATCATATAATTTAAAAATTAATTTATTGATTATACAATTTACATTCAACAATTTCATATCCAAACTTTGGAAATCAATAATCATGTTAATAATTGTTTTACCTTACACACTTTTAAACCTTCCAGGTGTCTTAAGTTTGTTTTTTTGGAATGTAATTCAACCATATGTAAATGTTTTTACAACAATATAGTAATTATTTAATTATATGGATGTTTCTTAACCGGATGAATGTATACATTCATACATAAGATGGATACAATTACATTATTTTTAGATTTATAAAATCCAACCACAAAAGTATAACCTAGTCTCAGTGGTTGATGTTATACTAATTCCACTAGACAAAACGTCCTCATATTAAAGTATATATTATTTCTGGATAAACCATTATAAAACCTATCAAATGAATAATTCCATTCCACTATATGAAGAAACATTATTTTACCAAATAGAATATAAATTCATTGTAATGGTTCTACAAAAGTGAATACTAAAATATGTTTTTTAAAATATCAAGAGAAGAAATAATTTTTACAATATAGTTCCTACTAACTATTATGGATTTAGAATATGATAATTGGATACATACCTATTAATAAATGAAATATTCTAGGTGGATATTAGTTTTGCATCATCGAATATATATGGTTTCTCTGAAGATTTTGGGACATCTTATTAAACTGATATCACTTTATATAAATCATTATATTGTTTTTTTCATAAGGTATTTATATGGGTACTTATTTTAAATTCCTTAATAAATTCTATGATTGTAATAGTTTTTCATTTTATCACACTTGATCGAGGGATCTCAGCGTTTTCAAAGATAGAGGTTATTCTAATCTTTCACGATCGAGGGTTCCCGAGGATACAAAATAGATGATTTTACCATATAAATGATCAAGGATATCCTTGATTTGGGATTTCAACCCTTATGTTTTTTTCAAAACCATAGATATCATGGACTTGTTTAAAACTCCCATTATACAAAAGTGTAACGTGAGGTAATTTTCATAGGAAGGTTCATTGTATGAATTTTTAAATAATATTTATGATACTTGTTTTACATGGTAATTTTTAATATCATTAGGTTTTAATATTATTCTATTGTTCATGCATAAATTAAGGTTTCATACTACTTATTATAATATTTTCTTACCTCTGATAATAAAAAGTATATCGATACATAATAATTTATGATCATTCTATAATAAATTAGATAGAATAATTTGCTAAAATGTATTTATATGGTTGTTATGTAAATTATATATTTTATTTTATAAATTAAATTTCATCCATTCTTGTAGTAAATAAATACTCTAATGATCTATTATTTATGTCAAATGAGGTTATATTTTCTATCAACAATATACGATGATGTGTTTTTTTATAAAAGAGTAATTTGTTTTTACAAATGGAAGGTTTGTTCATTGGTAAAAATGAAAATAAGAAACCTAACTGCCAAAATATATTTTATAGGGAAAATTAGGAAATATAGAGGGATGGAAATAAGACCATAATTATAAACACTAATGTATAAAACATTGTAATGGTAACATAAGTTTATAAAATTATGAATATATATGTTAATTTTTTTATTAATATGAGATGTTGGAATATAAACATATCCACAGAGTCATAAATATATTATTATGATCTTTTAAAAAAATTATCCATAGTGATATTACTTATTATGTATCTATATAAAATATTTGGAAAAAAATTTATGTGGGTCATTCTGGAACAACCAATGTTGTTGAAATAATAAGAGTTGTTCTTCATGCGGACTATTAACTCACTAATTTATTTTCTAGGGAACCAATAGATAAAATAAATCAAATATTTATTTCAGTAATTATTCGCTTAATTTTCATAGATATAATGATTTTAGTGATGATAAATTAGTATACAATATTATATAAATCAGTCGTAATGAATGGAAATTTAAGAGGACGACTTTTGAGGACACAAAACATCTTTTAATGTTAAATTTAGATGATCTAGCTATAAATATCATCTAGTATGAGAGGATTTTGAAAATATATTATTATAATGAAATGAAAAATAATGGAATATATTTTTCTTTTACTTCTACAGTAGTCAATAAAGATAAATTATTTGAGAAAGTGTATAAATAAATTAAAGAAAAAAGTAAAAGATTAGACAGAAAGTAGTTAATATAAATAATGTGAGAATGATCTTGCATATATTGATAAAATAATGAAAAATATTATTGAAATGAAAGAAATCATTTATAATTATGTGAATGGTTCAAAATGGATAATTGAAAAAAAAGAATCTTCAGAAATTATTTTTTCTGAATACAAGAATCCTTGGAATATAGAAGTAGATTATCTCGTGATAATGAAAATGGATAAGAAATAAATAAATTCTATGAGGTTATATAGGTATAATCAATATAAGTATCTTAAATCTAATTAAACATATAAATCTAGTGGTGGATATATTTCTTTAGAATATTCATCATATTAAAATAGTGACAGTCAAAAATAAATTAGATTATATTTGGGAGTTCTAAAGACCAATGAATGATTCCTGACCACGATATCTTTTGAATCCTAATGAAATATAAAATTATGTAAAATTTTCCTAATTTTGAGGATGAAAACTATTCTACATCTCAAGAATAATATAATAAAACTTTTTTGATGAAGAAGATACTTTACCGTTTTATGATTTTTGGTTTACTTACAAATGTTATTGGAAATAAAAAAACTACATTTCTAAAAAAAATTAAATGGGAAGTTAGAACATGTGAGAAAAAATTATATAATTAAAAAATTTATCTAGATAATTAAAATATTATAAGTGGGTTATATATTAATTTTTTTCTACTTCATTTATTAATAATAATGATATAGTTGTTGAACTAAATTTGGAAATTTTAATTCTGAAAATATATTTTCATGTTTTACTTTTGGGAAGAAATTTTTTATTAATTTCATATAGAAATTGGAAAAAATATAAATACTGCATGAATGATTTTTTAAAACTATGAACTCCATTTTTAAGATAAAACTATTTTCTAATGAGTGGCTCATTTTTTATAAATAATCAAAGTGGTGGAAACTAGAAGAAAAAATGTTCCTTTAATAAAGTTTAGTCTTTATTTTTCATAAATAATATATATATATATGGAATTGGTATCTTTAAAAAATACAAAAGTTTAAAATATTTGGATTGGTAAATTATTATTTTCTAATAATGTTTGGTCGAGTCATGTTTTGGTACAAAAACGAGATTTTTTTAAGAAAATAAGAAGTGTAAAAACATAAATAATATTTTGTATATGGATTTTGTGTGTTCTAGGACCATGATTGGAAAAACTTCCATTATAATATTATCATGACCAAAGGTTGAGAAGTCACTTATAGTGATAATATTTAATATTTTATTTTTATAAAATATTTATTATTCTACATCTTTGAAATAATTTTTTTAAATTTTTTTATGTAATATAGTCCTTAATAATAACATCATTAAAATAATTAATTTTTTTGATTAAGGATACCGTATGAAAATTAGGAATGAAAAAGTAATTATCAATGTTCAAAAGGTAAATTTATACTATCTATTTATAGGTTTGAGAATGTATATACACTAAACATAAAATACCATTAACGAAAATATCTAACTTGAGTTAGTGAAATGAAACATAAATATTGGTAATAATATTAATGATTAAGACACTTTAATTTCAAAAAATTATCCAAAAATTGTAAGAAAGAACTAGTAAGATATTTACTAGATCTAACATTTAATTCATCTAATGTTTTTGATCTTTGTCAATTTCGAGGGAGACAAATGTTAAGTTTTAAATATACTGGTGTGATTACAACTTCTAAAGCCTTATATTTTGTTAAAATGGATTTATTTTTCCATTAAAAACTAGAATTATTGGTTAAAATAATAATTTATATATTTTAGTTGATGATTTCACTATATATATATTGGAATACTTTCGCAGAAAAAATATGAAATCCTTTTTCATTTTTAATAACTTTTAATCTTGTGTTAAAAATTATAAAATTATACCTTTGAGAACTATTCATATATACCATGGTGAAGAAATTTCAAAAGAAGAATGTAAAAAAAATTTAGTAAGGAAGGTATCATAAATAACCATAAAGAAACCTAGGACGCCATCATAAAATGGCCCATTTGAATTAAAAAATAGGGTTCTTTAGGAGATTAACAGAACCTTATTGAGTTAATACTTTATTGTGAAACATTTTTGGGATGAATCAGTTAGTACTACCTACAATACTATAAAAGGAATTTTCATAGACCTTTTATTAATAAAAGACATAATGAGTAGTTGATAGTAAAAATAAACATACTATTTAATAATTAGGGAATTTTGAGTTTGATGAAACTGATCCTTCAATTTTCAAATAACTTTAAAACATAAATTTGGATGACTTTTCTAAAACTAATTGTCAACCCAAATTGGAAAAATTATATCAAGAGAGAGAAACTGAATAATTTTTTTCTATTTTTATTCCTTAATATGAAATTGTACCTGTTTTTTAAGAATAACATCTTAAAATCCCTAGAAATTAGACATTTTATAGGTATCACTTTAGAGATTATATCATTAGTGATCTAGTTAAAATTGTGAAAATATTATGTTTCTTGAGAAATGAATGAGAAAATTGTGGAATTTGATATCAATTTTAACCAAAGACTTCTAATGAGTATTTAGGTGATGAAGATTGGAGAATGGTAATGATAGAATAAAATGATGTGTTTTTGGGGAATATAGATTTTATTTAAGTTTATCATCTTAAATATTTTCCCATAAATATTTTGATATTTTATTTTCATAATAATCATGATGAAAATGGAAAAAATGATAGAAATAAATAAATAATAGTTGAAATTTTTTACCCCGAACAAGATGGAATATACTATGAATATTCCATTTTCTTTAATAGAGAAACATAAATCTATTTGTATAGTTCTATAAAATGTTGAAATTTTATATTTCATTATTTGTCAAGTGAATGTGATGTATTTTTTTTATGTTATAAATTAATGAGGAACTTTTTACAGAAAAACCAATAGTTTAAAAAAACATAAAAACTACAGAACATGTATTTAGACTTACTAATTCCCTATGTGGACATAAAAAATACCCAAGATCCTGCTACTATAAAAATACGAGATTATTGTTGGAAAAAATTTATGAGGTAGATGAAGATCCAATATTTTTTATTTTAAATGTTTTTATGAAAACCATAAATGTTTGAATTTATTCCTATGACATTATATTTGGATTACCTGAAAAAAATCCATATTCCATTACATATCTTATGAAATATGAGATTGAAATGAGCTAGATGGGTGTACATACTTTTTTCCATGGTTTATACATTTATCCAAAACATTATTTGACATTAATATTTTCTTAAATTTATTGAAAATATTTACCTAATATTTTTCATTCTGACAATAAAAATGTATCACTAATCCTATAAAAACCCTCAAAATTATACCATTATGAATTTTGGAAACTATTTGATCAAAATTGTTTTTGTGGAATCATTGGTAGTTTACAGTACCTTATAACAAGTTAACTAGATTTAATGTTTTCTGAAATTTTTTTTGAGAGGTTTTAAGAAAATCCATAATATACTCATTAAAAATAAGTAAAAAAATATTTCATCATATTAGAAAAATATTTATATTGGAATTTCTATTCCATGGGGAATGGTTTTGAATTAAATAGTTAATCTAGATAATGAATTTACTGGATGTAAAATGGATAGTGAAAGTACATCAAGAGGTTTTCATCACATATGAGAGGATTTGTTTCTTTTATTGTAAGAAAATATACATAGTAGTAATTTATACTATATAAGTGTAATTAATAGAGACTGGATTTTATAGTACATAGGTGTTGTAGATAAAAAACATGGTCAGAGACTTAGGAATGAGTTTTTGAAATAAAATCATATTTAGTGAAATAAAAAACTTCTTATAACTTCATAAAAAGGTCCATGAAAAATATTATAATATAATAACATAGATATAAGACACCATTTATTTCAAGATAAACAACAATGAGGAGATATATTGTTATAATTCATTGGAAAATAAGAACAACTTATTGTTACTTTTATAGAATCCCTAAATTATGATATATTTTAATATATTAAATAGAATATTATATTGTATTAACATTAAATGATCATTTATCTACTTCATGTTTAACCATGTAATTATAGTAATAAAATCCTCAAAATAAGGGGAAACATATTTTTTAATATTATTAAATATATTTAGTTTTCTTAAAATTTCAAACTTTTTCATTAAAAAGATTTTTGGAAAAGTTTTCCTAAGGTTTTCATAAAAATATCCCTTATACAATTTGAATAAAAAATATAATCTTGACAATTTTTCATAGTGTGCTTTTTAAAAATATTACTTTAACATTTCTAATAAACAATTTGTTTTTGAAAAACTACCTTTTTATAAGATGAATATTTTTATCTAGACAATAGTTTCTATCGATACAACGTTTTCTATATTGAAAAAAATTCTACCCCTGATGATATTTTTTTCATTCTAATCATATTTGAAAAAAAATTAATTTCTATAAAAAGAATGTTAAATACAATTATTTTCTTAAATCATAGATTTTCAAAAAATTGTACAAGATTTCATGAATAATGTCTCTAAATATTTATCTGTGTAGTAAATTATAAAGATATGATTTTTTCATATCCATTTTGTCAGTTTATATAATACTAATATAATTTCCAAAATTTTGTGGATAATTTTTATTTTTTGTCATAAAAATTCATAATCTAATAAAACTTATAGATCATGTTTATAAATTTTCCAGAGTTCATGTTTTTCATCTTTTGAGAAATTGTTACAACCATTGACCTAAAAGTGTGTCTCAAAAAATCATTTGGATCCTGTGAAAATTAACCATCTCTGTTAATGTGACAATTTAAATAGGTATGGGTCACTACTCCTTTATCTTTTACTTGTATAACATCTACCACCATCAATTTTCTAGTTCATATGATTATTTATGTTTAATATATTTATCATAAATTTTGTGATCAATAAATAAGGATTCCCTTTTTAATTTCTCATTAAGTATGGAGGTCAAGAATTACTAATAGAGTTATGTAAGTTGAATATCAAATAAGTGGATACATTGGATGGAAACCCCTTGGAAGTAGGGGAATATATTTTTACTCACATTTTTCTAAAAAAAATAGGTCATTTTGAAAAATACATGAATGAAAAAACTTTATATGATACTTATGAAATTTTTTGTAATATTAACCATGTATCTCAGATGCTAGAAATATGGCATTATGGATTCCGAATTTTTATATTCATAGAAAAGGGGATATGCCCATCTTAAGTGTCTATGAAATTTAGGTCATATAATTCCAATAATACCTAATGAAATTTAATATGGTAGGTACATTTTTAGTTTTATTTCGGCTAATAAATAAGGGACTATATTTTGATGATTCAGTTATATATAATATTCAATACCAAGATTCTAGTTAAAAATGTGTATTTGTAGAACATAAATATTGAAGAAATAAAAATGATGGAAATATATCCTATATTGGTGATAAAACTATCAATAGGATGATAATTTTTTTATTCCATCACTAAATAAGGTTTTGGAGAAAATTGACAAAGCTATATCCAATGCAGAAAAGAAGAAGCTAAAAAATTTATCAAAAAAAAGCATATAAAATTTCAACCCATTTTATAATATGGAATTCATCCACAATGTATGATGACTAATTTTTAACTTTTATGAATAACATTAAAGAAAATAAAGCTGAGGATCTATATTTTTTCTTAATTAAGGATGTATCTTTTTCCTTAAGAGAGTAGTCCAATAAAACTTTTATAGATGATGAAAAGTGGAAGAGGAAAGACTTAAAAGATAGTGGTTCCAATATGGAAAACAATTTACTAAAAGTATTTGAGGAGTTTATTTAAATAATTGATGTTATAAAAATAGTGGAAGTTTCATTATCTATTCCTCATTTATAGTTGTTTGATTGGATGAACCTTTTTCTTTTCAATCAAAACGACAATTTTCTCTTTGTTTAGATCCATATGTATCAAGTGAAAAGGAAAAATAAATATAAGTTTTTGTTAAATAATTCAAGTCTAAAGATATTAAAAATTATGATAATGTTTTTGGAAAAGAAAATTAAGACGATTAGGGAGGAAAAGAATAAAATAATAACTTGAAATTTGATGTGAAATCACCTAGTAATTATTATTTTTATATATTCTAAAAATTATATTTTTGAGGTGTGTCAAAAAAATAAGGAACACTAGATAAAAAATATCATCATTATTACACTAAAGAATTAGAAAAATCTATCATCCATAGATACAATTAAGTTATCAAACTTTTTGTAAATTGGTATAATGATTTCAAAGATGATTATAAAACATCATGATATCCCACTCCACTAATTCCTAACACTTATTTTGATTCAACACATTTTAAAAAAAACCATTCTCAAAGAATTTAAATGATAATGAGTAATTTCAAGAAACATTTAACAGAATAAAATATTCCCTACATTTGTTCTATGAAATTCGATTGAAATATATGTAAATGAGTATAAATAATAATGTTTCTCAAATTAAATTTTGATTGAAACATCTTGATGTGAGGGAGATTCAAAATATGGAAGAATTCAAACTCTTCAACAGAAATCCTAAAATTAATTCAATATATATAAGGTATATTTTTAGGTGAATGAATAAAATTGAATGTGGTATAAAATTATATTATTAAAAAATTTATTGAATAAAAAAACGACAAATTAGTTGTTATATAATGTAAGAAGTATAGGTGAAGAAGAGTATTAATAAAGGTAATTTTAGGATAATAATTTTTATCATTTTAAAAAATATTTATAAATTAGATATTAATGTTACCTTATTGGGGGGATCTATTTTCTACAACATATATGGAACAAGACAATATGTTTCTCCCAAATCTTATGTTGCACACAATAATGAGTTATAAAAAAATATATATAATAATAATATTATTATTTTAAGTGGGAGTTATCAACTAGATATTATATTAGTGATAATGTATATAACAAAATATATTATGATTAAAAATGTTTATTAATTTGTTTTTATAATCATGTAATAAATTTTATAGAAATAAAAATTAAAATAAATTAATTTTTAAGCAGAAAAAACACTAATATTTTTTGAAAGATAACTTTTCTTCCTTTTGATGGATAAAAAATTTTAAATATTTTTCTTTACACTTTTAAAAACATTATGGAAAATTAAACATTAATTTTGAATTAGGACTGTTAGAATTTACATTTGGAAAATTTTGGGTATTTTACTAAGAACATTCACATTTTGATGAATAGAAAATAATACAAAATATTAGGTCACAATTTCTTTTGAAGAGAATTTATTAATATTTTTTAATTTTATTTTTAGCTAGTTTTAATGTATAATTAAATTTCTTTTTTATCATTAAATTAAATTTATGTCATTAGACTTAACTTTACTTTGAATTTTGATATAAAAAATATGTGAGCTTTTGGCTAAGAGTTTATTGACAAAAAATATTCCTTGGGTTGAAATATAGTATTTTTAAGTCCACTTAGATGTCTTTAAGATATTTATATTATTTTTTTCAATGGAAGGATATTTTTTTCACCCTCCAGTTTTTAACAAGAAATTTTTTTTAATATAGAGTCATAAAAGAGAAATTTTTTACTATAAATATTATCTAGAAATTTAAAAATTATACATACATCAAACAAATTTATTTATAATTTTTAGTAAAAATTTAATTAAAATAAATTATGACACAGTGATGATGAAATAATTTCTTCATTAATTTAATAATCAAATAAATGTTATTAAAAATATTATAATAAATATAATTTGGTATAATTTATGATAAACATAATTTTTATTGATGACATTGAAATTTTGCTAATGTGTCAAAATATTTTTTTCGATTACATAATAATGTTATGATATTTTCATAAATTCGTTAAAAGAATAGTATCAAAATTTACAGTAATGATATTTGAAAATTTAAAATATTTTATTAAATGATAAAAAATTTCAACAAAATTCTCTGATTCGTTAAAGAGATTAGGATAATATGAAAAATGACATCAATTAATTTGTATTGGTCATTTGGAATGTTACAGTAATTATATAAACCCTCAATGTTTCAATTACATGATTAAATGATATGAGCTAAAAGGATTAAAACAAAAATATAAGGATAAAAAATATTCAAAATTTTTGTCATTTTGATTGGATGATAAGATTCCAACCCATCCTCATATTATACCACGGGAAATACTCTATTAGATATCTTTATATGTTCTTACATCCATAATTAATTGAGAATGATGAGATATGAGCTTCATCTAACAGATGATTTTTCAGGACTACTGTTTGAGTGACACATACTTGATTCCAAAAACTTATCATTCCATCACAATCATAGTGGAACTAAGTAACACTTATCACATACTACTAAAATTATATATACTCATTGTCACCTCTATAATCATCTCATGGATGGATAGCTGAACATTCATCTAAGGAATATATGATATGTCCCCATTAATCATGATTTCAAAATCCATCCTCTATAAATATATATGTATATATATAGGATATTTTTCTACCATCACAAAGGAAAAACTAGATTCTTTATTCTGAATCAAAGAATCAACCATCATGTATTCTTTATATGGTGGTAATGTATTGAGAATTTATAATCATGGATCCAATCCATCCATATTATTTGTTCATATTCGACAATGTTAGTGTCACTATATCATTCATGAGTTTTAAATCAATCTATATGTAACATATTTTACCATATAGATATGTACTCCATATCTTGAATGAAAAAATTATCAGTACCTAATCCAAAAAATAAATTGGATCCTAGTTTATGTTTATTTTCAATTAGTGAGGGACATAATCTATCCCAATGTCAATCTACATGATAATTTATCTCAATGCCTTATTCAATGAATAATTATGGATCAAAAAACCTTCTCTAGTGCCATAAAGTGTTATCACATGTGCACAAACTAACCTACTTTTCATCTCCTTCAAATTTTCCTAACATTCATATCATTATAGAGGGTTTATTCCTTCATAGTTGTCTAGGTCATTAAATTAGATAAATGTTATAAATCTCTCAAAAATGGTTGGTAATATCCAAAAAACCCAATTGTCCTACGGATCTCAGTTACCAGGGTTATTCTAGACTATTGGTCAATAACACCTAAATTTTATGGATCAAAAAATTTACCCTCATATGAGATTATATTTCCTAGGAAAGAAGACTTACAAAACTAGAATTTAAAACTGGAAAAATTTATCATACACCTTCTCTTTCCTTAGGGTCAACTATAGATTCCATAAATGTTATTATCTAAAAATATGAACAAAAATATATTAAGGTATCTCTGATGGCAAGATTCATTAACTAAATGATGATAATAGGATAATTAATAACTGCAAATAGAATTACTCAAAATTCATAATGACCATAATTTATATGGAATATTGACTTGTGCATATTCTTCTTTATAAATCAGAGTTTATGGTATCTTTATCAAAGATCAATATTCAAAAAAAAGTGTGGTCCTTATAATTGTTAAATTAGATTAATGTTATGGGTATATGATACTTGTTCTTAATAGTGACCATGTTGTGCTCCCAAAAAATAATGCGAAAGCACATTGAGAATTATTGTTTCATAAAAAATATAATAGGTGAACTCCATGGTGGAAAACTTGGTTTTATGAATCCCATATACAATTATCAATGAGTATATTTTCTAATATCCAAAAATTAATTAGTACCATTATATATAGTGTCATTTAAATAAATATAACACAAACATGTGTTTAGAGAAATCCACTATAAAATTCAAGTAAATATAGGGAAATTGTATAGAAAATAGATAAGAATATTCCCACATAGTAGGAATTTTCCGATTTTGGGTTTCTCTCGAACCATTTAAAAAAATTATCCATCATATATAATAACAAAGTCCCATTCATTGGAAGTTTCATGCATTTGATGTTCATATTTTTCGTCAAACAGAAAGTCTATCATTGGTTGGTTTATAATATCAAACATGAATAACCTTACATGAAAATTGATATGGGTTTTATATAGAGAAATCCAATCCATTGAAAAGAAAAAATAAAATTCAACTAGTGTAAGATTCAAATGATTTGAAGAAAACACATTCCAATAATCATCTATTGAAGGGGAGATATTGACATGGGATGAAATCATCATACCATTAGATACAAAAAAAATTGGTGATCTAGAATCAAATAAAAATTTTATTCTTTAAATTGGATTTTCAGTTTACCTTTCACCACTTATTTCTCTTGACTCACTTCATCCATGGTGATTATATGTGATTTCACTTTTTCTTCTGTCTTAAGAGGTTGGTGAAGCCAATTTTCATCATTAACCATAATATTTGTGAACTTATTGGCTCAATTTACATACTCCTTGCAATTATTTCATTACAGCGAGAGAAAAAAAAATTATTTATCTATATATTAGTTCCATTCATTTATTAGGTTCATTAAAACAAATTAGCATCCCCTTTCTTGATATCCAACCTTTCCACACATTATATATTTTACTTACAATTTATATATGGTTCAACCAACATTCCTTCCACGCATATGAAAAGAAGGATGAATAAAATTAAATAAATATTATGATTAATTAATAGAACTTACATCCGTATTTCACTTCTTATCCCTAATACCATGAAAATTTTGAGGGTCACCATTATATATATATATATAACATGGGGGAATGTTGAATAATTTTTTCATAACTATAAATGTCACATAGAGCTAATGAATTTTTGAGACTTGGTCTAAAGATAACAAACCATTGATCAAAATTTCATTTATGATCAATGATAAAACCCAAATCATACGAAATTTTTTTTTATTAAAATAAATTCATAGGTATTGATAGATTCATCACCGATTTTTTTAGTTAATATAATTCCATAAAAAATTTCATACAAAGATTATGGGGAAATTAAATAAAGAGAAATACATTCTTAAACTATTCCCATGTCATATAGTCAATTCCCTCCTCCTCCATCATATATTTATAAAAGTCCCCCATTCATCTACTTCACCATTCAAACGATATAGTACTGTGATTTTATTTTCATGTTTTGAATACTAGATAATGGAAAATATAATTTATGCTATATCGATCTCTTGATAAAAAATTAATGGATCTAAGGAACCACTGATGGATTATGGATTTTACAACATTTAAGATTTAGTAGTTTTTTTTCATTTTATGGGTAGTTGGATGATTTGAATGATTCATTTTATCATTCTTATATTAAGGGATTTGAGTGGGAATAAAAACAAGATTCTGCATCCCATTTCCCATTTCATTTGGTTTCCAATGAGGTTGGTCCTTGATTATCCTTCAAATTTTGAATTAATATTATTTGTCATGGTTTCACCCATTTAGAAAGAACAAAAAGCATATTATATATTATAATAGTCATAGTGATTAATCATGTAACCATGAAAAATGATTCATATGATGTCTAAATCATGAAACATTTGTCACGAACCGTCTGCCGAGGCCCATGCCGTGACTACCCCAAGTCCGCCTTCCACAGGCCAGAGGTTGGCGACTTGCACTAGAATGGTGTATCCCTAAAATGGGAAGGCACTGCTTTTAAACTTGTATAGATTCATAGTCCAAGATCACAACATGATACAACCACGATGTAAACCTGTAGTAGTAAAAGTGTGAACTGAAAGTAAAGGATTCAGAATACAACCCCAACTTAAAGATACAATAGAAAATCGAAAAAATCTCCTGAGATAATCCACCAATGATCCTACATGACGTGTATGTACATCTCATCTCCACAGTTCTCCACATCAACCAGTTACCTCCGTGTACTACCTGCTCCGGACTCCTAATGTCTCAGTCGATCTGCTCATCGTCTGCATAATACACAACAAGGTGTGGGCGAAGCACATGTAGGGGTGGGTATAACAATACATATTAGGGACCCCAAGACCCCAAAAGGTCTATTATAATTCTACAACGGAAACCACAAAGCATGATCTAAATCAAAAATCACAAAGAAAAAGACTCAACTAAATGCAGTTATACAACTCAGATATCAGGAATAAAGATTATTAGTCTTAAGATATATCATTGTATTCTGTTAAGAAGTCTCCACAAATAAACCATTAAAGAGTAGTTCCATTTTCGATACACACAGATTTATATGTCACTGATCCATGACAGGCCGCTCTAAGGCTGGCCCTCGTCGGGTCGTGCACTACTTATCCACATAGGGTCTCTATAATGCTGATCAACACAGGGTATTTATAATGCTGCTCCACAGAGGGTCTCTATGATGTTGATCCACAAAAGGTAACGGTGATGCAGATCCAAAAAAGGTCTCTATGATGTTGATCCACACATGGTCTCTATGATGCTGATCCACACAAGGTCGCTATGATGCTGATCCACATAGGGTCACTATGATGGTGATCAACACAAGGTAGCTAGGATAGTGATCCACATATGGTCGCTATGATTCTGATCCACAGTGTTTCACTATCATTCTTATCCACATAGGGTCCCTATGATACTAATCCACATACGGTCTCCCTATTATTAACATCCATCCATGGGATTCTCTGCACCCGTTTAGCTTGAGTTCCGTATTATCCATTCCTCATGACATTAGTAGGTGCTCAAATTCCATGACATTCCATGATGTAGTAACTTATAGGACCTCCATGTCGTAAGGGTTACATTTCAAGAGACTATGCATCAATTGGAATGTAGGTTTCTAAGTTATATTCATTTTAGTATCGCGAGCCCAGTTGGATTCAGGTCTGATCCAATCCCGCAGTACTCCAAATTCGTCCAACATTTAGTTAGAGTATCTCAAGAAGACCATCTCATTCTAAGGATTCCAGCGCTGCAGATGGTTCATCAAATTAACGTTTTGTTTGTGAGATATGACATTTTAATCGTATCTAGGGAAAAATGTTCATGGATAGGACCAACCCAGTCGGACTGACTTGACCAGACCGGACCTGGGATGAACCGAGTCAGACCCCGTCTCGCCCCAACTGGTTGTTCCAGCTCGAGTGTGGTGGGTCGTCGGCTTGCCTCATTGGGCCACGGATAGGCCTGCCCCGCCTCGGCTGGGCACAACCTGACCCGCTTTCTTGCATGGTCTGGCAGCCCAGTGGTGAACCACATTCACGAACAAAAATTCTATTTAGGTGATTTAATAGGTGGATCAACATGGAACTACCCCCTGTCAGTGGGACCCGCAGGGTGTGGGTCCCCTCCACCATGGTTCGATGTTGCTACTCCATTCTTCATAGGGTGCGATGACACACTGCTTTCTGCCAATGCTAACAGTCAAGGGCTAGACACCCTTGCCATTGTGGATTACCTATGTGTCCTACAATGGCATGCTACCTTCTGCCACTACAGTCGGCCTAGGGCTATCAGCCGCCTTCTGCCACCGCAGCCGGCTGATGCCAGCCATAGCTAACGTCGTCGTGCGGGTGACATGCCAATAGAACATATGTGGGCCACCAAGTGAGCTCTGGTGGTCCGTTTTCCCTTCATAACATGACTATGGGCCTCCCAAGATGCTGGTGTCACTTTGTGGCTCCCAGATTCAAGTTTCTATCAAGATAAAACTTCTATCACAAAGAACGCGACAAAACTGAAGTGGTGTAGGGCCGATCCATGTTCATTTATCCTGCACCCTCTGCATTAGCATTATATCAAGTGGGTAATAAATAAAAAAAATCACAAAAATATGATAAACATTATTCAATATTTTCCTGTAACAACTACCCATAGTTTCATATGAATCATGGATCAAATCATTTTGGTTGATCCATGTTCGACATTTTTTCCATGAATGAAGAATATACATTGAGAATTTACTTGAATGTAACAACAACACCTACCTCGGAATTGAAGGTGATGTCGCAGTTGTGGAAGAAGAATCCACACATGATGAAGCTGTTGGCATTCATCAATCTCGGATCGATTCCTCTAATGACATTGTTCAAGCCACTGTTCTTCATTGGTGGAAGACACTACGATGTGGTTACCCCACAAAAGCATCATGCCATTTAATGGTTCAAAAACTCAGTGGTCCTTCCACTGCTGCTTAACTATTGATTGAAAAATAATATAACAATTTTATGTTATTTTATTATTCGTTAAAAAGTCTGAAAAACAATATTTTTCACCAGACCTAGTGTGGTCAAAGATAATCCTTTATTAAGGGAATCCAGGCACTAGGGATTCAATAGTGACCTCATATTTTTAATCCAAGAACCGATTCAAAAGATAAAAATTCTCGCTCGCATGTTTAAAGAACATACCTTAAAAAAGTTGAAAAATCCATACGAGGCTCACTGAGCCTCAGAATCAAGCACCGTCAATTTTTGTAGACTCGTAATAATCCCAAATAATTTAAAAATATATATGTATAATTTTAAGGTATTTAAATTATCCCCACCATAGGTATCTTCTTCCCCAAAATCTACAATAAAACTAGGGAAATAAATGAGTGTACTGAGGAAGTATCTAAGCATCCTGCTCCTAGGTGATCTCATGGATGTTCCCATGTTTCCACTATAATTGAACTAGAGGAATCAACTTCCCATGAAGTACTCACTCCTGTCGATCCACTATCTCCACCAGGAACTCCACAAATGTTGTCCCATAATCGATGTTAAACTCGCATCAGTTGATAACTTTTGATGTATCATTCATGTAAATTCTCATCTACAACACATGGAAAACATTATACACTTGGTTCATCTATGGGGGAAGAGTTAGATGGTACGCCACCTCATTTACTATACTAAGGATCTGGAATGGTCCAATGAACCTCAGAGATAGCTTTCCACCCCAACCAAACCTCTATAATCGTTTCCGGGGTGAGACCCATATAAATATATGGTCTCACTCATCAAAATCTAAGGGTATTTATGTCCTATCAGCATAAGACTTCTACTGACTCTTTGTAGTCTTCATCCTCTCCTAGATGATCTTCACCTTCTCCTTGGTAGCCTGTACTAACTCTAGACCCATTTGTGTTAACTCCCAGGGATTTTTCCTGAATAGTGGTGATCTATAAGGTCTCATGTACCTGGATTCAAACTGTTCTATGTCGATGGTGGAGTGATAAATGCTGTTTTATGAGAACCCCCAGTGGCTGATGGTCCTCCCAAATATGACGAAAATCTAGGGCACAAGGATGAAGCATGTCCCTGAGTGTGTATATGGTTATCACCATCTTACCTTCTGTCTGAGGATGGAAGATGGGGCTCAAACCTATATGTGTCTCGAATGCCTCATGTAATCCCTTCTACAATAGGGATGTAATACAAGTACCGTGATCTGAGACGATCATCGACGATATCCCGTGAATCCGTATAATCTTATCTATATAGATAGGTCCCAAGATTTCTAATGATCCCTACTCTCAGATGGGTTTGAAGTGGGTCGACCTTGTGAGTTGGTCAACGATCACCCAAATGAAAGTGTGACGCCTAGACGTATATGTTATCCCTGTCACGAAGTCCATGTAGATACTATTCCACTTTCACTTAGGTACTTCTTGTTGCTGAGAAATTCCTACTGGTACTTGACGCTCATCCTTCATTTCTTAACAGGTGAGGCATCAACAAATGAACACTGCCACTTCTTTCATCATTCCTGGCCACTGGTACTGATGCCTGAGGTCCTGGTATATCTTCGCCACACCAAGATGTTCTACCAATGGGGATGTGTGGATGTCACTCAACACCTCCTCAAAATGCGTCACTTCTACCATTGTACGTCCTCTGAAGAGGTTTATGTGCTCCCCACCTTTATAAAATTCTTCAGGATCCTATCTTGAGGATATCTGAGCACGTCAGGCCTCACAGTCTATGTGCCGATGCTATGCCTCCCTAACTCTCTGAAGGAGTGTGGGAGTAAGTATTATAGAATAGAGGTAAGATTCTCTATCACTATCCACAATTGATGATTGTAACATGGCGAGCATCTCTGTCACCTCGCCCATCAACAATAGACCAGGCCTCCGGTTGAGTGCGTATACTACCACATTCCCCATCCTAGAAGTGTATACTATCTCAAATTCATAGTCCTAGAGTAATTATAACCATTGCTGCTTTCTGATGTTTAGGTCATTTTGTTAGAAGATATATTTGAGACTCTTGTGATCAGAGTAGACTGTAAAACGCTCTCCCATCAAGTAGTTCCTCCACATATTCAGTGGAAAGACTGATGCCACCAACTTAGGTTATTGGTAGCATAGTTCTACTCTTTATGTATCAACTGTCATGAGAGATAGGTGATAAATTCTCGCTCTTTCATTAGGACACAACCTAGTCCGTTCCCTAATGCTTCATAGTAGACTACATACCCAACACCCTCTTTAGGTAGTCACATGATGGGGGAACTCATCAGTCTCTGCCTCATATCCTGGAAACTCTGCTGGCACTTCTCCATCCTCAAGAAAGTCAACCCATTATTCATTAAATTTGTAAATTGTGTCACAATGCTGGAATATTTGGGTAATAATAATTGGTAGAACCATGCCAATCCTAGGAAACTCCTCACCTCGGTCACACTCCTGGGTGGCTCACAAGAAAGCACTGCCTCTATCTTTTCTAGATCTACTTATACTCTAGACTTCAAGATAACATTCCCCAATAAGTGGAATTCCCAGATCATGAACATGATCTTCGAGATCTTTCCATAAAGTTAGCTCTCTGAGAGTGTATCTAGAACTATTTTCAGGTGTGTGGCATGCTCCTCCTCTGATTCCCTATATATCAAGATGTCGTTAATGAAGACTACCACGAAGTGATCGAATTAAGGCTGGAAGATGTTGTTCATGAGCCCCAAAAATATTGTCGGAGTATTGGTCACACCTAAGGGAATTACGAAGAACTCATAATGGCAATACTAATATCTAAAGGCTGTCTTATGTACTTAATCATCTTGTAGCCTGAGCAGATGATATCCTATTCTGAGGCCATTCTTTGAAAACCATTGATCTCCCTTCAACTCGTTGAAGAGATCATTGATCCTCAGGACTGGATACTTTTTATTCATGGTCACCTATTTCAGGCACTGATAGTCCACACAAAGCCTCAGACTTTGATATTCCTTCTTGGCAAACAAAATTGGGGATTCCCATGGAGAAATAATGGTCTTTACGAACCCCTTCCTCTACAAGTCCTCAAATTGTACCAGCAACTCATGAAGCTCCACCTAAGATATATGATATGTGGGTGTAGATATCAGTGTCATCCCGAAGTAAAGGTCGATGTAGATTTCTACATTTTTGTGAGGAGGTAGTCCCAGATCATCATCTGGAAAGACATCATCATATTGGTCCCCCACTACAGGATAACACAGACTCCTCACATCAACTGCACAGACGGTAGGGCTAGAAAACTGATGTGTGATCGGCTACACCATTCTTCGAGAAATTCCATCATGTACTGCCAAGGTTCCGTTCTCACAGGTGAAAGAAAACTTGGTCCCATCCCTACAGACACACCACACATTACACCTAAAATAGTCAATCTATGCATAGACTATAGATAACCAGTCTATATCCAAGATGACATCGTAAGGCCTCAACACTTATACTAGGAGTTCCCCACCAAATCTCTCACCTCCTAGAGTAATTTAACACTATTAGCACCAGTGTACAATCATTGAATCCTCTCTTTTAGGAGTATCTAATCGTAAGGATCGAGCAAACAGATGTAACAAAATTTTTAAGCTCTGAATGAGAGCCGTGGAAATGAAATAGTGACAGGAACCTACATCTATAAGTATTGTAGCTAGGGTGTAGTAGACACAGATTTCACCTCGAATCATCCTTGAAGCATCGTGGTCACATGCCTCAGCTACTAGAAGCTGTGCTCGTCCCTTTCCATCTGCTCCCTAAGGTCGGCATGGACCTCTGGGAGGTGGTAATAGAAGAACCACAAATCACCACCCACCGCCTATTGTATGACCTGCTCATCTGCCACATCTGCCGCCCTATGGACCCCGTCACTCGAATATATTACTCTACCTCGGCTGTCCCTCGACTATATGCCGATCGTCGGTATAGTAGGTCAGGGAGTCATGAGCCATGTGACCCTACCTGTGGCACGTTAAGCACATTTTTCTCCACTTCTAGCCTACTCTACCTCATGATCTCTACACCTCTGACCCTACATCATGAGGTTGTCCTTCGGAAGGTCTGTCCCTCTTGGACCTCTGCATCATCTACCTAGTTCCTTCTCTAGATGACTCGGCTACCTATTGTCTGGTGGTGTCTCTCACCATCGGTGCCTGCTCACCTAAGAAGCTCCCCACCAATAATGTTCACTCTAGCACTCCACCCTACATTGGGATATTGAGTGATATCATCGACATTTTGATCTCCCATCATAGACCCAACACAATGGTCTGGACACTAATGAAAGCGTCATGAACCATATCTGTGGAGTAGAATGAGAGGTTGGTGAATCTCACCAAGTACTGGGCTATTGTCCGGCTACCTTTCTGTAAGTGTAGGAGTGTTTGAATATGAACAATGTGTAGTGTCACTGGAATGAACTCTGCCCTAAAGTGGCTCTCAATGTTCGTCCATGTGAGGGTCTCCTTGTCATGTTACTGGAGGATCAGTCTCCACCATATCCTTGTTGTTCCCTAGAAGAGGCTAACATCTTGGATCACCATCTGATCTGCTGGGGTCCCAACTAGGTAAAAACCCCCTGCCACAGCCTCCATCCATTCCTCAGCTGCCCAAGGATATGTCTTTCCTTGAATCCTCATAGGCCTCCACCGCTGGAAGTCGAAAAAAATGTCAGTGGCATGAATTGTATGCCAGTGGGGATGGTCCAAACTACTACCCAACTGGTAGCGGTGCTGATGGTTCACCACCCGAAAGTTCCATCCCAGTAAGAGTGCCTCGAACCGAAGCCTCTCTACTCAGTGGGCTGTCATTGTGAACTCTCATTGAAATCATAACTGGCTGTCTATCTGGAGGCATCCTAAAAAGAAACGGTTTCTCCATAGTTAATAAGTAATACCTAGTGAGAGAACTCAAAAGAGATCAAAATTAAAACTTTTTTAAAACATACGCAATCAGGGTTTTCGTGCACCGTGTCAGAAATTAGAATTCATGGTCCTGGCGTATAGATACGTTGATAGCCACACCAACACTGGACTCCCCAAATTGAAAACCACAATCAAAACACTTAACAATATTGCTCTTTGGGATATTTTAGAGTCCTAGTTCATTCATAGAGGGGACTCCTCGGATACCACTTTGTCACAACCTGTCCCCTGAGGCCCGTGTTGTGGCTACCCCAATCCCACCGTTTATAGTCTAGGGGTTGGTGTCTAGCACTGGAACGACGTATCCCTTAAATGTGAAGGCATTTCCTTTAATCTTGTAAAAACACAGAGTCCGTGAACATAAAAAGATGCAACCATGAAGTAAAACTATAGTAGTAAAAGTGTTTACTAAAATTAATGGGGCTGGAATACAAGTCCAACTGAAAGATACAATAAAATAGAAAGTAGAAAACAACTCCAGAGATCATCCACTAAGGATCATACCTAAATGGTTGGTACAACTCATCTCCACAGCTATCCACCTCATCCAGTCACCTCCGTGCACTCACAAGTCTTGTCTCCTAAAGTCTCATCCGAGATTTTGTAGTCTTCACAAGACATTAAAAGGTTCAGGCGAAGCCCATGTAGGGGAGAGTATAACAATACCCTGTAGGGACCTTGAGACCCCCAAGGGTCTCTCATAATTACACAAAGGAATCAAAAAAGTATGATATCAATAACAAAACAGAAAGAAAAAGACTCTGCTCAAACTAGGTATAGAACTCATAGATCATAAATAAAGATGATTAGACTTATGCAATATCATTTTGTTCAATTAAGAGGACTCAAAAAAACCACGATGGAGTTGTTCAATTGTTGATACACACATGGTCGTATGTCGCTGGTCCACACAAGGTCACTAAAATGATGATCGACACATGGTCCCTAAAATTTCGATCCACACATGGTCACTTTGATGCTGATCCACATATCGTCTCTATGATGCAGATCGACACAAGGTCTCTATGATTTTGATCAACACCAGTTTCTATGATGTTGATCCACACAGGGTTCTATGATGTCGATATACATAGGGTTGCTATGATGCTGATCCACAGAGGGTCCCCTCCTCCGTAAGGAGCAGGTCCCCTCCGCCATGACTTGATGCCACATATCCCTTAACTACGACATGTGATGACACACAACATTCTAAAAACGCGGCCAGTCGAGGGCCGACCACCCCAGTAGTCACTGTTTGTTGTCGCGGCTTCCCTCCGCATCACACGACTATACACCGCCATCCACCAATGAGGTCGGTCGAGGTCCAGCCACAGCCTACTGCCACCACAGCTGACTGTTGCCTTCGCCCACTAATGCCAGTCTCCATCGCCCACCGATTCCAGTTTTCGTCACCTTCCACACTAGTTTCATGCCAGTAGAACATCGACATGACACCAGGTAAGCTCCGGTGGTCTGTTTTCCCTTCCGAACGAGCCGACGGGCCTCTTGGGATGTTTTCGTCACATCATGGCTCCCATATTAAACTTTTAATCAAGATCAAGCATTGACCATGAAGATAATGAAATAACTAAAGCGTCAACGAGTTTGGGCCTTATTTGTTTAGCACGCTCCATCCACGTTAGCATCATAACAAGCAAGTAATAAATAATAAAATCACATTGTAATGATAATCCTCATTCAATCTTTTACCGCAATGACTACCCGCAGTTTCATATAAATCGCATATCAACTCATTTATTTTGATCCATGTTCATCATGATTTTCATGAATGAGGAAAAAAATTGAGAATTTACATGAATGTTACAACTACCCCTACCTTGGAATCAGAGGTGAAATCGCGATTGTGGAAGAAGAGTCCATTCTTGATGAAGCCACCAAATATTTTCAGTCCTGGATCGATTCATCCAACAATGTCATTCGAGCCTTATTTCTTCAATGGTGGAAGATGCCGCGGTACTTCGTCAGAGGTTCCTTTTCTCCATGTCAAAATCCATGCTCGAGCTCTATATAAATAGAGGGGTAGGAAGATTAACACATCGTATGAATTAATGAGGTTCATTACTGATTTTTAATTAATTATACTTTTAACCGTCAACGATGTTGTTACACAATAGAAGAGTCAGGCCATTAAATGGATTGACAACTCAACGGTCTCGCCCTAGCTGCTCAACCATTGGTAGAAAATTAAAATAGAAATTTTATTTTATTTTATTAATCGTTAAAAATTATTCAAAACAAACTCTTTCACATGACCTTTTATGGTTTAAGTTATTCCTCTCTTTTCAGAATCCCGACACTTATGATTCAACAATGCACTCATATTTTTTATCCGGGCACCTGTTCAAAATATAGAAATTCCCTCTCACATGTTTTCTGAACATACATTAAAAAAGGATCAATAATCTAATCCTTGCATAATGTCCCTCAGAATCAAGTTCCATCAATTTTCTCAATATCGTAATAAATCCATATAATTTTAAAAAAATATATATGGAATTTATGTGTCTTTACAACATTATTTTTGATATATGACACCTTAGGTTCAAACTAAGTCATTCATGGTCCGAATATATTAAAATATATTACAATGGTTCATTATTAAATTGAGTATTAACAAAACATTATAACCTTCAAGTGACTATATTGGTGTGTAGTCTTATGCCCACTCATCATGCATTACTGAAGATCAAGTTAATAACCAATCCAACACTATTATAGATGTTACCCCTAGTTTAATATGTTACACAACCACATCCAATTTATAATACCTATAAAGGTATTAATTATTAAGTAAAACTTAAAATATATTCATTACCAAATAATAATAATATTATCATATACATAGACCCATCCCATCTATTTTTAAAAAGAAATTATCTAGTCCCATTCTCAAAAAATTAAGAAAATATTATATGATATTATCTATAGTGATATGAGTTCTTCATACATTAAAATTTCTTCATTTAAGAGTAATATTAATTAAATTTCACAATATATGCCAGAGGACCATGATGGTTTTGTTTAATTTGAAAATAGATACATAATTATATTTTTTTTCTTTAAATATCTTAAAGATCTCCAACAAATATATTTTGATATAGTAAAATTCTAAGACATACCCTCTGAAAAAACATTTTTCATAACATGGAAATGAAAATATTAAGAAGACTAAGATTATATTATTAGTACGATTAAACATAAGAGATATAAATTTGAAATCATAATTGTGAATAATATGACAATAAAGGCATGATAACTTGACCATACTTACAATCACCTAGCACAATCAGTCAATGATCACTAATCATGGAACATGGAATAATATTTTTTCAACCAACATGATTAATAAATAAGAGTGAATAATAAAAAATAATATATATTTATATATGATAAAAAATCATATGCATAAGGCATAGGTTATTGTATGCACAAAATCATATAAAATAAAATCCATTGTCAAGGTCTACTCAAATGATTATCTATGTGGAAAAAGTCATATAATGGAAATGTATACCTGGTCATCTACAACATTCTCTAATGAGTTACATAAATTTAGTTAACTATTTCACCCCTTATTATTTTACTAACTCTTTCATATATTAGGATATTCACTAGTCCTTAATTATTTTCAAATGCATTATAGGGAAATAAAATTTATATCTCACCAATTACAAAAAGATAAACATAAATATGTGTTCCACTGGATCATCAATCATTCATCATATCATATTTTGTAACTCATGAAAAATTAATTTGTATTGTAAAGAGTTTATCATTAAATCAAAACATAACCCATTAAAAAAGAAATGAGTTTCATAAAGAATTCATCAAATCTGAATTAACCCGTGTGATTGAAATAGGTGTCATCGAATTATCATTTAATCATCATCATAGGCCATAAAGAGAAGAAATTGGATGGTATCATAAGATCACCTCCCAAAGAAAGAAAAATAGTCATTAATGGATAATGATATAATTGAAAAATATCTTTATAAAATAATTAAATTCTATCTTAAAAACATGGGAATATAAACGTTTCTTTTGACAACATTTCAAATGATAATTCCCAATATATTTAGTTAGTGGTTTTCATTTAAAATAAGAAAGGAAAACATTAAAGGAAGAATCAATTATTAGAATGACCATGATGGTGGGAAAGTCCATTCATACAATGTACATTTAATGATGATATTCATTTCACACCTTTTCCGTAAATCAAAAAATTACTAATCTATAACTCATTTATTTAAAAAATATTCCTTTTAATTTTTTTAAAATAAAGTAAAAAGTATTGAAAATTAAATTTTCCATAATTTTAATATATTTATAATAAACTTTACTAAATAGTTATCAATATTTTTTACATGGAATAAACATTTCATCAACTAAACAGAAAATAAGGTTGGATTTTATATAACAACATTTTATTGATCATTTTAAGTTCCAAATGGTGGAAACGGTATTAATCCCTAAAAATTATAGATATAACCAATGAAGAAGAAACTATATGTGTTTTAATGTATAATTTAAATATAATTTATATGAACATAAATATATTATTATAAATCCCAAAATGAAATGATATTGTAAAATCAACCCCTTACCTAATGTCCTATCTTCCTATATACATGTTCAAATATCCTATATAATAAATATAATTTATGGAAAAATAATTTCTGAAAAAATATATTATAGATCCAAATTAATATATAAAATATTATGTATCATTCATGTATAATTTTCAATATACAATTTATTGACAATTTTAACACTAAAATAACCATTCATGTGAATACTTGTTTGTTTTACTTGTATGTTTTAGTTAGATGGTAACTATACATGAAACATTGTCATGATTTCATAAAATAAAAAACATGATATAAGTATAAAATTTATTCACATTATACAATTTTATAATTATCTATATAAATAAGTGATAATATTTATTTGCATCCCGTTTCAGAGAGGGTAATTCGTACATAATCATAATTTATATTTACACTATCATTATGAACATTCATTTAAAATAAAAATGAAAAATTATTCAAATCACTTAATGGATGTGGTAGTCCACAAGTATGCAAAGGAGACAATATCTTTATCAAATGGATGGAAAAATAAAATGTCAGATAATATATTATAATTATCGAAAATATCATTTAAAATATGGTGTAATTGAGATGGAAATTGGTTGAAAAATCATCACAATAAAGTTAATTATATTTAATATACTTATTTATTTATATTATAGTGCATACCATATATTTTATAGTGGTAGATTAAGAAATCAAATTGAAAGTATTCAATTAAGTGATATACCTCTTTGATGTGAAGCATCATTTAGTTTACAATTTAAGCCTTGAAGGGGTGGTATTTTTGAAATAAAAGTATGAGGCCCCAGCCTTAAACCTTACTTAATCTTGAGTTATTATAAGATTACACATTGAGGATCTTTTCAGGTTTAGAGTTTTAGATAATTAGATCCTAAAACTTGCATTACATACCACATTTAAACAAAGTGGTTACATAAAGATAGTATTCATCAACAGAACATATTTAAAATAAAACATGGATTTTTTCTTGACACTTCCTTGACACTATCATCATATCATATACCATTCCCTTGACCTGTGAAAAACATTTCAAAAAAAGACTTGGGATGAGAATAAAAAGCTCAGTATGGGTTATATAAAAAAATATGGAAAGGGAAAATGAGTTCATATATACATAAGAATGAAATCATACTTTAACCATAAAACATAAGCACTTTATCATACCTCATCAAATCATGAATAAATCATAGAAATCGTAATACATAAAGGTAACTTGAGGCATTCATAACATTCTTACATAGGGAGTAACCCTCTTGGTTACGTTTGGAATACCCATCATAGTATATTCCCTAAATCTCTTCGGAGAAACCTTAACGTTTCACTCATTCGCGTTACCCAATGCATTGAAGAGCTATATCGGGCTCACCCACTGTTAGTTTATCACGGAACCACCCGTCTTCATAATAATGCCCAAGATCCTCAACACAATCGTATCACATAAAACATGCATATAGGAAACATAACATTTCCACCTTTCAATCACAAGATATCAATACAAAACATTCATATAAAAACATTATGAAAACCATTTTCAATACCAAAATAAAAGAAAAGTAAAACATGGAATTTATTTTTCTTTTAAAAAGAAGGTATGGCTTGTAGAGGAAGCCGAAACTCAAATAATGGTCACGGTGGCAGAGAAGTCATTGTCGCCGCATACGTACGACAAAAACATTCCCTTTTGTCGTTTAGTAAAATGCTACGTATAAAAAATATTCCTTTTGAATAAACATAAAAGTCAAAGGGGTTTATACACCGTATAAAAGAAGGTTGCGTATAAAACAAAATATGCCTCAATGAAAGGAGATTGAGACGAAGTCCCATACCTCGGGTCCGACTTGACTCAGTCATTATTTAATCTCCTGAATAATAAACATGAGTTAATTTATAATTGTTTAAGAAAATTTTTCAAGTTCATTATTCCTTTTATATCACTTATTGCCATGTCATGAACACTATGTAATTATTTAAGGTAATAACGGTCGTTTTAACAATCATTGGTACTTGAGTCAAAAATAAACCATTTATAATTACAAGTTGTTAATGTATCCATTATATCCATAATGGTATTCATGATGTAGATATCAAATATGTCATATATATCCAGTACATTCATGCATTTATAATATTACATAATCATTTAGAGGTAAGAAATGAAATGCACTGTTCATGGAGACGGTAAGCCGTACGTACACATTAACGCTACTTTCATTTCTATTTCGTATTTTATAGAATGGAATCATAATTTTATAAAGGTATGTTATAATTCCAGTGTAATATCATATATAATATCATAACTCCATCCTTTATACGTCTCACATATGGTATTAACGAATCAAATCACTTTGAGGGGGCGGTAGTCCGCACTTCCTTAAATGAAAATATCGCGTTTACCCATAATGGAAACCATAAAGGTTTGACAATAATAAAAAATAAAGAAGCTAAGGAAAACATAAACATATTATATATCATATATAAATATAGGGTCATCTTAATGGCCACCTTTGAAGGTGTTAAAAGATTGTTGAACAATCATCGTTTCGGGAGGCAGATATTCTCCATCCATGGAAACAATATGTTCTTTAACCATAGATGTAGGTGTGTGTAAGTGTAGCTCGAATACTTCTTATAAAAACATCTTAGTATATTTAAGATAATGGATTTGTTACAAAAGAAATGAATAAAAGTGTTTAGGGGGTTGGATAAGCAAAATAAAACAAAAGGACTCATGTGAAGACATTACCTTAAAATCGGGTAACTCCCTTTGGTTTGAGCTCAAAGGCTTCCTTGGGAAGACTTCTGCCCAATGTGAGGATTCAAGGAGTAAGATAGGGAAGTGGAGAGACAAAATGAGCAGGGTTTTTCCGAGCCAAAGGCTTTGGGAGTGTGGGTAAGGTGGTAGGGGTGGGGGCCTTTTATAAGAGGAGAGGAGGGGCACTCATGGAAAGTAAAGAAAGGTTACATTATTTTAAAATGATTTTCAGATTCAAAAGGTCCCACATTGATATAATTCAAGGGTATGGTGATAAGGGTTTTAAATACACCCATACAATAGGTTTTGGACATGTTTAGGTCATATATTTTACATTATCATTTCATTTTATTTAAATCCTTTATTAATGAGGTAATCGCTGCGTCATCATGATGTCATAAATAATTTAATTTATTTAAAGTCTAAAAATTATAAAATAAATACTATGATGTAGGAAATCTTTTTATATTTCTAATGACTATTTATAATCAAAAATCTGACTTGTATAACCCCATTTAAAAATTGTTTTAGTAAAACATATCATGTTTGTGTCATTTTTACTTTATCATTAAATAAAAAGTTATTTATGTCATTTCCAAACCAAAGTGGCTCCATGGGGTCCCCAAGTTGACCCATGGATTGTCTTGGTCGGCCATGACAGATCCAATAAGGGTAGGATATGTGTCATTCTCATATCATATTATTAAAACCTTATTTTTACCTTAAACAACACTAATTACCTCTAATCACGATTAAGAACTTAAAAGTTACTATTCACCAAAAAATTATTTTAATCTCATTGACCCAAATTTTACTTCTTAATGATAACCATGTATGTCAGATTTTTTAAAATCAAATCACATGAAGTGACAAAGTTTCATTTAAACGAAAAAATCAGTTTCTTTAACTACCACTTAGTGGTTTCACTATTCATCAAAAATTGATGTTTTTCAGAAAAATACCAAAACTTTACCCTAAGCTATATTTGATATTATGAATTCAAAAATGATTTATATTTTACAAAATTCAAATCATATAAGTCAAATTAATTAATTTAATAATTAATTCCCGCTGTTGTGACAAAAAGCGTGTTTTTATGAAACAATAAGTATCAAAAGATGGACACCAGTTTAAGTCCAATTTCAAAGTGAAATTGATTACAATGAACCCCATTGGATTAAATGGTAAAAATATATTCTAATTTCACTTCAAAACAAATTCAAAAGATAATATAATCATATAAATAAATTATATTAAAAAGAGGTTTTGAATTAAAATACAACATTTTCACTATTCATTAAAAAATGAACATTGTCAGAAAAATACCAAAAATTCACACGAAGTAAATTTTGATGTCTCAATCATAAATAATAAGTTTATTTTGATAAACATAGATTATAAAATTGTCAAAAGATAGATATAAAAATGGTTTTCCATCAAAAGTCAGTAAAACAATCTTTTAAAAATATTAGTGTATTCTATGCTTAAGATTGGATTTATTATCATTTTAAGCCTCTAAAACACTATCTAATTCACTAATAGAGATAGATAAAAATATCTATTATTCATTATTTACATAGGATGTCACATACTTCCCCCCTTTAGAAAATTGCATCCCCGCAATTTATTTACTTATAAAATAAATGGGGGTACTTACCCCTCATTGCATTTTCAGATTCCCATGTTGCCTCTTCCATCATGTGGTTTTTCCAAAAAACGTTTACCGGATTAATCACCTTATTCCGTAACACTTTCTACCTATGGTCAAGAATCTGGACAGGTTGTTCCTCATAAGATAGGTTCTCTTCCAGCTGAACTACCTCTGGACTCAAAACATGAGATGGATCTGGCATGTACTTTCTCAACATCGAAACATGAAAAACATTGTGTACCTGAGGTAAACTCGGAGGTAAATCCACTCGGTAAGCAACTGATCCAACTATCTCTAGAATTTCATATGGTCCAATGAACCTTGGACTCAGCCTTCCTTTCTTACCAAATCGCATCACACTTTTCCATGGTGATACTTTGGAAAAAACATGATCACCTACCTCCAAAGATATATCCTTCCTCCTGTTTTCTGCATAACTCTTCTTCCTACTCTGAGCTGTTCTCATGTGTTTCTGAATCAGCTGAACTTTTTCTGCCATCTTTTCTACCAATTCTGGTCCCATCAACTTCCTTTCACCCACATCATCCCAGAAAACTGGAGTTCGAAACCACTTCCCATATAATGCCTGAAATGGTGCCATCTGTATAATAGAATGAAAACTATTATTATATGAAAATTCAACCAAAGCAAGATGTTTTTCCCAACTTCCCTGATAATCAATCGAACAAGCTCGTAGTATATCGTCTAGGGTCTGAATTGTTCGTTCTGACTGGCCATCTGATTGAGGATAAAAAGCTGTACTAAAATTTAATTCAATACCCAACGACTTCTGAAGGCATTTCCAAAATTTAGAAGTGAACCTTGGATCAAGATCAGATAAAATGGTGAGAGGAACTCTATATAACCTGAAAATCTCTCTAAGATACAAACGGGAAAGTTTATATAGGGAAAAAGTATCTCGTATAGCAAGGAAATGAGAAGATTTGGTCAAGCAATCAACAATAACCCAGATTGCATTATTACCTTGAGATGTCTTTGGTAATCCCACAACAAAGTCCATGGATATATTCTCTCATTTCCACTCTGGAACTGGTAAAGTCTGAAGCATCGCTTTCGGTAACTGCCGCTCTGCTTTAAACTACTGATAAGTCAAACACTTCACAGTAAAACCAGTAATATCTCTTTTCATTCCATCCCACCAGTAATACTCCCGAATATCTCTATACATCTTAGTACTGCCTGGATGAACTAAAAACGGAGAACTATGAGCTTCACATAACAACTCTCTCTTCAACTGTGAATCACAAGGAACACACAATCTCTTCCCAAATCTCAAAACACAAACATTATCAATGTTGAATTCAGGAAACTTACCCTTCTGAACCATCTCTACCTTTTTCTGCAACTCATTGTCCTTCTTCTGTGCTTACTTGATTCTATTTGATAGAGATGATCTCACTGATACCTGAAACAAAACAGAAGAACATCCTGCACCAACAACTTCTATTCCAAAGTTCATCAAATCCTTAACCAAAGGATCACGTTCCAAATGCAACATTTCTAATGAAGCATTACTTTTTTGACTCAAAGCATCAGCCACTTTATTTGCTTTTCCTGGATGGTAATGAATTGTACAATCATAATCCTTGATTAATTATAGCTATCTCCTTTTTCTCATGTTCAACTATTTCTGAGTGAATATATACTTTAAACTTTTGTGATCGGTATATATTTCACACTTTACTCCATAAAAATGATGCCTCCAAATTTTTAAAGAAAAAACAACAACAGTTAATTCTGTATCATGTGTAGGGTAATTTACCTCATGAGTTTTCAACTAACGTAAAGCATAAGAAAATACATGATCATTCTGCATTAGGACACAACCATGTCCTTTCAATGAAGCATCACTGTATATAACAAACTCACCATTCCTGGAAGGTAGTGCCAAAACTAGAGAATTCACGAATCTTCTTTTCATTTCCTGAAAACAATCATTGCATTCTTTCATCCAGATAAACTTAACACCCTTCTGATTTAGAATAGTTATTAGACTATAAAACCATGAAAAAATTCTAACAAACCTTCGGTAATATCCTGCCAAACCAAGGAAACTACGAATCTCTGTTACATTTGTGGGTCTTGGCCATTCCTCAACATCCTTTGTTTTTGCAGGATCAACAGTTATCCCATCTTTAGAAATAATATGACAAAGGAAAGAAATTTGTTTCAACCAAAACTCACACTTTCTGAATTTTCCATACAATTTATTTTCTTTCAAGGTTTGTAAAATGACCCTTAAATGTCTTTCATGTTGTTCTTTACTTTTAGAAAACACCAAAATGTCATCAATGAAAACCGCCACAAACTTATCCAAGAACTCATGGAAAATTATATTAATTAAGTCCATGAATACAGTGGGTCCATTGGTTAGCCCAAAAGGCATTACTACAAATTCATAATGTCCATATCTTGTACAAAACGCAGTCTTCGGAACATCTGCTTCTTTTACCTTCAGCTGATGGTACCCTGATCTCAGGTCAATCATTGAAAAATACTGAGCTCCCTGGAGCTGATCAAACAAATCATCGATATGAGGAAAAGGATATTTGTTCTTAACAGTGATGTTATTCAAGGATCTATAATCAATTCAATGTCTCATAGAACCATATTTATTTTTAACAAACAAGACAGGAGCACCCCATGGTGATGTGCTAGGTCGAATGAAGCCTTTATCCAATAACTCCTGCAATTGTTTGTTTAACTCTAAAAGTTCAACATGAGCCATTCGATAAGGGGGTTTTGAAATTGTATTAGCATCAGAAAATAAGTCAACAGTAAACTCAACTTCCCGATCTGGTATTATTCCAGGCAACTCATCAGGAAAAACATCAGGATACTCATTTACCACTGGCACATCATTAATCTAAACAGTTCCTTTATTTTCAATGATGTGTGCAAGGTAACATTCATTTCCATCTTTTACAAGTTTCTCAGCCTCTTGATATGTTATCAATAGTAAGGGTTCATTCTTGTACACAAACAGAAATTCTTTCTGAAAAGAAACTTCTTTAGCTCTATAGTTAATCTTAGCATGGTAAATAGAGAGCCAATCCATACTCAGGATAACATCAAACTCTACTAGAGGTAGAACAATAAAGTTTTCAAGTAGGTTGTTTCCACAGATAAGGATATGAAGATTCTTATAAATTTATTTTACCTCAACATTTCCCCCAGGTGTATTTACCACAAGTTCAGGAGTCATTTCTTGAGATGATATTCTCATTTTACTAGAAAAGGTTTCAGAGATGAAAGAATGTGTAGACCCCAAATCAAAAAACACACTGGCATAATCTGATAAAACAAACAAAGTACATGATACAACTTCATTTGATGGCCCGACATCTGCTGAATTAGTTGCAAAGGATTTCACCACCCCTTTTTGCTTGTAGTCTAACTGCTTCCCATCACTCAAGCTCTTTGTCTAACACTCGTTTGAATAGTGACCCATCTCATTGCACTTATAACATTTCACTAACTGTAAATCAAATTTGGTCTTGCCATCACCCAGATCTTTTTCTGTGAAATCACAAGTCCTAAGTCCCATCTTACCACATTGGAAGCACTTTACAGAATTTAGAAGACATTCCCCATCATGCCTTTTTCCACATTTATCACAAACTGTAAACTTAGTTTTTTTACCATCAGACTTTTTTAAATAATTCTTACCTTTCTCTTGCCACCTAGGTCTCTTCTTTTGTTGGTTATTATAGAACACTTGATCATCAGAAAACTCCATTTCTACCTTCTCAGCACATCAAACAAGCTTTTCATAACTTTTAAATTCATGAGAAGCTAAAGCCCTTCGATATTTTGGCTTTAATCTTGAGTAAAAATGATTGATTTTACTATCAAGGTCTCGGATAAAATTTGGAGCATACCTTGCCAATAGAGTGAACCTTTCTTCATAGGCAGCCACTGATTCCTCGTCTTGCCTCAATTCCAAGAATTTTTTTTCCATCCTAAGTCGAACAACCTTAGGAAAATACTTCTCAAGAAACATAACTTTGAATTCATCCTAGTCAAGAGCATCAATCTCATCAGTGTCCCTAATATTTTTAACCATAGACCACCACTGATCTTCCTCACCCTCTAAACGGTAAATAGCAAGACTAAACTTTTGATTTTCTGAACACCCCATGAAATCAAAAATCTTCTCCAGTTCTTTAATCCACCCTTCAGCTAACACAGGGTCAGATGATCTTCTGAATGACGGGGTATGTTGCCTCATGAAATGTTCCACCACTGACGTGTTCCACTGCGGTTGATCTGGCTGATCTCGTGCATCGATACCACCACCATTTATCGCTTGAGTCAACTGCGCCAGTACTGCAACAAACTGTTCACTTCCAATTCCGACCATCTCGGGATGCTGATTTGGAAGGTTATTTCTTTATATATGCCTTCCTAGCACTGCTTCCCTATTTCCTCTACGTAAAACCATTCTGAAAAAACATGTCTTAGATGAAGCAACATGGTAATCTTCAAATGCTATGTCATTTCAAAATATTTTTTTTGGATAATCATTTAACATAATTATAACTCCTAAAGTTATCTAAACTGACCTTTGATACCAACTATAAGGCCCTAGCCTTAAACCTTAGTTAATCTTGTGTTATTACAAGATTACACATTGAGGATCTTTTCAGGTTTAGAGTTTTAGAGAATTAGATCATAAAACATTCATTACATTCCACATTTAAACAAAGTGGTTACATAAAGATAGTATTCAACAACGGAACATATTTAAAATAAAACATGGATTCTTTATTGACACTTCCTTGACACTATCATCATATCATGTACCATTCCCTTGACCTGTGAAAAAAATTTCAAAAAAAGACTTGGGATGAGCATAAAAAGCACAGTATGGGTTATATAGAAAAAAATATGGAAAGGGAACATGAGTTCATATATACATAAGAATGAAGTCATACTTTACCCATAAAACATAAGAACTTTATCATACCTTATCAAATCATGAATAAATCATAGAAATCATAAGACATAAAGGTAACTTGAGGCATTCATAACATTATTACGTAGGGAGTAACCCTCTTGGTTACATTTGGAATACCCATCACAGAATATTCCCTAAATCTCTTCGGAGAAACCTTAACATTTCACTCCTTCGCGTTACCCAATGAATTGGAGAGCTATATTGGGCTCACCCGCCCTTAGTTTATCACGAAACCACCCATCTTCATAATAATGCCCAAGAACCTGAACATAATCGTATCACATAAAACATGCATATAGGAAACATAACATTTCCACCTTTCAATCACAAGATATCAATTCAAAAAATTGATATAAAAATATTATGAAAACCATTTTCAATACCAAAATAAAATAAAAGTAAAATATGGTATTTATTTTTCTTTTAAAAAGAAGGTATGGCTTGTAGAGGAAGCAGAAACTCAAATAATGGTCACGGCAGCAGAGAAGTCGTTGTCGCCGCATACGTACGATAAAAAAATTACCTGTTGTCGTTTAGTAAAATGCTTCGTATAAAAAATATTTGTTTTGAATAAAAGTAAAATTAAAAGGGGTTTATACACCGTATAAAAGAAGGTTGCATATAAAACAAAATATTTTTCAATGAAAGGAGATTGAGGCGAAGTCCCATACCTCGGGTCCGACTTGACTCAGTCGTTCTTTAATCTCCTAAATAATAAACATGAGTTAATTTCTACTTGTTTAAGATCCTTTTTCAAGTTCATTATTCCTTTTATATCACTTATTGTCATGTCATGAACACTATGTAATTATTTAAGTTAATAACGGTCGTTTTAACGGTCATTGGTACTTGAGTCAAAAATATACCCTTTATAATTACAAGTTTTTCATGTATCAATTATATCCAGAATGGTATTCACGATGTAGATATCATATATGTCATATATATCCAGTACATTCATTCATTTATAATATTACATAATCATTTAGAGGTAAAAATTAAATGCACCGTTCATGGAGACGGTAAGCCATACGTACGCATGAATGCTACTTTCATTTCTATTTCTTATTTTATAGAATGGAATCATAATTATATAAAGGTATGTTATAATTCCAGTGTAATATCATATATAATATCATAACTCCATCCTTTATACGTCCCACATATGGTATTAACGAATCAAATCACTTTGAGGGGGCGGTAGTCCGCACTTCCTTAAATGAAGATATCGCGTTTACCCATAATGGAAACCATAAAGGATTGACCAAAATGAAAAATATAGAAGCTTAAGGAAAAAATAAACATATTATATATCATATATAAATATAGTGTCATCTTAATGTCCATCATTGAAGGTGTTAAAATAATGTTGAACAATCATCGTTTCGGGAGGTAGAAATTCGCCATCCACTGAAACCGTATGTTCTTTAACCATTAAATGTAGGTGTGTGTAAGTGTATCTAGAATCCTTCTTATAACAGCATCCTAGTATATTTAAGATACTGGAGTTGTTACAAAAGAAATGAATAAAAGAGTTTAGGGGGTTGGATAAGAAAAATAAAACAAAAGCACTCAAGTGAAGACATTACCTTAAAATCGGGTAACTCCCTTTGGTTTGAGCTCAAAGGCTTCCTTGGGAAGACTTCTGACCAATGTGAGGCTTCAAGGAGTAATAGAGGGAAGTGGAGAGACAAAATGAGCAGGTTTTGGCCAAGACAAAGGCTTTGGGAGTGTGGGTAAGGTGGTAGAGGTGGGGGCCTTTTATAAGAGGAGAGGAGGGGAACTCATGGAATGTAAAGAAATGTTACATTATTTTAAAATGATTTTCGGATTGAAAAGGTCCCACATTGATATAATTCGACTTTAAGGTGATAAGGGTTTGCAATACACCCATCCAATAGGTTTTGGACATATGTAGGTCATAGATTTTACATTATCATTTCATTTTATTTAAATCCTTTATTAATGAGGTAATCGCTGCGTCATCATGATGTCATAAATAATTTAATTTATTTAAAGTATAAAAATTATAAAATAAATACTATGATGTAGGAAATATTTTTATCTTTCCAATGACTAGTTATAATCAAAAATCTGACTTGTATAACCCCATTTAAAAATTGTTTTAGTAAAGCATATCATGTTTGTGTCATTTTTACTTTATCATTAAATAAAAAGTTATTTATGTCATTTCCAAACCAAAGTGGCTCCATGGGGTCCCCAAGTTGACCCATGGATTTTCATGGTCGTCCATGAAACATACAATAAAGGTAGAACATGTGTCAAGCTCATCTCATATTATTAAAACATTATTTTAACCTTAAAGCACACTAATTACCTCTAATCACGAGTAAGAACTTAAAAGTTACTATTCACCAACAAATTATTTTAATCTCATTGAACCATATTTTACTTCTTAATTACAACCATTTATGTTGGATTTTTGAAAATCAAATCACATAAGTGACAAAGTTTCATTTAAATGAAAAAATCAGTTTCTTTAACTACCACTTAGTGGTTTCACTATTCATCAAAAATTGAAGTTTTTCAGAAAAATACCAAAACATCACCCTAAGCTATATTTGATATGACCAATTCAAAAATGATTTATATTTTACAAAATTAAAATCATATAAGTCACATTAATAAATTTAATAATTAATTCCTACTGTCATGACAAAAAGCGTGTTTTTATGAAACAATAAGTATCAAAAGATTGACACTAGTTTAAGTCCAATTTCAAAGTGAAATTGATTCCAATGACCACCATTGGATTAAATGGTAAAAATATATTCTAATTTAACGTCAAAACCAATTCAATAGATAATCTAGTAATATAAATAAATTATATTAAAAAGTGGTTTTGAATTAAAATACAACATTTTCCTATTCATTAAAAAATGAACATTGTCAGAAAAATACCAAAAATTCACACAAAGTAAATTTTGATGTCCCAATCATAAATAATAAGTTTATTTTGAAAAAAATAGCTTATAAAATTGTTAAAAGATAAATTTAAAAATGTTTTTCCATCAAAAGGCAGTAAAACAATCTTTTAAAAGTATTAGTGTATTCCATTCTTAAGATTGGATTTATTATCATTTTAAGCCTCTAAAACACTATCTAATTTACTAATAGACATAGATAAAAATATCTATTATTCATTACTTACTTGGGATGTTACAAAAAGATACATGAAAATATGGGTAAAAATATCTCTTGTTTTCGGTTATGTGAATTTCAAATCTGTAAATATTTGTGAGTGTGATTAAGAGAGTAGATGTGGTATCTTTTTTCAAGGGAGGGAGAGGACACACATGGATATTTTGAAATGATTTAATTATATTAATGTCTTAATAAAGTTATGTGGCTATAAAATGTAAAATATTTGAGTACAATAAGGATTATGTTGAAGTAAAACGAATATTAAAATTAAATATAGTGTTTTATGATATTTAAAACCTTATCTTTTAAGATAACCATCAATAAATACCTTTTGACCCTAACCATAGAATTTGTTTACTTATTTTTCAATAATTATGATTAATTTTTTTATCCCATATTAAATTATATTAATTATTAAAAATAAAAATATTTTATAAAATTTATTAAAATAAAATTTCCATAAGTGGAAGTAATTCATTTTAAAATAATTATGAAAAACACAATGAAAACTGTTTTATGAAAGATGAATTTTTAATAATGAAACTATATTTATTATTATTTAATGCCCTTTAAAAGATAATATATTGACGTGAAATGATTTTTTCAGTTATATAATACTTTACTTAGTTAAATTCGTTCAACCATGGATATTATTCTTATTTACTATGATATAAAAAAACTGTTCACATAAAAACTATTTTTCAAAAAAAAATCTATATTCACCATCAAATGCTATGTTTTAAATTCCCAATCAATTGATGACAAATAAATTTATTTTATACATATAGAGATAATATATTTTCAAAATTTATTATCCTTATTACTACTAAAGAATCCAACAACTAGGTGATAACTATCACATTAAATAATAATATTTTAATAGTATATCATGGTTTGTTTGAACATATTGATTATTATATTGAAATAAATAATAGAATTAATTTTAATTTAAATATAATTATATATTATTAAATGTAAAGGATTAATATCCATGAAACAATCATTCCAAATAATAATTTCTAGTGATAATTTTTTGGTAGGGTAGGGGCTTTGAGTTTCATGAAAGAGTAAGGTAATATAGTTCAACTGGAGATTGAGATGAAATGAGGCTCATGAATGGAAAATTATACTGCTTGAATATTTTTTATTTTATTTAATTTTATATGTGATTTTATATGTAGATAATTAGTTATTATATAATATAATGTTCATGTGTGTGTATGACTATGTGGTTTCACATTTATATTTATTATAAAAAGATTGTGGTTATTATATTTATCTCTAATTATTATGATATGCAATTCATAGAAACATTCCGACTATTTTCTATTATAATGTAATGGTATATTTACACAATAATATCATAATAGGACATCATTTCTATTTGGAAACCTTCATTGTATTTGGATCACTGCTTATGGTCACAAGGTAACCTAGTTTGGGACATCGATTAGTGGTCTCCAATTGGAGGGATGTTACAATGTGGTAAAATATATTTTTATTTTTATTCAATTTTTGATGATATTTAAAAAATATAATGTAGTATTGTGTCATATGATTTCATAGACCGTAAATTGGTGTTTTAAAAACACTTTTTCTATAGGATGTTTTAATTTACTAGGGACATTGGATTGTAATTATTGGTTTTTTTATTTTGTGATTGTATGATTTCACATAGTGTAGCATAGTGGGTTTTTTTGAATATGTGGTTTCTGGGTTTTGGGATATTGATCCATTAGAAAAAGTATTATATAGATGCATCATATTTTCAATATAGGATTCATCTAAAAATTTTCATCTTTTGTGTGACTGATATAACTGAGGATGGGGGTTCAATTTTTTAATGTCAGAAAAAACATATAGTTTCTATTCCTATATAAATTTTTGGGGACATTCTAAATAGATAAACTATAGGGAATTCCTTTCAATGAAACTGTATTTTAATTTCATGATCTTAACTGTAAAACTGTTTTTTCTAATTATATTTCTTTATTTTACACATATCATTTCATAATGAATATAAAAAAAGGATAAAGATGTGTAGTTTCATTAGAAGAATTAGAAAAAAAGGAACCCCTAACAAACAAAAACCATTGTTGTCTTATCTAAATTCAATTCATCACTATGATAAGAAATAGTTAAACCAAATTCAGTTTATAACGTATCCAAAAAATATTTGACAATAAAATATAATGGACATACCCAATGTTTTACATTCTATTATTATGTTGGGAAATGGAAGCATAAGATGGTTGGAATTTAAATTCGTCATAATCATAAGCCAAATAGATAACAATCAAATAAATTAAGTGAATATAATATGAGAATATTTGTATGAAAATATAGACATCAAAATAATACATTGAATTCATAATCAATAAAACATGTATCACAATCCACGAATCATAATATGAGGATATAGAAAAAATAAAACGATATCAAAGGATCATGGGATCAATATATTTTTACCCTAACATAATGTATTTAATCATAATCATAGGTAATGTTTCACTCCAAATACAATCACCACATAGTTGATAAATTCCAATTGTGGATTGGGTTCCCTACCCATTCCCATTGAATCCCTTTAGAGAAATAATCTTGAATAGAACATGTAAATATATGAAATAAAATATCATAATTTTAAAAAACGATAAGGGAGTAAGCTACAAAACTAAAATGAAAAAATATTGCAAAATAAGAAATAAGTATCAAGGGGAAAAAATTTGAGACAAGAAACCATTACCTCATTTTTCATTCATTCCATGCATATACAAAAATTATAAAATTATCAAAATAATTTTTTTATACAATAATTGAAACTATATTATTATATATCTAATATAATGTAGAACATTTTTTAAAATATTTTATTTTTTATTGTTTTTTGAAATGTTTTCATGAAAATTAAATTAGTGTTGGCTTATTTTAGTAATTTTAGTAATTGAATATGATATTTAAATAATATGTTAAATAAATAAAATATCTATTCTAGAAATGAACTAAATAAATTATATTATAACCAATTATAATAATATTATTATTTATGTTCTTATATTTGTCCCTTATAGTGTTCTAAACCATTATAAAAATTGGTAGTTTAGGTAATCCAAACCTAAACACACTATACCTTGATGGGTTAGCATGGTTCAGTGTAATGTATCATTATCACAGAATAACAATGAAATTATTTTGATTATATTTATTTGTGAATTATTTTAATAGTTGTTTTTTAAAATAAATAATTTCTTGTTGAAAAATGGAAAACACTACTCTATGGAGGCGGTATGCCACACAAAACATATTTAATGTCCTTTTATTTTCTAGAATGAATGGAATGAAATTAGTAATGGGTTTTCAATTAACATAATAAAACATAAGTACACTAATTATATTAATTCAATTATATTAGAATTGTTAGGTAAGGTTTGCAACTATAATATTTTGAAGAAATGTTGAGGAGGAAGTAATACTCACATTGGTAACATAAAATTTCCCTTAATGTATCTTTGTAAATGAAGGGATTATGATAAATATTTGAGATAAAATACCAATGAGAATGATATATGGTTATATTTGTATAATAATAGATTGATTTTTTCAAATAATTTTTAGTAATTGGTGTGATATGATGGTGTGTAACTTTCCACTTTTATACGTGAAGGAGAGTTAACTTTTTTGAATACCCTTTAATGATTGTGACATGTATTAACCAGTTTTTTAGTTATTTACCTATATATTATTTTATTGTTCCATTTTTGTTTTCACCATTAAAACTAATTTTTAAAAAAGTAAATTATATTTTATAAAAAATAAAAATTAAAAAATATTTTAAAATGATTATATTATAAAACCAAACAAAATTACCTATTTAACATAATTCAATTCCCAAATAAGAGAAAATTAATATTTCAATTAAAAATATTAATATTTTAACGCTTTTTTTAAAAAAAATGGATGTTTCCACAATTAAGTTCTATTAATAATATTTAGTATTTTATAAAAAATTAAATTAGTACTAAAAGATTTATATATATTTTTAAACCACATTTTAAATTTCTTGTTTAGAGGTGATTAATTTATTTTATTAGATAAAAATTATAAACTTTTTTAAAAAAAAATTATCGGTAATAATTGTTTTATCATTATCATGGTTCTAAAAATTAATCTTATTAATCACACTCTTATAAAAAAAAAAAATTTACATTATTGAATACTAGTATCATGTTGATATAAAATAATTCATCCATTTTTAATATATTATATACATGTTCTGAAAACTAATTTTTTATGAAAATGCATACATTAGATTATATTGTAGAGTAATACTTATGTATCTAAAACAATGTACATGGATTTTATGAATGAAAATTATATATTTAAATAATTTTTTTTATACACACACACACACCCACACACACACACACAAATATATATATATATATATATATATTAATTGGAAATGTTTCAAAAAAAATTAAGTAATAGTAGTTTTATGATAATTCCATAAAAGGGGCTATTTTAACAATATCATAATTTTTTCACTAATCTCCATGAAGAAAATAATTTCCTAAAATTCCCATAAAAATTAATATTATAATATGATATTATAAATAAAAAACTAATTTATATTTATATATTTCATATTTTAAATTTACAAATTGGGTATTAATATATGAAATATGAAGAAAAAAGTTTTATAGAAAAATAAATATTATTTTCCTATTAAAGTAAAAATGAGAAATATAAAAAATACAAGTGGAAAATAACATATTAAATATTTAAATATATAGTTATATAATCATAATTACTATTTGAATATCCCCTTAATATCTTCTTTCTTGACCTGAGAATAATATATGTTCTCATGGCTGTAGAGGGAGGGGATTATACTATGATAGATCTAAGAGAAATTTCCAAAATAATGGACTTTCCTTAAATAAAAATTCTATCATACCAAAATAATTAGATTTCTTCTTGTTTTTGATCTATATAATTATCTCGAAAGGCCATTAACATTTCATTCTAAAAAATATGCTCCATATGACAGTCCTCTGTCACCCGATTCCATTTCATTCCTTCATAGATCTGATAATATTGTTACATAATTTTATGTATTCTAATTTAATATTTATATTATAATGATAAAATATTATTTTAAAATATAATTGTTTAATTTTTGTACATTATTTTATGAAAAAATCATTTTATACAGTACTTGTTTTTGTTTAATTGTATTCTGAAATCTCAAGATATAACACCATATTCCATTAAATTATTTACATCATCACAATTTTAATTATTATACACTAGTGAATAACCTATAGGTATCTAATATAATAAAATGTCTCAATATTTTATTCATAGTGAGTTATTAATTAAGTATCTTATGGTCAATAAATGTACTCATCTTTTTTATTATAACAGGATTATAACTAATGAAATGATTTCTCTAACAATTTCTTCCAAATACCTATATACAATGGATGATATTTTTGTAAGGATTATATAATAAATATTATACCAATAGGTCATCATGGGTTGAGTTAGGATTTTAAATACTTTATCCTAATCATTGAGATTATCATGTTATCCTTTTAGAGTGTCTTATTCACTATAAAACATCACATCAAATTTTTATAAAAGATAAATCTATTTTATAAGAATCACATTTCTATAAATATATATTAGAGTGGATTTATATAAATGGGATAAAATAATCATTCAATAATAATTTTTTATTAATAAAACAAATAATTCTCTAGGTGGTGACTTTATGTCCAAAGAAAATACTAATAAAACAAATAATTAAACTGTATAAGATAAAAATACAACACTTACAGTTCTTGAGTGGTTGATTAGTTTTCTACAATCCATCCCCTTATCATAATTTAAAGATGTGGTTTGGATTTTATAGGATTTTCATTATTTTCTTGGCTTTGTAAGTTTAAGATACATTTCATTTTTTATGGCCATTTTATTATGGAATTTTCATGGATAATTTCCATTTTCCCTATATTAAAAAAATAAATTATTAGTGGTATCTCATGGAAAAGCTTTTTTTTAATCAAAATTTCCACTAAAATGTTCATTTTATCGTGGATATTTGTTTGTTTATTCTAATTTTTATTCAATATAAGACATATTCTTGTTCATTTGGGGAATTCATCAATGTTCCTCTTCCAACATTATTTACATGAAGAAAATTTAATAGGATATCCTTCAACATTGTCCTAATCATAAAATTCATGGGAATCCATTCTTCTATTCTATATTTTTGTAGTAATATAAAAGTTTTTCATGTTGTTATTAATAATTCTTAATACATGGTTTGGAAAAGTATTACGATTTATTAATCATGATACTATTAAATTTATTTTCTCATTTGGAAAATATCTACATTATTAATGGAATCAATTGTTAACATGGTTCCATTATGCATTAACAATTACTGAAACCAAAATATGATAACATGGGTGATGATAATTAACAATATAACCAAATTATCAAAAAAGAACTCTTCAAATCAAAACATAAAATTAAATTAATCTTTAAAACTATCAAATTATATTTTATTTAATCCTAAATAAATCATAGTTCAATATAGATTTCATTATGATGGGTTCTATAATATTTATTATTTAATTTGTTAACTCAACAAATCTGTCACAATTTATTGTCCATATCCTATATCTTAGTTGTGTTAAACTAGTTGTGAAGTCATGAGTTTTTCTCATTCATTATGTGGTGACTGAGTTAATACCCATCGTACATTATTCATGGTTATTACCCTAAGTTATATATATGCTAGATCCTATATACACATATATCAATTACACATGGATATAAATTCTAGTACTTGAATAAAATATTTACATTATGAAATCATATTGTTGACATCCAATATATATACTTATTCCTATGTAAATTTGAAATGGTCTCTAATCATACACTCCAATAATAAATAGTCCCTTTATTGATACTAACTATTGAGACCCAAGACTTAAACACATTATATGTCATGATATTATATTATTTTACAAAACAAATTCTCAATGAATTGAATGTAGGGATCCATAGGGGTAATGTATTTGAAATAAATATGAAAAAAATAACCTTTAACAAAAAATTATAACCTTCTTTTACCCGGATAATTAATCTCTATAATAAGGACTAATTAATCTATTTTATATGTTCAAAATCTACCAAAAAGTTTCTATAAAATATAATCTTCATGATATATAACATTTATGGAATAGATGCATTTTTTGGAGGAAATGGAAACATAAGAACAGGTGATATGAAACTCTTAGTAAGGGAAAGAGTAAGTTATAACAATTATTAATCATAATAGCATATTAGAAAACCATATGGGTATGAGAATATAAACATGGATATAATATATTAAATTAATACACATCAGAACATGCATCATAAGATAATAAGCATATCATGAGGAATTAACATAAAGAAACCAATACCAAAGGACCTTTTCACTAATAGATTATGAAAATAACGTAATTCAAAACATTTTAATAATGATTTCACACTTAATACCATCATCACATAGTGAAAATATTTCCATAGTGGATTGTGTTTTCCCAATATTCCCATAAAAACAGGGTACAATGTCCCATCATGGATTATTTTAATGAACTAGTCAAATAAATGACATCTAATGTGATTTATTATTTTACCCAACGCATTTAAACTCTGTATAATACCAGGACAAAAAATCACACAAAAAATTATTCTTAGGATAATCACTGATGAACAATAAATGGTATCTCATGATAATACAAAGTAATCAATGTATTTTAGGGCTATATATTCCTCTTCCAATATGTTACATTAAATTATTTACTTTCATAAGTCGTACACATCTAGAAAACATAATTTCATCAAAGAAATATTACTTTGTATAATAAATTGAATTCATGATTATTTTCACATAAAATAACTATAATATATCTAAATAAATAAGGTATATTTTTGTTAAAATAATATAACCCTACTTTGGAAAAATAAATATATATGTATTTTGAAATATATGTAAAAATACCCTAACAAATATATTTCTTAAAATGGTATAATAAAAGAGAATATTAATTCTTATTATTTGATTTCATGAGTTTAATTTCTTCAAAAATAATATATTATCATTTAAATTAGAGTCCACATATGCAAACATAAATCCCATGAGGTTTTTCCGTTATAAAAATTAAAAATTAAAATAGACAAATAAATATTAAATATTTTTAGAAAAACATTATTATTTTGTCGTGAAGGAAGTGCTATTAATAAATTTGAAATGTTATTTTCATAATGGGGAAGTCAAATATATGGAAATATTTTAATTTCAAAATAAAAATCTATAATGGATAATTTAAATATAAATAAAGATTACCTTGGGGAAGTGTAGAGTGGAATTCCAACCATTGATTATGAAATGGAATAAAAAATTTCTTAATAGGTTCATTGAAAACACCCATGATGAAAACAAAAGAATTTGTTTTCAAATTTTTCATGGAGAATTATGACTTAAAATGTATAGAAGACATGCTTGATACTCCAAATTTTAAGTGGAAACATTAGTGCGAATGGTAACACATAGATGTGGACAACGAACCATCCTTTAAGAGTATAATTATTATTCATAATACAGTCTAATTTTAGAGGAGGATGAGAATTAATCAATATGGATGATTTGAATAATAATTTATTTCTTCATATAGATATATTTTGTACCATATGAAATGAAATATGAAAATCAAGGAGGAACATTATACCTCAATAAAAACTATTGAGTTATAGAAATTCCTTATCTTTTAGGGAGGATATCAATCCCATCCCTAAAAAATGACAATGAATGAAATTTATTTGTCCAATTTAAATAATAAATAATGAAATTATAATTAAAGTGTATGGTAGTAACATTATATAAATGAATATTGGTGTTTCATATCAAATAATTCATCAATGAAGGGTGACAGAGATAGAAACCGTTCCAAATTTTGAAATTATTGTATCAGAACCCCATGAGGGAAATAAATTTAAATAGAACAATGTATTACATGAAATATAATAGAATTAAGATTCAAAAATATTAAAGGGAATTATATAGGACATTATAATGAAAACATGGTGTATAATAAGAAATATCTCTCAAGGGATGAAAACTTGAGATATGAAATCCAAATATTAGTCCAGATTAATTATGTACATACATCTATCATCATGAATTACCAAATTACATTTACTTTATACTTTATTCAGAACCATAATATTTAATATTTAATATAGTAGAGAATATTTATTTTTACATTATATTAATTTATTATATAGTTTTTGATTATGTTTGTGTGTAAATTGAATCAGTGTGAGCTATTTTAAAAACAATTATTAGCGTTCAAAGATGACATTTAAATAATATATTAAATAATTAATATAACTAATCCATATTTAAAATAGAATATTTATTTTAATATTAATCTATAATAATATTAGAATATATGTTAGTATAGTATTCCATAACATAGTTTTATGAATTATTCCAACAGGTTGTTGAACCAATAAAATCATGAAGATAATATATCTCGATGGGTGAGTATGGTTATGTGTAAAATATCATTATTACATAATTATAACCATACTATTTAGCTTATATTATGTTGATGAATTATATAATATTTTTTTGGATAATGAATTTAAAACATGTTGAAAAATGAAAAACGTTACTCTTTGGAGGTCGTAGTCCGCACAAGGCATGATTAATGATATTTTATTTTTCAATGTGAATAAAAAGTTATAAATTAATGTTTTTCAATTAATATAATTACAATTCACTATAATAATTATACTAAGGCCTTTATATATATATTTTTTGGGTAGTTTTATTATATTAATACTAATAAAAAAAATGTCACGAGTAAATAATTATCATTTTGGTAATTTGAACTTTCACTTGAATCTATCACTGGAAATATAAGGATTTTGATAAATATTTTAGAACATAAGACTAAAAAAATGAACTATAATTCTTGGATGAGAATAATGGAATATTTTTTGTATTTAATTATATGTAATTGGTGTGTGATGAATTGGTGGTAGTGCACCCTTTTATATGTAATGAGATAATAAATCTTGTGAATACACATTAACTTTAAATGATATCATTATACAATTCAAATGTCAATGAATCTATAAGATTGAAATATTGGATTATTGGGTGATATTTGGATGATAATTATGAAATTAATAATTCACATTGATGTTTTAAATGTAATTTTTTTATTTATCAATATATTTCTACATTTTACCATTTTGATCATTACCATGAAATATAGTTTTTAACAATGTAAATTATGTTTTATTAATACTATATTGTTACCATAATTTCCTAATATTTAAGTTATAATATTAATAATATTATACATTTAACATAATTAACTTTCTAAATAATATGAAATCGTATTTTTATGTAAACATAATAATATTTATATATATATAAGTTTTTTTGTTGAAAATTGATATTTTCACAACTAAGTTTTCCTAATAATACATAATATTGATTTATAAATAATTTTTTTATATATATTTTTAAAAATTATATATTAATTTTTATTCATAAGTGACTAATTAATCTGATTAGGTAATAATTATATATTGTTAATAAAATAATTCATTGAAAATACTAGTTTTACAATTATAATGGAAATTAATATTAATTTTTGTAATCATACTCCTAGGAACAAAAATGAAATCAAACATTTTAATTAATATAAACTTTTTGATATGCAATAATAAATCCATTTATTTTATTTAGTTCCTATATGTTTTTGAATGTATTTTTTTAATATAAGAGAATAAAATTTTTTAGAGTACAATATTACTCATGTATCCAAAAAGATATACAAGGGTTTAAAGAATACAAAACAGTTATTCTAAATTATTTATTTTACGAATAACAACATTAATTTTGTAATAAATTATTTAAAAAACATTTAAGACAATCTTGTATTGAAATAATGTTGTAAAACTGATTGTTTTAGAAATCTCAGTATTTTTTCCTTATTCAAAAAAAACAAAACTTTATGAAAAATAATAATACAAAAATAATATATTTTTTTCATTAGGAACCAAAAATGTAAATTACTTTTAACTAATTTATATTTAAAATTTATAAATTCTTCTTTTAATGATGAAATATATATAAAAACAATGTTTATAGAAAAAGAAACATTATTTTTTCTTTAAAAGTCTAAATATTAAATACAAAAAATAGATGTGATAAGTAACATATAGAAATAATAAATCCATATTTATTTCATAATATTTTTTCATTACAATTACCCTAAATATAAATTTTAATGATCTACGAATATCTTTTTCTCAGCTGGTAGTCAAGAGTGATGATTCTGCTAGTATAGATCATAGGTTAATTTCATTGGTCTTGTATTTATCTCACATATAATTTCAATAATATTTTTTTTCATTTTTTCCTGAAATAAATTTAGATAAAACACTTAAGAACCTAATGAAATTACATTCTTGAAAAATTTTGCTTCATATAGAAGACAACTGCTACTTGATGACATTTTTTCCTTAATAGCTCTGGTAATATAGTTACTTCAATTTATATCCACCTATTTAAAATATATATTATAATGATAAAGTTTTATTTTATTATATCGTAGAATCATTTAATTTTGTATTTCATGGGAAATAAGACCTAAATATGATATTAATTTAAGGAAAAATATATTTTGGAATCTTGGTATGTAACATTGTACTCGAATAAATAAACTGTGTCCAAGAAATTTTTATCATTAGACACTACTGTAAAAATGTAAGTGTTTCTAAATGATATAAATGACTCAATATTTTATTTCTTGTGGGATTTTAAACTCTATATCTTATGTTCGTCTAGTGATATCATATTTCCCCTAATAAATGTAGAGTTTTCTCTAACTATTTGTCCAAAATACAGCAATATAATAGTTGTATTTTTTGGGGAGTATATAATCAACCTTATAACAATTTGTGATCATATTTGGATTTAGTATTTCAGATTTGTATTTTATATAATGAAAATTATCAATGTATATATATAGTTTGACCATATTTCTTCCTAATATCACATTATATTTAAACTAATTTAATATATGAGGGTTTTATATGAAGCATATTCATTTATACATCTATTATATATGAGTTATATTATTGGGGTAAAATTATATATCTACTATATTTTTTATCAATAAACCAATTTGTCTTTATTGTTTTGAATTTATATCCTTAGAAAGCACTATTTTACAAATAATTCAGTTTGATAAGATTAAAATACATCACATTATATTTGTGAGTGGATTATGAATTTCCCTCACTCCACATAATTTGTAGTAAATATTTTAGTATTTTTGGTTGTATAATACTTTCCTTGTTATTTTAGACTTGGAAGTTGTATATTCATATCATTGTTTTTATCCCATATGTTAGGGAATTGTCTTAGAGAATTACCATGTTCAAAACTATTATGAAATTGAATTATTAGTTGTACCTTAGGGATAACTATTTTTTCATTAACTATTTCCACAAAACACTTCATTATTTATTGGAAATTAGTTTCTATATTCCATTCTTTACCCTAGATAAGAAATTTTGTAGCACCGTTGATACATTCCCTTTTCTTACTCATCCAAATATTTTTTACAAGAAGGAAATTAAATCATCGTTCCTTCATCATCTCCATCATCAGAACTTCCATGATATTTGATCTCTCTCTTATTTGGTTTGATTGGAATTTTATCTTTGGTCACATTTTTAGTCATAATTTGTAATATTATTTTAGGGGATAATAATATGTTTTCTCACTCGAAATCCAATCCCATTATATTTCTTTTTGGGAAAATGTCCACATTGTTTATTGAATATATTTTTAACTCGGATTTTTCCAAGAATTACTATTACTAAAACCAAAATAGATTAATGTGAGTGGTGAATAGTTTTCATCATAATATTATTATCATAAAACATATCTGTCATGACCCATCCTCAGGGCCCCTGTTGTGACTACCCCAAGCCCGCCTTCCATAGGCCAGGGGCTGGCGACTAGCACCAAAGACGAATTACCTATAAAAGTGAAGGTATTTTCCCTTAAATCTATAACACAAATTTTTTGAACACAATTAGTAGAAGTAGTAAGTATTAATATAGGAAAGAAAGACGTGATGAAAGTAAATGGTCCAGTATACAAATCCATCTGAACAACAAGTATATGTACAAATAAAAAGGGAAAACAACACTTGGATCATCCCCCCGGGAATCCTACATGAAGTGTATGTATAGATCTCGATCAACTCATCCCTGAGTTACATCCAGTCTAGTCCAGCTCCGAGCAGCTTCCCATCCATCACCCTCAGCCTCGATCACTACTGACTATCATCTACATAGAACACAACAAGGTGTGGGCGAAGCCCGTGAAAGGGTGAGTATAACAATACTCAGTTGGGACCCCGAGACCCCCGAAGGTCTCCTAGAATCCACTAAGAATAAACCAAACTAGTAAGGCACAACCACAAAGTATCAATCATCCCTTCTTAGGTATATCTCTATAAATATACCTAAGTTACCAATCACTGTCTGACTTTAACACTCGAGCCCAAGCACAACCCTTTCCAAAAAGGAGGTAAAGTCAATCATCCCGTTGATATCAAATGAAAGTCAAGAATCATCTCGTATAGGTATAAAAACATTAATTGGGGTAGATATGATTAGATATAGCCACTTAATCATCTCCTCTGTCAAACCCATTTAGGATCTTGGAATAGTATTAGTGTTGTCGAACCCACGTAGGACCCTGGTACAAAAGTCATCACTGTTGAACCCATGGAGGATCCCGGTATAGAAGTCACCACTGTTGAACCCACAGAGTATCCTGGTACAGAATTCATCGCTATCGAACCCATGGAGGATCCTCGTACAGTATCGTCATTGTCGAACCCACGGAAAATCCTGTCATCTCAGTCGCATCCATCCATAGGGTTCCCGCACACAGCACGCTCGATTCTAGGAGGGTCCGCTTCTCGAGCCATGTGTCGATACATCAACCACCTTGAAGTCTCGAGATGATGTATCATGTAGTTCTGTCTCATCATAAGTAACTCAACGCGATAGATGACTCATTAATCAGACGCCCGGTCTGAGAGTTATTGGCATTTCCGTTCTAGGGGCCTGATTGGTTTTTAGGCTCAAACCAACCTGACCGTACCCCAATTGTGTCCAAACCTCAATTGGAGTTTTCCAAAAGAATCGTTTTGCTCCAATAATTCCATCTTCGTAGGCATTTCTTCGACAGGACACCTGTAGCCCAAGATACGGTCTAAAAGATGTAAATGGCCATAGCGGGTCCGGGTCTGGTCCGACCCAGTCGGACCGACTCGGCCCAAACTGATTGGTCAGCTAAGCCCGAGTGGGAAACCCGAACTAAGGGAGTGGCCCGGCCTAAAGGGGTGGCCTGACCTGAAGGTGTGGCCCGGCCTGAAGGCCCGTCCCGACCCGAGGGGGCCCCGACCCTTGGCATCCCGACCCATGGCGGCCCAGCTGAAGGGCATCCCGGTCGTGGTGGTGCAGCCTGTGGCGGCCCGGCCTGTGGTGGCCCGGCCCATGGCATACCAGACGACCATGCATGGGAGAGGGCTTCCCCCCCCCATTTTTTCAAACCGAACCGGCACATAACGCCTCTTCCAGAGTCGCGGGACCAGGGTGGTCCCGCATGACTGGCTCCACGACGGTTGGCTCAGCCGACAGCCATCATTCCTCCCTCGCGGTGTGACGGTGCCACTGTCCTCCTACTCTCCATGCAGCGCGACTACGCCGCGCCACCACTGTCGCGGCCTGACCTGACCGCGGTTCCTCTCTGGTGCGGCGTGACGATGCCCCACCACTTTGTCGCGGCCCGCCCTGGCCACGGTTCCGAACTCCCGGCGTGGCGCGGCACGACTGTGCCTCGCCTATTTCGTTTGTCATGGTCCTCCTTTCCACGGTTCTTCTCTGACGCGGTGTGACGACACCATGCCCTTCCGGCTCTGCCTCTGATGTCAACCAAACAAGAACCAATGGAGGGACGTCAGACCGTGTTTGGTCAGCCCACACCCTCCGTATTGGGTGATAACAATTGGCCAACATCGAACCATAATAAATGATGAAGAACAATGACTTAATTTAATCAAAACAAACCCCTACCATGTAATCGGTGATTGCTTGACGGAGCTGCGGGAAGAAAGAATCATTCCGTTAACGTTGAGAGGATATGACGTCTTCTTTGGAAATGTTCTTCATGGGCGGCGTCTTCCCTTCTTTCCCCAGTTGGAGAGGGAGAAGACGACATCGTTATTCCTCGGTAGAGACATGCGTTCTTCGTTGATATGATATTCTCTCAATCCTTCCAAGGCTCCAACACAAGATTATGCCAACCCTAAAATAATAAAATTACACATCTTATTATATTGTTGGCATAATGAATTCAAAAAGTTTCAAATTCATTACCTTACATCACTTAAGTAAAAGGTGGTGTTGGCTTATTAATTTGAAGGGGAAAATGAAGAGGCTCCAAAAATTTATGGGGGAAATGAAGAGTTCATCCTTTTTAATTGTGGGTTCAAGGAGAGTCAGAGAGGTTGCGTGGGCCCCAACTAATAATCCTCTATAGGAGGTTATGTGGGGGTGGAACCCACCACAACACTACCACAAAAATGGGCAAGGCCAGCACCAGCCTTTATCAGTGCTAACGAATAAGCGCTGATAAAGGGCGGTATGTTTATCAGTGCAAAAAAAGCGCTGATAAACGTACTCCTTTATCATCGCTTTTTGAGCGCTGATATAGGTACCCCCTTGAATAGCTCTTTTTTTAGCATTGTTAAAGAATACCCCTTTATCAGTACATTTTTAGTAGCACTGATAAATGGGGTCTTTATCAGCACTTTTTTTAAAAGCGCTGATAAAGGGTCTGCTTTCAAAAAAAGATTCATTAAAAAAATTATTAATATTTAAATATATAGATATAGTTATATTGATATGAATATGATATATATTTTTTAAATATAATTTTAAATATATTTTAGATAAGTGTAAATATACAGTTACACTTGATATATAAGATATTTACTGAAAATGATGTATAAATAAATTAAAAAAAATAATTAATAATTTGATAATTGTAATGCGGTAATAGTCATTTAATATAGATTTGAAGACTAATAAAATGAAAAAATTAAAACAGATCCAAAATTTGTTGAAAACGCAACTCAAACTCCAATCGGCCACAACTTTTGATCCGGGTGTTCGTTTGAGCTCTACAGCATATCAAATTGAAACCTGCAATGAGATCTAAGTGCTTGTGACTGAGGCAAAGCATGTGTCACATTTTTTAAGGCCATAAAAGGCCTAGAAGGCCTCCAAAATTGAGTTTTTAGTTTGGACACCCTGATGTTTTATAATTTTGTGGATTTTCAGCCTCATTTAAAGGGGTATTATTGGCTTTTTTAGGTGGGGACTGATTTTTTCCAAGGTATTACATTCATATTGATATTATTTTTTTGAAATTTTATCGTTTTTTATAATGAACATCTATTTATAATCAAATATATAACTGTATATACATATTTTTTATATATTTACACATAAAAATTAATTTTTTAAATAAATAATTAATCATATTTACATATAAAATATATTAGCCTTATCTAAATATTAACTAATATCCATTTTATTTAAAATACCAATATATCAATATCTATATGCCTATATATTAATCTAACTATATATGTACCTATATAATGTGTGTCTCTCTATTTGTGTGTGTCTATATATTAACAAACTGATATATATTATATATATATATATATATTCTAACATATGTATATGAATATATATATATATATGTATAATTATACTTATAGAAACACACACACACACAAATATATATATATATATATGTGTGTGTGTGTGTGTGTTGTATATATGTATTTATATATACACACACAAAACAAAACATATTTTATAATTGTATTGAAAACTAATCCTATAAATATATATTATTATACGAATAATTATATGGATAAAAAATATAACTAAATATATATAAATAAATAGATATAACTTAATATTAATATACGAATAAATATATAAATATATAAATATATAAATATAAATAACTATATATATATATTAATACAATTATATAAATATATATTAATACATGAATAAATATAACAATATATATATATATAAATATATGAATATATATATCACTAGTTGGAGAACAAATCAAATTAGAGGAGTGGTAAAGGCCTAGCACGCATGTGGGGAGGTCTTGAGTTCAAAACCTGGTAGAGGCAGGCAGGGCCACGCACATGGGTGAATTGGGAGGGGGGTATAGTGATGTTAAAGGGGTCTACAAAGCGATGATAATACGTGGGGCGTCGTGGTTGGGTCATGTGGGGGAGTGGGTGGGGCGGGGCGCTGAAAAATGGGGGGAAGCGCTGTTAAAATCCCCCTCCGAATTACAGTTTTTTAATTATTTTTTTAAATTTTTTAAATTTTTTTAAATTTTTTATCTTTTATCAGCTCTAAAAAACGTTCTGATAAAAGTGGTCTTTTATCAGTGCTAAAAAAAGCACTGATAAAGGACCCTATTATAAGCACTTTTTTAGTGCTGATAAAAGGACCCTTTTATTAGTTCTTTTTTTAAATCTGATAAAATGGGTCTTTAACAACACTTTTTGGAGCGCTGATAAAGGGGACCCCCCCCCCCCGTTATCTTCGCCAGTATTAAAATTTCTTTTTTAGCGTTGTTAATGACGTGGTTTCCATCCTCGAACTCTAGTGGTCTCCGTCTCCTATCAGCATAGGAATTCTTCCTACTTTGTACAGTCTTCATCTGCTCCTGGATGATCAGCACCTTCTCCATCGTAGCCTACACCATCTTCGGTACCATAAGTGCTGACTCCCCTAGGATAGTCCAGGAGAGAGGTGGTCTACAAGGTTGGTCGTAATGTGCCTCGAAAGGTTTCATCCCGATGGTTGAGTGGTAGCTGTTGTTATACGCAAACTTTACCAAGGGTAAGTGATCCTCCCAGCTGAGACTGAGGTCGAGGACGCATGTACATAGCATGTCCTTGAGATCCTGAATGGTCCTCTCTGTCTGACCATCTGTTTTAGGATGGAAGGTGGTGCTTAAGCGAAGCTGCGTCTTGAAAGCCTCCTGCAACTCCCTCCATAGCCGGAAAGTGGAACGAGCATCTCGATCAGAGATGATCGTCAATGGAACACCATGAATCCGTATGATCTCCTGCACATAGAGGCATCCCATGCTCTCTACTAAAACCTGCTCTCTAATCGGTTGGAAGTGGGCCGACTTGGTGAGTCGGTCTACGATCAACCAGATAGTGTCATCTCCTCTGGATGTACATTTATGTCCCATCAAAAAAGCTGTGGATATCCCATACCACTTCCACTCTGGGACCTCTAAGGGCTGAACGAAGCCTGCTGGAACCTGGTGCTCTGTCTTTATTTGCTGACAAGTAAGGCATCGAGAGGCAAACTCTGCTACTGCCTTCTTCATACCTGGCCACTAGTGCTATCGTCGGAGGTCCTAATACATCATCACCACTCTTAGATGTACCGATAAAGGAGATTTGTGGAACTCCCTCAACACATCCTCTTGAAGTGAAACTGGTACCATGGTACGTCCTTTAAAGTGAAAGACGTGATCCCCACCTTCAGAAAATCAATCAGGTGCATGTCCTAAGGATATCTGAGCACGTCGTGTCTCACAGTTAGCGTCCCCACGCTACACCTCCCGGAATCACTGATGAAGTGGGGGACTGACTATAGGAGACTGAAGGAATGCTTCTCCATCTCTATCTACAAAGGATATTTATAAAGCAGTCAGCTGCTCTGTTGTCTCGCCCAAAAACTGTATACCAGATCTCCAACAGAGTGCATCTGCTATAACATTCCCTTTCCTTAGATTATAGATTATCTCGAAGTCAAATACTCAAAGGAACTCAAGTAAAGGTCGTTGTCTCAGGTTCAGGTCCTCATGAGAGAAGATATACCTTGAGACTCTTGTGATATGAGTATACGGTAAAATGTTCGCCCATAAGATAGTTCCACCACATCATCAAGGAAAATACCACTGCTGCTAACTCTAGGTCATGGGTAGCATAGTTCTTCTCATGCTGTCTCTACTGCCGAGAACCATATCTGATCACTACTCTCTCCTATATCGAGACACATCCGAGTCTGGTCCCTGATATGTCACAATAAACTATGTACCCTATGCCTTCCTCTAGAAACCTCAAGATTGGGGTACTATTCAGCCTCTTCTCGCCTCCTAAATCCTCTGTTGGCATCTCTCCGACCACACAGAGGGTTACCCCTTTTTTGCCAAAGCTTATAGTGGTGCTGCAACTCTGGAAAAGTCTAGCACAAAGGTAAGTCTCGCCGACTCATTAGTGATTGACTGCACCCTCTTATGCATGATTCCATCCTGTGCTTCACGGGTTTTCCTTTTTTTCGACCAAGGAAAACCCCATCCCGAAATTTTAGATAAACCACAACCTTTTTTCCTAATAGAGTCAATCTGTGTATGAACTGTGGTTTCCCAGTCCATACCCAAACTAACGTTGTAAGGCCTTGATGCTTCCACCAAGAGGTTCCAACCGAAACTCTCGCCTCAAGGGTCAGATCACACCTTCGACGTGTTTGTGATTATCGAGTCTCCTCCAAAAGGTATCTCCAGATGTGATGCTCAAGTCAACAGTTTAACCAGAAACTCTACGTCTGGGAAAAGATTCCTAGAAGGAAAGAATGATTAGTACCAATTTCTATTGATATGGTATCTAGTAGTAGACACAGATCATACCACAAATCATTCCTAGAGCCCTCATATCACTCCTTGACTACATGCAACTACTCACTTCCCCTGCCCTCCAGCTCGCTGAGCCTGACGGGGACTACAAGGTGGGTGGTTGTAACATGTCGAAATGTACAACACCTCATGCTGCTCTCCTAGCTCTGCTTCTACGTCTGCTGCCCAGCTGATTCACCTGTCCTTAACACTTCCTCTTCCTGAAACATATCACACACCCAAGTCTAGGGTACTGGCGCTAGTTCGCAGCTTCCCACTGAAAACATTCATTGGTTGTATCCACTCATCCAAATAAAATTTAACCATAATGGTTCTCTCTAGTACCCTATCATATGTATAAATTCATAGAGGAAAAAGTGATGGCTCATATGTCCTTAAACACACCTCGTTCAGAGGTCCGATCTCTAATGCACTGTTCTCATCGTATTCATCGAGTACCAAGAATGGTCGGTTCGCCTCGTTGGATACTCAACTACTGACATGTTGTCCTTCAGAAACAGTATAAGCTCTATAAAACTCTAAGCCACCTCCTCAAGTAAGTCCACAGCCACCAGTGAGTCAGGATACCCTTGGAACCTGAGGGGTATCTAATGAAAAAACAAGCATAAGGCACTAAGCCTACAAGTGTCCTCTACCGGTACTACTAGTTGCAACTACTGATCGACATGCTCTGATATAGATGACACACTACCTGGAGGTACAATCTCTAGTAATGGTCAATTTACCGAGGCATCATCACTATGCGGACCATCCTCACGGTCACTCACTAAAAATGTATAGTAGCTAAGATCACCATCTACACTACTCGTGTCTCAATGAGGAAGAAAACTCTAGTAATCACCTCCAGCCAGCCCTCAACTGCATGGGAATCTGTCTCACCCTGAAACCACATAGGCCTCTGCTGCTGGAACTCGTAAAATGTGCTCAGTCGGCATGCACCATCCGGCAGTGCGGCTGGGGTTATCTACTGCCCTACGGGTGGTGGTGATGCTGGTACACCACCCGATGGTGCCAACATAGAATGAGGTCCCTAAACCAGAGTCTCGTCGCTTGGTGGGTCGTCAACGTGTACTCTCTCGGAAACCATAACTGGCTATCTACATAGCGGAATCCTGATAAGGAACAGGTGCGCCACAGTCAATAAGTTATACCTGGTGAGCTTACTCAATGAGTTCACAATGAAGACTCTTTAAAACACACTTGGAATCATTGTTATCATGCACTGAGTCCAAAATCTGATGTCTGGGTCCTGGTGTATGGATATGCCAGCCGCTGCACCATCACTGGACTCCCCGAACTGAAAACCACACTCAATACTCTTAACACCATTGCTTCATAGTAAGAATGATCAGAGTCCTATGTTCTACGGTAGAACCGACTTCTCTGATACCAATTTTCACAACCCGTCCTCGGGACCCGTGTCGTTACTACCCCAAGCCTTCCTTCCATAGTCCAGGGGCTGGAGACTATCACCAAAGGATAATTCACCATAAAAGGGACGACATTTTCCTTTAAATTTGTAACACACATAGTATGATCGTAAGAAGTTGAAGTAGCAAGTAATAATATAGGAAAGAAAGATGTTTTGAAAGTAAATGGGCCAGTATACAAACCCAAATGAACAACAAGTACTAGTAAAAGTAAAAAGGGAAAACAACTCCTGGATCATCCACCAAGGAATCCTACTGAAAGGGTAGGTACAGATCTCGATCTACTCTTCCCTGAGGTACGTCCAGTCTCATCCATCTCCGAGCAGCCTCCCGTCCTCACCCACAGCCTCGATAACTACTGGATGTCATTTTCACAGAACACAACAAGGTGTGGGAGAAGCCCATTAGGGATGAGTATAACAATACTCAGTAGGGACCCCGAGACCCCCGAAGGTCTCCTAGAATATACTAAGGATAAACCATAATAGAAAGGTACAATCACAAAGTATCAATTATCCCTATGTTATATGCCCATACATATACGTAAGTTACCAATCACAGTCCGACTTCAACACTCAAGCCCAAGCATAACTCATTCCACAAAGGAAGTAAAGTAAATCATCTCGATGATATCAACAGAAAGTCAAGACTCATCTCAAAAAGGTATAAAAAACATGAAGATGGTAGATATTATTAGATGTATCCTCTAAATAATCTCTTATGTCGAACCCACGTAGAATCCTGGAATAATATCAGTGTTGTCGAACCCACGTAGTATCCTGGTGCAGAAGTCGTCACTGTTGAAACCATAGAGGATCCCAGTACAGAAGTCACACTGTCAAACCCACGGAGGATCCCGGTAAAGAATTCATCATTGTTGAACCCACGGAGGATCCTGGTATAATATCATCACTGTCGAACCCACGGAGGATCCCGTCATCTCAGTCACACCCAGTCATAGGGTTCCCACACACAGTACGCTCGATTCCGGGAGGGTTCAGTCCTCGAGCTAAGTGTCAATACATCAACTACCATGAAGTCTCGAGATGATGTATCCTATAGTTCTGTCTCATCATAAAGAACTCAGTGTGATAGATAGTGCGTCAATCGGACGCCTGATCTGAGAGTTATTGGCATTTCCGTTCTAGGTTCCCAGTTGGTTTTAGGCTAAAACCAACCCGAACATACCCCAACTGCATCCAAACATAAAGTGGAGTATGATAAACAATTGTCTTGATCCAATAATTCCATCACCATAGACGGTTCGTCGACCGGACACCCGCACCCCAAGATACTGGCTAAAAGATTTAATGTCCATAGAGGGTCTGGGTCCGGTCCAACACAGTCAGACCGACCAGGCCCTACCCGTTCCGAACTAGGTTCTAACCCAGTACGGGGGTGTGGCTGAACCCGAGTGGTCGACCTGACCTGAGTGGGTAGCCCGAACCAAGGGAGTGGCCCGGCGCGGCCCAAAGGCGCGACCTGGCCCGCGGGGGTCCAGCCCGTGGCAGCCAAGCCGAAGAGTGGCCCAGCCGGCCAATAATGGTAGGGGGTGACCCCCCCCCCCCCCCCGCCCCCACCCTGGCCGCAGTTCCACAATCCCAGCACGGCGCAGTACAACGCGACGATGCCGCACCTCTTTCATCTAACGCGTCCCTCTGGGCCACGGTTCTTCTCCGGCATGGTGCGACGACACTGCACCCTTCTGGCATCGCCTCCGACGTAAACCAAACAAGAACCAATAGGGGAACATTGTGCCATGTTTGTTCAGCCCGCGCCCTCCACATTAGGTGATAACAATTGGTCAATGTCGAACAATAATACACAGTGAGGAACGAGGATTAAATATAATCAAAACAATCCCCTACCTTGTAATCGGTGATCGGTTGACAGAGTCGCGGGAAGGTGGCATCATTTCATTGACGTCGAAAGGAGATGACATCATCATTGCCAATGTTATTCATGGGCGGCGTCTTCCCTTTCACGCCCCGGTTGGAGAGGGGGAATATGGCGTCATCGTTCCTTGGTGGAGACGAGCATTTTTCGTTGAGAGGATATTCTCTCAATCCTTCCAAGGCTCCACCACATGTTTATTCCAACCCCAAAATAATTAAAAAAACATTTTATTATATTGTTGGCATAAAGAATTCAAAATAATTCAAATTCATTAAGTTACATCTCTTAATTAAAAGGTTGTGTTGGCTCATTAATTTGAAGGGGAAAGTGAAGAGGCTCCAAAAATTTATGGGGGAAGTGAAGAGTTCATCCTTTTTAATTGGGGGTTCAAGGGGAGTTAGAGAGGTCTGGTGGGCCCCACCTAATAATCCTCCAAGGGAGGTTATGGTGTGTTGTTCGCCACCTCTAACCACCACTTGGTGTTTTTAACCACCACTAATAAAATAAAGTGAATACTTTATTTTTTTCAATTTAATTAAAAACCTCCAAATATTATCTTCCACTAATGATAAAATGCAACTGCGGTGAAGGTATCACTAAGAAATAACTGATTCATCGTGTTCAATGGTGCCCTCATAAATTCAGTTCCGAGCACTGGTTCAAAAGATATAAAATCCCGAACGTACGTTTACTGAATGTACCCAAACAAAACTTCACAAATTGATTTCGGGTACACCAGGCCTCAGAATCAAGTGCCGTCAGAAACTAAGGAATCATTAAATTCTCATGTATTTAAAAAAAATCTATGTAATTTCCGGGTCTTTACAATATTTTGAAAATTAAAACACAAAATGATTTACCCTTAAAGACCATTAAATCTGTTTTCAGTTACACATAAATCACATGTTCATTGATATATGCTTCTTTAGGTTTGTTTATCTCAAGTTTATTACCATAATTACTTAATTGAATGAATTGATCACAATGGATTATAGTTAAAATTTTATTTTCTGAATTATATCCCATGGTAGTGTCAAACTACGTGTATAGTTATTTTTTTTTTTCATATCAGGTGAAAATTGAGTTAATACCCAAAATTACCTTTTCATGGATATTAACCTTAAGTATATATTTTACCTATCATATATCAATATGTAGTATCTAAATTCTAATATTATTGTTATAAGATTAATAAAATATATAATTTACCAAATAATTATGGTTTCATCATAAACTTCGACATATTCATAGGGTCAATTATAATTCTTTCTAATTCTAATATTAGAAAATAACCAGTCCCACCTATGATACCAATTATATCATGAGAATCATTAAACATATTTTATCCCAGGATATTTCATTATTTTACACTTACAATTCCTTAATGAATAGAATCAAATGATCAAGAGGTCTAATTTTTTGGAATAAATATGGGAATATAAGAACCTTTAACTAATAATACCCATGTTGTACTTTCTTTCATTACCTAGGAAAATGGAAAAATAATAATGGATGATCACAAATTAAGAGTAACGAAAATCATTAAAGATAAAAAATAAATGATCACAAGTGAATATATGATAAATATATGCGTATGAGAATATTAACATGAACATAATGGACAAATTTGTTAACAATGAACACATGGATCATACGTCAATAATCAAAAGATGAGGCATTATAAAAAAGAAACCATTTTCAAAAAAATACACAAAAAACATATGACCACAACAACATGGATAATAATATAATCATTGGTCATGGTACATTCCCTAGACCATCATCACATAGTTTAAGAAGTCCCCTAGTGGATTGGGTTCACTCTCCATTCCCATAAACATAGTGGATAGAGACCCAAAGTTACTCCAAATCATTTTTTAATCCATAAAAGACACTTTGAGGATAAGGTTGGAACCACACATAACCAAAAAACACAATACAGGATGACTCATATTCAAAAATTAAACAGGCCACAGATTCAAAATTTAAAATCCATCAACACCACATGAACCGTCGCGTCCGATATTGATCCCGCAAATCACTCATCCTCCAAGGAAAACCTGCATCGAGGATTGCATGACAAAATCACAGTATCACCGTCATCATCACCCATTGAATCATCACATCGCCGACGTCCACTCCAAACATCACTGCCATATCCATCACTTCCAAAGTCACCACATCACTAGCATAAACACTTCCTTTATTGTCATCGACCATCATCACCGGAGCCAATGATCATATCAAACAATCAGCTGAGAACTCTAAAAACACCTCGAAAAAACCTTCATAATAGAACATAAAAACCCGAACATTCATCGATCGACCATTGGACCTCCTGGAGACTAACAACTGCTCAAAGCACACCTCCCAAAACCTCCTGGAAGACCCACGTACCAGACTGATTGGGAAAGGAGCACTGGACCAGGATGCCAGAGCAGGGTTGAGAAGGAGGCCTTGGCAGGGAACCAAGCCAGAAACTCGAAGGTTGAGAATCATAATGCCATCAAAAAAAGAAGCTGACTCAGGTCAGAGACAATAGAGATCCGACTCAGGAGTGCACCGACCACCGAGCAACATATTCCAAAACCACTATGAAACCATCGATTCAGGTCCAACACAGAGAGGTGCGATGGAATCTGAGGTCAGAGTAGGGTAAGAGTGTCTAGGGGATGTAACAGAGGACCAACTTCGACAGGAACAATAGAAACACCCATGTGAAAAAGGGTGAAGAGTGGGAAGAATACATAATTCAATGGAGAGATATATAATTCTTATCATTCCCCGCACAACATGCTACGAAAATTCATAAGTGTTCACCCTAGAAAAGAATAAATAATTTCATCAATGAAACATTAAACCGAGAAAGAAATGGTTTTTACCATTATTTCCAAAAAAATAAGATCGTAAACCATCCAGAGAAATAGGGATGATAGTTTCAAAAGAACATATCCCTATTTGAAAAAAAAACATAAAATTAATTTTGACATAGATTGATAAACAAAATATAAAAAAGAATTTTTGAAATAGTAAATCATAGGAGATTATTAAATGGTGTCATTTGAAACCATAAGTGTAATTTTATTAAAAGGAAAATAGTACCATGTAAATCAGAGGGTAAATCAAGAAACATAAATCCATTTTATGAAGTTTCTTATGAAATTTAACGGCAAAATAGATGCAAAAAGTGTAAAATAATTTTTTTTAAATACTTTTAATATTTCCATAAAAGAGTATGTTATGGATCATTTTCAAAGTCAATTTTCAAAATGGTGATATGAAATATTTTAAATTAATTTATCTTGAAAATAATCATAAATAATGGTAAATTTTAAATTATGTAAAATATTATCTTGATTGAGGTTATATTTTCAGAAAAACCAATTATTATGAAAAGGAATAAAATCATTTTTTAATATATTTTTTTTGGAATGAAAATTAATTAAAATAATAAAAACACATTTTTAAAAATGATTTTAGTAGAATTATGAATGAAAATGGTGTTGAAATATTCGTTGTATTAAAACATTTACCCCATAAAATTGTATGAAAAAAAATAAAACATTGAAATGTATGATAAACCCATATTAAATGGGATGATATTTATTCTAAACATTGTTCTATTTTTATTCTAACACCTCGATGTTTTGTGATTTATTTTTTTCAAATTAATTAAATCTGTTTGATATTTTTATTTTCAAAAATAACTAAAAATAGAATATTTTATATTATAGAGCTATTTTGACTTATGTGTATTAAAATATATATAATGGTTATCATTCTCTATATATAACATGAATTTTACCTTGTAGTACACCCAACAAAGACTTTCCTTGATGACTTGCACATCACGCATGACCAAGTGATACCGAATAATAATATATTGTGAAAATATCTATAATAAAATATAACCTAATAGTTAAATTATATTTTATGAATATTATTAATCACCATATGTAAATATATGGATTTCACAAAATATAAAATGAATTAATTTTTTAGAAATGAATATACAAACCAAGAGAGTATTTTTATATATAAAACTATTATTATGCTCACAATGTTGAATTAATAACAATAAATTATGATAATTACAATTATAATGTGATATTATTGTAATATATATGTTATATATTCAATAAAATATTTTGGATAATCATACAATAGATTTGATTGACCTAATTAAGAATAACACCAATTTTATGCTTAAAAACTATATTTTCATAAAGGTAGTTTTACCACCATTTAATTTAGAACCAATTTTAAATAAATTTTTTTAGAAATTTTATATATTTAATATGTATAAATAAAATTCATATTTTTATAAAAAAAATAAAAACTATGTTATGATAAATTTTAGTTATTTTTTGCTAAGGTTTCATTTTTTAATGAATAATTAAAAATACTGGATTAGAATTTAACAATGATTGTTCGTATAATTTATATATAAGGGTAAATTATAATTTTAAAATGTATAAATTTTTAATTTGTTATATTTTTTATCAATTAATCCAATTAATATCATTAGAATAAATTTACCACATAAATTAAATATAAAAACATAAAAATATTTTGAAAGTTTTTACTTTAAAAACTAGCATTGTCGACCCAACTGTGGGAAAATATTTATATTAATTTTTTATACATCATTGTTTGGAAATTGTGAAAATGGATTCAATATTTTGAAGAAGCATAAATTATCATTTATAATATGGTAAAATTAAATTTTTTACAAAAACATTAGTGAATTAATTAAAATTAATTAGAACAACTAATGTTAAATTTTGTTTAATTATGGACATAACATAAAAATAAGGCCCAAAATGACTTATACATTTGTTCTAAATCCATTTTATTGAAATATATTGACCCTATACACACTTGGATCGACTGGGAACCATTATTGAACCACTTAAAAGAAAAAAACGTGGGTGGGGTTCATTTCATTTAAAATTTTACATGACAATCCACTCCACCTCCATTATAAAAGGCCTCATTCACATAGAATTCCACACGAATCTATAGAAACTATTTGTTTCAAAAAAATAGGCCAAATTAGCTCCCACAAGTCCCTCCCTTCCACCTCCAATAATCCTTTGGGTATATATCTTTCCAAGGAAAAACGTTGGTGCAAACCAAATGGGGTTACCCGATTAAGAGGCAACACCCTCCACCAAACTCTATTATTTTATTTCCATTATCTACACCCTCAAATATTGTTATTTAATTATAATATAACAAAAATAGTATCCTAAATATACTAATATTTTTTATGTTAGTATTTTGAGATTCACTTACACACACATCCATGTAATGTGCATCGAACGTACTATTTATGTGTGGGTAGACTACCACCTCAGTAAATGATGAATGATCTATTTTCTTTTACCACCTCTAATGGTGGCCATTATGATGGAAAATTTGTTTATATATGTTATATATAATATAATATATTTATTTATGGTTATTTAATTATTTTACGACATACATATTTATAGTATCAATTTTTTTTAATATTATAATTTCATTTGGGGAAGTGTGGACTTGTGCCCCCTCAAAGAGAAATGATTCATTCATACACTACATGGAATGTATTATCGATGGATTTAGTATATATATTTGATATATTAAATTTAATTAACTATATATATATATGAATATATTTGTCTTTTATTACTTTCTGTCAACAAGTCAATTGAATAAAAATAATGTTAATGCGTACGTACGTCTTACCGTCTCCAGGAATGGTGTATTCCATTTGATACTTATGTATCAAAAGAACTATTATAATACATATATAATTGATAGAAAATATATTTATATAAATTTTTACATTCAAGAATCTAGATACAAGTATAAGGACCAATGACATTACAATTAAAACACTTGCTAAAAACAAAATGAATATTATCTGAACTGAAAAATTATCATAGAATGTTTACCAAGTGGGTAAAATAAGGTCATAATTAAACCATATATATGGTATAATATATAGGAATATGGTTCTCTAATAAAAACTATAAGAAGTTTTTATTTATTGTACAGCTGGTTTGAATAAGTACAATAAGAGTTAAGACTTAAGTTAAGGGGGATTTCATCTCACATTTTATTTCATTGAGATACTAACATTGTTCATCAATATATTAATTTTTTTGGTGTATGTAATTTCCATTACTGAAGTCTATGTGTCTTATAATTAAATATATGGGTATCCACATGTCTATTTTGTGATACTTCTTTCACTGGGTTTTTGTTTCAAAAGTAACTGAATCCATAAAATTGTTTTGTCTCAATTTTCATTCTTTGAGACTAATTGTTTACAATAAACCAAAATTATTCATTGAGGTGTATATAATTTCATTTTAAATTCTATATCATGAATTTTAGTATTTTCATGTTATTTTATGTTTTATATAATTTTATTTTCTTGCATGGAGGGTATGATCCCATGCTACCATGTTATAAGAGTTTAATGAAACAATCTCATCATTTTTTGGGGATTGATTATGTTTATAATTCTTTTTAAGAAATATAATAACCAATATCTCATGAAAATTGGTTAATTTTATTATAATATAGTTATTAATAATTTCTTTATATTTTTTCCATTTCTTCCACTCTGTGGTATATAAGATAGTTAAGAATGAGTTTTTATGAAATCTCGACATTACCCTCTCTTCAATCAGAAATCAATGTTCCTTAAAAATGGTTTTATAAAAAGGGGTTCCAGGAATATTTTACAATTATCATTTATTCTTTAAAATATAATCATACAATTTTAGTATTTTACAATTCTTTTCAAATGAATCATATTTTCTCTTTCAAGAAGAGGCATTTTCTAACCTTTTCCATGAAAAATGAATGTTCTTTTTACCTTCTTTGACATGTAAAAATTTATCCATCGTCTATCCTTTGATGATTTCTTTTCATGTTTTATAATTAAATTTTAAAATAATTTCCAATAAAATATATTTTCAGGGGAAATGGATTTAAATTTTTTTTAATGCCTTACGAATATATTGTCAAATTAATTTCTATGAAATGGTTTTCAAATTTTTCTCAAGAATTCATTTTATGTTTTCAACGTTTTATAAATAAAAAAGTATTATTTTATATCTTATGAATATTATTTTACAAATCTTAAGGGATTTTTTTTCAAAAATTATTTCAATCATTCATTATAATTTTAAAGTTATTTTCCATGAAAACCTGTTTTCAAATGGTTTTATGTATCCAAAATAATTTTCAAAGAACAAAAATTATTTTACTCAAGAATTTTTTAATGATATTTTGAAATTATTTTCCATTTAATATGACATCCTTTGATGTTACACATTTTGTTCTAGAAAATTATCTAAAGGTAATATTCATATTCTTTCAATGAATGGGTTATTCTTAATGTCATGGTCTTCATGATACCCATTTCTATTCCATGGGTTATATGTGTATAAATTCCATTTCTCTTCGACAAGTTATATGTTTATAAAATATGGTTCTCTTTCAGGGGTTATGAATTTTATGAAATGATGATGAAACCTATCATTTTCAGTTTGTTATTATATGATTTCATAATAACCATTTCATTTAATGGGTTAGGATAGGATTATTTATGATTTTTTGGAACATGTATGTATGATTTCATTATGAGATGGGTGGGAACTATATCTCGCTCCAATTCATTGTGTAAACATTTTCATCTCATGAGATTGATATGGATAGAATGATAAAGGAACTTGGTTTTGTATTACAAGGCCGAAATGAGAACGGAACTCAATTTAGTAACATAAGGATGGAATGGGAAATGAAGCCGGTTCAATAATATTGGGATCGACCAGGGGTTTACCTCATTTAGTAATACATGGATCGAATAGGGGTTTACACGGTTTAGTAAAGGTCTATGTCTACTAAGACGGTCTTGGAAGTGATACCTTGTCTTCTATGGGAATCATACCATATTCATTTGTGTTTTCTATAATTCCATTTTTTATTACCTTGTTATGATTTCATGGATTCTGTTATTTATTTCCCTATGATTCATTTTTCTGATCATTGATTTGCATATTATGATATTTTAATGTTATGCTCACATTATAATACCCCTATGTGCATGTTTATGCTTACATGTCTCTCTTTTTTACCCTTAATGAGCATCTGAGCTCACCCTTTTTATGTTTCCTTTCCCGGGTTATGATCTAATTTATATTTCAAGGTTGATAGTTTTGATGAACCTAGTGTGAGAAAATATTGCACACATGTGTACTATTGTTTATGTTTCCATGTTTCCAAAGGCACTATACTAATATGTTCTTAGGGAAACTGTTTGTAAAATATTTTATTTATTAAGAAAAAGTGATGTGATATTAATGTATGTCAATACTGGGTTGTTACAATCGGTATTAAAGTGAAGGATTAATTACCATTTTTAAAATAGGATGTGAAATCATTTGTGACATTCCTAGGTATATTTATATGTATATGACTATGGATGTCTCTAAGGATAAGTATAAGGATGAGTCATCATTTATGAAAATTTAACAGTATTTTTGTAAAGGATAGAGTTTGTGGTTTCCATGAAACACATAATTTTATGCATACTACAAGTGAATGTGGATTCGGAAAAGATGTATTTAGAAGTAATAACTACAAAAAGTTGTTTTGTGCCTAAATCGTGGTAATCTGGTACACGATAATAGGTCACGCTGACACCTGGTTTGACACTCCTAGGGGATATGCTTTCGGAATTCACAAAATCTTCCTGAACCATAATAAAATATTTATATATAATTTTTCTTTTAATAACAAAGGGTGTTCCTAAAGTGTCATAAACTAAGGATGTTTTGATGATTTAGACATTCAATATGTAATTATATTCATGACTATGTGCTTTTCATATATGATAAGAAAAGATCACACTATGCTTCTAGTTTTATTCCATTATGGGGACCAGAAGTAATTGGATTAAGGTTGGATTCTATGAGAGATAGTTTGATGAGAATTCAAGTGGGATGATCACTAGAGTGAAGGATTTTTTGATCATGTCAAATCAATTTTCATGCAATGTGATAAAAAATGTGTACCATAACCAACTCTCATACTCACCAAGAAATAGAAAGGATTTTGTTGAGAGTTCAAGTAATAGAGACCATGGATGAATGGATATTTTGTTTCATTTGTGTCAAAAATGTGGAAGGAATCAATTAAATGAATATCATATAAGAATAAGAAGTTTTTTCACTATTTAAAATAAGGAAAAAATATAGGTGACTTTAATGAAAAATAAAGAGTACAGTTAATGATATTGATGATAATATTGGCCTCTATATGTCATAATCAAAGGTTAAGTGTCTTATGTAAGGAATAAATGGTCAGTATTTAACTCAATACCCAAAGAGTGATGCTCATAAAAAGGATTAGAGAGGTTGTGTGATCAATGAATACATTGTTGATGATGAAGAGACTACTAATGAGATGTGAATTGAAAAAGGTATAGTGTAATAGGATGAGGTATACTTGTTAATAGAATAAGGATGAAGTGGAATGATAATTTTTTATGTATTTGGATTGAATAATTATGTTACATTAATGGTGAAATAAATAAGGATTTTCAGTTTTTGTTTTTTACTATGGATTTACAAGAACATGTTTAATGCTTATGATGTAATAGAAAGGTGATTAGTGGAAAGATTATTTGCCTAAAAAATAAATTATTATGGGAATTATTACCCTTAATATGTTCCTTATGTTATGGTAGTGTTTTTGGGATAATGATATGTGGGATATGGAAAAGTAAATTGAACAAAATAGATTACCCTGTATCTAATTATGTATTGGTTAACAAAGTGGTCTATGTCACCATGGATGAAGTTTTAAACTTTTATGATAATAAGAATATATCCAGTATCCTTTGGAATTATAAAAAATGCCAGTTTTCCAAATGTATTTATGGTAATTCAAGTTATTATAATGTTTTAAGAGAATATACGATTAGGGTATTCACATGTTTTCAATGTGACAACCAAGAGCTATTTAGTGACATATGGGGGTTCAATATTATTCCGATTTCATGAATTTCATTATATTGTTTTGTATTTTTATCTTTTAGAAGGGTTTTAAGGTTAAACATTTTTGGAACTTTTATTTTATTGTTTAGAAAAATTCACAAAGAATAATGTGTGATCTCTCCACATAAGGGTTTATTCATATTGGATAACCTTTTAAAACTAATTTGTGGTGATGATATTTAATAAAAAATTGGATTTCATATCATAGATCTCATTACCAGTTAGTACATTTGGGATAATAAATTAATCATCTATTTTATGGAATGAGGTGAATTGGATAAATGAATAAAAAAATGGTTCCATTATCCTTAAATAATGCTAGTATCATTTTTTATGAGAATTCCTCAACATTATGTAAAAATATTTCAAAAAAATATTATCTAATTTTTAAATTTACAATGAATTAGAATGTCCATTAGTTTATAAAATATTTATGTAATTTTTTTGTTAACTTTTCCAACCCTTGTTTTTTATGACACCCCATCAGAACATAATTTTAATATTTCCCTTCCATGTTCATGTTTTCACTTCCCACATATGTTATCCTATTTTGGAATCTAATTATGAGTTACTTTGGATAACCATTATGTTTCCACCATTCCATTTTAAAAGGAAGTATTAGTGTTAATTGTTATGATTTCGGATTCTATAAAAGAAAATATTAAGTATTAAATCTTTAATAACCTTGAAGAATTTTGAGAGTGGAATTTATTTTAAGGGGGTATAATGTAACACCCCTAGATTTTGTGAATTATTTTTTTCGAATTAATTTTATGTTTTTGATGTTTTTCATTTCACACAACACTAAAAATACTCTTTTTATATTAAATTACTATGGTTGGCCTTTGTGTATCACACATAATATAATGGATATCTTTCTCTACATGGAAAACTATGGTTAACTTGCGTTATAAATGTTAAAGGCTTTCTTCGGTTATTTCATATCAGACAAGAAAATGTGTAACAAAACAATAATATATTATTAAAAAATAAATAATAATATATAATCCTACTGTTAAATTGAATTTTATTAATATTATTATCTAAATTATTAAAATATATGGTTCTCAAGAAATAAAAAGTGAATTAATTATTTAGAAATAAATATAAGAAACAAGGGTGTATTTTTATAGAAAATTAATATTATACTCACAATTTTGTTTTAATCATAATTAATTAAAATAATTCAAATTAATTTGTGATATTATTTAAATATGTAAGTTATATATTTAATAAATTATATCTGATAATAATCCAAAGATTTTATAGACATAATATAAGAACAAAACAAATTTTATACTCAAAAAACTATATTTTTTTTAATGTTAGTTTTACTGCCCTTTAATTGAGACCCCATTTTAAATCCAAATTTTAGAACATTTATATATTTAATATTTCAAAATAATCTTCATATTATTAATAGAAATATAAAAAGTAGTTTAAAATAATTTTTTTGTAAATTTCCATTATGGGTTCATTTTTAAAAGAATAGTTAAAAATAATTGATTTTAATTCAAAACTAATTTTTCATCAAATTTATTTGAAAGGATAGATTTCATTTTAAATTAGATTAAAAGTTTAATTCTATATTTTTTGTGTAAATTAATATAATTTAGGTCATTATAATCAATTTCACATTGAAATTGAATATAAAAACATAGACAAGTTTTCAATGTTTTTAATTTAAAACCCTATATAGTCAACCAAACTACGAGATAATGTTTAAATTAATTTCATCCACTTATATGTATGGAATTTCAAAAAATGGATTACTTATTTTTAATCAGAAAAATTTATAATTTAGAATATGATAAAAACATTCCTACCAAAAATACTAGTGAAGTAATTAAAATTAATTACATTGATTAAGGTTAAATTAATCTTAATAATGGACTAAACTATAAACTTAAGGCCCAAAAAGATGTATACAGTTTTTAAAAAACTATTTTCTGTCCATATTTTGACCCAATACTCAATTGTATCTACTTATTAAATTATTTAACTACATTTAATAAATAAATTTCGGTGGCATTCCATTTATTTAAAATATTATAGGAGATTCCACTCCTCCTCCATTTAAAAGGCCACTATGACTTCCTCATATTCAAACCTCTAAAGACAATTTAGATAGACCAAAAATATATCCAAGTATCCCCAAAAATCTCTCCCTTCCAAATTTAATCTTACCTTTTACATAAATCTCTCTAAGTCAACCCTTTTTGTGAAAACCAAAAGGAGTTGCCTGATTAAGAGGTTACACCATCCGTTAATCTTCTTTCATTTGTTTCCATTATACACTCCTAGAAATAATCTTATTAAAGAATAATATAACCTAAATTGTATCGCAAATAAACTAGATTTTTTTTATGTTAATATTTTTTCCTTCAGACACACTCACATCCATCTATTGTGTAACGAAAAAACTTCTTATATGTCGGTGGACAACCGCCTCACTGATCAATGATTGTTCAATTTTTCTATAACTACTTTCATGGTCAACATTATAATGAAATATCTATTTATGTATAGTATAAACGATATTTTTCATGTCATTAATCTTCTGTAATTAATTTAAAACACAGATAACTACATTATCCATTTTGTGTTAAAACGAAAATTTTGTTTGAGGAAGTGCTAAAAACAACACCTTTAAAGTGGTGTGATTCATTCATTCACCACAAGGAATATATTATGAATGGATGTAAGAAATATATATTATATATATGATATGACAAATATACTTTAATAATTATATATATACCTATGTATAAAAATATATTGGTCTTTTACATACTTACTTTCCACATGGTAATTAAAGGGAAATAACATCCATGCATACATATGACTTACAATCTCCATGAATGATGTATTCAATTAGATACATCTATATTATAAAGATTATTATAATACACCTAGACTAGATATAAATTATATTTTTATACTAGTTTACATTAAATAATCGTGATATATGTATAAGGACCATTGATATAATAAATTAAGACACATGCAAAAAAATGAATATAAACTGATGTGAAACATTAACATTGTTTGGATTAAAGTGGGTAATTTAAAGTCATAATCAAAGAATATATTGAATAAGATATAATAATATGGTTCTATGAACTGTTTAAAATAAATTTATATTTATTATATAGGTTGTTTGAACAAGTACACTCAGAGTTAAAACTCAAGGTAAGAGAGATCACCTCACTTTTTATTTCCGTAAAATTCATGCTATGTTCGCCACTATTTCCTTATGTGAGGTTTATATACTGACCATAATTGTATTATACTTGTATTATACTTATAAGGGATCGCCTCACTTTGAGACTCATGTTTTTTTATGAAACAAATTATATTTTTAGGTATATATATATATATATATTCATTTTACATGTTATATCATGAATTTACTTATTTTAATGATATTTTATGTTTTAATTAATCACTTTTTCTTACATGGAGAGTCTGATTCTTTGTTACCTTGTTATAAATGTTTATTGAAATAATATCACCCTATTTTGAGATTGTTTATGTTTTTTATTACATGGATGAAATCTTATGACCCATATCCAAATAAAATTCATTAATTTTATTATTAACATTTAGTTATTTATTTATTCATATATTAGTACCATTTATTCCACTATTTAGTACATAATATAATTAAGAAGGTGTTTTTAAGAAAGGCTAACTTTACCCACTCTTCATTCAGAAATCTATTTTCCTTCAAAACCATGTTTTCAAAAAATGGGTTCCAAGAATATTGCCCAATTTCCCTTAAATATTTAAAACAAAATTTTACCATTTTTTATATTACCATTTTTTGAAATGAATCTTCTTGTTTCTTTCCAAACAATGCATTTTTTATCGTTTACCATTCAAAAGGAACGTTCTTTTTACCTTGTACGACATGTATGGATTTATCCACCATCATTCAGTTGAAGATTTATTTTCATGTTTTAAAAAATTATTTTTAAATGAATGTTTTTAAAATATATTTTCATTGAAATTTATTTTCAGTTTTTTTCCTTATTTATATGTTTTAAATGAAATTTAAATGAAATGGTTTTCAAAACATTTTCAATTTAATATTATAAATCTAAAAATGTTTTCGATGGAATTGTTTTTTTGAAGATTATATTATATGTTTTCAAAGAAAAAGGACTTAAAAGATCATTTCAATTATTATTTATAATTTATTATTGTGTTTTCTAAGAAAATTATTTTTTAAATGGTTTTATGTATTAAAAATAACTTTTCAAAGAATAAAAGATATTTTCCTCAAGAAAAGTTTTTGATTTAAATTTAAAAATTATTTTCCATATCAGATGATATCTGTTGATGTTAATCATGAACTTCTAGGAAATTATCTAATGGATCCATTTATATTATTTATACTATGGTTTTATGGTTAAAGTAATGGTATTCATGAACCCCGTTTCTATTTTATGGGTTATATGTTTATGTAATCTATTTCTTTGACATGAGTTATATGTTTATGAAATCCATTTCACTATCATGGGTTATGATTTTGATAAAATTGTTATGAAATTTTTCTTCCATATGTTATGATATGATTACATAATATCCATTTAATTTCATGGGTTATGATTGTGATATTTTTGTGATTTTTTGTCACATGAATTGTTGATTTCATTATGAAATGGTTGGGTCCTATATCTCCCTCCAATTCATTTAGTAATGATTTATATCTCATGATATATATATATACGGATAAAATTAAAAAGGAGCTCAGTTTAAAATTATATGTATGGATAGATGAAGGAACTTAATTTAGCATTATAGGGATGTAATGGGAAACGATCTCGTCTCATTAAGAAAAGGGATGGAATGGGGGTTTACTTGGTTTAGTAATACATGGATGGAAGGGGGACCGGACCCAGACCCCCCTCTTCGGACCGCTTTCGGTTTTTCACCCATAACATGAGCTACAGACCTCCGATCGATGCACCGTTAGTTGCATTTGATTACTTGGATCTAGATGGTATTTTTTTATATAGAACTTAATGTTTTGGAGAATTTTGTGTATGCACGGGTTGGTTCGATCCGTAACCAACCAGGCCCTCGGAACCGAAAAACTTATAACTTAAGGACCAGATGTCCGAATGGCGTGCCGTGAACTACGTTGGATTCCATTTTATGAGAAGGTTATTTTGGAATAATATAATTGAGGTTCAGACATAGTTGGAGTATTTTCAGGTTGGTTTGAGCCTAAAAACCAACCTGGCCCCTGGAACGGAAATGCCAATAACTCTTAGACCGGGTCTCCGATTGACGCACCATCTGTCGCATTAGGTTTCTTATGATGAGATGGGACTTTTGGATACATAAACTGATGACTTCGTGATAGTTGATGTATTGACCATTTTTGCTCGAGGAGCAGACCCTACTAGATTTGAGGGGGCTGTGTGTGAGAACCCTATGACTGGATCTGATTGAGATGACCGGATCCTCCGTGGGTTCGACAACGACTACTGTACCAGGATCCTCCCTGGGTTCGAAAGTGAAGACTTCAATACAGGGATCCTCTGTGGGTTTGACAGTGGTGACTTCTGTACCAGGATCCTACGTGGGTTCGAAAGTGACCACCTTTGTACCAGGATCCTCTGTGGGTTCAACAGCAGTGACTACTATACTAGGATCCTACGTGGGTTCGACAGTGACGACTTCTATACCGGGATCCTCCGTGGGTTCGACAGCAGTGACTACTGTACCAGGATCCTACGTGGGTTTGACAGTGATGAATCCTATACTGGGATCCTCCGTGTGTTCAAAAGCAATGACTTCTTTACCAGGATCCTATGTGGGTTTGACAGTGACGACTTCTATGCCAGGATCCTACGTGGGTTCAACAGTACTGATATTGTTTCAGGATCCTATGTGGGTTCGACAGAGGAGATGAATCCGAGTCTACATCTAATCATCTCTACCCCTCATCATGAGTTGTATACCTGTGTGAGCTTAGTCATGTCTTTCAACCATTATCAACGTAGTGATTGACTTACTTCCTTTGTGTAATGGTTTGTGCTTGGGCTCGAGGGTGGGATCCAGACAGTGGTCAGAAACTTAGGTATATGTATGGTCATATACCTAATTTGGGTTGTTTGATACTTCGTGTTTGTATCTTTCTACTTTTGTTTATACTTAGTGGATATTTTGAGACTTCACGGGTCTTGGGGTCCCTACTGGGTATCGTTATACTCACACATGCATAGGCTATGCCCACCCCTCGTTGTGTTGGATGCAGACGATGGACATCATTGACAGAGGTTGAGAGTGAGCCAGGACCAGACTGTACCCGGAGGAGGACCACACGATGAGACGGTACACAGAGCGGACCGATAGAAGTAGATTGCTACGTTCGACATCCGTACCTACACTTCAGATAGGATACTTGGCGGACCTTCCAGGAGCTGCCCTTTTTAGATGTTGTTCCTTTTTCAGTCGTACTTACTTTTGGTTGTAACAGTACTTTACTATTGGGCTTGTATTTCCAGTCTCTTTACTTTCAGCACTACTTTTTGTATATAGTATTTACTTAGTGTTTACTTCTTGTTGCGTACTCTGTTGTGTTTGTTTACATTCATAATGGCAATGCATTCCTAGCTTAGGGATTTATGCCTTTGGTGTTAGTCGCCATCTTCTGGCCTATGGAAGGTGGGCTAGGGGTAGTCACAGTATGGGCCCCGAGGACGGGTCATGACAAATTTGTATCAGAGGAGTCGATTCTACCATAGAAATTAGTACTCTGATCTTTCTTTTTTTTGAATCAATACTGTTAAGAGTATTGTGTGTTGTTTTCAGTCTAGGGAGTCCAGTGTCGGTGTGGCGGCTGATATATCCATGCACCAGGACCCTGACCTCAGAATTTTGACTCAGTTCACAAAAACACTGATTGCATGTGTTTTTTTTTTGAAACTATTTCTTTGGTATTACATAGTGTCAGCTCACAAGGTATACTGTTTTAACCATGGAGCACCTATTTCTTTTCAGGATGGTCCCATGAAGGCAGCCAACTAGGGTTCCGAGTGACGTACAAGATGGTATCCCACTAAGTAACGAGGTTTCAGTGCAGGGCCTAATCACAGCGGAGGCACCAGTGGTACCACTACCCGTTGGGACACAGATACCACCAGACCCAGCAGTAGATAGTGCACACCGCCTGATTGAATTGCACGAGTTCTAGTGACAAAGGCCGGCAAGGTTCCGGGGAGAGACGTACCCACATGAAGCTAAGTATTGGTTGGAGGCTGTTTTGAGAGTTTTCATATTGGTAGGGACACCAGCCAACCTCATGGTGATCCTTTCCGTCAGTCTCTTGTAGGCAATAGTAGGCAGATGGTGGAGCCTAATGCTCCGGGTGAATGAGGAGGTATCAATACTCTAGACAGACTTTGAGAGCCTGTTCCGGGTAGAGTTTGTACCAGCCACCCTTCGTGCGGTGCAGATTCATGAGTAACGTCATCTAAATTAGGGTAGAATGATAGCAGCTCAGTACTCAGAGAGGTTCACTGACCTCTCATGCTACTCTTCAGATATGGTACTGGACCCATTTTTTAGGGCCCGGAGCTTTGAGAAGGGAATCAGGAATGATATCAGGGCTTCAATGATCTCCCTCAATATTCTGACGTAGGCATGGGTACTAGAAAAGCCCTTCTAGTATAGAGCTTTCTCGCTGGGTAGTCTCTAGTAGGGAGACCCACCACAGGGAGACACGTAGAAGAGTCTTCTACAACCGACAGTAGACAGATGGCGCAGGGGTCCAAGAGGACCAGAACCACAGGTGGTCGACTACAAAGCTTAGGTTCGGTTGTGTGGGGAACACAAAACTGTGCTATCCATATGAGGAGGAGGCAGTTCTATGCATGTAGTGAGCAGGGTCACATGGCTCGAGAGTTCTTGACCCGCCCAGCAGATGAGCAGCAGGCAGTAGAGGGACCTCCCAGGCAGAGGCATAAGTTCAACTATGGCGGTCTTCCTGTAGCAGGTGGACATGGAATAAAATCTGATCGAGCAGTAGGTAGTGGACAACGTTTCGTGGCCCTACCACCACCACCAACAGGAGGTCCACCCCAACCACATGGCATAGGTTGACATGGGAGAGCTCCTCTTTAGGCAGCTGAGGCCTATGATGATAGTGCTCCGGGAGCAGGTGGACAGGAGTGGGACTAGTTCTAGGCATAGATTCATTTGATCATGAAGCCTCTATCTTCTTTGATGTCATTCGTTTTGGTTGATTTGTGTCTTTTTACTTTGAGCTGCTGTAATAAGAGACACTTGTCCTTGTGATATTTGTTTTCCGGCCTTTTATGTGGTTAATTCAATGAGATTCCAGATAAAACTATTGACTTGACCCTCACATTTGAGATTCCTACTGGAAGATACCCAGTGACAACACACTGATTCTGATAGTGTGACTCAGCCCAAGTAGGCGAAAGTAACAGTTGAATCTCTTGCTAGTAGCGTAGAGGCCTTACGACGTAGTTCATGGCATGAATTAGTACTGTTCATGTCAGGATAGACCGTATTAGGAAATGGGTGTGGTTCCTCTAGAGGATGATACTAGTTTTCTCTTTTTAAGCAAAGGATAAATCTTATCATCTCTTGTAAGATGTAGGCAAATAAGGATGTAGACGTTTCATTTTAAATTGGCTAGTCTCAACCATAGTTCATTGGGCGAATTCATTGCAGTCTACTCTGACCACCAGAGTCTCAGGTATATCTTCTCGCAGAAGGACCTGAACTTGAGAGAATGACAATAGCATGAATTCTTCTAGGACTATGAATTCGAGATAGTCTATACTCATGGTATGGGGAAACATTGAATAAAATTCTCTCAACATGAGATCGGGCAATCAGCTTCTAGGAGAGGCGACGGAGCAGCTGGCCATATTGCAGACGCGAAAAGGCAAGTGAAGCTAGAGCATCTGGTACTATCAGGCTTGGTACAACCCTTAGAGGTCCCAGAGTGGAAGTGGGATGGGATATCCATGGTTTCCATAATGGGCTTCCACTTACATCAAGAGGACACGAATCTATCTGGGTGATTGTCGACTGAAATACCAAGTCGGCCTACTTTCTACTGACCAAAGATTGTATGAGCTACTAAGGAGGAGGTATAGGTCATTCAAGAGATGGAGACCTCTAGAATTCGAGGTTGGCGACCACGTCTCTTTAAGAGTCTCACCTTGATGAGGTCTACAGAGATTTAGCTGAGGCGACAAGTTATCTCTGTGATTTTTCGGACCATTCCAGCTCCTCAGCAGAGTAGGCGAGGTGGCTTACTGCCTAGCCCTTCCACCTCAGTTGCACCTGGTGCACGACGTCTTCCACGTATCCTAGCTGAGGAGATACGTGCATGAACCATCGCACATCATTGACCATGGGGAGCTAGAAATCAATGATGGGGAAACAATCAAGGAGGTCTCGGTGGAGATCGAGGAACGACTGGAGTGGGTCCTACATGGATGGTCGATTCCTTTGGTGCGCATTCTCTAGCAGCACGGTAACCTCTAGGAGGGCACATGGGAGTGGGAGGCTTAGATTCATGCTCTGTTCCCTCATTTGTTTCCCTAGTGTGTGTTGTAGCTTTACAGGGATGTAAAGACCTAAGGTGGGGGTAATGTAAAGGCCTGGAAATTTCAAGTAAATCTTTTTCTTGATTTCTTTGTAATTTTACGAGTCCACAGTTTCTGAGGGAACCTGATTCCATGGACCGATGTGCCTGAAATCATTTTATGAAGTTTTGTTCAGGTACATTCAGTAAAGGTACATGCGGGTTTTTATATCTTTTGAAAAGTTGCTCGGAATTGAAATCAGAGGACACTGATGAACTCACAGCGCCGTTATTCACTTAAGGAGAACTTTACAACAATTGCGTTTTATAAAGGATAGAAGTTATATTTTGGGGATTCTTTATAAATTTAATAAAAAATTATTTTTTACATATTTTTTTTGAAAAGGGTGGTTACTTTCTCCAAAGAGGAGTTGGAGGTGGGGCCCACACCCCACATAACCACCCATGAGAGGATAATTTTGTGGTGGGGACCAAACGAACCCAAACTCATCAACTCCCCAAAAAACCCCCTTACACTCTTAAGCTTACATCTCCCCTATTTTAATTTTGAACTCTCCACCTCCCACTCTCTCTCATTAATATGCCAGAACCATTAATTAATTAATTGAATTCCAAAATTAATTAATTTAATTTAGTGTTTAAATTTTGAAAACATTATGCCAATGTTAGATAAGTGAAGCCTTTATTTTATTTTGGGTTGGCATAATTGTTGGAGAGCCTTGGATTATTAGAGAGGAGGTGTTATTCCCACGAAGAACACAAAGAACATCATCAAAGTACTTCCTCCGCGTCAAGGGAGAAGGCACCGCCGGCAAGGAAGATCGCCAACGACATTGACTCTTCCTCCGACGTTGATGGAACGACACCATTTTTCGCGACGCTGTTTTTTGCAACTACGAAGAACGAACCATGAATCGAGTTAGTTGGAAATATGGATTATTTTTTTATTCTTACGTGTGTAAATTACCCTCGTACCTTGGTGTTTGATTTTGGTTGAAGGTGATAAAGTTGTTATCAACTAACGCGGAGGGCGCGGGCTGAACAAACACAGTCTGGCATGCCTCCGTTGAACCATGTTTATTTTGGTGATGGAGCTGGAGCCAGAAGGGCGGGGTGTCGACACACCGCGCCGAAGGAAAGAGGCTACGACCATGAGGTGTAGGAAACCAGAGGCCACAGCCAGGCCGAGCTGCGGCGGTGGAGGACCGGTGCCATCACGCCGACCGCGTGGGGGGAAACCACGGCTCGCAAGCACGAGCTGGTCCACCGAAGAAGGACCGACTGACTAAAGCCATCCAGGTTGAAGCAGACATTCCCGGAATTGAGCGTTTTGTGTGCGAGAACCCTATGGATGGTTGTGACTAAGATGACTAGATCTTCTGTTGGTTCGACAACGACGATATTGTACCAGGATCCTCTGTGGGTTCTACATCGATTATTTCTATACTAGGATCCTCCGTGGGTTCAACATCGGTGATATATGTACCTAGATCCTACATGGGTTTGACAGTGACGACTTCTATGCCCGGATCCTACGTGGGTTTGATAGTGCTAATATTGTTCCAGGATCCTACGTGGGTTTGACAAAGGAGATGAATCAGAGGCTACATCTAATCATCTCTGCCCTTGTTCGTGAGTTATATACCTGTGTGATCTGAGTCATGTATTTCAACCATTATCGACATGGTGATTGACTTACTTCATTTGTGAAATGGTTTGTGCTTGGGCTCGAGAGTTAAGGACAGAAAGTGATTTATAACTTATGTTTAAGTATGGGAATATACCTAAGAAGGGTTGGATGATACTTCGTCTTTGTATCTTTCTGATTTTGTTTATCCTTAGTGGATATTGTGAGACCTCACGGGTCTTAGGGTCCCTACTGAGTATCATTATATTCACCCCTGCCCGAGCTATGCCCACACATCGTTGTGTTGGATGCAGATGATGGAAAACGTTTATAGATGCCGAGAGCGAGCCAGGACCAGACGTTAACCAGAGGTGGACCACATGGTGAGATGGTAAACGGAGCGGACCGATAGACGTAGAGTGCTGAGGTGGACATCTATACCTACCCTTTAGGTAGGATACTCGGCGGACATTCCAGGAGCTTCCCTTTTTGGTTATTTTTCATTTTTCACTTGTACTTCCTTTCCGTTTTACCTGTACATTACTATTGGGATTGTATTTCCGGCCCTTTACTTTCAGCACTACTTTTTGTATATAGTATTCACTTAGTGTTTACTTCTCGTTGCATACTCTGTTGTGTTTGTTTACTTTCATAAAGGAAATGTCATCCTAGCTTTGGAATGTATGCCTTTGGTGTTAGTCTCCAGCCCCTAGCCTATGGAAGGTGGCCTTGGGGTAGTCACAGCATGGGCCCCGAGGATGGGTTGTGACAGAAACAATGTTATCCTAACCACCCCAAGAAAATAATACCATCAAACACTATACTCGTAGGGTATACAATGGTATAATAATGAGTTGCTAATCCAATCCTTAGTTGTTTTCATTTATATATTTTATTTTTAATGAAAAAATTATTATATTTATCCATTTAATTATTAAATTATTTATATGATTATATAATGTGTTTTATAGAAATTTTTTTTTGATACAAATAAATAAAATTTTCAATTTACAGAATCATTAAGTTTCTATTAGAATAATTATTATTGTAAATTAACTAGTATTTAAATAAATTTTTCTCTAATTAAATATTTTAATAAAAACTATTCATTTATATATAAGTTATAATATAACGTATGAAATCCAATACAATTTTTAAGGGTCATTAATTTTTTACCAATGTAAAATAATTATTTTATAGTAAATATGGTAATTATTTAAAAGTGTACATTACCATTTTAAAAAAATATAATCATGATGTAAATAATATTTTTGAAATAATTATGTTGAAATTATCTAATGGTGAATTTTTTATAAATTTTTGGAGATATTGCAATTTTTCAGTAATAATTTAACAAGGTATAAAGATATGTTTTGTATTATGACATAATTTTCTTAAAAATGTAATATAATAAATAACATTACTATAATACATTGATAATATAGATTTAGACATTAAAATATATTATTTATTTGAAGTTATTTGATTAATATTACCGACAAATATGCAATCCTCAAAAATTTATATCATTTTCATGGTTTAATTTTTATTTACGAACTAGAAATACATCCACATAATCAATGGTAATAATTTATGGAGTTCATTTAATAGTTTAATAAAATATTTTAATTTACTCCTCTTCAGAAGTAACTATGGGTAAACATCATGGTATGTTTATTGTGTTTTATTATTTTATTTTATAGAGTCCAGAACATAAATTTAAAAATGAATAGGCAAATATGCTCTATTTTTAAATAATAATCAACACAAGCACCAATTATTCTTTACTGAATACCCTTTTAGCATGACGTTGCTCTCCATATTTCGCTAAAACATCAATCTAAATGTGATTCCATTCAATTAAGAAGCTTCTTCAAAACTTTTAAATGCTATCACTCAAGTAGTGTATTCTAATCATCTTCTTTTTTTTTCATGTAATTTTATTCATGTTAGGCCTTTTAATTTGTAGTTTTTACTTTTGAGGTTCTTTTTCACATAAATTTACTTCCCATATTATACACATTTATTTATAGAAACCCTTTATCTCTCAATAAATCATTTCATGAACCTTCATATACACCCGATGTCCCTCATAAATTATCCCACAATATTCTATAGCCATCTTTTTTTTGGAATACCCTTCCCAGTTTCCATTAAATATTATTCTCTGAGATCTAAATTTACAAAATTTATTTTGCAAATAATTATTTATAACAAATACATCCAAAACCTTTCATTTAAATTCTTAAAATGCATTGGTATATATTATGATTTGATGTGGAACACAAATGACTGTATATAATATGAATGTGACAATTGGAACAAAATTTTATAGCCTTGAAATGCTTTCAATAATGTTTTTATCTCATGAGATACCATGTATGTGGCATGTTCTATTATCCTAATAACATTATGTTACAATGTCTTAGTGGTTATCCTTTACTAATTCCTATGATTTCATCTATTATATCATTTCCACATTCCTATTTTACATTAATGTTATCACATTATATACTCATTCAATGTACATGTTTATGATTCATACCCTTTTATGATACCATGATTTCCCTCTTGACTCAAATCCGTTAATTTTATCGTGTTATGATCAGATTATTCTCTTATATGACTTTATAACTATCCCCTTTCTTATGTACATCCCTTGGTTATCCTATGATGTATTTGAAAATCAATGAAATATAAAAGAATTTTATGGAGTGTTTAAATAATGTTGATGTTACCATGTTTCATGTTATTTTTCAATATATCTAATTATCTAAATAAATTAGGCCTCGTGAGACTTTGCGATTGCATTAGGTGTACGTTATATAATTATTCATGAAATTACATTTATTAAATATAAGGATTGTATAAATTTCTATTAGATAATGGCGTAGTTATTTTTAAGGATTATGAATAGAAAACATTATGGAAAATAATAGTGATAAGAGTGGACGTTGTAAAACATTCAATTTTTTTAATAAACTATATATTTCTTGGTTTTATGAGAAAATGAATCCCTTTCTGGATAATGGAAAGTGGATGTGATAATGGAAGAGTTTTTCCAAGGGTTAATAAACTCGATAAGAGAACATTGTTTATTAACTTGTTCATTTTTAAGTACATGAAAAAGATTCTAAAGACTACACACCTGGTTATACACTATCAGGGGACAATATTTAGTTAATCATATGCACTTTACAAACCATTAGTAAGGGAATAAAATTAACAATTAATATTAATTTTTGAAAATAGGACATGGATAACATTGATTAAAACCTATAAATTCTTAAGTTAATAAATACATATCATTTATTGGTAATCCTTTTTTTATTCATTATTTTAATTTTATATGTTTAATATTTTTACATTTCTCTTCCCAATGTCAAATTTGGATGAGTTAAATGAGTAGAACTAGAATAAAATGGTGAATTAAAGGACTATAATCCATTGTTATATTCATTTTTTATTATAACACATTCTCAACAGATCTATTCAAACACCACATTAAAAATGGATGATGAGTTATTTATGAAAATGATAAATGGGTCTATTTTTACATCATATGAATACAACTTATCGGCTATCAATATTTTACCATTGAGTTTCCCTAAAATGAATAAGATAATTTATCTTGAAAAATTCGATGATATTGTAGGTATATATTATTTCTCATTGTATTTATACAACATAAATTAACAAGAGAAGAAAATCACCATCTATATCATGAATTTCCCTCCAATTTAAAAAAAGACTAAGGAGAAGAATTTATCATCTTTGGAGTCTTTATCTAATGCATGAAAATTATGACCATAAAATCATTAATATATATCTACAATCATTTATACTAATAAAATTATCATCCTTAGTGAAATTAACTTTGTAAGTGAATATAATATTGTGTTTCCTAAAAAATATTCTTATCTTCCTCTAACCTGGATTGATTACTTTCTCTATTAGCTATGTGGATACAGATATGTTTTTATGGTGGGATTTCTACCAAGATATTAACATGTGAATGTGAATAAGGTGTATATACCAAAGATATATATTTATTCATGTTATGGGTTATACAAATTCAAAGTGATTTTATTTTGAGTCTATAATTCACTAAATTTATTCATTGATGTAATGAAGATATTGCTTTTGAATTTCCTCAACAAATAGGGGGAAGAATTTATTGGTGATATTATTATCTTAACAAAAAGTAAGAGGGACATTAATAGAATTTGAATTTTTTTTATTAAAGACCTTGATGATGGAAATTATAAATCTTCTGTATTTCATTTTTGAGTTTTAGATAGAAATGGTAACATTCTATGGGAGAGTTATCACATTGAAAGGGATATATAAATGTCCTTAAATGATAAATAGAATTGAAGGATGAATCAACCCAATATTTGGGATTTAGATCCATATTTTTTTTGTTTTAGATGTGTAAATTCACCAATTCTTAAAACAATAATTATTATTTTTCATTCCACAAAAAATATAAATTAAAAGGGAGTAATGTTTTTATACAACGACGTATTAAAAGTTATATTTTAAGCGTTAAATTAGAGGATAATGACTAAACCTTCTATCACATTATCCACCAGTTTGGTATGATTTCTTTTCTATAGGGTTGATTCCAAAATGGGCTTGGGTTGTCTTCTCCTTAAAAAGAAAAAATTATATCGAATACCTCCTGCCAATTAATTATCCATGAGAAAAACTACACAAAAAAATGATCTAAAATTGGTTGTAGTGATCTTCTAAATGAAGATTTGATAATATTATCTATAAATGGAAAAAAAGATATATATATATATATGGATCATAAAATCCTAATGTATATATTCATAGAAAAAGAGAACAATATGTGCTAATAAGGGTTGTTATATCTAATTAAGGATTATTACTATTCAATCCATTACCACTCTATGAAGGTGAAAAAATATGTACATTATCTATGTGGAAGGGATCCTATAATCATATCGATGATGATTATTGAAATGGATCCAATCTACAGTGAAATATAAAGGAAGGAAATGTGATTCAAAAAATAAGAATCTTATAACTTTTCTCAAGTAATGTATTAACCATAATTTATTACTAGGATCAAAGTGTCCTAAGAAGATTTTGATAAGCTACTGAAGAAGAAAGTGAATTCTCTGGAGGTCAAATTTTCCAAAATATGGTGTTATGTGGTTTATATAATGGATATATTTCCCATAAAAACCATAAATAAAAAGGGAACTTAAAGATGATGTATATTTCTCATCCTTTTATATTCATCAAGAAAAACTAAGATGTATAAAGGTCTAAATAAAACAAATCTAGGGTAACATGATATGTTAGATTTAAAATTTTTATATTAATGCTTACGTGGCCAACAAGAAAATACACAATGTTAGAATTTTTAGGGAATGATGCGAACATTTACTATACTACAATAGACATGAGAAAAAATTCCATGGATTTCATAATATGATACTTGAGGATATGTAATGATAAAAATTAAATTTTGGTGGCAGTCGATCACCTTACAAGTTCAACACATTTCATCACTACTCTATATGATTTATAACATTTAAAACTCTCAATGATATATATAATAGAAGTGGTAAGATGACATGGAGTACCGGTCTGCATTTTATTTGATTGGGATTTTGAGGATTACCTAAGGGTTTTCCAGAATCCTTTAGGAATCATTGGATACAGAGCTGAGTTTCAGTACTATATATCAAACTCAAATGGATTAAACGTATGATAAAACCATCCAAATTATATATGATTTTCTGAGATCATGTGTAAAGGATATATAATAATGTTTGGATGAAAATATTTCTCTAGTGGAGTTATCACATAAACCATTTTCACATTATAGGGTTCATATAGAACATTATGAGGATCAATATTGTAATATGTTTTGGACTCCCACATGATGGGATAAATTTAGATAAAATAATGTAATGGGAAAATATATTATCTAATAGATGATATATAAGGTTAAAATTATTTTGAATTATATTGAGTAAATTAAAATTCAATAGAAAATATTTATAGGAAATCATTAAAGAGATATTGACTTTGAGTTCATCGATGTAATATTACTTCATATATCACCCTAGAATAAATTCAAAAGGTTGGATAAGAAGGTAATGTGTATTCTTAGATACATTGGGTTTTTCTAGATTTTTTATCGCATCCAACCCATTGACTATCGATAAGAACTCCCACCTATCCTCTCCAAAGTAAATGTTTAGTTCCATGTATCCATATTAATAAGCTATATACATAACCCCTCACATGTAGTAGACTATTAGGTGGTTCCTTTAGAGAAAGATAATTCATATAGCATGCATATAGTGTAGATTTTAGACCAAATATATAATGTCATATGAAATTAGAATAATCACTAGGTCAAAGTACTATAAGAAACCAAAATTTTGAGGAGGTATCATGGGAACTAGAAGATGATTTTTAGTAGAAGTAACCTCATAATTTTTATTAAAATTTATAAAATATAAAGGGAATTTTTATTGAAGGGGGAATAATGTAATAATCAAACTTTTATAAATTAAAATGTATTTGTAATGAATAAATTCTTTATTATGTAATACAGAAATAGAAAATGCATACACCATATTTCATTAGTTATTGTATGACAAGATTAAAATACTTTTACTTATTATAACCATTGATAATAAATTAGTTCTATAATGAACATAAAAATTATCATTTGTTATGGGATATGATAAAGTCTAATTGAATGAAAATGAAGAAGTGATAGACTTTTCCAGTAGGATCATACACTATAAATTCCTATTATCATATCATCTAAGATAAGTGGTATCACTAGGATTTTCCGTTTACCGAGAACATGATGAGATTCAACAACTGAAAGATGAGAAAAATTGTTTATAAGGGTAGTTTTCATTTATCGAGATCACGACCCATGCTATGATCATCTAACAACCCTAACAAATTTCTAAAATTTCACACCTTACCAGTAGGGTGTACACTAGTGTAACAGGTTATGTTTCTAGATCATATTAGTATGAATTTATAAAATTTATTTTTATCAAAATAACTATTATATTTATACATTTCATTATAAATATATATATATCATTATATAATGAGTTTGATAAAAAAAATATATCTTTATATAGAAACCAGAATTTTATTTTTGGGAAATATTTAGCTTCAACTAAAATAATATTTTTGAGAAATTCAATAAATATGAAATAATTTTAATATTAATTTAATGTTATTATCATAATATAATTATTTATATACAAATGATTATATAATTTAATTAATTCCAATTTAATTTTTATATGGGTTATAAATTAGTTACAATTGTAAAAACTAGTATTATATAGTGACTTAATATTTTTACTGAAAAGTGTAAAATCTGACATTGTGAAATTTTTTTTTTCTATTGTTAATATTTTTTTAAAATTTGTACATGGAAATTATATAATGTTTAAATTTTCCTAACATTCTAAGATAGATTATTTTTTATATATAATTTATAAACTAGATAAAAATATGGTCTTCATTATATAAATCATAATAGAAGAATTTTATTTTAATAAATACTATATTGCGAATCATTGTGAAAAATATATATTCCGATTAAATAAATATGGTTTAATTCATTTGATTAAGTTTACAAACTTATAAATAATCCTATGAAACTTATATTATATTGAAGTGTATTAGAAACAATTCTTTATGATCATGACTCACTTCTATATCATTAATGGTATTAATTTAATTATTTAGATTCATTTCATAATAAATTATTTAAAAATAACTTCAATTTGGTATAAATTGTCGAAAAACACAATGACATGTTTTTGGTTTTGATTATTTAATTATATAAAGTCAAAAACCGATGATTTAAAATAAATAAATAATTCCCCTATATTTGGATATAAATACCCTCAAATTCTACCAATCCTCTTTTGTCAAAACCCTTTGGGATGATGTAAGTCTCAATTTATCTCTCTAAATACCTCCCAATATGTTCCCATGATCTTATGAAGCACCTACCATCCTTCATAAAAAACCACTCAAGTAAGGGGTTGTATTCATATTATTTTTATTCAAATTAATTCTTCATATTAATCCATTTTAGATATCCAATTTTTAATATTGTTAAGAATTTTTACATATCCCATTAATTTCTTTATGATTACCATATAATGATAGACCACATTTCACTATCGTGGAAATCTTTCATGATACATTATACACACACTATATTACTAAATGTATCATGTGATGTTCACTGAAAAACTTTTGTATTGTGAATACCCATACTAATTTCCACCAAAGGGTATTCACATAGATATATGTATCCCTATTCGATTGGGGACTCCAATTTATATAATCCATACTTCATAATCATAGGATTAAATATGATGAAAAAATATATTATATTTTATGATTTATGTGGAACAAAATATCATGTACATGATATAAACATGAGTGTGGGGTAATAATTATACGGCCTTATAGTGCATAATGTAATATTTTTATCACATTAGATACTATGAATGGTGAATTAGTGGTTTCTGTAAGTTTGCTATGTTATGATGGCTTGGAAGTTTTAAAAATACATATACTTATGATGTTATTTTTTATGTTTTTACACCTTCCTATGTGGCCTTGATGTTATCACCTTATATCATGGATCGAATAGCATGTTTATGATTCATAAATTTTATGTCACCCTAAAACGTATCTTGAATCACATGTATAATGTTCATCATGTTTTTAGTTTATTATAACTTTATATGGATTTAAATATCACCCCTTTTATGTTTATCCACAGGTTACCCCATACGTGATTAGAAAATAAATAGAATTTAAGGTTATGTTTTGTATTAATTTTAATTATGACATTGTATCATTATTTAAGGTTATTTTTAATGTATCTAATTACACAAATAAACTAGAATTCATGATCATTTTGGACATATAAAATGTATCATTGTGTAATAAATCCTATATTAAAATGTTTAATGATATTAATTCTTATAAAATAGCCATTAGACCCCATATAAGGATCAAATCCTATATTTGGATGGGACCTCTACGTAATGGGTGTTGGGACTGTTACCTGTTGGAGAATCCCATGAAATGGTATAGGTCCATTAAATGGATGGGGATCCCCAAAATATAAGGGTATGTGAGCCTTATATAAAAGATGAATCCTACACAAAATGGTATAATACACTTACATGGATATGATCCCCACATAAGAGTTTGGTCGCTTATATAGGTGGGCATCCACACTTACTTATTATGATATAGGAAAGAGAATATAAGATGAAAAAAATTAAAAAAAAAATAATTTGAAGGAATGATAAAAATAAAATAAAATCAAATAAAATGTATATAAATAAAAATAAAAATGATATTGTGAATGTGGGGTGTCTAGAAATCCATGTACAATGTGATGGTGACAGTGGGAGTGTCACCTTTAAAGTGGGTGGTCGTTATAGATTCTTTATAAAATCAAGATTCATTTGATCCAGATGAATTTTTGTATATAAATTTAAAAATTGAATTAATTTATTTCTATTACATTTTCCATTCCCTCTCATTGATAATTTTTATGAACTAAATTAGGGTGTTTGGGATGATTCCACTAGAGCATTCTATATTCGTAATGTTTTGATGTGGACATTTCTCAAACTAGGAAGTAGATTTACCAAGTGGATAATCACATTTCGTTTTCAATATATCATTTATGTTACATCAATCATATATTTTTTTATTATTAAGAGTAATGTTTTCTATTGACCAGGAATAGATGTTAAAGATAATTGATTGAATAGGGTCTGTAGTATTCTAAGGACCTCATGTGAGTGGTTGGAAACCATTTAGGTGCAATGAATTTTCACTGTTGGTTTTAGGTGAGTAATCTTATTGAAATTAAAATTTAATAATTATTCAAATATTATTTTAATTTATTTTCAAATTTTATGGATAAATAGAATTAAATGAGTTGGGTTACACGCATGTATGATACTTTAATGAGATTGGGATGTACAGACTAACCAAGATTAATAAATGGTAACTATAAATGAGGTTGGATTTCCTTTTTATATATTTATTTTCAGTAATAGGTGTACTTAACATGGGTACACTAGTTGGTGATCACGTGTAATGAAGCCCTCTAGAGGGTTAGTGTGGGTTAATTACTGTTGATTGTGGGTGTAACCCTTGGACCCAAATCGATGATGAGATCCGTGTTGGGTTGTACGGTCAGTATTTATTTGTGCACTTAAGAGACCAACCATGGATGTATGATAGGATTTGGAATGGTAAAAAACTAATGTTATTATTATTTAATTTGTAATATATTATAGGTTCATGTTATCCTAGAAAACTTATGAGATGACCCAGGTGGATGATGACCCCAATGGATTGATTTTAAAATAATACTTTTGGGAGGATTCTAAACATCATGTTTATTGTTACAATTGGGTAGATGCTAGTCCCATGTTATTAGGAGTTATTACCAAGAGGATGATGATCACTACTAGTTTTATGATATTACGGGTGGATAATTTCATTTGAATTTTTTCAACAGATGATCTTTGTGGGCCTTCTTTCTCTCGATTGATCATTTATCTGATATTTTGGGTAAGCACTTATATCCCAACAGTGAATATCAGAAATAATTACAGACATAAAGAACTATCTAAATTATTTATATTCAATCCTAGGTGTCTTTTTAGAACAAATGTATTAAATGTGGTTGTAACATCCTATGATTTTAAGAGAACATTTTGTTCTATAAAATATACTATACACAAAACTAAACATAAACAAACCATGAAATATTATGACGATTACAACCTAGATGTTGAAGTGGTTGGTATGGATAGGATTAATTAAATTATGAAATATATGTATAAAGGTATAACTAAATGAAATTTTATCGATAATTTCCTAAGAAAAAAGATATCAATTTTTAGTAATATCATTTTATTTTTCAAAAAATATGTTTTCTTTAACAATGTTTTTATTAAAAAATTTTAATTAATTTTATAAATATTTTTTAAAAAAATTTAGAAAATTTATTTATTAAAATAACTTTCTTTGATAAATAATAATATTAAATTCAACTGAGGGGGAGTTTTTGAATCTATTCTTAAAATATCCTTTTTAATGAATTTTGAAAAACATTCATTTTTATTAGAAATTGTGTTTTATTTGCAAATATTTACAGCAAAATTATATTTTTGAATGTTTTAAAAATATCATCAGTTCCTTTTATTAAATGTAATAAAAATACTTTATTTTTTATTAATATTATAAGTAAATATGGTACAAAAAAATTATACCTAGAATGATTTTTATAGAAATGAAATTTCATTGTTTTTTTCATTTTAATATTATATTCAATTCTTCCACATCAAGAAATTATATTTTGAAAAATAGATTCAATATTTGAAATCAGGAGGTCCAATTTTTTTAATTATGTCCCTTTTATTATTGGATATCATGAATATTAACCATAGTATATTATTATCACCATCATACGGGTTAATAAGGTTATTTTGGATTATAGTAACATAATAGGAAATAAAAAAATTACTTAAACACTCTTCTTGATTATATATTGTGATTATAGTTTAACTATGTACATCAATTTTCAAAAAATATGGAAACATGGACTCATATGTCTTTTATTTGGATCATTATAATATTTAAATAAAATATATAGTAAAATAATTACACTTTATTTCTTTTAGTTACTATAATATTTCTTGACATGGGTAAAGAAAAGATATGTTTGATTATAAATACTCATTTAGAAGATAATTTTATTTATCATTGAAATTTATTTTTAAAAATTACTGATTAAATAACTACTTTAAATTCCATCAAAATGCCAGAAAATCATTTATTCAATTAATAGTAATATAAATGAAATTATTTTATAAAAATTAAAAGTAATATAATTTGAATGAAATATTATTTCCCAATAATGTTTTACATACAAATAAAAAAAATTATATATGTTTTAATAAATTATATTCTAATTCCATTTTTTTCTATGTCATTTTCATTATCAAATTAGTCGAATATTTCTAAAAATGGAATTAATGTTGTTTTATAATAAGAACTAATTTTATAAATGATTTAAAATTAATTAAAATAATATATTCTTCCATTTGATATAAATATGTTTCTAAATGTCAATTGTGGTCCATCTATATACTAATTTTCTATTTATATTTAACTTATTTACAACTATAGAGTAAATAATTTTTATTATAGTAATTATAAAAAAGGGGAAATGTGGGTGAAAATAGATTAATAAGAGTAAAAAACTAATATGAACATTTAAATTTTTTATTAAAAGATAGTGTGGAGACGCATCCTCATCCAATCATCTAATTATATATGTTTTTATATAATTTTCTCTAAATATTATTTTATATGAACTTAATATTTTATATAATTACAAAAGTTACCCTCCCTTAAATTATATAATCTAACTGCTTTATCTATTTTCGTCATAATAAATAATCATTTTACAATATAAAAAATAAACAAGAATATATTACATACATCTCAAAAAAATCTAGAGGTATTTTTTATTGATGTTACAACATTTAGAGGGTTTTAGGTGTATAAATAGGAAGTTGTCTAAAGAAGAGGTATTGTATTTAATAAAATATTTAAGTTTATTTGTTTTCCAACGTCCTTCAAATCATACTATAAAATAATGAAATAATAGAACTACTATAATATATATAATTATATTTTATTATTTAAATGTAGTCAACTACATATATACCATGTTTCATCAAATGGGAAATAAAATTTTCATTCGTCTATATGACGAACTACCACCTGACGAACAAATATAATTCATTTTCCCCCACCACCTATAATGGATGGTTATAATTATTTTTTAATTAAGTGTATATATTATTTTTCATATTATTTTGATTCTTTATAGTAGAATTATATTTTACCATTCTTTTTTAAATCCAATAAAAATTGAAACAATGTTCATTGGTACGTATGTCCTTCCATCTCCATGAATGGTGTAATGATTTTTCTGTCTCTACCATTTTTGAATGAGTATATATATATATATATATATATATATATATAAAGAAAATATTTTATATTAATATCTTATTTAATGTTTTTTAAACTATGGAACCATGATCAATATTTAATTTTTGAGATTTTAAAACCAATACATGTACAAAAAAAGTAATTATCAATAGGAATAATGATTTCAATAAATAATTGTTAGTAAACAGGTGGAAATAATATATAAAAAACCATATATAGTATTTTATATATGATTATGGTTCAATAATACATTTATAATATATATATATATTAGGAATGTGTTTCTGACATTTACAATGAAAGAGAGTAACTACGGTTAGAGTATTCTAAAAAAACAATCTTTCTTTCGGTTTTGACCATTTTCTCTCTAGATAAATTGACAAATTCCTTTTATGTTATGGTTTCATTAGAAATTACATATCAATGTCTCTTGAATATACACTAACATCATAATTCCATACTTATATAGGTTAATACAAGCTATAATTTCATTTATCAAATTCCTTATTTAAAATCAACCCTCATTAAGGGGAACTTTTCAATCACATTATAATTTTACGAAATTATAATTTATGGTGTCTATTCCCAATTAAAACCCACATTTTGATACCTATTATTGTAAAATCTGGTATAAATACCCATAATACTTAATTCCATCTACTATTTTGAAATTTTTATGAAATTTAATTTGAATATGATAGGTGGAAAGATTTTGCCCCACATTTCATTCCCGGAGAAATTATTATGACTATGCCTTATGATTGATTTTATTTCATGGTGCACATATTTATGGACATGTTATTTATTATTCTAAAATAGTTATTAAATTAATTTGGTAATTTTTTTTTTCATGGGTTGTTATGTATGGGATTAGGGAATAAACCCAATCCATTATGGGGCTCTGTCGACCTTGTGATGTTGTCTTAAAAGTAAAACATGATTTCTTATTATGTCATGTTTTGTGTTGTGACCACATTTTTTGAAGTTGGAATGATCTTATAATATAATGTTTTTTATTTTATTCTACCATGTGATTACTTATGTGACTTCAATTTTATTAAATCATGTTATATATTTTACTCACACATTATTCATCTATATCATATTTATTCCCTTTTTATTCTTTTTAGATAACCCATTTTAAATTTGTAATCCATAGGTTTTACCATATAGATTTAGGAGTTCAAAGGTATTTTGTATCTCATTAAAAAGATGTAAATAATGATATTTTAATTTTAAATTGATATTTCTTGTTTCATGTGTTCCAAAAAAACTAGTCCTTTTGATCATTGTTTTTTATTGAATGGTTACTTGTGATACAAATGATGTAATAATATGTGTGAAATGGACTTGGACACTATATTATTTATTTTTTTATTCTTATTAAATATATTTATCTATTTTTTTGATTATATCACATGTGAATATATATGACTATTAGTTCTGTAAGGGAACACATTTATGGTGGTTGACTAAGTTATACTAAGACCATGTTTGGGAAACTATAGTGGTTGTGTAACCAAGAAAACCTCACTGGCCCTAGTTTGAGTTAGGACCAAGGATTTATGTTCAATGATCAAGTAAGATAGCTTAGATGTGCTGGTGCCACGAATAAAATAAGTCTAGGGGGTGGTGGAAGACTGCCCACTCATTTTTGGTACTTTATTTAATTTGTATATATGATAAGCCCAGTTGGAGATTGGTTGTTATATGTCTGTTTGACTATGTGTATGTATGACTGTATGTTTCCATGTTAACATTATTTATAACATGAATGTGATTACTACTACCAAATATTCTTATTATTATTTTCGATGATGGGTAGTTAGTTTTGTTCTATTGTTTTATATGATAAGAAGGTATAGTATTCCCAGGGTAACACTATAGACCCTCATGTCTAGTGAGAAGTCCCATCGATATGAGGATGTTTACATGAACTTAGGAGATGACCATGACTAGGATATTGATCAGTATCTCTGATCAGAAGTATAAAACAATGAATTACTCAAGACACACTATCATTCTATATTAGAGAAATACCTCTATAGATAATATCATGTAATATTTGTAACTATACAATTTTTTATCCTAAAATATAGATCTAAAGGTGAGAAAGGAATTCATTTTCTTTGCATCATCATCCACATCAATCTATAAACATTTAAATTCAAGAAGATTACACAACATGACAAGTGATATTATAACCCAAACCTATATTAAGGGGAAGGATAAAATTACATATGCATGTTTATCATCATAAACCACTAATAACTATATAATTTTTGATAATAAAGTATATTCTTATGCATCATCATCTGAATATTACCCAAGACAGGGAGTGAGTATGTGAGTAATCACTATAATGAAAATTATCCACTTATATTCACCAATAATTGGAATATATTATACATACATTTCAAGGATACCAAGCACTTATTTGATAGATCAAATAAATGAATGATCAAACAATCATATTAAACTTACCATATAATATTCACCAATGCTATTATCTCATTCTTAAAAATTTTTCACATTTATATAAAAAACAAATAATGAAAATATTTCATTTTTGGGAATATTAATTTCACTAAAGCACTATTGTGTAAATATTAGTATCCATAATCTATAACCATATCCATATATAGTAATTATTGATAAAAAAATTCACATGATTCATCTTCATGAACATATTTTCTTTCAACTATATGTCAAGAAATCCAACACTTTAATTGATAAAGATTACATCATAAACGATTTATCACTTTCTTTAGAATCACTCTCCATTATTTTTTATTCACATTACCATCATCATACATACTTATCATCATAAGAATTCTCAATATCAATTATAAAATTATAAATACTCATCATAACATGAGGAATAAATTTATTAATACTACCAATAAAATACTAAACATTTCTATAGTGATTAAATTATTATTATATTTTTGAAATATATTATTATCATCCATATTAAATTTATAACAAATGAATTTGAAATATATCATTAAATCAAATACTATAAGATATTTTCATAAATTTCATATTTTATATAACAAAACATCATTAATAATTATTTATATTACTTTAGTTATTTTTCTCCCCCACCATAGAATTTTATTCTGAGCAAATCATGTCTCTTAGTAACAATAATCAGTAAAAAATGATTCATTGAATATTATTTTAAGAGTTAAAAATATTAAATTATATCATTTTAAAATGGGTAAAAATAAAGAGGATACTTGTTTTAACTATTTTTTAGGTTCATAGAGGAATAATATTTGAGCATAACTCTTAATAGGATGAGGATTTTATACACATATAATGGAAATTTTAATATTAGTGTTTTTATTAAAATATTACTGATTTTTTGTAACACCCCAAGATTTTATGATAAATATTATTTTTAATTTCATTAATGTCTTGTGTTGTACACTACACAAAAAGGATATTGCACAACACACATACTTGACTTTCCTTTCATTACACGCAATCACGACCTTCCTCGATACCGTGTGTAGTACGCAATACCGAGTTTCACTAAACAACGATATGCTATTAAAATATTATTAAAACTAGCCGTTATGAATAGTAATAACCAATTTCTGTAATTTTGTAATTTTTATTTTTCAAAATAGACTTCATTTCTGGATTCGGAATATCGAAATCAGCTTAGGGTGAAATTTTGGTACATTTCGGATAACTTTCATTTTCTGATGAATAGTGACGATTAATAAATTTTAATTAAAAACAACCTTTTAATAGAAATAATTAATAGTGATAAATTATTAATTTGATTGGTTTAATGTATATTTAGAATATATTTTTACAATTTAATACAATGTTTGTTATTGGATGTAATTTTACATTTAAACCAGACATAAACAACTGTCAATCTTTTGATAGTTATTATCTCTTAAGAACCCGCTATTTGTTTTGATGACAGGAATTAATTTATAAATTAATTAATGAAACAGATATGTTTTGAATTTGGTAAAATAGACATCATTTTTGAATTCATAATATCAAATATAGCTTAGGCCTAATATTTGGTATTTTTCTGAAAACTTTCAATTTTTGATGAATTGTGAAACCACTAAGTGGTATTTAAAAAAACTGAATTTTTATAAAACATAATTTTACCACTTCTATGAGTAGAATTTCGAAAATATGAGAGACACGGTTAATATCAATGACTAAAATGTGGTTCAATGAAATGAAAATAATTTTTGGTGAATAGTAACTTTTTACTTTTTTTACCACGGTTAAAAGTAAATAGGGTAATTAATGGTAAAAATGATATTATTATTACCCTAAAACATGTCCTAATTCTATTGGACAAGTGTAATTAGAACAAAAACAAACTTATGAATAATATATGACCATTTAGGCCCACATGTATTAGATTAGGACATTTATTATTAATTTATTTAAGGAAGGGTTAAAATAGTTAAAATCATAGTTTAATAAGTAAATCATTTTTAATATGAGGTTATACATAAGATAAATTCGTCTATAAATATTATTTAGAAATCTAAAAAGATTTCTTACATAATGATATTTTATTTGTAATTTTTAGACTTTAAATAATTTAATTTATTTATGACACAAAATGATGCAGTAATTATCTTATTGATGAAATATTGAAATAATTGATGTTATAAACACCAAAATAAGTGTCATTTGAGACTTTTTATGAATTAAACTAATTTTATAGGTTAATATGACATGTTATTATTGATTTAATTAACTGTGTTCGAACTAGTCATTCTGTTATGATTTTCACAAAAATCAATTACTAAATAGTGTCAAAATTGACATAAAATCGTTTTTAAAACAAATATTATATTAGCAATTGTTATTTTATTCATAAAAATATAAGGTTTGTCCAAATGACTTATATAAGGTTATATATATTAATAATAAACAACTTGGGGTTCGTTTGGCTTATTATAGTAAGTTTATTAACCTTATTGTATAAGAACACAAGAAGACAAGGTAAAAGTAAAATTATTTAATTTAATGTTAAATCTAAATGATATGGTTCAAATAGGAACCTAAACATGTCTAAATTCTATTGTATGAGAGTATTTAGACCCATACCCACCTTAGCTTCAAAATAAATCAATTTTTAGCTATTTAAAACCGAATTTGACTTTATAATAAAATAATAGTTTTAGTTATTCCAAAGGTACCCCTCTCCTCCCTTATAAAAGGGCACCTCCTCCCTCTCTTCCTCACACCACTTTGAGCCTTCAATCTCGGCCAAACCCTGCCAAATTACCTTCTCCACTTCCCTAGAAACATCCTAGAGGTTCTTTTCTTCCTCAAAGACCAATTTTAGTGCCCTAAAAGGAGGTCTCAAAGAGGCGCTTCAAAGAAGAGGTAATGCCCGTTACCGATTCTTTCATCTTTATTTCTTCTTCCACTTCTTCATCTTAGGTTGTTTCATTATGAAGTAATAACATAAGTATCAATTATATACTGATATGTTATTATAATTATGAAACAACCTTATTTCACCATCTATCCATCCCACAGAAAACGAAATCACCGCGCGTGCGTACGTACGGAATGCCGTCTCCACGCCGTGGTGTAATCTATTTTCCACCACCACCTTACTTGGATGGGTATAATGGTGTAAATAATAACTATATATGATTATTTTAAAGTGATAATTATTCTGAAATAGTATACATACACTCCAATACAATTCCACGATCATGAGAATGATATCATCGCTCATACGTACGTACGGACTACCGTCTCCACGACGCGATGAGATTCATTCTCCACGTTAACCATTCATGAATGATTATAAAGTATATATAATAATTAATAATTAAATATATGACATAATAATTATTCTGGATTTATGTGTATGTCATCAACTTAATTCGATTAAACTCAATAAGGAAAAGAAAACAGTGTTCATGCGTACGTACGGTCTACCGTCTCCATGAACGGTGTATTTCTTTCCATTTACTGATCTATTATATATATATATTCTGAATATATATTATATATAAATCATGTTTTATATTATGGAATTATGTATTCATGATCTATGTAATCATATGAATAATTACAAGTCAAAACACGGACGACAAATGAAACTATTTTACCCAAAATGCTCTTTAACATCGAATTTACAAAAGAACGGGTAATATAAAGCCATAAGTGAACCATATATGATATCATAATAATGAGTATGGTTGTGGAATAAGTCAATGACATTATTTATATCATTATACAGGAGGTTCAGACACATACAAAGCAAATCGGACCTAAGGTAAGGGAAATATCACAATCTCATTTTTATCTGAGATTGTTTATACGTTGAAATTTACTGGGGTGTATTTTATCATCCTCATCCATGTTTCCACAATATGTAATATTTATATCCTTATACAATAGTTTATATCCAATTTTACCCTTCGATAAGTTTTTAGTAAAGGATAGGAAAGTAATCTTTTGTCGTTTTTCGTACGAGGTACTTTTTGACTTTTCTGACAAAAGTACGAAGAATGTTTTTTTAACTAATACGACATGAATGGATTTTTAAAACAATATTTCCAAGAATATTCCTTAACAAGTTTTAATGTTTATTTTTAATCAACTTCTTTTAGTTTAAAATTTTATGACATGTTAAGAATGGAAAAAAAATTTGAAGTAGAAAGGATATTTTCCTCAAGAATGGAGTTCAAGTGTTTTATAAAAATTATTTTCCATCTAAGATAATATAGGAATATGTTTCTATCCCTATTATTACATTGATTTGATTATGTTGTGATTGAAATATTTTTTTGAAATCCTTTATCTTATATGAATTGTTTTATGATGTCATGATGTTTAAGATTCCCATTTTTATTACATGGGTTATGCTATGATGTATGGTTTCTGATTTTGTGGCACACATAAGAATGGTATCATTATGAGATGGGTGGGACCTATATCTCCCTCCAATGCATTGCGAAAAGATTTTATATCTCATGATATAGACATGGCTGGAACGGTAGGTTATACCGGTTCAGTGAAACAGGACTGAAACGAGGAGTGAACTTGGCTCATAAAGGGACTTTGTCCACTAAGATAGTCTTGCCAATGAGTCTTGACTGACAAGAAATGATTCTCTATGATTATGTGTGTATGAAACAAAGTTTAATTTTTTAAGTTAAGATTATTGGGATTACATTTCACTACTATCATTTATCCCATGTTATGAAATTATGATCTATTTTGCAGGTTATGATTTCCAAAAGATATGTTCTTATGAATATGACGTGATTGATATTTCTTTTGTTTACCCTTATTGAGCATTTGAGCTCAACCTTTTAAGTTTTCTTTTCCCCCTGACATAAAGAAAGGATTTATGTTTTAAAAAATAAGATCTTTATGGGATATGTTGAAGATCATTCACCACGATTAGAAGATTATATTCCGAGTTTCCAAAGACTCTAAACTATTACGGTCCTTGTGTGTGTGTGTTTTTGTTATGTACTAAGTATTCCGAAAAAGTAATGTAATGTCTATGTACGTTAAGCTTCGGGTCTCTACAGTTGGTATCAGAGGAAAGGTTTAGTCAACCTTTGGAAACTAGGATGCGAAAACGTTAGTGAGATCCCTAGAGATATTTCTAAGGTATGTCTAGGGATGTCCCTAAGGATAAGTATATGTATAGGGTACAGTCCTAGAACTACGGTAATGATCATATAATTTAACCTAAGATGTTAGATATTGAGGATACTCCCCCTTTATTATGTTTTTTTCCCTAGCATTATTTTTGCCTCTCACACTATTCTTTTTGGGTTTTAGACGATGGCTAGAACCCGAAGGAGCCGTGTTGATCAACGCAATGGACAATGCAATGATTTTCCTCTTGAACAAACAAATGTTATGAGAGATGGAGTGCAAAATCTTATTGCTATACTTACACAAGCTATAAATCATTCTGGACATCCAAATGAGCAGAGAAGGGAACAATATTGTATTGAGTCCTTCATGAGGCAACGTCCACCTTCTTTCAGTGGGTCTTCTAATCCACTTGTTGCTGAACAATGGATCGGTACTACTGAAAAGATATTTTCAGTTCTTCAATGTTATGAACATGATAAAGTCATCTTAGTGGTATATCATTTGGAATGTGAAGCTGATCAATGGTGGAATCTTATCAAGAATACGAGGCAAAGAGATGAAATTGAGTCCATGGAATGGGACGAGTTCAAGAAATTATTTTTCAATAAGTACTTCCCTCGTATTCTTCGAACAAAGATGGAGAAGGAGTTTCTTGAACTAAAGCAAAAGGATGATGAATCTGTTGGTATATAATAAGCGAATTTTACAAGTCTTTCAAGGTATGCATCTGGATTTATCATCCAACCTGAAAGTAAATTTGATCGATTCTTCAGTGGCTTAAAACCAAATCTTCGAAGGGAATTAGCTATAAGAGACTTCAGTAGTTATGAATAAATTGTGCGTTGTGCTATCAAGGTAGAAATAGATGTTGGTGTTACTTTTCCACCTCATAGTTTTGACAAGAAACAAAAGATGGAGTTCAAGGAGAAATCTCAGAATAATGGTGAAAAGAAGATGAATGTTTCCTTAGGCTCAAAGTGTGGAAAGAAGCATGGTGTAGATTGTATTAAAGGGACAAGTAAATGTTTCAAATGTGGAAAGGAAGGTCATCGGGCATTTTAATGCCGCAATTATGGGAAGAAGATTCCTAATGATGCAAACAAAGGAAGGGATGCACAGAATAAACCTACTACACTTCAATTCTTCAAGTGCAAGGAAATGGGGCATTATGCTAATAAATTCCCTAATCCAAGGGTTAGTGATGATGGACATGAGCAACCACTTAAGGCAAAGGACAAAGGGAAGTCACATGTGATCTCTATTGGCGATGTTGAATATGACAACGATGTGGTGGAAATATTAAGTGTTTATGTAATGTGATTCTAGAATAATGTTGTATATAGTATCGTGGAATATTGGAATATTTATGTTTTGGTCTATTATGGTTTTCAATAATATTATGGCATCGGTAAACATGAAAAGTGATTGAAATATTTTTGGAAAGCAGATGATATGCACATCATGAAGGGATAAATAGAATCTAATATGTTTGATATTATTCATGAGCTCATGATTGATATAAGGACTAAGTGATATCATGGTTTGAGGATGTAGAATTTTGAGGATTTTGGTATGTGGAAAGTGTAAACTTTTAACTGCATTCATGTTTTCACTATGGTTCAATGGATATTCATTCTTCAAGAGAATACAAGATTAGGGTATTCACATGTTTGTAATCTGACCAACAAGATATATCTTATGATATATGGGGGATAAATGATGGCATTCACGTGATCATTTTCTTTATACTATGAGCTTGGACCGAAGTTGTTTAGATAAGCCTAAAGATTGGAATGGATTATGTTGGACATAAGTTAGTATTGTTTAAGGATAAATCTTTTTTGATATTGTTGATGGGATGTTATAGTAATATAGCTTTAGAAAAAGGGCAACCTGCAGGACGGGCGACAACCCATCGCGTCGAACAAGGCTGTGGGAATCGAACCCACAACCGAAGTGCGACTGGCCTTTATCGCCTACCACTGGCCTACAAGAATTCCCTGTTTAGTAGAAAATAGTTTTATTATATTATGAAGTATGATATATGAAGTATAAGTCCATTTTAGGAACCATATATGATTAATCACACTATAGATGGACTTATGTATTATTTGATAACTTTTCTAACCTTTTGTTTGAGACAGATGGAATGACCCATCATTCTATCACATGATCAGCTAACACATAACGAATGAAAAATTCAACTTCATTTCTTTAAGAGATGAAGTGGAAATTGTCCAAAGAACAACAAATGGTGAGACTATACCAAAATCACGAAAGTATTTCTTCTAATTCCAATTTCATCAACTTTAAAGAAATGATCTTGAAAACCAAAATGTTGTCCTAGTGCTCTTATATCTGATGAATCAGATGGTACCTTAGATTGTCACAAATTTATGGCTTTGTTATTGCTGGCTTTTCCATAGCCATGTTCTCTACCACTCTCCATCAGAACATGATGGTTAGATTTCTCTTCTATATCCATATTTTCACCTATGTGGAAACCCAGTGATTAGTTTATTTGGGTAACCGTTATGTTTCATACATTTGTTTTTAAAGATTGGTTTTCGTATTCCTTTTTATGATGTGGGTTTCTATTAAAGAAACTTTCGAATAGTAAACCATTTATAACCCCAACGAATTTTGAGAGCGAAATTCATTTTAAAGCGGTAGAATGTAACACCCCGAGATTTTATGAAAAATATTCTTTTTAATTTCATTAATGTCTCGTGTCGTACAATACACCAAAAGGAGCTTTCACAATACACATTCTTGACTTGCCTTGCATTACACGCAATTACGACCTTCCTCGATAGCATGTGTAGTAAGCAATACCGAGTTTCACTAAACAATGATAAGGTATTAAAATATTATTAAAACTACCCGTTATGAATAGTAATAACCACTTTTTTAAATTTTGTAATTTTTATTTTTCAAAATGGATTTCATTTCTGGATTCGGAATATCAAAATTAGCTTAGGGTGAAATTTTGGTACTTTTCGGATAACTTTCATTTTCTGATAAATAGTGAAAATTACTAAATTTTAATTGAAAACAACCTTTTAATAGAAATAATTAATAGTGATAAATTATTAATTTGATTGGTTTTAAAGTATATTTAGAATATATTTTTACAATTTAATACAATTTGGGTTATTGGATGTAATTTCACATTTAAACCAGACATAAACAACTGTCAATCTTTTGATAGTTATTATCTCTTAAGAACCCGCTATTTGTTTTGACCACGGGAATTAATTTCTAAATTAATTAATGAAACTGATATGTTTTGAATTTGGTAAAATAGACATAATTTTTGAATTCATAATATCAAATATACCTTAGGCCTAATTTTTGGTATTTTTCTAAAAACGTTCAATTTTTGATGAATAGTGAAACCACTAACTGGTATTTAAAAAAACTGAATTTTTCATAAAACTTAATTTTACCACTTATGTGAGTAGAATTGAGAAAATCATAGATACACGGTTAATATCAAGGTCTAAAATGTGGTTCAATGAGATGAAAATAAGTTTTGGTAAATAGTAACTTTTTACTTTTTTTACCATGGTTAAAAGTAAATAGGGTAATTAATGGTAAAAATGATATTATTATTAGCCTAACACATGTCCTAATCCAATTGGACAAGTGTAATTCGAAAAAAAAAACTTTGGAATAATATATGACCATTTAGGCCCACTTGGATTAGATTAGGACATTTATTATTAATTTATTTAAGGAAGGGTTAAAATAGTTAAAATCAAAGTTTAATAAGTAAATAATTTTTAATACGAGGTTATACATAAGATAAATTCGGCTATAAATATTATTTAGAAATCTAAAACGATTTCATACATAATGATATTTTATTTGTAATTTTTAGACTTTAAATAATTTAAATTTTTTATGACACAATGATGATGCAGTAATTATCTTATTAATGAAATATTGACATAATTGATGTTATAAACACCAAAATAAGTGTAATTTGAGACTTTTTATGAATTACACTAATTTATAGGTTAATATGACATTTTATTTTTATTTAATTAACTTTTTTCGAACTAATTATTCTGTTATTATTTTCACAAAAATCAATTACTAAATAGTGTCAAAATTGACATAAAATAGTTTTTAAAACAAATATTATATTAGTAATTGTAATTTTATTCCTCAAAATCTAAGGTATGGACAAATGACATATATAAGGTTATATATATTAATAATAAACAACTTGGGGTTCTTTTGGCTGCTTATAGTAAGTTTATTAACCTTATAGTATAAGAATACAAGAAGACACGGTAAAAGTAAAATTATTTAATTTAATGTTAAATCTAAATGATAAGGTTAAAATAGGAACCTAAACTTGTATAAATTATATTGGATGAGAGGGTTTCGACCCATCCCCACCTTAGCTTCAAAATAAATCAATTTGGAGCTATTTAAAACCGAATTTGACTTTATAATAAAATAATTTTTTTAGTTATTCCAAAGGTACCCCTCTCCTCCCTTATAAAAGGCCACCTCCTCCCTCTCTTACTCACACCACTTTGAGCCTTCAAGATCGGCCAAACCCTGCCAAATTCCATTCTCCACTTCCCAAGAAACATCCTAGAGGTTCTGGTCTTCCTCAAAGAACAATTTTAGTGCCCTAAAAGGAGGTTTCAAAGAGGCGCTTCAAAGAAGAGGTAATGCCCGTTACCAATTCTTTCATCTTTATTTCTTCTTCCACTTCATCTTATTAGGTTGTTTCATTATTAAGTAATAACATAAGTATCACTTATATACTGATATGTTTTTATAATTATTAAACAACCTTATTGCACCATCTATCCATCCTACGGAAAACGAAATCACTGCGCGTGCGTACGTACGGAATACCGTCTCCATGCCATGGTGTAATCTATTTTCCACCACCACCTTACTTGGATGGGTATAATGGTGTACATAATAACTATATATGATTATTGTAAATTGATATTGATTCTTAAATAGTATACATACACTCCAATATAATTCCACGATCATGAGAATGATATCATCGCTCGTGCGTACGTACGGACTACCGTCTCCACGACACGATGAGATTCATTCTCCACGTTAACCATTCATGAATGATTATAAATTATATATAATAATTAATAATAAAATATATGACATAATAATGATTCTGGATTTATGTGTATGTAATATACTTAATTCCATTCAACTCAATAAGGAAATGAAAACAGCGTTCATGCGTACGTACGGTCTACCATCTCCATGAACGGTGTATTTCTTTCCATTTACTAATCTATTATATATATATATATATATATTATGAATATATATTATATATAAATCATGTTTTATATTCTTGAATTAAGTAATCATGATATAAGAAATCATATGAATAATTACAAGTCAAAACACGGACAACAAATGAAACGATTTTACCCAAAACGCTCTTTAACATGGAATTTACAAAAGACCGGGTAATATATGCCATAAGTGAACCATATATGATATCATAGCAATGAGTATGATTCTGGAATAAGTGAATGAAATTATTTAAATCATTATACCGGAGGATCGGACACATATAAAGCAAATCGGACCTAAGGTAAGGGAAATAGCACAATATCATTTTTATCCGAGATTGTTTATACTTTGAAATTTACTGGGGTGTATTTTATCATCCACATCCATGTTTTCTCAATATGTAATATTTATATCCTTCTATAATAGTTTATATCCAATTTTACCCTTCGGTGAGTTTTTAATAAGGGATATGAAAGGAATCTTTTGTCGTTTTTTGTACGAGGTACTTTTTGACTTTTCTGACAAAAGTACGAAGAATGTTTTTTTTAACTTATACGGAATGAATGGATTTTTAAAACAATATTTACAAGAATATTCCTTCACAATTTTTCAAGTTTATTTTTAATAAACTTATTTTAGTTTAAAATTTTATGACATATTAAGAAAGGAAATACGTTTTTGAAGTAGAAATGATATTTTCCTCAAGAATGGAGTTCAAGTGTTTTATAAAAATTATTTTACATCTAAGATAATATAGGAATCCATTTCTATCCCTATTATTACATTGATTTGATTATGTTGTGATTGAAATATTTTTATGAAATCCTTTATCTTATATGAATTGTTTTATGATGTCATGATGTTTAAGATTCCCATTTTTATTACATGGGTTATGCTATGATGTATGGTTTCTGATTTTGTGGCACACATAAGAATGGTATCATTATGAGAGGGGTGGGACCTATATCTCCCTCCAATGAATTGGGTAAAAATTTTATATCTCATGAGATAGACATGGCTAGAATGGTAGGTTATACCGGTTCAGTTAAACAGGACTAAAACGAGGAGTGAACTTGGCTCAGAAAGGGACTTTGTCCACTAAGATAGTCTTGGAAATGAGTCTTGACTAATAAGAAATGATTCTCTATGATTATGTGTGTATGAAAAACAGTTTCATGTTTTAGGTTATGATTATTGGGATTACATTTCACTACTATGATTTATCCCATGTTATGAAATTATGATCTCTTTTGCAGGATAAGATTTCCAAAAGATATGTTCTTATGAATATGACGTGATTGATATTTCTTTTGATTACCATTACTGAGCATTTGAGCTCACCCTTTTATGTTCTCTTTTCCCCAGGACATAAAGAAAGAATTTTGGTTTAAAAAAAAGAAGATCTTTATGGGAGATGTTGAAGATCTTTCACCACGATTAGAAGATTATATTACGAGTTTCTAAATACACTAAACTATTACGGTCCTTGTGTGTGTGTGTTTTTGTTATGAACTAAGTATTCCGCAAAAGTAATGTAATGTCTATGTACGTTAAGCTGCGGGTCTCTACATTTTTTTTCAAGAAACTAAATTGACAATACCAATAATTCTTGGGGGAGGCCAAAAACAACACAATTTCATTTAATAGAGGACATGATGAAACTATGTTTATGGAAAAATATCATAATTAGGAAAAAAAATATTGATGCTTCATCAGAGTAACCCCATAAAATTGATAATAATGAGAATTCATCTTAAAAGTTTCATTTTTTAAGATAACTCATTGGAAGATGTTTCTTTCCATGATATCTATTTTTTTGGATTAATAGATTCTCCAAAATGGCATGCCTCTTCTTCAAGAAAGTGACTAAATTCCAATGATGATGAATATTTTCTAGCTGGACCATATAAATATCTTCCCCACTCATCTTCTCCCCAAGAGTAGTAATGAATTTTTACATGAAGACAATTTTTGGACCATTGGATATCTCTTGCAGCACCTCCAGTTGATTGCGAAGCAATGATTGAGAATAGGGTAAGTTTGGTTAAAGATATGGAGGATGGATGACCTCTTTCCCTGTATGAGTGCAATAAAATAGACAATTATAGTCATAGAAATGACGGTGATCTAATTTAATATTATGTTAATGATAATTCTCTATAGGATATCTAAAACATTTCCAACTCTTCAAGAGTCACTGATAATTTGGGGAATGTTTCTAATGATGAAGGTTTAGTGTTAACAATCCCATTAAATATTTGGGTAGTATCCATGCATTATTTAAGAATTATCTCATTAATGGATATAAAATTTTGATTTATACTATGGGTTTCACTGTTTATTCTAAAAAGAGAAGGCAATTGAAGGACTACTTCTATCTTCTAAGGAATTTGACAACAAGATTTTCCTCTAATGTTGCATGAAATACTAATGCTGAGATCCTTAATATCTTTAATTATAGTAATTATCATTCTAATTTGAAAATTGATGATTAATATTATTATGAAAATGATTAGTCATATTATGACCATTAATTATGTTGTTTGCTAGATGAGGGAAATTTTAATTGTTTGAACCCATTTACTTCCTTTTCTATATTTTATTTTATTTATTCTATGGCCAAAATCTTTTCTTCAGGTTGGACATTTTTGGAAATGTTGATTTATTTTCTTTATAACCCATTAAATCATCATTAGTTTTTTATCGATTGTCATTATCAATTCACCCACAAATATATTCAGTGAAATTTCATGATTCTCACCTCATAATCATAATTTAAAATTTAATTTACCTGTATAAAAAATAATTATATAGAAAATAAATTATAATTTATTGATTTAAATTAATTTTTAGAAAAAACATGTTTTTCACATTTATGGTACTCAATTATTTCTTTACGGTGTTTAGTTCAACACCACAACAAGTCCAAATTACAAATGAAAATATTTCATATATGATCGGTATGTGGAAAGCCCAATATAGATTTATAATAATTTAAAATACTAAAAACTCTATAAAAATGAATTGAAATTAACTCATAAAAATAATCACATTATTTTATGTGACAAATGAGTAAAATATACCATTTTATGTCTAAAAAGAAAAATGGAAAGAGAATATGTATTTTTCACATTTTATGTATTATTTTAAGTAATTTATTATTATTAATATATATAATAAATTCCCCATAGTCACTAAAAGTATTAAATTAATGATATATAATTTATTTTTTAATTTCTTATATGCATAAAAATAAAAATAACTCACGATGATATTGAATTTTAATTATAAGATATTCATATCAAATTAGTTAATAGTTCTTATATATAAAAAATCCAAACATTTTAATATAATCATGGTGGAAGTTTTTTTTTTGAAATTGTTTGATAATTATGTCATAGTGTTTTTCTGGGATGATATAAATTAATTATATGCCATTAGATTCTATCATAATAAATATATTAGAAATTTAACATTCAATATATTAATAAAAATATATTTCCAAAATTTTTTTTAAGGAAGATGGAAATAAAAAAATTTAAATTTAATGAATCATTCAATATATATAGGCTTTATTTTCAATTAACATATTTATTTTAAATATAAAAATGTTATATCATTTATAACACTATTCTTCATAGTTTTATGTTTATTGAAATTTTTTGGAACTAAAAACAAAACATATTTGTTGATTATAAATCTAAAATAGTTGAAAATTATTTCTCAACATTAGATAGAATGATATCAAATCCAGTAATCAGAAAATATATTGCATTCCTAGTGAATTTTAATTGAATTCCTTCAAATATAAGAGATATTTTGTGGATTATTAAAATTCTCTATTTTAATAACTTCAATCCATAACATGTTTTGATACCAATGAAATTTAATTGTATTTATCACTATATAATATTCAGTATGTATGATTTTATTTTCAAATTTTCAACTTTAAATCATAGAATTAGCTGGATAATAATTTTTCCATTTATTCCATTAAATCAAGGTGATATCAAAGAAACACAACTATTTCACTATTAAATCCAAGATCATTACCAAATTATATCAATTCAATTACCACCTCTTTATAGATAATCTTTTAATTTATTTTTTCTTTCAAGTTCCTTTAAAAATAATTTTTTTAATATAGAATCATGTTAAAATTAATTTTAAAATATAATAAAATAGTTAGTTAAAAAATATTCCATTGTTTTCTAAAACATCAAGTACATGGTCTACAATATCAAATATAATTAATATATCTTTTTAAAATTCAATGATGAATTTATTTTTTCATTATGACACTTGATTATGGAGAAAATTATAATTTTTTCATTTTTTATTGAAAATGATCCTATGTATTGAAAACATCCTATGGTACTGATAGAAAAAATATCCTGACAACATTTTGTAAACATGAGTATATATGTATCTACTAAATAATAAATAGGTACCATGTTTGAGGAATATCATATTTCATTCAAAATATAATCCATTATTATTATAAGTAATCCATAAATTTTTTTGATATTTGGTAACATTTTACTAAATTTATCCACACTATATTTCACAGTAATCTATCATTTCATTTCATACAATAACATGAAAATGACCTCTATGGAAATATTGATCCATAGTTGTGACCATATTTTCTCAAGGATATTTATATTAAACCTCATATATATTTCAAGATTTGATATGAAATTATGCTCAACCATCTTATAATGGAAGTGGGATTTTGAAATATCATATCTTACATGTCTAATATATTCTTGATATATCTTTTGTTTGTTGAATATCATGCCAAATTAATCTATATAGTATTATTTATTTTGAATAAATAAATCCATAAAAACAATAATAAATGAATATATATTAAAGGAATCATAACTATTCTAACCACAAACATGATTATTTTATTTACTATATTTATCAATAGAATAACTCATTAGTATATTTTTCTCTCCAACACATAGAATTTTCATTCTTATTTAAGAAAAAAATAACAAATTCATATAATAGTTTAGACTAATTATTTCATTAAGCTTCACTAATTTAGATAATAATATCAAATTTATATTTTATTATGATGATTCAATTTCATCTATTAGTTAAATTTTAATCAGATGGGTATCATGTTATATAATTATATAATAAGGACTTTTATTTAATGTGATACCACTAAAATAAGGAATTCCTAAAAATTACACCAAATATATCAATTGTCCATGATCACTATTTTACTAATATTTGAGTATACTTTTGTATTCCTCTTAAGAAAAAAATAATTATGTATACTATTATTTCAATCACGTCATATAATTTTATCATCTAGGTTAATTCCATAAGAAGTCTTCGAATATTTATAACAATATTTTTGAGACCCGATGCAATTATTGTGTGTAATTATGAGGATTTTTGATCCTTTAATCCATATTTGAAATATATTAAATATATAAATTTCAATTATTTGTGTTTTTCTTGAAAATGTGAAATAACTTCAAAATAGGTACACAGATGAGATATTTGTGGTTGTCATTGAGTTCAAAGCCCGAGTTTTTTCATACATGGGACATAAACTTATAGGGCATTTGAAATTTGTGGTTAGTGTAGTCATAAGAATATTATAATGAAAAAAAAATAATATATATTTTTTTCATAGTAATTTTATGTGATGGATTAAATTTCTATAAATATGAAGTTATTATAAAATAATTGGGTTAACTACATAACCGTAGATATTCGTGAGAGAGGGAGGTGGTGTTGGTGGATTATTCTCAGATAAACCCTAACAAGATCATGGATCATCGATCACTGTGAAAAATATGAGCATCTCATATATAAAAATATAGATACCCTTGCCTTTTACACATAATAATACATGATTTTACGCATAAATATACATCAAAGTACAATAAACGAATCAAAATGTCCAGTATCTTCGACGACAGGGTACATAAAACTGAAAACATGGTACCAAATAAAACACTTCTTTGTTTAATCTTTATAAAGATATATTTACTTCATTTGGGTCCTTATATCTGCATAGGGTTCCTTGGGGAAAAAATGAACAAAGGAATTACCTAAACAGCCCAGTAAGGGAAAAATCATAGTAATAAAACATTAACACATGGATTATAAGGAATGGAATAATTAAAATGAAAGGCATGGAAAACATGGATTCATAACACATAAACATGTGATCATATAAAAATGAATTAATATTAATGTGGAGGTTTCATAAATCATGACTTTATCATGATTCAAGTCTCGTTTTACATAGAGGATCACAAGTCAAGGATAAACACAAAGATCGTTGCACATGGTAGCATAACATAAGGCTAACCTACAAGACTGTTGCACATAACATCACATGATACTAAACTTTACCCAATAAATTTGAGCACTATATGGCGTCACCCATATTAATATAGTCATTGATATGCTTTCCACATATTAAATCATACATAAACAATCATAAACATAAGGGTACCCATGGAAAGATATGGGTATCATAACCATATAATAAATAATAATGAACGGACGTATTATAAGAATGACAATGATAGAAGGTCATTATAACATAGATGGTCAATAATAAGGAATAATTGAAATATATCATGGTATGTGATGTCTAATAGAAGGGACAACAAGTAAGAAGTGTATTTACAAAATTTTATAATTGAAAACATTTAGTTGGTTTTTAAGTATAATACTAAAGAGGTCCTAAAATTGAAAATAGAATAATCTTTTCCATAAAACCAGAATTCAACCAAGATGTTTTTAATAATAAAACTAATCATTTTATAAAAACAATTCTTGCTTAAAAATAGATAATACAGTGTACATGATCATGGGTAAGAATTCAGATAGTTCCCTTAAAACGGGTTTGCTTATTGAAAGGTATTAAGGTGGGAATCATTTAAAAATATATATATCCAAGAAAGAGAATGAGGGATGGTTCTTGAAACATGAATTTTGAGCTTATAAAATGTATATTGAATTTGATCATAAAAGTAATATACAACTTCATTTGTATAAAAATAAATATAGAGCAACCTGTAAAAATATAGGAGGTTCAGGTAGAATCCATTACAGAATATCGACATGGCATCAGGTGTACTTACGACAGCCTAATAAGAGAGAAATGGGTTTATCATAATCATATAATTGATGTGGTAATTCTGGGGTAGGATAGAAATCATACACCATCATTATTAATTACACATAAAAGGGAAGAACATTTCAGATATTCTTGAATAAATTTAAGAAAGAGAGGATCCATTACCATAAGTCTCATGGTGTTCTTCACAAGATCTTAGTGACATGAATAATAAAATTAGGATTATTAATTTATAACTCTAGAAAAACTTTTTTATTTAAATGATTTATTGTTATTTTTTTGACTTCATTCAAAACCATTTTTATTGGATATGAGGTTCAATTTCATTGTTCAGGTCTATTTGCTTCATTGGTTTTAATGATTTGTTACCTTATATTCATGTTAAACACACATGTATGATGAGAGAGGATGAACAGAATTGATGTTTTATAAAATTAGTGAACATACAGATGATTAAATGTTTATAAAATTCATTTAGTTATTTGGAGTGAAGGTGAATCATTATATAAAACATTAATAATTAAAACATTGATTAATATGCTGATTTTACTCACAACTAACTTGTCATGTATTATTATTTTGCATCATGAGTGAAAAAGGATTTAAAAATATCTCATTAGGTAAAATACATATTTATTAGTATGTTTGAACCATAAAAATGGTTTCATGACCATAATTGAAGAAGGTAATAGATATTGATTACCCATCGTCATTCAATGTGATAAATTAACACACCTTGGATGGTGTTTTCATTTCAATCATATAAAAAGAGGGAAAATGAGAGATAATAATGAATTATCCCATTATAATAGAATAATTCTAGTCAATTTATGGTACTAGAGTTTTTATACCACATGGATGATTAGAGGTTAATAAAGAAAAGAGAACAAAGGAACATGAAACGAAAATCAATGAAAAGAAAATAGGAGTTTATCTCTTGATTTAATATTCCTTGAGATCCTCTTAAAAGGGGAGAATTTGCACTTTTGAGGAGACCAGGGGATGATGGATGTGGGGTAGGAGCTTGGGGAGAAATTTGGGAAGACTTTATGGATGGAACAAGATTTTATAGGAGTGAAGAAAAGAGGAGATTGTGGGTGATTTTTATAGTGGAGAGGAGGAGGGCTCTTTTAATATTTTAATCATTAGTTTATTATTTTTCCATAATACAACCAATTGTGATGCTTGTTGTCCCCAAAATCATTAATATTTGCATGTTTGATCGAAAAAATGGCCATTTAAATCATCCATGACTCACACATGATATAGAAATTCAGGTTTTAGCATTTATTGTGAATTATCGTATTTTATTATTCATAAAAAATTCAAGTATTTTAGAAAAATAACCAAAAAATAACCCTAGACATTTTTCAGAGTGTATAATCCCAAAATAAACTTCATTTTTCAAAAATAAGTTTCTAAATATTATTAATTTAATATTTATTTAAAATCATAATTTACTTGAAAAATACAGATTTTAAGAGTATGACTAATTTTATAATGCGTTAAAAATTACATAAGGTTATATAAAATTATCTTAAAACCAGAAGAAAAAAATTTGAAAATTTATGAACACCTTTTAGGAATATACATTTTCTTTTAAAATTAATTAATTAATTTTAATTTATTATTAATGACTTATATAAATACCAATAATTTTACTATAGTCATATTATCAGTTATCTGATGTCTAAATTTTATTTATACATTAATGGGTGAGGATACTATTTTTTTGGATGATATACTATTCCTAAGGTACATATTACTATTAATAAGGGTAGGTTACTATTCATAATGGTAGGTTACTATTCACCAACAATTAATTTTGTTCCATATGACCCCAAATATCCCACTGAACACAGCCATGTATGTTAGATTTTTGAAATTCGAATCATAGAAGTGAAAATATTATGTTTAATGGTCAAAAAGTAAATATTAGTTCATTGTGTTGTGATTTCATGTTATTATATGACATAATTATATGAAGAAAATTTATGCTGATAAAATATGGGGTTGTTACATTATTCCCCCTTGTGGTATTTCACTATTTAAATGTGGTTTTACATTGTAATCCATAAACAAGTATGGGTAATTTTCCTTCTTTTCATACTCTGGTTCCCATCATTCCTCTTCATACTTATGGTTCCACCACAATACTTTGACTAGATGAGTAGTCTTTTTACATAGAAATTTTCCTCTACAATCCAAGATCTTCACTGTCTCCTCCTAGTCAGAAAATATCATTCTCCAAATCCATCAGCTTTAAAGATGGTACATGATAAGAAACTGCTATGTACTTATTTAAGGGGGATATGTGAAAGAAATCATTTATTTTGGACATGTTAAGTGGAAGTGCTATTCGATAGGCCACATCCCAAACATGATCAATAATCTTGTAGAGGCTGACATACCTAGGACATAACATTATTTTATTGCTAATATTCATGATCTTCTTCCATGGATATATGTGTAGAATACCATGTCTCAAAATTTGAACTCAAGGTCTTGTATATGATTGTATGCATAAATATTCTTTTGACTTTGGGATTTCATGATGTGTTGTAGAAGGGATTTCACCTACTCCACCATTTCATCAACCATTTCATATCATAGAATCTTACGCCCTCCTGCTGAAGGTGTTGGTATCATCCTCATTTGAATTTGTTAGAACATTATCTCAACATATCTTTCAGTGTCTGAATAGTCTGCTCATATTGGCTATCATTTTGAGGATGATAGGTCGTACTGAAGATTAGTCCAGTGCTTGGATTATGTTTGAGACTTTTCCTGAACATCATGGTAAATCTTAGATCTCAATCAGATACAATTAATAGTGGTACTCCATGCGGCCTTACATCTTCTTTGATATATATCCTTCAAAGTTGAACTAATGATAATTCCTCTCAAATCATGTTAAAGCAAGCTGTCTTTGTAATATGATCCACAATGACCCATATAGCATTGTTTTCTCTATATTTCCATGGAAATCTAGTGAAAAAGTCCATGGTGATATTCTCCCACTTCCAAGTTGGTATGGGTAGTGGTTTTATCATTCCCTTAGACTCCTATTTTTTAGATTTCACTTGTTGAAAAACTAAACACTTTTATATATATTCATCTATATCCTTCATCATATTATCCAACAAAAATTTCTTTAAAAAATATTAATACATCATTATACTATCTAGGTGAACAGAGAAGGTTGACCTATGTGCATCATTAAATGGATTCCTATTTATATCTGGATCATATGGTACACATAATTGTGACCTAAAACATACACCTCCTTCCTCATAAATCATAAACTCGGAGGATTTCGCATTTTTAATGGATTATACCTTTTTGTGAATTTACACAACTTTTCTTTAATCATCTATTATTTTACCCAAGAGGCATGGTGGAGCAATAATTTGAGAAAGGATTGATGATTTACATCCCTTAATAATTCCTATGTCCATCCCCTAAAATATAATAAGATCATATCGTTTTAAATTCTCATCATTGATAATGATGTCAGATTATTTCTGCTCAGAGAATCTACCACCTTATTTTCCATACAGAGATGGTAGTGGATTGAGAAGTCACACTCCTTGATGAGCTCTAATCATCTTCACTAGTGTTCACTAATATCTTTTTGTGTGAATATATATTCGACACACTTTTTTTCAATATACATTTGACACTTCTCCCCATAGAGATAATGAAACCATATTTTTACCAAAATGATCATAGCCATCGCCTCCATATCATTCATATAATAGTTTTTCTCATGTGTTTTAGGATTCCTTGAGGAGTAGGCTATCACTTCATCATTTTTCATTAGCACACAACTCATTCCCCTATTTGAAAAATTACTGTACAGAAATATGAGTTCTCCACTTCTTAGGAGTTTGAGTATTGGCACGGTTATATGCCTCTTTTTCAACTCCGTAAAGCGGTCTTCACATTCTAGAGTTTATAAAAACATCATTATCTTCCATGTCATATCATTAATTGGGTTTGAAAATTGTAAAAAGTTATTCAGAAGTCATCTTTAATACCCATATAGACCCAAAATACTATGGATATCAATTACAGATATCGGTATGGGCCCCTATTTAATTTCATTTGCCTTGTAGGGGTCAACAGATAAATAATTATTGATGATATCATTCCCCGAGAATGATATTTTCTCCATCAATAACACACATTTACTATAATTTTCATAAATATTCTCCATAAAAAAAATCCTTAACACAGTATTTAAATGCTCCTCATGTTTCGCCTTTCTCATGGAGTATATCATTATATCATTAATAAAGACAACCCCAAATATTTTGAGGAAATATCTAAATAATATATTCATTACCTAAATTAATATTGTTTTAGAATTAGAGAGTCTGAATGGCTTAACTATGAACTCTTAGTTTCCATACCTCATACGTAATCCTATCTTGGGAATATCATCCTTCCTCACCATTAAATGGTGGTATCCCGACCAATGGTCCACCTTAGAAAAATAAATGGCTCCATCATGCTTATAGTAAAAGTAATCTATCCATGGAAAGAGATACTTTTTTCATGATTTAATTGAGCTCACAATAAAAAATGTAGAGGCCCATTGATCCATCCTTCTTCATAACAATGTGTACTAGCACACACCATGGTGAAGAACTCATGAATATAAAACCCTTCTCTAGATTCTCATGTAGATTCCTTATAAGCTCCTCCAGCTCTACGGTGGCCATTATATAAGGTGTCCTTGATATAGGCAGAGATCTAGAAATATGTTCAATTGAGAACTCAACCAATCGATTAGTAGGAAGACCAGAAGACTCTTTAGGGAATACATCAGTGTAATCCCTCCTGAGGGGAATGTCTTTAAGAAAAATTCTCTCCTTTGTCTTAATAATTTTAGATAGACATGTCTTCTCATAAGTAATAAATATCAAAACTTGAGAAAACTATTCTAAAGGAAATTCATCTCCCTCCATAAACTAGTTAATAGTTGGAGGATGCTTTGGGATGTGAAGAGTGATCTCCCTTTCCAAGAAGTTCATGTTAGATTTATATAATGGTATCCAATCCATGACCAATATATCTTCAAACACCACTTAGGTAAGTATGAAATTATTTTTTGTAAGGTTTAGTCCACAAACATTAACATTAGAGGATTTATAATCCATGGATGCAATAATTTTCCCATTCCATATTCTGAAAAATCACATATCATCCAAATTTTTAGGTAGGGGTTTGAATAGTCTAACTAAACTTGCACGATATGAAAGAATGTATAGAACCATAATCAAATATTACATTCCCTATTCATAAATTAATTACTAGAGTACCTATCACCACATAATTGTATATCTCCACCTCAACAGTAGTGATAATATATGCCCTTCTTTATTTCCTTATAGGTTGTTGTTGATTGCCTCTGACAACCCTCAGTTAAGGAAAATTGTATGCATAATTCCCATACTCCATGTATTAGTAACACCGCACTACATGATAAGTGTTGATTTGAACCTTCATTTATTATTCCACATTAGAGGGATTATTCATATCTATTTTGGAGATTTTATCTAGATGTCCCATCTTTCCACATTTGAAACCATTCCTTGTTCCCTTTAGATAGCTCCCAATATAATTATTCCCACAATTGTTACATATGGGATGGTTAGGCTTCTTTACATCATGGAATTTATATTCACAACCTCCCACCTTGGATTCCATTTTCCCCTTATTCTCATTGGTCCCATGATACCACAAAGAGTCTCTAATCTCCATTTTATCCTTAAGAGAACAACATACAATCTCTTCATAGCTTTCAAAGTCTCAAATCACCAATGTTTTCGGTAGACTTAGATTTAGTCTACTATATAAGTGGTCCACCTTGATTTTGGTTTTCATGTCAAAGAAAAAAGAGTAACTTGAACGCATTTTGAGGTTTTCCTCATATTCCCCAATGGAATCATCTTCCTTCTTCTAGATTCCGATTAACTTACTTTCCATCTTGAGAGACAGGTGTCGGGGAAAATATATATTGAAAAACATTTTCTTGATTTCCTCCCAAACCATGGAATAAATTTCCTCCTCAGGCTTCATATTCATGATCAGTGTTCACCACTGATCTATTTCCCCATCAAAAGGATAAACCACCAGCTAAACTTTCTCTTCTTATAAGCACTACAAGATAGAACATATCTTTTCAATGGATTTAATCCACTGTTCTGTGAGGCGGGGATCATAAAATCTTCTAATCTAGGGAGTCCTTTTCCACATAAAGGATTCAATGGAAACATGATCTTTTCATGGAGGAGGCGGGTGTTCAACATGGTTCATGTTATTATACCTAAATTGAGATAGCTGATCAATTATTGCAATGAATTTTTGAGTACCCACTGTAATCATATCAGGCATATCATTAGGTCAATATTCAAATTCCTTATCACATTGACTATTGGAATGTGTTCTTATATTTTCAACCATTAACTAATCAAAATATCATACAATTATAGGTATTTAATACTTGGATATTGAGCGTAATAAGAAAACTTTGAACATAAGAGAATAAACTTGTAAAGGATAAGTATATCCTAAATTTTGATTCCTAATGCCTCATTATTGGTTATCCAATTTTATACCTTAACTTATATTCTTAAGGGAATTTTTCATTACCTTAATATTTATTTGTAGCAAGATCGTGAATTTACCAAGGCATATCCCCCAAGAGCATCAAACTAAGAGTACAACAAGACTCGTTGCATGCACCAGTTCTTGTTCGAGTATAGCTCAATGCTGTGTTTTCAATGTTTATCCTGAGATACATATGTGCTAGAGACACCTCTACTTATTTGTATCCAGTCAGCAACATGTTTTCTTGATAAACCACATAATATATACTTACCAAAATATTTGGGTTGTTTTCTTATACTTAATCTCATAAATGAGGTTCTTACTAAAGTTCTATATTCATAATACTTAAAATTAACTAGACCATACTATAATACCTACTATAGTGACCCTGTCCTTTTAAACATAATATTACATGATTTTTAGAATAATTATACATCAGTTTTCAATCCATGGATCGTGCAGTCTAGTGTCTTTGAAGACTAGGTACTTAAAATTGAGAACATGAGAATAAATAACACACTTCTTTATGTAATCTTAATAAAGTGATTTTAACTTCCTTTGAGCCCTTAAATCTATATAGGGTACCTTGGGGAACACATGAACAAAAGGATGATCTGAATATCCTAGTAAGGGAAAATGTATAGTAATAAAACATTAAAACAAGGGTTAGAAGGTATGGCATACTAAAAATAAAAGGTATGGAACTCATGGAATCATTACATATAAAGACGATATCATATAAAGATGAATTAACAGTAATTTAGAAGCAACACAAATCATGAATTTAGAATGAGTCAAATCTCGTTGAACATAGAGGAGCAAAAGTCAAGGTTAACCACCAAGACTATTGCTAACAGTAGAATGATTCAAGGATAACTGCCAAAACTATTGCACATAATGTATCATGAGACTAAACATTACCAAATGCATTGGATAACTATCTGGGCACACCCATATTAACAAGTTCATGGGTATGATTTCCATATATAAAATCATACATAAAAATCATAAACATAAGGGAACACATAGAGTGAAATGGGTATCATAATCTTTTCATAATGTATAATGAATTTTTGTATCATAAAAGTGTCCATGAAATAAGGGAATTAGAATATAAATGGTAATTCATAAGTTATAATAGGAATATATCATGGTAAGGTATTTCAAACAGAAGTGAAAACATGTAAGATGTGTATTTATGAAATTTTAGTATTAAAACATTTTAGTAGGGTTTTAGTGAAAATACAAAACAAATTAAAAAATTGAAAAGAAATAATATTTTACATAAAACGAGTAGTTAACCAAAAATGTGTTCTTAATAAAAATACTATTTTTATAAAAACTATATTTGATTAAAAACTGATAATATAGTGTGCATGATGATGTGTAGGAATTCATAATAATCCCCTAAAATGGGATTATTATCGAAAGGTATTGGGGAGGGAATCGTTTAATAAAATGTATATACCCGAAAAAATGGGAGATGGTTATTTGAACATGATTTGGGAGTTTATACAAAGAATATATAATTTTTACATGAAAGAAAAATATGGCTTCATTTGGATAAAAATAAAGATAGAGCTACCCGAAGGAATATTAGATGTTTGGGTAAAATGCACTACAGAATATCGGCATGGTATCAGGTGTACTTAAGAGGGATTAAATAGAGAAAATGGGTTTATCCTACATTATACATCATGGGGGATGAATTGGGGAGGTGTGAAATCATACACCATCATTTTTAATTACACATAAAAGGGTATAACATAAAATATGTTCTTCAATAAATGTGAGAAAGAGGGGATCCCTTACCTTAACTCTGATTGCGTTATTAGCTTGATCTTAATGAACTGAATAATCAAATTAGATTCATTAATTAACAATTCAAGAACCTATTTTAAATATAAATGTTTTTTTGTAACTGTTTATGGTGCATTCATAAACCTTTTTATTTGTTATAAGGTTCAATTTCATTGTTTTTGTCTGTTTGCTTCCTTGGTGTTAATAAATGGTTAACATATATTCATGTTCAGAAACACATGTGTGATGAGAGTGGTTTTCTTGAATTTAATTTACAAGAAATTAATGAAAACCCATAAGATTTCATGGATATAAAATTGATTTGTATATTTGGAGTTAAGGTGAATCATTATCAAAAAAATTATTAATAAACGGTTGGATCAATTTGATGATTTTTCATGAAATTAATTGTTTTGAATTATTATTTTACCTCTTGTGTGAAAAAGGATTCCCAAACATGCCATAAGATAAAATACATATTTAATATTCTGGTTAAACCATAAAAATGATCTCCTAACCATAATTGATGATGGAAAAAGATATGGAGAATTTGTTTTCCATGAATGTTAATAACTAACACATCTCAGACGGTGTATTCATTTCATTCATATAATAAGAGGTGAAAGGAGAGATGATAATGAATTACCCCATTAGGATAAAATAATTCTAGTAAATGTATTTTATTGGAGTTTTCATGCTATTTGGATGATGAGAGGTTTGGAAAGAATGTAGAATAAAGGAACATGAAAATAAATGTAAGAAAATAAAAGAGGAGTTTACCTATTGATTTAATCAATATTGAGTGCCTCTTAAAGGGAGAGGATTTGGGATTTTTAGAAAGGAAAGGGATGATAGATGTTGGGGAGGATCATAGGGATATAATTGGGCATAAATTACTGAAGTAACAAGGTGTGAGAGGATTGAAGAGAATAAGGGAGTGTGGGTGGTTTTTTGTATTGGTGGCGAGTAGGGTTTTCTTTATATTTTAATCATTAGTTTATTATTTTTCTATAAGAAATAGTTTTGATTATTATTACCAAAAATAGTAATATGTGCATGTGAGTTAGGACTAATGGACATTTAAATCATTCATGACTCATGCATGATGCCAAAAATTCATGTTTTAGCATTTATTGTGAATTATCGTATTTTACTTTTCATAATAAATTGGATTGTTTTAGAAAAATCCGAAAACATCACCATAATTTTTTTTTGATGTGTTAAATACCAAAATGAACTCCATTTTTCAAAAATAAGTTTCTAAATATGATTAATTTAATTGTTAATTAAAATCATAATTTACATGAAAAATACAGATTTTATAATTATGATGATTTTGTAATGCTTTCAAAAATTGAATAAGGTATTATAAAATTGTCATAAAACCAGAAAAAATAAAAATTTTAACTTATGAAAACATTTTAGTAAAATATATTTAATTTGAAATTAAAAAATTAATTGTAATTAATTCATTATGACTTACAAAAATAGAAATACTTTTTCTATGGTCATATTATCTATTATAAGATGCATAAATTTTATTTATACATTCAGGGATGAGGGTACTATTCTTCTGGACAATATACTATTCATAAGGGTCATATTACGATTCATAAGGTAGTTTACTATTCATAAGGGTAGGTTACTATTCACCAAATGATAATTTTGTTCAATCGGACAGCCAAAATCACCCTGAATGCAACTATGTATGCTAGATTTTTGAATTTCAAATCACATAAGTGACTATATTATGTCTCAAGGTCACATTGTATTATGTAGTTTATTGTGTTATGATATCATGTGATTAAATTACATAATTATATGAATGAAATATTTATTGATAAAGCATTGGTTCATTACATATAATGACATAGAACCATTCTTTTCTTAGGATTTATCAAAATTAATGTATTATTTTGTTTTATGGGAGTTAATCCATGTTTCATTTACCTATGATGAATGTGAATAAATCATCTAACAAATTGATTAATGGATTGATAATATTATGAGTATGTGTTAGATATTATTTTATATTTATTATTTATATTTTAGTTAATTTATATCAATTTTTTCATCATTCTAACATCATGGAATTGAGGTTGAAAGAAACATATTCTAAGGTCTATTTCCCATGTTTTTGGTTTGTACATGTCCTAACCCAGTATTCATATGTTAATCACATGAAATTACATTTACAATGGTTTTATATATATTATATTTTCAATTATTTTACAACCATTATTCTATGAAGGAAATAAATTCCACTGGTAGGGATTTTATTGAGGCTAAAATTTTGGGGCATGATGACAAATGATGATCGAACACTTCACATATGTGCACACATTTTGGGAGGTTTTCGCATGCTGTAGTGGTGTAACACAAATAGTGTGGATCCCAAAATAATTTTTATAGAAGATTAAATTGATCAAATGGTGGATAGTTTCATTTATTCTAGACCCACCTTATTTGGTGTGTTCGGGAGAAGAAATTGTGGGCATAAATATCTAAAGATGAAACCACATATTGATATATGGGTTCTGGAAAATCCTGAGTGACACAGTGTTCAATCCACTGTGCATTGACTTATGGGGCCCTGGATGTGGTGAAAAGTATTCTTAGTAAGTGATAAGTTTGATATGTCATCTGACATAAGTAAAATGTTGTGTGAATCAGCAGGGAAACTCGACATGTACTATGAGAATACACAACCATGCACATGATTGGGCTCATGACCAGACATATGACAAATCACATGACTAGGAAATTTTTATATGGATAATGTAATGTACTCAGGAAAAACCATATATATAGGCATGAATTGACCTATATAGGATCATATATAGGCATTGGTCATGATATATCCATAGGCCATGTTCTAGAGATACACGCCATGTACTTATACTACACCACATGTACTTCTTGAATGATGTGATGGAACCCTTGTTCCCTAAAGTATATAATTGTTTCATTTGTGTAAATTCTCAGGTTCCCTTCCCTAAGAATTTATTATTTAATCACTTACTATACAATGGAAAGTCATACTTATAAGGAAAATCATTCTTAGATAGTGTTTTTTTAATCTCTCGATAAGGCCCAGAGTGAGATCATCTATCATCACTCTCTTCTTTGGGTGGAATTCAAGGAATCATTGTGACAAAAAAATACACGGGCATCGATCCCCTATATTTTTAGGTTAATCTATATTGGGTTGTTGGAATACCCCATACATTTGGTGCGACACCCAACTGTTCATTTATCTCATTAGACATCAATTTCATCCTTTTTTGGGGATACCTGAGAAGAATGACAACATGGATGGACACTATCTGTTCTGTCTAAAATATGTGGTGTGTTCTCTTAGATGAGTGTTATATGGAACCATCGATCAGGAATCCTATGATAGAAATGATTTTGTGACCTTAAATTGAGAATGTGTTTTTACAATGAGTTTATCTAGTTATTTTCTTTTATGTATCACATTATTATGGAAATATAATATAACGAGATGACAATAGTTGGGGTTTTATGACTGGTGTTTTTTCGGTGTCCAATTTGGTATTCTCATACTAAATACTTCACTAGATAAACCCACACATGTCATTTCTTATTGTCCATTTCAATGGGTTTGTGGTGGACCAGGACAAGATGGTGTATATATTTTTTCTCGACCATTTTTGTTTTATTCAAGTATCTAATTTGACTGTGGTCCCCCTCACTGTCAAGTTTCACTTCTTTACAGTTGTTGGGGGGTTTTATTTGGCACTTATTTCATCTAATATTTTTTTTACTTTTATTTTTGGATTTTGATGTATTAAATAATTTTTTTATTATTTGTTCTTTATATTTCATTTTTGAATGGTATTGGAGATGTGTGTGTGTTTGTGCACACATGGTGCATAATCTTTGGCCTCCCATGTAGTTTTTAGGCCATATCATAACTAGTTACCGGCCCCAAACCTATTGGTGGTGGGATTTGGATAGTCACACTCAGTTTATTACTAATCATTAGGGTCATGGTGGGTCGAGTAGTGGTAGAGCGGTATAAAAGGAAGGCTTCCATCTAAGGATGAGAGTTTTAGATATTTTTATAGAAGTGATATTGGTTTGGATTTTATGAAATTTTTTATAAGTGTTTCAAGTTTATATCTTAGACTAGGGACTCTAGTAATGGCGATGAAAACATTGTATCTATTGAAAATGAATTTTAATGCATGATTTTTTACTTGGTTTATTTAGAACCCGGTTTTAGAGAAAAATATCGGCACATGAATCATATAAGAATGCGTTGTGGTTTCCTTGTCATTCAGTAGTGAGATAACCATATATAATCATTGACCATGGTATATATTTTCTATTTTAAGATTCCGTAATGACATTTTCAAGATATTATTGAGAATCAATATCTTTAGGATAATCCCCTTTGTGTTGAGTCATTGATACAAGGACTTTTTCCTAAGGTAGTTCCTCTAGGTTTTTTTCCAGTCATATCTTCACTTATCGAGTAGTAGTTGGTACATTCAGTACATATAGATGAGGTGGAAGAGATAAACACACTTAATGAGTTTCAACATCAATGAAACCTTATATTCCAAGGAAACTATATCCCCATGTGAATGAGGACTACCTTGAGTTTATGACATGAGTCTTCCATATTTTTAGGAGACCTACAAACCAGATGTTGGCCTTGGTTGTGAGTCTCCCACATGGATATTTTGGATGATAGTGGGTCGTAATGATTCAATCATATGATTTATTGACTTTTTCATTGATATAGATTAAATTACATTTTAAAAAATAATTTTTGGATTCATTTTTTGATTTATGTTCACATTCATGAGATTTTATATCTTCAGTAGGTAGTATGATTAGGGTTGATTTTTTTTTGAATTTTACCAACATCTCTCACTAATTAATAGATATTCTATGTGATGATTTATATAGAGAAATGTCTTTCAAGAGAGGTTAACCAATAGACCTATGAGACACCATGAGACCTCTATAAATTGTTAAAAATTATGGGGAGATGAAGAATTATTTGGTGGTCAAGATATTTCAAGATGAGAAGATGAATATTGGTGGTTCTGATAGTGGGAACATAGGATAAATGAAATTAATGGTATGTAGATTATGACAAAGACATTGAACTAGATGTGGATACGTTTATAGAGGCTCTCTTTGGATGTATTTTCTATAGTTCATGGCTCATAGGGTGGATCTAGTTAGTATATATAGTGGCAGTGTCACTCTTGTGAGTGTTAGGGAAATATTGAGTGAAATTTCATGACTTGACATACAAATGATAGAGTGGTAGTAGATGAACTACCTAGGTAGAGGTCGTAGTATAACCATAATGGTATATAGGGTAGCATACATGGAAGAGTATATGGGAGAGTAGATGGAGGTGGAATACATTTTGACATGTTACCACCACCACCCTCAGGTGGTACACGCAAAGCCCATGAAGCTAGTGGATAGGTATGAGGAAAATTGTAGGTGGTTGAGGATTATGATACTGAGGTTCATATAATAATACGAGGTACAATTTGTATCTTCTATATTTTTTTAGTATTGATAGAAAAATGATTTATCCAATCATTTATTACAACTTATTAGGTATGATACATAGAGATTCCGATTTAGCCATTCACTCGACACTTTATCTTGAAGAATCATTTTGGTGGGGACTTAGTGATCACACACTACTACTGATAGTCTGACCCGAGTCTTGGAGGTGAGATTTTCCTTCGGTATCTCATTATTGTAGTGATGTGGTCTTAGGAAATCATATTAGTTTTTCATTTTTATATAAATTTTATTCTCGGATAGTATTTTTATTATTAGAGGATGTGGTGTGTTTGTAGTGATGGGTTGAGCATTTATATTTTGGGTGAAATATAAACATAGGAAGAGAAGAATGGGATTATTCAAAGTAGATTGCAGCTGATTACACACCATTTTGATAGCATAACTCTTGGTTGAGAGGATTCCATTTTATTTTCATTTCCTACAATGGTAGAAGAGTATGAAGATTTATTTCTAGATGATGTTACAGGCTTAACCCCCAACAAGAGATAAAATCATACATATCCATACACCATAGGGTTATTCGGTTATCATCACCATCATCTTTGATGGACCTCTAAAGGATTCTTGTGTTAAGGATTAATTACAATACTTGTAAAGTAATGGATTTGTTAGACTCAGGATTTGACCATGGGCAACCAAAGTGTTATGTGGAAAGACGGTGGACAATATCTGATGTTTTTTCACTATAACAATCACCTAAACTAGATTAATATGAAATATAAGTATCCCCTACCTAGGATCAATTTCCTCATCCATATGTTGAAAGTAGAAAAATGTGTTTCAATGTTTGACCTTAGATGAGGCTATCATGAGATGCAAGTTTAAGATGAGGATATTCTGAAGTCACATTTTTGAATTCATCACGGTCATTGTAAGTACATGGTGATACCCTTAAATTTAAAGAGAGCCCCAAAATAGTTTATGATATTCATGATCTAGTTTCTTTATCATAACTTAGACCGTTTTTTGGTAGACTTCATTAGTGATATTTTAGTGTACTCAGTGTTTGAGTATGATTACCTGAGATACTGAAAGATGGTATTGGACATACTATGAGAGATAAATATTTATGGTAATCAGTTGATTTTACAATTTGGGATTCTAAAGGTGCAACATCGTGGACATGTAATCTCATTAGATGGTACAATAGTGGGTATGGTGAAAGTAAATGCATTCTTAGCATGGAAGCCACCAAAAATCATGATGGATGTGATGAGAATCCTTGGGTTTATAGGCTACTATTAGATATTTGTACGTTATTTCTACAGCACATCATCTCCCTTGATATCATTAACATTAATGGGGAATCCTTTAATGTGGATATATTATTTTCAAAAATATTTTCAATAGTTTAAGCATTGATTGGCATGCTCTCCCATCATGGGGATTTTAAGAGGAGCGTGTTGAGAATATTTTGTTATGTGATGTATTGAGGAAAATCATAGTTTTGTTCTTACAAAGGAAATTATGGAGAATTCATATGGTTCACATCAATTGATACCAGATGAGAAAAAATATGCGACAAAAAATCATGAGTCGGATTTGGAAATCTTTGAACTAAATGTGTAGTGAAGATACCTTATGGGAGAGAAATTAATCATCCATTATTACAACCAACTTCACAGGAATATATTCTCTATGATGGATCTAAACATGAGAAAGAGGATATGGATAGAGTTACACTAGGAATATGACTTCAAGATTTTCTATACTCCTTGGGGGAACATTATAGATGAATATTTGAGTGGGAGAACTCATTGATAGTTACTGAGTGAGGAATCATAGTATCCAGAGTAGTTATAGTTAACTTAGTGAATAAGAATTTTGGAACTTAATCCCCATATATTATTATTAACCAAAATCTTATAGAAATATATATGGATTATTAGTATAGATATTTTGATTGTGAGACACTATATGATCAAATATCCACTATAATTTCTTCTAATAGAATTTCTAATGATTATGATAATATCCTCATTTTTATTGGATATAATGTGGTACTAGTGGTGTTGTTGGAGGAGGCTTTGAGGGAGTTTCATAAGTATAAATTGAAGGAAAGTCTAGGTGTGTTGAATATTTAAAAATACCAACTACACCAGTTTCGGTGACCAGGGATAGAGAAGAAAGTTGCAGAGTATGTCTCTTGATACCCAACTTTTCAGAAAGTGAAGTCTAAGAATCTGGTTCCACTAGGTTTAGATCAACCCCTTAATATTACAAAGTGGATGGTGGGTGACGAATATATAGACTTCTTAAAAGTGATTTCATATAATTTTAAAGTACATGATTCCACTTGGGTGACTGTAGGTCAACTAACCACGTTGGTCCACTTCCAAGCTATCCAAGAGCAATGATCAGTGGAGAATATAGGACACCATTACTCTATTGAGATTGTCGAGATCCATGAAGTTCCCCCAAGTATTTTTTATAACTATTATTCTCACTTGAAATATTAGTCATGACAGGTATTGTAAGAATACCATTGGAATTATTTTTGTTTGAGAATGAATTTTTACCCCATGACTAAAGGCCAAATAGATTTGACAATTCAAATCATGGAGGACATTCTATGAGTTTTCATGTTGGGCATTGGTAATATTTTGGAGGATCAACTACCCATAGTGGATCTTGAATAACACCACACACATCATTCCACCAATGGTATGGTACTATTTGAATAAATGTTCTGGAGACCCTAATGGTCACAAAAATGATGTATCGAGTAATGTGAGTCCTCACATATGTGCCAAGAGTTGGTGTGATCAACGACATTGAAGGTGAAGATCATCCAGGACATTATAAAATTTTCGAAAATCCATCAAATGTCTTTTGTTTAATTATGAAAAGCCCCTACGGATCTAAGAGAGAGATAACCTATTCATTCCGGTTTCAACTCGATGTGAATTTTGGGGATTTGGTCAGGGCATAAATCTATATTAGAGATTCATTGGCCCTTTTCTAATTTCAAGTAGTGTTAGTTAGGTGGTGTAACACTTTTCTCAATAATCTAATTTTGTCCCTGTAAACACATCTTACATGTTTCATAGTACATTCATGACTTATCACATGGTATCAAATGGGTAGATTTGGACATCTTGGATGGAGCTACTTTTATAGGGTAATTTTTATAGAGTGAGGATTGTGGTGAGAAGATCCTAATTGGGTGAGTGATTAAATTAGTGCATGAGTAGTGGAATTATGAGTGTTTTAGGGGAGTAACTAGGAGAAGGAAACCAAAATTCATTGTTAGTACCCCAAATAAAATTTTGTAGTCTTTTTTATTTATTATCTGATCTCGGTCTATTAGTTAGGGAGAATGTATAATCTATTTTTCCATAAATTTTTTAAATATATACCAGAATATTTTTGATTCTAGGTGATGAGACGACATCAAATTATGAGGCATGGAGAGCCCAAAATTAGAATTTGAAATATTTGAATGATATTAATTGCATGGGAGAAAAATATTCCTAAAATTACTGAATAAATCAAATATGGTGTGTTAGATAAGAAATATAGGGTTGTGGTTGAGTTCAGGGTGTGATGTTTACCTTTGGAGAAACATAACCTTGGAGTGCATTAGATGTTCAGGTTGAGCAATGTAACGAAAAGATTATTATGTAAATCAAATAATTTTCTTTATTTTATGTTAATAATCCATTGAAAACTAAAGACTTTCTAAAAACGTTTTTACTATGAAAAAATTATAGGTTTAGACACATAACCCATGATATTTGAGAAAAAGCATTGGAGGATAATTTTTTGCTGAATAATAATTGGATCATAGACCATTGATCAGTGCATAGTGTATTTGAGGATATCCTCACTAACAATAATACTGATTCATTCATTGGATGTGATAGATCCAAATTGAGGTTAGGAAATATTTTATTTGGATTTATCCACATTTTATTATCCTATTATGAATTCAAATCAATCAACAAATATATTTAATCTAGTATCAATCGTATTGTTGGTATGGGTTAGATATTATCCATTATTGTGGATTTCTATTGTTAATCATTTGTATCTCTTAATTTTTCATTATAACTGAAACAAATCAAGGCTATTATGATCAATTAATGAGGTCAATCCCTCCTCTTGGTGTTTTGTGTATTTCTTCCCATGTTCATCATATGTTCATTCAGACTAATTGCATTAATATGAAGTTCAATGAGTACCTAGTAATTGACTGTTGGATGAATTTTAATTGTTGAAAAGAATAAATATAGTGGCTCTAGATGTGATCACAGATGAAATTATGTGAAAAATAATGAATGATGATAGATTGATTTAGATTTGGGGATACAAGTTTTCGGTTCTCATCATGTATAAGTGGGATAACACGATCGAAGAAGCTCTTAATCACGTAGGGTGATAGGATTCCATCAAGGAATAATTAGGGAGGTTTATTTATGATAGATCATCCACATTTGGTGAGTTCAGTATATGGAATCAATGATGGAAGAAGTGGAAGAGACAACCACATGAATTTCTACAGGTTCTAAAATATCCCAAGCTAAAATAAATTTAATCCAGAGATAAAATCCATGTGGGCACAAGATTATAGAGGTGGGGTTTATTAGAGGATATAAGTATTACATGTCTTTAGAGACACATTACATGATATCGGAATCAACATGGAAATTAATTAAGTACTATTTTACTATAAGGTTAGGAACATCATTATGAAAATTGGTAGACACATGGCTAATTCAGGAGTAAATAGGAAGATCCATGTACTCAGACATGTCTATGTATACAAGCAAGAACATATGTACATGGAGACAGACATGGGAATGATCTAGGATACATGAGTTGACCATGTTTTAAAGAGACTTTCCATGTACTTATTTTACACATCGTGTACTTATTAACATATTTCTTAGATCCATTATTCCCTTTACCACTAACAAGTTTTGTTGGGGTGAATTTCCCTGATCCATTCCCTGAGGGTTTAGTATGTATTCATGTTTTGTGCATGTGATGTCAATACTCTATAATGAAATTAAATCTCAAATATTGTTGTTGGAATACATCCATAATGCTTGGAGTGATATATTCTATCATCATCATATTCTCTAAGAGGGATCCATGGAATCATTGTGATTAACCCTATATGGACGTAGATCCCCTAATTAGTGGGCTAATTAGATTGGGCTATTGGAATACACTATGGAATTGGTTGTTATCCCCATATGTGTATTGGTCTATTTAGACTTCTATAATATTCTTCTTGTAGTGATACCTTATGAGAATCATAGCTAAGATAATTACCATTAGTGCAATCTGACTTATGGATTGTGTTCTCTAATGTGAGTGTTATATGGAACAATTGAGTAGGAATCATGGGCTGGAAATGTGGTTGTGACCTTACCTTGAGAACGTGTATCTTCCATGAGTATATCTAGATAGTTTACTATATATATCATATTATTATTGAAATAAACTATTATGAGATTTGTACTCCTGATGTTTTATGCTTTGTGATTTTATGGTGTCCTACCAGGTATTGTTATTCTTTCCCCTATGTGGGCCCTTCATGTATGTGTCATGTCTTAGGTAGATGAATGGCTATTAGACTAGGTTTATAGAGTAATATGTGTATATGGGGATTATATTTGTCCTAGACACACCATTTATTATTCTATGATCACATTTTACTATATCCTCATTTCTATAATGTTGGACTTCGTGGAAGTTGTTGACGGAATTATATTTGGTCCTTATTATATCCCAATATTTTTTCAGGCTTATTGTCAGACTTTGTTTCATACATTAATTTGGAATATATTTTATATTAAATTTCAGAATTCTATGGGCTTGGATATATATTTTAATGTGCGTACAAGTACTAGAGGCAATGGAATCCCATGTGGGTGTTATACCTACTCGGCACTCCTCTATAGCCTTTAGACTATTGGAGGTTGGCTTGGGGTAGTTAAACATGAATTACTACTGACCATGCATATTAAAGTTGGTTGGTTTAGGAAATTACACTCTTAAATAATTTATGAGGGAAACAAAATTGAAAAATCCATTATATATATTATTCCAAATCTATTCCATTGGTCTCCAAATGTTCTTGGGTTTACCTACTATTTGGGGCTCAAAACACATAGTAGTATTTTGTTTTTGATCTTTTAGAGTTATCCATTTCCACCATGTTAAAGAATAGATAATATATAGGTTCCCATATTTTCCCTGGACATACCAATTTAGATAATCATTATCATTAAAAGTGTTTAAAATTTTAGGAATATACCCATTAGTATTTTTAATTTATTTAAAAAATAATTATTGCATCTCATGTATTCCCTTTATAGAAGTATGATTCTTACAATTTGGTATTATTTCTTATACCATTAATGAAATTAATATGTCAATAATATATTGAAAAAATATCTTTTTATATAACTCAATAATTTTTTAGTCATCCCAACATAAAAGATAATTATATTCACAAAAATATAATTGAATCTCGTGAATAAGGGTACATGAAAATATATCATGTAATTATTTATAATCATAAGAAATTGAAATATTTAAATGTGAAAGAATGATGACAGTGGTATTTAAATCCAACATTTCAAGACATAGAATAATCCCCCACAGATATTGATAATGCTAACTCAATGTTCCACTACCCATAGATCTATATTGAGAAATACCTCAATTCTACAACAATATTAACACCTAATATGTATAATTAATAATCAAACATCCCTTTTAAGATCTTAATATATAAAAAATTCATAGTTATGGTATATAGTAATAAAATATTATGTTAAACCTATCAAGGTACTCCTTGTATGCATGGTATGAAATTCTTATGAATCGACCAAAAAATATCCATTCAGAAAATAATACATAAATTCACGCATAAATAAACAAGGGAATACAATATCTAAATTAACAATACATAAATTTATAAACTATTAAAAAAGTTATGAACATTTAATAACTAAAAAATTATAATACCTTTATAATATATACTTTGGAATTCTTCATTTTTATAATATAACATTTCATTACATTGTACAAAAAAGGAGCATTTAATGTTTATTTTGTTTGGAATAATGTTCATAATATATGAAAACATAAAAAAAAATTTAATAAACATGAAAGTATTCTTTATTTGTTTATACTTAGTATATTTATTATATCTCATAACCTAGGTACATACATAAAATTAAATGGTGAGCATAAGGTTCAATAATGTAATATGTAAGGGAAACTAATTTCATGCGATCTTAAGAAATATCAATACGAAGAAGAGAAATATAATTATGGCATGATTTATATAATAGTTGGAATATCAGAATAAAAATATCATGAATAATAAAAATTAAATTATACAAAAACATTTAACTTATACATTCATAATCATATCACCAAGGTTAATCACCACGGTGTTGTAAATGAAAATTTCTAAAGTTATTCACCAAGGTATCATAAAAATTGTCATCACTGGAGATTAATTTATTCACCCAATGCATTGAAGTGATATCATAGTGAACCCATATTATATATTATTTAGTGTGTTATACATTTATAATAATGAAAAAATTCATAAATAAACCATTTAAATAAAATAATGAGTTTCCTATAAAAATAACAACATTTCAAAAGTGCTAAAAAACATAATAATTATGTCATTTTCAACACAAAGAAAGGTAATGAGGGGTTTATGTATGATAATAAAAAAATAAGGTAATTTAATTTTATATTTATGTTAATACCCTTTTAAAATAATGAGTATTGGGTATTGAAAAGAAGAAAAAAATAATAATTCATGAGGAGAAGAGTGAAATTTTGACAAATAAATCCAACAATATAATATATATCAAACAATGTTTAAAAAAGGGTAAAAATGGTGGGTTAAAGGTCATAATATTGATTAAATATGATGTTTTAGTATGGGTATGATCAAAAGGGTAATATAGGAGAGTAATAATAAAATGTTTAAGAAACATACAAAAATTGTTCTTGAATTGAAGAGAGATTAAGGAAAATTACCTTACCTGGGAAAGTAACTCATAAAACCTAGGTATTGGTAAAATGGGGGCTTGAGAACACATTTTTTGGACACAATGGGTGTTAAAATTACTATATATTCGTTAATTATGGATTGGGTGTGAAAGGAACCAGATAAATGGGTGTATTTTTTTTGCAAGAGTGGAGGATTTGATTATTAATCTCCAAAAATAGTCCTTGGAAATATATGTTTTGGAAAATGAAAAAATATGGGATTGAACATGGAGTATTACCATGGTTAAGGACATTTGGGAAATATTTTATTTTATATTAACCCACAATAAGAGAAAATAATTATTGTATTAATTTTTTTTCATTGTATTTCTTTTACAAAATATGATTTCTAATGTTAGTGTTTCCATTTTAGAATTTGGAATGTTACATATTGGCATGGAAATTGATTAAAATATATTAAAATAAATGATATTTTTAAAAACTTATGTCTTATATTAGGGTCAAGTAATTGTTAAATCATTATGAAATAATTATTAAGTCATTAAATATACCAAAAACCACAAAATGTATTTTTACAATTCACAAAAAATAATATATGTTTGAAAATTATCATTAATGAAACCCAACCTAAATTCGGTGTTCTGTTTAAAAAAATGATTTTTATATTATTATATAATGTCTCTATGTATTATAAGTTTTTCTTCTATTTATAAAAATACATATTGATTTAAAAAAAGTGTGTAGAAAGGTCATAGTAAAATTTTTTACATTTAAAATTATTCAATATCATAATAAAATTATATTATTATTTATAATTAAAAAAGACTTTATTTATCATAATTTTTCAACAAAATAAATAATATTCATAATACCTTATATTATTATGAACGATTTAGATCCTTTTTAAAAAGTATAATTTTTTATGGTAAAATAAATTTTTCAAAACTTTTCATAAAACAAAATTGTTAAAATAAAAATATTATTTAAAAAGGGAATATTATTTATGTAATTATATCCTGCACATGTATCCACTTATTAGATTGAAAGACACCAAAAGAGTAAGGTATGAAATGTTTGTAGTTTCATGGGTTGCCTCGACTGACATCGACCGATGGGTAATATAATATAACATGAACTTCTCCTATATAATATTTTATTAAATATTCAATTATTAACGTTCAACATGGTCTTGGTCAAGGGTGAACAATAGTGATGATACCAACCTCCCGTATTCAGACACATAGTCTCCAAATGGCATGAATCTACTATTTTAGGCCATAAAATCTTCATTCTGTATCATTTATTATAAACAATAAATATAACGTTAAAATTATTATGAAGAGTATAGTTCAAAATGGTCATTTTAACCAATGATAATTTCACCTTTGAATTTACATGGTCAGAATTCTCTTTATATTCACTTCATTATTTAAGAGATAGGGTTCTCCTGTTCATAATTAAAAAAACACACATATTTTCAAACCATAATCATTCAAAAAGTATGGGTCATTACATTCTTCCCCCCAATGAATATTCATACTCAAAATTACAACTTTTTTTATCAATTGATAAAATGTGTGGGTATATCTATCTCATTTTATCATTTGGTTCCCTCCTCACTTCTTCATATTTATAGTTCTGCCACAACACTTTGAGTAGGTGGGTTGTCTTATTATGTATAACATTTTCTCTATAGTCTAAGATCTCCACTGGATACTCATCACAAGAGAGTTCATGTGACAATTTTACCCTATATGGGTTCAGTACATGTGAATGGTTATATATGTACTTCTTCAAGAGGGACACATAGAATACATCATGAACATTAGATAAAATTTTATGAATTTTGAGACGTTAGGAAAATTCTCCTATGTGATCAAGGATTTCATAATGGATAATGTACTTTTGGATAAGCATCCTTTTCATCCCAGACCACTTGACCCTCTTACATGGTGATATTTGAAGGAAAATATTGTCTCCAACATCAAAATATTTTTACATTAAATGGTTTTTTAGCATAGATGTTATGGTAAATTTTAGTGGAATTAATGTTTTTTTAATAAATGGAATCCTTACAATCAAAAGATCATCCCATGAAACTTTCTCTCAAAAAATTCAAACCACCAAGTAGGAGTTGTATTGGGAATCCCATATAGAGCTTCATTAGGTTCCATTTGAATACATGAATGGATGTTTTTTTGAATAATAACTCATCTAATGAGAGATTTTGATCATATCTACCTTTAATTCCATTTTTAATGTTCACAAAATTTCTTTGACTGTCTGAATTTCTCTTTTAGATTGGTCATCTGTTTGGGGGTGATAGGTCATACAAAACTTCAATTCGGTAATCATTTCATGTTGATGAATTCTCAATAAATTTTATTTTAACATTAGAACATGATATTAAATGATAGAAACTGGAACCCCATGTATCCTTACAGCACCATTCACATAAATATTGGCATGTTGATCCAGAGTGAAATCTTCCTTAATTGGGATGAAATGGGAAGTCATGATGATTCGATCTATTATAAGCCATATCACAATGTTTCCTTTGGATTTTCTAGAGAGACATTAGAAAATACCCATAGTGATATTATACCCCTTCCATATTTGTGTGGGAATTGGTTTCAATACCACATTAATAATTTTCACTTTGACATCAGTATTTGACACACCAATGACCATATAGTGTAGTTAGAAATCGATATTTTGATTTTATCCAACCAATAATGATCACAAAAGTACCTATATATTTTCACAATTGTAGGATGTATAGAAAAAGTATATCTATGAGCTTCATCCATCATCTCTTTCTTTATTAATGCAATATATGGAACACAGAACCATGTAGGAAGTTTTAGTACACCTTCTTGATCGATATTGAAATATGGAAACTTCCCATTCTTCACAGCCTTTATCTTCTTCTGTAACAAGGGATATTATATTTGTGATTTAATTAACATATCTTGTAACTATGGGTGTGAAGTCATTTGGAAAAGTTTTGATTATTTCCCTTAATATAAAATTACCATGTCCAGTTTTACTATGTCTTTTTCCCAAAAATCTCATTGAATCCTCTTCATCTCAATCTCAATAGGGTCTTTCCTTGTTAATGAATTTGTTTCTTTTTTTATCTTATTAGATGAGGATTAATTTAATTATCATGGTCTAAACGAAGTTCCATCCATCTAATCCATCTTATGTTTAATTCATTTTGCAAGACAATGTACATCAAACATTGGTAGTCATTTTTTATATCACATTTCTACACATAAATATAGTGACACCACTTATTCAATGAAAAAATAACCGTATCTAGCTCTATGTCATGTGTAGGATAGTTATTCTTATGAATATTTAACTATTGGGGTTTATATGAAATCAACTTGTCATTTTTCATTATGATGCACCGAAGTCCTTTCATATAAGAAACACTAAAAATAAAAAATCTTTCACCGATAGAGGGTAGTGTTAACACTGGTGCAGTAACCAATATATTCTTCACCACTTGGAAGCATTATTCACACTATAGATTCTATATGAACTTATCTCTTTTTTATTTAACATGTTTAGTGGATTATAAATTCATGGAATTTTTTTCACAAACCTCTTATAATATTCTATTATTCTACTGAAACTATAAATATCAGTCACTATTATAGGATAAGTCCAGTCATCCCCAACCATTTTCTTGGCCATGTTAACTGAGATTCATTCATTTCATACAATTTTCCCCATGAATAAACTTGTTGTATTTAAAATTTAGATTTTTTAAATATTAAAAAATGCCAATAACTCCTCATAGTTTTCAATATAACCCTTAAATGATCATCGTACTCGTCACAACATTTTGAATAAAACATAATATCATCAATAAAAAGTACCCAAAAGTATTCAAGGTAGTCCTTAAATACTCTATGAATAAAACCAAAAAATATTATACGATCCTTATTCAATATGAAGGGAATAAAAAAAACTCATAATTCGCATATCTTAATTAGAATACAGACTTTGAAATATCTTCTTTCCAGGACCTCAATTGATGATTACCAGATAAAATATCAATCTTGGAGAATAATTGATCCCCAAAAAGATGTTCAATTACATCATCAATCCACATAGATGGTAAATTTTCTTTACTATTATCTATTAAGTTCTCTATAGTTATTTAATAGTGGCATTAATCTATCATTCTCTTTCACTAATTGAATAGGTTCTCCCCATCTAGACACACCTGTTCAGGCCAATCCTATCATTAAAAGTTATTTTTTTGTTTGTTTAATTTTCTTAACTCCACATCTTCCATTCTATATTGGGCCTTCAATATCATCTTGGATTCATGTATCATTTCAATGGATAATTCTACCAATCCTTATAGGGGAGTCCATGTAACATTTTAGAAAAAACATTACATTATTAAAAAAATAATGGGATATTTTATATTCTTATACTTTCATTTGATTATACCACTTCACTAATCATATACATAATGAAATCTATGGGTGGTGCTTACATAAAAATCTCACATTAGGATATCTATAATTTTAAAATACATCACATTTTCTATTAAATAATTTTGAGAATTCCTTACTTTTTTAGTTAAACACAATATTATACATGGATAACCAATCTATCTATAGTATAATATCTAATTCTATAATGGGAATGACTTTTATATTTGCGATGAGGTTGTTACCATCAAAGACAATAAAAGCGTTTCTACGAATCCTTGATTCTTTGTTAATCCCTCTAGGAGTCCTGACTGATAACTCTACTACTAGAAGTTTTGGGATTTGTTCTATATTCTTTTAAAACAAGGAGGAAATAAAGGAATGCATAAAAACAAAATCAAACATAAAAATTGATCTATTTAATAGAATAATGACAATACTTTATCCCACATAATTTAAAACCTCTATTTCAGGATTTGTGATTGAAAATTCCCAAAATTTATCTCTTACACTATTCTGGGGGAAATGGTTATTTCCCTCCATTACCTTCTGATTCGAATAGTGATTAGAAAAGATACAATGTTTCTCAAACATTTAGTGGTACAATGAAAATTTATTGTAATATACATCTTATAGATTCTCATTTATTCATTTTATATATTCTTTAACTATATGAATTCCATCATTATTTTAATTCTCATAGAAAAATAGAATGATTTAATAAAAATTGATCCCTAGAATTATTCCCACTCCATAACATCAATATCCAATATTGGATTTTTGTCGTTAATCAGTGTCCTTAACTAATTAGCTTATCCTCTTAAGTGGTAGACATCCAATGTCACATTCATTTATTTTGAATAATAGATTATAAAAAATATCATCCCTATACAACTTACCCATTTTTCATCAATCAATGGGTCATCAGATCTACTAAAAAAGGTGGGCATTGAATTATAAAGGACCCCAGAAATATTTTTCCCTTCGAGGTGAATCTTGTATCTATGGTTAATTAATGTTATTTTTAATAAATAAAGATAGTTCATGTTACATTCTCACATATTTTCCCATTATGACTTCCATTAGATGGATTACAGTGCTTGGTCTATTACACTAACTATTTACGTGGTTCCTCTTATTTCCCACCCAATTTATAATAGAAGAAATCTATAATTAGAATCGTGTTTAATTTCAGTATATTATTCCTATAAAATAATTTTATTTCTTAAAACATCATTCTTAAATATGATATTCTATAAGAAATTACATTTTCTATACATCCATTATAATAGTTCATAAAAAGATATTCATATCCAAACATATCCCTGAGTTGTGTCAAATAAGGAGTGCCACAAGGATCATTTTCATTTACATGCTCCCATTAAAATCTATCTCTATGTGTTGTTTTTTGAAGTTACCATTAGATATATTTTTAACAGTTCCACATCCAGTTGTGTGTATCATGAAATGTGTTTATATGCTCAAAACCACATACTTAATACATCACAAAAAATACTACGATTTTTGTCTTATATTTGTAATTTTATCTAGGGTTCATCCTAAATATTAAAATCCTAATTTAAAAAAACAACTAAAAATAATTTAATTCCAACTTTGGAATCACACATTTTTATTACATAACGTTTCATTTCATTGTACCTACAGAGGATCTTTTAATGTTTAGTTTCTTGGAAATAAGGTCCATAACACATGAAAGAAAAAAAATAATTATAATACACTAGAAAAAATTACTAATAGGTTAAAACGTAGTAACTTTACTACATATCATAAGATGGGGATGTACATCAATGAAAATGGAGACCATAAGGCCTTATGAAGGAATAAAAAATGGAAATAGTTTACATGTGATGTTATGGAATATCAGTAAGAGCACAAAGAATATCATTATCGAATAAGAAAGAGAAAATGAATAATGTAATAAAAAACATGAATCATGACATGGTAATATGGATATAAAATTTTACTATTAAATTTATAATCATATAACCAATGATAATCACTAAGGGGTTGTAAATGATAATTACTTTGTTTATTCACCAAGGAATCATAAAACATGTCATCCATAGTGATTAAATTCCCTACCCATTGCATTGGATATCTATCAAGGACCAACCTTATTATGTATTATTCAATTTTATCCACAAATATCATAATAATACATTTCATAAATAACATGTCGAGAATAAAAATTGGATTTTATATCAAAACCATGACATTTCAAAATTGCAAAAAAAACATAATAACTAAGACATTTTTACACAACGGTTAGAGAATTAAGGTATTTTTTATGTAAATACTAATATATAAATTATAATTTTCACATTTATCTAAATAAACATGTTATTGAATGAGTATTTTAATTTCACAAGATGAAAATAAAAGGGAATTTATTGAGGATAAATGAGAAATTTCTAGAAGTAAATCTGGAATTATAATAGATCATATATGTTGTTCAAGAAAAGGGTAAAATGTGTGGGGACAAAGACCTAAAATTAATAAAACATAATATAGGTAAGGGTATGATAAAATGGGTACTGAAATAGTGTAATCATAACAATTATAATATAATAAAAATATGGTTCTTGAATTGATGATAAAGGAATGGGAATTTCATTACCTTGAAATATAACTCCTAAAACATAAGAATTGGGATCATGGGGGCCTGAGGAAACCGTGGGAGGACTCCCTGGTAGATTAAACTACTAAATAATTGAATATGATGTATTGGGAGTTAATGGAAATGGATAAATCTGGGGACAGTTTTATAAAAAATATAGGATTTGTTTATTAATTTCCAAATATAGGTCTTAGAAATCTAGGTTGTGGAAAATGAAAATCAATGGGCTTGACCGTGGTTCTCATCAATGATTTTTTTCCATGGTTTTGGAAATTAGTGAAAATATTTATGTTATTTTAACCCTAAAGAACCTGAAATAATATTATATTACATGATTTTATTAAGGAAAGTTAATTGTTTTCAAAATTATGAAACATAATGTTAATGATTCTGTTTTAGAATTTGGAAAGTTACTTATTAGTTTAAAAATTAAAAAAAATATATATTATAAAATATGATATTAATAAAATTTCACATTTAGGTAATGGATTGGGTTTATATAATTATTACATAATTATGAAATAATGATGAAATCATTAAACATACCAAAAACCCCAAACTGTATTTTTACTATTCATGAAAAAATAATGTATTCTAGAAAAATCTGATTAATTCTCTATAAAAAATATTCAATGTGATAATTTTAAAAATGATGTTTATTTTACAATAGTATTTCTATATCTCAAATAATATTAACATTTAAATATAAAAATACTTTTTTATTAAAGAAGTAATAGGTAAAAAATGCAAATTAAAACTTCTAACTGTTAAATGTTTTCAAATTTTTAATAAAAATATCTTTTGACATTTTATTAAAAAGTAATTTTATTATCATAATATTTTTTTAAAATAAATATGATTAAAATTACTTAATTTTATTATCAATGAGTTATGTCCTTTCTAAAAAGTAATTTTTTTTATGAAAAATGAGTTTTTCAAAACTTTTGTTTAAACAGAATTGATGGAATAACTGTTTCATTTATAAAAAGTAATTATAATTTTAGTAACTATGTCATTAACCCATAACATATTATTACACATGTGTCTTTCCTAAGACTATGGTGTGAAGTGATGTTAGTTTTTTTGCATTCCTCGACTAAGATCTAACTAGTAGTAATCTCCACTAACATGAAATTCTATCATAAAATATTTCAGTGAAGAAACTCTTATTGAAGTTCAGATGGGGATTTTCCAAGGGTGAACCGAAATGTTGATACCTCCCTCAGAAGCTCCAAAATGTGGTCTTCAAACAACCTAAAATTTCTTGTTGTGGCCATTGAATATGCATTCAATATCATTTAACCATTGTCCAAGTCATGACCTATACCCCTAGGCCCATGTTGTGACTACCCCAATCCCACCTTCCATATGTCAGGGGCCGACAACTAGCACTGAGTAGGCATATCACAAAAATGGAAGGCATTACCTTTAAAATTGTACACATGTACAAAGCTGAAACTTAAAAAATAAAACAAAAAGAAAACTACAGCTGTCATCGATTCAACTAATATGATTACAGTACAAACTGAAAGTAAAAGGTTCCAAAATAAAAGCCCAAAAACACAAAGGAATGTAAGAAATCCAATATATGTTAGCTCGAGACCCTATGTGAAGGGTAGGTGAAGGGTAGGTTCTTGTAGTTGTATAATTATGCATGTCCATCCCGTTGCACTAAGAACCACTTGGTCTTGGACTGCCATTGTTTTCTTCAATTCATCGATCACCTGCAGAAGACAATACACATACGAGTGAAGCCCGTGTAGGGGTGAATAACACAATACTCAGTAGGGACCTGAAGCAAAGAGGTAAGACCACAAAGAAAACTCAAAAAATGGAGATCAGATCAAAGTAGTTTTAAATTAATCCATATAAAGAAATATTATCATTCTTAAAGCCATATCATCTTATACAACATAGGGACTCATCCCCAATGAGTCACTGAGGTCTACTTATCTACCATACCACCATGGTCCACTCTGGTACTAGACCACCGAGGTCTGCTCCACTACTAGACTACTATGGTCCACTTGACTACTTGACTACTACGGTATTCTCTCCTAATGGACCACTTAGTTTTTCTTGTCCATTAGACCACTGAGGTTCGCTTTTCTACTCGACAACTAAGGTTTTCTCGGCCACTAGACCACTATGGTCTAATCATCTATTAGCTCATTGTGGTCCACTCGGCCACTTGACCACTAAGGTCAGCTATGCTACTGGACCTATGTGGTATGCTTGACCACTATTCCTCTGTCCTACTAGGCCATCGTGGTCCCTCTCTATATATCATTCATATCATAGCTCTCTATAGGAATCTGGATCATAGTATTCTTGATTTTGGAATAATCTGTCTCTCAATCATTCGGATGCATCTAAAGTTCCATGAAGTCTCACTTAGGGTATACACGAAGGACCTTATTGTTATAAGGGTATCAAGGCTATAGATGGTTCATTAATCAGACTCTTGGATTGGATGATATTGTTGTTTTAGTAAACATGGGACAGTTGTGTCCAACCCATGTCTGACTTGGTAGGCCCAGCCCGACCAACCCAGTCTAGGGGTCCCATGTGACCCGACCCTGTTAGAATGATCCGACCCGAAACAATTGGTTCTAGACTGACATGGTCCGACCTAGCCCTTTGGAAAGGCCCATTTGGCCTTGATGGACTTGGACCAGTTTGGATATGGGTCTTTCACGCTAGGTCTCCGAGTGGACCGGTCCACATTCTCCAGCCGAGTCTTAAATTGTCAGAATGGTACTACTTCGTCTGACAACCCAATGACCTGATTCACCCCATCGGCATGACCCCTAATAGTCGGACGGTTCACTACATTATCATGAATTCTCGCTAGAATCTGGTGCATTCTGCACGTGGCCGGCTATGGCCAACCACTTCTCCTGGTCACACGCGGTCCGTAAACTATTTGTCTAGATCGGCGGTGCTGTAGACTAATGGGTTGACTGCACTAATGTGGTAATGGTATGTGATTCCACCCTTCTTCACCATGTCCAATTCAAGTGTAGTCTCAATTCCCTCAGTATGATGCTAGGGCGCGCCGGCTCCATTCTGCGGTTACCGCTGCCACTGCCGGCACACAAGTCATCTCCTCCGCGGGCCCCAAACCCTCTCTGGTGGTCCACTTCTCGATCCATCTATGCAAGTGTGGTTTTGGGGTGTCAACATAACTCCAGTAAACACTTGTGCATATTTCCATCACATTGGGGGTGAAGACTCTTTCAGAACCCCCCAAAAAATATTTGAGGTGACCTTATGGGTCTGTCAGCCTAGAACCATAGGAGACAAAGAGTGGGCATCACAAAGAGCTCCCAACGAACAATCATGGCATTCATTTTTTGGCATGTATCTATTCATGTCAATGGGGTCATGAAAAATATTTTAATCACTAAATTTTTTCCCCAACATCAACCCTCAATAATGATTCCCATCCCCGAAAGAATATATCATCAGTGGATCAACTAGTTAGTGGGTTGGTCAGTGTTCTTCATTTAGATGGGAAGAATGGGGGGAAATCACAGAGATTCAAACCCCTACTGAGGAATGGATATTACTGGATGATGAACATCCATCATTTTATGTTTATCTCCAACCTTGAATCTTATCAATAATGGTGTTATCATCATTGTCCAATTTTTTGACTTTCGTTGTTGGAGTGTCTTCCTTCGTCATTCATTAGAAGAATTTAAGTGTTTTTCATCAACCCTAAATTCCATGTTTAATTAAAGAAGGAAGAAATGTGTGTGTTGTAGCATTGCCATGCTAATTTATTAGTGAGGTTCATTAGTAGGATTTAGTATTTCCTCATCACTGCACTGTAGTGCAAATATGTTGATTCATAACCAAGATAAAGAATATAATAAAATATCCTTTTCAGATATTTTAGTTTTTATTATGAAAATATTTAAAACCATCTTATTCAGTCGAACCATGAAGATCACTGTTAGGAACTTCCTATATGAATCTTAACACTCTGAGTTCTACAGTTCCCCCAAATTTTTTATCCTGGCACTGGTTCGAATGTTAGGAAAAACTAGTTCAGATGTTTATTTAATGAACAATAAAAATAGTTCAAAAATACATTCTGACCACTCCAAGACTCTGAATAATAATTTTTCATAGATAATGGTATCAAAATAATCCCGTTTAATTTTCAAAAATATTACATGGAATTTCAGGATATTAAATTACCCCCACCGTTAAGGATTTACATCCTTGTAGGCCAAAAGAGGGGCTAATAAAAAAATAGGAGTACTGAGCACAACTATGGGACTACCACTATTGCATGCTCTCCTATAGATTCTTATGTAGCCAAGGAACACACACCAGAAGAATTGACCGTCAATAAAGGATCATATCCTATCGATCCACTATCTTAATTGGGTACGCCACAAATGCCACCCCGTCATAAATCTCCAGCTTGTAGTGGTCGATGATGTGAGAAGGATTGTGAACAAATATCCTTTGCTGGGATATGTGGATGATTTTGTGAACACTCTCTATCAGCGGTAGTAGAGCCAAGTGATAAGACACATAAAATACTCCATGCATTATCAAGAAAGGTCTGATGAACCTTGGAGATAACTTTCCACCCCTGCTAATACTCAATATCCCTCATCAAGGAGAGACCCATTGGAATATGTGGTCCCCTTCCTCGAACTACAAGGGTCTCTGTCACCAATCATCATATGACATCTGTTGGTTGTTTGCATTCTTCTTCCTCTATTTTATGACCTAAACCTTCTTAGTGGTAGCTTGTACCATCTCTGGATCCATGAGTGCTGACTGCCCTAGGTATGTCTAGTATAAAAATGACCTGCATAGTCTTTCATATAGATCCTAGAACGGTTCCATGCAAATGGTGGAGTGGTAGTTGTTATTTTATGAATAATCCACCACTGTTAGGTGGTCCTCCCAAACATGAACAAAATCAAGAACGAAAGCACAAAGAATATCCTCCATGGTCTATATGGTCCGCTTTTTCTGAACATTATTCTATGAGTGAAAGATAGTGCTCAAGCGAAACAAAGTCCCAAACGCCTCTTGTATTCCCTTCCACAACCAGGATGTGAAGCATCCATCATGATATGATACTATCACATATGGGACTCCATGGAGTCAAACCCTCTTCTATAAATAGAGGCATCCCATGATCTTCATAAAACCCTACTCTTGAATGAGTTGGATATGGGCCGATTTAGAGAGTTGGTCTAAGATCACGCATATGGTATCGTGCCACCATGATGTATGGGGTAATCCCATAATGAGTTCCATTGATATCTCATCCCACTTCCACTCCGGTACATAGAGGGGTTGTGTAAAACCTTCTGTAACCTGGTGTTTAGCCTTCACTTGCTGACAAGTGAGGTGTCTCCAGACAAAAAATGCCACCACCTTTTCATCCCCGCCCACTAGTAGTGATTTATGAGGTCCTAGTACATCTTCAAAACACTTGGATGTACTGCCAAAGAGGAAGTATGGAAATCCATAACACCTCATATTTAAATTCCACTGGTACAATGGTGTGTCCTCTAAAAAGGACGACATGCTCCCCACCTTTCAAATATCTATCAAGGGCATGGCGAGTGGAAATTTGGTCATTTGTAATCTCATAGCTGGCATCTTTGGGTTGTGCCTCCAAAACTCGCTGTATTATTTCGGGGGATGGTAACTACCATTGATTGAAAAAAAGGTCTCCCCACTATAAGGGAAGGATATCATAAAAGAGGCCAACTTCTCTGAGGCCTCATTCAGTAGCTATGAACATGATCTTCTACTGAGAGCATCTGCCACCACATTAACCTTCCCAATATTATATATTATCTTGATGTTATAGTCCGGGAAGAACTATAGATAACATTGATTTCTCCTATCCATTTCATTTTGAGAAAAGGTGTACTTGAGACTCTTGTGGTCAAAGTAGATGCTGGATCTTTTTTTTCATAAGTTAGTGTCTCCACATCTTCAGTGTGAATACTACTGATGCCATTTCAAGGTCATGAGTCAAATAGTTCTTCTCATGTGGTATCAATTTTCATTATCTATAATAGATCACTACTTTCCCCCACAACTCGACACCACCATGCCCAGTTACTAATGTGTAACAAAACACCATGTAGTTGGTGCCCTCCTCTGGCAGCCTCATGATAAGAGCACTCATCAAGATCTGTCTCATCTATTGAGAGATCTGCTGGAATATTTCTATCCCAATGAAGGGGTTTCCATTCTTTTTTAGCAACATCATGGGTGATTTCTCCCTAGGGAAGTCAGGTATAAACCTCTGATAGTACCCAACCTACCTCAGGAAAAACTGAACATCAGTATCGTTCTTGGGTGGTTCCCAAGAAAACACTGCCTTTATCATTGATTAATCCACCACAAATCCATTTTATGAGATTACATGTGAAGGGAAGTTTTTATTTTATATCAAGAAGACATACATCAAGATATTTTTGTAATTTTGGTGCTCTATAAACATTTTCAAATCAATTCTCAGGTGTATCATGTTCTCCTCCTCAGATGTTCAATACACAGTGATTTCATCAATGAATACAAATACAAACTGATATAAGTACATTATGAAGATCATGTTCATGAGTCCCATGAACATAGATGGGGTGTTCATTATTCCAAAAAACATTAGTATGTACTCCTAATGGCCATAGAGACATCTGAAAGCAATATTTGAGATGTTTGCATCTTGTACTCGAAACTGGTGATAACCTGATATGGGGTCTATCTTCGAGAACCATTTCTCTCCATTGAGCTGATATAAGAGGTCACCATTCCTCGGTAGATGATACTTATTCTTCAAAGTCACCTTGTTCAAGCACCATAATTTCACACATGACCTCAAGATTCTATTTTCCTCCGTGGTAAACAATAGTGGAGATACCTATAGTGAAACACTAGGCCTTACAAATCAATTCCTCTACAAATCCTCCAAATGTATCCTCATCTCTCAGAGCTTTGTGAGAGCCATCCGATATGCAGGTGTAGATACCAGGTTCATCCTGGGGTACATATCAAGGATTAAGTCGTCATATCTATGAGGAGGTAGTCCAAGAACATCCTCTGGAAGACGTCCTCAAACTTATCTACCACTATATGAAACTATGGACTCGTTCCATCCACTACACTGATGGTTATTCTAGACAACTGATTAGTGATCGACTGAACCATCAAAGATGAAAGTCCATCCCAGGGTTCTTTGTTTTCATTCTCTCCAGAAAATGAAAGTTGGTTCCTGTCTCCACGGATACACCACACTGTACATCTGAAATAATCAATCTGGAAATGACCTTTTGATAGATAGTCCATGTCCAAAACGACATCGTGTGGCCTCAATGCCACTACTAGGAGATCTAAGTTGTAGCTCTCACCTATAAGAGTTCGCACACACTATCGTTAATAGTGTCTGATTATCGAATCCCCTCTTGTAATAGTATCTTATTTTAAGGATCGATCCAATAGCTCGATGAGACTTCTTGAGCTCTGAAAAAGGTCTGTGGAAAGGAATGAGTGAATGGAACCTCTGTCTATAAGAACTACAACTACTGTTGAGAAGACATAGATCATACCTCGTATCATCTCTGGGACATCAGGACCATAGGCATCAATTTCCCGAATCTTAGACTTCCCAAGTCCACTTTCTCCTCGAGCCCGTGGTGGACCACCATGGGTGTGGAGGTAGTACCTTGTACATACACCCACATCCTTCCGCTCATCCCGCTCTTCTGCCACATCAGCTGCCTGGTAGAATGCCCTGTTTCTATCTTGACTACTTCCATGGTGGTCCCTCAGCCATCTTCTGGTCCTCTACTTAGTGAGTCGACAAATTCCTAGAAATCTTCCCATGCTCACCACACACAAAGCATACTCAACTACTCATATGTCTCCCTCTGTCTTGAGAGCCTCGTAAAGCTAACCATGTGTCTTGGGGTCATCATTCGAATGGTCTGACCTATTTGGGCCTCTGTTTCATATATCAGCTACCTGCCATGGATGACTCGACCACCAGTCACCTATTGCTTGCTCCCACCATCATTACCCAATCTGTGAAGAATCTCTCCACTTGCAAATCTCGCTCCAACACCCTAGCCTACATAGGTATGATTATGGAAATCATTGATTACCTAATCTCCCATCACAACCCTACTAAAAAATATAGGTCCAAGAGAAAGAATCACATACCATATCCATAGAGTAACGAGATAGGTCTGTGAACCTCTTTGAGTAATCAACCACTGTCAAGCTTCCCTGCTTTAAGTGATGAAATTTTTTCATATGTACAGAGTAGAATGCCTCGTGGAAGAACACCTCCTAGAAATGTCTCTCAAATTCACTCCTGGTGAGGGTCAACTCCTTATGCATCCGGATCATTGTACTCCACCATCTTCTCGCATGATCCCTATAAAAGGCTTGCTGCTAGTACTGACATCTGGTCAATTGGCATTCTCACTAAGCAAGAAGACTCACATCACTGCCTCCACTAATCCTCAGTGAACTGAGGATTAGTCTCTCCACTAAACCTAGAGGGCCTATGTTTCTTTAAATCATGAAAGACACTGAGCCTACGTGCGTTCTCTACCGGTTGCGCCCATAGTAACTGCAGACCAATGGTCTCTGGTTTCACTAGGACATCAACCGATGGTGACATCTTAGGAAACGGTCCTAGTACTGATGCCTCATTACTCTCTAGACGATCCTCATGGTCTTTCACTAGAATCCTAGCTGGTTATCTACTTGGAGGCATCCAGAATAACATCACGATGAATCACAATTAATATATTTTACCTAGTAAGATGACTCTAACTAAGAAAGATTATGAGAAAACATTCAAAGATTCTTGTAACCACTGTTTTCATGTACAGAGACAGAAATAATAATTCAGGGTTTGGGTGTATGGATACCCCAGCTGCCACACCGACACTCGAATCCCCAACTTGAAAGATGAAATTGAGACACTTAAAACAATTGCACCATAAAATTTTCTAGACACATATTTATTCTTATAGAAACAACCTCCTTTAATACCACTTTTTCATGGACCACCCCCAGGCCTCAGGCCATGACTACCCCAAGACCTCCTTCCCTAAGATAGGGACTAGTAACTAGCACTGAGCAAGCTTATCCCAAATAATGGAAGGCATTGCCTTTAAACCTGTAGACATGAACAAAGTTGAAATTAATGAAAGTAAATACAAAGTAAACTACAACTATTACTGATACAACTACTAAGAGTACCATAGAAACTGAATGTACAAAGGGGCCAAAATATAATCCCAAAACAATAAAAGATATTATGACTACCACAATCCGTCTTCCTGAGACCTTACCTGATGGGTAGGTGATGGGTAGATTCTAGTATCCATAAAAGTACACCCATCCATCATGAATCATTGATAACCACTTGGTCTTTGACCACCAAGGTCTCCTTTGAAGTGTTATTCACCATCACAAGACATGACACATCCAGACGAATCCCATGTAGGGGTTAGTAACAAAATACTTAGTAGGGACCCCAATCCACAAAGGTAAGACCAAAAATAAAACTAAAAAAATAATCATCTGCTCACACAAGGTATAAAATATAATATCAAAATCAAAATTATTAGTCATAATGCTGAATCATCTTATACAATTAAAGGATTCATCCCCAATGAGTCACTGAGGTCTACTAATATGTTGAACCACCAAGGTCCACTATGCTAATAGACCACTTAGATCTTCTCTACTACTAGGCCACTGAGATCCACTTGACCACTAGACCATTAAAATATACTCTACAACTAGACTGCTAAGGTCCACTCACCCACTAGACCCCAGAGGTCCACTCTGGCTCTGGACCACTCAGGTCTACTCATCCACTAGACCATTGTGGTCCAATTCTCTACTGGACCACTAAGTTTCACTCGGCCACTGAACCCCTGAGGTCCTCTCTACTACTGAATCACTGATGTCCGCTCATCCACTAGTCCACTACGCTACTAGGCCACTGAGGTCTCACTTGTAAAATCCTTCACATCATGTGCAACCATAGGATTCTTTCTTGTAGAGAACTTTATTCTGAAAAATTTACTCCTAAATCTATCAGTTGCATCTAAACTTCCAAGATGTCTTACTTTGAGTATACCAAAATACTGTCATGTCGTAAGGGCCCCAATGATGCAGATGGTGTACCAATCAGACGCCCGATCTAAAAGATATTGTCCTTTTATTAAACATGGTCTGGTTGTGTCTCGACCCTTTTTGACTCGGTCCAACCAAACCGACCAACCTAGATTGGGGGTCCTGCACGAACCGCCCTAGTTTGGCCGACCTGATTCGAACTATTTGGGTCTAGGCTGACCTCATCCGACATGGCCCATTTGGTCTTTTTGGACCTGGCCTAGTTCGGCTGTGGGTCATGCCCGCTAAGTTGCCTAGTGACCCAATCCACATTCTCCTTCCTCGTCCATCTTGGTCAGTCCGGTACTGTCCCGTCGGGCTACCAAGTAGCCTGATTTTCCTTCGGTCTAATTCCACAATGTAGGGTCTATTATCTACTAGTCAGGGCCACCCATAATCTTGGTTCACTCACTTGGACTAGCCTGCAATGGCGGTCCAGTTCGCTCCACCAGCCCGAACGCCTGATGGTGTTCAGTTTGTGACACATGCATCCAGCTAAGGCAAGAAACTTCCCTCCAGCACACACAGTTCGCGGAACACATGTATAGATCAATGTATTGGTCAACCCATTGGTTGACTGTGTTGATGCGACATTGGTTGGCACCATCACCCTCCTCTACCACAGCTCGGTCGGTCACGACCTTTACTGCCTCGATGCATAGTCGGGGCACACCACCTCCCTCCCACGACCAACATACCATGCCACTGCATGCCACCACCACTGGTGCTGGCACACCTGCGGTCTACTACGTGGTCCACCAGACTCACTCTGGTGGTCCGTTTCATGATCTATTATGGACTTTCCACTTTTTGGGGCGTACCGATCACTTTGGCACACTATTCACCATTTTTTCCATCACTCTAGGGGTCCATCCTGTTTTGGAACCCCCTAAAAAAGATCTGATAGGACCTCACAGGTCTATCAGCGAAGAATTATAAGAGAGAGTGAGATAGAGAGGGAATCACAATGAACACCACACAAAGAATCCGGTCTATTGTATGTTAAGTACTAGAGATGTTATTGATAGCTAGATCACAAAGAATAATTAAATTACTAATTATTTTTCCATCATCATAATAATTATTCCCAATACCACAAGAAGAAATCATCCATAGATCATGTAGTTAGTGGGTTGATTCATATTCATCATTTTGAAGGGAAGGTCAAGGAAAAAATATCACAAAGATTCAAACCCCAACCTGGGAAATAATATTGCTCGTGGATGATTGTTTATTGTCATCTTTCGATCTCCAGTCCCAAATCCTCTCTCCATGGGTGTCGTTGTCATCATTTTCTTCATCGATGATCATCATTGGTGAGGTTTCCTTTATCATTCTTTAGAGGAATTACAGGGTTGTTCATCAAACCTAAATTCCTTATATAATTAAAGAAGAAAGACATGTTCCTGTTGTAGAATAACCATGATGATTCACTAATGAGGTTCATTATGGGTATTTAATGTAGCCTCTTCATTCCACCGCAATGCTGACGAGCCGCTGCATAATGAATAATAAAAATATACTAACATATCTTTTTATGTTACTTTATTTTTATTCCAAAATGCCCGAAAACTATATTTTCCTATCGACTTGTGCTAGTCAATGATAGGCCCTTCCTAGGTGAATCCTAATACTCTGAGTTCAACGGTGCCCTTTGATTTTTTAATTGAGAACCATTTTAATAGTTAGAAAAGATAGTTCACATATTTATTTAATGATATTTTAAAATAGTTTGAAAATACATTCCATCCACTCTAGGATTCATAATCACATGTTGTCTCATTGCCTGGTCTCGAAATAATCTCATTTCAATTTCATAAATTTTACATGGATCTCTGGGACATTACAGTCAATGTTTACTCATGAACACTAATTTTAATGTCAAAATTATTATCAATTGTATAGTTCACAATAGTTATATTGGCTGACAGTCATAATTGACTAAGAATAATATAATAGTCAAATCTTGATGGTCACATTTCCTTATATATTCACTTCATTTTTAAATAGATTTGTTTTGTTTGGTATAATATAATATAATGTACACTTTTAGTAAGCAATTATCATTCCCAATGTTTTTTTCATTACATAGACTCTCTTAATGGATATTATATGACATTGCAATTTTCATAAAAATTTTAATGTAAAAATTTTCATGTTGTATTATTATATAGAATATTATATGAAATACCTCATATTATAAATTTTATTATTTTCGAAAAATATTAATATTGATAGAAAATTTTTATCATTTATGTAAAAAAATTACATATACTAAATATCATATATATCATTTTACATAAGCATTGATGAAATCTACAAGAAAACGATTCACTAGTGTTAAAATAAAATTCTTAATTAGGCCTTTAGTATGAATATTCCATATTAAAATATGAACAATTATATATTTAAATCATACTATAATATATATAATATTTATAAATATAAATTTTTAGAATTGATTAAAATCCATTCATATCAACCAATTGTTTTACAGGTTTAAATACAAGTTTTATGGTGAATGTTATTTTACTTTTCTTAGCGGAAAAAATGGTTCATTAAAAAGTTAAATCATTTTTATATAAACCCCTATATTTTTTATACAATTTTACCTTAATCTCAAGGGGTACCCACATCTATTTTTCTTTTTACAAGCTAATTTTGGCCTAGCCTTCAAAATTCATACTTTAGAGAAGAGTATATTGTTTTTATCTACCACATCATTTATTTCCTGTTGAAATCACAATACTAAATCAACTATTCCATTTATATGAAATAAATGTACTAATTTTATAATGTTTATTATTATCTGTTTTAAAATATTGTTTTTTAAATACATAATGGTAATGTAAAACCTCCAGAACTGTGACTAATTTTCAAAAATACATTATAAATTGAAATTAATTATTTTTTTCAGTTTCTTTGACTATATGAAAATTATATAAAAAAATTATGTGTCTCTTATACTAGTGACATGTTTTGGGGTGGAAAACCTATTAAAATATAGTGTAAACAAATTACCCAAAATCAAATTTTCGATAAGATTCATTAAAATTATTTTAAATAAATAATTTAAATTCATAATTAATACCTTTTCTTTAATGATATGATCTATAGAATATTGTTCCATATATACTTGATACCATCCACTGAGAAGCCTCAAATTAACAATTTCTTCCTAGGATATAAATGATATGTAATTAATCTCCCAATTTTGGTAGGATTTCCTTCATTCATTATTTTTTTAGAACATTTGATTAAAAGATTGAATAAAATGGGATATTTTGTGATTTCCATATTTAAACTATTTAAAAATTATTGAATCATGATATCACATTACAATATTTATAAATAATTAACCATGTAAAAATTTTTAAATCCATTTAATGACTCTCCCTGTTTTTTAAACATTTCTGAAACATTCAGTTTTTGAATTGAAATGATTCAAAAGTTACAGTGCTTGTTAACTATCTGATCATCATTATAATAATTTTTTTAACACTTAAAAAATATATTTGGTTATTTAAACTCATTAAATCATCAATACATAATGATGTTTTTGAATATTATAGCTTAAATGGATGAATGTCCTGACAATGTTCCATATTTCATAATTTATTCCTTAACATACACAAAACTAGTATTTTGTGTCCTCTATATATCATGGTTTACAAACGGTTTTGCTAAAATTTTCTTTATAAAAAAATGAATTGGATTGTATTTAGCACATATTTATAACAATAATTTACAAAATGTTTTTAATCAACGTATTATAGCCCATACTTGTCCATGTAAATAGTAGTTGTGTCACATGACATGTATAAATCCTTGGATGTACTATACATCAAACTTGGTGCACTATATTGGTCACTCCATATATTATTCATGGTGTGATGCATTTTCACATGTTATATTGTTTGACCATTTTATGGTGAATCATACTCATCACAGAATATATTTTGTTTAGTGACCATTACACATTTTGTTCTTATAAAATTATATTTTTTTATTATTTATGTTTTATATAATTTTATACATAAAATGTATATCTAGTAATATATAGGGTTTAAAATGGTGCAAAATAATTAGAGAAAACCATGCGTAAAGTACATGGAAATTATATTTATTTTATGTAACAATTAATAATTTAAAAAAAATATACTCACAAAGACCATATTAGTTTAGTGTCTTTTGAAAATTGGAATATAATATTCTAACATGGCGAATGATATTCAACATCACCCATAGACATTTTACCTTTTTTCATACTTAAAACCTTTCTTAATTTCCTGGGGAAAAGAAAACATAAAAATGGAGAGTTCAAATTCTTATTAGGGGTAAACATGGAGAGAATAAAACAAACCATTAACATAAGAATGTAAAAACCTGAACATAATGTTAAAATATCAATGTCTTGAGTAATGAAATAAATCTTGTCATTATGTAAGGTATATATCATAAAGGAAAATTAAATATGATAAAATAGCATCAGAAGAAATCATGTAATTGTAGAGAACAAAGAATTACATATTATGATTTCCAATGCAGCCCATACATTGGTTCCCAGACCATCAAAGTAGACAATTTCTATTATTGAATCAGGCATACATGGCATTTCATCCATATATTACTGAACAAGATTTAATTTTTGTTCCAGTTATTTCTATCTTATTAGATATAAATATTTAACCAATTCATTGGATAGAGATATATGTCCCACCCATCTCATAATGAAATCATTCTTACATATGTCACAAATACATAAATCATTCATCATAGTATAACCCAAGAAATATAATGGGGTTCTTAAAATTCATTCCATCATAAAATAATCCATATAAAACATCATTCTATCATTAACACAATCAAATAATAGTAATATTGGGGATATAAAAATTAACCTATTTAAATACCATCATCCTTGAAGGGATATAATTTTTATAAAACACATGATCATAATTATTAGGGAAAATATCATTTCTTTTTCCAAAGTGTTTTCTTTTATAAAAAATCTGTGAAATTTTAAACGTAAATAATTTTGTTAAAAATAAACTTGAAATATTGTAGAATAATCTTCATGGAAATGAGGAATTAATAAGACGTAAAAAACCATTCATTACATATAAGTTAAAAATCATTCTTCTCGTACTCTTTCTAGAAAAGTCCAAAAAGTACCTCATATCAAAAATGAAATAAAGATTCATTCCAGACCATATAGTAAAATTAAAAAAATCAGTAAAAATTACTTTAAACATATATGTAATAAGGTTAAATATTTTATGAAAAAAATTTAGAAAAAATAGACACGGATTGTGAATATACATCCAGTGAATACTTACGTATAAACAACCTCAAATAAAAATGAGATTGAAAAATTATCCCATACCTTACTCCAAATTTCTTTTGTTTGTGTCTGAAACTCATGTAATGTGGGTTTAAACATTTTATTAAGCTGTAAAAAACTATAATAATATCTATGATATCATATATGATTAACTTATTAATTTAAATTACCTATTTATTTTTTCAATTCCATGTTAAAGTGACATTTTAGATAATAATAGTTTTATTTATCGTATCTGCTTTGACTTTTTATTCTTGATATTATTACGTAGATAATGATTTGAATACTTGTAGAATTTAAAATATCATATATATATATATCATAAATATTTATTATATATATATATATTAGATACATAAATGAAATGGAATACACCATTCAGAGAGATGGTAGGTCGTACGTACACATGAACGTTGTTTCTCTTTCCTTATTGAATGGAATGGAAAATGTAAATGACATATATATATAAATCTAGTTGAATTTTTATGTCGTAACTTTTATTTGTATTTATTATATATACTTTATAATCATTATTTAATTGATAATAAAGTGAAATAATCTCATCTTATCATGGAGACGCTAGGCCGCATGTACGCACATGTGGCAATATCATTCAATTAATGGTTATATAGAATGTAATTTGATGGTATATTAATTATAAAGAATAATTATAATATTATATTCTTTATTTATATCCATTATAGTTATCATTATGTCCATCCAAATTATGTATTGTTGAATAACAAATTACACCACTGTGTAGAGATTGTAAGCCGTACATACGCACCCATGGTGACATTGTTATTCATAGGATGGATAAAAGGAGGTATAAGTCTGTCTAGTAATTATAATAAAACATCATAATTTTGAAGATACTAGATTTATTACATTATTATGTAAAAAACATAATAAGAGGATGTAGAATAAGAATGGAATTTGAAAGAGGTAATAAAACAATTACCTCTTTTTCTAGTATCTTATATTTATTTTCACAAAAGGTATCACTAGGATGGGTTTATTCCCAATTTGGAGACTATAAGATTATGTGATATAAGTTACGAGATGAAATAGTCTATGTTTGGAAGAGACAAAGGAATTTAGAGGTGTTATTGAATTTGAAGGATAAGATTCCTTTTATAGGAGAGGTGAGGGGAACCATAGGAAAGTCCTTAAATAAAAATTTATTATAATTTTATTTTAGGTTTATAAGGGTCCCAAAATCATTTATTTAAAAGATAAGATGATTATGGGTTATAATAATTTCAACTAATAGGTTTTAGACTAGTTATGTCACAAAATTAACCTTATCTTTTACCTTTAACAGTTAGTTGAAATCATCAACTCTTATCATGTCTTCTTGTATTTTAATAATATATGGTTCATAAATTTATTATAATATAAAAATAGAATATAAAGTGGATCATTAATGACATTTTTAACATTATATTATTCAGTTGACTGAATGTTATATTTTTAGAACTATTATAAATTTCTATAAAAGAGTATTTGTTTTAAAAACTATTTTCCTCTATTTTGTCACTACTGAGTAATTGATTTTTTAAGTCATAAAAACTTGATTCATTCAAACCAAATAAATTAACTCATATTTCACATGTCAATGTAATCAAAATAATTCATGTATGGAATCAAAATGTTCAAATTACATTTATTTTAATATTTATCATATCATTTATTTAAATATTTCTTTAATAAGGTTATCAATAAATCATCATTGTGTCATAAATAAATTTACTTATTAAATTTCTAAAAATTATAAATAAAATAACATGATGTAGGATTTTTTAATCTTTATAATTAATATTTATAGTCAAATATATCACTTATATAAACCAAAAATAAAACTGTTTTCGTAAAAGGTTACATGTTTATGTTATATTTCCCTTTACATTAAAGTAAATATTATAAAAGGTCATTATCAGACCCATGTGGCTCCATGGGGTCTGAAAATCAACAAAGGGTTATAATGGTCGTCCATATCTAATAAAATAGTATTATGATACATGTTAGGGATGTTTTAAATTATTATAATATTATTTATTATAGTTATTTACCTGATTTACCCTTAAACCATGGTAAATAAAAATAAATATTGAAGTTACTATTCATAATATCAAAAAATAAAAGTAAATATTTATAAAATATGGAACTTATGATTAAAAATATTAAATACATTTCCCTAAATTCAAAATACTTAATTGGAAAAACTTAATCTTAAATTAATTCCATTTTTGAAACCAGAAAGCCGGTTTTTATGAAGTAAATACTATTAATAGATTAACATGTGTTTACATACAATTTAAATCTGAAATTACATCTAATAACCAAAATATTGATTAAATTATAAAAACATAAACTCAATAAACTTTAAAACCAATTAAAAATATAATATAACTATATAAATAAATTATATGAAATCATAGTTTTCAATTTAAATACAGATTTTTTCACTATTCATTAAAATATTAATTTCACCCTAAAAATACCTAAAATTAATCCCCAGTAAAATTTTATGTTCCTATTCTATATAATAAGATTATTTTGTCAAATATTATATATAAAAGTGTTAAAATTAGATTTAAAATGGGTGTTCCATCAAAATGTGGAAAAACTATATTTTCATAAAATACATAATTTTTTTTCAAAAATTGATTTTGTTGTTATATTATATATAAAAAATAAATAAGATTAATGTTATTGTTAAATAAAATTAAAAATGTGGTCAACAATATAATTAACATCTCTTTTATATCTGATAAAATAATAATATTTTTATAATATATCATTGTTTAGTGAAACTTGGTATTGCATACGAGACAAGCTATCAAAGAAAGTCGCTCTTGTATATAATGAATGATAAGTTAGTGGTCCGTGTAGTGAAAGAATCCTTTAGTGTTATGTATAACATAATCTAAATATAGTTTTTTTCATACAATAAAAAAAATCTATACTCAGTGTTTTAGGTTTCGAAATCCAACTCAGTGTTGTGTGTAACATATGATAAGTTGGTGTTGTGTGAAAGGAATGTTTGACTTAGTTCATTGAAATATATAAATGAAAATTTTAATTTATTCCGAAAAAAATTTTCCATAAAAACTCATGGTACTACATTATAACCCCCTAAAAATTAATTTCTCCTTCAAAATTATTGGGGTTATGAAAGCTATATGACATGAATGTTTCATTCATGGAAACCCACATCAATAAAAGGAATAAGAAATATTCATTTTAGAAAGGAATGTTATAAACATAATGTTATCCCATTGTAACTCATACCTGGGTTTCCACCTAGGAGAACATAAGTAGGAAGTGAAAACATTAATATGGGAGAATAATGTGTCCATCATTTTCTAATGGATAGTGATAGAGAACATTTTTTTGAGAATGTTAACAACCATGAAGACATAAATCTATAATGATTTTAGGGAAAATACAATTCATCAGATAAGAAGGTACTAACATATCATTTATGGTTTTCAAAATCCATTCCTTATAGTTGACAAATTTTTCATGATAATGAATACTTATTTGATTTTGGTACAATATCACTATTGTTCATGCCTTGAAAAATTTACACATCATCTCTTATTTAAATAAATGAAGTTCAATTTTTCATTATTTATGTGTTAGAAGATCATGCGATAGAATGGTAGGTCATTCCATCTATCTCAAAAAAAATTAGCATATATAATAATATTTTCAAAAGCCTACCTATTGTGGGATAATACATTAATCTAACAATCATCATCTTGAATATAACTTACACTATCCATAAATAGATAACATTAAAATACTGCAAATTTAAAACATTAGAAAGACATTAACTAAATAGACATAACGTATGTCCACATATCTCAAAAGGCTGTTCTTGGTTGTCACATTCCAAAAATATTAATACCTTAACCATGTATTCTATTGAAACATAATAACAGGAATTACCATAGAACCCTAGTGAAAATATGCATTCTGTCAAAATTAACTCCCTATACAAACCAAAAATACCAAAAATGTTATATACTCAAACCATGATATAACTTTTTTCTTATATCATTCATGTGGTCATTAATAATATCAAAAATCTCATTTTCTTTTTATCCCTTCATTATGCGCATATAACATGCTTTCCAAAAATATTTCAATAACTTTTCAAGGTTATAGGTGCCATATAATTATGGAAACCCACACTAGACCAATACATAGTTATTCTAATGTTCCATATTATTATAAATTAGATTCCAAAACTCTATTTTGGAATCCAATTACATAACCACTTAATCATTCCACCACTTCGTTATCAAACCCAAAATCACCTATAGTGATCAAATGTGTCTTCCCTTTTTTGTCTTTAGAGGTTGTGGATTTCGATCATCATTAACCCTTGGATTATGGAATTAGTTAGCATAATGCCTCATTTCCTTGCACCTATAGCATTGAAGTGTTGGTAGTGAATTCTCTGTAGTCTTTTCTCTATTCACACTATTAGTTATCTTTTTCACATTACTTCAGCACCTAACATCTTGATGACCTTATTTTAAAAAATAGAATCATTTTTAGTCCCTTTATGATAATACCCACCATGCTTATTTTCATAAATTGATCAAAAGGAAACATTCATCTTCTTTTAAACATTGTTTTGAGATAATACACTCAACTCTGTCTTTCATTTCATGTCAAAACCTTGATATATTTAATTAAAAAAAACTTCTATTTCTACACCTGTAGTAAAATTCACAATATATTAATATATAATAAAGACATTTGTTGATAATTCTTTCAAATGTGTAGTTTTAATCCACTGATGAATCGATCAAATTTACTTTCCAGTCGGATGATAAATCTAGAAGTATACCTTGAAAGTCTTCCAAGATTTTCCCCATATGTACCAACAGATTCATAAACACTTTGATTAATCTCAAAGAACTCCTTTTTTATCTTTTTTTTATAATATAAGGGGTGTCATTATTGAAAAAATAAGCTCTTAAACTTGCTCCATCCCATGGATTTGATCTCATATTGTTGCCTTGTTATCTTGATTAGAGTTCACCACTGGACTGCTTCACCTTCTAAATGATAAACAACTAAAAAGACTTTTCCATGTTCTGAATAGTGAAGGATGGAAAATATCTTTTCAATATTTCTGATCCATTGTTCAGAAATAAGTGGATTAGGAGACTCACTGATGGAAGGTGGATGTTACCTCATAAAGGACTCAATAGATTGTTGTTCCAATATCTACTCATTTGGAAGTCCATAATGATTCATCTCCACAATAGAGAAACTAATAAGATTTTTCAGTATATTTCCCAAAACGTTTGGTTTTTCAGGAGAAAAATCATTTCATTTCCCATTGCACTGATCCTTAAGATGGTTTCTTTATGTACCAACAATTGTCTAAAACCAAAAAAAATAATATTTTGTGGCAAAAATCATACTAGGAAAACAACATAATCAAGGGGGAGTACATTCAATATCTAACAACGTAGGTTTAATTCTAGAATATTCATAATCATTACCATAATTCTAGGACTACAATATATAGTTTGAATTACCTATAAGAACATATATATAAATACAATAAAAATAGATCTATAGATCTCACTAAAGTTGTCGCATCCTTGTATCAAAAGGTTAACTAAACCATATCTCGGATACCAACTATAGAAACCCAAGCTTGACATACATGGAAATTACATTACCCATGTATTTATAAATTATTGTATGATTGGTTGAAACATATTATTAACTTTTAATAGAACCATAATATTATCTAGGATGTCATATATAATTCTCATATGACTTTATATTACCAGTTTATTAAGAATTATAGGTTAATGTAATGTATTTTGTAATAATCATTTTATTTATCGTATGTGTTTTGACAATCTATTATTGATCTTATTACGTAAATCATGGTTTACATACTTAAATAATGTAAAAAATGATTTATATGTCATAAATATTCAGTATATAAATATATGTAATATATAAATAATTGAAATGGAATACACCATGCATAGAGATGGTAGGTCATACGTATGCATGAATGCTATTTCTGTTTCCTTATAGATTTGAATAGAAGAAATTAAATGACATATATATATATATATAAGAATAAATCCAGTATCATTATTATTCCATATATTTCATTCTTATTTATTATATATAATTTATAATCATTCTGGAATGGTTAATGTTGATAAAGAATCTCATCGCGCCTTGGAGATAGTAGGCCGCACATACACATGTGTGATTATATCATTCAGTTAATTGTTAAATAGTATATAACTGGATAGTATATTAATTATAAATTATAATTATCATGGTATATTCATTATGTAAATTCATTATACATATCATTATACCAATCAAAATTAGGTATTGTTGAATAAAAAATTATACCACGGCGTAGAGAAGGTAAGTCGTATGTATGCACGCATGGTGATAGTATTATTCATAGGATGGATAAAATGATGTATAAGATTTTACCATAATTATAATAAAGTAACATAATGTTTAATATACTATATTTATTAATTTATATGGAAATAATATTAGAATAAGAAGTAAAAGAAGAATAGAATTTTGAAAGAGGTGATAAAACAATTACCTCCTTTTCGAGTATCTCCTTTTGATTTGCTGACATGGTATCTTTAGGATAACATTATTCCCAAATCCTAGCCTCTAGAATGAAGCAAGGGATGATGGGAATGGATATGGGAAAGATCTAGCTAATAAAAAGGGATTTAGAGGTGTGATTAAAAGTGAAGGAGAAATTCCATTTATAGGAGTTGTGAGGGGCACTTTAGGATAGTTTTTAAATTTTAATTTATTTTAAATTTATTTTCAGTTTCTAATGGTCCAAAAACCAATTTTTTTGAAGATAAAATGATTATTTGTCGAAATAATCCCAACCGATAAGATTTAGTCATGTTTAGGTTAGAAAATTAAACTTATCATTTTGCTTTAACACTTAGTTAAAAACATTATCTCTCACCATGTCTTCTTGTATTTTTATAATATATAGTTTTTATAGTTACTATAAAATTAAAATAAAACCTCAAGTGTATCATTAATAAAATTAGTAACATTATATAAGTCAGTTGGACAAATATTATATTTTTAAGACTATTATAATATTTTATAAAATAATATTTTTTTTAAACTCATTTATGTCAATTTTGTCACTATTGATTAAATAATTTTTTAATGTCATAAAACAATTATTGCTATGAACCACAGGAATCAATAATATCTAAAATGTCAATGTCATCAAAAACATTATTTTATGGAATCAAAATGTACAAATTATATTTATTTTAATAAATATGATATAATTAATTTAAATATTTTATTAATAAAGTAATAACTACAGAATCATTATGTCATAAAAAAATTTATTTATTTAATATGTAAGAATAAAAATAAAATTCCACGATGTATGAAATGTTTTTATATTTCTAATTTATATTTATTGTCTTATATATCATTTATAAAAACCTAAATAAAAATTTTTTTCATAAAAATATACTTGTTTATGTTATACTTACGTTCACATAAAATTAATTATTATAAAAGCTCATTATCACACCCATGTGGATCCATCGAGCCAAAAAATTGACCCAAGGATGATCATGGTCATTAATATCTCATCTAATAGGATTATTATAGGTGTTAGGGTAGGTTGATATTATTATAATATTATTATTTACTCTTATTTAGCTGATTTACTCTTTAATAGTGGTAAATAAAAATAATTACATAAGATACTAGTCATAATATGCAAAAATAAAATTCAATTATTGAAATAATTTATATGATGTAACTACAAATATGAAATCAATTTCTTTAAATTACAAACACAAAATTATGAATAAATTAATTTAAAATTAAATCCAGTTGTCCAAACTAGAATGCTGGTTTTTAAGAAGAAACAATTATCAAAAGATTGACATGTGTTTATGTCCAATTTAGATGTAAACTTACATCCTGTGACAAAAATTGGAGATAATTATAAAAAAATAATCCAAATAAGAATTTTAACCAATTAAAAAGACAATATATATATATATATATTTTATGAAAAGGTAGTTTTGAATTAAAATTCAGTATTTCACTTTTCTTAAAATAATAATTTTATCATAAAAATATAAAAATTAAGCCAAAGTAAATGTTGATGTACTTCTACCAAATATGAAATTTATTTTTACCAAGATAATATATAAATGTTTTAAAATCTAGATTTAAAATGGGTGCTCCATCGAAAGGCGGAAAAACAACATTTTTGGAAAAATATTTCCTTTATTCGCGGAATGATTTATTTGTTATATAATATCAAGAAAATATATAATATTAATAATAAAGTTATAGAAAATTAATAATTTGGTTAATATTATACATAATGGCTAATTTATATCTCATTAAATAATAATATTTTAACAGTATTTCATTATTTAGTTAAACTAAGTATCGTATACAATGGAACTATCGAAGAACATCAGTCTTGGGTGTAACGTAGGCCAAGTTTGTGTTGCGAGTAGTTCAAGCTTCTTTTGGTTATACATTTAACATAACCCAATCATAGTTCTTTTATACATTAAAAAAATATATACTCAGTGTTTCTGGTATCGTACACCAACTCGATGTTGCATGTAACATACGACAAGTCTGTTTAGTGTAAAAGGATATTTTGACTTACTGAATTTAAATATATGAGGGAAAATTATAGTTTATTCAAAAAAAATATGGTCTATAAAAACTCAGGGTGTTACATTATACCACCCATAAAATTAATTTCACCACTGAAATTCATCGGGGTTATAAAACGTTTAAAACTTTTATGTTTCTTTCATGTAAACCCACATCATAAAAAAGTATACTAAAACTTAATTTAAAAAAATAATGCGAGAAGAATAAAGGTTACCCAAAGTAACTCATCACTGGGTTTCTACATAAGAGAACATAGGTGGGAAGTGAAAACCTGGATATGTAAGAAAACATAACAACCAAATTATGAAAGAATGTGATACAGAACATAGTTTAGAAAACTTTAGCAACCAGAATGCCATAAATCTGGGATGAATTAAGGGAGCATCTAATTCATCGGATAAGAAGTCACTAAGATAAAATTAATAGTTTGGAATATTTGTTCCCTAATGTTGATGAATTTTCGATGGGGATAAATACTTACTTTATTTTGGTCTGATCTCACCATTGTACATCCCTTGAACAATTCTAACATCATCTGTTATTTGAAGAAATTATTTTGAATTTTTCATTCCTGGTTTCATAGAAAATTATGCGGTAGAATGATATATCATTCAATCTACCATAAAAAGGTTAATTAGCACAGGTAATCAAATATGAATAAGTCCACCTATAGTGAGATAATACATTAATCTAAAAAACATCAACTGGAATATAACTTATCCTATCCATAAATGAATAACATTTAAATCCTAAAAATATAAAACATTAGACAGTGGTGAACTAAATCAACTTAACATTTATCTCCCATATCTTATAAGGTAGTTCTTGGTTGTCACATTAGAAACATGTGAATATATAAATCATGTATTCTCTTGAAACATTATAACATGAATTACACTAGGACCTTAGGGTAATCCTTAATTCTGTCAAAAATAACTATTTACACACTCCAAAAATACGATAAATTCTATATACACAAACCATGATATCACTTTTCCCTTATATCAGTCATGGGGTCATTGATACTATCAGACATCTCATTATCTTTGTATGCCTTTATTTTGTGCATATCACGTGCTTTCCAAAACTATTTCAATCACTTTTCATGGTTAGTGGTACTATATACATATGGAAAACAAAAATGGACCAATAAATAGATATTCGAATATTACATAATACTATAAATGAGATTCCATAACACAATTCTGGATTCCCATTACATAAACACTTAATCATTCAAGTACTTCATTATCATACACAACATCACTAATTATGATCACAGGTGACTTCAATTTTTATTTTTCATAAAAGGATGATGAAATCGATCATCATTAACCCTTGGATTACAGAATTTTTTAGCATAATTCCCCATTTCCTTGCAATTGTAGCATTCAAGTGTTGGTGGGGAGTTTACTGTAGTCTTTTCTCTGTTCAAGTAATCAGCATCCTTTTTCCCATTACTTCATCACTCAATATTTTAATGATGTTCTTTTACAAACATGAAACATTTTTTAGTCCCTTTTAGACAACATACATCAGGATTTTTTCCATTATTTGAACAAAATAAAACATTCTTCTTCTTTTCAACACTGTTTTGAGATTTTCCCTTGAACTCCTTTATTCGTTTCCTGTCAAAAAAATAGATATTAATAAGTATCAAAAAAATTTATTTCTACCCAGATAGCACAACACAAAATATCTTAATTCCTACTATTGTCTCTTATATCTAATTCCCTTCCAAGAGTTTGTTTTAAGGCACTGAAGAATCTATCAATGTTACTTTCAGGTCAGATGATAAGCCCAGAAGCATACCTTTCAAGCCTTGTATAATTTTCCTTTTATATACCAAAGGATTCATCATCCCTTGGAATTATGTCAACAAAATCCTTCTCCATATTTTTTTGTTGATAAATATGAGGGATGTACTCATTGAAAAATAAGATATTTAACTTATCCCATTTCATCAATTAAATTTCATCTTATTTCCTTGTATTCTTGATTTGAGTCCACCACTGGTCAACTTAACCTACTAAATGATAAAAAACCAAAATGATATTTTTAATGTTATGAATATTAATGGATTGAAAATATCTTTTCAATTGTACTGATCCATTTTTTTTGCAACCAGTGGATCAAGAGACCCACTGAAGGAATGTGGATGTTACCTCATGAAGAAGTCAACATATTTGTGCTACCTACTCTGCTCATTTGGAAGTCTAGAAAGATTCATAGCCTATAAAAGCATAGAAATAATATTTTTTATCCCATATAAAACAATGATATGTTTTTCAGGAGTAAAATCATTGCATTTCCCATTGTGTTGATCATTAACACTAATTTTTTAGGTTCCAGACATTTTTTAAATCCCAAAATGAATAATGTGAGGGAGAAAAATCATACTATAAAAAAAACATAATCAATGGGAGTAATTTAAATCTCAAACATCTTAGGTTTAATCACATATTATTCGTGAATGTTTATATAATTCTAGTATTGTAACATATAGTTAGACTTACCCATTGGGATATCACTTGATATACCATAGAAATATGTCTTGGTATCTCACTAAATTTATCAAATCCTATTTTACAAAGGATAACTAATCCACTGATCCGAGACCATTATTAGAGACTGAAGTTTGATGTACATGGACAATACTTATATTTTGTGAAATACATAAAAATTTACACAAATATACACCTGAGAACCATATTATTTACTGTATTTAAAAACATGGAATATAATATTCTAACTTGGTGAATGATCTTCAAAATCTCCCACAATGATCTTCCCCTTTTTTTCTACCTAAAACCATTCTTTATATCATAGGGAAAAGTAAACATTAAAAGGGTGAGCATAAATTCTCAATATGGGTAAAAATCCATAACATAAAACAAACCATAAACATAATAATGTAAAAACATGAACATAAAGTCTAAATATCATAGTCTTGAGTCATGAAATAAATACCGGAAGTAAGCAAAGTATAGATCATAAAGGAGAAATAACCATGATTAATAATGTTTTCATAAAACATGGAATTATGGAAAACAAAGAATCACATATTTTGATTTCCGTAGTGTCCAAGGAATTGATTCCAAGAACATCATAGTGGACAAAGTCCATTACTAAACTGGGATTAATTGACATTCCTTCCATGTATTACTAAACCAGATATACTTTTCATTCCAGCCATGTCTACCACATGAGATCTAGATCCTTCCCAGTGCAATGGATGGAGATATAGGTCCCACTGATATCTTAATGAAATCATTCTTACATGTTCTATAAATACATAATGTGTTCATCATATCATAACCCAAGAAATAAAATTCATTTCTCAAATATCATTCCATCATAACATAATACATATAAAATAATATTCCATCATTAATAAAATCAAATCCTAGTTATAATAGGGATAAAAACATAACCGTATTTAAGGGTCACCATCTTAGATAAAAAATAATCTTGATAGAACTATTGACCCTAATTCATGTGGAAAATATCATTTCTTCTTCAAAAATGTTTTCTTTTCTCAAAATTCCATTCAATTTTTAAAGAAAATAATGTAGTTGAAAATAATCTTGAAATAATGTAGAGGAAGCTTCATTGAAATAAGGAAATATGGATACATTAAAATATATCCATTACATATAAGTTAAAAAAGCATTATACTCCTTCTATTTCTAGAGAAGTCAGAAAGTACCTCGAATGGAAAATGAAAGAAATATTCCTTCCATACCGTATAGTAAAAGTAAAAAATGGTTAAAAATAATTTTAAAATACCTAAAAAAATAATATAAATTTTATTAAAATATTTTTAGGAAACCAGTATATAGATGATAAATATATCCCATATTAATACTTACGTATAAACAATCTCAGATAAAAATGTTATTACAAAATTATCGCTAACATTAGGTGTGATTTATTCCATTTGTGTCAAAAACTCCAATATGGTGGCTTTAAATATCTTTTTAACTTCTAAAATAACCATAATAATATCTAGTATATCATATATGATTCACTTATGACTTTATATTTCCCATTTATTTATCAATTTTATGTAATACAATGTTTTGGATAATAAACGTTTTACATAATATAGGTGTTTTTACTTGTATTATTATTTGATATTATTATATATATCATGATTTAATAAAATTAAAAATGTAAAAAATGATTTATATATCATAAATATTCAGTATAGAAAAATATAAAATAGATTGATAAATGAAATGGAAGACACTGTTGATGGAGACAATAGGTTGTATGTACGCATGAATATTATTTTCAATTCCTTATTGAATTGAATAGAAGAATGTAAATGACATAAATATATATATACAAATAAACCCATTAGAATTATTATTTTATATATTTCATTTTTATTTATTATATATACATTATAATAATTTTTGAATTGTTTATGGGGAGAATGAATCTTATCGTGTCGTAGTGATTGTAGTCCTTGCGTACGGATGAGCGACGACATCATTCACATAATGGTTAAATGAAATGGAATTGGATGGTATAATAATTATACAGAAAAATTATCATGTTATATTCATTATTTAAGTCCATTATATTCATCATTATACCGATCTAAATAAAGTATTTTTGAATAACAAATTATACCATGACATGGAGATGGTAAGTCATACGTAATCACACATGGTGATATTGTTATTGTTATGATGGTTAAATGGAGGTATAATGTTTTCCCAAAATTATAATAATATATCAAAAAATATATTATACATTATTGATTACATTACTATGAAACAACTTAATAATATGAAGTATAAGAAGAAAATAATTTTGAATGAGGGGATAAAACAATTACATCATTTTGGAGTATCTCCACTTTATTTGCACAAAGGTATCATTTGGATGGGTTAATTCCCAAGGTGTGGCCTATGGGATGAAGTAATGAAATATGGGAGAAGAAATGGGTATATTGTGTAGATAAAGATGGCTTTAGAGTTGTTATTAAAAGATAAGGTGAATTTCCCTTTTATAAGAGAGGTGAGGTTCACTTTAGGAAAGTCTTTAAATATTAATTTATTATAAATTAATTTTCGGTTTCTAATGGAGCCAAAATTATTTAATTAGAATATAATATGAGTATGGGCATAAATCACTTCAATCAATAGGTTTTAGACATGTTTAGGTCATAAAAATGACTTTATATTTTAGCTTTAACTCTTAGTCAAAAACAATAACTCTTATCACACCATCATGTATTTTCATAATATATGGTTCCTATGGTTTTTATAAAATGACTATATAACATTAAGTGGATTATTAATGAAATTGTTATCATTTTAATTGTTTTTTTGGATGAGTTTTATATTTTAATAACTATTATATCGTTTTATAAAATAATATTTGTTTTAAAAATCTATTTATAACAATTTTTTCACCACTTGAAAAATAATTTTTGACAATGTCATAAAAACTTGATTCCTTCAAAACATAGTCATTAACTCATCCCTCTCATTTAAATGTTATCTACATTTTTTATGGCATCAAAATGTTCGAATTATATTTCTTTTAATATTTTTAATTTCATTTCTTAGAATATTTCATTAATAAGTTAATCACTGTATAATCATTGTGTCATAAATATATTTATTTATTTAATGTCTAAAAATTATATATAAAATAAAATGATGTAGTAATTTTTCTATATTTATAATGACTATTTATAGTCAAATATAACATTTATATAGACAAAAGTAAAATTGGTTTAGTAAAAAGATACTTGTTTCAGTTATATTTCCCTATATTTTATATTATTTATTATAAAAGGTAATTATCACAAACATTTTGATCCTTGGGGTCTGAAAATCAACCCAATGATGAAAATGGTCAGACATATATCAAAAAATTGGATTAAGACACGTTTTTGGGTAGCTTAATGTTATTATAATGTTATTTTTACCCTTATTTACCTGATTTACCCTGTAACCATTGAAAATAAAAATAATTACTGAAATTAATATTTGTAATATCCAAAAAATAAAAGGTAAATATGTACAGAATTTTTAGCTTATGATTCAAAATATTTAATAAAATTTTTAAAATTCAAAACACATAATTGGAAGATATTAATTTAAAATTAATTCCCATTTTCAAAACTAGAAAGCTGCTTTTTAAGATTGAAAAGCTATCAAATGATTTGCATGTGTTTATGTCGAATTTAAATGTGAAATAACATCAAATGAAAAATATTGGAGTAAATGAAAAAAAATAATAAAATTACACATTAAAAAAGTTAAAAAGATAATATAACAGTATAAATAAATTATAAGAAAATGTAGTCTTGAATTAAAATGCTGGATATTTCCCTTTTCATTGATATATAAATTTTATTAGAAAATACCTACAATTAAACCAAAATATAATTTTATTCCCCTATTAAAATGATGAAGTTTATTTTTTCAAATAGAATATATAAAAGTGTGAAAGACTAGGTTCAAAATGGATGTTCCATCAAAAACCTGAAAAACTGCATTTTTTTAAAAAAAATACTTCTTTTATCTGAAAAATTGGATTTATTATTATATCATGTATAGAAAATATATAATTTTAATTTTAATGTGAAAAAAATTTAATATTTGGTTAAATCTATTCAAAATAGCTAGTTTATTTCCCATTAAAAAATAATATTTTTCTAACATATCATTTTTTAGTGAAACTCGATGTTGACTTCAAGGCAAGCTATAGATGAAGGTCACTATTGCATGTAACATATGAAAAGTCAGTTTAGTGTGAAAGGAATGTTTGACATTGTTCATTGAAATATATAAATTAAAATTTTAATTTATTCAAAAAATGATCCTTGAAAACAAAGGGTGTTACAGTATGTATATATATATATATGCATTTTTTAAAATAATTGAAAAAATTGCTTTAATGGGATTTAAAAATAAAACGGGGATTTAAATGACACAAATTGAAGGACCATACGATATAAACAATAATAATAAATAAATAATTCTGTAGTTTTTATTTCTAAGTTAGAACAATACAAATAGTTTTTTAGAATACTTTACTATGGTTGTCATTAAGAGATTAATGATCTAGAACTAAATTTACCAATGTTTGTTTATGTTTAAAATATTTAATTAAAAATTTTACATGATTTAAATTTTTATGGTTTATTATATAATAAATTTTTATAATCTATAAATCAACCATACATTTTTTATAATATATTTTTTGTGTGTTTGTGGTCTATTTTATTTATCACCTTTCCCATGGTACCTAACTTATTCATGTGTGTCATATTTTAAAATATAGAGTTCCCACATAGAGGTGTTAATTCAAGAATTAATTTAATATAAATATATTCAATGAAAATAATTGAATAATTTTGTATTCCACAACTTTTTTCACAATATACTCAAATTATTTTATACTAGGATCCAGTATAAGTTATTATTTCTCAATAAATGAACTTATAGATAAATTATATTGATCCCTTCAAATTTATTTTTTTCTTCTTAGGGTAAATTATTTATTTATGATATCCTGTTGATTTGAATAAAATAATTAACAAAAAATATTGGATAAAATTATATTAATACAAAAAATATTTTATTTTTATTTATCATTATTAAATATTTATGTCGGAAGTCATATAAAAGTGTAAATAAACAATTTTATATAGGAACTAGATTTAATTAAATATAATAAATTAAAAAACCTAAATGAAAAATAAATTAATAATACAACTATCAGTACTACAATGGGAATAAACCAATAGATCATGGAGTTTTTCTAGACATAGTTTTGGGTAATATTATCTTTAGAGGTGTTATAATAAATGTTATCAGTTGGATTATTAAATATTTTCACCAAAGATGTTGTTATAACAAGATTTGGAAAACATTCTAGGAAATTGTTATGGAAATTATAATATATGATTTAAGAATTAGAGTGTTCTCTCAGAAGACCAATGAGTTACACATTAACATAGTTGGCGGGATTAAAAAATAAAAAATTACCATTGAGTAGTAGTGCATCCAGATTCTATACTAAAAAAGGAAAAATGGATCCCTCCCAGTTCTAATGTCAATAAAATTGGATATTCTAAAACCAATGGTGAGTATTTTTGGGATTTGATTAAAATTTTAGGAAACATAAATTATTAATAAATAAAATTTTTTTCTCGAAAATTACAATTGTTGATTCTAATTTTGTTAAAGAAATCATACATTTATGTTAGTGATATAATATTAAATAGTTATATAGTTATGTGGATAAATAATACAATAGAATAATTGGATTATATTTATCGTGATAAGAAAAAGTAATGATACAATAATCCATCATTCATGGAATGGAACATGTATAAACATAATTCATTAAAAATATAAAGTATCTCTATTTTAAAAATTAGTAATATAATTATTTCATATATTAGATGATTTAAAATAAACAAATTTACGAAAATTTCATTAAACATTCACTAGGGAAGTAAAATTTATGACCCAAGTACCATGATTGATAGACTATAAAACAATATAACTATTAAATGAGAATTTAAAAATATTTTTGGGATCACCATTTTATTTTTAAAAAATAATATTCATCATAATGATAGAAATGGGTTCTTCCTAAGAACCCCCACAGTTCCGTAATTCAGTGACTAAATATCATACCCTACCAAACATACAGGGGATGAAAAATCATATTATGGAAATACATTTACTTTCCATTTGTTTTCCTTTTTCCTATTGGAATCTGATTTTTCAGATGGAATAAATTGTCCATTCTACCCATTAGCCAATTTCATTATAATTTTTACTAATGGTGATATAGAAACTAGATCCTAGATGACATACTTGGAATTTGGGATGGTATCTTTTCTTGATTTAGTTTATAAATTTTCAACAATGTGAACTTCAGCTAAAAAAAAGAAAATTATTCAAAAAATATTCATATTAAATATGTTGAAGAAATATATTTCTATATTAAGCTAAAAACTATTTAGAATTGGGAATAATAGGAGAAAAATTAAATTTAATTCACTATCCTTTGATATATTGGTTTTCAGATAATGATTTGTCGGTCCACCTATATGTGCTTTCTAATGGAGTTGAAAAACGAATAATGAATCACCATGTTTTTAAATTTTAAATTTTTTCAATATAAAACCCAATTTAAAAAGTGGCTGATAATTATTCATGAACATAACTAGGGATCATTTTATATGAAAAACCCACTGGTAGTCAATAATGCATGTAGATGGAGACCGAGCGTGGGGAATGTTTTCCTTATACTCAAATCAAAAGATGACAGCAAAGGGTCCTAGATGGCCCTAAAAACTCTATTACAATACCCCTAATAAAATTTCATAATCATGTCCTAATCAATAATGGTCAGATGATAGTAGAATTTTTTTTAATCATGTGAAATTTTTAAAAAATATTTCTTTTTTATAAATAATGTAAAGTTACCCCATTAGTTAATTATCAGTGTGATTGATTTTGGATTAATATAATGCCCAAAATAATTATTATTTCTGGGATTGGTACTAGAACCAATACATATTACTATGAAATGAAAGTTGTATCTATCAAATTCCCCCCCTAAATACTTATAAAAAATATTCTACAATGAATATAAATTGTAGGGAAATAGGTATTTGGTTATGATTAAATAACAATGATGGATATTGTTACCATCTTCCATGGTTGAAAAAACATGCATACCCGAATAAAGTTTCTTAAAAAATGAAAAAAAAATTATTTCTAAAAAATACACATTATTTCGAACCTCAAATCTCTAGTATACAACTCAAGAATATTAAATACTAGCATATGATTCGATTTTTCAGTAATTAGAAACTTTTCTCTATACTTCTTATTCTTAACAATATTTTCACCATCAATACCCTCACCGCCCCTACAAATATAACTAAATATAATATATGAGATGTCATCTATAATAATATAAGCAAATTATAGAAATTGGTTCCCCTTATTTTCATGGTTTATTAAAACTATGATAGTAAGAGGATCTTAGTGCCCCAATTTCCCGGGATTGTTAAATATGTTACCATAGTGGGACTATAAGACTGACCAAACATAACATATATAAATTTTATATAACTATACTGGATTATACCTTACAGTTTATAATTAAGACACACTCCCAAAACCTAAGGATTTTGTTAATTTAGAGATTGTATAAATATACATACTAGTTCAAAAAACTTAACATTTCATCTATTAAATTATATACATATGATTCAAGTTTAAAAATTTCACAAGATAAGAAACTCTTGGGGGATACATATTTAAGGAATAGGGTGTTCTGAGAATCATAATAAGGGGAAGTATAAGATATCTAGTAAAGTAATATAGGTGAAAATGAAGAAAAATATAAAAAATGAAGATAAGAAAACATATATGTATGAAAACAAAATAATTTACATGAAATAAGAACAAATAAATAATATGAGGTTGATTATAAATCATATATACCTAAACTCCAATCTTAACCTTAAAATACTCCACAAACACAAACATATAAAATCATTAGTAAAATAAAATAACCAAGAACAAATATAACAAAAACACTAATTACATTATTATTTTTAATATCACTAAAAAAATAATAATCAAATTTAATAATTTAAATAAAAATATAATTAATTTTTTAGAAGAATAATAATTGAATTATTATTTAATTAATTAAACCACCATTTTTTATTTTTATTTTATATAATTATTTTTATTAAAATATTTCTATAAAATATTACTTGAAATTTTGTTTAGTTAAGTAATGGTCTGCGAACACTTTTTTTAGAAAAATATAATTTAATAATTAGTAATTATTCAAATAGACAAAAACCTATTTCAGAAATTAGTAAATAATATTGTATCTCTTTCCCCTTAAGGATCATTTTTATTTTTGAGATTTATAGAATTATAAAAAATCAATAACATCTACAAGATAATACTTTGTGTCAAACATATATCATTTTTACTATATAATAATTTACTTAATTTTTGGAAGGTATTCAACATTTCCCATAAATTATTCCACCCATTATATCAATATAAATAAGTTAGATGTACTAATTATATACATAAAATGGAAATTTGAAACATAATAATGGGTTGAGTTCAAATTCTTAGTATAGGAAACATATTGAAAATTTTATTAGAAATATAATCATGGAATGCATAATATGTTATGAAGAAATTATCGAAATAATTCCACATTCAACTATATACTATAGAATCTTATATTCATGAAAATTAATTAAATAACATATAATGATAATACCAATATCATAAAGATACAATTCGTAATTATGAACATTAAAAAAATTTATCAAGGCCTTGTTCCAAAACACTATATTGATATGGGGTATAAGGACCCATCCTTAATCATTACATAATCTTGAATTAAATGGATAATTCCCATTGAGGATAAATTATGGTTTAGAGATTTAGAGAATTAGATCATAACATTTACATAACAACATGAATATTACATGTATTCAATTCTACTCAATAACCATTTTTTCATAAATTAGAAAAACACTTGAAAAAAAGATTCATGCCTAGTTACATGGTTTAGACAGCACGAATTTTCCTTGATCCCATCCATGACCCTTATTAATCATTAAGTAATGTGGAAAACATTTAAAAATGTTGGGGTGAGCATAAAAATCTTTGAAAGGGATATAAAATAATGAATGAAAACATTAGCACATTAATTAATACAAAACAATGAAACCATACTTTTCAATCATAACATACCTCATGAAATCATAAGATTTATGGATAATGCACAGAAATCATAAACCATAAATGTAACTTGTGGAATCCATAACAAAATTACATTTTATCTATAAAAACTACATAGGGAGTCACATCTGGAATACCCATCACAGTATATTACCAAAATCTCTTGGTAGAAACATTCATGTTTACCTCCGTCACATTACCCAATGCACTGGTGAGCTATCTCAGGCTCACCCATCCTAGGTTTATCATGGAACCAAATGTATACATAAACAATTCCCAATATCCATAACATATTCATAACCCATAAAACAAACATAATGGAAAGATAACATTTCCACATTGCAATCACATTATATCATTTCAAAATATTGACAAAATGAAATCTCTTATCAAACCATTTAAAATATTAAATAAAGAAATTTTTGAGTCAAAGTGTCCCATAACACTTTGAAAACATTTAATGAAATTTAAATTTCAAAACATTCATGTCTATATTAATTAATCCTTAACCCATTTTTAAAACATGGACATTAATGTTAATGATTTAGAAGAATAAACCTTTAAAAAATTTAAAACATTATTTTGGTTAAAGAGTTTTAAAAAAATGAGTGATCCTATAATACAAATAATTAAGGAATAACATTTAATCAGAATATAATAATATCATGAGAATAAATTATTTCATGATATAATATGGAAAAGGATAGTATATATGCTATATAAGAGTGAATTGGTGCATATCAACAATAAAGTCTCAATGTAAATGTAAATTGAGATGAAATCCCTTATAAAGAAGGTATCCTTAGATTAAGGATAAATCAATTATATAATTATGTGTGACAAATATAAATACACACAATATAAATTGATATTATGTGTCAAAAAATCAGAATTTATTCACACATATTCATAGAACGACACAATCAAGAAGCCGATGTTTAACCCAAAAATTGAAATTGGGTTAAGACGTTTTCTTACAGAAATTCGACATCCTAACAAAGTCACATTAAATTTGAGAAAAAAAGTTGATAAGAGATAAGAGGATATATAATCACTTGGAAATAAAATTTACATCAATAAGGAAATATAATAACATATACCACCATAATAAGATGTAATTTAAAATATATAAAAAAATAAGTCTTTTAAAAAGAGGAGGGTGAAAGGTTGCCATACCAATTTGGTAACATTGGAAACATACAACCCATGAAAGAAATATCACACAATGAAGATGAAAATACACCCAAATTAAATTATATTACACAAAGAAAACAATCTGGGGAAATACATCCACCACACAAAAAGAAATAGTGGATAATATAGCATGAATCTCACTGGAATAAAAAGTGATATTAAAAAACCATAAAACGTAGTAATCAATAAAATTGTATGAGAAAAAGCTTATAAACATCAAATGAATCACAAAATACCATTAATATAAATAGAATAATTATAATATATATAAAATTTATGTACAAAATACACAATATGCAATAAATAAGTGGTGAACAATGGAAATATCACGGAATTAAAAGTGAGATAAGAAATCCCTTACCTCGTGTCCAAACTAACTCATATGTTCCTTGTTCTTACAGAATAATAAACATAAGTTAATTTCTACTTTTATAATAACTTTATAAATTTTTATTATTAATTTTATATCCCTTATTACATTGTAATAACATATATTTAATTATTTGAGTTTATATCGGACATTTTTTCGACGTTAGGAATTTGAGTTAAAAATGAACTTGTTATTATTACAATTTTTCCATGTGGTCAAAACTACATTATATCTAAAATTATATTCATGTTTTAGATATCATATACATAATATATATCTAGTATATATATGTATTTATAATAGTACATAACATTTGGAGATAAAAAATGAAATGCACCATTCATGGAGATTATAAGCCGTACGTATGCATGATCGCTAATTCCATTTTATATTTATTATTTTAATGGAATTAAAAAATAATCATACATAGGTATATTATAGTTACAGTATAATATCATATATAATATCATTAACTCCATAATTTATGCATCCCACATGAAACATTAACGAGTCATATCACTTTGAGGGGGTAGTAGTCCGCACTTCCTAAAATGAAATTATCGCGTTTACCCGTTATAGAAACCATAAATGTATGATATAAATACAAAATAAAGAATAATAAATATAAATAAAACTAATATATATCATATATAAATATAGTTACATAATAATTTCCACCAAGAGTGGCGGTAGGAGTTAATTGAACAATCATCGTTTCGTGAGACGTTAGTTTTCCATCCACATAAATATCAGGTTCTTTAACAATTAGATGGAGGTGTGTATAATTTTAGTTATAATCCTTCACATAACAACATCCTAGTATATTGAGGATACAATTTTTGTTATAAAATAAAGGACTAAAAAGAGTGTAGGGTGTTGGAGAAGTAAAAAAACAAAAGAACTTACGAGAAGATGTTACCTTTAAATCGAGTAACTCCATTTGGTTTGAATCAAAAGGGTTTCTTGAAGTTATTTCTGCCTAAGATAATGATTCTAGGATGAAGAGAGGGATCTTGGTAGAATATTGGAGATGAGTTTGTACGATCCAAAGGCATTAGAAGTGTGATAAATGGGTAGGAATTGAGGGATTTTTATAAGGGAGAGGAGGGGATCATTATTAAAGTTTGAAACAATTATTTTATTATAAACTCATCTTCAGTTTCAAAAGGTCAAATAATCATTAATGTTAAAATTAAGATGACTCATGGTCGAAATAAAATCATCCAATCATAATTGGATAGATTTTGGATATTGTATTAGTATTTATAATTTTATTTTTTAAATCATTTATTAATGAGTTAAATATTGTATCATTATTGTGTCATAAATATTTTAATTTATTTGATGTCTAAAAATTAAAAAACAAATTCCATAATGCTGGACATATTTTTATCCTTCCAAATAATATTTATATTCTAAAATATAACTTATATAACCCCATGTAAAAATTTATTTACTAAAAGATATTTATTTATGTCATTTTTCTCCTTACATTATATTAATTAATATAAAGTGTCATTAAAACTCGCACGTGGCTCCATTGGGTCCCAAATTTGACCCAAGGATGCCCTTGGTCAGCTATGTATCAGCCAATAGTATTAGGACACATGTTAGGGTAATTTAATATTATTGTAATATTATATTTTACCCTAATTTACTATATTTACCCTATAATCATAGAAAATAAAATATTTACAAATGTAAATATTTAAAATGTCTAAATATAAAAGTTACCTATTCACACAATTTGGACCTACTAATTCCAAATATAGAATCCATTTTCTAAAGTCAAAACACAGAAGTAGAATAAATTAATTTAAAATTAATTCCTACTATTAAAGACAAAAGTGTGTTTTTAAGAAATAAAAACAATAAAAAGATTGACACTTGTTTATTTGCATTTTCAAAGTGAAATTAATTCCAATGTACAACATTCGATTTACTGGTAAAAATATATTCTAATTAAACTTTAGAACCAAATAAAAATATAATCTAACAATATAAATAAATTAGATTAAATGGCACTATTGAATTAAAATACAATATTTTTCACTATTCATTAAAAAAATGAACTTTATCAGAAAAATATCAAATATTTATCAAAAGTAAATTTTGATGTCCCAAATGTAAAGAATAATTTAATTCTATCAAATAAAACATATAAAAAATAACCATAACTAGATTTAAAGAGGTTTCGCCATCAAAAGGAGGTAAATTGACCTTTTAAATAATATTATAGTATTTATGCTTAGATTCATTCTCGTTTTCAGCCTCTAATTTTTTTGGATAAATATAAAAACATTAAACTAACTTGTATAATCATATTTTTTATTCTGTATTTATTTCATCCATGGTAACTAATAAGCGTTAACTATAATTTAAAATAAAAATATTATATTATTAGTGTGCAACATTAGATTTCAAATAAACCCATTGTTTCAAATCGTGTAAGCCATAAAACAAAGTATACCGTTTAAAGTAAAATTAATATTTAATTCACAAATATTAATAAATATGAAAAATTTCATGTTCTTTATTTACCTTGGATGTTACATCCTTCCCCCTTTGGGAAATTGCATCCTCACTATTTTTAAGTTGGGCTCGGAAATATAATTGAAAGTCCCACATCGAAAAAAGAGTCAACAAAACTATTTCTTTAAAAGAATAGAAGAGAAGTGAAAAGGTTACCTGAGAAAATAGATACTAGAATTCTATGAAAACATGGATATATAGGTGGAATGAAACCATCATGTTCTTATGGAGAGTGATAGAAAACATTATTAGGAGAAAGTTAACTACAAGAAAATCACAAACTTATGATGGGTTAAACAGTCCTTGATTCCCCAGTAATAAAGGTTAACAACTATCATTTTTGTTTTATGTTACTTATCATTGAGTAATTTATCTATGAGATTAACTAAATACAAAAGGAAACATACTTACATTTCATATATAAATTCATGTATTACTAAATTCTACCACAAACTCATCTTTTCTCCAAATGTTGAGTATTCAAACTGACTTGGTCACATTAAAAGTGATAGAATCAACTTCTCTAGTTTCACATAATCCAAAATAGATTAAATTTATATTTCCCATGTCTATAGACTTCAACCAAAACCAAAATGGTTAGTGCGAGATTAGAAAATACCTAAAACGGATAATCCTTTATAAAAAAATACTAATCTTAATCTCTAAAATTCAACAAAAAGTACCCAAACTTTAAGAAATGCCATTCAATGCATAATTATACTTAAATTTATTACAAAAAATAAATCATAGACTGAAACCCAAAACTTAGAAGGATTAAATCCCATAGTCTTCCTTATTAAATCTTAATATTTATCACCAAATAGCATCTAATACTCTTAAAGTCTCATAATAAAGTGTAATTAACCAAATAACATATTCAATATGATAGGTTAGTCATTTCGATAAATAAAACGAATGTCCATATTTCCAAAATAAAACATAAGTTCTTCCAAAAAAATATTTCAACCATTACTCCACAATTTAAATCCCATAGTATTCTATTTTCCTAAGGTATATATTGTTCCCCAAAAGAGAGAAAGTCTTACAATATAACCTTTATCACATAATTACCAACCAATTTCCATAATAAAAATATCTATTTAATAAAACATTAGGTCAAATTATTCTTGATCCATAAAAGAATTTAACTTAAATAACTTGTCTTATTATCCATGGACATCCTGTAGGCCGGTGGTAAGAAATATGCCCTTGTCGTCCTTCGGTTGTCGGTTCGATTCCTATAGCCTTGTCGGATGTGACAGGTTGTCACCCTTCCTTCAGGTTGTAATTCCCCGACCCTAGTTACCAAGAGTTAGTGCATTATTACATAACTTGTTCAGGATCACAAGGAAATCATGCCTCAAAAGACCAATCAGTTTAGTATTATTGGAAACAATATTCATACATAAGTTCAACATTACAACTTGAAAGGAAATACAACATGAATTTATTCAATTAGAATCATCCAAGTCCCATAGATTATGCATGAAAGCCACTCATAACTAACTTCTTAATATTCTAGTAAAATGAAACATAAGAAAGTGGTGATCTCAAACACTTAGTAAGGGTTTGTAATACATTAGAAGATAACATAAATATTAATCATTAAGAATAATTGAAACCACATGCCTTTACTATTAATAAACATGAAAAATTTTATGGCAGGAAAATGATAAGAGTAAATAATTCCATAAACAAACATAATCATGGGTATTATAGTAGTTTAATGACCACATGAACCAAAAATATTATTTTCATAATGATGGAATGTATAATGTTAGACATTCTGAAAAACAATTTCAAGTCCTCGGCCAAGTCGTCTAAAAATGATTTAGGCCTCATCCAAAACCATATATCAAATTGGGAAAGGCATTAGCCCATTCCACGTCTAGTTGTCTCATGGGACCTACCATTGCATCGATGAGCTATAGCGGGCTCCACCCGTCACTTCCTGAGTTCAATAAATTCCTCATATGAAAAGGGTGAAATATAACATAAACATTCGTATTAAAACTAGAATATGAAATGTCAATAAATTAACCATAAACCATGAATGGTATAAAAATAACACATCCTCATTAAAACATATCCCAAAACCTTCAATAAAATATGTAAGATTTGTATCATAATGAATCATCATCAAAAAAGTATAAAATCAATTAAAGGATGTTGACATGGATGAAATCAAAACTATTTGAGAGAAATATTCCATTATTTTTTTGAAATCATATAAAGTCACAGAATTGTAAAAGAAAATATTTATTTTTAAAATATTATTATAATCATTTAAGGGAAGCTTCAACTATGTTATAACGGCATAAAAAACCCACACCAGTCGTATAAGTAAAAAAAATATTCTTACCTTAATTTTATTGAAATAGTCATAAAGTACGTTGTTTGGAAAATGATAGAAAGCTTCCTATGAAAACATAAAAGGTCAAATAAGGTTAAAAATGAATTTAACCCATTTTATATTAAATTATAAATTTTTTTGAAATACATTTTTAAGAAACATGGATGTGGATAATAAAGAGGTCCCAGTAGATACTTACGTAAAAACAACCTCGGATAATGAAGAGATTTTGAAATTTACCCCTACCTTGTACATTTCCTTGGTAGAGGGTAGGTTAGCCTACTAAATGATGGTGAAATAATTTTTATTAAATTATAAAAGAATCATATACATTAATGTGATATCATATATGATCTTTTAACATTTCTTTGTTAATAATATCTTAGTATTACCGTCGTTTTGGGTGTTAATAGATTTGTTTTACTTTATATCATATGTTATTTGAGTCATATTTGTTATGGATGGGATGTATCGTATTCATATCTATAATTATATCATGTCTTTAAAAATTATTTTTAATCATCAAATTGAAATTATTCTTGAATGGATAAGATGGGTAATGAATCTCATCACATTCGTGGAGACGGTAATCTGTACATACACACGAGCGACAATATCATTCTTTTGATATTAAAATAATATATAATTGGATGGTATATCATAAATACAGATTCATTATCATGTTATATTTATTATTTACATCAATTACACATCATTATTATACCCATCCAAATAATAATGTAATGAATAACAATTACACCACGATGTGGAGACGGTAAGCCAGACGTACGCACGTATGGTGACATGTCATTAAAAGGATGAATAAAATAATGAATACGGCTGTACCATATTTATAATAACATAACAATATTTAGAAGATACTAGAGTTATTATTTTATAATGGAAGAAACAAATAAAGTGGAAGTTGAAGAAGAAAAGAACTTGATAGAGGTGATGAAATATTGACCTCCTCTTCGAGTTATTCCTTTTGATTTCATCAAAAGGGCTCGTTAGGTTGGATTTTTTATTAAATAAAGGCCTATAAAATGAAATTAAGACAGTTGATAGGGTATTTTTTTAGGGTTTTGCAGATCCAAATGGCTTTAATGGTGTGAATTAGAGAGAAGGGGGAGTTCCCTTCTATAAGAGTGGTGAGGAGCACCTTAGGAAAATTTAGAAATATTATTTTATAATAAATTCATTGTCGAATTCTAAAGGAAAAAAAATATATTATTTAAATTATAATGGGGAATGGGTCTAAAACCACTCATAAAATACATTTTAGACAGGTTTGGGTCACTATATTAACCTTATATATTATATTTAACTCTTAGTTAAATATTTTGACATTTTCCATGTCTCTTTGTATTTTTATAGTATATGGTTAATAAAAATACTAAATACTTCCATTATAACCCCAAGTAGTTAATAAATGATACATATATCATTATATAATTCTTTTTTTCGAACCATATATTTATAGGAAAAGAATATCAATTAATAATATAACATTTTTTTTAAAAACACTTTTATGTCAATTATGACTCTATTTGGTATTTTGTTTTTGAAAACTTCATAACAGAATTATTTATTCAAAAAAATTCATATAAACAACCCTAATATGTCATATTAACCTAGAAAATTACTTTAATTCATAAAAAGTCTCAAATTACATTTATATGTATTTTTATAATATCAATTATTTTTATATTTCATTAATTAGGTAATTACAACATTATCATTGTGTCATAAATAAATTAAATTAATTAATTTCTAAAAAATATAAATAAAATACCATTATGTAGGAAATGTTTTTATCTTTCTAATTAATAAATATAGTCTAATTTATTTTTTGTGTAACTCTATATTAAATTGTTTTTGTTATTAAACATTGATTTTAACTCTTCATTGAATTAAATAATAATAAATGTCCTAATCTAATCCAAGTGGATCAAAGATGTTCATATTTTATTCCCAAGGTATATTTTGGTTGAATTATACTTATCCTATTGAATTAGTACTTGTGTTATGGTAATAATAATATCATTACTACCCTTAATTAACCTATTTACTTTTAACTGTGGTAAATAAAAGTAAAAAGTAACTATTCACCAAAAATTATTTTCACCTTATTGAACCACATTTTACTTACTGGTATCAACTATGTCTCTTGGATTTTTGAAATTCAACTCACAAAAGTGGTAAAATATTGTTTTATGTAAATTTTCAAATACTCATAGGAGGTGGGAAAAAGGCGGTAAAAAGATCAATAAAATTTTTATATATCTAAGATTGTTATAAACTGACTCCAATGAATTGTATTGAACTTATGTATGTAATATGAATCTATTTTGACCAAAAATAAATTTAAATTAAATAAATAAGGATTTAAATAAAAAATCGTTTTTAAACCATAACTCAGTGTTTTTCACTATTCATCAAAAATTGAATGTTTTCAAAAAATACCCAAAAATCACCCTAAGCTAATTTTGAAATTATTAATCCAAAAATGAAGTCCATTTTGAAAGATAAAATTTATAAAATTTCAAAAATTGGGTATTAATATTCATAACGGCTAGTTTGATTGGTTATGGTGTGTTAGAACTCGAAGTTGCGTACAACACACGCTATTATATTATTCAATGAGAAGCGTATTGTGGAAGCTTGGGGTGTTACATTTTACCCTCCTTCAAATAATTTTGTCCTCAAAATTTCTAGAGTATTACAATGTAAAAAGACTAGGGTGTTTCTTTATCATAAGTTCCTCGGGTTCCTATATTTCCTCTTCCAACTTTTGGTTTCTCCATAGAACTTTTACCAGATGAGTCGTCCGGTTTCTCAAAACTTTTTCCCTTGTATCAAGAACCTTGACAGGCTCTTCACAATAAGATAGATTGGGATCTAGCTCTAATTCCTTATAGGTGAGTACATGCATTAGGTCAGGAATGTATTTTATAAATAGTGATACGTGGAACACATTGTGAACTTTGGAAAGACTTGGCGGCATTGCCAACCGGTAATGTACAACCCCAGTTTGTTCAAGAATTTCGAAAGGTCTGATGTACCTGGGACATAATTTTCTATTCTTTTAGAAATTTATAACACCCTTCCATGGAGATACCTTCAACAAAATGTGGTCTCCTACCAAAAATTCAAAATCCTTCCTTCGGTTATTTGCATAGCTCTTCTGCCTAATTTTAGCTGCATTGATGTGGGTTTGAATTACCTTCACCTTTTTCCATAATTTCCTCCACAAGTTATTGGCCTACTAGTTTTCTTTCACTAATATTATCCCAACATGTTGGTGTGTGACATCTCTTTCTGTATAACGCTTCATATGGTGCCATCAGAATACTTGAATGGAAACTATTAATATAGAAAAATTCTACCAGAGGTAAATATTGATCCCACATACCTTGAAAGTCATGTGAGCAAGATATCAACATGTAATCTAATGTTAGAATAGTACACTATGATTGTCCATCAGTTTGAGGGTGGTAGGCAGTGCTCAAACGAAGTTCAGTATCCAGGGCTTTCTGAAGACTTTTCTAGATTCTTGATGTAAAACAGGGATCACAATAAAAAACATTCAATATGGTTACTCCATGAAGTCTTACAACTTCATTAATATACAATATCGCTAAACGTTAAATTGGAAAATCTTTTCTTATAGCATGAAAATGTGCTGACTTGGGAAGACGATCAACAATGACCCATATTGCATCGTTGCTTCTAGGAGTCTTTGTTAGTCCAATGAAAAAGTCCATCGTAATATTATCCCATTTCCACTATGGTATGGGAAGAGGTTTCATAACACATACAGGCTATTGCCTTCCAGATTTCACTTTTTGACAAAGCATGCATCTTGACACAAAATCAGAAATCTCCCTCTTCATGTTGTCCCACCAAAAATGTTCCTTCAAATCCCTTTACATTTTGGTGCTCCCAGGGTGTATAGAGAAAATCGAGCTTTGAGAATCATCCAACAATTCTCTTTTTCGATCAGGTATATTGGTTACACAAAGTCTCTTCCCAAATTTTAAAATTCCATCTTCATATACGAAGTCACTCAATATCATGTTATTCACAGCTTTAATCTTCTTTTGAAACGGCTCGTCATCAACCTGAGAACTTTTTAACCATTCTTATAAAGATTTTTTTGAAACCATTTGAATAATTATTGATGTTTCACCTTCCATGGTTATTTCCATATCCATCTTTACAAGATATGTGAAAATAGGTTCCCTTTCAACTCTCATCTTGTTCAAAACTCCATGATCTTTTTTTTCTCAAAGCATTTTTCACTTTATTTGCCGTCCTCAGTAGTAGTGTATCATGTAGTCATAATCCTTGAGTAGTTCTAACCATCGTCCTTGCCTCATGTTGAGTTATTTCTGTAAGAAAATATACTTCGAACTCTAGTTATCGGTATATATCTCACATTTTTCACCATAGAGATAAGTTCTCCATATCTTCAAAGCAATGATTATAGCTGCTAACTCAAGATCAGGAGTAGGATTGTTTTGATCATGGATTTTTATCTATTGTGATGCATAGTCAATAACCTTATCATTCTGCATAAGGACACAACCATGTCCTTTCATTGATGCATCAGTAAAAATAAAAAACCTATCATTCCCCGATGGTAGAGTCAATATAAGAGCATTGACTAATCTTCTCTTAAGTTCTTCAAAACATTATTCACACTCTTTTGTCCAAACAAATTTAACCCATTTACGTGTGAGCTTGGTTAATGGGTTAGCCAATTATGAAATATAATGGATGAAACTCCGATAATAACTTGCTAAAACAATAAAACTAGGTACCTCAGTTATTATCATTGCTGCTGGCCATTCATGGATTGTTCATCTCTTAGAAGGATCAATAGAGATTCCATCCGTAGAGACAATATGGCCAAGGAATGAAATCTCCTGAATCCTGAATTCACACTTTCTAAACTTCTCATATAATTCATGTCTTCTACGAGTGATTAGAATAATGCGCATGTCATTTTCATGATATTCATAACTTTTGAAGTATACTAAGATATCATCAATAAATACCCCTACAAAGTCATCAAGATATTCCTTGAGAAGACTTTTCATTAGATCCATGAAGAAAGAGGGTTCATTATTCAATACAAAAGGCATTACTATAAACTCTCAATGCCCATATCTAGTTTGAAATGTTATTCTTGTAATGTCTTCCTTCTTCACAGAAAACTAATGATATAAAAATCAAAGGTCAATCATTGAAAAGTATTGAGCTCCATGAAGCTGGTCAAATAAATCATCAATGCGAGGTTGGGGATACATTTTCTTTATTGTTATATCATTGATCTCCCAATAGTCAATTCACAACCTCATAGATCCATCTTTATTCTTAAAAAAAGCACAGCAGCTCTCCATGGAGAAACAATAGGATGAATAAATCCCTTATTACTCAATTCCTCTATTTTTTTCTTTAGTTCCACTAATTTCACAGTGTCCATTCCATAAAGGGGTCTTCGATATGGGCCTTGAAACAGGAATTAAATCAATGGAAAACTCAATTTATCGGTCTAGAGGATGTCCAGGTAAATCCTCTTGAAATACATCAACAAACTCTTGTACAATATTTACATCCTCTATTTGAACATTCTTTTCCCCACTTAGAGTTATTTTATTCTCATCCTCCACAAAAATTGAATTTAGTTGAGCTACTACGGGTGTATCTAGATAAGAATTAGGTGGTGATGATTCTACTCTAAAGATAAGGTGTTCCTTGTCATCATTATCAAAAATAGTATCCTCCTTCTTCTTACAATAAATTTTTTCATCGTGGTCTTAATGCCAATCCATATCAAGGATTATATAAAATTCAATCAAGGGTATGATGATGAAATCAACAGATAAAGAACATTTATATTCTCTAATGAGAACTAATTCACATAACAATGTTGCAATGATACTTTCCTTAGGAGTTTTGACTGATAACTACGTTGTTAAATCAAATTCAAAATATCTAATTTTCTTTGTAAAATCGGAAGATATGAAATAATGTGATGATCCAGAATCAAATAAAGAATTGGATAAACATGAGGAAACCATTAAATTAGCCGCCACCATATCTTTTGGGGCTTCAACCTCAACAGTAGTGATCACAAATGCATGGCCTTGATCCAATGGCCTTTTCTGAGATAAGTTTCTCTGACACTTAGGACATTAATTTGCATAATTTTCTATATCCTTGCAATTGTATCATTGAACATTGATAGTGTATTTTTTTCCCATACAATCACCAGTGAGATGGCCTTTCTGTCCACATTTGTTGCATACTACTCTTCCTTTTAGACAGGCACCAGGGTGATTCCTTCCACAATTATCACAGGGTGGAAATTAAATTCTTCCCTTCTTCCCTATTTCCTTATTTACTTTCCCAGAGTGTTCAGTAGATCTCTTCTTTTCTTGCTTTTCTTTAAAGTCGTAAGACATAGAGAATTCCTTTTCTGTCTTGATAGCACATGAGGCAATTTCATCATATAATGAAAAGGATTGTGATACAAATGCTTGACAGAGAAATGGTTTTATCCCATAAAAGAAATGGTCAATCTTACTTCTTGAGTTATGTATATAATCTGCAACATGCCTCGTTGACCTTGTAATGTTAGCTTCATAATTTTCCACATTCTAATCCTCCTTTTTCATAAGGATCAGAAATTTTCTTTCCATATCATCTTGATGGTCATGAGGAAAGTATATTTCTAGGAAAATATCATTATACTCACTCCATTCCATATTTGATACTTCATCATCTTCCTTTGTGTTTTGAATCAATGACCACCATTGATCAGCATCTCCAATGTGGTGCTTAACTACCAGGACAAATTTTTCCCTTTCACTACTCCCCAAGGAGTGGAATATTTTATCTAAGGAATTTATCTATTGCTCAGCTACTAATGGATTTTTACCCCCATTGAATTTTTATGGTTGTTTCCTCATGAATTTGTCTAACATTGATCCACCAAATTGTGGATCAGGGTGCTCCATAAGGGTAAGGTTATTATTCATAACCTGTGTGAGTTGTCCCAGTATGGTGATATGCTGATCAGCACCAGTTGTATCACCAGCTCCACTATAATTATTTTGAGCAGGAGGGAAATCCTTACATGGAGTTCATGAATTGACATGATTTCCATTCCTTACACTAGGAACCATTTCTACACAATGGGATATACTAGATTAGTTTATGAATCACAATACTTAAATCCAAACTTGTAAAACACTTAACATAAATTTAACAGTTTATGGATATAATCCATAGTTATAAAAATGTTTTTTAGTAAGTATATACTCATAAACCCTTTATAATGTTTTGTAATGAAAATGAAATTATACTAGGCTTATCCCCTGGGAGTGTCGTAACCAAGAGTGCAGCAAGCCTCGTTGTCATGAACCAGTTCATGTTTGAGTCTAGCTCAATGAGGTGTTTTCGGGTTTTACCCCTAGGTACATCTGCGCCAGAGCCGCCTCTACCAGCTCGTATCCAGATAGGAATGTATTTCTTGGAAAACTCACAAAATCTCTACAATACCAAAATTCTAGGACGTTCTTCTATACTAATCCCCAAATTCTATCCTAGGGATATGTTCTCTAATAAGAGTTATATAAATCTAGTTTTAAAGGTTTATACTAAACTTCCTCGGATTCTAACTGTAATGTCCATACTCTAGTTACCCAGAGTCTGTGCATTATTACATTAAATTGGCAGGATCCCAAGGAAATCATGTCTTTAAAGACTAGTTAGTTTAGTATTATTGGAAACAATATTCATACATAAGTTCAACTTTACAACTTGAAAAGAAATACAACACGAATTTATTGTATTAGAAACATCCAAGCCTCCTAGATTTTGCCTACAAGTCACTCATAACTAACTTATTACTGTCCTAGGAAAATGAAGCATAAGAAAGGGGTGAGCTGAAACGCTCAGTAAGGGTAAGCAATAAAACGGAAGATAACATAAATATTAAGCATGGTGAATAATTGAAACCAAATTCCTTTACCGATAATAAACATGAATACTTTTATGGCTGGAATATGAGCTGAGTAAATAATGCCATAATAAAACATAATCATGGGTATTCTACTAGTCGAATGACCACCTGAACAGTCAATATTATTTTTATAATGAGGGAATGTATAATGCCGGAAATTCTGAAACATTTTGTCAAGGCCTCGACAAATACGTCTAAAAATGATTTAGGCCTCAACCTAAACCATATATCAAATTAGGAAAGGCCCCAACCAATTCCGTGTCTAGTTTTCTCCAAAGACCTACTGATGCATCGAGGAGCTATAGTGGGCTCCACCCATCATTACTAAGTCCAAAACATTCCATATATGAAAAGGATGAAATATAACATAAACTTTCCTATTAAATCTAGCATACGAAATGAAAATATTTTAAACATAAACCATGAATGGAATAAAAATAACACATCTATAGTCAAAAATATCACAAAACCCTCAATACAATATGGATGATTTGTATCATAATGAATCATCTTCAAACAAGTATAAAATCCATCAAAGGATGTTGACATGGATGAAATAAAAACTATTTGATAGAAATATATCTTTATTTTTTTGAAATCATCTAAAGTCACATAATTATAAAAGAAAATATAAATTTTCAAAATATTCTTATAATCTAGTAATGTAAGATTCAACAATTTTATAATAGTGGAAAATAGCTGCACCCGCCTTATAAGTTAAAAAAAAAATCTTAACTTAATTTTGTCGAAAAGATCATAAAGTACCTTGTTTGAAAAATGAAGGAAAGATTCCTTCCAAAACATATAAGGTAAAATAAAAGAATAAATGACATTAACCCATTGTCTATAAAATAGTAATAATGTTTTTAAATATTTTTTTTAAAAACATGGATGTGGATGATAAAGAGGTCCCAGTAGATACTTATGTAAAAACAACCACAAATAATGAAGAGATTGTGAAATTAACCCTTACCTTGTACTTTTCCTTGGTAGAGGGTAGGTTAACCTTCTTTTATAGTGGTTAAATATTTGTTATTAAATTATAAAAGAATCATCCACATTAATATGTTATCATAAATGATCTTTTAACATTTCTTTTTTAATAATATCTTAGTATTATCGTCGTTTCCAGTGTTAACATATTCGCTTTCCATTATATTCATTATTATGTGAGTCATATTTGTTATGGATCAGATGTATCTTATTCATATCCATTATTATATCAAATCTTTAAACATTATTTTTAATCATCAAATTAAAATTATTATTGAATGGATACGATGGGGAATGAATCTCATCACGTTCGTGGAGACGGTAATCCGTACGTACACACGAGCGACAATATCATTATTTTGATATTAAAATAATATATAATTGTATGATATATCATATATAAATAATAATAATAATTTTATATTTACTATTTACATCAATTAAACATCATTATTATACACATCCAAATAATAATGTATTGAGAAACAATTACACCACGACGTGGAGACAGTAAGTTGTACATACACACATATGGTGACATGTCATTCAAAGGATGGATAGATTAGTGAATATGGTTGTACCATATTTATATTAACATAAAAGTATATATAATATACTGGAGTTATTAAGTTAGAATGTAAGCAACAAAGACATAATAAGTGGAATATGAAAGGAACTTGAAAGAGGTGATGAAATATTTATCTCTTCTTCGATATTTTCATTTTGATTTGATCAAAAGGGCTCCTTAGTATGTCTTTATTACTAAAATAAGGCCTCTAGAGTGAAGGTATTATATTTTAGAGGGTATATGGGTAGGGGTTTTGTGATCCAAATAGCTTTGAAGGTGTAAATTAGAGATAAGGTGGAGTTCCCTTTTATAAAATGGGTGAGGGGAACCTTAGGAAAAGCTAAAAATATTATTTTATAATAAAATAATTTTCGGTTTCTAATGGATCCAAAATGGATTATTTAAGGGATAAGGTGGTTATGGGTCGAAAACAACTCAACCAATAGGTTTTATACAGGTTTAGGTCACTATATTAACCTTATCATTTAGATTTAAATCTTAGTAAAATAGTTTGACATTTACCATTTCTCTTTGTATTTTTATATTATATGGTTAATAAACATAAAATATAATTGCAAGAGAACCCCCAGTTGTTCATTAATGATATACCTATAATTATATATGTATTTTGGCTAAACCATTGATTTATATGAATAGAATATCAATTAATAATATAATATTTGTTTTATAAACTCTTTTATGTCAATTTTGACACTATTTGGTATTTTGGTTTTTCTAAATTCATAAAGCATTATTACTTCAAAGTAAATTCATCTAATAAACCCTAGTATGTCATATTAACCTATAAAAATAGTGAAATTCATAAATTTTCTCAAATTAAATTTATTTTTATATTTATAATATCAATTATTTTAATATTTCTTTAATTAGGAAATTACTCCATCATCATTGTGTCATAAATAAATTATATTATTTAATGTATAAAAAGTATAAATAAAATAAAATTAGGTAGGAAATATTTTTATCTTTATAATGAATATTTATAGTCAAATTTATCTTATGTCTAACACTATATTAAAATGTTTTAGTTGTTAAACATCGATCTTACCTCTTTTAACTCTTCCTTGAGTTAAATAATAATAAACATACTAATATTATCCAAGTGGACCAAAAAGGTTCATATTTTATTCCCAAGGTTTTTTGGTCAAATTATACATATTAAATAGAATTAGGACATGTTTTTGGGTAATAATAATATCATTTTTACCATTAATTATTCTATTTACTTTTAACCGGGGTAAATAAAAGTAAAAAGTTACTATTCACCAAAATTTATTTTCATCTTATTGAACCAAATTTTACTAGATGATATCAACCATGTCTCTTTTATTTTTGAAATTAAACTCACAGAATCTATAAAATTATGTTTTCTGTAAATTTTCAAATACTCCTAAAAGGTGGGTAAAAGACGTTAAAAAGTTCAATAAAATTTTTATATATCTAAATTTTTTAAAAACTAACTCCATGGAATTTTATTGAACTTATATTGGTATTAAGTATCTATTTTGACCTAAAATAAATTTAAATTAAATAAATTATAATATAAATAAAAATTATATTTTTAATTATAACTCAATGTTTTTCACTATTCATAAAAAATTGAATGTTTTCAGAAAAAAACAAAAAATTCACCCTAAGATAATTTTGATATTTCTAATCCAAAAATGAAGTCCATTTTGAAAGTTAAAATTTATAAAATTTCAAAAAGTGGGTATTATATTTCATAATGGCTAGTTTGATTGGTTGTGTTGTGTTAAAACCCGAAGTTGCATACAACACACGCTATTGTATTATTTAAAGAGAAGCATATTGTGGAAGCATGGGGTATTAGACATGATTCCCATTTTCTAAAACCATATAATTTTATAACGTTCCTCAAAATGGGAAAAATTCCTAAAAAATAACCATAACATATTTTATCCACAAGAGTTCTCATTGGAGCACCCATTTCATTCAGTTTCTCATTAAGAAAACTACTACAATTTATTTCACATCTATTGTTTAATTGGTTCCTACTAGATCAAACCATTTACTAAAACCAAAAAGGACTGTGTTAGTTTATCCCTAAAATAGTCATATATTATCTTATAAGGAGGGTAACCACTAAGATATACTTATACATCTTATCTTAAACTCATTTGATTTATCTAAAACAACCATGACTCTTTCTAATATTATAAACATTATCGTTATGTCACTTATGATTAAATAACACCCTAACCTCTAAAGTTATCTAAACCTACCGTTGATACCAACAATAAGGACGAGTCCTTAAACATTACATAATCTTGAATTAAATTGATAATTCACATTGAGGATCTTTTTAGGTTTAGAGTTTTAGTGAATTAGGTCATAATAGTTACATAACAACATGAATAATACATTTAGGAAATTCTACTCAGTATCCATTTTTTTCATAAAATAAAAAATATCTGAAAAAAATAGACATGTCTAGTTCCATGTTTTAAATAGCATGACTATTCATTGATCCCATCCTTCACCCTTATTCATCTTTAAGTCCTATAGAAAATATTTCAAAAACATGGGAGGGGCATAAAAAAGCTCAGTAAGGGATATAAAATAATAAATGAAAACATTATCCCATCAATAAATACAAAACAATGAATCCATAATTTTCAATCATAACATACCTCATGGAATCATAAGATTTATGAATAACACACAGAAATCATAAATCATAAAGGTAACTTTTGGAATCCATATAAAACGTAAATTATAGATATCACAGCTACATAGGGAGTCACATTTTGAATACCCATCAAAGTATATTCCTAAAATCACTTTGGAGAAACATTCACTTTTACCTTTGTCACGTTACCCAATATATTGGAGAGCTATCTCGGGCTCACCCGCCCTAGGCTTTTCACAAAACCACCCATATATGTAAAAAATTCCAAATACACACAACGTATTCATAACTCATAAAACAAACATAATGGAAAGATAACATTTTCACATTACAATCACAATATATCATTTCAAAATATTAACAAAGTCAAAGCTTTTATCAAGCCATTTTCAAAACCATATAAAATATTAAATAAATAGATTTTTGAATCAAAGTGTCCCATTCCAATTTGAATATTTTAAATGAAATTTTAATTTCAAAACATTCCTGTCCATATGAATAAATTGATAAAACATTTTTAAAACCTGGACATTAATGTGAAAGATTTATAATAATAAACCTTTAAAACATTTAAAATGATATTTTAGTTAAACAGTTTTTAAGAAAATGAGATATCTTATAATACAAATAATAGAGGTACAAAATTTAATAAGAACTTAATAATATCATTATAATAATGGTATTCATGACATAATATTCCCAAGGACAGTATAAACACCATATTAGAGTGAATTGGTTCATATCAACAATGAAGTCTCAATAGAAATGTAAATTGAGACGAAATCCCTTATAATGAATGTATCCTTAGATTAAGGATAAATAAATTACATAATTATGTGTGAAAAATATAAATACACCCAATATAAGTGGATATTAAGTGTAAAACAATCAATTTTTAGTCACACATATTCATAGCATGACACAATCAAGAAGTATAGGTTTAACCCAAAATGGAAATTGGGTTAAGAAGTTTTCTTACAGAAATTCGATAGCCTAACGACATCAATTTAAAATTCAGAAAATAAGTCGATGAAAGATAAAAGGATATATCATCACTTGGACATAAAATTTACACCAATAAGTATATGGAAAAACATATAACAACATAATAATATGTAAATTAAAATATATAACAAAAATAAGTCTTTTAAAAAGAGGAGGGTGGAAGGTTCCCTTACCGATTTGGTAACTTACGAAATATACACCCAATGAAAGAAAGATCACACAATTAATATTTAAATAACCCTAAATAATATTATATTACACAAAAAAATAAAATCACGGGTAGTACATCCACCACACAAAAGGAAATAGCGGCTAATGTTGCATGAATCTCACGAGAATAAAAAGTTAGATGAAAAAACCATACCCCATTTTAATCAATTGAGTCGTATCATAAAAAGTTAATAACCACCAAATGAATCATATAATACCATGAATATAAATATAATCATGATAATATATATAAAATGGAAGTAAAAAATACCCTACATGCAATAAATAAGTGGTGAACAATGGAAATCTCACAGAATTGAAAGTGATATAAGAAATCCCTTACCTCGTCTCCAATTAGACATGTATATTCCTTGTTCTTCATGAATCATAAACTTAAGTTAATTTCTAATTTATTCATAACATTTTTAATTTTTAATATTACTTCTATATCACTTATTACCTAATAATAACATCTAGTTAATTATTTGAGTTCATATCGGACATTTTGTCGATATTCAGAATTTGAGTAAAAATGAACTTGTTGTAATTACAATTTGTCCATGTGGTCAAAACTGAATTATCTCTAGAATGATATTGATTATTTGGATATCATATACATCATCTATATCCATTATATATATGTATTTATAACAGTACATAACATTTGGAGATAAGAAATGAAATGCACCGTTCATGGAGACGGTAAGCCGTACGTACGCATGAACGCAACATCCTTTTCTATTTATTATTTTAATGGAATTAAAACATAATTATACATAGGTATATTATAATTATAGTATAATATCATATATAATATAATTAAATCCATCCTTTTTACATCCCACATAAGACATTAACGAGTCATATGACTTTGATGGGGCGGTAGTCTACACATCCTAAAATGAAATTATTGCATTTACCCATAATGGAATACATAAATGGATGCCATAAATAAAAAATACATAAGCATAAATAGAACATAAAAATAATATATATCAAATATAAATATATTTCCATCATAATGTCCACCATGAGAGGTGGTAGGAGTTAATTGAACAGTCATCATTTCGTGAGGCGTTAGTTTTCCATCCATAGAAACATTATTCTCTTTACACATTAGATGGAGGTGTGTGTAAGTTTAGTTCAAATAATTCTCATAAAAACATCCTATTATTTTTATTATACTGGTTTTGTTATAAAATAAAGTAATAAAATGAGTTTATGGGGTTAGAGATGTAAAAAACATAAGTACTTGAGAGAATACATTACCCTTAAATCTAGTAACTCCATTTGATTTGAACTCAAAGGGTTTCTTGAAGTGATTTCTGCCTAAGTTAATGCTTATAGGATGAATAAAGGGATCTTGGGAGCTTACTGGAGTAGATTTTGAATGATCCAATGACATCATAAGTTTGAGAAATGGGTAGTAAGTGAGGGATTTTTATAAGGGAGTGGAGGGGCTATTTAAGAAAGTTTTAAAAAATTATATTATTATAAACTCATCATCAGTTTCAAAAGTTCCAATAATCATTAAAGTTGAAGTTTAGATGACTAATGGTAGAAATAAAATCATACAATTGGAATTTTACAGGTTTTGGATATTGTTTTAATATTTAAAATCATATATTTTTAAATCATTTATTAATGAGGTAAATATTGTATCATTATTGTGTCATATATAATTTAATTTATTTGATGTCCAAAAATTATAAAAAAATACCATGATGTAGGAAATATTTTTAAATTTACAATTAATATTTATAGTCTAAAATATAACTTATATAAACCTATGTAAAAATTGATTTATGAAAAGATATTTCTTTATGTCATTTTTGTCTTTACCATATATTAATTAATATAAAGTGTCATTATTACTCCAATGTGGCTCCATTAGGTCCCCAATTCGACCCAAGGATTTCCATTGTCAACTATGTATCCGCCAATAGGATTAGAACACATTTTAGGGTAATTTAGTATTAATATAATATTATAGTTTACCCTTATTCACTATATTTAACCTTTAATCATGGTAAATAAAATACTTACTGAAGTAAATATTTAAAATGTCTACAAATAAAAGTTACCTATTTAAACAATTTGGACCTAATTATTCCAAATATAGAGTCCATTTTTCTAAATTCAAAACACTATAGTGGAAAATGTAAATTTTAAATTAATTCTCACTGTCAAAACAAAATACTTGTTTTTACGAAATAATAACTATCAAAAGATTGACATTGGTTTATGTCCAATTTCAAAGTGAAAATAATTCCAATTTCCAAAACTGGATTCCTTGGTAAAAATATATTCTAATTACACTTTATAATCAATTAATAGGATAATATAATCATATAAATAAATTAGATTAAAAGGAACTTTTGATTTAAAATACAGTATTTTTCAGTATTCATTAAAAAATGAACATTATCAGAAAAATACCAAAGAATTTCCCAAAATAAAATTTGATGTCTTGAATCTAAAGAAGAATTTTACTTAGCCAAATATAACATATAAACATGAACAATACTGTATTTAAAAAGGGTTCATCATCAAAAGGAGGTAAATCAACCTTTTAAAGAATATTAGAGTATCTTTGCATAGATTCATTCACATTTTAAGCCTTTAACTTTTATTGGATAAATGTAAACACATTTAACAAACCTGTATAATCATATATTTTTTAGTTCTATTTATTCCTTCTATTAAAATGTCTAGGTGTTAACTACCATGTAAAATAATAATATTATATTATTAGTGTGCAATGTAATATTTCAAAGAAACCCGTGGTTGCATATCGGGTACGCCATTGAACATAGCATCCCCTTTATAGTAAAATAAATATTTAATTCACAAATATTAATAAATATGAAGATGACATGTTCTTTATTTACTTGGGATGTAACATCCTTCCCCCTTTTGGAAATTTCATCCTCGCAATTATAAAATTGGGATCAGAAACTTAATTGAAAGCTCCACATTGGAGAAAGAGTCAATATAACTACCACCATAAAATAAAGCAAGAGAGGTAAAAAAGGTTTCCTAAGACAAAATATACTAGGATTCCCTGAAAACTTGGATATGGAGGAGAAAACAAACCATCAATTTCTGATGGATAGTGATAGACAACATTATTAGGTGAAAGTTAACAACCAGAAAATCACAAACTTGTGATGGGGTAAATGTCCTTGATTCCCCATTAGGAAAAGTTAATAGAAAACGTTTTTGTTTTAAGTTACTTATCATTTAGTAATTTATTTATGATATTAACTAAAAACCTAAGGAAAGATAATTACTTGTCATATAGACTTTCATATATTAATAAATTCTACCTCAAACTCATATTTTCTCCAAACGATGAGTATTCAAACCAGCTTGGTCACATTAAAAGCACTAGAATCAACATATAGAGTTTCACATAATCCACAAAATATAAACTGTATATTTTCCATGTCTTTAGACATCAACCAAAACCAAAATGTTAGTGCAAGATCAGACAATACACAAAAAGGATAATACTTTAAAAAAATTATATTCTTAATCTCCGAAATTTAACAAAAAATGCCCAAAATTCAAGAAAGACCACTCACTACATAATTATCCTTAAAATTATTCAAAATAATCCAAACTAAGATTGAAACCTAGAACTCGGAAGGATTTAATACCATAGTCTTCCATAGTAAATCATAACTTTTATCTCCAAATATAATTGACTACTCTTAAAGTCTCATACTAAAGTATAATTTACCAAATCACATATTATCTAAGATAGGTTAGTCATTTACATAAATAACTCAGATGTCCATATTTTCAAAATAAAACATAAGTTCTTCAAAAAATAATATTTCAACCATTACTCTATAATTTAAATCCCACAGTATTCCATTTTCATTAGGAATATATTGTTCCCTAAAACAGAGAACGTCTTCCGAAATAACCTTTATCACTATATTAGAAAATCATTTCTATAATATGGATATCCATTTGATAAATAATAAGATCAAATTATTCTGGATCAATAAAATCATTTAACTTAAATAATTTGTCATATTAACTGGGTTCTTCACATAGGCCAGTGGTAAGCGATATACCATTATCGCCCTTTAGTTGTGGGTTCGATTCTCGTAGCCTTTCCTGATGCTACGTATTGTCACCCTTCCTACAGGTTGTACTTTTTCAAAAACCATATAATTTTATAACATTCCACAAAATGAGATAAATTCCTTAAAAATAACCATAACATATTTTAACCATAAGAATTATTATTGTAGCTCCCATTTCAAACAATATAATAGTAAGAAAACTACTACAGTATCTTTCACATCTATTTTTATATTGGTTCCTGCTAGATCCAACCATTTACTAAAACCAAAAAGGTCAGTGTGTGTTTATCAGTAAAATAGTCATATATTATCTTATAAGGATGGTAACCACTAAGATAAACTTATTCAGGTTATCTTAAAATAATTCGATTTATCTAAAACAACAATGACTCTTTATGATATGATAAACCTTATGGTTATGTAACTTATGATTAAATAGCACCCTAACCTCTAAAGTTATCTAACCTGACCTTTGATACCAACTATAAGGACTTGTCCTTAAATATTACATAATCTTGAATTAAATGGATAATTAGCATTGAGGATATTTTCAGGTTTAGAGTTTTATAAAATTTGGCCGTAATATTTCCATAACAACGTGAATATTAAATGTAGACAATTCTACTAAATACCCATTTTTTTCAAATAATAAAAGAACTCTTGAAAAAAAGAGAGTCATGTCTAGTTCCATGTTTTAGACATCATGGCTTTTCCTTGATCCCATCCTTGACCATTATTCATCTTTAATTCATAAGTAAAACAATTAAACAGCTTGGGATGGACATAAAAATCTCATTAAGGGATATAATATAAGGAATGGAAACATTATCCCATCAATAAATACAAAACAAAGAAACCATACTTTTCAATCCTAACATACCTCATGAATTAATTAGATTTATGAATAAAGGACAAAAATCATAAATCATAAAGGTAACTTGTGGAATCCATATCAAACCTACCTTGTAGCTATCACAACTACATAAGGAGTCTCATTTGGAATGCGCATCACAGTATATTCCCAAAATATCTTAGGAGAAACATTCACATTTACCTCTGTCACATTACTCAATGCATTGGAGAGCTATATCGGGCTCACCCACACTAGGTTTATCACAGAACCACCCATATATGTAAACAATGCCCAATATCCATAACATATTCAAAACCCATAAAACCAACATAATGGAACAATAACATTTCCACATTGCAATCACAATATATCATTTCAAAATCTTTACAAAATCAGAGCTTTTATCAAACCATTTTCGGAAAAATTTAAAATATTAAATAAAGTGATTTTTGAATAAAAGTGTACCATACCACTTTGAATATTTTTAACGAAATTTCAATTTTAAAACATTCATATAAAAATGAATAAATCCATAAAACCAATTTGAAACATGGACGTTAATGTGAAAGATTTATAAGAATAATCCTTTAAAACATTTAAAACAATATTTTAGTTAAAGTGTTTTTAAATAAATGAGAGATCCTAGAATAAAAATAATTGATGAATACCATTTAATAAGAACTTAATAATATCATTATAATAATTTTATTCATGATATAATATTCCAAAGGACAGTATATACACCATATAAGAGTGAATTGGTGCAGATCAACAATGAAGTCTCAATGGAAATGTAAATTGAGACGAAATCCCTTATAAAGAAGGTATCATTATATTAAGGATAAATAAATTAAATAATTATTTGTGAAAAATATAAATACACCAAATATAAGTGGATATTATGTGTAAAACAATCAGAGGTTATTACCACATATTCATACCACGACATAATCAACAAATAGATGTTTATCCCAAAAATAGAAATTGGGTTAAGAAATTTCAAACAGAAATTAAACAGCCTAAAACTTCACTTTAAAATTCATAAAATAATTTAATGAGAAATAAAAGTATATCTAATCACTTGGACATAAAATTTACATCAATAAGGATATATATGATCATATACCATCACAATATGATATAAATTAAAATACATAACAAAAATAAGTCTTTTAAAAAGAGGATGGTAAAAGGTTCCCTTACCGATTCGGTATCTTACAAAACATACACCCCAGGAAATAAAGATCACACAATAAATATGTAAACAACCATATATTAAATTATAATACACAAATAATACAATCATGGTCATTAAATCCACCACACAAAAGGAAATAGTGTCTAATATAGCATGAATCTCATGGGAATACAAAGTGAGATGAAAAAACCATAACACGTTGTAATCAATCAAGTCGTATGAGTAAAATTTAATAACCAAAAAAAGAGTCACATAATACCATTAATATAAATATAATCATGTCAATATATATAAAATAGCAATACAAAATACACCACATTCAATAAATATGTGGTGAACAATAGAAATCTCATGGAATTAAAAGTGAGATAAGAAATCCCTTACGCCACGTCCAACTCAACTCGTATGTTCCTTTTTCTTCTTGAATAATAAACTTAAGATAATTTCTACTTGATTAATAAAATTTTTAATGTTTATTATTACTTTTATATCACTAATTACTTTGAAATAATAGTTAGTAAATAATTTTTAGTTCATATAGGACATTTTTTTGATGTTTGGAATTTGAGTAAAAAATGAACTTGTTATGTTTACAATTTGTCCATGTGGTCACAAATCCATTATCTCTAGAATGATATTCATGATTTAGATATCATATAAATCTTATATATCCAGAATATGTATGTATTTATAACATTACATAACATTTGGAGATAAGAAATGAAATCCACCATTCATGGTGATGGTAAGCCGTACATGCGCATGGATGCTACTTCCATTTATATTTCTTATTTTAATGGATTTAAAACATAATGATAAATAGGTATATTATAATTATAGTATAATATCATATATAATTTCATTAACTCTATTGTTTATACATACCACACAAGGAATTAACAAGTCATATTACTTGGAGGGGTGGTAGTTCGCACTTCCTAAAATAAATTATCCTGATTGCCAATTATGGAAACCATAAAGGCATGCTATAAAAGAAAAATAAAGAATCATAAAGAAAAAATAAACATAATAGATATCATATATAAATATACATTCTTCATAATGGCCACCACGAGAGGCGGTAAGAGTTAATTAAACAATCATCATTCCGTGAGGTGTTAGTTTTCCATCCACAGAAACATTATGTTTTTTACCCATTAGATAAATGTGTGGGTAATAGTAGTTTGAATACTTCTCATAAAAATTCCTAGTATATTGAGGATACTGGTGTTGCTATAAAATAAAGGAATAAAAAAAATTTATTGGGTTAGAGAATTAAAATAAAATAAAAGAACTTAAGAGAAGACGTGACCTTGAAATCCGGTAACTACCATTGTTTTGAACCAAAAGGCTTTCTTGAAGTGCTTTCTTCCTAAGGTAATGCTTCTAGAATGAAAATAGTGATATTGGGAGTTTATTAGAGAAGTTTTTGTATAGTCCAAATTCTTGAGAAGTGTAATAAATGGGTAGGAAGTGAGGGATTTTTATAAGGGAGAGGAGGGGCACTTTACGAAAGTTTGAAACAATTATTTTATTATAAACTCATCCTCGGTTTCAAAAGACCCAATAATCATTAAAGTTGAAGTTTAGATAACTAATTGTCGAAATAAAATCATCCAATAAGAATTTGATAGGTTTTGGATTCTTTTTTAATATTTATAATCTTATTTATTTAAATCATTTATTAATGAGGTAAATATTACATCATTATTGTGTCAAAAATAATTTAATTTATTTGATGTCCGAAAATTATAAAAAATATTCCATGATGTAAGAAATCCTTTTTCTTTCCAAATAATATTTATAGTAGAAAGGATAACTTATATAACCCCATGTAAAAATTGATTTATTAAAAGATATTTGTTTATGCCATTTTTGTCTTTACTTTAAATTAATTAATATAAAGTGTCATTATTATTCCAATGTGGCTCCATGAGGTCCCAAATTTGACCCACAGATTCCCAAAGTCAGTTATGTATCATAAAATAGGATTAGGACACATGTTATGGTAATTAAAGTTTATTATAATATTATATTTTACACTTATTTACTATATTTACCCTTTAATCATTGTAAATAAAATATTTTCTGAAGTAAATATTTAAAATGAAAAAAAATAAAAGTTACCTATTTACTCAATTTGGACCTACATATTAAAAATATAGAATCCATTTTTCTAAATTCAAAACACAGAAGTGGCAGAAATTAATATAAAATTAATTCCCACAGTCAAAACAAAAATCATGTTTTTAAGAAATAATAACTATCAAAAGAATGACACTTGTTTATGTTGAATTTCAATGTGAAATTAATTCCAATATCCAATATTAAATTAACTGGTATAAATACATTCAAATTAAAATTTATTACCATGTAAAAAATAAAATATAACCTTATAAATATATTTGATTAAAAGGAACTCTTCAATTAAAATACATTATTTTTCACTATTCATTAAAAAATGAACTTTATCAAAAAAATAAAAAAAAATTACCCAAAGTAAATTTTGATGTCCCGAATCTAAGGAAGAATGTTATTTTTTTCAAATTGAACATATAATAATTACCAAAACTATATTTAAATAGGGTTCTCCATCAAAAGGCGGTAAATCGACCTTTTAAAGAATATCAGAGTATTTATGCTTAGATTCATTCACGTTTTAAGCCTATTTCTTTTATTGAATAAATGTAAAAAAATTTAACAGATATGTATAAGCCTATTTGTTTAGTTTTATTTATTCCTGCCATTATAATGGATATGCGTTAACTACCATTTAAAATAATAATATTATATTATTAGTGTGCAACATAATATTTCCAAGAAACTCGTTGTTTCATATCGGGTACGCCATCGAACATAGAATCCCCTTAAAAATAAAATTAATATTTAATTCACAAATATTAATAAATATGAAAAATTTCATGTTCTTTATTTACCTGGGATGTTACATGGGGAGAGGTTACCACCAAATCTCATGATTCTTTGTATCATGAAACTTATTGGTACATCATGGGGATATATAATATTGGGAAATGCCTATCAATTATTTATGCCCTCTTCATTCATCATAAGTGTCATTGTGAAATTTATATATATTCCATAAGGATCCTCTATATAAATAAATAATGGCTATCTATATAATAAGAAGTAAGAAATATTAATAAATAATAAACACATGTTAATATTCAATAATAATAAATAATGTCAATAATTTTCCCCATGAAATTAAAAGGAATAACATGAACCCAAACCTCTAGGGAAAGGAGTTGGTTAGTAAAAAAATACATATTCAACTAGCCAATAATTATCTATATTGGAATAAAAATATAAAACATGCCAACAGTTTTCCCATGTTAATAAAAGGGATGTCATGACCATAACAAATCTGCAGAATTAATGTGGATTTTTGAACAATAAAGATTCAACTTCCAAAAAATAATACATAATGGAATAAAAATATTTGGAATGCCAATACATTCTACCATTACATTAAAAGGAATAACATGATTAGAACCCACCTTAATGAAAAATTTATTATTGTTAAAGAATAAAACCCTAGTGCAATGAAGGAAATAACAAAGGGTGTTGAAATAAATGAAAAATACATTAATAGAAGAATTATGTGAATGAAATCATAAATGTATGGATCTAATAACTAAAATCATAAATATATAGTATTTAATACAACATGAAACAAGAAACCCATTAGTGTAAATACTTATAAAAATTATATGGGATGTAGAAGCAAAAACATAAAAGAGATTTTAGAAAATAGTTCAAACATTTTAATAAAATAAATTTTTTACGTCTCATTGAAATATTATATTTTAAAATATCACAAGAAATATTTTTAATTAATTTACATTGAAAATATTATTTGGTGATTGATCCTTCAAAGTAAATAATTTTTATGTCTGAGAAATGAGGGGAACAAGACCGAACATATGAATGTGAAAGGGAAAATCATTTTTGTTTCAAAAATATAATTGTTCAAAACTCATATTTTAATAAGAGTAATAAAACATTCATTTGTTGTAATAAATAATATTATGAAATAAAATTATAAAATTAAATATAGTAAAATAAAATGTTGTGATAACTGTAGTATGTAATTAAATGTTCAGAATGAATTGTTATTACACAATGGAAGTAGTTTTGAGTTATCTATATCCCATATGAGAAACATATACCACATGAAGAAAAATATATATGAAACTATGTTTATATGGTAAAAATTTCAAAAAAAATTGGATATAAGATAACATAATAAATGGGTTAAATGGAACTAACTTATATGAAATAATTTATAGTGAGAAATAATAACTAAATGATCTATAACAGAGTTACCAAAAACAATTATGAATAATATAACACTTGAGTGAAAAGGATTATTAAGAATATAAAATTATTTATATTAGTTTTTCCAATCAATTAGATGGAAATTATTTATTTTTAATTAATGGGATATTAAATTGACAAAATAGAGAAACAATAAAATATTGTGAATAACATGTAACATATCTCAATGAATAAGAAATTTTTCCATGAAAACCATTGTTTATGGAGTAACAATTTAATAAGAAACCTTGAAAGTGTGTTCTTGTAACTATAATTAAAATAAAATAATTAAAATATGATTCATCTGATAACATCTCAAAATGTAATTATATACACCTTATAAATAAAATTTGTTTCATACTGAAAACATATATCAAAGAGGGGAATTTAAGATGAAACACCTTACCTCAATCACGACTCATTCTGAACTTACACTAAAAATCATAAATAATTTAATTAATTTCACAGAATATATTAAAAATAACTATATTAAAAAAATTCTGATTTATAATTCATATTTAATATCATGTTATAAATATAAATATAAGTTATTTTTTACAAATTTTCAACACTAGGTGAAAATAACAATTATCACATTGCACAAGTATTGTTTTAATGGGATTTATATTCATTATAGAAACAATTTTAATTATTCCTATCTAATTAATGATTCTATTATATATCTTCCAAAATAATAATATAGGTTATAATGCATTCCATGAATTCGTTCGTTACAAACCATGAAGATTAAATCATTAATGATCCTGTTTTTGGGATTCACAATGAAAGAAAGTTTTTATATAAATTATAGTGTTAAATGTTGATATAAACATACTAGAACAAGAATTATTTAAATATTTATATCATATCATTACAATATTAATGTTCTTATGTTCACTCGTGAAATAAATGTATAGTATTTTTATGTTTGTTGTTAAACTGACCCAAACAAGAACCTACATTGAATAATGGATATTATAACATGGTTTAGTTGTAATTTAATTTTTAAAAATCATAATGATTATACATAGTGTTTTATATATATTATTATTATAAATTTTTCATAATATATTATGATTTATATAATGTCATTAATTTTAAAGAAGTGATCATTATCCCATTAGTTCGATCGTTTTAAATGATTAAAGAAAAATTAATCATTTCATGATCATATAATCAATAGATTCTCAAATTTACCATTAAAAAACAATAATTATATCAAAATAATATTTTTTGTCCTTTAGTGTCATCCTCTAGACCATCCATGTAATTTCATGATGAGAAGAAATATGAAAATCTATTATTCCATGAATGTGGTATTTCGCAAGAATACATGTATGATGACATGATTTTCATATAATGATTGCTATGAGTGATATGGTTTATTATTTAATATTCCCAATCATGATATAAATAACATTTTTATTTATATAATTTCACTTTTAGATCATCCTTGTATGTGTTTTTAAGGAAAAATGAATGTTTTGTCAGGGAGAAGGTAGTCCGCACAATGCATAAATGATTGTTTCATTTTTATTAATAAAATGTGGGAAAGGCGAGTAATGATTGTTAACATAGTATTATAATCATTAGTATATTATAATTTATAATTTCATCTAATATGTATTTGAAAATGTTTATTTAAAATGAAAATTAGAAAATAAATAATTTAGGTAAAAATGATTATCCATGTTGAACATATTGATATTTCCTTAGAAGATCTCACATAAAGGAATCAGATAATCTATTTTTACTAGAAGCAATGAAGAGTGATATTTTATTATAGGGGAAGGAAAATTTTCAATTTTTCATTAGAAACAAATGTTTTAGGATATCATGGAATCATTGGTGGGGGTACCCATTTATAATTTCTGAGAATGACAATTTTTTAATATTAAAACTCAATATAAATTGGGCACATGTAAAACGGTTCATGTAGATCTAATATTTAAAAATTATTTGGTATCGCATAAGTATGATAATTAAAAAACTCCTCTAATCAATTATAGACCTGTTTTTATCATTTTTCAATCCCCATTCCCCATGAATTGTAATTTTTACCATTTAGCATTTACCACAACAACTAGGTTTCATCAAAGAGAACATAATCATTATGCCTAAACATTAATTTTCATTATTTGGTAATTTAGATCCAATGATTCTAGATTTTATATATATTTCATTTTATTTAATGATTTATCATGAAAATTTTAATTTTTAAATAAAATTATATATTGAAAAAAATCAATTTTTGAGAAAATATTACGTATGTTTTAAAATACCATATATCAGTTTAAAATAGAAACACATTTTTAAAATTATAAACTTGCTTATAAAATATATATTTAGTCTTATAAAATTATTTCATAAATTTAAAACTCATTCTTATATACTAAATTTTTAACAAAAAACAACTTATTTTTAAACAAAAATTAATTCTATTGAGAAGAAAATAACTCTGTTTTGAAAAATCTCAAAATATCATCTTATGTTTATATGATTGTGATTAATAAAAAAAAGGTTTTATTTTTTTAATATAACACTTCCAATTTTATAAATTGTAATTTTAAATAATAAGTTCAGATATAATGGAAAACACCTTTATTAATGAAAAAAACTAGTTTAGAATATTAGACATTTTCATTCTTATTTTTTATTATTTATTAGTTAAATTAGAAATAAAAAACTAGTCATATCAGATTTATTTTAGTATTATTAATAAGAGGTTTCTTAAAATAGAAATTCATATTTATTTGAAGGTATGTACTTAGAAAATAAATTTCTAACCATAAAATGATCATATTTTTTTAGTTATTATATTTAAATATCTTTTATATTACATATAGACTTTATTTTATTTTTAAATATTTCATAAGTTAGTCACTATAATTCAATCCTCCTAATTCTGTCGATATGTTTTATTTATATAAATGTATAACTATTTAGTTTTATTTTAGGGCTTTCTATGAATCATGATATTGAACACATTTACTTAGTTAATAGTTGTCATATATTAAAGTTTTTTACAGTTTTACATCACCCCTTAAATAAAATGTGTCCATACAATTTCAAAAATAATATCAAAGTAATTTCATTGGGGAATTTATTATTGAACACACACCACTAGATTATCCTGTTTCTATCATAGATGAGGAATGAGATTTACCTATAAGAAAATTGTTTATAAGATCTTTATAAAGTAATAAAAAAATTCATAATTTCACATAAAATTCTAATAATGGAAGAAGATCATTGTTATTAAATACTGACTTCACAAAAACTCTATAAATAGTTTATATGGTAATTATAACACAAGGTATTTTTATTTATAACTATATATCTAGTATTTGGTAGACATTTAATGAAATATGATACTATTTATTAAACTAGTTGTAGTTTCATATTATTTCCCATGAATTCATGGAGGTTTTTGACTATTTCCCCCATTATCCCATAGATTGGGACATTGAGTCGCATAATTCCCAAATCTAATGAAGTTAAAAAATATAGTATTATATCATATCTATTTCTCTTACAATTGTGATTCATATAACCTTCATCCCCATACATTAAATTTTAATGGTACCCTTAAGGAAGCCCCCCTGATTCTTCCCACTATATTGACATGCTGAAAATTGAATCTTCATTAAATCATCAATATCAACACTTGGTATTTCAAAAAAAAAATTTATCATTCTCATATTTGGTGTGTTTTATGTATTTAATATATAGATGTAATGACTCTAAATTCTCCATGTATTACTTCATAATTTTATATGGATTATTTTAAATGACCGACACTCAAATGGAGTGAGAATCTAAGGGATGGTGATCCCAACATAAATATTTCAATAAATATTAGACATATTAATATCACACAGATTATGTTTTTAGAAAAAAGAGGAATAACTCTTGTATAGAGGCTCATAAGTGAAATATAATGGCTTTATTTAATTCAGAGTGTGGAATGTACCTTACGCTTGACATAATCATTATCGTCTTTGAGTGTCTGGTAATATGTTTTCATGGATGAAATAAATGAAATAAATCAAGTTTATTTATTTATTTTATTATGTTGATGCAATGAAATATTTTAAGCGATAAGTATTTGATTATGATTGGAAATCAGGGATTTCTACATAACCGTTGTAATCTATAGGCCATTTAATGATAGAATTGTTTATGATGACCTTGGATTAGATTGAGATAGAGGATCCTTATACAATTAGCATTCATGGATTTCACCGAATATAGAACCATTAGTTGTTATTCATCATTGATTTATCCAAAAACTTGTTGAAATTTTTGATTTGTATGATTCCACACTATTTTTTATTCATAGTAAAACATTGTTCAATTCCCTAAAAAATAAATAAATCCCTCATCGATGGTTAATTTATTCACGGATAATTTATTTGTTCATGTTGTTATTCCCTCTTCAATCATCTCATTCTTCAACAAAATATTGAGGATGTAATAAACAAAAGATGAATTCCATTCCTCACATTTGTTGTCTATGTATTTATCCCCTATTTCTTCGCACGTTCATCACCAAAATTTTCTTTAGCCTAAGATTCAATGAATACTAAGTATATGATCATTTTCTTATTGATTATCAAAACAATGGATCAATAATTATTTTTCACATCACAATCATGGTCTTTATTGAGGTGAGATTGTTTTGGAGGATGATCATTGGTTGATGAGACTGATAATGTTTATCCAGGTATGACATACGATTATGATGGAATGAGTTGAGGGTGCCTAGAATATTGGATCCCGGATCCCAAAAATCAGATATGTGATAGATCAGAATACCTTAAATCCATGATTCCCATTCTAAAATAAAAATGGCAGTAGAGTGTATAGTGAAAATTATAAGATCCAATATGTTATAGAAAGTCCTGGTTTACACATGATATATTCTAAATATAGACATTTTGTTGGACTCTCAGTGTGGTGTAAGGGTTTTCATAGTGACAAAAATATCACACAACATGTGAAATGTATGGGAATCACATCATGAAACTATAAGGGTAAATGGGAATGGGTAGGGTAGTTTACATGGAAATAGATAGAGTATAATGGTAGTGTTTTATACTTAGACAAGGCCGGGTGTACATGGACATGACCAGATGTACATGGGTTGGTTCACATGCATGACAAAAATTACATATGTATAGACAAACTATATGGGTATTATGATGGCATACATCTAAACACTATGTATAAATTCCTACTTGACTTGCCTTTTTTGATTACATTCCAAGTGAGGCAGTGAAAAATGGGTAGACTAGGGGTTGGATAGATAATATGTTTATCCACAATACACAATGTGAAGCCCTATTGAGGGTTTTTTATCCATTCATATATTATTTTTATGCCAGTATCAGTTAAAAATATTCCATTAAACCTTGAATTCAAGGTTAAAGTGAAAAATTACATAAAAAAGATCTATATCATGATCCCCTTTGTATGATGAGACTCATATAGAGATTTTGATCTCTCTATAAGTCCAATGTGAAATACACTATGATTATTTCATACACCCGAGGTGGGGTTTATAGAATCATCATTAACTCCTTACATAGGGTGTTGATGACCCATATAGAGTTCAATTCCATTAGATTTCATAATAAAATTGGCACATGATCTCCTACATTTCATGGTGAATAGGATTGGGTTTGTTTAGTCCCCGAGACGCCCTAGGTGTGATCCCCTATCTGAGTATTGTAGTTTTAAGAGAATAGTGTGCTTTATTTGATGGGACCATAGAATCATAACCTATTGGATGAGATTTTCCATTGATTCCGTGGACAATGAATTAGGTTCTCTTGAAATGAGAATGACTTAGAACATTTATGTAGAATCATGTGTTTGAGAGTTTTGTTGAGACCAAATAGATGCGCAGTGTCCTTCCAGATTATATTTGTATTTATTATCAATGATTGATATATAATTTATATGAATATAATATTCTTTTTTATTTATGATTAATTTTTTTGTGGTGTCCTACTTAGTACTGTTAAATCCACCCCAAAATGGTTTCTTCCTATAAGTGTCATTTATTTTATAGATGAAATCCCTTTTGATGGTGTTACTGGAGGATAAGTATCTAGTTTGGAAAATATTGATCTTGATAAACCACTGTGTTTTATCGAAGGTTTCATTAGATTGTAGTCCCCAAATTCTGTGTGTATTGGAATATCTATAGTTTTTGGTTGGAAATGTAATTGGCCAATTTACAACTTTTACTTAATTGTTGATCTACTTTGATCAGAGGATCTTTGAAATATGCATTCATTGGTTTTAGTTGTTTTACATTTTATTAATGTATTTTCTTAGAGATGTTTGTGTCTGTACATATAAATTATTCTATTACCTACCATGTTTAGGATATGAATACTTTGTTTTTGTCATGAGCCCCTGGACTATTGTAGGTGGTAATGGATTAGTCATGGCTTCAGTCTCGGTGGTTTGTGTTGTGATTCAGTGATATTTGAGATATTTGGGATTGCCTTTTTAACTAATTTTTTGATATTGGTTCAGGTCTTATTTTAACTATGTTATGTTTTTTGAGGCAAGGGACCTTTATGTTGGTGTAGTGACTGACAAATACATACACCAAGACTACGATCACCTATATATTTAATCAGTAGATATAGAGATTGGTTGCACGAAAAATAGCTCTAAATATATAATATTGTAATGGGTTGGTGTTTTTATATCCTTTGTGTGTCATATCCCTAGATAAACTATTTTGATGTTGTGTATCTTATATATTTTAGGATTACTCTATGATGAAAACCATTGAGGATTCCACCATATGATCCTGAGGATAATCTGTCGAGTGATGATGCATCAATACATGGTCCTATACGAGAGATATATACTTAGGGGTTTTTCCATATATACCACCACCCATTGAGAAGAAGTTAGTACTGACTATACTAGATGTGGTTATATATTGTTTGAGTGTGTGTCATGGGTTCTAGAGGCATAAAACTCTTAGGTCTTGGGGGTGATTTAGTCTCACATGATGTCAATGACATTCTAGAGGATTTCACTAATATTTTCCTCCTTTTGAGGATTCTTGGAGATCATATGGAATTCCTCATGGTGTGTCTTATTTAGGGTCCCACAGGGAGATGTTGGAATCTATTGAGTTAGTCATGTGGTGAGATAACTCTCTCTTGATCATAATTTGACTATCTCTTCATGTCAATTTTTTATCTAGCCATGTTATAACTAGTGATCATCTAGAAGATTATGAATTTGTATCATCACGATAAGACTATAGAAGATTATTTGAAAATTCTTTCTGATCTCTTGAGTTTCTCTATGTATATGGTGTGAGATCAGTTCTTTTAACCTTATACCCATGAGTTTGGTTGACACTAAGATATCGGGTCGTTAGTGATATCTATTTTCATTTCAACTTATGTTGTAGTTCTTGGGTATGTATTAGTAATGTATATATTCATATAAGATCATACACTAATTGTTCGTGTAGGTAGTGGGATCCCATGATTTGAGATCTCAGTAGCACGTAGCTAATGACATCCATCGGGCCCCAAGCATGTCAGATGCATCAGGATATGATCCTAGGACAGATGATCAGTAGTGAAGGGATCTTAGGATGACTTGAATCAAGTAAGGGATTGGTATTATTTCTCTTATGATAGCCAGTGACATCTTTTATGGGATTTTACTAGCCATTATTTAGCTAATCAAGAGAGAGGCAAGGGGAATTCCTAGATTGATAATGTCTATGGAGAAAGTAGATACAAAGCATAAAATATGTGGAAGTTGGTATCATAGTGATATAGTAGGTCATTGTAGGTTTTAACAATCTCTAAAAATACATCTTAGTGGTCCATACTATGATCATAGAGCTATTGGTCATTGTTTAGGAGAACTCTAGGCTATGGGGGCCTATGACCCTGAAGCTCTAGGGATGGTACAATGTATGATTTTTGATTTTTTACATTATATATGTTACTAATAGACATAGGAATGATTAATTTCATTTCTAATCATCATTGTTTTGAGACATAGTGATTCTAGTTGAGGCTTTGACTTGTCCCCTACACCTGGAAACTCCAATAGTAGTTGACTTAATGATTTCATACTCATACCAATATTGTAACCGAATTCTTTGAGGAATGATATTCATATTAGATCTCATTGTGTGAGTAATGAGGTATTATTACATCATGTTATGAATTCAATGAATATTCATAATTAACAAATAGATTTACTATTTTGGGTGGAGGTTATGGTGTGTCTACATTGATGGAATTATGTTTTCCTTTGCGGGTGATAAGGAAGCCCTAGTGGGGGAAATATAAGATTAGGAATATAAGAGTGTATAAAATTACTAACCAATTTAGATATAATGAAACTTGAATTAGTGCATACTAGGGGCTACCAGTTCCCTGCAGTGGAGGTGGATTATCGAGATTCCTTTCCTAATGAATTCTTAGGATTACCTCCCCATGAAAAGATGGACATCTAATTTGACATACTCCCTAATACAGTCTAGATATATACACCATCATATCTAATGGATTCCATAGGGCTTATCTAATTGAGGGTGCAATTGGAGGTCATGTAGCAGGTAGGCTTTGTGAGACACAATGTGTCCCCTAGTGCAGCCCTATTGTTGGTTTCCAAAAAAGAATATGGGTGTTTAAGGACATGTGTGGATTACCAATTCCTGAAATATGTGAAAAACATTATTAAGTATAAACTATCATAAATCAATGATCTATATGATTATTTGAGAGTGGAATGATGGTTCTTGGACAATTTCATTAGTTCCAATGAAAAATTTTTAAGATAAAATATGAGGATATACTGAATATGTCACTCAAATGTCATTAGAATCATTATCTCTTCATGTCGATCTAATAGGCTAGGGATTACTCACTAGTAGTTTTCATGAGGGTCATGAATCGAATCTTATATCAACTCTTATAATGGATTTTATTAGTATTCATTAATGATATCCTAAATTACTCGGTGTTTGGGGATTAACACATGATACACATGAGGATGGAAAAAGACACACTATGAAATAACTAGATTTATAGAAATATCCCAAGGATTATATTTTTTATTTGAGAGGTCAAATTCTTATGAAACATTATCTGAGTTGTATGAGTGGTAGTGGATCCAGTAAAGGTTGTGGTTGTTCCATATTGGGAGCCACCCCATGTGTGTCACTGAGTTGTGGAGTATCATTGGGATAGAAGGGTACTATCAAGGTTTTTTACCAGATTTCTCATTAGTACCACCACCCTTAAAAACATTTAGCTGATAGGGTACGCTTATCATGTGGATAGAAATGTTCAAGGAGTTTTTTTAGAGTTGGCATAGAGGCTGATGAGTGCCCATATCATCATATTTCTAGAGGGGGGTGTCGAGTAGATGGGATTTTTTGAAACCTAGGGGGTTGAACTTGGATGTGTTATAATATTGAGGCTGGTAGTTATTTCATATGGGTATATTTAGTTGTGACCACAAGAGAATTCCTCATATAACCATCATATTGAGCTAGCCATTGTAGTATTTTCCAGAAATATGTGGTGACAATACATTATGGGTGATCAATTTTTCAGTTACTCTAACCACATGAGTCTCAATTATATCTTCTCTTAAAAGGTTCCTAACTACTTATAGAGTACATAACTAGAGTTCCTCTACAACTATGACTTCATTTCTATCTATACTCCTAGGAAGGGGAAATTATAGTAGATTCACTCAATAAGAGATCTAGTTATATTTAATATACTAAGGCATCAGATAAGTTTTCCTTATTACCATTTCCTTTAGTAAAAAAGGATGGCGCCTCATATAATCATTCATTGGTCATTACCCCACTGCTTTTACAACAGGTTTGGAAAGATTATCATTTAGATACCAACTATGAGATCCTACATGATAAGATGTCAAATTTATTTCATCCTGATATATTTAATAAAGGTGGGGAAAATGTTATCCATTTAAAAGGACAAACAATGGTACCAACTATGATTCATGTGGTCATTAGGGAGTTTTACATATATCCTTTGGTGGTAAATATAGGTGTGAAAATTATGTACTATAACAAACAACACTAGTTTTTGTGTTGATTAATGAGGAGTTGTGTAGTTTATTTTTCCTATTAATCCTTACTTTTCATCAACTGACGGTTGAGCACCAGGTTCCACAGGTTTAGAAAAACACCTTGTGGTGATAGTGTTGATGTGAGATGGGGTATCCAGTTAATTTATGATAGAGATACATTGTTATCCAAGGGGTGATGATTCCATTTTGGTGATCATATAGTAAATCACCATGTTGGAAAACTTCCATGCTATTCCAGAGAAGGGTTCTGCAGTGAAGTTTAGATAATTGTATATTCAAGATATATTCTGTGTCTGTCGAGTTCCATGAAGATAATTTCAAACCATCTCATGTCACATTGTTATTATATATATGAATAAAGGTGGCCTTTGGGAATCAGTTTCATTTGAGCATAATGTTTCACCCCAAAACAAATGGCCAGAATGAGCATACCATTTTGGTATTAGAGGATATGAAGAATGTTTTCCTGAAAGACTTAGACTATTGTTGGGAGGATCACTTGACTAGGTGGTTTTTATGGATAGAAATAGAAACAATTATTCAATCGATATTGAACCATTTGAGGACCTATATTGATGAACTTATAGGTCACCCCGTTGTTGGACTGATCGACGATAGTCTATACTCATGGTTCCATATTTAATTAAAGTGACAACCTACAAGGTGCATATCATCTAGTAGTGGATGGGAGCTGAATAGAGTTGTTGAATGTCCTATATAGATTGAATATGGAGGCCTCTATAGTTAAAAAATAGAGACCATGATTTTATGAGTGTGTCGCCTCAACATGGATTATAATGACTTTTACCTGGTGAAAATATATCTATGAGATTCATTAGCCCATTCTAGACACAATGTAGAGTTAGTGAGGTGGCATAAAATTTAGCTCTACCACTACCATTAGACCAGGTACTTAATGTTAGATCATTTGTGAGATATTTGTATTAATAATCACAAATCATGAAATTTTTCAAGTCATGATAATTCACATATTATGTGTTAACTAATGTTAATCATGTCAATTAATATTTATAAATGAATAAATTGTGTCACATTGGATAATACATATCAATAAGTCAAGAAATATTGGAAATTTGTGTTTCAATATTTTAAAAAGAATATATTGAAATGTAATTATGAATTTCACATAATCTGGTAATGTTCTATATAATACAGACACATTGTAAGTTTTTCAAAGTCTCTGACACCGATTGGTTCAAATGAGTAACGTATGGATGAATCACCGATAAAGACATACCGATCGACGAAGACACTAATGAAAGACTCACAGATAGAAAAAATGACACAATGATGGAAAAGTCACCAATGATCGGTCACACCGACAGTTCAAAGGACTATCCGATAGGCATATCACCGATGGGTGACACACCGATAGTTCAAAACACTCACCGATGGATGACTCAATGATAGGAAACACACTGATAGTTCAAAGGAATTAACAATGGATGGGTCACTGATGTGTGATGCACCATTAGTTCAAAACGAGTCATCCATAACAAATCACTGATGCCTGGATTGACCAATAGTAAAAATGAATTACTGATGAAAAAAGTCATCGATACTGATGGAGAGAACTCAATGATACAGATAGTCACCCATGTCAATAAAATGATGAATATGAATCACTGATGCTTATGACTCAATGATATTCATAAGGAACTATTTTTATTTTATTAATTCAAAATAATATACAATAATCATTTTAAGATAAATTATTATTTCTGACATTATTTAATTTTATTTATAAGATATTCAGAGGACAGTACGAGGTACATGCATGTTGGGATATCATTATGTTTGATGGACCTCATAGTATATAATAATTACCAGATAGATCATTCAAAGTATCAAAAACAAGTGAAAATTGTAGAAGAAATCCTCCAACTCTCGAGAATTTTTCCAAAACCCAAGAACTCAAAAGGAAGAACATATAGAGAGATCAAGAAATCAATCTAAACATGCTGTGTTGTCCTAAAAATCATTCGAACATGAATCTGAACATCTCAAACACTTGTAATCCAGAACATAGAGGCTAAAATACTATATTTCAGAGTCAACATCTAGAAGAGGAATCAATCTTCAATTCCACTACATCAAAAATGTCCAGAGCTGCACTGTATAACATAAAGAGGATTCTAAACCTATCAATATATATTTAGTTCTATTGTGTTAATTTATTTCCATTTATGAGCAGTGTGGGTATCTATCTTTTACACACACACAGTGAGAGACTATTGTGTATATCTGGAGGATACTTGATATCCTCAATCTCACAATATATTTATCATGTTATTTCACACTTAGAACCATGGAAGAGGTCATGTGTTGTTTTTCCCATGAAGAATTGTGGTAGAGTTCAAGGGTGACCTGGAAATCCTTGTGTTCTATTGTGAACCTTGATCCCAGGTGTGGATCAAACATGTTTATTAATTTAAATTTCATGGGGGCACGTGATCACCAAGTGGAGAGGACTAAGTCGCAGTTTGACACTGAACCTCGTGTTTTAAATTATGTTGTGTCTATTGTTATTTTCATTTACTATGTTTTATAAAAAAATTATTTATATAGAGTTAAACTCTAATAGTTAGTTTACAAAGTTTTTTTAATAGTTTTGAACTAGTAGGTTAGTTTAAAAATTTATTTTAATCATTAAGTTTGTATAGATGATAACTAATCAATCTCTTGAGAAACAAATAGATCTTTCAGGACACTTATAAATTTAACACAAACTATCTTGGATTATATTTTTAATTGGGGGAAATTATCAAAGAACCAATTCTTAACCTAAATTTTTTAGGGACTCAATTATCTCCCCTCCTTAGTACTCTTCTATGACCAACATTTTATATTGGAGGGGTGTTTGGAATTTTTCAGTTTTTAAAATAATTTCTCAAATATTTTTATTAAAAGTGATTTTAGATGTATTTCAGCATCATAAAATTTCCATTACTTCAATATTTTTATCTCTTGAAATCTATTGCACAATTATATTATGGAAAATATATTATAAGGTGTTTCTATTAGTATACCTCCATTCATTAATAGAAAAAATTAACCACAATGGAAAATTAAAAAGAAAATTCCCTTAGAAAGTATGGGTTTTGAAATTTGGTCTTCAATTATAGATGTATATAAAATTCCTGCTACTGCTAGAACTACATGGGATGACTAAACTAAGACTAATTATAACAATAATTGAAAATCCATGAAATCCTTATACTATACTTTAAGAGTTTAGGAATTTAAAAGAATATCTTCTTGTAAAATAGCCCATTGAATTTGGGATACATTTTCTATTTCACCTGAAGAAACCTCCAGTGTTAAGTAAATGAGACATTACACATATACAATTAAATATGAAAAATTTATGATGAATCTGGATGAGCCTATTTATGACATGTATATCAGGTTTAATGAAATTTTGAACACCATGATTTCATTAAGAAGATATGTAACAATGAAGGATTAGATATGGAGAATTATGTGATGCTTACTAGAGAGATGGTGAGGGATATCAGTATCCATAAGAGAATCATGCGACAATGATAATCTTCTAGTGAATTTATTAATTGGAAAATTAATGATGTATTAAGAGGAACTATAGATAAATCAATAGGAAGAAGATCCAAAGAGAAACTTTTTATCCTTTAAGACTACCACTTACATGAGAAATGACAAAGAGAAAGTTCAAGCTACTTGTGAGGGCACAAGTAGTGAAGAATCATCTTCAAATAGAAATGAGGAAATGACTCAGCATGCCAGGAGACTCAGAAAAGTTTATATAGAGAACATTTTCTTCAAAATACCAAACTATATAGGAAAATATGACCATAAAAGAAATTAGAAAAAGGATTTGAAGAAGCCTGAGAAATCATAAGTAACAGTTTGCTATAAATGAAAAAGGAGAGGGAAGTTCAAAGATGACTATCATAAATTAAAGAATAAAAAGTATTATAAGTATAAATATAGGAAATATTATATTTCAATAAAGGCCACCTAGAGTGCATCAGAGGAAAACTCCATTGAATATGCTTCTTCTCATAATGAGAATAACGATATGAAAAGAATGTGATTTATGATAAATAACTCAAAGGTACTCTTAAACACTCTTCTACCAGATGACTAATATTCTAATGATGAATCTTAATATGAAAATATGAAATATGTTGAACTATTTCAGTACTATTCTATGATAGAAGAAACACGTAATGAACTGAATGATAAGTATAAATCCTTAAAGATATATAATTCACTCTATGAAAATATTAAATATGATCTTACTGTTGAGAATGAGAAAAATTCACAACTTTTAAAGGAAAATAATGACTGAATTCTATATAATGATCAATTAAACAATGATATGGAAATATTTACCAATGGTAAAAACAAATTTACTCAATTACATTTAAAAAAATAGCTTATAGGTATACTACTAGAGTAGGATATCATTTAGGAAAACTAAATTTATCTAAAACACATTTTATTACTTAATCTAGGAAATCTACTTGTCTATCTAAAAATCATTATTTTATGTAATTTCTATGTCTGTAAAATCATTTAATATAACATGTTTTTTGGGACAAAATAATTTTTATTTGTTAAAAACATTACATTATAAAAATAGGAAACCCATAAGACAACTGTGATTTCTTAGTGTCTTTATTACCAATGTTTCGGGACCCAAAAAAATATGGGAACAAATATATTTTATTGGATGAATTACATTGTAGTTAAACTACCTAAAGAGTTATAATAGATATATTTGGTACATGGATAGTGGATGTTGAAGACACATGATGAGAGATTAATAAATCTGTAATATTCTCATCAAGATTGAGGGAGGACATGTCACATTTGGTGACAATGGTAATGGAAATATCATCGACTTAGCTTGAATTGTTAACCGTAACTCTATTTCAATATACAAAGTACTATATGTTAATGGATTAAAATAAAAAATACATAGAATATCTTAACTATGTGATGACGAATTTACTGTAAATTTTGAAAATGATTCATTCCATATTTTTGATGAAAAAAATAACATATTATTACTGCTCTTAGAAATGATAATGTCTATGAAGTAAATTTAGACACACTAGCATCACAAAATGTTTCCTGTATATGCGCATTTCAAAAAGAATCTTGGCTCTAGAATAGAAATCTATGAAATTTTTACATACAATCTCTTTATAAATTAACTAGAAAAGGTTTAGTTAAGGACCTACCCAAATTAGAGGTTCCTGAAAATAAGGGGTGCAATCCTTGCCAAAAAGAAAAGAAACATAAAATCTATTTCAAACAAAAGAATGAAGTTACAACTTATAAACCTCTCAATTTGGTTCACATAGACTTATTTGGACCATCTAGAGTTTCAAGTATCAATGGGGAGCACTATGTTTATATTCTTGTAGATGAATTCTCTAAGTATACATGGTCCTTTTTCTTATCTCACATAAGTGAATCATGCTATCATTTTTTCAAGTATTCTAGGATTGTAGAATATGTTATTGGACTCAAAATTAAATCCATATTATGTGACCACAGACATGATCTTGAAAATCAAGACTTTGAATATTTGTTCTCACAAAATTTCTATAGTTAAAAATTCTCCGTCCCTAGGATACCTCAATAGAATGGTGTAGTAGAAAAAAGAAAAATAACCCTACAAGAAATTTCCTGATATATTTTCAATGAATATGACCTACCAATTTATTTTTGGGATGAAGCAGTTAATGCAGCTTGTTATATAAGAAAAAGAGTATTAATCATACCTATACTTAAGAAAACGCCTTATGATTTGTGGAATAATAAGAAATCGGAGGTAAATTATTTTAAAGTGTTTGGATGTAAAGATTATATTCTTACCACTAAACACAATCTAGATGAATTTTAATCCAAATTTGATGAAGGAATATTCCATGTATATTCAACATCATGAAAATCATAAAGGTTCTTGAATAATAGAAAAAAAATGTGTGAAAAGTTTTGTACATGTCATGTTTAATTAAATGCATTAACATGAACCTAAGACCTTTAGAGAAAATCATGAAGAGGATATGTCAAATATAGAAATTAATTCTAAACCCTATGAACATCCGATAATGGACTCTCTTAAAACTTCTTGTTTAGGAAATTCTTCAAATTCTTTCCATAATAAACCAAAACAAAATATTGGACCTAGAATAAGTAAATATACATTCAGTAGACAAATTATAACCCTTAAAAACCATCCCATAGACGAAGTAGTTAGATATTTAGGCAGATGAACATAAAATAGATAATCCTTGAGAAATGATGTTGAACATCAATCATTATTGTCACAACTTGATCCTAAAAATAGCAATGATGAAATCAGTGATGAATTTTGGGTGACAGATATGGAATAAGAACATAATTAGTTTGAGAGAAATATTGTCAAGAAGCATGATGATAGACCAAAAGATAACTTTACCAAAGGAACATAGTAGTTTTTTAGTAATAAAGTTATTGAAGTTGGAAATATAGATAGAATGAATGCTAGATCAGTTGCACGAGGCTATAATCAACAGGAGGGAATTGATTACGAGGTGATATTTACACTATTATCTAGGCTTGAAGCCATTAGAATCATACTTTCCTAGGTAGGACACATGGAATTAAAACTTTATCAAATGGATGTCAAAAGTGCATTCTCAAATGGTTTTATAATTGAGGATGTTTTTGTTGAACAACCCCCAGGTTTTACAAATCCACATTTCCCAAATCATGTTTTTAATTTAACTAATGATTTATATGGTTTGAAAAAAGCTCCAAGATATTGATATGATAGATTAAGTAACATTATTATTTCTAAATGTTTTACAAAAGTAGTATTATATGATAAATTATTTATAAAGAGAGTTTCTAGAGATGTTTTAATCAGTCAAATATATGTAGATGATATTATTTTTGGATCTTATAAAAATTCATTATGCAATGATTTTTAAAAAATGAGACATAGTGAGTTTTATGGGTGAACATAAATATTTTCTAGGACTACAAATATTTCCAAACATAAAAGGTATTATAATAAATCAATGTAAATATATTAATGATCTTTTTAAAAGATATGTCTTTGATGGTATTAAGAGTAGTGAAACACCTATGAGTTCAATATGTATGTTGGATCTTGATGAAAATGTGAAATCATTTGATCAAACTAAATATAGTGGAATTAATGAGAGTTTAATCTACAAAACTTCTAGTATGCCAAACATTATTTATAGTGTCTATATGTGTGAAATATTTATTGAAATCCAAAATAGAGTCGCATATAATTATTGTTAAAAGAGTTTTCAAATACCAAAAATATACAACTAATTTACGAATGTTATACCATAGAGGACAACCTTTTGATTTGGTTAGTTATTCTGATGCTGACTTTTGTGTCTATAAATAAGTTATAAAATTAACCTCTAGAACATGTCACTTTTTGAAAAAGTCTGTAACCTCATGGTGTAGTAAAAAAGATGAATTAGGTTTCATTATCAACTGATGAAGCAGAGTACATTGATGCTGGTAGTTGTTGTGAAACATTTTGTCGATCAAACAAACTTTAATAGACTATGGATTTCAATTCAGACATATCGCCAAAAAATGTAACAATACAAGTGCTATTAACATGTTTAAGAATCCACTTTCTCATTCCATAACAAAACATATTTATGTAAGAGATCAATATTCAAGATACCACTATAAAATATTATATATAAATCTTAAGTTTATTAGGACAGAACATCATCTTGCATACATTTTTACCAAACCCTTAAACTATGATGGAATGAGCTACATCAAACATGAACTATGAATGTTGAATCTATAAGGACTCTCATATGTTATCCCCTTAGAAAAATATATTTATCTATGAAACTGATCTGGTGAAACCGATCATGTGAAACCAATCATGTAAAAATGATTAGGTGAAACCAATCTTTCTAATCTGACCAAGTGAAACTGATCTGGTGAATCAAATCCTTTGAAGCCGATCAGACAAAACTGATCAAGTGAGACAGATACTATTATAGTGAAACCGATACCAATAAGGATGTTTTATTAAATATATTTTTGTATCTTTTATGTAAAATGACATAGTTTCATTTGTTTTTATTTTACCATTATTCAATTTAATGTTTTTACAAAGTATACCCCTAATATCATAAAATTGAATCGATCCACGACCCCTCACTACCCTCACTACCTTAGATCATTCGACTACATTTCTTCAAACTTGAATTTTCAAAAAGGCGAGGAAAAGGTGTTTAATGGAAGGACCACATGAATTGTCATTAGCCACACATCCTAAAATATAATCATAAATTTCAACAAGTTTTTTTAATCTGGATTTGGGAAGTCATATAGTAGCTCTTGAGAACGAAGTGCCTTCCAAATGGTTGTTGTCTAGAAACTCTCTCTTGTTGAATGTTTTGAAATCACAATGTTTGATTATCTAATTTGCAGATAATGAGAGTCATTTCTATCCTAAGTTGGTACAACAATTTTTTCTCTATTTGTATGTGTTTTTGGAATGATACATGGAGACTCGTATGAAGTCCATGGTAAAGGGAACTGAGATCATGTTTTATTCAAGATAACGGGATGAATTCATTATGATGCTATATGAGGGAATGTTCGATGATTACTAGGGTAAAATTCCACCATCATCAAATTTATTTTCTTATAAAAATTCATTGAAAGAGTTGATTGGAAATGATAAATCCAAGAGAGAAATAGCTTCATAATTAGAAGGAGTGGCCGAAATGTGTTTCATGTTTATCCAACCCCAAATCTTCCCCAAGGATGAACGATTTTTCTGTCATTAAATATAAGGATGTTTTCTTGATTTATTTTTTGATTAATGAGGTGAAAGAGAACCTATGTAGGTACCTTTTTGGTACAAATTTGTGAAATTATCAATCCATATCGGAAATAATCTTTTTTTTATTATCAAAGGATATTTTCTGCAATGTTGAAGAGGCTAGGATGTGTGGAAGATGAAGAGGAGGTGATTACTGCATGTAATGGTTTCTTCCTAGACAAAGAAATCTACAAAAGGATAAAATAAATTGGAACCCATGGAGGAGAACGTGGTTAGAGGATGGGGTGATATTGTATGAGGATATTATTCCCATTGATCAACCTACAAGAACATGGGATCAGGTTGATTCAGGTTTTAATCTTGTTGAGTATGTTGTGTATTCACATGAAGAACAGGATGATCCTGAGATGTAAATAGAATAAGGTTCTCCTATATATGATAGGAGTGACCCCACTATTGATGAATCCCTAGAGAAATGTTATATGGAACTGAAAGTATACTGTTAGAATTACCTTCTAATGAACATTTTTTTAAATGGTTATGAAGATGAGGATGAGAATAGAGTTTCTAGTTGAGAAGGTTATGTGTGCAGAACTGATGAAAATTAGGATGATGATGTTGATGAGGAAGATGATGGTGAGAATGTGAGTGACTCACTAAAATCTAGAAAATATGTATTCAGTTTAGGTGATGAGTCTGTTCATAGAGAAGATGATGAGGCTAGTAGATAGGATGATATTGATCCTGATGGATAAGTGGATATTGATGGTGATGATCATAATGATGGTGATTTTTGAAATGAGGATGGACATTACCACCCTGATGATGCTCAAGTAATCATTCAGGATCTTGCTGATATTATGGCTGGAGTTCAAGAGGAAGAAGATGAAACTCTGATTGCGCGTGTTCCCCATGATGAGGGGGAGCATTAAATGGATGATAATAAAGAAGAAGAATCTTAGGATAAGATTGTACCTATTAATTGGAATATGGGAGATCATCAAGGTAGATGAGTAAGAATTGATTCTACAAAGCCTATAAATTGTACTTATTATAATGAGTGGAATAGAAATCCAAGAAATATCTTATTTGGGGTGGATTGTGGTTCAGATGAGGAGATGTAAGCTCATCCTGCTCCTCAAGCTGTTGTGGAACTGACTTCTCATACTTCACCTGCTTTTCCCACTAGTGATGATCATGTTGTACCTTTAGTAACTAGTGACTATGTCACTAAGGATGATCAGGAATGATTCAATGATTATTTATATGAATCTATGAGATCCTCTATTAAAGTAATAAATTATTCTTCTATATATATGAGTATTTCAGAGGTAGACGCTGCTAAGATTTCTAGAATGGTAATTCCATAGATACAGCCCCATCATATCACTACATTTGGGACCATTGTGAGAAATATTGCAATGTTGGGAGAAGAAGTGAAAAATATGAATCATGGACTTGTATCTCTATGCATTGATTTCATAACCACACATGGTGGTGTTATAGATGTTCTTAGGAACCATGTAATATAACTACTTAATGCTGATTGGAAAAAGTTAATGGAGGATCATGGAAAGATGATTTCTGGTGCATCCAGTTCTAGAGTTTCTAGGCCTTCTACTAATATAGAGTCCCTTAGGACTATGATAAGATAAGAGATGAGGTCCATTCAGAATGGATCTGATGAAGATAACCTTTCATAAGTTCAAATAAATGGTGACCACATATATAACAATGTGAGACAATGTTCCAATGATGCAACTACTACTCAAAATGAGATCCGGGAAAAAGTGGACAAGTATTTTTCTAAAAACTACAAATAGAATGAGTTGAATAAAAAATTTAAATACCTGGATGAGAAGCTCTATATAACACCAGTGAAAGAGGTATTAAAGAATCAAGTAATCTCGTTGAAAGAGATTAATCCCTCATTACATATTTTCACGGAAAATATGGAGGATTTCGAGAAGGCTAGATGCTATGGGGGTGAAATAATCAATGATTTTATTATCATTTGGAATACATACATGCATGTATAGTTTAAAGCTATAGTGGTACTTGTAGCTACTTCAATAAGACCTGGTTAAATACCTACTACTCAGATGTTAGTGTCTCAATATTTATCTCTAATCTAGCTAGTGATCCAAGAGATGCCTCATAGTCATGTCCTATGAGATTAGAGACCAAACCATATGTCTAATGTTCCTATAGAAATTCCTTAACCTGGTTTCACCATTTGACTGGCCCTTCCAACATTCGCAACACCACATCATAACCCCACTATTATCCCTTAAAAAAGTATAAATCTCTTTGAAATCCAAAACCTTAGTTGGGGATCATTCTTTGAAAGGTCTATGTACATTTATTTTTTATGATTGACTTTTTCTAGTTGTACTCTTTCATAAATTTATGAATATAATTATCCCATCATTGTGTTTGAAATTTCATTGTGTTCTTCTTCTTTATCCTTAATGTTTCTTTTCACATTTTTTATAATCCCAAATGGGGAAGAAATCTATGGATGGAAGAAACTCGAACCCTAAGGGGAGACAAACTAGGGAATATATATATCCCAGCTCTGAAATAAATCACTAAGACTGCACTAATATAACTTACTAAGGGGGGGCATTAATTTTCTATAATATAACTCTATTTTAATAAACTTTTATATATACTATGATACAATTATTTAGGGGAAGCATAAATGGAATGACCTAATAGTTATATTGGGAATTCACACTCACTATTGGTATGCTATGCCAAATCATTCATATTCCTTAAAATAATGTATAACTCATTCATTCAATCATTTTTGATTATCAAAAAGGGAGATATTGTTGGAACCTTTGCAAGATAGTTCTTTTAATAAAAACACATCAATAAAATTTGAATTTCAGGATAATTAAAATATTACGTTTCAATTAATTCTAATTATGAAAATGAATGTTTATAAATGAATAAATTATGTCACATGGTATAATGCATTTCATTATGTCAAGAAATGATGGATATTTTTGTTTCAATATATTTACATATAATTATGAATTTCACTTAATCTGGTACTGTTCTTTATATGATAGACTCCTTGTAAGTGTTTCAATTTCCGTAACACTGATATATTAAAAGGAGTCACCAGTGGTTGACTCACCAATGAGGACCCACCGATCGAAGAAGACACTGATATTGTACTCACTGATAGAACAAACGATACACCAATAGACAATTAACTGATGTTCTTTTGCTGTGATAGTTCAAAGGACTCACTGATAGGAGAATCACCGATGAGGGATGCATTGATTGTTAAAAGGACTGACCGATGGATGACTCACCGATGGGAGACACAACAATAGTTCAAAGGACGTACCAATGGAAGATTCAACGATGTGAGATGCACCGTTAGTTAAAAATGATTCATCAAAAATGAATCACTAATGTCCAAACAGACCAATAATAAAAACGAATCACTGATACCCAAAGACACCAATACCAATAGAAAGAAATCACCAATAAAGAGATTTACCGATGATGATAGGAGATTCTAATGACTCACTGATTAGTATGACACACTGTTATAAAGAAATGGTTTTATTTTATTAATTTCAAATTCTATCTAACAGTCATATTTTAAAAAATTAATAATTCTGAAATTATTTTTTATTGTGTGTAGGATATTTAGAGTAGTGTAAAAGTTACATGCATGTGGGGAGATAAATAAGTCTACTGGACCTCTAAGTATAAAATAATTACCAGTTGGATCATTCAAAGTTGCAAAAAAAAAACAAGTGTAAAAGTGAAAAATATCTCTTACAACTGTCAAGAATATTTCCAAAACCAAAGAACTCAAAATAAAAAACACATAGAGAGATAAATAAATGAAGATAAACCTATTTAGATGACCTAAACATCTTTCAAAAATGAAGCTGAACATCTCATACACCTGGAAGCTTGAACACAGAGGCTATGATACTCTGTTTTGGAGTCAGCTTCCAGAAGAGAACTCGATCATCAATTCCACTACATCAAACAAGACCATAGAAACACTGCATAACACAGAGATACCTCTAAACCTAATAATGTATACTTACCTCCGTTGTGTTCATTTATTTACATTTTGAGCAGTGTGTGTATTTTTCTATTACACACACACTAACTCCTGTGCATATCTGGAAGATACTTGATATCCTCAATCTCATACTCTATTTATCCATTTTCTTCCCATGTAGAACTGATAGAGAGGTCATGTGTGGCCTATTTTTTTCATGGATGGTGATAACCAATTGAAGGGGACTAATTCTCAACTTGATACTGAACCAATTATTTCAAATTCTTGTATGTCTATTATTATTTTCTATTAGTATGTTTTATAAAAAATTTCACTTAGAAAAAGTTAAACTCTGATGGTCAGTTTAGAAAGTTTTTACAATAGTTTTGAACAAGTAGGTTAGTTTCCAAAGTTATATTAATATTTAGGTTAGTATAGTTGATAACTAATCAATCTATTGAAAAACTAATTGATCATTTAGGACTCTTAAAAATTCACTGAAAACTAAATTAGATTATATTTTTAATTGGGGGAAATTTTCAATCAATCAATTTTCAATAGAAATTTTTATAGGGACTCAATTCAACCCTTCTTGAGTATTCTACTCTAACCACCACTTGAAATCATTCACATGTCGTAGTGGAGGATGTATATGAACAACCCATCACATGTTATCAAATGGGGTCAGTTTTACATAAAATATGGGGATAACATTGAAATATATCTAGCGGAGTTCACGCATAGGAAAGAGAGGATACTTCATGGAGAACTGATTATATTAGTGTGTATTCAGTGGTAGAATGAGAATATTCAGGAGAGAACCTGATAGTGGTATACCCAAATGTGACCCAACAAATCCTCCTAATTTCTGAGCATGTTTTTTGTGTTTGAAATGAAAATCCCAATGTTGGGTAGAATTTAAAAAACCTGATTATTATATGTACCACTTTAGAAAACAATTTGGGGTATGTACAGATCTAGGTGCTAATAAGACATGAGAATCAAAGGATTGATGATACCATAATTAATATTTTAAAAATAATAAAAATATTAGCATCAAGCTTGTGTAGTGTTCTTGAAAAAAGTGATGTAACATCTGTAAAGATGCTAAAATTAGAAATATGGGGACTCCATTGAGTACAGAACATGATCTTTATCCTATGAGAGACATAATATTATGAATATTTGGGAATTTTATTTAAATTTGACATGGTCAAAATTAATACAATAAATAAATTAAATTTATTTGTTCCCTTATGGTGACATAGAAGTCCATTTAACTCAATAAATAAGTTGTTATGATGAGAGCATTGGGTTTCCCACAGAATCCTGATGATCTAGAGGATCATTAGAGGAGATAGATTATGGAAGATTACATACCATTATATCATGATCAATGATCTTTGTGACATCAATGTTTATGGATCTTGACAAATATTTAAATAACTAATCATTTTCATTAGTGATCGATTAAAACACTAGGTAAAACATTTTATTTGCTTGATTCCACCATGTTCATTTATCATGAACGATCATAGATCAATTCCATGAATATGAATTGAATCGAATATCAATAGTTGATTTATTTATGGATAATTTATCCTTTCATGTTATTATTCCATATTTGTTCATTCAATTCATAAAAAAGAATAAATTCAAAAATTAATGAAGGATGAGGTTCATTCATCATGTTTTTAGTTTATGTATTTCACACATGTTTCTTCATACATTCTTCATAGGAAATTTTGTTGTCTTGAAGTTCTATAAATACATAGTATATAATTGTTGCACAACAATTATTATGTTCAACACCACAATAACATGGGTGCAGTCCGTGATCATGGTGTGATGAAAATAGATGATTATTATTGATATATTATCTAGATTGATATATAACATTTATCTTAGATGGAAATGTGATAGTAATATAGTGGATATAGGGTGCATTATTGTGCATATAGAATCCAAGATGACATCGATTGATGATGGTATTAGTGTGGAAAAATCTATACTATGATTCCGTATCTAGAATCATAGAAGTAGTAGTAAAAATGGTGAAGGATATAATAACTTATAGATTTAGTAAAATCCAAGGTTACATGATATGTAATCCGTATATACACACCATGTGGGAAAATCTCAATATTGGTAGGGTTTTTTAGGATAGAAAAATATCAAAATCCATGTGATATCTATGACAAAACTAGTGAACCATATTATCAAAACATCATATAACATTGAAGGTTCATGGGATAGGCTGAACGGGGTACACAAACACATCCAGAGTACATGTGAAAAACCATGTACTCACACACACGTAGGTGTACATGGGAACAACTATGTGTTGTGGGGTTGGTAAACTTGCACAGTCAGAAGCACGCGAAAATGGGTAGAAAATATTGGAAGGGTTTCAAAAAAATTCTAAATGATGTGTATACCTACTAACATGAATAATATTTTTAGTCTTACATTCAATGTGAGGATATAAAAAATGGTAGAGCAAGGGTTGTCTAGACATTCCATGTACCACTAGTCCATGTTATTTAACAAATTTGAGGGTGTTAAGAGCCCTTTTATTCTTTATCTTTTATCAGTTGAGATTGATAGTGTTCCCAAGGTATATCCCCAGGATGATGTTGTGTGTTGTTATTTACACAAAAATTTATTATTATCCACTCTTTAGGATAATTATATGATAGAGTTTGTGGCGTCCCTCTATGAGATCATAGTTTGATCCTCCACCATTCCTTCTAATACCCTTAGTAGTGTTCATAGAATTAGTGTGTCCTCCTTACACAAGGAGTTAGTCCCCCATATAGAAGACTATTTTAGTAGGCATTGCAGTATCATTTTAATATAAACCCCAATATAGAGAGTTAATCTTGATTGAGTTTTTGGTGTACCCCAAAATTCACTAGTGTGATCCCCTATATGAGTATCGAGTTCTTTAAAGGTTAGTGAGTTTTCATAGGAAGTTACCAATAATAATGAACTTTTGGATAATTATATCTAGTGTTATAATTGATAATGTAGTGGGTTCTACATTAATGAGTACATAATAGAAGCTTGAAGAAAATTCCTATCACTAAATGTTTGGATGAGACCTCATTGAGGCATAGTTTTATTCATGAGTATATCTATGGGTTTCCATTGATTTATATATCCTTGTATGTAGGTGGAAGTTATTGAGGATTAGTGTTTAGTGCTTTTATGGTGTCCAATTGGGTATTTTCATACTTACCCCTACAAGGGCTCTGCTCACACATGCCATTTCTTATGTAGACAATGAACCATATAAGGGTGTCCTTGGAGGATAATGAACTAGTGAAGAATATCATAAGATAGACGCATTGAGGTTTTTCTCAGGTTGTTTCATTTGATAGTAGTACCCACCTGCTGTACAGGTTGGACTCTATGAAGTTTTTATGGGCTTATAATTTTACCCATTATCACTTTCAGTACTTTATTATTTTACTCTGATCATTGGATTATTGATGTATTTATGCATTAATCTTAGTTTTCTAAAAAACATTATTGTAAAAAATTTATTCTGTATGCAGTTTTTAGATATAATAGTCTAATTCATCAAATGTATGGGATATTCATACTCAACACTTATCACCAAACCTTGGTCTACTGGAGGCAGGCATGGGTTAGTCGCAGTTTGTGTCCTGGAAGGTCCTGGAAAGAAATTTCATATTTTCAATAATATTTTATAATAGTTGGTTTAGAATAATTAAAAGGATTCTCACGCAATTGATTGTATCCTTAGGTTGTTCACTATGAATTTTTTTTCACTAACTATGGAATCCATTATTAACTTAGTTTCTTCAGGATTCATTCACTTTTCAAACCAACAGAGTTAACATGAGTGATGATCATTATAATATAATTATTATAAGTATATATTTTTAAAACATAACACCAATTTGTATCAATTTATAACACCATCACATATTCCTAAAGTTCTTATAGCACATATTATATTAGGATCCATTAAAACTATATCACCCTCAGTTTAACATATAGCATTTTAGTAGAACCTAGTTTACCAGGTGTTTGGATATCCAATAACTGTTAGCCTAATCCACAAAATATATTTCTCAAATTACTATAAACATTCATAAAAGTATATACACAATGAAAAATGAAATTTATTCTCTCAAAATAAAAAATATCCTTTATTCAAGAAATCACCTATCAAATAATATGTACCCAAACATGTTAATCACTACATTTTGATCAATGTTATCCATGATCAAATTTGTATTAGGCTACCTGATATAAACACATTCAAATACATTGTAAATATTCATAAAGAGAATGTAGATTAACAAAATCATATACCTTAGGGGTGTCAAACCACTTGTATAGTTAGGCCACTTTGTTATGCAGTATGTTACAATCAATTAAATACTATGTACACCATTTTTTGGTTTATTACCCATTGATAAAAATATTTTATATCCATAATTATGTAATAGTTTCTACATAGCGATGCAATTTCAGAGATATACACAAAATATCTACTTGACCAAAATTCTAGGATGTTATCTAGTACTAATAATTCTCTATTAAACATATCACTAGGGGTTTCTCTGAATTTATCTTATCCCATTCCCAAAATTAAATGGTCATTATTAGATTAACATTAAATCATATACATATCAGAAATGATTATATATACCTTTGAAATTATTATAAACCCTAACTTATTAACCATTGAATTATCCTCTCCCATGACCATAATCTATAAACTTATCTAAAAATTCTTTTGATAATAACTATGATACACTACCCCCATGATCCAATATGTAGTTCCCAGAAAATGTTTTTCACATACTTACTAGGATTCAATTTATAAAATCCTTGATGTAACCATCCATAATTAGAAAATAATTTATGATAATTTAATCTCATACATCTCAAGGTTATTTTAAGGGTAAAATCATGGGAAAATTATGAAAAACAAATTACTAAAAAATCCAATGTTATTTTTATTGAACAAACAATTTTTATACAATATATGAATCTATATAATTCATGATAATTATTAAACATCTCCCAGGAATATTTCCACACAATCAATTATTCAAAACGTGTCATATGTACTGCATTTCATCATAACCCATGGAATAAAAAATAATAACGTTGCAAGCTTAAATGAATTGAAAGGGAAGCATATAGCTGAATGTATAAACATATAATAATGAAATAAAATAAATAAATAACTAAATAGTATAAACTATTTCATAGTATACTAAAACTAAGAGCACTATATATCCATGATAATAAATGAAATATATAATACTAATAATCACAATCTCATACTATTTAAATTCATAATGTCATACCTCAAAAATATTTACTCAAGGACATGTTCCATAAAAGTAGAATGATATGATGAGTGGTATACATAAAAACTCAATATTTTTTGTATCGAAACGCCTATCAATACATTGAGATGTAATATAATATCTAGACCCAAAAATAACTTGTTTAAGTTGAATGTATTTACTATTTGAGTCAAAAAGTCATTTCCTTAAAAAATTTTAAAACAGTTTAGCTGAATTAAAAAATGGTTATATGTATAATGAAAAATAAATTATTTCAATACATAACCATCTTATTTTAGAAGTTAATAACCATCATGAATTATGATAGTTTTCCCCATGTTAATAAAAGGGATAAGATTATCGTAACCCATCAAGATAAAGGATGGAGATAGTCAAAACAATATATGGTGAACATTTCAATAATAATATATATTAGAATTAAAATATATAGAGTGCAAATAATTTTCACTATGTCATTTAATGGGATAATCTTCTCATAACCATTTAAGATAATTAGGTGCAAGGTCAAACAATACATAGTCAGCATTAAAATATTCATTCATAATGGATTAACAACATAAAAAACACCAATAATTGTTTTCATGTTAATAAAATGGATAAAAATACCATAACCCAACCCGAGGAATAATGGGTGGTTATTTAATAACATAACCTTATTAAAATAATTAAAATATATAAGGGTGTTTTTGTTAATTAAAACACCCATGATAAACAATGATTCTAATGACATCACAAAAGAAGGTATGAAGAATCAAATTTTCTAACATAAAGTCTTAAATCCATAAAATGATAATATATATTATAAGGTAAATCATTAATCATAAACCAAATTATGGTAAATAATTTTTTTATTCATGATGTATTTGGAATAAAAAACCTAAAATATATTTTAGAAATGAATTTTTACATGGATATAACATAAAAAATGTAAATATTGTTTTTAAAGTTAATTTTTTAAAAGTTTGTGAAAATGAATTTCAAAACCATTACTTAGGAATTAGTCTATAATAATTTATCCTTGTAAAACTAAATTGTTCATTTTAGAGAAATTACGAGAAGGAGAAAAATCATTTGAATGTGAAAGGAAACCCCATTTTTATCATTTTCAAAATACCATTTTTCAAAACTGAAATTCTGAGAAGGGTTACAAAACAATAATTTCATTAAAACATCATTTTTTTAAAGAGGAATAAGAAATAAAATATAACAAAATATATTGGTGGGATAACCTAAACAAGGAAATGTAACTTACAATATAAAATGATATAACTCAAAGAAGATATATTTTAGTTATCAAAATCCATTATAGGAAACATACTTAATACAAAATAGAACATTTGAAAAGGGTTTTAGGTGATAAAAATTTATCCCATCAGAGGATACCACCAAAATAAAATCTATAGAAAATATGGTATCTTAATATATTAAAGAAGATAATAATAATGACAATAAATCCATTAAAAAAATTGAGTTACCAAAAACCCTTATGACTAGCATATCACATGAGTCAAAACATATTTTTTGAAAAGAACTTATTTGACATAGTTTATACCCTAAATTATAAAGATATAATCAATAGAAAATATTTTGGATAAAATGTCAATAGAACTCCATACAATGGAACCATGATACATGTTATGTAACATTACTCAATGATTTATAATTGATACCCAAAGAACCCTTGCAACATGAGTGACACTTTAATAAAACCACATAATGAGTGGGATTGTAATTTATCATCAAATAACATGATTAAAAGATAGTTATGGTTAAGTTAACTAAAATAGGTAATATATGAAATATTTAAATGTAATATATTTCAAAATACAAACATTTCACATGGAAATGAATTTTGGAGAAACCTCTTACCTCAATCCTGATTCATTATTGACATGAACCAATCATTAAGAATAAATAAACTAATATCAATAAATATAAGGTCAAAAAACCTATTCAACAATTTACATATTTGTACACTAAATTTTCTTTAACCCTTATATATAAATATTTTTTACTTTTTACCTATTTTAAACACTATTTGTCAGTAATATTTATCAATTTGAAATGTTTTCATAAAAAAAATTCTTGGTAGTCATCTTTATTAGAAATTAAATCATTCCATGATAATTATAATTATAAGAATTTATTTTCCAATACATTTATAAATATTAAAGTCACTCCCATGGTATATTTTGTTACAAAACATGAAGATTAAATTAACGATGATTATGTTTTAGTGATTCTTCATGAATGAGAGGTTTTTTCATAATAAAAGAGTTAAATGTTTACAAAGTATTATTAAGAGAAAATAATTATTTTTATATTTATGTAATATTATACCACTAAATATTATTTCATAGTTATTCATTAAAAATAATCATAGTATTGTTCATGTAGGTGGTTAAAACCAAAAAAAGATAACCTACAGTTATTAATGTAAAATTATGAGGTGGTTTATATTTAATACCATTATAAAAATAATAATAATAATATTGAGTTTTTAATAATGTGATATATAAGATTTATTATGATCAAAATAATAATTTAATTTATAAAATGTCATTAAATTGAATGAAGAGAACATTATCATCTTAGTTTCCTCATTTTAAACCACAAAATTTTCAATAATAATTCATTGATTGTATAATTATGTATCTCTAAATTCATCATTAATATAAAAATAATGAAATAATAACAATCATATTTTTCTTGTTATTTAATCCTCTTGACCATCCATATTATAGAGTGTTGAATAAAAAATGAAAATCAATCGTTCTGTGGAGGTGGTTATCCACAGGAATGCATGGATGAATAATTCAAATTTATAGAACAGTATGATGGAGTCATATGGATAATTATTTTAGAATCAAAATAATTATACAAATATCATAATTATCTATTAAATTTTCCTTTTATACAATCCTTTTTAAATGGAGAAGGTAAATGATAATTTTTTTTATTAATGACGGTCATAGTCCACACAATAACCAAATAAAATTTTCCTTTTTCAAAATTAAAAATTGAGAAGGTTATTAATGATTATTCCAATTTATTGATAAATTTAATTATATTAAAAGTAATTATGTCATAACATATGGATATTTATATTAGTATTGTAAAATAAAAATATATAAGTGAGAAGTTAAGTAAAAATGTTTACTCACATTGAGTACTTTGGTATATATTTGGAATATCCCTTATAAATGGAATGAATTTGACAATATATTGTAACCATAAGATAAATATATTGAAATTTTATTTTAGTTGAATGAAAAATGGCACTGGTTCAGTAGAAAACCGAATGTTTTGCTGTTTTTTGATGTAATTCTAAGAGACACCTTTTATAAGATGTGAGTGTGAAATTTATGTAAATACCTCATCATAATATAATTTTTGGAAATGTTAAACTTGTTATGTGGCTCCAAAAAACGAGAAAAAATTGATTTTTTAATAGACAAGGTCTTGAGAAAACAAATACACTTTATTATATATATTGTTTTAAAATGATTCATGCCCTATTAGAACTTAAATAATTACATTTACAATTTTATATTTTACTGCAGTAAATAGTTTTGTGATTAATGAAATGTAATTTAAATGCCTAAAAATAATGAATTACTGCTAAAAATTTGAAATACATTTCATTCTTTAAATTTATAAAATTGATAATAATTATTTTTAAGATAAAACATTCAAATTTATTAAGAAAAATTTTTTATTAAACTTTACTTATGTTATGAAATAAATAATATATGTTTTTAAATTTTAAAAAAATTAAAAAAATTATATAACATATAAATTACATTTATGTTCATAGAAAAATGATTCATGAATTTAAAATACATAACTATTAAGTAATAATTCATAAAATTCATGTCAATTTTAAAAGTGATATTTTACAGTATCAACCTAAAATACCATTTTGTTGACAAAAACCAATAAAAATTATTTAAATATTATATTATTATTCTTATTAAAAATTTGATATAATATTTTTCGAATAAAAACTATAAATTTTAATGTTTTCATATTAATTGAAGTGGTGAGATATAATGAAATTTTTTATAAGAAAATAGCTTTCATAAAATATTAACCAGTCCCATTCATATATCATATTATTTACTATATAACATTCTATTAAAACATTATTCAGGTCAAATATATTTTATAACCATTAATCACTTGTTTATTAAAATAATAAATCATATCACATATATGTGTAATAATTATCATAATTTATTTCTAAGAATAAATTGATCGTAATAGATATTTTATCTATTATAATTAAAAATCATTCATATTAACAATTTTATTTATTTTCATTATAAATTTTTCCTAAAGTTGTTACTCATATTCATTCCCTATAATTCAACTGTTATGTTTTCACATTCTAAAAATATCATGGTTTTGTTTTAGTTTTTGTTTTTAGGTATAATGATATTGAACATAATAAATAAATTTAAGTTAATCATATAATAGTATTTTGTGGAGTTATTAATGAACAAATTTTTAATGCCTACTTTAAGTCCTAACTTTTGTTATCTCATAATACCAAGTGTCCAATAGTACAAAAAATAAAAAAAATCAAATATACCTTATTGTATTTACCTTAATCCAACCTTCATTTGTATAACACAATATGATTCATGACATGTTATAAGCCTGCATAATCCTATTCCATTAGATAACAAATCATTGTGGGGCGTTTTTTGATAATGTGTTGTGATTTTACCCTTTATATGATTGTATACAATAATATATAAATAATAATAATAATAAATAATTAATTAAAATAACATTTATGTACCATATACAATTATCCTAGAAGGTATACCATGATATAAAAATAATCATAATTTAATAACTTAATGGCCACAAAATGTCACACAATCATACTTTGGAGAATGGATCACCTAATAATATTATCACACATAATAAATATAAAAAATTAGAGACACTAGTAAAATATCCCCTACATCACCATTCTCATATCTCTTGATCCCCATTGAGATTTTTTAACACCCATCTCATTTTTGGGCTCATGCCCTTATCTATATGGTAAATGTCATGTAAAAAATATCAAATAATTTAGAAATATAGGTTATTATTACATAAAATATAATGTTACAAAGAATAATGTCCTTAAAATAAAATATTATATATGTGAGTTCATTCATGAGATTAAATATAGTATCAATAAAAATTAGGTAGACCATAAAAAAACTAAATTAATTATTTTGTATAAGATTTTTTAAAATAAATAAAATGAATAACATTGGGGTTATTTCTACATTTGAGTTCACCATGATATGAAATGAACCAACCATACCACCATTAGACAAAAAATTTAATACATTATGGTATATATTAAAATAAATTCACCGAGTGTTTAGGTAATTTCAAAACTAATTAAATGTAAAATCATGTGTAAGGATGAATAAGACCCATCAACAAAAAACAGAATATTTTGTGATAATATCCATACCAATTTCTCTATTAAAACAAAAAAACTTCAAATATACTAAATTAATTACCTAAGGATAACACATTACACTAATTAGTATATCTAACATCAATTCATTGATACTAAAAAAATTTATTTAGTGTTGAACTCACTTACAAACACTCTTAATGGGTTTTGATTTTAAGTATTGTCAAATCCCCTACCATAGAATAATTTGGGAACAATGTAAATTACAAGACACACCAAATAAGGTATATATTTCATAGTGTTGAAAACATTTTCTTAACCTAAACTAAATAATCCAATAATTATTAAGACAAATAAAGCAACCAACAACTGCATACCCATGGAAGCCATTATTCCATATATGAATAGTAATATATACCAATAGAATATATAAGGTTCCATATTAATTATGTTTTCATAATCACAACCATTGATAATGAAGGTTTAATATCTCTCAATCATCTAAAATTTAAAAATTAGATAAAAACCATTGGAATGTGATATATAGGTTGGAGTAATGAAAAAAATAAGAGAAACAAAGTAATGAGGGGTTTGTGGGATGGTATTTATTTTCCATAGATCACTACTATAAGTGATTCACTAATAATACCATTAACGACGATGGTAATATGGAGAAAAATAACAAACCAAATACAAATTCTCCTCGATGGGGCTCCATTCATGGGAAATAACATAGGAGAGCATATTTGTTTGAGAAATAGATTGGGGACAAAGATTCATAGTGTTATCCAATGGGTATCTTGAGTCCTAGTAGTGAAAGCTTCTAAATCCATTTGTCTATTGGTTTTATCTGACATACCACATTGTGGGGTACTATTACTCCCTATTTTAAAGATTTAAATTATATGAATATTATTATTTTTGTAGATATTTTTTTACAACTTCTATACAACTCAACACCTATTTATTACAAAAAATACATCAAAAGGCCCCTAAATCAATGGAAATTTTAAACATTAAATTCCATAATACTCCACATGTATTAGATTATTTTCAATTAATGTCCTCTATAGATTCATAAAAATATAGTTCATTAATAAATCCCAAACAAATTAATTTTAATCCATAATAATTATTCCTAAAATAATTAATCAAGATCTGACTCATATATTTGAGTCACATATCACTTCTTGTCCTTATCCTTTAAATATTTTATAAAATGCATAAGACTATTATCAAAATTCCCTTTTTTACAAATACACCTTCTATAATTATTAATACACAATAGTAATATCCAAATATAAAATATTTACTATTAACTGAATTCATTTTGACCAAACATCAATGATTAGAGATAATATATACTACATCAAAATAGTTTCCATTAAATTCATTAGAATTCCTAATAAAGATATTATATAAAATTTCATTATTATTTTAAAATGATTCCATGAACATATATAAATTCATAAACCCACATTTATATAGGTAGAAAATATAAAATCATTATTTAATATATTTGGTGAAACACTTCTCATCCAATTAATCACATAGTTATCCCCTCATTATCCATATTTTATCATCAAACTGGTAATTGGTGGTTGATGTTGTAGATAGCTCATAAATTCATTTATAGCACAATCACACTCTATTAGAGTTAAATGTGGTTATCCATCATGAGTTTTTCACTTGATTTATTTTCAAACTTGATAATATAAAGTTAATAAATGAGGCATCATCTTTGAGGGTTATAGATCAATAACATAAATTCGATTTCATTCGGAAATAATTAATTTGTTTAGTGCTCAGATTAAATGCTAGTACATCCATTTAATTGTACCCATGTAATTCTAATTTAATGTGAATTCATTTATTCTATACTAATCACATGTCAAATCAGTCATTACCCATATTTAAAGAATAAAATAATCTCTTCAATATTAAAATACACTTAACTACAACAACTACTATTTTGGAATAACATTATTAGTTATACCAACCATCACCATGTTTCACATTTCATAATGAATGAATCATTAAACAATCAATGATTTAAAACCAAAAATAGTTTGATCCTTATCTCTTAATTCTCAAGTAAAATTTTAATGAGTTTCATTAATATCTTAGGCAATATTGATCATAATAAATGCTTTTAACTAGATACTAATGAAATTCATGATTCGACCACTAGTTTAGACGTTTTGATTAGTTATTAAAATTTTAATTTATTATGATATAGATGTATTGATTTCATTATTCTTGAGTAGAAAAAATAATTACAAGTTATCTAGCACGCACATGAATGCTACAAAAGGCCCCTTGTTAGTTATTTTGTAGACCTCATTTTGGTTTCACTTTTTTCCATAGGTATGAATCAAATTTCGTTATTTATGATACATAATTCATGAATACCACATAATTTAAAATTATAGTCTCTTTAAGGGACACTGTAGTATTTTTTGAAATTTTATAACATCCTCAGTGAATAGTATAATAACACATATCCTAATGATTGTTTCCCTCATCCCATTTACACACATCCAACACATGACTTTATATAACAAAAAGGGGTAAGGATTACTCATACTCTAATAAATATAAATAATTTACTACCATTGAGTAGGTTTTATGGAATATATATCAATATATATAGTCATAATGAATCATTAACTACAATTGAGTAGGTTTTTCTGGCCATTCATTAATTTTCTAGATTAATTTTTCTCAAATAGTGACCATGAGATTAGTTTTAAAATATCATAAGTATATTCTCATGTATTCATAAAAGAAATTTTGTATGAGTATTATATGTCTACAATTTGATGTGAAAGCCATACCATAATAGAAAATTGAATAAATAAAATTAGAAGGATGTTCAGATATATTTTCCTATATAAAGGATCATAATACCATCTTTAAGGTCTAGTGAGTTCCATTAGATAACATCATTTATTTGAGAAATATTTTGTTGATTTCCAATGTGTTCGTGATGTAGGATTTTATGAATGAAATATTTTGTGAGGAAGAGCTTCGAAAAATCAAGAAGATGTTTGAGGGGTGATCATTTTCACGAAGGATATTGTACATGAAGAGAGTTTATGGAAGTGTTTTTTGGGGATTGACATGACACAATAGAATAGGGTCCATGAGGTATTGGTGGATCTTAAAGGAGAGGTTTTCCATGGAGAGGGGGATGAAAAACATTAATAGTACGTGAAGCACTAATAGTATGTGGGGGAATTTTTCATCCAAAGAGCATAGATAGTCAGTGGTGGAAGAGGTGGTCCATGATTAACTTGGGTCGTGCGATGCGACTTAGTTTTTGGGGGATAAACGAAATTCATAGAAGAAGTAGAATAGTTCATGGAGGACTCGAGGAAGTTCATACTAGCATTTGGGTAGGAATGAGAATAATTATTTAGAAATATCAAATTTGTGTAAGTTGATCAAGAGGCACCATATCATTGTATTATATCATTTTTCAGAGAATAATAACACACACTATTGGATTATTTTCTTAGTTCTACACTAGTGTAAGTGAATATAAATATTAATTTGTTCATTATCAAAGATTTTTTCTAGTGGATTGTGAGTTTTTGTATTGTTTCCAAACCATACCAAGGACGTAGTTGTTCTTGTTTTGTAGTGAAACTATTAAATTATTTTGTTCCAATTTTTGTGTGGTTGAATTATGTTCTAAAAAATGGAAATATATAACATTAGGTGAAGGTAGTTTCATAATAAGGAAATATTAAGGAAAAATATATCAATGATTAACCCCTCCCCTACTTAGTGATATTTGAATCTTTACTGGGAAACTTCCAAATATTTTACATAGAGAACATGAAATTGATAATTTTTCCACAACATTATGATCATATTATTCTCTTTTATAAATGAAACATTCTATATTTAACCTTACTAAGCATTTGATCTCACCATTTATTAGGATTTCTTCCCCCTTATTTTGAATGAATTATCTAGGTTTGTTATATCAATAAAGGTAATAAAAAGAAGCACATTATAGGAAATTTTAAGGATACTTTAATAGATAATTTAATTACATGTATAGTCTATAATACAATAAAACTTTATGGTCATCAGTGTGTATTATTGTGAAATTTATTGATTATGGATCAAAAATGTTGAATTATATATGTATACAATGCTTGGGTCACCATAATTGGTATCATGAGATTTTTTTGTTCTAATATGGATATTATTATTGTATTTCTAGTGGAAACCATTTTCATAAGGCTATGTACAAGAGAAAAACCTCAGTTATATTAATGAAATTAGTGTTGTTTTCATTGAAAATACATATCTATCTGTATACTCATATGTGGATACTATTGTGGCATAAATTCACATGGGGGTAAATTTTTTTAAAATGTAAGGTACTATTTTTATCATCACTAGTGCATGATGAGTTTTCATAACACTATACACATATCTATACACTCTTATTGGATATTCAAGGGAAAAATGACAATTTTTTCGTGAACTATTATCAAGAATAAGAGAATATAACCAATAAAAACCTATGGAAATAAATTATCACATGAAATAGATTTAATATGTAATGGGTTGAAAGAATGATTCATAATTTATGAAAAAATAAGAATGATTTTCATAATAAGATGATTTCTTCAATCAAATTAGTAATACATGATACTAAAACCATGTTTTCGGTTTTAGTCAATGTATGGAACTAAGAGGAATCTATCAAAAAATGAATTTAATGACCAATCCAATACCTATCTGTATGTGAAAACAAATAAAATTGGGGTCATATTGAAAAGGGTGTGATTATTATGATCTATATATGTCAATATAGGATTAATACCGTAAACATGGATGATTTTAGTGACATGCCTAATAATAGACTAATAGAGTTTCATGAAGTACATAGAGGAAAGAATATTCAGCTTATTATAGGTCTATAATATGGGAAGAAGAAACCAATGATATGTCATAAGGTAATTTTTATATGTTTTATGTGTTGATAAGAAGATTATAAAGAAACAAAATGTTAATGAAAAATAAAGAGACCATAAGAGAGAAATAAAGTTCATCGTAAGGAACTAAAAATTGTTCAATATCTTTTACATATAGAACAATTGAATTATCTGAGTTGATAGAAAAATAAAAGAAATAACTCTTAGACCATGTAATTGAATTTTCTATGTCAATACTCAAAGTGGATCATGATGTCCATGTAACACATGTCCTTTACTCTAGAATTGGTGATGTCATGTGGAATTTTGTAATAATGTGGCACATGAATATATATTCTTCATCATTTTGAGTAATTTGATAGTTTTTTTGAATTAAATATATCTACATAGAAGGATATTAAATTAATTTTTTTGACTATGAAAAGAAAATTCCATTTTAGGAATCAACCAATAATTTTTTGTTAGTGATGGCATAAAAATGGACATTCGATGGATATTATTTCCATTTTATGGGTGTTAATACATATTAAGGAGGGATATTTATCATAAATAGTTGTGGAGAAACTAAACATTGGTTATTTTTCTAACAATTGGGATTATGATGATGTATTTACAGAAAATATATATAGTCTTATCCCAAATGAGGATGTTGAGTTTCTTATAGAATTCATACTAGGTGCTATAACAATCACAAAGACAACATAGATAATATACCTGATTGAGTTGCAAGAATTAAAAATTAATATCTTGGATAATATTAACAAAGGTAAAATATACTCAAGTGTATCACCATGGGGTGATCTTGTTCATTATTTTTAATAAGAAATATTTTCCTATTGTTATTTAAATTGATTATCGTGAACATAACATGGTCAATATCAGGAATAAGTATCATTTCCCAATATTGGAGATTTGATTGATCTGCTGCACCAAGAAAAATACTTTTCCAATAAAGACCTTAGTTATAGATATCATTTGTTATATAATATAAATGAGGATAGACCAAATATATCATTTCATACTATGAAGAGTCACTATGAATTTACAGTGACTCAATTATTTTTTACCAATTCCCTGCTAACTTCATGGATTTAATTAATAGATTATTTAGATAATAAAATAATATTTTTTTGGATATCATTATGTAATTTATTCATACAATTAAAATTGAATTATAGAGAATGAAAAATGTTTTGAGTATTTCATTTATGTCATTATCGAAGGGGATGTTGTATTCCAAATTGAGAGTGTGAAGTTTTACATGAAAATCCCTCATTTAGGTGTCATATAATATCAAGAGAGGGTATACTGGTAGATCCTTAAATGAAAATTATTTTTAACCAAGCCCCCAAACTAGACCTGGTAATATATATACATAGTTTCCAAGGGGTGGATAGATATTCTCAATTATCTATGGGATATTTCTCAAAACTATTGAATCTACTATCCAATTTCAATCTAAAGAGATCTATTTTTGTCTATAAAGTTAAAAAATGATAAAGTTTACATGGATACTAAAAGATGGTTGGTCAACACACTTTTCCTCACACTATCCCATATTGGAGAAGTGTTTACTGTATATACTAGTTCATCAAAAAGTGAATTTGTCACATCATCATTCATAATGGCTTGGTGATAGAAGAATATGACTCACTAAAACTGAATATTCCTGAGAAATATTACCCGACTCTTGATTTGTAATTGGAAACAATTATAGTTACATTATTAATATTAAGGAACTATCATTATAGTGAATGATATGACATATATAAGGATTTTAAATTCTGGAGTTATGTATTCACATTGAAAAAATCAGTATTCACTAAAGGAGATTGTTTAAGTTGAATGTTTTTATGAATGATTAGAACAATACCACACTATGAAGGTGAGAAAGGTGGATAATCCATTGAGTAAATGGGTACATGCTAGTTTTTCATTGAAAAATAATTAATGGGAAAAATCTTATGGATTTTTTGAATATAGATCTTGAAATTAATAGTAAATGGGACTTATCATTTTATTTTGTTACTAATGATTAATTAATCATCAATGTAAGTATTAAAGAGGCATAGAAGGAGGATGTGGTACTATAATTAAATTTCCAAAATTTTCATATGTTCAAATATGATTATGATGGAATGATAAGATTCATGAATCAAAAATGTGCCCCATAAATACTAGACTTAATGATGTAGATTTTAGGAAAATATAATTGTTTATCTTTATCAATTCATACAAGATATAAGATAATATAGAGATCTGAAATAACAATTATGATGGGATAACATGAAAAGGGACATTGTAGAGTATGTGCCTCGATGTTTGGTATTACAACAAGGTAAATCTAAGTGATATAAGCATAATTGGATGTTAAAAAATTACATATATAAAAATGAATATCGAAAAACATTACCATTGATTTCTTTTTTAGACTCCCCAAATCAACTAAAGGGAACAATACTGTTTGGGTCTTAGTCAACCACCATATGAAGTATGAAATTATAATTCAATAAGATATGATTATATATTGATATGATTTATAAGATATAAATTAAGGAATCAGTAAGGTTTTATATATTACCAAATTCAATTACATCTAATTGATATTTGATGATGACCTTATCATTTTGGAGAAGTATTTAGGTAGAATTGAATTCATAGTTGAAAATTACCACTAAATATCAACCTTAGACAAATAGTCAGTCTAAGATAAAAATTCAAACACCATTAGATATATTGAAAGAATTTTCTATGGATTTAAATGCTGTTTGAGATCAACACCTTTGCTGGATCAATGATTTGTAAAACAATAATGTTTATTCAATAATTTAGTTGGATTCATAAAATACCTCTATAGATTAAAGTCTTGATATCTAATTTACTAAAGGTAAGTTAGATATTTACCGTTTACAGATATGATATAGCTAAAGAACTGGTATAAAAACAATGAGTTATTCATAATAATACTAGAGAAACTCAATGTTGATAGAAAAGACCTTATGAAAATCCCTTGTAGGATCTACAGTTTGAAGATTGTGATATATTATTATAAAGAATTTCCCCATGTAATGACATTTTTTTTGTTTTGAAGGAATGAAAATATAGGCCCTAGATATAGGTATCCCTCTGATATTCGTGAACATGTAATGATTGTTTCATATCAACCAACACTTCCATCAAATCTATATGATGTTCACAATGTGTAACATCCAAGAATTTGTAACTTTAATTATCATTTAAAATATTTTATTTAATTTATTAAAATATAATCATATAAAACCTGAATTTATTAGTTATGTTAAATATGTATAATTATATAACACAACATTAAATTATTTATTTATCTTATAAAATTTATCATTTATTTTGAAATTATTTCTCAAATATCTTTTAATTTGAAAATACTAATTAAATAATATTGATGTAATGTTATATAAAATTATTATGAAATTTTTATATATCACTTAATTTTTGGAAAACTATATTGATTAAAAAAAATTTGTAAAAAATATTTTAATATATATATATATATATATTTAATTGAATATTTTGTAATAATTTAAAATTTGAATAACTAAAAATATAAAATTTAATTATGTAATGATATATATATATATATATTGAATATATTAATTAAAATTTTATCATTATTTTAAAATTAGTAAATTTTAAATACAATTATAATTTATATTGAAATTAATAAAGGAAATGAAAATTGTAAAAATTTATTATTTAAAAATATATAATTACCATTTTAGTCAGGGTAATATATTTTATAAAATTGAAATTATTTTCAATTTATTTTATAAAATTTATTATAGAAAACAAAATTTAAATGACTTATGATACTATATGAGTATTTAAATTAGTGCATTGTATATATGACCATAATTTTTTTAAAAAAATTGAATATAATTTATAATTCTAATAAAATAGTTATAGTTTAATTTTTCAAATAAAAAAATATATAATAAAATGAATAATTTTATTAATTATGATAATTATTATTATATTTTAATTGAAATATTAAACGATTTATATTTATTATATGGTGATAGTAATAATTAACTGATTAGTTAAACAATGAAAACATGTTGTGAAGATAAACAAAGAAATGAAATATAGTGAATATGGGGTTCAAGAAGACCTAAACGAATTAAAGCCTCAATATTTATTTCATAGATCTACTGTAGGATTTTCATTTAGGATTCAATGGATGAAGAAATCAAGGATAAGGATGTCACAACAAGGCCAAGGTCAAGGCCGGCATGTCAAAATGACTGTAGATCCGAGTTTAATCGAGGGATTTGGATCGAAGTGAGCTTCAGTTCCAATTGAATATCGAGAAGTTGAGATCATAGAGAGATTGCAGTAAGGGTTCCAACCATAGATGGAGACAATTGAAGGGTAACATAGGTTAGATCTGAGTCACAAACAAGATTTGGTGGAAAACGACCCCCGATTTTGGGGATCCATAACATGTCTTCCCAATCTACAGGTAGTTGTGTTTTTGTTGGTTGAGATGTTTGAGTATTTACAGATATATGTGCATTAATTTATTTTTTTGTCCTCTTCTTTGATATATCCTTATTAAAGTTTCATTGTAGTATTTTTCATTATTTTTTAGCATTTTTTCACTATCTTCATTGATTTTTTTCTCTAATGTGTTTACTATTATGTAGAAATTCAGTTTGGAGTCATTTTCAGAAAATTATTATGTGATTGTGTAGATATTGGTTCAACGAATCCACTATATCAACTCCAAATCATTTGATATATTTTTCTGTGTGTTATCATTACATGATTCAATCAAATAAATATTCATAATTCATATATATATATATATATATCATCTGGAACTAGAAATATGTGGTATAAACACTGTAATACACGTTAATATAATTTATATATCCTGCTATCTGAGAGTCTATATAACTAGAATCTTTTCTTCATAATGTTTTCAGACATGAAATATTTTCTCACCCACTATTAGAGAGTCTATCCAATAGAGGAGACCAAGAAGGATAGGAATGATTTATGCAATTTATTTATATACTAGAAAATTATTTTTGTTGGATTTTGTTATTGGTTTCATTATATCACATTAAAATATGTTTGGATGTTTTGAAAATTTCATAAATATATTTAGTAATGGTGATATTGAATTTTACATCAAGATATAGATATGGATTTTTTTTGAAAAAGTATTGATTGTTAATTTTATTTAAAATTATGAATTTATTTTCATGGTCAAACTAATTTTATAAAATTTAAATCATTTTATGAATAACTTTCCATGATAAATATATATACATAAATATTCACGAAAATATATAATATTCTATCTCTTTGTTTTTAGAATTTTGGATGAAAATATTTATTTTAAATGTATGTCTTAATCCATCATTCATATGTAATGGTTTAATTTTTTTATTTCTAAAATCATGTTGGATTACAAATATATGTATATATATAATTTTTTTTCATATAGATCATTGATAATATAATTATGTTTCATTAGAATTATAATAATTATTTTTGAATAATTTCAAATTCAAGATATATTAAAGTGATTATTTATTGAATCTTATCAACTTATAGGATTGATATACATACATATCATATAAATATCTTGATTATGGTCATATATTGAGGATTTTTCATGGAACATCATACATGCTTATGCATATATATGTATATACATACACTCATGATCATTAATTGTTTTTTAAAAAATGTATTTTAATGGGATTACGAATGAAATTTTATGTATGTGGATGATTTTTTAATCTCCCATGTAATTATGAAATGGTTGTTTAACATGATATTTGGTAAAACCAAGTCACACAGGTAATTTCCAAGGAAGATTAGTATTTATAAATTTATATTTATAATTAAATGTGAGCATATGTATTTCAAGTATGACTATATATATATATATATATTAAAAGATAAAACCACTAGTGAATATTATATATATATAAGGAAAGAAAACAAACATTTTTATAAAAATCGGTATTTAGATATAGCAAACCTGACTGGGAGTGGGGAGTGAACCCATCCGTCGGAATTTTGGGTAGGCCGAGACAACCTTCTGTGTTCCGAGTGTCCTAATGAGTTTTTTTATATATTTCTTATTTTTTTATCCAAAAAAACCTCATGATTATGTTTAAATCCATTTTTGAACGTATGTATTTTTAAATGTGTTATAGTATTTTTAATACTTTGGTAATATCAATGATGATTTATAAATGTATTTATTAATTTAATTTCAAAAGGACTTTTAGAATTATATCTCAAAGTTATTATATATATATAATTTCAAGAAAGGTATTTCAATGATTTATAAACCTATAATTGGGAAATATAATGGTCAAACATTGTTTTAAAAATATCTTCATAGGTACACTAGAAGATTTTGAATGGACGTCATCACTTATGGAGTTAGCACACACAGATTTATATTGGGAATTTGTTTTATTCTTTTTAATCTCTGATAAATTCTTGGTGTAGTCTAATCTTCCAAAACCTAGATCTGAAAAGTTAGAATGTTGTATGTAAAGCACTGTGAATTATTTTGTTATCATTAAAAATACATAGTATATTTTAAGCATTGAATCCAGAAGCGTAGGCTCGAGGCGTTATAATTGGTATCACAAGAATGGTGTATAAAATATTGGAGATTAGATGATGTATATTTAGGGGGAAAAATATATAAGATAGATTTTTCATTAGATAGTTATGTCCCCTTAGAAATTCCTTAATTCTGAAGATAGATATAATGAATTTTTTCTAGTCCAACGAATGAATTGTGAGTGCACAATTTATTTAACGGTGGAGAATGTAACATCCCATGAAGTTGCAAGATTAATTTTCCTTTTAATTATTTTTTTAAATTTATAAAATTATAATAAAAAACATTAATTTATTAATTATGTTAAATAAGTAGAATTATATAATATAAGATAAAATTATTTCATGCTCTTATAAAACTTATCTTTTAATTTTCAAATACTGCTTGAAAATATTTAAATTTAAAAATACATCATAAATAACTAAAATTTAATGTTATAAAAAATAATTAGGGAATTTTTATATATAACTTTATTGTTATAATAATTGTTTGATTTAAAACAATCAATATTTTCTTTAAAATAATATTTTAATATAATTTTCGTTATTTGAATATTTTGTAAAAATGTAAAATTTGAATAACTAAATATATAAAACCAAATTATATAATTATATATATATATAATATTAATTAAAATTTTATCTTTATTTAAAAATAAATAAAATATATAAGACAATAATATTTAATTTGAAAATAAATAAAGGAAATAAATGTAGTAAATAATTATAATTTCAAAATGAAAATTTTAATTATGGTCATTGAAATTGAAATTATAATAAATTTGTTTTTGAAAAAAAAATTATAGTGAATATAATTAAAATAATTTCTAATTTTTTATAAATATTTTAAACAATATATTTTAAATATTAAAAAAACAATTTTTTAACAAAAAAAAATTAAATTGAAAGAAAATGGTTAAATATATAATTTTGAATTAAAAATAATATATAATAATATTAATAATTCTATAAATTATGAAAATTATTATTATAATATTATTTAAAAGTTAAATTATTTATATTAATTATCTGACTGTAATAATAATAAGATTATTAGTTAGAAAAAATGAAAATGAGTTGTGGAAAAGAACAGAGAATCTGAATAAGGTGAAAAGGGGGTTCGAGTAGATATGAATGAGTTAAAGAATTGGGATTACTTTAATAGATCCATTTTGGGATTTTTCATTGGGATTTGAACACCAAAAAAATGGAGTTGAGGGGTGTCGATGTCATGGACCGTCCCCCGGGTCTTGTGACGTGACTACCTGAAGCCCACCTCCAAAAGGCATCGGGCTAGCGACTAGCACTAAAGGCATTTTCCCATGAGTGGGTGGCATTTTACTAAGTACCTGTATGCACACACACATACACACAACCATGTCCAAAATATCTATAAAGTAAAACATTCATGACAATAAAGAACCATTGAGAAAAGGTACAAACTGTACGTAAAATGGTTCAAAATACAATTCCAACAAAAGGAGAAATGAAAATTGGGAAGTAAAAAAAGTTCTTTGTAAGATGTCCACAAAAGACCCCACATGAAGTATAGGCATAGAGCGGCTTTTAAAATCTATAGAAGTATGTCCTACCTATCATATCTCACTGGGCGCTACATGGTCCCAATCTATTGAGGTCTCTATCAAATCACCTATCATCTCTACAAAACACAACAAATGCGGGCCAAACCCATTTTGGGGTGAGTAAAAAATACTCAGTCAGGATCCCAAAACACAAGAGAAATACCCCAAAGGAAATTATACAAAGGTTAATGTCATCTCACATAGGTATAATCCAAAGAATTTATGACAAAACTGTCAGTTAAACACTAAATACTTTAGACTGCAAAGGTACTCATCCCTAATGAGTACCTTGGTTATACTGGGTCATAGAGAGTCACTCCCCATAGTGGGGTTCATGGTTCAAATAGAGATGCTTCCCACCTAGGCAATCGTGCTAAGGAACTCATCCCTGATGAGTATCCCGGGTTTGTCGGGTCACATAAAGCTTATCCCCACCAAGGGTCGGTCGGGTCACACATAGTCACTTCCCACGTAGGACTTCATTGCTTTTCCACACAGGGAATGTTATAGATTTTCCACATAGGGCTTCTTATCAGAATATTTTTGGTCTTAGATAGCTGTAGAATTCCTGCAGGTAATGCACTTATTTTTTATTATCCCACTTCAAATGTCAGTATTCGTATATCAACTTCCATGAATGTCTCCTTAGAAAACTCCAAAAGTACCATATTGTGGGAAGGGTTACCATAATATAAAAGGCTCAACATTCCGATGCATGTATCGAAAGATATGGGTGTTAAAGTAATCATAGGCCAGTTGAATATGGGCCCAGTCTGACCTGGTCAGAACCACCCGACCATCCCAGCTCGAGGGTCCTGCATGACCTTGTATAGTTCAACCAACCTGACCTGACCCGTTTTGGGTCTAGGTTAGACTGGTTTGTCCTGACCACTAGGACATGCCCATTTTTCATGTTGGACTTGACCTTGTTCGGTTTTGGGTACAGCCCGTCGGGTCATCAAGAGACCTGATTCTATCGGGCCCAGTCTGCAATAGTTGGGCCAGTTCATTCCCATTTCAGGCAACCCATTGGCTCCGTTTAATCCTACTAGAACTACCCACAAAATGTGGGTCGGCTTGAGATCCAGCCTTGGCCATCGAGCGGCCTTGTCCGCACCCTGCGGTCCAGCCCGCTTGGCAGGCCAGTCTCCTCTAGATCGGACGACCGCTGGGCATCCTGTTCAAGCACTATGCTGCTGGCTGCATCCAGCCACCCCTATCCCTACATGAAGTCCACGCTGGACCACATGCATGTGTGTCGTGACCCCATGGTGCATGCCACTCCACCTAAGTAGCCTGTTGGAAACTTCCACCTCTTCCAGCCACCAGACCGCTACTAGTGGCCCACTGCTCCACCGCCACGACCCGAGTCAAACGCAACCTCCACCACGGTGTGTTTCCACCCACCTTCCACTGCAGCCATGATCCCCCTCCATGGAAATCCCCCACTGCCTGTCACATGCATCGCCACTGACACTGGTGCGTCGCCAGTGCCTTCTACGGACCATCGGGTCCGCTCCTATTGTTCATTCCTCGAACCTTCTTTGCCTTCGACGTCCTCAGGGTGATACCTTCACTATTTTGAACTATATATTTATTTTCCACTAATTTGGAGGTGTTGTCATGAAGAATAAATGAGGGCCCAAAGACAAAGGAATCGAGTCTTTGTTTTTGTCAGCCTGATTCCTCCGCGTTAGAGTTTTTGAAACATGGGATAAGGGGTTTAACTTACTGTCAAAAAAAATAAACCCGATAAAATTCATGATATAAACAAACTCATACTAGAACAAGAGAACCACAAATACAAATGTTCTTGGGTTGATCAATGTTGTTTTTTTAGAAAGAATAACGGGAAATAAAAATCTAAAGTAAACCCTTACCTGGAAAGGCTTCGATCTGAGGGAAGGCTAATCGCTCATAGTGATCAATCCTCAGGGATTCACAATTCGTTTAAAGCTATTGGTGTTTGTCATTCTCAGATCTATTCAACAAGGTTTCATTTCTTTTTGATCAATTCATTAGCATTTGTCGTTGGAGACTATTCTCTCACCATTCATCCAATGAATTGCATATCTGAATCTATTTCTCCAACCCAATCATCTCATAAAAGGTGAACCACGTCATATTTTTTTTTGTTATAGTTAGTCATCATTTCATTATAGTATTTCATTTATGAAACAACATTTTTGTTATTTTGCGACTAAATATTTCATTCACAGATTTTTTATGGAATGAACTAGTCGGATGATATATGTGTTGCTGCAAAACAATTTTTAAACAAACAAACTTTTTATGTTTATTTTATTTTTCATAAAATAGATGATAATTATCTTATTTCCTCAACCGACGACGGTTGTGGTTAGGTCCATTCAAAAGTAATGTATCTATTCTGAAGGAAATGATGACAAAAAATTAACAATATGGGAACCTGTTTAGATGTTATAAAAACCGCACATGCATTCCATTTTAGTTCTCTAAAAAAATCTAAAAACCGATAATTTACATCCAACCCGCACCTATAGAGGTAAAGTTCTTCTTATGGAAAACAAACCCTCATGATATCAATAGTAGTCTCTAATTTCCATTCCAAGTTTCCATTTAGGGTGCCTAAGGACTTGAAAATAAATTATTTGTTACTAAATTATAATATTTATGTCCAAAAATTAAATTCCACTGTTGGCCCACATAGCCAACAGTAGACCATTTCTAGGTGAATTCTGATCCTCTGAGTTCAAAGATTCCCTCTTATTTTGGGTCCAATAACATGTTTAAATGTTATAAAACCCTTCTCAAATGATTATTTATTGAACCTCAAAAAAGTTATAAACTATGCTCCATCCACTCTTGCCCTCAGAATTATGGTTGCCTTAGAGCTTGGTCTCAAAATAATTCCATTTAATTTTTTAAAAAAAATCATGGAATTCTGGGGCATTACATTACCCCCGCTTTTAGGGACTTTCATCATTGTAAGAGAAAATAAGGGAAAATCATACAAAAAGGGGTACTGAGCATGAAATTGATTCTCCGTCTCCCATGTGCTTTCCTATAGATTCTTGTGTTTCCAACAAAAACACACTAGAGGAATCGACCACTCACGAAGGACCCACTCCTTTCAATCCTTTTTCTCCACTGGGAACTCTATGAACATCACACTATCGTCAATTTCTAACTCATCCCATTCAATGTCATGGGATGGATCATGCATGTACCTCATCATCTGTGACACTTCAAAATCATCGTGCACCCGATGAAACTATTGGGGAAGAGATAGGAGGTACCCTACCTCGCCAAATCAGCTCAGAATCTAGAAAGAACTGTTGAACCTCGGAGATAGCTTGTTGACCTGACCAAATATCTATATCCCCCATCGGAGAGAGACTCATGTGAATTTTTGGTCCCCCTCTTCGAACTCCAAGTGTCTATGTCACCTATCATCATTGGGATTTTGTCATCTTTATGTTGTCTTTATCCACTATCGGATGACCAACAACTTCTCAGTGGTTTCCTGTACTATCATTGGACCTATGAGTGCTAACTCCCCATGGTCTATCTAACATAATGTTGTCATGAATGGTCATTCGTATAATTCCTTTAATAGTTTCATACCGATGGTTGAGTGGCTGATGATTTTGTATGAAAACTACATCAGTGCTTGGTGGTGCTCCCAACTGTGAAAAACATCAAGGATACAAGCTCAAAACATGTATTCCATTGTCTGTATTGTCCTTTCCATATCGCAATCAGTCTGTGAGTAAATGGAAATGCTCTAGCGCAGTTGAGTCCATGAAATCCTCATGCCACCCCTTCCACAACCGGATTGAAAAGAGTGCATCGTGATATAAGACTACCATAGATGGTACTCTATAGAGTCTAACTATCTACTTCATGTAGAGGTGTCTCAATCCATCTACCAATCCCAGCTCCTAGATGGGTATGAAGTGAGATGACTTGGTGAGTCAATCAATGGTCACCCAAATTTTATCACGGCCCCTAGGCATTCGTGGTAATCCCTTCATGAATTCCATTGAGATGTAATCCCACTTCCACTTCGGCACCTCATGTTGTTCTACCATGAATGATAGAACCTGATTCTCAACCATCACATGGTCAGATTTGAGGCACCGAAAAACAATATCTGCCACCACTCTCTTCAATCCTGGCCACTAGTACTTATGTTGGAGATTTGGGTGCATCTTTTCCACTCCCAGGTGTACCGCTAATGGAGAGGTATTGATCTCCTTCAAAATCCCCTCTTGCAAGGCCACTGGTACTACTATGCTTCCCCTGGAAAGGTTGTAGTGCTCCCCTCTTAAAGAAAATCCATCAAGAGCCTGTCTTGAGGACAACTGAGCATGTTGGATCTCACAATCAACATCCACAAGCTGTGTCTCCCTAGCTCAATATAAGATTGGGGGAGTGAAAATCATCGACTAAAGTTAAGCATCTCCATCATCATCCATGAAAGATATCTATATCATGGAAAGTTGCTCCATCACCTCGCTCAGTAGCTGCAAATGGGACCTTCTACTGAGCGTGTCCTCCACCATGTTTATCGGCCCATGTGTATAGACTATCTCGATGTCATAATCCTAGATGAACTATACCCATCACCACTACCTCATGTTATTGGTTTTATGGGAGAAGATATACCTGAGACTTTTGTGGTAAGACTAGACTATAAACCACTCACCCATCAAGTAGTTCCACCACTCCATCAAAGTAATGACCACTGCTTCTATCTCCACATCATGCTTTGTGTAGTTTTGATCATACTGCCTCAACTGCTTCAAACCATAGGTGATCACTGCTCGCATGTACATCAGGAAAAACCTAGTCTGGTCCATGATACATTGCAGAAAACTACATAAGCAATTCCCTCCTCTGATTGTCGAAAGATATGGGCACTTGTCAGTCTCAGCCTTAGCTCTGGGAAAATTTACATCAATTATATGTCCACATGAAGTGATGTATCTTCCACATAATATCTGATAAAGGTGGATCTACCATGGAAAAAACATGAACTAATCTCCAATAGTACTCAGCCAATACCACAAAACTCTTCTCCTCAGTCACTATTGTGGGTGCATTACAAGAAAGAACTACCTCTATCTATACCAGATCCACTGCGACTCCATCCTATAATATAACATGTTCAAGAATCTGGACCTCCCATATCTAGAAGTCATTCCTCATGAGCTTACCATAATGCTAGTTATCTTAGTGTTTATCTAAAACTATCCACTAGTGTGTAGCGTTCTCCTCCTCGGACACCGAGTACACCGAGTTTTCATTAATGAAGACCACCACGAAACGACGAAGGTAAGGTTGGAAATCATGTTCATAAGTCCCATGAAAACATATGGGGAATTAGTATTGCCGAATGACATGAACTGAAACTCATGGTTTTCATACCGATATCTAAAGGTTGTCTATGGTGCATCCTTATACCATATGAAAAGCTGGTGATATCCTGGTTCATGGTCAATCATCGAGAACCATCTCGCTCCCTTCAGCTGATCAAAGAGGTCATCAATTCTTGGTAGTGGGTACTTTTTCATCACTATCATATGATTTAGGAACCAAAAGTCCATGAACAACCTCAAACTCCTGTCTCCCTTCTTGGAAAATAAAATTGGGGGTGCCCACGGTGAAACACTAGGCCTCACGAAGCCCTTCACTTGTAAGTCCTCCAGCTATACTCTCAATTCGCGAAGCTCTTCAGGATTAATTTGATATGCTGCTGTGGATAACTGTGTCATCATGGTGTAAATATTGATGCAGAATTCTACCTTCTAATGAAGAGGTAGACCCAGAACTATTTCAGGAATGACGTCTTTATACACATCCATAACTACAAGAAAGTGACAACATTCTCATCCACCGCACCTAGGGAAAGGCAAGCCAACTTTTGAGTGATCAGCTGCACCATCCACCATGTCAGTCTATCATGTGATCCAAGATCTTCTATCTCTCTAGTGAAGGAAATCATTTTACCATCCCCATAGACACACCACACTCTAATCCTAAAATAGTCGATCTGAGAATGAATAGTAGATTACCAGTCCATACGAATGATGACATCATAAGGCCTCAATGCCACTACTAAGATATCACAGTGTAATCTCTCGACTACAAGAGTATTCTCACACTAATGGAACTAGTGCGTGAGTGTCTTATACCCTCTTATAGGGGTCTATAATCATACATATCTAGCCAAAGACTCCGCCAGAATCTTAGAGCCTTGAACGAGGTATGTGGCAAGGAAAGAGTGACATGCCCGATCGTCTATAAAAACTATAGGCATGGTGAAGAAGAAACTAATAAAACGTAAAATAATCTCTAGAGAATCTTGGTAGTATGCATCCACTTCTTGAATCCATCCTCACCTCTCTCCACCTGTTCCCTGAGGCCGTGGTGGACCACCTACGGTTGTTGGTGGAAGAAACTCAAACCTTCTCCCACTGCCTGCTGCCCGACCTGCTCCCCTACCATGTATGCTTCCCTAGGTACCTCCTTTATCAAACCTCTACATCTGCCTTGGCAGTCCCTCGAACATCTACTGACCGTCTGTATAGTGAGTAGGGAAATGAATATCCATTTTTCCCTGCCTACCACTTGACAAGCACAGCCTAACAGGCTACAGACTCCATTTACTCTAGGAGCCCAACACTAGTGACCCTATGTCCTGGGTTCATCCTTTGAAAGGACTAACCCTCTTGGGTCCCCACGTCTACTACCTACTACCCACCACTTAAGACTCTACCACTTGGTGTCAACTGCTGTCTCTATTTGTCATCGCCTTCTCTTCCAATATGCTCTCTACATGTAAGGCTCACTCTAGACCCCATCTCGAGTTGGTATACTGACAGACACCATGGACACCCTGATCTCTTAGCGTAGTCCATTATCAATGAATCAATCCCTAATTAATGGGTAAGAGACCATGTATGTATAGTAGGATGAAATTTCAATGAATCTTGCTGAGTTCGCTGCTACTGTCATGATATCATGCTATAGGTGCAGTAGCTTCTGTATGCACAGAGAGCGCCATGTCGCTGGGAAGAACTCCTCCCAGAAGAGGTACTCAAAGTATTTCCCTGTAAGGGTCACCTAATCATGTGTCTGAATCCTCATGCTCTACCATCTCCCTATCGAGCACTATAGAAGGATTGCAGCTAAGATATCCATCCTTTCAAGAGGCGTCCTCACAATATAGATGGCTCATGTCACCGCGTCAGGCAAATAATCGTCCACCATGGGGTCAATCTCACACCTGAACATTGGAGGTCTTTTCCTTCGAAAGTAATGCAAGGATATAAGCGTGTGTGTGACTTCTATTGGTTGGGACAACAGTAGTTATAGATAAAAACTTGGTGGTGACATTGGTGCACCACCTGTTGGGGACATCCCGAGAAGTCGTCCCTAAACTGACGCCTCATCGCTAGGCTGGCTATCCTGATTGTCACATAATAGAATCCTAACTGGTTGTTTGTCTGGAGGCATCTTGAAATATATCAAGATGTACCACTTTCAATATTTTATACCTTGAGATATGACTCAGGAAGGGAAAGTGAAAAAATACACAAAATATTATATGATTTTTGTACCCATTTATTTCTCTCAACCAATGTTTCCATGTACTGAGTCAGAAAGAAGTTTCCCAAAGTCCTAGTGTATGGATACATAAGCTTCCACACCAACACTAGAGTCCCTATCCTAAAACCAAACTTGGAACACATAGTATGGTTTCCCCAAAACAAAACCATAGTATCCATTTCATTGAGGTAGCATCGACCACCTCTCATACCTCTTATTAATGAACCGCCCCCAAGGCCTGGGTCGTGACTACCCCAGGCCAGCATCCCTAAGGCTAAGGTCTAGACACTAGCACTGAAGGCATTATCCCATGAGTGAGGGGAATTTTACTGAATACCTGTACGCACACACACACACAAACAACCAACAATGTCCCAAATAGGTCGAAATAAATACTTTCATGCCACTAAATAACCACTGAGAAAAGGTAAAAAAATGTAATTTAAATGAGCCCGAATAAAAACCCTACAAAATAAAAACCAAAAACAATAAATTACAAAAGATCATTGTTATATGTCTATAGAAGACCCCACTTGAAGGATATGTATGGAGCGGTTGTCGGAAGCTATGGAAGTATGTCCTATATGTTGCATCTCACGGGGCACCGCCTGGTCTTAGGCCACCGAGGTCTCTGTCGAAGCATCTATCATCTACACCAGGCACAACACATGCGGGCGATGCCTGTGCATGAGTAAGTAAGAAAATAATTATTTGGTAACCCAAGAATGTAGTGAAAGACCACAATGGAATGTATACAAAGGGTACTATATGATCATGTCGGTATAATCTAATGTATTTAAGTCAAAACAATATATCGTACACTGAACACTATAGATTTCAGAGGTACTCATCATAGATGAGTACCACGGGTCTACTGGGTCACACAGATCCTCTCCCCGCAATGGGATTTTCAGATCACATAGAGCCACTTCCCACATAATCCATCATGTTGATGCACTCATCCATGAAGAGTATTGTGGGTTCGTCATGTCACACAGATCTATTCCCCACTATGGGCATTCCTGGTCACAAAAAGTTTCTTTCCACATAGGAATTCATATTTGGTTTACATAGTTCAACTTATAGATGATCTGCATAGGGCCTCTTATTATTTGGGTTCATGTATCAGGTAGCCTCATGATTCATACACATAGTGTGCTTGATTCTTGGAGAACCCCATCCTCAAGACATTATTTATATTTCAACTTCCATGAAAGTATCCTTAAAGTAGGCCAAGAAAACGATCTCATTGCGAGGATTCCAATGCCACAAACAGATCACTAATCAGAAACCCGGTCTGATACATATGGGCATTTTAGTGAACTAGGACTGGTTGTGTCTGGGCCCAACTTGAACTTGTCAGACCAACCCGACCAACCCAGCATGGGGGTACCACATGACCCGATCGGGTTCGACTGACTAGAACCAACCTGGTTCGGCCATGGGTCCAGCCTACCGGGTTGCCCAGTGACCTGGTTCCATCCAATATGACCCAAAACATGCATACTGGTTCTTTCCCAGTTCAGGCAGCTAGGAAACCCTGTCTACAAAATATGGGCCATCTTTTTTCCAGCCTGGCCCCCTAGGCATCCCGGTTCGCATCCCCCTATCCAGCTAGCTTGGTGGTCCGATCTCACCTATCCCGGACACTCATTGGGTGTCCGGGTTGAGTGCTATGTGAACTTCGAAATCCAACCACCCCATTGTCCCACACGCATTCCTGGCTAGACCGCATGCCCACACGCCAAAACCTGCACGGTGCAGCCTGCACGACATGGTCCACCCAATAATGTGGTTGGGTGGCCGCGTCCACCTATGCCAACCATTTACATATGGATGGGGGCCCCATGCTGCACCACTGTGGCCAAAGACGATAGTGACCTCGGTCTCAGAACACCATCATGGCATGCCGCCACCCAGCCACTATCGCTACTGCGTGCCCCCACCGCCAATTGTTAGTGCGACAATAGTTTCTTCCTCGGACCATCAGGTCAACTCTGGTGGTTTTTACCCAAACTGCTTGTGCCTCCAGCCTCTTTGGGGTGTCGAATTCCCTGCTACGACCTAAATATTTACTTTCCACCAATTTAGAGGCACAATAATTAAGAACATAAGAACGCCCAAATACGGAGGAATTGGGGCCTTGTTCATGTCATCCCAATTCCTCCATGGTAGAGTTTTTCAAACATGTGGTGATGGGATTAAGGTACAATCAAAAAAATATCCTCGATTCGTTCCCCATGATAAACACCCTCCTCCCAGAACAAGCTACCTAAGGATCAACCTATTTGTGGGTTGATCTGCGCTCATTGTATTGGAAAGAAGAATAAGGTAAAGAAAATAGAAAGAAGTTGTCTACCTAGAGAAGTATAATTTGGAGGGTAGTTTCATCAATTATGGGGATATGTCTGTGGGGATTCATTATCCATTTAAAGAAAATGGTATTTATCATTTTTTCCCACTGATTTGTTCTCCAAGGAATCATCGTCACTTTTTTTTATCTTACAATATTTGTCATTGGAGAGAATTCTCTTGTCATTCATTAGAAATTCTATAGATGTAAATCTATTTCTCCAACCCCGTCATCTCATTAAAGGAGGAACGTGTTGTAGCGTTTCTGTTAGAATTAGTCATCACATCATTATGCTGTATTATTTTTGAAACAATGATTTTGTTATGATTTCGTTAAAGATTCATTACACTGTTTCATTTTGGGAACGAAATAGTCGGCTCATCGCTGCGTTGCAATGAACCGACTTTTGAATAAAACAAAATTTTTATGTTTATTTTATTTTTCATAAAACGAATAAATATTATTTTTTTCCCTTGACCCTCTTCGATCACAGTTAGCTCCAAAATTAGGAAATTCCTCTATTCCAGATGCAACAGTACCCTTGGATTTTAAATCCAGGAACCCATTTAGATGTATCCAAAACTACACAGGTTCCCCATTTTAATTCTCTTAAAAAATTATCAAAACTATCTTTTACCCTCAACCCACGCCAACCGAGGTTAATCTCCACCCAAGGGAAAAACACCCTCACAAACTCAATGGTACACTTTGAATTACAATCTGAGTTATAGATTAATATTTACAAGGATTTTATAATAAAATAATTCCTAATTAAATTTTTTATTTACAACCAAAAACTAACGTCCAACGTTATCCCACTATGGCCAATGTCAAACCCTTTCTAAGAGAATCTTGACACTTTGAGTTCAATAGTGCCCTTAGATATTTGGATAGGACACCAAATTAATAGTTTTAAAAACCCACTCGCATGATTATTTAATGAACGCAAAAAATGTTCAAAAATATGTTCTATCCGCTTCTGGCCTCAGAATTACATTTCATCTCAGGGCCAGGTCATGAAATAATCCAAATTAGTTTTTTATAAAAAAATAAGTTCCTAGAATAATGGGGTATTATAATCACAATAAGGAAGAGTTCAATAATAGAAAGGCATAATGACTGTACATATGAGTCCAATAGAGGTATTTGGATTGATTTAGTCTTGGGTTCTAGTAGTAAAAGGAGATTTTAGCATTGAAGAGCATTTTCATTTAAGATTCTGACTGTGGATGGAGACCAGTGATGAGCGACACTGGTTAGATCATATCCTTAAATAGAATTTGGGGAAACGGCCCATTATTTTTGAAATATATTACATTTTATACCCATATAAAAGTCGGTGTATTTTAATTGGTTTAAATTTTTGAATATTTTTTTGAAATTACTATATTAGATTCTTTTTTTGTCATTTTCATTCATTTTTCATTCTTCAGAAGCTATTATGGTCTTTTTCATGAATTTTTATGGTTCGTTGACTATCTCCATTGAGTTACTATTAGAATCTATTTTATATTATGCATGAATTCTGTTTAGATTCAGTTTCTGGAAAATGATTGAAGATTGCGTTGAGATTGGTTCAATGGATCCACTGTCTCAATTTTGAAACATTTGAGATTTTTTTGGTGTGTTATTATTACATGATTTAATCAACTAAATATATAAAATTCATATAAATATATATACTTTCACTAAAAATATGTTGTTTAAACAATTTAATAAATGTGAATATAAATTATATATTATGCTATCCAAGCTTTTATGTAAGAAACAACCTTTTTACATAATGATTACCTATATAAAATCATGGCACACCCCCTATGAGAGATTCCATCCAACCAAGGGAAGTGTGAAGAGGGGGAAATATTTTTTAAATTTATTTATGTGTGGGAAAATTATGTCTTCAAGCATTTTTTGTTGGTTTCTTTATATAAAATTAAAATATTTTTTTCATTTCTAAAATTTTTATAAACTGTTTTGTTAATGGTGATGTGGATATTGTTTTCATGTTGCAATTCTAGATTTTGTTTTAATTAGAATAGATTGTTTAATTATTTTAAAATTACGATTTTATTTTTATGTTCAAACTTATATTATAAAATTTTAATTTTGTTTTATGATTAATAATAGATATATATATATATGTATACATATCCTTCTCAATATATACTAATCTATCTTTTTTTGTTTTATGTATTTTTTATGAAAATGTTTATTTGAAATATATGTATTAATCAAAAATTCATATATGTGGGTTTAATTTTATTAGTAATCAAATCCTATTTTATTATATATATATATATATATATTTATATAATAATAATGGATTTAATTTTCATATTGAATATTGATAGTAAAATTATGTTTCATTTGAATTATAATTATTATGTTTGAATAATTATTTATTCATGGTATATATAATTTTGTTATTTATGGAATCATGTCAATTTAAATGATTGATATACATTCATGTCATATAGATATCATGATTTTGTACATGCATTATTGATTTTTCAGGGTGCTTCATACATGCAAATCCATATATTGATATATACATATACTCATGAGCATTGAATAAACATTACAAAAATGGATTTTTATGGGATTAAAAATGAAATTTTATGTACATTGATGATAATTAATCTTCCTTGTAATTATGAAAATTCTATGTAAGATGAGATTTGGTCGAACCATTTTAAACATTTGATTTTTTTATGATGATTAGTATTTATATATTTATATATATAATTAAAAGTAAGCAAATGTATTTAATGTATGATTATATATATATATATATATTAAAGATAAAACCCATAAAAAATTATATACATGTAAGGAAAGAAAACTAATGTTTTTATAAAAATTCTATTTGGAAATGGTAAACATGATACATGGTGTGGAGTGAACCCAATCCTCAAAAGAGAAGGTAGCCCCCGATAGTATTCCTTGTTCTAGGTGACCTCAAGAGCTTTGTTTTTAGGGGATTGCATATTTTTTTCATAAAAAAATCACTGAAATATGTTTAAATCTATTTTCAAATATAAGTGTTTTCAAAGGTGTTATAGTATTTTTATTGCCTAAGTAATTTCAAAGATGATTTATAAATGTATTTTCAAAATTGAATTCATGATTATTTTTATAATTATTTATCAAAATTATTTTATAAGTTTTTTTTTCTAAAGATATTCTAGTGTTTAAAACACATCTTCTTGGGAAATTTAATTCTCATCCATGTTTTTAAAAATATTTTCATAGGTACCTTAGATTCTATAGAATGAACATCATCTCTTTTGGAGTTAGCATGTGTCGAAGCATATTAGCCATTTTTTAATCATGTTCAACTCCGATAAATGTAATGTTTAGTCTAATCATCAAAAATATAGACCAAAAATTTCATCTTTTGTTTATATAGAACTCTATATTTGGTAGTTATCTTTAAAAAAAATACACATCATGTTTTAAGCACCGAATCTGAAAGCACGGGATCGAGGCATTATATGATTTTTCTAAATTATCTATCATAAAAAAGTACACACAGTATTCATTATTGGTAGTGAACAGAGAAGACATAACACTTTATCATTATCCATATTTTGAGGAACAATGAGTGGTGATTTTGGATTGAGGATAAAAGGTGATATAAATTAAGAACAGTCACATTGTTATTGTTTTTTAAAAAAACTATAAAATTGAGGAAGCTAAATAGGATCCTAAGTATGTGTGGATGTAGAAGTATCCTCAATTGTTTACACATGTAGGAAAATAAATCATTTTATATCAAATGCCCATAAATAAAAATTCTAAAATTTAAGATGTAAAAAAGAGATGTTTTTATAAAAAAATTATATAGAAAACATTGTTATAACATTCACCTAATGGTTTTATCAATACAATGAATAATAATAAATATGTTTAATGATAAAAAATTCTTTTATCTAATAGTGGTTTTTCTATTTTTTATAAACTTATTATAAAATTAATTTGTACTATTTATATAAAACAATTTTTTAAAAATTAATTCAATATTTTTAGGTTTAATAATTAGTAAAATGTAATTGGATTGAAATAATTTTTTTTATAATGAATACTAAAAAGAGTAAAAATCGGTTACTATAGTTAATGTTAAAACATGTTTCTTAGGGTGGAAATGGGGGGGGGATAATTTAAATTATAAGGATAAAAATAATAATTAAATTTATATAAATATTTTTGGTTGGAATGTATTTTACCTTATCATATCTTACCTTTTAATTAATTAAAATTTTGTTCCACTTTTATAAGAATGTGACATTTAGTATTTATATCTTTTATGTAATTCTATGTATTTTCTTATCCTTATTTATAAAAGGAAAACTATTTTCCTACATTAGTCAAATAATTTTTCCATGTATGGGGGAAATGAAATAACGAAAAACCTTTATATTTTTCTTCAATAGATTATTAATCTCTTTATCTTTCCCTATTACCATCCAAAATGGCATAAGATGTGTGCCAAAGGTCGTATCTTAAAAAAGAGGAAATCATCTTACCCATCTCATTAAAATAATATTTATTATTATATATAATATAAATATATTATATCTATTCTCATATAATTAATATTATATTATAAATATATTTAAATGTTATTATTATAATGGGACCACCATTTCCCAACTCATTTCCATCATATAGGAAATGAATGTAATGATCATGCATACATTTGGAATACCGCCTCCACATAGAAATATTATTCAATTTATTACAAAATCATTAATGGATGGAAGTTATGATGGATTTAATGTTTATATATGGTATTTATGAATGAATTATTAATTTATAACTTTAATATTTTATTCACCTTTTTACCTTGCATCCCATGGGAAAATGATATTGTGGCTTGTGCATATGTGTGGACTACCGCCTCCATGATGTGATGGGATTCATTTTTAATTTAAATTTTATGTGGATGTTAATGGGAATATATATGATGAATACTTATTATATAATTACTATTATATAAATTTGATTCATCACATACCTTAATTTCATTTCATCATTTGAAAAGTGGAAAAAATAACTCAAGCACAAGTATTGGCTACCATCTATACAAAGTGATGTAATTCATTTTTCATCACTTCTTTATATGAATGGTAATAAAGTTTTATATCATGAATAAATATGATACTTATGTTTTGAACAATATTTTTTTGATTATGATTCCATGATCAATGTGAATGTACGAAAACACTCAAATTGAAACATGCATGGAAAAAAGAGATTATAACCTTAGTATTCATTTTAATGATGAAATTATTAATGAACAATACATAGGATGTTATGTATGAAAATGGAAATATAATAGATTAAAAATAAATTTGTAATTATGATATAGGATTTTTTAACAAGTAGAAATCAAGGTAGTACATGAGGTATGATACTTATATTATAATCTCATATCATTTCTAGATTGTTTATGTTAAATTTATTTTGAGAAAATTTATATGATACTTATCTGTTAAACCACATATATTTTCATCACTTTTGTTTTTTCCAAAAAAAAATCATCTAATAGATCCATTTTCATCCCTTTAGTTCTTAAATAGAACGAAAAAATGTTTTTTAGAAAGCCAAACATCATTTTAACTTTTGTCATCAGTGGTTTCCATGAATATACATAATCATTATAATGTTTTCATTAAATATTACATTATAATAAACTATAGTTATTTAAAAATAGAATATTTTAATCAATATTCAACAACTTTTTTGTAATTAATCTTTACTAAAAGAAAAGGTCATATTCTTTATATTTAATGATGTGTTAAAATGATCTTATAACAATATTTTTCAACTATGTCATAATAATTTATGGAGTCTTCTGATTCACTAAGGATATGATCTTATGATACAATCAACATCATTCTCTAGATGGATGATCATGATGATGATGATTTCATAACAATTTTATGAAACCATTTTTCATACCATAGTTAATGCTATGATGAATTTATAAGTGTTTTTATGATCCCATAAAACACATAATTATGGTTTTCATTATATGATTGGTGGGTCCATTATATCCCTACATTGCATTTTATAATGTGGTATATATGTCTCAGGAGATTAACATTATAATATTTGACGTGATTTCGAATATATATTTTCACATTTTCATTAGTGAGTATGATTGAGATTGGTTATTCTCAAATGAATATGCATTTCAAATACTGGGAATATATATATTCACATTTTTATGTATAATTTTGATTTTTTGTATCTATGCTTATAATATTACGTGTGGATGTGATTGTGAACAACTATGTTCACATGATTTTTGATTTCCAATGTTTATGATTCCACATATCAATTTTTAACTCTTTAACGATGAAAACTGCTTTTACACGCTTATTAATCATTATTTTTTATTTGATTTGATTTTGGATATAATGATCTTGTATTTCCTAGGTATGAGTCATTTATGCCGAGAATATGAACTTGAGTATGTTATCATACACTAATTATCATCTTAAACTCTATTAATATTTATATCTACCACTCTTACGCATAATTAGAATATGTTCTCACAATTTCTTATGATTTCATTTTCTAGGTATTGATGGAAGGTTTTAAGTATGATATATATATTTGGGCACTAATAAGAATATATTTATTGTAGGTGGTTAGGATATTTTGAGAAAACACATGATTTTGTATCTAGTTTAATATGTCACTAATACTTTTTGGTCCTTAAGTGTTTATTATGGTGAAATATATTTAATATTCATTGAAAATGGGGAAATATATATGAATTTTACACTTGGGTAACCTCAATGAAATATTTATTATTATAATCCATGAACAATAATTGAAATATATGTGTATAGGAAAAAACACAATGGATACCCTAAAATTAGACACACTATAAATGTAACACTAAACTAATGAGATATTGGTTATCACTAAAATGATCCATCCTTCCCAACAAAAATTAAAATTATAATTTCAATAATCACCTTGAGGTAATAGAAACATAATGGAACTATTAAAACATATTATATTGAATCTTTTTAGAAATAAAGTTGACCTTCATCAATGAACTATGTCAAAACACAATCCTCATTTCCTCTAAAAAAAATTATTGAAATGAAAATAAAAATAATAAATAAAAGAAAACATTGATTTTACATGTTCGGAATGATTTTCCCATATCCATGAGAAGAAAATTAAGACAAATAATTTATCTAGAAAGAAAAAAATTAGAATTTAAGTGAAAACGATTCACTATAGATTACTATATATATGTTACCAAAATATTATACACATAAAACTATAAATAAGGTACCCCACCCTTATTTATAGAGAATATAGTCTTGTTATCCATTTTCAATGACCTCTAAAAAATTTTGGAGTCAATTTGTTTCACAATTCCAATTACTGATATCCAATATAAATCTATAGTGTTACCTTCATCTCTAATAAAACAAAAAAATATAAATTTGACATCCACATATTTAATATTTAAAATATGAAACATATGGACAGACACTGTATGAACAAGGCACATTGGATGAACCCTTTCAGAACAACCTCATTCCAAAATGAATCCTTTCAGATGGTAGAATGAAAAAACTTGAAACTATTTTGAACATGTTGATAAATAAGAGATCATCCATAACATGTACCTAAAAATGTTTATGTTCCTTAAAATGACAGAGGATTTAACCATTCACAAAACATTCCCACTAAAATATCAATTTAGAGAAATAATAATAATATCAAGTACAACATCCGAAATATCCATCAAAATCTACATCCTATAGTGATTATCCAACTTCTTATATTCACCCATTCCCAACTGAAATTTATATTTCCTTAGTATTTCCTATGTAAATAATTTGGTAAATATATCTTAGTAATTTTTTTAAATAAATATTTTATAATTATATGTCATTATATTCAAGTATATTTCATATGTAATGGTACTTCAGTTCAATTTGTTCAGTTTCTGAATTAATCAATATATTTTTGTCCAAAAGAGTTATTCTCTAACTATCATAAAATAAAAATTCTTTCCATTATATATATATATATATATATATATATTATTTTCGACTAATACATATTTTGATAACATAAATTTTATTCCTTTTTTACAACCACATAATCTACTGTTGTTGTAGAATGAAAATTTATCTGTTATAACCATGACATACAGCCAAACATGGTACCTCTAAAAGTTTGAACATATCCAAATACGATTATCTGATAATTATTATCGACCCCGTTGTCTTCGTAAACAAATACTATTAATTAAACATCATGTTAATAACAAATATATTTTCCTAGCATTCCTTTGAGATTGAATAGTCCATTTAATAGTTTCTCGATAAACAATTCTTGTATTTTTCATCCACTTCCATTTCATGAGAAATGACTAGATTTTAAAACACCATAGGATACATTTATCTTCCAACTACCTAGTAACATATTACATTATCTACGTAATTATTCTTTTATTTTATTCATGATAGATACACTATTGGTGGTTTGGATTGATAAGCGAGGGGAGTAAGAACATGATTACATACACAGAATGTGAATCTCCTAATGATCTCCAAAAGATAATCCCTCTAGGATAATACTAAAAATACTTTTCCCATATCATGTTCATTTCATATTCCTATGATCTTATTTTTGTTTCCATATTATTTCATCTAAAGACTACAGGAAAAATCATCCTTCAACATGTAAATCACATGAATATTAAACGAAACAATAATATATAATCTATACATATTAGTATGATTGTAAATTTGGTTACATATTACTCTTTATGATAACATAAATTTTCATAATTACATCTAACAAATACTTTCTCTTCAATGAAGTAATAAATATTTTGATTCCAATAACTTGTTATATTTTTCAAACCATAGACACTCCTTACTTTTCCCACCATTCTCTATTTTTGGATATCCATGAAACCAAATTGTTTTTTATATAGCTTTTTTAACAAAATTTTCTATAATGGAATAAAATTTTCAAATAATATTTTTGAGCCAAAAATTTCTAGTAGAATAAAAAAAATAGTTTGGAAGGTAGTATGATTTACAACAAAAGAGAATATCTCAAAGAATACAATCCCTTTATCCTGGTTAAGTGCAGTCACAACTATCCTTCTTTATATATTTTTTGTTTCATATATTTCTTAAATTAATTATAATTCCAAGATGCGTTCAAGTGATTTCTTCATTAGGGATGTTTCATGACCTAAATTTAGTAAATTCAACTAATTTTAAATTTCTAACTGTGACATCCTAGAATCACATAGGGTAGATACTTCATCTTGAATATCTAGTTCTCTTACAATCATTAAAATTAAGAATCTTTGACCATTTATATACTTATAAATTGACTATATGATCATTGAAGATATTTATAAATGGACTTTTCATTAAGATACTTTTATAATGAAAACATTTTTAATTTCACCTTCTGCATCTCTTGATCCTGCTTCCCTAGTTCCTCGTATTTCATATATATATTCATCTAGATATTCTTATGAAAGGTCTTCACATTCCAATGTTCTTGCATCAAAATTATGAGTCCATCTATTATATTTGATGCCATAAAAATATTAAAAAACAATTTTTATCTTGAACTACCAGTCAAATCAACATAAATTGAATTTTAATATTTTTTATCAACATCCATATCTTTAATATTCTTATTTTCAACAAGTTATACTCACATTAGATCACATTATGGATTATGAAAACATTAACATTTTCATTATCCCTATGATGAAAACCAAAGTATACATACCCACTATCTTTGAAGAAACATGCATGATATTCTTATTCAATCATATGTCAGTATTTGTAATCAACACGGTTGTGGTGAAGAATACCAAAAAATAAGTGAGATACATGAGGTTTCTATCCTAACCACAATTCTCATAGTAACCACTATTAAAATATTTATCAAACAAATACATTGATTAAAAAAGATTATGTTTCTACAGAATCCACACAAGACACCTTAAGAAATGTGTAATGATGTAATCCACATATTTTCCATTCTGTCGTTAACCAATCCATACATTCAGCTACACCAATTTGTCTTGTATTTTTGGAAGAACCATCTCATTCTGAATTACTATTTTCATGTAGTTGATTTATAGACTCTTTCCAGTATACATAACATCATCTTCTATTCCTAGACATCTGAACATGAATTTGATTTTTCTTCCCATAATATCATTCTATTTCAAATTAATCTTGACAATTTAGTTTTATATTATAGAATGTATAAACATACTTTTCTATGGAATCATCAATGAAGGTAAAACAATACCAAGATTTTTCATGTAGTGGTATTGATGAATGACCACATACATATGTATGAAATAATTCCATCATTGGTAATTTTGGCGTTATTTTAGTATGATTGAAAGACTACATTAAATAATTACATAATATAAAATTCCCAAATATTATAAATTTTTACTAATAAAAGATCATTTTGATTTTTTACTATAAAATTTTTAATATACTCATCAAGCTGTCCATGTCACGACCTGCCTCCCGGGGCCATGAACCTTGTCATCTGACCCCATGGGTCTCCTGTAATGCCTTGGTTGTCTTCCAAGCACACCCTAGGATATTACTCACTAGGGTCACTAATCATACTAACGACTGTCCCCATAGGCCAACACTTGTTCTTTTAGTGTGTTTTGTCCCCACTCACGAACACCCCGGGAAACTTCCAAGAAGGTCACCCATCCTGATTACTACTCTAGGCCAAGAATGCTTAATTGTGGAGTTCTAATCTCATAGGCTCCCGAAAAGAAAGGTTCACCTTGTTGACATGAGTCATATCATTTACTCATTTAACCCTTTATCATTTTGGGATGTTACAATCACCCCCCTTAAGAGCACAAAGTCCTTGTTGTGGGCCCTATATCTCAGCCCAGGCAGTGCATTGCACTTAAAGCTGGGTACCACCTCCAATACGAAATGTGACAACTGGGAAATTGTCACACCCCGACCACAGACACCCATTTTTTTATTCTTTTCTCGGTCCCGGGACTCCGGGTAGAGTCTAGTTTGAGTCCAGCTTTGAATTTTTTAGGCTTTGATGTTTTCAGTGGGTCTTGGGCCAGTGCGCAGTCACCGCACAGCTAGCGGTCACTGCGCATTTGGTCCGGGTGGGTGCGCGGTCACCGCGCATTCGGTCTGATCGTGAGTTCGGACCTGGTGAGTGCCCGGTTGCCCACCTGTTTAGAGAAATAATAAAACTAAATGAATAAACTAAATTGAAAATAATTTTATGAAATTTTTAATAATAAAAATAAGAATAATTTATAATATTTTTTTTTGTTATTATTATTATTATTACTCTTTATATATTATTATTTATTTACTTTTTTATTTGTTTTATTTTTTTATGTCTTTCTTACTCTCTTTTCTTTTTTTTCTTCTCTCTTTTTGTTCTTCCACGTGGGTGTCCCCCTCTTTGAAGCCAACTACCTTCTTTTGTTTTTTTTCTCCTTCTTCCCCGCAATAGCTCGAACCACCTCCTGTTTTCCCAACTCCGCCTCCCCTGCCTTCCAGCGCCCTGACCAGCCTCACCCAGACCTTTGCCAGCCGCACCACCTTTTAGTAGTAGGACCGCCCCATGACCCACCTGTGCACCGCCCTCGCTCAACCTTCCTGCAGCACCTCCTCCTTGCACCTCTGCCCCACAGCACCGCCCTCATGCCACCATACACGCGGCTCAGTCGCAGAGCATCCCTGCACTGTCTTAGGACCAGCCTCCTGAGAAAGCAGTCACACCTCTGTTCTACCTCCACCCAACATCCCTTTGTAGTAGCCCACACATAGCTGCCCCTTTGGCAGCCGCTCTACACCCCGCTCGGTTTTCTCGTCGCCTCTCCCGCATGACCTAATGCTCCACCTCCATCCAGCCTTGTAGTATCCCACACCCTTCTCTCACAGCACTGCCTAGCCGCACACTGCCTCCCCTCGTTCTCCCTTCGGCATGCCAGCGCACTCCAGCTGCCCAGCCCCTGCTTCTATCTCACTCGCACCAAGGACCCACCTCCCTCATTGTAGAACCCAGTTCTGGCAGTCCACGGTCCTCCTTTCCACTGGATGACAAGACTTGTGGAGAACACCCCTAGCTCCCTTATTGAATTGAGAGGAGGAACTCCCCTGGGATCTTTTTGCGCGCCACCTCTAGTTGGGGCAAAAACCATCCCCTCCTCCAACCAGATCCGACTGCCCGATCTCCAGCCGGCATGTCATCTGGCCTGTAGCAACACAGTTCCTTTATTACTCCGGCTGACTTGTGTGCACCGATCCAGACCTGCGGGACCTCTTTCTGGCCGCCGTGAAACTCCGACCACCCGGTTCCCTCTTGTCATGCGCCTTCTGACCCGTTGTGTGCCCTTCAACCGGTCACGCGATCTCCCAACTAGACCGTGCCCACTTCCAGCGTCCTTGCCCCCCATTTCTGACGGTCGGCCAACTCCTCTTATCGAGTACATCCCCAGGCCGAGGTGACTTTGTGTTTATTCATTGTTGGATTATTGTGAAATAATTTTTTTATGTTTTTACATATTTTTGTGGGTTTTGCAGCATATCAGTGAGGATTTTCTGCTATTTTGAAGGCATTGTCTTACGCATTCATATACACCTGTGCGAGGCACATCACGCAAATGTGTTAAAACTGCGAGTTGGGTAGGTCCCCCACTACACTCACCTTTAAATTTAGAATTTATTAATTACATGATGTTTTATTAATTTTTAATAGTTAGCAAATAATATATGATAATTAATTTTTAAATGATTGTTTAGTGTAAAAAGATTCCTTTATTTTATACACGACACTTGGAATATTTTCTTGACGAATAGAAACAAAGTAGTGAAAGAATGACTGTTTGGATTTTAAACATAATTCATAGAATTTAAAATGTAGTTTTGGTTTAAATGATAAATTATTTCTTCTGAATGAGTGTTTTGGGTTTTCTTGAGAAATGATGTTTACTTTAAAGTTGGTGAAGTAATGTTTGGAACTTTAATAAAATAAATAATTTTGGAAAAACTTACTTTGGGGTTACTAAGGGGTGATCTTTGGTGTGCATTGATTGCGTGAGTTGTTTGTGATAGTTTTGCATCATGACTGGTTGAATTAAATTTGTGGACGCAACCCTTTTTATTGTATGTGTTGACATGGGAACCTGGCATAGTGAGTGATTCTTCTGAGAATGATTGCTGCACTAGTTTAGATTACGCACTGGCTAGTTTCCCCAAAGTAGGGGAATACTGAGTTATTCATGCTATGGGGATTGGGCCCCTCGGTTAGGCCATGCATGGCTATGCCGAGCGTTAGGGCGTTATAACGTCAACGAGTTACAGCATGCCTTCAGGATGAGTCACATTTATAGTACGTTCTGGATTGTTCACGACATCCTAGGTTCGACCCATGTTTCTATTAGTGTTTATTTGTATGTTGTGGATGGTTAAGAGGACTAGTTCAGTTGCTGGACCTTGTGCGCCACTTTTTCTATTTCCCTTTGTGTGTGTTTTGTGATATGTGTGGTTTTCCCTTTTTGGATAATAACTAAAGTTTGGAATTTTAAATGGTTTTTAGAAAATGTTTTAAAAATAAGTATATCTATTCCTTTCAGACATTAATCATGTTTTAAAATTAAAAAGGGAAATGGGATGATACTTGTTTTAGAAATGAATGTGTGTGTGTGAAAACCACTATTTTGTATATTTAGTTCAAACCTAGAATTAGTAAATTTCTCTACTTAATGTTAGTGTATTGGGAATAGTTTTTTGGGCATCCTACTGAGTTTTAATACTCACGCCTATATTGTTTTCCTATTTTTTTAGTTTTTTTGCAGGTTTGGCTCGAGCTTCCTCGTCGAGGGTAAGAGTTGGTTGTGGTCTGTTGAGCAACTCTCGGAGTCACGAGTAGTTTTTGGTCGATACTAAGTTAGTGTGTTATTGTTGGCCTCTCTTTCTTTTCAATTTCATTTATTTACTTTGTGTTTTACTTCTTTCCGTTGATCAATTTATTTTTTTGGGTGAAATCGTTCCAACTTGCTACCTGTTGATGCCCTGGTGCTTGTTGCCACCCCGGGAGGATTGGGAATTCCTCTTAGGTCATGTTGCAGACCGGCTTCGGTGACCAGTTCAGGTTCGACCCGGTTTGGTTCGGGACAAAATGGTATCAGAGCTGGTACCCAGCCTTAAGTGTATTGCACTGCCAGGGTTGAGAAGTAGGGCCCACAACGAGGATGTTGTTCTCTAAAGGGGGGTGATTCTAACACCCCGAAATTATAAAGGGTTAAATAACTAAATGATATGACACATGTCAACAAGGTGCATCATTCTTTTTGGGATCCTACCTGATTATAATTCCACAGTTAAGAATGCTTGTCCTAGAGTAGTAATCAGGATGGGTGACCTTTTGTGATGTTTCCCAGGGTGTGTGTGAGTGAGGAAAAAACACACTGAATGAACATGTGTTGGCCTATGGGGACAGCCATTAGTCTGATTTGCGACCCTAGTGAGTAATATCCTATGGTGTTCTGAAAAAAAAAGGTATTATAGAAGACCCATGGGGTCAGATGATAAGGTTCATGGTCCGGGGAGGCGGGTCGTTACAAATGGTATCAGAGTAGGTCAGATCGTAGCAGACCTCGCTTTTTAGAGTTCCTTTTGTTATTTGGGATGTCTGGTAGAAGAAGATTAGGACTATCGGGGATTAGGAGGTAGGTTACGGGTCGGTGCCGGATCACCACCACTCGTGAAGAGGCCTGAGTTACCAGGTTTGTTCCGATATTTGAGTCACTTGTCCTTGGTCGTTTCGGATTGAGGGATGACAATGGAGGCGAATCAGTTCACTTTGCGGCGTCACATGGGGTGGTGACGAAAGTGGAGTCCAAGTGTCTGGTTTAAGGTCCTCTTAGTGTTATGATTTACATGGGGCATGGCTCACCACCATGTCACTAGGTCGTACATATACAATATTTCCTCATTCTAGTGGGTTATTATTGCTTCTGTTTTTTTAGTCTATGTTGATTTGAGTGTCTGTTAAAAGTGAAATTAGGTTTTAAATGGAAATGTGTTTCTTCCAAATTGTTTTTGAAATTACTAAAGTGGGGTTTTAAATAGAAGGTGTATCGGTTTGTAAACACATGGTATGGGATTGAATTTGTTAAGGAGAATAAGTGTTTGAACATTGGAACTCTTTATGGAGGGTCACACGTGTGTGGGTATGTATAGAAAGTGAATGGGGGAACTTTCTCGCAGGTGGTGTGATAGGGATTGAATAAACGCACATGTGACAGTTCATAAAGTGAAAAAGGTGAGTTTTTAAAAATTTCAAAGAAATAATGGTTTTGGAAAAGTGATTTCTCATTGTGTTTTATATGTTTGGATTATGGGCCTATTGTCCTTGGCTTGTGTTGTTGCATTGATTGAGTTTTTTCTTGATGCCGGTTTTGATGGTGTGTCTCTTGTTTTCATGAGTATGCCGCCCATAAAGCCTCCAAATGTTGTTAATGAGTTATGATCAGTTTTCATTTCCCTTTGTGTGTTTCTTTCTTTTCGATGTAATCGAAGTCTGTTAGAGGTAGTTGTATTGTTTTGAATGATACTGGGTCTTTGGGTTGTTGGGAACTCCCTGGGCAGTTAAGGTTCATACCACCTGAAAGTTTTTTTATGGTTCAGTTTTGTACTAGTAAATATGATATGTCTCATTGTCATTAGAGTTTTGGGTGTTATTGATGGTGGTCGACTTCTGCAAAGGTTCCCCATTTGGAAAGAAGTGTGGGCCGGTGGAACCTGTCTCCAGGAAACCATCCTCGTCGGTACCGGCTCCTAGTTCATCGAACTGCTCTCTTGTGCGCCACCATTATAGCCTATCCGTACATTCTAAATCATCATGTTGCATCCTTTTGAAAATGTATGACCATCGTGGTTGTTGTAATCCTCGAATGGAAGAAGGAGTTATAAACCAGGAGATGAAAATGCATGACTGTGAGGCAGGAAAGGATTCATCCATCAGTGCCTCATCCATAGGTCTCGGGGTGAAGCTCGCGCACAGTCAGGAGTTTCCGAGGGTGTGTGGAACCTCAGTCCAGATAATGTCTTCATATTTGGAATCGAAATATCCAAAATTTCCCTTGTTCTATTCTCATTGTTTTCATAAGCTCATCCTTGTTGAGGTGGTGTGATGAGCCCGTTCCCCCACAATCCAAGTTGTCTGATCTTCTCTCAATGTGGTTCTTAAGTTGTTTTGTCTCTCTGAATGGTGTGGACCCATGACAAAACAGACTTTTTCTGATTTTGAGTTGGTCCTAGGTGTGTTCGATAGGGGAATGTTTGTTTTGTGGAGTTTATTGGAGGCATTGAGTTAATTCCTCATCCTAAAGTTGCTGGATTGTTCCATAGCAAGGTTTTATTCATATCTCAGGTGTGTTGTTCAATATATGTGGAAAAATGAATGACTTTGGTTTGGGAGTTCCGGTGTTAGCCCCCCCAGGGGGTGGTTTGTTCATGTTTCAAGGGTTTTTGTATTAGTGAATTCTTATGGTTTGGAGAACCTTCTCATGTTCTCCCCTCAATCTTGAGTAGTGGGTTTTCTTGAATTGGTCGGGTGTGATGTTTATTGGGAATGGTTACCCCGAAGCTCTCAGTTCTCTATGATTTATTCTGTGAATGAACACATGTTGTGTCAAATATTTGCTTGGTGACTTTCTGGGGGAAGAAAGTGTCTGTGCTGGAGAGAATTGTCACACCCCGACCACGGATGCCCATGTTTTTATTATTTTATCGGTCCTGCGATTCCAGGTAGAGTTTGTTTTGGGTGTGGGTTTGAATTTTTGATGCATTGATGTTTTCAGTGGGTCTCGGGCCAGAACGTAGTCACCACACTGCTAATGGTCACCACACATTCGGTCCGGGTGAGTGCGCGGTCACCATGCATTCGGCTCGCTCGTGCATTCGGACATGGTGAGTGTGTGGTTTCCCACCTGTTTAGAGAAATAATAAAATTAAATGAATAAATTAAATTGAAAATAATTTTATAATTTTTTTAATAATAATAATAATAATAATAATTTATAATATTGTTGTTGTTGTTATTGTTATTATTATTATTATTAGTTTTATATATTTTTATATATTTACTTTTTATTTTATTTATTTTTCTCTGTTTCTTCCTCTATTTTCTTTTTTTCTTCTCTCTTTTGGTTCTTCCACATGGGTGTCCCACTCCTTGCAGCCGACTGCCTCCTTCTCTTTTTTTTGCTTTTTCACTTTCTTCCCGCAACAGCTCGCCCCACCTCCTGTTTTCCTAGCTCCACCTCCCCTGCCTTCAAGTGCCCCGACAGGCCTCACCCAAGCCCTCCGCCAGCCATGCCTCTTTGCTGCAGCAGGACCGCCCCGTGACCCACTTGTGCACCACCCTCGCTCCGCCTTCCTACATCACTTCCTCCCTGCGCCTCAACCCCGCAACACCACCCTCATGCCACCATGCACGCTTCTCAACCGCGGAGCATCCCCACACTGTCTCAGGACCATCCTCCCGAGAAATCCGTCGCACCATTGCTCTACCTCCACCCAATAGTCCTTTGCAGTATCCCAGACACAACAGCCCCTCAGGCTGCCTCTCTACACCCTGCTCGGTCTTCTCGTCACCTCTCCTGCATGACCTGCTACGCCACTGCGATCCAGACTCATATCAGCCCACACCCTTCTCTCGTAGCACCTTCTATCCGCACACCGCCTCCCCTCCTTCTCTATTCGGTGAGCCAGTGCCTTCCAACTTCACATCCCCTACTTCCGGATCACACGCACCAAGGACCCCCCCTCCCTCATTGCAGTGCCCAGTTCTGGCAGTCCACAGCCCTCGTTCCCGCTGGATGACCAGAACTACAGAGAACCCCCTAGGTACCTTGTTAAAGCGCGAGTAGGACCTCCCCCAGGCTCTTTCTGCACGCCACCTTCAGCTGGGCCAGCAGCCTTCCCCTTCTCCAACCTGCTCCGGCTGCCCAATCTCCAGCCGGCATGCCATCTGGCCTATAGCAGCGCAGCACCCTTGGCACCTCCCGCAGCACCCTCTAACACCCAATTGTTTGGTCGTGATGTCCTGACCCCTTTATTTACTCCGGACGACTTGTGTGCACCACTCTAGACATGCGGGACCTCTTTCTAGCCACCGTGAAACTCCGACCACCTGGTTCCCTCTTGCCACGCGCCTTCTGACCCGTCGCCCGCCCTTCAACCAGTCGCACGACCTCCCAACTAGACCGTTCCCACTTCTAGCATCCTTGCCGCCCCTTTAGGACATTCGCACAACTCCGTTGATCGAGTACGTCTCCGCACCGAGTTCACTTTTTTCTGATTCTTCATTGTATTGTTGTGAAATAATGTTTTTGTGTTTTTAATTATTTTTTCGGGTGTTTCAGCGTATCGGTGACGTTTTTACACAGTTCTATCGGCGTTGTCTTACGCATTCTTTTTCACCTGTGTGAGGCACAGCACGCCAGCGTGTTCATGTTGCACGTTGAGGTAGGTCCCCCACTGCACTCACCTTCAAATTTAGTATTTATTAATTTCATGATGTTTTATTAATTTTTAATAAATAGAAAATAATTAATGATAATTAATTTTTAAATTATTATTTGATGTAAAAGAGGCATTTATTTTATACACGACACATGGAATATTTTCTTGACGAACGGACACCCAGTAGTGAAATAATGACCATTTGGATTTTAAACATAATTCATAGAATTTGAAATGTATTTTTGGTTTAAATGATAAATGATTTCTTCTGAATAAGTGTTTTTGGTTTTCCTGAGAAATGATGTTTTCTTTAAAGTTGGTGAAGGCCCATTTTGCACTTTAATAAAATAAATTATTTTGGAAAAACTCACTTTGGGGTTACTAAGGGGTGATCATTAGTGTGATTTGATTATTTGAGTTGTGTGTGATAGTTGTGCATCGTGACTAATTGATTTACATTGTCGACTCACCCCTTTTTATAGTATGTGTTGACTCGGGAACCTGGCATAGTGAGTGAATATTCTGAGAATGATTGTTGCACTAGTTTAGATTATGCACTAGCTAGTGGCCCTATACCAGAGGAATATTGAGTTATTGCGGCTATAGGAATTGGGCCCCTCGGTTAGGCCATGACGGGCTATGACGAGCATTAGGGCGTTATGACTTCATCGAGTTAGGGCATGCCTTCAGGATGAGTCACATGTATAGTACATTCTAGATTGTTCACGATATCCTAGGTTCGAACCATGTTTCTATTAGTGTTTATTTGTATGTGGTGGATGGTTGAGAGAGGTAGTTCGGTTTCTGGCCCCTGTGTGCCACTTTTTCTATTGCCCTTGGTGTCTGTTTTGTGATATTTGTGGTTTTCCCTTTTTGGAAAATAACTGATGTTTGGTTTTCTAAATGGTTCGCAAAAAATGTATTTAAAATAAATATACATATTCCTTTCAGATTTTAAATTTGATTTATATTTAAAAAGGGCAATGGACTGATATTTATTTTAGAAATGAAAGTGTGTGTGTGAAAACCAATATTTTGTATATTTAGTTCAAACCTCGAATTAGTAAATTTCTCTATTTAAAGGCAGTGCATTGGGAATTGTTTTTTGGGCACACCTACAGAGTTTTAATACTCACGCCTATAGTGTTTTCCTATATTTTTAGTTTTTTTACAGGTTTGGCTCCAGTTTGCTTGCCATGGGTGAGAGTTGGTTGTGGCTTGGTGAGCGACTCTCGGAGTCACTATGAGTTTTTGGTCGAGACCAGGTTACTATGTTTTTGTTGCCCTCTCTTTATTTTCAGTGTCATTTATTTACTTTGTGTTTTACCTCTTTCTGCTACTCTATTTATTTTTGTTTGGGAGAAATCATTCCCACTTTCTCCCTGTTGATGCCCTGGTGCCTGTCACCACCCCGGGAGGATTGGGTATGCCTCTCAGGTCATGTCGCAGACCATCTTGGGTGACCAGTTTAGGGTCGACCCGGGTTGGTTCGTGACAAAATGGTATCAGAGCTGGTACCCAGCCCTAAGTGTAATGCACTTCCTGGGTTGAGATGTAGGTCCCACAATAAGGATGTTGTGCTCTAAAGGGGGGTGATTGTAACACCCCCAAATGATAAAGGGTTAAATAACTAAATGATATGACTCATGTCAACAAGGTGTGTCTTTATTTTCGGGAGGCTACCTGATTAGAACTCCACAGTAAAGAATGCTTGGCCTAGAGTAGTAATCAGGATGGGTGACCTTCTAGGAAGTTTCCCATGGTGTGTGTGAGTGAGGAAAAAACACACTGAAATAACATGTGTTGGCCTCTAGGGATAGTCATTAGTCTGATTTACGACCCTACTGAGTAACAACGTATGGTGTTCTGGGAAGGCAACAAAGGTATTACAGAAGACCCATGGGGTCAGATGATAAGGTTCATGGCCCAGGGAGGCGGGTCGTGACAAATGGTATCAAAGCAGGTCAGCTCTTAGCAAACCTCACTTTTCATAGTGCCCTTTGTTATTTGGGATGTCTGGTAGAAGGAGATTAGGACTGTTGGGGATTAGGAGGTAGGTTACGGGTCGGTGCTTGATCACGACCGCTCATGATGAGGCCTGAGTTACCAGGGTTGTTCCGGGATTTGAGTCACTTGTCCTTGGTCGTTTCGGATTGAGGGATGACAATGGAGGCGAATTGGTTCACTTTGCGGCCTCACATGGGGTGGTGACCAAAGTGGGGTCCAAGTGTCTGGTTTAAGGTCCTCTTAGTGTTATGCTTTACGTGGGGCATGGCTCACCACCATGTCCCTGGGTCGGACATATGGACTAGTTCGTCATTCTAGTGGGTTATTATTTCTTGTCTTTTGTTTTAGTCTAAGTTGATTTGAGTGTGCGTTAAAAGTAAAATTAGTTTTTAAATGGAAATGTGTTTCTTTCAAATTGTTTTTGAAATTACTAAAGTTGGTTTTTAAAGAGAAGGTGTATTGGTTTGGAAAAACATGGTATGGAATTGGATTTGGTAAGGAGAAGAAGTGTTTGAACCTTGGCACTCTTTGTGGAGGGTAACACGTGCGTGGATATGTATAGAAAGTGTGTGGGGGAACATGTTCGTATGTGGTGTGATAGGGATTGAATAAACTCACATGTGACGGTTCATAAAGTGACATAGGTGAGTTTTTAAAAATTTCAAAGAAATAATGGTTTTGGAAAAGTTATTTCTCGTTGTGTTGTAGATGTTTGGATTATGGGCCTATTGCCCTTCGCTTTTATTGTTGCATTGATTGTGTTTTTTCTTGATGCTGGTTTTGATGGTGTATCTCTTGCTATCTTGAGTATGCCGCCTAGAAAGCCTCCAAATGTTTTCAATGAGTTATGCTCAGTTTTCAGTTCCTTTTGTGTGTTGCTTTCTTTTCGATGTAATCGAAGTCTGTTTGAGGTAGTTGTATTGTTTTGAAAGATACTATGTCTTTGGGTTATTGGGAACTCCCAGGTAATTTAAGGTTTGTACCAACTGAATGTTATTTGATGGTTTAGTTTTGTACTTGTAAATATGAGATGTCCCATTGTCGTTAGTGTTTTGGGTGTTATTTATGGTGGTCGACTTTCGCAAAGGTTCCCCATCTGGAAAGGAGTGTGGGCTAGTGGAACCTATCTCCAGGAAACCTTCCTCATCGGTACCGGCTCCTAGTTCATCGGACCGCTCTCTTGTGCACCACCATTCTGGCCTATCCGGACATTCTATGTTGTCATGTTGCATCCTTTTGAAAATTTATGACCATCGTGGTTGTTGGAATCCTTGAACGAAAGAAGGATTTATAAACCAGGAGATAAAAATGCCTGACTGTGAGGCAGGAGAGGCATCCGCCATCAAGGCCCCAGCCATAGGTCTCAGGGTGAAGCTCGTGCACAATCAGGAGTTTCCGATGGTGTGTGGAACCTCAGTCCAGATAATGTCTTTAGCTTTGGAATGGAAATATCCAAAATTTCCCTTTTTATATTCTCATTTTTGTCGTAAGCTCATCCTTGTTGAGGTGGCATGATGAACCCGCTCCCCACAATCCAAGTTTTCTGATCTTCTCTTAGTGTGGTTATTAAGTTTTTTTTCTCTCTGAATGGTGTAGACCCATGAAAAAACGGACCTGTTATGATTTTGAGTTGGTCTTAGGATTGTTCGATAGGGTAATGTTTGTTTTGTGGAGTTTATGGGAGGTGTTGAGTTAATTATTCATTCTAAAGATGATGGATTGTTCCGTAGCAAGATTTTCATCATGTCTCATGTGTGTTGTTTAATACATGTGGGAATAATGAATGAGTTTGGTTTGGTAGTTTCCGTGTTATCCCCCCCAGTGTGTGGTTTTTTCGGGATTCAAGGGTTTTTTTATTAGGGGATTCTTATGGTGGGGAGAACCTTATCATGTTCTCCCCTCAGTATAGAGCCGTGGTTTTTCTTGAATTGGTCGGGTGTGACGTTTGTTGGTAATGGTTACCCCGAAGCTCTCGATTCTCTATGATTTTGTCTGTGAATGAACACATGTTTTGTCAACTGTTGTCTTGGTGACTTTCTGGGGGCAGAAAGGGTCTGTGGTGGGGATAATTGTCACACCTCGACCATAGACACCCATGTTTTTATTATTTTCTCGGTCCCGCGATTCCTAGTAGAGTCTGTTTTGGGTATGGGTTTGAATTTTTTAATCCTTGATGTTTTCGATGGGTCTCGGGCCAGTAAGCAGTCACCGCACTGCTAACGGTCACCACGCATTCTGTCCAGGTGAGTGCACGGTCACCACGCATTCGGCCTGATCGTGCATTCGGACCTACTGAGTGCGTGGTTTCCCACCTGTTTAGAGAAATAATAAAATTAAATGAATAAATTAAACTAAAAATAATTTTATAAAATGTTTAATAATAATAATAACAATAATTTATAATATTGTTGTTTTTATTATTATTATTATTATTATTATCACGATTATGATGATGATTATTATTTTTCTTTATATATTTTTATATATTTTCTTTTTTTCTCTCTTTCTTCCTCTCTTTTCTTTTTTTGTTCTCTCCTTTGGTTCTTCCACGTGGGTGTCCCCCTCCTTGCGACCGACTGCCTCCTTCTCTTTTTTTTCTTTTTCTACTTCTTCCCGCAGCAGCTTGATCCACCCCCTATTTTCCTAGCTCCACCTCCCCTTCCTTCTAGCGCCCCGACCGGCCTCACCCAAGACCTCTGCTACCCGCGCCTCCATGCCGCAGTAGGACCGCCCCGTGACCCAATTGCGCACCACCCTCGCTCCTCCTTCTTTCAACGCCTCCTCCATGCGCTTATTCCCCACAGCACCACCCTCATGCCACCATGCAAGCTGCTCAACCGCGGAGCAACCCCGCACTATCTCAGGACCAGCCTCCCGAGCAAACTGCGGCACCTTTTCTTTGCCTTCACCCAACAACCCTTTGTAGTATCCCACACACAGTAGCCCCTCCGTCCGCCGCTCTGCACCCTGCTCTGTCTTCCCGTCACCTCTCCAGCATGACCTGCTACTCCACCACCGTCCATCCTCGTAGCTGCCCACACCCTTCTATCGTAGCACCTCCTGGCCACACACCACCTCCCCTTCTTCTCCCTTCAGCGCTCCAATTCCCTCCAGCTGCCCATCCCCTAATTCCATCTCACACGCACCAAGGACCCCCCTCCCTCGTTACAGCACCCAGTTCCAGCGGTCCACATCCCTCCTTCCTTCTAGATGAACAAACCTACGGAGAACCCCCTAGTTCCCTTGTTGAAGGGAAAGTAGGACCTCCCTCAGGCTCTTTCTACAAGCCACCTCCAGCTGGGCCAGTAGCCTTCCCCTTCTCCGACCAGTTCCGGCTGCCCAATCTCCAGCCAACACGCCATCTGGCCTGTAGCAGCGCAGCATCCTTGGCACCTCCCACAGCACCCTCTGACACCCACTTGATTAGTTGTGATGTCCCGACCCATTTCATTACTCTGGATGACTTGCATGCACCGCTCTAGACCTGTGGGACCTCTTTCTAGCCGCTGTGAAATTATGAGCACCTAGTTCCCTCTTTCCATGCCACTTCTGACCCGTCGCGCACCCTTCAACCGGTCGCGCGACCTCCCAACTAGACTGTTCCCACTTCCATCATCCTTGCAGCCCCTTTCTGACATTCGCACAACTCCGCTGATCGAGCACATCTCCACACCGAGGTGACTTTATTCTGATTCTTCATTGGATTGTTGTGAAATAATTTTTATGTGTTTTTAATAATTTTTTCAGGTGTTTCAGCATATCAGTGACATTTTTCCATAGTTCTGCAGGCATTTCCTTATGCATTCTTTTGCACCTGTGCATGGCGCGGCGAACCAGTGTGTTCAAGCTGCGCGTTGAGGTAGGTCCCCCACTTCACTCACCTTTAAATTTAGAATTTATTAATTCCATGATGTTTTATTAATTTTTAATAAATATAAAATAATATAAGATAATTAATTTTTAAATGATTATTTGATGTAAAAAGAGTCGTTTATTTTATACACGACACTTGGAATATTTTCTTGACGAACAGACATCGAGTAGTGAATGAATGAGCATTTGTATTTTAAACATAATTCATAGAAATTAAAATGTAGTTTTTGTTTAAATGACAAATTATTTCTTCTAAATAAGTGTTTTTTGTTTTACTGAGAAATGATGTTTTCTTTAAAGTTGTTGAAGGCCCATTTTGCACTTTAATAAAATAAATTATTATGTAAAAACTCAATTTGGGGTTACTAAGGGGTGATCTTTAGTGTGCTTTGATTGTGTGAGTTGTGTGTGATAGTTTTGCATCGTGACTGATTGATTTACATTGTGGATGCACCCATTTTTATTTTATGTGTTGACTTGGGAACCTGACATAGTGAGTGAATCTTCTGAGAACGATTGTTGCACTAGTTTATATTACGCACTAGCTAGTGGCCTCACACCAGGGGAATAATGAGTTATTAATGCTATGGGAATTGGGCCCCTCATTTAATCCATACAAGGTTATGCCGAGCATTAGGGCATTATTTCTTCATCGAGTTAGGGCATGTCTTCAGGATGAGTCACATGTATAGTACATTCTAAATTGTTCACGATCTCCTAGGTTCAACCCATGTTTCTATTAGTGTTTATTAGTATGTGATGGATGGTTGAGAGGACTAGTTCGGTTACTGGCCCCTGTGTGACACTTTTTCCATTTACATTGGTGTGTGTTGTGTGATATGTGTGGTTTTTCCTTTTTTTTAAATAACTGATGTTTGTATTTCTATATGGTTCTCAAAAAATGTTTTAAAAAGAAATATACCTATTCCTTTTAGACATTAAAATTTTTTTGAAATTAAAAAGGACAATGGACTGATACTTGTTTTAGAAATGAATGTGTGTGTGTGAAAACAAATATATTGTATATTTAGTTCAAACCCGGAATTAGTATATTTCTCTATTTAAAGGTTGTGAATTGGGAATGGTTTGTTGGGAATTCCTACTGAGTTTTAATACTCACGTCTGTAGTGTTTTCCTATTTTTTATTTTTTTACAGGTTTGCCTCAAGCTTGCTTGTCGTAGGAAAGAGTTGGTTGTGGTCTGGTGAGCGACTCTTGTAGTCTCTAGGAGTTTTTGGTCGAGACCAGTTTACTGTGTTTTTGTTGGCCTCTCTTTCTTTTTAGTGTTATTTCTTTACTTGTGTTTTACCTCTTTCCGCTGCTTTATTTATTTTTGTTTGGGCGAAATCATTCCAATTTTCTCCCTGTTGATGCCCTGGTGCTTGTCGCTAGCCCGGGAGGATCGGGAACGCCTCTCAGGTCTAGTCGCGGACCGACTCAGGTGACAAGTTCAGGTTCGACCCGGGTTGGTTCGTGACAGTCCATAAAATATTATTATATTATTATGAAAATTGGTAAGTTTTTTTATGCAGAGTGTATCTCAAAATTCCCTTCCGACAAGATACAATGAACCATCTTTTAATCCAATTTCTAGGAATGTTAATCCCCAAGTAATCATCGTTATTTATTTCTAACATAATAATTTAATAATTCTTCATCTATATAACATCCTAAAATTACATTTTTTCAATGTTCAAGAATGTACATAAAATCCCTCAGTATATGAAAATTACCATTCTATAAAAAAACTTTCACCCTTTTATTTCATATTATTTCAATAGATTTATCGTCAAATATATGAATGTTAATAAATTTCATTTAAAAATAATTTCATAAACACATTTTTTCTCATGCGGAATGAAATAAATATCTAAAATGAAATATCCATTATTCCATATATAAAGAAACCTTTTAATGTCATTGTACAATACACTCTTCTATAAACTTTTATATATAGATGTATTCCTTCCAAAATATGTTTTCCAACCATGATAATAATTCATATGTTATCCAATATTTCTTGAATGATAACATATTGACCCATATCTAAAAGGAATTCCACTATTCCTCATTATTCATTTCCTCTCTCACTATTTCTGATTTTTACAAAGATGTGTGCATCACCTTAATTCTTTATTTAATATATCACTATAAGATTATTCACTATATTTGCTTCATAGATCCTCATTTAGAATCATTTTCTAAACATTTTTTAAGACTGAATATGTACATCCAATTAAACTACTCACAACTATAACCGTGGATTCAAATGAATCTTTTAAAAATAATAGCAGAAAAATATCTCATACATCATAGTTAGTTTTTATATTTACTGACTATATTTTTTTCTAGATTAAGTTGAAAAAATTATAAATATCTTATATCGACCATGCATTCAATAACATTAGTGCTATTGGTTTCTCATACATATCTTCAGGGTCTATTATTATCTTAGTTGGGGGTTTATTCTCCCAAATTTTTAAATCTCATATCAAAAATAATTCATTCTGATCCAACTGTTCCCATTCAACTTTTTTAATTCCATAACGTTTGATACCATTATAAATGAGATAATATTATCTTTTATTTTACAAAAACTAAAATCTATTCCATAGAAATATGTAATATGATTATTCGACATCTTCTGATGTCATCCTTTAAAATAAAATGACTCATGCTAAAATAAATAAATATTTGATGAAAAAAATAATCATACATGAATAATAAAAATGCCAATCTTCTATAGAACCAACCCCTTCGAAATAAATTATTGAGAATACATTCACTATACCATCCTTCTATAACAAAATCAGATCTTTTTATTTTAGAATCGCCTTGTAGAATGAAATTCCTAATGAAAATATCAAAAAATAGAGTATCAGGACCTAGTCTAATCAATTTTAACCCAAATCACTACATTATGTCTAATTTTTATAACTATTTGTTTTAAAATAAATTCATGAAATAAGGGTAATATTTGGAAATAATATAATTATTTGGATTTACATGCTTCTAAGCTATAGTCTTTCATCCATGATAGAAACATTTCAACATTTCATTTCACTAAAAAGAAGGCTCTATATCTTTACTGAATTATGAGTTACTACAAAATACTAGATAAAATTAATCACAATTCATCCATATCAAACTAACAGTTTTCCCCACCGCTATTTAAAGAGAATACAATCTTATCATCTAGTTAAATAAACCTTGTAAAAATGTCTCTATTAATCTCTTTCACAATCCCACTTCTGATATCATATAGAAATATTTAGTGTAGAAACCACCTCTATTAAACTATAAATAACATTATAACCATGAATACTTATCTTCTATATTTATCAATTATTTCATCTGGATTTATAATGCATGAATAGAGTAAATCAAAATAATCCCTACCGAATGACCTCTTTCAGGAACACCTCCATCTAGAACACTAATTGAAGAATCTAAAACCATTTCCACCCCTTCAACAAAAAAGGAAAATATGAATCCCACTTATTTCATATATTTTACTTCAATATATTGATTTAGGATTTACATATTCCCTACATGAATCAAAATTTGTCTCTCCCAAATCAAACCACACACCATACATATATTAATGAAAATTTACATTATATTAAACAATAAGCTCTAATCCATATACATATATCATGAATATTTTTATCAGGTTATAATATTTCTAAAACCATCATAATCAGGTTAAATTAAATAATACTCATCAAATAAATTATTGAAGAAAACCCTAATTACATTATTATTATTATTATTATTATTGTATTATTGAATAGATATTGAAATATTTTTTTTTCAAAAATAATTCTTTTTTAAAAATTTAAAATATAATATTTAAAATATAGTTTTAGTTAATTATGTTACCCCTAATAAATTATTGAAGAAAAATATAATTAATGTATTATTTGTTTTTTAAATAACTAAAATTTCACTATAGAAAATCCTCCACAAAATCATTTCAAAAAAAATTCAGTCAAACATAGTCAAATATCATTTTTATAATCTAATGTAACTGAACTCATGACTAGTTAACATAAAAACCATGTATGAAAAATGTTCACACCCCACATTATAAAATGTTCTAAGTGTCCAATAATAAGTAATATTTCAAAACATCACTATAATATCTTGATATTTAAAATGAAAGACTATTTTTTGTATCATACAAGATACACAACACAGAACATAAACAAAAAAAGAACTATTATTATTAAACATGGAATTTTATAAGCTAATAATTTAATTCATCATAATAAAGAGCTTTAACTACATTAATAAATATATATTGGTCCCAAACATTTCTAATGCATTAATTAATTCTTTGTTATAAGTAGTCGATTGTTAGTAAATTCATTTCATTCTCCAAAAATACATTTTTTTTCAAGAAAATGTACTTTCATGCTTTTTATAAGTGAATATTATAATTATTTTAAGGAAATATTATATTTTTCTGAGAAAACATAATTTCACATTTGAATTAACAATGTCAATATTATCATAAGATGAAATTTCTGAAAATATGGATTTTTCAATGAATATTGCAAATATTCATTTTAATTGAAAGGTTTATTTCATTTTTAGGTATTTAAAATGTAAAATTATATTTTTGGGTATTTTTGAAAATTTAACTTTTTTATTTTTATTTAAAACTATAAAATTTTCTTTTTTAAAATGGTTATTATAGTTAAATTTATAATGAACACTTTTTATTTTTTAAAAGGCCATTTTTTTGAAAAACTTATTTTCATCATGTTTTTCTAGTTTAATTTTAAATTTAATTATAAAACCTTTCTATTTTTTATTTTGGGAAATTTATTCTATATTTGGAATCAAAAGGTCAAAAATTCGTAAATAAGATTCTCTTAATTTTGGTCAGTGTGAATAGTAAACTTAGTAATGTTTTCACCACAGTGAATACTAAATCAGGAAATTAAGGATTACAAATAATATGATAAGGACCAAAAGTGATCCTAAAACATGACTAAAATTTATTATTTATTTCAATTTCATATATACTTATTTAATATTCAGTTATATTCCTTTTTTTCAATTTATGTGTGATAATGACCTTAAAATATTTTCTATAAGGAAATGTAAAAAATTTCAAACTCTTTGTTTTATTTAATATAATATTTTTATCATGTGGATAAATTGTGAACTTGTTTTATAAAATATATTTTATAGAAATATAAATGATTTTTATTAGTAATGATATTTTATTTTATTATTTTAGTAAATAAATAAAAATCTTAATTGCCTACACAATGCCGATGTAGTAATTATTCAATATATTGAAGAATAAAATAAATGATATAAAAATATTAAATGTATTATAATATGAGGAACTTAATATGTTTGATGAATTTTATAGAGTGACATGAAATTTTATAGATTTATTAAAATATTGTTTTCAAAGTTCAGTTGATATCTTTATGTTATCAATGTCAACGTAATGAATAGGTCTAAAAGTTAATATTAATTATATTTTATAACAAAGTATATTTGATTAAATGATATATATTTAATAAAAATATTAGATTATGTCAGGTTATTATAATATGGTTTATTAAAAAACCCATTGTCCATTTATGTGCCTTTTTTCATTTATAATAGTTATCATAACCCTCATAGTTTAAAATTTTTTTTTGTCAAAAAAATTGGGAAAGGGGTTAACAAGATGTTAATACCAAAAAAATACTAGTAAAAATAATCAAAATATTTATAATTTTTATTTCATTATTTTTATGTCAACCTATACTCTTTCTATATTTGAAATAAATCAATTTTGAGTCATTTTTTATTAAATATTAATTAATATTCATTTATATTTTGAAAAATTCCATGAGGTAACATCCCCTATCATATAAAATAGAGTATCGTATTTCCATTAATTTATACCTCAAGAAAAATTATTTTCAGAATGGACATACAAAAAACATCCTAACATCTCTCCCCACATTCTAGAGGCCTTATTTTGGGTATAATAACATTCTTATTAGTCTTAAATTGTAAATAGATATATGTTTCAAATAAGAGGTATAGTTTTTAACCTCATGTTTTAGTATTGTTTCTTCTTCCACCTCCATTGAATATTAATATATAGTTTTAAAAAAATAAAAATATTATCAAAAATATTAGTTAGTATAATTTTAATTTAAATTCCTTTATCCATATCTATCTTCTATCAAATGGTAATAGAATCCATAATTAGTGTGTGTGGAAATCTTCTTCCTCGTAAATCAATGTACTTCGTATTCTACCATATCCTCTCATGATTGGTTATAATTTTGGATTCAATAGTCATATATATGTATATGTATATGATATTGGTTACATATATAAAATTTTTAAAAGTTAAAATAATACCCACTTTCTTATATTTTCACTTTTTGTAAAATGATAATGTCTTTCATGAATATATGTAGACTACCACCTCCACAAAGTGATATAATGCTTTTTCCATCACCACATTATATAGATTATATATAAATGTATAATTTATGAAATATATTTGTAGTTATGATATGATTTTAATTATCTAATGATAAAATAACAAAATTCCTTTTATCATATTGATACATGAAAAATGGAAATGTTAAACATTAATATGAACATCTTATATTCTCTATGATTGTAACACAACTCAATTTTCCTAACAATATATAATAGATGTTTTAAAAATTATATTAAATTTATCGTAATTATAATTTTATAATTAATTATTATTATGGAGATGGTGGAATAATGATCCCTTTGACCACAATCAACATAGGGAACCTGTATTTAAATTATAGACCGATAGTCTAAAAAACCCCAACACGGACATAACATATTAATTATATAAATAATTAACTATAGTAAATGAAATAATTTGTTTTTTATATGAAAATAAACATGGGGAATTTTCATAAGAAACAAATTAAATGATATTATTTTATTATAAATGTGTTAAGTGAAATAGATCGCAAGTCTAGACTCAAGGTATGCAATTTCACCTTAATTTTACTTCATTCATGAATATTTTATTATTGTGACACAAATTTATTTTTAATGGTGTATATGCTAACCCTTTTAAATTTAATATCATGAATGATTCATAATTAATTAAATTTTATTATTCAATTTGAAATGTTTTATCAAAGTATATTTTACATTAATGTTATCAAGTGGTAAAAGGTTTCTTAACTCAATTTCCAGGCGTTTGGTTATAACACCTCATTTATGATTATGTCATTTACTAATTATGTGTTAATTGATCACTAAAATGTTATATTATATATTTAATATTTTTTTCTGATTTTTATTTTTTTCCTAATAATCAATCCATTTACTGACACTAAATTCAATTATTTGATCTTTGTAAGTATTATTCCTCTCAACGTCACATCATTGGGATATACATTTATGATATGAACCTATATTATTTTATAAGGATTAAATACTAACTTTATGAAATTTAATATCATAAATATCTTAATTTTCAATATATTTAAATATGTTTTTGATTTTATTATTTCATAGGTAATATGATTGAAATTTTACCCAAGTGGAAATGTTTTTAAATTACAATCTCCCTTCTTTTAGATATTTTGTATATCAATGTTTACTTAGGGGGGAAATTGAATTCTATTATTTAATTGAAATATAAATATTTTATTATCCTCTATTGTGGAATGCGGTTTATATTTTTAATTTATATTTCCATCCTTACTGATTAAGAAAACATCAAAGATGATGATTTTAAGTTATACTTATCTTGTATCTTATTTTAGACCTGGAGTATTTCTCTTACATTTATTTATTTCATAAATTGATTTAAAAATTTTCTTTTCTAAAAATATATGTTTTCATTAATATATTTATAATAATCATTGACATTCTTTCAAAATCTTTTAAAATGATATTTCAGAACATTTTTCAAGTATGTCACTTTTTACTCCCTTTTCAATGTGATTGAAAAGATAGATTTATTTTTAACATGTCTAACAAGACTAGATTTTATCAATGTCATAACAAGTAGTTTAATTGAATCTTTTTATAGGTTCTTAATGTTATATTCAAAGAGAAAATTTCTCATAATATTTTCTAAATTTAAATTTTTATAAGTGATTTTCAAAATTAATAAGTTATTTTGCTCAGGATTGTTTTAATGAATTTTTAATGGTATTTCCACTAATTATTATCAAAATTTCATAATGTAACTTATAATGCATTGTGATTAATTTTTATTTATACCATCCTCATTATTAATTTATAATGATTATTATTTTTTAATATATTATTTTCAAACACCTTTATTTTCAATTGGTTAATCATGTAATGAATAAATTTTTTTTTTCTATTTTGATTTTTAGGAAGAAATTAAATTAAACATATTGGTACATCATTAAATTAATGGTTTGTGTATATTTTTTATGAATGGTTACTACCCATTATATCCCAGTGGTGATCCCAATATATCTTATATGTTTTTTATCCAAGATAGCACTCCAATGCATTAACTAATTTTTTTATGTTAATCATATGGTTAGTCGAATTTATAAGGACTCTACAAGTATTATACGAATATAATGTTTCAAGATACCAACATGTTCTCGTTATTCCATCTGTTATTTGTAATGATTCTATTGATCTATATTGATCTCAAATGTCTCATTATTATTTATTCTTATGGATCATTCCTTTTTCAATGTTTTATTCCATGTCTAATGATTAATGATCCAAGTACAGATGGGTTTAAATTATTTTTTTTTATTTTCATGATCTTTGATTATGTCATCACACCCTTATTCTCTTTTCATTTCAACTGACGATATTAAATTGTTAATTTTTATGTTTTTCCATACTCTATATTTTATCTAACACTTTATATGTTTATTTTCTTCTTGGTTATTAAGAATGACAAAAAATGTTAGGAGTCTATAAAGGTTACATATGTGATGCATTTTTTAGTAGATACTGAATATGTAATATGGAATATTAAAATATGGTTATAGTGAAAAAATACATTATTCATGGGAAAATTGTTGTTTATTTGGGTTTTTTAAATTATCTAAAACTATATTCCTAAATGGTCATTGGGTATATAAGTTATCCAATATTTATTTTTGAAATTATACATTTGGATTAAAAAATTATCTCACATTTATCAGAATGAAATTTAGAAATTTGATATGTAAATAACAGTCCTTTATATTGGTATCAGAGAAGGGTTTAGAAAATATTTGGATATTAATATGTGTTAAATAAAAGTGGTCTTAAATGTAATGCACACCATCATGGGATTATGGGTTTAACTTAAATTATAAGTTCAATGTCATAAACATATCGTTTTTTTTATATGATGAATTTTGAGGAGAGTAATAATAATATTATAGATGTAATTTAAAAGGGTAATCAAAGTTGGAATAAAGTATTTCTAGGTAAATATATTTTATAATTTATATAGATATTTTTTTCCACAATTTTTTTTAAAATTATTATGTAGTAATTAATTTAATGTTTCAATTATGTTATTTTATATATATTAAGGGTCATTTATAAATATGTATAGATTGAGTTAATCCAAAAACTCTTTGTCCCTATCATATTTTTTAATCATAACTACAATTGAAAAACATTCTTCAAACTATTATTAATGATTTTAGAATATCAAAATAATCTATAAGAAACTATTTGATATCCATAACAAAAATTTATTTCTCCAATATTTATATGGATCATGGTGTCGCTTTTAGCTGATTCCAATATATCAATTTATCCATTTCAATCATCAAGGTAATTACCACCAAATACCCGACACTTTCTTTCAAAAAGATATGAATTTCACGATAGAGGTGAATGGGGATATCATTAGAACAAAATGAGACCTTTTTGTTCAGATTTAATGTATGAAATATATTCTTGTCATCCATGTATGAAACATGATTGATTTTAAATTAAAAAATATTATGTATTTTTCTCTAACAGGTTTTTTTTCATAATGTGGTAACATATGTTAGATTGAATCAATACCTTTGAAATGTGTTATAGTGAAAAGGTGATAATTTTTGGAGAATATTATTTTGTTTTGGTACATTTAATATATATATATGACCCTCAAGATTAATCTGTGATAATTTTATTGGAAGAATAATAATATTAAATTTTCTGTAAAAATTATTAAATGCATTCATACCCTTTAGGGATTCTATAATATTTGATGACTAATTTTATTTTTGTATATGTTCATAATATTTATCAACAATTTATAATAATTATATAGTTTTTGAAAAAGGGAAAAATATATTTTGGGTGAAAACCCATCCAATTCGTCATTGTTTTTGGGTATGAGCACACAAATGAAGGGTGAATTGGGTGCATTACCTACCACTAGCCTATATTATGTACACATTAGTATAAAATTGTTTTTTAATATTTTAAGAATCTCAAATATATTATTTAAGTTAATTTTGGGATAATATGTTTTACCTTATAGATAACCATGTGATTTAGAATTTATTTCATGATTATGAGATTCATTGAATGTATATTCTAGTTCATCAAGCATGAAAATATCATTTGGAATACACATCGTTCTCAGAAAAAGATGATTTTGTGGTAGAAATTTTTTAAAGTATGACATTATTCATTAAAATTAAGAATATATCTCAATTTGGTTTCCTATAGTGAAATTAAATTCTTCAACTCGAATAAGATAATCATTAAAAAATTAATTTTCCCTTTATTTTTTATGAATCAATGGTCACTTCACTGATCATAAATTTATGATGTTTTTGTCAATGGCTTTCTCTTGACCATGATTACTATCAAATTCAATAACTCTTTGAGGGTAAGGATTCTATTACATATTATTTTTGGACATCCTACTTATTTTCTCCTATTTGGAAAACTAGAACGTTTTATTCTAGATAAGTTATATACTTCCCTTTCCCACTTTTAAGATGAAGTTTTATTGTCCATTGTTAAGAAGTGAGGTTTCATCAAATTTATTTAGAAATATAAATTTATTGTTACCATGCCGAATTTCAAATTGTGGGGATTCCATTTCATAAGGGGGATATAATATCTAATGATGATAATAGAAAGACTATTTTCTATAGAATACATGTTATATTACATCAAGTTTAAATGAACAATGAAATATTATTATTTTAATATAGATATTAAAACCAGGCGGTAAAATTTGTCTGATGAAATCATGTTTAAGAACTTATGTAATATGTAATGGTAATACTTATGGATAATTTATTAACTATTTATTTTTAATTGAGCACACATTTTTAAGCAATTTCATTTTAGTCTGTGAGAATACATTTTTGTCAAAAGTGTGTTTTCTGTTTCTGATGTGCTAATATTATAAATAATTTATATAAATTTAGAAAATTTAATTGAATAAATTAATTTTTTTTAATTTATAATTTAAATATTATCTTATGATTAATTTTTGGGATTTTATAAAAATGATTTATTTTCCATTGAATAGGGAAAAATACTGATATTAATTTGAAAATGTATATAATATGAAAGATTTAACAAATTAAAATTATATTTTTGAATAGTTTTAAAATTCAATTGGATAATTTTTAATTCAGTGATTAAAATTATGAATTTAATTGAATTTAGAATAAATTCTTTTTATATTCTAAATGTTCATTTTTCTAAAAAAACAATTCTGCATTATGATTTATCATTTTGAATTTTAATTAAACTATAAATCCTCCTTGTGTTGAATTTTTGATAATTTATTCTATATTTGGAATAGAAATTTCGAAATTTGGTAAATAAGACCCTTTTAGTTTTGGTCAATATGAATAATAACCTTTGTAGTTTTTCTAGAACGATAAAGGGTAATTCTGTAAATTAAAGGATAAAAACAATATGATATGAAAATAAAATTACCTTATAACATTTTCTAATTTATTTAGAAGATTCCATTTTATAAATACACATAATATATTTTGTTACATGCCATTTTTTCATTTGGGTGAGATTATTACCTTTAAAATATTTTATGTATATAATTTAAAAATATCAAAATTCTACTTTTAATCACTATAATATATTTTAAATTGTGATAGATATAGAATGTGTCTAGTTAATAGTGTTTATATGAAACATAAATGATATTTAGTCCCCATGGTAATTTATTTTATATTTTTAGGGAATAAACAATCACCTTAAATTCTTATAAAACTTTGACACTGTAATTATTTAATAAATGGAAAAAATTAAATAAATGATATAAAATACATTAAAATTATTATTTCATTGACAATTATTGTATTGCATTTATTTTATTGATTATCATGAAATGATATTTATATATGAAAATATTTTTTTGGGATTTTTAATTTTTCTATTGATGTTATTAATGTCAATGTAATGAATTGTTCTAAAATTGACATTAATTATATTTTCTAATACATAATATTTAATTAAATGATAAAAAAATTTGTAAAAATATTTTATTCTAAAAAGAGATTAAGAAATGATTTATATTATCAATCATGGTTCATTTTTTTGTACTTTTTCCACTTGTAGTAACTATCATGAACCTTAATGTTTAAAAATTCATGTTCTTAGAATAATTATGAACATGGTTAAAATAGGTTAAAACCAAAATATAAGGGTAGAAATATATAAAACATGCATTTTTGATATTTTATTTGGGTATTTTTATCCATAAACTTCATACCGTTAAAATAAATCAGTTTTAGTCCTTTTTTATTTAAAAAAATTTATATTAATTTTATATTTTGTAAGATTCCAAGAGTACCCCTCATCTATCCTATAAAGAGGTGTCCCTTCTCTTTACCCACCCAAATACTTCCCTGACATCCATGCCCATTTTCTAGAGAATATTATTTTTTAGGAATAACAATCTCAGAGGACTTAAGCTCTTACATGAAGGAGATTATCCAAATATGTGTTATAGTATTTAACCACATGTTTCAGTTTTGTTTCTCATTCCAAATTCTTCAAATATTATTCAAATATGATTAAATAATAAAACCAATATCCTTATTATACTGAGATATAATTATGTTAATGTAATAACCTATATCCATCTTGATCCTCTATCAAAATTGAAAGGAATTTATAGTTTGTTTGTATAATAGACTACTGAATCTCTAACTGATGTAATTATTTTTCTATCCCAACCTCCCTTTAATTGTCATAATTTTTGTTTTAAGGAATATATATATTTATGTGATATTTATGAAATATTTATAATTATTTATATATAATATAACACCTCTTTTCATAACTTTTCATTCATCGTAAAATGATAATGTTGTTCATGTGTATGTGAAGACTACCTCCTCCATGAAGTGATCAAATTCACATTCTACGCCACATAGAATATATTATATATATAAATATATTATAAATAATTATTAAAGTACTTATTAAATTATTATAACTATAATAATATAATATAATACTTAGTTTATATCCATAATATTCATTGAAAAAAGGAAACGTTAAACATGAATAAATACGGCATACCTTCTATATGATTATAATGTAAATAATTTCTCATAACCATGTCTCATGGGTTATGTTAAAATTTAATATTTAGTATAATAATTATAATTTTTTCTTGATTATTATTCTGTATAAGATGTAAAAATGAAACTTTTTTACTATAGAAAACAGACTAAAGTTACTTTGAAATTGTTGAAGAAACATTCTCAAAACACATGATGTGGACATAATTGATTAAGTATCAAAATATCAAGTTAAAAAAAATTAATTATATGTATTAATATTAAGATATCAAAAATATAAATATTTTATTCAAAAATATTATAATCGATAAGTGTTTATTATACCAGTGTTGATGGAAATATATATAATGTTCTGACTTAAGGTAAGAGATTTCGTCAGAATTTTCTTTCATTGAGGAATATTATATTGTTATTCATGATATTTATTTTATATGGTGTATATACATAACTTTTTTTATGTTATTTCATGAATAATTCATACTTCATTGTAATTTAATAGGAAATTTGAATTATTTATTCCAAGGGGATTTGACTTCAAAGTTACCTAGTTGTAAAGGGGTTTTTCAACATAATTTTTTTCATTGGATTATAACTCCTCTAATTTACTTTTTTAAGCCATGATTATGTCATAATTCATATATAACATGTTTTATTATTTATTTAATTTAATTTAATTTATTTTATTTTTTACATAATTTCTCCATTTATTAACTCATAAATCAATAATATGATCTTTTATAGTGTTATTAATTTTCAAGTCCATTTCATTGGGACATAAAATTATGATATAGACATGATTAATTTTAGGAGATCTACACAATTCCATTATTTACATGTTATATCATTAATTTCCATGTGTTCCTGAAATTTTATGATTCATTTGATTTTATTATTTCATGGGGCCTTTGATTAAAAAGTCACCCCAGTGGAAAAGGCTTTATGTCACAATATCCTTTATTTCATGTTTTTTTATGTTCATAGATCCATAGGGGGAAATTATATACCTATATTTTCCAAAAAAACCATCTCATTTATTCACCATTGGTCCTGGTTGTGCATTAAATTTTTAATTTCTATTTCTTACATTATTGATTCAAGATACATCATGGAAGTCCTTGGTATCTTCTATCAATCTTATATATAATTTTAGATATGGACTATTACTATTATATTTCCATTTTATATAAAGTAACTTAAAAAATATTTGTATATAAAAAAAAATTTTATCCTAATGAGTTTTTATAACGTCTTTGATCTTATTTTAAATTGTTTTCAATGGAAATTTCATATCCTTTTTCCCGAATGGGTCATATTTTAATCCCATTTCATATTTTTTGTATAAAATTTTTTGTTTTTAAAATTTACAACATGAACAGATTTTTATTCTATTAGGACCATTATTTTTATTGAATATTCCTTTATATTTTTATTAATTTATTTTCAAAAGAATTTTTTTAAATAATATTTTAATAATATTTTATTTTAAAAAATGATGTTCAAAATAGAATGTTTATTTTTAAAAGTTACTTTTATATTGATATTGCAATGGTATTTACAATATTCAATGCAAATAATGTTTTCTTATAATTTTGATCCATTATGGATTTTTTTAATGATACTATTCACATTCTATCTCAAGAAGGATTGTTATATTTTCAAATAAATTGTGTTTGAACCCATATATTTTCCAAGGACTAATATATTAATGATTAGAATAATGGTTATTCTTATGTGTTTTGTGAAAACTAAATGATTCTTGTACTTTATTCATTTTATGGATCTTAGAAATTGTTAATGAAAGGTTTATCCCCATTACGACTCATTGTTGAGCCATATGTATCTTATTCAATGGGTCTACCTAGAGAGCACATTAATGAAATGAGTAATTGAGAGAATTCAATTGTATAGTTATTCAAAATTTTAATGGACTTATATGTTTTCTATGTAGATAATGTTACAAGTTATGAAAACCCTTTCAATATGATTTATATTGGTTTTAATGGTTCATTTGATCCATATTGACATCACTTGGATCAAGATTACTAGTTCTTATTGTTTTATTCTTTTGTTAAATCTATATTCCATGTTCCATTATTAAAGATAAAATGTTTAATTCCTATGATTTATTTTAGTTTATTCTCATGAAATTTTATTATTCCATCATACTATTATTATCATTTTACTCTTAGTGATGAAATTCAATTGTTAATGCATATATTTACCCATATTTATAATTTGAGCTCACCCTTATTATGATTTATTTCCAATGGGTTATGAATAATGATGATACCTATTTTGAGTCCAAAAGTTTTTCATTTGTAAAGAAATTTATATGATATTCTGATGATTTAATATGGAATATGAAAATCTAGGAATAATCAGAAAATCAATAAGATGATTTTCTCAGTTTTGTTTATGTAAGAGTTTACCCTAATTTTCAAAATCTCTAAACATAAAAGGTACTTGGGCATGAAATTGATCCAATAATTTTTTTTACACTGTATGTTTTTATGGACCAAATATTGGGTAACATTTACTAGTATCACATATATAAATTTATTATATAAGGTATGGTCATTACAATCACAATTTTTATAATATGATACTATTAAAATAAAAAAATAACCATGATCCCTTTACTTATATGTTGTAATTTCACTATATCGGTGATATTTAAGCACATGGACGGTGTCCATTTCAAATCCCATCTTATCTTTTCTCATTATAAATTTCCCAAAATATGATATAAATTAAATAAATAAAATATTCATGCGTTATAACATTATAATGTTCCTGAAAAATTCACTATCTGTAAAGCCAAATCTGATATATCACATACCACATGTGCACCTCCCGATGAGAAATAGGTTTCTAGTAACAAACTATTGTTAAATGACACAATGCGGGGAGAATATAAACACTTTATCATGATAAAATATATTAAATAAAAAATTAATTGAAATGTAGTTATTTACAATAGAGTACCAAATGTAATTATAATGTAAGGTATACCATGATACAAAAAAATATCCCAATTCAATGAATTTATATCCCTATAGTTTTATATTGTTAATACTTTAAAAATATATATCATAATATGGTGATAAAATATATGAAATAGTTAATATTAGTTGAAGAGAATCATTTAATATTACAGGAACCTCAATATTGCCACAATTTTGTCTCCTAATACATATTGAGATACTCATGATAATCCCCAGTCAATGGGATAATTTTGTTACATTCATCTGATATGTGTAGTTCTTATGTCCACCATAATTCTCATATGGGATGCACCTATAAAAAATATCAACAAATAAAGTTTTCTCTAACATCATCTATTACATATGCAAGTGTATAAATTCTTTTAAATTTATTTTAATCAACAAATAGAAATACTAATAAATAATAATTGTAATTATTTTTTCCAATGGAAACTAAAAGAAATAAAACGTAGACATTTTTTTCTCTACATGATTTCAAAAATATTATTTGAATCATCCTAACTATATTTCATCAATGTTTAGAGTGAAATATTGTAGAAAACCATAACAACTATGATTGAGTTGAATAGATAACTCTATATAATATAGAGTGATACATGTATCATGTCCAATATTACAGACTCATATGGGGATCATATTATACAATAAAAGTCTATTGAGAGAAGTGGATATCTGGTATTATGTCATGATGGAAGATCATCGAGTACCATATGAACATTTTTGTGACTCTCTGGATGATCCTTTGTCAATAACTTTTGATTCATAGGACATATTTACATATATATGAAAACATCTCCATGGTCCATTCAATTTAAAAATATAAATAAGAATAATAAGAATAATAATATCTAATATTTCAATACATATATAAATCTACCTATTTTGTTCTTTTTAAATCAATATTATCACATCATAAGTTCATATGGTAATGAAAATCAAAAAAAAAATCCGATTAACATAAGAAAATAATATCCTCGAAGTGCATAAATCATAGTACATGAAATCATAATTTCATTTATTTGAATTGAGGATAAAATATTTTAATTTTTTTTAATATATAAATTAATTTTCTATTCAAATATTATGAATTATCCCAACACAATCTATTTATACTCTATAAAGTATGATATAGTTAATATTATAGCCTCCCTCATATGTTTTCACTCAAAAACACCTCAACATTATCCTCGATTTTAGAAATTGAAAAACAGAAATTATCATGGAACTATAATAATTTAAATAAGGACTTTATAACAAAATTATTCACTATAAATTCCAAAAACCCTATTGGATATCCCCTTATCATATTACCATTATCAAATACTATTATCACTATAGTGACAATCAGGAAAAATAAGCCCCCACATAACACCTCACTAATAGAGTCAATAAAGGATGATAATTTCTTCATTAGATCATAAATTTAGGCCTAATAAAATCGTATTACATAAATCATAACCTAAGTGAAAGTCATCAAATTTGAGATAATATTGAATGTTACTCCATAAAGCATCACTATGGTATTTAAGACCAAACTAAAAGTTGAATTCCTTTAATAGATCCTTATTTTAATTGTAAATAATCTCTTCCCTCAACATAACTAATGAAATAAACTAAATGAAAGAAAAAACTAAATTTAGAATATATTTCATGATTTATAGATACATTAATTAACATCACCTGAATATGACAATCCCCATCAACCAAAATATAGATCACACCCTCCCACATATGTATGCTTTCAATCAAACTATCAATGAAATTTTATATAAACTAAGATAATATTGAAGGAAATGCCTATCATATATTAATAAAAGTAATTCCATTAATTACCATGGACTTAATCATCATTAATCACATAAAATCACAATTTACATTAAAAACCCAAGAAATTAGGGATTAAATATAGGGTAAAGGGACACATCAATAGAAGCATAACAAAATTGGAATGTCAGATAACTCATTCTTAATATAAGATACAATAAAATATGGACCATTGATTAGAAATGTAAAAAATATAATAATCATGGGTGAAGATGGGAGAAAGTGGGTTCTTGGTCACCATGGGGATCTAAAATTATGAATTTTGTGAGTATATGTAAGGAATATTATTTTAAAACATTTTAATGTTTCAAATAAAATATTATAAAATGTTTTCAATCCACTAAAAGCATGATGGATAGACAATAGGATTATGATGGACAGTAAGTGTATTCCTCTTTCACTAATAAGATTCTAGACAAACCTGAACAGACATCTAGAGATGTCTTATGACTCCCCATTTCATTTTTTTCATAGACATGGCAATTCATCATGGGAATTTTTAACTACATATTAAACCAAAATATCCACCCTTAATCATTTTAAAGACATATACAAATTCCAATTTTCTATTTAAAATTATTTTTTTTTAATTTCATTTTACCTAACATCAAATGATATCTGGTTCTTTAATGGATTCCATCAACATATATATATATATATATATATATATTTATCTTAACAATAGTGGATTGTGCTAAAAACCCTTATCTCATAACAATGTAACATCATTATATGTATATTTTATTCAATTAATTAAATTGATATATAAAAATGGGTCTACTTATAACATAAATAATCCTATTAAATAAATCATAGGACAACTTTTTCTGATAAATACATATTATAATGTACTATAATTAAAATTATATCAATAAATTTATTTATAAAAAAATGATTAAGATAATATGGTTTTATCATATTGAATAAAGGAATGTAACATCATATTAATTGATCCTACCTTAAAATTGAATGGTATATATATAGGTGAAAACTCTTCAATCAAAAAACTAAAATATAGTATTTTCACACTTTATGGAGAAAATATATATGGTTACGTCAATAGTTTTCCATAACAATCAAAAATTATATAAATAAAGGTGAATATAATTCAATCATAACATTGAAATATATATAATTCAAAATTTAGAGTATATGGAACAATATTTGTAAAAAACTAATATTTATGGAAAATTATTAATAAATAATGAAATTCATTGTTTTGGATCCATCATTTAAAAATCATCTTTAAAACAATAATGATATAGGGGAAATTACATAATGAATAAATGGATTATTTCATCATTAATACATCATAATAAAAGAGTATATCAAGAGGGAATTTAGTATAAATAATTCAAAATGGTTTGAATATAAAACCATATTGACTCATTCGAAAATGCCTTCATAGGTAGAGGTGAAATTATTACTATTATCTAAGCATCTTTAGAACAATTCATAAATAATTTACCATTTCAGTTGGACACGTGACCTCAAGAATACCTCACCGTATGCAAAAAACATCCAAATAGAAGAAAGGATTTATGATGGAATGGTGGGGAGACAATTTCCTCATAATCACAGTGGTGAATTTTTTTATAATAATAGAATAATTAACAAAAACATAATAAATGAGGAAATATGGAATAAAAACATCAATGTGACCAATAATAAATATAATACAGTTCAAAATACTAAATTTTTACATGTGTATATGCTATCAAAAAAATTATATATGAAAAAAAGAGTGGAATGTTAATATAAAATTTTACAAAAAAAATTGGAAAAAGCGATCTCTAATAGAATCACGATCACAAGATCATTATTATTCTATGGTGAACTATAATAGTATAGACAATCATGAAACCCTAGATAGGTTCTTTTCTTTTTCCCCACCTATATCTATGATTTCTTTTGAGGTTATAATCGGTGGCTTGAATACGGTGTGACATATACTCAGTTGGCCACAACCAACGATGTCTGGTATAGTCCAATCCATCCATTTTAAATGATTTGGGTGAATTTATTGAAATTATAATGATGTAATATAAAAAGTAACAGAGTTTCCTCGGTTTCCTAGAATAAACTCAAGTAATTGGACATACTTCAGCTAATCCCAGGATATCTATGAAAACATAACACCCTGTATATATAATATTATATATATATATATACCATATATATATATTATATATTGACATATATACTGATAGAATTTAATATATAGGACGTGATGGTGTAATCCAAGGATTCATTGAATATTAAAAATATTCTAATATTTTAAATAAGGGTTTATATGACTATATATCTCATATTTAATAAGGAATGGTTGCCCCATGGATCATTTATTAGAATGTATTTCATACCCAAGGATCATGTATAATAAGAATCTTCATGCCTAAGGGTCATGTATAATAAGGTACACCATGCCCAGGGACCATGTATAATAAAGGACATCGTGTTCAAGGATAATGTATAATAAGGGAATACATTCTAGAGAATGATGCAAAATTTAGGATTCCATGCCCGATGATCATTTATTATAAGGGATGTAATTCATATGGATTGTATATAATAAGGGATTTCATGTTAGAGGATCATGTATAACAAGGGTCACATGAAAATTTCACACCGTTCTCTTAAATCAAATTCAATTTATTAATTTCATATAGGACTCAATCCAAGACACTTTAGTTATGTTTTTTTACATATGAATTTCTTAATGAAAGGGGCATTTCAAAAGCACAAATCATGAGGTTGGACAGGTCAAAGGGGACATCCTTTCCTAAGGAGAAGGGTGGATGTCTAAATTTCTAGTATGGAAAATAAATCAACATCGGATAAATAAAATTTTTAAGCAACAAAGTGAAAATATGATATGCAACATCACATCACATGATATAAAGAAATAGGACCCTAAATGAAATGTGCATGACCACCAAACATTAAGAGGTAGATAACTCCTTGTCTAGTGTTAGATGATAATTTGAGCTGAGAAAAAGAAAATTAAGATATAGATGAATACAATAAAAATATTGTATATTAGGGTTCATGGATTTATCATTCCATATATTAAGATAAATAATGAAATTATTCAACTAGTTCAATATCATAAATTTTCTATCCAATGAGATGAGTATTGTGTGAATCACACTCCAAACAGGGGGGATCAAAATCTATCTTGGTGGATATGATGGGCCCTCAATGGATAGGGAGTATGTTTTACATGGACAGGAAAGAAAAATGAATAGATTAAAAAATAGAATGAGGTTAAAAAAATTCATTTAACATTTTTTTGCGAGATTGATTTATATGCATGGTTATCTAAGAATGTTCCAATATTATCCCAATGTGCTACCCCTAGCATAATTATGAGAATAGTTAGAGAAACCATGTGATAACCATATATTTTATCTAATTCACATGCATGAAATATTTTTTCATAGTAATTTAGAATCCCTCATATAGGTTTTAAAACCATGATCCCATTTCTAGGGGAAACATGATTGAGCTACATGGTTCAGTGTAACCGTGTTCCAACCACACACCTCATCAATTTTCTCTAAAAATTGGATTTACTAGCTCTAAAAAATCCCCACCACTCTCAAAACCTTAAATAAATAATAAATCAAATTTATTACTGTTAAAATAAATATTTGGGAAAAAATATTATGATATGTGCCTCTCTAAAAATATAATACATTTAAAATTCATCCCTTTAAAATCATTCATCCAGATGTAACCCTTCTGTGGGTGGTAGAACATCATCTGAGAGAGGTGTCTACTCCTGACCATGTACAACAACCTCTATCTCATAGGATTCATCTTATACATGACTGTACCTTCACAACACCCATACTAGGGGGAAAATCCTAACTTATAGATAATTCTTTCCCCAACCAATAATACAAACCCAACACTGTTCAAAATAGGCAGCAACATCCAAACTCACCTCATAAGGATAGAAAAAATGGGATATGTATGAATTTTTATGGAATGTGGTGAAGCATGGAAGAAAGTGTTCATAGACCGATACCTCTAAGGCAACCATGACCAAAAGGATAACGAATGGGAGATCTCAAAAATGTTAAATGGTTTGTTGAAACAATGTTATAACATTCCCTATTATTAAATATGACACTTCCCCAATCTAGATGAAATCCAAAATAACACTTGATCTCCCATCTCAAACTCTATAGGTGGGAAACAATGATCTACATAAGTATTACTTCTATATTGATTAATATACATATGTTTCCGGATATGGTATATCATCTTGAGATTTTTCTTAAAGAGACAATAACCCAGTGTCTCTACATCTATTTTCTTTAAACTGCCCAGGGGATAATGATATGGCCTACATTATAGTACCTCGTAAGGATAATTATGTATAATATCATAGAATATATTATTATTATTAAATTATTTAATTGGTAAATTTTTCTCCCAAGCACCTATAAAATAATGGAGGCATACTACAAGTATATCCACTTACAGCCATATTGTATAGTTCAACAAACTATATGTCTGTAGGATATAAGGTTTAATTATGAGTACCTAGAAACCGAGTGCCATTGGTTACCCCTTCCATAATGAGGTCATGATTTAAGAATCCCTATGTGATTTGATAATATGTGCATGTCTATTATGGTGTAGGATGTCCCTAAAGTATAGTTCCACAATCTAATCAACTAAAAATGTCTCATTAATTGGTTGGAAGTGGGTGGCCATCATTATCATATCCCTAATAACCAGTACATAATCAATTCCATGAGGAGACGTAGAAGATTCCATTAGGATGTCTATAGTGATTTTATCCCATTTTAACTTAGTAATAGATACCAACTATAAAATACATACTAGTCATTGGTGATTGACCTTCACATGCAGATATCTCGAATGCCAAGTAAAAAATATTTTTATCTATTTCATTGTCATAGACCAACATATTAGTGGCTTAAGTCATGATACATCATGGTATGATTAAAATGTACTGCCCATATAGGGGAATGAGTCACTTTCATAAATTCATCATAGACATAAGTAGGATCCTCGAATCATTAATGAATTCAGAATACCTTTTCCTAGTCAATGATAATACCAGGAGGTGGTCCCTCAACTAAAAAAATATTTTATAGGGCCAAGTCCATGGGATAGAAAGTTTCCCCATATTCATTCAATCCAAAAATTAATATGATATAGAAAAGTATTCTATACATGATACCCATGATTTTTTATCACATATAAATTCTTCTAAAAAGGATGGCTATGGTGTCCACTCATTACTGGACTACTAAAATGCATTTGCAGGTGTCTTGTGGGATATACCATCAATAATGAAACATCCCTTCCCTTGTGTAAAATTAATTTAAAAATTAAATTACATTATATATTCATCCAATATTCATTTACTGATATTCAAGTCAAATTTTTTAAATATATAATAGTGTCTTTTTTTGTAAGTATACACCAAAAAAAACGTCCCATGATTTTAATTCCTCCTATAACACAAGGCATGCATGACAGCTGCTAAAATGTGAGAGTGAATCTGGTTATTACACTCATATGGCCTCAACTACTAACAATAATGTTCTATTAATAGATATACCTAAATAATAAGAACACCCATAATTATTCATGATGAATCACTTTAAACAATATATAAAATTATAGGAGCAGGTAAAATAATAATATGCAATAAAGTCAATGTTCTTTTTCCAGACCATGATTGGTGATACACGACATAAGGAATCATATATAAAGAATGTGTAATGTCTCATCATCCTTATTAATCTCCATATATTAAATGTATTTTTTTCCTTTTCTATGGAAAAATTTCTTTCACCTTTTCGGGTTAAACTGATATGCTTGTCTCTTATGTGATGTTACCTAGAAGGTAAACCTTTTCAATCAGAAAGTTTTATTTTGTGAGCATAACATCTATCTCAGAATATTCATTATAATATCAAGATATTTTTCATGGTTTTTTTGAGTACAATAAAATTGTATTATTTATTCCATGAAGACTACCACAAATTAATTCATATTAGGGTGGTAAATAAAATTCATCAAAATAATGAAAAAAACCAGAAATTTTATGAAACCGAATGACATGAAAAAATAGTTCTATAAATAACATCTAATATAGAATAATTTATGTAGGTTATCTGATGTTCCAACAAACACATGTTGGTGGCCTAATATAAAATAAACTTTAGAGGGAACCCTCTCTCATTATTGGTGGTAACAAGGATAGCCTATTTATGTTAATGGATAAACTTTCATAACTATTAGGCCATATAAACCCTCTAGAATCCATGTCTGTTAGTAACTTCTACAAATCTTAAAATCCAGTAATATACATTATATTAGTAGGCACAGATTCAGTGATTCTCAGAGATCTAACTCAATAGTAAAATATACCTATCTCTTAGGAGGTTTCCTAGAAAATTAATTTGGCATGATTTTTCTAAAATTATCCACTATCAGGGAGAAATCAATATGTCTAATTCCATGATCATACAAAGTAGAGACTAGCAGTCTGGGAAGTCACCCTACTCAACCCCAAATGATCAATTCCATCTCGACATCCCTAGACATCCCATAAACCCTTATGAATATAATTACCAACCTCTAACGATGTGACTAAAAACCTTTAAAAATAACAATCAATGTACCCATGGTTTTTTACCAACTATTTTATCTTGACAATGATGTAAAAACATGTTATATCAATGATAAAGTGTTTTTACCTAAAATAAATACCTCATAACAATGGGGGACAATCATTGACATCGATTATATTTTTGATAAAATTTCCAATGGGGTATAAATTGTCATCACCCTAGAAAAATAATAAATCTTGATCTGATGTCTCACCACAATTTACAATGAAATAATTATGTGGGAAGATCTTATGGAAAATAGTATAGAAAAAAGTGAAGGATACTAAATTCATATATTGAATTTTTGATATCCTAATAATATTTTCCTATGGAGTAGGATTCAGACCATAGATATTTCTAGACCAAATACCCTAAGATACAACATGACTACACTAGGTAGGTCCCCTATACTATTAATGTATGACATGTTTCTAGCTCTGTCATCTACAAAAATATTATCATCCTAAACAATCAGTTTTACTCTAGATACCTGCCTAGCAATGTGTTTCCAATACCACTCTTGATGGAGGAGATGAAGTATATTCTCTCCCAATATGATATTATGGGAAATTCCTGCAAAAAATCTGATGATTCACTATCCCTCCACAACATATGTAATTCATGGGGTCTTTGGGAAATTGGTTCTTTTTATGCCACATATTCTCACACTAGTGAAACACCATATAAATATAAGTGAGTTTCATATGAATGCAGCTTCCTTAACATGAATACATAAAGAACTTATTCCCAATGTTTTTTGAACCACTTCCCTATCTCAGTTCAAGATCACATGATCCTGAAAAATTGAATTATGTAAGGTTTTTCTTGATAATGATAGCATGTTTCACTGTCTCATAATTGAATTTCAACTGAAAGATAGTCACATGAAATCTGATAGTTTATATGAGCCCATCCTCAAATCGTATCATTTACACCATCTCATCATTATATTGAGTCAGTATAAAGTGATGGATCTCCATGAATGGACTAGAATTTTCCATGACAGACATATTACCCTACTATAGATGCATTAATTCTATCTCACTCTAATCATTGTCTTTAATGAAGAATTATTCATAATATATTGTATGAAAATTTTCATAGAACATATATTGATAATGATCGACCTGGGTAATTACATCCCACCATCACATAATAGAGTCACATAGGAATAAAATCTAGATGAACTAATGTTGATTTCATGTCCACTATCTATGATTTCATGTTCTGAGGACCACAATCCCCTAGGAAAATTGGTGGACACTACTGCTGGAATTCTCAGGCGAACTCTCCCATAGTAAGGTTTGGTTGTAGTGCTCTATGAAATGATTGTATAAATCATGGGAAGCATGCTTGGAAATATGAATTAGTGAATATATCAGTTATAACTAGAGGAATAATATGAGGTGATGCTGGTGGAACTATAGGATTGTTTTGTCCAACCACATTTGAGGCATCATCATCACCTACTTCCCTGGGTTCATCCTCAGGCTATTGTGGGGGAATATTAATACAATTTCAAAACACACATCTCAAAAAACAATAAATAATATAAAAATCATAGATATAGGGACATTATATTTACAAATCATTACAATATAAATGTTAACCTAAATTTTACTACACTTGATGAAATGTATAGCTAACAAAGTTCATTATAATGTTCATAAGAGATGCTCCATATTTCCAAAACTTGAGGTTGTTTATGGGTCAAGGAATCATATATCATAATACTGGTTTTGTTAAATGGAGTTTCAATTGAATTTTTTAGAGTAAAAAGGAATTTACGTCACAATTGGGATCCTTGTTTTATATTCACCATACCATATAAGTGATATGATTCAACTGTTCATATAGTGATATATATATATTTTTTTTCTTAGTTAGATGTATCTACTATTCCCATGTAACAATGTACCATTATTCCTATGTTTCAATTGTTACTAAATGTAAATACAACCAATGCTTTATGAAGGTTAATTTTATGGATCCCAATTCTTAGTTTCATGAGGCACACACACTCATTAATTGATATTAACATCTGTTTAATTACAACCACTGAAATTTTAGCCCTTGTGAACAAACATACAAAAATCAAGATACTATAATTGGTTAAATATAATTCCACCATTTCTTTATATGGGAAATAATATTTATCTTGATGAATAATTATTAGTTAACAAGCTATCTATCTCATTAAACCCGTAGAAATATAAATACGAAAATAGATATACGAAAGAAAGTCACATAAAAAATGATGTAGGTAATGTACATTATAAATAAATATGTTATAGAATATTCATTTCACATGAATATTCAATTGAATATTATGATTAATAAGAAAAATCATCAATACAATACTATCCAATGGGAAAAGATAACCTATAATAATAATGAATTCAATAAATCATATGAATCAAACAAAAGTGAAATAAATACAACATTCCCAAGCATAATCCAGAACAAAAATACAATCCCATGTAATTTGTATTTTCCCTATGCATGGGTTAGGTACAATTTTTAAAATGATTATCCCAAAATCATACACATTACTAGTTTCCCATATATAAACTAGAAGTATAAAGACAAATGGAAAGTAACCTATGATACCACTTTGTCACATCTTAATCCCTATTCATGAATAGTTGACTAGTCTCATATTTTATATGTCATCAATCAAAACTCCCCATATGCCAAAGGCTATTGACTAATAGTTTGGTCATGTGATTATACAGTTTGGATACAATCCCATCAAGAATATATTGGTGTATATTGGGTTAAATAATGAATAATCACTAGAATCAAAAAATATGTGGAAGAAAGGAATAAAAAAATGCATGTAAATGTAAATAAATATATGGGTAATGACCCATTCCATATACTAAATGAATTTAAATTGATATGCTATTAAAAATTGGGAAAACAAGGAAAATACAGAATCGTGTATATACTCCATGCTTTAAAAATATATTCAAAATGAGTAAATTAATCTTCAACAATCATGAGTGAAATCTTAGTCATAATATTCCATTACCAAACATAGTAGAAGAAAAAAATAATCTATAGGTGGACACTTCCCTTTGTCCCTACCTGTATCCACAAAGTCTGTACTTATAAAAATTTGTATCCTGAATAGGGTATGAGATATACTCATTAGATCGCCACAAATAGCATCTATTATAGTCCTGCTAGTAGATGTAAAATAAGAATCTTATAGGTATAAAATTTATAAAGAATTAATATAAACCATAACTAAGTCATATTTGGAATCATTTATATACATGCTTCGACCAAATTGGGGATATATATAAACACATTAAACCATGTATATATAATATTTTATGTATAAATATCCTATATTTTTTAAATTATATATATATATATATGATGTAAAAATTTGATCTAGTGTATAAAAACAAATGCATCCTTGCATAATCAAAAGCGTCTCATGTTTAAAAAAGGGGCACAATGATCATTTGTATTATACTGTAATAAGGGACCTCATGCATGAAGAGAATGTATAATAATGAGTTCTATGCTTAGGATCATTAATAATAATGGGAGTTGTATCCATGATTCATTTATAATAAGTGACACCATAAGTAGTGATCAAATATAATAAAGGATTACATGCCCAAGGATCATGTATAATCTGGGATTCCATGCCCAAGGATCATGTATGATAAGGTAAATCTTGTTGAAGGATCATGTCTTATTGGAGATATTGTTCTAAAAGATATTGTATAATAAGGGATTCCATGACCGATGATCATTTATAATAATCACACTATAAGAGGTAGAACCTTTCAAAGGGGACATCATCCAATATAAACATGGTTAAATGTTAGCATTTAATACATGGATAAAAAATTAAAATTGGATAAAATAATATTTCTAGGAACCTCACATAAAGTACCTTTTGAGGAATCCTAACATATTATATAAAGCAATAGGGTCTTATTAGAAATTTACTAGACCGCATACCATTTTGTGGTAGATGAATCCTCGTATTTTTTTGTCTACTAATTGGGAAGGAATGGTATAAAATAAAGACAATGTAAAATACCATTAAAATAAGTAATTTTTTATTTAATGAATATAAAATTCTATACAGAGAGAAAAATGAAGAAAATATTTGTGGCAATTGAAGAACATACCACCATCTATCCAATGAGAAGAATAATAAAGGAATCAGTCCTCAAATGGATAGGGGACCATAAATCATAGTTTTATGGCTAAGGGGATCTCTCAAAGGATAATATGTCTATGGTGTGTGGGGATTAAAGAAAAAGGAGTAGGTTAGATAAGTAGAAGTATGGAAAAAATTTCATTTCAACAATTTTTATTGGAAGAATAGTTTTACCACTTGGTTTTACAAACTTTTCACCAACCATGCACAAATATTGTTCCAAGGGAAACCTCCTCCCCCAAAACACAATATTTTTCATGGTTAGAAAAAATAGGCACTATCAATAATTTTTAGCTCAATCACACACCATAAATAAATTTCATGACCATCAGGCCTTCCTCACATGGTTTCTCAAACCATGCACCACTTTCTAGGGGATTTACGGTTGAGCCATATGGTTAAGACTAACCATGATCCAAGTAAAAATTTCTTCTATTTTCTATAAAAATGATAGATATAGGTTTTGAACAAGCCACAAACACTCATAACACCTTCCTTAATCCATGTATCACATCTATTCAAATTTAAATAAAAATTTTGACCTAAAATTTAAGGATATTCGCCTCATTAAAAATCTAGGACATTATAGTGTTAATGATTTTATTTCATAGTTTTTATGATATATTGAAATAATTATAATTATGGAAACATTTTTCTCTTAAAATACTTAAAAATTAATAATATTATCATAAAGAATATTTTTTTAATGTAGAATAAATATTAGAACATGCAATGAAAATATATACATTGAAAATATTCTTAATAACAAAAAATAAAAGTATAAAAAAAATTTAAAAATAAAATTTTCACATATTATATTACATATTTAATAAAAAAATACAATTTAATTAAATGATAATAGGAAATATAAGTATTTTGAGATATTAAAACAAAAATATTCAAATTAAATTAAAAAAATAATAAATAGAAGGTGTATATGTCCAAGAAATATCTAATATATGATATGATCATAGGAAAAGTAAAATTCTTCTAAAAATTGAAAGGAATGATTAGATGAGGGAGATATAAACTCGAATAGTAATTCCATGAGATGAAAAGAAGATAATTAACATGGTATTTCAATTAAATAGAATATCTAAATTCTCTTTTGAGATATGTAAATAATGAGAATCATTTATATGAAGAGAGAATAATAGAAATAACCATAGAGAAATTATAATTTATAAGTTATAAATAAAAGATCAATCAAGGTGAAAATATGGTAAGGAATAGAAAATACTTTAAATTATTGTTAACAAAATTTTGTACTCTCATTGGATTTTATACACATAATATACATTAATATATGTGAATAGGATATAATATAACTCAATAAAGTGATATTGATATTTGGTTCCCCTACCATAACTTATGACTCGCTTAAATATACTCTCAACCCATTAATAATCCCGTTGGACTTATTATTCATCAATTTACAAACCCTATTTATATTCATTTATTATATTGTTACTTACTAGTATTAATTTTTATGTATTTTTTGAGATAGATTTTTTTCATTTTTTTCTAATTTTTATGGTACAAATTCTTCCCTAATTGATTCAATATATCAATGTCTATCTTCATTAATTTTTCATGAGTTTATTATTTATAGACTAGTAAATATATTTGAACCATAAAGTGATTATTATATCTAAATTTCCTTATTAATTTCATGGATGTTGTGTGTATGACCCATAAGGATATAAACCATTAATTTATCATTTTTGAAAACATTACCATTTATAATATTTCACAGAAAATATAAATCATATTATAATAGTAAATATTAATTTTTCTAAAAAAATTTAAATATAAATATTAAAACTATAGGGACCCTCTCTTTTCAAAACATTAGAATTACATAACTTTTGAAAAATACATAAGCATTATTCAAACAGACGACCAAACAGTATAGTTGGTATAATACCTTTCGAAACATGGAAGCATAATAATTTCTTCATATGTGAGTTACATCATCCCCCAGTAGGTTAATTTGTACGAGCACCCATATTAGACATATTAAACAAAATACATGTCATCATAACTTGGGGGAACAGAAACATAAAAGGGGTGAACTGAAAAGCTCAATATGGGTAAAAAATTGAGACATGTAAGAATAAACATGATCATAAGGGTATGTGTATGTGATCATGAAAATAGAAGATCATACCATGCATATAAAATATCATCACATAGATCATTGAATATATATTAGAAGTTCATAAGACACGAATCATAATGAAATAGAGAGAATAATACATGAAATCAAAACATAGGAATAAAACATTGAATTTTGGAATTCATATATGAATATAATGTGATTTTCATATTCTCTTAGGAATAACTACCATGACCATATCAGTGGAAAAATTCATTTATTAAACCGGTTAACCCTCATTCAAAACTGGTATTAATGAAACAATTCACCCTCATTCTAGACATGTATTACTAAACTAAGTAACCCTCATTCCATAACTATACTACTGAACTGAGTAACCCTCATTCAAACCCCATATTTTTTAATAGAGTAACCCTCATTCCAACCTTGTAATACTGAGCTATGTGACCCTCATTCTAGCCATGTATTACTGAAATGAGTGTCCCTAATTCCAGCCCCATATTATTAAACCGATAAACCCTCATTCCATCCCTATTTTACGAAACTTGTTAACCCCATTATAGTACTATTTTATCTCAAGAGATATAAATTATTAACCAATTAATTTTAGGGAGATATAGGTCTCACCCATCAGAAAATAAATTCATAAATACTTTTTACATAAAACATATCATAACCCATGAAATGAAATGGGTATCATAAACATGTAAACATATCACAACCTGTGTAAAGAGTTATAGGTTTTGAAATCATTTCATCAAAATAATAACACATAAAAAGGAAATGGATTTCATATATTTATATCCAATAATGGATAAATGAGTTTCATAAATACCAGAAAATTAAGTATAACTCATTTAAAGAAAGGATATGAATGGAAACATTACATCATTTCTTAGTAGGTATGAGTGATATCAATAGATTTCATCTTAGATAGAAAATAATTTCGAAATATCCAGTAAAAATGTATATTGATTAAAATATCTTTTTTAAAGGATTTCAAATACATATAACAATTTTAAAATAATTTTCAATTTAAATACCTTAAAAACATATAAAGAATACGTGAAATTATTTTGAAACCATTTTTCATTGAAAACATTTAAAATAATCATCAAAAAATTTTAAAAATAATTTCTATAAAACACATATAAAAATTATAAACAATGTGGGGAATTTTTTTGAAAATGATATCATTGATAAAAAAATAAAACATATAAATAAATATTGACAACTATTTCAAAATCCTTTTTTTGAAAACATATAACAAATCTTGAAAGCATTTTTAAAATGAATTTCTATGGATTCTCTTTGAAAACATGTCAAAATAACATGAAACAGATTTTAGAATATTTTTCCATGAAGACATATAAAAATATTTTAAACCATTTTAAAAAAATTCCTTTAAAATTACATTTAAATTTTTTAAAATAAATTATATTTTTAACAATTAAAAGTGGTCTTCGAGAAACGATTACAGGTAAATTTGTACATATCATACTAGGTGAAAATAACATTCATATTTAATGGTAACAGGGTAAAAAATGTTTCTTATTTGGAAAGATACAATATGATTACCTTGAATAGAATAGAAATAGAAAAAATTGGTAAAAAAGAATTTTTTATGTTATAGGGGAATGGTATAATATTATTGGAAACCATTTTTGGAAAATATAGATTTATGACCGAAGGTAGGGTAATTTTAGGATTTACTATATTTTTTCTTAAATATATTATTTACAAAAGAGTATAATGTGGTACCAATACATGTGTATATCATTTAATAATAGATTATTATAATACTCAAGAATATTCTAGAGATATGGATTATAACAACCTTGCTTTTATTTCACACATAAACATAATTTATTACATAAAACCTTCACATAATACAATATAGAAAATCGATAGGTCTAGTGACTTTAGGGATTATGAACATTAAGTAACAATGTAAAACAAAAACCACAACATCTTATCAAAAACTTCCATTACATGACCACTACATTCCCTCGTACTTAGCATCAAATTTGATAACCTGAGGACATGCATAAGAAAATGGTGATCAATAAAGTCATATAAGGGAATAAACATGGAATAACATGAGGAATACAATACATGTTAGACAATAGGAATATCATTTTAGCACAAGAGAAACATTAACATAAAGTCAGGATAAAGCACGAAAATCATAACATGGAGATGTGGCAACAACACTTAACATGGAATTAGTATGAGCCAAGGCCCATTGCACATGGAGAATGAGTAAACCCTCATTTCACAAGAACCATGAGTAATCCCACATTTCAAATGAATTATCACAAGTCAACACTCATTTCACATGACTTTTCATGATACAAGACTTTACCCAACGCATTGTATCACTATTAGGGAACACCATTCGTAAACATTTCATTTCATTCATATGTGTTCCACATGGATCATATAACATGGAACTAATCAACATCATATGTTATTCCACGATTAATGAATATGGAATAAATTCATGAATTTACCATTCAACATGTATATGTGAATAAAGGTGAATACCCTTGATAGAGACATGGGTATGGTATTCACTACACTATGATCTTGGCTTAGAAAAATGCAATGCAAATTCGGCATCTTAACAACGTGACATAAGAATTCATAAAAATGTTTGATGAGAGATAAATTTGTGTCTCGTCCTATGTACATGAAATGGAAAGTAAAGTGTTCACATAGATACATGTCCCAACAAATGTAATTGAATTTAGATACGTAATACAAAATTATTGCTTGAATTTAAAGGAGGAGGGAGAAATTCTATATGGTATTTTAGCATGGTAACAGGTGTACATGGGAGGAATTAATTAGAGAGAAAGGGGATATGACATTTTTCAAAAACTAAGAGGCCAGTAAGGGGGATGTGATAAATCATACCCCTAAATTGTTTAATGAAAATAAAAGGTTAAAAAAATATTAGGAAACATTGAAATAAATAAGGAAAGTGATAATCCCTTACTTGGATGTATGATCCCAAATGCTTAAGAGATGATTCAGAGAGACTTCATGGGATCATGGGGTGGATTGGGAGGATTATAGATAAAGGAGTTCAGATGTTGGAATAACTCCAAAAGATTTGAGTTAAGAGGAAGTGGGATCTTGGGTTGTTTTATATATGAAATGAGAGGGAATTCTTTATTATTTACGTTTGGGACAGCACACATTAAACAAATAAATACCACAAACCAACCCATGCTTTTGGAAATGGTTTTTCCAAAGGGTAGTGGAAAATAGTATTTTATAAGGCCAATAGATTATCTTCTTAAAATAATAGGGTATCTTATGTGAAGGTGAGTCACACTCCGAAGGAAAACAATTTTAAAAGCTAAAGTGTTTTATAAGTCATGGAGGGTCCACTAAAGCATTGTAAAATAAATTGAACAATTTTAAAATCACATTATTTTAATGTTAAAAAATATATTGTTTTAAAATAATTTTTATAATATTTTATTACATCACTATGGGGTCATTATGATGTAATAAAACACACAATATATTTATACTATATTTAATTTTTACCCAAAAAATTTTCTAACTTAGCAAATTATGATAAATTCACCGTTGTATAATTTTTACAACTTGATTCCAAAAATAATATTAATTTTAAATAAATAATTTTCTAAATATGTGAATTTTCAATCTTATAATAAAAATGACATTTATCAAAAATTCATGGGTTTTGACAAAAACAGTTTTCGAACCTTAATAAAAACTACAATTATATTCATAAAAATTATATGAAATTTTATATTCAATAAAAAGTATTTTATTAATGAAATTATTTTATTAAAATATTATTTATGTCAACATTCCATTAATTAATCAAATTATATTGCTTAGTTGAATATTAACTTAAAAAATATTTTTTGTGCTTTAATAACTCTTTACAAAGGAACCATAATAAAATGAATGTATTATATTTATAAACAAATAATGTGCAAAGTAATAGTTCTAGGATCTTGTTACATAACCCCTTAAAACACCCACATAAGACCTTAGGGTAAGGTGTGTGATGGTGACTGACTCTTTTGGCGGCTTAGATAACATTGCTCGAGTGGTAATATCTATTAACTTTCACTTCACTCGTTGGCGGTTCTACTCGAGCCTAGCTCATCTTCAGATTTTTCATGAGTGAATCCCAATGATGCCACCTCCATTATGAGCTCTGACAAATGGGATTTGTATAGGAAAAGTATACAGGATGAGGCCATCACTTCCTTTATCTGAGTAAATTGTATTTGTTAAATCCAAATATTTATACTAATCATGTGATCACTGTTCAACGTATATATTAGCAATGATCACAATTATTAACGATATATTAAAATCCAAAACAAAGAAAAAAAAATAAGTGCATACATTTTATATAACAATAAAAAGACATTTAAATAGACCAAGATGAATTTTCATTAATGAATTTTTTGGTCGTTAAAATAATCCACCCTTAAGAAATTTTTCCGATGACATTTTTTCCCACACTAAAATAGATGTGGGTAATTATACTTCATCACTCTTTCTGATTCCCATGTCTCTTATTCAAACATGTGTTTTTCCCCAACACCTTAACAGGGGGCATTTTCTTCTTTTGGAGAACATTTTCTCCACAAAGTAAGATCTTAACTAGTTTATCCTCGTATGAAATATCATCCTCTTGATGTACTACCTTAAAAGAGAGTACATGAAAAGGGTTCAGTATGTACTTCCTTAAGAGGGATACATTAAATACATGATGTACATTGGCTATGGTAGGTGGTAGTTCCATTTGATAGACCACAACCCCGACATGATCAATAATCTCTAAGGGGTTGATTTACCTAGGACTTAAGTTCCCTTTCCTAAAAAACCTCGTGACATTCTTCTATGGAGATATGCATAGAAATAACATGTCTCCAACATTAAAATCAAGGTCTCGTCGAAGGTTATCAACATAACTCTTGTGTCGACTCATGGTTGCCTTCATATGATGCTGAATGGTTTTCACCTTCTCCACTATTTATTTGACCATTTATGGTTCTAGCAGCTTATGCTCACCAACTTCATACCAACATGACGATATTATGCACCTCTTCCCACACAAGGCTTGATAAGGTGCCATTCGGATGCTCGAGTAGAAACTTTTATTATAAGTTAACTCAACCAGAGGAAGATGTTGATCCCATCCCCTTTAAAATTCTATTGATAATGCTCTCAACATATCCTCAGGTGTTTGGATAGTTTTCTCATATTGGTCATGAGTTTGAGGATGATAATCCTTACTATAGTTCAGCTCAGTATCTAGAGTATGTTGAAGACTCTTCCAAAATATATAGGTGAATATTGGATCTCAATCAGATACAATAGATAGTGGTACTCCATGATTCCTTACCACTTCCCTAATATATATACATATATATGATTTAGTTGATCCAATGAGAAATTCTCTTGACTAGTAATGAATTGTGCAACCGTTGTAAGACGATCCACAAACCCTAGATAGAATTGTTTCTATTGGACATCTTAGAATGTATGGTGACAAATTCCAATGTGATGTTCTACCAGTTACATGTTGGTATGGGTTATAGTTGAATCATCCCCTTAGACATCTCCCTCCTAGACTTCACTTGTTGATACACCAGGTACTTTGATATATAATCAATGATCTCCTCCTTCATGTTATCGCACCAGTAATGCTCTCGGATATCTTGATACATCTATGTGTTTCCTTGGTGAATAGAGAAATTTGAACTATTTGTATCATCCAAAAGTTCCTTCTTCAGCTTCAGACTTGATGGAACACATAGTATTTTACCATATCTCAAATTTCCTTGTTCATTAACATTAACCTCTGAGGATTTCCCTTTTCTGATAGCATCCATTTTCTTCTGAATTCCAACATCATCCATTTGATCATATATTAAACATTAGAAAAGATACAGTTGAGAAATAATTTGTGAATGGATTGATGATGTACACTTATTTATGATTATCATGTCCATCTACACAAATAATAAGAAGATTGGATCATTTTCAATTCTCATCAATGATAGAATCATTGGTCCATTTCTACTAAAGGGATCTGCCACGTAGTTATCTTTCCAAAGGTGGTAATGTATTTAGCATTCATAATCCTTGATGATTTTTATCCATCTTCATTTGCACATATTGTAAACTTCCTGTTTGAATATATATTTTAGGCTCTTGTGATCAGTATATAACTCAAACTTCCCCCCATAAAGATAAAGTCGTCAGATTCACAACACAAAGATCAAAACCTCGAACTCTAGATCATGCATGGGATATTTTTTCTCATGGATTTTTAGCTTCCTTGAGGAATAGGCTATCACATTGTTATTCTGCATCAACACACACTCTAGTCCCTTCTTCGAAGCATCACTAAATACCACACAAAGTTCTCCAATCATGGGTAATGTGAGATAGAGGGCCATGATAATCCTCCTTTTCAACTCCCTGAAGCTCTCTTCGCATTCATCACTCCAAGAAAACATTACTCTATTCTGAGTTAGATTAGTAAGAGGATTGGAAAAACATGGGAAATATCTCGCAAATCGGTGATAATATCCAGCTAACCCAATAAGCTATGGGTATCGATTACCGATGTTGGCCTCTTCAATCCCTCAATTGTAGCTATTTGGGACGGATCCACTGATATCCCATTACATGTGATCATATGAGCCAAGAATAAGACCTACTTATAATAGAACTCACACTTTTTTGTACTTTTCATAGATATTCTCCTTCTGCAATGTCTCTAGTACAGTTCAAAGATTATCCACATGATCCTCCTTGGTTTTGGAGTATTATAAGTCCCCATACTTAAATCATACTTAATCTTGAGTTATTACAAGATTACACCTTGAGGATCTTTTCAGGTTTAGAGTTTTAGATAATTTGATCATAAAACTTGCATTACATTCCACATTTAAACAAAGTGGTTACATAAAAATAGTATTCATTTTTTCCCATAAATGGAACATATTTAAAATAAAACATGGATTATTTCTTGACACTTCCTTGACATTATCATCATATCATGTACCTTTCCCTTGACCTGTGAAAACATTTCAAAAAAAAAAACTTGCGATGAGCATAAAAAGCTCAGTAAGGGATATAAAAATATGGAAAGGAAACGTGGGTACATATATACATAAGAATGATATCATACTTTACCCATAAAACATAATCACTTTAACATACCTCATCAAATCATGAATAAATCATAGAAATCATAATACATAATGGTAACTTGAGGCATTCATAACATTTTTACGTAGGGAGTAACCCTCTTGGTTACGTTTGGATTACCCATCACAGTATATTCCCTAAATCTCTTCGGAGAAACCTTAAAATTTCACTCCATCACGTTACCCAATTAATTGGAGAGCTATATCGGGCTCACCCACCCTTGGTTTATCACGGAACCACCCGTCTTCATAATAATTCCCAAGAACCTCAACATAATCGGATCACATAAAACATGCATAAAGGAAACATAACATTCCCACCTTTCAATCACAAGAAATCAATACAACACATTGATATAAAAACATTATGAAAACCATTTTCCATACCAAAATAAAAGAAAAGTAAAACATGGTATTTATTTTTCTTTTAAAAAGAAGGTATGGCTTGTAGAGGAAGCTGAAACTCAAATAATGGTCACAACGGCGGAGAAGTCGTTGTCGCCGCATACGTACGACAAAAACATTCCCTTTTGTCATTTAGTAAATGCTTCGTATAAAAAAATATTCCTTTTGAATAAACGTAAAAGTAAAATGGGTTTATACACCATGTAAAAGAAGGTTGTGTATAAAACAAAATATGCCTAAAAAAAAGGAGATTGAGACGAAGTCCCATACCTCGGGTCCGACTTGACTCGGTCGTTCTTTAATCTCCTGAATAATAAACTTGAGTTAATTTATACTTTTTTAAGAACACTTTTCAAGTTCATTATTCCTTTTATATCACTTATTTCCATGTCATGAACACTATGTAATTATTTAAGTTAATAACGGTCATTTTAGCGATCATTGGTACTTGAGTAAAAAATAAGCCCTTTCTAATTACAAGTTGTTCATGTATCCATTATATCCAGAATCGTATTCATGATGTAGATATAATATATATCATATATATCCAGTACATTCATGCATTTATAATATTACATAAACATTTAGAGGTAAGAAAATAAATGCACCGTTCATGGAGACGGTAAGCTGTACGTACGCATGAACGCTAATTTCATTTCTATTTCGTATTTTATAGAATGGAATAATAATGATATAAAGGTATATTATAATTTCAGTATAATATCATATATAATATCATAGTTCCATCCTTCATACGTCCCACATATGGTATTTAACGAATCAAATCACTTTGAGGGGGAGGTAGTCCGCACTTCCTTAAATGAAGATATCACGTTTACCCATAATGGAAACCATAAAGGTATGCCCAAAATGAAAAATACAGAAGATTAAGGAAAACATAAACATATTATAAATCATATATAAATATAGTTACATATTAATGGCCACCTTTGAATGTGTTAAAAGAATGTTGAACAATCATCGTTTCGGAAGGCATAAATTCGCCATCCACGGAAACAGTATGTTCTTTAACCATTAGATGTAGGTGTGTGTAAGTGTAGCTTGAATACTTCTTATAAAAAAATTCTAGTATATTGAAGATACTGTATTTCTTACAAAAGAAATAAATTAAAAGAGTTTAAGGGTTTGGAGAAGTAAAATAAAACAAAAGGACTCAAGTGAATACATTACCTTAAAATCGGGTAACTCCCTTTGGTTTGAGCTCAAAGGCTTCCTTGGAAAGACTTCTGCCCAAAGTGAGGCTTCAAGAAGTAAGAGAGTGAAGTTGAGAGAAAAATGGGCAGGGGTTGGCCAAGCCAAAGGCTTTGGGAGTGTGGGTAAGGAGGTAGAGGTGGGGGCCTTTTATAAGAGGAGAGGAGGGGCACTCATGAAAAGTAAATAAATTTTACATTATTTTTAAATGGGTTTCGGATTTTAAAGGTCCCACATTGATATAATTCGAGGATAAGGTGATAAGAGTTCGAAATATACCCACCCAATAGGTTTTTTACATGTGTAGGTCTTATATTTTACATTATCTTTCCATTTTATTTAAATTGTCAAATAATGAGGTCATCACTGCATCATTATGATGTCATAAATAATTTAATTTATTTAATTTCTAAACATTATAAAAAAAATACTATGATGTAGAAAATATATTTATCTTTCTAATTACTATTTATAGTCCAAAAGATCATTTATGTAGACAAAATTAAAAATATTTTACATTGGTGATACATTCTTTGTCACATTTAACATTCTTTAAAAATAAAAAGATAAAAAGTCACTTTCTCACAAAAGTGATTCCATGGGGCCCCCCAGTTTGGCAAAAGGCATCCCATGGTCGGCCATGAGACAAAAATTAGCCTTAGGACACATTTTGGTGTCATTTTTTTTATTATTATGATGTTATTTTATTATCCTTAACTACCCGATTACTCATCAATCAAGATGATTATATATAATTACCGTTGTTACTATTCATAATGTCCAAAAACAAAAGAGTCTTAATTATATAATTTGGAACTTCTGATTCCAAATATTTAATCCATTTTACCAAATTCCAAAAACATAAATTGAAATAATTGATTTAAAAATAATTCCCGTTGTCAAAACAAATAGCGGGTTTTTTTGAATCAATATCTAGGAAAAGTTTGGCATTAGTTTATGACCAATTTCAAAGTGAAATTAATCCTAATGACCACCATTGTATTAAATGTTAAAAATATATTCATATTACACTTTAAGACCAATTAAAAATATAATCTAACAATATAATTAAATTAAATGTAAAAGCAGTTTTGATGTAAAATGCAGTATTTTTCACTATTCATTAAAAAATGAACATTGTCAGAGAAATACCAAAAATTTATCCAATGTAAATTTCAATGTCCCAATCATAATTAATATGTTTATTTTGACAAATATAGATTATAAAATTGTCAAAAGTTTGTTTTAAAAAAGGGTTTTCCATCAAAAGGCAGTAAAACAATCTTTTAAGAATATTAGTGTATTTAATGCTTAAGATTGGATTTATTTCCATTTTAAGCCTCTAAAACACTATCTAATTCATTAATAGACATATATAAAAATATTTATTATTCATTACTTACTTGGGATGTTACATCCTTCCCCCTTTATAAAATTGTGTCCCCGTAATTTATTTACTTATCGAATAAATGGGGGTACTTATCTCTCATTGCATTTTCATATTCCCATGTTGCCTCTTCCATCATATGGTTTTTACACAAAACCTTTACTTGATTAATCACCTTATTTCGTAGCACATTCTCCCTATGGTCAAGAATCTAGACCAGTTGTTCCTCATAAGATAGGTTCTCTTCCAGCTGAACTACCTCTGGACTCAAAACATGAGATGGATCTGACATATACTTTCTTAGCATCGAAACATGAAAAACAATGTGTACCTGAGATAAACTTGGAGGTAAAGCCACCCGGTATGAAACTGATCCAACTCTCTCTAGAATTTCATATGGTCCAATGAACCTTGGGCTCAGCTTTCCTTTCTTACCAAATCTCATCACACTTTTCCAAAGAGAAACCTTGAGAAAAACATGATCACCTACCTCAAAAGTTAGATCCTTCCTCCTGTTGTCTGCATAACTCTTCTGCCTACTCTGAGTTGTTCTCATGTGTTTCTGAATTAGCTGAACATTTTCTGCCATCTATTCTACCAAATCTAGTCCCATCAACTTCCTTTCACCCACTTCATCCCAGAAATCTTGAGTTCAACACCGCTTCCCATATAACGTCTGAAATCGTGCCATCTGTATACTGGAATGAAAATTGTTATTATATGAAAATTAAACCAAAGAAAGATGCTGGTCCTAACTTCCCTGACAATCCATCGAAAAAGCTCGTAGAATATCCTCCAAGGTATGAATTTTTCATTCTGAATGCCCATCTGATTGAAGATGAATAGCTGTACTAAAATTTAATTCAGTACCCAACGACTTCTGAGGTCCCTTCCAAAAGTTAGAAATGAACCTGGGATCACGGTCAGATACAATGGAGAGGGGAACTCCATGTAACCTAACTATCTCTTTAAGATAAAAACCGGAAAGTTGATCTAGGGAAAAATTATCTCGTATAGCAAGGAAATGAGCTGATTTGGTCAAGCGATCAACAATAACCCAGATTGCATTATTACCTCAAGATGTCTTTGGTAATCCCACAACAAAGTCCATGGATATATTCTCCCATTTCCACTCTGGAACTGGTAAAGGCTGAAGCATCCCTTTTAGTAACTGCCTCTCTGCTTTAACCTGTTGACAAGTCAAACACTTCACAGTAAAATCAGCAATATCTCTTTTCATTCCATCCCACTAGAAATACTCCCGAAGATCTCTATACATCTTAGTACTGCCTGGATGAAATGAAAACGGAGAACTATGAGCTTCACATAACAACTCTCTTTTCCACTGTGAATCACAAGGTACACACAATATCTTCCCAAATCTCAAAACACAATCATTATCAATGTTGAATTTAGGCAACATACCTTTCTGAACCAGCTCTACCTTTTTCTGCAACTCACTGTCTTGCTTCTGTGCTTGCTTGATTCTATCTCCTAGAGATGATCTCACTGATACCTGAAACAAAACAGAAGAACTTCCTGCACCAACAACTTATATGCTAAAGTTCATCAAATCCTTAACCAAAGGATCACGTTCCAAACGCACCATTGCTAATGAAGCATTACTATTTCAACTCAAAGCATCAGCCACTTTATTTGCTTTTCCTGGATGGTAATGAATTGTACAATCATAATCCTTGATTAATTCTAGACTTCTCCTTTGTCTCATGTTCAATTCTTTCTGAGTGAATATATACTTTAAACTTTTGTGATCGGTATATATTTCACGCTTTACTCCATACAAATGATGCCTCCAAATTTTTAAAGCGAAAACAACAGCAGCTAATTCCAAATCATGTGTAGCGTAATTTACCTCATGAATTTTCAATTGTCATGAAGTATAAGCAATTACCTAATCATTCTGCATTAGGATGCAACTAAGACCTTTCAATGAAGCATCACTGTATATAACAAACTCACCATTCCTGGAAGGAAGTGCCAAAACTGGAGCATTCACCAATCTTTTTTTCAGTTCCTGAAAACAATCATCACATTCTTTTTTCCAGACAAACTTAACATCCTTCCGAGTTAGCTTATTCATTGGAATAGATAACCATGAAAAATTTCTAACAAACCTTCGGTAATAGCCTGCCAAACCAAGGAAACTACGAATCTCTGTTACATTTGTGGGTCTTGGCCATTCTTCCACAACCTTTGTTTTTGTAGGATCAATGGTTATCCCATTTTTAGAAACAATGTGACCAAGGAAAGAAATTTGTTGCAACCAAAAATCACACTTTCTGAATTTTCCATACAGTTTCTTTTCTTTCAAGGTTTGCAAGATAACCTTAAAATTTCTTTCATGATCCTCTTTACTTTTAGAAAACACCAAAATATCATCAATGAAAACCACCACAAACTTATCCAAGAACTCATGGAAAATTATATTCATTAAGTCCATGAATACAGCAGGTGCATTTGTTAGTCCAAAAGGCATTACTACAAATTCATAATGGCCATATCTTGTACGGAACACGGTCTTCGAAACATCTTCTTCCTTTACCTTCAGTTGATGGTACCCCGATCTCAAGTCAATCTTTGAAAAATACTGAGCTCCCGGAAGCTGATCAAACAAATCATCGATATGAGGCAAAGGATATTTGTTCTTAACAGTGATGTTATTCAAGGCTCTATAATCAATGCAAAGTCTCATTTAACCATCTTTTTATTTTTAACAAATAAAATAGGAGAACCCCATGGTGATGTGCTAGGTCGAATGAAACCTTTCTCTAATAAATCTTACAATTGCTCCTTCAACTCTAAAAGTTCAATTTGATCCATTCGATAAGGGGGTTTTGAAATTGGCTTAACATCGGGATCTAAGTCACCAGTAAACTCAACTTCCCGATCTGGTATTATTCCAGGCAACTCATCAGGAAAAACATCAGGATACTCATTTACCACTGACACGTCATTAATCCAAACAATTCCTTTATTTTCAATGATGTGTGCAAGGTAACATTCATTTCCATCTTTTACAAGTTTCTCGGCCTCTTGATATGTTATCATAAGTAAGGGTTCATTCTTGTAAACAAACTGAAAGTCTTTCTGAAAAGAAACTTCTTTAGCTCTATAGTCAATCTTATCATGGTAAATAGAGAGCCAATCCATACCCAGGATAACATCAAACTCTACTAGAGGTAGAACAATAAGGTTTGCAAGTAGGTTCTTTCCACAGATAAGGATAGGAAGATTCTAATAAATTCTTTTTGCCTCAACATTTCCCCTAGGTGTATTTACCACAAGTTCAGGAGTTATTTCTTGAGATGTTATTCCGATTTTACTAGAAAATTTTTCAGAGATGAAAGAATGTGTAGTCCCTGAATCAAACAACACACAGGCATAATCTGAAAAAACCAAAAAAGTACCTGATACAACATCATTTGACGGCCCGACATCTACTGAAGTAGTTGCAAAGGATTTCACCATGCCTTTCTACTTGTAGTCTAACGGCTTCCCATCACTCAAGATCTTTGTCGGACACTTGTTTGCATATTGACCCATCTCATTGCACTTATAACATTTCACTAACTGTAAATCAAATTTGGTCTTACCATCACGCTGGTCTTTTTCAGTGAAATCACAAGCCTTATGTCTCATCTTACCACATCGGTAGCACTTTCCAGAATTCAGAAGACATTCCCCAGCATGCCTTTTGCCACATTTATCACAAACTGGAAACTTAGATTTCTTACCATCAGACTTTTTTGAAGAATTCTTACCTTTCTCCTGCCACCTCGATCTCTTCTTCTGTTGGCTGTTATAGAACACTTGGTCATCAGAAAGCTCCATTTCCACCTTCTCAGCACATCGAACAATCTTTTCATAACTTTTAAACTCATGAGAAGCTAATGCCCTTTGATATTTGGGCATTAATCCTGAGTAAAAACGATTGATTTTACTATCAATGTCTCGGATAAAATTTGGAGGATACCTTGCCAATCGAGTGAACCTTTCTTCATAGGCCACCACTGAGTCTTCCTCTTGCCTCAATTCCAAGAATTTATTTTCCATCCTAAGTCGAATATCCTTAGGAAAATACTTCTCAAGAAACAACCCTTTGATTCATCCCAGTCAAGAGCATCAATATCATCGGCATCCCTGATATTTTTAACCATAGACCACCACTGATCTACCTCACCCTCCAAACAGTAAATAGCAAGACTAACCTTTTGATTGTCTGAACACCCCATGACATTGAAAATCTTCTCCAGTGATTTAATCCACCCTTCAGCTAACACAGGGTCAGATGATCCTCTGAATGATGGGGGATGTTGCCTCATGAAATGTTCCACCACTGACATGTTTCTCTGCGGTTGATCTGGCTGATCTCGTGTATGGATACCACCGCCATTTATCTCTTGATTCAACTGCCCCATTACTGCAACAAACTGTTCAGTTCCAATTCCGCCCATATTAGGATGCTGATTCGGAAGGTTATTTCCTTCTGCATGCCTTCCTAGCACTGCTTCCCTGTTTCCTCTACGGAAAACTATTCTGAACAAACATGTCTTAGATGAAGCAACATGGTAATATTCAAAAAATATAACAAAAAAATATTTTTGGATAATCATTTAATAGAATTATAACTCCAAAAGTTATCTAAACCGACCTTTGATACCAACTATAAGGCACCAGCCTTAAACTTTACATAATATTGAGTTATTACAAGATTACACCTTGAGGATCTTTTCAGGATTAGAGTTTTAGATAATTAAATCATAAAACTTGAATTACATTCCACATTTAAAACAAGTGGTTACATAAAAATAGTATTCATTTTTTCCCTTCAATGGAACATATTTAAAATAAAACATGGATTCTTTCTTGACACTTCCTTGACACTATCATCATATCATGTACCTTTCCCTTGACCTGTGAAAACATTTCAAAAAAACATGGGATGAGCATAAAAAGCTCAGTAAGGGATATAAAAATATGGAAAGGAAACATGGGTACATATATACATAAGAATGATATCATACTTTACCTATAAAACATAAGCACTTTAACATAACTCATCAAGTCATGAATAAATCATAGAAATCATAATACATAAAGGTAACTTGAGGAATTCATAACATTCTTATGTAGGGAGTAACCCTCTTGGTTACGTCTGGAATACCCATCACAGTATATTCCCTAAATCTCTTCGGAGAAACCTTAATGTTTCACTCCTTCATGTTACCCAATGCATTGGAGAGCTATATCCGGCTCACCCGCCCTTATTTTATCATGGAACCACCCGTCTTCATAATAATGCCCAAGAACCTCAACATAATTGTATCACATAAAACATGTATAAAGGAAACATAAAATTCCCACCTTTCAATAAAAAGATATCAATATAACACATTGATATAAAAACATTATGAAAACCATTTTCAATACCAAAATAAAAGAAAATTAAAACATGGTATTTAGTTTTTTTTTTAAAAGAAGGTATGGCTTGTAGAGGAAGCCGAAACTCAAATAATGGTCACGGCGGCAGAGAAGTCATTGTCGCCGCATAGGTACAACAAAAACATTCCCTTTTGTCATTTATTAAACGCTTCATATAAAAAAAGATTCCTTTTTAATAAATGTAAAAGTCAAAGGGGTTTATACACCATATAAATGAAGGTTGTGTATAAAACAAAATATGCCTCAATGAATGGAGATTGAGACGAAGTCCCATACCTCGGGTCCGACTTGACTCGGTCGTTATTTAATCTCCTGAATAATAAACTTGAGTTAATTTATACTTGTTTAAGAACCTTTTTCAAGTTCATTATTCCTTTTAAATCACTTATTGCCATGTCATGAACACTATGTAATAATTTAAGTTAATAACGGTCGTTTTAGCGATCATTGGTACTTGAGTATAAAATAAGCCCTTTATAATCACAAGTTGTTCATGTATCCATTATATCCAGAATGGTATTCATGATTTAGATATCATATATGTCATATATATCCAGTAAATGCATGCATTTATAATATTACATAATCATTTAGAGGTAAGAAATGAAATGAACCTTTCATGGAGACGGTAAGCCGTTCGTACGCTTGAATGCTACTTTCATTTATATTTCATATTTTATAGAATGGAATCATAATGATATAAAGGTATATTATAATTCTAGTATAATATAATATATAATATCATAGTTCCATCCTTTATACGTCCCAAATATGGTATTTAACGAATCAAATCACTTTGAGGGGGCAGTAGTCCGCACTTCCTTAAATGAAGATATCGTGTTTACCCATAATTGAAACCATAAAGGTATACCCAAAATGAAAAATACATAAGCTTAAGGAAAACATAAACATATTATATATCATATATAAATATAGTGACATCTTAATGGCCACCTTTGAATAAGTTAAAAGAATGTTGAACAATCATTGTTTTGGAAGGCATAAATTCGCCATCCACGGAAACAGTATGTTCTTTAACCATTAGATGTAGGTGTGTGTAAGTGTATCTCGAATACGTATTATAAAAACATCCTATTATATTGAAGATACTGTATTTGTTACAAAAGAAATTAATAAAAAGAGTTTAAGGGGTTGGATAAGCAAAATAAAACAAAAGGACTCAAGTGAATACATTACCTTAAAATCGGGTAACTCCCTTTGGTTTGAGCTCAAAGGCTTCCTTGGGAAGACTTCTGCCCAAAGTGAGGATTCAAGGAGTAATAGAGGGAAGTGGAGAGACAAAATGGGCAGGTGTTGGCCGAGCCAAAGGCTTTGGGAGTCTGGGATAGGAGGTAGAGGTGGGGGCCTTTTATAAGAATAGAGGAGGGGCACTCATGGAAAGTAAAGAAATGATACATTATTGTAAAATGGGTTTCGGATTTTAAAGGTCCAACATTGATATAATTCTAGACTAAGGTGATAAGGGTTCTAAATATACCCACCAAATAGGTTTTGGGCATGTTTAGGTCTTATATTTTACATTATCTTTCCATTTTATTTAAATTGTCAAATAATGAGGTCATCACAGCATCATTATGATGTCATGAATAATTTAATTTATTTAATGTCTAAAAATTATAAAAAATATACTATGATGTAGAAAATATTTTAATCTTTCCAATCACTATTTATAGTCCAAAAGATCATTTCTGTAGAAAAAATTAAAAATATTTTACTTAGGTGATACATTCTTTGTCACATTTAACATTCTTTAAAAATAAAAAGATAAAAAGTCACTTTCTCACAAAAGTGATTCCATGGGGCCCCCAAGTTTGGAACAAAGAATCTCATGGTCGTCCACGAGACAACCAGTAGCCTTAGGACACATTTTGGTGTCATTTTTTTATTATTATGATATTATTTTATTATCCTTAACTACCCGATTACTCATAAATCAAGATAATTAAAGATAATTACCGTCGTTACTATTCATAATGTTCAAAAACAAAATATTCTTAATTACATAATTTGGACCTTCTGATTCCAAATATTTAATCCATTTTACCAAATTCCAAACACATAAATTTCAATAATTGATTTAAAAATAATTCCCGTTGTCAAAACAAATAGCGGGGTTTTTTTGAAACAATATCTAGGAAACGTTTGGCATTAGTTTATGACCAATTTAAAAGTGAAATTAATCCTAATGACCACAATTCGATTAAATGGTAAAAATATATTCAGATTAAACTTTAATAAAAATTAAAAATATAATCTAACCATATAATTAAATTAAATGAAAAAGCAGTTTTGATGTAAAATGAAGTATTTTTCACTATTCATTAAAAAATGAACATTGTCAGAAAAATACCAAAAATTTATCCAATGTAAATTTCAATGTCCCAATCATAATTAATATGTTTATTTTGACAAATATAGATTATAAAATTGTCAAAAATTTTATTTAAAAAAGGGTTTTCCATCAAAAGGCAGTAAAACATTCTTTTAAGAATATTAGTGTATTTCATGCTTAAGATTGGATTTATTTTCATTTTAAGCCTCTAAAACACTATCTAAATCATTAATAGACATAGATAAAAATATTTATTATTCATTACTTACTTGGGATGTTACAAGTATGATATACTATCATCTATAACGACTACCGAATTGTTTTTGAGATAATCCCTAAAGACTCTATTCATCAAGTCCATGAAGATTACTGCAGCATTAGTGTGTCTGAAAGGCATTACTATGAAATAATAGTGCCCATATCTTTTAAAAAATAATTATTGGTGATATCTTCCTTCTTCACCCTTAAAAGATAATATCATGCCCCCAAATTTACCTTGGATAAGTATTGTGTTCCACGAAACAGATCGAACAAGTCATCAATTTGTGGAAGATGATACTTGTTCATTATCATGATTTTGTTGAGATCACAATAATCAATGCAAAGGTGCATTGACCCGTCCTTCTTCTTGATGAATAGGTCTGGCTCACCCCATGGTGAAGCACTTGGGAATATAAAACCTTTATCCAGATTCTACTGTAGTTATTTCTACAGTTCCTTAAGCTCCACAACAACCATTCTATATGGAGTCTTGGATATTAGCAATGCCCTAGATATAAGATCAATAGATAATTCAAAATATCATATAGGAGGAATACAAGTCAATTCATCAGGAAAAACTTTAGCGAATTCCCTAACAATATGCATGTCTTCAAGGATGGATACATCCTTACACTCAATAATTTGATCCATATACACGTGCTCATAGGGTAGTAATATCCATGCTTGAGATGAAGGATTTTAAGAATATTCATCTTCCTCCTTGCACTAGTATAGAATCTAGGGTCGATTCTCCACATGGATAGTGATTTACCTCTCATAGTAATTTGGATCTAAATAGTGAAAGCCAATCCATGCCACAAATGGCATCAAATTACACTAGAGGGTGTATGATGAGGTTCAATGGGAAGTTAAATCCACCAATTTTGACTAGGGAGGAGTTATATTCATGGGATGCAATGATTTCTCCATTTTCCATACTCACCGACATCTTTACTTCTATGATTTTTGGTGGTGTTGGGACTGTTATTCTAAATATTTGGGATATAAAATAATTCATAGAACCTCGATCCAAAAGTACGTTAGCTATTCATGAAGGAATAACTAGCGTACCAATCACCACTTCATTATCGAGGTTAATTTCAGTGTTAGTGGTTGAAAAAGATCCCCCTTGCTTCCTTGGAGGTTGTTCGTTGCCTTCAAAAACCATGTCTTAGGGAACTGATATGCAAGGTTCCCATATTTCTTTATTGTTGAAGCAATAAAAAATATGTTGATAGTCGAATAGAGCATTCCTATCATCTATAGCAGTTGTGATTTTTTCTTGTTGGCAGTTAGCAGCTATGTGCCCTTCTCTGGCACACCTAAAGCCTTTTCTCATCCCCATCTGGAAATTTCTAAGGTTCCTCTTTCAGCACCATTTTAAAGTGGGGTGTTGGATCTTTTTAGTATAATTGGATTTATCCATCGAACCTCTAGAATTGAAATCCACATTACTTTTCTAATCCCCAAGATACCCCTGAGATTCGTCGATCTCTATTTCGACCTTGAGGGCACATCAGACAATTTTCTTATAGTTGTCAAAGTCACGGATCGCTAGGTATTCTCACGGGCTAGGTTTCATCCCACTAAAGAAGTGGCCATCCTTTCATTCGGGGGTAATGACAATGTCGGAGGCATATTGTGAAAGCCTTGTAACTTTTTCCTCATACGCTCTGACAGATTCATCACTTTTTTACTTGAGGGAAGGGAAATCCTTTTCCATATTATGTCGTAGAGTGCATAGAAAATATTTATCAAAAAACATATTCTATAAATACTTCCATTATAACACCTCTATCTCCTCCTTAGGCTCTCTATTTTTTATCAATTAAGACCATTGATAATCTTCACCCTACATTCGATAAGTAGCTCAGAGAACCTTCTCTTGTTCGGAATATTGAAGGATGGAGAATAACATTTCAATGGAGTTGATCCATTATTTGGTGATTAAGGGATCATCAGATCCATTAAAAATAGGCGTACTTTGTCCCATGATGCTCTCTATAGCGACTTGTTCTTTCTTGGGGGGGGGGGGTTGAACGTTCCACTTGAACCATGTTTCTATTAAATGCTTGAGTTAGCTGAGTGAGTATTGTGACAATATTTCCAATTCATTCTCCCATTGAATTGGGAATCTGATTAAAACAGTTGTCACATTTGACTTCACATCTGTTGTTAGATTGAGTCCTCCTATGACCGGCCACTCTCTGGAAAAAAAATTAAGGTTACGGGTAACACATAAAGGTTAATTCAAATACAAAAATGGATGAATTGTAAATTACTTTTATTTCCTTATCTTATGAATCCATGGGCTTCGATCAAAGTATTACATGATCTACTTTCTAAAATATATTCTTAGAGGAATTTTTATAATTCCCTTAATAATGGTTAATACTATTCTTATGAATTTATAAAATAATATTATCATGGCCCATCATAGTGGGGCCTACACTAAGACACCCAAAGACTATCTCCAATTTACCAAGAGCTGGTGACTAGCACTGACTAGGCATAATACAAACATGATAGGAATTTCCTAAGAACCTGTACACACACACACACATCTCCAAGCCCACAAATTCTAAAATTTAAAAAAACCCCTCAGGGAAAAAATGCAGGAAAACATCTAAACCCAACCCGCAAATTACGATAAGAAGTAAAGTACTGAATTTAAACTAGGCCAGAATACAATCCCCCCAAAAAAAGAGTCTAAAAACAACCAAGTCCCACTTGTAGACACAATGAGGAACTGGGACAACTGCTCGTAGCCATAGGAGCTACTCGTCTTGCAGGGAACTCAGAAGTCTTGGTTGTATCCTGGTCCACCCTGGACTATGTCAAAAGGATACTTGTCTGCACAAGACACAACACGTGCGGGAAAAGACTATACATGGTTTAGTATTATAATACTCAGTAGAGGACCCTAAAAACCGAAAATCAATACAAAACGTAAAGGTAATGTTATATCTACATTGTATATGTCTACTGATCATAAAATAGGTTAATCCAATCTAGATATACTCAAAACCTAGACTCGTAGTCTAGAGACAAGTCACCAAACCACATTCCCCAGCTAGGTATTCAGTTTCAAGATTCCATGAAGCACTCATCTTGGAGAACTCAATCCACGAGTCTTATAGTTTTGATAATTTCCATCCAAGAAGTACTCTCAATTGGGAAAAGTCACCAGAGATAAATACACTCGGTCTGGGAGAACACACTCTTCAGTGGGGAAAATTCACGATACATAGATGAGGATCACTACAAGGGCCATGACGGATATCGTGACTCATCTAGATTCACCTGCTATGTACGAAGATCAGCACCCTGTGGGGATAGCCATGTCAATACCTGACTCTACCTATGGTCAATAATGGATAGAGGATCTTGCTATGGGCTAGTCAGAGGGATACCTGGCTCTATCATGGAAAGACCTGCTGAAGGGATCATACTCTTGAAAAAAGAAAACGACACAAGACATTCAGGGTAACGAGAAAAAGGTGCACTATCCCAAACGAAACATAGCCATGATACGGTGGACAAGAAGATCAAGAAATGTACTAAGTAGTACACTGTGGGTAGAAGTGTAACCGTCCATGTCTTCTTACCCCGGGTACTGCCCATTTACAGCAGCTCGTGTCATAAGGAAGGTCGTGTAGAAGAAGTTATACAGGGTGTGTAAGAGAGTTTCACGCCATGTTCCTCTATCCACAGAGTACTCCATGTATTTTGGACATGTTCCCATACATGGATTCAACCTGTGTGTCACAACCCATGTGACCGGTACACCGGGTAACCCATGTAGTCATCATGGTCTGGTCGTGTGGTGGAGTACACAACCGTGTACTCCACCCCGTGGATGTGTATCCCCTACATACACGCCGAGTCCCGTTTAAGGACCCACATGACATGTTCATTGGATAACACACCATTTTATTGCATCATGCACCACGGAACCCTAGCCACCACATAGCCAGACCTACACGCCTTGTTCATTGGGATACATGACGTGTGTTTTGGGAATTTCTAGAACCACTAACCTCTACCGTCGTTCATGATGTGAAGCTCCAATCTTAGATCTAGCCATACTTTTTCCATGAAAAATGAAGAATAAGGTCACCCCAACATCCTAAAGTCATATTTGTAGTTTTGGGCCTCTGGTCGGTCCCCAAAATGTGCATCGATCTACTAGCGGGAATATCGCTAGAAGAAAAATCCCCCTCGATCCAAGCTGATTCATCTTCCACCATTTTTGTCACACCTTCATTGAGTCGTTGCGATGTCAGATCTCTGAATTGGGATTGTAGCATTGCATAAAGTATGTGCAGTAATATGTTGTTTGTTTCCCCTTGAAGAACTTGAAGAATGCGGGGTAAAAAGGGGTAAGAAATCCAAATCAAAAATGAAATGGGGTACAAACCTCCACCATCATTTTTCAAGGCGTTGATCTACTCCTATTTGAAGGATTAAACAGAGTGAATCAAAATATGGATTTACACAGCGTGGATTAATCCCCAAAAATAACCTAATGAAACCCTCCTGTAAGAATGCACAATCTGCTGGTCAACCTGATTATGGGTTGATCCACAATCATTATTTTATTTAAAAAATGGGGAAAGTAATAATAGAAATAATAAACCTATACCCTATTCTTCAATGAATATGGAGATCGGTTGTCGGTCAGAATTCAATCACACTGTGAAACAATCCTTGCATTGTCATTCGTCGGCATCCGTCAAAAATCTCCCAAGGCTCTAAGAGACTCCCTCTCAATTCACAGGGTTATGAGGCTAACCCTGTAATCTATCCATAAGTAGTTATTTAAAAGGGTGGAATTATGTTCTTGCACAAAAAGTAAACTTTTAAATAAAATAAATTATTACTTTATTTTATTTCCATTAAAGAGTCCAAAAACTAACACTCACAGCTGACCCGTGCTGGTAGATATTAGGCCCACCTCATGTAATGTCGATATTATGAATGCAACGGTGCCCTCAGATTTCTAATTCGAGCACCCCTTCAAATGTTATTCCTCTATTTTTAGAAAACCTTTCATGCGTTATATTTAATGTTTACATTAATTCAAACAATTATTCTAGGAACTTCGGGTCATGGAATTTCACACTGTCGAAAATAATGGTCTAAAAATATTTCTATATAATATTTAAAAATAATACATAGAAAATACAAGACATTAGATTCTCCACTCATTGGGGATTTCCTTCCTAGAAAATAAAAAACAAGGCTACTCAAAAAGATGTGGGTACTAGGCATGGATTTGAGCCTCTCACTCCTACGTGCTCTCATGATGATTCATGTGCAGCCACCAAACATGCACCAAGGGAATCAATATCCCATGAAGGATACCCTCCTACAGATCCTTGATCACCACCAGGTACACAACAAAGGTCACTCCATCTTCAATGTACAGTTTTACCATTTGATGACGTCTGACGGGTCATGTACGTACCTCCTCATCTGCGACACGAGAAATACATCATGTACCTGAAGCAACTGTGGTGGTAGAGCTAGGTGGTATTCCACCTGACCAACTTTTTACAGTATCTGGAATAGTCCTATTAACCTCAAGGATATCCTGATTTCTCGGCCAAATCTCTAAAAACCTCATCTAGGGGAGACCCTAAAGAATACATGGCCTCCCTTATATAACTCCAGAGGACTCCGTCCTCTATCGGGATAAGACAATTGTTGGATTTTTGCTGTCTTCATCTACTTCTGGATGATTTGAAAATTCTCTATGTTATCTCACACCAACTATGGACCCATGAGTGCTGACTCTCTAGGGTTGGTCCTGTAAAGCGGTGGCTGGTAGGGTCTCTCATATAAGGCCTTGAATGGTTCCATACCCAGAGTGGAGTGGTAGCTGTTATTGTACGCAAACTACACTAGTGGTAGGGGTTATACCAACTGAAAACAAAGACCAAGAAACATGCTCGCAACATGTCCTCTAGAATCAGAATTGCTCTCACCATCTGACCATCTAACCATCTGTCTTGGGTTGGAACGTTGGACTCATACGTAGTTGAGTTCCAAAATCCTCATGCAATCCCTTCCACAACCGGGATGGGAAGTGGGTGTCTCGATCTGAGACTACTATCGATGGGATGCGATGAAGTCAAACTATATCCCATATGTAGAGGCGTCTTATGATCTCTACGAAACTCTTATCTTTGATATCTTGGAAGTGGACTGACTTGGAGATTCGGTCAACGATCTCCCAGATGGAATTGTGCCCCTTGGACGTTTGTGGAAAGCTTGTCACAAAGTCTATTGATATTCCTACCACATCCACTCTGGAACTTCCAGGGGTGAGCTAATCCCACTAAAACCTAGTGCCCAGGCTTCACTTGATGGCACGTAAGGCATTGAGAAATGAACTCCGCTACTGCCTTTTTTGTGTCTAACCACCAGAACTGTCATAGAAGATCCTGGTAAATCTTCTCCACTCTAGAATGTACAGCCAAGGGGGATGTGTGAAACTCCCTCAGGACCTCCTCATGTGACGCCACTGGTACAACAATGCATCCTCTACAAAGAAGTATGTGATCCCCACCTTATGAATATCCATCATGTGCATGTCCTATGGATAACATATCATGTAAAGCCTTATAGTCGACATCCTCAAGTTGTGCATCCCTAACTCGATGTAAGAGTGGAGTGGTAACAACCATCAACTGAAAGTAAGATGCATCTTCCCTATCCATAAAGGATAACTGCAACAGGGCTAACTTCTTTGTCACCTCACTCAATAGCTGCAAGACCGACCTTCTTCTAAGAGTATCCTCCACCTTGTTCCCCTTCCCAAGAGTATAGATGGTTTTGATATCATAGTCCCAGAGGAACTCTACACAACGCCTCTGTCTCAGATTCAGATCCTTTTATGAGACGATGTAGTTGAGGCTCTTATGTTCAGAGTATACGATGAACTTCTCTACCATAAGGTAGTGTTGATAAATCATCCACGTGAACACTACCGCTTCCAAATCAAGATCATGGGTCACATATTTCTTCTCATGTGGCCTAATCTAGCGCAAACCATAAGCCATCACTACCTGTGTCTGTATCAGGACACATCCAATCCTGATCCCCGATGGGTCATAGATTACTATATACTCAACACCCACCTCTAGTAACCTCAAGAATGAGGTTCTTAACAAACTCTACTTCAACTGCCCGAAATTCTACTAGAACTTCTTCATCCACATGAACGGTTTACCATTCCGATTCAAGTTTTTCCTCGATGATGATATTCGGGAGAAATTAGGAATGAATCTATGAAAATATCCTGCCAACCCAAGGAAGCTCCACACCTCCATCACGCTCTGAGGTTGCTCTCATGCTAACACTGCCTCCATCGTTGTTGGGGAAACAACTAACTTATCTGCTGAAATGACATGTCATAGAATGTGGACCATCCAAATCTAGGACTGTTACTTCAATATTTTCCCATAAATTTGGTTATCTCGGAGTACATCCATAACCATATGAAGGTGTCTTAGGTGCTCCACCTATTAAGCTAAGTACACAAGGATGTCGTCGATGAAGATTAATACAAACCGGTCCAAGTGTGGCTGAAAAATCCCATTCATAAGTCCCATGAACATTTTGGGGGCGTTCTTCATACCAAAAGGCATCACCAATTACTCATAGTGACTGTAGTATCATCTAAAAGTCACCTTTGGTATATCCTCATCCTGTGCTGGTAACTAGTGGTAACCTGACTGAAGGTCATCCTCTGAGAACCATTATGCGTCTCTTAGATGGTCGAAGAGGCTATCAATCCTTGGTAATGGATAATTATTCATTATTTTTACCTAGTTCAGGTGCCGATAATCTACACACAATCTCAAACTCCCATCTTCCTTCTTGGAAAACATTACTGGGGCCACCCCGGGTGAAACACTAGGTCTCAGAAGCCCTTGTTTTGAAAATCCTCTAACTACACCCTCACCTCATGAAGCTCTGCAGAATCCATCCAATATGCTGATAAGTAAATCAGTTTCGTCCTGGGGTGTATGTTGATGGAAAAGACATTTTCCAAGTGGGGAGGTAGTCCTGGAACATATTCAGGAAAGACGTCCTCGTACTCCACCACTACTACTGGGAATTGGAAGTTCACAACATCTACTCCTCCAATGGTAAGGCTATCCAACTCATGAGTGATCGACTGTACCCTCCTACACATGATCCAATTTTGTGTTTCATGAGTCTCATTTTCACCAACAAAGGAACACCTCATCCCATCGCTGGGGACACACCAAACTCTTCACCAAAAGCTTTTAATCTGGGCATGGACCGAGGATAACCAATCCATACTGAGAATTAAATCGTAAGGCCTCGAAGCTTCCACCTAGAGGTTCCAACCAAAACTTTTTCCTCTAAGGGTATGATAAAACACTCTAAAAAGGTGTGTGATCAATGAGAATCTACCCGTATATGTCTCCATGAATAAGCATCGAGTCAACAACTCAACCTGAATCTCAAGTTTTCTCACAATACATGTGGTGAGAAACAAATGACTGGCACCTGTTCCTATAAGTATGACAGATAAGGTCTACAAGAAATAGATCGTACCTCGGATCAACCCAAGAGTCCCTAGGTTGTACTCCTTGACTTCATATAGCTATCCCCACCCATTCTCCCTAGCTCCCTAAGCCTAGTGAGGACCTCCTGGGGGAGGTGGTGGAAGTAGATTTAAGAATCTGCCACCACCTGAAGCTCTCCCCTACTCCTCTTCCACATCTGCCACCTAGTAGGTCTATCTTCTCTACTCTCTACCTCTACCTTGGTGGCCCATCCACTGCCTCCCTATCAGTAGCTCGATGGGTCGGACAATCTCTAGCGAGATGTCCCATACCATCACACGAGTAGCATCACCTCTCTATAGTTTGACTGTATATAGACTGAGAGACCAGGACTACCAAACCCATGTCATAAGTCCTCCTATTACATTTCCCACATCTTGATCCCTATGCCTAATATTGACTCCAAACTTCCAAGGTCTTCGCTCATGTCAGCTAACTACTAACTACTATTGGCAGTCTTTTCTCTTCTAAGAAGCTCTCGATCCCCGTGGCCCGCTCGAGCACTCTAGCATAAGTTGGAATGCAAAAAATCACGACACTATCTCATATGTCCCATCGTAGACCTCGCTCAATGCTCTGATCTCTAAAGTATCAATCCCTTCCCACATACATCATGGACATGCTGAGGATGGTGAACCTTGATGAATAGTCATCCACCGTCAAACTTCCCTCTTAGAGCTAAATAATCTTCTGGATACACACTTCTCTCAACATAACAGGTGGGAAAACCTTCATAAAGAGTCCCACAAACTCCGTCCATGAACGAGTCTCCTCGTCGTGAGTCTGTGTGGATAGAATCCACCATAATCACGCTGAACCATGAATAAGGCTCACTCATAGGATCACCATATGGTCCTCCAGGGTCCTCATGAGATCAAAAACTCAAGTCACCACCTCAAGCCAGTCCTCAGCCACATGAGGGTTGGGCATGACTCAGATCCTGAGGGGTCTCTGTCTCTAGAACTTATGGAGTGCACTCAGCTTGCGCCCCTTATCTGTTAGTACATCAGGTACCAAAGGCTTCTCCACTAGTGGTGGTATAACAGGTACACCCCCTAGAGGTAACGCTTGGGGAACTAGTGCCATTATCGATGACTTTTCACTGAAGGGGTCATCGTCGTGATCGCGCTGCTGAATCCTAGCAGGTATGCGTCATGGAGGCATCATGTAAGGAACATGATGTTTCATATTCAATGAGTATATCTGGAGAGATGAAACAAAGGAAATGAAAAACACAACCCATTCCTATATGATGTATGTACCAATCTCTTATTTCCCCAAAACTAGCCTTTTCATGCACCGAGTCGAAAAGCAGGTTATCAGAGTCTTGAAGTGTTGATACGTCGGCCACCCACACAAGAACTGGAGACTCTAGCCTGAATGATGACCTAGAAACACTTTACCCTATTGCGACAACCCAAAATAATTGAATCTTAGTTCTATGATAGAACTGACCACCTCTGATACCACTCAATTTTGACACGTTCTATTGGGGCTCGCAGCGCAACTCCCCACGCCTGCCTCTAATTGGCCAGGGGATGGTGACTAGCACCGAGTAGGAATAATACTAACAAGAGAGGCATTAACTATGTTCATGTACACACACAAACACATGCACACACACATATCCAAGACCACAAATGATGAAATGTAAAAAAACACTGAGGAGAAAAATGCATGCATTCATCTTATGAAAACTTATAGAGTATTACAAGAAGTTATGTATTGAATATACAAAGGGTCAGAATACAAGCCCACCAAAAAACAATAGTTTGAAAACTACAATGTCCGACCTTTAAACACAAAGAGGTACTGGGATAGAAGCTTGTTGTTGTAGGAACACCTCGGCCTATAGGGAACTCAGAATACTCGTTCATGTCCTGGTCCACCATGGACTCTATCAAAAGACTGCTCCTCTACATAAGACACGACACATGGGGGAAAATCCAGTGCAGGGGTTCATATAGCAATACTCATTAGAGGACCCTGAAAACCAAAAATCAATACACAATGTAAAGGTACAGTCAGCTCTACATGGTATATGTCTTCTAAATATATAATAGGTGAACTCCACCCAGATATACTCAAAAACCAGACCTTTAGTTTAGAGAAAAGTCACACAACTGCATTACCCTGCTAGGGATTCAGTTTGAAGATCCCACGAAGCACTCATCTAGGAGAACTCACTCCATGGGTCTGATATCTATGATGATGTCTGTCTGAGATGTATTGTCCGTCAGGAAATGTCACAAGAGATAGAAACCCTCATTCTGGGATAACAAACTCCTGAGTAGAAGAAGATAATGGTATATATATGTGGATCACTTCCAGGGACTTGGCGGATACTGAGACTCATATGGATTCACCTACTAAGTAGAGGATCAATGCCTTGTGGGGATAGTCATATCGATTGTTGACACTAACTTCGGTCAAAAATGGATAGAGGATCTCACTCTGGGCCTCATGGAGGGATACATGACTCTATCCGGGAAATTACTGTTGAATGGATCATACTCTTGAAAAAGGGAATGATACCTATCTTTAAAGGGAACAAGATAAAGGGGCACTTACCCAAATTAAACCTATCCAAGATAAGGAGGACAAGTAGATCAAGCCATGTGCTGAGAAGTACACAATGTGTAGAAGAGTCACATGTTGTGTCTTCTGACCTCGGGTACTTCCCATGTACAACGACTTGAGTCCAATGTCTGGTAGTGTAAAAGTAGTTATTCACGGTGTGTAAGAGAGTGACACGCCATGTTTCTCTATCCTAGGAGGACTCTGTGTATACAGGCCATGTGCCCGTATAAGGCATCAACCCATGTGTGACAACCAGTGTGACCAGTACATAGGGTAACCCATGTAGCCTACCTAGTCAGGCCGTGTGGTGGAGTACATGACTGTGTACTCCACCCCATGTCCATGTATCCCCTAGATACACACAGAGTCTCCTATAAGGACCCACACACCGGTTTCGTTGGAGAACACATTTTTTCATCGCTTTACGCACCACGGAACCCTAGCCACCACTTAGCCGGACCTACATGTTGTGTTCTTTAGGATACACGCCGTATGTTTTGTAAATTTCTAGATTCATGAACCTCCTCCATCGCGCCTCAGGTAGAGCTCTGATCTTCGATCTGGACGCCTGTTTTCCATTAAACTTGGGGATTAATTTCGAACTAACGTCCAGAAGTTTTCTTCATTGTTTTTAGGCCTCCGATCGGTCATGAAAACACATATCGATCCACACACGTGATGACTATTCGAACAATGGTCTCCCCCAATCCGAGCCAATTTGTCATCCTCCATTGCCTTCGAACCTCCGTCGAGTCATCGGGATGTCAGATCTCTAAATTGGGATCGTTTCATTGCAGAATGGATGGGAAATAATCGATTGTTCATCGCTGCTTGAAGAACGTGAAGAATGTGAGGTAAAAATAGGGGTATGAAATCCAAATCCCAAAATAAAAGAGGAATGAACCTCCACTTTCATTTTTCATAGAGTTAATCCTCTATCATTAGAAATATTAAATAGGTGGAATCGAAACATGGATTTAAACATCGGATTAGTCCCCCAAAACAACACAATAAAAACCCTCCTGCAAGAACGCATGATCTGCGGGTCCACCTGTTTGTGGGTATATCTTCGTTCATCATTTAGTTTAAAAAATAGGGAAATGATGTATCAGAATAAAAAACCCCTACCTATATCATCGAAGAAGTGGGAGATCAGTTGTTGGTCGGGATTCAATCTCGCTACACAACGATTCATGCGTGGTTGTTCGTCATCGTCCGTGAAAAATCCTTTAAGGCTCAATGAGATTCCCTCTCAATTCGTAGGGCTATGAGGCTATCCCTGAAAAATTACCATAATAAGGTATTTAAAAGAGAGTAATTAGGTTGTTTTGAAAAAAGAAAACTTTTAAATTAAATATATTATTACTTTATTTTATTTGCATTAAAACGTCCAAAAACTAACTCTCGCAACTTACCTATGCTAGTTGGTGTTAGGCACCACCAAAGGTAAAGTCACTACACTTAACGAAATGGTGCACTCATATTTCTTATCAGAGAACCTATTCAAAAGTTATTCCACTTTTTTAGTAAAACAACTTGCACATGATATTTAAAGATTAAATTAATTCAAACATTTCATCTGGGCACTCTGGGCCTCAGAATCACACGCCATCAAAATGTCTAGTCCTGAAATAATTCCATATAATATTTAAAAATAATACATGGAAAATAAGAGACATTACACATGTCCCCTGGGAGTGTCAAATCCCAGAGTTAAGTATGGCCTGTTGTTGTGTACCAGGATACCTTGGATCAAGCCTGAAACTCCTTGTCGGAGTTTTCACTCATACGTACATCTGTGCCAGAGCCACCTCTACATGCTCGTATCAAGATAGGGATGTACTTTTTTAATAAACCACTTACTCAATACTCAACAAAATATAAGGATATTTTTACTATACTTAGTATTATCCCTAAGGCTTTCTCTATGTTTTTGTAATCCTAATCCCATAGATAACTATACATATAATCTGATACCAACTATAACAACAATTCTTTTATTTCACACTTAAATATAGTTTACTACATAAAACCTTCACTTGAGACAATATAGAAGATTGAGACTTCTAGTGACTTTAATTATTAGGAAGATTACATAACAACTTAAAACATAAAACACAACATCTTATTTAAAACATCTTTACATGACCACTTTATTCCCTCGTACTTAGCATTGCATTGGATAACCTAAGGACATACATAAGAAAAGGGTTAGCTATAAAGACTAGTAAGGGAATAAACATAGAATAACATAAGGAATACAATACATGTTAGACAATAGGTGTATCAATGGATCACAAGAGAAACATGAACATAAAGGCATGAAAATGCAAGAAAAATCTTATCATGGAGATGTGGCAATAGCACTTAACATGGAATTAGTATGATCCAAGGCTCATTGCAGATGGAACATGATTAAACCCTCATTGCAAATGAACTACAAGTAAACCCTCGTTGCACTTGAATTAGCCTGATTCAACACTCATTTCACATTATGTATAATGATACTATACATTACCCAATGCATTGGAGCACTATTTGGGCACACCCTTCTTAAATATTTCATTTCATGAAAATGTGTGCCACATGTATCAAATAACATGGAATAAATCAACATCATAAGTTAGTATATGATTAAGGAATGTAAAATAAATACATGAAAGTAACAATAAATATGTATATGTTCAAAATGGTGAATACCCTTAATATAGACATGGGTATGGTATTCACTACACTATGATCCTGGCTTAGAAAAATGCGGTGCAATTTCAACAGCATAACAACGTGACATAAGAATTCATAAAAATGTTTGATTGGAGAGAAATGGTTGTCTCATCGTATGTACATGAATCGAAATTTAAGGGTCCATATAGATACATTTACCAACAAATTTAATGGAATTTATATACATAATACAAAACAATTTCTTGAATATAAATGAGGAGAGGGAAATTCCTTATGGTATTTAAGCATTGTAACAAGTGTACATAGGAGGCATTATTGAGAGAGAAAGGGGATCTATAATTATTAAAAAATGAATCGGAAAGTATGGGGGAGGTGTTAAATCATACCCCAATATTTATAATTGAAAATAAAATGGAATAAAAATATAAAGGAACATGGACATAAATAAAGAATCTAAGAATCCCTTACTTGAAAGTGTGATCCGAAAGGCTTGGGAGAGGCTCCTGAAAGACTTCTTGGGAGCTTGGGGTGACTTGGGAGGACTCTAGAGAGAGGAGATAAGAGTTTGGAAGAACTATAATGGTTTTGAGTGAATATTAAGTTGGATCTTGGGTTGTTTTATATAGGAAAGGAGAGGGAATTCTTTATTATTTAGGTTTGGGACACCAAACAAGAAACTAATCAAAACCAAATACGAGCACATGATTTTCACCCATGAATTTTTTCAAAAAGGAGTGGAAAAAAATATTTTATAATCTCAATATCTGAACTTCATAAAATATATGGGTTTCTCATGTGGAGGTGAGTCACACACTCAAGGAAAATAATTTAAAAAGATAAAATTATTAATAAGTTTGGATGGTACACTAAAGCTTTGTAAAATAAGTCAAAAAAATCTAAAATCACATTATATTAAGGGTAAAACATATATTGACAGAACATAATATTTATAATACCAAATTACATCACTATTGAGTCATTATGATGTCATAAAAGACATTTTATATTTAAACAGTATTTAATTTTTTCCCAAAAATTTGAGCATCTCTGAAAATTATAAAAAATTCACTGTTTGATAATTTTGACATCCTGATTCCAAAAATAATATTCATTTTATCTAAATTATTTTATAAAAATTTGAATTTTCATTTTTAAAATAAAAACTGTCATTTATCAGAAATTCAAGGTTTTTGACAAAAACATCTTTCAAACCATAATAAAAATTACAATTGTATTCCTAAAAATTGTACGATCAATTATATTTAATAAAAAGTAACTTTTGAATAATAATATTTTATTAAAATATTATTTAATTCAAAAATCCATTAATTCATCCAAATATATTAATATATTTAATATTAACTAAAAAATAATATTTGTTCTTTAAAACACGCTTTAAAAAGTAACTACAATGAAATGAATGTATAATATATGTACAAAAAATAATGTACATAGTCTTAGTGCTACGGTATTTTATATAACCCCTTAAAACACTCACATAAGACCTTAGGATAAGGTGTGCGATGGTGAAAGACTATTGGGGTGGCTTGGATAACAGTTCTTGAGTGGTAATCTCTATCAACTACCACTTCTATTGTAGGTGGTTATGCTCGAGCTTAATGTATTCAAGCTCGTCTAAGGATTGGCCAAGAGCGAATCCCAATGACGCCACCACATTTCCGAGATCTAAAAAATTGGATTCTTATGGGGAAAGTCTACCAAATGAGGCCATCACTTCCATTTTATGAGTAAATTGGATTCGTAAAGCCCTATATTTATACTAATCATGTGATCACTATTCAACAGCTATATTAGAAACAGTCCCAATTCTTAATGGTATTTTGAAATCCAAAACATAAAACCAAATTAGAGAATAAATATCACATAACCATAAAAATACACCTAAATATACCGAAATTAATTTTTATTAATGAATTTCTGAGTCTTTACATGGATCATAATATTTCATCAAAGAAGTAGAAACATAAAAAATCTCAAAAATCAATTAGATTATTTCAATAAACTCTTATAAATGTGGTATCTTGGGATCATTCTCTCCATGAACATAGAAGAAATTTCAAAAATAATATAATATTAATAAAATACATATATTCATGATATGGAATATAAAATTGGTGAATATTCACCTCAAAAAAAAGTTTCGGGGAATAACAAAACATGAGTCTCAAAAAAGGAAAATTGTGACAAAACATTTTTATCGATTTGGTATCATTTGAAACATAAACCTCGTTAAAAAGGATCATAAAATGGGAATGTGAATAAACATAAATTTATATACAATATACATTGAAGAAAATACTAGGATGTATATACTCCATAGAAATGGAAAGGGTGGGGAACATAGCTAGCATCTCACAGAGAACAAAAGTTAGATGATATCCCCTAACTCAGTGTTTGGACTCTCTGCGTACTCATATGGGATTCCTATATAATAAATATAAGTTTATTATAATTTTTTAAAGAATTATATTCACATAATTAATACCATATATGGATTTATTATGACATTATATTACCCTCTTTTTAATAATACTTTGATAATGTTTCACTCACGTTGTTCTTTGTATGTGTCTTAATTTGTTACATCATTGGTCCTAATATTTATATCATGATTCCTGAATGTAAAAATTGATATAAATATCAGGTATATACATTATATGTGTATTATATCAATATAAATAATATAGCTGTATAGAATGTAATACACCGTTCATGGAGATAGAAAGGTGTACGTATGCATTAAAATTATTTCTATTGATATTGTCATATTGAAAGAATATATGTAAATATCATATGTTTATATATGTATATATATATAACAATACTAGATTATAATTAATATGTCATAATTATCATATAAGTTCATTAAACACATCCTTAATACATTCAATGTGTTGTGTGAATGAATCACATCGCTTGGGGGGTGGGGTCCACACTTCCTCAAATGAGATTATCGTATTAACACCAAATAGAAAGTAAAGAGACAAATGTTTTAAAAGGAATAAAAAATCTTAAATAATTATGAAATATAATAAATGAAATATATAAACATAGTACCTATCATAATGGCCACTATGATTATTGGTAAAGGATAAATGAATAATAATCGTTTCGTGAGATTGTAGTTCTCCACACACAAAAACAACATGTTCAACATCCATTAGTTTTAGGTGTGTGTAATTGTAGGTCAAATAAATTTCATAAAATCATCATAGTATATATATTAAACATTTTATTCTCAAAATATTTGAATAAATAGATTGTAGTGGGTGGAGATGAAAAATAAATGGAAGGAGCTAGAGAGAAGACTTTACCACTAATTCGAGTAACTCCCTTTGGTTTCTGTTGAAAGTCTTCCTTGAGAAACTTTATTCCCAATGGGAGGATCCATGGTTTATGGGAGGACTTTTTGGAGGATAATTCGGAAGATCCTAGATGAAATTAAATTTTTCTTAGAGGAGTATGTAATGGGTAGAGGTGGTGGTGTTTTTTAGGGAAGGAAAATGACTCAAATGGAATTTCTAGAAACAAGTTAGGTGTCTTCATGTTCTTACCTAATAAATGTCAAAATAAACCAAAACAAATCTGTAATGGAAGGCGTATGATGGAAATATGAACATCCAATGGGTTCTTGACAAGTTTTTCATTTTTTAGACACTTAAAAATATGGTTAAGACCCTAATTATGCATAATTTGGCCTTAATATCTATGATTAATTTTAATCACATTTATTAATTAATTTCATAAAAAATTATCTTGGTATTATTAGAATGTAAATATTGAAATAAATAAAATTTTTACATTTAATTTTTTTAAATTAAAATCAAATAATTCGAAAAAATGAGATGTGTGGTAATTTCATAGAGGTAAATAAATAATAATGTTTTAAGGTAGAAATTTTTTAAAATGTTTGTTAGGATTTTATATTCAGTTTCAAAGTAAAATTGATTATAATGAATTAAATTGTATTATTATATGAAGTATTTGTTTACTATTACCATAAAACATATTAATAATACCATTTAGAAATAATAATTAATTAAACAAAATGGCAGTTTTTAAGTAAAATGCAGTATTTTTTAGTATTCATAAAAAAAATGAAGTTTCTCAGAAAAATCAAAAAAATTAACCCTAGGATAATTAAAAAAATATGAATTCAAAAGTAATGATTTTTTATCAATTTAAATTTATAAAAGTCTCTAAAATTAATTTTATTATTATGAGTTGGTCCCTTTAAGAAAACAATATTTGTTACATAAAAGGACATTACAAAAAAATCTCATCTTTCATAATCAATATCTTTTATTTTTAAAAAATAATTATAAAAAATAATTGATAAGTAGTAAATACTACTACTATAACTATTTTTAATGGTTATGTTATAATTATCTCATTTAATTTAATTATTTATGCATATATTTATAAAGAAATGTGTTTTGTAGAAACTCAGTGTTGCACGATATGAATGCCAAGTCAGTGTTTCTTGTGGTGCAATCCATATTGGTGTTGCATGTATCACAAGTCAAGTTTTAATTTTATGTAAAAGTAATATTTGAATTATTTTTTAAATATAAATATATATAACTATTTCTAATGTCACGTGAAATGAAATAATATATTGAAAAGATTAATGAATCTGAATAAATAATTGTCAAAATCACGAGGTGTTACATTCTACCCCCTTAAAATGAATTTCACCATCGAGATTATTATGAGATATAATTTGTTTAATAATTTAATATTTAATTTATATAAACCCACAACATAAAAATTAATATAAAAACATTCCTTAAAAAGGATAATTTGCGACCATAACGATTACCCAATGTAACATATAACTTGGTTTCACATAATATAACATAGGCTAGGAGTGAAGATTGGACATAGAGGAAAAACGTAAATATTTAAAGCCATTGATTTTGGTAATCAATAATAATAAGTGAATGATCAATGCAATGGATAGGGACTCAAATTCAAAAATCTATTTTGAAATAAATTTCCATCAACTCAATGAAAATTATGGTATTATGACAAAAAAAATTTGACAACATTTTAAACATTGAGTAAACCATTATAAATTTCTAAAAAAAATAATTCTTGGGTTACACTTTGATCATTTTATAATACATCCCTTACCTCATAGAATTAATGTCTATAAAATAAATTGGATACATAACGAATTGAAATAATTTTTTATTGGATCTTAAGTCCCATAAAAGAATGAAATGTACAACTATTTGTCGATCAATGTGAATTAATCTATAAATATAAAACGTAACACTAATAATTAATCATTAATATTTATACATTAAAAATAAATATAGATTAACCAGGACATCACATAGGAAAATGATGGGAGTGAAACCCTTATAGTCCATCGGTCATGGGTTAAAGACCTGCTTCCTTTCCGGACATGATTGGTTTCAAACAGACATACATGATGTGCTTTTCCCAAAATACAAAATATAGACATCCTTTAAATAATTTTAGTAACTAGTTATCCTTCTAAAAAATGATTTCAACACAACTCAGTGTACAAATACGTCTTTTGAAGTTTAACTTAATCTTTTTATGAATGGTTAACCTTATAACCCTTCAGAAAGTTGAAAAATCCAAAACCTCATAAGTTCAGTCACTAAATTATCTAAATTTTTTTCCTCTATATGTGAAACATATCTCTTCGTTGGAACATTCAAAACAAGCGACTACCCTCATAATATATTCTCTCTAAACATGGTAAAAACCTGAATTACCATAAATACTTTTGGGAATCATGAATGATTCTTCATTTTCAAGTGTTTTAGATCGATTCCTTAAATAAAAACATGTTGAAAACTTCATCAGAGGTAGCATATACCACTGATAAACCATTCCTTGCTTAGTTCACAAGTAATCAATACCGTCCAATTTACATATTCATATCCAACTTACCATTATTCATAAAACATTATCTTATAATAAAGTAAATATTAAGGGTTACCTTCCCTTAGTCCAAATATAATCTTGTCATTAAATCACTTAAACAGTCAAACATAAACATTTAAATACTATGGGAATTAAAACTATGTAGAACAATACTTTTATATTTTTTAATGCCTCGACCACTCTAGAACGGAGCTGGTGCATTAATTGTTATATTGGCATGGTTAGAAGGAATGAAATGTGGAACGAATGATCAGTTTAGTAGACTTGAATAAATTAGATACATATATGTAACTCAAATTACATTGGAGAAGGTTACAAAATGCAATACATAACAAAAACTAAAAACTGAATCCATATAACTCAATAAATAGTCTCCTATTCATAACCTGTTCAAGGTAAAAACGTGAAAGGGTGATAATAAATGCTCAATAAGGGTTAAAAATAGTGTAATAATGAATTCAATAATATGTTAACAATTTGACGTAATCGATATGGCATAGTGAATAAATGAAAAACTCATTCCATTTACAAACTGAGAATGAAACTGCATCCATAGATTTTTTTTATTTTGAAAAATTCATGTATAGTAATAAGTGATAATGAATATAGAGAATTATTATAAGTTGTATGTCATTTATCTAGAACATGATACCATAATACTATTAAAATGGTTTAGTTTTGTAGGTATAAACCTATCTGATTTTTGGAAACAAACTCGAAGGGTTTGTCACCAAATAATTTGTCTCATGAGACATATCAATGCATCGAGGAGGTATAGAAGGCCCCACCCCCCAATTAAAGTCAAATTAATTCTGTGTACATAGATTTAATAAATGTACAACCTTCCTTCTTAATATCTTTATAGAGTTGAGAACAGAGATTAATCAATATTTCCATAGTTAAAATAACTTTCCAAATAAATACCATATGTAAAAGGGTATAGAACTTAAAGGAATACTCATATCCATAAAACCAGAATATGGATTTATAATATATTTACAATTTGAAATAAAAAATTATTTTAATGGGTAGTGGATACACCACATAATAAATATTTGGTGCACAATACCATGTAACTGATAATGAAATAGAATTGGAGACAAAATCCCTTACCCTGTTGTAATCAATCGAGTTATATGACAAAAAACTAATTACCACCAAATGAGTCAAAAAATACCATTAATATAAAGTGAATCATGATAACATATTTTAAACGGTAGTACACATTATACCATATACAATAAGTAAGTAGATATCAATGGAAATATCACAAAAATGAAAGTGTGATGAGAAACCCCTTTCCTTATGCTCGAGTGTGTTCTTCGTTTGTTTTAATGACCTGAATAATAAAATTTTTCTTCATTAATTAAAAATACCAAAACCTCCAATACATTTAATTGATTTATTATAACCTCATTAGGATCATTCATGGACCTTTTATTGGTTTATGAGGATCAATTTTATTGTTTTGTAAGCATTATCTTCCTTGGTTTTCATAATCCGTTTACTTGAAATCATAAATGAAATTCCATTTGAAATGTGGTTAAACATATAGAAATATTAATATATCTTATTAGTAACATTTATGTGAAATTAATGATATTATAATGATTTTAGGTTATAAACAAATATGGTGAATCATTATTTAAGAGTTAATTACAAACGTTTGGATTAACAAGTCCGTTTTGTTCATAAGGAACTTGATTTGTATTATTACTTTATATTATGAGTGTGTAAGGATTCCAGAACATTAATGTTATGAAATATATATATTTTGATCTGGTTCAACCATTAAAATGGTTTCATGACCATAACGTAACAAGGTAACGAAAATTGAGAACCCGCCATCCTTGAATGTGATAAATTAACAAATATCGGACAATGTTTTCATCTTTAGTATAACAGGAGGGGGGAAAGAGATGATGCTGAAGTATTCCATTTTCATAGTATAATTCAAGTTCATGTATGGTACTATAGTTATCATTCTATTTGGATGAGTTTATATAAGGGAATAATTATAAAAGAAAGGAACACAAAATAGAAGAAAAATTGAGAAATCTATCATGAAAAATCGGGAGCCTAACATCATTACTAAAAATTTCATAAATTAGTTTGATGAGAGAAAGGGGGTATCTCATCACTCTTAAATAATATATACAGAAATTGGAATATGTAATGACATATCACAACATAATCCAATTGAATATAATATAGAAAACATAAAATGAATGCTTTATGAAAAGAGAAGGGTTGTAGATTCTCTTACCTTATAGAGTAACTCCCAATACATGAAGGTTGTGACCTTGGGAGTTTGAAGACACCATGGGAGGACTCTTAGGAAAGTAATAATACCAGATATTTGAGGATAATGAGTATTTAATGAAACAAAATGATGGGGGTGAGTGGGTATTAATAGTAAATGAAAGGGAGTTTTTTTATTAATTAAATTGGACACCCCAGTAGTGGTTTTTAAAAAACCATGGGCATGACCATGGTATTTTTCAGTGGTTTTAGCGACTTGGGACACATAATGTCATATGTTACTATACACGAGTAGACCAGCCTTTTATATTAAGTATTATGTCATTATGATGTCATTAAACTACTGAAAACTGAAAACAATATTTTTATTATTCATGAAAAATTCATGTATTTTAGAAAAATCATAAAAAATCAGCCAAATTTGTTTTCAACATGTAGAATTAATAAATGAACTTCATTTTTTGAAAATAATTTTCCTCTTTTTTAAATTTAATTTTTTAAAAAAATCATAATTAATTCAAAAAAATAATAATTTTAATTGCATAATTAGTAATATATCACATTGAAAAATGAATTAAGATCTCATTATCTTATTACCATAATAAGATAAAATAAAATTAGTATTTAGTATTCCTATGGAACATATTACTATGCATATTACTATTCATAAGGTTGTGTTACTATTCATCAAAAAATCAAGTTGGTTCTATCAAAATCCAAATGACATACTAGTCACAACTCAAGATTTCTATTTTTCGAAATTCAGAACATAGAAGTGGAAAATTTATGTCTAATGGATAGGTTATATCATGTTTTGTTTCAAAGGAACACTGTCTTTTATGAAATATAGGATATTAATAGATTATATTTAAGAGAATCATATGATAAAATTTTTGCGGTGTTATATTATTCCCTCTATCAGAAATTTTATCCTCAAAATTTTATGTATAAATCCCTCCAAAAAGATATTGGTCATTCTTCTTCATAAAATCCTCTGGTTTCCTTGATTCTTCCTATATATTTTGTTGTCTCCATTGAACCATTACTAGATGAGTATTCTTATTTCACAACACATTCTCCATTGTTTCAATAATCCTGATAGGGTCTTCACATTATGACAAATCAAGTTCGAGTTCTATTTCTTCATTGGTGAGTACATGCATTGGGACTCGCCTGTATGTCTTTAGCAATGAAAAATGGACACACATCATGATATTTTGAGGGACTTGGAGGAATTTCTAAATGATAATCTAAATCTATGATTCTCTCCAAAATTTCCAATGGTCTGATATACTTAGGGCTCAGTTTTCCTTTCTTACCGAACATTAAGACACCCTTCCCTGGAGATACTTTCATAAAGACATGATCTCCCACTTGGAATTCCAAATCCTTTCTCTAGTTGTAATAATAACTCTTATACCTACTTTGGGATACATTAATATGCTATTTGATTTTCATTACCTTTTTCATGGTATCTTCACTATGTTTAGGACCTATAAGTTTCCTCTCACCTACTTCGTCCCAACAAGATGGAGTTCGACATATCTTTGAATATAATGCTCCATATGGGGCCATCTGAATACTAGAATAAAAACTATTGTTTAATAAAAATTCCACCAAAGTTAAGTATTTATCTCACATACATTTAAAGTCAATGGAGCATGATCTTAGCATGTCTTCCAGTATTTGAATAATCCTTTTATACTGTCCGTCGATTTGGGGGTGATAAACAGTACTCATACAAAGCTCATTATTCAAATCCTTCTAGGGACTTTTCCAGAATTTTGATGTAAACCAGGGATATCGATCAGACACAATCGATAGAGGCTCACCATGAAGTCCTAAAAATTCATTAATATAAATTCTTTCCAGGTGCTCTAGTTGTAAAGATTCACTTATAGAAAAGAAATGTGATGATTTTGTGAGATGATCAATAATTACCCATATTGCATCATTCCATCCAGGTGCCCTTGTAAGTCCATTGACAAGGTCCATTGTAATGTCATCCCACACGCACAATGGAAAAGGTAGAGGTTGAATAACCCCTCTAGAATGTTTTCTCTCTACCTCTACTTGTTGAAAAACTAGTCACCCTGACATGTAGTCAGCAATCTCCCACTTCATTTTATCCAACCAAAAATGTTCCATCATATCTCTATAAAACATTATGGTACTAGAGTGTATAGATAAATTTGATCTATGAAAATTTTCTAATAGTTCCCTTTTTAGCTTGGGCACTAGTGGAACTCACAATCTTTTCCCAAATTTGATAACTCCTTCCCCATATACGATGTCTTCCATTATCCCACCCTTAACAGCATTAATTTTCTTGTTTATATTTTCATAATATATTTGAGAGATTTTTACCTTCTCTAGTAAATATAAGTTAGCAATAATTTTAAAGAGGAAAGATATTTCCCCTAAATTAACAATTCCCATATCTATCTTTAGTAGAACAATGAATATAGGATCTCTGTCAATCCTCATTTGATCCAGGAGTCCTGCTCTTTTCTGCTTAATGAATATGCCACCTTATTTTCCTTTCCTAGGTGGTAGTTTATTAAACAGTCATAATCTTTGAGTAACTCGAGAAATCTCCTTTACCTCATGTTGATTTTTTTTGTGTGAAAATGTTTTTGAAACTCTCGTGATCTGTGTATAAATCTCATTTTCACTGCAAAGATAATATCTCCATATTTTCAGAACAATGATTATAGCTGCTAACTCCAGATCGAACATTGGATAATTTTTACCATGAATCATCAATTGCCTTGATGCATAAGCAATAACTTTATCGTTTTTCATAAGGACGCAACCCAACCCATTCTTTGATGCATCACTGTATATTACAAATCCATCACTTCTAGATGGAAGATTCAAAATTGGAGCATTGACCAATCTTCTTTTCAATTATTCAAAGAAATATGTACATTATTTTGTCCACAAAAACAAAACTAATTTATGTGTGATCTTGAATAGTGGGTTATCCAGTCTGACTAAATTCTGAACCAAACGCTGATAGTAACCTACTAAGACAATAAAACTACGGACCTTAGTTATGTTCATTCACTTGTTTAATTCATGGATTAACTTTGTCTTGGTAGGATATACTAGGATTCCATCCTTAGAGACAATATGTCCTCCAAAAGAATCCTATTTAAGACAAAATTCAATGTTTCCAAACATCCCATTTAATTCATTTCTTTAATGTTTTTTCAGAATAGTCCACATGTGATTCTCATAGTCTTCATATCATTTTGAGTATTCTGAGATATCATTGATGAATATGACAACAATGTTATCAAGATATTCCTGTAAAACACTGTTCATTCAATCCCTTAAAACAATGGGTGTGTTTGTCAGTCCAAAAGGCATCACTATAATCTCATAATTACCATAACAGGTTCGAAATGATGTCTTTGGAATAACCACCTTCTTTACACACAGCTGATGATATCCAGATCTAAGGAAAATATCTGAAATTTATTTTTCTCCATGATTATTATCAAATAAATCATCAATTAGTTTTAGATGATACATATTCTTTATTGTAATAGCATTTATTTACCTATAATCAAGGCATAGCCTCATGGATCCATCTTTCTTCTTGAAAAAGTTGATAGAGGCTCCCCATGGAGAAATACTATGTCAAATAAATCCTTGGTCACTAAAATACTCTTGTTTTTCCATTATCTCCACTAATTCTACAGTGTCCATTCTATAGGGGGTATTGGATATAGGCCTTGCACCATGAATTAAATCAATAGAGAACTCAACTTCTCGCTCTAAAGGATGTCTAAGTAAATCCTCTGGAAATACGTCAATTTATTCTTGTATTATATGTACATTTTGATTTTTAATATTTATTTTTACACCTATACACATTGGGTTCTCTTCCTCTCCAATAATTGAATTCACAATAGCTACTAGCGGTGGATCTAGATAAGAATCATTTTTCAATGTTTATTCTCTAAAAATTAGGGATTATACAACATTTTTTTAGGATTGTAACTTCCTTATTATTGGAATAAATATTTTGTTTGGTCCACAGGACTGAATACCCTGAGAGGCGGGGTGAATCAGGGTATGACTGATTAAAAATTAACGCCCATTCTGATCTTGTTTCGCTATTAAGCAAACCACTCTTCTCTCTCTTTCCTGTTGCACAACGTAAGCCGAAAGTAAAGCATGCACAGGACACATCAATTTTACTTGGTTCACCGCAAAGGACTACGTCCAAGGAGCATACGCCGACAAGTTGCCGGTCGTACCAAATCCACTAAACTTCACTATCTGTGGATTAAAATGTTCGGTCTAGATCACTTCTATGCCCAGGCTCACTGCCTTTACAAAGTTTAGGGTCAGCTCACTACTTTCCCAATGGTCACTCCTTGTTTCTCTCTCTCTGGCTCACTGCCGATGCAGAGGATCACCTTCTACCTCTCCCTAAGCTCACTGCTTTTGGAAGGGATTCACTCACAGTTTATAGACCTGTAGGTCTCTTCATTTTCATGAATACATGAATCCTTAACTGTTGATGGATGCTCTTTTATAGTCCAACTTTCATCCATTGATTAATACCACTTTGCCTCTTAACCACTGGACAATTCCTTTGGAAACGCCTTCGCAAAGCACCCTACTTCGCTAGGCTCCCAATTTCGCGAAGGTCAAGCAAGCCTTCGCGAAGCTCCTGCCTTTTCGCGAAGCTCTCTCACAGAGCACTCTCGCGATTCTCAAGCTGTCGCAAAGCAATGGCCCTCTCAAAGCTTAGTAAGCCAATGCGAAGCTCGTAGGTTTCGCGGAGCTACAATAGTCGCCGCAAAGCACCTATTTCGCGAAGCACACTGGCTCCGCGAACCACCTTCGCAAATCGAGAGCGAATGATCTTCTCTGAAAATTCCCTCTACTTCTCTCAAGGGGGTCGCCTCTATTTATAGGCGATTCCACCGACCCCCGTCGCTTCTGCGTGAAGTCAATGCCACATCATCTCAAATCACGAAGCTCCAAAGTTTCTGCCGGAATTCTTTCCAAATCATGAATCACCACGGCAATTATCCGTTCGCGGAGCTTGACGTAGTCACGAAGAATCATCGTCAACTTACCTTCACGACTTCGCCGCAAAGCTCCCTCACGAAGCCCAAAATTCCTTCGTGACTTCGCCGTGAATCTCCCTCGCAAATCCATTCACTGCCGCGATGCGCTTCAGCCTCTGCAGTTCGTGAAGCTTGATGTAATCGCGAAGCATCAGCGCCTCCATTCTTCTGGTCTTCGCGATTTCCAAACCATGCATCCTATCTTCGCGAAATTCATGCCTTTTCCATATTAAATTATTCTCTTCATGGAAATCCTCTTTTCGCGATGCTCACCAAAATCCAAATTTTGAACCCCAAAAAATTGGCAAACACTGGGAAACAACACCACCTTGTACTGCTATTTTGTACCGCATCCAGATCGTCCTATCCTTTTTCATCATTCTTTGTCAACAAGGATTTTCAATAACTTCTTGGGAACTCGAAAAATATCCATGAAAACCTGCTTTGTCAACAAACACAATCAACCCAAAAAATACTGCAATGTTACCTTGAGGGATTTTTGCCCAACAATCTCTCCCTTTGGGTTTGTTGAAAACTCTTCACAACTCTGCTCAGGATGATTTTCTGCACTTTGGTACCTCACTGAGTCTTCTTCCAGCCGCTACCACCATTCGCCTCTTGCGATTCTGATAGTGTTCAAGGATTCACTTAACCCGTACTCTAAGCCCACACGAGCAATGCTCGACGTGAGAAACAAGAGTAGTATGAAATGTTCATTAACGAATCACTTCATGTCAAACACCAATTGTCGATTCCAACCAGATACCAATTGTTGAACCACACTGATCCCAATTGGTGATAGAGGGAAACCTTCTCTCACTATTCCAAAACCACTGTTCTGCTTGTATCACGATCCTCAATTGTCGTGATATCTATGCTTTGATCGATCACTTCTAGCATTGTCAGATTTAAAAAAAATCCCGCTTTCTCATTGCTCCCCCTATCTGGCTGCTCCAACTATCAACTTCTCCCCATATCAATCATGATTTATCAAATAGACACACTATCTCCCAATCACTATTTTCTCCCCCTTGAACAAACACTATTTTCCCCCCCTTTGTCAACGAAACCAAAGGTCCCTCCTTCGCAGTCTGTAACAGAGTAGAGAACACATCAGCATATTAGGAAAAAATACACCATAACTCGGGGAGAGGGGGGGGGGTCCCAGAGCCACATTATTTCAAGTGCGGGGAATCGACTGAACTCCCAGAGACAGTCGATGCCTCTCAAATGCTTCCATGGTTAAGGCCTTTGTCAGAAGGTCTTCAACCTGTAGCTCTGTAGGCACGTACTCCAACTTCACGATTCCCTGCTCAACCTTCTTCTTGATAAAATGATACTTAATCTCAATGTGATTTGTCCTTGAATGATGGACGGGATTTTTGCTAAGATTTATAGCACTTGAGTTGTCGCACTGGATTCCGATCGGAGACTTAACTTCAACTCCCATATCTTCAAGCTGCTGTTTCATCCATAATAATTGTGTGCATGCTTGAGTGGACTCAATATACTCAGCTTCCGCGGTGCTCAGTGAAATGAAATATTGCTTCTTGCTTAGCCATGAAATACACAATCTGCCAAGATAGAAAGCACCACCTGACATTGATTTCCTATCATCCGCTGAACCGGCCCAGTCTGCATCAGTATACCCCAATAACTCTATCTGAGATTTGTCATTGTATGTCAAACCGAAGTCCACTGTGCCCTTGATATAACGAAGTATTATTTTCACTACGAGCATGTGACTTTCCTTGGGATTACTCTGATATCTCGCTGCTTGGCATGTGGAGAAAACAATATCAGGCCTTGTTGCGGTTAAGTACAACAGACTTCCAATGATTTGCCTGTATTCTGTGATATTAACTGCCTTGGCATCCTCATATTTTGATAATTTCATCCGGGTAGCAACCGGAGTCTTCATCTCCTTGGAATTTTCCATTCCAAACCTTCTCAAGACCTCCTTGGCATATTTATATTGAGAAATGAATGTTCCATTCCTTCCTTGTGTCACCTGTAGACCAAGGAAAAACGTTAGCTCTCCAATTATTGACATTTCAAACTCAGTTTTCATGAATTCGGAAAACTGTCTGCACTAAGCTTCATCTAATCCGCCAAATATTATGTCATCGACATAAAACAACACCATCATCCTTTGATTATTTTCATTACTGAAATAGAGATTGTAATCAACTCCTCCACGCTGAAAACCAATCTTCTTCAAGTACTGATCAAGACTTGAGTACCGTGCCCTTGGTGCTTGTTTCAGCCCATACAATGCTTTCTTCAGCCTTCAAACTTTGTCCTTATCCTCATGAATGAGAAAACCATCTGGCTTCTCAATATACACCTCCTCTTCCAGAACACCATTCAAGAATTCAGATTTGAAATCCATCTGGATCACTTTGAACATCCTTTAAACTGTGATGGCTAGGAATAATCTTATTGTCTCCAGCCTTGAAACCGGTGCAAATGTCTCATCAACATCTATTCCCTCGATCTGGGAGTACCCCTTGCACACTAGACGTGCTTTGTTTTGAATCATTGAGCCATATTCATTCATCTTGTTGTGATAGACCCATATGGTCCCAATGACATTCTTGTCTGCTGACCTCGAAACAATCTCCCATGTCTGGTTCTTCTCAATTTGATCAATCTCTTCATTCGTAGCCTGAACCCAGTTTTCATCTTCAGCTGCATCGGAAAAACATTTCAGCTCCACCTGAGATAAAAATGATGTTTGTTGTAATTATTTCATTCTTAGAGTCTGAACTGGAGCTGTCTGATCAGCAATGATATTTTTCCTATCAATTTCAGCTCGACTCTTTGACTTCCTTACAGATACAGACTTGACACTTTCTTGTTCATCATTAGTATCTTCTTCTGAGTCAGCCTCTGCCACTTCTACTCCCCCTGTGTTTCTTTCCTCATCATCACTTTCATCCAGAAATTGTTCATTGGGTCGTTGTGCAGTCTATTAATTTTCAACTATAGTGAGATCATTGCTCTCAACAATTTTCCCAACCTCTTGTTGAAGCATTTATATGCTTTTATTTTTCCTGAATATCCAAGGAATATCCCTTCATATTCTCGTGCCTCAAACTTCCTATGATGTTCTTTGTTTATAATTAAACACTTACTTACAAAGATTCGAAAGTATTTCAACGTTGGATTCTTTCCGTACCATAGATAATATGGAGTCTTCCCTTTCTTCGGACATAACAGGGACCTGTTTGAAACATAGACCAATGTCAAAACTGCTTCCTTCCAAAATTTCTATGGTAGGTCCTTATCAATAAGAATTGTTCTAGCCATGTTGTTGATGATCTGATTTCTCCTTTCAACCACTCCATTCTGTTGGGGAGTTCTTACTGATGAAACTTGATTCCTTATCCCATGTTTCTTGAGATAGTTTTCAACCTGACTATTTGTAAATTCTGTACCGTTATAAATAAGAAACATCAGAATTTTCTGCCCAAGCATCTTTTCTGATTCCCTCCTATACTGCTTTATGCAACTGAACACCTCTGTCTTATGGGTAATGATGAATACCCAGGCCATTCTGCTATAGTCATCAATGAAAAGAAAATAGTACATTTTCCCATCTATAGCTCGTGGTGAGATAGGTCCACATACATTAGCATGCACTGATTCGAGCACTCCAGTTGCTTTTTGTTCCTTTGTCCTGTATGTCTTCCTGATGATCTTCCCTTGTTGACAGGCATCACACGTATGAGTGCGATCATGTGATAGTTTGGGAAGGTCTTTATCAGCATCACACTTTACCAGATCTTCCATAGATGGTTGACATAGATGACCAAGTCACTTATGCCACAGTTGATTTTCTTCTTCTCTGGATAAAAGGCATGAATCTTCCTCCCCACCAACCAGGTAAAGATTCCCCTTTGTTCGTTTTCCCTGTATAATGACTATTCCATCTTTTCATTTAACAATACCCATCTTCTTGGTAAATAAGATAAAGTGCCCAGAGTCACATAGTTGACTGACGCTAAGAAAATTATGACTGAGACCCTCTACCACCAAGACATCAGCATGTCTCATTTCATTTCCCCCAAACATGGCTTTTCCTGAGCCAACAATCTTCAAGCCTTCATCATTTCCAAATTTGAAAACTCCTTCTTTTTCATATTTTATTCCTGTAACCAGATCCTTGTTACCTGTCATGTGGGATGTGCAACCACTATCAAGGATCCACACACCCGAACTATCTGATGCTTTAAGGGAAATTTCAGCAACTACGGCCTTCTCAATTTTCTTCTTCCTCGTCCATACTTTTTCTTTCATACTCGGAAAGGATTGAGGCTTCTGTTCTTTATTAGAGTATGATGGAAGAGATTCATCTTGCAAAACTGCAAATCTATTCTAAACTTTTAACTCACTTGTCGGTTTACAGATCTGCTGCTTGCGAACATTTTGATTCTGCTTTGGCACATTTTTTCAAATGTTCGGAGTGCAGTACCTAGCCATGTGTCCAAATCCTCCACACCAAGAACAGTGTCCTTCAAAATATGTTCTGGAAAACCATTCTTTGTTTGGCTGCCATCTCTGTTCTTGTTCCCTTCGATATCTTTTGGCTATGGAACACACATACTGTGAATGTCCCATCTTTCCACAACAATAACACCTGATATAAGGTCCATTCCTTTGTGTTACTTCATCACTACGAGTTTCCCCTTGGGATCTTTGAGTATTCTGATTCTGCTTTGTGCTCAAATCCACTTTCAGTCTCAGGACAGGTGCTTGCGGTCTAACTTCAACTGCAATAGATTTTTGTTTCGGATTAAGCCATGAATCATCCTTAACTTCTGAGTTCAATTACTGCTTCTTTCCTGATGAACTAATAGGCTCTTATTTCTTCTTTTTAGTCTTCGTAACGACCTGATTTCCCAAGAATGTGTTGGGATTCAAATGTTTTTCTTGGTCTTTAACTTTTCTCTACAGACCGACAACTTCCTTTTCAAGCTCTTCAATACGTTTGACGTGATCTTTCACTTTTCGACTGAAGCAATCGATCTCCCTTTTCTGCTCTTCAATCTTGAGCTTATGCTCATCAACCTTTTCTGTGCGCTCTGGCCTGGAAGACTTAAGATTTTCAATTTCTTTCTCAAGATCAAACTTCTCTTCTTCTTGTTGTTTCATGTAGAGTTTGGCATTACATACTATCTTGTTGGCTTTATTTGTTTTTGCTCGCCAAACATCTATCTCCTCAAGAGATGCTTCTAATTCAGATTCCATGTCAACTATCCCTTCAATTTCTTCTTCTTCTTCATTAGTTTCAGTTTCTTTCTTTTCAAGAGCACTACTGGAAACAGCCACCATCGCATTTTGTCCACGATCTTTGCAGTTTTCTATCTCTTCAACTTCTTCACCCTCAGACTCATCTGAACAGTCTATTTCTTGTGAAAGAAGATTCTTCTTCTTAAAGAAATTTCTCTTGAATTGCTTCTTCTCTTTCACATAGGATGAATATTTTTTCATGGGAATCTCAACTTCAACTTCATCGCTTTCTTCTTGAAACTTTTTGGGGCATCTTGCAGCAAGATAACCAAACTTTCCGCATCGGAAGCATTCTAGTGGAAGTTTCCCTTTAAACTTTCCTTTTCCTCTTTGCAGATTTGAAGAAAGGAACGACATCACCTCATATGACTCTTCTTCCTCCTAAGAATCTTCAATAGTGAGCCTCTTCATGGCCTTAAATGCCACCTCTTTGGATTTCCCCTTTTCCACAACATCATTGTCCTCATTTCTCATTTCATATGCAACAAGAGTGTTGTGTAGGTTATCCAATGTCATCTCTTTCGGATCTTTATCTTCCAAAACAGAAACATTCGGATTGAACTGAGGTGGAAGCTTTCTCAAGATGCGCTTCACAATTTTTATATCTTCGATAATTTCTCCAAGACCCCGCATGTCTTCTACCACATCATTTACCCTGTCAAAGAATGCATCAACAGACTCATTCGGGTTCATTCTTAGATCTTCATACTTGTTCCACAACACTTGCAGCTTTTCCTCTCTAACTTTTGTATCCCATTCATAAATATTCAAAAGCTTTTCCCACATGGCATGTGACGTTTTGCATGACATCACCTTTATATATATGTGACTAGAAAGGGCTCCCCCTAAGGCATTGATTGCTTTGGAGTCAGCATCCATCTCTTTATGCTCTGCTTCTGATAATGCACCAATAGTAATATCAGCTGTGATTCCATGCATAGCTGCTGAAAACACATCCATTCCCAAAGATTGGAAATAGTGTTGCATTCAATTCTTCCATATCTGAAAATTACATCCATCGAAGATCAGAATCCCTCTATGATTAGTAACCTCCATTTGAGAGAAGAACAACTGTCAACCTTTCACTCTGATACCAATTGTTAGGTCCACAGGGCTGAATACCCTGAGAGGGGGGGGGGGTGAATCAGGGTATGAATGATTAAAAATTAATGCCCATTCTGATCTGGTTTCGCTGTTAAGCAAACCACTCTTCTCTCTCTTTCCGGTTGCACAAAGTGAACTGAAATTAAAGCATGCACAGGACACATCAATTTTACTTGGTTCACCGCAAAGGGCTATGTACAAGGAGCATATGCCGACAAGTTGTCGGTCGTACCAAATCCACTAAACTTCACTAGTTGTGGATTACAATGTTCGGTCTAGATCACTTCTATGCCCAGGCTCACTGCCTTTACAAATTTTAGGGTCAGCTCAATGCTTTCCCAAGGGTCACTCCCTATTTCTCTCTCTCTAGCTCACTGCCAGTGGAGAGGATCACCTTCTACCTCTCCCTAAGCTCACTGCTCTTGGAAGGGATTCACTCATAGTTTATAGACCTGTAGGTCTCTTCATTTTCATGAATACATGCATCCTTAACTGTTGATGGATGATCTGTTATAGTCCAACTTTCATCCCCTGATGAATACCACTTTGCCTCTTAACCACTGGGCAATTCCTTTGGAAGTGCCTTCGCAAAGCACCCTACTTCGCTAGGCTCCCAATTTCACGAAGCTCAAACAAGCCTTCGTGAAGCTCCTGCCTTTTCGCGAAGATCTCTCGCGAAGCACTCTCACGAAGCACTCTCGCGATGCTCAAGCCGTCGCATAGCAATGGCCCTCGTGAAGCTTAGTAAGACAACGCGGAGCTTGCAGGTTTCGCGGAGCTACAATAACTTCCGCGAAGCACCTCTTTCGCGAAGCACACTGGCTCCGCGAACCACCTTCGCAAATCGAGAGCGAATGATCTTCTCTAAAAATTATCTCTACTTCTCTCAAGGGTGTCGGTCTCTATTTATAGGCGATTCCACCGAACCTCGTCCCTTCTGCGTGAAGTCAACGCCACGTCATCTCAAATCGCGAAGCTCCAAATTTTCTGCCGGAATTCTATCCAAATCGCGAAGCACCACGGAAATTATCCGTTCGTGGAGCTTGACGTAGTCGCGAAGAATCACCGTCAACTTACCTTCGCAACTTCACCGCGAATCTCACTCATGAAGACCAAAATTCCTTCATGCCTTCGCCGTAAATCTCCCTCGCAAAGCCCTTCATAGCCGCGATGCGCTTCAGCCTCTGTCGTTCGTGAAGCTTGACATAATCGCGAAGCATCAGCGCCTCCATTCTTCTGGTCTTCGCGATTTCCAAACCATGCATCCTATCTTCGCGAAATTCATGCCTTTTCCATATTAAATTATGCTCTTCATGGAAATCCTCTTTTCGTGATACTCACCAAACACCAATTTTGAACCCCAAAAAATTGGAAAACACTGGGAAATGACGCCACCTTGTACTACTCTTTTATACCGCCTCCAGATCGTCCTTTCCTTTGTCATCATTATTTGTCAACAAGGATTGTCAACAAATTCTTGGGAACTCGACAAATATCCACGAAAACCTCCTTTTTCAACAAACACAATCAACCCAAAAAATACTGCAATGTTACCTTGAGGGATTTTTGCCCAACATATTTGCATCTTAATTTGATAGAAAATTTATTCTGAGAATTATATCAAATTCGGTCATTGGTATGATGATAAGGCTAGCAACTAATGTATGTTTTTTTCATGAGGGGGACTAGTTGACATGCCTTTGTTGTAATGATACATCACCTAGGAGTTTCAAATGACAACTCCTTAATTAAATAAAATTGGACTTGTATAATTTCAATGAAAACTGGGGGGATATAAATGAATGCGACGATCCAGAATGAAATAAAGCACTGGATTTATTTTAGGAGACATTTAAAACATGTGGCACCACATCATTAGTGATTTCAACCTCTGTAGTTGTAATCACATAAGAATTCCCTTGCTCTTGTGGCCTATTCTGAGGCAAGTTTTCTTGGCTCTTAGGAAACTCATTTTCATAGTGTCCCATCTCTCTACAATTTTATCATTGGACATCATCAAAATGCATCTTCACATTGCATTCGTTTGATCGACGTCACTTTTCTACACACTTATAGTAGAGTTCCATGACATTCAATCATTTCCCAGAAGATTCATTCCATAGTTCTAACATAATGGGAATTCCTTAGTTCCCTTGTTCGTCTTTGATGATTCACCTTTTACTTGGTTATCAGAGTACCACTTAATATCTTGGTTTCCCTTGATGAAACTTATTCTAGAAAATTCCTTCATTGTTATGATTGTAGTTGATACAATTTCATCATATGATGAAAGTGTTTGAGATGCGAGTTCCCTTCAAAAACATCACTTAAAAGATTCATTGAAATGATAAATATTGTGTTCCGAGTCTAGTAAATATTCCATGGAATACCTGGCTAGTTGTGTGAACATAGCCTCAAACTCTGCAACACTGTCTTCTACCCATTTCTTTAAGTGAAGGAATATTCTCTCCATTGGACTTTGTTTTTAATGAGGGAAATATTTTTCAAATAATGTTTACTTAAATGTCCCCCATTCCATATCATCTGTTTATTCTTCTTCTGTGGTATACTTGATCAAGGACCACCATTGATCAGCGTCACCCTTGAGATAATATACTTCCATCACAACCTTTTCATTTTAATTGCATATTAATGAAATTAATAACTTTTCAAGGGACTTGATGCACTTCTCAGTAACCACTGGATTAGTAGTAGCACTAAAATATAGGGGATCCTGCCACATAGAATGAACCAACACAGGTGTGTCATGGTTATTTGTCATAACCTGAGTTTGTTTTCCCAATATGGTCATGATCTGATCTTCTCCAACATTAACAGTGTTGACTTGAAAAGTAGGGAGATCCCTATATTTTCCACCATCATTGATTCCCCTTCATCCCATAGGAAAAATTTCTAAATAATTTCATACCCTAGAATAGGTTACAAATCTCAAATAGAATGTCACATAACATAGAATGAAATTCTAGGCATAGCTAAACTCATAAACATGGTTTCTATGAGAAAATATTTGAACTAAAATCCTTCATAATGGCTTGTAAAGAAAATGTGAATTATCCTAATCATATCTCCTTGGAATGTCAATACAAAGAGTGCATTATGGTCCATTTTGGTGTACAAGGATACTCCGGGTCCATCCCAAAACTCCTTGTGGGGGTTTTCACTCCTAGGTACATATGTACCTGAGAAACCTCTACTTGTATGTATCCAGAAAAGGATGTATTTTCTAGAAAAATGATCATAATCTATTCCATACCAAAATTTCAGGATGCGCTTGTATGTTTATCCTCAAATACAACCTTAGAGTTTAGTTCTCTAATATACTATTTCTAATCTAGTTTCCAAGTTTGCTACTAATCTTCCTCTGATAAAAACTGTAACACCCCCACACATATAGATCGGAGCCAGTGAATTACATGTAATATTGGAATGTTTATAAAAAATTAAATCCTGAAAGAATGATCAATTTATTAGTCATGATGAATCAAGATACATAGATGTAACTCAAATTACATTTGAAATGATTACAAAATACAATACATAACAAAAACTAAAAACTATATCCACAGAACTCAACAAATAGTATCCACTTCATAACCTGTTGAAGTTAAAAACTGAAATGGGTGGGATCAAATGATCAGTAGGGGTTAAAAATAATATAAGCATGAATTCAATAATAAGTAAAAAATTTGACGTAATCAATATGGCATAGTGAATAAATGAAAAACTCCCTCCATTTACAAACTGAGAATGAAACTGCATCCATATATTTTGTCATAGTGAAAACATCCTAGATAATAATAAATAATAATGAATAAGTTGAATTATTATTAATTGGACATCATGTATTTGGAATATGATACCATAATTCCATTAAAACGGTTTAGTTCTGTGGGTAGAAACATGTCTGATTTTTTGAAACAAACTCAAAGGGTTTGTCGCTAACTGATTTGTCTAATGAGACAAGTCGATGTATCGAGGGGATATAGAAGGACCCACCTACCACTAAAATTAAAAATAATTCATTATACATATATAAGTACAATTTGACTTCTCAATATCCTTATTGAGTATAGAATATGGATTCTTCAATATTTCCATAGTTAAAATATCATTACAAATAAATACCGTATGTAAAAGGCTATACAGCTTAAGAAAATACTCATATATATGAAACCAGAATATGGATATATAATATATTTAAATTTCAAATGAAAATGATCTGAAATGGGAATTGGATACACCACATTACAAATATTAGGTGCACAATACCAAGTAACTGACAATGAAATGGATTTTGAGATAAAATCCTTTTCCCTGTTGTAATCAATTGTGTTTAATGACCAAAAAATAATTACCACCAAATGAGTCACAAAATAACATTAATATAAATATAAGCATGATAATGTATATCAAAATTACAGTACACAAATACACCACATACAATAAATAAGTGGCGAAAATGGAAATCTCACAAAAATGAAAGTGAGATGAGAAACCCCTTACATTATGCTCGACTGTGTTCTTCATTTTTTTTAATGAACAGAATAATAAAATTTAGCCTCATTAATTAATAAAAATAGAACCTCTTATAAATTTAATTTTTTATTATAAAATTATTAGGTTCATTCATGTCCCTTTTTATTGGTTTAATAGGATTGATTTTATTATTTTGGAAGCATTTTCTTTCTAGGTTTTCAAGATCTATTTACTTGTATTCATGAATGGAAGTTCATTTGAAATGTGGTTAAGAATATATAATTTTTAATTTATATTATTAATGACATTACAGATATATAAATTATCTTATAATTATTTTTGGTGATATACCAAGACGATGAATAAATAGTTAAGAGTTAATTACAAATGTTTGGATTAATTTGGCGGGTTTTTTCATAATTAACTTGTATTGTATTATTATTTTATAATAATAGTGTGTAAGGATTACATAACATTAATGAGGTGAAATACATATATTATGATTTGGTTCAACCATAAAAATGGTTTCATGTCCATAATTGAACATGGTACTGAAAATTGAGTACCCGTCTTCCTTGAATGTGACAAATTAACACATCTCAGAGGGTGTTTTCATTTTTATTATAACTGAATGGGGAATGATAGATGATGCTGAAATATTCCATTAGTATAATATAATTCCAGTTCATATAATGAAATATAATTATCATAGTATTTAGATGAGGGTGGATTATGAAAGAATTTTAAATGAATAGAATTCAAAATGGAAGACAAATTGAGAAATCTCTCAAGAAAATTCGGCAGCCTATCGACCCTACATAAAATTTTATAAATCAATTTTATGAGAGAAAGGGGGTATCTCATCAATCTTACATAATATAGTCAGAATGGGAAATATTTAATGACATATACTAACATAATCCAACTGAATATAAAAGATAAAACATAAATTAAAATCTTTAAGAAAAGAGAAGGTTGGTAGATTCTCTTACCTTGTAGAGTGACTCCCAAAACATAAAGGTTGGGAACTTGTGGGTTTGAGGACACCATGGGAGGACTCCTAGGGAGGTAATACTACTATAACATATAGGATAATGAATTTTGAATGAATGAAAACCAATGGGGGTGAGAAGGTATTTTTAGTAAATGAGAGGGAGTTTTATATTAATTAAAAGGGACACCTCATTAGTGGTTTTTGCAAATCCATGGGATTTCCCATGGTTTTTGCCCATGTTTTTTCCACATGGGACACCTCATGCCAAATGATACCATACACAACTCGAACAACAATTTTTATTAATTATTATATCATTATGATTTCATTAAACTACCAAAAACTCAAAACTATATGTTTACTATTAATGAAAAAATCAAGTATTTTAGAAAAATCCCAAAAATTCACCCTCTCAATTTTTAGATGGGTAGAATTTAAAAACAAACACCATTTAATTACAATAACTTTATATATATTTTTAATTTAATTTTAAAATAAAATCATAATTAATTTATAAAATAACAATTTTAAAGGTATAATTATTTTTTTATCACATTGAAAAATTAATTGAGATCTCATTATCTTATTACCTTATGAAAATAAAATATTATCCTTGTTTACTATTAATAAGGGACATATTACTATTAATTTTAAAATTCATAAGGGTATGTTACTATTCATAAAAAATCAGGTTGGTTCTATCAGAATCCAAATGACTTGTTGGTCATAACTCTAGATGACTATTTTTTAAAATTCAAAACATAGAAGTGGAAAATTTATGTTAAATGGCATGGTTATAACTAAGTGTTGTTTCAAAGTAACATAGTGCTTTAGGAAATATGTGATATGAATAGAATATGTTTAAGAGAAGAATACCATAAAATGTTTGGGATGTTATATATTTCACCTTTCATAACTTTTGAATCCAAATACATAAATACTTTTACTTCATCATCCATAATCCTTTAAAAATGCTACCTCTTCATAATACATAATACCGATTTACATTCAACTTTAATTTGTAGTGTTGTCATCATCTATAATGTAACCATTACTCACACCCCCTTGCTCATTCTCTTCAAGAACATTCCTCTTGGAACATTTGTTTTCATATTGACCATTTTATCCTCACATAAAACACTTAACCATCAATGATGACATAGGGGGGCCAAAATTCCCATCCATTTCGTTAATCAAACTCTTCATTATCCTATCAATTCACTTTATTGGTGTACTTCTTTTCCACTACCAAAACAGATTTTTTTTTCTCTATAAAATTCAGATTGGTGATTATTTCCACATTCTTGACACATGTGAAACCAGATCATCTTTCCTCAATGGTCTCTATTACATAAAGATTCAGTGAATTCCTTCTTTCTCTTCCTTCATGAGTTTGAGAGTTGGTATAGGTTAAAAATTGGTAAACATGTTCTATGATAACTTTTTAGGTATTATAGTGACATGTTTCACTCCAATGATCATCTCCCTTGACTGCTCATGAGAAAATATTCTCTCACATTCAACATTAATCTAGTTCTTTCGGGTTCTCGTGGTCGACTTAAACTAGAAGCATAGTGTGAGCATCACTTATCGTAGTAGAAAACCATATTTCCATAAGAAGTATTAGATATACTACTTCTAAATCATGTTTGCTTCCAAAATTTGTTAAACCTTGTGTTTATCCAAGGTAATTCATTCCTAAATTAAATCTAAATCCTTCCTGATAGTTCATGAAGAGTTTTTAAATTACCAATTCATATCCCCTGGGAGTGTCAAACCAGGTGTACAGAAAGACCCATTTTCATGTTCCAGATTACCACGAGTCATGCCCTGAATATCATGTCAGATTTGTTACACCAAGGTACATTTATTCCAAATCCACATTCTTATAGTATCTGGATGTTGGTGTATTTCATGGAAACCAATCACTCCATTCTTTATAAAAATTCCAGGATATTTTCCTAAATGATAACTCACTCTTATACATATCTATTGACACACACCAGGAAATATAATTTGAAATATACCAAGGGATCTCACTAATCTTTTCTCATCCTAGTTACCAAAGGATAACTATACATTTTATCTGAAACCATCTATAGAAAATACCTCTTTGCAAAACAATAACATTAGATAAATTTTACAGAATAATTAAACATTATAGAAATAGACACCCTATTACCATAGTTGGTATAGTGACATTGGAAATATGGAAATACAAACACTGCTACATATGTGGGATACATCATCTCTCACTAGGATCTTTTTGACTTACACCCTTCTTAGGAATATCAAAAAAAGTAAATATCATTATAACCTTGTGTAATGGAAACATAAAAGTGGTGAGCTAAAATGCTCTGTAAGGGTATACAAGGGAGGCATGTAATAATAACATGAAAATATAGGTTTGAGTATGTGATAATGAAAATAGAAGATCATACCCTATATAGAAATAATCATACCAGAAATCGTGGAATAAATATTTGTAGTTCATAAGAAATGAATCAAAATAAAATTGAGAGCATAAGACATGAAATAATTACATAGGAATAAAACATGGAATTTAAGAAAACTCATATGCATACTATATGATATCTAATGTATCCAAGGAATCACTTCTAAGAATATATTAGTGGAAAAAGTCCTTTTTGGAACTGGGTAACCCTCATTCTAGCCCTGTATTACTGAACCATGTGACCCTCATGCTAGCCCTATATTACTGAACTGAGTAACCCACATTCCAACCCTATATTACTAGACCAAATAACCCATGTTCCAACCCTATATTACTAAACTGAGAAACCCTCATTCCTTCCCTATATTACTGAACTGAGTAACCCTCTATCTAGAAATATATTACTGAACTGAGTAACCATCATTCTAGCCCTATATTACTAAACGTAGTAACCCTCATTCTATCTATATTTTATTGAACCGAGTAACCCTCCTTCAAGCCATGTTTTATCTCATAAGATATAAATATTTACCCAATGCATTAGAGGGAGATATAGGGCCCACCGGCCACATAATGAAATCATATATACAAATTGTAACACCGCAAGATTTTATGAATAATATTATTTTTAATTTCATTTATATCCTCTATTGTACGCTACACCGAGATTAGCTTTCACTATACGCAACACCATATTATTTTGCAGTATACGCAACAATATTCATGGCTCGTGTTATACACAATTTCAAGTTCTTTTGGTAGAAATTAGTCTATGCAACATTGAGTATAGATTTTGTTCAATGTATAAATGAAATAAGTTTTTATTATGTTATATGAATCCCCAAAGGAAGCTTGCACTCCACACAACCCTTACTTGGCTTGTATTACACACAAGAGCGACCATTCATAATAGTGTGTGTTGTACGCAATACCGAGTTTTCACTAAACAATGATATATTATTATAATATTATGAACTAGCCATTGTGAATAGTATTAACTACATTTTTAGGTTCTTAACATTATAATTTATCTTACACATTTTCTATAATGAGTTATGAGAACAAAATCAATTTTTTTCGGATAAAATTTGTATTTTTCAAAAAATGCATTCTTGTCACCTTTTGATGGCACACCCATTTTAAATATAATTTTTGACATGTTTATAAGTTAAATTTTACAAAATAAACTTCTTCTTTTGAATCAGTAAATATAAATTTACATTGGATAATGTTTTGATATTTTCCTGATAACATTCATATTTTGATGAATAGTAAAACTACGCTAAATTTTAATTAAAACAACTTTTTTCATCGAGATAATTTATATGGTTAAATTTTAATTTTTAATGGTTTTAAAGTTTAAATAGAATATATTTTTATCATTTAATGTAATTAATTTCATTATCATAATGTTTAAATTGAATTCGTAGGTAAATTCATTTCAATCTTTTGCAATGTTTTAAACAAAAACCGATTTTTTTGAACAACATGATTATTTTTAAATTAATTAATGAATCTCTTGTGTTTTGAATTTCTAAAAATGGATTCTATATTTGGATTCAGGAGGTTCAAATTGTGTAAATAGATAAATTTTATTTTTGGGCATTATGAATAGTAACTACGGTAAATTTTATTTACCCCACTTAAAGGTAAATTATGTAATTAAGGGTAAAAATAATTTTATAAAATTACACTACCACATGTCTTAATATAATTTTATGATTATATTTCGTCCTAAAATATACATGGGTGGAAATGATATCTATTAGAACCAAATTTTATGTGATTAAGACCATTAATTTATTTTTTTAAATGAAAGTGAAATATGTCTCACTCAAACGTTAATAATTAAATTATTTTTAATATAAGGCTATATAGAATATAGATTCTGTTATAAATATTAATTTGAAAGCTAAAATGTTTTTATTTCTCATGGTAATTTATTTTTAATTTTTAGGAAATATATAATTACATTAATAGCTTATACATTAATGATGTAGAAATTATTTATTTAGTTAAAAAATAATAATATAGTTTTTATTAAAACAATAATACCCATAAAAGGCCTTAACACGTGACCAAAACTTATTGGGAATGTAAATATAAACCATAATCATCCAAAGGTATAATTTTTGACCATTTTGGGCCTTATAAAATTGATTAGGACACTTATATTATTTTATTTTAAATGATGTCAAAGTTGTCACATTCATAATTTAAGACACATAACATTTTAAAAGTTGGGTGTTTTAGAAGATAAATTCTATTAAAAGTATTCTTATTAAATATATTAGATTTATCTTCATCAGAGTATTTTATTTTTATGTTTTATGCCACAAATAATTATATTAAATAATTATACAAAAACGTTGTAGTAATTATTTTATTAAGGGAAATATCAAATAAATGGTTTTAAATGTATTAAAATAAATATTATAAGAACAAATTAATATTCTCCACAAATTTTCTAGCTGAATATGAAATGGTAGGAACCTATTAAATATTTTGGTTTGAATATATTCTATGTGTGTATTTTAATTAAATTCAAATAAATGAATTGTGTCAAAATTGACACCATATTTATTTTATAAAAATGACATATTATTAAATTGTTTAAAAATCAAAAAAATAATTAAAAGTTTTAAATTGAAATTTATATGGTCAAAAATGTCATAAAGTATCAAATTATGGAAAATTCACAACACATAAGTAATTTTTATAACAATTTAAAATTTATAATATTATTACAATAAATAAAATTAAATAGATTAAATAATGTTAAATCAAGTTGATAAGGTTTAATGTAAATTTGAAACATGTCTAAACATTATTGGTTGATGATATTACAACCATATCTCATATAATTTTTGGTTTTGAGTCATTTTTTGATGTTTTTATGTGGGTTTGAGTTTATTATAAATTAATATTTTATAGGTTTACAAAAGTGTATGTCTGCTCCCTTATAAAAGGAACCTCATTCCTCTCTACTTCACAACATTTTGAGACTTCAAGATCATCCAAACCATATCCATTTCTCTTATACACTTCCCTAGAAACCAAATAGATGTTATGGTCCTTTTCAAAGGCCAACATTATCACCCTAAGAGGAGGTTAAGAAGAGGCGCGTCGAAGAAGAGGTAATAACCTTTACCAATTCTTTCAAACTTATTTCTTCTTTTAATTCCTCTATATGAGTTGTTTCAATATTAAGTAATAACTCCAGTGTCATTTGTATAATAATATGTTATTATGAATATGAAACAACCATATTCTATCTTCTATCCATCCTATGAAAAAATGAAATCACCACGCATGCGTACGTACGACTTACTGTCTCCACGCCGTGGTGTAATCTTGTATTTCTTCAATAACATACTTGGATGGGTATAAGGATGGAAGAAATAACTATATACAATTATTTTGAATTTATATTGATTATGAAATATTATACACCATACACATCAATACAATTCCAAAATCATGGGAATGATATCATCACTTGTGCGTACGTACGGCCTACCATCTCCACGATGTAATGTGACTCATTCTACATGATCTTCACTGAATAAAGATTATATAAATGAATTTGATGAATAAATATGATATATTTTATACTAATATAATTTTATAAATTATGTATCTATAACCTAAAAAGGGGAATAAGAATTTATTCGACAAAACACGCATAAGAACATAAAGCAACGAACACCCGAATAACAAGTAGTAATGAAATATTACAAATAAGAAGATAATAATATGACCATATATGATATCATAACAATGAATATGATTCTTTAATAATTCAATGACATTATTTAAATCATTATACATGAGGTTTGGATACGTACAAATCATATCAGACCTAATGTAAGGGATAATTATTCCAATCTCATTTTTATCTAGGATTGTTTATTTGTAAGTATTTACTGGGGTTATGTTTATCATCCATGTCCATGATTTATGAAAATGTTTTCATAAAATTTTTAATATTCTACCTTGTATGGTTAAAGTCATTTTTATCCTTTTTTGACATTTACCACATGGTTTGGAAGGAATCATTCTTTTGTTTACCATATAATGTACTTTTTTACTTTTCTGGAAAAAGTATGAGGAGAATGTTTTTTTACTTATACAGAATGAACAGATTTGTACAGTTTCATAACGCCTTATTTACATAAAGCTTACAATAAAATATTTCATGATTATTTTCAACAAAATACTTTTCTTTTAGAATTTCATTGAATTTTTAGAAATGAAAATGATTTTGAAGAAGAAAGGATATTTTCCTCAAGAATTCATTTCATGGGTTTTATCAAAAAATATTTTACATCTAAGATGACATTGTTTAATATGTTTATGTTTCAAGTATAATGTCTCTATTATTTACATGGTTTGATTTTTCTTATGATGAAATGATATCAATTTGTTTTATATGTATTATGTTATGATGGGATGATGTTTATGAAACTAGTTTTATTCTTTGGGTTATGATAAATGATTATTTATTGTTTTGCGGCACAAATAAGAATGATTTCAATATGAGATGGGTGGGACCTATATCTCCTTCCAATTCCTTGGGTAAAGATTTATATCTCATGATATAGACATGGCTGGAACGGAAAGTGAATTGGATTCAGTAATACAGGGCCGGAAAAACAAGTAAACCTGATTTAGTAATGCACTTTGTCCACTATAATGGTCTTGGCAGCAATGCCTTCGATACTATGGAAATCAAATCATTTGCTTAATGGTTTCCATAATTACATGTTTTATTCCCATTCTATTTTTTCATGATTAATGTTCCTTTGAGATATATTCCTTATGTACTGCCAATATTTATATCACAAATCAAGATTTTGATTTTTAAACATTATGTTCATGTTTTTAAGTTCAAATGTATATTGTTTGTTTTATTTTCTCCATTCATACCCTTAATGAAAATTTGAGCTCACCCTTTACATTTTCTATTTCCCCAAGATTTGAAGAAAGGTATTAGGTAAGAAAAAAAAGGGGAAGATCTTTATGGGAGATGTTGAAGATCATTCACCATGATTGGAAGAATATAATCTGAGTTTCCAAAGACATTAAACTAATACGATCTTTGGGAGTATATTTTTTTCATGTAATAAGTATTCCTAAAAAGTAATGTAATGTCCATGTACGTCAAGATTCGGGTCCCTATAGTTGGTATTAGAGCGAAGGTTTACGTAACCTTTGGAAACTAGGATGTGAAACCTTTAGTGGGATCCCTAGAGATATTTTTAAGGTATGTCTAGGGATGTCCCTAAGGTTAAGTATAAGTATAGGTTACAATCCCAGAATCATGATAACGATCATGAATAAAATAGGATTAAACCTAAGATGTTAGATATGGAACATACTCCCCCTTGATTATGTTGTTTTCCTAGTATGTTTTTTTCCTCTCACACTATTCTTTTTGGGTTTTAGAAAATGGATGGAAATTTGGAAGATTCACAATAATTTAGGATATGATAGACAATGGAATGATACTTTTCATGAGAAACCAAATGAAATGGGATTTGTAAGTCCAAACATCACTATTATGCCTAATCAGAAATCCAATAATATGATCAATAATCTCAACTTTGGTAAGTTTCCTAACTCAGCTAATAAGAGAAAGATGGAGTTTCATGATGATCATAGAGGAAAGAAAGTTCAATTTCCATCATGTAAATCATGTGGTAAGAGGCATAAGGGAGAATGTTTCAAAGGAACTGGAAGATGCTTTGGCTATGGAAAAGAAGGAAACAAAGCCAGTAATTGCAAAGGAAAAGGTTCAGTTAACACCATGGACAAGGATAATGGTATTGATAAGATATCAACAACAGTAATATGTTTTAAATGTGGAATGTACGGGCATTATGCAAACCAATTCCCTAAGGGAAAATCTCATGAAGAGAATCAGCATGGTCATATGGGTAGTATTTATGTTGATTATGATGAAGAGACTACAAATGATATATGAGATGAAATAAGTGTTCAGGAATACAATGATGAAGTTCGGTCAATGGTTTAAGATGATAGTGGAATGATTTTATGTTTATCAAGAGTAATGTTGTATAGGTAATTTAATGTTACTATGGAATAAAGAAACATCTATGGATTGTTACACAATTATTTTTCCTAAAGTATTTGAAAGTATATGTTTAATGCTACTATTGACCATGAAAGGTTATTCAAATAGTTTTGGAAATAAGATGATATGTGAATAATGAATGGATAAGGAGAAAATAATATTTTCGATAGTATTAATGAGCTCATGATTGATGTATGGACAAAGTGATATCATGGATTGAGTATATAGAATTTTTGGGATTTTGGTATGTGGAAAGAGTTAATTTTTGACATCATTCAAGTTTTCAGTAAGGTTCTATGGTAATACATGTTTCAAGAGAATACATGATTAAGTTATTCACATGTTTGGAATGTGACCAACAAGATATATCTTATGATATATGGGGGATAAATTCTTGTATTCACATTCTTGGTAGATGACCTTTCTAGTAATCGTTTTCTTTATAGTATGATATTGGACAGAAGTATTTTGGATAAGCCTAAAGATTGGAATAGATTATGTTAGACATCAGATAGTGTTTTTTAAGGCTAGAAATTTTTGATATTATTTCTAAAATGTTATAATAGTATTTTTTTAGAAAAATTACAACCCGTAGGATGGGCGACAACCTGTCACATCGGAAAATGATGTAGGAATCGACCCCACAACTGAGGTGTAACAAGGAATTATTGCCTACCATTGGCCTACATGAAGTCCCTTATTTGTATAAATTCATTTTATTTTATTAAGTGGTATGATATATGAAGTATAAGTCCATTTTTTGAGCCATATATGATTAATCTCAGCATAGATAGACTTGTGTTGTAGTACCCCCAATTTTGGGTACATAACCCCTTTCCTCACGTTTTTCTAATTTGGTGTGTATTAAAATAGCGATTTTACATAAAATAGAGTGTTTCCATAAAATATAGAGTTTCCATAAAAGAGAGAGTATCTATACTTAAGGCCTAGTAATGACTCGTTCTTTCCCCAAGACACCAAATGCTGGTAATAAATGCTGAAGGGTTTCAAATACAAGTGGGGGACGATTTACCCTTTAAGGAATAACCTAATGAAACAACCAACCAAAACCAATCATTTACAATATGATGCATGATCAATTGAAAGACATCTAAGAAACTTCATTTAAGTCCAACATATCAAAGTACACAATAGAGAATAAACAACTCAATACTCTCAAAAGACACTAAGACACCCTTTGTGGCTCCACACTAAGATCCTTGCTCAAATCACCACCACATCACCCAAGCATCAAAATGAACCACTAGCAATTAGTTGCCTTACATTTACCTGTGTCTTGGAATACGACATATGAAAAAGCATCAATGTGCCGAAGCAGGGGTGAGTATAAAACTCAGTAGGTTTTCCCCAATGACTTCCCTACTCATTCCCCTAGGATAAAAGATTTATCAACAATTATATAAAATAATCTATATGAACAATTTCTCAAAAGAAGATTATAAATAAATATAAACAAGTTTCCAAAACCGTTCATTACCAAAACCATACAAGTGCAATTGAAACCAATTTTCCAGCAAGATATTTTTCCAAAAAAATAACCAAACAATCTTTAAAACAATTTTCCAATATCTCTATATCATCATACCCAGCCATTTCTCAAACCCATGTAACCAACCATGCATGCTACGTTATGATAGTTCCATACTCATGAGGGGTTCCTCTTCGATATACCAAGTCAGGAAAAGGTAATTATTTCCCATGGGCCATCAATATTTTGGAACTGATCACAAGTTTATATTTCAACCAAGAACTGTATATTAAATATGAAAACACAACACATATGCCCAATGATCAATCCCAAATAAACCTTTCAATAAAATCGCCTTTTTATTGAAAACTATTTCCGTCAAATCCATTTCAATGCAAAACCATTTCAAATCCAAAACATTTCAATAAAACTCTATTTTTATTCTAAAAATGTTTTGTTGGAAACCAATTTTTCATCAACCATTTAGAAATTCTAGAAAATCCAAGATTAAAATCATCATTTTAAATTAAAACCCCCCTTTTCACATTTATTCACCAAGATCACGCAATTTCAAAAAAACAAAAAATCATCACAAATGAAAATTTTTCAATGAATCTCACAATCAATAAACTAGTTTGAATCTAATGCAATAAATTCTATCAAGTGGAGTTGAGAGAGAAGCCACCTACCTCGATGGCCTTGACAAAACTCTAACAACAGACGAAGAACGCACAAAAAACGGGTCGATTCTCCAAGAGCGGCCTTAGATATCTTATCCTAGAAAGATCATGACTCAACATTGAAATATTTGGCATCCAAAAACTTAGATTTACCCAATATAGGTTCAGGTCTGAGAAAGAATGGGGATCAGAGAAGTAGATCTAAGCAGGTCTATGAAATCATGACAAATCTGTAAAGAATGATGACATAACGCAAGAGTCGGACTCAAAATCACCAAGGGAAGGCTCCGAAATGGCTTCAAATTATGTGGGAAGGGTTTTACAGCCTTCTAGGGAGATTAATATAGAATTAGGGGCGTTTTGAAGCCAAAACAATATAAATAGGGCAAAAAATGAGAAATCTCCTAGAAAAATAAAATCTTGATTTTCCCTCCACGCAAGATTTGACCACACAGTTTGTGCCAACCGTTTTATGGAAACACATTTTTTATGGAAACATCACACTTTATGGAAACACCCCAATTTATGGAAACCACCCACATTATGGAAATATCCAAATTTATGGAAACAAACAGCATTTGGAAATATCCTAATTTATGGAAACAACAAACATTATGGAAACCCTCTAATTTATAGAAACTATTTATTTTATGGAAACTCTCAATTTTATTGGAACTCTCTATTTTAATACACAACAAATTAAAACAAATGTGAGGAAAGGGGTTATGTACCAAAAAACAGGGATACTAAATTGTCCCCACCATTGGTATTTCCATCCTCAGAAAGTAGACAACCCCTGCTGGAAAAAAAGAGTTCCAGCCACTTCTCTTTCATTTCCTTCTCACATTCCCAAGTCTCTTCCTCAATCTGACCATGTTTCCATAAAACCCACACTAGGCCGATGCTTTTACCACGCAATAATTTCTCTTATCTGTCCATGATTTGAACTGGAATATGTACCAGTGATGCATCTGGTTCTAGATCAACGTGATCCTATCTGATCACATGGTCAGGATCAAGGTGATACTTTTTTAACTGGGATACCTGAACACATTATGCACTGAACTAAACCATGGTGGTAATGCCAACCGATATTCCACCTCTCCAACCTTTTCTAGTATCTCAAAAGGGCCAATTTATCTAGGAGATAACTTTCCCTGCTTCCCAAAATGATGATTTCTATGCCTTGGAGAGATCCTCAAGAAGACATGATCACCCACAAAAAATGACAACGTTCTTCGATGGTGATCTGCATAATATTTCTAACGACTCTAAGCTGTCTCCATCCTATTTCTAATCAACTGGATCTTCTCTCTTGTTTCTTGGACAAGGCATTCCCTACTATTTAAGTTTCACCCATTTCCACCCAACATAGTGGAGAACAATAAGGACTCATATACAATGATTTAAACGGATCCTTGCATATTGAGGCTTGATAGCTATTATTGTTTGAGAACTCCACTAAGGGTATATGCTCCTACCATGATCCAACAAAATAAATTACACAAATCCGCAACATGTATTCCAATGTTTGTATCATCTGCTCAGATTTCCCATCTGTCTGGGGATGATTCTCCATGATCATAGTCAACTAAGATATGAGGTCTTGCATGAATGATTTCCAGAAACGATATGTGAACCTCAGATCTCTATCTGAGACTATTGAAACATATACACCATGCCTCTTTACCACTTCTCGGATATAGATTTTTGAATTAACCTCCAACATATGAGTTTCACAAATCAGGATGAAATGGGCCGACTTGGTTAGACAATCCCCTATGACCCAAATGGCATCATGTTTCTGGACCATTCTTGGAAGACCTGTAACAAAATCCATTTCTATTTGATCCCATTTCCATACATGTATGGGAATAGATTGTAACATACCAGCTGGTATCTGATTCTCTGGTTTAACCTGCTAAAAATTTAAGCATTGTGAGATGAACTCGGACACCTTCCTTTTCATGCTGCTTCACCAAAATTGCACATTCAATTACTTATACATCTTCTTTATACCTGGATGTACATCCCATATTTATTAGTGTTATGAATGAAGGAGTTTTTTCTGAAAAAACATAGGTACAACCATCCGATCTCTAAACACAAAACTGAACCTCCATCATGTTTCCAGCCATCAATGGTCTCCCCACCATTGTGTTTTGAACTTACAAATAGACATTCTGCATTAGACGATTGTGCCACTTTGATCATTTTTACTAAATTAGGAACAAGCATAGCAGAAAAAAACTGCCGCATCACCTCAGTCTTCACATTCCACATGCATGTTGGCTAAGACAAATATCAACTGCCATTCATCTTATGCTTCTTTAGCCAACTGAGCATATGAATTTCTACTCAATGCATCCGCTACAGAATTTCCTTTCTCAGGTTTGTAAATTATGTCAAATTCAAACATTTAGAGATACTACATCCACCTCCTTTTCCTTAGATTCAAATCTCGCTATGAGAAAATGTTTTTCAAGATTTTGTGATCCGTAAACACTGTAAATTTCTAAAAAAATATATAATCTCTCCATTTTTTCAAACCATGGATGACTGCAGCTAACTCCAAATCATGTGTTGGGAAATTCTTCTCATGAACCCTCAACTTCCTTGAACCATAAGAAACCACCTGATCACTTTTCCTGAGAACACAACCCAAACCTGATCCTAAAGCATCACAATACACCTCATAACCCTGTCCTGATTCTGGAAAGATCAAGATATTTTCCGATGTAATACAAACTATTAGTACCTATAATGACTTCTAAAATTCCTACATCCATTGTAATGGATCATTATTCTTTATCAGAGATGTCATTCGTGAATATAGTCATGAGAAATCACGCACAAAGCGTCGGTAGTAACCAGCTAGACCAATTAAACTTCTTATATCGAACACATTATTTGGTAGTTTCCATGAGACAATGACTTCTATCTTTTCAGGATCAACAGAAATGCATTTCTCAAAAATGAAATAGCCAAGGAAACATACTTCCTATATCCAAAATTCACACTTTGATAATTTGGAATACAAACTATGATCTCTCAAGATTAGTAACACTATTTCTAGGTTCACCTAATGATCAGCCCTTGTCTTTTAATAGACCAAAATTTCGTCCACAAACACCACAAAAAATGAATCCAGATATTGTTGAAATATCTGATTCATCAATTCCATGAAGACTTCTGGTGAATTTGTTATACCTAAAGGGATTACTACATACTCATTTTTTCCATATCTACTTCTGAAATCTACCTTTGGAATATCCTCTTTCCGAATTCTCAATTGGTGATATCTTGGTCGCAAGTCAATCTTGGAGAACCACTGAGCTCCCCTTAATTGACCAAATAGATCATAAATGCATGTAAGTGGATATCTATTCATTATCATAACTTGGTTAAGATTAATATAATCAACACACAGCTGAAGAGTTCCATCTTCCTTCTTCACAAACAACACCGGTGCTGCCAATGGGGAAGTACTTGGTCGAATGAAATCCTTGCTTTCCAGCTCCTCTAATTTCACTTTCAATTTACATAACTCTATTGCTGCCATCATATAATATGGAAGGGAAATAGGAATGGTCCCCATAAGGAGATCAATCCTAAACTCCACTTCCCTTAGAGGTGGTAACCCTGAGAATTTTTTGGGAAAGACATCTGGAAATTGACCCATAACTGCTGGAAAACTAATTTCCTCAATCTCTTCCATTGATTCCAATGTCAACACTACCATTTGGTAAGAGATTGTTCCAACCATTGGTTCCAACAAGCTCTTTTCACATTTCTTTACAATCCTCTCTCCTCTAAAGAGATTCTCGATACCGTCCTCAGTCATGAAACCAAATGTTCTACTGTAACAGTCGATTTGATCCTTGAACGTTGTCATCCAATCCATACCCAAGATTACATCATATACATCCATATCCAACATCGAGAAGTCCCATTTTAACTCATCCCCATCAACAGTTATAACACATGCTCTACACACAAAGGCTTGGCAATCCCTTTCACCAAGAGGATTTTGCAGTTTCCAAATAGAAGGCATCATTTACAATTTTAAACATAGCAATTCAAAAAAATGAGAAGAAATGAATGAATCTGATGCACCAGTATCAAAAAAAACATGAACAAAGGCATAATTAAAATGAATCGTACCTCTCACTGTAGATGGTCTATCCTGATCATCTAAAATCATCTACTCAACTCCATACATTTGCTTCTTCGCTATATTATTCTCCTAGTTTACTTGCTGAGGTTTCCCTGGTTGCAGAGTCATGGTATTTCTAGAATCACCAAGTCTAGCTCTGCTCTGCTAATGAGACTTATTCTGTTGTCCTCATCCAGTCGAAGAATACGAGGATTGCAATAGCTGAGAAGTGTCTCGATCACATGACCTTAGAGTACTGTGACAATAACACTGAAGATGTCCCATATTGTTACAATTATGACATGCTCTAGGTTGTTCTATACAATCTTTTTTTTATGTGGTCAAGAAAACCACATTTAAAATAACCTTCTTTGCTCTGGGTGGTTGAAGAAGGGTTATAGATCCAGCTGTCGGGTTCTGATTTCCAGTTGCACCATAGAAAATAGGTGTCTATTTTCCTCTTGTTCCCAGTGGATTATTTCCCACCGTTTCTTATAGGTATCATCAAGACTCCTCCCATTTATCCTGAGATATCATGTTCAGACATAGTCGCTCTGTTCACTATCTCTGTGTAGTCTGTAATACAAAGTACAACAATATTTGATTGAATGACATGTCATAGTCTTGATTCAATGATGTGTTCCTTCAAAGAGGCACTTTCCACAACTTCTCATGGAAAGCGTACTATGGTCATGAACATAGCCACATACTTTGTGAAGGCGAGACTCGCTTTTTTCAGGCTGAAGAAGTATTTTGTTTTCAATATCTTGAACGTGTGAGGATAGAATTGTTTGTTAAAAAATTATTCAAAATCCTCCCATGTAAGTCCTTCATCCAATTTAGCCTGCACTGCTAGATCCCACCACTGATGTGCAAGATCCTCAAGCATATATGTCACCAGTTTGACCTTTAGCTCTACTGGTGTTCTGATGAAGTCGAAGATATGATTCAACCTACATAACTATACCTCTACCTTCTCAGGTTCAGAATCACCCCAGAAATTAGGTGGATTCTGCTTCATAAACTGGATGGTATAATCCACATGTCATGGCTCATTCCTCCGGTTCCCTGTGTCCATATCATGAAAATCTTGGATAATACTCTAAACCATCTCTTGGATCAAATGTGGTTCAAGTGAAACCATGTTCACCGCAGCTTGTTCGGGTTGGTTTCGACAATGCCTACCAGGTGCCATTACCGAAACAAATAACAAACTCCATTAATCTCACTCTCTAGCAACTGTTGGATTAGCATTTCAAATTCTATCACATCAACTATCACAACATTGTTTTCCAAAACATCATTTTTCCCATGTTTAACTATTTTTGAAACCAATTCACATGCTTTTGAAAATTAAACCATTTTCAAAATACGATAATCATTAGCTTTTTCAAAATCCTTCATTTGAAACCCAATTCTATACTTTTCAAAAATGATCATTTCTTGAAATGATGTATGCACTCCTAGTGGGAATTCATTCCTCTATAATGCATGTCATGATCATCTCATTGGCTAAACCCATGACAAAGAGATTTCAAAATCCTAGAATTATCTCCAAACACTTATTTACCCAACTCCCTGGTAACATGATGTTCAACATTAAATTGTTTTCTACGTCCTCTTATGCTATATATTTCAAGTTACAAAAATCCTACTCCTTTCTGAGATTCCCACCCAAGGAATAAACAATAAGGTATTTCATCTCCAAAACTAGGAACATCGATGACTACTTGTTAGGCAAGGACCAAACCAGATGATACCATTTGTAATGACTCTCTAATTCTAATTGGTTTGAGAGAACAACAAGTCATTACTAGGCCTTAAGCGACATCCCCAAGACGCCAAAGACTGGACATAAATGCCTAAGGGTTTCAAATACAAGTGGGGGATGATTTACCCTTTAAGGAATAACCTAATTAACCAACCAGCCATAACAAAACATTTACTATATGATGCATGAAAAACTAAAAGACAGTTAAGAAAATTCATTTAAGCCAAACACATCAATGTACACAATAGCAGATAAACAACTCAAGACTCTCAAAAGACACCAAGACACCCTCCAAGGCTCCACAGCAAGCTCCATGCTCTAAGAACCACCACATCACCCAAGAATCACAATGAACCACTAGCAATGAGATGGCTTACCTTTACCTGTGTCTTAGAATATGACATCTGCAAAAGCACCAAAGTGCCAAAGCAGGGGTGATTATAAAACTCAGTAGGCTTTCCCCAATGACTTCCCTACTCATTCCACTAGGATAGAAGAGTTATCATAAATTATATAAAACAATCTATACAAACTATTTCTCAATATAAGTTTATAAATAAATATAAACATGTTTCCAAAATCGTTCATTACCAAAACCATACAAGTGCAATTGAAACCAATTTTCCACCAAGATATTTTTCCAGAAAAATAACCAAACAATATTTACAACCATTTTCCAATATCTCTCTATCAGCATACCCAAACATTTCTCAAACCCATGCAACTAAACTTTCATGCTACGTTATGACAGTTCCATATTCATGAGTGGTTTCTCATCGATCTACCAAGTCATCACAAGGTAATTGTTTCCCATGTGTCATCAATCTTTTGGCACCGAGCACAAGGTCATATTTCAACCAAGCCCCAAATATGTAATTCCCATGTGCCATTAAACCATTTTCACCAAGAACAAGGCCATATTTCAACCAAACCCTGTATATGCAATATTAACACACAACACATATTCCCAACGATCAAACCAAAATAAACCTTTCAATAAAAACAAATTTTTATTGAAAACTATTTCCATCAAATACATTTCAATGCCAAACCATTTCAACTCCAAACCATTTCCAAAAAACTACATTTTTATTGAAAACTATTTCTATTTAAAACCAAATTTTAATCAACCATTTATCAATTCCAGAAAATCCATAATTTAAAATAATCATTTTAAATTAAACCCCCCCTATTGCACAACTATTCACCAAGATCACGCAATTTCACAAAAACCATAAATCATCACAAATGAAAATTTTTCCATGAATTTAAAAATAAATAAATAAAATTTAATCTAAGACAACTAATTCTATAAATATTATTTGATAGATAATCCGCCTACCTCGAAGGCCTTGACGAAACATTAACAACAAATGAAGTACACAGAAGAAAGACGGTCGATTCTCTAAGAGCGGACTTAGATCTCTCATCATATCATGATCAGGACTCAACAATGAAATATTCAGAATCAAAAAATGTATATCTACCCACTATAGGTTTAGATATAAGAATGAATGGGGATCGTAGAAGTTGATCTAAGTAGATCTAAGAAATTGTGACAAATCCGTAAAGAATGGTGACATGCCTCAAGAATCGAACTCGATATCACCAAGGGAAGTCTCTGGAATGGATTTAACTCATGTGGTAAGGGTTCTAAAGCCTTATAGGGAAGGTAATATCGAATTAGGGTCATTTTTAAACCAAAAATAAATAAATAGAGCTAAAACAAGAAAGCTCCTAGACAAATATGATCTAGATTTGACCTCTGGGAAAGATTTGACCGTCCGGTTTGTGCCAATTGTGTATGGATCATGCGACCTTTATTATTGTCCTAGAAATCATTATAAAACCCCCAAAATCTCCCATCCTTCACTTATACCCTTTTTATGGAAGCACATTTTTTATGGAAACATCACACTTTATGGAAACACCCCAATTTATGGAAACAATCAACATTATGAAAATATCCAAATTTATGGAAACAACCAACATTATGGAAATATCCAAATTTATGGAAACAACCAAAATTATTAAAACACTATAATTTATGTAAACTCTCTAATTTATGTAAAATCTCTATTTTATAAAAACTCTCTATTTTAATACACACCAAATTAAAAAAAACGTGAGTAAAGGGGTTATGTACTCGAAACTGGGGGGTACAAAACCCCATTCGTCACTTTTTTTTAATTTGGTGTGTATTAGAATAGTTAGTTTCCATAAAATAGAGAGTTTCCATAAAATATACAGTTTTCCATAAAATATAGTGTTTCCATAATGTTGGTTGTTTCCATAAATTTGGATATTTCTACAATTTTGGTTGTTTCCATAAATTTGGATATTTCCATAAAGTTGGTTGTTTCCATAAATTGGGTTGTTTCCATAAAGTGTGATGTTTCCATAAAAAGGGTAAAGGTGAAGGATGGGAGAGTTTGGAGGTTGTATAAGGAGTTTTGGGACAATAATTAAGGGCGCATGATCTATACACGGTTAGCATAAACAAGGTGGCCAAATATTGTGCAGAGGTCAAATCTAGATCCTATTTTCTTCGAGCTTGCTTGTTTTTCCCTATTTATTTCTTTTTGGATTAAAAACGTCCCTAATTCGATATTACTCTACCTAGAAGGTTGGATAACCCTTCCTACATGAGTTGAATCCATTCTGGAGCCTTCCCTTGGTGATTTCAAGTCCAATTTTTGAGGTATGTCACCATCCTTTATGGATTTATCATGATTTCTTAGATCTTCTTAGATATAATTCTCAGAACCCCATTCTTTAGATTACATATATTTCAATTTTGAGTCGTTATCTCGCTAGGATAAGAGATCTAATTCTGCTCTTAGATAATCGACCCACTTTCTTGTGCCTTCTTCGTATGTTGTTAATGTTTTGTCAAGGCCTTCGAGGTAGGTGGATTTTCTCTCAACTCCTCTTGCTATAATTGATTGTATTAGATTCTAATTAGTTTATTGATTGTGAAATTTATGAAAAAATATTCATTTGTGATGATTTATTTTTTTTGTGAAATTTCATGATCTTTGTGAATAGTTGTGCAAAAGGGGGGTTTAATTTAAAATGATGATTTTAAAATATGGATTTTCAGGAATTTCTAAATTGTTGATGAAAAATTGGTTTTCAATAGAAATGGAGTTTTATTGAAATTTGCTATAGTTGAGATGGTTTGGCATTGAAATAGATTTGACGGAAATAGTTTTCAATAAAATGGTATTTTATTGAAGGGCTTGTTTTGGCTTGATCATTGGGCATATGTGTTGTGTGTTCATATTTCATATACGGGGCTTGGTTGAAATATGACCTTGTTCTCAGTGAAAAATGTTTAATGGAACATGGGAATTATATATATGGGGCTTGGATGAAATATGACCTTGTGCTTGGTGCCAAAGGATTGATTGCACATGGGAAATAATTACCTTTTGATGACTTGATAGATCGACGAGAAACTGCTCATGAGTATGGAACTGTCATAACGTAGAATGCATGGTTGGTTACATGGGTTTGAGAAACTTTTGGGTTTGCTGATATAGAGATATTAGAAAATGGTTGTAAAGGTTGTTTTGTTATTTTTCTGGAAAAATATCCTGCAGGAAAATTGGTTTCAATTGAACATGTATGGTTTTGGTAACGAATGGTTTTGGAAACTTGTTTATATTTATTTATAAACTGTTGTTGATAAATTGTTTATATATATCGATTTATATAATTGTTGATAACTCTTCTATCCTAGTGGTGTGAGTAGGTAAGTCATTGTGGAAAGCCTACTGAGTTTTATACTCACCCCTACTTTGGAACTTTGGTGCTTTTGCAGTTGACTTATTCTGAGACATAGGTAAAGGTATGGCATCTCATTTATAGTGGTTCGTTTGTGATGACTTGGTGATGTGGCGGTCCATGGAGCTTGGAGCTTGGTGTGGATCCATGGAGGATGTCATGGTGTCTTTTGAAAGTCTTGAGTTGGTTATCCGCTATTATGTACTCTAATGTGTTTGACTTAAATGAAGTTGCTTAACTATCTTTTAGTTTTTCATGCATCATATAGTAAATATTTTGTTATGGTTGGTTGGTTAATTAGGTTATTCTTTAAAGGGTAAATCATCCCCACTTTTATTTTAAACCCTTCATCATTTATTTCCAGCCCTTGGAATCTTTGGGATCTCACTTAAGGCCTAGTAATGACTCGTAGTGCTCTCAAGCCAATGAGAATTAGCGGGTTATTGAAAATGGTACATCTTGTTTGGTCCTTGCCTAACAAGTAGTCATCGATGTTCCTAGTTTTGGATATTAAATCCCATCTTGTCTATTCCTTGGGCGGGAATCTAAGAAATGAGTAGGATTGTCAAAACATGAAATTTATATCATAAAAGGACATAGATAACCCTTTTATGTTGAACTTCATGTTACTAGGGAGTTGGGAAAATAAGTGTTTAAATATAGTTCTAGAATTCTGAAATCTCATTGTCATGGGTTTAGCCAATGAGACGATCATGACATGCGTTATAGAGGAATTTCTTCCCACTAGGAGTGCATACATCATTTCGAGAAATGATCATTTTTAAAAATTATATAATTGGTTTTCAAATGAATTATTTTGAAAATGCGAATGATTATCTTATTTTGAAAATGGTTTAATTTTTAAAATCAAGTGAAGTGGTTTCAAAAATAGTTGAACATGAGAAAAAAAAGGTTTTGGAAAACAATGATGTGATAGTTGATGTGATAGAATTTGAAATGCTAATCCAACAGTTTCTATAGATTGAGATTAACAGAGTTTGTTGTTAGTTAAAAATGGAACCTTATAGGCGTCATCGATACCAACCCAAAGAAACTGCAGAGAATGTGGTTGCACATGAACCACATGTGAACCAAGAGCTGGTTCAGAGTATTGTCCAATATTTTCAAGGTGTGGACACAGGGAACCAGAGGATTGAGCCATAACATGGGGATCATACCATCCAGTTCGTGAAGCAGAATCCACATAATTTTTTGGGTGATTCTGAACCTGAGAAGGTAGAGGTGTGGTTATGTAGGATGAATCATATCTTCGACTACATTGGAACACCAGTAGAGCTAATGGTCAAACTGGAGATGTATATGCTCGAGGATATTACATGTTAGTGGTGGGATCTTCCGATGTAGGCTAAATTTGATGAATGACTTACATGGGATGATTTTGAGGAATTGATCAACAAATAATTCTGTCCTCACACGTTCAAGATCCAAAAAATGACAGACTTCTTCATCTTGAAACAAGAGAGTCTCTCCATCACAGAGTATGTGGCTAAGTTCATGATCTTAGTATGCTTTTCACCATAAGTTGCATCAAGTGCCTCTTTGAAGGCATGCATCTTCAAATCATGACTATGACAGGAGATTTTTTCAAAGAATAAAGGGCATTGTATTATAGACTATACAGAGATGGTGAATAGAGAGACTGTGGATGAACGTGATATCTCAGGTTCTATGGGAGGAGGCATGATGATACCTACAGGAAACAGTGGGAACTCAACCGTTGAGAACAATAGGAAAAGGGACACATATTTCCATGGTGAAAGTTGAAATCCGAACCCGACAGCTGGATCAGTAAACATTTCTCAACCACCCCAGAGCAAAGAAGGTTGTTTTCAATGTAGTTTACTTGACTACATAAAGAAATATTTTATATCACAACCAAGAGCATGTCATAATTGTAAAAAAAATATGGTACATCTTTAGCGCTATTGTGGCAGTGCTCCAAGGTTAGGTGTTTGATACATTTCTCAGCTATCGCAATCATCATATGATTCGACTGGACAAGGATAGTAGAATCTGTCTCATCATTAGAGAAGATCTAGACATGGTGATTCTAGAAATACCATGACTCCTCAACCAGGGAAACAACAACAAGGAAACAAGGAGAACAATATAGTGAAGAAGAAAATGTATGAAGATGAGAAGATGATTGTCGATGATCATGCTGGACCATCTACATTGAGAGGTACGATTCTTTTGAATTCTACCTTTGTTCAAGTGTTGTTTGAAACTGGTGCATCCCATTCCTTCATTTCTTCTCGTGTTGTTGACTTGCTATGTTTAAAACTGGAATTGATGCCTTCTGTTTTGAAACTGCAAACTTTTCTTGGTGAAAGTGAATGTCAAGCCTTTGTGTGTAGATCATGTTCTATAACTATTGATGGAGCTATGTTTATAGCGTCCCAAGACTTTTTACATATAACATTTCATTATTTCAATCATAATTAATCATCAATGTAAAATACAAGGATCCTTAAGTCTAGAGTCTTGGCAGATTTGATACATATAACATAAATCATGGGGCTAAAAAAATTCTTCATTTAATCTCCATAAAGAGCTTCTAACATCCTTTTAGCTCTTACATCTACATAGGGTACCCTAGGGAACCCATGAAAAAAGGGATGAGCTAAAAATCCCAGTAAAGAAATGAACATAAGGATACATCTCAAGCACATGAGTTAGAAGGCATGATGTAATGATATCTAAATCATGATACTTATAAAATGATTTAATATAAGCATGGGATCATATAAACATGGAATCATATAAATGTGGAAGAATCGTAAATCATATCTTTAGTACATCTCAAGGATAACCACCAATCCCGTTTCCCATTTCAGTATGGGTAATGGCTAACCACCAAACCTGTTTTCCATTTCATTATTGGTCAAGGCTAACCGCCAATCCCTTTTCACATCACTTCTCATGAGATTTATCCTTACCCAATGCAGTGGAGCGCAATATGGGAGAACCCATCACAGCATTTTAATGCATATTATTTCCACACAAGTATTCAAACCCCATATATAATCATATATAATCAACCATACATAAACATAAGGGTACCCATGGAAAGAATTGGGTACACCATCATGACATAAATCATAACCAATGGGCGTATCATGAAAGTGTCCATGTAAGGGAAGAATTAGAAAATAAATGGAATTTCATAGGTTAAAATAGGAATATAACATGGTAAGTGGTGTCAAATATAAGTGACAACATATTATAAATGTATTTTAGAAACATTAGCATTAAAACATTTTTGTACGGATTTATGGAAAATACTATAGAGCTTTTAAAATAGTAATGAAGACATTATTTTATATAAAAACATAATTGAACCAAGAAGGTTTTAATAATAAAGATACTGAATTTAAAAAGACTATGGTGTCATAAAAATGAGGATATATTGCACTTCAAATTTGGGTAAAAATTCAGGAAGTCCCCTTAAAACAGGTTTGCTTATCGGAAAGTACTAAGGAGTGAATCTTTCATAAACATGTATATCCATGAAAGAAAGTGATGAAAGGGTCTTGATATTAGAATCTTTTACAACTATCCAAAATTCATAAGATTCACATAAATTGATTTTATAACACCATTTTGAAAGAAAGATAAGGCAACCCAAAAGAACGAAGAAGGTTTGGGTAGAATTCCCTACAATTTTACCGGCATAGTGTCAGGTGTACCTAAGAGGGTTTTATGAGATAGAAAGGGGGTTTCTCATCACTTATAAAACATTAGGGAAGTATATAGAAGGTGTATAAATTTACCACATCACTTGGTATTAGACAAAAATACATATAACAGAGAAAAATCATGATTAAGAGTGAAAAGGGGAGGTCCCTTACCTTAAATTTGTTGGTGTTCTCCACTTGTTATTAATGACCTGAATAAAAAAATTAGGCTTATTAATTAATAAATCCAGAAACTATTCTATATATAACTGATTTATTGTAACCCATTTTATTTCATTCAAATCCTTTTTGATTAGTTATAAGGTTCAATTTCTGTGTTTGAGCTCGTTTGTTTACATGGATATAAAAGATCGGTTCACTTATATTCAAGTTTGGATTATATGCAAGATGAAAGTGGTTGTACAGAATTTAAGTTATATTATTTAGTTAATATCCAATAGATTACATGGTTTTAGTTTTAATTAGGTTACTTAGAGTGAAGTTGAATTATTAATTATATAACCTTAGTGATAACCATTTTTGTTATTCGGTGGGTTTGATTACAAAGAATGTGTTTTTATTTATAACATAATTCCATTTGTCCCAAAGGATTACAGAACAAAAAATAGGATATATTAAATATATAATAATTTAGTTCAACCATAACACAAATGTTTTCTTGAGCATAATTAAAGACAATAATAGAAACTAATAAACCGTTGTCCTTGAATGTGCTAAATTAGCACATCTCAAACGGTGCTTTCATTTCATTCAAATAAAAGGGTGGGGTAAGGGAGAAGATGATGAAATATACCACTAGCACGAAGAAATTCTATTACATGTTTGTTACTATATTTGTCATACTATTATGGTGAAGGGAGGTGAGGAAAGAAATAAAAAGGAATAGAACTTAAAATAAAAGAATAAATTTGGGAAGAGGAATTTACCTCTTGAGACTTCCTACTTTGAGAACCTCTTAAGGGGAGGGTTTCGGTATTTTGAGGAGGCTGAGAGATTTTGGACGTGGGGGAGGACCTTGGGGAGTAATTTGGTCAGAATTTAGGGAAGTATTGGAGCTTGAGAGGAGTGGAGAGAAGAGGGACTGAAGGGGGTTTTATAGTGGAGGAGAGGAGGGATTTCATGATATTATAATCCTTAAGTTATTATTTCATCAAAAAAAAGAATAGTAATTATTCCATGACCAATAATAGTGATTTTATCATGTGATCCCGAATCAAGTGGGCTTTCATCATCATAGAATCATCAATGAATCAATTAATCCATTATTTAGCATTTATTGTGAATTATCGAATTCTACTATTCATAAAAAATTCTAGTATTTCATAAAAATCCCAAAAATTCACCCTAACCATTTTTCGACATGTAGAATCCAAAAATGAAGCCCATTTTCCAAAAAAATTCTATATATGATTATTTTAATATTTAATTAAAATAACAATTTATTATCAAAACCAGTTTTAAAACACTCATTTACTTATTCTAAAATATATGTATATTGCACTTCCAACTTGAATATTATTTTCATACCACCATAGGTTAGGTTACTATTCATTATGGTGTATCAATATTCATAAGGGTATGTTAATATTCATTAGGGTAGGTTATTATTCACCAAAAAATTATGTTTTTCTGATCGGACTCCAAAAAATCTTTTGAACACAACCGTGTAAGTTAGATTTCCAAAATTCCAAACATAGAAGTGACAAAATTATGTTTAAAGGTGAATTATCACATAGTAGATCATTATTATGTGATTTCATGGCTTATTTATAAGAAGGTAATTTCCATTAAAAACATTAGGTCGTTACAAAGTTAAAATGGGACTTCTCGATGTTGGATATGGTTGTCTGTGATGTAATCCTGGGAATGGATTGGCTGACAGCATTCAAGGCTCAAATCGACTGTTATAGGAGAATAGTTACTTTCATGACTGAGGACGGTATCGAACATCTCTTTAGAGGAGAGAGGATCGTAATGAAAGGTGGAAAAAACTTGTTGGCACCAATGGTGGGAACGATCTCTGACCAACTGGCAGCGTTGAATTTCAAATCAATGGAAGAGATTGGGGAAAATAGTTTTCCAGCAGTTGTGGATCAATTTCCAGATGACTTTCCCAAAAACATCTCACGGTTACCACCTCTAAGGAAATTGGAGTTTACGATTGATCTCATTCTAGGGAATAGTCCTATTTACCTTCCATCTTATTGGATTGCAGTAACAGAGTTTTGAAAATTGGAAGTGCAGTTAGAGGAGCTGGAAAGCAAGGGTTTCATTTGACCAAGTACTTCCTCATGGGTAGCATCGGTGTTGTTTGTGAAGAAGGAAGATGGAACTCTTTATATGTGTGTTGATTATTGTCAGCTTAAACAAGTTACAATAAAGAATAGATATCCACTTCCACGCACTGATGAAGTATTTGATCAATTAAGGGGAGATTAGTGGTTCTCCAAGATTGACTTGCGATCAGTATATCACCAATTGAGAGTTTGGAAAGAGGAAATTCCAAATACAACTTTCAAAAGTAGATATGGACACTATGAATATGTAGTCATGCCTTTTGGTCTAATGAATACACCAGTAGTATTCATGGCATTGATGAATTAGATATTTCAATAATGTATCCATGTTTTAACCAATTACATCTCTGACAAAGAAAAATGATCTATTCCAATGGATGGAGAAATTTCAGAAATCTTTCTAGGAACTTAATGTTTGTCTTACATCGGCACCTATCTTGATCATTCCATAATCAGGACAGGGGTATGAGGTGTATTATGATGCTTCAGGATCAGGGTTCAGTTGTGTTCTCATGCAATGAGATCACGTTGTTTCTTATGGTTCAAGGCAGTTGAGGGTGCAAGAGAATAATTACCCAACACATGATTTGGAGTTAGCTTCAGTCATCCATGCTTTGAAAACATGGAGAAATTATCTCTTTGGTGAGAAATTTACTGTGTTTACTGATCACAAAATCTTGAAACACATTTTCTCACATCGAGATTTGAATCTGAGGCAAAGGAGGTGGATGGAGTATCTCCAAATTTTTTATTTTTTACTTAATGTATACACCAGGGAAAGGAAACTTGGTAGCGGATGCATTGAGTATAAAGTCATATTCTCAGTTGGAAAAAGAAGCATCAGATGAATGGAAGTTGATATATTTCTTAGCCAACATGCATGTTGAATGTTAAGACCGAGGTGATGTTGCAGATTTCCTTTCTACTATTCTTGTTCTTGATTTAGTAAAAAATGATCAAAGAGGCAAAAACATCTGATGTAGAATATCTAGTTTTAAGTCAAAACTCAATGGTGGGGAGACCATTGATGGCTAGAAACTTGAAGGAGGTTCAGTTTTGTGTTTTAGAGATTGGATGGTTGTGCCTATGGTTTATCATGAACAACTCATTCATGATTACCACCATTCCAGATGGGTTGTACATCAAGGTACACAAGAGATGCATAAGGTGTTGAATGCACAGTTTTGGTGGAGCGGCATGAAAAGGAAGGCGGCTGAGTTCGTCTCGCAGTGCTTAACTTGTCAGCAGGTTAAAGTAGATAATTAGAGAACATTTGGTATGTTAAAATATTTGCACAACCCGGTATGGAAATGGGATCAAATAGCAATGGATTCTGTTATAGGTCTTCCAAGAACGGCTTTGAAACACGATTCCATTTGAGTGATAGTGGATCGTCTAACCAAGTCGGACCATTTCATCCCGAATCGTGAAACTCATGTGGTGGAGGATCTTACAAAAATATACATATGAGAAGTGGTAAATAGACATGGTGTACTAGTTTCAATAGTCTCAGATAGAGATCTGAGGTTCACATCTCGTTTCTAGAAATCATTACTGAAAGCCCTCAGAACTCAGTTGACTATGAGCACGGTGTATCATCCCCAGATGGATAGGCAATCTGAGCGGACGATACAAACATTGGATGACATGTTTCTAGCTTTTTTAGTGGACTTTGATGTCTCATGGGAGGATCATATACCCTTAGTGGATTTCTCATACAATAACAGCTATCAAGCTTCAATACGCATGGCTCCGTTTGAATCATTGTATGGGAGTCCTTGTTGTTCGCCACTATTTTGGGTGGAAACGAGTGAAACTTCCAGAGTCGGGACAAGACTTATCCACGAAACAACACAGAAGATCCAGTTGATTAAAACGAGGATAGCTCAGAGTCGTCAGAAATCTTATGCAGATCCTCGTCGAAGACCGTTGTCATTTGTTTTGGGTGATCATGTCTTCTTGAGGATCCCTCTAAGGCTTGGACATCATTGTTTTGGGAATCATGGAAAGTTATCTACTATATTCATTGGCCCTTTTGAGATACTATAACAGGTTGGAGAGGTGGCATATCGGTTGGAATTACCACCATGATTTAGTTTGGTGCATAATGTGTTCCATGTATCCCAGTTAAAAAAGTATCACCCTGATCCTAACCATGTGATCAGATGGGATCACATCGAGCTAGAACAGAATGCATCACAGGTACATATTCAAGTGCAAATCATGGATAGACAAGAGAAAGTATTGCGTGGGAAAAGCATCGGCCTATTGCGGGTTTTATGGCAACATGGTCAGAATCAGGGAGAGACATGGGAACGTGAGAAGGAAATGAAAGAGAAGTGTCTGGAACTCTTTTTGGCCAGTAGGGGTTGTCTACATTCCAAGGATGGAAAGACCAATGGTGGGGAGAATGTAGTACCCCAGGTTTCGGGTATATAACCCCTTTTCTCTCATTTTTTTAATTTGGTGTGTATTAAAATAGATAGTTTCCATAAAATAGAGAGTTTCCATAAAATTGAGAGTTTCTATTAAATAGAGGGTTTCCATAATTTTGTTTGTATCCATAAATTTGGATATTTCCATAATGTTGGTTGTTTCCATAAATTTGGATATTTCCATATTTTTGGTTGTTTTCATAAATTGGGGTTTTCCATAAAGTGTGATGTTTCCATAAAAAATGTGTTTCCAGAAAAAGGTAAAGGTGAAGGATGGGAGAGTTTGGAGGTTTTATAGAATGTTTTGGGAAAATAATTAAGGTCACACGATCAATACACGGTTGGCACAAACCGTGTGGTAAAATCTTGCGTAGAGGTCAAATCTAGAGCCTATTTTGTAATAGATTGCTCGTTTTTTCTCTATTTATTTCTTTTTGGCCTCAAAACACCCCTAATTCGATATTACTCTCCCTATAAGGCTTTATAACCCTTACCACACGATTTTAAGCCATTCTGGAGCCTTCCCTTGGTGATTTCAAGTTCGATTCTTGAGGTATGTCCCCATTCTTTACGAATTTGTCATAATTTCTTATATCTGCTTAGATCTAATTCTCTGATCCCCATTTTTTCTCAAATATGAACCTATAGTGGGTAGATATATTTTTTTGGATGCCAAATATTTCAATGTTGAGTCATTATATTTCTAGGATAAGATATCTAAGGCCTCTCTTGGAGAATCGACCCTCTTTCTTGTGCGTTCTTCGTATGTTGTTAATGTTTTGTCAAGGCCTTCAAATTAGGTGGATACACTCTGAACACATATTGCTAGAATTTATTGCCTTATATTCATATTGGTTTATTTATTGTGAAATATAAGGAAAAAATTCATTTTTTTATGTTTTATGTTTTTTGAGAAATTGTGTGATCTTGGAGAATAGTTGTGAAAAGGGGGGGGGGGGTTTAATTTATAATGAAGATTTCAAATTATGGATTTTCTGGAATTTCTAAATGGTTGATGAAAAATTGGTTTTAAATAGAAATTGTTTTCAATAAAAATTGAGTTTTATTGAGATGGGTTTGAGATGAAATGGTTTTGCATTAAAATTGATTTGAGGGAAATAGTTTTCAATAAAAAGCTGTTTTTAATGAATGGTTTATTTTGGCTTGATCGTTGGGCATATGTGATATATTTTCATATTGCATATTCTGGGCTTGGTTGCAATATGACATTGTTCTCACTACCAAATGTTTAATGGCACATGGGAATTACATATACAGGGATTAATTGAAATATTACCTTGTTCTCAGTGCCAAAGGATTGATGGCACATGGGAAATAGTTACCTTGTGATGACTTGGTAGATCGACGAGAAACTTCTCATGAGTATGGAACTGTCATAATGTAGAATGCATGGTTGGTTACATGGGTTTGAGAAATGTTTGGGTATGCTGATATAGATATATTGGAAAATGGTTGTAAAGATTGTTTGGTTATTTTTATAAAAAAATATCATGCTGGAAAATTGGTTTCAATTGCACTTGTATGGTTTTGGAAATGATCGATTTTGGAAATTTGTTTTTATTTATTTATAAACTGTTTTTTAGAAAAAAAAATTATAGATTGTTTTATATAATTGTTGATAACTATTCTATCCTAGTGGCGTGAGTAGGGAAGTCATTAGGGAAAGCTTACTGAGTTTTATCCTCACCCCTTCTTTGGCCCTTTGGTGCTTTTGCAGATATCATATTACGAGACACAGGTAAAGGTAAGGCATATCAATGCAAGTGTTTCGTGGGGATTCTTGAGTGATGTGGTGGTTCTTGGAGCATGGAGCTTGGTGTGGATCCATGTAGGGTGTCTTGGTGTCTTTTGAGAGTCTTGAGTTGTTTATCTGTTGTTGCGTACTTTGATGTGTTGGACTTAAATGATGTTTCTTAGCTGTCTTTCAGTTTTTCATACATCATATAGCAAATGATTTGTTATGGTTGGTTGGTTCATTGGGTTATTCCTTAAATGGTAAATTTTTCCCCACTTGTATTTGAAACCATTCATCATTTATTTCCAACCTTCAGTATCTTGGGGATGTCGCTTAAGGCCTAGTAATGACTCGATGTGCTCTCAAGCCAAAGAGGAATGGCGGGTCATTACATGTGTATGTTTAATAACTTTTGATAACCTTGTGTTTGAGACACACGGGATTACTTATCATTCTATCGAATGATCTTTTCAAGCTTCACATAAGACAAATTCAACTTCATTTCTTTAAATAAGAGATGAAGTGGAAATTGTTCATGGAATGACCAATGATGATATTACACTAAAATCAATTAAGTATTTATCCTTATGCAAAAATTCATCAACTTTACGGAAATGATCTTGAAAACCCAAAATGTTGTCCTAGTACCCTCATATTCGATGAATCAGATGGTACCATAGATCATAACAAATTTATGACTTTGTGACTATTGGATTTTTCATAGCCACGTTCTCTACCACTCTTTATCAGAACATGATGGTCAGATTTCTCTTCTATATCCATATTTTCACCTAAAATCTCTTGTGTGGAAACCCAATGATTAATTACTTTGGGTATCCATTATGTTTCTACCATTACTTTTTAAAATTATGTTTTAGTATTTCTTTTTACGATGTGGGTTTATATAAAAGAAACTTTCAAGTAGAAAACCACTTATAACCCCAATGAATTTCGCGGGAGAACTTCATTTTATGGGGGGATAGAATGTAACACCTTGAGATTTTATGAGATATATTATTTTTAATTTTTTTGATATCTTTTTTTGTACGCTACACCAAGATTAGCTTGTGCTATATGCAACACCGTATTAGTTTTCAGTATACAAAACAATATTCTTGGGCTCGTTTTACACAAAATTTCAAGTTTTTTGGTAGAAATTATTCTACACTACATTAAGTATAGATTTTGTTCAATGTATAAATGAAAAAAGTTTTGATTATGTTATATTCACACCAAAGGAAGCTTGCACTACACACAACCCTGACTTGGATTGCATTACACGCAAGAGCGACATTCCTTAATAGCTTGTGTTGTACGCAATAACGAGTTTCACTAAACAATGATATATTATTATAATATTATGAACTAGCTGTTATGAATAGTTTTAATTAAATTTTTAATTTTATAACATTATAGTTCATCTTACACATTTTATAGAATGGGGTATGAGAACAAAATCATTTTTTAAGATAAAAGAAGTATTTTTCAAAAAAAGCAGTTTTGTCACCTTTTGATGGCACACCAATTTTAAATCTAATTTTTGACAAGTTTATAAGTTAAATTTTACAAAATAAACTTCTTTTTTTCAATCAAGATATAATAATTTAAATTGGAAAAAGTTTTTATATTTTTCTGATAACAATCATATTTTGATGAATAGTAAAAATACTCTAAATTTTAATTAAAAACAAATTTTTTCATCGAGATAATTTATTTTGTTAAATTATATGGTTGAATGGTTGTAAAGTATTAATATAATATATATTTTCCATTTAATTTAATGAATATAATTATCATTATTTTTACATTGAAATTGTAGGAAATATTATTTCAATCTTTTGCAATGTTTTAAACAAAAACCCTTTTTTTATCTGACAACGGGATTAATTTTAAATTAAATATTTCATCTTCTATGTTTTGAAATTTTAAAAATGGATTCCAAATTTGGAATCAAGAGGTTCAAATTGTGTAAATAGATAACTTTTATTTTTGGGAATTATGAATAGTAGCTACGGTATATTTTAATTACCACTATTAAAGGTGCATTATGTAATTAAGGGTGAAAGTAGTATTATAAAATTACCCTAACACATGTATTAATATAATAGGATTATTATATTCCGTCCTAAAATATACTTTTATTGAAATGGTATCTATTAGAACCCACTTGTATGTGATTAAGACCTTTTATTTATTTTTTTAATTGAAAGTGAAATATGTCTCACTCAACATTAATAATTAAATTATTTTTAATATAAGGTTATACAGAATATAAATTCGGTTATAAATACTCATTTGAAAGATAAATTTTTTTATGTACCATGATAATTTATTAGTAATTTTTAAGAAATATATATTTACTTTAATAGCTTATACATTAATGATGCAGAAATTATTTATTTAGTGAAAAATCAATAATAGAGGTTTTCTAAAACTTATAATACCCATAAAAGGCCTAAACACCTAACCCAAACTTTTTTTACTGTAAATATAAACCATAATCATCTAAAGGTATAATTTTTGACCATTTTGAGCCTCATAAAAGCGATTATGACACTTGTATTATTTTATTTAAAATAATGTCAAATTTGTCACATTCATAATTTAATAAACATAACATTTTAAAAGTTGGATGTTTTATAAGATAAATTATATTAAATAGATTATTATTAAATATATTAGAATTAAATTCATAATAGTATTTTATTTATAATTTTTATGCAACAACTAAGTATATTAAATAATTATACAAAAATGATGTAGTAATTATTTTATTACGAGAAATATCAAATAAATGATTCTAAAAATATTAAAATAAATATTATATGAACTAATTAATATTGTCCAGGAATTTTATAGATTAACATGACATGTTAGGAACCTATTAAATATTTTTTTTCGAATATATTATTTGTGTGTATTTTATTTGAACACAAATAATTGAATAGTGTCAAAATTGACACTATTGTTATTTATAAAAATGACATATTATGAATTTTTTTAAAAATCATAAAAATATTTAAAAATTGTGAATTGAAATTTATATGGTCAAAAATGTCCTAAAGTATCCAAATATGGACAATTAACAACACATATGTAATTATTTGTATCAATTTAAAGTTTATAATATTATTACAAGAAATAAAATTAAACAGATTAAATAAGGATAAATCAAGTTGATAAGGTTTAAAATAAATTACCAACATGTCCAAATTTTATTGGATGATGATATTACAACCCTATATCATTAAATATTAGGATTTGATTCATTTCTGGTGGATAATTAGGGTTTGAGTTTATTATATATTAATATTATAGAGGTTTCCAAAAGTGCCCATCTCCTCCCCTGTCAATAAGGCACCTCCTCCCTCTCCTCTTCATAATATTTTGAGCCTTAAAGCTCGTCCAAATCATGTCTGTTTCACTTTTCCACTTCCCTATAATCCTACTAGAGGTCATGGTCTTCTTAAAAGGATGTATTTATCACCCTAAGAGGAGGTTAAGAAGAGGCGCATCGAAGAAGATGTAATATCCTTTACCGGTTCATTCAAACTTTATTCTTCTTCTAATTCCTCTATATGAGTTGTTTCATTATTAAGTAATAACTCCAGTGTCACTTTTATAATTATATGTTATTATTAATATGAAACAACCATATTCTATATTCTATTCATCCTATGAAAAAATTAAATCACCACGAGTGCGTACGTACGACTTACCGTCTCCACGCCGTGGTGTAATATTTTATTTCATCACTAACATACTTGGATGTGTATAATGATGGAAGAAATAACTATACATGATTATTGTAAAGTTATATTTTAACACCCCAGGTAAATAAAGAATATGACATTTTTATATTTATCCCTATTTGTGAAAAAAAAATATTAATATTACTTTAAAGGGAACGCTATGCTCGATGGCATACCCAATACGTGACAATGAGTTCCTTTGAAATCTAACGTTGCACTCTAATAATAAAATAATATTATTTTAAATGGTAGTTAACGCCTAGCCATTGTAATAGCAGGAAAAAACGGAACTTAAAACAAAATGATTATATATATTTGTCAAATAGTTTTACCTTTTACAGTAAATGTTAGAGGACTAAAAATGCGAATGAATCCAATTTTAAGCGTAAACATTCTAATTTCATTAAAAGGCCGATTAACCGCATTTTGATGGCGAACCTCTTTTAAATCCACTTTTTGAAAATTTTATGTGTTATATTTGACAAAATAAAATTCTTCTTTAGAATCGGGATATCCAAATTTACTTTGTGTAAATTTTTGTTACTTTTCCGATAAAGTTCATTTTTTAATGAATAGTGAAAATGTTGTATTTTAATTCAAAACCTCTTTTTAATCTAATTTATTTATATTATTAGATTTTATTTTTAATTGGTTTTAAAGTGAAATTAGAATATATTTTTACCATTTAATCCAATATTGTTCATTGGAATTAATTTCACTTTGAAATTGGACTTAAACTAGTGTCAATCTTTTAATAGATATTGTTTTTTAAAAACACGCTATTTGTTTTGACAGCGGGAATTAATTATTAAATTAATTAATGAAAATTATATTTTTTGAATTTTGTAAAATATACATCATTTTGGAATTCATAATATCAAATATATCTTAGGGTGAATTTTTGGTATTTTTCTGAAAAACATCAATTTTAGATGAATAGTGAAACCACTAAGTGGTAATTTAAAAACTGATTTTTCGTTTAAATGAAACTTTACCACTTCTGTGATTTGATTTTCAAAAATCCAACATACATGGTTGTCATTAGGATTTAAAATGTAGTTTCAATGGGATTAAAATAATTTTTTGGTGAATAGTAACTTTTATGTTTTTAATCGCGATTAGAGGTAATTAGTGTAAATTAAGGAAAAAATAATGTTTGAATAATATGAAATGACCTTGACACATGTCATAACCATATTCTATGAGTCATGGACGACCAAGAAAATCCATGGGTCAACTTGGGGTCCCCATGGAGCCACTTTGGTTGGAAAATGACATTAATAACTTTTTATTTAAAGTTAAAATTAAAATGTCACAAACATGTGTTGTTTTACTAAAACAATTTTTACATGGGGTTATAAAAGTTATATTTTTTACTCTAAATATTCATCAGAAATATAAAAATATTTGTTACATCATTATTGTTTATTTATAATTTTTAGACATTAAAGAAATTAAATTATTTATGACACCATGATGATGCAGCAATTACCTCATTATTTAACGATTTAAATAAACTGAAAAGATAATGTAAAATATAAGACCTACAACTATCAAAAATCTATTGGATGGGTTTATTTCGAAATATTATCACCTTATCCTAGAAATATATAATTTTGGGACCCTTAAAATCCGAAAATCATTTTATAATAAAGTAAAAGTTTATAACTTTCCAAGAGTGCCCCTCCTCTCCTCTTATAAAAGGCCCCCACCTCTACCACTCTACCCACACATCTCAAGCCATCGGCTTGGCCAAACCCTGCCCATTTCATCTCTTCACATCCCTATATTCATCATTGAAGCCTCACCTTTGGGAATAATCCTTTCCAAGGAAGCCTTTGAGCTCAAATCAAAAAGAGTTACCCGATTTAAAGATAATGTCTTCCCTTGTGTTCTTTTGTTTTATTTTGCTTCTACAACCCTCTAAACTCTTTTTATTCCTTTATTTTGTAACAAAAAGAGTATCTAAAATATTCTAGGATTTTTTTATGTGAATTATTTGATCTACAATTACACACACCTTCGACTAATGGTTAAATAACATACTATTTTTGTGGATGGCGAATTTCTTCCTCACGAAACGATGATTGTTCAATCGTCTCTTAACATCTTTCATGGTGACCATTATGATGTCACTATATTTTATATATTATATATATGGAATTTATTTTTTCTTTATGCTTCTTAATTTTATATTTAAAACATGCCTTTATGCTTTTCATGTCGGGCAAATGCGATAATTTCATACGAGGAAGTGTGGACTACCGCCCCCTCAAGTGATGTGACTCGTTCATGCAATACATGGAATGTATAAAGAATAAAATTAATGAAAATATGTGACCTATATAACATATATATTATACGGGAATTAATATATATATATATATATATATATATTGTTGGCGCAAAAAATGTGGCCCGAAAGAAAGGAACGAAAAATAAGGCCAGCGCGCTGCCTCGCGAAGCTCCGCCGCGAAGCCCCGTCGCGAAGTGCCCTGACCATGGCGGTGCCGCGAAGCTCCAGAGGCGGTAATGCTCCGCGAACCCATTTGAAGTTCACGATCCTCCGCGAAGCTCCAGAGGTGGTAATGCTCCGCGAACCCATTTGACGTTCGCGAGCCGCCGCGAAGCTCCAGAGGCGGTAATGCTCCGCGAACCCATTTGACGTTCGCGAGCCGCCGCGAAGCACCAAAGGCGGCGCGCGAGTCATGCCTCGTGGCACCCCTTACCTATAAATAATGGACTCCCCCTGAGTCCTGGTGATGTAAAATCCCACATTTCGGCTTCTCCTATCCCGAATCGCGAAGCCCTCTTTGCCCCGGGAATCATGAGCTCCGCGAGGTATTTCTACTTCGTGAGACGCCTCTGATTTGTCTCGTTTTGAGCCCCTCTTCCGAGTGGGATGCCCTTTGCGAATCTCAAGGGAGTTCGCTAAGGAAGGGGGTTCCCAAGGGAACCCGAGCAGCCGCGGAGCATTTATGCTTCGCGAAACCCCCAACCCATTCTTGCGATCCCGATGCTAAGGCAGGATCGCTACACATCGCGAAGCACACTGCTCCGCAGGACCCGGCTTCGTGAGGCACCCCTCCTTCGCGAGGCAGTGCTTCGCGAACACTGTTCCACTTCGCGAAGCACCTTCCACTTACACCTATGCCCCATGCTAAGGCCAAGGAACTCCACTTCGTAAAGCACACTCCTCTTCTTAGCGATTCCTTTTCTCGTGCGACCCTCCAGGTTCGCATGATGTGATTTCAAAGTCCCATGGACAATACCACCCATAGTGTTGCTTCGCCTAATGCTTCTTCGCATAGGCACGCTAACAGATATTGCTTCTTCACATAGCCACGCTAACGTGGACCCCTCGATGGTTCGTTCCACGACCCCCCTTAACCATGGCCTTACTAGTACCTTCCCTTCCCCAAAGACCAGAGGGTACCAGTTATGTAAGTCCTAGGGGTGTGGAGGGAACCCACTTCGTTCGAGCTGCAGGATGCTAAACTGCCAAGCACCACATCCTCAACACATGACGTTAAACTGTGACCCAACCTCGTCTCGCTCATGAAGGGTCCCCCCAGCTCGAACATTCTTTACACCACTCGTCTCCACGGGAATGGAACTCTTCCGCACATGGAATGAGATCCTCCTTGTCGGAGTGGCGTATGTTCGTAGGGGGAGGGCTGCCTCCGAGCGTAAGCCCCTAACCTTTCATACGGATGATTGAACCTGTGCATCTCTGTACTTCCCCACTACCAAGGTTAGTGGAGGGCGTGATAGGGAACGAGGCACCTCCCATCATTTGACCAAGGTCCTTCTTCCCGGAACTTCGTCGCACTCCGGGCCTCCATCCTAGAGTAAGTCCCAGCACCATGGGCCGCCTAACGCGTAAGCCCCTCTTAACTTCTCACAGACGTATCCTTCGCGACGTGATCGTCAGGTCCTTGCAACCTCTTGTTTCTCACACCGAGCATGAATCACGTGGGATTAGAGTGAGCACCAACCCTGACCACCCATCCATATGAACTACGAGGTCTTTGATCCATGTCAAGGCATGGTACGTAGGAAGCCTCCACGAGGCTCAAGCCCACCCGTCGTTCTTCCACGTCGGGTCTCATTCCCGTCCAGCATGACGTTAAAACTTTTCATTCCATCCGAACTATGAGGACTTTGATCCATGTCAAGGCATGGTATGTAGGAAGCCTCCATGAGGTTCAAGCCACATTGCTCGGTCGTCCATTCACGTCGAGTTTCTCCCTCGTCCAGCATGACGTTAAACTGTACCCCCCTTGTCCTGTATGACATTAAACTGCACACCCATTCCCACCCCGAACTACGAGGTCTTTGATCCGTGTCAAGGCACTGTACGTAGGAAGCCTTACAGAGGTTCAAGCCCACCACTCATTGGACCAAGGTCCACCTTCATGTTGGTTTGCCGAAAAAGCCATCCGAACTACGAGGACTTTGATCCGTGTCAAGGCACGGTACGTAGGAAACCTTCCTGAGGTTCAATCCCACCACTAGTGGACCCCCGGGTCTACTTTCACGTCGGTTCACCGGGGAATCCATAGAGAACTACGAGGTCTTTGACTCATGCCAAGGTATGGTACGTAGGAAGCCTCCATGAGGTTCAAGCCCACCCGTCATTTCACGTCGGGTCTCACCCCGGTCCAGCATGACGTTAAACTGCATTCTGGTCTAGTGGTAAGCCGCTGCGACCCATTCCCACTTGAACTATGAGGTCTTTGATCCATGTCAAGTCATGGAACGTAGGAAGCCTCCATGAGGTGCAAGCCACATTGCTCGGTCGTCCATTCACGTCGAGTTTTTCCCTCGTCCAGCATGACGTTAAACTGTACCCCCCTTGTCCCGTATGACATTAAACTGCACAGCCATTGGACCAAGGTCCACTTTCACGTCAGTTCTCCGACAAAGCCCCATTTGAACTATGAGTTCTTTGATCCATGTCAAGGCGTGGTACGTAGGAAGCCTCCACGAGGTTTAAGCCCAACCATCATCCAATTCACGTCGAGTTCTACCGACGTCCAGAACGACGTTAAACTGCAATTCCAGTCCAACGGCAAGCCGTTGTGACCATCCCGAACTATGAGGACTTTGATTCCCTACCACGGGGATATGTAGGAAGCCTCGTCAAGGCTCAAGCCCAACATCACCGTCTCCCCTGCAATGGTCCCATTTCACTCTCCCTCCACTCCATTCATCGACCTATCCCCCGTCCCGATTCTCGCTCGGACCATCTTATCCTGGTGAAACCATGTCGGTACGCTCTTCTTCACAGTCATCCATGGGCTGACCCCGGTATCGACATCCCTTCAAGGAGGATCCCTCAATCCGATCTATCCTAGCTAATGCTCTGGTTGGGTTGATCCATCTCCGCTAGACGTTAAACTCGTGGCATACCCTGTGTTGAGCACAGGAAGATGAGGAAAACCTCAGATATGTGTCTACGACATATAATTTCCCGCGCTCGATGTGGGATGCCTCGGGCCTCCACGCCCTCGAGAAGCCTTGTTACCAAGGATAACAGACAGACATGCCAGGTACCCCAGCATCCAGAAATGCTACTGATGCCTCAACGTGACTACTCCCCTGACTGAAGGTTGCTGCCCGGACTGGACCCTTTGGAATGTCCCGACGGAAGTAGTGTAATTAACCGGCGTCCATGGAAACATGGCACTGGGAAGAGTTTCACGAACTACGTATTAAATCTATGAGGGAGACCCGGACTAGGTGATGAGTTCCGAGGAGGAATCCACGGAAGGAAGAGCCGACATCCCATCATCCAGTTTCGATCAAGGAGCAGACGTCCCTGAATAAGGAGCGGATGCCGCTCGCCTTTGGAAGGCGGGAATGAGGGGAAACAAAGCGGCGCGTCCTCCTCCTCAGACGGATGCGCGCGCGCCCTGGCGGAAAGCGTCGGAAACAAAAATGGTGAACCCGACGTGAAATGCTTCTCCTCAATATGGAGATTAGTAGCTTTCGAGACCCCAGTAGATTGACATGTCACCGGATCCAGATATCCGGTGCCTGGTCCTGCCAAGAAAATAGCGGGCCTGTCGTGAAACTCACCGGAATTCGGGGCAGTAGAATGTGGGGCACTCCGCTCTGCAGCGTGTTGGCATGTATCCTTCTTGCAGACGTGGAGAATGGAAGGACGCTGGGGCACTGGATGTCAATCCTTTTTCCTCTCAGTACTGATGAGTTGATCCCTTCGTTTACCAGGAACCAGGTTGCTGTTACAGAGATGCGGTCACCATCCGCTCCTCGCCCACGCAGGGGCAGGGGAAACACCACGACGGCCACCCCGCGTAGCACCGCTACCGCCATGACGGCCACCACATCGCGGAATACGGGGCGCCCACGCCCCCTCTCCCCATCAGAGGTCATCTAGAGAAGGGTGATCAATAACCTCGTGCGCAGGTATGAGGAAGAAGGGGTCATCCCAACCCGGGATATGGCCCGCCTGGACCTGGAGGCCTCCAGGGCCTGCCATCAACGCCGCCCTAACATGCCGCATAGGGAGCCTCTGCTCCCCACCCCAACATTCAACCGTTTCGGTAGCTTGTCTCCGGAACGCCTTGATGACTCCTCGCCTTACGCTGAAGAGGCAGGCGCTGTCCGGCTCAGTCCGCTCAGGGCCCCGACACGAGGGCCCCAGGCGGGAGCTCCCGCCCGGCCGTGTCAGCACCGTTGTCTGACCCTGCAGGAAGAGCAGGCAGACTACGTCCCTACACCACCTGCACCAGCTCGTCTGACCCGACGTCAGCATCGGGCACGGGCTGATGACGCTCGCCTAGGCGCGTCAATGTCGACAGCTATAGTGGCCCGAGCCACTGTCGACGTGCATCGTGAAGCCCCTGCATACACTGAGCAGGGGCACTCCTTCACCCAACCAGGATCGAGACCCCAACCGCCCCACAGGCAGGCTGGGTTGACTCTCCGGGTTGCAGGCCCAAGTGGTGATCGCCGCGAGCTAACCCGCGGTAATGTCACCCCGTACGGAGGTCCTCCCCGTACCACTACTCCATAGAGCGTGGGCCTTCCCTGCTCCGAGGTTCGTCATGGAGGCATGCCTCGTGCTACCCCCATCCCGTAGGAAGACCTGCCCCGCGGCAGTGACGCTCATCGTGGAAACATTTCCCGCGCCCACTATACAGGGTATGGAGTCCCTCCTCCTGCCCCCGGCCGCCAACCTGAAGGCGCCGTCCATCCGGTCCCTCTCCAACGTGGGGGCCCTCCCTACATCCTCTCCGCAACCGACGAAGGTCCTCCTCGCCCCAGCAACTCGAGGAGTGAAGGTCAGCCTCGCTCCACCCGCAGTGACCATGGAGGTCCTCCCCATGCTCCTGCCAATTCCACTAGAGGCCCCGCCCACATGGGTACTGTTCATGGAGGTCCTCCCCATGTACCCTTCGACATTTTCCCCGGTGCCCCTCGCACCCCGGCTATCTCGAGTGGGGGCCCTCTCCGCCACGGCGCCAGAGTCGCCCCGAGGCTGCCTTATAGGGATCAACCCTATCCCGAAGAGCCGCCCCGGGGTAGAAGAGAGGGTCGTCGCTGCCACAAGAAGAAACCTGGGAAGGCCCGGGTGGAGATCAAACCTGCCTGCTTCTCCGATTCGGAAGCAGAATGCGATTCAGCGATGGAATCTTCTCCCCGCTCCTCTGTATCAAGGACTGGGGTAGGAAGAAGACGCGTTAGCCTCATTCTCCCAGAATATGAGGTCCACCGGATTCCCGTCTCTCTCCACAGGTACATCCAGGAGGAAGAAATCCTGGGAATTCCGCAGGTCTCGACCACGCAATCACCGCCACTGTCACCAGAAGAGCCCTCTACCTCTACTAGAGATCAGGTAGAGTTATTTTGGGGGCCAACGACGGTAGAGTGACGACACGACATGTCGCCGGTAGCCGCGGCTCCTGTTCCGGAAGCTGTGGTTATCAGCCCATCATATCGTGACATCGTGGCCAGGTCACCTCACTCTTCGGAGGATGGCCCGGAATTCGGCGGCCAGTCAGCTCGTTTTTCGTACTCTCCACCGCCGAGCTTATTATCCCAGAGGTCCGCCTCGGTACCGCTACCGGTTCCTCAGCTGCCCCCAGTTGACGAGTGGGGCAACACAGGACCAGACCCTGAGTCCGATCCCAGGAGCTTCTGGAGTATTCTTGCAGCGGATTACTTCCCGGAGAAGTTCTGGCCGATGACAGCACTGAATTTTCTCATACCGGAGTCTCTTACCCCTGAATAAGTGGGGTGTTTTTGTCGAACCCTATGGAAGACACACTTCCACCTCTGCTATTAACGGGTGGTGTACCCCAGAAGTCGAGAGCACTTCGAAGAAATCGGCGAACAGTGCCGCCTGATTGATGCAGCCGCACTCCTTGTGGCCCAGCAGCCTGAGTCTCCAGGCCACCAGAGCGCCCTTCAATGAAAATGTGTTCAGAGTCTTAAATCACTCCGCAGAATCATCAGGGAATCCACCCCCCATGTGCAAGTCCGTGGTTGGGGACACTATGTCGCTCTCCTCTTTGACCCTATCTGACGACAGCCTGATTCGCTATGTGACATCGAGGACATGCCCTCAAGAGGGGTCGCAGTCCACATGGCCGACGTTGTGGATAAGGAAGAGGATCTTGAATTCCTTGATGGAGACTTACCACCCGAGGGCGTACCGCCGCTGCTCGACCCATCAGGGAGAGTTACTCGTCAGCAGAGAAACCTGCTAGGACTCCCCGTACCCACCGAATCGCTGGTACTCGGTCGAAACACCAGCAAAGTTAAGGAGAACGTCGGAGCTGTCAAGAACTCCGACCCGTCTGCCTCTACGCAGAAGACGGAAGAGGATCCTGAGAAGGCCGCGTTACGCCAGCAGCTTGCTGAGCAGAAGAGGCTGGTTGACGAACTCTTAGCTGAGCGCGCCGCAGTGCGGCGACCCGGCTATGGTAATCCCAGTCCGGGGCAGCAGGGGCAGGAACAATTTCCCCCCCTGTGAGATGCCTTAGGGCAACCCTGATCATGCTACTGCCGCAGACATGGTGGAAGCCGGAACATACGGCAAGAGGGCGCGATACGTCTCGCCAAACCCCCCCGAGCGACGGGGCAATCTGAAGAATCCAATCCGGGTTCCCCCAGTCGCCCTGCAGGCCGTCCAGCCAGTTGACCCACGAGTGGCTGAAGCCATCTACCGTGTTGAAGAACCTGGAAATGCACTTGTGGTTAGGGATCCCCATCAAGACAGGGACCCCCACCTGGAGGACCTTATTGCGGCACTCACAGCCCGCCTCGAGGCGTTGGAAACGCGGCAGGTGGCGGTCACACCGGATGGCAAGCCTTATCCCGCGTGGGTGGATGATATGCCCGCACCTCCGGGTTTTGGTAACCCCACTTTATCGCCTTTTAACGGGATAGGGGACCCGCCCCAGCACTTGACTCATTTCTCTTCCAGGTGTGGCCCCATGCTGGGGACCCCGGCTCAGCAAGAAGCCGCCAAACTCCGATGTTTTGTACAGACATTGGAAGGTCCAGCATTCGTCTGGTACAACCAGCTCCCTATCGGATCGGTGACCGGTTGGGAGGATCTTCGCCGGCAGTTCTTATACCAGTTCAGCTCCACCACGTGAAATACCAGCATTGCATACCTCTTCAAGTGCAAACAGAGGCCTGATTAGCGGGTTGCAGATTTCATCGCCCGGTGGAAGGGACTTACGTATTCCCTCGATATGCCACTGAATCAGGAGCAATTACTGACGATGTGTGTGGGGAACGTCAAGACAGAGCTGGTACCCTCCCTAATTACCCAGAACTACCCTGGAGGGTTCAGATATTTCTCGGATAAGGCCCAGTGCCTCGAGGAAGCCCTGCAACAGGCTAGTCAGGCACGTTTGTTGCCCCCTATGATCCCAGCCCGGAGGACTGCCAGGGCTGAACCCGCCGCGGTGGCTCAAATAGAAGCCCCGAGGCAGCTGGAGTTGCTGCCGGTGGCACCACCCCCACAACCCCGCAGAGGTCCTCCACCTCAAGCATAGGCTCCTGCCCAGCAGCGACCGCCTCAGAACCGACAGGTTCCCCCGCGCAACGCGCCACCGCCACCTAGGCGAGACAATCAGGCGCTGCTTCCTCGGCAGGCCCCTCCGGCCCCTCGTCAGAGCCAGGCCCCCAGGGCCCCCTATCCGGAAAGAAGGTACCAGACTTATTCGTTCAACGAAAATCAGGTCCCTGGCTACTTCCGAAGTGCTCTGGAGCAAGGGATTGTGCGCCTGCCTGAGTGCAGAAGGTCGGTAGAGGCGCATCTCACCGATCACCCCAACTATTGCCCTTATCATCGGATCCTGGGGCACACCCTCAAGAAATGATATGTGTTTAAGGACTGGCTTCAAGACCAGGTCAACAACAACATAGTTAAGTCTGGCCCAGCACCAGCGCAAGTGGCAGGTGTCTTTGTAGGATCAGACATCGGCAGCGATAGCGAAGGTGGGTGGAAGCAGGTCCCTAGACAAGGATCCAAGAAATACGACGATTAGATGGCCCGAAAAACCGTCATCTGTGCCCAAGGTATCATCCGGGCATGCCTGAAGCAGTCGGAATCTTCAGAAGAAGTAGCTGGTCCCTCCGCATCATCTTCACAGTCGGCCGCTTCTCAAAAGGGCAAGCAGCGGCGACGCAAGAAGAAGCAACGTGCAACACCGGTGCCGTCGTCATCCCTCACTCTCGGCGACTTTATGCCCCCCAAAATAGGGATTCCTCCTAGGATCCGCCCAGCGGTGGATGACTCCTCGAGCGATAGCCAAGGGTACGCTTCGGTTAACACCGTGGAGCTGGTAAAACCCTATATGACCCCCGACGAGGGGGAATCCCAGGCAGACCTCCCCAACGTTTCCAGCCGACATCAACGTCAGCGGAATCTCAATCGCGCCGGTCATCGAGGCACGTCAGAAGGCACTTGTGGCCAAGCCGTGCACGCTACCGAGACCAGGCAGCAGGTCTCAGCACGCGCAGACCCATCTAACACCCTCAGCTCTACCTCCACCGCCATTCGTGCTACTGGATCGGGGGGAGCTTCCTCGTTCATATCACAGTCAGTCTTGCCCGGCTACATGCCAGCCTCCGTTATCCGATCCTAGTCCGGCGACTACTCTTCAGGCTTCTACTGGTAGGCAGCAAGATGTACCCAGTACTAGTCAATCGCCGGTTCAGCCAGCCGAACCCGTTGTGCCTCCAAATGTCGAACTACCTCTTGTAAGCAGAGGCTCACGTTTGGCACGAAAGTACAATGTTCTGAAGCACCTGGTCGGAATTCCGGTGAGGCTCTCCATCCTTGAGGCCCTTCGCCTGTCATCTGAAATGCGCGAAGCACTTGCCGAGGCATTAAGGAGCCCCCTCCAGTTCGAGACAGAGGTTGCAGCTGCAGAAGCCTTGCATACCGAGACGATTGAAAACGCCGAATGTCAGGCGGTTATCTCGTTCTCCGGTGAAGATGAGGACCCTCCCATACAGGGGCACATTCGCCCGCAGTATATCACTGACCACTTCAACGGTGTGGAAGTCCATCGCTGCCTCGTTGACACATGTTCTGGAATCAATATAATTCCAACCCGGACGTTACGAAAGCTGGGTCTGTTTGAAGGTGATTTAACCCCCTCTGACCTCAGGATCCAGGGGTACGACAGGACAGAGCAAACCCCAGTCGTCAAGATCCGCCTGAAGACTCAGTTCGGTGGCTTAATTGCCAGCACCGAGTTCATGGTTGTTTCTCAGGACACCGCCTACAACGCATTGATGGGTAGTCCATGGCTCCATCTGCATGCAGCGGTCCCTTCGTCGTATCACCAGTGCCTCAAGTACTCGCTCAATGGTCGAGTAGGCGTTCTCCAAGGAGACGCGTCCCCTTTCGCTTCTTGTGAGGCCCGCTATCTGGATGCGGGTTATTACAAAAGTAAGGATAAAAAAATCCTGGTAAGCGAGGGTGAACCCGCCCCGGTCACAAGTGACCCCTGGGCAAGCATGGATGACGCCTACATCCTCCCGATCCACCGGTTGGAGGCCACGACCCCCGACATGGGGCAATGTTTTTTGTTTGGGTACGCAAGGAAGACATGTTCCCGTGTCCCATCGACGGGGGAAAATCACCTCGTACTCCTACATCAACCAGGCTGAAGTCATCCTGGAACCCCCTACCCCTGTACGGTACTGGGACGTCAAACCTATGACAACGGCGGTGCACCATACATGTCTCTTCCGCCGGGATGGAATTAACTGACTCAGGCCAAAACGTCACCACTACTTTGATATCATCAAACATGGCCCTTTAGGCCGAAGGCCAGATGGGATATGGTCGACTGCTTTCATTTCTACGGTCTCGATGGCAAGTGAGTCTCCTGATGTGATGACCGCTGCTACTCGAGCCAACACCAGCTGCCCCGCGGATTTTGATAGCCCAGAAGCACCTTCCGCCGCGGGAAGTCCCCCCACGGCTGGGGAGGAAGACCTGGAGGATGCTCCCCCCGCCTTTGAAGAAGGTGTCTCCACCACGGTTGATGAATTGGTACAGGTGAACCTTGGCAGCGAGGCAGATCCGAGACCCACATTGATCTGCGCAGCCATGTCCCTCGAGGAGCGGTAGCAATACGTAGACTTCCTCAAACAACACCGTGATGTGTTTTCCTAGAGTTACGATGAGATGCCAGGGCTGGATCCCCAAGTGGTCTTCCACCGTCTGGGCCTCCCAGCAAAACATCGTGGGTTTAAGCAGCCTCCCAGGAAGATTCACCCTTCTCAAGGTGCCATGGTTGAGGCCGAAGTTGATAAGCTAATCAAATCCAACTTCATTAAGGAGGTCCAGTACCCCAAGTGGATTGCCAACATTGTGCCAGTCAGGAAGAAGAATGGGTAGATCAGATTTTGCATCGACTTCCACGATCTTAATCGCCACTGCCCAAAGGATGACTTCCCACTCCCGGTGACGGAGCTGTTGATTGACGCCACGGCCGGGTTCCAAGCCGTCTCCTTCATGGATGGGTATTCCGGGTATAACCAGATCCGGATGGCCCCTGAAGACGAGGAGTCCACTGCCTTCAGGGCTCCCCAAGGTACATTTTCTACCAGGTAATGCCATTCGGTTTGAAAAATGCAGGTGCCTTTTATCAGAGGGTCATGCATCGCATATTCAAACCGATTCTCGGGACATTGGTGGAATGCTACGTGGATGACCTCATAGTCAAATCATGCCAGTGCCAGGACCATCTCAAAGACCTTGAGAAAGTGTTCGGTTTCCTCCGTTTCCGTCACCTGAAGATGAACCCGCTGAAGTGTGCCTTCGGGGTCACCTCTGGGATGTTTCTGGGCTTTGTTGTCAGATACCGAGGTATCGAGATGGACCCGGAGAAGATCAAGTCCATCAACCAAATGCCTCCGCTGAGCAACATTTGGGAGCTCTGAGGCCTTCAAGGCCACTTAGCCTATATACGACAATTCATTGCGAATCTGGCCGGAAAGTGTACGCCCTTTTCCCGACTCATGAAGAAGGGAGCTGCCTACAAATGGGATGAGGAGTGTCAGACCGCCTTCGAGGAAATCAAGCAGTATCTGCTCCAACCTCCGGTCTTGATACCACCCGTCTCCGGAAAGCCACTGGTCCTTTACGTGACCTCCCTGGAGAGATCCCTCGGTGTGCTGCTCGCCCAGAAGTACAACGAGGGTACTGATAATAGTCTCTACTATCTCATCTGCATGCTTCTCGATACGGAGATTCGATACTCCCCTGTCGAAAAGAGATGTCTTGCGCTCGTCTTCGCCGTGCAGAAGTTGCGAAATTACCTGCAGCACCACGAGGTGCAATTGGTCTCTCGGGTACACCCACTGAAGTACATCCTGAACCATCCCTTGTTGACTGGCCGACTAGCACGGTGGGAAGTGATTCTCCAGGAGTTTGATATCAGGTTTGTACCTTAGAAGGCCATTAAGGGACAGGCATTGGTAGACTTTTTAGCTGCCCATCCAACCTCCGCGGATCAATCCCTGGACCTGGATTTCCCTGATGAGACGATCCTCTCAGTCGATGAGGTTGTCCCGTGTTGGCAAATGCATTTCGACGGTGCCTCCCGGTGCCCCACTGGTAGGAGGCTCAACGATCCCAAGCTCAACAGAGTGGGCCTGGGTATTGTCTTCATTACCCTGGTGCAGGCCGTCCTTCCATACTCGTTCCTGTTGTCAGAAGGCTGTACGAACAATGAGGCAGAGTACCAGGCTCTCATCACTGGCCTCGAGTTGGCCCTTGAGATCCATGTTCCCCACCTACATGTGAAGGGAGATTCCGAGATGGTAATCAAACAGGTTAATGGCGACTACATCGTCAGGAAGCCAGAGCTTGCACCATTGCTGGAGTACACCCTCCTCCTAATGGCCCAGTTCTCTTCTCGACCAGAGGTTACCCATGTCCCACGGTCGCAGAACGGCCAAGAGGACGCCCTGGATGGCTTAGCCGCGTCGCTCGCAGAACCCGAGCAAGATGATTTGGTCATACATGTGGCCCACCAGAGAGTCATTTCCCCCGTCACCCAAGAGGACCGTGATAGCCTGCGGGTAAGTCATATCACTACCGGACCCTCCATATCGGGGGTCCCGGGTTCGTCAGACGCAGTGGTTGGAACCACCCCCGACTGGAGAGCACCTTTTGTCAAGTATCTCCAAAATGGTCAGCTCCCGGACGACCGGGCCGAACGTGAGCGAATCCGAAGCCGCGCGCTGCAATTTACCCTCGGAAGCGGCCCTAGTCTTGAACAGATCCTTTATAAGCGGAGTTTCGATGGTTTCCTCCTCTGTTGCATCCAAGGAGGGGAGATACCTCAAGTTATGCAAGAGGTTCACGCCGGTTCCTGTGGCGCCCATCAAGCTGGGCCGAAACTGTCCCATCAAATCCGGAGGTTAGGGTACTTTTGGCCCTCTATGATCCACAATTGTATTGGAAATGCCAAGATATGCCACGCATTCCAAGTACACGCCAACTTCTTGCATCGGCCGCCGGATCCCCTCCACCCCACCAAGTACTCTTGGCCGTTTGCGGTATGGGGACTTGATGTAGTGCGACCGTATCCACCGGCAACATCCCGCCAGTGTAGGTTCATCCTGACTGCTACAGATTTCTTCTCCAAGTGGGAAGAAGTAGTTCCTCTCAAAGAGGTCAAGGCCCGTTCCATCGTTGACTTTGTGAGTTCCAATATTATACACCGATTTGGAGTCCCTCACGCCGTCCTCACCGATAACGGCACCAACTTCCGAGCAGCTGAATTGAAGAAATTGTACGTTAAGTACGACATCCGGTCGAACCATACCTCCCTCTACCACGCGCAGGCGAATGGACAGATCGAGGCGTTCAACAATACCCTCTCTAACATTCTGCAGAAGATGGTTGGTCAGAACAAGAAAAGTTGGCCGGACAAGCTCCCCAACGCCCTCTGGGCTTACCGGACGACGACTCACAACTCTACCCAGGTGACCCCATATTCCCTGGTGTATGGAGCTGAGGCCGTCCTACCCATTGAGATCCAGCTGTCGTCGCTACGCACTGCAGTTTATGATCACCAGACATCAGATGAGGTAGCCGAGATCCGTTTAGCTGAATTAGAGGCACTGGATGAGAACCGGATTCATGACCTGCACAATCTTGAAAGGCATCAGGAAAAGATAGCGAGAGCCTTTGACAAGAAGGTTTGTCTCCTCTATTTTCTACAGGGTGACCTGGTACTGGCCCTTCGAGCGCCAATGATTCCCGGTAGGAAACCGCCCAAGTTGGAACCCAAATGGGAAGGGCCTTATATCATCCATAAGGTTTACCCCAATGGAGCATAATCCTTGGTGACCACGGATGGAGAGCGTATAACCCCTCCCACCAATGCCAAGTTCCTCAAGCGATACTTTGCCTAGGGAAAAAGTGGTCCTGCACGAACCTAAACTGCGAGAAGGTCCTGTACGACCCTAAACTGAAAAATGGTCCCGCACGACCTTAAACTGCATCTTCGTCCTGCAAGACGATAAATTGTGAAACGGTCCCGCATGACCTTAAACTGGACACTATGGTCCAGCACGACCCTAATCTGCATGATGGTCCAGCACGACCCTAAAATGCGTGATGGTCCAGCACGACCCTAAACTACGTGATGGTCCAGCACGACCCTAAACTGCGTGATGGTCCACCACGACCCAAAACTGTGTGATGGTCGAGCACGACCCTAAACTGTGTGATGGTCCTGCACGAACCTAAACTGCGAGAAGGTCCTGTACGACCCTAAACTGCAAAATGGTCCCGCACGACCTTAAACTGCATCTTCGTCCTACAAGACGATAAACTGTGAAACGGTCCCACATGACCTTAAACTGGACACTATGGTCCTGCACGACCCTAAACTGCGTGAAGGTCCAGCATGACCCTAAACTGCGTGAAGGTTCTGCATGACCATAAACTGCATCTTCGTCCCACAAGACGTTAAACTGCAAGCCGGTCAGGCCTTCCTGACCGAGGCTCAGCCTCAGGTCCCTTGGCCTCCTTGGGCCCCTGGCCCCCGTCTTCACCGCGGTTTGGCCCCAGGCCCCCCTTGGTTTTTTTCCCCGACTTACCCTCTTGCGGGATTGTACGGTATGGTGTAGGACTACATCCTCATTCACATCATATTACTTGTCGTACCGTACATATCCCCAAATGAGGTGCTTCTCATCGTCCAACATGACGTTAAACTGCATTTCTAGAACTACGTGTGGCTTGATTCCCATCTTCATGGGATACGTAGGAACGCTCAGATGCATCGTATTGAGCCCAGCCCCAAGCTTTTCTCTTCCGCTATTCCCCCTGGGAATAGTTTCCTTGGAGGATCTTTTTGTAGTAGGGAGTAGGCTTTCTTGGCCCCACCCATGCAACCCCGCTCGCACAAGGATTGTAAGGGTCGCACCATGTGCCCACTACCGTTCTTCTATCCTCCCACGTCCTCGCCCGCATGACGCTAAACTGCATGGCCTTCAAGAACTACGTATGGCTTGATTATCATCCTCATGAGATACGTAGGAACGCCCAGACATTTCGTCCGTTGGCCCAGCCCAAAATCCAAAATCTTCCCCTCGGGTCAAGACATGGCAGGGTGCACACTTTTGCCCCAACTCACATCGAGAAAGCCTCGACTTGGCTGCACATTCCCCCTGGAGGTGTTCGCCCCTTTCGTGGATGGATACAGCTATTCTTCACCCACTCCTTGACTCAGATTCCAACATTTTTTCACACCTAGAGGGACCCCCAAGAATGTCCTGGATACAATGCCCAAGGGATCTCCTACCGATACGGGCCAACGCCCCCGAGGGTTTTCAAGAAGAAAAGCGATACAAGTCCCGCGTTGCAAATTTGGTCAGTGGTCGACATTCATTTGCTGCTCCAACAACGGGTCACCATAGGAACACTGTGTTTCGAACATGGTCAACAGTGTCCTGGATCTTCGGGTCCACCCCGAGATGTCCTAGACATCGAGTGCAGTGATTCATTCTGCCCCATCCTGAGGTGACAAACTTCCCACAAGTGGTGCTAGAGATCGGGCCACGGCCCAGGATTCCTCCTAGGGGTGTATGGTGTGATGTGGGACTATGTCCTCATTCACGTCGGGATCATGTACCATGCCTTACGCCCTCCCTTTACGAGGCCCAGCCTCAGGCCCCTTGGCCTTCTCGAGTCCCCGACCCTCGTCCTCATGTAAGACGTTAAACTACAAGCAGGTCAGGCTTTCCTGACCAATGCCTAACCATCAGGACCCTTGGCCTTTCTGGGTCACGACCCATGCCCTCTCTTATAGGAGTGTACGATGTAATGTGGGACTACGTCCTCATTCACGCCGGCTTCTTCGCCATACCGCACACCTCCCTTGTTTAAGGGTATATTGCTCCCCCTTCTCGTCTAGTATGACGTTAAACTACATATAAAGAACTACGTGAGGCTTGATTCCCATCCTAATGGGATACGTAGGACCACCTGAATGTCCAAGATTCGGGTCCAGCCCCATCTCTCGGGAATCCTCATCCCATCTTGGCCCTTTGGCCTCTCCTTCCTCCATGAGAGGATCATATGGTGTGGTGTGGGATTATGTCCTCATTCACGACGGTCTCATAATGACCATTCCATGTTCCCCCCCTACTGAGTTCTTTCGTCGATCCCTTTTTTGGCGGTTCACCAATGTGCTTAAGAGTACTCTGGTTTATTACCTGGAATGCCAAGATTTACTCGGACACGTCCGCACCCGCTTTCCAGGCTTTGCGTATCCCTGCATTAGGGCTTTCATCATCTCTCACATTTGGAGGGACCCCCAACAACGGCCTGGATACAATTACAGAGGGCTCTCCTACCGATACGGGCCAACGCCCCCGAGGGTTTCAGACAACAAATCGATAAAATCCCGCGTTGCGAATATGGTCAGCGGTCGATGCTCATTTGTTTTTCCCACCTCAGGCTAACGTGATATGGACGCTGTGTTTCCATCATGGTTAACAGTTTTCCTCTATCGCCACTCCAACCCATTAAGCCCAAATTCCGGGTACACAATTCACACCCTTCATCACTTCATCATGTCCAAGTAGAGTCTCGGAACTCTTGGTACTTTTCCCCCGTGCACGTCTGCGCGTTGGGGGAACAAGCTACATCAAAAGTGTCCTTCGGAACTTTCTGCTGACTCCCCTTTGATGGAGGCCCCAAGTATTGCGATAAGGATATTCCCCCCTTGTTTCCCACACCGAGTTTATCTCACGTGGGCTTAGGGATTGGTTTGACATCTGTGCTTACTCGGGAGTTGTATCCATCCACGGTCCAAGCTCTAAGACCATAAACTAAGACTCTCATCTGGAACTACGTTCAAGACCCCCTGTCTTTGGGTCCCACTTGAGTTCAACGAGTTCACCTCTCTCGGGTCCTACCATTGGGACCCCGACCACTGGACCGCGTGGCGTAGTGTAGGATTACGTCCTCATTCACGTCAGGTTTACAATAGTTGCACCACGCGCACCTCGTTCTGAGAGTTTGCCCTCCTATTCCCTGTCCTGCATGACATTAAAAGGCACCCTTCAGAACTACGTGTAGCTTGATTCCCATCCTCATGGGATACGTAGGACCACCTGAATGTCTAAGATCCGGGTCCAGCCTCACCTCTTAGTGATCTCTTGATCTCCCGGTCACCTAGGCCACTTGGCCTATCCCTCTCCAGAAGGGGGATGTGTAGGTATGATACAAGTCTTTGGGCACCGTGCCCCCTTCCCCCGGGAACCTGCCATCTCTCGATCACCCTCAAAGTTGAGTCCCTTGACTCCTTGTAGTGGTTCACCCATGTATTAAGAGTACTCTGGTCTAGGACCAAGAGTGTCAGATTCGACTTGATCAAGTTCCTTCCACTTGTCAAGCTTCGTGTTCCCCTCCATTCGGGCTTCCATCACCTTTCACACCCAGAGGGACCCCCAAGAACGACCTGGATACAACGCCCAAGGGGTCTCCTACCGATACGGGCCAACTCCCCTGAGGGTTTTGGACAACAAATCGATAAAATCCCGTGTTGCGAATATGGTCAGCGGTCAATGCTCGTTTGTTAGTCCTCATTTCAGGCTAACGCGACAGGATGCTGTGTTGCGAACATGGTCAGAAGTAATCCTCTTTCGTCACGCCAGCCCCTTTAGTCCTTGAATGTTGGTTGCATGATTTACATCATTTTACACCCCATAATGTCCAGGTGGAATCTCGACACTTTTGGCGCTATCCCTCAGTGCACCTTTGCATGTCAGGGGGACAAAGCTGCAATCTGGCGTCCTTTGGGGCTCCCATGGTCCGAGCTCTAAGACCATAAACTAAGATCCATTCGGGACTACATTCAACTTGATTCCCATCCTCATGGGATACGTAGGACCGCCCAGACGCCCTATCTTCGGGTACATCCCATTCAGGAAGCCAGTCTCTCTCCCTGTTTCACCTCTGTATAGGCCCCTCAGCCTAAGGTTTCCCTCTCCGGATGGCGTACAATTTGATGTGGGATCATGTCTCCATCAATTGTGTTTTATAACACTGCGCACATTTCCCGCCTAGCATCATATCTGCTACTTCTGCGCTGCATGACGATAAAATGCATGCTTGGTCCTATCATACGACCCTAAACTGTGACATTATTGTCCCGGACGCACGACGAAAAAAGGAACTGCATTGTGGTGACCTAGTTGTAGAGGAAATCACGTTGGGTATTGGTCATGTGCCATGCCATTTGTCAACGCCCATCATGGCTTGATTCTTGTGGCGACATCACGACCTACTGTTCTAGGACTGTCGCTTCACAAAAAAAAACCATTCACCTTAAAGAACAAACAAGATACATCAAATTCCGCTTCTTTTAGTGCAAGGTCCACACCCGCACTCCCCTTTTCCCCTAGCACTGGTATCCTACCATGTCATTTCCAGAACTACGTATGGCTTGATTCTCATCCTTATGAGATACGTAGGAGCGCCCGGGCACTTCCCCGCGGGCCCAGCCTAATTTTCGCTTTCGGTCCCTTGACCAAAAAACTCTCCAAAGGAGGTTGCGTGGTGTGATATGGGGTTGTTCCCTCATTCACGTCGGGTTGTTCACCGCGCCATACACACCTCCTATTCCCATTCATGCCAGGTTTTTGAGTTACTCCACCATGTTCCTCTTATGTTTCCTCTCACCCATGGTCCGACTTCTACGACCCTAAACTAAGATCTCCCCAAGGGAAAGGAATCTGGTCCCTCTCTCTAATACGTTTCATTGCCGTATTCAGATGTGTTTTGACAAAGATCCCGAAGTGTGGGATTTTAACAGGGACATTCCCCTCGTCCCATGACCAAGCTTCGTGAGCCCGCTATTTGAATCCTCATCCTCTTCCACATCCAAAAGGACCCTCGGACGACGTGGATACTAAGATTAAGGGCTCTCCATGAATGCTGGACCTAAGGGCCCTTCAATCGTTTCGAGCCAACGTCCCCATGGATATTGGACAACAAATCGATAAAATCCCGCGTTGCGAATATGGTCAGCGGTCAATGCTCATTTGTATGTCCCCATTCTAGGCTAACGCGACAAGATACTGCGTTGCGAATATGGTCATCAGTTACCCTCCGTCGTCACGCCGCCATCATTGTGATCTGAATCTCGAGCACCATGATTCACACATTTCCACTTCCCCATGTTCAAGTGGAATTCCATCATACGCGGCACTTTCTCTTCGCGCATCTAGGTGCTCCACAAGATCGTGTTAGTGTCACTGGGCCGGGATTCACCGAGCGTCCCTTTGACCTAACTAACCCCTCTCTGTGTCGGGAAATTCCCACCACTACTGGTTGTTTCCCACACCGAACACGACTCACGTGGGCTTAGTAGTTTTGGCAGGATGTGTACCAACACGGTCGGGCTGCTCATCGTCCTGCATGACGTTAAAATGCGCTTTCAGAACTACGTATGGCTTGATTTCCATCCTCATGGGGTACGTAAGAATGTCCGGCCACTTTGCTTCGGGCCCAGCCCAATCCTCACTCTTGGTCCCTCGACCTGAAGAGTTTCCTCCGGGGGTATGTGGTGTGATTTGGACTCCAAGTCCTCATTCACGTCGGCTTTATATCTACCACGCCACACGCTTCCCTTTTATTTCGCTTCCTTTTGTATGACGTTAAACTACAGGAGTCTATGTGTCCTCAACGCATGACAATAAACTGAGGTTCTGCCCTGAACAAGTTCAGGATGCCCCAAGATCCCACTGGGAAGTGACAGATCCCCTTGCCAGAGAATCCATGTCCCAAAGAACGGATGATCCATGATCAAACCAATACGCCCATCGAATGTACTCCCACCACGGTGGTGTAACTACCTAAGTGTTGGATTCTGTTCGGACAGACCATCACTCCATATTCCACGCTTTGCGTGCCCCTTATTCGGACCCTCGTCCTCTTTCGTGTCTAAAGGAACCCCCTAACGGCCTGTTCTCATGCCGCATCGGCTCACCTACCGTCCTGGGCCAACGTTCCGGAAGACTGGTCATGTTTGGAGGGACCCCCAATAACGGCCTGGATACTATGCCCAAGGGCTCTCCTTCCGTTACGGGCCAACGTCCCGAAGGATTGATCGACAACAAATTGATAAAATCCCGCGTTGTGAATATGGTCAGCGGTCGATGCTCATTTGTTGTCCCCATTTCAGGCTAACGCAGTAAGGGTACCGTTTCTCCGCCATAGCTAGCGGTTGTCCTTTATTGTCACGCCATCCCCACAGTATTCCGAATCTGGGGTATCCTGATTCACACTTCCCATTTTCATCTGTTTGGACCAATTTCAGCGCCCCTGGCGTTTCCCCGTTCATGCATAAGAACACGTCGAAGAAACGGTAATTCGGCTATCCTGGAAGTTCCTCCTCCGATCAAGCCTTCCCTATCATTCGGGAATCTGGACTGGCTTGGGGAATTGTCATCAAACATCCCGAAAACATTGTAGGGATGTAACAAGGCAAGTCAATAGTGGAAATCGTGCGTGCTACGGCATTCAAAACAAAGGTAATATATGGAAGCACGAAAGTACCAATAAAAGGGTTTTGGGTTTGTTACAATAATCAGGGGTTGACTTCCCCCATGGATGGGTTGACCTGGTCAAAAGAGCGTTGCAGCTTCGCCACCCATTGACGTGCGGCATCCAAGGCTTGTTGCCACTGAATCAGCTCTCACTCCTCCTCAGTAGCGGCGGGGCGCAGTTCATCAGTTCTGGCTTTGGCTCTCTCTACAGCAGCTTGAATGGCAGCCATCTTTTCAGAGGTCTTCCTCGTGTGCTCTTTTGCCTCTTCCAGCTAGGCCTTCAACCGTGAGACCAGCTCAGATTGCGCATCAAGAGGGGCTGAAAGCTCTTCTACCCGGGTCTGCATCCGTTGAACCTCACCTTCAGCCTCCTGGAGCTTCTTAATGCTGGTCGCCTTCCTCCGCTGCCAACCCATGATGAGCCCACGATCATGCTCCCGGATCTTCTCAGCCATAAGATCTCGGATGAGTGCATGAGGACATTGGTCATCCACTCCCCCAGCGCACAGTTCGCGCAACCTCAAGAGAAGCCTATCCATTTCGGCCAGCCATTGTGCTTGGGTAGTGTCCTTGATAAAGCGCGTGATCAGCTTCCACGACCGGCGGAAGACTATGCTGTTGTCTTCCTCGTCGGAGGCCATTTCGTCCCAGTCTGCGTGATTGGCAGGCTCGTACGCGGGATACGCCCGCAGGAAATCCTCGGTAGAATCAACATCTGGTGTTGAATCTAGTGCGACACCTGGCGCCGAAGCAAGCGCGACAGAACTAGGACCGACCGGTTGATCCTCTTCCTCGGAGTCCACCTCAATGATTTCGGGTACGGCCCTGCTGGTGGTCTCGCTAGTAATGATGTGCGTCGTGGCTTGAGGAGATGGCGGGACTATCGCCACCATCACCGGCATGCCCCTAGGAGGGACACCACCAGACATCCCGACCAGTCTTGCCGTAGCCGCCCACGCCAGTCGAAGAACTGTACGACAAAGAGAGACATAAACGTTAGTTGGCAAGGCCAACATGTGACAACGAGGAGACCGGTGGAGGAGACTTACGAAGATCGGCCTCCGAGCGCTGCTCTTGAGCCGGTACTGACGGGACCCCGAGACGAGGCCCCCGTATACTATTGGAAGGTCTGGAGATTCCGGAGGAGCCACCTCGGGCACCCTGGTCCCACCAGATGCGGAACTAGACGCAGCCATAGGCACGGGTTCTGAAGGTCCCGCATCATCACCCGCCGAGCGAGAACAAGGCCTACGAACAAGTTCCTCCTGCATGGCTCAAACATTGGTGAGAAGTCCATAGGGACCCAAGAACAGATCGTAAGGAGAGAAGTTCAGAATGCTACCTCGAGAGCCTCCGCGAACTCGTCGGATTCTGAGCCTCGGTCTCTGACCTCGCCTTCCTCCAGCAGGCTCCCACCTCCAGCCTCATCCTTCCGAGAGGAGTCCTCCGATTCCTCCGGCAAGGGGAAGCGCTCCCTCAAATCAGTAGCCGATAACTGTGGGGGGACCGTTTGATTCAACAGTACCCTCACCCGGTCTGTCATTGGGCGAGGGACACCACTGGAGTGGACGTAATCCTCCAGCTCTTCCAGGTACTGTTCTGCCTCCGCCGGAGACGCCATGAATCCAGCCCGAACTGAGCCTATGCCCGGTAATTCCATCCTGAGGCGATTCAGGTGGGCCCATATCTCGAATGGGCTGTGGAATTGCCGGTTGACATCCCAAATGTCCCAAGCCTCCGAGAAGACGACATCCTCTTCCTTGTCAATGTGACGCAGGCGCTTCCCCGGAGCTTGAGTGGATATCCTACGGAATCCCCTCGGTGGCCGCCCCTCTGGATGACCCTGCTCTCCCGGAATCACCAAATCCACCGCTACTGCCATACCCTCGGCCGATGAGGGTCTCGCCACCATGGAAGCCCCGCTGCCGCGAGCGGCCCTAGCTACCCTCCGACCCTGACCTCAAGATAGAGGAGGCCCACCGTCACCAACCCGGATCGTTGGTTGCTTCAGCATCTCCCCCGAATAAGCGGCCTCCCAACTGATGGCGTACTCCTTCACTAATCCGAAGGCGGCGGTGGATGGAGGCAATGCAATCCGCATCTTTCCATCTTCATGTGTGAAAATGAGCCACAACTGCCTCATCACACATGGGTGCTCCTCGTGACGCACCTCCCAGTAGACCTGCGGGGTCAGCCGCTGGAGGCACCGGAACTGCCGCGCAAACTGACACGGAGTGTACGGTTCACAGAGCGGCTCATGATCTATTCGTGCCACCAGAACTCCACCTCAGAAGGCCAGGAGGTAAGCCCAATGTTCTTCCGTTCCCCGTCCGTCATCAGTAAAAATCCCCATCATCAATGGCAAGGGATGGAAGTTGAACTCGTCCTCCCTCCACACCCTATTCAGCACCATCGGAACGGCCAGTTTGAACATGAAGCTCCCGACCGCGTTCAGGATGGAGGGGCGAAATTTTGATCCCGGCGGCGAAATGGGGTTTGGATATTCGTAAATCCCCCTGATATGCGCTGCAATCCACCTATACAGGAGGTGGAAGGGCTCGCATATCCTTGGCGGCTTCTTGACCTCGCTAATATCCCGCAACATTCTGTACAGTTTGGTGAGCATCGGGATCCCCAGGTTGATCTGCTGCCCCATGGCCAACATCGACACCATGATAAACGAGCTGGTCTATACCCCCATGCTTGTATCTCTCATCGGTAGGATCCAACCACAGATGAGAGCCGCGATGAACGCCGCCAGCCTGACTATTGGTTGTTGTTCAGTGATGACATTGAAACCCCAAGTATTCCATTGGTTGTCCTCCGAGATCCGCCAATACGAGTGACCCTTGCCCCGTTGGGCCACCCTTGGACAAGTTCGAGGCCTCGGAGGGAACTCTCGATTCTCTGGGAAATTCAGGAAGCATTTGAACCATCTCCTAAAATGGACATCCCTCACTGCCTCCTTGTCCTCTCCGGGGACAAGTGCCATCATCACCAATGCCAGTCGCGGCATTTGCTTTGAATCCCCCACGCGCTGGCAACGGGGAGGAATTCGTCATACAAGGCCCCCAATATTGGGACCCCAGAAATCTGGTGGACATCCCACATGCTGATGCCCACCTCCCCGTGATGCAGGTGAAAAGTGTTAGTCCTAAATGACCATCTACTCAGCAACTCCGGCATTAGCTTCTTCAGTTGGTAAATGTGGAATTGGGAGGCCCATGCCGCTTCATTCAACCCCACTCTCCTCATCTCGGCCCCAAACTCTTCGCATGAGGCACCTACCCAGTAGGCCCAGGCCCAGTCATCAGTAAAGTTGCCGCCCTGACGTAGGTCCCACTCATCGGACCATCCCTTCTTCGAATCCTGCAAGGCCGCCTTCAGCATGGTACGGTAGAGAGGAGGGGACGTCTCCGGTTGTAATGGCCTCCCATCAATATCGTTCACATGGTTGTAGAGACAATCAGCGATGACTGGTGTGACGTCCTCCTATGCGTGACCATCGTCTGCCCTGAACCACTGGTGCTAGCATGGTGTTCTCCTGAACCATCAAGCTGGTTCATCCCTACTCGCCTCAGGGATGAAGATGTCATCCCTCAGCCCGAAGCCATACAATGGCAGTTTCTTGCACAACGGATAATCTTTCTGGCCCTCCAAGAGCAGATCTGTCAAAGAAGTGTGGTCCGAGTGGCTCCGTATCATCTCCCCGAAGCCTGGACGGTTGGCCATCTCATCTCGATGAGCAGCATCTGCAAGGACCCCCAATACAGCCTCTTGATGGGCCATTTTAACTCTGACACTCAGAAAAGAGTTCTCTCGGCTGGATTGCGAAGCTCGACCACGAAGCTGAATCGTGAAGCCGGATCTCGAAGATCGGTCGCGAGACCAAGCCATGAAGTCTAGCCAAGGCTGACAAACAGAGATTCGCTTGGCGCTGACGCGGAGTCGGAGACCCGCGGTTCGCAGCGAAGCTCGATTCGCAGAGGGCTGTCGCGGAGTACGCGGAGCTTCGCGAAGTTGAGAGCGCAAAAAGACAAGGAAGGCACGTGAAGACAAAAGAGGTTGGACCCCCTATTTATAGGTGGCGACCCCGGAGCATCGCGGCGTGCCTCACCCGTGCGGAGCATCGCGACGCGTCCGGATCTGGGGCCCCGGTCAGCACCGCGGCCCTCTTCGCGAAGCCGCTTCGCGAACCACCGACAATTTTGGCGATTTTCCCTCAGACTTCGACCCTTCGCCCTCCGCGGCTCCAAGTCTGAGGGGGGGCATTTGTTGCCGCCAAACATGTGGCCCGAAAGAAAGGAACGAAAAAGAAGGCCGGCGCGCTGCCTCGCAAAGCTCCGCCGCGAAGCCCCGCCGCGAAGCGCCCCGACCATGGCAGTGGCGCGAAGCTCCAGAGGCGGTAATGCTCCGAAAACCCATTTGACATTCGCGAGCCTCCGCGAAGCTCTAGAGACGGTAATGCTCCGCGAACCCATTTGACGTTCGTGAGCCTCTGCGAAGCTCCAGAGGCGGTAATGCTCCGCAAAACCATTTGACGTTCGCGAGCCGCCGCGAAGCACCAAAGGCGGTGCGCGAGTCCTGCATCGCGGCGCCCCTTACCTATAAATACTGGACTCCCCCTGAGTCCCGGGGATGGAAAATACGACCTTTCGGCTTCTCCTCTCCCGAATCGCGAAGCACTCTTTGCCCTGGGAATCATGAGCTCCGCGAGGTATTTCTACTTCGCGAGACGCCTCTGCTTTGTCTCGTTTTGAGCCCCTCTTCCAAGAGGGATGCCCTTCACGAAGCTCAAGGGCGTTCGCGAAGGAAGGGGATTCCCAAGGGAACCCGGGCAGCCGCGGAGCGTTTATGCTTCGTGAAACCCCCAACCCATGCTTGCGATCCCGATGCTAAGGCAGGATCGCTGCACATCACGAAGCACACTGCTCCGCAGGACCCGGCTTTGCGAGGCACCCCTCCTTCGCGAGGCAGTGCTTCGTGAACACTGTTCCACTTCGCGAAGCACCTTCCACTCACACATATGCCCCATGCTAAGACCAAGGCACTTCACTTCGCAAAGCATACTCCTCTTCTTAGCGATTCCTCTTCCCGTGCGACCCTCCAGGTTCGTACGATGTGATTTCAAAGTCCCGTGGACAATACCACCCGTAGCGTTACATCACCTAATGCTTCTTTGCATAGGCACGCTAACAGCTATTGCTTCTTCTCATAGCCACGCTAACATGGACCCCTCGATGGTTCATTCCACAACCCCCTTAATCATGGCCTTACTAGTACCTTCCCTTCCCCAAGGACCAGAGGGTACCGGTTATATAAGTCCTAGGGGTGTGGAGGGAACCCACTTCTCCGAGCTGCAGGACGTTAAACTGCCAAGCACCACGTCCTCAACACATGACGTTAAACTGTGACCCAACCTCGTCTCCCTCACGAAGGGTCCCCCCAGCTCAAACATTTTTTACACCACTCGTCTCCACGGGAATGGAACTCTTCCGCACATGGAATGAGATCCTCCTTGTCGGAGTGGCGTATGTTCGTAGGGGGAGGGCTTCCTCAGAGCGTAAGCCCCTAACCTTTCGTACGGATGATTGCACCTGTGCATCTCTGTACTTCCCCACTACCATGGTCAGTGGAGGGTGTGATAGGGAACGAGGCACCTCCCATCTTTGGACCAAGGTCCCTCTTTCTGGCACTTCGTCGCACTCCGGGCCTCCATCCTGGAGTAAGTCCCAGCACCATGGTCCGCCTAACGCGTAAGCCCCTCTTTGCTTCTCACGGACGCATCCTTCGCGATGTGATCGTCAGGTCCTTGCAACCTCTTGTTTCTCACACCGAGCTTGAATCACGTGGGCTTAGAGTGATCACCAACCCTGACCACCCATCCATATGAACTACGAGGTCTTTGATCCATGTCAAGGCATGGTACGTAGGAAGCCTCCACGAGGTTCAAGCCCTCCCGCCGTTCTTCCACGTCGGGTCTCATTCCCGTCCAGCATGTTGTTAAAATTGCGCATTCCATCTGAACTACGAGGACTTTGATCCATGTCAAGGCATGGTATGTAGGAATCCTCCATGAGGTGCAAGCCACATTGCTCGGTCATCCATTCACGTCGAGTTTCGCCCTCGTCCAGCATGACGTTAAACTGTACCCCCCTTGTCCCGTATGACATTAAACTGCACACCCATTCCCACCCCGAACTACGAGGTCTTTGATCCGTGTCAAGGCACGGTACGTAGGAAGCCTTCCAGAGGTTCAAGCCCACCACTCATTGGACCAAGATCCACCTTCACATCGGTTCGCCGACAAAGCCATCCGAACTACGAGGACTTTGATTCGTGTTAAGGCACGGTACGTAGGAAACCTTCCCGAGGTTCAAGCCCACCACTAGTGGACCCCCGGGTCTACTTTCACATCGGTTCACCGGGGAATCCATAGAGAACTACGAGGTCTTTGATCCATGTCAAGGCATGGTACGTAAGAAGCCTCCATGAGGTTCAAGCCCACCCGTCATTTCACGTCGGGTCTCACCCCGGTCCAGCATGACGTTAAACTGCATTCTGGTCCAGTGGTAAGCCGCTGCGACCCATTCCCACCTGAACTACGAGTTCTTTGATCCATGTCAAGGCATGGTACGTAGGAAGCCTCCATGAGGTGCAATCCACATTGCTCGATCGTCCATTCACGTCGAGTTTCGCCCTCGTCCAGCATGACGTTAAACTGTACCCCCCTTGTCCCGTATGACATTAAACTGCACACCCATTGGACCAAGGTCCACTTTCACGTCGGTTCGCCGATAAAGCCCCATTTGAACTACGAGGTCTTTGATCCATTTCAAGGCGTGGTACGTAGGAAGCCTCCATGAGGTTCAAGACCAACCATCATCCAATTCACATCAAGTTCTACCGACGTCCAGCACAACGTTAAACTGCAATTCCAGTCCGACGGCAAGCCGTTGTGACCATCCCGAACTACGCGGACTTTGATTCCCTACCACGGGGATACGTAGGAATCCTCGTCAAGGATCAACCCCAACTTCACCGTCACCCCTGTGATGGTCCCATTTCACTCTCCCTCCACTCCATTCATCGACCTATCCCCCGTCCTGATTCTCGCCCGGACCATCTTATCCCGGTGAAACCATGTCGGTACGCTCTTCTTCACAGTCATCCATGGGCTGACCACGGTATCGACATCCCTTCAAGGAGGATCCCTCAATCCGATCTATCCTAGCTAATTCTCTGGTTGGGTTGATCCATCTCCACTAGACGTTAAACTCGCGGCATACCCTGTGTTGAGCACGGGAAGCTGAGGAAAACCTCAGATATGTGTCTACGACATATAATTCCCCGCGCTCGATGTGGGATGCCTCGGGCATCCACGCCCTCGAGAAGCCTTGTTACCAAGGATAACAGACAGACATGCCAGGTACCCCAGCATCCAGACACGCTACTGATGCCTCAACGTGAATACTCCCCTGATTGAAGGTTGCTGCCCTGACTGGACCCTTTGGAATGTCCCGACGGAAGCAGTGTAATTAACAGGCGTCCATGGAAACATGGCACTGGGAAAAGTTTCATGAACTACGTATTAAATCTATGAGGGAGACCCGGACTAGTTGATGAGTTCCCAGGAGGAATCCATGGAAATAAGAACCGACATCCCATCATCCCGTTTCGATCAAGGAGCAGACGTCCCTAAATAAGGAGCGGATGCCACCCGCCTTTGGAAAGAGGGAATGTGGGGTAACAAAGAGGCGCGTCCTCCTCCTCGGATGGATGCACGCGCGCCCTGGAGGAAAGTGTCGGAAACATATATATATATCTCAATTATTTTTAATTCCATTAATATGACAATTAAATGAATGTAGCATTCATGATTACGTATGGCCTACCGTCTCCATGAACGGTGTATTTCATTTCTTTTTATCTCAAAATGTTATGGAGTGGTATAAAATGAATATGTACTGGATATATATGATATTTAAATCATTAATACTATTCTGGAGATGATTTACTTATAACTATATGGACAATCATTTTCAAACAAGTTCATTTTTGACTCATATACCAATCATCGACAAAAATGTCTGATATGAAATCACATTATTAACCAATTATTATAACATTATAATATGTGATATGAACTGAATAATAATCTTTAAAAGAGGTCCTTAAGAAATTATAAATTTTCTAAAGTTTATTATTCAAGAATATAAAGAAAAAAACAAGACAATTCGTACTTGAGGTAAGGGATCCTACCTCTCTCTTTCTTTTTAAGCACTCTCTTTTATGTCATTTCCTTTAAGCTCATCTTTCTTATGTTTGGGGATGTTCTTTTATATTACTATTAATTTAATTTTTATGTTCATATGATGAGATACCCTATTTGATCTTGTCATACCATTTTTTGATGTTTTATGTGGTGCTGTTAGGCTGCCGAGTTTTCGTAAGGGATTTTTAATCTCACTTTTTTTCCCATGACATTTATGATACATTTGCCACCATTTCCTTTTAGTGGTGTATGTAATTCCCATTATTATACTCTTTGTGTAATATAATTTCATTTATGGGTATTTACATCTTCATTGTATGACCCTTCTTCCATTGGGCGTACTTTTCGAAAGTTACCCAAGTCTGTAAGGGAACCTTTCAACCTCCTAATTCTAAAATACTTCTTTTGTTATTTCTTTTAATTAACATACTATTATGTTGGTATATGTTCTTATGTATCCTTATTGATTTAAATTTTATTTCCAAGTGATGAGATGCCATTTTTATCTCTCATCAACTGATTTTCTTAATTTTGAAGTGACGCCGTTAGGCTGTCGAATTTTTGCAAGGGAACTTCTTAACCGAATTTTGATTCTTTGGGGTAAACTTGTACTCCTTGAATATATAGTTCTATGAATATGTGTGAATGAACTCTGATTGTTTTACACTTAATATCCACTTATATTTGGTGATTTTGTTTTTCACACATAATTATGTAATTGATTTATCCTTAATCTAAGGATACTGTCTTTGTAAGGGACTTTGTCTCAATCTCTTTTCATTGAGGCATATTTTGATTATACACAACATTATTAATATAGTTTATAAACCCCTTTGAAAATTAAATTTATTCAAAAGGAATCTTTTTTATACGAATAATTTTACTAAATGACAAAAAGTATGTTTCTTTTAACGTACGCGGTGACAACGACCTTTCCACTACCGCGAGTATTATTTGATCTTTGGCTTCCTCAACAAGACATAATATTTTTTAAAAGTAAATAAATACCATATAATATTTTATTTATTTTGGTATTGAAAATGGTTTTGATAATGTAATTGTTAAGTCAATAAATTTAAGTGATATATTGTGATTGAAATATGGAAATGTTTTCATTCATTTATAATTGTTTTATGTATTATGATTTTGTAATAGTACTTGAACATTTTTCGGGTGGTTACGTGATAAAACATATGATGGGTGGTGACATGAATACCAGGACGGGTGGTTACGTTATAACCTCCAATGCATTGGGTATGGAAGTCGGTCATATGGCTATTCCATTAAATATGTGTGGAATTCGACCGTAAGGTTATTCCATTTAAGTATGTTAATGTCCCAAGTTACCTTTATATGTTATGTGTTCATTATATGGGTTTTATGGTAATAATTTGGTTACAAAAGGGTAAGTAATGGTCTTTTAGTTAGTGATGAGTTTTTACTGCTTCATAAAGGTGAAAATTATTACTTTGGTAAAGTATTCATGGTTTAATTTTTGTTTTGAAAAACTAACAGTTTTCCTTCTTTGTGTATCCTTTACTGGGATTTTTATGCTCATCCCATGTTTTTGAAATGTTTTCCACATGAGTTAAAGATGAATAGGGTCAAGGATGGGATCAAGGAAAGACATGCTATCTAAAACATGAAACTAGACATGTTTATTTTTAAGTGTTTTTTTATTTTATGGAAACTTAGTAGAAGTGTCTCCTATGTAATCTTTTGAGATGTAATAGTTATGACCTAATTCTCTAAAACTCTAAACCTAAAAAGATCCTCAATGTGAATTATTTATTTAATTCAATATTAAGTAAGGTTTAAGGCCGGGTCCTTATAGTTGGTATCAAAGGTTGGTTTAGATAAATTTAGAGGTTAGGGTATTCTCTAAGCATAAGTGACATTACCATAATGCTTAGGATTTCATAAAGATTCATAGTTTTAGATAAAGTGAATGAGTAAGTATATCTTAGTGTTTATCATCCTCATTAGTACATGATGTTTTTGTTGATATACTGACACTGACCTTTTTGGTTTTAGTAAATGGTTGGATATAGCAGGAACCAAAGTAACAGTGGATGTGAAGGAAACTATGACGGTTTTCTGAGCGAGCAACTGAATGATATGGGAGATACAATGAGAACTCTTGTGTTTATCCTCAACCAACTATCTGGAGTCATTATTGACCACCTAAACCTTGGTGATTTCAATAAGGCATCATATATCCGAGAAAAAAAATCCCTACGGAACTAAAGGTAATAATAATAAAGGTAAGTGTGTTCAAAAACATATGTGTCAAAGATGTGGAAAGAAACACTTAGTAAAATGTTTTAAAGGGACATAAAGATGTTATATATGTAGAAATGAAGGTCATAATGCAAGAACCTGCCATGGAAAAAGGAAGCATCCGGTTGACTCGAGGAAAGGGAAAGATGTTCTTTCTGAGGGATCAATTGCATGTTTTAAATGTGGTGTGCATGGTAATTTTTCAAACACATGTCCTATGAAGAAGTTTCGGGAACAGGATCACCAAGATCGTAAAAATATTCGTTTACCAATACATAATGCCATTCCAATTGAGGATGAAGAAACTGACAATGTCCAATCAATGGTATGGGTTATTTCGTAACATTTGTTTTCCTATTTTGGAATCTTAAGATTTGATTCATGATTTTATTTGTATGAAAGAAGTATTTCAAAATAAGTTGGAAAGGAATGGTTAATGGATCATGAAGAATGTTGAATGAGTAAGAAGACAACATATAAGGGCTTCAAGTGTTATGGTGAAATTCTTAAGATTATTAAGTCTCTTTTGATGATGGGGTTACATTAGAAGACTTTTTATAGTATGTGTAACCCTGATGTTTGATATATGAAAATTTTATTCAACGAATTGTTATCTGTTCTTTTGTGGACATAAATATAAAGAACCATTTGGGTATATATGATCCTTACTTTTGAGGTAATTATGGGTTACTATATGTTATGATGGAAAGTGAAAGGCATGAGATAAAATTGAGGTTAAATTATGTTATGGTTATTTTTGATGATTTTATCTCTTTTTGGGGAATGATTTGAGAATTATATAGTTTGGAAAAAGGACAACACATAGACCGTGTGACAACCCGTCGTGTCGGACAAAGCTGTGGGAATCGAACCCACAACCAAAGTGTGACCGGTATTTATTGCTTACCACTGGACTACGTGAAGTCCCTGGTTAGTTTGACTAATTCTTTTTAGTTAGATGATTTTATGAATTAAGAGTAAGTTGATTTTGGGTTATCTATAGAAATTATTAATCTATCATGGAGGATATGTGAATAGGTTAATAACTTTTCACTACGAGACTGTAAGAGAAAATGATGTTGTTTGGAGATAAATGATACTATTTAACTTGGAAGACTATGTGATTAAATACTTCAAATATTTGGGTTTCAATCTTAGTTTATTTTACTTATGGTCTTCGTTGAACTTTGGGTTTTTTGGAAAATTTGTGGAGATTAATAGTAGATTTTCTTTTTATAAAGGGTGATCCTTTTCTGGATTATCTTATCTTGTACTAAACTTTTTGATTTTGGTTTTGGTTAAAGTCTAAAGACATGGGAAGTATATAGTTCTCTTTTGTGGATTAGGTGATTCTCTAGAAGTTGATTATATTACTCTTAATGTGAAAAAGTCTTCCTAAATACTCATCACTTGGGGAAAGTATGAGTTTGTTTAAGAAATATAGTTAAATTTGAAAGTCAACATGACAAGTAAGTATGTTTCCTTAAGATCAAAAATAAATTCCTCAATGAAAAGTAACTTAAAAAAAAGTTGTCTGTTAACTTTTCCTACTGGGGAATCGAATACCATTTAACCCACCACAATTTTGTGATTTTATTGTGGTTAAATTTCTTCTAAACATGTTATCTATCACTCTCCCTCTGAACCTGACCCTTTTCTTTTTCTTCCATATCAATGTTTTCCTACTTGGAATCTTAGTATGGGTTAGCTTGGGTGACCTCTGTACTTCTCATTCTTTCTTTTAAAGTGATTTTTTTACTAACTCTTGTTCCTATGTGGGACTTTAAATGATGTTTCCGAGCCCAATTTTAAAATTGCATGGATGCAATTCCCAAAAGGGGTGAAGGATGTAACACCCCAGGTAAATAAAGAATTTGAAATTTTTATATTTATCCCTATTTTTTAAAAATATATTAATATTACATTAAATGGAACACTATGCTCGATGGCGTACCCAATACGTGACAATGGGTTCCTTTGAAATCTTACCATGCACTCTAATAATAAAATAATATTATTTTAAATGGTAGTCAACGCCTAGCCATTGTAATGGCGGGAAAGAATGGAACTAACTAAAAAATTATTATATATATATTTCAAATATTTTTACTTTTTACAATAAATGTTAGAGGATTAAAAATTTGAATGAATCGAATTTTAAGCATAAACATTCTTATATTCTTTAAAAGGTCGATTAACCGCCTTTTGATGGAGAACCTCTTTTAAATACAATTTTTTACAATTTTATGTGTTATATTTGAAAAAATAAAATTCTTCTTTAAAATCGGGAAATCAAAATTTACTTTGTGTAAATTTTTGGTATTTTTCCGATAAAGTTCATTTTTAATGAATAATGAAAAATGTTGTATTTTAATTCAAAAACTCTTTTTAATCTAATTTATTTATATGAATATACTATCATTTTAATTGTTTTTAAAGTGAAATTTGAATATATTTTTAAAATTTAATCCAATAGTGGTCATTGTAATTAATTTCACTTTGAAATTGGACTTAAACTAGTGTCAATCTTTTAATAGATATTGTTTTATAAAAACACACTATTTGTTTTGACAGCGGTAATTAATTATTAAATTAATTAATGCAACTTATATGTTTTTAATTTTTTAAAATGGACATAATTTTGGAATTCTGAATATCAAATATAGCTTAGGGTGAATTTTTTTGGTATTTTATTGAAAAACTTCAATTTTAGATGAATAGTGAAACCACTAAGTGGTAGTTTAAAAACTGATTTTTTGTTTAAATGAAACATTACCACTTCTATGATATAATTTTCAAAAATACTACATACATGGTTGTCATTAGGATGTAAAATGTGGTTCAATGGGTTAAAAATAATTTTTTTGGTGAATAGTAACTTTTACTTTTTCAATCGTGATTATAGGTAATTAGTGTAAATTAAGGCAAAAATAATGTTTTAATAAAAACAAGTGACCTTGACACATGTCCTACCCTTATTTTATGAGTCATGTCCGACCAATACAATCCATGGGTCAACTTGGGGACTCCATGTAGCCACTTTGGTTGGAAAATGACATTAATTACTGTTTATTTAAAGTTAAAATTAAAATGTCACAAACATGTGTTGTTTTACTAAAACAATTTTTACATGGGGTTATACAAGTCATATTTTTTACTATAAATATTAATTAGAAATATAAAAATATTTAATACATCATGATATTTTTTTTATAATTTTTAGACATTAAATAAATTAAACTATTTATGGCACCATGATGATGCTGTGATTACCTCATCATTTAACGATTTAAATAAAATGAAAAGATAATATAAAATATAAGACCTAAACTTATAAAAACCAATTGGATGTGTGGATTTAGAACTATTATCAACTTATCCTCAAAATATTTAATTTTGGGACCTTTAAAATCCGAAAATCATTTTATAATAAAGTAAAAGTTTATAACTTTCCAAGAGTGCCCCTCCTCTCCTCTTATTAAAGGCCCCCACCTCTACCACCTTACCCACACCTCTAAAGACTTTGGCATGGACAAAACCTGCCCATTTCATCTCTCCAAATCCCTCTATTCATCATTGAAGACTCACCTTTGGGCATAATCCTTTCCAAGGAAGCCTTTGAGCTCAAATCAAAAAGAGTTACCCGATTTAAAGGTAATGTCTTCCCTTATGTTCTTTTGTTTTATTTTTCTTCTCCAACCCTCTAAACTCTTTTTATTCCTTTATTTTGTAACAAAACCAGTATCTTAAATATACTTGGATGTTTTTATGTGAAGGATTCGAGCTACACTTACACACACCTTCGTCTAATGGTTAAAGAACATACTGTTTCTGTGGATGGAGAATTTCTGCCTCACGAAATGATGATTGTTCAATATTCTCTTAACACCTTTCATGGTGGTCATTATGATGTAAAAATATTTTAGATATGATATATATGTTATTTTTGTTTTCTATATGATTCTGAATTTTATATTTAAAACATGCCTTTATGCTTTTCATGTTGTGCAAATGCAATAATTTCATACGAGGATGTATGGACTACCGCCCCCTCATGTGATGTGACTCGTTCATGAAATACATGGAATGTATAAATAATGAAATTAATGAACACATTTGACCTATATAAAATATATATTATACTGTAATTAAAATATATATATTTATCTCAATTATTTTTAATTCCATTAATATGACAAAGAAATGAAAGTAGTGTTCATGCGTACGTACGGCCTACCATCTCCATGAACGGTGCATTTAATTTCTTTTTATCTCCAAATGTTATGGAGTAGTATAAAAAGAATATGTAATGGATATATATGATATTTAAATCATTAAAACTATTCTAGAGATTATTTACTTATAGCTACCTGGACAATCGTTTTCAAACAAGTTCATTTTTGACTCATGTACCAAACATTGACAAAAACGTCTAATATGAACTCACATTATTAACCAATTATTATAAAATTATAATTTGTGATACGAACTGAATAATAATATTTTAAATAGGTACTTAAGGAATTATAAATTGACCAAAGTTTTTTATTCAGGAATATAAAGAAACAAACATCACAAGTCGGACTTGAGGTAAGGGATCCTACCTCTCTATTTCTTTTTATGAACTCTCTTTTATGTCATTTCCATTAAGCTCATATTTATTATGTTTGGGGATGTTATTTTATATTAATATAAATTTAATTTTTATGATCACATGATTAGAGACCATATTTGATCTCATCATACCCTTTTTGGAAGTTTTAAGTGGCGACGTTAGGCTGCCGAGTTTTCGTAAGGGATTTTTCATCTCACTTTTTTCCCGTGACATTTATGCTATGTTTGCCACCATTTCATATGAGTGGTGTATGTAATGCCCATTATTCTACTATTTGTGTAATATAATTTTGATTATGGGTATTTACATCTTCATTGTGTGACCCTTCTTCAATGGGGTGTACGTTTCGAAAGTTACCCATGTCGGTAAGGGAACCTTTCACCCTCCTCATTCTAAAAGACTTCTTTTGTTATGTCTTTTAATTCACATACTATTATGTTGGGATATGTTATTCTATATCCTTATTGTTGTAAATTTTATGTCCAAGTTATGAGATGCCATTTTTCTCTCTCATCAACTCATTTTCTGAATTTTGAAGTTACGCCGTTAGGCTGTCGAATTTTTTCAAGGGAACTTCTTAACCCAATTTTGATTCTTTAGGGTAAACTTGTACTCCTTGAATATGTTGTTATATGAATATGTGTGAATGAAAAATGATTGTTTTACACTTAATATCCACTTATATTTGGTGAATTCATTTGTCACACATAATTATGTAATTGATTTATCCTTAATCTAAGGATATCGTCTTTGTAAGGGACTTCGTCTCAATCTTTTTTCATTGAGGAATATTTTGTTTATACACACCATTCTTTATACAGTGTATAATCCCCTTTGACTTTTACTTTTATTCAAAAGGAATCATTTTTATATGAATCATTTTACTAAACGTCAAAAAGTAAGTTTCTTTTAACGTACGCGGTGACAACAACCTTTCCGCTGCCGCGAGTATTATTTGATCTTTGGCTTCCTCAACAAGACGTAATATTTTTTAAAATTAAATAAATACCATATAATCTTTTATGTATTTTGGTATAGAAAATGGTTTTGATAATGGATTTTTTAAGTCAATATATTTACGTGTTATATTGTGATTGAAATTTGGAAATGTTTTATTTCATTTATAATTGTTTTGTGTATTATAATTTTGTAATGGTACTTGGAAATTTTTCAGGTGGTTACGTGATAAACCATATGACGGGTGGTTCCATGAATACTAGGACGGGTGGTAATGTTATAACCTCCAATGCATTGGGTATGGAAGTCATCTGTATGGCTATTCCATTTTTTTAAAAGGTGAGGGAAGCCTCTTTATTCATGAAAAGCAAAAAACATGGAACATCAAGGGAATGGGGTCAGACAAGACGAAAACTGACCTCATTCTAAAACATAAACTGTCAATGGCATCAGTAATCAAATTCAAGAGGATTATACTCATCATAATCCCAATCAGACTCATCATCCAAGGGACTAAAAGAATTACGTCTAGCCTTTCTCCCACTGGATATGGATATAATCACCATAGTGGGATTCAGATGTGAGTACTCCTTCCTTGGACGGGACTTTGTCATTGAGGGTGAAAAGCCTTCAATGGAAACTGATTTTCCTTTAACAGCGTCTTGATATGAACATTTCTTTGGAGAATCATCCTTCTCTGTGTCAGACCATTTTCCCGCAATATTCATTGTGTTCCACAGCTTGTTGAGTTCCTCAATAATCTGCGAGCCTGCATCCGATGATTTGCAACCATCCATGTCAGTGTTAATGATAAAGGCATCATCCTTTACCTGTGTTTCAGCATCATTTTCCTGAGTGGTATCCACCAAGACTTCATCTAATTTGTACTCTTCATGTGCATATGGGCCATGCAGAGGAGTCATAGGCCCCTCCGGTTTGTCAACAAGTCCCTGCAACTCCACGGAATGGCCGCAGACCTCATGCGGATTCACAACCTTACGATCAGAACGATCTGCTGGAAGAATTTTTTCATCCACAACTTGTTGTGATTCCTCAGAGGTGCACCCATCCTCCTGCTGAGATTGGGTAGCCTGCAGCTGTGTTGGACCAGACCCATTTCCTTCATTGGCATCACCCAATTTTCTAGTTTCTGGAAGAGCTTCTCTATCTTTATGCTGTATTTTATACAGTTTCTTACATACCTTCTGGTTATGACCCTTAATAGAGAAATAATAGCAGATATCATTTCTAAAACAGTTCTTCTTTTGATGTACAATGGTTTGACATTCCACACAAAATTGAGGTAAATTTTCATACTTAATCTGCAGATTAATATCATCCTTAAATGTAGAAAGAACAACTTGCTCAACCAAGTCAGAATTTAGATCAATTTCAACAAGAATCCTAGCAATGTAGCCATACTTGGCCATTTCTCTGGCTCTGTCCATTTTAATGGGAACACCCACAACCCAAGAAATGTCAAATAGTATACGAGGGTGCCAAAAAATCCAGTTTAAGCCAAGAATTTTGATCCATACCTGGACCCTGGTGTTCTTGATATAAAATGGGTTAAACTGGACATTCCATTCTTGAATGGTAACCATTCCCGGGTTCAGAGAGATGGAGACAAATCCCCAAGACCTGTGTTTCAGATCCTCGTTCGGGAAGAGGATATGGAAGAAACCTCTCCCCATAGGAATACATCGATAATCCGAGAAACCCCAGACCAAAGAGAGTCTTTCCGAAAGATCCTTCACCCTCAATGGATTTTCCCCAACTGGTAAAATCAAATGGGAAAGAATCGAATGTCGACAATTCTTATTCCTATCTGCAATAACATCCTCATTTACTTTGACATGCAATGTCTTACCTTTTCGGATGATTCTTTCGGGATTGAAGGCCTTCAACAATTCAAAATGCCTCCTGTTAGCGCCATCCCCTTTCTCTATTCTCCCACAACCATCTTGCGTTGACGGCGCCGAATGAGAAGAAGGAAGAGGAGCTGCACCAGATAGTGGCTCGAGATCCAAATCAAGAGGGTATGCCATTCGCGAAGAAAACCCTAGATGCCTCCATCGCTTCGACGAGCGCTCCCTATCCCGCCTGCCATATTCTCACTATTCCATTAAGTATGTGTAGAATTCGACTATATGGTTATTCCATTTATTTATATTTATTTCCTAAGTTACCTTTATATGTTATGTGTTCTTTATATGGGTTTTATGGTAATCGTTTGGTTACAAAAGGTTATGTAATGCTATTTTAGTTAGTGAAGAGTTTTTAATACATCATAAAGGTGAAAAGTATTACTTTGGTAAAGTATTCATGGTTTACTTGTTGTTTTGAAAAACTAAAAGTTTTCCTTCTTTGTGTATCCTTTACCGGGCTTTTCATGCTCATCCCATGTTTTTGAAATGTTTTCCACATGACTTAAAGATGAATAGGGTCAAGGATGGGATCAAGGAAAGACATGCTATCTAAAACATAGAACTAGAAATATTTTTTTAAGTGTTTTTTTATTTTATGGAAACTTAGTAGAAGTGTCCAATATGTAATCTTTTGAGATGTAATAGTTATGACCTAATTATCTAAAACTCTAAACCTGAAAAGATCGTCAATGTGAATTATTCATTTAATTCAATATTAAGTAAGGTTTAAGGCTGGGGCCTTATATATATTGATTCAAAAATATTATACACCATACACTTCAATACAATTCCACAATCATGGGAATGATATCATCGCTCGTGCGTACGTACGGCCTACCGTCCCCACGATGTAATGTGACTCTTTCTACATGATATTCATTGAATAATGATTATATAAATGAATTTAATGAATAAATATGATATATATTATACTAATATAATTCTATAAATGATGTATCTGTATCCTAGAAAGAGGAATAAGAATTTATTCTACAAAACACGCATAATAACATAAAGCAATGAACACCCGAATATCAAGTAGCGATGAAATATTACTAATAAGAAGATTAGAATATGACCATATATGATATCATAACAATTAATATGATTATGGAATAATTCAATGATATTATTTAAATAATTATATAGTTGTTTCAGATACATACAAAGCATATCAGACCTAAGGTATGGGATAATTATTCCAATCTCATTTTTATCCGGGATTGTTTATTCATAAGTATATACTGGGGTTATGTTTATCATCCATGTCCATGTTTTCTCAAAATGATTTCATAAAATGTTTACTATTAGTCCATTTATGTGTGAAGTCATTTTTATTTTTTTATACTTTTAGCACATGGTATGGAAGAAATATTTCTTTTGTTTACCATACGAGGTACTTTTTAACTTTTCCAGTAAAAGTACGATGACACTGTTCTTTACTAATAATGCATGAACAGATTTTTATAGTTTTATAAAGCCATATTTCCATGAATATTCTTCTAAATGACTTCATGATTATTTTCAAACAAAATCCCTTTCTTCTAAAATTTCTTGAAATTTTGAGAAAAGAAAATTGTTTTGAAGAAGAAAGGATATTTTCCACAACAATTCATGTCATGTCTTTTATCAAAAAATATTTTCCATCTAAGATGATATTATTTAATTTGTTTATGTTTAAAGTATAATGTCTCTATTATTTACATGGTTTAATTTTTTTATGATGAAATGATATCCATTTGTTTTATATGGATTATGTTGTGATGGGATGATGTTTATGAAACCCATTTTATTCTTTGGGTTATGATGAGTGATTTGTGATTGTTTTGTGGCACACATAAGAATGATTTCAATATGAGATGGTCAGGACCTATAACTCCCACCAATGAATTGGGTAAAGATTTATATCCCATGAGATCAACATGGCTGGAATGAAATGTGAATCTGGTTCAGTAATACAGGGCTGGAATGAAAAATAAACCTGGTTCAGTAATGTACTTTGTCCAATATGATAGTCTCGGCAGCAATGCCTTGAATACTATGGAAATCATATCATGTTATTAATGGTTTCAACAATTACATGTTTTATTCCCATGCGATTTTATCATGATTAATGTTAATTTGTGATCTATGACTTATATACTACCATGATTTATTCCACAAATCATGATTTTGATGTTTAAACATTATGTTCATCTTTTTAAGTTCAAATGTATATGGATTGTTTTATTTTCTCCATGCTTACCCTTACTAAAAATTTGAGCTCACCCTTTATATGTTTTCATTCACCATGATTTAAATAAAGGTTTTAGGATAGAAAACAAAAGTGGGAGATATTTATGGGAGACGTTGACGATCATTCACCATGATTAGAATACTGTGTTCCGAGTTTCCAAAGACACTAAATTAACATGGTCTTCGGGCGTCTGTTTCTGTCATGTATTAAGTATTCCAGAAAAGTAATGTAATATCCATGTACGTAAAGCTTCGGGTCTCTACACATATTTCAAAAAATAAATCGTTAACCATGAAATGAAATGGTAATTATAATCATGTAGGAAAATCATAACCTATGGAAAATGTTAATGGTTTTTTATTCATTTCATTATAAGAATTCCCCATAAAAGAGAAACTGATTTTATATACATATAACTCCTGAAGGGGAAATGGGTTTTATAAAGACTATGAAATTACGTATAAATCATTTATAGAAATTATATGAATGGAAACTCTAGAAAATTTCAAATAATGCATGAGTAATATCAATTGATCTCATCATAAATGTTTTTTTTTCAAAATATCCATTAAAAACATATGTTGAGGAAAATATCTTATATTTATTGAAAAAGGATTTTTAATGAATAAAATCATTTGAAAATGATTTTCATATAAAACACATTGAAAACATATAAAGAATATATGAAATCAGTATGAATTACTTTTTCCTTGAAAACTTTTAAAATAATCTTAAAAAAATTTAAATGTTTTTTTCTTAGAAATCACTTGAATTTTTTAAAATAATTCGGGAAAATGTTTTGAAAATAATTTCTTCAAAAAATATTGAAAAATTATATTCAAATGTTGAAAATGTTTTAAAAATCATTAAAAACATATTTAAGTATCTTGAAAACATTTTGAAAACCATCTATTTGAATGCGAATTGAAAACATGTAAATAACACTTGAAAATATTTTGAAATTTTTTTTAATGAAACCATTTGGAAGATGTTTGAAATAGTTTTTTAAAATAATTTCTTTGAAAAATAACTCCAAAAACATTTTTTTAATGATTATCTATTTTAACAATGTGAAGGGGGCTTCGAAGAACTGACCGTGGGTAAATCCATACATGTCTACGAGGTCAAAAGAACAATACTTTTGCATGGTAAAAATGTTGGAAAAATTCATTGGTAGGAAATAGATAAGAAGATTCCATTGAAGAGATTTGTAAAAGGAAAATAGTGTAATAATTTCTGTTAGATATTATAATGTAATGGTATAAGATTCTTGGAAAACCTTTTTATAAAACACAGATTTCCTACTGTAGAGAGGGTGATGTCGAGATTTCCTAAAACAATTTCTTATTTATTTTATTTACCAATTACTAGAATATGGTGAAATTACATGAGTATGTCATTAAATAAGAAATTATATAATAATTAATGACTATTCATGAAATATGGATCTGAATATTTCATCAAAAGAAGCATAAGTATAATCAATCTTGAAAATTAATTAGATTGTCTCAATAAAATCTTATAAAATTGAATATTGAGATGTCTTGTCCATTTATGGAATGGAAATTAAATGTAGCACATAATATCATTATATTTTTTATATTCATGATATTTAATGTATAATGTATGAATATTCACCATAAAAAAGAGTTTAGATGCATAACAAATCATGAGTCTAAACGAACCGAAATTGAGACCAATCATTGTTACTGATTTAGTAACTTTTGAAACCTATATCCAATTAATGAAGGATAATAACATGGGAATATAAATGATAATAAATTAAATTAAATTATTCAAATAATACAATAATGGGATTTACATTCACCACACAAAAGGAATGAGTGGAGAACATTTCTTGTATCTTACCGAAATTGAAAGTGAGATGAAATCTTATTACCTAGTGTCTTGACTCTCTCTGTAATCATTAAATAATCATACATAATAGATATATTTTTATTAAGCACCTCTTACATAATAATATTATTATACATAACACCATATATGGTTCTATTATTTCCTTACATTATCCTTATTTTTATGATCACATGTTAAAGTTTCACTTCATGTAAAATTAACTTTGTTCTTCTCATGTGTCTTAATTTTTTATATCTTTGGTCCTTATACATATATCATGACTCAGTAATTTACACTATGATATAAATATATGATAAATATATTATATATTTATTATATTAATCTATTTAATATAGGAGTACGGAATGGAATACACCGTTCAGGGAGATGGTAAGCCATGTGTACGCAAGAACATGGTTTCAATATTTATTTTCATTTTGAATGTAGGTATGTAAATGAAAAATGTATATATATGTATTTATATATATCATTAGTATAATAGATTTAATATATCATATATATAATATATTCTCACTAAAACCATCCTTGATACATTCCACGTGAGTTTTGAGGGGGTGATAGTCCACACTTCATCAAATGAGATTATAGTATTAACACCAAATTGAATGTAAAGAGATGTGTTTCATAAAAGGAATTAAGAAGATTAAATAAATATTAAATATAATATATGATATATATAAACATATTTCAAACCATTATGTCAACCAATATTTTTAGTATTGGATAAATGAACAATCATCGTTTCGCGAGGCAGTAGTTCGCCATACACGTATATTCAGCATCCATTAGATGGAGGTGTCTGTAAGTGTTTGATGGACCCTTTGAATTAAAATAACATACTATATGGATTATATTGTTTTTTTCACACAATAAGGGATTAAATATATTTTAAGTTGTGGATAATTGAAATAAATGGAGGGATTTTGAGAGAATACATTATCTCTAAATCGGGTTACTCGTTTTGGTTTGTGCCAAATGGATTTTTTGAGAAGATTTCTAAAAAACTGGAGGCTTCAAAGTCTAAGGTAGGATTAATTGGAGGATACATGGGCAGATCATGGAGTAAATTAAGTTTTTTTAGAGTTTTGATGAATGGGTAGAGGTGGTGACCTTTTATAGGGAAGGAAAAAGACTCACTTGGAATTTCTATATTCAAGTTAGGTGTGAACATGTTCTGACATAAAAAAAGTCATAGAATAGCAAGAAATATAAATAATGGAAGGTTTATGGACGAAATATTTGAATCAAAATTGTGTTGTAAATTATTCTAGGTCTTTTGGACCCTTAATTGTAAGGTTTAGTCCTTAATTAAGATTAATTGGCCTTAACTGCTGTGATTAATTTTAATCACTTTAAATAATCATTTTCGTCAAAAAAATAACATGGAATTATTATAATATAAATATTATACTAAATATAAAGGTTTTTTTTCAGATTTTATAAATTCAAATAATTAATGTGGAAAAATTAGTATTAATTCTATTCCAGCAGACATATCGAAATAAAACAGTTTTATAGATGGAAAAAGATTAAAAGTTTGTTATGATTTTCTATTCAGTTTCAAAGTGAAATTGATTCTAATAAATTCAATTATATTATTTGATGTATTATTTATCTAATTAAATAATAATAAATATTTATAATATCCATTATAATTAATAATTAATTATTAAAATTTCTTTTTAAACTAAAAACCAGTATTTTCACTATTCATCAAAAATGGCATTTCTAAGAAAATTCCCAAAAAATCACCCTAGGCTAATTTTGACATTCAATATTAATAAATGAAGTCTATTTTAACAAATGAAATTTCTAAATATATCTAAAATTATTTTTATAATGATATCTCGGTCCATTTCAAAAACCAGTATTGTTAACATAAAAGGGATTTACAAAGAATCCCATCTTTCATTACCAATATGTTTTATTTATATAAAATAATAATAATAAATATTTCTAAAGTAGTTATTACAATTACTATAAATATGTTTCATGTATAGGTTATTATTTTCTCATTTAATTTAATTATATATATAATTATATTTTTCATAGAAACTTAGTATTGTGTGCAACAAATGCCATGTTGGGGTTGCTAGTAGTATAAGTAAAGTTTCTATTGCGTGTAACACAAGCCAAGATGGTATTTTGTGTGAAATTAATGTTTTAATTAGAGTTTTATTATATATATATAACTATTTTCAGTTTCATTTAAAATGAATAATATATTGAAAATTAAAATTAATTAAAATAATAATAATTGTTAAAATCTTAGAGTGTTACCAAAACATAGATGCATCATTCATGTTGGTTATTTAACTAATTGATACACAAATTTGATATAAAGTGGAATATTTTTGGTGTTTTCTACACATTGAACTTTTTTTGTTATACTGCATAAATCATATTCATTTTCTTTTTTATTTGTTCACTTTTAGTGGTTTTTTGTAATTTTTAAGACTCCAATTTACCTAAAAAAGGGGATTTTAAAAAAATAAATAATACCATTTACAATGAATAATATATTTGACATAAAAATTAAATAATGGTCTTATAGAAAATATAAATATCAAATTATTTATTTTTTCATTTAATATTTTCTTTTATTTGAAATATGTAATTACATTATACAAATATAATTATTTTACAAAAAATCTATTATTTACCCTCTTACCCAATTTCAATGCCTTGAATTAAACCACACGTCCAATTTAATGAAATTTAAACTATAAATAAGATAATTTTTAATTTTAAATAAAAAAATATAATTCAAATAGAAATACTTTTTTTGAGTTAAAAATCCTTTTAATGGATGATCATTTCTTATTTCCAATAATTCAATAATTATTTCAGTTTTAATAATTTTTATATTTAGTTATATCAAATTTTTCCTCCCAAATATTATCCTTAAAAAGAGTTTTACCTACCAATGTAATCTTCATTAATATATACATCTACAATAGATTTATCAAAAGAATATATAATTGTCTCATTACTATAATATATTTCTATATATAGAAAAAGTGCTTCACTAAAACAAATTATTCATTTTTTTAAAAAAATTAAATAAATGTTTATTATATAAAATATTAATTATGAAATTATACTCATTGGATTTATTTTTACTAAAGACTATGGGGAATAATATATCAATATTTTAGAATTTTTAATTGCATATTTTTATATTCGTATTTCCATGTTCAAAAATATATTCTCTATATGTATTTTGCAATGATATTTTTTATTTAATTGTTTATTTTTATTCCTTGTAAAAATATTCATCCATTATATAATAAAATTAAAAATAAAAATTAGGATGTTATGCGGATATTATTATGATTTACCAATACCACAGAGTTAGTTCATTTATGACTACATATTTTCATGATTCTTGAAAGAATGTCATCATCGGTCTAAATATTATAATTTTAAAAATCATGTACAAAAAACTATGAATGTATCTTTAATTTTTAGTATTGATCCCATGGATACATTTATGTTGATATTTATTTCCCCATGAGTTTCATATAGGATGATTTTTTTTTCAAAATTCATTATTTTATCGTTGATACACATTGACCTAGGAGAGAAGCCTGAGAAAAAATAAAATTACCTAATATTGACCAAATTCCAAGAATATATTGAAATTAATTTAACATATAAATACATATAATAATTGATATACTATTCATGAGAATTTTGGGTGGTATAATATTTGATGGTCTTCATGCACTCAATAAGAGTGGTTACTTTTATTGGATGCCACAATTATAATTCAAGAAAAAATGATGAGATATACTAAAAATATAAAGTATTCATGAAAAATAAAGAGGTTTCTTATGATTTATGTACATTTTTCATTTAATGTAATATTATTATTTTCACATTTTTTTATATTATATATCATACGGTTCTAAAATTACAATACATATATAGGAACTATTTGTGTTTAGGTTGATTGTTAGATGTTCAGTGCATCACTGAGCTGCCGATGGTGCCATTTTTTTCATTTTCTATATGATTTTACCATTTAACATTGACAATTGGAATATTTAACTTATTTAATAAATATTAATATCTTCTTATGATTACCAAGAAAATAATTTCTATATTTATTTTAGAAAAAATAGTTTTTATTTCATGTCGAAAAAATATTTATTTTATAATTACATCATGACTTTTGGTGTAATAATTTTTAATATCTGTTTACATATAGATTTATGAAAACAATTATTTGTTGTAATTTTATAAGGAATAAAAATCCATGGGGTCATATAAAACTATATAGGGGAATAATTTACATAGGCATATAATGTAGAGGTGTGTGAAAATGTTCTATCAAAAAATGAATTTATAATTTTTTATATTAATACCCTTAAATATATGCCACACATTTTTATAGTTAAAAATTACCAAGAAACATTTCTTGGTAAATGTGAAGGTAACTGAAAGCTTCTATAAACACTTAGAATAGATGTATTCTCCCCATTTTTAGTAATATATGGGGGTGAATTCTCAATCATCATTACATTAAATGATGAAATTAGTAGAAATGGATATTCTTAATTGCTGAGGAATCATTCAGATTCCACTGATAAATTTATAAAATATAAAATTTGTATCAGTAATTATTCTAGAAAGATATAAAGAGACCCAAATTTGGTCTATTTTGAATGTATGCAACCTGGAATTTATTAATTTCCAAAATGAGTGTAGGATAGTATCAAAAATCATTCCTTCTTATGCCACTCAATGTAATGATGAAAGTGAAATGATAATCCACGCCAAGTTAATAATGTATAGATCATTAATGAATCATGTGATTCTTCTATTATCCTTTAGTGATATGAATTGTAAAAGTATCCATACATATCAAAATTTACTTTAATATAGGGAACATAAGATATTCCATATGATTTATCGTATGTTACAAAACAAAACCCACAACATATTTACGTACAAGTATGTGAACAAAATGATAAGTATACCAATAGAGAAAAACTTGTATCATATGAAATATGGTGTATCATTAGAGGGTATAATGTAGTAAAATGATATTACCTATATAATAGTTTAGAAATAAAATTCAAATTTGAAATAAAATCTATATTTTTACAATGGGAGAACATTTGGAAAGGAGAATGTTTGTGAATGGTTCACTTATAAAAATTTATTGATCAAGATGTACATGAGTTGACACAATAATATACTCTATAACATAACGTGGAATTGTAATTAAATAAACTAAATTTTTTAAAGCTACCCATACTATGATAAAAAACATTTTTGGCGACTCATTTTAACAAGGGGTGAAGAGTCTTTTTCAATTTATCATATTTATGATAATTATTTTTGATAGAAAATAGAGTAATCTCTACTATATGAAGTACATATTCATGAGTAATTGAGTTTTTATTTATTAAACTATATTATGTTTTATTGTTGATAATTCTATCGAAAATATAATCATACTCATTAGTATAAAAATGCATAAACAAAATAAATTTTATTTTACAACATATAATATTTATCATTTGTTATTTTTTAAATTATAGATAATGTAAGTAGGGATAATGTTGAGTTAATTTATTAAATTCATTTCCTTAAAAAATAAATTTATCATTATTAATATTTTAATTTTTAATTAATTTATATTCTTTAATGTGTGATTGTTATTTTCAAATTTTATTGATATAACAAATATTTTTTCAATTAAATATAATAAAATGTAATTCGACTCATTCAAGCTATCTGGGAAAATGATAAGTGAGATTAAGATATAATTAGATTATAATGGTTTATAAGGATGTAATATTTTGAGATTTTCAAATGGAGTTATTATAGAGGTTTTAAGTTACATATTCCATTTTACACGATTATATGGAAATAACAATAGTTATTTTTTAAAATTTTAGATGATTAAGGTATTTTGAAATTCATTAGAGGAATAACTAAGATCCAATAAAAAAAAATTCAAAACAAAATAGAATATTTTATATGTGAAATTTACATCCAAACACATAAAAGTGGCACTATGGAAGTCTACTGCCTTGAATATTCTTATTCAAAAAGTCATGTGTAACCATTGAAGTTGGAATGGAAAAAATATTTGATGATGAATTTATGATTTCCTCCACAGTGAAATTGCTTCCATGTAAAAGTATTGTGCCATTATATAAGATTCACAATGGGTACCTTATTTTATTTAGTCTCTCTAATAATCAAAAATGTATTTAATTAATCTCTCAGTAGGCATGAAATTATAATTAAGACTACAAGTGGGTCTATAAATTGTATCCACTCTAACATGATCCACCACACCTATACTTTTATTTTCTCTTCTACCTTAGCCTCAAGGTACCATCACCTTCTCTCCCCGACACAGATCTTCCTTTGAAATATGGTCAATGTGTGGTTTCAAGAATATATGTAAAATGGAATGGTCCCAACACACTTCATTTTTCGAGATAGTGTAACACCCCAATATTTCATAGTATTTTATTTCTTCAAAGTAATTCAATAACTTGCACTACATGCAACACCGAGTTCAAGCGCACCACGACTTACCATACTAGCCGTTCAAAAGTGGTTATGAATAATATTTACTGAATTTTGAACTTTATGTAATCCTTATAGTTTTAGAATACATATTATTAGTTTCTTATACATAATGTAAGAACAAATTCATTGTTTTTAGATAAAAGATGTATTTTTTTTTAAAATGAACTTTTACCGCCTTTTAATGAAGAATCCTTTTTCAATCCAATATTTGAAACATTTATATATTCAATTTGTCAAAATAAAATTCTTATTTAGAATCTGGACATAATAATTTAGTTTTAATAAATTTTTGGTGTTTTCTGATAACTTTCATATTTTGGTGAATAGTGAGAAATACTATATTTTAACTGAAAACCACTTTTTTAATAAAAATTATTTATAATGTAAAATTATACATTTTAATGTTTTTAAAATATAAATAGATTATATTTTTACCATTTAATCCAATTAAGGTCATTGTAGGTAATTTCACTTTGAAATTGGACATAGACAAGTGTCAACCTTTTGATAGTTATTATTTATTAAAAATATACCTTTAGGTTATGACAACGGGAATTAATTTTAAATTAATAAATGCAACTTATATGTTCTTAATTTGGTAAAATAGACTAAATTTTGGAATTTGGAATGTCAAAGTTATCTTAGGGTGAATTTTTGGTATTTTTCTGAAAGCATTTAATTTTTGATGAATAGTGAAAAACACTTAGTTATTAGTTAAAACCAACTTTTTATTTAAATAATTCTATTTTTTTAAAAAAATTATTATTGGTCAAAATTGATACATAATACCTATATAAGTTCAATGTAATTCATTGGAGTCATTTTATAATATGTTTAGATGTATAAAAATTTTATTGACCTTTCTACCATCTTTTACCCACCTCCTAGGAGAATTTAAAAATTATCATAAGACATAATTTTAACACATATGTGAGTGAAATATAAAAAAATATGAGAGAAACAGTTGATATTAGTAAAAAAAATGTGGTTCAATATGATAAAAATAATTTTTGGCGAAAAGTAACTATTTAATTTTATTTACCACGGTTAAAAGTAAATAGGGTAATTAAGGGTAAAAATGATATTATGCTTACCCTAACACATGTCCTAATTCTATTGGATAAGTGAAATTATACAAAAAGACTTATGAATAAAATATTATCATTTAGGACCACTTGGATTAGATTGGGACATTTATTATTATTTTATTTAACGAGTAGTTAAATGAGTTAAAATCAATGTTTAATAACTAAACCATTTTTAATATATGGATTCACACAATATAAATTCGAATATAAATATTAATTATAAAGTTAAAAATATTTCCTACATCATGGTATTTTATTTATAATTTTTATACATTAAATAATTTAATTTATTTATGACACAATGATGATGTAGTAATTACAATATTAATGGAATATTAAAATAATTGATATTATAAGTACCAAAATATATTTAATTTGATACTTTTTATGAATTAAAATAATTTTATAGGTTAATATGACATGTTTTCTTTGATTAAATAATTTTTTTGAAGTAATAATTCTTTTATGAATTTAGAAAAAACAAAATACCAAATAGTGTAAAAATTGACATAAAAGAGTTTTTAAAACAAATATTAATTATTAATTGGTATTATATTCCTAAAAATATAATTATCAACTAAAAGTCTTAACTACTATTATATATGTCATTAATGAACTTCTTGGGGTTTTCTTGGGAGTTTATAGTATGTTTATTAACCATATAATATAAAAATACAAAGAGACATGGTAAATGACAAACTATTTAACAAAGAATTAAAACTAAAATATAAGGTTAATATAGTGACCCAAACCTGACTAAAACCTTGTGGTTGAGTGGTTTTCGATAAATCACCACCTTAGACTTTAAAAAATACATTTTGGAGCCATTAGAAAACGAAAATGAATTATTTATAAAATAATATTTTCAGTTTTTTCTAAGGTGCCCCCCACCCCTCTTATAAAAGGGCACTTCACCTTCTTTCAAATTCACACATCCCAATCCATTTGGATCAGCCAAAACCTACCCAATTATCCTCTAAACTATCATACCTTCATCTTAGATTCCTTCCTTTGGTCAGAAAGTAAACCTAAGTAGACATTTTAATCAAATCAAAAGGAAGATCTTGAAGAAGAGGTAATGATTTCACCGCCCTCTTTCAAGTTATTTTCGTCTTCCACTTACTATTTATTTGTTATTTCCATACCAAAATAATAACTCCAGTACCTTATATATATACTAGTATGTTATTATAAATATGTCACAACCATATTCATTATTTTATCCATCCTATGAATGATAATGTCACTATGCGTGCGTACGTACGGTTTACCGTCTCTACGACGTGGTGTAATTTTTTATTCAACGCTATGTTATTTGGATGAATATAATGATGAATAATATGTATATAAATAATGAAAATAACATGATAATTTCTCTGTAAAATTTATATAATATTAAATTATTCACTTTTAAGGAAATTATATTGTCGCTCGTGCGTACGTATGGATTACCGTCTCCACGATGCGATGAGATTCATTTCCACGTTCACCATTAAATGATGATTATAAAAATATATATTACTAATTAGTATTTAATATATGACATAATAATTCTAAATTAAATATATATATATATATGTATGTATGTATATATTTATTTACAATTATCTCAATCACTTACTTCCCTTCAATACGACATTAGAACCGAAACGGCGTTTATGCATACGTACGACCTACCATATCCAAAAACGATGTTTACATTTAATAAATATATCTATTATAAATATTTATATTCTGAATATATATGATATATAAATCATGTTTTATATTAATGAGGTATTAAAATCAAAATCTATGTGATACGATCATGAATAACAAGTTAAAACACGTACAATAAAGAAAGCGATTATTGCCCAAAATGTTACATTAACAAGAAAATTATTATTAAATGGGGAGTATAAAGTCATAAATGAATCGAATATGATATCATAAATATTAATATGGTTATGGTATAATTTAATGACATACCATGGTCCTTATACAGGAGGTTAAATGAAACCTCCACTGTAACACCCCAAGATTTTATGAAAAATATTCTTTTTAATTTCATTAATGTCTTGTGTTGTACGCTACACCAAAAGGATATTACACAAGATGCATCCTTGATTTTCCTTTCATTACACCCAATCATGACCTTTCGCGATAGCATGTGTTGTACGCAATACCGAGTTTCGCTAAACAATGATATGCTATTAAAATATTATTAAAACTAGACGTTATGAATAGTTATAACCACTTTTTGAAATTTTGTAAATTTTATTTTTCAAAATGGACTTCATTTTTGGATTCGGAATATCGAAATTAGCTTAGGGAGAAATTTTGGTACTTTTCAGATAAATTTCATATTTTGATGAATAGTGAAAATTAATAAATTGTAATTAAAAAAACTTTTTCAATTGAAATAATTAATAGTGATAAATTATTAATTTGAGTGGTTTTAAAATATATTTAGAATATATTTTAACAATTTAATACATTGTTGGTCATTGGATGTAATTTCACATTTAAACTAGACATAAACAAGTGTCAATCTTTTGATAGTTATTATCTCTTAAGAACACGCTATTTGTTTTGACGACGGGAATTAATTTTTAAATTAATTAATGCAACTGATATGTTTTTAATTTGGTAAAATAGACATCATTTTTGAGTTCATAATATCAAATATAGCTTAGGCCTAATTTTTGGTATTTTTCTGGAAACTTTCATTTTTTGATGAATAGTGAAACCACTAAGTGGTAGTTAAGAAAAATGAATTTTTCATAAAACTTAATTTTCCCACTTCTGTGAGTGGAATTTCAAAAATTTGAGAGACACGGGTGATGTCAATCAGTAAAATGTGGTTCAATAAGATGAAAATAATATTTGGTGAATAGTAACTTTTTACTTTTTTTTACCACAGTTAAAAGTAAATAGGGTAATTAAGGGTAAAAATGATATTATTATTATCCTAACACATGTCCTAATTCTATTGGATAAGTTTAATTCGAACAAAAAAACCTTAGGAATAAAATATGACCATTTAGGCCCATTTGGACTAGATTAGGACATTTATTATTAATTTATTTAAAGAAGGGTTAAAATAGTTAAAATCAAAGTTTAATAAGTAAATAATTTATAATATAGGGTTATACATAAGCTAAATTCTTCTATAAATGGTCATTAGAAAGATAAAAAGATTTCATACATAATGGTATTTTATTTTTAATTTTTATACATTAAATAATTTAATTTATTTATGACACAAAGATGATGCAGTAATTATCTTATTAATGAAATATTGACATAATTGATGTTATAAATTCCCAAGTAAATGTAATTTTAGACTTTTTATGAAATCAACTAATTTTGTAGATTAATATGACATTTTATTATTGATTTAATTAACTTTTTTCGAACTAATCATTCTATTATGATTTTCACAAAAATCAATTACAAAATACTGTCAAAATTGACATAAATTAGTTTTTAAAACAAATATAATATTATTAATTGTTATTTTATTCCTAAAAATCTAAGTTTCGGCCAAATGACTTAGATAAGGTTATATATATTAATAATAGACAACTTGGGTTCGTTTGGCTTCTTATTGTAAGTTTATTAACCTTATAGTATAAGAACACAAGAAGACACGGTAAAAGTAAAATTATTTTACTTAATGTTAAATCTAAACGATAAGGTTAAAATAGGAACCAAAACTTGTCTAAATTCTATTGGATGAAAGGATTTAGACCCATATCCACCTTATCATAGAAATGAATCAATTTTTAGCTATTTAAAACCGAATTTGACTTTATAATAAAATAATAGTTTTAGGTATTCCAAAGGTGCCCCTCTTGTCCCTTATAAAAGGGCACCTCCTCCCTCTCTTCCTCACACCACTTTGAGCCTTCAAGATCAGAAAACCCAACCAAATTCCCTTATCCACTTCCCTAGCAACATCCTAGAGGTTCTGGTCTTTCTAAAAGTCCAATTGTAGTTCCCTAAAAGGAGATCTCAAAGAGGCGCTTCAAAGAAGAGGTAATGTCCGTTACCGATTCTTTCATCTTTATTTCTTCTTCCACTTCTTCTTCTTAGGTTGTTTCATTGTGAAGTAAGAACATTATTATCACTTATATACTGATATGTTATTATAATTATGAAACAACCTTATTTCACCATCTATACATCCTATGGAAAAAGAAATCACCGCGCGTGCGTACGTACGGAATACCGTCTCCACGCCATGGTGTAATCTATTTTCCACCACCACCTTACTTGGGTGGGTATAATGGTGTACATAATAACTATATATGATTATTGTAAATTGATATTGATTCTTAAATAGTATAAATACACTCCAATACAATTCCACGATCATGATAATGATATCATCGCTCGTGCGTATGTATGGACTACCGTCTCCACGACGCGATGAGATTCATTCTCCACGTTAACCATTCATGAATGATTATAAAGTATATATAATAAGTAATAATGAAATATATGACATAATAATGATTCTGGATTTATTTTTATATATATGTATGTCATCTACTTAATTTCATTCAACTCAATAAGGAAAAGAAAACAGCGTTCATGCGTACGTACGGTCTACCGTCTCCATGAACGGTGTATTTCTTTCCATTTACTGATCTATTATATATATATATATATAATGAATATATATTATTTATAAATCATGTTTTATATTATGGAATGAAGTAATCATGATCTAAGTAATCATATGAATAATTAAAAGTCAAAACACGGACAACAAATGAAACGATTTTACCCAAAACGCTCTTTAACATGGAATTTACAAAAGAACGGGTAATATAAATCTATAAGTGAACCATATATGATATCATAACAATGATTATGATTCTGGAATAAGCTGATGACATTAATTAAATCATTATAAAGGAGGTTCGGACACATACGAAGCAAATCGAACCTAAGGTAAGGGAAATATCACAATCTCATTTTTATCCGAGATTGTTTATACTTTGGTATTTACTGGGGTGTATTTTATCATCCACATCCATGTTTCACCAATATGTAATATTTATATCCTTATACAATAGTTTATATCCAATTTTACCCTTTGGTTAGTTTTTAGTAAAAGATATTAAAGGAATGTTTTGTCGTTTTTCGTATGAGGTAATTTTTGACTTTTCCGACAAAAGTACAAGAAGAATGTTTTCTTTTAACTTATACGACATGAATGGATTTTTAATACATTATTTCCAAGAATCTTCCCTTATATGTTTTCAATTTTATTTTTAATCAACTTCTTTTAGTTATAATTTTACGACATGTTAAGAAATGAAAAGTGATTTTGAAGTAGAAAGGATATTTTCCTCAAGAATGGAGTTCAAGTGTTTTATCAAAATTATTTTCCATCTAAGATAATAAAGGGTTCTGTTTATATCCCTATTATTACATTGATTTGATTATGTTGTGATGGAATTATTTTTATGAATTCCTTTATCTTATATGAATTGTTTTATGATGTCACGATGTTTAAGATTCCCATTTTTATTACATGGGTTATGTAATGATGTATGATTTATGATTTTGTGGCACACATAAGAATGGTATCATTATGAGATGGGTGGGACCTATATCTACCTCCAATGCATTGGTTAATGATTTTATATCTCATGAGATAGACATGTCTGGAATGGTAGGTTATACCGGTTCAGTGAAACAAGACTGAAACGAGGAGTGAACTCGGTTCAGAAAGGGACTTTGTCCACTAAGATAGTCTTGGCAATGAGTCTTGACTAATAAGAAATGATTATCTATGATTATGTGTGTATTCCACAAAGTTTCATGTTTTAATTTAAGATTATTGGGATTACATTTCACTACTATGATTTATCCCATGTTATGAAATTATGATCTCTTTTGCAGGTTACGATTTCCAAAAGATATGTTCTTATGAATATGACGTGATTGATATTTCTTTTGTTTAACCTTACTAAGAATTTGAGATCACCCTTTTACGTTTTCTTTTCCCCAAGACATAAAGAAAGGATTTAGATTGAAAAAAAAGAAGATCTTTATGGGAGATGTTGAAGATCTTTCACCCCGATTAGAAGATTATATTCTGAGTTTCCAAAGACACGAAACTATTACGGTCCTTGTGTGTGTGTTTTTGTTATATACTAAGTATTCTGAAAAAGTAATGTAATGTCCATGTACGTCAGGCTTCAGGTCTCTAAAGTTGGTATCAAAGGAAAGGTTTAGTTAACCTTTGGAAACTAGGATGCGAAAATTTTAGTGAGATCCGTATAGATATTTCTAAGGTATGTCTAGGGATGTCCCTAAGGATAAGTATACATATAAGATACAGTCCTAGAACTACGGTAACGATCATTGAATTTAACCTAAGATGTTAGATATTGAGGATACTCCCCCTTTATTATGTTTTTTCCCTAGCATGATTTTTTCCTCTCACACTATTCTTTTTAGGTTTTAGATGATGGCTGGAACCCGAAGGAACCGTGTTGATCAATGCAATGAACAATGAAATGATTGTCCTCCTGAACAAACAATTGTTATGGGAGATGGAGTGCAAAATCTTATTGTTATACTTACACAAGATATGAATCATTCTGGACTTCCAAATGAGCAGAGAAGGGAACAATATTCTATTGAGTCCTTTATGAGGCAACGTCCACCTTCATTCAGTGGGTCTTCTGATACACTTGTTGCTGAACAATGGATCAGTACTACTGAAAAGATATTTTTAGTTCTTCAATGTTCTCAACATGATAAAGTCATCTTAGCAGTATATCATTTGAAAGGTGAAGCTGATCAATGGTGGAATATTATCAAGAATACGAGGCAAAGAGATGAAATTTAGTCCATGTAATGGGACTAGTTCAAGAACTTATTTTTCAATAAGTACTTCCCTTGTATTCTTCGAACAAAGATGGAGAAGGAGTTTCCTGAACTAATGAAAAAGTATGATAAATCTGTTGGTACATACGAAGCGAATTTTACAATGCTTTCAAGGTATGCATCTGGATTTATCATCCAACCTGAAAGTAAAGTTGATCGATTCTTCAGTGGCTTAAAAACAAATCTTCGAAGGGCATTAGCTATAAGAGACTTCAGTAGCTATGAAGAAATTGTGCGTTGTGCTATCAAGGTAGAAATGGAAGTTGGTTTTACTTATCCATCTCATAGTTTTGAAAAGAAATGAAAGATGGATTTCAAGGAGAAATCTCAGAATAATAGTGAAAAGAAGATGAATGTTTCTTTATGCTTAATGTGTGGAAAGAAGCATGGTGGAGATTATCTTAAAGGGACTATAAAATGTTTTAAGTGTGGAATATAAGGTCATCGAGAAGCTGAGTGTCTAAGTAATGGAAAAAGGGTTTCTAATGATGTGAATAAAGAAAAGACTGCATAGAACGCACCAACAACACTTCGATGCTTCAAGTGCAAGGAAATGGGGCATTATGCTAATAAATGCCCAAATCCAAGGGTTACTGATGATTGACAAGAGCAACCACTTAAGGAAAAGGACAAAGGGAAGTCACATGCGATCACCATTGGCGATGTTGAATATGACAACGATGTGGTGGAATGATTAAGTGTTTATGTAATGGGATTCCAGAATAATGTTGTATATAGTATCGTGGAATATTGGAATATTTATGTTTTGGTCTATTGTGGTTTTCAATAATTTTATGGCATCGGTAACCATGAAAAGTGATTGAAATATTTTTGGAAAATAGATGATATGAAAATAATGAAGGGATAAAAACAATCTCATATGTTTGATAGTATTCACGAGCTCATGATTGATATAAGGACTAAGTGATATCAGGGTTTGAGGATATAGAATTTTGAGGATTTTGGTATGTAGAAAGTGTTAACTTTTAACTGCAATCATGTTTTCACTAAGGTTCAATGGATATTAATTCTTCAAGAGAATACATGATTAAGGTATTCACATATTTTTAATTTTACCAACAAGATATATCTTATGATATATGGGGGATAAATGATGGCATTCATGTGATCATTTTCTTTATACTATGAGCTTGGATTGATGTATTTTAGATAAGCCTAAAGATTGGAATGGATTATGTTGGACATAAGTTAGTATTGTTTAAGGATAAAACTTTTTTGATATTTTTGGTGGGATGTTATAGTAATATAGCTTTAGAAAAAGGACAACCTGCAGGACGGGCATCAACCCATCGCGTCGGACAAGGCTGTGAGAATCGAACCCACAACCAAAGTGCGACTGGCCTTTATCGCCTACCACTGGCCTACAGGAAGTCCCTGTTTAGTAGAAACTAGTTTTATTTTATTAAGAAGTATGATATATGAAGTATAAGTCCATTTTACGAACCATATATGATTAATCTCACTATAGATGGACTTATGTATTTTTTGATAACATTTCTAACCTTTTGTTTGAGACAGATGGAATGACCCATCATTCTATCACATGATCTTCTAACACATCACAAATGACAAATTCAACTTCATTTCTTTAAGATATGAAGTGGAAATTGTCCAAATAAAAACAAATGGTGAGACTATACCAAAATCACGAAAGTATTTCTTCTAATTCCAATTTCATCAACTTTAGGGAAATGATCTTGAAAACCAAAAATGTTGTCCTAGTGATCTTATATCTGATGAATCAGATGGTACCTTAGATCGTCACAAATTTATGGCTTTGTGATTTATGGATTTTCCATAGTCACGTTCTCTACCACTCTCCATTAGAACATGATGGTTAGATTTCTCTTCCATATCCATACTTTCACCTATGTGGAAACCCAGTGATTAGTTTATTTGGGTAACTATTACGTTTCATACTTTTATTTTTAAATATTGGTTTTGGTATTCCTTTTTACAATGTGGGTTTCTATTAAAGAAACTTTTGAGTAGTAAACCATTTATCACCCCGAAGAATTTTGAGGGAAAAATTCATTTTAAGGGGGGTAGAATGTAACACCCCGAGATTTTATGAAAAATATTCTTTTTAATTTCATTAATGTCTTGTGTTGTATGCTACACCAAAAGGATCTTACTCAAGACGCATCCTTGACTTTCCTTGCATTACACGCAAGCACGACCTTCCACGATAGCGTGTGTTATACACAATACCGAGTTTCGCTAAACAATGATATGCTATTAAAATATTATTAAAATTAGCCGTTATGAATAGTAATAACCACTTTTTGAAATTTTATATATTTTATTTTTCAAAATTAACTTCATTTTTGGATTCGGAATATCGAAATTAGCTTAGGGAGAAATTTTGGTACTTTTCGGACAACTTTCATATTTTGATTAATAGTGAAAATTACTAAATTGTAATTAAAAACAACTTTTTGAATTGAAATAATTAATTGTGATAAATTATTAATTTTATTGGTTTTAAAATATATTTAGAATATATTTTTAAAATTTAATACAATGTTGGTCATTGGATGTAATTTCACATTTAAACTAGACATAAACAAGTGTCAATCTTTTGATAGTTATTATCTCTTAAGAACACACTAATTGTTTTGACGACGGGAATTAATTTTTCAATTAATCAATGCAACTGATATGTTTTGAATTTGGTAAAATAGAAATCATTTTTGAGTTCATAATATCAAATATATCTTAGGCCTAATTTTTGGTATTTTTCTGGAAACTTTCATTTTTTGATGAATAGTGAAACCACTAAGTGGTAGTTAAGAAAAATGAATTTTTCATAAAATTTAATTTTACCGCTTCTTTGAGTGGAATTTAAAAAATACGAGAGACACGGTTCATTTCAGTAGTTAAAATGTGGTTCAATGAGATGAAAATAATTTTTGGTGAATAGTAACTTTTTACTTTTTTTACAACAGTTAAAAGTAAATAGGGTAATTAATGGTAAAAATGATATTATTATTACCCTAACACATGTTATAATTCTATTGGATAAGTTTAATTCGACCAAAAACAACCTTATAAATAAAATATGACTATTTAGGCCCACTTGGATTAGATTAGGACATTTATTATTAATTTATTTAAATAAGGGTTAAAATAGTAAAAATCAAAGTTTAATAAGTAAATAATTTATAATATAGGGTTATACATAAGATATATTCGACTATAAATATTCCTTAGAAAGATAAAAATATTTCATAAATAATGGTATTTTATTTTTAATTTTTAGAAATTAAATAATGTAATTTATTTATGACACAAAGATGATGCAGTAATTATCTTATTAATGAAATATTGACGTAATTGATGTTATAAATACCCAAGTAAATGTAATTTCAGACTTTTTATGAAATAAAATAATTTTATAGATTAATATGAAATGCTATTATTGATTTAATTAACTTCGTTAGAACTAGTCATTCTTTTATGATTTTGACAAAAATCAATTACAAAATAGTGTCAAAATTGACATAAAATAGTTTTTAAAACAAATATTATATTATTAATTGTTATTTTATTCCTAAAAATCTAAGGTTCGGCCAAATTACTTAGATAAGGTTATATATATTAATAATAGACAACTTGGGGTTCTTTTGGCTTCTTATAGTAATTTTATTAACCTTATAGTATAAGAACACCAGAAGACACGGTAAAAGTAAAATTATTTTACTTAATGTTAAATCTAAATGATAAGGTTAAAATATAAACCTAAACTTGTATAAATTCTATTGTATGAGAGGATTTCTACCCATCCCCACCTTATCTTAGAAATGAATCAATTTGGAGCTATTTAAAACCAAATTTGACTTTATAATAAAGTAATAGTTTTAGTTATTCCAAAGGTGCCCCTCTCCTCCCTTATAAAAGGGAACCTCCTCCCTCTCTTCCCCACACCACATTGAGCCTTAAATCTCGGCCAAACCCTGACAAATTATCTTCTCCACTTCCCTATAAACATACTAGAGGTTATGTTCTTCCTCAAAGACCAATTGTAGTGCCCTAAAAGGAGATCTCAAAGAGGCGCTTCAAAGAAGAAGTAAGGTCCATTGCCGATTCTTTCATCTTTATTTCTTCTTCCACTTCTTCTTCTTAGGTTGTTTCATTATGAAGTAATAACATCAGTATCACTTATATAATGATATGTTATTATAATTATGAAACAACCTTATTTCACCATCTATCCATCCTACGGAAAACAAAATCACCGCACGTGCGTACGTACGGAATACCGTCTCCACATCGTGGTGTAATCTATTTTCCACCACCACCATACTTGGGTGGGTATAATGGAGTAAATAATAACTATATATAATTATTGTAAAGTGATATTGATTCTGAAATAGTATACATACACTCCAATACAATTCCACGATCATGAGAACGATATCATTGCTCGTGCGTACGTACGGACTACCGTCTCTACGACGCGATGAGATTCATTCTCCAAGTTAACCATTCATGAATGATTATAAAGTATATATAATAAGTAATAATGAAATATATGACATAATAATTATTCTGGATTTATGTTTATATATATGTATGTTCACTACTTAATTCCATTCAACTCAATAAGGAAAAGAATACAGCGTTCATGCATACGTACGGTCTACCGTCTCCATGAACGGTGTATTTATTTCCATTTACTGATCTATTATATATATATATTATGAATATATATTATATATAAATCATGTTTTATATTCTGGAATTAAGTAATCCTGATCTAAGTAATCATATTAATAATTACAATTCAAAACACGGATGACAAATGAAACGATTTTACCCAAAACGCTTTTTAACATGGAATTTACAAAAGAAATGGTAATATAAATCCATAAGTGAACCATATATGATATCATAACAATGAGTATGATTCTTTAATAAGTTAATGACATTATTTAAATCATTATACAGGAGGTTCAGACACATACAAATCAAATCGGACCTAAGGTAAGGGAAATATAACAATCTCATTTTTATCCGAGATTGTTTATACTTTGGTAATTACTGGGGTGTATTTTATCATCCACATCCATGTTTCCCCAATATGTAGTTTTTATATCCTTCTACAATATTTTATATCCAATTTTACCCTTTTATGAGTTTTTAGTAAAAGATATGAAAGGAATCTTTTGTCATTTTTTTGTATGAGGTACTTTTTGACTTTTCGGACAAAAGTACGAGAAGAATGTTTTCTTTTAACTTATACGACATGAATGGATTTTTAAAACGTTATTTCCAAGAATATTCCCTTATAAGTTTTCAAGTTTATTTTTAATCATCTTCTTTTAGTTATAATTTTATGACATGTTAAGAAATGAAAAGTGTTTTTGAAGTACATATGATATTTTCCTCAAGAATGGAGTTCAAGTGTTTTATTAAAATTATTTTCTATCTAAGATTATAAAGGTTTATGTTTCTATCCCTATTATTACATTTATTTGATTATGTTGTTATGGAATTATTTTTATGAATTCCTTTATCTTATATGAATTGTTTTATTATGTCACGATGTTTAAGATTCCCATTTTTATTACATGGGTTATGCAATGATGTATGATTTATGATTTTGTGGCACACATAAGAATGGTATCATTATGAGATGGGTGGGACCTATATCTCCCTCCAATGCATTTGGTAAAGATTTTATATCTCATGAGATAGACATGGCTGGAACGGTAGGTTATACCGGTTCAGTGAAACAGGACTGAAACGAGGAGTGAACTCGGTTCAGAAAGGGACTTTGTCCACTAATATAGTCTTGGAAATGAGTCTTGACTAATAAGAAATGATTCTCTATGATTATGTGTGTATGCCACAAAGTTTCATGTTTTAAGATATGATTATTGGGATTACATTTCACTACTATGATTTATCCCATGTTATGAAATTATGATCTCTTTTGCAGGTTAAGATTTCCAAAATATATGTTCTTATGAATATGACGTGATCGATATTTATTTTGTTTACCCTTACTGATCATTTGAGCTCACCCTTTTATGTTTTCTTTTCCCCAGGACATAAAGAAAGGATTTAGGTTGAAAAAAAGAAGATCTTTATGGGAGATGTTGAAGATCTTTCACCACGATTAGGAGATTATATTCCATGTTTCCAAAGACACTAAACTATTACTATCCTTGTGTGTGTATTTTTGTTATGTACTAAGTATTCCAAAAAAGTAATGTAATTTCCATGTATGTCAGGATTCAGGTCTCTACATCCACCAAAGAAAATTGCAAGGTAAGGGGTTTCTTATCTCACTTTTAATTCCGTGAGATTTCCATTGTTCACCACTTATTTATTGAATGTGGTGTATTGTGTACTACCATTTAATATATATTATCATGATTCCCTTTATATTCATTATATTCTATGATTCATTTTGTGGTTGTTGACTATTGTTCATACAAATCGATTGATTAGAATGAGGTAAGGGTTAATTCTACAATCTCTTCATTATCTGAGGTTATTTATACGTAATTATCCACTGGGACCTACTTAACATCCACATCCATGTTTCTTAAAAATTTATTCCAAAACATTCTTACTATTTTATAGACTACGTGTTAAATTCATTTATACCCTTGTTTGACTATTATAAGATTTTATAATGAGATCTTTTTGTCATTTTCCAAACAAGGTCCTTTATAAACTTTTCAACCAAATTAAGGTAAGAATGTCTTTTTTTAACTTATACGGAGGGTACAACTATTTTATGTTATGATAACATCGTTGAAGCATAACTTACAAGATTATAAGAATATTTCCAATATAAATTTTCTCTTTAATGATTTCAAAATAAAAAGAGATATTTCTCTAAAAAAGATTTTGATTTCATCTATGCCAAAATCCTTTGATAGATTTTAAGCTTATTTGGAATTGATTTATTACGATACAAAACATCCATATTGTATTGTAGGTTAGGTGATATGTTTGACTATGGATGTCTTATTTTTCTACCATTCACAGTTTGTGGATAAAGTGTTGACATTTCATATGCTAGTTTTAATACAGATGTTTATGTTATTTTTAAACCTTTTCATGTGAGGAATGCTTTGGAATTAGTAAGTGACGGGTGGAGTAGACTATAGCTCCTCGATGAATCAGTAAGTTTAATGAGACAAAATAGTGTCTTGGAACAAGGCCTTAACAAAAAATTTAATTGTAGTCTTGGCACAAGGCCTTGACTATGTGGTAATGATGTCCGATGTTAGGCATTCCCTCATTATAAAATTTAGTATTACATGTGATTATTAGACTAGTAGAATATCCATGTGAATATTTTTATGGTAATGTTTGATTTACTTTTTCCATATTATGTTCAATATTATGTTTAAAAATGCTCTTTTTATTATCACACATCTTGCCTTAATAGTTTATAGCTTCTGCGAAATTATTTACCATTACAGGGTATCTAAGATCACCCCTTTCTAATGATTTATTTTCCCAGGATTCCAAGAAGTGTATTATGATTGATATGAATGGTTAAGCTAAAGGGAATAATAGAATTCATAAAGGAATATTTATGTTCTGTTGTATGTTATAAAGTGTAATGTAACATTCATGTATGTAATATATTTTCCAAGACTGCTAAATTGATCGGTCCTTCGGGACTGGATTACTTGTAATCATGCCAGTGTATTAAAATAATGCACCGACTCTGGGTAACTGGGGTCGGGGCGTTACAGTTGGTATCAGATAAAGTTTAGTAATAACATTGGAAACTAGATTTAGATAAAATCTTAATAGAACTCATTACCCTAAGATAAACTTTGTGGATTAGTATAGAAGAACTTCCGAAATTTTTGTTAATGTAGAGATTTTGTGAGTTTTCCAAGAAAATACATCCCTACCTGGATACAAGCAGGTAGAGGCGGCACTGGCATAGATTTACCTAGGGGTAAAACTCAAAAACCCCACTTTGATCTAGACTCAAATGGGAACTGGGGCACGACAACGGGCCTTGTAGCACTCTTGGTTACGACACTATCAGGGGATATGCTTAGGATAATTCTCATTTTCATTACAAATCATTATGAAGGATTTATGAGTATATACCTCCTAAAAGAAAGTATTTTTATGATTACAAATTCTATCAATAAACTACTCAATTTACATCAGGTATTTTACAAGTTTGGAATTATTCATTGCTATTCATAAACCGACCTATTGTATTCCATTGTATAGAAATGGCGCCCATTAGAAGGAATGAGAACTCCAGTAATACGTATTATCCAAAGAGTAAGAAGGATCATATCATTCAAGGTATTAATCCAACATTTAGAAGGGAAATAGTCTCCTATGTATTGTCAACATATGAAGAGGTAATATCATGTGTTAATAAGATAAGTAAATAATTCTCGGATTCCTATTGTTTTAAAGGGAAGAAAGAGAAGAAAAGAATTGTAGAGAGAAATATGGATAAAGAGAAGAGGGGAAAAAGGATTTTCCCATATGTAATAAATGTGGAAATAATCACCTTGGTAAATGATTGAAGGGAATGGAAGTTTGTTATAAGTTTAGAGGAAAATGACACTAAATACATGATTTTAAAGGAAATAAAAAGGATTAAAATGTAAAATGCTTCATCTACAAGGTGTTGGGATACTAAGTGAATCAATTTCACAATCATTGAGTATACAAAAAATGATTCTATTGGATAATAGTCAAGTTATGATACTACCTCAGATGAATAGGAATGACTGGTGTTTTTATTTTGTTATTATAGAATTATTTCATTTGAGTTTTGTATCAACAATATACTGGTTAAATAAATTATGGATATAAATAATGATTGTACAACAGTTCTATTTTATTGAGGATTTGAGATTATATAGTTCTAAGAAAAGTGACTTAATAGTAAGATACACTTTTTTGGAAAATACCTTTTTGAAGGAAAGGTAATCCTCAATATTGTCTTGATAATGAGGTAGTGATTTTTGAATAAGAGATTGCTGATTTGGATAAATTATATTGGATATTCTTGACTTCTTTGCAACTGATTAATAGTTTTTTTATTTCATCCTTATTGGAATATTTAAAAATATTGGATATAAGGAATATATCCAGTATTATATAAATAATAATGGAGCATAAATGTAATCAATATGGTTTTATGGTAATTCAGTGTGTTACCATGTTTTAAAAGAATACATGATGAAGGTGCTCACAGGTTATTACGTGGAAAAAAAAGATCCTCATTGTATTTAACTTCCTTATAAATTTTGGACTATCAGTTTGGATAGAATTATTTTGGATAAGTCTAAAGGTTGAAATGGATTAAGTTATAAATTGGATAAAATTGTTAAGGTTATTTTTGGATTTTCATAAAAATGACAACCTAGAGGTCGGGCGATAACTAGTCACGTCCGGCAAGGCCGTAAGACTTGAACCTGCAACCGAAGGGCGACAGGGGTGCATCACCTACCACTAGCCTGTGTGATTTCCTGGATTTTATAATGTAATTTATTTTTTTAAAAGGTCTGATAGTTGATTTATAAATTCATAATTTTTGGAACCCTAAACAATTAGGATAAATAGAATATTTTTTTGATATCTTTTGGAGTGAAAGAGGAGTTTGTGGTAGGAATTAGTTAAATGATGGAACTCTACTTGTCAAGTATATATATATTTTTCACTTATTCTATTAATAAATTTATTCTCAAACTTTAGGTAAGGAATCTTAATACTAAAAATTTGTTATCCTAACACCTTATGTTTTGTTGAACCGTTGATATTTTAAATCATCATAGATTGATGGCTTTGAGGCCCTCAATTCTTCAATTGTTTGTGACTGATGACCACAATCACTCCCTATAAATATTTACAGTTTTTCTTCAATTATGTGTCTCTAATTTCCACCAATGTTCTCTTAATCAAGATCATAATTTGGTGGTGACTTTTTCATTCCCCTTTTCCTCTTGTTAAGACTAAATTATGTTAACCCAATTTCCGATGAGGGTTTCCCCACAAAGGTATTTTCTATTTTCAACCTTTTATTTTTGAAGAACAATTTTAAATTACAAAGACTAAATTTATTGAAATAGGGAATAATGTAACACCCAAAGAATTCATAGTATCTTTTTTCTTCAAAGTAATTCAACAACTTGCACTACATGCAAAACCGAGTTCAAACGCACCACGAATTACCAAACTAGCCATTCAAAAGAGGTTATGAATAGTATTTACTTAATTCTGATCTTTATATAATCCTTATAATTTTATATTCCATATTATGAGTTTCTTATACTTAATTTATGAAAAAATACATTTTTTCAGATAAAAAAAGTATTTTTCAAAAAAAAATGCACTTTTACTGCCTTTTAATGGTGAACACATTTTAAATCCAATATTTGAAACATTTATATATTAAATTTGTCAAAATAAACTACTCATTTATAGTTGGGACATAAGAATTTAGTTTCAATAAATTTTTGGTGTATTTCTGATAACTTTCATATTTGGGCGAATAGTTAAAAATAGTCTATTTTAACTGAAAACAACTTTTTTAATCAAAATAATTTATAGTGTTAAGTTATAAATTTTAATGTTTTGTAAGTATAAATAGATTATATTTTTACCATTTAATCCAATTCTGTTCATTATAAGTAATTTCACATTGAAATTGGTCATAAACATGTGTCAATCTTTTGATAGTTATTTTTTCTTAAAAATACGCCGTTTGGTTTTGACAACAGAACTTAATTTTAAATTAATAAATGAAACTTCTTTGTTTTTACTTTTGGAAAATATAATTCATTTTCTAATTTGGAATGTCAAAATTAGCTTATGTTTAATTTTTTGTATTTTTTTGAAAACTTTCAATTGTTGTTTAATAGTGAAAAACACTTTACTATTTTTTAAAACTGACTTTTTATTTAAATAATTATTTATTTTATTTAAATTTATTTTTGGTCATAATATATACATAATACCTATATAAGTTCAATTTAATTCATTGGAGTCATTTTATAATAATTTTAGATGTTTAAAAATTTTATTGACCTTTTTACCGTCTTTTACCCACTTCCTAGGAGCATTTAAAAATTATTATAAAACTTAATTTTACCTCTTCTGTGAGTTGATGTTAAAAAGTTATAGATCCACGGTTGATATCAGTAAAAAAATATGGTTTAATTCAATGAAAATAATTTTTTTGTGAATAGTAACTTTTTTACATTTATTTACCACGGTTAAAAGTAAATAGGGCAATTAAAGGTAAAAATTATATTATTCTTACCCTAACACATGTCCTAATTCATTTGGATAAGTGTAATTATACCTAAAAAAACCTTTGGAATAAAACATGATCATTTAGGTCCTCTTGGATTAGATTAGGACATTTATTATTATTTTATTTAAAGAAGAGTTAAAAGAGTAAAAACCAAAGTTTAATAACAAATCCATTTTTAATATATGGTTACACACAATATAAATTCAACAATAAATATTTATTATTAATCTAAAAAGATTATATACATCATGGTATTTTATTTATAATTTTTAGACATTAAATAAATTATTTTATTTATGACACAATGATGAAGCAGTAATTACCTTATTAATAAAATATTAAAATATTCGATATTATAAATACCCAAATATATGTAATTTGAGTCTTTTTATGAATAAAACTAATTTTATAGGTTAATATGACATTTTAGTCTTTATTAAATGATTTTCTTTGGAAGTAATAATGCTGTTATAAATTTAGAAAAAACCAAATACCAAATACTTTAAAAATTGACATAAAAGAGTTTTTAAAACAAATATTATATTATTAATTGGTATTATATCCCTAAAATTATAAGTTTCGGAAAAATGGCTTAAATAATATTATATGTGTCATTAATTAAACACTTGGTGTTCTCTTGAAGTTTATAGTAAGTTTATTAACCTTATAATATAAAAATACAAAGATACATATTATGTGTCAAATTATTTAACTAAGAGTTAAATCTAAAAGATGAGGTTAATATAGTGACCCAAACATGTCTAAAACCTACTGTTTTAGTGGTTTTAGACCCATAAGAACCTTATAAATTAAGAAATTCAATTTTGAGACATTATAAAACGAAAATAAATTTATTATAAAATAATATTTTACGTTTTTCCTAAGGTGCCCCTCACCACTCTTATAAAAGGGCACTTCCCCTCCTCTCAAATTCACACATCCAAAGTCATTTTTCTCTACCAACCCCGGACTAATTATCCTATCAACTATCCTACCTTCATAAAAAAGTCCTCCCTTTGGTCATAAATCCAACCTATGGAGACCTTTTGATCAAATCAAAAAGAATAACCCGAAGAAGAGGTAATGATTTCACCACCCTCTTTCAAGTTATTATCTTCTTCCACTTACACATTATTTGTTATTACCATAAAAAAATCATAACTCCATTAACTTATAAATATACTATTATTTTAATAAAAATATCTCACAACCATATTCATTATTCAATCCATCATATGAATGATAATGTCTCCATGCGTGCGTACGCACGGCTTAGCATCTCTACGCCGTGGTGTAATTTGTTATTCAACACTATGTTATTTGGATGGATATAAGGATGAGTAATATATATATAAATAATGAAAATAACATGATAATATCTCTATAAAATTAATATACCATCCAATTCCACACCTTTAAGAAAGTGATATTGTCGCTAATGCGTACGTACGGATCAGAGTCTCCATGACGCGATGAGATTCATTTCCACATTCACCATTAAAAGATGATTGTAAAAATATGTAGTATTAATTAGTATTTAATATATGACATAATAATGCTACTATATATATATATACATATATATATTTATATATTTATTTACATATATCTCAATCACTTACTTCCATTCTATACGACATTAAAACGGAAACAGCGTTTATGCGTACGTACGACCTACCGTCTCCATAAATGGTGTTTCCATTTAATAAATATATCTATTATAAATATTTATATTATGAATATATATGATATATAAATGATTTTTTATATTATTTAAGTGTGAAAATCATGATCTAAGTGATACTATCAATAATAACAAGTTAAAACACATACAATAAAGAAAGCAATTATTACCCAAAATGTTACATTAACAAGGAAATTATTATTAAATGGGAAGTATAAAGTCATAAATGAATCATATATGATATAATAAATATTAATATGGTTATAATATAATTTAATATCATACCATGGTCATTATACAGGAGGTTAAATGTACCCTTTATCAAAGGAAAGTTCTAGGTAAGGGGTTTCTTATATCAATTTTAATTCAGTGACATTTCCATTGTTCATCACTTATTTATTTCATGTGGTGTATTGTGTATTGTAATTTGATATATATTATAATGATTCTATTTATATTCCTGATATTCTATGATTAATTTGGTGGTTATTGACTATTTTTAATATGACTTGAATGATTACAATGAGGTAAGGGTTAATTCTACAATCTCTTCATTATCCGATGTTGTTTATACGTGATTATCTACTGGGATCTCTTTATCATCCACATCCATATTTCATAAAAATGTATTTCAAAACATTATTACTATTTTATAGACTATGGTTTAAAGTCATTTATACCCTTTTTGACATTTATAAGATGTTTATAAACAAATATTTCCTTCATTTTCCAAACAAGGTCCTTTATAACCTTTTCCACAAAATTATGGTAAGAATGTATTTTTTAAAAATTATACAGTGGGTGCAGCTATTTTCTGCCATTATAACATCGTCGAAGCTTCCCTTACAATATTATATGAATATTTCAAAAATAGATTCTTTCTCAAATGATTTCAAAATAGAAAGAGATATTTCACTAAAAAAGGTTTTGATTTCATCTATGTCAACTCCATTTGATGGATTTTAAGCTTATATGATGTTGATTTATTATGATAAAAAAATTACATATTGTATTGATGGTTATGTGATATGTTTGAATGGGTATGTTTTATTTTTCAAACATTCATAGTTTATAGATAAATTATTGACATTTCGTATGCTCTTTTTAATATGGATGTTTTTGCTATGTTTAAACCTTTTCATATGAGGAATGCATTGGACATAGTAAGTGACGGGTGGAGCCCACTATAGCTTCTCGATGCATAGGTATGTCTCATGAGAAAATCTAGTGTCTTGGAACAAGACCTTGGCAAAAAACTTATTTTTAGTCTTGGCACATGTCCTTGACTAGGTGGTATTGATGTCCAGCGTTAGGCATTACCTAATTATGAAATTAGTTATTACATGTTATTATTCGACTAGTAAAATATGCATGTTCATTTTTACATGGTAATTCATGATTTATTTTTTCCATATTATGTTCAAGTTTATGTTTAAAAAGGCTGTTGTTTTTATCACACGTCTTTCCTTAAAAGTTAATAGCTTCTGCTATATTATTTAACCTTACTGGGCATCTGAGCTCACCCCTTTCATATGTTTTATTTCCCTAGGATTCCAAGAAGTGTATTATGATTGATATGGAGGGTTAAGGTAAAGGGAATAATATCATTCATAAAATACTATTTATGTTTTTTTGTATGTAATAAATTGTAATGTAACATTCATCTGTGTAATCTATTTTCCAAGACTGCAAAACTGATCGGTCCTTAGGGAATTCATTACTTACAATCATGCCAACATATTAAAATAATGCACTGACTATGGGTAACTAGGGTCAAGGTATTATAGATATACTATAGTGATAAATATTTATATGATTATTTTGATGATAATATTTTAATTGGGGGTACGATACCCCTAAAACAATTCAAAATATATTTGGTAGTCCATCTTTGAAATATGACCACCACCTCCTATAATATATTGAGGAGGGAGACAAGGATTATACATTTATCAATTCAATTCCAAAATAATCTCATTTGAGAGATCCCACAAACCATGGATGTTTCTATTAAGTAAATGTTCTAATTTCCCTTGGAACAATATAGGATACTCAAACCCAATTTGTATAAGAATAAAAATTCATCATGAATTATCATTGAGGGAATTTTAAATTAATGCTTGAGAGGGGCATAACTCTGTATATTGTAGCTACAATAACCCCTAAGTGTAACTTACCTAATAAAAATGACAGATTAGAATTCAATTTCATGATGAACCGAAGGATGTAGTTCCCCTAATATATTGTTATAATGGCCCTATTATATGTCTTAATTCATACAGTGGATGATCTTTATCAATTTGTTCAATCCCATTTTAACATAAACTTGATATATGAGAAGTACACACTAGAAAGTTAAGACAAAATACATGTAATTTATTCCTATTGAAATACAAATAAAAAATAGGTCCTCCCTGAGTTCCCAAAAAGGAGTCTCTGTATATGGTCACCACCAAAAGTTTGTAACCAACAACCAATTTTGTTGGATTATTTATACTATTGGTGGAAACATATTTTTTCCATAGAGTTACACCATTATTATTTATCAATGGAACCGAAATTATCATATGAGCCTCAGGATCCCATTGAATTAGAAAAACAAATTATTAATTTGTGTTTATAACAATTTACCAACTATAGGATACCATGGTTTCTCCAGAGGCACCCACATATCAAGTAATCCTTTTAAAATAAGGCATCCCCCTAAAAGATCCTTTTTTATTATAAGTATAGGAGTTGGTTACCCTATAAGAAACTATTATATACTAAATTAATACAATAATTAGTTTTTTGGAATATAAATAACCTTCTTATCATATATAGATTTTTTTCATGAGGTAGTGAGTGCTTATTTAATAGGAGTAACTATCACACTAAAAGGAAATACCAATTGCCCTCTATAATGAGAACATAGAAACACAATGAAAATATTCTTATATATACAAATTTTATAGTTTGATATTATCATTTCAAGAGGGAGATGATATATCCTATTATAGGTGGAGACTAAAAGGATATTGAGGACCCTTACTAGGGTGTATGCCCTTGGTAAATTCCCATGCATCAGATTATGAGAATAATATCCCCTTAAAGGAAATCCAAATTTAAATCTGTAATTTGATGTTACTAAAAATTGATATGTGATTTTATCCTCAAACTGTGTGATTATATTTAATGTATATTATTAGTCACATATATTTTTGTATTAACAAAACTGTGATGACATGTCCATGAAAAATAATTCCACTTTATGCCTATCATGAGTGATAATGAATTAGTGAATAACATGATAATGGATTTGTTCTATTTTTACTTTAACATAAGTTAATATCTCATACCCTTTGATGGGGAGGGACCAACTAATAATTATTCATTACCATTGTATTCTATAGAATGTTCATTTTTAGATATTCAAGAAATATTCATTGTGAATTAAAGATGTTAATATCTGCATGTAACCCTCCAGGTTACATATATCATGTTAATGTTATTATATTATATGAAGATAATTCAAATGTGTTTTAATGTCACTATGAAATAATCTTATTTGTATATGGGTTCCTTAAAGTGTCTCTAGATTCTAATCATGTACTTTGGATAGATCCACTTAATAACAATGGGAAAGATTCCTAGAGGGATAGATACTAAGTGCTTCCAAAAACTCTATTATATATTATTATTGTTTAACATGTTGAATAAATATTATTAAAATATGTGGTGTTATAATTATTTATTTTTTCTTAATAACATATATTATATCACTAGCTAATCAAGAGAATATTTGTGAGTAGAATATTTTATGAATATTTATTTCTTTTTTATAGAAAATAATATTAATTTATTTTTTACTAGAGTATAATGGAGTGGTACTTATATGTTTCAATAAAAAGAAATTGTTTTATCAATAATAAATATTATGGACTAATGGATGAACATGTCTAATGGTCTATGGAGAAATAAAAAATATTTAATATTATTCGAATAAATTTTATAAAAACTATTCAATAAATAATATTTAATTAATTCAATATTTCTGCAAATGTTATGAATTATATTAATATTACCGTTGTTATTAAATGGTGTTATCTAGGGTTTAAGTAAGTAATTATATCCTGTGTGTAATAATTTTCATTCAAATCCTATCATTAATTAAAATATATTTATATTATTTTCAACTGTAATGATATAAATTTGTTTTATTATGAATGAAAACATATGGAGAGTCAACGAAATCCCTAGAGAGTTACTCTATATGAAATCTATCAGGAATTGAAATATATACTCCTACACACCTATCTCAAATCTAGATATATCAAAGATAGTATTTCTTTGAATTAATTCTTGAAGCGATCTGAGATGAATGGTTCATCAGTTAGGATCTTTCATTATAGCACATGGATAATCCTATGAAAACGATCGAAGGATATTAGTGAATTTGTAGATCACCTAGGGAGGGAATATACACTTGATTTCTATGACCAAATGATGTCATTTCATAGAAAAATTAATAGATTTATAAATAAACAAACACTTCATCATTTTTAAATTATTTACTACATAAATTAATAAAATATAATTATTTAATGATCCTACATATCGGTTCAAAAATTATTTCACCAATTAATCCTTCAATTTATTTTATTAGTCATAATATTCTATGTAATGTTTATCTATGAAGAATAAATGATTATGAAAAAAATATGTTGGTAAATCCTTATCAATGATTCTCTTATTCACGAAACCATTATACAGATAATTTTCTGATATCATAAATAATTTCAAAAATATTGTTGTTATCATTCTTCCCACAATATGATAATATATCCCTCAGTGAAGTTGAAAATAATGATAAAGATTAGAACCTACTCAGCGATGATATAGAGAGTCCAATTATATGTGAGTTTCATCAAGAAGAATCATATATAGAATGATACCACCATTCAACAATAATTTTAAATGAATTTGTAGAATACTTGTTATATATTTTCTTACACCCCACATATTTCTTTCCTCAATACATGGTAGATGATTTTATACTGATTCTACACTCTAATTAATTGAAACACTATATTAGTTCAGTTAATGGTGTATATCATATATAGGATATATATAACATTATAACATGAATGATAAATGATGTCATAGGCAGATCTCACTGTCATTTAAAAAGTGAGAAGGCCCAAGTCAAAATAAATGTGAGCATCTTCACTCCACTATCATATATTACTCAAACATGATTGAATGATTTATAGTGGATGATTTTACACATGAAAGAATCATCATATGGGAAATCCTCTCCCCTCCCCTTTACATTAATAATATTACTCAATTTTATATGAATCCAAAAAAATTAATTTTATGACCCTTCTAAGAATAACATACTTGGTTGGCATGTAATAGTGTAATGATTGGTGAAAACAGAAATTTTAGTTAGTATTCTAGAAAATATATACACCATTTATATCCAAACTAAAAGGCCTCAAAGATATTAGGTCGGGGTGTCATGAAAGTGATAGTATCATCCATGAAACTATATAAAATACAAAGGGTTGTATATAATAAGGTAAAACCCTATAAAAACTATACAAACTCCCATAATAGTCATTCCTAGTTATAAAAAATCGATATTGGGAGAACCATTAGAACAAAATATTTTTCTAATCCTTTCAAGGATATGACCCTAATAAGTGAGAATAGGCATGAAATCCAATGTTGGTTATACATCTAAATGACCCATATCCTCTAAATATGGGGAAATTTTTATCCTAGATTTCATCATCACCCACATTGTTGATTAAAATGAAGGTTAATTAAATGAACATCAAACCTACGCAGAAGAAATCGGTGATTAAAAGTTTGGTTCACCGATGAATGTAAATGATGGAACAATAAACCATAATGGTTCCTATTAATTGAATTTCATAGGAAATTACTTATATATTACATACCATGGAGAGTATTTTGGTATATTCTATAATATCATCTATATTGAAAGAGTGAAGTTTAACATGTTCCAATGATATGAATTTTCCTACAACATGTCACATTTAATAGTAGATCGTGATGCTATATCATATAGGGATTTCGATTAGGATGGAGACTTATACTTAAAAAGCATGGATGATGAGTTAGTACCTTAAATGTAAATAGTGGATAGAATAATGTCTAATGTGAAAGAGAAATCCTTTGAACATGATTCCAAAAATTAGACAAATATATACTATACTCCAAATAAATTTATCACTTTCTATGAAGTAATAGGAGAAGGTGTATGAACAAAACAATTACGGCTAGAAAAATATTCAAGGAATCCCCATGCATTTAATTTTCTAATATGATTTCACACATTGAACAATGGAAATGTAAAATGAATTATTGATCCCAAAACCCCCATCCTTTTGAGACTATATATATAATCATATCCAAATAGGAACACACCAAATGTAATTAAGTGATTGAAAGACATTGAAACCCTAATTTTGGTGTATATCAATTGAATTCTTCAAAATTCAATGAAAACAATAATGATGAAAAATTTCCCCAATATGTGATATACCCACAATTGAAGTGACTACTCCTCCAACATGGTAAAAACATTCCTCTTAATTTGGATTCAAGAAACACTTACCCAATTGGTTGTCTACACCCACTCTGAAGTACTATGAATTTTTTCTCAAAAACTACCAAACATCAATAGTTTAAGAAATTAATATAGGTGAAAATCTAACAGAAGGATATAAATCAAAGGGTAAAATATTTATAGACATTAAATATAAATTAGAAGAAAATGAGGTGAATTGATCCCCAATATATCCATAAGAAGTTTCAATATGGTAATTTGTTAATTTTATTCCTTGAGCTTCTATTCTAGATCCTATCATTATTGATTCAAAAAAGTAATGACCACCACTCTAGTAACCAATAGCTGGTGTTGAATTTATTGGATTGGTAAATGTTATAGGTAACCACATCACACAAGATCGGCCAGTTTTAAACACATGGATAACTAGATATAAATATGATTCTCATGATATCTTGTAAATATAAATATATTGTATAAGAAGAATTCTGTAATCCATGAAATCATTTTAAATACCCTTCTTTATATTTTAGGGAAATGAAAACAAATAATGGATAAGAACATAAGATCAGTATGGGATAATTCTAATAGAGGCTATCATGAGTAAATAAGGAAAAATTAATATTAAATATAGGATAATCAAAACACATTCCTTTCAATCATCAACTTGAGTTCAATTCACTTCCCTAGTTAACATGTTCACAACAATCCCACAGATAATGGAAAATAAATTATTAATAATGTGAATATTTAAATCAAGAATTATTGATATTAAAATCATGGACTTCGATAAGATATTATGAATTTTACCATCATGAGATCGACCATTACATTCTTAATAAATGTGTAGGTGTAAACTATATATCCATAAAATTAAGAATTCCATCTATTTTTTCTCATGAGACATGTCATTTCATAAGGGGGTATATATAAATTGGATGGACTAGCTTCATTCATGTCGAATGAATACTTCATGTATTTATTATTCTATAAAATTTGTTGTCCAAATGACTTTTAAATCAACATTTACACTATTTAATCAAGACAATGGAACATTTACTTAATTAATTAATTATATCTCTTAATAAAACTCATTTAACAAATATTGTACATAAAAATGGTATACAATTGAAATAACATAAATGTTTTAGAGATTTTGATGTATACAACACATAAACATAAAAAAGACCTATATGATAAAATAATGTCCTATGAAATGCTATGGAATGAAATGGAATTTTATCTTTTTATGGTTAGTGAGCACAAGTTGATAAAAATAATATGGATTAAAGAAGACCATAAATTCATCCAAAATGATGTTTTTGTTTTTAAACCAATTTTTTATTAAAATTAAAAAAATTACAATCAAAACATTAAAAATAACATCCTTTTATGTTTATATAATTAGGAATTTATAAATTAGTTTCCAAATTACATTCATTTATTTTAAAAATAATACTCATTTATTTTGATTAAAATATAAATAAAACATCTCATAATATTGATAAAAATATTTTATTTTAGTGTAGTCATTTAAATATATATTTTATGATTTGAAGGAAATAATGGTCTTGATATTGATACATTCAATTTCAATGATAAATATAAAAATACATATTATTTTCAAACATTGGGTAAAGAGTCAAAAGGGACCGCTTTCAGAAAATGATAAAAAGATTCATTATAAGACCCTAAAAACTAAATTAAAATATTATGGAAAATGAATTCAATTAGTCCTCGAATTTTATTGAAGAATATTATTAAAACATTTAAAATAACCATTATAATGGAGATGAAGAGATAAAAATAATATGTTTCAATAAATGATTTTTTAAAAGAAAATCCCCACATATATAAATCACTTGATCATTTTATATCAAAAATAAAAAAAATGAAAATATAAACCCCATACATTTCCATAAGTTAATAAAATATATTGTTTTGTGATGTTGTAATCAAATAAATTCATTTGATGTAAATACAAACATAAAAAATCTATAAAAAAGGATATTATAGTAGAAATCCATTACCTTGGGACTCTACATAGTCATATATATTTGATCCTCCTATATAAAAAAATTATATTTATTTAATAATTTACAAACATTAGTTTTTAGATATATTACATTTCCATGTTCATTTTTTGATAATTTTAAATCTATTCATTGAATATGTATTTCTTAAGTCAACCTCTTGAGGTTTTCAAAAAACATATCCACAATTTATTTGGGATGCTTTCTAATGTTAAAGGATTTATTATATGGTTCTATATTATTAAGAATAAAAATATTTCATGAATATAAATTTTATTCAAAATATTAAATTTTATAATCATAAATTTTTATTAGTAATATAATCACAAATAACATCACTTCATGGAGGTAATTTTTACACTTATACATGAGATATGTTATCTTTTTCCAAAGAATGTATGGGTCATATTATATATGACACAAATTTTTTCAAGAATAATAATTGTTTAATAAATATTACATACATTCATTAATTCCATATTTATAAAAAACCATTTAATGTGGTGATGAAAAATGACTTATGTTACAATGTGGAGATGGTTGGTAATATGTATGTTAGAGTGATGTTTAAATTTTATATATTATTGAAAGGAGATAGAATATGGTTGTATCCTAAATATAAGAACATCTATATACAATTAATTTAATGATCTATTTATGTAAAAATGGTTGTAGAATAGTTATATAGGTCTAGTAATAATATAACATGAAAAATATTAGTTATAAAATATACATCTTTATTTTGTATCATGGTTTGGCTTACGCCTTAAGTTTTTTTGATGTGACATTTTGGTGAGACTAGGAAATTTATATTTTGAGTAGAGATATTGGGAATATATTTTTCTAGGTATTGGAAAAGATAATTAGATCAATTAGTTTAGATAAAAGATGAGGTGGGTTTCACTTATATATGTTAGGTGGGTGGAAAAGTTAAAAATTGTTGAAAAATTATTATATAATATATTTAGTACAATAGTAAAGTGGCTAAAAATTTCAACAATTTATAAATTTTTAAGTGTAAGGTAAAAAGAAATCTATCCAATGATATTTTATCAATTATTTTTTTATCCTGAAGCCTTATCCATTTATTTTAAAACCTTTTATCCCATTTAACCCAAAATAGAATTTAATTTTTTTAGTGTGATTACTTTTTATTATGAAGAAAACTTATTTTTATTATATTATTTATTACTAAATATTTTTATTCCAAAAGTTGATTACATTTTATATTATTCGGTCTCTATAATAGGTAGAAAAATAACATTTATAAGTCTTTAAAATGAAATGAATCCCGGTTTTAGAAAATGTTTTTAGGCATTAATATGATTTCATAGAAAAATAATGTATAATATTGATTTTAGTGGAATTAATTTTTTTATTAAATAAATTAATTTCTATTTCATATTTAAATAATAATGAAATAAAAAGAAATATTTGAAATAAATTTTAAATAGAATATAATATTAGTTTTTATTTGGAAAAAAATAGTATAAGGGTATTTAAAAATTTAGACATACATTTATAAGATAGAAATAATATTTTTAAAATAATTATATTACATTTTATATATATATTTAATTTATAAAAATGATTAAAAAACAATCTAGTTATTTTTATACCATTATAATTTTATAAAAGTGGGATTTTTTGTATAATCGTTATTTTTCACTATCCACGGTCCAATCAGGATGTTTAATTTATTTAATTTTCTTTTATTTTATCACTTCCCAATCACTATATTTAACTTTTTTGTGGGAATATCCTTGGGTCATATTTAATATATCCCTTATTAATTCCCAATATCTATTAACTCAATTAATAAAGATAATTATGATTAGATGTTTATTTTTTACTATTCAAAAAAATAAAACTTTTGATATATATAAAAAAATTCACCATATGTGAATTTTTATGTGTATAATTAAAAAATAAAATTCATTTAATTAAAATAAATAATTTTTTTAAAAATTTTCAATGTGATCATATTCTTGAATAATTTTATTTTCATTATTTTATTGTTTATTTATAATTAAATGATTACTTACTGTATGAAAAGCACAGTTGTGACATTTCCTTCTAAAAAATTCATCATCAAAATTTCTAGAATGATACCTGAACGATAAATGTTTGTAGTTATTCTTTATAACATCTTCGAGTTCTAATATTTCATCTTCTATTTTCTGTTTTCTCTAGTTTACCTTTACCAATCGAGTCATCTGATTCTGATACACATATTCAAAAGTGTCAAGAATGTAGATAGTACTTTCAGATTAAAATAAATCATGTTCCAACTCAATCAAATCAGAGATAAAAAAACTTTGTTTGGATTGTCATGTACATCCTCATAAAAAAATATGGAAAACATCATGAACTATTGATGGAAAATGAGTTTTTTTAAATGATAATCCAAATATCTAATTCTTTCTATAAATTAAAAAGGAAGACACAACATAGACTTGTTTTCTATTTATTTCTAAACCATGAACAACCTTATATAGAAATACCTTCCAAAAAACATGATATCCACGTGCGATTATAAATAATTACATTGGTTATTGAATTTGTTTTCCTTTGGCTATAAAAAATATGATTCTGAATAGATCTCAGTTTCACCATTTATTCCATGAAACATTAATGGATAAAATATTTCCTTTTAATTACAATATCACAATGATTTCTTCCTTGAAATCATTTCCCTTACAATGAATCATTTGATTCCATTTTAATGTTCTAACTAAATCTATTATTATAATGATATCTTAAGAATATCTAATAATGATCCCACTTTCCATGACTGTCATATGAGCACAACCTTATCATTTATTCAATATTTTTTTATAATCCATTAAAAATGTCTCTCTATAGAAATATTATAATCAGTTCTGGAATATAACTCAGTGTAATGAGACTTACTAGGAATCATCCATAATTTTTATGTAAACCATCGGTCATGATCAGATATAGTAAAAATAAATATCATATTATGTATCATAACATCATTAATATACAACAGCAGGAGGATATGGAGACGTATGTCATCCCTTACAGTGAGGAAATGTGCGGACTTAGTATTTAGTAAAATAATAAACCATTTGATATAAGTATTTCGTGGATATTTTTTCAATCTAGTAAAATTTTATTTAGAAATATCATCCCATTACCACATATAAATATGTGTAGGTTTCATAACCCAATTTAGATGTTGTATTTAAAAATTTTCTTATTGAAAAAACAATAATTTTGATACATATTCTTCAATTTAACATTTTCTATTGACTAATCAAATGATCCTTGAAATCATGGTACATTTAGGTGATATGAAGGTATATGGGAAAATTTGAGTTGTGAGCTTCAAATATTAATTCAATTCTTTGCTCAGGCACTGATGGATGGCATAATAAATTTCATAATTTCAATATTCATATATTCTTAGATGAATTCCACCAACCTTCAAAAATTCATGGTTTTGATTTTGTTTTAAATAGTCTGATAATCAGTATAGGAACCTTAATTTTTTTGTCAATAAATATGGAATGGAAATAATTTACAATATATATGGTGCTTCCCCTAAATTAATGATTCTCATATATAACATTTCTAAATAAATGAATAATAGATAGTAATTAATCCTCATTTTATTCAAAACCACATGATTTTTCATAATCAGTTCATAAAACAACTTCTTTTCTTTCCCAAGGGGGTCATGTATTGTAAAATCATAATAATTGAGTAGTTCTATCCATCACCTTTTCCTTATGTTGATATCATTCAATGAGAAGAATAATGTCAATATTTTTTATCATTATATATTTAAATTTTTTCATCAAAAGGTAATGACTCTATATCATAAATAAAGATTATATAAATTCTTAATAAATACCATGGGATTGATAATTTATTCAATTAATATTTAATTTCATGGATGTATGGGTAAACATCAAATGTGAGGTAGAAATACATATTCATGTCCCTTCATTAATGTATCACTATTCATATCTCAAATCTACCCCAAATCAATGGTAATGTAAATATTCTACTATTTACCAATTTAATCATTATTTCTATAAATCATTCTATACATTCCTCTGATAATATGATCATTAACCCATTACTTTCCATATTAGCTAACATGATATTTTTTAGAAATGTTTGGAGAAAATAATTGATAATGAAATGATAATCCATGTAGGATACATACCTTGAAAATATTAAATGTATTTTCCCATTCCATCACTAAATTTTTCTATAAAGGATCAACTCATATTCCATAATTTTGGATAACCATACCTCGGAAATAATTTTCTTTATGATATAATACACATTTTTTATATTTTATATATAAAATCTTTTCTATTATCATCTTAATATTCATTTAGAAATTAATCTTATTATCATCATGAATTTTAGATTATACCCGCGTATCATTGATAAATAAAACAATGATATTATTAAGATAACCATTCTATAATAAGAATATAATATCTTTAAAAATAGAGCGCTCATTTATTAATCCAATAAGAATTTTTATAAATTATAAATGCCTATATAATTTATAATATATATTCATTGGAATTTCTTCCTTCTATAATTAATGTTAATGATACCTAGAATGACGATCGATCTTTGTAAAATATTATTCTCCTTCAATTTAATCAAACCAGACATCATTACAGGTTAGAAACAAATATTAGGTTTTTATAATAGAATTCATTTCCTAGTAATCAATATACATCCTTCTAGAATTGTTATTCTTAATAACCATTGGAATAGCATTTCCCCATGGTGAAATAATGGGGAATATAAATCCCTTATCACACAGCTCATACTTTTATTTCTCCTTATACACTAATTACACTATATATATATATATATCATACATAGAGTTATATATATTGTTTTTTATAAGGGATGGGATTAATATAAAAAACCTCACAATAATTTGGATTTCCATGTAGTTTATCCAGTCACACATCAATATATCCCTAAAAAATACATATATCCTCTATTATAAGTATTAATTTCGCATTCATAGGTTTTTTTCTCCTTTTTTCTATGAATTAAATTTAGTAGATCTACATGAGGTTGATCTTAACATCCTTATAGTGATATAATCTACCCTCTAATGAATATGAATTCTATATATCCATTATGAATCGCAATTCAATTCTATTGAAAATAAATTTTTTCATCATAATTTGAAATCCAATCCATACTATGGGTTATATCATGGTTGACCATAGGTATAATAATGCATATTGTAAATATTGTATGTATATACTTCATATGAGGAATTCAATGAAATATCCTTGTTTAAAAAATATTTTCACAATGAGTCTTGATTGAAAATTTCTTTTCCCAAGGTCCTAGGGAAATATCATATTATCAAGGAAAATAAGAAAGAAAAAAATGAGTGATTATATCTATATTAAAATAATTAATTTGATAAAATTGAGTTTATGATAAAACCCTCTACTAAAAAATCTTTTTTAACTTCAATATATATTGTAGTAATGACATGGTATGTGATCTCTCCCCATAGCCCCGGATATGGTAGATTCCCTTAACGCCTGGGAAATTGGTTTTAATAATTTATCATCTATTTATAGATTAATAATTGTATAATAATATATTATTTCAATCCCATGTATTGAAGATCCCTATGTACCATTTTAGATAATTAAATAGACTAATTTTATCCTTAATTAAGTACCTAGTTTTTTCCCATAATTTCCACCTATTGGAAATCATATCTTCCTTTAATCCTATTTGAAATAATTTTTTTTATAGTAATCATTGAATCTCTCCATTTTCTGATTTTTATTTAAGATAAAATACATAGTACATTCTTTTCTTGTATTGATGTAACATGATACTATATCATCAAAAGATGAAGTTTTTTGAGAAACTATATCTATTTAAATACACATCTTAATACCAGCAAGGAAATTTTCAATATTTTTTTCTAGATTGTATATATATATTCCAAAAAATTCCTAGATAATTTTATAATGTAATCACTATACACTATAACACATTCAATTTCCACTTCCTTTAATGTGAGGAAGATCTCCTATAATTCATCTTACTTCTCTTAATGAAATTATTTCTCATATAATACCACATGAATATTTATCTACTATGTTCCTTATATTTTCTAAGCCTTATTAGTGTTATGGATCAATGAAAAAAATTGATCAAAATATCCTTTTTTTTTATACATATATAGAACAACATTTTCCCTTTCATTACATCCCCATGAAGAAAATATCTTTTCATGGGTCAAAATCTAAATTGAGACAAAATGGATTCCAACATCCATAAATATAAGGATAGTTTTATTAAATGAATTGAACTAATATATGTGAATCATGTGGTGCAATAATATTTTACCTTATATGGGATATGTTCATAATCATTACCCATGTTTTATTCCCAAATATGACCACAAAATTTTCATATAGAACACCAACTATGTTGATATTATCATTAGAAAAATCCATACAATGACTATACATTTTATTTTCCTTCCTTCTAGTTGGTTCAATCATTGAACAATGGGACCTACTGAGTAAGGTCATGATCTTTATAAATATTTATATATATGCTAATATTCCCTATGATCTTAAAATTTCTAAAATATCCAAATATATTATCATATTTATAATGTTATATATGTTTATTTAAATTTTAGTTCTCACAGTTGCAACTAAAATTCCTCTAATTCCATCAATAATGACATTGAATCTAGTAACCCAGATACGATAATTAGGTCATTACATTGGTACAAGATAAAATGGATCACATAATGCAATATCTATTATATTAGTAGTCTTGGATGACAAGATTTTTAAATTATTATCCTATTATGTTAAATACATAACAATATATAATAAGAAAAATTATAGAATCCTTGAAGTCATTCAAAATATACATTATCATATACTTTGGAATGTGAAAAAATAACAGGTGATATTAGATTCTATTTAAGGGTAACATACTTTGGAAGCTATGATGAGTAAATAAGGCACAATCAATATTTCATAGTGGATAATAGGAACACATTAAATTCAATCAATAACATGAGTTTAATATATATTAATTTCTTATATCAATATTGAAATAAATTTAATAATGGTAACAGAATTAATAATAAAAGAAATTCATAAATCTATGCATTTATTATCTCACCAGAATGGACTCATCCAAGATATAATTAGTCTTACCACTAATTCCTCAACCAGGTTATGCTTAATAAATGGCTAGTTGTAAACTAGATATAATATAATATGGAATGTATTTTTATATCTCTCATTAATCTTGGTGAAACATAGCGTGATAATATATAACCAAGACAAAGCTACTAGTTAAATGTTCTATTTATTCCTCATATATTAAATTATCATTACAACTCATTTATAATGATCTTTATAAATTACCAGTTATATGTATTCAATCAATAATACAAAATACTACCCTATATAATGAATTTTTTTTAATAAACTTCTTTCAACTGATATTTCATATAGAAATGGTACATAGTTGATAAAATATAAAAACTATTGAAATGGTTTCATATAATTCCACGATCTTTAATGTATGTATATGAAGGAGAAATAATGTCCACTAAAATAATGATGTCTGAAATAGATTTTTTTTCAGGAGAAAGTTAATGATCATAAAACTATAAACCCTTAAATAGAGAAATAATATCATAAATTCATCGAGAATTATATTTTTAGAAATAGAAATTACAATCTAATAAAAAAACTAATATTTACTTCCAAATGGAATTATTATTCAAAGAATACATTAATCACATTCAAAATTCATTTAATTTCATTAAGAATATCTTAATGGTTTTTATTAGATAAAAGTGTAAATAAAATTTACAAGAATATTGAGAAAAAACCATCCATTGAAGATAAATACGATGACATATAATGTAAACATTAAAAAAATAATGTTCATGAAATTGTATATTCTATACTTATGGTAAACCTTTAACACCATTTTTTCTATAGACTTTTGGAAACTTTTATAAAGTAACTCATTCATAAAATGATATGAATAGTCAATTTAAATTGATTTATTGAAATTAAAAAATGTAAAAAATACTAAAAATACTAATTTTTGTTTAAGTAAGAATATTCATGAAAAACATAAAATAACATTTATAACGAATAAAAAGTGTTATAATGAAACCAATAAAGCATAAATTTTTTAATGGATTGGACTTGACATGTAAATCACATGTTTATTCTCATTCCAACAAGATTAGAAATGTAAAATAATGATATCTTCCTATATATAATAACAATAGAATAAAATTTATGGGGGTTAAGATATTAGTATCATATAATTATCCCAATGGAAATATGAACATAAAAAATCATAAAATGAAATTGGATTCTAATAAAAATACATTAATTTAGATTACTACATAGTAATAAAAATATATACTATTGTATAAATAATTTCAATTTATTAAATTCTCTATTAATAAAAATATTAATCATTATTTTATTTTTATAGTCCTTTTTTATTATATAAAATACATTCACTAAATAGTCCATTCTAATGTCAATCACGTAAGGATGATCAGTTAATATTTCAAAAATTACATCATTGTTATTTACATGGATAAATGAATAATGAAATTGTTTAATGATATGAATAATTTTAATAATTTAATGAATTAATTTTTTTTCACTATATACAATTTTGTAATCATATATGTAAGGTGCTGATAGAAAAATGAATGAAATCACTTCATGGAGGTGGTAGTCTACATGTACCTACAAGAGGCATTATCATTATCCAACAAATAGAAGGTTAATAAGGTACATGATAAATTATATATAAAAATAACAATTATTTCGTATATATTATATGATTTAATTAACATAAACCTTGTTAATAATCTATGTAAATCAATGTAAAAATGAATTACATCGCTAGTGGGGAAGGTAGGTTGTCTGTAAAAAAAAGTGATTTTTTTGTTCCAAGGAAAGAAGAAAAAAATGATATTCCATTAAATTTTAAAAAACACATTATGATAAATAAATATATATAGTTATGTTATGATGGTTTCAAGTGATTTAGAGGTTGTTTAATAAAAATGTAATTTGAAAAAGATCAGTAAGAACATATACGACTTCATTTTGAAATGTCCTTTGGATGACACATGAAGCCTTCGTGAAGTTCTCTTTTGGTGAGAAAAGAACATATAAGATATAGTAATGTATATTGGAAAAATATTTTTGTAGTTATTGGACAATATATGTTTCTCATGTAGTGTGTATATTAAATGAGAAGGGGTAACGTTATATAAGTGAGTTAGGTGGGAAACTTAAAAATACATGGAACTATAATATTTAATATTTTTTTCACTAAATTAAAGTGGTTATAGATTTCGATATTTAAAAATATAATACTTTTAAGGTATAAATATAAACATCAAGTGATATTTAATCAAGAATTATTTTGATCATGAATCATTATCCTATAAATTTTAATCAATTTAATTTATTTAACCCTAAATCTATGATATAAATATTTACCATGGTTACAATTCATTATAAAACATTAATAGGATGTCAATATATAATAATAACAATTATCATTAAAAATATATAATCCATTTTAAAATATTCATTTCAAAATGTTTCAAAAATTATATCTAATTTTATTTTGTTAAATAAAATGAAAACCATTTTTTGAAAAAAATGTGTTTGTTTTAAGCATATAATATATTTTGAAAAAAAATTAAGTACAATCGTGATCCAATGGAATTAATTAGATTATGATAAATAAAATTAGTGTTATTTTTATTTTATAAAATTGAATGTGTACTTATAAATACTTGATTGTAAGATAAGAAATGAAAGATGTATTTATTTAAAAGAAATCATTACCTTGAAATAAAAAATGTTATGTATATATTTTAGAGTTAAAAATTTTATTTTTATATGTATTATATTAATTAATATAAGTAAATATAATGCTATATAAAAAAGTTTTCATAAACAATCATGTAATACTTATAATGTTATAATTTAATAAAACTGATAGTCCTTGTAAAAGTTTCAATTTCACTAATGAAACAAAACTCAACTTTTTTTGAAAAATCTCAAAAATAAATCACAAGTTTTTTTGGAAATGATGAATTAAAAAATGAATTTATTTTTAATAATTTAAATTTATATAATTTGTTAAATTTACTTCTTGGTCACATTCATGAGTAAATTTATGTTCATTTTTTTCGACCATAAAAAGAAAACATTGCTTACTATAGTTGAGGCTCAGCTGTTACCAAAACTATTAGAATGAAAATGAAAATAATATAATAATAGAAAAAATAGAAAACAAGATCCCAAATTGATTGGCCAACCACCATTAATTTGGTGGATCTTTGTTTTGTAGGTCCTTGGAACTTGATATTCTAGATTTCATATTCCTTGTTTCTTGGCGGTTTCCATTGGATTTATTCACGGAATCGGAAACTTTCAACAGTTATTTATCTAAAGAGGACCTGTTTTTCTAAGGCAGGAATTTTTTATGTTTTTAACTTTACGATACTTAATGAACATGCACTGGTCGAGAGGATAGGGGTTCAGACTCATCACACCTTTTTGGGGGGAATTATTGTCTATTCTGGGACTCTCGTTGAAATTAAATTTTTTTCATGAATCCTTATTAATTCACCATGTATATCATAAGTATCCCTTACAATTTAAACTAACTTATTTAACTTGTACAAAATTATTTATAATTATCAGTATGTATTCGATATTTTCCATCAATGGTATCCTCTAATATACTTATTATAGATTCTTTAAATCACTATATATGATTATACCAGTTTTTAAGCCACTCTGTGGGGCACTCTGAAGTTTATTGTCATCCAGGGAGACGAAGGATAGTTTTGATCTTGGGATTGTGCTCATAAAATGATCTACCTACATATCCTTGTGAAATAAATCAGAACCCTCGTAGTTCGGTGCCACTTAATGGAACACATCATACCTTTTAAGGTCATGTGATAAGGACCTATAAGTGGAAGGTGATTAGTTTGAAATTTAGTATGGGACTTATGTTAAAACAGACCAAAGAACATCGAAAAGGATATATGTTTCAAAATTGGATCAAATCCTATTGGGAGTATCGACCAAAGAGAATAGGGTTGACTTGAATTGTTGGATTTGATCCTCAAGGAGGCCTCCTACATATACCATATGTATGGGAATCAAATCCCACGTAGTTTGATGAATCTCATATGAGAGTATAGTCCTCTGAGAAAAATGAGTTTGGGCTTACTTATTGAAAAAGGATGCCTAAATTGGAGGAATTGTGGTTGGATTCTTAAGGTGGATATCCAGTGAGCTCAGGTTCTGAAGGAGCTTCCTATGTATCCAAGATTGAACAAGAATCAGATTTCTCATAGTTCCTTCCATTGAGTGTTTGTGCAGATGTTGTAATCATCACATATCTCTAAGCCCACGTGAGTCATGATCGGTTTGAGAAACAAGAGGATGTGAAAGATTCGACAATGACACTTCACACTTACCCTCCAACGCTGATGCAAGAGGGCGAGGTTACGGTGTATGAGGGTGGTTCAATGACCCCTCCCTCTGTTCTTTTCACATTGGACAAGGGTCCACCTTCTAGGTCATCCGCATAGGTCCTTCGCGTAGGTCCCTTTGTGAAATTTATCCATCTTCCAAGTGCCATAAATTTTAAACTGTAAGCCTGTTTGGGCTCTGCGACCACTCAAATAAAAGGTCGTAAAAAGATCTAAACTTTTAGATATGGTAAATTCACTAATTATTATTGAGTAAAACTCGGAAATTCAATTTAATGTTCCGAAACATTTCCATCCTTGATCATAGAAATCCACTCCTACAACTTCTTCCATTATGGTGAAAAAATCTTTACTCATACTTGAAATTTGTTTTCTATGTGAGAATCATATCTTCCCTCTATGTAAAAGTGAACTAAACACAATTTATGGTGTCTACAATCTTCTAATTAGAACACAGCTTATTGGGTAGTCTCAATCCCCCAAACGAGGTAGCTCTTCTAGCTCTAATGCAATAAAAGATTCGTCTCTATGGATCATAATAGTTTCTTCCATATAATTCCCTAAAACAGTATTTGAAAAATTATTCCATCTGAAAAAAACATGATATATTGAAGATCCTTCATATAGACCAAGAATAAAACACAATTTTATATACTCTTTTACCATCGAAGGATTTCAAATAGGATATCATGAACGCCTAGAAAAAAACATGATTTTGAGACTGTGTTAATTGTAGATGATTCCAATCAAACCTAAAGTGAACTCTCCAAATGTAATGAAATTATTTAATTTATACAACATGTCTATGTAATAATGTTATATTTTTATATCATGTTCTTATTTGTATATTATTATATCAATGAGTTGGATGTCTATTCAATTTTAATGGATAATGGTTTGCGGTGTAATCTCCTTAAAAATAATACTATTCAATATCACCAATAAATGAAAACTTATTAAACAATATATGTCAAATAAATCCATAGAAATAGAAAGTGTGATCATTAGTTCATTGAATTGTTCAAACAATGAATCCAATTCAGATATTTAGTGTCAAATACTGAATTCATTTTCATTAATTCGAGATAATGTATTCAATTCCAAGATAAGTAAATTGTTCTATCATATACATGCTATTGTGGTGTAATCATTGAAATAATGAGTAAATTACTCAATTTATGTGTAAATAATCATTATTCATTGAAATTTATTTCCTTTCGATGTATGTGAGAGTGGGTAAATTGGTATTTAATATTATAATTGGGAATAAACAACCACAAAATTGAAATTATTTTAAATTGGAAGCTCTATCTTAATATGAAATATCACTCGAAAAGAAATGGAATTATTTCCGGTGAATCACCTTCTTAACTATTCATTACATCGAGTAAAAATTATATATTTTGAAAACTACAATGTGTTGTTAATAAATTTGAAAAAACAATTCATTTATATTTTCTTCTACAAGGGAAATCTATAAGAATTCATTGTACAATAATCATATTCCACCAATGGAGAATGTCTTTACATTCACCCTGTGAAATTTGAGACTCATATGGATTAAAAAAATAGGTAGGACTTACTCTTTCTCAAGGAAACCAACATCCTTGATAACCTAATATAACACTTCCCAAGTATGGTATAAGGCCCAAGGACAAATTCCTCTATTATTAAAACATCCTTGGAAGTGGAATTCACTTTATCAACATCAAAAATACCAAAATTATAACACCCTTAATAAAATCATCATAGGGGAAATGACTTTTTTGAGAAATAGTTTGAAGATAAATCCTTTAAATCCTATGATATCAAGAAAGATGATTGTTTTTATCCTCCTAAAACTTTTTAAGAAGGTTTGAAAACAGTATTGATGAGTTTATAAAAATAAATTTTGGTATTAATATTGGCTTATGATAAACATAGATTAGTGAATATATGATCACTAAATAATGTGATAAATGAATCATGTACCAGAAGAAACACATTTATTATTTAATTTCAAATAACATGGAGATCAATAATTTGAATTTAAGGGTTTCCATACACCATATATGCCTCTATTATGAACGTACTGGTTATAAACAGACCATAGGAAAAATGAAACCATCCCATAATGAAATAGATATAATAGGGGTAGAAAATTTAATCAAGGAATATTTTCTTTTGATGTTAAAAACCCTAAATGGAATTCCAACATCATATTTTTGAAGAATAATACTGAATTTTTTTTTGGGTTTTTATCAACATTCAAGACATCAACTATCACAAATAGAAAGATGAATTCTTGTTCCCTGTCATGAAATTATTAATCGATGTAACAATGTTTTTTAATCCCTTGTCATTGTATATGGGGTACAAAAAATATAATCAAATAAAAATGGATCTTGACAAATAAGATAAAATTGCATTCATATTTTATGATGTGGTATATTATTAAGAGGCAATTCTGGTTGGTCTCAAAAAAGAAAAATCAATCTACTAGAATTAAATGCTCAGAATTTAGTAACGATGTCCTTAAGAATTCACTTTAATGAAACATTTATGACCAGTAAATGAAGTCCCCAAAACATTTTAACCAAAATTCTAACCATAATTATTTGTTCACCACATTATGTCTACACAACATAAATATGGAAACTATAAAATGTGTTCATGGACTACCACTAGGTTATTGAGTTTGAACCTATGAAATGAAAGTAAATTCTTGACATACCCCATAAAACCTCTAATATTTAAGATTTATTCATAGAAAACTCACCAATATTGGGTGTTTCATTTGGAACCTCATTAATAAATTAAATTCATGTTTTATATTGAAAAAAATTGTTTTTATATCAATCGGATGAGTATTTATAAATAGTGTTCAATAAAATAATTTTTTATTTTTCAAATTCTACAATCACAATACTTCTTTGATGGAATACCTCTTATCCTCAATGTGGATGTTTCTGACTGGTTTATTGCTACTATTATTACCTTATAAGACATTATAATAAAGAAAATAGTTTATATTTTTTTCAACTAAAAAATAGTGGAATCTATGAATATATATATCACTTTCAATAATAACTATCTCACCCTAATATTGACATTATAATATGAGTGACACTAGTTACATCATCATTAAGGAAAATTTATCTCCTAAAATTTTCTATGTAAATATGATCACAAACAGCTAATTTTGACTAGGTGTCAATATTGTCTAACCATTATACTACAACAATTTTGTATCTTTTATATTTCTTATAAAGAAACCAAAGTCATTGAATAATAAATTTTCTTTTCCCCCCATCCTATATATGAAAAATTATTATTGGATATAGATTTACTTTGTGAGGAATTTAAATCTTTCAAAATAAGATTAACCATGGGATATTAACATTGATGCTGATTTTAGTTTCCCGATTATTAATAATATATAGAAAAAAAATTCAACAGGGTTAACCTGATGTTTATTTTTAGTTCCCATACACAGTCATTATTTCCATATTATTCCTCCGTATGAAGGGAGGTATTGGTAGAATTTTAGAATACCTAAATTAATAAAAAAATTATATCTTTACATATAAATATACATCACTAACCACACTATTAATTTTTATTAATAGTAAGTTATTATACATATTAGTGTGGAATAATCCATTAAGAATGGGGAGATTAAAATCATGACTAATCATAATGGGGATTTTATATTTTAATTTCACAAAAAAAAAATTAATGATTTTGTTAATCCAATTAGTAGATAATTATATAATAAATTCATTTCATAAAATTTATTTTTACTTATGAAAATAGTGTAATGTATCATGTTTTTCTAAATTATTATAGAATATTTCTATGAAAATTCTGAGACCAGGCTAGAGATGGCATGAGATACCAAGTACTGTGGTTTCCAAAACTATTCTTTGAAAAATGATAACTTTTTAATAGTTCACACCTGTGAAATTTCGAAATATATAAAATAATTGTTAACTGACTTCTTTGATCAAAAATACGATGACACCATTGAGCTTAGAGTAGTGGAATTACCCTCTGTGTGACCTAACATTGGTCGATGGTTGTCATCTGTTTAAAAATTCACCAAGGGTGTTACTATAAATAAAATAATTAGATGTTTTTTTAAATCATAATAACTCATAAAAGAAAACTCAGATTAGAAATCTAATACCACAATCGAGTCCAAAAGGTGGGGTTTTCTTAGGTAAGTCCTAACATCAACCAGAGCAGGTCGAATGAGATAGTTAATATTTAGATGTTTTAGAAGAGAATAAAATATACTTAAAAGTATATTTAATTTCTTTTTGATGTTTTGTAGTAATTCCATGATGTGGAGACATAATTATGGGGCATCATGTTTTCATTAATAAACGAGACAACACAACGAATTTTTAACACATTAACATAGTGACACTAAAACACATTTTATTCATTTAACAGATTTGGAGAGATACGGGATTAGATTCACAATCTTGGAGAAATTCTCTAGATGTTATGGAGAAAAAAACCAACAGTGAAACCCCTCATTGGAGAATGAAGCATGATGGATCGAGATCGCTCATGGATGGATCAATGATGCTGATGAACATTCTTCACTGGTTAATCCATGCTACAGGTTGGAGTTTAATTCTTTGTGATTTATTTCCTATTCTTACATTCCAACGATGAATGTGGAATGACCAACAAATAGATTGATCTTTAGGTAAATCATTCTATAGGATGTATTTATTCTATTGTAGGGATTGATTGGGGTTTATTCATGTTTGAAATTTTCTATTATTCCCCTTCGATATTCATTTTACATGGACATATCGAGTCTGACATTAACAAGCACATGATCTATCCATTTTGGGCATTCATCTACATGTTTCTCTCATATTCATCATTCCACATTACTCTTGTTTTAAAATTTGAGATGGTGATCTGAAACTCTAATGATGTAAAGTGGTTTCATCATGAGGTAATGTCCTGAGGCAGCGAATCCAACTATTTAAAGTGGTGCATGATTAGGGTGAGGCCACCGGTGAAGGCGGCACTGGCCCAATAAGGAGGTTGGGCCATGTGGAACTAGCATGATAGGACACCATTAGGGAATATGGTGGTGGTGGAAACCCACAGTCCATGCTGTACAGTGGTGGTGAGACGTCTCAGAGTGAAGCAGACCACATCCAGTGATCTAGATGGGACTCCAGAAGGGATACCGTCTACAATGAAAGGGTGTGGTCCAGCAAGATCATATCGAAGGAGAGATTGTAGTGGAGGGAGCCATGAGTAGTGATCGGGATGGGGAAATAGGTCATCTCAGTGACCAGGATGGGGCTGATGCCATGAAATGTGGCAACTTGCCAAATAGATTACAAGATGATAAAGGTTGTGGGGAAGGTGACCTAAGGGGGATATGGGGTTTGCCATCTATGGAATGAAACAATAGTGATGACTGGTTAGGGCACGTCGAAGCGCCACATGCAAGAGAAGGGAGGGCTCGCTCATGTGAGCTAGGTCCAGTAGTCTAGTAGACCTCCACCAAGAACCCCATTAGGAATGATAGAGTGGCCCAGCAACCCAGCGGGCTATGCCCATCAAGTCGGGCATGTTTGGGGTGACTGATCCATATCAGGGTGTGTCGGACGAACCTAGGCTGGGTCAGAACCGTTCACTAACTTGGACATAACTTTCATACGGTCATTCCATTTGATGACACATCTATAGAGATGGGACACTAGAGATGATGCATTACTTTTGAGATGGCTTGGTGTATTTTTAGAATAGTTTAGTATAGGTTCAAGGATTCCCTTGGTTCTTTCCTCAAGGGTTCAATGCAGCATTTCTTCCCTATCACTGGAAAACAATCCTCTCTAGAGGCAATGTCTCAGATAGAGTTATGTCATCCTTCCTTGGGACTAGAGTGATCCTCTATCAACTCTAATGGATTATTGTGTGAATTTACCTGACCTCATACTTCTGAGCATTAATCCTCCATACAGTGGGCCATAACGATAGTGTTCTAAGTATTAATGGTGGAAAATCCCCTATGTTATGAGTAACATTAGCAGGGTTGTCCATATTCACTGATAAGAATCGCATTTGTTGCGGAATAATAATGATTGGGTTATTTTAATTCTATGGGAAGAATCTTTATTCTCTCTATATCCTAACCATGAATAGTGTATTTATATTTTGGGGAGACAAATTAGAAGGACCTCATTATGAGAGTCTTTGATGATAGAATAGTTCGAGGAGTATGGTCTCCCAGAATATGCATGCCTTGAGAAGAATCTTGTTGTTAATAATTTGTTGTGATATCGTGACTCTGTGTATTTAAGAAAACTAATGTCTCATGTTAACATCATCACGTATCAAGACCAGGTGTTCTCTCATATTATCTCGGTGGACCTATTCTTTTTTCTAACTATTATATGGATTAAGGAATGATATCTCCTGGAATGATCATACTATGAGTGGAACCATATGGCTGGTAGTGGAGGAGACCTTTATTCCTGGAATCCTTTATGATTATACAAGGATGTTCTTATTATATGTGTTGTAGACATATACCAATGTTGATATGGATGCATCCTCCTAGTGATGTTCACTTTGTGTTCTTTTACTTCATGTTTCGGAGTGTCCTACTAAGTATTGTTTTAGTCAACCATGTATGATATTTTCCCGCATGTGTCTTTTATTGTGCAGATGATCGATTCTTTGCTGGAGTCCTTGGTAGAACATGGCCAGGTAGATCATAGATAGACCTGACAGATGAGGTGTGCTTATTTGGCAGTAGACATTTGTTATGTTCTTAAACATCAAGTAGGGTTTTTTACAGAGGAGTTACATGGAATTTTACCTTTTTACATTTCCATTAGTCTTGCATGTATTCTTTCCATGTTTTCTTTTAGTTTCATACTTTCATACTCTATATTGGTATCATACTGGTATGCCTATTTTTTACATATTGTTTTCAGTTTCAACACATTATCATGGAGACATATAGATGTGTAAAGGTACGTATGAAAATTCCTACCTTTTGTTGGATATACCAACATAGTGCTAGTCATCATCCCCTAGCCTATGGAAAGCTGGCATGGGGTAATCATATAAAGGGCCCCTATGAGATGGGTCATTGCATAGTGCTATTACAGGTTGGTTGGTTCAATCATAAGGATTGATTTTCTATGTTATTTGGTTTGGTAAAATAGCGTTATGTTTTTTGAGATCAACTTTAAGGCCAAGGAATCTAGTGTTGGTGTGTCGGTCGAGTTTCCTTATACTAGGACTCTGAATTATTCTTTTTAGCTATGTACATGGAAACACTAGTTTCAAGAAAAAATTATGGTACAAGAATTATAATGGAATAGGTTGTGATTTCCATGTAATTATTGATTCATCTCACAATGAATACTCTATTGATCGTGGTACATCTTGATTTACTTCATGCGTCTTCCATGTAGAAATCCTACCAGGATTCCACTACGTGATCACGAGGATATACCATAGTGTAAAAAGATATCAATATAATGATTTTTACCTGAGACCTCACCCCCAGGGGGTGTACTAGCTGTAAAAATAGGTATAGAGTAGCACATGGAACCCTAATTAGCAATAGATGAGATGTGTAGGCTGACCTCTATCTACAAGTTTTAGCAATAGAGACTAATCAGGTTCCTTGGAGAGTCCAAATCATAGTTGGATGAGGACTGGCATGAGGTGGCGACCTTGATTTCCATATAGTCATGGTACTGGAAGATCAGATCATGGTCTTAGAGGCAAGAATTATATGTGTCATGGTAGGGAGATGGTGGGGTTTAAATTACCCAATCATAAAATGAGGTTACTATTTCATGGATAGAGTTTCAGAACATTTTTCAGGAATGATGTTCTCACCATAGATGCTAAGGGTTATGCATTACCAAGATATTCTATTTCTCTGAAAGGAAGACATGTTGTTACATGAGTATTCATTGAGGTATACCGTTATTTCTAGGCACTTGATGAATAGGATACATGAATAGTTATTTAGGTCTTGGACCATCGAGCTAGATGTGTTTATGGAAATCTAATATAGGGTTATTCCTCTATGAGTTAATTAATTTTCTAGGGTGATAGATCAAACATTTTTTGTTAAAAGACCCATGGATGAGAGGGTACAACTAGTGTATATCAGTAGTGGGAAAGGAAGGGTAGAGACCTCTAGAGAAGGAAACATACATTAGTCTCATAGACTGGACATCTGACTCATTCCAATAAGAGGTCCCAAGAGAAGGAATCTATATCTCGGTTCTTAGAGGGTGAGTCCAGCTAGCCTAGAGAGAGGAAATAATTTTCCTCTGCTAACTGGATACATATCAATAGATATATTCCACCCCAGTTTACTAATTGGAAAAGAAATGGTGAATAGGCCACCGAGGAAGAGACATTGATAGGAACTGATGGATCATGAGGGAGGAAGACTTCGTAGGGAGATGGGAAAGGGGAAGGATGTGGTAAACATTTTGAAATTTTACCACCCACCCCATGTGGTCCACATAAGGCTCATGGAGCTGGAAGAAAAGGGAGGGAAAAATTTCATGTGGTCGAGGCATATGACACAAAGTCTCAAGGAATGACTTGAGGTACAGTATGTGAATACTCATTGCCAATGTATTAAAATAAATATGTTAAAATCATTCTTTCTTTTCATGAATCATTTTCCAGACATATAGTTTCCAGTAAAACTATTGAGTTGACCCTTATGTATGGAAATACATATGGGAGGAGAATCAATAATCAAACTTAGGCTGATAGTGTTATCTAACCCTTGAGTCATGAGTCTTAGTTGTAACATATTGTTTGTAGCATAAAGGAATTACTATGTCTTTATTGGCATGGATTGGTTATCAAAAATCCATTATTAGATTAACTATTTTAGGAAAAGAGGGTGGTATGTCCATAGAGATGAAACGAGGTTTTCATTTGATGGTGAAAAAGGAAACCTAGGAATCACTGTATGGACTTATTTATATGAGGGTTGAACAAATCATTCATGTGTCAGCTAGCCTTACCCTCTCATTAGTATATGTTATAAGTTATCATGTTCCCAATTGAAGTGGAAGATTATGAAGTCATATTCTAGAAAGATTTTCTAGGATTACCTAACACATGGGGATATACTTATGCATTTATTTAACACCCTAGAATGGAACAAGTATCAGCATAATCATATCAGATGGTTTCTGCAGAGGTACATGAGCTGAGGGTGAAGTTGTAGGACTTGTTGAGGAAGGGATTTATAAGACCATATGTTTGAGGTTATGTTCAGATTACTGGATCTTTAACCTTGTTAACATGGATAAAGTGTATCCACTACCAAGGATTTATGTCCTTTTTGATTAGTTCAGATAGAGCTTGATGTGTTCCCCAATCATGAATTTACTAGAGGAGGATTCCAGGTACGTAGTGTTTTGTGATGCATCAGAGACTGAACATGGTTGTGTCATGATGCCAAGGCATGTTGTGATTGCCTACAGTTCATGCCAATTGAGACCACATGAGAAGAACTATGTGAACCAATATCATGAGATGGAAATAGTAGTCTTTTCATTGAATTTATGGTGGAACTACCTAATGGGCAAGCGGTTTGTCATCTAATATGACTACAGGAGTCCTAAGTATATCATTACATAGAAGGAACCGAACATGAGACAGTGGCGATGGTTATAGGTCTTCTAGGATTATGAGATGGTGATTGTCTATGATACACAAAAGGGGAATATGGAATCAGGTTCTCTTAGTATGAGACTCTATTTGTAGTTACTGAACAAGGAAGAAGAGTATTCAGCCTCATTACGGATACCCTTTTTGGATGGAGATGGATTATCTTACCTCTAGTCGATGGTTTTCACCCCTCCACTCAAATGAATAGGTAGGGAGGAACAACATAGGGATTCCTAATGTGAGGATCTATGTTCTAAAATGTCTAAAGGGAATTACCTTGATGGATATTAAAAAGGTAGATAACACGTTGTTCTTTTCATAGGATGCACGATGATACTAGTGACATAGAGAGAGGAGGTTCTGAGAAAGTTCATGAATCCCATTTAAGGGTACATCTAGGTGTGGAAATGATGTACCAGGACCTCCGACATCAGTTTTGTAGCAATTAATGAAGAAGGAAGTTGTAGATTTTGTGTCTCAATGCCTTAACTTCTGATAAGTTAAGGTCATGCATCAGGTTCCTTTGGGTTTAACTCAACCACTAGAGGTTACATTGTGGAATTAGGATGGGATATCAATGAAAATCATTTTGGGTTACCATGTAAGTCTAGGGGACACGATTCCATCTAAATATCCATTTAATGTCTCACCATGATGTCTTAATATTGTGTTTTTTAGGAGAATAGTTCAGAAGAGTACTTGGGATGCATCTATGTGCAGGAGACAGTTAGACTGCATCAAGTTACATCGATGATAGCTTCAGATCTTGATTCTCAACTTACATCCCATTTCTAGACGGGTTTGTGGGAGACGTTTGGGAATCAAATGCACTTGATCCCTCTATTTCATCCACCAATGAATGACCAGACGAAGTCGACTATACCGGTTCTAAAGGGAATTATTTGGGCTTTCATATTAATTTTTTGCCACATTTTGGAGGATCCCATACCACTAGTGGAGTTCGAATACAACAACTACTACCCATACACCATCGGTATGGCACCATTCGTGCCTTGGTACAAGATACCCAGAAGGTCACCACTTTTTTGGACAAATAAAAGAGAATTGGAACTCATGGGCCAAGATTTGGTGAAGGTAACTTCAGAGAAGGTATTGGTCATTCATGAGTGGATGATGATTGCACAGAGGTGTCAGAAATATTTGGATGATGGGAGACAGAGGCCTTTGGTGTTTGAGGAGGGAGACCATGTGTTCCTTCAGGTCTCTCCTCAGTGTGGGATATAGATATCTAGTAGGGACGATAATCTATCTCTAAAGTTCATCAGCCCATGTTTGGATCTACGTACTATTTATGAGGTGGCATTCCACCTCTCTCTACCCCCATAGTTGGAACATGTACACAAAGTCTTCCATAGGTCTCACCTAAGGAGATATGTGCATGATTCATCACATGGCAAGGAATGGGGTTACTTTGGTGGAGTATGCTGTGGATATCGAGAATCGACAAGAGTGGATACTTAGTGGGATTTTGATTCCACTAGTGCATATTTAGTGGTAGCACGTGAATATCTGGAAGAGTACATGGGAGTGGGATGTTCGGTTTCATGATGATTACCCAAATTTTTTTATGTAGACATTGTTTTGGATTTTAGGGACTTAAATCCCTGAGGTTGGTAGAACATAATGACTAGTATTTTCATGATTTTATTTTAAAATTTTTGGGGGGAAATTATGAGACCAAGAACTAAGAGGGAGTATGATTCTGAGGTCCTGTGTGCCTGGATCACTTCAGATAAACTTATATGTTTTTAATAGAGATCATGCATGAATTTTATAATAATGTGAAATAACTCTTAAAAGAGTTCCCGAATCGAAATTGTAAGGACCCCATTGAGGACAAAGTAGTGGATTTAGCCTAGGAGTGACCTTACATTGGTCATCACAGGTCACCTGTAGAAAAGGTCATCACGGGTGTAACCATAAATAAAATAATTAAATAAAAATTAGTTTATTTTCAAATCCCAATAACTCATAAATAAGAAACTCATATTGGAAATTGAAGACCACCATTTAGTTTTTAATATTGTGTTTTCCTTAGGTGTGGCCTAAAATAGACTATTGATGGTCATATGCGAATGTTAATTTTCAGACATTTTAAAGGAGAATAAAATAAAATAAAATGTTTATTTTAATTATTTTTTACATTTCACCACAATAAAGAAACACTAAAATGCACCAATGGGGAAGCCTTCATTATTTCATAAATAAAATAGTGTGGTGATAATGAAACACAATGACTCTAGGACACTAAAATACATTTTAATCATTTAGTAGCTTGGTAGGGAAATGAGATTAGATTCTCAATCCTAGATAATTAAGTACCAAGCTCAATCATGGATAAATCATCGATGAATAAGAAAATTATTTACTAATCAATCTTAACACTTGGTAGTGGGTTAATTCTATGTGATTTAATTAATTTTCTTACTTTCCAATGATGAACCTGGACTAAAACATAAATAGGTTGATATGAAGGTCGATCGTTCTTGCAGAGAATGTTTATTCTATTGCATGGATTGATTTAGGTTAATTCATGTTTGAAATTATTTATTCATCCCCTTTGTTCTTCATATAACATGGAAAAATATAGTCTGATACAAACAAGGTCATGATACATCCATTTTGGTCATTCATGTGTTTGTTTCTCTCCCGTTATTTATTCCTTGTTCCTCATGTTTTACAATCAGAGACGGTGATTTGAGACCATGAAGAAGAATGGTGGCGGTAGCATGAGGTGGTGTACAGAGGTGTAAACTCCAGCTGTTTCAGTTGGAGCATGATAGGGCAAGGCCACTAGTGGGGAAGATGGTGGTGGAGGTGGTAGCAGGTGGGGCCAGGCAGACTCAACAAGATAGGCCGCTGGTGGCCACAGAAACCCGCAATCCGAGAGGGACCGTGATGGCCAATACCATAAGAGGTGGTGGCCAAATGAAGTTATTAGGTGAGGACACCAGCAGAGCATCCAACAGTGGTGACAGGGTGTGGTCCAATTGGATGACATCAGAAGAGTGACCGCAGTGATAGGAGCCACATGTGGTGACCAAGACGCGGTAGAAGGCAGCACCAGTGACTAAGAGGTGACAGCGACAACCACATTGAAGGAGAAATGGAAAGATCATGGGTGTGCCGTCCATAGAACGTACTGGTCGTGATAACTGAGCATCACATTTGGCTAGGCCGCATGTGGGAGAAGGGTCGACCCGCTCTTGCAGGTCGAGATGGACTGGACGGACCAAGTTCCTCCAGCGACCTGGTGGATGGGTCTAGTAGTCTAGAGGACCATGGACGAGCAACCGAGTAGGGTGGACTGCATAGCCTAGTGGACCAATGATCCTGAACTCTTGGTCTATGCCGGTTAGAGATTACCTAGACGAGGTCGGGTTGAATCAGCCGAACTGGGTTAGACCTGGGCTGGACCAAACCCGTTCACTAAAATAACCTTTGCATTCAAATGGGAGTTCTGTCTGAGAAGCCATCTGTGGAGTTGAGACCCTTGAAAAGAGGAGGAAATTTTTATATGTCTTTTTAGGGGTTTAATATGGACTAGTTTAGCTGAGGATTTTACCTTTTTTATTTCCTCAAGGGTTCATTGTGACATAGCATCCCTATCACTGGACAACAATACCCTCTTGGGGCCAAGTCCCGAATTGAGTTATGGCATCCATCCATGGGACTAGAGTGATAATATATCACCCTTGATTGTGTTTTGTGGGAATTATCATGTCCTTAGATTGAAGGGTTTTTCTCCCTATTCTAGAGGTTTACAATGATATTGTTCTTGTTATTATAGGTGGATAATCCCCTATGTTACGAGCCACAACTATAATGTTTTTGGTATTTTGTGAAAAGAATCCCCTAAGATGTTGGCTAATAAATATTAGGTTTTCTGTATTCTCTAAGAATAATTCTCTCCCTGTATATCATGACCTTTACCAATGTAAAATGCTTTGGTGGGGACCAAATTAGTGGTACATCATTACGAGATTCATTGTTGTCATCATAGCACCTGGAGTACATTCTCCCAGAATAAGCATGCCTTGGGCAGAATCCTATGGATAAATATTGGTTGGAATATCATGAAATTGTATCTTAGAGATTCCATATGTTTTAGAGAAACATCATGATGTATCATTATAAGAACCCAGTTCTTATTTTTGGGGTACGGGTTTCATCCATTAACTTTTCCTTATGTTTTTTTGAGAAAATAAGGAAAATGGGGGAGAAATAAAAATATTGTGGGTACACACCATGTAATTTTCACCATGCTATGTACTTTGGCCATGTGGGATGAGTACACAGGTTGTGTATCCATGCCGATGTTGATGTGTGTAAAAACTGACTACACGCCTTGTATAGGATATTTACACGCTGTGTATTTGGTTGGCAGGCGAATAGTGAGGTAGTGAAGGCATCCTCCAGCTAAGAGACAGTACATGCTGTGTACTCAGGTATTACACGTCATGTACTCATGTCGATAGATGAACAGTGTCACAGTGGAAAGAAGCCACCGTAGGAACTATTATAAAATGGAAAGTACACATCGTGTACTCAATTGTACACGCCGTGTAGTATGTGTTTTCGCTTAAAATGGGTAGTAGCCTCCTATGTTTAGATAGAAGTCTTAGAACCGTAAGAGGGATTGGGAGGGATGGTCAGACCATTGGATATCACCTGAGAGAGAACCGAGAATCCGATTCTGCCTCTATCTATCTCGTTGGAGCCGTACGGGTAAGTCCTCTCCTCTCCTTGAGCCGTTCTTACCAATTCTTTCCCAAGGGGAAGTTATTTACATTTGAACATGATTTCTTTTACCTCAGATCTACATCGTTCTTGGAAGATCTGAGGAGCTTCATTCACATATACCAATCAGGGGTGATCAAGGTTGGTGTCTTGGTGTTTAAATTCCAAGTGTTGTGCGTTTTTGTGTACTGTTGAGCTACGAACCCATGTTGGGGTGTCGTGTGGCTGAGGCATTGGCACTTTAGAATACCTAAAATTGTATAGGTATTTTAATGTGATAATAAACTATTGTTTCGGTTCACTGCTTGGATCTAGGACCACCCCAAGGGTGTGTTCCTCTGTTTAGCCATTTGGCCAGGATACCCGATGGTATTCCATTTTAACAATGATTATTGAATTTGCATGAGAGGTATTGTATGTGAATTTCTTGTTTATATGTTGGGCATGGACCAATTACTTTTTTATCCTGAGGGAAATGTTTTACTTAGCCTGAGGGCAGTGGTTATTTTTGCCTGAGGGCAACTTCTTTCGTTCCTGTGGTAAATAGACTATGTGCTTGAGGGCGACACTTCGTACACTTGAAGGGAATATCTATTATGTCTGTGGGAAAATAACTACAGGTTATGATTCCAATTACCTAAGGGTAAGGGTTTGTGTGTCTAAGAACACTGACTATTTACATAGAAAATTCACCGAGGTGATGTCTTATATTAAATGGATAAAATGAATATTAAAATGGCAATATAACTGGTAATGATAGTAACTTTTGAGTACTGCATAGTTTATTGAATTTACTACTTCACACTATTGTTGCATATTTTCACACAATTAGGCACGAGCCTTTGGTGGGTTCCTACTAGGATTTATTTCTCACACCCTGTTTGGGTCATGTCTTCATCCCATATAGATTATGTTTCTGCAAGTGTGGATAAGGGAAAGGTTCCCTATACAGGTACCTGATTGTTGCTGAGGAGTATGGGAGCATGGGACTGAGCGTAGGATTGCGATGTTTCAGGCTGTTCTGTTTTGTTATGTTGTTCCTGTACATTCTATTTTATTGTATTGTACTATTGCGTAACATGTTCTGGCTATTTTCTTAGAACTTGAGACATGTTGCATCATTACCTATATGATTGTTGGTTATCATTTTACTACAGCTGCTCATTTTAAATGTGTATGGTTTATTTCTTCCGCTATTGTTGTATGTCTGTATATTTTACTCCACTCCCCTACACTTCAACAAATGAGGGCATAGTTTCCCCAATATCAGACCTGGGCCCTCACTGCTAATCGGCAACCTCTGGCGTTTGGGGAAATGCGCTTGAGGTCATGTGACCCACCGGGTTCGGGGCACCCGTTGAGTGGCACTCGGGCCCTAGACGTTACAAAGTGGTATCAGAGGGGTTCTTTTCATGGACATACTATTTGGAGCCTTAGTCAGGGATAGGACAAAAATAGTATTTGGTACTAAGTTGTGCCCAGGAGTAGCTAACCCATTTACAAGGAAAATCCAGTCTACCTCGCATGTTGCAATTTTACTGATTTTTCAATTTTATAGTTGATTTGATTTTCACATTTGGGTAATGCACTTGTGATTGGGTTTTTTATATGTTATCTATGGGGTTTGTTTAGTTGTGACCTGATGAGATGAGGGTATGTTGTCTCATGCAACATTTGGGAACATGCTAGAAATCACATGCCATGCATAGTTCCATGCAATGTATGTGCATTAGAAATTGCATGTTGTTGTGATAGTTATTGTGCTAGAAAAGCGTGATGTTGTGATAGCTGCTTTGATAAGTACCTGCTATTTGATAGAGTACTGCTGTGTGAGATTTAGTATTATTGAACGCCAAACTTTGGTTTTTGGGAAGTATGGGCCCTCATTGACAAGAATTTGGTGGAGCATTGACTATTTAATTTGTTATAACACATATAAGATGCCAAACTTTGATTTGTGGGGAGTATGGGCCCTCATGGATTGGGATTTGGCACTTAGGTGTTGTTTTTCAGTATTTACTGGGTTTCAGAGTAGTTTCAGAGGCTTACATTCCGGAAAACCCAGCGTACACACCATGTAGTTCCAAGTACACACGCCATGTGTTCTTCTGTTCGGGAAGAAAAGAAATCTTTTTAAGTACACGCCATGTAGTCTCTTCCCGAGTCATAGACCGTGTGGGTGGAGACACGGGGAATGGAAAGTCTTGGGGAAAAGACGTAGTGTACTAGATGTACATGCCGTGTAGTGTTGACCCGGAGTCTACCCGTGTAACTAACAACACGGATGGAGGATACCTTAAGACATACACTCCATGTCTACTATAGAACATGATGTGTAGTCTGACCTGGGGAACCAGCCTTGTAACTAACAAACACGGGTCGGTGTTACCTTCTCTAGTACACATCGTGTACCTGTGGGACATGCTGTGTAGTCCTTACTGGTGGGAGACTGTGTGGAATTAGCTGTATGGCTAGGAAAACGGGGTGGAGTACACGCCGTGTGCGGGTGTAACACGCTGTGTAGCTTTAGCCGAGTAGTAGGTTGTGTCACGAAAAACATGGGAAGTTGGAAAATTAAACTATACACACTGTGTAGTTGATATACACGCTGTGTAGTCTTGTTCAGAAGTAAGTCTTGTGGCTTGGTCATGTAGAAGGATCTGGGCATGGGAAGAAACGTCAGGTACACGCCGTGTAGTTAATATACACACCATTTAGTTAATATACATGAAGTGTAGTATTGTTTTACATATCATGAATTCCTTCTTCATCCTATTCCCTTTTTGGTCCCCTCATTTTTTAGACTGTGATAATCTTGGTCTAAGATGTGCGTTTGAACTTGTAGAGTCATGCCGCCGAGACGACGATGCATTTTTCTCCAAGAGAGCGGCAATGATTATTCTCTAGAGATGGTGGGTCGTGGACTACTAGTGGATCCTCCAGTAGAGACAGATGTGACGCCAATCGTTATATTGGACACAGGCGCGGATGCGCAGTTCTATGAAGGCTTTATGCGGTTCATGCAGACCTTTCAGGGAGCACTGAAGGCTACCACGTCTATGGCTGAGGTGACTCATATCTTCTAGCAGCAGCATCCGCCCACCTTTTCAGGGGATGGTGGACCACAGGCTGCGAAGTCTTGGTTGGGGTCTATGCAGACTATTTTCGATCATCTTGATACGCCTCCAAGTTGGAGGGCCAAGCTCTCTACTTATATGATGCATGATCCCGCAAAGAGGTGGTGGGATGTGACCACTCAGACATAGCATCATAGAGATATGGCATGGGAATATTTTCAGACAAATTTATATGATTTTTTCTTCCTAGAGATGCTGAGGGAATTTAGAGCTTAATAGTTCATGAATCTACAGCAGAGATCTATGTCGGTGATGGATTATTCTTCTCGTTTCACCGAGCTTCATAGTTTTGCACTCGTTCTAGTGGGTGATGAGACGTTGAGGGCCAGATGCTTTGAGGATGGTCTTTGATATGACATCTGAGCACTGGTGAATGTTTTCAGGTTTCCTTCACTACATGATATTGTGAACCAGGCACTGATTATAGAGAAGAACCTTTGGGAATCTAGTGGTGCAAGTCAGGGTGGTTCGGCACCAGTTTCTGGTACTATTTTTTCTGGTAAGAGGATGTGACAGATGAGTTTCTCTCAAGGTGACAATACTAGCTAGGTGATTACTTCTGGTGGCCCGATCAGGTGCTACCACTCAGTTTCTACGAGAACCAGTGGAGTGCCATGCTTGCGACAAGATGGGTCATATGCAGCGCTTTTGCAGGGCGTTTTCATCAGTGGATAGTGAGAGGGGTTATATGCAGACTCCGCATGTGGGAGAAGGGCCAGTAGCTTCTTATCAGTCAGGAAACTGGAATACGTCAGGGCGTGTAGGCAGAGATGGTGGTCGTGGATGTGGTAGCTAGACACTAGGATCTCAGAGGCAGCAGGGCGGGGAAGCTCAGGGTAGTCAGGCTGTGTCGCAGGGTCGTGGCACTGGGCTGGAATATACAGTACAACAGACCCAACAGAAGCAGGATCCTTGAACTTCTACTTTCAGAGGTACTATTATAGTATCTTCTGTCTTATCTTTAGTACTTTTCGATACATGTGATACACATAGCATTATATATGTGCCCATTGTGGAGATCCTTGGGCTCTGTGTTTCGTCTTCTCCTATTTTTATGACGTTATACCCTCCGTTGGGAAATATAACGACTGGTGTGCATCAGTGTAGGGAGTGCTTCCTAGTTGTTTGTGGGTGTACCTTTCTATGGGACCTCTATGCCTTAGAGATGGATAATTATGATTTCATTCTCGGGATGGACTGATTGGTTCCCATTAGACCCTTTGTAGACTTCTATCGTCACAGGGTGAGTTTCACATCACCAGACGGCAGAGAGTTTCTATACAAAGGTGAATGGGATGTTCAGGCGAGTCAAGATGGACCAGTTCATCATGGGATAGGTGGTGTTATAGCCCAGATTGTGAGTTTATATCTTGATGATCAGGGGACCTGTCAGAAGGATTTCCCTCCGGTGGTTGATTGTTTCAGGGATGCCTTCCCGGATGACTTTTCTGGTCTACCTCTAGAGCGTGAGGTGGATTTCTCTATTGATCTTGTGCCAAGAGTAGCACCAGTATCTATTCCTCCTTATAGGTTGGCTACACTAGAGTTTCAAGAGCTCAAGAGGTAGTTAGAGGAGTTACATGCAAAGGGTTTTATCCAACCCAGTACTTCTCCTTGGGGTTTTCCTGTCCTATTTGCTAAGAAGTTGGATGATACCCTCAGAATCTGTGTGGATTATCGGAAACTAAACCATCTGATGGTTGAGAACCAATATCCCTTGCTTAGAATTGATGATTTTTTTTGATGAACTTCATGGAGTACAAGTGTTCTCAAAGATTGACTTGAGATCAGGATATCATCAATTGCGCATGAGACCATCGTACATACCACTTATATATTTTGAGAGCATATATGGTCTATACGAGTAATTGGTTATGCCTTTTGGACTCACTAATGCACCAATAGTTTTTATGGCTCTAACGAATTGTGTGTTCCATCCTTATCTACATTCTTTTGGGGTATTATTCATGGATGAAATATTGGTGTACTCTCACACTCGACACAACCATGTCACCCATCTTGAGATTGTACTAAGTAAATTGCAAGAGATTCAGGTATATTATATGCTATCAAAGTGCCACTTTTGGATGGACCAGGTTCACTTCCTGGGTCATATCATCTTAGAGGAAGGAGTTGCAGTAGACCTAGAGAAGGTGAGAGCGGTAATTTTTTGGGAACAGCCTAAGAACGTGTTTGAGATACGGAGTTTCTTAGGGCTGGCTGGTTACTACATACACTTCGTCCATGACTTCTCCCACTTAACAGTGTTGTTGACGAGTTTGACTAAGAAGAGTGTGATGTTCATTTGGACAGAAGCTTGTGAGATAGACTTTCAGGACCTGAAAGGAAGGTTGATGTCTGCACCAATCCTGATACTCCCAGATCAATAGAATATCTATATAGTTTACTTTGATGCATCAGGTCTTGGGCTGGGAGCAGTGTTGATGCAGGGCGATCGAGTTGTTGCGTACGAGTCTCGGCAGTTGATGCCACATGAGAGGAATTACCTGAAACATGATCTCGAGTTGGCTACATTTGTTCATGCAGTGTCCTGTTGGAGACTGTATCTTTTAGGAGAGAATTTTTTGGTTTTCACCAACCACAAAAGTCTCAAATATATCTTTACTCAGCGTGACATGAACCTGAGAAAGAGAAGTTGGTTCGAATACCTTATGTCCTTTGATTTTGATCTTGCCTATACACCTAGTAAGGGTAATGCTATAGGTGATGCACAGAGCAGGAGGACTCAGATACAGGTGGTTCAGGAGGCCAGTGGTGAGTGGAAGCTCCTAGCTTTGTTCTCTGAGATACATTTGGAGGTGCATGACAGTCAAGGGAAAACATATCTTTCTTCCTTAGCTGTGACTTCTACACTCTGGGATAGAGTGAGTATGAGATAGATATCTGATTCAGAAGGCCTAGTTCTACTGGAGTTGGTGGCAAGTGTGGACCCTCCTCCGAGATGGACGATGGGTGATGATGAGGTTCTGCATTTCCATGGATGAGTGTGGGTTTCAGGGGATATACGCGAGGAGTTAATGTGGGAGTTTCATGCTTCAGCTTGGGCAGTTCATCCCGTGGTTACCAAGATGTACCGTGACTTGAGACGTCAGTATTGGTTGTCGGGTATGAAGAGAGAGATAGCTGGTTTTGTTAAGAGGTGTTCCATATGTCAGCAGGTGAAGGCAGAGCATCAAAGTCCAGGTGGACTGTTACAGTAGTTACCCATTCTGGAGTGGAAATGGGATGATTTCATGATGGACATCGTGACTGGGTTTCCAAGGTCACTTTGAGGCAATGATGACGTGTGGGTTGTTGTGGACCGACTCATGAAGGTAGCTCACTTTTTCCAATCAAGGAGACCTTCGGTGTTGAGGAGCTCGGGATGTTTTATATCCGATTGTTCGTAATTCTTCATGGGGTTCCTCGTTCTATTGTTTTTGATAGGGATGCCCATTTTACGTCTTGTTTTCTGCAGAGTTTTCAGAGGTCACTGGGGACACAGGTGCTTCTAAGCACAGCCTACCACCCTCAGACTGATGGCCAGTCAGAGCCTACGATAGAGGTTCTTGAGGACATGTTGCGTGCATGCATCATGGACTTTTGGGGATCTTGGGAGAATCATATACCCCTATTAAAGTTTTCCTATAATAACAGTTTTCTGGAAACTATTGAGATAGAACCTTGCAAGGATTTATATGGTAGGACATGTTGGTCACCCTTGTGATGGTTAGAGGTAGGCGAGGCTGCTTTACTGGGACCACATCTCATGCAGGAGACTTCTGAGTAGGTCTAGTGGATTTAGAAGCGGATGGCTACCACACAGTCTTGACAAAAATCTTATGCTGATCACCGTAGATTGTCCTTGGAGTTCGAGGTCAGGGATCAGGTTTTCTTGCGTGTTTTGCTGAAGTTGGGACATAGATGGATCAGGAGACAAGGTAAACTTTCACCGAGGTATGTGGGGCCATTTGAGATTTTGGAGAGAGTCGGGCCGGTTTCCTATCGGTTGCAGTTACCACAGCGGTACTGGGCCAGGCACGAAGTCTTCCATATATCTCAGTTGTACCACTATCATTCAGACTCTTCTTGTGTCTTTTAGCTAATGGAGTTTGAGCTTGAGGTAGATGCGTCCTTTGAGGAGCATCTGATTTGTATCATGGATAGGAGCATGAAGATTCTCTAAGGCCAATCAGTTCCTCCTGAACAAATTCTATGGCAGCATGGCCAAGTGCAGGATGAAACCTAGGAGTGGGAGACTGACATACGTGCTCAGTGTCCAGAGCAGTTCTGAGATTTATCTTCACCACCCTTGGAAGGGAAATTTGAAGACAAATTTCTTTAAGGGGGGAAGTTTGTAAGAACTCTGTTCTTATTTTTGAGGTATATGTTTCTTCCTTTCAGTATTCCTTAAGTTTTTTTGAGAAAATAATGAAAATGGGGGGGAAATCAAAATCATGAGGGTACACACCATGTACTTTTCCACACTCCCTATACTTTGGTCGTGTTTGATGAGTATACAAGTTGTGTAGCCATGTCGACGATGATGGGTGTAAAAATTGTCTATAGGCTGTGTATGAGGTATTTACATGTCGCGTATTTAGTCGACAGGTGAATAGTGAGGCAGTAAAGGTAGCTGCCAGCTGAGCGACAATACACGCTATGTACTCAGGTATTATACACTATGTACACATGTAGACAAATGAACAGTGCCATAGTGGAAAGAATCCGCTGTAGGAACAATTTAAAAATGGAAAGTACATGTCGTGTACTCAATAGTACATGCCATGTAGTCTGTTTTTTTTTGTAAAATGGGTAGTAGCCTCCTCTATTCAAAGAGAAGGCTTAGAACCAGAAGAGGGCTTGGGAGAGACGGTCGAACCTTTGGAGATCACCCGAGTGAGCACCGGGAATCCGATTCCACCTCTGCTGATCTCGTTGGAACCGTACAGGTAATTAATCTCCTCTCCTTGAGCCGTTCTTACCAATTATTTCCAGAGGGGAAGTAATTTATGTTTGATTGTGATTTCTTTTACCTCATATCTACATCGTTCTTGGATGATCCGAGGAGTTTCGTTCACGTATACTGATTAGGGGTGATCAAGGTAGGTGGCTTGGTGTTTAAATTTTAACTATTGTGCGTTTTTGTATACCGTTGAGCTACGAACCCATGTTGGGGTGTCGTGTGGCTGAGAACTTGGCTGTTTTGAATACCTAAAATTGTATAGGTAGTTTAATGTGGTAAAAAACTATTTTTTGGGATCCCTGCTTGGATCCAGGACCACCCCGGCGGTGCGTTCCTTTATTTATCCGTTTGGATAGGATACCCGAGGTTATGCCACTGTAATAATGATTATTGAATTGCCTTGAGAGGGGTTGTATGTAAATTGATTTTTTATATATTGGTCATGGCTCGGTTACTTTTTTAGCCTGAGGGAAGTGTTTTACTTAGCCTGAGGGCAGTGGTTATTTTAGCTCGAGGGCAACTTCTTTCGTGCTAGTGGGAAATAGACTCTGTGCCTGAGGGAGACACTTTGTATGCCTAAGGGAAATATCTATTATGCCTGTGGGCAAATACCTATGGGTTACGATTCCGATTACCTGAGGGTAAGGGTTTTATTGTCTGAGGACACTGACTGTTTACATAGAAAATTCACCGAGGTGATGTCTTATCTTAAATGGATAAAATGAATATTAAAATGGAAATATAATTTTTTAAGTTAGTTAATTTTGATTACTTCTTATTTTAATTCGTTTACTACTGCACACTGATATTTCATATTTTCACACAGTTGGGAATGGGCCTTTGGTAGGTGCCTACTGGGATTTATTTCTCACAGCCTGTTTGGGTCATGTCTTCGGCCCAAACAGATTATGTTTTTGCAGGTGTGGATAAGGGCAATGGTCCCTATATAGGTACTTGATTGTTGTTGAGGATCAGGGGAGAATGGGACCGAGCTGAGGCTCGCGATGCTGTCGGTTGTTCTGTTTTGTTATGTTGTTCCTGTACTTTCTATTGTATTGTATTGTACTACAACGTAACATGTTCTAGCTATTTTCTTAGAACTTAAGACATGTTGCATCATTACCTATATGATTGTTGGTTTTCGTTTTACAGTAGTTGTTCATTTTAAATGTGTGTGGTTTATTTAATCCGCTGTTGTTGTGTGTATGTATATTTTATTCCGCTGCACTATACATTAACATGTGAGGGCATAGTTTCCCCACTATCAGACCTAGGCCCTCACTGCTAGTCGGTAGCCTCTGGAATTTGGGGAAATGCGCTTGAGTTCATGTGACAAACCGGGTTCGGGGCACCCGTTGAGTGGCACCTGGGCCCGATACATTAGAATCATGACCCAGTTTTCCCTCAAATAATTCTGGTAGACCTATTCTATGTTCTTATTTTTAGATGAGTTGAGGAGTGAGCTCTCTCCGAACGAGCATGCTATGAGAAAAACCATATCATATGAATTAGAAGAGACCATGATTCATACATTCTATTACAATTATACCAATATGTTATTATTATATGTTATGTAGAAATGTAATTACTTTGAGATTATTCCATCCTTTTAGTTATGTTTCCTTTGTGGTATTTTACATCATGTTTTGAGGTGTCCTAATTAGGTTTTTTTATCAACCCAACATAAGATTTTCCCACACATGTCATGTCTTGTGCAGCCGATCGATTCTTTGACAGAGTTATTGGTGGAAACGGTCTATGTGGTTCGTAGAGAGACCTGATATACAAGGTGTGCTTCTATGACCTCAGACTATTGTGTTGTACCTACCCTTCAGGTAGAATGTTCTAAATAGGATTTCCATAGAATTATACCTTGTTGATTTTTCCTTTCATTGGGATTGTATTTTGGAAACATTTACTTACATTTTTCTATTTCATACTCTATGTTGGTATCCTAGTGGTATACATGTTGGTTTACTTAATGGTTTCAATTTTAGTACTTTTTCTTGGAGTTGTGTGTGTGTGTACATGTACTTAGGAAAATGAATCCCATTTTTTGGATATGCCAACTCATTACTAGTCACCACCCCCTAGCCTATGGGAGGCAGGAATTGGGTAATTATGGAATGGCCCCTCTAGGATGGGTCATGACACCTATAACCAAGTGTTATAATAATCAATGTGGTTCATCGAATGATAGACTCTACCTTATCCAATAAAGACATATAAGGTGTGGATGATATTAATAATATGCAATTAAGGAATTTTTTTCCAAGATATGACTACATATATATTTCAATGATCCTAATATTGTAAAATGTTAAATCTAATGTTCTTCTATTCGATTGATCAAAAAAGAGAATATTAACAAATAAGAAACAAATTTTTTTCTACATGATGGGTTAATTTTTTTTAATCTTTTATATAATTGAATATTTTCTAGTGTCCCCCTTTGGATAATTAATAGTGGATATAACCACTAGTTAATATATTATATATATATTATTATATTGCATTATCATCATCCCTGATCTAAACATTCTCACCAAAATAAGAGACTTTGATATTTTAGCTTATGATGATTCAAGACTATAAAAATTTAAAAAAAATCATTCATATAAAAATAACCCAAATTTCATACATTAGTCTTTATAGTAAACTCAAATTATTAAATACTCCAGATATTTCCCCAAATTGGGTTTAGAAATCATCATTCCATTCCCACCAATGATGGATTACCTGGGTAATTTTAACATCACCACCATCAAATTATTCTCCATGTTAGTTCATTTTTTGAAATAAAATGAATTCATGGAAAATGTTGTGATTATAAAAAAACATCCAAAATAGATTGGTAGTTCCTTATGAAAACCTCGTGAATAAATACATTAATTTATATGACCACAAATTTATATGATTTTATAAAATCTACGACATAGAAATAAGAATTAATGTAGTTATAATATTGCTCTAAAGGGGTAGAAATAGGCATTCAAAAAAATTGTATCATATATTCTATCAAATTTGTTAGATAATAAAATGGAAAAGTGGATATAAAATCACTTAAATTGGTTATTGGATAATCATACCACATTACACACCCCTACTGATGGGACCCCATATTATCTAGTATATGGAAAAGAAGTTATCTTTCCAATGGAGATTTAGATACAATCACAAAAACAAACATTTGTTAATATCCAATTATTGATAAATGATTATTAATATAATGGAATCAGTTATATGTCTGAATAAAATTAAATTTCTTCCTATTCATGACCCCTATGTCTAATAAAATGATGTTTATTAGGAATTCAACAAATGAGTTCAACTATGTTGTTTTCGCTAGAAGAATTTGTCTGAGCTATAGAGATGACCCTCAATCTTCACAAGAAGCCTAAAAAATATCAAATTAAAAAAATAGGAATTAATTCATATATAAGGTCTCCTCCAAAAATAAAAACCTGAAATTATAATATATGATGACCATTAAATATGTCAATTTGTTCTATAACATTATGTACACACAACACTGAACATAAAATGAATTGTGATATATTTAGATAAAATATAAATGTTAATGTATGACCATTAGAAAATAGATATTCTATTTTCAAGAATTAATATGAGTAACTATATAATGAATTATATGTATATTAACTAATAGATACTACTTTTAATATGATTGAAATTAAATAAGTTTTCCTAAAATGACTAATATGTTCATTTAATGTAGAGGAAAGTATTTTTTAGAAAACGTTATACTGATGTGTTATTCATTTCTATTTAAAAAATCATACCATAAATAATAAATTAGTTTTTATATTAATAAATTTTTAACATAAATTTATTTGGTAAACGATATGAAATAAGAATAATATCACCATCTATTTTAAATCTGTATTTTATGATAAGAAATGTTTTCATTATATTTTTTTATTTTATTAACAAATTGAATTTATTAGATTTCAAATTTTAAATCTATTAAAATTTATATCATCTTTTATTTCCTCGTATGAAAATTTATTACTATGAAATTTTGGAAATGTTCTAAAATGGTTGCATTTTTTTTCAAAAAATGAGGGATTTATAAAAATTATAATTTCTATTATATTTTTAGTACGATTCAATAACATAAAAGACATAAAACCCATTTATACAGGAAAAGTTATTCAAGGGGAGTAAAAGTATTCATTTAAAAAAAAATTCATAAAGGGCCCACAAAAATAATTTTTATGAGTAATAAAAATTGTACATTAATAGAAAAAATAATTTTTCTTCTTATTTTTTTTTGTAAATAATGTATTTTCAAAATGAAGTTCATTTTTTTACTTTCTATGGGATAATCAAAACATTTATTCAATTAATTGTAAATCATTATTGGTATATAAATTCAGTAATAAATATTATTTTTTTCTAAATAAATTTAATTCATAGAATCCATATTTTTCTAAATTTTTGTTACAGGATTAGGTCGGTGTTCTAAAAAATGATAATATAAAACCCTTAAATATAATATTATATAAATTTTCTTTTAATTTCATAAAATAAGTACTAATTTAGTTACAATTATCACTTTAAATCCTTTTTATTAATGCTAATTATTATAGTTTGAAATTAATTATCTTGATCAATATTATAAGCATATATTGAGTTTAACCTATTGTAAAGGATATTAAAATTTATGAAACATCTCTAAAAATAAATGATATCTATTCATCATGACCCATAGAAGTCTTAGATATATTTATTTCCACTTTTGAGCCATTCATCCCTGAGTATTTTCATAAAATTATTGAAAAATATAAAGCTGTTCCCAAAACAACCCTTTACTTCACTTATAAAGTGGTATCATCTTCTTAAATTCATTAAAATCAATTAAAAATAATAACACCATGAAAATTTCCATTTTACTCACCCTATATCCCAATATCATGAAAATAATTCCATTGTCTCTCATATTTATCCTAAACCCTTCAAATTCAAGAATATATCCAATGAAAATCCATATCCTTGATGTGAGTATTATCTACTCCTCTGAATTCATACAGATAAGATTCTAGGAAATTTATTCTATAATATCTAATATAATTATATTTTTATCATTTATGTATAAATATTATAATATAAGAATGTTATCATCAATTTTTTCATATACCCCATCTAGTAAGAAAAAAATTAATTTTTTTGCGCTTTACAAACTACTACCTCCATGATGTAAAATATTTAATTTTCCCTCACCACATCACATTTTTATATCTATGGATTATATTTGTAGTGAAAAATTTCTTCAAGGAAACAATTTATTGTTTTTTAGTTTAATTTTTTTTGGTATTAAAATAGGTTTCCATGGTCAATTATGGAGTTCAAGCGAGATTTTTAAAAAGGTATATTATGGAAACTGGTGTCTTAAAGGATTGAAGGTTAGTGAATGCATGATTAATAATAATAATAAATATCTGTTACTATAAGAATATTTGTGAATGATAAATTAACCCAGTGCTTCTTAAAAATAGGGTGTTTCAGAAACAAGATTGTAGGGCTTCATGAAAAGTTGATGAAGAGGATGGGAGCTTTTGGAATAGGAGGAACATCCTATAAATAGTCCTCTACCACACTAAAAAAAGAAGAGAAAGTCTTAATGATTATTCAAAGGCTCAGAATTCATGAAGTTTATTTTTAAATTATGTTCTACAAAATAAGTTTTCAAACAATGGATGGTTATGTGGGATATGAAAGATAATAAAATATTTCAATCATCACAGAAGTATTTTTGTTCACAAAGGATTTTATAAGATGACAAAAATATATGAGTTTCACAATGTCTAAGTGATATTCATGAAATAATTTGAGCACTATGAAAGGAGGTTTCTATATAAAGGTTATTTAAGGTTCATGAAAGGGGTGAGATTCATTAATGTCTGGGGTTTTTGAAATAATTATATACATGTGCTGAGTTGGGATGTTTCTTGAAGGTTGTATGGCCATCATAATGTTAGTGAGAATCATGAAAGTATTAATGATTTATTTCCCAATAAATATGTGTTAAATTTTTTTCATCAAGCAGATGGAAGTAAAAATTTCACAGATCATATACCTATAACTATGGATTTATTCATTATGTTTTTTTATAAAGGGACCTAAATGATAAAAAAACTATGAATGAATCATTTCTAGATTAGTGAGCAGATGAAGTGGAAGAAGGTGATCATTTCAACCATTAGTGATCCATTAAAAAAATACTAAGAGATTGAGCCATGGGAAGTAGTGATATATCGGTAAAAATTATAAATGTTGTGATCATGTGAAAAAATATAGCTAAACAAAACCTTATTTTTTTAGTAGGCCATAATGGATTCATTATATTAGCTCATTTCCATTGTACACTCCTTGGATGTATACTAGTGAGGGTAAACTAGGTAAAATTTCTCTACTTATTTCATGATTTTATTTTTATTCATAAAATGATACATAAAAAAGAGAGAGTATTTTTTTTTGTTAATTATGAATCAATATCCCAAGGGGAAGTTATATTAATATATCATACACTAATTCACCCCCATCTGACAAAGGTATTTAACTCTGTTGGGCTAACGATTGGTATTAGATCTAGGTTAATATAAGTGTTTCTATATCATGATAATCAATGGATGTTTTTAATCACAATTTTTTTATAATAATTAGATGAAATGATTTTAAATTTTTAATGAATTTGATAAATAAGTTCTTCTAATATTAATGAATATATTTCTTTACAATAACGATACATGAAATTTTATCCATTATCAATAGTAGTGATTCATTAGAAGATGACCAAATTTTATTGGATGATAATTCTAAATAAATACATGATTTATGAGGATCCTTATATAATAAAAAAAATATAATGGTTTTTTCTTGTAATTCTTCACAAGATATGTGGCAAAGGATGATAAATATTAATGAGGGAGACCCAAAAGATAGAGAAGAAATGATTGAGGTTCTATGGAACATTAATGAAGATATTAGAATGCACCCAAATGGGAATGTTGATGCATTAATTGACCTGGTGAATGTTTTTTTGGAAGACATGTGTGGTCATAGAGAAGGTATTGAATATGTAAAGATTGTAAATCACATCATGGGAAGTCTTGCATCTTTGTTCAATATGAAATTTTTTGTATTGGATGATTAAAATTCAAATGGGATAAAATTGGACGTATTTCACAATAATGTTATATCATTTGAGACAAAAAATGTGGATAATGAGTCTACATAGAAGGGGATGTCTAGATAATTTTCATACAAGTCCATGAAGAAGATCACTATTGGAGAAGAGCAGTAAGAAGAAGAGATAGATAAAATCTATTTATTCCTTTCTTAAAATATACCAAGTCAAAAAGGAAGGGTTGAAGGGAAACTCCCACCTATATGATTTCAATATGGAAAGGTTCCAAAACATGTATTGATCTTCCCCATGATGATTCATGATGACTATGAAGATGAAATCCAAATTCCTATGAAGATTTATTTAGACTATATGAATAGTGTGGAAAATTTATGTGAAATTTATTTAAAAAGAATAATATAATTTCACAGGAAAATTATCTTTCAAAACAATATAAGGATGATGAGTTGTAGAACTACAAATATCATATAGAAAAATCCATTTTTGTTTTTTAATGTTTCTCATAGAAAAATTATCTGACTAAAAATGATGAAGATTAATTCAAAGTAATAGTGGATATTAAGGCTTAATTAGAAGAACCTCCAGAAGAGATAGATGTTTGGAACCCCGAAAAAAAATAATACAATGATGTGGTTTGTGATCCGAAACACATTATGTAGATTTCTAAAAAAGATAATTCTGAGATGATGGAGGAAATTGATATACTTAATTCATCAAATAGAGAACATAGAAACAATCTGTGAATAAAAGCTCAAAGTTGTTGAACAAAAATAATGATGAATTGTTTGAATAATACAATGAAATATCATGAAAAAATAATCAAAAATTATAAGGAGGATGTTGTTAGCCTAATAATGGAAAGTGTAGTGTTAAGATAAGCTCTTGAATCTATTAAAATAGATCATAAATGTAGATTAGTATTTAAAAGTTGTGTTAAATGTCCTAATTAAATAGAAAACGGAATACTAAGAATAGAAAACATTGTATCAAAATAATACAACTTGTATGGGGTTTGATGAAAAACAGAAATCATTTTTTGTTGATGTCAAACAACATGTACATGAACCATAATTTGTCATTGATTTGGGTATGAATTAGAACCATTAGATTATAAGAAGAAAATTGAGAACTATTAGTGTAGTAGTGACACATAAGAATACACCCCACATTATATGTTATTATTGTATAAATTTGGGGCTCTCAAAAATATATCTATTCCATATCCAATAGGTATCAAAGGGAATAATACCAATAGAGGCATTCATATAGAGATCAATTTTCAGGGATATCATTTGATGGTTGCTATTTTGTTTGTGAAGAATTTAGAAACATTTCATTATGTTTCTCATAAAAATAATGAAGTTTGTGATGAGGCATAATGAATTTGGTTTGGACAACTAACTCTACGTATCAAGAAATGATCTAAAAATAAACAATAAATTTCAAACTATACATAATGAAGTTAATCTATCATACTCTTTGGAAGATCAATATGAAAAATCCATACCCAATATATAGTCTAAAAATTTTCTAAAAAGAAAAGAGCTAAGTAGGAAGTGGTTGAGGAGATTTCCTTTAAATCATTAGATCATGTTGGTGTATGGATCCTAGATAGTGGATGCACATCCCAAATAAAGAATCACAAATTTCTTATTTAAAGAATAAAATATGATTATGAGCATGTTTTGATATTTGGAAATGATGAATCCCTGATGATTATTATCTAAGGAAATGCCAATTTTGGGGGCAATGAAATGAGATGTGATGATGTAATAGTGGTTGATGCTCTCAGTCAAAACAATCTTAGCATCAATCAACTAGATGACTAGAGGAATGCTATAATATATACTAAGAGGATGTGTATCACCAATGTAAAGGATGGTGAAGTTTTAAATTAAGGATAATGAATGAAGGGTAATCTATACCATGTATATAACAAAGAATATATTTTATTTTTATCTATAGAGGATGTAAATAGGTTGTGGCATAAATGAATTGACCATCTATGATAACTATCCTCAGAAGATCTTTTAATCTTTTATCCACCTCTTGATCTCTATAAGATATTGTGTGATTCTACTCATACATGTAATTATTGTCAACAAGAGAAGATCAACTGAAATTTATACCAGGAAAAAGAAAAAATGTAAACTAAAGTTCTTCTATTGTTTGATCCAAATGTATGAGGAAGAAACCAACGTTGAACTACTTTTTTATCATTGGTTGTAAAATTTTATTCTCAATATGGGGAGATACAAGATATTTTAATCATAAAAATATGACGGCATATTTCATGTTTATTTGAGATAAATAAAAGATTATAAATATCTCAAGAAGAGGTTTGGATACTTATTTGAAACCAATGATGTCACTATAGAAGAGAATTAATAGGATCCTTAACAAAGTAGTGAACAATTCTCTGATAAAGGAGATAAGGTGGTATGTACCTCATTGGGAATTAAAGTGGAAAATAATTTTTCCAGAAATAACACTGATGATGTATAAAAGGTAGTAAAATATATTTTTTCATGAAAACTAATGAGTTGAGGAGTAATTGTTAGACATAACATCATTAGAGATCAGTCAGTGCTAGTTCAAACTTGAATAGGGAATTCATTACAACATGCATCCTTACTATCTGAGGTAGAGCATAAATATTTTTATGAATCATCAAGAGATGATAACATGGCTCATGAAAGTAATTATGATCATTAATAAATTGAGAATAATTAGACAAGTGAGATTTTATCAATACCAGCAAATAAAAATTTCATTATGACCAAATGGGTATTTCATTATAAGATGAATGAATATGGAAAAATGATTCTAAATATTCATGATTATAGTTAAAAGGGTACTCTTTGATAGAAATTTTTTATTTCAATGAATAATTATATCCTATTTTAAGGCTAGACCAAATCTAATTATTCTTTTCCATAACAGTGCAAAGAAGGTTCAATTTTCTCTACATGGATGTAAAGTTAGGACTTTAGAATAGTGTTCTTAAAGAATATGTTTATATTGAGAATCCAGATAGTTTTCTCATTAATGAATCTAAGAGAATAGTTTTTGTTCTAGGAAAGGAAATACAGGGGTTGAAGTAAGAACTGAGCACATGGTATCCACGAGTAGATTATTTTTTTTAAGACACACACCATTTAGAGTGGTGGAGTCGATTACAATATCTATGTCAACAATGGTTTTAATCAATGGATGATGGTGATATTATATATCAATGGAAAACTATTTGGGGGATCAAATGATGCATAGTTAAAATAGTCTTGAAAATTCAGGAAAAGTGAATTAAAAATGACAATGCTTGTTGAACTATCATTTTTTCTTGGGATACAGGTGACACCAAGAATGAATGTATCATTAATTTCATTATTTAAATATTAAAAGGTGGTTTTGGGATGATTTTTATTGGTAATTTCAATTAAATCACAAATATGGTGGCTACCCAAATAAAACTATCATGGGATGATGAAGTAAATGCAGTTAATGTCATAGAATTCAATAAAATCATTGGCAGCATATTGTACATGATAGTGAAAAGACATATGATTGTTTCTTCCATATGTCAAAAAATAAAGATATCAATCAAACAAAAAATAATGACACTTAATTCTGTAAACCTAGTACTTCGACATATCATAGAAATGGTGGTTTTCAAATTTCTGTAAAATGAAAAATAAAAAAACTATTATTGGTCTATACTAAAGCAGAATCGTCCAATTGAACAGATGATATAAAATAAATGTCAATTTTTTGCATTATAACGTGGTGGATTCTGTATTTCATGGTTAAGAAAAAAATGAGATTTCATTTCCTTGATTATTGTAGAAGAAGAATATATTAAGACCATTCATGATTGCATGAAGATATTGTCAATGAATCATAAGTTTGACGATATTGGAGTTCTAGATAAGTCCATAGTCTAGATCCATTGTGACAGTTAATGTCATATAAATCATTGAAAAAATATATTACATCACTCATGGAAAAATCAATTTGAAAAAAAATATCATTTTATCAAGGGGATAGTGGAGAAAGGGCTTGTGATATTGTGTTATGTGCCTATAGAACTACAAGTTGTGGAAATTCTAAAAAAGGCATTACCCAATGAAGCATTTGTACATCATCAAACACCTCTTCGAAATCAGTTAACTCCACACAGATAAAAATTGAGGGTGTGGGAACCCCTATCGCCAAGATATAATTCATTTTTTCTAATGTGTTGATCTATGTTACTTATCATATTACATACCATAACATTGTTACATTTGTGTTAATTGAAAAATTTGTATTAATAATGACTATAAAAGGGGAGATAATTTCTAAAATAGGTTAGTGAAGAATATAATTGTGTATTTTTAATTCTAATGACTTTTAATCCATAAATTCAATGATGTTAAATCATAGGATTATTTCAGGATTCTAGAATCTCATGTTATATGGATGAAGAATACAGTATTCTAGATCCTGGAATGTAGTGTTTTAACTGGTATTATTAAATATGTGACACATTGATGAAATTTACTTGATACTCTTATTTCTCACAATATAAATGGATCATGTTGGCTAATCTTTTTGTTTTTTTTAATATCAGAGCGGAATGAAGAAAAATTTATAAGAATAGGGATGATAATTTTACATGGGTTCAAAACATGAAATGTTTTAAATAAACACAAAGGTGGATATTGTTAGGAAAAAATAACTCAAGATAACATTGCCATGTTTTTTGGATGACAGTGTTTGTTGAGGAAAGAGGTTTCTATGGTCTGTTGTGGAGTTCCAAGAATATTGTTGAAAGGGTATGTTGAAAAAGATCCAAGATAAGGTAATAGATTATCTAGAAAGGGAATTTTTTTATTCATCATGAAGGTAGCTAGTGTCTTGAAGGATTTAAGGTTTATGAATACATGATGAAAAATGGAAAATATATGTGACTTTGAGAAGATTTTTGAATGGTTAATTTCCTAGGTGCTTCTTGAAAATATGGAGCTTCACAAATGAGATTGTAGTGATTCAAAGGAAGTGTTAATGAGAATGGATGGTTCTAGTGAAGAGGAAAACTCATATAGATAGGCCTCACACCCTCCCCCACACGCATAAGAAATTATAGAAAAACCTGATTATGATTTAATGCCTATGAATTCACAATGGTTATTTGAGAGGGTTTTTCTTGCAAAACTATTCATGAAGAAAGGTTGTTTATTAAGGCTATAAAATATGACCAAAAGTTGAAAGAAATTTTATATTATTGATGTTATTAAAGGAAATAAAAAGCTAACCGATGTTTTTGAGTTTCATGAATTCCTAGTGAGCTTAATCAAAGATTTTGAGCTTTGTGTTAGAAAGTTACTTCATGTGTGTTGGTTGAGATTCATAAAAGAATTGAGCTTTTTTAATGTTCTGGGGTTCTCTATAGTTGTATGTACTTGTAAAGACATTTGTATTTTCACAAAGTCTATTCAAAAAATGTAAAGCAAGTGAGCATCATGAATTTATAAAAAATGTATTTCCCCTTAATTTTTTTGTGAATTCGTATTCATCAAGTGGATAAATTTATAAATTTAATATAGTATATTCATACAACTGAGGACGTATTAGTTATTTATAATGTAGGGACCCATATGTCCCTAAACTGTGAATGAATACATTTTAATGCGATAAGAATTTAAGGGGAAGAAGGTGATTCTTTCTACTATTAGTGAGACATTAAATGATTGATTGATGGACTAGACCTTGTGAAGCTATGAGATTTCCCTCATCATTTTAATGGAAATAATATTAGGTAGATAAATGATCTTTCTTAAAATTTACTTTTGCAGTGATCCTTAGTGAATCTGGTATATTGGCACATTTTTTTTGTATGCTCTGTGTTCATAGAAAAGTGACGGTGAAGCAAGTAAAATTAGTCAGACTCATGCATGATTTCCTTCCCGTTCATACATTTTTATGGGAAGGGGAGTGAAGCGCGGTTTTTTTAATGGTAAAACATGATCCAAAGTGAAATGTTCATAAATTTTTCATACCTTGATTCACCATGCTCTTAGGGTATATAACCTAGTTGGGATAACATGATAAAATGAAAATATGTGATTTTTATGATATAAATAAGGCTATACTATTAAATATATTAGATCTAATTGATGAATTGAAAAAAAAATTAATCATTATTTTTATCATATATCATATGTAGGTTATGAGGTTAATCTTTTATTCTAATTTTGTTATATTTTCATAATTTTTATCTAAAATTATATTAAATTATAGGAATGATTTATTAAAATAATAATAAATAAATAATTTCATTATTCTTATAGTATACTCTTAATATAACTAATAAACCTCAAAATCATTCATTAAATTTGATGATATGATATATTAATGATGATGTTTGAATGGATAATAGTAAAAAACACAACAACTATAAAACTGGTAAAAATGATTGAAACTATAAACTCCTGATGGGGAGAATTTGAATAATTAATTTATAGAATAAAAAATTATGAAGAGTCTAAATCAGAATGGATATGAGTAAGGATATTAGTTTAATTTTTATTTTTATATATATTTCATATCATGTTTTTAATTATCATTGTTTAATTCAAGGAATGATGTAATGGTTTCAGTCTCAATTTTGTTTCATTGGATTATATTTGTGTTGTTTTCCCAGATTTCATAAGGGTTGAATACCACCCCATTATAATATTTATAACATAATTATCTTACATATCATGATATTCAATGTTGTATTTCATTTAATATTTCCCATTGTATTTTGGTTTGAATGGTCCAAATGATGTAGTGGTTTTAGTCTCAATTTCCCTATATTGGGAAATTTATTGTATTTATGCACCAATTTTCATTACTGTGTTATTTATTCTATCTATTTTAGATATAATATAATTAGTTTTATTTTAATCATTGAACATAATGTAAACTTAATAGAATTATATTTTAATTGTATTTTTTAATGCGTGACACAAGTATCGTGATTTTTCATGATCTTCATTCAAAATCTTTAAGAAATAATTCATTTAGTACACCATAATTCCATTATTTGGGTAATTGACTATCCTTGGATATATCTTAATCACAATAATTTTATTTCATTGTATTTAATTGAAAAATCATGTTCCCTTATTGATGTGGCTATTTATTATTTTGTTTCCCTTACAGTGGGAATTTTATGTGACATCATTTTCTTTCATTAATTAGTGATCATTTCGTGAACATGAATTATATATGATCGGTACATTATAAAAAATGATTGAATTATATGTTATTGAACCAATGTTTCTTTGGATATAAATTCCTACAAATCAAACACACTGATAAATATCTCTCACTTCATGGGATAGGTTCTTTTGAAACCATCAACTTTCTTTCTCCAGCAAAATTATGATTATGATATTATTGTATTTACTTACTCATATATTAATTTTTATTTATACTGAACACATCACATTTTCCATACCACAAATTGGATTATTCTGTCCTATAATGTTCTATATTCAATTGACATGTTGATTTACTCTTTGTTGTTATTATAAAAAAATTATTATTAGCATGCTTTTCCATCAACCATAATTCTCAAGATGGGTGATTATGGGCTTATTCTCTTTATTGAAATGGGGAAATGAATTGCGATTTTATAAATTTTTATTACAATATGAATGAAAATTATAATGTTTACTATGTAAATTTTTAACCATAAACCTTCTTCCTCTAGATTGGTTTTGATCAATTTATCATTTTTATTAACATGGGGTTAATATTAATATTATATATGTTGATATTTCAAAACAAATGATTATTGTAATGGTTTATTATTTAATGGTCATTAATTTGTCATTATAGTGAATGAATATAATTTAAATAAGTTATTTGTTGTTCCTGACATAATATAACCTTGAAATGAATCAATTAGTTATGAGAAAGAATGTGTTGGATTTTGGTGCATGAATTTTCCAATAATAGGATATTGGCTGGTCCAAAATCATTGAAAGATTGATTTCAAAAATGTGCTCTTGTTGAAAAGTATTTTTAATTTTGAGATATCATTGGAAGTTTATTTTTGATGTTTAATATTATGAAATCTATTAGAGCGATATTAGTATTATTAATAACTGTTATTTTATTAATTTTCAATGATATATTAGGCTCTTAGTTTCACATTGATTATGGTTTCATGTTGTTTACCTATTCATAAATTAATATTTATGCCATTTTTATTCCTTGATTGTTTCAGTTATATGTTTCCCTTACCGAGCATTTGATTTGAACCCTTATTTTGTTTCTATTTCTCTATGTTTTTTAGAAATGATGTATATGTGAAATTCTAAGAAGAATAATATGTGTGAAATAATTTTGGGTAGACAATGAAAAAATTTTATGAATAAAATATTTTCATATATAATTTGAAACATGAATATTGAAACATATAACATGTGATTTATATGTTTTTTTTAGTGTCCTAATTCTTAGAATCTCAAAACTAAAAAAGGACTTTAAGATTAAATAGATTCAATAATTGTTATTGAAATTTTATTTAAGGATTGTAATATCTTGTATTTTATACATGGTATCATGGTAGGTAATTATATTATGTGTTTTTCAGCACTAAACCTGTGATTGCTGGTCTGGGGTATTTAATTTTGTATAAAATTAAGAGTTTAGATAACAATAGAGGTTACATTGCTTGTAAAGGACAATTTAAGGGTTGTAAGTTATGTTTGATAAAAATTTAAAACGAATATATTAACCTATGGAATAGTATATGATTTATTATTGAGGTAGTAATTTTCAGTTTATTTGTTACTATGAAAAGATTAATTTATTGAAAAATGTAGAAAAAATTATAAGTATTCTAATAACATTTTGATGTTTTCATAAAGTATAAATTATGAGGTTTTTGTAGAAAAATTTATTTCTAAATACTTTCAAGTGGATACAACTATGGTATATATTAATTGATAGGTAATACCCATGAAAAAGTATGGATGAGTATTTATTCAATCACCACTCTGATGTACGATGTGTGTTCCTATGACTACACAATGGGTAGGACAATCCCATTGGATTTTCATTTGTAAATAACATTTGATTTATATACCATTATGAAGGATTTAAATATTATATTTACATAATGGTATGGAGAAACTAATTTAAAAATTCCAACGGTTGGCCAGGGATGGAATAAAGAGAGTCATTAGATGTTCTAAAAGTATCATTTCAAAACAATTGTTATCATAATAAAATAATTATTCATATTATGTACTCATATATAATATATTTATTTTTAATAATAATCATTTTAGTTTGATTATTTAGTTGAAATGATCTTGAGAAAAGATTAAAAATGTATGTACCTAGAAACAACTATGTCTTTTTACTAAATAACTGAGCATTAAAAATAGAGATGAATTTTAGACTATTCATATATTGATGAAAAATCTGTGTTTACATGTAATACCTATAATAGAGATATATATATCACTAAACAAATTTATTCTTTATATTATTAGATATTTTAATTACAAAAGTAATGTTTATTGATAACATTTTGGTATATTTTAAATGTTACTCGTGATTATGTGAAATGAATAAGGATTATTCTAATGTTGTTTTACTAAATGAAATGGTTAAATATATTAAATGGTATTAAAACTCAAGAAAAATATATTATGAAGTGGTCATATTTTTCGGGATAACAAATGATGAAAAATTATTTAGTGATGGATAAAAATTGGTTTAGTATGTGATCAATGATTTAGAAATAAAGGGGTGAATGATTTTGATAAAAGTGAGATAAATAGTATTTATAACTGTGATATTCTATATTATATTAATAAAAAAGTTGTCCTAGTTATTTTTGGGGATCTTTATAAAATTATTGTATTTATGATATATAATTACATTTTTGTGAAATTAAGAACTATTTATTAATATATTTAAGGTCTAAATATAGAGTTTGTTTTTGGAAGAATATATTATATCATTTTGGTTTAATCTAGTAATGATTCAAATGGATTTTGGAGACATGGGTTATTTATAAGAATTTGTATGATGACTTTCCCTTTGAAATAAAAAAAATAAACCATGAAAATATAATCAATATCCTTTATATGATGCATGGGTACAAAATTTTTACTCAAAACATAATGAATAAGAAACCATATCATAGTAAAAGAGGATATTATGTTACATAACTGACTGAATAAAAATGAAAAAATCCTAAAGAAAACAATGAAGTACAACATGTTTCTCCAACCTGATCCATTATCCAACTTAATAAATCCCATCCAATGTATCATGAATAAACAATTAAGAACTGAGAAACTTATCCCTTATATGTGTCTTGAAAGATAACATATGAAAATTCAATATAATAGCCAATAAGGGGGTGATTATAAACTATGTAGGATTTCCACAATGACTTACTCACTCATTACACTAAGTGATTTTTTTTTTAAAATTTATATAAAATAGTATAAAAATATTGAAATCATTTATTATAAAATACTAAATCGTTTTCCCTAAAATAAAATTAAATATGCATTTAATAAATTATTCTTCACATTTTCTAAACACAATACATGATTCCACATAGCCAAAATTCCCCATATTCAAGGTTGGGTGATTGTTCCATAATCAGGATTGGCCTCTCATCCATTTACCAAGTCATCACAAGGTTACCAATATTAGTTTCCCCAATGGGGCATGCCAATTAGAAAGGTTCATGTCCAATAGAAATGAACTCACACTAATAATATACTCAAATTCTTATTCTAATCCATTCCACATAAAAAATAAATTTATTCAAAATAATTTAAAATCCATTTTGAATTAATAAAATCAAAAGGATAATTTTAAAAAACCCATTTTCTAAAAATCATCTTGGAGGATTTTCCACAAAACCGTACCATTTTCACAATTACTCATATCCATATGCAATGTTTTTTCTAATAAGAATAACCTAAATATTCTAATCGATTGAATGAGACAACAATTATCTATATATGATCATGAAATACCTTTTCATTCAAATATATATCAATGAAAATCTCAATTAAAACCATATAACATGGATATATCCCCGACAGATGACATCTATGGTTCCGAGAAGGAGAAGAACAATATATATTAGAGTAATGAAGATTAATAGAGACTTACTAGTTTATAAAAATACCAAATTAGATTAAATATCCAAAACCCCTATAATGTACTAAAGAAGATTTCCTATAATAAATTGGGAGGAACTGTATTTTGGGATGTAGAAAGATTAAGAAATTAAAATAGGTTTTCAGAGTTAATTATAATTAGATAAAAAAATTAGATCTAAAAATTTACACCACATAGTTAGGTCACACGTTTTGGTAGACTGTCCATTAACCATATGGTGTTACTACCTTAAGTAAACCCCTCACACAATTTTCTTGTGTTACTAGATAAAAAATACACCATATATAATATTCCACTCTATTGGGTATTTCAGGGTTTCCCCTAGAAATCCACATAGTTAGTCAAACCATATACTGACCCCGCATGAGTTACTGTAGAAATGAAAGAAGGATCTCATGGTTTATCTGCAGAACCCCCATAGTTTTTCCCATAAATGAGTAAAATATAGAGATATAATGTCTATTAAAACACAATCCACATAGTTTCAATATGGGGTTCAATGTTTTAACTAACAATGATTAAACCATAAGCCTCCTGAAAATCCTCCAAAGCCTGAAAAAACTCTTACAAACCTCTCAAAACATAACCCAATAAATATATATAATTATAATAAATAAATAAATGGTAATTTATCTTTAAAAAAGGGTCATAAATTCTCCCAACAATTGAAATTTAAATCCTTAAAAAATTAAGACCATAGTTTTCCTAGAAGGGTTCGGACCTTTGCTACATCATTTCCTTTTCATGCTTTAACATTTCAACTTCAATCCAAAAAAAAATTCATTAAACCTGAACATGATCACTGAATTTACAATGAAATAATTACTCCAGATAATACAAAATCTATACAAAATTATAAACCAGTATAGAATCAATCTCAAAGTCAACATTATCTCATCCAATCACATGGTCATCATCCGGTTCGTACTTCTTAAATTAAATACATAAAATTGGTTTTTTACTGAAAAAAATTAGTAGCAATGAAAAGTATTATACCACCTCAACAAGTGATTCAAATATCTCAAAAGGTATTATGTACTAAGTAAAAAACATTCAATTCTTACCAAAATTATGATTTTTAGGATTTTGATATTATTAATAACACAATATCACACACCACAAACTATAATGAACACTGAAGATGATCCACATATGATTGATGACAACTATATGATGCCTCCAAACAATTTGTGATCAACTGAAACTATTTTCATGTGACAAAGACATTTATTTGTCCAAAAAATGATGAATCACCTATTTCCTCCAAATAAAGCGCAGAATGACAATGAATCCCATATTATTTTTTAAACTGATCGATATGTATGAAGGCCTAATAGATTTTGTTTTACAATAACTCCAATAATAGTATGTTCTCCTCCGATGAGACACTAAAAGAAAAACCATGATAAGGTTATAGTTGTACGTGTTAGAGAGGTAATGGGAATTTACTACCAACTCACTATAAAATCATTCTACCCCCAAGAATCCTATAAAGAAGCTTCCATGAAAAATAGATGAGGGCACTACTATCTCATCAGTGCCTCATGATCCCATATTTCATGACCACCATAACCATGTTGAAATAGCAGTCAAACAAAAGTTATTGTCCCCCAATGAAGTTCCTTGGTCTAAATATCAAGAATCTTGACTGGTTTCTTAGTTAAAGATAAATCATACTCAATCTCAATATCCCTGAAGCTCAAAATGTGAGATGTATCAGATATATACTTTTTTAGCTGCGATACATGGAACATGTCATGTATCGATGTCATTTGTAGTGGATGTACACAATGGCATGAAACCTTCCCCATTATAACAAAAACCTCGAAATGTCCTAAAAAAAGAGGAGAATGTTTACCTTTCCTCCCAATCATTCAATGATCCAATCTATGTGATCCCTTCAAGAACATCTAATCAATAAATAAAAAAATAATAAGGTATACTGCCACAATTAGCATAAGAATTATATCATCATTTTTGCTTCCAACATTATATGACAAATTAGCATAATCTTTGATATTGTATCCTGCACCATTCTTGGTCAAACCAAGGAACATTGACCACCCTCTGACCAACAAAATAGTGATTTACAAGGCTGGCCATACAAGGCCTCAAAAGGTTCCACTATATTTATGTACTAGTCACTATTGGTATAAGTAAACCCAACCATCCCCAAATGATCACCCCAAGATCCACTATTTTCTAGAATATAAGAATAAATCATATCCTATAAATATGTATATATATCACTATTTGGCCATCCAACAATAGATGGTACGCTATACAGAAATGTATGTGATATCATAGTGCCACCTGAAGTCCTCACCGAAAGTGAGAAGTAATATGAGGATCCCTATCAGAGATTATTGAAGATGGAACTCTGTGAAAATGAAGAATCTATCTCAAATATATTCTTCATAACTCCTCAACTTTGGTTGTATCTTGAATGTGTAAGAAATGTGCCGACGTGGTATGCTTATCGATCACAACCCATATCACATTATTCTTTCTCTAGGACCATGGAAACCAAACCACCAAGTCAATAGAGATCTAATCCCACTTCTATGTAGTGACTGGATGTGGTTGAAGAAAAATTGATGTTTTCTGGTACTTGGATTTCACCTATAAGAATGTGTAGCAATGAGAGACAAATTCAGAAATGACCCATCTCATATCTAGACACAAAAACTATCACCTCATTTTATAGAACATCTTTTTTATGGTTTCACGTCTTAATAAGAATTATGACAATCCCCCATCACAATATTCCTTTCAATAAAAAGAAAAAAAAGTGATTTCTATATCATAGAGCACCCTCTTGGAAGAAAAAACACTTGGAAACACTCTCTACATAGTAAATGAGAGTCTCTAATGATAAGAAACTCATCATCAAGATCATGACCCTAATCATTAATCTTGAGAAGATAATATGACAACTAAATTCAAGCTAAAAAAATATTATCCCCTTTCTCCAAATCTCCAATATGAATCTATGAAAAAAGTGCCATCAAATTACACTCTTTTGAATAATCATTCATAGGTTCAGATGGAATTTTTTTGCTCAAAGCATTAGTAAGAACATTCCCATTCCTCGTGGTATAGGAAATGTTAATGTAGAATGACTTTAAGTTCTCTACCCAATTCCTCTAGTAAATATTTGTATCCTTTTTAGAGAAGATATAACTTAGGTAGTTTTAATCTAAAAACATTGAAAACCTTTTTGCATAAATGTAATGCTGCAACTGTTATTTGTGTGATTCACTATTGCATGTTCTGTCTCATGGGTTAGATATTTCATCACATGTGGTCTCAGATGATGATATCCATAAGAAACTGCATGGTCTCCCTACATATGAACACATACCAATATTAAACTAGATGCTTCAAAAATGACCACAGAGCCTTGCTTGGCCATGGGAGGAGTCAACACCAGTGTAGTATTCAAAATATATTTCTTTTAAACAAAATAACACTGACACATATCATTCCATGAAAACTACCTCCTCTTTTTGAGTTATATCAGGAATCAAATAATCTAATTTTGATAAGTCCATCATAAAACAGCGTTAATATCTGGATAATCCCACGAAACTCAGAATCTTGAAGACATTTTGTGATTGCTCCCAATTCATAATTGTCCTCACCTTTTTAGGATAATTGATATTCCCTTCTTAGACCCCACGTGTCTCAGAAATTTAACGTCCTTATTCCAGAAATCCTACTTTTATATCATGGAATAGAGTTCATGATTTCTCAATAGACACAAAACTATTCTCAAAGGATGCATAATATTCTCCTCAGACATGGAGTAGACAAGAATTTCTTCCACAATGTTTACAACAATGATATCCAGATACTCATGGAAAATATTTTTCATTAATTCCATGAAAACTATAGGGGAATTTTTTAGACAAATAGGCATAAAAAAATACTCACAAGGCTCATACATTCTCCAAATGGTAGTTTTTAAAATGATATATTATTTAATCCTCAACTGATGGTGACCAGGTTGATGGTCGATATTTGAAAACCAATTCTCCCCTTTCAGCTAACCAAAAAGATAATAAATACATGGAAACGAATATTTTTTCATTATCACAACTCAATTGATCTTTCTATAATAATCATATAAGTTAATGGACTCATAAACTTACATAGTGAAAAGAATCAGTATTGCCCAGGGCGACACACTCAGATAAATAAAGCCCTTATCCAAAAGATCATCAAACATTGACATAAGCTCTTTCAGCTCACCTGGTTCCATGCGGTAAGAGGGGATAGAGACTGGTTGTGTACCAGGAATTAGTTAAATAGAAAACTCATCCTCTCTCAGTTGTGGAAGACTAGATAAATATATAGGACACATGTTGGGAAACTTGAAGATTATTGGAGGCAGATTACTACTCTTTGAATTTAACTCCAGATCTAAATAAAATAATGATTTCCCTTTCCCAAATTTTAGATAATAATTTCCGGATTTTCCCCTTGGGTCCAATTATCTGTGATAGAAAAACACCACTAGGTGTAGTAATGTATACTCATCAAAGGTAACAATAGATTCATGATTTATTTTCATTGGGCTAATCCATATCGAATATGATTTCAAGATATTTCAAGTTAAGAACCATAAATGTCTGAGTATGTTATTAATCTGATATAGATGAGACACATACTATACTATAGAGACCCTTCTATCTCCTCATACCATGGGGTGTAGTTATATCCATTTTCACAATATAAAATATCAATAGGTTGATTTAAAAGATTTACAATATGGGTTGAAATAAAAGAGTGAGATACACCATTATCAAAAAGAGTATCCACAAATGAAGATTCTATAGTAATAGTTCCTATCATAGCTGTAGGACCCATGTATGATTCCCTTAGAGACTCTTTAGCTCTGTGAAGAATATTTGTTCTAGATTCCTATGGATATAAAACTTCTTTATTTGAAACAAATGTTTGTCATGACATTTTAGGTAGAGAGGATGATCCCATTCCACTATACGGAGTGGAGATGTGGTGGAAGAATCTATTCATGTTCCTTGAACATCTATAGGATCTGTAGTTCTTGGGTGCCTTAGTGCAATACCTCTTTGAATATACTATTTACCACACTGATAGAAGGTAAAAGAATTTCCTCCTTAAATTGTAGGAGGTATGGAATGACTCCTCTATCAAGAACTTCTACAAGAATCATCATACTTTTTTATCCGTTTAAAGGAACCAATGCTGCCAATGGGAGAATGATGAACTCCCATCAACCTTGAATTTTTATCCAATTCCATATCAACCATCATTTTCATATCAAATGCATCAGAATAAGTGAGAAGCTACCATAAAAAACCTATCAAAGGATATCCGAGAGATGTTCCCACTCAAAGAATCAATCCTTTATCCTCTAATTAGATAAAATCCCAAGAGAAAACTTCACCAACTCAACAAAGTGATTTGATTACTCTGTCATTGTTCTATCAACATAGTCATTTTTTAAAAACTCTAGACTTGGCCAATGTAATTGACTCTGGATAAAACTAGTTAGTGAAAATAACTTTGAAGACTTTCCACTCTAAGACATCATGTTTCCCTACCATCACAATCATGCACCACTATCTCCTGATTGGTCCCTCATGAAAGAAGGTGGCACACATCACCTTAATCAAGTCAGGTATATCAAATAACTCAAAAATATGTTATATCATTCCCAACCATTCTTAATCTTTTTGAGGATCAACAAAGCCTTTTAAAACTAGTTGTTTCTAGGAAAAGAATTATTGAGAATGAGCTCCAAGAACATCACCGTTAGGGTTCATATATTTTACCTGGATAGGAGATCCAGGTGGTACCCTTCCCATATCATGAACAACGTGAACAATCACCTAAAAAAACATAGATCGACAACAATATTTTCATGATATGGTTCAACATAATCCTATTACAAGATGTAATTTGTTTGTATTCTTAGAGGCATGATGCTAAAAAAACATCAATAGATATGAGGATGATATTATATTAACACAAAAACTATGTAACATGAAAAAATATTCCCAATAGAGGGGTAAAAAAAGGTTTGGATTCCACTACATAAAAATAAAAATTGGGAAATGACTAGAAATAATCCTAAAGACTTCTTTCCCTTACCACCCCATGTGACGTATGTTTCACTACAGTGAGAGAAGAACAGAAACTCAATCACAATTACATCTTATATCCCAATAGGATTTCAAAAATACAAAATGAATATATGATAAATGATGTACCAATGATCTAATATAACTATGATAAGAACTAACCCTAGTAACAGGGTAACCTGATAAATGAGCCTATCCTAAAATAGTTGGAAGGGAATTCTTGGTCCCCATGGGTCAACAACTAGAACCTTGAATATTACAACATACATGTGGGAACATTTTAAAAAAAACATTTCAGAAGTAATAATATAACGATAATATGCATATAAAAAGAAAACACCAGATGGGGTAATGTACTAAAATATAATAAGGGACAAAGAAGCCCAATGTAATACACCCAACGTACTAAAACATGAAATACACAACTATGATGGCCCAGGTTTTGGGGTCCATTACTTGGTAAAAATCTGATGTTTGAGGTGTTCTGGGTAGTCTGGAAGGCCATTCCAGCTTCTCGATGACTCCTAGCGGTAGCCTTGGAGTACCGGTAGACCTCGACTACCAGTAGATATCACCAACCAGTGGCTCTCAGCTACCAGTAGCTCTCAGATACTGGTAGATCTCAGCTACCGGTAGTTGTTGCCAAGAAGTAGCTCTCGGTTACCGTTTGTTGTCGCTAACAGGTATCTCTCTGATACTGGTAGCTGTCTTCAACTGGTAGCTCTCGGCAACCAGCAGCTCTCGGCTACCGGTAGCTATAGCCAAACGGTAGCTCTCGGCTACCGGTAGCTGTTGCTAACCAGTAGCTCTTGGATACCAGTAGTTGTCACCAACTGGTAGCTCTCGACTACTGGTAGCTCTCACCTACCCCCCACAGGTTTTCCAGTAGCACCACCTTTTCATGCAAATTGGTTTTTAAACCATGTTTTGACACCTTTAAGCCTGTTTAAAGACCATTAATGCTCATTAATGGCGTTTAAATTAAATTATTGGTGAGGTATCCTCCTTAAGTGAAAAGGGATGTGGTGTGAGTCTGTTTAAACCACCCAAAAAACGAAGGGACCTTTTAAGCGGCATGTGGGGTGTCCCAGCCGCGTGGTCAACCCACGATCGCACATCTTACATGATTTCGAGTTTTTCTTTCCTTATCTTAACTGTCTCAGGAATGATATATATCATCCTTTATAACCTAAAGGATTATCCCTACGTTTCTTTTTCTCTATCACCCTGCGCTCGGAGTACCCTTCCTCTCGAAGAGTTGTAACCCCGTGAAGTTTTCCTCGATCACATTCCGTGGAGTTCCTACTACTCACGCGAGGACCTAATGTCGATCCTTGATCTTTCAGGTAGGGATCTTACCTTCGCCTATCCATTCTGTGTATCATGCGGGGCGGGCATGCTTTTGTCTCTGTATAAATTGACAAAACCCAACTTAATGAAGATAATGAATAGACATTTAAAGAATGAAAAAATGGGGGTGTGATCGATGTCCTGCTATGCTCTTTTATTATTGATATGTGTTGTGAATTATACGGTCATATGCTCACTGAAAATTATGGTCGTTGGTCATCTTTCTATGTGCACTAATGAACCTCGGTGTTTTTGGATGTTTAAATAACCGTTACATGGAATTGGTTAATTACGTATACTCGGTTAAATAAATTGAAAGCACCAGGATTAACCCTTTTCTGTGATAACCCCTATTAAATCACAGTGGAATCAAAACCATAGAGTGTGTTAAATCTTTTAAATCTTAAAATACCTGTGTGGGCCTACCTTGTGTTGGTGGTAGTGGTTTGGTTTTTTTTCCTTCATAAGCTGATTACGGGTGACTTTAAGGTTTTCTTGGATGGGATCCCCTGTCTTTATACTATCGGTGGTTGTGAATCAGAGTCTATGGGGGTTACACTGCTTATATCACAAATTAGGGTGGAATCCTCTATTGTTGAGAAATAGTTGGCTTCTAGAGATTGGGGACATGGGGATGTGTCTCGGGGTTGTTTTGTTTTCAGTACTTTTAGGGATCTCACTTGATCCCTAGTTGTTGTGACTTCACAAGAGAATGTGTGTGAATTCTTAAATTACCTAATTTTTTTCCTTTTTGCCGATTTTTTTATTCATCTGTGAATGTGCCTAATTGTTTCCCATTAGTGAAGGGATTAACTAATACTGAACTATTATGAAAGATAACATTAACATGGGAACTGGAAACTGTTTGTTGTATGCCTGTTTTCTGAGGCAGCAGTGTTTTTTTACTTTCTTGTATTTGTTGAAGGAGTCATAGTTTGGGTTGTGTGTTGGTATATATATTTATAATTGTATGTTTTGTGTTTAGTCACACCCCACCCGCATTGGGAACTTAGTGTTAGACACCCCATTTCATGAGGAAGGGCATTTCCCCCTATTTACTCTCCTTCCCGTTCCCTCTTCCCTCGACTGTGATGGCTGGAGGTGTCCTTACACCCAAGATTCTTCGGGTAGGTTTTGATTGGTGTGTTGTTAGACCAGGTTTTTTTTGGGCAGGGGTTCTGGTTATGGTTTGTTTTCCCAGGTGTCTTTAGGATGAGACCCAGGTGTGTTTGGGCAAGGATGGATGGTTGTGAGGACTAGGTGTGTGCGGGCAGGGATGGATGGTTGTGAGGCCCAGGTGTGTGCGTGCAGGGATGTGTGGTTGTGATGCTCAGGTGTGTGCAGGAAGGAATATCATGGTAGCGTCAGGACGTTTGCCGTTAGGGATAACTAGCTAGCTATTGGGGGAAATGGTGGTGTGGGGTACCCAAATTATTTGTTCTTTTACTATTACCTTACTACTTGTATTTCTTGGTGAGTGTGACCGGTGAAGTGGGATGGATAGACTCCTTGATAGATGTTGGTTTCTCTGATTCTCACGGGACTTTAGTAAGTCTCCCTACTTGTGTACAAGAGCTATAGGTTTTTCCTACTGAGTATGCATTGTATGCTCACCCTACGTTTACTTTCAGGTTGTCTGGAGGACTTCAGAGGCTGTATGGGACCTTACTAGTCTGGACGTTAGAGTTTCTGTTGGTCGCTGTTGTTTTATGCTTCGCCTTTTCTTTTCCTGTTGGTTTTTACTTTGGAGTTCTTGTACCTTGTTCAGTTTTATTATTAAAACATGCATGTAGTTTGGTTTTAATTTGAGTTTTCTATACTTGGGGGTGTTTGGAGTTGACTCATTCTTTCTCCCATTCGTGGTTAACTAAAAAGGGTAATGCCTCCAATATTGTGAAAATGTTACACCCTTGGTTCTAGTCTCCACTCTGAGGCCTACTGGAGGTGGGACTTGGGGGTCATTATCTTGTCTTCAGCTTGAAGAAGGAAGGGAAGGGGCCTTTTTCACCCCTCCCATCGTCTTGTCGAAGGCCGGTCATGACAGAATGGTATCAGAGCAAGGTTGAGGGATAAGATAGAGTTTGGAGTTAGGCATAGCGAGGATTGCATGGGATGGTTGGGCAATAATGTTAGGTTATCTTAGTTCATTAAATAGGCCAGGGAGGACCAACTAGGTCATGGGACTTTAGGTCCCCCCGTGATCTGATGCAAGGACTCTGAGCCTATCAAACAACCAAGTGAGACTACATTTATTGCAGGATAGGGACCCTAGGGAAAGGGCAAGCATCATACTAATTGTGTTTTTATTTTATTTGGGGCACCTTGGGGAGAAAAAAATTTAATAATAATAATAATAATAATTCCCTTTCCACTAGGGCTTAGGCAATCATTGTTCACCTTGCAGCTATGGAATTCAGACGTTATCCACGAGTGACACGGGAAGTTGATGCCCAGCGAATCGAGGCAGTTGACCAGCAGAGGGTTGACCGAGATGAGGAGGACGACTTGTGGTAGAGGAATCTGCACTCCTTTAAGTGAAAAACCCTCGAAAAGTATGAGGGCAGCGTTTCTGACTCAGTATGAGTGGGATGGCTTGAGGAGCAAGCCATCGCCTTCTCTTTAATCTGTGCTCCGAGGGAGTACTGGGTTCCGTTGGCCATCCGTCAGCTGAGAGGATCAGCGCGTCAGTGGTGGACACTTTTCCTGGGAGAGAAGATAGAGGCAGAGGTTTCATAGGCCACTTTTGAGAAGGAATTTCGTGAGGAGTTCCTCTCCTCCACAGCGAAGGTTGAGAAGAGACATGAGTTTCTCTCCCTTCATCAGGGAGGCATGTTAGTGAGGGAGCTCAGGATCAAGTTCAAATATCTCTTGCACTTTGCCTCGGATCTCTTTCCGGATGAGGAGTCTCTGGCAAGATGGTTAGAGGAGGCACTCTGTCCTTCACTTCAGTATGATGTCACTTCCTTCACTCTTCCAACGTACCTAGCAGTACAGAAGAAGGACGAGATAGTAGAGATGATGCACTCGAAGGGAGGCACACCACGATAAGGGAACCAGCTGACTTCATCAAATGGTAAGGCGGTCAGCAGCAGGTCTCTAGTGATAGGGCCTTTCAGGTTTCAACATGCAGGGTTTAGGCCTCATCAGTTCCAGTACCAAGCTTATGACCCTCACCCATTTCTCACAGGGCAGGGACGGAAGTGTTTCTCTTATGGAGTTTTCAGACACATCCAAAACAGGTGTCCGACTCGAGATCCACATGGTGGAAGTGGGCAGTTTAAACACCCTCCTCAGCAGTATCCATTGCTGTCAAGGCCATTCTAGTAGCAGTATTATGCCCCTGGCACTCGAGGGATGACCTTGAGGGAGGACATCAACACCAGGGTGCTCCTCAGGGACCTCGACCCAGGCGCAGTTGGAGGGGTGGTCGACAACAGTGAGGCAGAGGAGCTGGGCGTGGACAGTTGCACGCCATAGAATTAGTAGCTCCAACGGGACTAGAGGTTGTTCGACGTACTATCAGGTTATTTAGCACTCTTTTTTCTGCCTTGTTTTATTCGGGAGCTTTGAACTCCTTCTTTACGCCCGAATTAGACCATGCTCTGGGTCTGGATGCCGAGATACTTTTTGTGACCCTAGTGTTCAGAACACAAGTTGGGGTCAAGACATCGTATCACACTTCTTCCGGGGATGTAGACTGATGTTGGGACCACATCAGTCCATTGGAGACCTTCTTTCTTACAGATGCAGCAATACAATGTCATTCTAGGCATTGACTGGTTATTCTCCGTTCATGCCATCATCGACTGCTATAGGAGAAGGATTGATTTATCCAACGAGGATGGATGAAGTGTGGATTTTGATGGGGAGAGGAGTTATCAAGAGGAGAGTCGACGCGTGGAGCCACTCCTTTCTATGCTGAACAGGATGTCTGTAGAGTCGGCGGACGTAGGAATGATGGATATCCCAGAGGTGGTAAGAGAATTCCCTGATGTCTTTCCTGATGAGGGTGTGACTCTACCCCCTCAACATGATGTTGAGTTTGGGATAGACTTATATCCTGGTGCTTTCCCGATATTGATGTCTCCTTATCGGATGTTACCTTATGAGTTGCGGGAGTTGCGGATTCAGATTGAAGATCTGATGGATAAGGGCTTTGTTCGACCCAGTGTATCACCATGGGGTGCTCTAGTTTTGTTTTTAAAGAAGGAAGATGGTAGTCTACGGCTATGCATAGACTACTGGAGGTTGAATCCGGTAACAATCAAGAATCGTTACCCCCTCCTGAGGATAGACGATCTCTTCGACCAGCTAAGGGGAGTGGGTTGGTTCTCTAAGATCGATCTGCAGTCTGGATACCACCAGTTGAGAGTGAAGGAAAATGATATATCGAATATGGATTTCAAGTGCATATATGGCCACTTAGAGGTCATGGTCATGTCGTTTGGTGTTACAAACACACTAGCTACGTTCATGAACCTCATGAAACCTATTTTCTGAGAGTTTTTGGACCAGTTCATTGTGGTGTTCATCGACGACATCCTTATCTACTCATGATCAAAGGAAGAGCATGTTGAGCATCTTAGTGTAGTTCTAGGAGTCCTTAGACACCACAATATTTATGGGAAACTATCTAAGTGCAAGTTATTAACGCAAGAGGTACATTTACTTAGACAAGTAGTGTCTCAGAGGGGAATTTCAGTAGACCAATCAATGATCGAGGTAGTCGTTTCATGCGCAGCACCTAAGAACGTGGCGGATGTTTGTAGTTTCCTAGGTTTGGCAAGCTATTACCGGAGGTTTGTGCCAGACTGCTCTCGAGTTGCAGCTCCGTTAACATATTTGACTAGGAAAGACCATGCCTTCATATAGAGAGACCAGTTCCAGATAGATTATGGCTACCTAAAGGAGAAGCTGGTTAGTGCTCCAGTACTCAGATTAGCAGAGGAAGGGGTGTTGTTTGAAGTGTTATGTGATGCTTCTGGCCTTGGATTGGGATGTGTGCTGATGCGGCAGCGAGGAGTGATCTCTTATGGGTATAGGAAGTTACGTCCTCATGAACGTAACTATGCCACCCTCGATCTGGATCTTGCAGCCGTGGTGTTCTCATTGAAGTTGTGGCGGCATTATCTCATTGGAGAGTGATGTGTGGTCCTCTTAGATCACAAGAGATTGTGTTATATATTTTACCAGCGAGATCTGAACTTGTAGCAGTGGAGATGGGTCAAGTTCCTCCAATATTACGACTTTGAGATCTCTTATACTGAGGGAAAGGGAATTGTTTTGGATGATTCTCTAAGCAGGAAATCCCAGAAGGAAGTAATTCAGGAATCTACAGATGCTTGGAGAGCGATGTAAGAGTTAGAGGACTTGCATTTTGATGCAAGGGTGGAAGGTGGAAGAGGTTGTCTGTTTCAGATGACTATAGTTCACTCTTTAGTGGTGCAGGTGGAAGAGTCTCAGTGGGGGGACTCAGAGTTGGAAGTGATGCAGGATCGTTTTTATCAGGGAAATGCTCCTGAGGGATGGTCAGAGGATGGTCAGCATCAGATTCTATTTTGTGGAAGGGTTTTCATTCCGGAGATGATGCGTAAAGATGTTCTCCGTGAGTTACATGGATTTAGTTTAGCAGTCCATCTTGGGGTCTCAAAGATATACAAAGGCCCAAGGAGATAGTTTTGGTGGCCTGCGGTAAAGCGGGTAGTGGCAGAGTTTGTGGAAAAGTGCCTTATGTGTCAGCAAGTATAAGCTGAACACCATTTTCCTGGAGAGACATTACAGCCGTTAGATGTTCCCGAGTGGAAGTGGGAAGACATCTCTATGGAATTCGTCACAGGGCTACCCAAGTCTCAGGGAGGCTATGATGCCATTTGGTTAGTGGTGGATCAGTTTAAACAATCATCACACTTCTTAGAGATTAAGGAGTCGAGCCTGGTGAGCACCTTATCCGAGAGGTACGTCGATGAGGTGGTGCGGTTGCACAGGATCCTGAGATCTATTGTCTCCAATCAAGACACACAGTTTACCTCACGAGTCTGGAGGGGATTACAGCATGCCTTTGGCACCCAGATACGGCTTAGCACTGCTTTCCACCCAAGAAAGTTGGGCAAATAGAACGAACGATCCAGACGTTGGAAGACATGATGCGGGCATGTGTTCTCGATTTTGGGGGATCATGGGTAGGACACCTGCCTATAGTGGAGTTTGATTATAACAATAACTTTTACTCTACTATTGGTATGACACCATTGGAGGCCTTGTATGAAAGGTCGTGTCGTTCTCTTTTTTACTGGACAGAGATTGGCGAAGCAGCTGTTCTTGGGCCAGAAGTGGTGCAGGGAACCACTGAGAAGGTTCAACCCATGCGTGAGAGGATGAAGGTAGCCCATGACTGGAAGAAGTCTGATGCCTATCGTACAAGGAGGCCTTTGGAGTTTGATGTTGGGAATCATGTGTTCTTGAATGTTTCACATTGACTTGGGAAGTGAAGGTTTGATAAGGGGAGTAAGTTGTCCCCTAGGTTCATCAGACTATTCGAGGTGTTGGGATGAGTTGGTGAGGTGGCATATCTGTTGGAATTTCCACCTTAGTTGGAGAAAGTTCACAACATCTTTCACATCTCCCAGCTTCGTCGATATCTACAAGATGACTCCCACGTCATCGATTGGGGTGAGTTAGATGTCGAAGATGATGAGACCTTCATAGAACGACCAATAAATTTTGAGGATCGTAATGAGAAAGTGCTTAGTGGATGAACCATCCCCTTGGTTAATGTGTTGTGGAGGCATGGTGGCCTGGAAGAGAGCACTTGGGAGTGGGAGGCCCTGTCACATGTTCAGTACCCAGATCTGTTTTGACTTCCTTGTTGTTTTTTGGTTCTGATCCTTATTGAGATATTTTAACTTCTACTTTAATATATGAAATGCTTGTTTTTCTTAGCTATTAGAGGATATGTTCCCTGTATGTTTGTATGAATGTGTGATGATGGGAAAACCTAACTGCTACTCAGGACACATTAATGTGGAGGTGATTAAACCCGTGCAGACGAGTCAGTGACGCCCAAAGCGGATAATATCCTGACCTGTGGGAGGGGAATCTCTAACTCATGTTTTGGAAAGTGTGATCCTTGTGGTTTATAACTCTTGGGGGAGTATTCCTGCATGTAGGGGGAGGGTTCTGTTCCATCTTTTGAACAACTCATGGGTTTTCCCCTGATAAGTATCTTTAGAGGGTGGTTTTTTGGACCCCACTTTTCTCCTTTCTAGGTTGTTGTTATATTCTCATGGACCAGAATTGTTTGAGAAGTATCTAATGCAATGGCCTGGGTTTTTGGGGTCCATTACTTGGTAAAAATCTGAGGTTTGAGGTGTTCTGGGTGGTCAGGAAGGCCATCTCAGCTTCTTAGTGACTCCTACCGGTAGCCTTGGAGTACCAGTAGCCCATGGCTACTGATATTTGTCGCCAACCAGTGTCTCTCGCATACTGGTAGCTGTCGCTAATAGGATGATCTTGGCTACCAGTACCTATCGCCAACCGGTAGCTCTCTACTACCGGTAGCTCTTGGCTATGGGTAGTTGTCACCAACCGATAGCTCTCGGCTACCAGTAGCTTTCGCCAACCGGTAGCTCTCGGCTACTGGTAGCGCTCGCCTACCCCATATGGGTTTTCCAGTAGCGCCTCCTTTTTGCAAAAATTGGTTTATAAACCATGTTTTGAACCCTTTAGCCTCTTTAAATCCCATTAATGCTCATTAATGGTGTTTAAATTAAATTATTGGTGAGGTATCCTCTATAAATGAAAAACGGTGAGGTTTGAGTTGGTTTAAACCGCCCCAAAAATGTGGGGACCTTTTATGTGGCGTGTGGGGTGTCCCAACCGCGTGGTCAACCCACGATCGTGCTTCTTACACAGTTTTGAGTTTATATTTCTGTATATTAACCGTCCTGGGAATGATGTATCTCATCCTTTATAACCTAAAGGCTTCTCATTATGTTTCTTTTTCTCTATCACCCTGCGCTCGGAGTACCCTTCCTCCCGATGAGTTTTAACCCTGCTAAGTTTTCTTTGATCGTGTTCCGTGGAGTTCCTACTACTCACGTGAGGACTTAACGTCGATCCTTGATCCGTCAGGTAGGGATCATACCTTTTCCTCTCCTTTATGAGTATCCTTCGGGGTGGGCAAGATTTTTTCTCTGTGGAAATTGACGAAACCCAACTTAATGAAGATAATGAACGGACCTTTAAAGAATGAAAAAAGGGGGGTGTGATCGATGTACTGATGTGCTATTTTATTATTGATATGTGTTGTGAATTATACAGGACTATGCTCACTGAAAATCATGGTCATTTGTGGTCTTTCTCTGTGCACTAATGATCCTCGGTGTTTCGGAATGTTTAAATAACCGTAACATGGAATTGGTTAATTACGTATACTCGGTTAAATAAATTCAAAGCACCAGGATTAACCCTTTTCTATGATAACCCTGGTTAAATCACAGTGGAATAGAAACCATGGAGTGTGTTAAATATTTTAAATATGAAAATACCTACATGGGCCTACCTTGTGTTAGTGGTAGTGGTTTGGTTGTTTTCCTTCAAGGGCCGATTACGGGTGACTTTATGGTATTCTTGGATGGGATCCCCTGTTGTTATACTATCGGTGGTTGTGAATCTGAGGCTGTGGGGGTTACTCTACTTATATCACGAATTGGGGTGGAATCCTCTGTTTTTGAGAAACTGTTGGCTTCTGGAGTTTGGGGACATGGGGCTGTGTCTCAGGGTTGTTTTTTTCAGAACAATGAGGGATCTCAATTGATCCCTAGTTGTTGTGACTTCACAAGAGAACCGATGTTAATGCTTAAATTACATAATGTTTATACTTTATGGTGATTTTGTTTTTTCATCTATGAATGTGCCTGATTGTTTCCCAGTAGTGAAGGGATTAAATCATACTGAACTGTTATGAATGATAACTTCAACAGGGGAACTGGGAACTGTTTTTTGTGTGCCTATTTTCTGAGGCAGCAGTGTTTGCGTACCTTTTTGTATCTGTTTGAGGAGCCATAGGTTGGGCTGTGTGTTGGTATATATATGTATAATTGTATGTTTTTTATTTAGTCGCACCCCACCCACATTGGGCACTTAGTGTAGGACACACCATTTCAAGGGGAAGGGTGTTTCCCCCTAGTTACTCTCCTTCATGCTCCCTCTTCCTTCGGCTATGATGGATAGAGGCGACCTTACACCCAAGATTCTTCGAGTAGGGTTTGATTGGTGTGTTGTTAGCCCAGGTGTTTTCAGGCAGGGGTTCTAGTTATGGTTTGTTTTCTTAGGTGTCTTCGGGATGAAGCCCAGGTGTGTGCGGGCAGGGATGGATGGTTCTGAGGCCCAGGTGTGTGTGGGCAGGGATGGATGGTTGTTAGGCCTAGGTGTGTGTGGGCACGGATGTGTGGTTGTGAGGCCAAGGTGTGTGTGGCCAGGAAGAGCGTGGTAGTGTCAGGATATTTGTCGTTAGGGATAAGCATCTAGATAGTGGGGGAAATGGTGGTGCGGGGTACCCAAATGTTTTGTTCTTTTACTATTACCTTACTGCATGTGTGGTTTGGTGAGTGTGGCCGGTGAGGTGGGATGGATAGAATCCTTGATAGATGTTGTTTTCTCTCCTTCTCACGGGACTTTAGTACGTCTCCCCACTTATTCACGAGAGCTATATGTTTTTCCTACTAAGTATGGTTTGTATGATAACCCTATGTTTTCTTTCAGGTTGTTAGGAGGACTTCGGAGGCCGTGTGGGACCTTACTAGTCTGGACGTTGGAGTTGTTGCTGGTCATTGTTGTTTTCTACTTTTCCTTTTCTTTTCCTGTTGGTTTTTACTTTGGAGTTCATGTACCTTGTTCAATTATATTATTAAAACATGAATGTAGTTTGGTTTTACTTTTATTTTTCTATACTTGTTGGTGTTTGGAGTTGATTCATTCTTTCTCCCAATCAAGGTTTACTAAAAAGGGTAATGCCTCCCATATTGTGAAAATGTTACACCCTTGGTTCTAGTCTTTACTCCGGGGCCTACTAGAGGTGGAACTTGGGGGTCATTATCTAGTCTTCAACTTAAAGAAGGAAGGGCAGGGGCCTTTGCATCCCCTTCTGTCGTCTTGTTGAAGGTGGGTCGTCACAACAACCCAGGTCCTTAAGGAAACAACTCACCAGGACCTTGTTTTAGTAGCTAGATCCATCTCCAATAGATTATTTCCCTTTGTTCAAATGTAGAATAAGAGAGTCTAAAAACACCCAAAGGGAAAATTTGGGTGTGAGCTAAAAATCCAAGTAGGGTTTCACCATTGATTTTATAACAGATTCCAATTATTGAATAACTAAATAAATTGACTTTAATTTTAATGTAAACATGTCTAACATTTTAAATCATATTTAGTAAATCGTGATATATAGATCAAGTGATGGAAATATACTTTATGAAATGTATTTATAATGATTAAAAGTATCTAAAAAATGGATTAAATGAAATAGTTATTTAAAAAAATTATGAAAATTCACCAGGCTGGTAAAGTAGTTTAAAATCATTGGAATACAATTATATCTCAAATATAAATAAGAAGTGAGAAACATGGTCCTCTTACAAATAGGTACGATATTATATTAGGCTATAGTACTCCGCACTATATATGTGAAATCAGAAAAATGTGTATAAACATATCTAGATAACATTGGAAATAATTTGAATCATCACAAACCCATCTAGGATGTGACCAGCTGCATGTATGTTTGAGAATGTTGAAATTGAATAATGTGTTTCCAAATTACTCACTAAATACCTAAGACATGAATGTGACCGTACGTAATCAATGAAAGGATATTTATTTTAAGACGGATTAAAATACATTTTAATCCCATTCACCCTTTTCAATGAAAATTTTCAATTTAAAATAAAAATGGGTTTTAATAAAAAAAAACAAGCCTCTTTCACAACATTAAACCTCTATAATTCTATCAAAAAAAATTAACTTATTAAGATGATTGAAATAAATTCAAAAACAATTCCATATTCAAAAATTATATTTCATGAAAAAATAAAACATTTTAGTTGAAATCATTATCATCAAATCCATAATGTAAATTAAATAATTTAAATTATCCAAATTCCATAACCACAGACCAATTCAAAGGAATCAGAGGTTTTCCTAATTATTATGCCAAAAACATTTCAAATCTTACAACTAAATTGAATTGGGTTTTATTAAATTCATTGAATGAATTTATAATAAAATGAATTGAAGTCAAAATTTGAGCTAAGCCAAGAAGTTTAATGTTAATAAATTTTAATAATTAGATTGAAACATTGCACCTCTTCCCAAAACTAAACACTCACAATAAAACCCATCAACGAGAATAAAGGTGAATAAGATCCCTGAAACCAACCAAGAAGAAGTATCCAACTCCATATGGAATAGATCCATGAAATCCATGATGATATATTGAAATCCCATGGGTGGAGAAAGAGAGAACTTCCTGAATGAGTGGGGAAACACACCCGAAAAACACATCACAAGAGCTACTATGATCCACTCCAAAATGAATGGATTCGAAAGGGTTATGAGGCTTTAAGGATTCCTAGGAAGATAATTAGGTGAAGGGAGAGAAATAGGGAGAGGAACCAAAATAAAGTAACCAAAAGCATTGCCTATTATAAAAAATCAGTTTGTATATTATATGACGTATAATTCCAACACACAACATCTAATATTTATGTTTCGAAACTATTGAAAGATTAACCATTGGGCATTAATTCCCCCTGATATGAGATAAAAACCAATAATCAAATCCATAATGACATTTAAGGACAACTAATAATATTTTCAATTCATGGTGTGAGGAATTTTATGACATGTATGTAGAATCATTATATAATATTTACTACTATTGTACATTGTGTAATTACCTGGAAGTCTATTGAAAAGGGTGGTCAAAGGTGAGAGTCCAAAAATCATCTGACTTCACCAATATAGGTATACTCTTAGTTCAATCTCAACCCTTACCTAGTCAAAAAAATAGAAAACCATGACATGGTTAAAGGTGTACCTATTTGAGTGGTAACATGATGTTACATATGCATTGTTATTATATTTACACATTTGGGAAACATATATACATTTTTTATGCAAGTATTAATATAAAGTATTTAGGTTAATTATTTTTTTAGCTCTTTCAAATGAGTATTTCCCTGTAGTTTGTGTGTGATGGGAAGGGCCCACTATATCACCTCGATGTATCAGTTTCTCTTACAATAGAAACTAGTTTGTGTATTGGTTTATGAATTACTTGTTTTTTTTTATTTATTAGCCGAAGAATTCATATAAGGTTTATATGATATATAATTATCCATTCACTCATTATGAGATTACATATTGTTTTCCTTGTGATTTTTCTATTAGTAGTATATACATAGTTATTTTTTATATTTGTTAAGATTATTTATGTTGAACTATTTTATAATATTTTATTCATACCATCTCATTATCAATTTATTGATTACATGGAATTTTATTAAGTTATTTACATTTCCATAATGTTTATTCCTGGTTTATTCAGTGATTCTATTATAATTAACCCTAATAGAATATACACTTTATTATGATTTATTTTCCCTAGATTTCAATTTCATTCATTAATATTGATATACTGGGTTAATCTAGGAGAATAATGATGTCCTCAAAGGATTCACTATGTTATATTTTATATATTCAATTATAATGAAATTTTCAATTATGCATTTATTATTCCAATAATTACTAAGCTATTATATCCTTATTTATGTGATTCAATGTATATTATGCCAATGTAATTTTCTAACTATCTACTCTAAGAAACTCGGGTTGCGGACATTAAATTACATCCCTATTATGTTCCCCTACATGGAAAACTAGTTAATTTCTTATTCAAAAAGTCCTTTAATACTTATCTTTCACATTTTTAAGTATATATTTTTTAACCATTTTAATATATTGTTTTATAAAAATTAAGGTACAACTCTTGTGACTTCATAAAGAATGAAGAAAATATGATGATATAATTTATTAATGGTGGGGAGAATGTAACACCATAAGATTTTAGAAGAAAAACTGTTTTAAATAGAATATTGGACCTGAAATATAAATATTATATAATAATTTAATGCCTTGATATAATATGAGACATTCCATTTTAAATAAAATTTCTATCTTTAACGGCTTACGGAACAAATAAGTCTAATTCTAAATGAAGTTTAATATTGTATATTGTTATAATGTAGCCATTAAATTGGAAGGCATGAATAGTATTAAATATATTAGGAAATTAATATGGTTTAATCATTTATAAAAAAATCATTGGATATCTATTTATTAGAATTAAAATAAAAATCAATTGAATGAAAAAGAAATGTTTTCCTAAAAACCGTGTTTTTCTACAAGCTAGTTACGTCACGTTTTTCAAACTAATTTAAAATTTTACATATACTAATTTTATAAATATTATTTGAAAAAATTTTATTCTCTTTTTAAATATATATTTAAAAATTATATTAGGGTGAATATATGTTATTTTTCTAAAAAGATTAATTTTTGATGAATAGTAAAATAATGATTTTTATTGACAACTGACTTTTAGATTAAATAATCTACAAGGGAAAATTAATTTTAAATTGATTTTAAATTATATAAAAATATTACTAAATTAGGTGACATGAAACAATTTAATATTGAAAAATAATATAATTTTTTTTAAACTTTTTATTATTTTTCATTGGAGGAACCATTTTTTTGACCCGTCTACGGGTACGATATTAATTTAATTTTTTACATTTATATGAATTGAAATTTGAAAAATGTATTAATATTCTGTGGTAAAACTAATTTATAATATATTATAATTTCTAGTTAGTTTTTTAACACAATTAATCGTGAATAGGATAAAACATAATTACCATAGTTAAGGTAAAAATAGATTTACGATTGGTTAAACTAAGTATATAACTGTTAATAGTGGCATAAAACCCATCCAAAACACATTTTATTGTAACATTTAAACCTTATAACACATATTCTTCAATATTGAATCATTTTAAAGGCTTTTGGATTTGTAAAAATGTGTGTACCACTTGATCTTTTAAAAAAATCAATGTGTGTTATCTCCTCCACTGATAAAAGACCACCCCTACCCTCCCATATTTAAAAAAAACATTCAGATAATAAAATATATTAAAAATAATGTTTATAAAATACATGTTCATATCATAAAGGCATTATTTTTTATTATATTTCGCTCCTAATGAGGCTTTAGATATAAACTTAAAGAGTCTATATAAAGAAGTGGTAAAGTTCACAAACTTATGTTTTTTTATATATTCCTCTATCTCCTTAAAATTTCTTAAAAAGATTGTATGAAAAAACATGTCTAATCTATATATTTATATTTTAATATATTTTGTTATAACATATATCTATATCCAATTCTATGAAATGCGATGAGAAACCATCAATTTTGTGTACCGCGTACAGCTACCTCACGAACTAATTTAATTTTTTTCCACCTACAACTTTAAAGGATATATAAAAATACACGTTTTACTTATTTATATTATATTTATGAAATTATTATACTAATTTAATTATTATGTTAAAAATTTCTTCTTAATTTCCATTTCATGGGGGATATGATAGTGTCGATTGTTTGTATGGCGTAATACATCCTCATGGAGCGACCTGATTCTTTTTCTGTTATAGTTTACATAGAGTGTAGTGATGATAAAATAAATGAATATATTTTTTATTTTTGAAATGAAAATAATCATTAAAATTTAATTTTACATATAACTTCTTACATTCATATCTATTGGAATATTATATCATTTCTCATGTATGTTTGTACGGTTGCCTCCTCGTTGTGATATTAAATGTTTTTTCTTTTATCTAAAATGGATGGTAATAAAGATGGATTTTATGAAAAATAATTATATATAAAACAAATTAATCATTATTTAATAGTTAATTAAAATTTATTTTCCTTTCATTCTATTCATTAAGAGAAAATGGATATAACTGTCATCCATAGGAACATCTTACCATCTCTATAAATGTTGTTATCCATTTAATGTCTCTAAATATTATATATTTCTATAATTACATATTTAAATAATATATATATTTTTTAAATGATGTTAAATATTTTTGAGAGGATATTACCTTGATCAATATTAAAATACTGAACCAAAAAACACATAAAAATGATGCAATTATCACATGAAACTATGATATTAACAGTGAAATGTTAACAAAAAGGTTTTAAAATATTATTAATTAATTAATATATATTATAGAATACATTATTATGGTTTTATAGTATTATTATAATTATAATATATCTATTACATAGTAGGCTTGAAAATGTATGTAGTACATCATGCTTAAGGTAAGGGTCTATCATCTAACTTTTACATATGTGAGACATTTTCCATATTCACAACTTACTCCATGATGAAGATTATATAATTACACTTTGAAAATGATATATAATGAATCTATTTTAATTCATGGTATTTAATTTTTTATTTTGTGTTATTTATTTCGTGGCACTTATGATTCAAAAGTTACCAAAGGGGTATGAGATTTATGTCTCAAAATCATTTTAATCAGGATTTTTTATACTTGAATTTACATTATAGGAAATTATTTAAAAAATTTATATGAAAAAAATTTATTTTTATTATAATACAGTATCTTGTGATGTTTGAAATTAATAATACCAAATTCCTTTCATTGGTACTTAAAATTGTTGAGAATTCATTTTAATAAAATACGACTTCATTTATCCGTTCAATAAGACATAATTTTTCATCTAAAAAATGTTTTATAATTTTTTTTCAAAAATATTTTTAAAATTATTCAACTAATTTATTAAATAAATTTTTGAAAATTTTGTAACATTAACTAAGTTTTTTAAATGTAATCTTAATTAATTTGTTCAAAAAAATGCTTGGATTTTATGAAAAAAATGGATATTTATTTTAAATTGTATATACAATAAATATTTCCCTACCATCATGATAAATAATTGCTTTAAATGATATTGTATATATTTAAATTGTTATTTTCAAGGAAAAATATTTTAAAAATATTTTTTGAATGATGATTAGAAAATAATTTCTATGTGAAAAGGTTATCTTACATAAAAATAATTTTCATGAATTTTTATCTATTTCTATTCATTAAAGAATCAAACAGTTATTATAATTATGAACCCAAGGGATATATTATATTAATACCGTCTTTATTATTTATATGGATGGTTTGGGATCAGTTTTTCATGGGAAAGTAATTCCCTTTCTTCCTTACTTTTTTTAATCAATAACTTTCCCATGGAATATTTACTTTCTTGTCCCAATTAGACATTACATTTTACCTAAATATACATATTATTCTCATGGACATATATATTACATAAACCACATATCATTACTATATAAATTAGTTTTCTTTGAATATAATATGATTGATTGGGGAAATTATAATTAATAAATATTTCGTACTCAAGATAAAAATTTGTAGACAAGGAATATTCTTAATTAATTAAATATATTATTCGATATATGTGGAATTTTTTGGACATTTAGTGATGATCATGTTCAAAATATAGATAGAACCTCAATGCATCAGCATATTGATGAGTGGAATTAGTCGTTTATCTATATTTGAATGGAGTTTTTGGGTATACAAACCACTTATTATGGTAGGTATTGAATGTTAAGGAATTAGGATTCAAGATATCATGACATCCAATAATCTAATATTTCCATTATTAAGAACTCATTTATTAATATAATATATGATATTTTAACATTTATATTATCAATAAATATATTTCATTCTCATATTATGGATTAAATTACATGTTTATTCAGATATTTACAATTTCATAATGATTAAGATATTACTATTCAAGATAATAATGTTATATAAATGGCATGTGTGATCAGTTATTTTTCCTTGCATAATGATTATACATGATGAAAAAAGATTTATTCCACTTTACAAAACCCTTATTTAGTATTTCATGTCTCCATTATTATATTTTCATTCCATGGAATCATCTAAGTGTTATAATATTTATTTTCATTGATGTACTAGAGGGAAGAATGATATTCATAAAATAATAATTTTTAGTTTATGTTTTATAATTTAATATGAATATCATTTATACATCTATATTATTAAGACTATTTAACTATGTTTTCCCTTTATAATTACATTAATGGTATCTTAATCTAATAAAAACAATGAACCACTAACTCTAGACTACTAGTGTTAGTGGAATTACAAGTAACTATGGTGTTGTGATTGAGAATTAGTTATAAATTCCATAGATTATGAACTGATTTATTAAATAGAAAATCTATAAAATGATTTATTATTTCCCATTTTAATAAAAAATTATAATTTTTAATTTTATATATATCCCAATTAAACTATTTAAAAACAATGTCTTACTATTATCTATGAATCAATTTACCATTCAATGTTTTATTTAAATTATCAACATTTGATTTATTTGATATCCAATTCATATGAAAATATTGGGGGATCCTATTGAGTAAGTTTTTATCACACCCTACTATTTCCTATGGGATATTTAAGATTTTATTTATAATTCATTGAAAAGGGAATAGATTTATTAGTGGTATTTGTTTCTCTTGATAATGGGGACTTTGGAGTTTATCGTGACTTATGGAGTACGTGTTCCACTTTTTTAGGAGATATTATGATGATGTATCATTTAGGTTTTGTGATATTTATTGGTTTTTAATGATTTTTGGTTCATTACACATGAGGTCTATTTTGGGATACTAGATGTTTCAGGATTCATATCCATTTATATATTTTTTGCAATATTCTTCTTGAGAATTTTGTTTACTCAAAATCATTTTTTACACACAACTTTTAGTTATTATCCAATGGGGATTGGGAAAACCCTTCGAGATATTTCAATGTGTAAATGGGATCTAGTTTTGTTGGTTATTCAGGATATTTAATGATATAATTGAATCAAATGTAAAATAGGTAATAATAATGAATTTCAGTAATGTAGGAAGAAATAATGAAAATAAAATGATAAATAACTACAAAAATTAAAATCCACCACAATGAATTTGACCAAATAAATACTTAAAAATGTAGTAGGATAATACTAAAATGAAATATTAGAGACACATAAAAAATTTAGGAGGTGGTCAATGTTATTCAATATAAATACAGTGCCCCTCTATCTTGAGAGTAATCATCAAAATTTTCTTCTATTGAAGCTCATAATTATGATTATGAAAAATCCTTCTCCACCCAAATTCCAATCTACTTCAAATTCCTTGTATTTGAATCAATACATCACTACTGAATCCTCTATTTGAATTAAAACTAACCCCTTTAATTCATTCTCCATGTCCACGACATATCAAATCACAATTCAGATCTTTATGTGGTGTTTAACACTGTTTACCATCATCCACAAGTAGCTCATTCTTGGACCCTATAATAAAATGTGCTCCTCGACATAAATATATCACAATCCCAACTCAATAAATACAAGTATAAATAAATAAATTGTATATATGTACTTGGATCCACTTTGAATATTTATCGGTTTCCCACAAACAATGATTCATTAGTCTAAAACCAAATTTGTTTTATTAAAAATAAACTGACTATACTAGGATATAATTTATATTTCAATGTCATATGAGCTTTAGTTTAATATACATATCTCAATTTTTTTTGGAATTTCTTATGTGAGTTTAGAAACATATAATTAAACTATAACACATTATTTTAAAATTTTAAATTGTTATTATAAATCGAAGGAAGTTAGTAATTTGTGAGTAGTATAATGGAAATGCTATTATAACGTACTCCTTACACACTCTTATTTCAAATTATATAGTTTCTATAACACCAGATGTAGTCCCACAAATAATGTTTTACAACCATTAAAATATATTATAATAACATATTCATATGATGAGAGAATAAAACCTATTAAAGCGCTCCCATTTTTCAAATAATACCTCATTTTTAAATATTAAATATCACATGAGTTCGAAATAACTCTTACAAAAGAGGAGTTTACTCTTATGAATTCATACCTTGAACATATAATACAAATTTTTTTATAAAGAAAACACATATAAAGTCCTCTTGAATATTATTTAATTAAAAAAAAGAAATAATTTTATGATTTTAGATATAAATGAAATGAATATAATTTGTTTTATAAATTTAAATTTTAATGAAAAACAAATAAAAATAGATATATTAATTTCAAAAACATCAATGAATGAAAGTCACTTCAAAATATTATCTAAATACATCTTCAATAAAATATTTTTAAATGACATGTGAAAATTAAATGACTTCTGAAAATTAAAAAAACACGATTTTCATCAATTTATCCCCATAATTTTACATTTTTCAAAAATAATTAAAATTAAAACATTTTATGCAGAAGATAAACATGAATACATTTTCTCACATTTATGTACAATTTAATACAAAAATAACGCAATTTTTCTTAGTATGTGTAGAATAAATGTATCAAAATAAGGGTGAAGAAAATTATCCAACAATTAAGATATTTTTTAACCAAGAACTAAATTATATATATCAAGTGAATGTCTATAAATATAAAAAAATTAAAATAATAAAGTATAAATTCCTAGTTTTTTATACCGATTTACCATAACGAATGTTTTCTCTACAAAAAAAGGTATAGTAAAAAAAGATTTCTAGTTTTCAAAAAGATTATCTAATAAAAAAATATCAAGGAAAATGTTACCAATCTCATTTTCATTCACATTATAATCAAAAACAATTTCTATCTATGGATAAAATTCACAAATTAATTAATTAACATATAAAATAGAATCTCAACATAATTATAACACATTTTAATGGACCTGTGAATATTAAATTAACAAAAAAAAATTAGAATAATTATAACTAATACATTAGTTTTAATTGAAAAAAAAAGATTAAGAATCAATTTCAAAGAATATAAATGTATAATTTATGAGTTCAAATCCATTCAAGGATTTAAAATTCTATATAAAAATAAATTTACTCAAAATACTTACCATAATGGTTAATTTTTGAAGATAAGTGAAAATGTGTTACAAAATCAGATCCATGGAGAAATATAAATGATTTATCCTAGATATTTAGAGAAAAACATATCACAATTTTGAAAAAAAAATAATCCTAATATGTAGGAAAAATAATGGTAACATATAGTAAATTCCAAATAGTTGGAAAAAAAATTTCATGTTGACTCTATGATATATATATATAAACACAAAAAAAACCTATACAACACAGTTAAAACAAAAAATTATACCAAATTAACTATGTTAAGGTATATTGACTAATTAATGAAATTTATGTTGAAATTAATTAGAAAATTAGTAGTTCAAAATCATGTAAAAATGTCAAAGGAAAACTCAAATATTAAAATAAAATAACAAATATTAATGAAATTATTTTATAGTATTCATGAATATAATTAAATAATTATCTAAATAATATTTAGCTAAATCCAATTAAAAGTATATAAAAATCATCTTTCATTAAAAAATAGATTTAATCAATTATTAATATGAAATTTAAAATAAAATATCCTAAAAAATAAGGTATGTATGAAATATGTTAAATAAATAAAATTTTAAAATATAATAAAATATAAAACTCCCCTAGGACATGGTTTTATTTTTATGATTCATTTAAAATTTTCAAATCTCTTTTAAAAAAATATGAATTCCCATTATTTCTCAAAATAAATTACATTGATTAATTAACTAAATAATTTATTATGTCCCATTATTTAAAATTAAAAAAATTAAACCATGTTAAAAATATATATATATTGTGTTAATGAATCTTTATATCCTTGAAAATGGAGGTAAAATCATGCTCTATTAGTCTATATAGATACAATTTCATCTCATGGAAGTGGTGGGAAGATTTCATTGCATTAGAAAGAATGTTAGGAAAACTAAAAAATAATGAGGTACCATTGTTATATGAAAACATAAAAATGAATTATTTTTTTAAAACAGGGTTTTTAACTCATGTTATACTAGATTCGTATTCCCCATCCATACTTCCTCCAAAAAATCAATCCATTATAACTCATGGGAGTTAGTGTCTTATTAGACACAATTTCATTTTTTCTATGAAAATAATAACATGAATATCTATATGTTCCTCAATTCTAATCAGAATGAAACTCTTTCAGAGATTCCTAAAAAAACATGTCTTCTAAAACTGTACACTATTATTTTTTCCAAACCATTATAGAAAAACTATATAAAATTATTATGATATAAATATCCCAAAATAGTATTTTTTTTTCAAAAAAACCTTATTCTTGGTTGATTATAGAAACATAAAAAAAATTATAAACTAGATTTAACATTTTCTCTATAGAAAATATAAATAAAATAGTTGGAATATGATCCTAGTATACTTTCAAATGGAAAAAACAACATTTCCTATCATTATATAATATTTTTATTTGTTAGACAACAAAGATGAAGTGAACATATCAAAAATAGCTAAGAGCACAATATGAAAAATATAATTCTCTATAGGTGAGTGGGTTTTAAGAGTTAAATAGTTTTCATATCAAAAAATCTATTTTTGTAATTGAAATATTTGTACCATAATTTTCATCATATTTTTTAGGCTTTTAAAAATCTATTTTATGTTAGAAAAACTGATAAAAGGTATAATGAACCCCCTAACTAAATATGTTCAACTAAGATAAATTTTTTAAGGTGATTGGTTTTTTAACAAACTAATTATTATGAGTATTGACAAAAATCATAAGATGTATTTCTAATATATAATAATTTTTCACATTGAAAATATAAATGATTTATATTTAATTTTTTTTAATAATTAGGTCCATAAGGATCTATAAATATTATTTCTCTATAGTGGCTTGGATATATATTTTAAATTAAAGAAAAATGATAAGGAATTTAAATTTTTAATTATTTTCATTGATGTTTGATGATTTCCCTTCCCTATCTCAGCCTCAATGGAATCTTCCACCACATAAATCAAGTTAGTACATTTCTATAGTTTTGATATAAAAAAATGTGAACTCCTTTTTTCACCACTAACATTAAAAAAAATTTAAACATTGTTTCATATAAAATAACCCCACCTGTAACAAGGATTGGTTTGTATATTTTTATTGTATCCTTATTATCAAATACAATTTCCCAAATTAGAAAATCCATCATTTCAGTAAATTCTCACATATTAATTAATAAGAAATCTATCCCCAAAACAGGTCAATTAAGAGATAAATATACAATCTAAAACATAAAATAAGTGAATTTGAAGTCTTCATGGTCATATTAATAAATTAATTATTAAGGAAAACTATTTTCAGTAACATCTAGATCCGAAAGAAAATTATACTCCTCGTCTGATCCATTCTAAATCGAAAAAATAGGTATTTAGGTCATTAAATATTGTAGTAAATGTTATATTTAGAGTAAAAATCCATTCCAAAATTATGTTAAAGGCAAATGTTTCCTAAAAAAAATTAATTTGCTATTATTATATTGTAATATTTCATATATGATGGAATATTTTTAAGCCATATATAAAGGGAATATTGATGAAAAGTACCATGAACATATCAAAAAACATTAGATAGAATAGGTTATTATATTTCTACCTAACCCTTTATGTAAATTTAATGTGTAGTCTATATTAGAGAAAACGATGTTATCTTATTACCTTATCCACACCCAGATCTTATGTAATTTCTTATTTAGTTATCTCCCATTACACATTCCATTGTTATCTATATTTTTAATGTGGGTAGTAAAATTTAATTTATATTTTTACCTCTCAATCCAATTTTAAAAACATTATAATTTCTATATTTTCATTATTAGATTAACATAAGATCAATGTATCATATTTTTACGATGTTACCAAATATCATATTGGGTTTTCAGAGAACTTATTTAGGTGAACCCCTCATAATTTCCAATGTATTTATTTTAGTATTTATTGGAGGGTTTATTTATCACAACCACCTAATTAAAAAATATAAATTTAATTATTTTTCACATAGAATGAAATTATTTTGAGTGTCTATCCGAACCAAGTTTACAAATTCTTGATAATTCGTTTTACCCAGTGTTTAATGCAAGAACCTTTATATATTGTCTTTAGAATTTTAGGTTTTATTTATATTATGATTTTAATATTTAACTCATTAATAATTAATGAATCTAAGGAAAATAATTTTTTTTAATACACTATAATTTCACTAATATATGTTTTGGTGTTCCATATATCATGTGTTATAAGTATTTATAAATGGATCACTATGAAAATTATTTCTACAATAAAATGTAAACATTATTAACATTAATTATGATCTATTGGTATAAAAAAGCCTTCATGAAAATACTTATAATACAAAACCATCAATTATATTGAAAAAACATATTATGTGAAATATCTGGATTATCATTATAAATTTAGGCATATTAGAATTTGATTCACTCATATGGATTTTTATTCTCTTAAAAAATTTATGTTTGGTGTGTTCAGTTATTTTATTAATATTTTTTTTTCAAATCATTCTTTGTTTTTAATATAAGTAACAATAAGAAGACTAAACAAATTTGGATTTTTGGAAATGAGAATAGTCATTATTGAATGTTTCCAGTAAGATTTTGGGAGAAAAATTATTTTCAGGGAACAAACTTGGATTCCCTTTAAAGGTTTCACATGTATCATGAGACAACTCCAAATAATATTTCAAAAAATTCATAATATCATTCCATGATTAATTATTATTCTCATAAGAAAGAACATACTGAAAAGGGATTTAATTTTTTCCCCATATATCATATACTTATTCATCAATATTTTGGATCCATATTATATCATTTCCCTTAATAATAATGGGAATGACCCTCGATGTGAGATCTTCCTCAAATAACCAATTCAATGGAAAATACTAAAAACTGTATAATGGTGAGTGTTTTGAGGACATATATAATTATAAAATTTCGAAAATAGTGATATTTTGTTAATTATAAAAGTGTGGAGTGTATACTAATGGAGTGAAAGAATAAAAACCTTGTGTGACAAGTTAAAGTAGTTAGAATACCATATAGAGGAAAAGTTTAAAAAAATATTAAGTTGAGACTGATTGATGTATCTTATTGAGAAAATTATTCTATTGATAAATTATCAATGAAAAATGAAAATTCCATAATAGAAATGGTTATTATCATATATATATATACATATATTAAACTACATATATAATTTAACTAAGTCTACATCATGAATAGTTTTTATCGTATAGTGAGATAAAGAAGTGATCTATATGTCACACACAAAATAAACTATTGTTCACTCATGAAGGCTCATTCAAATATTATCACACACTCAATTTTTTGATTTATTATAGAGGTAAATTATTTCAAAATTGAAATGATATTGGACTATATTTTTTTATATGAGAAAAAATAATTAATTGAAAAAATCCATGAAGAATTAATTTTTGTCTTGCATTAATCAATTATGAAAATAAAAAATAAAAAAAAACCACCAAAAATTTAAACCCCTTTGATGAATTTAAATATAAATCATGCTTAAAAATTTAAGGGGATAACATGAGAAATTAAAAATACGGATACACATAAAGAAAATAATGAATATGTATAAGTTCATATCTATCGGAAGAGCGTATCTATATCTCTACAATTCCATTTCAAATTTAACTCCCTTTGAAAATATTTTTTGTGTTCCTAAAAGATTCCCCCATACCTATAATATCATTATAGTCTACTATTTTAGTTACGTAATTTATCCAACACCCCTATAATAATGTCATTAATTTACAATATCATTGCAAGATCTCCATGTATTTCTTTCCATTAAATATAATTCTCCAAAGTGATTCATGGAAGTACCCTAGATAATTATTCACTCCCACCACATTTTTAGTTCTTTAACACTATACAATAATATCATGGAAAGACCAAAAACATGATTCTATCTTTAAAAATTCAATGATTTTCATGAGTAGTTTCCCATGAAGACAACTTCATTGAGCTCAAACCCCATTGTTGTTGATTTTTATTATCACAAAAAGGGTATAGTGTATTATTTAATAACGATTTTACTCTCCTATAATTTTTTTTAATAATCTATAGATTGTTATTTGAACCTTATCATTTAAAATAACTAATCATTCAATTATTATATTCATAAACATGGGTTCTAAAAGTTTATTTATTTTTAGGAGGTGAATGAATTGAATAAAAAAATCTCAATAACCATTTTTTTAAGAATACACTTTTTGAGTAAGCGTGAACCATAAAAATGACTCCACAAACCACTTGTACTAACCCCATGTAGACTATCAACATCAAGTATATGAAATTCAAATTTCAAATTCCAAAAACCCCTAACCTAGTACCACCAGTTTTTTAAAACAAACTCAAAACATGCCCCATTCAAATTTTAAAAAATGCACCACAAAATTTCTATATTTCAAAACAAAATATCACCAAAAAATCCATCATGAACCACATGGCGCACTGTGTCTGAGACATCAACCATCCATTCAAAAATTTACCTTCCATCGTTATGATGTTGGGAAAACTCCATTACAGTCAATATTAACGCATCACTAAGGCTGCCGACCACTTTTCTGACATTCATCACCTGTAAAAAGCTGATGCCACCAGAACTAAAAACCATTGTCGACAAAACAATCTGTCATCGCTGTCTATACCATGATGCAATGCCATTTATCCACCGACGTCACCCTCATAGCCTCTCGAGTCATAGTTTGGACTTTACATACTCCACTCCACCATCACTACCATCATCACTGTACAGAACAAGAATGATTTAAACCATCGATAGAAGTCACAAACATCCCACACTCAAAAGAGGGAGCATCAAAAAAAATCCATCAACCCAAAAAATTAACAAAAAAGGCAACCGAAAATTCATTAAAAAAACCCTAATGAAGATAGGGAAATAATCCATTAAAAATCCGAGTATGAAACCCTAAAAGAATCCTCAAAAATAGAAAACTGTAAGCCCAAAACCAAGTTTATATATTGCTCCACCTCCAACCTAGAGTGGAGCAGTGGAACCCTTGGTCAGAGCTTGTTTGGGCAGTTGAGGATGAATACTGACACCTGTAGCATCTGGAAACTCAACATCCACTGAACCACAATCATAAATCCTCTATTTTACCTCCATACCATCCCCTACATGGGGAGGCATGAAGAAACATGAGGCCAGAAATGTTAAGATGGTAGAGGCCATTTAAAACATGTACCTTCATCAGACGAAACAAGAGAGTCGATAATCAAATTATATTAAAAATAAAAAACATGTCATATTAGTAATATTTATTTAAAAAACATCAACATAATATATTTTGAAATCTTTTACCTCAATAATTATTATACCAAAATATTTTTCCAAGACATATAAAAATCATAGAACATAATGTTCCCCAAATTTGCTAAAAAAATTCAAATTTTCAAAATAATGATTTGATGAAAATAGATTCAATACAAAATTTAAATAAATCAATAATAATCCTTTTTATGTAAATTTAAATACAAAGAGTGCGTAAATTTTCAAATATTAAGTGACATAATGCATCAAAATAAATCCACACAACCATAAGTGATTATAATAGTATTTTGTATGATCCCTGTAACAAAACATTAAACCTAATGACATATGGTGTGATCTATGTTACCCAAAATTCAAAAAATAACACATCTATTTAGGCTTGACCTAAATATTAAACTGTATTCAAAAAAAGTTTTCTTGACAATAATATTTAGACCCTTTAATTTTTAGGGTTCACATATCCTATGAGAAATTTATTCTTTTATGATGTCATGCTATTTTTTCAGGATTTTACTAGATATATTGTCACTCAAAATTATCCATTCAATGGGATTAGATAAAAATTAAAGTTTCAAAATAATCCCCCCCATGTGTGTGATATACAAATCCATATTGTGTTTCCTCCAAAGTGCTCAAGATAAGATAAAACCTCACTATATTACTGTAAGAAACATGTATTTATTTTTACATAATCATAATAAATACTTATAACATGATCACTTTTCTCAATACTAACAATAATTTCCCTTTTTTCTTCATTATAAGTCTCACTTGTTATATATGATCTTTTTTAACATTTGGCTTCATCTTCTAACCATATAACCAATGTAACTTTTCATTTTTAAACCACTTCTCTTGTGCTTGTGAAATATCCATACAGAGATCCTAGAGAACCTAATCATCATATATTATCTATGAATTAATGTAAACTCACTTATATTATTCTGATATAAGGAAATGGTTCATCTTTATTAAAATAACTAATATCTTGATTATTTTTCCCACAAGATACAAAGTTAAAATTGTATCTCCTTTAATTAGCTTATTTAAAATTCTTCATGATCTTTCACCCCATTCCTAAACACTGTGTTGATTCTCTATGATAATCTTAAAATTAGATGATTTATAATATCATTGAATTCATACCTCCAAGATAATAAACTTTATGTATTGAATGTTTGAAATATTTTTAAACCTATTGAAACTATTAGTATTGAAAATATCAATTCTAAGTTTCCATATTTGGTATGGCGATGACACATGTGCCCATAAAATACTTATCGTTAATTACTGATTGAAATATATCAATACTAAAGGAAATTATTTATAACCACACTGACCATTGAATATATTACTATATGAACATGTCATTCAACTGAGGTCATTGGTAGTTCTTAACACATCATTCCAACAGTATTCTAATAGGCCCATCATTCTAACTTCATCCATTGTTACACTATCCAATTCATTATTTTCCTTCTGTATATAATTACTATATTAATTGATATGATTTATATCACATATAGAATTTTGTTTAAGGAATAAAAAATATAATTGTTGTTACGATGTCATTAATCATTCTTATTTATAGATAAAGATATTGTAATCCAATATATTATTCATAATACCCCTTTTATAGTGGTATAAACATATTTATATCCCAATTTTCCATACTTGTATCCAATTGGTGAAAAAAATCTAGTTTTCTCACAAAATTATTCCATCAATAAATGCATTTAATGTTTATCATAATATCATTAGGTGTGTGTGTGTTCCTTTTACTATTTGGTCTAAGTAGGATAACGAAAATTGCATGTTTACATCCACCTCTTAGGTGTAATCATAGTAAATTTAAAATCGTTATTAATGTATGGTCATTTAAAATCAAATAGGGAGACAATAATGTCATTTAATTTTGTTTCATTATCATTGAATATAAACTATTATATTCCTTTTAGAAAAAGTTGTATGACTATAAAATTATTAGACCTCTTAGACAATTCTAAACGTCCTCAGTATTAGAGAACCTTTTGGTCAAACATTTAGAACCAAAAAATTATATAACCTCTTCGTTAAATCTATATGAACGTAATCTTATATTTTATATTGGTCAATAGTATATAACCTCAATATAATGATATATCTCTGTAAAAATTTTATGACCTATTTTTTCACATCAAGATCAATGATATACGACCTTAAACATCACAAAATGGTTTGGTCTAATGTTTAAAACTATAAAACATGTGATTCCTTTTGGTCTATATTGAATGATCATAAACTATAAAATAAATATAAAACATGTTGGTTTGATGTTTTATAATGGGATAAAAATAAAAATTCATGTCTTATTCTATGAAATTGAAATTAAAATAAGTCTTATTAAAAAGTTAGGGAACGTGAATAAAAGAGACAAAAAGATCATGAGGTGGATATATTTCCAAAATTAATGTTATAATTTTCTCATTGTGTATTCATATTTATAAAATTTTTAAGAAACATCATGATATATTATATAAATCAATCATGATGGAATAAAAATGAAACAGTAATATTTTTTATATGTGCAGACACATCTATTGAGTAAACCCTGTCAACCACCCAAATATATTTTATATTAAAAATTACATTGATACAATAAACCCTTTAATTCATGAATAAACTAATATTATTTTATGATGAGGCATCATATTCCCTATATATTATTTACATATACATTTTCATGTACACATGTCCCAAACTAAATACATACATCTCCAAATAGACCAACCCCCATTTATGCGACAGTTTAGGAGAAAAAGACTCGACAATACCCATCATAGTTAACATATATGGGTGGATTGTAATTTTTTATATATGAAAAAATCTAACCATGTCCTTAGTGAAGGTGTATTGAAAACCTAATAACTAATACCCACCCGAATGAACATATTTGAAGTTAAAACAAACTATCATTTTCCATTGAGTCAAGTGAAATAAATAATAATTGTAAATAAACATCATTAAATTATTAGTCATAAGAATTAAATAACCTATGTTATTATTCCTAATTAATAATAAAAATGTACAATGGATTATTTATAAGTCATAATAGAAGAACCATTTCATTAAAGGATAATCTAATGGATGATGCATTATTCGAAGTCAGGAAACTCAATTTGTTGTGCTGTCAATTTTAAAAGATCAATAAAATGTATGTTGGTATATTTATAATTAAATGATTCATAATGAATATGGAAAAATTATTTTTCAGTAAGGGGATGGGGAAACTCATGATTTGGGGAATTATTTAACCAATTTAAACACTGACATAGATGAATTTCATCTATTTATACCAAGTTAAATTATATTTATCGAGAATCATCAAATTTATGTACGAAAACCACTAATTTATTAACCTACATGTATTTTTGTTGGTAAAGATTGTAATCCTTTTTTGTAAGAAACTATTCACCCCATCAGGATTAAATAATGAAAATGGTATATTTTTAAAATATTACGTTGATTGTGGATAGTTAGAGTTAGATAAAATCTATTATGGCCTTATAATCCTTTGGATATGTGCATTGTAATACATTAGTCGTCTCTTATTAATAATAAATATATTAATGAAAATTTTGTAACAAATTATTTGCACATTAAACGCCATATTTATTAAAACTAGTTGATTGATGTAGGATTCACTTCATGGTGGTAATTCTTTCACTAATAATTATAAAAAGAACTCAAAAACAATATCCAAACAAATATAAATACATTATAAGTTGATTTAGGTTTATTTCATTAATACACAATATTAAAAACGAGGTATTAGTAATTATTCTATAGGCATTATGTTCAACCACATTTTTATTAATAAATTATTGTTAGTTTTTATTGGTTCTAGACTCATCAAAATTGTGACAAGAGAAGCATATTTTTTTGATGGAGGGCCACTGTAGATATTTTTTACAATATTTTAAGATATAATGGTAATGAATAATTAATATTCATTTATTTATTTATATTAGAAAACTGTTTGGTGGATGAGGGTATCTTAGATGGACCTCCCTCTTTAGGTACACATATATTATACCAATCGTATAGGTTGAAGATTAATTTATATTCTACATTATTTCCCCATATTTGACTTGCTATTCAACAAGAGAAGAAACAAGTACATGTCAGGAATGTACATGTTTCCTTATATGCTTGGTTGCGTGGACCTCCCCATGAAGCTGATCTAATGGATCATCTTTCAAAATTATATAGTTGGTGTCCTATGGAAATGTTGAGTCATCCACCACATAATAGTATTAAATTTTATTTTATAAAATCCTTTGTATATTATCCTAGAAAAATTGATAAGGGGGACTTTATGATATAAAACACCTAGAAATTGTTGTCTTCACATCTCATCATTAATTATAATTGGCATGACACCATCAGATACATCTTATACATAACCCCATGGTATGATAATTTGGAGAACCTTTTCATGCACTGAAAACGATTCAATGTCCAATATATTTTACATGGTTTTAAATAATGGTTACATTATTTCAGACTACCATAACTCACTTATAGGAAGACATAACATATATATTTTATCAATGCGGTCTACCACATATGACAAAAATCATCCAAGATACTATGTTATAGAAAATAAAGTTAAAAATAATGAATATTTCCTTATCAAAATAAAAATCCTCATTGTATCCAATAGAAATTTTTGAATACAAACAATGTCAGGAATCACTAGGAGGATGGAAATAATAGTGATAAAAAACACAAATCAATGCTCCAACCTGAAAATTGAATTTATATTTGAATATATAAATATTGAGGTAAACTCTAAATTCTGTACATTGTATCCCCGCATTGAGGATACACTATTATATTATAGATTTTACCTATAATTGATAGTATAGGATTTATCAAGAAACATTTTTATTACATAGTATCCACCATAAATGAATTAAAATATAATCCAATATGGGTATCCAATGGTGGGAAGATACATACATAAAGAAAATTTTCTAGGAAAACCAAAATCCAAAGGCATAGGGATGCCCATTTTTTTACCTTGTTAAACTGGGAGCTATAATGACCCTTCTTTAGTATAGACCAATTAGAAAGCTCTAAATCACTAGAATATTAAGATATCTATTTCTTTTAGTACCGTACCTTTAGATTTTAACCTTATTTTGTAAAAATATAATTACTCATTCACAACATTAGACATTCTAATGGGGTCAAATATCTCTCTCCATATGTCACCCATTGTTCTTTAATAGATTTTAATCCATGTGAGGTTTCTTCTCAATATCCCTCAAAACATTATGTACTAGAATAAATTAATCATATTTCTCACATAAATCATGGAGGCTAAATTCGTGGAATATATACTAGAGAGTTATTATAGTATACCCATTCTAATAGTGACACGTGTTCATATTTGAGAACCATCCACATACAAATTAATAGAAAATATAATGTTATTGATATAATCTCAAGTGTGAGACCAAATTAACGAGATCATGTTTCTTCACCTATCATTGTCCATTTCATGAAATTATTTCATTATGTATTAACAAAGGATATGGATATCACTACATTTATGATATCAAAAATAAATCTACCTAAAACAATACACACCTAGATGGGATAAAAAGATGATATATACCACATGGTCTTATGATTTTTTCTTGAGTTAAAAGTATAGCCTTTTAAAAAATGTTATAGCAATATAATGGAAATAATTTAGAATAGAGATAATATCTAAGTATTTACCAAAGAATGTTTTTCGCCTCTAATATATGGGTGTATAGAGATGTATCCATTTATAAGGGATATTATTGACTTTTTTAGGTTTTCTATCAGTGGATCATTGATTAGTTGGTTCGGATGAGCTTTGCATCAACTTCATGAATCAAATAAATAAAAAAATCTAATTAATAATTAGATAGGTATTCAATTTGATATTATTTTGAAATAATAATAGGATTAAAACCATTTTTCTCTCCCCATGAGTAATTTGTTTTATATTTATAGAAACAAAAAATATGTTCATGTTATGTTTTATGTTAATAAAGATAAACACTGACAGAGAAATTCCATGAAAATACATATATGAAATGGATGAGTAAAAAATGTCTAAAAGATTAATAATTACAAGAGAAATTGGAGTGTAGAAAAAAAAAATTTGATAGAGATTATTTTAATAGAATATATGTAGATGTAGTGGATCAGTCCAAAGGGGGAAATTTTATACAGAGGTTATTGATGAAATTTATGCTTCACCTTCATATGTTATATCCAAAATCCGTTCAATGTAAAATCAAAATTGGATTCTTTAACTGCTAAATGAATAAAATTGTATCGAAGAAATTTATTAGAACTAATTTTTTTTTGAAATATGAAATTAAAAAAAGAATGTGGGTCATATTAATGTTTCATGAAATATAATTTCATGGAGTGAAATTGATAATTTTCAATGCATAAATAACTTCCAGACTGATTTGATATGGTTTTATGTAGGTCTATTTTATTAAAAATTTATTCCATGCTATGATATTTTAATTCAAAAAATTTACCCTAATTAAAATATAATTTATGGTGTTTTAATATTCAAAATTGTTCAATGTGATTCCCTAAAAAATAATTAAATCAAATCATTTTTTCTCAACTCAAATGTATGTTGAGATGATATGAATTTCCACCATTGTGAGATTATTTTTAATCATGGGACTAGAGGCACCACGGAATTTGATTGGTATAAAACTATTTCAATGAATCGATTAGTTGTAGGTTTATTTTTATAGTTCCAATCCCAAAAATTACTTCTACATGCTCTATGACTCTTATTAATGTATGATTGTTTTTAATAAATAACCAGCACAGGCTTCAACCACACCTTATTGTTTCTTCTGCAGAAGACGAGCTTCTGTGCTGAGACTTGATGAAGCCAGGACCTAGCAGTACACAGAGGAGACTAGATGACGTGGAGTGCTGTGGAGAAGATATGTACCAACCCTTCAAGTAGGATCCTCAGTGGACTATCTAGAAGCTATTTTCTCTTTTATGTAGTACTTGTACTTTTTAGTTGTTCTTGTATTCCGGACACTTTACTTTTAGAAAACTTTTTAATATAGCAGTTTACTACATGGGTCGTGATCGTTGTATTCTTGGACTGTGTTTTTGCAGGTTTAAAGGAAATTTCTTCCTATTTTTAGGGATATTCCTTGTGGTGCTAGTCGTCAACCCTAGACTATAAAAGACGGGCTTGGGGTAGTCACGACATGGGCCCATTGGGATGAGTCATGAAAAAGTGGTATCATAGTAGTCTGTTATACCAAAGAACTAGGACTCTAATCATTTTAATGGGGGCAAGAGTGTTAGGTGTTTTGAGGGTGGTATTCTGTTCAGGGAGTCTTGTGTTGGTGCGCCAGCCGTCATATCTATACACAAGGACCATTAATTCTGATTTCTAACATGGTGCATGAAAAAACTAATTCCTTAGTTTTGTAAAATGTTTTACTTTTAATCACTTATGAGTCTGCTCACCAGGTATAATTTATTGACCACAGTGCACCTGTTTCCTCTAGGATGTCGCCACATAGACAACCAGCCAGGATTTCTGAGAGAGTACGCGATGACGGCCCACTGAGTGATGAGGCTTCCGTGTAGGGCCCTCTTATGGCGTTAGCACCGTCAGATGTTGTACCAACACCAACATTACCCGTTGGAAAGATGTTTTCACCAGCCCCACTAGTGGGAAATGCCCACCGACTGAGCGTGTTGTACGAGTTCCAGCAGTAGAGGCCTCAGAGGTTCCGAGGTGAGATGGATCCACAGGAAGCTGAGGACTGGTTGTAGGAAGGGGCCTAAGTTTTTTGCCTAGTTGGGACACCAGTCGACCAGATGGTAATTCTAACTTCCAATTCATTCAAGGGATCAAAAGGGAGATATTGGATTCTGCGCTCCAGATACTTGATGAGGTGACCCACACCTGGGCATATTTTGAGGGCCTCTTCAGGGTAGATTTTATTCCTGTGACTCTACGTTTTGTGCATATACAGAAGCTTCTACACTTACAGTAGGGAAGCCAGACCGTGGACTAGTACTCGGTGAGGTCACTGACCTCTCTTGCAACTCTACCGACATGGTTTGGGACCCTTTATTCATGGCTCAGACCTTCGAGAAGGGACTACAATGGGAGATCGAAGCCATGATAGTATCTCTCTGCATCCCGATGCATGCTGGAGTTCTGAAGAGATAATTCATGGTGGAGAGCTTCTTTGCTGAGTAGGCACAGACAATGAGACCCACCACTGGGTGACACGTAGCAGAGTCCTCTGTGGATGGTAGTAGGAATATGACACAGAGGGTGAAGCAGACCAGACCTTCTGGTAGACGAACCCGAGATGTAATTTTGGAGGTTCGAGGCTAACGAGGTAGACCGTGCCAGTGAAAGAGCGGGTTGTGCTTCATGTGAGGCGGGCATGGTCACATGGATCACGACTTCCTGAACAAACACACTAAAAATCCAAAGACAGTCGAGGGACCACCGCGGTAGAGGCATAGATTCAAGTGAGGAGGTCCGAATGGCGTATTTCATGGAAGATGAGTAGGTCAGGCAGTAGGTGTTGGACAACAGTTCGAGGTTCTACTACCACCACCTCTAGGTGGTCCATCCCAACCACAGGGACTTTGTGGACAGGTACGACCTCCACTCCAAGAAGTTAATGCCTATGACCATGGATCTCCAAAGTTGATTTTAGGGATGATCTATGTCTACACCACCTTATCTGCTGTTCTTATAGACACTGGTGCTAGTCACTCTTTCATTTCCACGACTCTCGTTCGGAGATCAGAGTTTCTGGTGGAGCTATTGGCTCGATTCTTATGGCTAGAAACTCATACCAGAGAGGATTTTACAATTACACACTGGTTCTAGTAGTGTGATATTACTCTAGAAGGTGAGATCTTCATCTGGGATCTTCTAGGAGGGGTGTCAAGGCCTTACGATGTCATCTTGGGAATGGACTTTTTATCTACAGTTCATGCTTAGATTGACTACATTAGGCTCAAAGTGTGATGTACCCATGAGCATGGGACCAGGATTTCTTTCACCAGTGAGATGGAAATCTTTGCGGCACAGGATAGTCCTACCCGAAGTAATGTGCAGCAGATAACACATTAGATGGCTAGCCTTACCCTTGTAATAGTTGATGTTGAGAGTCTGAGCTACCCTATAGTGGTGGACCAGTATGCCGATGTCATCCCTAATGATATTATGAGACTACCTCCTTGCAGCGATGTGGAATTTTACATCGACCTGTACCCTGAGAAGACACCAATATCAACACCAGCATATCAGATGGCTCCCAAAGATCTTTGTGAGTTACGATTATAGCTGGATGACTTGAAGAGGAAGGGGTTCATAAGGCCTAGTGTTTCTCTATGGCCAGCCTCGATTTTTTTTGCCAAGATGGCAGATGGGATTTTGAGTCTCTGTTTATATATCGGTTCCTGAAACACGTGGATATGAAGAAAAAGTATCCACTTTTGAGGATTGATGATCTATTTGATCAGCTAAAAAGATCTCATTGGCTTTTGATAAAATACCTCATATTATGCTATAATCAGCTTAGGGTAAGAGATGAGGATGTGCAGAATACAACCTTCAGATGTCGGTTTAGAAACTATGAGTTCATGGATATGCCATCTGGTGTGACCAACTCCCCTACAGTGTTCATGGGACTCATGAACATGACCTTTCAGCCACACCTCGATCTCTTTGTGGTGGTATTCATCGACGACATCTTGATATACTCAGCGTCAAAGGAAGAGCATGCCTACCATATAAAGATATCTCTAGATACACTCTGAGAGAACAAACATTATAGTATTATCTCTAAGTTCTAGTTATTGATATATGTGGTCCACTTTCTGGGAAATGTTACCTCGGATGCTGGATTTGTAGGAGATTCAGAAAAGATAGAGGTTGTGCTAGCTTGGGAGCCACCCAGGAGGGTGACTGAGGTGCGGAGTTTCCTGGGGATGACTGGGTACTACCAGAGATTCATACATGTCTTTTCAAGTGTTGAGACACCCTTTTCAATGTTGATGAAGAAAGAACATCCCTTCTTGTGGACGGATAGATTCGAGTAGTGTTTTCAGGAGATGAGGCAGAGACAGATGAGTTCCCCCATCTTGAGGCTACTAGAAGTGGGTGTTGGGTATGTAGTCTACTGCGACACATTAGGGACTGGACTTGGATGTTTCCTGATGAAGGAGAGATTAGTGATCACATATGTTTTAGGACTTCTGAGACAACATGAGAATAAATATTCTACCCATGACCTAGAGTTTAGAGGAGTGGTATACTCTTTGAGATGTGGCAACACTACATGATGGGTGAACGGTTTAATTTTTACTCTGATCATAAGAGTATTAGGTATATCATCTCATAGAAGGATCTGAACCTGAGATAGATACGATTTATAGAGTTCCATAAAGACTATGAAATTGAGATATTCTATACTCTTGGGAAGGGTAACAATGTATCATACGTACTTAGTAGGAGGTCTGGCCTACAGTTTCTATTTGAGGAGACAAATCAGTTACCCGTGTTGCTGATATAATTTATGGATAGAGATGGAGTTTCTTACCTTCAATATATGACTATCACTCCCCCAATTTTTTAGTGAGTTTGAGAGGCAAAACTTATATATATTGACAGCGAGGCTTGACGTGCACTAATATCCTTAGGACATGCACCTGATGGATTTTCTAAAGAATGGGAGAATGCAACTCTCTTCAGATGATGCACCATGGTACCAGTGGCGCTACGGGAAGAGATATTGAAGGAGTTCTATAATTCCCATCTAGTGGTACATTATAGTGTGGAAATGATGCACCATGTTATCCAACGTCATCACTGGTGGCCAAGGATGAAGAAATCAGGGGTGTATTTTGATACACGATGCCTCCCTTGTTACCAAGTGGAGGTCGAAAATCAAGTTCTAGCAGGCTTAGCACAACCATTAGAGGTACCAGAGTGGAATTGGGATTGTATTTCTAGGGATTCCATGAAAAGGATACCACATACGTCCAGTGGTCACGATTCCATATGGGTGATCATTGACCTACTCACCATGTCAACCCACTTCCTACCCATCCATGAGAAAAGATCAATAGAGGGATTGGGATTCCTCTATGAACAATAAATTGTATAGATTCAAGGGGTTACATCTACGATTGACTCTGACCATGATGCACATTTTACATTTCAGTCGTGGAAGGGATTACATGAGACGCCCAAGACTCAACTACATTTGAGAACCACCATTCATCCTCATACGGATGGTCAGATGGAGTGGATTATTCCGACACTGGAGGACATGCTACGTGCTTGCATCCTAGATTTTGACTGTAGTTGGGAGGATCACCATACCTTGGTTGAGTAAGCGTACAACAATAGCTATCACTCCACCATCAGTATGGCACCATTTGAGACCATTTATGGTCAACCATGACTATCACATCTATGTTGTAAATACCTGAGGAAGTCATCACTTATGGGTCCAGAGTTGGTATGGGTTACTATTGAGAAGGTGTAGATCATCCAAGAGAATATTAAGACTATACAGAGCAGACAGAAGTCTTATGCTGATAGGAGATGAAGACCCTTGTAGTTTGAGGAGGGAGACTATGTATTCCAACGGGTCTCACCTGGAGGAGGTTTTCATAGATTTGGCTGGGGTGGTAAGCTATCTTCTAGATTCATCAGGCTCTTTTAGGTTATCATAAAAGTTGGCTAGGTTGTGTATCGCCTAGCTCTTCCCCCACATATACATCAGGTGAAAGACATTTTCAACATGTCATAGCTGAGCAAGTACATGCCTGATTCATTGCACTTTATTGACTAGGGAGAGCTAGAAATTGATTATGGGGTGACTTTTATAGAGGTTCTAGTGGAGATTGAGGATTTATGGGAGAGGGTACTTCGTGGATGATCGATTTCTCTTGTATGTGTTTGCTGGCATCACGGGAACCTGTAGGAGAGAACATGGGAGCGGGATGTTCAGATTCATCCTCAGTACCCCCATTTGTTTTTATTTAGTCTATATTGTGGCTTTCGGGGACAAAAATCACTAAGGTGGGGAGAATGTAAAGACGTGAATATTCCATGTAATTTTTTTAATTAAACTGAATTATTACTAGTCTGAAAAAATTGAGGGCATGTGATTCCAAGGGCCGGTGTGCCCAAAATGAATTTCTAAACATTTATTAATGTATGTTTAAAAAATGTGTGAGCATGAAATCCTAGCTTCTGAACCGGTACTCAGAATTGAAATCTGAGGGTACAATTGAACATACAACACCAAAATTTGCATAAGGAAGACTTAACCTAGACCGAAGTGGGTTGAGAGAGGAAGGAGGTTTTTTCAGATTCTGTGGAGGATTAATAAAATAAATATAATTTATTTTAAACACACTTGACCTTTATTTTGGTTTTGGTGGTGGGTACCATAAAAATGTGTAACTGTCCTACATGCAATTAAGGACATTAAATGCCCAGTTACACAAAACTGTGTAACCATCCTACATTAAATTAAGGAGGTTTATTAGTTGCCCAAATTAATGAATCTATATTAATTGTGTTGTGAGGATAACTCCACTCCTCTCCTTTTTAATTTTTTAATGAGAAATGGGGAGGTGTTTTTGGTTAGAGTATGATTTGGAGGATCTATTGACGAAGAATGATTCTATCGAGAGAGAACCGAAGAACGTTGTCAGAGCAGAAACTTGGGAGGGATGCATCCAAATCAACGAACACGGACCGATCTTCAAAATGTGGGACACTATCATTCAACTATTGAGGTAGGGATTTATCTAGTTTAAATTACAAGAGTTGTTTAATCATTATCCACTCTCTAGTTAAGATGCTAGTGTGGATGGAGCATGCCGAATGAACAAGGCCAAGTCCATCCACCTTTTTTATCATTGCGTTCTTCACAGGTAAATTATTTGGGTAGGACGAAACCCAAATATGAGGTTCAATAAGAAAAGGGAATGGCACACATAAGACCAAAGTCGCGATGCCGGAACGGTGCATGCGCAGCGCTAATGACGACTGGCGCAGTGGCACTATCAACTTGCGACTAGCGCGGAAGCACCGATGACTGGCGACTAGTGTGGCGGCACCGTTGACCAGCACCGACGGGATAGGGAAGTGGTAGGAATTGGCCAACGGCGATGGAGGTGGTGCGCCATCATGCATTGCATGAGGAAGCTACAGAAAAAGGTTTCGACGGTCAGTAGAGCATCCAGCACTGGACGAAAGCGGAGGTGGTGTGGAATGCCATCAAACGCCTCTGGTGGAGAAGGATGTGATAGTCGAGTAGGGCGGCCCACACTGGCTAGCCATGGATGAGGAGAGGCATGTCATCGCGTGCCACTGGAGATAGACGTGGCTCGAAGCCGTAGTACAGGAGGAGGGAACCTCCCCTACAGGTCCTGTGGCGACTAAGCTTTTCCACGTAGTACCGCCACACTGTTACCTGAATAGTTTTGTAACACCCAAAGCTTCCACGGTACGTTTCCCTTGGAAAAACTTAATAGCTTGCATTGTACGCAACATCGAGATTCTAACACACCGCAACCAATCAAACTAGCCGTTATGAATAGTAATACCCCCTTTTTGAAATTTTAAAAAATTTATCGTTCAAAATGGACTTCATTTTTGGATTCGGAATATAGAAATTAGTTTAGGGTGAAATTTTTGTATTTTTCTAAAAACATTCAATTTTTTATGAATAGTGGAAAACACTGACTTATAGTTTAAAACCAAATTTTTTTAAAATAATTATTTATTTTATTTAAATTTATGTTAGGTAAAAATAGATAAATAAAACCTATACATGTTCAATGTAATTCATTGGAGTCAGTTTATAATAATTTTAGATATATAAAAATTTTATTGAACTTTTCACTGTCTTTTACCCACCTCCTTGGAGAATTTGCAAATTCACATAAAACATAATTTTACTGCTTCTGTGAGTTGAATTTAAAAACTCCAAGAGACACGGTTGATATTAGTATGTAAAATTTGGTTTAATAAGATGAAATTAATTTTCGATGAATAATAACTGTTTACTTTTTTTTACCACGGTTTAAAGTAAATATGGTAATTAAGGGTAAAATGTTTTTATTATTACCCTAACACATGTCTTAATTCTTTTATATAAGTGTAATTCAACGAAAAAAAACCTTAGAAATAAAATATTATCCTTTATATGCACTTGTATTATATTAGGACATTTATTATTATTTTATTTAAAGAAGAGTTAAAAGAGTTAAAATAAATGTTTAATAACCAAAACATTTTTAATATAGGGTTATACATAAGATAAATTCGAATATAAATATTAATTAGAAAGATAAAAATATTTCCTACATAATGGTATTTTATTTATAATTTTAGACTTTAAATAAATAAATTAATTTTTGACATAATGATGATGTAGTAATTAATGTATTTATGAAATATTAAAATAATTGATATTATAATTATCCAAATATATGTAATTTGAGAATTTTTTTTGAATTCCATTAATTTTCTAGGTTAATATAACAAGTTATGGTTGGTTAGATGAATTTTTTTCAGAGTAATAATTCTGTTATGGATTTCAAAATATCAAAATACCAAAGTGTCGAAATTGACATAAAAGAGTTTCTAAAACAAATATTATATTATTAATTGATATTCTATTCCGAAAAATCTAAGGTTCAGACAAAAAACTTATATAATGATAGGTGTATCATTAATTAACCACTTGAGGTTATTTTGGAAGTATATAGTATGTTTATTAACCATATAATATAAAAATATAAAGAGACTTGGTAAATGTCAAACTATTTAACTAAGTGTTAAATCTTAAAGATAAAGTTTATATAGATACCCAAAACTATCTAAAACCTATTGGTTGAGTGGTTTTATACCCATCCCAACATTTCCTAAGGTGCCCCTCACCCCTCTTATAAATGGGAACCCCCCCTTCTCTCTAATTCAAACCGTAAAAGCCATTTGGATCGTCCAAACCCTGACCAAATACCCTCTCAACTATTCAAACTTCATCATAGAGTTCCTCCTTTAGTCATAAAGCCATCATATGGATCCCTTTTGATCAAATCAAAAGGATGAACCCGAAGAAGAGGTAAATATTTCATCACCTCTTTCAAGTTCCTTTCTTCTTCCACTTCCTATTTCTTTGTTGTTTCCATTCTAAAATAATAACTCCAGTATATTCTATATACTGTGATGTTATTATAAATATGTTACAATCATATTCATTATTTTATCCATCCTTTTAATGACATGTCACCATACGTGCGTACGTACGGCTTATCGTCTTCATGTCGTGGTGTAATTGTTATTCAACGCATTATTATTTGGATGAGTATAATAATGATGTGTAATTGATGTAAATAATAAATATAACATGATAATTATTCTTTATATATGATATACCATCCAATTAAATTTTATTTTAATATCAGAAGAATGATATTTTCGTTCGTGCGTACGTACAGATTACAGTCTCCACGAACATGATGAGATTCATTCCCCATCGTATCCATTAATGATTAAATTTCATTTGATAATTACAAATAATGTTTAGAGACTTGACATAATTATTTATATGAATAAGATACATCGCATCCATTACAAATATGACTCACATAACAAATCATATAAAGGAAAATGAATCTATTAACACCCGGAATGACGATAATAATAAGATATTATTTACAAAGTAATGTTACAAGATCATATATGATATAATATTAATGTATATGGTTCTTTTATAATTTAATAAAAATTATTTCACCATTATATAGGATTTTAACCTACCCTTGACCAAGAAAAAGTACAAAGTAATGGGTTTCTTATCTCACTTTTAATTCTGTGAGATTTCCATTGTTTGCCACTTATTTATTGAATGTAGTGTACTATGTCCCGCCATTTAGTATATATATTATCATGATTCTATTTATATTTATTGTATTCTATGATTCATTTGGTGGTTATTAACTTTTGGTCATATTACATGATTGAACACAATGAAGTAAGGGTTTTTCATCTCACTTTTTATTCATTTGAGATTCATGCTATATTGGCCACTATTTCCTTTTGTGTGGCATATTTACTATCCATGATTGTATCTATTGTGTTATATACTTTAATGTATTGGTATTTACATCATCATAGTATGATCCTTATTTCATGGGGTGTATGTTTCTTAAGTTAACAAATTGGTAAGGGAATTTCAAATTTCAATTTCCACTCATTTGTATTAACGCACACTTCATTGATTATTTTACTCCAAAATTATTTGTGGAATCCCTATTTATTATTTATATAGTAATTCCCACTCTCCATTGTGTGTATATACTTTTGATAAACATAATCACTCCACTGATAATTTCTAAAGTTATTGATATGAACTTGATAATAGTAATCTTAAATCAATTTCAATTCATTGAGTTAAACATCCACGTCATTGCTGTTGTTTTTACAAGTATATGTTTGAATGTCCTTTGATTGATTTACACTTAATATCTAATCATATTGAGTGTATTTGTATTTCTCACACATAATAATTTCATTGATTTGTCCTTAACCTAAAAATACGGTCTTTATAAGGGACTTTATCTCAATTTACACTCCATTGAGACTTCTTGGTTATTATGCACCAATTCAATTTTATATGGTGTATATACAGTTTGTTGACATAGTATATCATGAAATAATTTATGCTCATAATATTATAATGATTTTATTACCTCAATTATTTGTATTCAAGCATGTCTCTTTTGGTTAGAAACTCTAACTAAAATATCATTTATAATGTATTAAAGATTTTTTCTTCTAAATCATTCTCATCAATGTCCATGTTTTAAAAATGGGTTTTTAAGGATTTATTTATATGGAAATTAAAGTTTTAAAATTAAAATACATTTTAAAATATTCAATGTGGTATGAGACACATTGATTCAAAAATCTAATTTAAACAACTTCTTGATAAATAGGGAGGCCTTTAAATGTTTTCAAGAAAAAGGTGGGTATTTATCTCATATAGTTTTGATGATTATTTTCATCTATGTAAATATCATTCATTATTATCGATTGAGGTTAATATATAATATTAAAATTATATATATTGTATTTAATGAGTTATGTTTCACTATGGATGTTCTATTTTTATGTCGTTCATGGTTTGAGGTAAAATTCTTGCATTTAGTATACTAGTTTTAATATGAATGTTTAGATTTTCTTTCACCCATTTCATATGAGGAATGCATTGGAATCAGTATGTTACAGATGGAGACCTCTATAGCTCCTCGATGCATTGGTAGGTCTCATGAGACAATTAGACGTGGAATTGGTCAAGGCCCTTCCCAATTTTTGATATATGGTTTTGGTCGAGGCCTTAATTATTTTTAGAAGTCTTGGCCGAGGCCTTGAAAAAATGTTTTAGAATGTCCAGTATTATGAATTCCATCATTATGAGATTATCTTTTGATATTTCATGTGGTTATTCAACTAGTAGAATACCCATGACTATGTTTTATTATGTCATTATTTACCAAGCTCATATTCCTTCCATAAAGTGTTCATGTTAATTATTTGTAAAGTCATGTGTTTTCAATTATTCCCCATGCCTAATGTTTATATTATCGTCCATTGTATTGCTTACTCTTACTGATCATTTGAGCTCACCCCTTTCTTATGATTCATTTTCCTGGGATATGAAGAAGTTTATTATGAGTGACTTGTATGCATAATCTATGAAGCTTGGATGTTTCTAATGAAATAATTTAGTGTTGTTTTTCTTTTCAAGTTGTCATGTTGACCTTATGAATGTATCTAGTATTTCTATGGCTACTAAATTGATCGGTCTTTCGGGACATGATTTCTTTGTATCATGCCAATGTTATGTTATAATGCACCGACTCTAGGATTTTAGGGTTAGGGTGTTACAGTTGGTATCAGATTAAGTTTAGAAAAAACCTTGGAAACTAGATTTAGATAAACTCTTATTAAAGCACATATCCCTAAGATAGACTTTTAGGATTAGTATAGAATAACTTCTTAAAATATTGGTATTGTAGACATTTTTTGAGTTTTCCAAGGAATACATCCCTGTCTAGATACGAGCAGGTAGAGGTGGCTCTGGCACAGATGTACCTAGGGTTAAAACCCAAAAACACTGCTTTGAGAAAGACTCGAATGGGAACTGGTGCACGACAACAGGCCTCACTTCACTCTTGGTAATGACACTCTCAGGGGATATGCTTAGGATAATCTAAATTTTCCTTATAAACCAATTTGAAGGATTTTAATATTATATGAGCATAAATATCCTTGCTCAATATTTGGATATTTTTTATTGAAAATAAGGTGTGATGATATTTTCTAAATAATTTTATGATTATTCTTACTCACACAGTGGTTTCTGGTTTTAGTTAATGGCTGGATTCCAAGGAAGTCATAGTAACATTGAACATGATGTACAAGGTGGGAACAATGGTGGAAATGAGAAACAAAATGGAATGTTGATAGGTGTAAAAGATATTGTCTTCATGCTGAATCAATTTTCCAAAAATATGATCAACAACATATATATTAACCAACTCCCAGACTCAAAAAAGAAGATAAAGACAGTGAATAATAAGAGCTCAAGTTGTAGAGACCATAGAGTAAAGAAATCTCAATTTCCATCATGACAGAAATGTAGAAGGAGACACCCAGGAAATTTTATCAAGGGAAAAAATAAATTCTTCATGTGTGGTAAAGAAGGGCATAAAGTAATGAATTGATGAGGAAAAAAGGAGAGTACTCTTGATGAAAATAAAAATTATCCTAAGATTCCAATTATTGACATTTTTCATAAATGTATGGGACCTTGTAATCACCCAAGTCAATGCCCTATTTTATAGGATAACCTCATGGTCATGGAAGATCCTATGTGGAAATAAATGGATGGGAAAATGTTTAAAGGTATTAGTGTTATTTTTTATTGATATTACATTGGATGAATTTTCTCTTATATGTGTAACCCAGAAATTTATCATTTGAAAATGATATTTGAGGAAGAATTATCTTTTCTCTGGTGGATATAGTTATAAATAATAATTTAGTTTAATATGATCCTTGAATTTAAGTTAATAACAAGTTATTATATTTTGGGATGAAAATGCATCATATGAGATAACATTTGTGGTTAAATTATGTTACGGTTATTTTGAGTAATTTGTCTCATTTTCTTAATGTTATAAAATATTTTTTTTGAAAATAGAAAACATGAAGACCATGTGACAACCCGTCAAGTTGGGAAATTTTGTGGGAATCAAACCCACAATCAGAGTGTGATTGGGATTTATTGCCTACCACTGGATTATGTGAAGTCCCTAGTCAGTGTGACTAATTATTGTTAGTTAAATGATTTTATTGATCAATAATAAATTGATTTTGGATCTTATGTCTTATTAAATGAATACTTTAGTAAATAAAAATAATTTTGTGATTAATTGATAAATGTTATTTTGGAAGACATTCATTCTTTTGGGAACAATTTATGCATAATGAAAATAGAATAGTATGAGATTTCATTTGAGGAGTAATGGTGGATTTTTATCTATGTTTTTATTTTGGATTCATAGTGATTTGGGTTATTTATGGAAATGATTAACCTATAATAGAGAATATGTGATTAGGTTAATTACTTTTAAGTATGCGACTTTAAGAGTAGTTGATGTCATTTAGAGATACAATTTAATGTGGAAGACTACATAACCAAATTCTTCTTTTTTTTGAGTTTCAATATTAGTTTGAATTATGTTGAAGGATTTTAAGGACAATTTTTTTTGAGTGGTATTTATTTAACTTTGGGGTATTGTTGCTTTAATTTTAGAAATTAAGATTAGTGTTTATTTATATAAAGGAATAACCTTTTAGGGGATCATCTGATCTTGTACTAACCATTTTTGTTTTGATTAATCTATAAAGACAAGGTAAATATATAGTTTATCCTTTTGAATCATGCGATTCCCTAGAAGTTGATTCTATCTCTTCCAGTGTGACCAAGTCATCTTGAATACTCATTATTTAAAAAAATGAATTAATAGTAGAAATTTATTAAATAATGAGACTCTACTTAAAAAGTAAGTATATCTCTTTATGTTCTTGGTCAATCTCATAAATAAATTCCTCATCTTTATGAAATGTAAATTAAAAAAATGTTGTCCGATTACTTTTCCTATTGGGAAACTATAGACCGTTTGTCCCGTCACAAGTTTTTGGTTTTCTTATTGTTAACTTTCTCCTAATCATGTTTTATATCCCTCTCCATCAGATCTTGACACTTATTTTATCTTTCATATCCATTTTTTCTTACATGGAATCCTAGTATGGGTTATCTCAGGTGACCTTTGTACTTATCTTTCTTTCTTTTAAAGTGATAGTTTTATTGACTCTTTTTCCGATGTGGGACTTTCAATTATGTTCCCAAGCCCAATTTTAAAAATTGCGAGGGAGGAGTTTCCAAAATTAGGGAATAATTTAACACCCCAAGCTTCCACGGAACATTTCCTTTTGAATAATTTAACAGCTTGCATTGTACACAACTTCGAGATTCTAACACACAGCGACCAATCAAACTAGCCGTTATGAATAGTAATACCCACTTTTGGAAATTTTATAGATTTTATCATTAAAAATGGACTTCATTTTTGGATTTGTAATATCCAAATTAGTTAGGGTGAATTTTTGGTATTTTTCTGAAAACCATCAATTTTTTATGAATAGTGAAAAACAATGAGTTATAGTTCAAAACCGATTTTTTTAAATAATTATTTATTTTATATAAATACATTTTAGGTCAAAATAGATACATAATACCTTTATAATTTAAATTTAATTAAGTGGAGTTGGTTTATAATAATTTTAGATATAAAAAAATTTTACTGAACTTTTCACCCCCTTTTACCCACCTCCTAGGGGAATTTGCAAATTCACATAAAATGTAATTTTACCGCTTCTGTGAGTGGTATTTCAAAAATATGAGATAAATGGTTGATATAATTAAGTAAAATGTGGTTCAATAAGATGAAAATAGTTTTTGGTGAATAGTAACTTGTTACTTTAATTTTCCACAGTTAAAAGTAAATCGGAAAATTAAGTGTAAAAATGATATTATTATTACCCTAAAACATGTCCTAATTCTAATGGATAAGTGTAATTCAACCAAAAAAACATTATGAATAAAATATGATCCTTTATTTCCACTTGGATTAGATTAGGACATTTATTATTATTTTATTTAAAGAAGAGTTAAAAGAGTTAAAATCAAAGTTTAATAACCAAAACATTTTTAATATAGGGATATACATAAGCTATATTAGACTATAAATATTCAATATAAATATAATAATATTTCCTACATAATTGAATTTTATTTATAATTTTTATACATTAAAAAATTAAATTTAGTTATGACACAATGATGATGCAGTAATTACTGTATTCATGAAATATTAAAATAACCGATATTATAAATATCCAAATAAATGTAATTTGAGACTTTTTATGAATTAAACTAATTTTATAGGTTAATATAACATGTTAGGATTGGTTAGAATAATTGTTTTTGAAGTAATAATTTTGTTATGAATTTAGAAAAAACAATATACCGAATAGTGTCAAAATTGACATAAAAGGGTTTCTAAAACAAATATTATATTATTAATTGATGTTATATTACTAAAAATCTATGGTTCGGCCAAAAAACTTATATAATGATAGGTGTGTCATTAATGAACCACATGGGGTTCGTTTGGAAGTATATAGTAAATTTATTAACCATATAATATAAAAACATAAAGAGGCATGGTAAATTTCAAACTATTTAACTAAGAGTTAAATCTAAAAAATTAGTTAATATAGTGATTCAAACCTGTCTAAAACCTAATGGTTTAGTGGTTTTAGACCCATCCCCACTTTATCCTTTAAATAATACATTTTTGAGCGATTATAAACCTAAAATTATTTTATTATAAAATAATATTTCTTGCTTTTCCTAAGTTGCCCCTCACCCCTCTTATAAAAGGGCACTCCACCTTCTCTCCAATTCACACCTTCAAATCCATTTGGCTCGGCCAAAAACTTCCCAAATACCCGATAAACATTCCTCCCAGAATCCTAGAGGCCCTCGTTTAATCATAAAGCCAACCTAGATAGCCCTTTTGATAAAATCAAAAGGAAGAACCCAAAGAAGAGGTAAATATTTCATCACCTCTTTCAAGTTCCTTTATTCTTCCACTTCCTCTTTATTTGTTGTTTCCATTAAAAAATAATAAATAATGTATCTTATATATATTTTTATTTTATTATAAATATGGTATAACCATATTCATTATTCTATCAATCCTTTGAATGACATGTCACCATACGTGCGTACATACAGATTACCGTCTCCACGTCGTGGTGTAATTGTTATTCAATGCATTATTATTATTTGATGAGTATAATAATGATTTGTAATTGATGTAAATAATAAATATAACATGATAATGATTATACATAAATTATATAACATCCAATTATATATTATTTTAAAATAAAAAGAATGATATTGTCGCTCGTGCGTACGTACGGATTACGGTCTCCACGAACGCGATTAGATTCATTCCCCATTGTATCCATTCAAGAATAATTATCATTTGATGATTAAAAATAATGTTTTTAGACATGATATAATTCTAGATATTAAAAATATACATCCCATCCATATCAAATATGTCTCATATAACAAAGAATATAAAGGAAAACAAATCTGTTAACACCCAAAATGACGATAATACTAAGATATTATTAACAAAGCAATGTTAAAAGATCATATATGATATAATATTAATGTATATGGTTATTTTATAATTTAATAATAATTATTTCACCATTATAAAGGAGGATAAGCTACACTTGACCAAGGAATAATTACAAAGTAAGGGGTTTCAAATCTCACTTTTAATTCTGTGAGATTTCTATTGTTCATCACTTATTTATTGCATGTGGTGTATTGTGTACTTCCATTTGATATATATATTATCATGATTTTATTTATATTCAAAGAATTATGTGATTAATTTTGTTGTTATTAAATTTTGGACATACGTCTTGATTGATCACAGCGAAATAGGGTTTTTCATCTAACTTTTAATTCATCTGAGATTCATGCTATATTGGCCACTATTTCCATTTGTGTAGCGTATGTACTATCCATGATTGTATCCATTGTGTAATATTCATTAATGTATGGGTTTTTACTTAATCATTGTATGATCCCTATTTCACGGGGTGTATGTTTTATGAGTTACCAAATCAGTAAGGGAATTTCAAATTTCAATTTCCACTCATTCGGATTTACGCATTCTTTATTGATTATTTTACTCCAAAATTATTTGTGGAATCACTAATTATTATTTATGTAGTAATTTCCACTACCCTTTATTTGGATATACTTCTGATACACATAATCAATCCATTGATAATTTCTCAAGTCATTGATATGAACTAAATAAGAGTAATCTTAACTCAATTTCTATTCATTGAGTTAAACATCCAAGTCATTACTGTGGTTTTTACAAGAATATGTGTGAATGTAATATGATTGATTTACACTGAAAATACAATCATATTTAGTGTATTTATAGTTCTCACACATAATAATGTCATTTATTTATCCTTAACCTAAGGATACAGTCTTTATAAGGGACTTTATCTCAATTTACACTCCATTGAGACTTCTTTGTTATTATGCACCAATTCACTTTTATATGGTGTATATACTATCTGTTGACATAGTATATCTTGAAATAATTTATTCTCATGATTTTATATAGAGTTAATTACCTCAATTATTTATTTTCACACGTCTCTCATTTGGTTAGAAACTCTAACTAAAATAACATTTTTAAATGTTATAATGATTTTTTCTTCTAAATATTTCTCATCAATGTCCATGTTTTAAAAATGGTTTAAAGGATTTATATATATGGACATTAATATTTCCAAATTAAAATCCCTTTTAGAAGTTTCAAAGTGTTATGGGACACTTTGATTCAAAAGTCTATTTTAAACAACTTCTTGATAAATAGTGAGACTTTTAAATGTTTTCAAGAAGAAGATGGATATTTCCCTCATATAGTTTTGAGGATTATTTTCATCAATGTAAATATCCTTTATTATTATAGATTGACGTTAATCTATTATAATAAAATTTTCCATATTGTATTGAATGAGTTATGTTTGACTGTGGATGTGCTATTTTTATGTCGTTCATGGTTTGAGGTTAAAGTATTGACATTTCGTATGGTAGTTTAAATACGAATGTTTAGATTATGTTTCACCAATTTCATATGAGGAATGTGTTGGACATAGTAAGTGATGGGTAGAGCCCGCTATAGCTCCACGATACATCGGTAGGTCTCATGAGACAATTATATATGGAATTGGCCGAGGCCTTTCCCAATTTTTTATATATGGTTTTGGCCAAGACCTTAATCCTTTTTAAACGACTTGTCCGAGGCCTTGAAAAAATGTTTCCGAATGTCTGGAATTATGCATTCCATCATTATGAGATTATATATTGATATTTCGTGTGGTTATTTGTCTAGTAGAATACCCATGATTATGTTTTATTGTGGCATTATTTTCTCGGCTCATATTCTTACCATAAAGTGTTCATGTTAATTATTTTTAAAGGCATGTGTTTTCAATTATTCAACATGCCTAATGTTTATGTTATCTTCTGCTGTATTTCTTACTCTTACTGAGCATTTGAGCTCACCCTTTTCTTATGTTTAATTTTCCCAGGATATAAAGAAGTTGGTTATGAGTGACTTACAGGGATAATCTAGGAAGATTTGATGTTTCTAATGGAATAATTTAGTGTTATTTTTCTTTTCAAGTTGTAATGTTGACCTTATGAATGTATATAGTATTTTGAAGGCTACTAAACTAATCGGTCTTTCGGGACATGATTTCCTTGTATCATTCCAATGTTATGTAGTAATGCACCAACTCTGGACTTCTAGTTTCTTTGTGTTATATGTTTAGTCATTTAGAAAGGGGGGGAGCATTACCAACCCCCCTTGTGCCAGCTAGGGCGGACACCGAGCCCCTAGGGGCCTGAGACACAGCCCTGCAGGATGGGCTATGCCCCCTTCCAGGTCGGGCTGGGTCCACGCCCCCTAACATTTCGGGCTGGGCCCTGCTGCAGGTTGGGCTGTTACCCCTTGCGTGCCGGGCTGCACCCCCTTGATTTAAGGGCCATGCGCCACTATAGGCCGGGTCATGCCCCAGTGGGCCAGGTCAGACCCAGGCTGGGTCGGGTGACCCGGACCGGGTTGGGTCGGCCTCGACCGTGTGGGACTGGCCCTGTATCCAACTGGTCCCAGTTTTTCTTAAAATTCCATAACATTAAATCCCGAAATCCATTTGATGAACCATCTTCAGCATTGGGATCCTTGGAGCTAGAGGATCCTTTTGGAATACTCAACATGGATTTTGGAGAATGTTGGAGTACAACCGGGTTGGATTGACCCTGAATCCAATCAGGTCCTCGGTACTAAAATTCTTATAACTCACTAACCGGGCGTCTGATTGACGCGACATCTATCGCATTAGAACCCTTATGACATGGAGGTCCTTTGGATTACTTCTTTGTGGAGTTGTTTTTCATCAAGTTATATTCGATATCTCAGGGAACATTTTCTACAAAACACGAGCATACCAGGTGCGAGGAAAACCAGTGGCTGGAGATCTTGAAGTAGCGACCCTGAGTGGATTAACATTGTAGCAACCCGACGAGGACCAATTTTAAAGTAGAAAATCGATGTTCATCTTATAAAAAACGTGTGAGGATCATGAACTAGCGACCCAGTGTGGATAAGCATTCAACGACCCCAAATGGATCAGCACTCAACCACCATGTGTGGTTCATCATTCCAGTTACCATGTGTGGATCTGCATTCCAGCGACCTTATGTGGATCGGCAGTAGTGTGACGCGATGGGTAAACGCCATACAGTGTCCTGTCATGGAATATGGACTTATTTTCAAGAGTGGACCATTATTATGATAACTTCTTGTGGATCAGTTATGGAATTTCTAATAGAATAAGATGATATAGCTTAAGACTGACCATCTGTATTCCAGAACTCCAAGTTGTATACTTGGTGTGAGGTTACTATTGATTCATGATTTTTGATTGATGTCTTGATTGTGGTTTTTCCTTTTTAAAACTATGGGATACCTTCGGTGTAGAGACCCAAAGATTGACATACATGGAAATTACATTACTTATGCAGAATAATTAATACATAACAAAAACAGACACACAAGGACCATAATCGTTTAGTGTCTTTGGAAACTCAAATTTTTTTTCTAATCATGGTGAAAGATTTTCAACATCTCCCATAAAGATCTCCTCTTTTGTTTTCTTACCTAAAACATTTCTTTAAAACCTGGTGAAAGGGAAACATATAAAGGGTGATCTCAAATGCTCAGTAAGGGTATGCATGGATAAAATGAAACAAATCATATACATTTTAACTTCAAAACATGAACATAATATTTAAACATCAGAATCTTGAGAAATGACATAAATCATGGCAGTACGTAAGGCATAGATCATAAAGAAACATTAATCAGGATAAAATAGCATGGGAATTAAACATTTAATTGTGGAAACTATTAATCCCATGTTATGATTTCCATAGTAGCCAAGGAATTACTGCCAAGACCATCTTAGTGGACAAAGTCCCTTTCTGAATTGAGTTCACTCCTCATTTCAGTCCCATAACACTAAACCAGATTAACTTACCATTCCAGCCATGTCTATCTCACGAGATATAAATCTTTACCCAATTCATTGGAGGGAGATATAGGTCCCACCCATCTCATAATGAAATCATTCTTACTTGTGCCACAAAATAAACATACATCATTCATAATAACCCAATGAATAGAATAGGTGTCATAAACATCATCCCATCATCACATAATCTATATAAAAGAAATGGATATCATTTCATAATAAAAAAAGTGAAACCATGTAAATCATAGAGACATTATACTTGAAACATACACATGTGAAATAATGTCATCTTAGATGAAAATGGTTTTGATAAAACACTTGAAATGAATTCTTGAGGAAAATATCCTTTTTCTTAAAAATCATTTTCTTTTCACAAAATGTCAAGAAATTTTAAAAGAAAAGGATTTTGTTGAAAATAGTCATGAAATATTTTGGGGGAAGCGTCATGAAAATAAGGCTTTATAAAACCGTAAAAATCCTTTCATGTCGTATACGTTAAAAAACATTCTTCTCGTACTTTTGTCAGAAAAGTCAAAAAGTGCCTTATAGGGTAAATAAAAGCAAGATTCCTTCCATACCATGAGGTAAAAGTCAAAATGAGTAAAAATGACTTTAAACATACATGAAAACACTTTTATAAAACATATACATGGTTGATTCCAATAATCCCAGTAAATACTTACGAATAATCAAGCTCAGATAAAAATGAGATTTGCAAAATTATCCCTTACCTTAGGTCTGATATGCTTCGTACGTATCAAAACCTCCTGTATAATGATTTAAATAATTTCATTGACTTATTACAGAATCATATTCATTGTTATTATATCATATATGGTTCACTTATGACTTTATATTACCCGTTCTTTTGTAAATTCATGTTAAAGTAGCGTTTTGGGTAAAATTGTTTCATTTGTCGTTCGTGTTTTAACTTGTAATTATTAATATAATTACATAGATCATGATTACTTATATCCAGAATGTAAAACATGATTTATATATAATATATATTCAGAATATACATATATATAAAAGATCGATAAATATAATGAAATACACCATTCATGGAGATGATAGTCCGTACATACGCATGAACACTATTTTCGTTTCCTTATTGAATTGAATGGAATTAAGTAGATGAAATATATATATATATATATATATATATGTGTGTGTGTGTGTGTGTGTGTGTATGTATAAATAAATACAGTAGCTTAATTATGTCATATATTTCATTATAATTCATTATATATACTTTATAAACATTCTTGAATGGTTAATCATGGAAAATGAATCTCATCACATTCGTGGAGACGGTAGTCCGTACGTACACACAAGCGATGATATCATTCCCATGATCGTGGAATTGTATTGAAGTGTATGTATAATATTACAATAAAAAATATCACTTTAAAATAACCATATATAGTTATTTATTTACACCATTATACCCATCCATGTAAGGTGGTGGCGAAAAATTGATTACACCACGGCATGGAGACGGTATTCCGTACGTATGCACACGCGGTGATTTCCTTTTCCGTAGGATGGATAGATGGTGAAATAGGGTTGTTTCATACTTATAATAACATATCATTATATGAGTGATACTGATGTTATTACTTCATAATGAAACAACTAAATAAGAAGAAGTGGAAGAAGAAATAAAGTTGAAAGAATCGTTAACGGACATTACCTCTTCTTTGAAGCACCTCTTTGAGACCTCCTTTTAGGGACCTAAAATTGGTCTTCGAAGAAGACCAAGACCTCTAGGATGTTTCTAGGGAAGTGGAGAAGAGAATTTTTCAGGGTTTGGCCGAGCATGAAGGATCAATGTGGTGTGAGGTAGAGAGGGAGGAGGTTCCCTTTTATAAGAGAGGAGAGGGGCACCTTTGGAATAACTAAAAATATTATTTTATTATAAAGTCATATTCGGTTTTTAATAGCTCCAAATTGATTTATATAGAAGAAAATGTGGGGATGAGTCGAAATCATCTCATACAATAGAATTCAGACAATTTTAGGTTTCTATTTTAACCTTATCATTTTGATTTAACCTTAAGTTAAATAATTTTACTTTTACAGTGTCTTCTTGTTTTCTTACACTATAAGGTTAATAAACTTACTATAACAAACCAAACGAACCCCAAGTTGTTTATAATTAATATATAAAACATTATCTAAGTCATTTTGACGAACCTTATATTTTTAGGAATAAAATAACAATTAATAATATAATATTTGTTTTAAAAACTATTTTATGTTAATTTTGACACTATTTGGTAATTGATTTTTGTGAAAATAATAACAGAATGATTAGTTCGAAAAAAATTAATTATATCAATACTATCATCTCATATTGACCTAAAAAATTATTTTAATTCATATAAAGTCTCAAATTACATTTATTTGGGTATTTATAACATCAATTATGTCAATATTTCATTAATAAGATAATTAGTGCATCATCTTTGTGTGATAAAAAATTAAATTATTTAATTTCTAAAAATTATAAATAAAATACCATAATGTAGGAAAAAATTTTATATTTCTAATGAATATTTATAGTCGAATTTATCTTATGTATAACCCCATATTAAAAATGTATTAGTTATTAAACATTGATTTTAACCATTTTAACCCTTCTTTTAAAAAATTAATAATAAATGTACTAATCTAATCCAAGTGGACCAAAATGGTCTTATTTTATTTATAAGGATGTTTTTGGTCGAATTAAACTTATAAAATAGAATTAGGACATGTGTTATGGTAATAATAATATCATTTTTACCATTAATTATCATATTTACTTTTAATCGTGGTAAATAAAAGTAAAAAGTTACTATTCACCAAAAATTATTTTAATCTCATTGAACCACATTTTAGTCTTTGATATTAACCGTGTCTCTCGGATTTTTGTAATTCAATTCACAGAAGTGATAAAATTTTATTTAAATTAAAAAAAAAGTCAGTTTTTTAACTACCACTAAGTGGTTTCACTATTCATCGAAAATTGAAGTTTTTCAGAAAAATTACGAAAATTCAGCCTAAGAATTATATGATATTCCGAATTCAAAATTGATGTTTATTTTTTCAAATTCATAACATATAAGTGTCATTAATTAATTTTAAATTTAATTCCCGTTATCAAAACAAATAGCGTGTTTTAAAGAAACAAAAACAATCCAAATATTGATACTTTTTTATATCCAATTTCAAAGTGAAATTAATTCCAATGAACAACATTAGATTAAATTTTAAAAATATATTATAATTACACTTTAAAACCAATTAAAAAGATAATCTAACCATATATATTATGGCGATGAAAAAAGTTGTTTTTAATTAAAATATAGCGTGTTTTTACTATTCATTAAAATATAAAAGTTATCAGAATAATATGAAAAATTTATCCAAAGTAAATTTTTATATCCTAATTCCAAAGAAGAATTTTATTTTGTCAAATTGAACTTATAGACATTTCAAAAAGAAGATTTAATGTGGGTTCACCATTAAAAGTCGGCAAAACTACATTTTTTGAAAAATACTTATTTTACTCGAAAAATTGATTTTGTTCTCATACCATGTTCTAGAAAATGTTTATGATGAATAATAATGTTATAAAATTCAAAATGTATTTGATAATATTCATAATGGCTAGTTCATAATAATATTATAACCATATATTGTTATTTAGTGAAACCTGGTATTGCGTACAACACACGCTATCGAGGAAGGTCACGATTGCGTGCAATGCAAGCCAAGTCAGGGTTGCATGTTGTGCAAGACTCCTCCGTTGTTTCGTATAATAGAATCCAACCATATTTCATTTATACATTATATATATATATATACACTCAATGTTTTGTAGAATAACTACTATCAAAATTGTGTGTAACATGATCCAAGAATAGTGTTGTGTATACTACAAGCTCATATGGTGTTGCATATAGCACAAGGTAATCTTGTTGTAGAATACAACACAAGACATCAATGAAATTAAAAGAATATTTTTCATAAAATTTCGGGGTGTTACATTCTACCCCCCTTAAAATGAATTTTTCCCTCAAAATTCATCAGGGTTATAAATTATTTACTATTTATAGAAACCCACATCGTAAAAAGGAATACTAAAACATAATTTTAAAAACTAAAGTATGAAATGTAACGATTACACAATGTAACTCATCACTGGGTTTTCATATATAATAACATAAGTGAAAATATTGATATGGAAGAAAAATCTAACCATCAAGTTATGATGGAGAGTGGTAGAGAACATGGCTATGAAAAATCAATCAATCACAAATCCATAGATTTTTTATGATATAAGGTACCATCTAATTCATCAGATATAAGTGAACTAGGACAACATTTTTGGTTTTCAAGATCATTTCCCTAAAGATGATGAAATTGGAATTAGAAGAAATACTTTCGTGATTTTGGTACAGTCTCAAAGTTGGTCGTTCTTTGGACAATTTCCACTTCATCTCTTAAAAAAATGAAGTTGAATTTGTCATTCGTGAAGTGTTAGCAGATCATGTGATAGAATGATGGGTCATTCTATCTGTCTCAAACAAAAGGTTATAAAAGTTATCAAAAATACATAAGTCCATCTATGGTGATATTAATCATATATGGTTTTTAAAATGGACTTATACATCATATATCATAATGCCTAAAATAATAAAACTAGTTTATACTAAACAGGGACTTCCTGTAGGCCAGTGGTAGGCAATAAAGGCCAGTCACACTTCAGTTGTGTGTTTGATTCCCACATCCTTCTCCGACGCGATGGGTTGTCGCCCATCCTGCAGGTTGTCCTTTTTCTAAAACTACATTACTATAAAATCCCATCAATAATATCGAAAAAATTTATATCCTTAAACAATACTAACATATGTCTAACATAATCCATTCCAATCTTTAGGATTATCTAAAATACTTTGGTCCAAGCTCATAGTATAAAGAAAATGATTACTTGAAATGTCATCAACCAAGCATGTGAATTCTATCATTTATCCCCCATATATCTAGTTGGTCACATTCCCATCATGTGAATACCTTAATCATGTACTCTCTTGGAAAATGAATACCCATTAAACCTTAGTGAAAACATGAATGCAGTCAAAAGTTAACTCTTTCCACATACCAAAATCCAAAAATTCTATATACTCAAACCATGATATAACCTTCTCCTTATATCAGCCATGAGCTCATGAATACTATCAAACATTTAATTTTCTTCTTATCCCTTCATTATGCGCATATCATCTTCTTTCCAAAAATATCCCAATCACTTTCCATGGTTACCAGTACCCTAAAATTATTGAAAACCACAATAGACCAATACATAAATATTCTAATATTACACGATACTATATACAACATTATTTTGGAATCTCATTACATAAACACTTAATCATTCCACCACATCGTTGTCATATTCAACATTGCCAATAGTGATCGCATGTGACTTCCCTTTGTCCTTTGCTTTAAGTGGTTTCTCATGTAGATCATCATTAACCCTTGGATTAGGGCATTTATTAGCATAATGCCCCATTTCCATGCACTTGAAGCATTGAAGTGTTGGTGGAGATTTCTCTGTAGTCTTTTCTCTATTTACATCGTTGGCAACCTTTTTCCCATTAATTTGAAAATAAACTGCTCGATGACCTTCTTTTCCACACTTAAAACATTTTCTAGTACCTTTTAGTCAATCTCCATTATGCTTCTTTCCACACTTCGAGCATAAAGAGACATTCATCTTCTTTTCACCATTGTTCTGAGATTTCTCCTTGAACTCCATCTTTTGTTTCTTGTCAAAACCATGATATGGATATGTTACACCAACTTCCAGTTCTACCTTGATAGCACAACGCACAATTTCATCATAGATACTGAAGTCTCTTATAGATAATTCCCTTCGAAGACTTGGTTTTAAGCCACTGAAAAACCGATCAACATTACTTTTAGGTTGGATGATAAAGCCAGATGCATACCTTTCAAGTCTTGTAAAATTCGCTTCGTATATACCAACAGATTCATCATCCTTCTGCTTAAGCTCAAGAAACTCCTTTTCCATCTTTGTTCGAAGAATACGAAGCATGTACTTACTGAAAAACAATATCTTGAACTCATCCCATTCCATGGACTCAATTTCATCTCTTTGCCTCGTATTGTTGATAAGATTCCACCATTGATCAGCATCACATTCCAAACGATATATTTCTAATATAACTTTATCATGCTCAGAACATTGAAGAACTGAAAATATCTTTTGAGAAATACTGATCCATTGTTTAGCCACTAAGGGATCAGAAGACCCGCTGAATGAAGGTGGACGCTACCTCATGAAGGATTCAACAGAATGTTTGTCCTTCCTCTGCTCATTTTGAAATCCAGAATGATCCATAGCTTCTGTAAGTATAGAAATAAGATTTTTCACTCCATATCCCATGTCATTGGTTTGGTCAGGATGAAAATCATTACATTGTCCATTACATTGATCAACACGGTTCCTTCAGGACATCCCTAGACATACCTTAAAAATATCTCTAGGGATCTCACTAAAGTTTTCGCATCCTAGTTTCCAAAGGTTAACTAAACCATTCCTCTGATACCAACTGTAGAGACCCGAATCTTGACATACATGTACATTACATTACTTTTGCGGAATAATTAATACATAACAAAAACAGACACACAAGGACCGTAATATTTTAGTGTCTTTGGAAACTCAGAGAATAATCTTCTAATCATGGTGAAAGATCTTCAACATCTCCCATAAAGATCTCCACTTTTTTTTCTTACCTAAAACATTTATTTAAATCCTGGGGAAAGGAAAACATATAAAGGCTGAGCTCAATTTCTCAGTAAGGGTAAGTATTGATAAAATAAAACAAATCATATACATTTGAACTTCAAAAAATGAACATAATATTTAAACATCAGAATCATGAGCAATGACATAAATCATGGAAGTACGCAAGGAATAGATCATAAAGAAAAATTAATCATGATAAAATAGAATGGGAATTAAACATGTAATTTTGGAAACCATTAAACACATGTTATGATTTCCATAGTATCCAAGGCATTGATGCCAAGACCATATTAGTAGAAAAAGTCCCTTTCTGAATCAAGTTCACTCCTCGTTCCAGTCCTGTAACACTGAACTAGATTAACATACCGTTCCATCCATGTTTATCTTATGAGATATAAATCATTACCCAATTTATTGGAGAGAGATATAGGTCCCACCCATTTCATAATGAAATCATTCTTACCTATGCCACAAAATAAACATATATCATTCATAATAACCCAATGAATAAAATGAGTGTCATAAACATCATCCCATCATCACATAATCTATATAAAATAAATGGATATCTTTTCATAATAAGAAAATTGAAACCATTTAAATCATAGAGACATTATACTTGATGTATACACATGTTAAATAATGTCATCTTAGATGAAAATGGTTTTGATAAAACACTTGAAATGAATTATTGAGGAAAATGTCCTTTTTTCTTCAAAATCATTTTCTTTTAACAAAATGTCAAGAAATTTTAAAAGAAAGGTATTTTGTTGAAAATAGTCATGAAATATTTTGGGGGAAGCTTCATGAAAATAAGGATTTATAAACCGTAAAAATCCTTTCATGCCGTATACGTTAAAAAAACATTCTTCTCATACTTTTGTCGGAAAAGTCAAAAAGTACCTTGTAAGGTAAATAAAAGAAAGATTCCTTCCATACCATGGGGTAAAAGTAAAAATGAGTAAAAATGACTTTAAACATACATGAATACACTTTTATAAAACATGTACATGGATGATTGAAATAACCCCAGTAAATACTTATGAATAAGCAATCTCGGATAAAAATGAGATTTGCAAAATTATCCCTTACCTTAGGTCCGATATGCTTCGTACGTATCCAAAATTTCTGTATAATTATTTAAATAATTTCATTGACTTATTAAAAAATTATATTCATTGTTATTATATCATATATGGTTCACTTATGACTTTATATTACCCGTTCTTTTGTAAATTCATGTTAAAGTAGCTTTTTGGGTAAAATCGTTTCATTTGTCGTTCGTGTTTTAACTTGTAATTATTTATATGATTACATAGATCATGATTACTTATATCGAGAATGTAAAACATGATTTATTTATAATATATTTTTGAATATACATATATATAATAGATCGATAAATAGAAAGAAATACACCGTTCATGGAGACGGTAGTCCGTATGTACGCATGAACGCTGTTTTTGTTTCCTTATTGAATTGAATGTAATTAAGTAGATGAAATATATATATATATACACACATAAATCCAGTAGCTTAATTATGTAATATATTTCATTATTATTCATTATATATACTTTATAATCATTCTTGAATGGTTAATCATGGAAAATGAATCTCATTGCATTCGTGGAGACGGTAGTCCGTACGTATGCACGAGCGATGATATCATTCCCATGATCGCGAAATTGTATTTAATTGTATGTATATTATTACAGAATCAATATCAATTTACAATAACCATATATAGTTATTTATTTACACCATTATACCCATCCATGTAAGGTGGTGGCAGAAAATAGATTACACCACGGCATGGAGACGGTATTCCGTACGTACGCAGGCACGGTAATTTAGTTTTCCATAGGATGGATAGATGGTGAAATAGGTTTGTTTAATAATTATAATAACATATAATTATATGAGTGATACTTATGTTATTACTTAATAATTAAACAACTAAAGAAGAATAAGTTGAAGAAGAAATAAAGTTGAAAGAATCGTTAACGGACATTACCTCTTTTTTGAAGTGCCTCTTTGAAACCTCCTTTTAGGACACAAAAATTGGTCTTTGAAGAAGACCAGGACCTCTAGGATGTTTCTAGGGAATTTTATAAGGTATTTATTTAGGTTTTGGCTGATCTTGAAGGCTCAAAGTGGTGTGAGGAAGAGAGGGAGGGGTGCCCTTTTATAAGGGAGGAGAGGGGCACCTTTGAAATAACAAAAAAAATTATTTTATTATAAAGTCATATTCGGTTTATAATAGCTCCAAAATTGATTTATTTCGAATATAATGTGGGTATGGGTCGAAATACGCTCATCCAATAGAATTTATACAAGTTTAGGTTTCTATTTTAACCTTATCATTTTGATTTAACGTTAAGTTAAATAATTATACTTTTACGGTGTCTTCTTGTTTTCTTACACTATAAGGTTAATAAACTTACTATAACAAGCCAAACGAACCCCAAGTTCTTTATTATTAATATATATAACCTTATCTAAGTCATTTGGACGGACCTTATATTTTTAGGAATAAAATAACAATTAATAATATAATATTTGTTTTAAAAACTATTTTATGTCAATTTTGACACTATTTGGTAATTGAGTTTTGTGAAAATAATATTAGAATGATTAGTTCGAACAAAGTTAAGGAAATCAATAATAACATGTCATATTAACCTAAAAAATTAGTTTAATTCATTAAAAGTCTCAAATTACATTTATTTGTCTATTTATAATATCAATTAGGTCAATATTTCATTAATAAGATAATTACTGCATCATCTTTGTGTCATAAATAAATTAACTTATTTAATGTCTAAAAATTATAAATAAAATACCATTATTTAGGAAATCATTTTATCTTTCTAATGAATATTTATAGTCGAATTTATCTTATGTATACCCCTATATTGAAAATGTTTTAGTTGTTAAACTTTGATTTTAATCATTTTAACCAATCTTTAAATAAATTAATAATAAATGTCCTAATCTAATCCAAGTGGACCTAAATGGTCATATATTATTCCTAAGGTTGTTTTTGGTTGAATTAGACTTATCCAATAGAATTATGACGTTTTCTAGGGTAATAATAATATCATTTTTTCCTTAATTATCCTATTTACTTTTAACAGTGGTAAATAAAAGTAAAATGTTACTATTCACCAAAAATTATTTTCATCTCATTGAACCAAATTTTAGTCCTTGATATTAACTGTGTCTCTCGAATTTTTTAATTTCAATTCACAGAAGTGGGAAAATTTAATTTAAATTTAAAAAAGTCAGTTTTTTAACTACCACTAAGTGGTTTCACTATTCATCGAAAATTGATGTTTTATCAGAAAAATAACTAAAATTCAGCCAAAGAATAATTTGATATTCCGAATTCAAAATTGGTGTTTGATTTTTCAAATTCAGAAAATATAAGTGTCATTAATTAATTTTAAATTTAATTCCAGTTATCAAAACAAATAGCTTGTTTTTAAGAAACAAAAATAATCAAAAGATTGATACTAGTTTATAACGAATTTCAAAGTGTAATTAATTCCAATGAACAACATTGGATTAAAAGGTAAAAATATAATATAATTACAATTTAAAACCAATTAAAAAGATAATCTATCCATATAAATTACTGCGATGAAAAAGTTGTTTTTAATTAAAATATAGCGTGTTTTTACTATTCATTAAAATATGAAAGTTATCTGAATAATATGAAAATTTTATCCAAAGTAAATTTTCATATCCTGATTCCAAAGAAGAATTTTATTTGGTCAAATTGAACTCATAGACTTTTCAAAAACAATATTTAAAGTGGGTGTTCCATCAAAAGGCGGCAAAACTACATTTTTTGAAAAATACTTATTTTACTTAAAAAATTGATTTTGTTCTCATACCATGTTCTAGAAAATGTGTAAGATGAATAATAATATTATAAAATTCAAAATGCAGTTGATACTATTTATAATGGCTAGTTCATAATAATATTATAACCATATATCATTGTTTACTAAAACCTGGTATTGCTTACAACACACACTATCGAGGAAGGTCGTGATTGCATGTAATGCAAGCCAAGTCAGGGTTGTGTGTTGTGCAAGACTCCTCCGTTGTTTCGTATAACAAAATCCAACCATATTTCATTTATACATTGAATATATATATATATATATATATATATACACACACTCAATGTTTCGTAAAATAACTACTATCAAAATTGTGTGTAACATGATCCAAGAATAGTGTTGTGTATACTGCAAGCTCATATGGTGTTGCGTATAGCACAAGTTAATCTTGTTGTATCATACAAAACAAGACATCAATGAAATTAAAATAATATTTTTCATAAAATCACAGGGTGTTACATTCTAGGGACTTAAGGTCCCTACTGATTATTGTTATACTCACCCCTACACAGGCTTCGCCCACACATTTTTATGTCTTGTGCAGATGACGAGTTGCTGGGCTGAGTCTTGAGGGAGCCAGGACCGAGCGGTATATGGAGGAGATTAGATGATGTGCAGTGATGTGGAGATGATATGTACATACCCATCAGGTAGGATCCTCAGTGCCCTATCTAGGAGTTGTTTTCTCTTTTCAGTTGTACTTGTACATTTTAGTTGGTCTTTTATTCTGTCCCCTTTACTTTCAGTACACTTTTTAATACAACAGTTTACTCAGTGGGTTGTTCTCGTTGTATTCTTGGACTTTGTGTTTACAAGTTTAAAGGAAATGTCTTTCCGTTATTTAGGGAAATTCTTTTCAGTGCTGGTTACAATCCCCTAGCCTATGGAAGACGGTTATGGGTTAGTCACGGCACAGGCCACAAGGGATGAGTCGTGACATTTGAAATGTTAAAATGGGTCAACCTATATAGTATGAAATTAAATAAATTTAAAAAAATATGTAGTTTTTACGAGTGATGAATATAATTTTAAAATCAAAATTTTATAATAAATATAAAATGGATTTTATGGTAAAGAATTTATAATATAAAATTGAACCATTATAAGGTTTTATGATATTTTACTAATTTATAAATCATTTCTAACATTAAATACAACATAATGTCATTTATACGGATATTCTTGTAATTTTAAAATTGATATGCATAATTAATTATAAAAATAAAGAAGTAATTTTTTTAATTAATTATTATTAATATGGATTAGTTAAATTTGATATATACCATAAATGAACCAATACCTATCACATTAATTATTTTTAAATCCATTTATTTGACTTTTCTCCTCCTTCCGAAAACATTTCCTCAACAATGTATATGAATTTAAGATAACTATCATATTATATAAATTTAAAATTAAACTAATTACATAAATTTAATTTATTATTCACTAATTTAATCATTTAATCTATCCATAGTGTTAATAATTTGGATTTATATCATGATAAAATTTCATGGAACCCAATTTTTGACTTCTCATACATTATGTAAGTATTAAGTAAGAAGTTGGATAAATAACATGTTATATATTTTTAAAATTAATAAATATAAGGTAGAATAATTTTTTAGTCATCATATTTTTCAATATTTTCTAAAAACTGCAAATAAAATTAAAAACATTTTATCAAAAAAACCAATTTTGAATTTTCCAATTCAACGCATGAACTTCTTCAAAACAAATAATTTTTTTCATCTTAATCTTCTTATAAAAATATATATATATATTAATTCCATAATAAATTTTAGATAATATGAATATTTGATCATATAATAAATATTAATTATTTTTAATAAATTATTAATTCATTTTTATATCATGCTGATATAATTAAAGTTTCATTGTTCTTAAAAAATATATCATTTTTCATCAAAAATCATAGTTTAGTAAAAAATCACAACATGAATCCAATGATAACTATGATATGATAATACTAAAAAGAAGTCATTTTTTAATTAATGCAGTTTATACAAATTTAGAAATTGTAGATTTAATTGAACAAATATAATACTCAGAAAAAAAAAATTCACTTAAAACATATTTTTTCAAAGTAAAAATGTATATTTTGTATTTATACATTGAAAAAATTATTTATAAGATTATAATAAGAATTATTTTCAATACTAATTTAATTCATTATCATTATTGTACATTTAGAACATATCTAATAAGTAAACAAAATTTAAAATAGTTCTAAATAAAAAATTAGTTTATAGAAATTTATTTAACCCTTAAATAATTTATCCATTATATGGTGAAGTAGACATAATACTTTTATATTTATTATTATTATCAAATTTATTGTATTTCATTTATTTTTGAATTCTATAATCATTTTTACATGTTCAATGTAAATATATAAATTCATGGTCATGAATATTAATAATCCCATAAAAGTAAAATATTATTAAAAATAGCTAGGTTGTCATATTCTCCCACAATAATAGAAATAAAATTATCTCAATTTTGATTTATTTTAAATAAATTTAGTGTATTTTAATATAGGTATGATAACCAATATATAATTTTAAGAATATTAATTTCACGGTCAAGGCTATAAACCGTTCAATTCTAAAATAAATATTTCTTAATCCATGAAACATCCACAATAAGACACATATTTGTGAATCTGTTTCCAAAGGAATACATAGAAAGTGATTTAATGATTAAATATAAGACATTATATATTTATATTCTCTTTTCTATATATTGAGGAATAATTTTTCTATAAATATAAAGAATATGAGAAATAAACTAACCTAACTTTTTTTCATTCCATAACTGTAATTTCTTTTTTTATTTTTATGCTTTATTAATTTTCACAAAATATACACATTATTTTCTAAACCTTGTATACCCAAGATTAGTTCTTTATGTTTGATGATGAAAAATTGAACTATAAATGGATCATGTGATCTATAAATCTCTATTTTATTCACCTTTATAAATGATCTCTGGAAAAGTTATTGTAAACTTTTCATGTAATTTACTAAAATCAAAAAAATGGTTTAGGTGATATATTTTATATAATTAGATTAAAAAATCATACTAATACTAAGACATCCCGAACGTTGAAAAAATATATTCAATGAATGAATATTTTAATTTAGCCAAGGATACTCTATATATGAACCAAAAATTACACTTCATTTTATCCCAGAAAATACTGGACCCCAAAAAACATATAAAATCATCCTTCCCAAATTTGAATCCAAATTACCATGAAAGTCATGATCAAATGATTTGTCCAAAAAAATATAGCCATCACATAAAAAATTATTGAACCTCATCAATCATCAAAATATTTCTTAACAAATAACATAAGAGAAAATATTGAAGACTTTGATTGAATATTCTACTAAAAACAAACTAAATCATTATCAATCAAATAAAATTAACCATTTTAATATAAATTCACAAAATGATCAATAATATAATATATATACATTATTTCTATTTTATTTAAAAAAGAAAACAATCATATTCCAAAATAAATGTAATCACCAGTCACCAAATCAATTTCCATTCCTAATTATTATATATAGTACCCAAATTTAACATTTGTTAAAAAGAATCATAATTACCAAAAAATCAATTCATAAAAAAACTATAAGGGTTACATATACTTGAATTATGTATTATTGCAAAAATATCAATATGCATCTCATAAAATATCATTACCCAACACAAAATCCGATAACATAAGTTCATAAAAGTGTACAATTGCCTTTGAATTTATCTCCACTCATTAACCTGTTAACCCTTGATAATACCCACAACTCTTATAATATCAATAACCTATAACAGTCAAACTGATAATGATATCTAAAACCCAAATTAATATCTTCCATAATATAACTAGCTTAAACATCCAACCATTAAACAATTTATAGAAAATAACATCTCAGTTTCATATCCATTATCTTTTAGTTTGAGAGTTTTATTTATTTAGCAATAATTTTACAAAACAATACACATACGTTTTAATCAATTAAAAATATCATATAATAATGGGTTATTTACATTTTATATTCCACCTTGAACATAATTAAATCATTATCATACTCATCATGATTCATTAGGGAAACTATAAAACCAAATAAATGGTTATATATAGATTATCATTATTGGGTACCATACAATAGAATCTATAAGGGAATAAATAGTGGAAAAATAAAATTAAATGAATTATTAATAATAAAATAATTACATACAAAAAATAAAATGAGTGTGATTAATTAGTTTTTTTGAACATTATATAGAAATAATTAGTAACTGCCTAAGAAATTTATTAAAATAAATTGTTATCATCACAATCACGACGTGTAATAAGAGTAAATTATCCAGAAATATATTGAAATGAAAACATGAGATGCATAAAGATACACCCATGTTCACAAATTTCAACATACCCATCCAACACACTATATCATTTATTTTGAATAAAATAAAATACAATTAAGAAAGATTCTCCTTGTGTACAAAAATAATTCGTAGGGGTGTACCTGCCACCACTAGAAGAAACATCACCTAAAAAATGATGTAAAATAACCAAAATGAATTACACATCCAAGATAAAATGGTTGTGTCAAAACTAGAGAAATAATTTTCGATACCGAAATGTTAAAAAAGAAATCATCATAATATGATGAACAAAACTGTCAAACTAGAGAAGACTAGATAATTCAAAACAGATGGATCATCAACATCATGCAAGTTAGAGAAAAATAAGAATATTAGAACAAACAAAATATCTATAAACTCATATAATCTATGGCCTTCTTAGTTTCAGAATTGGAAGCATGGTTATATCCCATGTATGAAAACCTTGGTCTTTAGTACATATTTAATGATGATTTATTATATAAACTTTCACTTAATATAACCCATATGATCGTGATGTCCAGTTTCATTGGGACTTAGGAATATTCCATGAAAACACAAGACATAAAATATAACATCTATAAAGAAATATTATTTTACGTGACCACAAAATTCCCTTGTACATAGCACTTCATGGGATAACCTAAGGACATACAAAAGAAAAGGGTGACAAATAAAGCCTTATAATGGAGTAAACAAGGAATAACATGATGAATATAGTACATGGTAAGAAATGGTATATAAATGGAGAACAAGAGAAACATGAAAATAAATTCATTGTAAAGACATGGAAATTTCATGGAAAATTATTTATTAAATACTTTGGAATTTGACAAGTTCGCAGTTTCTGACGGCGCCTGATTCTGAGGCCCAGTGTGCCCAAAATCAATTTTAGAAGTTTTGTTTGGATACGTTCAATAAACGTACGTGCGGGTTTTTCTATATTTTGAACCGGTGCTCGGAATTGAAATCTGAGGACTCTGATGAACTCGCAGAGTTGGTATTCTCTTAAGGTAACCTTTATCGCAGTTGCTTTTGGTGAGGAGGAGAAGTAAATTTTTGGGATTGCTTCTTAAAATAAATAAAAAATTATGTGTTAGATAATTTTTGTTAAGGGGGTGGTTATCTTCTTCAAAGAGGAGTTGGAGGTAAGGTCCACAGCACACATAACCTCCCATGAGAGGATAATGTGTGGTGGGGACCACATGAGCACCTAACCCTTCAACTCCCCCTTTAACTCCCATGAACCCCATTTAACTCTTAAACCTTTCACCTCCTTCCATTAAAGATGCCAACACTCACTTAATTAGTTAGAAATTAATTAAATGGCTCACCAAATTTGTATTATTTTGAAATTCATATCAGGAATTAAATAATAGCCAAGATATTATTTTTGGGTTGGCACATATTGTGTTGGTGGATCTTTGGAGAATAGAGGGGGCTTTCTTTCAATGAAAAAAAAATTCTTCTCTCGACGAAGAACCACGAAGCCCATGAAGAATGACCATCTTCTTTATTCTTCCTCCATGCAAAGGGAGAAGATGCCACCCATGTAGAACAATGACAATAACTCCCCCTATAACATTGACGGAACGACACCATCTTCCACGGCACTGTCTTCTGCAACACTGTTTTCTGCGACTATAACGAACGAACCTTGAATAGAGGTAGGGGTTATGATTAATTTTAACTGAATAAAATTGTACCTCATTCTTCGTTGAATACCCTGGTTTGTCATTGGCTAAATGATATCATTTGATACGAAGGGCGCGGGCCTAACCAACATGGCACAGCGTTCCTCGGTTGCTTGTTGGTTTATTTGGCGACGGAGGCTGAGCCGGAAGGGGGCGCTGCCGTCGCACTACACCAGAGGAAGAGGCCACGACCATGTGGCTACAGCGATCGAAGGAGGCGGAAACTGAAGGCTGCAGCCAGGTCGAGCCACGGTGGTAGTGGACCAGCACTGTCATGCTACCTATTGGAAGAAACCGTAGCCCGCAGGATGCGGGCCGCTCGGACGAACCGATCCATCCGGTCGTAGCTGGCCGTGTAGGATGACCGTGACACCCACTTGGCGTCGCACTATGTAGAAGACCGTGGTTCGCAACCACGGGCCGCTCATGGTGGAAAAAACTAGCCATCTTTGGTCGGTCGGGCAGCAAGGAGGGGCGACACCGCTCAGTGCCGTTGGGCCAGCCGAACCGGCCCGTGACCCGGGCTGGGTCTGCGGGTGGTCTGCGACGCACCGGGCAGAGCCAACCGCCGATCCGGGTCGGACCCACCGGGAATGGTCTCTAGGTGGGCCACGCTACACCAGGTCAGGCCAACTTTTAGTTGGGTTGGACCCACCGAACCGGTTTGGGCCGACCCGCCAGCCCACTGGGCTTGACGGGTTGGGCCCATTTCACTAAAACATGGATAACTTTTAGACCGCGTGTCTGATCGACGCGCCCTCTATGGCACTAGGACCCTTACGACGAAGAGGTACTGTTTAGATACTCTAATTATGTTTTGAATTATTTTGAAAACAACTAGGTTCGGATCGAGCGTAAATCCATCCGGGCCCCTATAATGGAAATGCCAACAACTCTCAGATCGGGCGTCCGATTGACACGCCATCTATCGCGTTCGGTTTTTTTTTTGACAAGATGGACCTTTAGGAAACATCATCTTAGGACTTCGTGATAGTTTATGTATTGACCCCCTTTGCTCGAGGAGAGAAACCTCTCAGAATCGAGCATGCTGCCTGGGGGAATTTTAGAGCTGGCTTTAACTGCATCGACTTCTATACCAGAATCCTGTTTGGTTTCGACAGTGATGAATACCATACTGGAATCCTCCGTGGGTTTGACGATGAAGAAAATTGTATAGGAATCCTATGTGGGTTTGACAGTTCGGAAAAAGTAGCTGGTCCTGTATCCTGTGTGGGTCTTACATCTTACATGAATAAGTGACTACATCTGATCGTCTCTATTACTCTATAATAGCTGGATTGTATCATGTGTGAGTCTGACAACTTAGATGAGATAGATGGACAGTATCCTATGTGGGCCTGATAGCTAAGACGAGATAGCTGGACTGTATCCTGTGTGGGTTTGACAGCTTAGCTGGACTGTATCCTGTGTGGGTCCGACATCTTAGATGATCCAGTGGCTATATCTGATCATCTATATCTCTCTACAATTGTGGAATACTTGTGTGAGCTGAGTCATGTAATTCAACCATCATCACCATGGTGCTTTAGTTTACCTCCTGTGTGGCCTGAGTTGTGCTTGGGCACATGATTTGGAGCGGAATGTGACTGGTAATTTAGGTATATGTATGGAAATATACCTAAGTTGGGTTGGTTTATACTTTTTGGTTGTATCTTTCTTATTTTTCTTATCCATAGTTGATATTGTGAGACCTCGCGAGTCTCGGGTTCCCTACTGAGTATCGTTATACTCACCCCTACACGGGCTATGCACATACCTCGTTGTGTTGGATGTAGACGACGGACAGCACCAACGGAGGCCGAGAGCACCACGACTAGACGGTACCTGGAGGTGGACCTTGAGATGAGTCGGCACATGGTGGAGACTGATGGATGTGGGTGTTGAGGTGGCCATTTGTACCTACCCTTTAGGTAGGAATCCCCAGAGGACGATACAGGAGATGCTCTTTACTTTCAGCTGTTTTTCCCTTTACATGTACTTTTTGGTCAGTTGGGATTGTATACTGGTCCATTTACTTTCAATCACACTCTTTTGTATACAGTTTTACTTATTTTTTACTTCCTATTGTGTACTTTTTGTGTTTATTAACTTTTATAAAGGCAATGCCTTCCCAGATTAGAGATTTATGCCTTTGGTGCTAGTCGCCAGCCCCTGGCCTATGGAAGGCGGGCTTTGGGTAGTCACGACATGGGCCCCGAGGACGGGTTGTGACAAAGTGGAATCAAAGGAGTCGGTTCTACCGTAGAACTTAGGACTATGATTATTCTTCTCTATGAAGAAGTAGTGTTAAGAGTATTGAGTGTGGTTTTTAGTATAGGGAATCCAGTGTGGGTGCGGCGGCCGACGTATCCATTCACCATGACCTTGACATCTGATTTCCGACTCAGTGCATGAAAACACTGATTGTGTGTGTTTTTTATTTGAAAATTGTTCTTTGCGATTACTTTTTTTCATCTCACAAGGTATTCTATTTTGACTGTGGCACACTTGTTTCTTTTTAGGATGGCCCCATGAAGGTATCCAGCTAGGGTTCTGAGTTACATATGAGATGGTATCCCACTGAGCGATGAGGCCTCAGTGTAGAGCCCCATCACAGCGGAGGCACCAGCAATACCACTACCCACTTGGCCACCGATACAACCAGCCCTAGATGCAAAGAGTGCATGCCCCCTGAGTACGTTGCACGAATTCCAGCAAAAGAGGCCACCCATATTCCGCAGAGGGAATGACCCACATGAAGTTGAGGATTGGATATAGACTATCGTGAGAGTTTTCAGATTGGTAGGGACACCAGATGACCTTATGTTGATCCTTACCGAGAGTCTCTTGCATGCAGTAGTAGGTAGATGGTGCAGCCTGATACTCAAGGTGCATGATGAGGAATATTTAATCTAGACAGACTTTGAGAGTCTCTTCCACTCAGAGTTTGTTCCATCCACCCTTCATGCGGGGAAGAATCAAGAGTTACTTCATCTGTAGCTGGGAAACAAGATTGTAGCTCAGTAATCATCTATGTTCACCGACCTCTCACGCTACTCCACGGATATGGTGCGAGACCCATTCTTCAGGGCCTAAACCTTTGAGAAGGGACATAGGAATGAGATTAGGGCTTCGATGATTCCCCATAGCATTCCGAAGTAGGCAGGGGTGCTGGAGCGAGCCCTTCTAGTGGAGAGATTTCTCGCAGAGCAGTCACCAGTAGTGAGACCCACCATAGGTCAACACATAGCGGAGTATTCTAAAGCCGACAGTAGACAAATGGCGCAAAGGTCCAAGCGGTCCAGGCCATCAGGTGGGCGATCCCAAGATACATGTTTGGTTGTGCGGGGCACATGAGACATAGTTATCTATACAAGGAGGTGGCAGTGCTATGCATGTGGCGGGAAGGGCCACATGGCTCGTGACTGCCCGAACCGCCATGCAGATGAGCAGCAGACAGTAGAGGGACCCCCCATGAAGAGGTACAGGTTCGACCATGGTGGTCTGTCAGGAGCAGGTAGACGTGGAAGAGGAGCTGGCCGAGCAGCAGGTGGTGGATGACTTTTCGAGGCACTACCACCACCACCACTAGGAGGTCCACCCCGACCACATGGAGTTGGTAGATCGATGCGGGCTCAGCTCCAGGAAGTCAAGGCTGATGACCACGGTGCACCTGAGATGATTCGAAGTACTATCTGTGTCTACTCAACACTTTTTGTAGTACTCATTGACACAGGTGAGAGTCATTATTTTATTTCGGCTGCACTTGTTCGGAGCTCAGAGATTTTGACGGAGTCGTTGGCTCGATCCTTATGGATAGAGACTCCTACGGGAGCAGACTCAACAATTACGCACTGGTTCTGATAGTGTAATCATACTCTAGGAGGTGAGATCCTTGGCTGAGATCTTCTTGTATTGGCGTCGAGGCCTTACGACGTCATCTTGGGTATGGACTGGTTAACTACAGTACATGCTCAGATAAACTATATTAGGCACAAGGTGTGGTGTATCTGCATGGATGGGACCTGGTTCACATTCACCGGTGATAAGGGAGCCTTTTCAGCACATGATGGAATTATATAGAGGAGGGGGCAGCTGATCACACATCAGTTGGCTGGTCTCATCCTTGGAGCGGTTGATGTGTGGAGTCTGAGTTTTCCTATTGTAGTGGATCAGTACGTGGATGTTTTTTCTGATGATATTCCAGGACTAACTCCTCACGGAGAGGTAAAATTCTATATTTATATGTACCCCAGGACCACAATGGTATCTACTCTGGCATATCGGATGGCTCCCGCCGAGCTTCATGAGCTGTGGGTATAGCTAGAGGACTTGCATGGGAAGGGATTTAACTGACCCAGTGTTTCACCCTAGGCATCTCTGATTTTGTTCGCCAAGAAGGATGACGGGAGATTGTGACTATGTGTCGACTACTGTCGCCTGAATCAAGTGACCGTGAATAACAAGTACCCACTTCTGAGGATTGATGACCTCTTCGATCAGCTCAAGGGAGCACAATGGTTCTCGAAGAAAGACCTCAGATCAGGCTATCACCAGCTTAGAGTTCTAGATGAGGATGTGCTGAAGACGGCCTTCAGGTGTCGATATGGCCACTATGAGTTCTTGGTTATGCCCTTCGGCGTAACCCACACACCAGCAGTGCTCATGAGTCTCATGAATAGGATCATCCAGCCTTACCTTGATAGTTTTGTCATAGTCTTCATTGACGACATAATGATTTCCTTGACTACTGAGGAGGAGAACGCCTACCATTTATGGGTGGTACTAGATACACTCTGAGAGCCCCAGATTTATCGTAAGCTCTCGAAGTGCCAGTTCTGGATTTGATAGATTCACTTCTTGGGACATTTCATCTAAGAGGCTAGAGTTATGGTGGATCCACTGAAGATCGAGGTAGTACTTGCTTTGGAGCCACCTAGGAGTGTGACGGAGGTACGAAGTTACCTGGTTCTAGGTGGATACTATTAGAGATTTGTGCCAGACTTATCCAGAGTTTCAGCACCACTTTAAGCTTTGAAGAAGAAGTGGAAACCCTTCGTGTGGTCAGAGAGATTCCCGGAGAGATTTCAGGAGCTGAGGCAATGATTGACTAGTGCGCCCATCTTGTGGCTACCGGAGGAGAGTGTAGGGTATGTAGTTTGTTGCAAAGCATCAGGGACTGGACTCAGTGTGTCCTGATGTAGGAGCAAGCAGTGATCGCGTACGGTTCACGGTAGTTGGGACAACATGAGCAGAACTACGCTACCCATGACATGGAGTTAGCAGCAGTGGTCTTTTCCTTGAATATGTGGCAGAACTATCTGATGGGTGAGAATTTTACAGTCTATTCTAACCACCAGAGTCTCAGGTACATCTTCTCGTAGAAGGACCTGAACCCGAGACAGCGGCGATGGACTGAGTTCCTTCAGGACTATGACTTCGAGATAGTCTATACTCCTAAGAAGGGGAATGTTGTATCATATTCTCTCAGAAGGAGATCGGGAATCCAGTTGCAAGGAGAGATGACAGAGAAGCTAGCTGTGTTGCAGATATCCTTTATGGAGAGAGATGGAGTAGCCTTTCTTTAGTCTCTCACAGTCACTCCTCTACTTCTTCAGTGAGTCATAGAGGCACAGCGTGGGGACATTGACTATGAGACGCGATGTGATCAAATATCCTCAGGGCAGGCACCTGATGGGTTTTCTGAAGGTGGGGAGCAGGTCATCCTCTTCAGAGGAACTACCATGGTACTCATTTCACTACAGGAGGAGGTGTTGAGGTAGTTTCACAATTCCCCTCTAGTGGTATATCCAGGAGTTTAAAAGATGTATCAAGACCCCAGACGATAGCACTAGTGGTCAGGTATGAAGAAAGTAGTAGCAGAGTTTGTCTCACGATGCCTCACTTGTCAGAAAGTGAAGGCAGAGCACCAGGTACCATCAGACTTGGTAAATCCCTTAGAGGACCCAGAGTGGAAGTAAAATAGGATATCCATGGATATCGTGACAGGACTTCCATGTACATCCAGAGGACATGACTCTATCTAGGTGATCGTAGACCGACTCATCAGGTCGGCCCACTTCCTACCAATCAGAGAGTAGAGCTCCTTAGAGAGCTTGGGATTCCTCTACATTCAAGAGATCAGACGACATCATGTCTTACCATAGACTATCATCTCTGATTGAGATTCTCATTTCAATTCTCGGCTATGGAAGGGATTACTGGAGGCTTTTGGGATGCAGCTTCTCTTGAGCATTGGTTGCATGAAAATTTACACTACTGGTAAAAGAGGTCGTTGACGTACAAGTAGGGATCAAATCCACAGGGACTGAAGAAGAAACCTTGAGACAATCAAATATGTTGCAGAATTGGATATGAAGTGGCCAACATTGAGGTAGATTTTAATTGGACCACTAATGATAAAATTTAAATAACAGAGAAGAAAAATTATGTGAACAAAACAATTATTGATGATGGGTTGATCTTAGGGTTTCGCTTGGGGTGTATTGGATAAATTTCTTTTCTTAAAAATTTCATTTCATTAATTGAAGATGTATCCAAATAACAAGATAATTCTCCCAAATAATTCACCAATTTAATCCCTAAACATTTCCAAGGCCAATCACTAATTCACTTTGAGGATCACTTTACTGAGAACTCAAAGGAAATATATGGTACTAGCACTCAAAATGTGTTGTCGTTAAACATGTCAAAGACGAATAAGAACATACTCATCGAATGGAAATCTTAAAATAACAAACAGATTTAAAAATTAATGTACATGAAATAAAATCCAATCCCTAACATTGCTACTCCCTTGGATCAACCCTAAAGTGTTTATCCCTCCATTGATTCAATTCTACCAATGGAAGCGAGATGTAGACTTATGGGGGCAGAATTGAAGAAGAATAAAATTATTAAAATAATGAACACTCCACCGTTGTGTGATTGAATTCAAAAGTGATGGTGTGAATAAATTCACAGCTTGATTCAATGGTATCAATGTGCAAAGAAAAGGAAAAGAATAAGTGAATAAGAAGCATACATTTTATTGAAATAATAAACGTGAAAGAAATACTTACATGGGAAAACTCGATGATGCGATTACAAATTGAATGCAAGAAATTACAATTGAAAGAAATACAATGGATGAAAGAAAAACATGGATTCAAAGAAAAATGTTATATGACAATTAATTCACCACAAGATCCTTATATTGTCATATTAAGAGATTTTGAGACACCCCACCACAATATATTACATCCCCATTAATTTAGAGAGTCAAAAGGAAGCTGAGAAAATTAAGGGATTTTGACGTTTCAAAGTTGACCTGGAAATTTCATCCAGATTCGTCCACCATTTTGATGTGTGAATTGTGAATTTAAGGAAGCTGAATAATCTATGGTCGTAGAAGATAAATACCTTCTTCCTTTTTTCTTCTATAATCTGTAAAAATATCAGGAAATTTAGCTCAGTCGTTTGGATGTTATCGTTGAAATGGTGGGATGACTTTATGTGCATTAATGTTGGGTCCACCATTTAACTCTCAACTTCAGATCCCTTTATCATCATGAAAACTTCATAATTATCTCCTTCCATAGTGTAATAAAATTATCCTCATACTTTTATCTTTCTATTTTATAAATTTGAGCTTCATTGTGCTTGTGTTGTGGGACCCACATTTGTTTGATGGGCCTTAGGCCCATTATGCTTTCTCCAGCAAATTTCTGCATTCAGGCACAAAATTCTCCATCTTCCCATGGGATTCATCATCAAACCTAAAAGATAAATTTTTCCAAACAAAGTGATCAATCATATCCCAAAATTTCAAATTCATAAAATGAATATAATGTTTTCCATAAACAAATGAATGATTGGGGCCAAATTTGCATTTTAAACATGAATTGAATTTATGATGATAAATGAAGTTCTATTTATGTAATTCACTAAAAAAAATATTTATAGACTTTGGAACAATTAATATAAAGATATTAACAATTAATATTAGCCACTTTTAGTGACTAATCACACCCCCCAACTTGAGTTTTTCTAGTCCCGAGAAAAATAAATTACAAATATGAAATTCAAATCCCCTTTTCCAAAAAAATTAATACACATTTCTCACCCAAATACCTCATACCTAAAAAATTATGAAACCCATCAAAATAATTGAAAACAAGCTAGGTCCATATGCATATCCCAAGCCCAAGCCCATTCCATTGTTCTAATTCATCGACACATTTTATCCAATTTCAATTAAGAATGATAAAGTGTTGTGCATCACAAAAGATATGGGGCCCATTTTATTGTTCAAGGGGAAAAAATGGAAGCTCTAGGTGGGAATCACATTAAACCTTAAGAATAGTATCCAATTTTTTTTGTTTTTTTTTGTTTTTTTAATTTTTTTAACCACAATAGATATGAAAAGACTAACTCTGGGCAAGACAACTATGGAGTCTCGATCCCCAAGTTCCGGACACCACACATATTGTCAATTCCATGCTCTACAATAGAGATATAAAGACTAACTCTGGGCAAGACAACTGTGGAGTCATGAACCCCAAGTGTCGGACGCCACGCATTTGAAAAAACATTGCTCTATGTGGTAATAATTTTTTTTCAATTTTTTTTCTTGGATACTCGAATTAAACTAAAAGGGACCCCAGAACCCTATGCTATAATTAAAGGGACGCAAGAACTCATATTTACACCCACGATCTAGTAGACATGCATTGTGGCATTTTTATTAAGAGGATGAAAATGTAAACTTTGAAAAATCACATCGGACAACTGCACTTTCCAAAAACTATGCTCATGAACTTAAACTTGAATTAAAATCAGAATCAAGGCATGCATAATTATTTGATATCCAATTTAAGATTTGGCAATGTGTGTTATCATGTTTAAGGTTAATGGAATTTTTCTTTCCATGCATGTTCTTTAAAAAAAATTTATTTCATCTCCCCCCAAATTAGAATAACAATGTCCCTAGTGTTTAAAGAAAAGAATAGTTAGAAGTGGGGTAGGAGCTGATTTCAAAGCATAAATTTTTAAATGATAATCATGGAATGAAGTCCCCTGGTGGTTGATGATTATAGTGTATGCCATAGTCTCCCTCCAATCCTGGATTTGAGTCTCAGCAGCTTGGATAGTGGTGAATGGATTTTCCTTATAACTTATGACGTGTCCTTTTATTTTTTAACATATAAAAACATAAAAATAAAATAAAGCAAAATAAATTGATTAGAAAATTATTCAAAATGATTAGAAACATGAAAACCATTGGTTGCCTCCCATGCAGCGCTTTTGTTTAATGTCGTTAGCTCGACTCGAACCCCCCCCAACTTATCCAATTCCAACATTCAAAATTTTAATAAACCCATCTTTCTACACCTCAACAAGATTTAGATTATGTCTTTTTTAATAATTTTTTCCATGTGAAATCCCATGCTTAACAATGAGTGTAAAACTGCAAGGAATTTCGGTAATGGTTGATTGAGTTTCATTTGGGGTATTTCCTAAGATTTCAAGGTTCATTCCTACTTTGTGAGATTCTTGATAAAAATGGATGATAATTGAATGGTATAAGTTTTCATAAATAGAGGGATTATTGAGTGGGAAAGGAAGGATTATAATTTTGAGTTTATCTTCATTGAAGTTTCCCAAAGATGGATGGAAATTTGAATCCAAATTTGTTTCATCTACAAAATATTTGGAAATAATTTTTTCCTTATGAAAATATGATTCATCCCTAAAATTTTTCATTTGAATTTCATGAGTGGGTATGGACTCGCTATTAGTTATATCTCCCAATGGATCAATGATCGGTGATTCTAAAAAATGTTATTAGAGCAATATTCTGAACACTCAATCCATGAAGACAAATTTTCCCCTTGTGAATCCAAAAAATTAATTTCATCCTGATTAAATATCCTTCAACATTTCATTGATCTTGTTCAGTTTTCCCATATCCAAAGTTTAGTTATTTTTTCAATTCATGGGAGGTTTTTGGGATAAAATATTCATCTATCAGTGATGAGTAAAGAACATCTTCAGTGGGAACGAGTTGCCCAAAATTCTTAAAGCTTTGTAATTCTAATCTGAAGGATGAAACTTCTGAATTCATCCATTTGTTCACACAATTGTTCAAGAATTTTTTCAGGATTAGGGCTGATATATGTTTGTACGTCATGGAATTACTCATTATTTATCTTTTCAATAATTCTTGATAGGTATGGAAATTGATCTTTTAAACATTCTTCATCCCATGGATTCTACATCTCATCTGGTGTGGTGTATTCAATTAAGGTTTGGTCAATGAAATTCTCTATGTGAGGTTTTTCCCAATATTGATTTCTGACTTGATTACAGAATTGGTTTATAAAGGGGTATTTTGGAGGATAATCCATTGTAATTGATTGAAAATTGGTTTTGGGATTTTTTTTGACACACAGAAATAGAAAGGGGAAAAGAGAAGATAAATTAGGGTGAGAATAGAGAATTTGGGATGAAAAAAGAAGACGATGGTCTAAGGTACATACGTTGGTCCCTGGAAATGATTCCAAAATCTTTCATCTTCCCTTGGTATTCATCATCAGACTTAAAAGATAAAATGATCCAAACAAAGTGATCAATCATATCCCAAAATTTCAAATTCAGAAAATGAATATAATGTTGTCCACAAACAAATGAATGATTGGGCCCAAATATGAATTTTAAACATGAACTGCATTTAAGATGGGAAATCATGTTCTATATATGTAATTCACTAAAAACAATGTTTATGGACTTTGGAATAATGAATATAAAGAAATTAACAATTAATATTAGCCAATTTCAGTGACTAATCAATCACCACCTACCATCCTCAGACAGATGGTTTGACTGAGAGGAACATTCAGACTCTTGAGGACATTCTCCATGCATGTGTCCTGGACTTTGGTCGCGACTGGGAGGATCACATACCCTTGGTGGAGTTTTCGTATAACAACAGCTACCACTCCACCATCGGTATGGCCCCTTATGAGGGACTTTACGGCCAAGCTAACAGATCGCATCTGTGCTGTACTAACCTTGGGGAGTCAGAACTTGTAGGACCATTGATTGTGAAGGCTACAACGGAGAAGGTGCAGATCATCCAATAGCGGATGAAGGCTACACAGAGCAGACAGAAGTCCTATGCTGATAGGAGACGAAGACCAGTCGAGTTCGAGGATGGTGACCATCTCTTCCTACGGGTCTCACCTCGACGGGGTCTACAGAGATTTGGCTGAGGCGGAAAGTTATCACTGCGATTTATTGGACCTTTCCAGGTCCTCAGAAGAGTGGGCATGGTGGCTTACCAGAGTTCCCTTCCACCTCAGTTGCATCGGGTGAACGACATCTTCCACTTATCTCAGCCGAGGAGATACATGCACGACCTATCCCACATCATCAACCACGGGGAGCTAGACATCGATGACGGGGAGACATTTCATGGAGGTCCAAATAGAGATTGATAATTGAAAGCATCGAGTTATGCGTGGACAGTCGATTCCTCTGGCGCGCATTCGCTGGCAGCACGTGAACCTCCTAGAGTGCACATGGGAGCGGGAGGCTCAGATGTGTGCTCAGTACCCACTTTTGTTTCTCTAGTGTGTGTTTTAGATTTACAGGAACATAAATCCCTGAGGTGGGGGTGATATAAAGACCCAGAAATTTCATGGAATTTTTTTTCTTAAATATTTTGGCATATTACGAGTCTGCAGTTTCTGACGGTGCCTGATTCTGAGGCCTGGTGTGCCCGAAATCAATTTCTAATGTTTTCTGTGCGTACGTTTAGAAAACGTACGTGCGAGTTTTTATATCTTTTGAACCCGTCATTGGAATTGAAATTCGAGGACACCGATGAACTCGCAGTGTCAGTATTTTCCTAAGGTAACCTTTACCGTAGTTGCGTTTTGTCGGGAGGAGAAGTTAATTTTTGGGATTTGTTCTTAAAATAAATAAAAAATTATGTGTGACATAATTTTTCTTAAGGGGGTGTTTATCTTCTTCGAAGAGGAGTTGGAGGTGGGGCCCACACCCCACATAACCTCTCATGAGAGAATAATGTGTGGTGGGGCCCACACAAGCACCTAACTCCTCAACTCCCCCTTTAACTCCCATGAACCCCCTTTAACTCTTAAAACATTCACCTCCTTCAATTAAAGATGCCAACACTCACTTAATTAGTTAGAAATTAATTAAATGGCTCACCAAATATGAATTATTTTAAAATTAATATCAAGAATAAAAATAATAGCCAAGCTATTATTTTTTGGGTTGGAACATATTGTGTTGGTGGAGCTTTGAGAATATAGAGGGCCTTCTTCCAACGAAGAACCATTTCCTCTCTCGATGAAGAACGGTGATGCCCAAAATGAATGACCATATTCTTTCTTCTTCCTCCGCACCTAGGGAGAAGATGTCGCCCGTGTAGAACAAGGACAATGACTCTCCCTCCGACGCTGACAGAACGACACCGTCTTCCATGACACTGTCATCTGTGACGCCATTTTCCGCTACTAGAACAAACGAACCTTGAATCGAGGTATGGGATATGATTAATTTTAATTGAAGAATATTTTACCTCGTTATTCATTGAATACCTTGGTTCATCATTGGCCAAATGATATCATCTCATACGGAGGGTGAGGGCAGAACCAACACGGCCAGGAGTTCCTCTATTGCTTGTTGGTTTATTTGGTCTCGGAGGCAGAGCCGAAAGGGTACGGTGTCATTGCACAGTGCTAGAGGAAGAGGTCATGGACACACAGTGACAGTGATCGAAGGAGGCAGCCACCGAAGGCCACAACCAAGATGGGCCGCGGCTGTGGTGGACTGGTGCCGTCACACCGGCCGCGTGGAGGAAACGGTGGCCCACATCCACGGGCCACTCGGACAAACCAAACCTGGAGGATGTAGCCAGCTGGTATGGAGGACCATGATGCCCACTTGGCACCGCTCTGTTGAGAAGACCGCGACTTGCTGTGCAGGCCGTTCGGCGAGCGAATCGGCCAGCTGCCTGCCGGTCGGGCTGAAAGAAACTGTGGCACCTATGGGCGCTGCGTGCTAAGGAATTGCGGCCCATGATCGTGGGCCACTCACACTGGACAAAATAGGCCGCCTTGGGTCGGCCAGGTAGCAAGGAGGGGCGTCACCGCTCGGCGCCTCCGGGTGAGCCGAACCGGCCTGTGACCTAGGCCGGGTCCGCCGGTGGGTTGCGCCCCATCGGGCCAGGCCGACCCCCTATCTGGGTCGAACCCGCCGGGCTGGGTCCCTAGATGGGTTATTATCCACAGGGCCAGGGCCGACCCCCAACCGGTTCGGACCCTCCAAACCGAGTCGGGCCGACCCGCTAGCCCACTGGGCTTGACGGGCCGGGCCCTTTTCACTAAAACGTGAATAACTTTTAGACCGCGCGTCTGATGGATGCACTGTCTGCGGTACAGGGACCCTTTCCACGAGGGGGTCCTTTTGAGATACTCTAAATGAGTTTTGTATGACTTTGGAAAATTTCCGGGTTTGGATCGAGCGTAAATCCCTCCGAGCCCCTGGAACAGAAAATCCAATAACTCCCAGACCAGGCGTCGGATTGACGCGTCATCTATCGTGTTGGGTTTCTATTGATGAGATGGAAATTTGGGATACATCAACTCAGGATTTTGTGATAGTTGATCTATCTAACCCCTTTTCATGGGGAGCAGATCCTCCTTGAATCGAGCATGTTGTGTGTGGGAATCCTAGAGTTGGCTTCGACTACATCGAATTCTGTACTGGAATCCTGTGTGGGTTCGATAGCAAGGACTACCATACTGGAATCCTCCATGGGTTTGATGATGACGACAACTGTACCAGAATCCTTTGTGGGTTCGGATGTTCGTACTGACTAGTTGGTACTATATCCTATGTGGTTTCGACATCTTAGATCAATTAGTTACTACATATGATCATCTCTATTACTCAAGAATAGCTGGATTGTATCTTGTGTGGGTCCGACAGCTTAGATGAGATAGCTGGACTGTATTCTATGTGGGTCTGATAGCTTAGACGAGATAGCTGGATTGTATCCTATGTGGGTATGAAAACTTAGTGGGACTGTATCTTATAGGGGTCTGACAGCTTAGATGATCCAGTGGCTACATCTGATCATCTATATCTCCCTAAAATTGTTGCATACTTTTGTGAGGTGATTCATGTCTTTCAACCATTATCACCATGGTGTTTGACTTTACTTCCTATGTGGACTGAGTTGTGCTTGGCCTCATGAGTTAGAGCCAGACTATGATAGGTAACTTAGGAATATGTATGGGAATATACCTAAGTAGGGTTGGTTGATACTTTTTGGTTGTATCTTTATTCTTTTGATTATCCTTAGTGGATATTTTGAGACCTCACGGGTCTCGAGGTCCTTACTGAGTATCATTATACTCACCACTTCACGGGCTATGCCCGCACCTCGTTGTGTTGGATGCAGACGATGGACAGTGCTGACAGAGGCCAAGAGTGACACGACTAGACGGTACCCGAATTAGACCTTACGACGAGTGGGAACATGGTGGAGATTGAAGAATGTGGGTGCTAGGTTGGCCATCTATACCAACCCTTTAGGTAGGAATCCCTAGAGGATGGTCTTGGAGATGCTCTTTACTTTCAGTTGTTTTCCCCTTCACTTGTACTTGTTGTTCAGTTGGGTTTGTATACTGGCTCATTTACTTTCCAGCACACTCTTTTTTATTCAGTGTTTACTTAGTGTTTACTTTCTGTTGCATAATCTGTTGTGTTTTTTTACTTTTGTAATGGCAATGCCTTCCCAGTTTAGGGATTTATGCCTTTGGTGCTAGTCGCTTGCACCTAGCCTATGGAAGGTGGGCTTGGGGTAGTCACGGCACGAGACCTGAGGATGGGTAGTGACAGTCATGATGTAGCATGATTATCATAACATGAAAATGTGGAAACAACATAAAACACTACATCAATGACATACAAGAATCAGGTAAACCCCTTCCCCAACATGGTGTAAAAATGTACTAAAAGAATTAGGTAAACCCATATTCCAAGATGAAATATCATGATACTATACATTACCCAATGGATGTGAGTTCTATCAGGGCACACCCTTCCAATTCATTTTAATATCATGCTTAAGATAGACACATAGATTATATAACATGAATTCATTCAACATCATCAGTTTTTATGTTATTACAAAATAATGAATTCATACATTTTTGAACCATTCCATATGTATATGTGAATAAAGGTTAATACCATTGATAGAGAAATGGGTATGGTATTCACTACAAGGTGATTTTTCTTGGAAAATCGATGTTCAATTTCCGTAGCATAACAGTGGTATATGGAGGTTCAAAAAATGGATTGATGAGTGAGAATGGGGTGTATCATCATTTATACATGAAATAAAAATTTTATAAATCATAGAAAATAATGTCCCAACATTTGAAATGAAATATATATTCATAATATCGAATAAATTCTTTAATTTAGGTCCAACTAGAGTAATTAATGACATGGAATTAGGTAACAAATCATGAACCCAATACACGACATGTATAATTTACACATCACATATTTTATGAGAATCATTTTATAAAGATAAAGGGGGATCTTCCCCCTCATTTCATTTATTTTCCTCCAGGAATAGAGGATGCTCCTAGGGAGATCACATGCCTCTCCCCTATCCCTCTAGGGATCTTGATATCTCCGTAATCTGAGATCTAATCTTTAATCCATTGGTGGATAAGAATTCATCATGGTAAGGCCTTCGATCTGGTGTCCTCTTTTATTCTTTTATCTCATCATATGGCATTCTATGTTGTTGAAATATGTTTTGCAATATTTTTAGGGGGTTCATCTAAAATGATATTTTCTCTCATTTCATATTGACTTAGAGAACTATATCAGCTGAGATTATTCCTACTAGTATAAGGTAGGTGGTTCCAAGATTTACCCTTGTTTTGTGGTTTTTTTGGGGGTTCTCAATTTATGTTTCATGTTTGTCGAATGATCGAGACACTAATAAAATATTTTCTTTTCTTTAAACTATTAAATTGATGATGTAAGATTCATATGGGCATGATCCTACTACACTAAAATGGTTAATCCTTGTGAGAGGATTTATACCACATGGAAAGGGTAGGTCAGGTGAGTGTTTTAAATTAAATTTATTTATAAATATTTATTTTTATTTCTATGGGAACATGATGTACTTGTCCTAAAGATAGAGGTGATGTCGATCACCTGGATTGAGGCGATGTTATTTGACAGAATAGTCTTGGACTATGATACATGGGGTGAGGTTTATCACCAAGTTGGGTGACATGGTTTCCAAATTGAATGGACGAGGTCATAAGCAGGAGGGAATGTCCCATGTGAGATGGTTTTGATCATCGGGAAGAGTGACACGATCAGAGGGGAACGAGGTTTCGGGATTACGTTCCTTATGTTCTATTTGGTTTATTTCCACTCACCATATATTGGATTACTCACCATCGGAGTATTGACCACATAGACGGGACTTATATCAAGGTGATGTTGACTAGTCATGTGAGTGGAGGACTACGTAGACTCTATAGCATAAGTGGTGGTGTTTACCATTAGATATGTTGGGGGTAATCACTATAGAAAGTCATTTGGATAGTGATGGATAATCGATTGAAGGTGATGATTCCATTAGTTGGGGGATGAGGCTCGCTGAGATATTTGAGGTTTTTGTTCCATGATATTTATGGTATGGATAACCTTATGCCAAGGGACATCAGTTGTTGAGCCAACAATAATTATTTATTGGAGTATGGATGTCATTATGCCTTAGGATGTTAGGGTTTGAGGAAAAGGGGACTTATGAGATGGGGTCTAAGGAACCAGGTACTTATTTATTAGGTGTTCTATTTGGTATCTCGGTTAAATTATTGATGGTGTGAGGTTCATGGTGGTATTGTTTAGGTGAAAACCATGGTTTCACATAGTGTGAGACTCGTCAGGGGATACCTTGGGCTATTTACATGGATCCTCACCACTACAGTTGTATATATGCAGACATGAGGGGAATGATATATATATAAATGGGGGTATGTGTTTAGACATACCAATGATGGATGAAGTTGGTGATGTCTTTCTTAAGGACGATAAGCCCAAGGGAAGTGGATTATTTATTAAATTTACTTTTTTGACCTTTATTTTTATATTTAGTACACCTTCATTATCATGAATTAAATATAGGAACACATTATTAGTGGCCTACTGGGATTCATTCCCAAACCCTACATGAGCCCATTGGGATGCATGTAGTATTTTTTATATACAATCAGGTCAGGAACTGAGCTCAACAGCTAGACACAAGTTATCAAGTGGTACCTTTTCAGGGGTTGGATGGAAAGGGACCTTGGAGGTTCTTACATCTATTGGAGTTTACTTTTAATTTTCCATTTAATTCTAGTATACTTATATATTTATGTACTAATGGTCATCCATGGGTAAACATTCTTCTTATCTACTATTTGGTTGAACAACTATTCCATGTTGTTTTTGTCTACAAATGGTATTTTGGTTTCATTCTATTTATTTATATATGATTATATATATATATATATTGGGCCCTATTATTATCACAATGATAGGGTATATTCTCCCTACTATCACCTCTTTACACCATCGCTGCTAGTTGATAGCCCTAGGTGTATGGGGAGGAGCACCTAAGGCCAATTGGTCAACCATCCCAAAGCACTGTTTAAAGTGGCATCCAGGTCAAGGTGCTACAAATGGTATCAGATGATTTTTATTCTCTAGGATTGGGTAGCAACATTAGGCTAGATACTAATGGTATCAAATTATTTTTTTTCTTTATTTGGTCTTAGAGTTTGGGATATGGTAGACCAAAAACTAGGATGAAGTTGAGACTAGGTAAAGACCATGTGTTTGGGTGTTTTCACCTCCATGCATGGACAATAGACTATGTTTCTAGGGTTGGGAAATTGATGTTCATTTTTCCCCTTTATAGTTGATTTGATTTCAACCACGAGTGGTGAACTTGGGTGTGATGGTTATTTATTATATGGATTTTGATCCTCATATCGATATAGAAAGATTGGTTTATTTATTCATCATGATAGGAAATTAGGGTCAACTATTTTATAATTTCTTGTCATTTTCGTTGGGAACCGCGATTGTGCTAAGAGGGGATGTGTTGTTTAAAGTGTCAACAAGTGATGTTAAATAGTGTTTTCTTGCATAGCCACTCCATGGTGTCATTCTACTCAGCTAGCCCAGGTATGTGGTTCCAATGAAATCTTTGTGTGGTTCTAGGTATATTCATGTAATATATGGGACTAGCCCAAATAAGGGTTCGTGAGGAGGATGATAAGGGGTGAGTTGTTTAATGTTTCAACAATGAAACTAAACAGTGTTTTCTTATATAACCTATTTGATGAAATTATACTCATAGATCCCAGATTTATATGTTATATGTTATGTCTAAATATGATTTCAATAGGAAAGGGACCTTGATGATGGGTAATATTTGATGTATGGCTCTGATTGGGGTCTGTAGGGGGGCATGAGGTCAGATGATACTTGATACCTGACCCTGATATTTGTAGGTAAGGGGATTAAGGTTGGATGGAATGAGAAAGGGTTCAGTATAAGAGAGTAAGGGTGGTTACATATGATTCTTATTACACTTTTCCCTATTTGTGATATATATACTGTTATGGTTATTTGGCCCTGGTATTGGTATTTAGCAGGATTCCACCTAGATAGGATCTGGTGGAGCGTCATGAGGGAGGTTATTTTCTTCCATATAAGAATGCACATGATGAGGCCCTTGAGGTTTGGGATTAGGCAGAGGAGGGTCGAGTGAATCATGAGCCATTGGTATAGGATAAGGTACATGTGGGACATCCAAAAGATATCGAAATTTTTTTGGCTATGGATTGATGAGAATATTATATCTAGTATGGTTTAAGTTATGTAGGGAATCAAAAAGGGAGAATGAGGAGATGATCCATCGATGGAATACTTGACTTGAGAGTTTTAGTCACAACACACAATATTATTTTAGGGTGAGGGTTTACCATAGGAGGCATATAATTAGATTGAGTCAGTATACAACATCTTCAACAAGCTCAAGACACACCTAGATTGGGGGGGTGAATCTAGATACATACATGTTTAGATGATAGGAAAAGCATTGGTGGAATGTATAGGGATAGGAAGGTAGACATGAGGGACTGGATTAGAAGGATTTTTAATCTATGTTCTTTAAGAAATTTATTCTAGTAACATTTAGGGTGTATAGATACTATGAGTTCATTAATATACAATAGGGGAGACATCATTCATGTACTATATAGCTTCCTTCACAAACCTCTCAGGTTTTTCACCTACTATAGTTGGAAATGACATCACAAGGGTGTAGTGTTTTTAGGATGGATTGAAATATTCTATCAAGGTGTAGGTGAACATCTTCAGGATAGCATCATTTTTACTGGTAGAAAATATGGCACTGATAGCTGAGGGAAATCTTATGGTCCAATCTTAGTTGATTTGGGTGGTAGTATCTAGTGTTTTCATTATAGAGGATTCAAGTATCCAAAATTTATACAATGATGAATCTCATTATGGAATCTAGGGAATACATTTAGCAAGACCACCAAGAATCGTATCTTAAACATTGTGCTTCTTGTGTAGAAATCCATGACTTGAATATACTCCATGTGAGTGGCCTCAAAAGGATTATAGAGCATTTGGATAGATCAGGCATCTTGATAGGTTCTTCAGGAAGTCCTCTATGATATCTATGATCTAGGTATAGAGTTAGACTCAAGTGTTTGCGGTAGGACATGGATCAGTACTAGATGCTGGTATCTGATATTCCTCACTACATGAACATGATGTGGTAGAGATAGTGAGACCCCATAGTGGCGTCAGTAGCCAATAGTTATTGTAGCTCTGTAATTAGTCTAGGCCTTCGGTAATCAGGTTTCAATCTAGTTTCTCACAATAGATCTACCAGGTGAAAATCAATATGGGGATCCAACTATAGTTAGAGGTATGTCGTGATTATAGTCATTACTAGGTTTCTATTTTTTTTCCTTGCCCAGTTTGATGCATAAGGTACATGTTTATTTCTTTTGGAATAACCAAGAACTGTTTTTGGAAAATCCATCAAGGAAACATTGATGCATTTTTTTGGTTGATTGTGTTTGTAGACAAAGAGTATTTACAAGTTTGGTTTTTGAGTTATAGATATATTATTGAAAAACTGTGTTGAAAAATAACCATGTCAAAATAAATGGATGCTCTAGAGGTGCTACAAAAATATAGTATACAAGGTGGCATTCTTTCTTAGTGTTTCCCAAATTTTTGTGTCCAAAAATTGGAGAATAGAGAAATGTGATTTTGGAAAAGGGAGTTGTACATAAGTGTTTATGAGTTTTGTAATGTTGTGAACTAAAAATTGTTCAAGGTTATTACATCAAAATATGTAAAAGGAAATACATTCTCTTAATTTATGGTTTTGCACAAATGTTGAGGTTGTGCATATGAGACTTTTGTGAATGAGACAAGCGCACTTAGGGATAGTTGTGAATTTTTTTGAAAAGGGTTAGAAAAATTCCTATAAATAGGCTTCTACCCCCGATCATTTGATAATTATAAACACTTAGATAAAATATGAGCTCTGGATCATGAAAGTAGTGAGTGACACATAGGTAGGGATTTTCCACACCAGAAAGAAGTTGTGCTCAATAAGGGATTAAACTTCAAGTAAGAAGTTTCATGAAATAAGGGAGATATGAACAAGTTTTAAGTGGAATGAAATTTTTTCTATAGAAAATGAAAGGGTTGTGCACAAGGAATTAGAGTTTCACACAATCCATCCTATGGTTGCATTAAAGTTTGAGGTTACCCAATATATATATGGTAAATTATTAATCATTAGTGGGTGAAAGTGATAAATCAACAATGAATCTATATATAGTGTAGGAAAAATTCATTAGAGATAATTAAGGGGACTAAAAGTCCATAAACTGTGAGTGAATCCCTTCCAAGAGAAGTGAGAAAAGGAAGAGGAAGATGGTGGTCCTTTCCAGTGGCATGGAGCTAGAGAATGTAGCATAGGGGGTGACCCTTATGAAAACTATGAGCTGGCCCAAAACCTTGTAAAGGTAGTGATCCTAGGAATATAATTAATCTATCTTAAACATCATTATTTGCAGTGAGCCTTAGTGAATTTGGTACAATCATCACATTTTCATTGTATACTCCTCGAATGTAGCCCTCTGAGGGTGAACCAAGTAAATAATATTGTGTCCTTTTTCTTGCTTTATTTCTTTAAATTTACTGTGTTATCACTATATAAAATTTGAAAGGATAGAATAAACATTAACATTAAAGAGATAACAAGTGACCCTTATATTAATGAGGTCAAGATATATTGGGAAAGGAAGAAGTTTGAACAGAATATATATTCCCAGATTCATCCCCTAGGGTATGTAGGCCCCGTTTGACCTAACAATTAGTATCAGGGGGTAGGTTTATTTTTATAGATTGTTTTATATGACTTGGATCAATTGACTTTTGACGTCAAATATTCATTCTTATCTTATCTAGGTGTTTCATGGAAAATATGGTAACTACAAAGAAGAAGCATAATTTGGGTGGTAATCCTCAGTTTGGAAGTGTCTAAGAAAATGTGTGATTTGGTTTAAGTAAAAAAATAGTGTAATGAATAATGGTTTGGATGAATCAGACAGTGAGAGTATTTAGTATTTTAATGATGCTACAGGAATGCATGAAGAACAAGATTTTCCCAGTGATTACTGTACTAATGATGATGAAGAATTTTCAAGAATACCAAAAGTGGAAGTTTTTTATGAAACAAATGAATTATATAAGAAACTGTATAAATAAAAAAATATAAAGATATTCGGATTCTATCCCAAGAAATAGACGTCAACAAGATCAGTGTCTAAAATAAAATTCTTATTGATGTTTCTACTAATATGATGGACTAGAATGATTACCAATATGAATAACTACAAAATTTGTCTACAATGGTAGAAAAAATCAAATTGTGTTACATGGGAAAGAGTTTGTACTAAAAAAATCAGTATATAGAAGCCATAAATGATGATCTGACATTATAGAAATCTGATCTAATTTAGAAGAACAAATGGATAAAGGATGAGAATGCATTTTGTAGTGACTCAGTTTGTTAGAAATATTCTAAAATAATTGAGAAATATGACATGATAGATTAAATACCCTGATAATTGGATGTTGAGTTATCTTGTGGGAATAATCTCATAAGAGATCATAATACTCAACAAGAATCTAGAAATAAAAGATTCAACAATTGGGAGAAGATCTAGAGTAACTCACGAAAGAATTGGGGAAATCTAGGGCCAATGGAAATCCCAAGTTAAAGGATTCCTTGAACTTACTATTTGATTATCCTTTGGTAGGTGATGATGAAATGAAAATAAAATATTCTATTTATAAAGAGGAATAAGAACATTGTTTCTCATATAAAAGGCTATATAGTTTGGTAAAAATGGTAATTGGATATGATGAATCATATCCCTTGCATAAAAAGATGAGAGATATGAATAGTTCCAAAAATAATAAAATCCAATAGATACTAGTAATGTTCCTATAAAAGGATTTTACAGGATGTATTGATATCATGTTTTATTTCTGTGGGATTCATGGCTATACATCATGTTTTTTCATAAGATTTGGAATATATTTCAATCTGTGAGGAAATAAATATTTATAAATCATATAGTAATAAGAAGCATCTTGAGAAATTTGAAATAATTGTCTCTCAAAATAATGAATCCATAATATTAAAAAAATTTGGAAAAATAGGACACACCATGAGTATGTGTCAACAAGCCTAGAAACCCATTATCAGAAGAAAAACTCATGTTATATCAACATATCAACTGAGAAATTATGACACAGGGTATGTTTTTAATAGGATATGTTTTATATGTTCTAATCATGGATATTCATCAATATAATGAAGTAGGAAGAAATCGTGGAAGGAAAAGGAACTGAAAATGAGATCCCTAACATCAATGGTGTATAATGAGAAATCTTATATTGGAGGACAACATGATAAGTTGAAAAATAGTTTTATAGCCTCTGGGAAAATAGAAGAAGAAAAATTAAAGGAGTTTTAATCACATCCCTTATTACACTCACAATATCTCTCTTGGAAATAATTTGAACGAATCATGAAGAAAAAAGGAGGAGCAACTCTAGTTGTGAGTAAGAAGAATGACTGTTCTGTGGAGGACCCAACACCAACAAGAAATAGTGTGGAGACCCAGTTAACTGATAAAATAAAAATTGATTAACAATGCATCAAAAAATTCACTTTTCATCCCATAAGTATATAAGAGAAGGTATAGGAAATATCCCTACATTGGAGGAAGAAGAAAGATAATATTACTAGTGAAAGGATTCCTTTTCAAAGAAATAGTCCTGAAAAATTGCATATTGGTGGAGCATCAAAGAAGTAAATTTTTATTAGTGGGGCTAAACCCCAAATTGTGGGAAAGACCAAGCCCAAAGAATCTAAATATTATAAAAAGACTCACTATGTGGTTAAATAATGCTTAGTCATATGGCCAAATTAGTTGAAGTTATCTAGGTAGTTGTAACTAGAAGAAAAATAGTTCAATGATTTGTAATAAAGTATCAATGATTTAATCAATCATGATCGATCGAAATCCTCTTATTTAGGATTCTATAGAATCCAATCTCTCTATGTTTATAAATTTTATTAACTGATGACTCATGTGTTTCATGTGTTAGAGAGATACAATCCAATGGTAAGTGGAATAAAAATATGAAAAATGGTTATATGATTTGGTCATGAATTTCAAATAATTCAAATTAGACACAAGAGATAATGAATTCATCAGGAAGAATTTCATGAAAGGAGTTAATGGTTTATGGATGATTTAAATGTATGGAAGTAATTAAACACAGTAGATAGTGATTATGTTTTTAACTTTATCTCTTCTTTCAAACACTGATTTATCACTCACTAGTCTTATAGGTTTTATTGATCACTCAATGCATTATTCCACATGATAATAAATTATGTATGGGTAAAAAATATTGTGTTTCTAAAAAGTTGGAAAAATAGTAGGAAACGTTTCACATCATAGGGGGAGAATTCTATCTCTTAATCAAATTAAATATATCAATGGGATAAAAATGATAAAATTTTATGCAGTATGACATAAAAAAGACCAATTGGGGGAGAAGCAACAAAACATATGTATTTAATTATTATCTATTTAGTTCTGACAATATAGTATTATATGACTATTTTTAGGATTCCCATAAGCTGAGAGAGAATATTAGAAATTATTTTATTATAGTAAAGAATTACCATAATCTTTAATAACATAGTGAATAATTTGTTAGTGATAGAGATAAGAAGGGAAGAAACACCATGGGAGTTGAAGTGGAAAATAATGATTAATAAGAAGATATTTATTATATGTGGGAGGAAGCAGCTGGAGATAAGAAATGGGTTCATGCTATAAAATAAGATCATCAATGAATAAAAAAGAATCAGATGTGGGATATTGCTTCAACTCCAACATATAAAAATTTATTTGAACTAAATGGGTCTTTTTTTAACAAAATTAATTAATATGGGGTGCTAATTTGAAAAAGGAATGACTAGTGTTCCAAGGGTACTCCTAGATAGAGGTTATCAATGTCGATGAAGCATTTTCACATGTTCCAAGGGTAGAGACAATCATATAATTCTTGGTCATTACCGTGCGAATAAAGTTCAAAGTTTTATAGATGGATGTTAAGTCAACATTTTTTAGTGGGGATCTGGAAGAATATGTCTATATAAAGAATCTATATGGTTTTATTATTCATGAAGATGAGAAAACGGTTTTTTGGCTCAAGAAGGTGTTATATGGGTTGATGTACGCACCACGAGCATGGTATTAAATACTAGATTAGTTTTCAAAGAAGCTCAGTTTTAAGCATGGTGGAGTTGACTATAATCTATATATGAAAAATTATAGTAATCAATGGATGGTGTTGTTGGTATATTTTTATGCCATATTATTTTGTGGATTAGATTAAGTGTAGTGTAGAAGGTTTTTAAAGTTCATAAAAAGTGAATTCTAAATGTCAATAATTGGTGAAATGATGTTTTCCTTGGTTTATAGGTGATGTAAAGGAATAATGGAACATTCATTTCTCAAACCAAATATGATATGGAAATTTTGAGAATATTTGGAATGGATGATTACAATGATATGACAACCCCAATGGCTAACTAGATGAAACTGTCATGAGATGATGAAGGAAAAGTGGTTAATTTCATAAAATATAGGTAGATCATTGGATATCTATTTTACATTATATTGATAGGAACATATATTTTTTTCACATGTCATGATGTGTGGTATCAAATAAATATAAACTAATTCTACTTTCTTAATGTTATAAGTGTAACACCCCAAGATTTCATAGTGTGTTATTTCTTTAAAATAATTAAATAACTTGCACTACACACAACACTGAGTTCAAGCGCACCATGACATACCAAAAAAGCCGTTCAAAAGAGGTTATGAATAATATTAACTAAATATTAAACTTTATATAGTCCTTATAATTTTAGAATCCACATTATGAGTTTCTTAGACATAATGAAAGAACAAATTCATTTTTAGTATTGTAATTTTACCAACTTTTAATAGTGAACACTTTTTAAATCCAATATTATAAACTTTTATAAATTAAATTTGACTCAATAAATTTAATTTTTAGAATGGGGAAATCAAAAAATTTACAATGAAACATCTCAAGCTTCTACGGTACGCTTCTCTTTGAATAATGCAATAGTGTGTGTTGTACGGAACATCGAGTTCTAACACACCACAACCAATCAAACTAGTTGTTATTAATAGTAATACCCATTTTATTGAAATTTATAAATTTTATTTTTCAAAGTGGACTTCATTTTTGGATTCATAATATCTAAATTATCCAAGGGTGAATTTTTGGTATTTTTCGGAAAAACTTCATTTTTTGATGAATAGTGAAACCACTAAGTGGTAGTCAAAAAAACTGAATTCCTCATAAAACTTAATTTTACCGCTTATTTGAGTGGAATTTTGGAAATATGAGAGACACGGTTAATATCAATGAGTAAAATTTTGTTCAATTAGATGAAAATAATTTTTGGAGAATAGTAACTTTTTACTTTTATTTACCACGGTTAAAAGTAGATAGAGTAATTAAGGGTAAAAATGATACTAATATTACCCTAACACATGTCCTAATTCTATTGGAAAAGTGTATGTCGACCAAAAACAACCTTAGGATTAAAATATTATCATTTAGGTCCACTTTTATTATATTAGGACATTTATTATTATTTAATTCAAAGAAGAGTTAAAAGAGTTAAAATCAAAGTTTATTTACTAAAACATTTTTAATATAGGGTTATACATAAGATAAATTAGATTTTAAATATTAATTAGAAAGATAAAATTATTTACTACATAATTATATTTTATTTATAATTTTTAGACATTTAATATTTTAATTTATTTATGACACAATGATGATGCGATAATTACCATAATAGTGAAAAATTAAAATAATTGATATTATAAATACCCAAATAAATATAAATAGAGAATTTTTATGAATTAAAATAATTTTATAGGTTAATATGACATGTTAGGATTGATTTAATTAACTTTTTCTTAAGTACTAATTCTGTTATGATTTTCCAAAAAATCAATTTTCCAAATAGTGTCAAAATTGACATAAAAGTGTTTTTAAAACAAATATTATATTATTAATTGATATTGAATTTCTAAAAATATACGGTTCGTCCAAGAGACTTATATCATGATAGTTTTATCATTAATGGACCACTTGTGGGTCTCTTGGAAGTATATAGTATGTTTAGTAACTATATAATATAAAAATACAAAGTGATACGGTAAGTGTCAAACTAATTAACTAAGAGTTAAAACTAAAAGATAAGGTTAATATAATGACCCAGACCTGTCTAAATTCTATTATTTGAGTGGTTTTCGACCCATCCCCACCTTAACCTTTAAATAATCCACTTTGGACCCATTATAAACTGAATATTAATTTATTATAAAATAATATTTCTAGCTTTTCCAAAGGTGCCCCTCACCCCTCTTATAAATGGGCACTCCCCCTTCTCATAAATTCACACCTTCAATGCCATTTGGATCGGCCAAAATCTGAAAAAATACTCTCTAAACATACCTCACTTTATCCTAGAGGCTTTACTTTAATCATTAATCCACCTTAAGGAGCCCTATTGATCAAATCAAAAGGAAGAACCCGAAGAAGAGGTAATGATTTCACCACCCTTTTTCAAGTTCCTTTCTTCTTCCACTTCTTCTTTATTTGTTATTACCATTATAAAATAATAACTCCATTATATTATATATACGGTGATGTTATTATAAATATGGTACAACCATATTCAGTATTCTATCCATCCTTTGAATAACATGTCACCATACGTGTGTACGTACGGCTTACCGTCTCGACGTCGTGGTGTTATTGTTATTCAATAAATTATTATTTTTATAGTTATAATAATGGTGTTTAATTCATGTAAATAATAAATATAACATGATACTGATTCTGTATATATGATATACCATCCAATTATATATTATTTTGATATCAAAAGAATGATATTGTCGCTCGTACGTACGTACGGACTACCGTCTCCACGAACGTGATGAGATTCATTCTCCATCATATCCATTCAAGTCTAATTATCATTTTATGATTATTAATAGTATATAAGGACTTGATATCATTCTGTATATGATTAATATACAACCTATCCGTGACAAACACGGCTTATGTAACAAAACATATAAAAGAAAACAAGTAAGTTAACACCCGAAACAACGATAATACTAAGATATTATTAACAAATCAATGTTAAAAGATCATATATGATATCATATTAATGTATTTGATTATTGTATAATTTAATAAAAATTATTTCACCATTATACTAGAGGTTAACCTACCATCAACCAATAAAAAGTACAAGGTAAGGGTTATTTCACAATCTCTTCATTATCCGAGGTTGTTTATATGTAATAATCTACTGGGATCTCTTTATCATCCACATCCATGTTTCTTAAAAATTTATTTCAAAAGATTTTTACTATTTACATGAATATGGTTTAAAGTCATTTATAAACTTTTTTGACTTGTTATAAGAGGTTTATAAAGGAATCATTCTGTTGTTTTCCAAACAAGGTGCTTTTTAACCTTTTCGACAGAATTAAGGTAAGAATGTTTTTTCTAACTTATACGATTGGTGGGCTATTTTCCGCCGTTATAAAATCGTCGAAGCTTCCCTTACAAGCTTATAAGAATATTTTCAAAGAAAATGTTTTATTTTATAAATATATGACTCTTAAATGATTTCAAAATAGAAAGAGATATTTCTATAAAAAGAGTTTTGATTTAATCTATGTCAACATCCTTTGATGGATTTTACGCTTATTAGAAGTTGATTTATTATGATAGAAAACATCTATATTGTATTGAAGTTTTTTTGATATTTTTGACTGTGGATTTGTGATTTTTATACCATTCATGGTTTATATATGAAGTATTTATATTTCATATGCTAGTTTTAATACGAATTTTTATGTTATGTTTAAACCTTTTCATATGGAAATGAATTGGACTTAATATGTGACGGGTGGAGCCCGCTATAGCTCCTTGATGCATCGGTAGGTCTAATGAGACAAACTAGTGTCTTGGAACAAGGCCTTGGAAAATTCTTATTTGTAGTCTTGGCACAAGGCCTTGGATATGTGGTTATGATAGTCTAGAGTTATGCATTCCATCATTATGAAAGTGGTTATTGATATTGCATGTGATTATTCGATTAGTAGAATATCCATGTGAATAAGTAAATAGAATTATTTCATTTTATTTTTTCCATAATATGTTTAAGTTCAAGTTTAAAAGGCTTTTGTTTTAGTTATACATTGCCTTAATTTTTTATTCTTATTTATGAATGTTTCCTCTATATTGTTATCCTTACTGGGAATTTGAGCTCACCCCTTTTCTATGTATTATTTTTCCCAGGATGTGAAGAAATAATTTATGAATGACCTATAGGGATAGTATGAGGGGATAAGAGTGTGGACTATGGAGACTATATTGTTGTGGTTTTCATTTTATGTGTAATTTAAACTTTATTAATGTATCTAGTTTTTCCAAGGCTACTAAACTAATCGGTCTTTCGAGACTTGATCTTTCTTGTGATCAGGACAATGTTATGTAATAATGCACCGACTCAGGGTAACTAGGGTCGGGGCATTACAGTTGGTATCAGAGGAAGTTTAGTACAAACCTTGGAAGCTAGATTTAGCTAATCTCTGATTAGAGCACATAGATTTAAGATGGACATTGAGGATTTGTATAGAAGAACTTCCCAGAATTTTGGTATTATAGAGATTTTGTGAGTTTTCCGAGAAATACATCCCTGTCTGGATACGAGCAGGTAGAGGCGGCTCTGGCACAGATGTACCGAGGGGTAAAACCCAAAAACACCGCTTTGATCTAGACTCGAACGAGAACTGGTGCACGAAACGGGCCTTGCTGCACTCTTGGTTACGACACTCCCGGGGGATATGCTTAGGATAACTCTCATTTTCTTTACAAATCATTATGAAGGGTTTATGAGTATATACATCCTCAACGAAATTTTTTTTATGATTATGGATTATATCCAAAAACTATTTAATTTATGTTATGTGTTTTACATGTTTGGGATTAGGTATTGTTATTCAAAAATTAATCTAGTCTATTCCATTGTTTAGAAATGGCACCCAGTAGAAGGAATGAGAACTCCAGCATTGCACATGATCCAAAGAGAAATAAGGATCACATCTTTCATGGTCTTAAGCCAGAATTTATAAGATAAATAGTCTCCCATGTATTATCATCATATAAAGAAATAATATCATGTGTTGATAAGATAATTAAAGAGTTTACTGAGTCCTATGGCTTTGAAGGGAAGCAAGAGAAGAAAAGGATGGAAGAAAGAAAGATCGATAAATGGAAGAGGGAAAAGAATAATTTTCCCATATGTGATAACTGTGGGAAGAAACACCCTGGAACTTGCCTGAAAGGAATGGGAGTTTTTTATAAGTGTGAAGGAAAAGGGCACAAAGTACGTGACTACAAGGGTAAGAAAATGGTTTCAAATGTACAATGTGTCCTTTGCAAGGAGTTTGGACACTACGTGAACCTATGTCCCAGTCATCAGACTATGCCGAAAATGATGCTTTTGGATAGTAATCAAGTTATGATACTACCACAGATGAAGAGGAATTATTAGAGTTCTTATGTTGATTATGTCATTTGAGTGTTGTATCAACAATGTACGTGTTATAATAATTATAGATTATATAAGGATTGTACTGCAGTACTATTTCATTAAGGACTTGAGATTGTGTGGAACAAAGAAAAGTGACTCAATAGCAGGTTAAATTTTTGGAAAATATATGGTTGAGAGAAAGATAAACCATAATATGGTTCTGATACCAAGGTAGTGATTTTAGATTAATACATGATTGATTTGGATAAATTATATTGGATATTCTTGACTACCTTGAAACTGAGTAATGATTTGTATATTCCAGAATTGTTGGGGTTTACAACATTTTTGAATTGAAGGAGTAAATCTATTATTCTTTAAGGAATAAGGGATCATGAATGTAATCAATAAGGTTTTATGGTAATTCAAGATGTTGCAGTGTTTTAAAAGAATACAAGATGAAGGTGATCACATGTTATTATGCAGAAAAAAGGATCTTCATTGTGTTTACCTTCCTTATAAGTTTTGGACTGATGTATTTTGGATAGTTTAAGTTTGGATTATTTTGGATTGCCATAAAAGGACAACCCAAAGGTCGGGCGGAAACCCGTCACATCCGGCAAGGCTGTAAGACTTGAACCCACAACCGAAGGGCGAAAAGGGTATATCACCTACCACTGACCCACATGATGTCCTGGATTGAATAATGTTTTTTTAATGGTTCTGTTAGATGAATTATAAATTCATTTTTTAACCCTATACGAATAGGATAAATTGAATTTTATTTTTAAGTTTTATTGTCTTTTAGAGTGAAAGATGAGTTTTTGGTAGAACTTAGTTAAAGGATGAGACTCTACTTGTCAAGTATATATTTTTCTTCTACTCTTATTCAATAAAGAAATTGATTCTTATACTTTAGTGAATGGATCTTAAAACAAAAAAATGTGTTATCCTAATACCATATGTTTTGCTGAACTGATGGTATTTTAAATCCTCATATATTGATGAATTTAAGGCCCTCGATTTTACACTTGTTTTTGATTTATGACCTCAATCACTACCTATAAATATTTACATTTTTCCTCCAATTATATGTCTCTAATTGCCACCAATGTTCTCCGAATAGAGATCATAATTTGGTGGTGACCCTTTCATTTCTCTGTTCCTCTTATTAAGACTAAATTTTATCAACCCAATTTTTGATGTGGGTTTTCCCACAAAGATATTTTCTATATTCAACCTTTTATTTTTGAAGAACAATTTCAAATTGTGAGGACGCAATTTATTGAAGGAGTGGAGAATGTAACACCCCATGATTTCATACTGTGTTATTTCTTTAAAATAATTTAATAACCTGCACTACATGCAACACCGAGTTCAAGCGCACCATGACTTACCAAACAAGGTGTTCAAAAGAGTTTATGAATAGTATCAACTAAATTTTAAACTTTATATAATCCATATAATTTTAGAATCCATATTATGAGTTTCTTAGACATAATGTAAGAACAAATTCATTTTCAGTATTGCATTTTTACCAACTTTTAATAGTGAACCCTTTTTAAATCCAATATTTTAAACTTTTATATATTCAATTTGACTAAATAAATTTACTTTTTATAATGGTTACATCAAAAAATTTATAATGAAACATCCCAAGCTTCTTCGGTATGCTTCTCTTTGAATAATGCAATAGCGTGTGTTGTACGGAACATCGAGTTCTAACACACCACAACCAATCAAACTAGTCGTTATGGATAGTAATACCCTCTTTTTGAAATTTATAAATTTTATTTTTCAAAATGGACTTCATTTTTGGATTCATAATATCTAAATTATCCTAGGGTGAATTTTTCGTATTTTTCTGAAAAACATCATTTTTTTGATGAATAGTGAAACCATTAAGTGGTAGTTAAAAAAACTGAATTTTTCATAAAACTTAAATTTACTGCTTCTATGAGTGGAATTTCAAAAATCTGAGAGACATGATTAATATCAAGGAGTAAAATTTGGTTCAATGAGATGAAAATATTTTTTGGTGAATAGTAATTTTTTAATTTTATTTACCACGGTTAAAAGTAGATAGCGTAATTAAGGGTAAAAATGATATTAATATTATCTTAACACATGTCATAATTCTATTGGACAAGTGTATCTCGACCAAAAACAACGTTAGGATTAAAATATTATCATTTAGGTCCACTTGTATTAGATTAGGACATTTATTATTATTTAATTCAAAGAAGAGCTAAAAGAGTTAAAATCAAAGTTTATTTATTAAAAAATTTCTAATATAGGGTTATACATAAGATAAATTAGATTTTAAATATTCATTAGAAATATAATAAGATATCCTACATAATGATATTTTCTTTATAATTTTTAGACATTAAATAATTTAATTTATTTATGACACAATAATGATGCAGTAATTACCATAATAATGAAAAATTAAAATAATTGATATTATAAATACCCAAATAAATATAATTAGAGACTTTTTAGGAATTAAAATAATTTTATAGGTCAATATGACATGTTAGGATTTATTTAATTAACTTTTTTCTAAATAATAATTCTTTTATAATTTTCACAAAAATAAAGTTTCCAAATAGTGTCAAAATTGACATAAAAGTGTTTTAAAACAAATATTATATTATGAATTGATATTAAATTACTAAAAATCAAGGGTTCAGAAAATAGACTTATATCATAATAGGTGTATCATTAATGGACCACTTGGGGGGTATCTTGGAGGTATATATTACGTTTATTAACTATATAATATAAAAATACAAAGTGACATGGTAAGTGTCAAACTAATTAACTATGAGTTAAAACTAAAAGATAAGGTTAATATAATGACCCAAACCTGTCAAAATTCTATTGGATGAGTGTTTTTTGACCCATACCCACCATAAAATTTAAATAATCTACTTTGGAGCCATTAGAAACCGAATATGAATTTATTATAAAATAATATTTCTAGCTTTTCCAAAGGTGCCCCTCACCCCTCTTATAAAAGGGCACTCCCCCTTCTCATTAATTCACACCTTCAAAGCCATTTTTCTTGGCCAAATTCAACCCAAATACTCTCAAAAATTCCCTCAATTCATCCTAGAGGCCTTCCTTTAGTCAGATATCCATCCTATGGAGCCCTTTTGATCAAATCAAATGGAAGAACCCGAAGAAGAGGTAATGATTTCACCACCCGTTTTCAAGTTCCTTTCATCTTCCACTTATTCATTCATTGTTATTACCATTATAAAATAATAAAACTAGTATATTATATATAATTTGATGTTATTATAATTATTTTACAACCATATTCAGTATTCTATCCATCCTTTGAATAACATGTCACCATACGTGCGTACGTACGGCTTACCGTCTCCACGTCGTGGTGTAATTGTTATTCAATAAATTATTATTTGGATGGGTATAATAATGATTTGTAATTAATTTAAATAATAAATATAACATGATAATTATTCTTTATATATTATATACCATCCAATTATATTTTATTTTAATATCAAAATAATGATATTGTCGCTCGTGCGTATGTACGGACTACCGTCTCCACGAACGCGATGAGATTCATTCTCCATCATATCCATTCAAGTAAAATTCTCATTTTATGATTAATAATAGTATCTAAAGACTTTATATAATTCTGGATATGATTAAGATACAACCTATCCATGATAAATAGAGCTTACGTAACAAAACATATAAAAGAAAACTAGTAAATTAACACCCGAAACAACGATATTACTAAGATATTATTAACAAATAAATGTTAAAATATCATATATGATATCATATTAATGTATATAATTATTTTATAATTTAATAACAATTATTTGACCATTATACAGGAGGTGAACCTACCCTCAACCAAGGAAAAGTACAAGGTAAGGGTTATTTCACAATCTCTTCATTATCCGAGGTTGTTTATACGTAATAATCTACTGGGATCTCTTTATCATCCACATCCATATTTCTTAAAAATGTATTTCAATATATTTTTACTATTTAAAAGAATATGGGTTAAAGTCATTTATACCCTTGTTTGACTTTTTATAAGAGGTCTATAAATGAATCTTTCCGTCATTTTCCAGACAAGGTACTTTTTAACCTTTTCGACAGAATTAAGGTAAGAATGTTTTTTTAACTTATACGACATGTGTGGCTATTTTCTGCCATTATAAAATCGCCAAAGCTTCCCTTACAAGCTTATAAGAATATTTTCAACGAAAATATTTTATTTTATAAATATATGACTCTTAAATGATTTCAAAATAAAAAGAGATATTTCTCTAAAAAGAGTTTTGATTTCATCTATGTCAACATCCTTTGATGGATTTTATGCTTATTTGAAGTTGATTTATTAAGATACAAAACTTATATATTGTATTGAAGATTTTTTGATATGTTTGACTGTGGATGTGTTATTTTTATACCATTCATGGTTTATGGATGAAGTATTTACATTTCGTATGCTAGTTTTAATATGAATGTTTATGTTATGTTTAAACCTTTTCATATGGGAATGCATTGGACATAATATGTGACGTGTGGAGCCCGCTATAGCTCCTCGATGCATTGGTAGGTCTCATGAGACAAACTAGTGTCTTGGCACAAGGCCTTGTCAAATTTTTATTTGTAGTCTTGGCCTGAGGCCTTGGCTATGTGGTTATGATAGTTTGGCATTATGCATTCCATCATTATGAAAGTGGTTATTGATATTACATGTGATTATTTGATTATTAGAATATCGATGTGAATAAGTAAATGGAATTATTTCATTTTATTTTTTCCATACTATGTTGAAGTTCAAGTTTATAAGGCTTTTGTTTTAGTTATACATTGCCTTAAATGTTTATTCTTATTTATGAGAGTTTTTTCTATATTGTTATCCTTACTGAGCATTTGAGCTCACCCATTTTCTATGTTTTATTTTTCCCAGGATGTGAAGATGTAATTTATGAATGACCTACAGGGATAGTATGAGGGGATAAGAGTGTGGACTATGGAGAATATATTGTTGTAGTTTTTACTCTATGATGTAATGTAAACTTTATTAATGTATCTAGTTATTCTAAGGCTACTAAACTAATCGGTCTTTCGAGACTTGATCTTTCTTTTGATCACGACAATGTTATGTAATAATGCACCAACTCTGGGTAATTGGGGTCGGGGCATTACAATAAGAATACTTCTATATATCATGGTCACAATGGATTTTAGTTTTTTGTACAATGAAAAATCTCAGCAAGAGTTATCGGTCTTAGAAATATAGATTGGTATGGTTCATTAGATGACAGGAAATCAACATCAGGTGGTTTATTTTATTTTGGTGGTTTTTGTATTTCTTTGAAATGCAAGAAATAATATTGAATTTCATTGAGCACCAAAACAGGTGAATATATTCTGGCCACTTAATCTTGCACACTGTTATTGTGGATGATGCAATAGTTTGATGATATGGGATTTGAAGTGAAGACTTCGATTGAAATCCATTATTTTTATTAAAGTGCTATAAATCTTAGAAAAAATACATTCCATCACTTAAGGACAAGGCACATTGAAATAGAGTATCATTTTAACAAGGATAAGGTAGATAAAGGGCTTGTGATGTTGAATTATGTGCCTACAAACAATAGGTTTCAAACATTCTGACAAAGGACATACCCAAAGAAGAATTTGAATGGAATTTATTGGATCTAGGAGTTTAGTCGACTCCCCTCACTTGAAAAAGTTTGTATGTGGGACCCCCTCTCCCTGAGGTATGCTGTTTTTTCCCTAATGCATTAATCTGTGTTCTTTAAGATATTCATGGCCACTGTGACATGACCTTTGGGTTCTCTAATTAAGTGACCTTCGGGTTCATTGACAAAGGGTGATAAATTGTGGCTTTTTAAGGGGAGAAAATTTCTTAGTCAAGACATTGGGAGAATCAAGACATTGGGAGAAGCTGATAGGTGGAGCAGCGAGATAGGGGTAGAGAGAAAGGAGAGTTTTAAATCTGATGATTCTAAAGGTGATCCATTAAATTTTATATATCATGATAGAAGGATTTTGTGGTGAAATTAGTTGAGAGGTTTTAGAATGAAGTGATTCATTCAGAAAATTTTTATTATACACTTATTTATCACACCCATGATTGATCATGTGGACATCGAGTGTGTGTTGAGTAATTATTTGATCACTATCTAAATTTGAAGAAGCTAATGGTGGTAGAAGATAGTAGAAGATTTCATGTGGTATCAATTTTTGAAGTTTTTTCAAAAAACCAAAAGGGGAGATTATTGGGAAAAAATCCTCTAAGGCAACATTGACGTATTTTTTGGTTGATTATGTTTGTTGACAAAGTGGATTTCCAAGGACATTTGTGTAGTTCTCGAGATATTGTTGAAAAAATATGTTTACAAAGAACCATGAAAATGTAATAGATTATTTGGAGGTGGTACAAAAAGATCATATACAAGGTGGTGTCAATTCCTACTGTTTGCCAAATTTTTGTGTCCAATGTGTATTTCATTGACATGATGTTAATCAATGTGTGGAGGCCCAGGTGTCCATCCTGAGGAATTCACAATGTTTAACTATGTTACACATCATGAACCCAATAAATGATATTTATAATTTACATGTTGTGTAAGTTGTGGGAAATTTTTTTTTAAGATCTATGGGGATCGACCCCTTGTTTCATTTTTTCCTCCACACATAGAAGAGGAGCCCAAAGAGCTTTCATGCCTCTCACCTCTCCATCTTGATATCTTTATATCATCTTCCTCTGAGCTCTGGTCTTTGATCAATTGGTGGCTACTGATTCATCTTAGTAAGGAATTCCATCAGCTATCCACTTTAATTTTGTTCTCTCATCATACAGTGTGCTAAATATATGAGATCATTTTACCCTATTTTTAGTATGTTATTCTAAAATTTTGATTTCTCTTGTTACAGATTGAATCAGAGGCTAATATCTAATGAAAATATACCTACTATTACGATGAAAGTGGTTTATAGCATTCTCCGTGTTTTTTCGATTGAATAGGGGGTGCTCTCTTTATGTTTCATCTATGTTGAATGGGAGAGATTTTAATAAAATATTTTATTGTCTTTAAATTATTAAATTGATGACATGAGATGCCCATGGTAATTCTTGTCCTAAACAAATAATGGTTAATCCTAGTAAGAGTTTTCAGACCACTTCGGTAGGGTTGTTCGTTGACTGTTTTAAATAAAATTGATTTATAAATATTGATTACATGGTTATGTGGGAATATGATAGGCTTTCCCCATAGAAGGAGGTGATTCTGATCACTTGGATCAAGGTGATATTGTTCATCAGGATGGGCTTGGCCCGAGATACTTGGGTTGAGGTTGATTGATAGGTTGGGTAATATTGAGGTGAAGAGGTCATCGGGATGATGGCACAACATTTGAGAAATGGTGTTGAAAATCACGATGAGGGACACGGTCTCAGGGGAATGATATTCTGAGATAATGTTTCTTAGGTACTTTTTTTGTGATTTTCACGCAATTAATATTGTCCCCCATGTCATTGGATTTGTGTGTACATATATAGGACTCATATAGAGGTTTTTTTTGAACACTCGTGTGGGAGTAGGCCCATGTATACTATGTAAAATTGGTTATGGTGTTGACCATTGGATATGATAGGGGTGAACACTGTAAAATCCACATGTATGGTGATGGAACATTAGTTGATGGGGATGTGGTCATCGGTTGGGGGATGAGGCTTATTCGGATACTTCAGAACGTGGGCCCATGATACTGAGGGGATGGATATCATTGTGCCCTAGAATGTCCGTTGTTGAGCCGATTGTGATTATTCAGGGGAGGAAATATGTCGTTTTACCTTGGGATATCAGGATTCAAGCTAATGGGGACTTATAATCTAGGTTCTGGGGTACTAGGTAATTATTGATTAGGTGTACCATTTAGATGATGGGTTTTATTATTTATGGAATGAGGTTATGGGTCGTATTTTAGAGGTGCAACTCAAGGTTTCGCCTAGTATGAGACTCGTCATGGGATTCCATTGGAAATTACCCTAGATCCCTTTGACTATGGTTATATACATATAGAAACAATCTATATGCCAAATATATAATTTGGGAACCTATTAAAACTTACCCACGATGACCAAAGAATTTGATAACTTTCTTTTGGCTACTAATCATAATGGAATTCAGTTTTTTATTAACTATAAATGTGCTTCATTTCATTTAATATTTAGTACAAATTAATTATCATGGTTGGAATATTTATATATTTTGGAGGTGTCCTACTAAGATTTATTATCACACCCTACATGATCCCTTCTTTACATGTGTACACTTTATGCCTCTATGATCAGGTAAGGTAATGAGATCAGGAGTTGGACCCTAGTGATCGAGTGGAACCTTTCCATGGGATTCATGGAAGAGGACCTTGGAGGTTCCTGCATTAACTATAGTTCATTTTTGAGTTTTCATTTTATTCTAACATACTTAAATATGTAGGGAATTATGGTTATCCATGGGAAACCCTTATTCTTATCTACTATTTTATATGACCTACTATGCCATGTTGTTTTTATCTACAAGTGGTAATTTTGTATTGTTCCAATAAAATATATATATTTATTAACCCTAATTATTATCATCATAATATGTTATTGTCTCTCCACTATCACCTTTTTACACCATCACTGCTAGTCAACAACCTTTGGAATATGGGGAGTAATGCCTAAGGCCTAGTGGTGAACCAAACCAGAGAACTGTTTAAAGTAGCATCTAGGTCGGGACACTACATGTATTCTCTATCCCTGGAGAATGGATCCTTTACAAAATATTGATACATAATCGATGTAGGTCTCATAAATTATGGTTTCCAACCATTACTAAATGTTTTTTCATGGATTATTCATCTTATTTATCTCTTATCTTTGTTTTCATACCGTTCACTAGAAGATGTCCAGATAATTTAATTATTTAATAAATTTATTTTTTTAGGCATGCTACCTCCCCTGGACATCCCCTTTAGGTAACTGTGGGCCAGGAATTCTTGTCCAAAAAAAGATTTAAAATATTCTTGTATGTTTTTCCATATCTATTAAATGTATTCTTCCCCATTAGACTTTGGGGTTTTCATTCAACATTGTCAGGTTAAGTTTGAGTGTGATCAAACACCAAGATTTTTTGTGGTGGGACTAATGAAATGTCGACCCATGGATTTCATATATATCGGGATAGGTTGTGGGATCTGGGTTAGGAAACCCTGGATCCAAGATCCATAGAGGTGATATTAGGTGAAGGTAGATGTGTTAGGAAGTGCTACATGCATCATTTGGGTTGATGAATTTCAATTTCTGATCATCTGAGGTAGGGAAATTGATGGTTAGTGTTGTTACCATAAAATGTGGTTTATTTTGAGTGGTAAATGGGTATAATTTTTGGTGTAAATTCATGTTCATGAGAACCATGTTAAGAACCATGTTTTCTATGGAAAACCTAAAAACATAACAGGTAGTCTAAGAACACATGCATTGTATCCTCACTCAGTAGTGACATCTAGGGTTTTTGGGATGTTAAGAATCACACAGTATGTGGATAGAAACGTGTGTCATGAGATTCTATCAATATGTTTAAATTGTGTGCTAGCTTCACATGGTCATGACAACATAAAGGACTCCACATCGTGTACTCTAGGAGTACGTCGTTAAGGGTTGGCACTCAGGCATAGCCCGGTACACAAGAATTCCCTGACAAACATAGGTATATCCATGATCAGACGAGAAGACCCCGAGTGGTTGGCACATGACATATGGGACCCATTATATATCTTGTATGGTGACATGGCCTTCGAGACCTATCCTGAGGAGAACATGACTTGAGATCAGAGTGATACCAAACTCTGTGCCAACCCAATATGGGTTATGTACCCCTATGAAAATATTCCAGCATGCATATGTCCTTCATATAAACTCAGATATTATTCTATGAGTAGCATATCCTGATATGGTTTCCATGTATAATTTTATGGTGTCCTTCATAGTGTCTTTTGAGGTAAGACATAGAATGTCTCATTCCTTATTCTTCTTCAGGTGATGTTTGAAATTGTAATTGATATGTCAGTATCATCAGTGAGAGGGAGGTTTGGGGTGGAAACATCCATGTTTCACCAAGGAGTGGGTGCACCATACTCCTTAAACTAGTTGAGTCCCCCCGCCCATTCTATAAGGGCATAGGTCATCTTCCCTCTGATTTTCAAACCCATGAAATATTAGTGTATGGTTTATCTATACACATAGTGGACCCCCATAATGCACTAGTGTGAAATTACTCTATCAATACAAAATGGGTGAAACTAACTTATCTTACTCGGGTGTATGTCCTTAATGATTTGAGTGGAATCCCTCTAATGAACTAGGTCATTGGTCTCTTTATATCTACTAATAGGAATACCCTTGATGCACCCAGTTTCAATTCCACTATGAATCTATAGAATTACATCCCCTTGGTGAACTAGGTCATGCTTCCTCTATAAATCTACAATGTGGAATCACCCTAACACACTAGGGTGAAAATCCTCTACCTACCTACTAAAAAGAATCTCCATAACATACTATGGCATGGTTCCTATTTCAATTTGAGATTGTTCCCTTTGTGATTTGGAGCAATGTTGAGGTGTGGGTCCTCCTCATGACCTTTTTGAGAAGACACGAGAGATGTTGGGAATCGATGATAGTCCTTTTTATATGTTGGTAGAACCGTAAACTTTGGCTAGGATATCAGATGGAAATCCTCTTTGTAAATACTCTGACCCCAGTAGCCTAGAGATGGTGGTTACTTTATTTAAATGGTATATATACATGGAATCACATCCTGAAGGACTGAATAGATTAGAATATTTAGAAAACTAGATACATATATAATTTTTACATTAAAATTAAGAATATAAAATAAATCATAGTAATTACATTGACAACACCATTATTCTCCTATATTATCTCAGTATGTTAATCATAATATACTTCTTGGAATCCAGGGGAAAATAAAAACACAAGAAAGGGGTGATCTTAGATGCTCAATAATGGTAAATGTATATCAAAAGGTATAATAAATAAGTAAGAATAAAAAGGAAATGGGAATAACTGAAACACATTCCATTTAAAACTAATCTTGGGTATAATATAGAATAAATAAATGATGATCGAATGATTCTATATTAATAATCACATGAGAATGAAACTTAACCCTAAATATTCTAAAAATTGAATAATCACTTTGAATATCGATATCTAATATCATTATGATGGAATTAATAATGTTTGAAATCATAAATATACCATTAAGGATTTAGCCAAGAAAACATACATTAACAGGTAAGACATCATGCAATACCCAAACTTGTTTGTCTCATGAGGCCTACTGATTCATAGAGGGGATATAGAGGGTCCCACCCATCATATATTATGTATAATTAATTCCTCATAAGAAATGGGTCAAACATAATAAATATATATATTTTAATTGAAACTATAATATGAAATGAAAAAAATGTCCCCAATCAGTAAATATAATTATAACCCATCCAGAGTAAAATGGTGAATTCTATCAATAGAGTACATCCCCAATCAATTTAATAATAAACAATTAAAAAATATAGTAAATGGTATCATAATACATTAACCTCAATGAATCATAGTATTGAAGAAATGATGTTCACATAGATACATTAATAAGATCACTAAATCATTCTTGAAAAAAATTCTCTTTTCACTTTGAATTTGCATATTTTTAAAAAGGTTTTCAATTATAAAATAAAAAATTACAAAAATAACCTTGTAATCTTGTAAAGGATGATTTAAAAAGTTATGGTGTCATTATGATGGAAAAATTTTCCAATTTCATATAAGTTAAAAAAACATTCCTTTTTAAATTTTAAAAATAAGTATTTAAAGGGTATTTTTTAAAGAGAGTCCCTTACAAATACCATATCATTGATATCGGCATTAATCAAATGAATATATTATTTTTATCAGCTATAAATTCAAATAAAAAATTAAATACAAAATAAGATAATCCAAATTAATTTCACGTGTAATCATATCATAACATACTCTATGAAGTTTAATTTTAAACCAAATAATGGAAATTGGGTTAATAATTCCCATCCTATAAGTTCAACTTATTCAAAATGTTTTGAAACTTCATCTATAATGGTATTAAACATGTTATTAATTTATATAATAACTTTATTTATATTAATAATATTTTATATGATCCTTTTATAACATCTTACCATCACATAATTAATAATACTTCAAATTGTTTCTTTATTTCATGTGTTATTTTCCATATTTTCTATTTTATGTTTTTGCATGCATGCCCTGGTTATTTTGCATATGATATATACAAACACCATACAAAATTATATTAATGTTATAAATATCATTTTTAATCATTTTATAAAGTTTTATAACCTTTAAATAATTTTTAACATGGAAAATGAAATGTATTTTATTGTGGAGATGGCAGGTCATACGTACGCATGAGCAATGATATCATTCCTTTAACGAGTGGAAGGGTTAGAGATTTCATGCTATATTATATTTAAAATAGTGATATATTTTAATAATTATAATATATATTCACTATTTAAATTATTATAACCATCCATGTAAATTAGTGATGAAAAAAATTATAACACTGTGTGGAGACGGTATGTTATACGTATTCAGGTGAGATTATTTCATTTTTAATAGGATGGATATAAGGTGTAATATGGTTGGTAAATAATCATTATAAAATTTAAGTATATTTATAATACATTAGTTATTAATTTAGAACAGAAAAAACACATAAAGAGTAATAATAGGATGAAATAAATTTGAAAGAGTTGGTAAGGATGATCACTGCCTCTTCAGCAGACTTCGTTTATATCTCTTCTAAAGGGATCTAGAGTTGGTTTTTTGGAAGACCAGGACCAAAAAACCTTTTACAAGGATTTTGGGATAATAAATTTGAAGGGTTTGGTAGAGATATAATCTGAAGGTGTTGTGAATAAGTGTTTTAGTGGGTTTTCTTTTATAATTGAGGCGAGGGAAATATTTGGAATTTCTGAAAGTATTAAACTTTAATAAGAATATTCAAGAGCCAAAAAAATAAAAATGGGCTATAAATGAATATGGGATGAAATTTTAGACCATACATTATCCCATTTGGTATTATTTAATATTTTTATTATTTTAATATAAGTTAATAAAATATTAATTCTATAAAATATTATTATTGTCAAATTTGATACAATTTATTACTTTAAAATTAAAAACTTCATGAAAACAAGTCTAATTAGAACCAAATATTTATCATATCATAAAATTTTCATATTAAAATATTAAATTCATGTATTTCCTTAATTATATCAAATTATATTTATTTCAATATTTTGAATATTATTTATTTGTTTTTTCGATTTATTTCTTAATTACTATATCATTGTTGTGCAATATTTGAAGGTAATTGTTTCTTCCCAAAAAAATTTAAAAAAAATTATCCTGAACAATATAAATCTTTTATATTTAAAAATACTATCTATTCTCAATCATCTCTTCTATTTAACTATGTACTAAAAATGTTATACATATGGAAGACAAGTGTATGACACGTTTGACTTTTCAGTAACTAAAATTTTATAAGGGTATTAATACCAACCAAGTGTCTCCTAGAGGTCATAAATTAGACCCATGTATATTATTGGTTGAATACTACTCATAAAATAAAATTTTAAAAAGTGTTGGGGTGATTTTATAATCATTATCATTTTATTTTTTACCCTTAATTGCATGATTTACCCTTAATAGTGGTAAAACAAATTATTAGGTTTACTATTCATATTGTCCAAAAAAAGAACTTTTAGAAAAATTTAAACTCTTAATTCAGAATATTGATTCAATTTTTCGTATTTAAAAACACATAATTGGTATAATATAATTTAAAATTAATCCATATAAATGCAAAAAAATCATTTTTTCAGAAAAATTCCCTTTTAAATATAAATATGTTTTCATAAAAAATTAAACCATGAAATTGATTCCAATGACCTTAATTTTAAATTAGTAATATAATATAACTAATTTCACTTTTAAAACAAAATAAGATATAACTTTTAAATTTTTGAAATAAAAATATGGTTTTCAATAAAATTCATAATTTTTCAATATTCATCGGGAAATAAATATTTTCATAAAAATATCAGAAATTAACCCTAAGATAATTTTGATATACTAAATTAAAAAATATATTTAATTTTATCAAATTCATTTTCTAAATGTTTCAAGATTAATTATATTTATTTTCACATAAAAATAAATAAAAATATCTTTTTATTTAAATATTATATTTGATGAATAAAATTACCTTACTAAAAATTGTGTTTGTATTTCATAATAATTAATAAATAAAATTACATTCAATTTGACCTTTATAGATATATTGTAATATAGTTATTAATCTTTATACTCTCTTATTTAATGGTATTTTATAATAGCCTAGTTAAAATAAAAATATTTAATTGTATATCATTTTTTTAAACTCGATGTGTGTTCACTGCAAGCTATCAAAGAGAATTAATTTATTTAAAAAGAGACATACTGTAAAAAATTGTTGTGTAACATACTTACCTCCTTTAAAAAAATACCTTGAAATTTCTAGAATGTCACCTCATAAATTGATTTGGGTAGCTCTTTATCATAATTTCCTCAGGTTCCCACATCACCTCTTCTATTTTTTATTTTTACAAACTATCATTACTAATAAAATCATCCAATTTCTTAACACTTGATATTTTTGTCCATAATTTAGATAGTATCTTCATAGTAAGATAAATTAGGTGATAAATCTTTTTCATTAGATGTGGGAACATGTTTTAGTTCCATCATATAGTTACTTAATACAAAGATATGGAATACATTGTGTACTTTAAAAAGGCTACATGGAATTTCCAAATGATAAGACACAGCTCTAATTCATCCCAGGATTTCAAAAGGTATGATATACCTAGGGATCATTTTTCCTTTCATACCAAATCTTATATCACCCTTCCATTTAGTTACCTTCAAGAAAACATGTTCTCCTTATTGAAATTCCAAATCTTCTCTCCGGTTAACAATATATCTTTTTTTCTTACTTTTAACTAATTTGTTTTGGGTTTGAATAGCCTTTAACATTGTTGTTGTTTCTTAAACATGTTCTAGGTGTAAAAGATTCCTTTCGCCAAATTCATCCCAACAAGTTTTTGTATAAATATATTTCCATATAATGCGTCAAATGACACTATATGACTACATTAATTGAATATATTGTTTTATAAAAATTAAAATAATGGTAAATATTGATCCCACATACCTTGAAAGTAACGTGAGTAGGATCTCAACATGTCTTCTAGAATCTATGTAGTCTTTTGTCATTTCTATTCAGTTTGAGGGAGATAAGTAGTGATCAAATAAAGTATGGTATCAAGATTTATCAAAATACTTTTTTGGAATTTCAATATAAATTTTGGATCACAATTGGACACAATTGAAAGAGGTAAACCATTATTTTTCATAACGTCATTGATATAGAGTCATGAAAGTATCACTAAGGGGAAATATTCCTTTATAGTTAGAAAATGCGATGGTTTTTTTAAGTGGATCAGTATTAATCCATATTGTATCATTATTTCTTATATTCTTTGGTAATCTTGTGAAATATTACATAGTATATTCATCCCATATCCATGTATGAATAGTTAGAGGTTTTATAAATCCTCTAGGATGTTGTATTTCATCCTTCACTTATTGAAAAACCAAAAATCATGACACATAATCATAAATTTACCTCTTCATATTGTCCCACCAAAATGTTCCTTCAAATATATATAAATATTGGTTCTACCAATGTGTAAATAGAAATTAGAGCAATTAGAATAATTTTATAATTCCATTTTTATATCAGGTATAATGGGAAGAAAAATTATCTTTCCAAATTTCAAAACTCTTTATTCATATAAAAAGTTTTCATATTCTTTGTCACTCCAAATTTTATTGTATTTTGAAAATTATCATCATCAAACAAAGATATATTTATATTTTACAAAAAGATGGATTGAAATCCATTTGAAAAATTTGTGATTTCCCCTTCCTTAATAATTCCTATATCAATCTTTACTAGATCCATGACAAACTGATCCCTAAAAATTATTATTTTATTCAGTCCTCCCATATAAATCTTTACCAATGGATCCTTTACCTTATTTTCCTTCCATGGGTGGTAGTGTATTGATATATCATAATAATTGAGTATCCTGATCCATCTTCTTTGCCCCATGTTGAGTTTATTATTAGTGAAAATATATTTCAAAATATTTTGATCTATATATATCTCATATTTCACCAACGAGATAATATCTATATATCTTCAAGGCAATTATTATATATTATAACTCAAGACACTAAGTTAAGTAGTTCATTTCATGAGTTTTTAATTTCCTTGATGAATATGTAATAAATCTATCATTTTGAATAAGGTAAAAACCAAGTCCTTTCCTCGATGAATCACTATAAATGAAAAATAAACCATTTTATAATAGTTGAGTCAGTATAAGAGAATTTAATAATCTTTTCTTAAATTCTTAAAGACATTATTCACATTGAGTTTTCCAAATAAACTTAACACCTTTACGAGTAATCTTGGTTGATGGGTTAGCTAATCAAGAAACGTTTTGAATAAATTACTGATAGTAACCTCCCAAAACTCTCATAATATATATTTATATTATATTTGTTGAAATAGGACATTCTTGGACTACCCTTCATTTCATAATATTATCTAAGATTCTATCGTTGGATACAATGGGTCCAAGAAAGGAACATTATAATTCCAAAATTCACACTTGTTAAATTTCCCATATAAATAATTTCTTTTAATAATCTCCATAATGATCAATAAGTGGTTATCATGGTCCCTATAGTTTCTATAGTACACTAATGTATCGTAAATAAATACCACAAAAAAATTATCAAGATATTACTTGAATACTATATTCTTTAGATTAAGAAAAAATAGAATGCATTAGTCAAGCCAAATGGAATTAGTATAAATTCGTAATGTCTATACCTCTTTCAAAATGTTATATTCAGAATATAATCCATCATTACTCATAATAGATGATATCAAGAATGAAGGTTAGTCTTTGAAAAATATTTAGGTCTATTAATTTGGTCAAATAAATCATCATGAAAGGTAGATGATACATTTTCTTTATTATAATACTGTATATTTCCCTAAAATAAATGTACAACCTCAGAGATCCATATTTTCTCTTAATAAAAAGAATAGGGGCAGCCTAAGGTGAAACACTTGGGTGTATAAATACCTTACCAATCAGTTCTTATTGTTGTTTCCACAACTATACTAAATCCATAGTGGAAGTTCTAAAGGGTGGAATTTATATATGTTTTGTATCAGGGATTAAATCAGTTGAAAACCCAACATTCTTGTCTAGTGGATATCTAGGTAATTACTCAAGAAATACATCAATGTATTTCTAGAAAATATTTATATCCTTAATTATAAGATTAAATATTTTACATATAGGTTGTGTCAGCTCTTCTTCTCAAATAATTTCATTTAGAAGAGCTACTAGAGGTGGATCTAGATATGACTCAGATGATGATGTCTCCCCTTTAAATATAAGTAATTCCATATCTTCATCGTGAATCATAATTATATTTTCTTTGAAAAAAATTGAATTATATTTTTAAATCCAATTGACACCAAGGAATATATAAAATTAAATCATAGGTATGATAACAAAATCAGAAAATTTGGCATGTTTATGTGTCATAATATGATCTTATTGACACATCCTTGTTCTAATGAAATTTTCACTTGGATTTTTTAATGAAAACCCCCTTATTAAGGTTAATGGGAAAATTTTAATTTTTTAAAAAACTGGAAATATATAAAATAATGTGATAATCTAGAATAAAATAAATAATTTTCAAAATTTTAGGGGATGATTAAATTACCTACCACCGCATCATTATAAATAGAAAACTCAGCTGTTGTGATCACAAAATCATAGTCTTTCTCCCTTGGTCTTTTCTGGGGAAGGTTTTCTTGACGTATATGACAATAATTTTCATAGTGTAATATATATTTATAGTTGAAAAACTACACATTAATGACATTTTTCTTTCCCTTGAAATCATGGTCTTGGCGTCCATTTTTTCTAAACTTGTAGAAAAATCATTTTCCCAATAACCAAGTTCCATATTGTTTATTTCCACATTTAATGAAAATTGTAAATTTCACCCTTACCTTATTATTATTTTCCTTATTTCCTTTTTTAATGAACTCAACATCCCTATACTTATCTTTATTCCCTTTAAAACATTATAACTTGGAGAATTACTTCTCAATCTTGATAGAACAGTGATATGGTATCCTCAAATGATGAGAATGTTTTGGAGACTAATTAACTTCTATCAATTGGCTTAATCCCATTAAAGAAATGGAAAATTTTATGTTTTGGTTTATGTACGTAGTTCGTGAAATTCCTTGTTATCCTTCTAAAGTTGGATTCATATTTAGCAACATTATCATCCTCATTTTCTGTTAGACGTAAGAACTGTATTTCAAAATATTCTTATTTTTCATAATGAAAATATTTTTCTCGGAAAAATTCATTAAAATCCCTCCACTCCATTTTTAAAATTTCATCCTCCCCCTTAGTGTTTTGAATCAATGATAACCATTAATCTGATTCTCCAATGAGATGATAAATTTCCATGATTGACTTCTCCCTTTCCTTACTTCCCAATGTGAGTAATACATTTATTAAGAAACTTATCTATTGCTCAACTATAAATGGATTTATAGTCCCATTAAATGATGGAGGTTGTTTTTGCATGAATAATTCTAAAATTGTTATAATATGTTATGGATCAGTCTACTCCATATGAGTAAGGTTATTTATCATAACCTGAGTCAGTTATCCCAATATAGTAATAAGTTGTTCAGCTCTAGTTTCAGCATGATCTCCAACATAATTATGTTTCCCTAGAGGGAAATATTTTCATGGATTATGTGCATTTATATGGTTTTCATTTTTTCTTCTAGTTTTCATTTCTAATAAATGGAATAAAAAATATTACATTATGAATCATAATGTATAACAAAACACTTAACATAAATTGAAAATTTATGTTTAACTAATCTTAATTTTTTTTTCTTGGTTACTTTGGGGATATTCTAAAAGTTGGGTATAGGGATAAATTTTCATAATGTATCAATTTCTAAATTTATCCACCAAAGATTCTATTAATCTTATAATACCAACTGTAATGACCTCAAGCCTAATAGCCCGGAGTTAGTGCTTACATTATTTCATTGGAATAATATACAAGGCATCACATCCCAAAGGATTGAATAGATTATTAGTTTGGTAAAACTAGACACATACATTATTATTACATTAAAATTAAAAATATAAAATACAACATAGTAATTCCTTTGGGAAAACCATTATTCTCCTATATTATCCCTATATGTATACCATAATATAAATCATAGAATCTTAGGGAAAAATTAAACATGAGAAAGGGGTGAGATCTTATTCTTTGTAGGGGTGATAATACATCATATTATATCATGAATAAATAAGAATAAAAAATAAGGAAAGGTGAATAACTGAAACACATGACATTTTAACCTCATATTGAGCATAATATGGCTAGAATAAATGATGATAAAATTGTTCCATATAAATAATCAATGAGAATTAAACTTAACCATGTATATTATACTAATCGAATAATCACATGGAATATTAAAAAATAATATCATAATGATGGAATGCATAATTTCAGACATAAAAAATATAACATAAATGAATTTCATAATACACCATACATAAATCGATAAGAAATTATCCAATACCCAAACTATTTTTTCACATGTGACCTACCAATTCATCGAAGGACTATAGGGGATCCACCCATCATGTACTAAATCCAATACATTCTTCATATGAATGGGGTGAAACATAATCCACATATACAATTTTATTAAATCTAGTATATGAAATGTAAATAATAACCCCAATCAGTCAACATACTCCTTAATCATCCAAAGTAATATGGTTAATGGTATCAAAATTGTACATCCCCAAACAAAAATGATCATAAACCATTCAATAAAATATGGTAAATGGTATAATAAGATATCAAACACAATGAATCATAAAATTAAACAATGTATGTTCAAATATATTTTTTTAAATAATATCACTAAGAATTATTGATGAAAATACATGTTTTCACATTGAAATCACTTATTTTTACAAAACTGTACAATTATAAAAGAAACAATTTTCATTGATAAAGAACCTTATAATATTGTTAATTATTATTAGAAAATTAATTTTTAATTAAATAGGTAAAATAAACTCATTTCATATAAGTTAAAAAAACATTTCTTTTATGTTTTGAATAAGAAACATTTAAAATAGTACTTTTAAAAGAATTTCCCTTACAAATATCATATCATTGATGTGTGTGTTAATAAAATCCATAGATTATGTATATCAGATGTAAATAAAAATAAAAAAAATTTATATACAACATAATATAATCGTGAATCATATAAAATATAATCATATCATAACATAATAAATTGAGTAGAATATTAACCCAAAGAATGGAAATTAGTTTAAGAACTCACATACCACAGGTTTGACATCCTTCAAATGTGTTCAAACCTCAGGTATAATTATTTTAAACATGTTAAGAATTTATAAGAAAAACTTATTCATATTTATATTATATTTTTTTGATCCATTTAAAACATATTATCACTCGTTACATAATATTATTTCATTATTTTCATCGTTTCGGATGCTAATTACCTTATTTTCTCTTATATATTTTGTCATGAATGTATTAGTTATTTTGTATAGGATACATATGAATCTTATAAATAATTATATTGATGTTATAAATATCATATTTAATCATTTTATGTAGTTTTAAACCATTCTTCAATGTTTACCAAGGAAAATGAATCGCATCATGTTGTGGAGACGGTAAGTTGTATAAATGCACGAGCGTGATGTCATTCCTTTAACGAGTGGAAGGGGTAGGGAGTGCATGATATATTAAATTTTTAAAATTTATATAATTTAATAATTATAATTTATACACATTATTTCTATCATTATAACCATACAATTAATGTGATGATGAAAAACAAATTACACCACTACATGGAGATGGTAAGTTGTATGTACACACACGTGATGCTTTCATTTTTTATAGGATGTATAGAAGGTGTAATATGGTTGTAACATAATATTAATAAGATATTAGTATGTTTATTATATTGTATTTACTAATTTATTATGTAAAAAATATATTAATAGGAAGTATAAGAATAAATAATTTGAAAGAGTTTGTAAGGATGATTACCTCCTCTTCGACATACTTCCTTTAGATCTATTCTTAATGGATCTAGAGTTGGTCTTTTTTGGAAGAATAGGACATCAAGAAATTATATATGGATTTTTTAAGATAAATTTTTATATTTTTTTATATATAAGGATCATTTTTTTGTGATAAAGTGAGGGAATAGGTTCCCTTTTATAATTTAGGTGAGGGGCACTTTTAGAATTTCTCAAAATATTAAAATAAAATAAGGATTTTCAAAATTAAAAGACTTCCAAATGGAATATAAATGAATATTGGATGAAATTATAGACTATATCTTATCTAATTGGATATTATTTATATTTTTTATTATTTTAAGATAATTTAATAAAATATTAATTCCATAAAATAATCTTTTGTCAAATTTGATACTACTCATTACTTTGAAATTAAAAAATATCAAGGATACAAGTCTAATTCAAACCAACTATTTTATTATATCATAAAAATTTATATTTATTATATAAAATTTGTGAATAACATTAATTATATAAAATTATATTTATATTAATATTTCTAATTTTAGTTATTTGATTTTTCTATTAATTTAAAAATTATTACCGCATTGTTAGGAAATATTTTAAAGTAATTTTTTCATCCATAAAAATTTAAAATAACATTCCATGATGAAGATAAATCTTTTATATTTAAAAATACGATTTATTCTTGCACATATCTTGAGTATTTCCATATATTAAAAAAATTACTTACTAAAAATTAGAGTTTCACATATTTGACTTTTAATTAACTAAAATTATATAAGTGACTTAATTTCAAACAAGTGGCTCCAAGAGGACATAAATTCGACCCATGGATAATTTTGGTGGAAGTTTAATCATAAAATTAAATTTTAAAAAAAATTAGGGTCATTTTCTATTCAATACCATATTATTTTTCTACAAATAATAACTTGATTTACCCTTAACTCTGGTAATAAAAATTACTAAGTTTATTATTCATATTTTATAAAACTAAAAGGACACTATTTAGTAATTTTTAACCTCTAAATTAAAAATTTTAATTCAATTTTTCATAATTCAAAACACTGAAGTGGCATAATTTAACATAAAATTAAAATCAAAAAATGTGATGAAAATAGATTTTCAGAAAAAACCCCATTTAAATATAAAAATGTTTTCATACCAAATTCATCCTTGAAATTGATTATAATAAAAATAATTGAATTTTTAATAATATATTAATAATTATTTTATTTCTAAACTTAAATAAAATATAACATTTAAATGGTTGAAATAAAAATATGGTTTTCAATAAAATGAATATTTTTTCACTATTTACTGGGAAATAAATATTTTTAAAAAAAATATCAAAATTTCACTCTTAACTAATTTTAATATACTGATTTGAAAAATGAAGTTTATTTTTCTAAATAAATTTTCAATATTTTTAAAAATTAATTATATTTATTTTCACAAACAAATAAACAAAAATATATTTTTTACCCAAACATATATTTTAAGAATAAATTGGCTTTACTAAAGAAATGTTTGCTTATTTCCTAAAAAGTAATAATTAAATTTGTATTGAATATTACCTTCGTATACATATCTCATCATATAGATATTACTATTCACACCTTCCAATTTAACGCCTATGTTATAACGGTCATGTTAAAATAATAATATTTAATAGTATATCATGGTTTTTAACTCTGTGTTACATGCACTACAAGCTATCAAATAGATTAAACATTTGTAAAAAGAGACATACCATAAAATATTGGGGTGTTACTCCATTTCTCTCTTATATGAGTTTATTTACTAGAATATGGTATATATATAATATATGGGTTCTATTTCCCTCTTACTTTGGGTTGGGCTAACTACTTATATCATATCTCTAAATTGCACCCCTTCAGTTTTTGGTGTGTCATGCTAGATATGTATATACTGTAACACCCCAAGTGTTTATAGACCTTTTTTTTAGTAAATTAAAATTTATTTTATATCTTGAAATGCATTAATTAAAAAATTAATTTCACATAGAATCCACTTTTCATACATTACACGCAACACCAACTTAGCGTCTGATACACGCAACACCGAGTTGGTGTAAGATACAAGCAACACTGAGTTTCTACCAAATATATATTTTTTATAAGTATTTAAATGAGATAATTATAACCAATCCATTAAACATAGATATATTAAAATTAAGAACTTTTTTTAAAATATTATTTATATTTTTTATATAAACAAAACATATTTATAATAGAAGATATGATATTTGGTAATGTATTTTATGCTTAAAAATATTATTTTCTCGATGAACCAATTTTAATGTCCTTATAATAAAAATAACAAAATTAAATTTAGAAACCTCTAAAAATTTAGTTTTATAAAATAAACTTTATTTGTAAATTTATAATTTCAAAATTAACTTAGGGTTAATTTCTGGGATTTTTCAAATAAACTACATTTTTTAATGAATAGTAAAAAATACTAGATTTTAATTCAAAATTTATTTTTAATTTAATTTCATTATAAGGTTAAATTATATTTTAAATTTTTTTCAAACAATAATTATATAATTTTTTTAACAACTATTCCATTTTTTTCATTCGAAAAAATTTCACATTGAAATTGGATATAAAAACATAGCAAACTTTTGATCATTTTTTAATTTAAAAACATGCATTTTCTGTCCAACTGCAAGATTAATCTCAAATTAATTTCTGCCACTTTGTGATTATAATTTGTAAAAATTGATTTGTTTTTTGTAATTATCAAAAATTATAATTTTTAAAAAGGTTAACTTTGGTTTATTCCAAAAATAATAGTAAAAGTGACTAAAATTAATTACATCAGTTAAGAGAAAAATTAGGTAAATAAAGTAATAAACCTTGAATATAAGACTCAAAAAGACCTATAAACTTTTCCAAAACAAATTTTATGGCTATTACTAGTCCATTAACCTTTCATTATCAAGTTTTTTTTTGTTTTTTTATGATATTTTTTAGGTAAAATGTGGGTATATCTACCTTGTTCTTAAAAATGACAAGTGTGTCCTTTATCTTCCCAATAAAAGGCCACCACTTGTACCCTAGTCCTCGCACCTCTCAAGATCCTTGTATGACCCAAATTCTAATCACAGAATCTCCCAACTTTCCACCTTTACTCACAGAATACTTCCCTTGCGAAGAAGGTAACTCAAGGAAGCCTTTTGGCACAAACCAGAAAGAGTTACTTGATTAAGAGGTAACATCTTCTCTTAAGCCCATTTCCATTATTTTCCTTCTCTAACCCCTCTACTCTCATTATTCTATTATTATATGAAAAAACCAGTATACTGAATATACTATGATTTTTTAATGCTATTTTTTAGACCTACGCTTACACACACCTCCATCTAATGGATATCGAACATACTATTTATGTGTATAATGAACTGTTGTCTCATTAAACAATGATTGTTAAATTCTCCATTACTATCTATCATGGTGGAAATTATGATGGAAATTTTATTTGTATATGTAATATATTATATGTTTTATTTAATTAAACATATTTATTCCTTTCACAACACACAACTTTTTTACATTCCATTTGGTCTAATTACGATAATTTCGTTTGAGAAAATGTGGACTACCGCCCCCTCAAAGTGATGTGATTCATTCACACTACATGGAATGTATTAATAATGGTTTTCGTGAAATTATATTATATATATATAATTATAATGCTAATATAATGATATTTTATAAATATACATATATGTCATTTTCTTTCTTTCTTTCAATACGACAATAAAAAAACAGAAACAATGTTCATGCGTACGTACGACTTACTATCTTTATGAATGGTGTCTTCAATTTCATACTCCTATATTATATATATAATAATAATAAAAATATATTTTATATGAATTATATTTATATCATTATTTACATTCTTAAATCATTATATAATTATAAGGAACACCAATATAATAAATTAAGACACATGAGAAGAACAAAGAGAATTTTACCTTAAGTGAAACCTTAACATAGGATTCTTAACAAGGTGGTAATATAAGATCCTAAAAACATATATGGTATTATGAATAATAATATAATTCTTTAAAATATTTATAATAAACATATATTTATTATACAAGAATCTTGTATGAGTGCGAAGATAGTCAAGACACAAGGTAAGGGGATTTCATCTCACTTTTTATTCTCATGTGATACATAACACTATTGTTTCCCTTTGTGTGGTGTGCATAATCCTAATGATTTTATTATATCTATATTATAACTAAATTTATGTGTATTAGTATATCCATTTTTTTAATTTTCATTCATGGTTTTTAAGATTCAAAAGTTACCAAATTGGTAAAGGTGCTTTGGTTCAATTTGCCTTCTTTGAGACTCATGTTTCTCATGCACCTAAACACTTTTTTTAGGAGTATCTACATTAATTTTACAATTTATATCAGGAATACACTTATTTTAAATATATTTTAAGTTTCATGTAATTTAATTTTCTTTTATAGAGAGTATTATCCCATGTTACCAAATTATAAGAGTTTATTGTGACAATCTCATCACTTTTCGAGATTGTTTATGTTTATGCTTCCTTTGAAGAAATTATTTGATCCATATATCAATAATATGTATGAGTGTCTTTATATTATGTTTACTAAAGATATCTGTTGGTCGGAGTAGTTAACTCAAGAGGGGAGGCTTGACTTGAGTAACTATAAAAATTTATGTTTAAATGATATTAGTTTTACAAATAATGATTTCCCCAAAAATAGATATAGCCCAGTTAATCAAGGTTATATTGTTATAAGAGTTTTATTGTTTAAACAAATTCTTACAAGATTGATTAATTCTCAGTAATCTTAATTGGTATTATTAAAATTACTTTTGAAGTTATCCTACTAAGACAAATCAGATATAAAATCTTTCCAAGACTAACTATCAAAGTGAATTTTGGGTTTTTCTAAATTAGGTAGTAAAGTAGTAAAATAGAGTAGACTAAATTTAAATGGAACAGAGGATATAAAACAAGTGGTTCAGTCTCAATCCGAGACCTAATCCACTCCACTTGGTGATCACCTTCTACCAAGCAGTTTATATAAATAAACTCTGATCCACACCCTGGATCGAGGTTAAAAACAGTACATGGACTGTCCAGGCCATGCAGGGACCTCTTCCGCAGTTTTCGTGGGTAGAAAATATAATGACCAGGCCACACAGGGACCTCCTCCACAGTTTTCATGGGTAAACAAGAGTAAATAATTTAGTGTGAGGATTTTTAAATCCTCCAGTTCAGCGCAGGAGTCAGTGTGTGTGTAAAATATACAAAGTACACACACTGCTCGAAAATAAATAAAAGAATCACTAAGATGGAGTAGATGTGATTTTAGAATGTTGTAGTGATTAACATTACAGCTCTGGAGTCCAAGAATAAGACAGAAATTCTTCTGAGTCCTTCTCTGGTTATTGTGTTGAAAAACAGATTGTCGTGGTTCATCTTGTGTTATGCACAAGTGAAGATGTTCTCTTAATCCCAGTGTACATATTGTGTCCTTTAGTAGTGTTGTATTGCATGCATGAGACAATTATTTCTTTGAAGATCTTGAAATCTCTTCTTCGTGGTCGTGATCATGATTGGTGTTTAGTTCAGTACAATGCACTCGCATTTCTTGATTTGTTGTGTGTCATGTTTCTTTCTCTTGGGCACACTTCTCTTTATCTTCTAATGAATTATTGTTAGCCGACGGGTTTTATATGTTTCATACCTCGTACCATGTACTATGTCTACAAATAAACATTAAATATGTTTGTTCATTAAGGGTGTAAAATATGACCATTAAAAAGTTTAATAGAAAAATGAAAAAATTGTTTAAGAAACGGTGTCACATTAGTTATGAAAACGGTGTTTCCTTCATGGTATCTCGTTATCACGGTGTATCATTCACGGTGTCTCCTTCACAGTGTCTCCTTCATGATGTCTTGCTTATGGTTTGTGGCTTTTGGTACCTTGATCATAGTTTCTGGATTCACGGTTCCTTGATAACTGTGTCTTCCTAACTGTGTCTGGAACTTAGGTAAACAAAGTGTCTGGCTTACAATGTATTTTTTTAGTGTCTTGCTTCACGGTGTCATGCTTACTGTGTCACGATGTCTCGTGGTCATGGTGTCTCATGGTCACGATGTCTCGTGGTCACGGTGTCTCATGGTCACGATGTCTCACTAGCCATGGTGTCTCACTGCTCATGGTGTATGTTTCTTGCTCACAGTGTCTGACTTATTATGTCAAGCTTCACGATGTCTTGTACTTAGGAAAATAACTGTATTCAGACTTAAACAATAATATGCATAAAATGAATTGAGCTTAACCATTATAAGGAATGACGTAACTTGAAACGTAAATACACATGATTGATAAGATTTGTGAGATTTGTGATCCTTAATAAGATTTGTAATTATTATTGATTTTTGTGATCATTAAAACCTGATTAATACCTGATGAGTCCAACAATCTCCCCTTCTTGATGATCACAAATGAAGTACAGTTAAAGGGTAAATTGAATAACATATAGAATAATAGATAACTTCTCACTTTTTCTCCTGCTTTTGGGATTATTAAAATGTATAAAGAATAGAGGTAAAATAGTTCATATGTCATTAAAAGTGTTCAAAATTCAGCATACAGTAGAAATACAAAAAATCAATGACATCCCCATCAAAAAAAATATGAGTCACTGGTCTTCCTCAAGGATTGTCCTTCTCTTTACCTTTATCAGCAGCAGAAGAAGAAGACATAGGGGTAGTTGCTGATGTAGAAGAAAGCATAGAAGTGGTAGATAGAGAAGGTAAAGGGTGACCTTCGAAGACTGATGGAGCTAAAGTTGGAGCAGTAGAAGATCTTGGCCGTTGCTGGTCAAGAATAATAGGACTTATCTGACTAAGAGCCTGGCCAACAGACATGGTTGTGGAAGCTAAGGCAGAAGTGAAAGTAGGTAATCCAGTTCTGAGAGGAGCAGCCACTGGTGATACAATTGCTATTATTTGAACATGTAGATACGGTCTCATAAGTTTAATGAAGTCTACAATAATCTCTCCTCCATACTACATGGCCTTTTCAAAATCATCATTATTTTCCATGAACTTGTCCAATAATATGGTATTTTTAGTGAGCTTCTGAACTTTAGCTTTGAAGGCCTGAGTCACATAAGGTATTCTCATATTGTCTACAAGATATTTAAAGTGACTGTTCATATCAGTTTTGGAGAAAATACGGTTGAAATAGAAGTCCACTTTCTTAGAGATATCCGATTGAGCATCATTGGAAATCTTTGAGTGAATTTGAACTAGATCAAGCACTCTATCACTGTTCATAACAAAGTCAGATAAAGGATCCATATCAAGGCCACTTAAGGCATTATGAATTTTTTCCTTGACTATAGATCTGAGCAGAGAACTATCCAAAGAAGGAGTAGAGGTTTGACCAGAGGAAGTAGATTTTTTTACAACTATGGTTAGAGACTTGAGCTGTTTCAGGACCTTTTGAAGACAACCAGTATATTCATCTGTGAGTTTGTTCAGGTTCTCCACAAGTTCTCTCATGTGGTGCAAAATCTTCATGTTTTTTCCGCAATCTTTTCATCAAAGTATAACAGGTATGGGTGAATCTGGGACACAATATCTCGAGAGCTGTTTGAAACAGAAGGTTCAAGAGAAGGAGTAGGAGGAGGTTCTGATCTTGATTAAGTTTTTTCTGTAGGTCTTCAACCATGATTTTTAGAGTTGCGACATCAGTACTGAGCAACATGTTTTTAGCCCTTACTTCTTGAATTTCATGAATCATCTTCGGTTGAATGTGCTAGACAATCTTTTCTAAAAGAAGTGAGGCATCTTCCTGACTCAGTTGGGTCACAAGACGAGGATGAGAAGACAAGAATTTCTCAACTCCAGCTAAGGTAGTGTCTCCAAAGACATTAAAATCATCTTTCATGAAAAAAGATTTTTTTTCAGGTAAAAGAGTAGGTGCAGGAAGTGTTACAGATGCAGGTTCAGGTTGAGGATCAGGTTTAGGTTCATATTTAGGTGAAATGTATATGACAGATTTCAATTTAAACAAAGAAGAAAGATCAATCCCAGTGGCAGAAATCTATTGAGATTCACTCACATCATAAAAGCTAGGGAATTTATACTGAGTTTCCACTGAATATGACTCAGTAGGTTGAGATGCTTCATCATAATAAGCTTCACCAGCCTCATCTTCATTAGTCTCAATATTTTGAGGTTCCTCTTCCTCAATAAGTGCTTCTTCTTCAGGACCTTGAGGCTCTGGTAGTTGTTCTAAATCCACTGGTTCATCTATAATTTCTTCATCCATTTCCTGCCTAGACAACTGAAAGTCTATGTCCATCCTCTCTTCAGCAAAGGGTATTATATCAGGAATAGAATGTACCACAAGAAGGTCTTCCAGATTAGCTTCTTGAATAGCAAGGAGTTCTTCTTGAGTTGCTTCTTGAATAGTAGGGAGTTCTCCTACTACAACCTCTTCCATGAAAGGGAGTTGTTCCAGATTTATTTCTTCCATGAAATGATGCTGAGGTTCTGGGACAATTAGTTCTCTTCTAGCCTCAGGTTGGGTTTCCAGATTTACATCATCTTTAGGGACAGGAGGTTCTTATTCAAGAAAAATAGGAGGAATAATAGGCTTTCCTTCCTCAACAACAACTTCTTCCCTTTGAGTTACTTCAGCTGCCTCTTAATCTTCTTCTTCAGCTTAAGGATAATAAACAACTTCATCTGGTTCCAAACCAAGATAAAAAAATTCTTTTGGCCTTGTTGGATAATATACAGGATTGAACTTCTCATAGAGATTATCATTATCTTCAACCCACTCCTTCTTCCAGAAGTTCCAGTTTATTTTCATCCTCCCGATGGTGGGTTTGGATAAACAGTATTCAAAGTCCATAAGTCCTTCTTCATTGGTTCCAAATACTTCTTTGGCAACAAGCGTAGTTGAAATCAGTCTAGATTAAAACAGAGATGTGGATTTGGATGTGACCTTGATCAATTCACACATATGGTGAATGATATATTTGTACAGATTCATTTTGTGTCCATTCTTCATGAGATGAATCAGGAACACATATTGGTACATTAAGACAGCAAAGTCACCTTTCCTTGGGCTAATCAGATTTTGAACAAATTTAAATAACAGCCTGGTCTCTCCATCATGTTCAGTAGCTATGGCCCTTCTCTTGGTGCCATTTCCAGTTAGGGTTTCTAGTGCATTTTCTAGGTCAAATAAATCAATTGTAGGTGGGGGATCTTGCTGATAATCATCACAAATTCCATCGTGAGGTATTCTAAGGCATGAATCCCATAACTTCGATGAGAAGGAGCATCTTTGTCCATTGACCAAACTCCTCAAAACATATATTTCACCAGAATCAAAAGAAAATAGTACATACTGATAAAACTATGCTACCAACCTTGGATAAATAGTTCTATCCTTCCTTGAGAACCTTTCGAGCCATCCTTGTTCTCTTAAAACTTTTAAAACCATAGACTTGCTAGAAAAAATCCACTCAGAGAAATTTTCCTTTTCATGTACAACACTACGGTTTACCAGGTGTGGATTCAATGGTCCTTCGGGCGCCAGCTTTGGTGCTATCTTATTTTTCTTCAAGAGGCACTTCTCAGATGAGGATGAAGATGGACACTTCATCCTTGGAATTCACTGAATGTCGAGAAAGAGAGAAAGAGAAAGGTTTCAAGGTTGAGAGGGTTCGAGAGGAGGTCCAAGTGAAGAACTGAGTGAAACCCTTTTGTTTTATCTTATGGGAATGTCAAACTTCACCAAATAAAAAACAGAGGAAAGTAAAAAAAACGGTGAAATAAAAATTATTGAAATACGGGTTAAAAAGAAAAGAATAAATAATTTTCACGGTGAGACCGTGAATAGGAGTTATGATGCGATGGTAAATGGTAGTCATAGTGAGACAGTTAGTGGTCGTCATGGTGAGAGAGTGAATGGTATGTTCTGTCATGGTGAGATAGTAAGAAAACTGTTCAGTGACAGTGGGATAGTTAGTGATAGACCGTGAACACCCGGTGCTAACTGTGAGACCGCAAACATGAGATAGTAACCGAGTAACCATGAACATGAAATAGTAAAGTAAATATATTAAAAGATTAAACAGTAAGACCAGTAGGATATCTATTTGTGATTGATCATTCCAAGATCATGTATGATGTATTCTATTCTCTCATAATTTAATGGTTTAGTGAATATATCAGCAAGATGATATTCAGTACCAATGAATTCCATGGTGATATCACCTTTTTGATAATGATCCCTCAAAAAGTGATGTCTTACATCAATATATATTTTCCTAGAATGTGAAACATGATTTTTTGAAATGTTTATAGTACTTGTGTTGTTACAATTTATTGGTACATGTATGAATTGATAACCATAGTCTAGTAAAGTGTTTTTCATCCACAAAATTTGTGCACAAAAACTACCAGCAGCTATGTATTCATCTTTTGTAGTAGATAATGCAATAGAACTTTGTTTCTTACTACACCATGATACTAGTGACTTTCCTAAAAGGTGACATGTTCTAGAGGTGCTCTTTCTATCTAACATATAGCCACTGAAGTCAGCATCAGAATAACTAACTAGTTCAAATGATTGTCCTTTAGGATAGAATAGTCCTAAATTGGGTGTTTGCTTGAGGTATTTGAAAATTCTCTGTACAACATTTAAAAGAGATTCTTTAGGATTTTCTTGAAAACGAGCACACATACACACACTAAACATAATATCAGGATGAATAGCAGTTAAGTAGAGTAGACTTCCAAGAATTCCTCTATATGTGGTTTGATCAACAGATTTTCCATCTTCATCAAGAACCAACATATAGTGGTACTCATGGGAGTGTCACTACTTTTTGTTCTATCCAATCCAAAATGTTTTATAAGACCTCTAGTGTACTTACTTTGAGTCAAAACAATTCCATAATTATTTTGAAAGATTTGAAATCCAAGATAGAATTTTAGTTCACCCATTAAACTCATTTTACATTCATTTTGCATCATTTTAAAAAAATAAATACATAATGAATTTTTTGAAGATCCAAAAATAATATCGTCTACATAGATTTTAATAACTAAAACATCATTAGAAATACATTATATAAAAATGGTAGGATCATCTATTCCTTTTGTAAAACCTTTGGAAATAAGAAAAGTACTTAATCTATCTTACCAAGCTCTTGGAGATTGTTTTAAACCATATAAGGATTTTGATAGTTTAAAAATATGATTTGGAAAATGAGTGTTTGTATATCTAGGGTCTGTTAAACAAAAACATCCTCACCTATATACCCATTTAAGAATTAACTCTTAACATCCATTTGATATAGTTTGAAATTCAGATGTGCATCATAAGCAAGTATAATTCTAATGTCTTCATGTCTGGCTACTGGAGCAAAAGTCTCCTCATAGTCAATTCCTTCTTCTTGACTATAGCCTTGTGCAACTAATCTATCCATATTTCTAACTATATTTCCAACTTCATCTACCTTATTTCTAAACACCCATTTAGTGTCTATGACAAAAGTGTCCTTGGGTCTTTCAACAAGTTTCCAAACTTTATTTTTTTCAATCTAATTGAGTTATTCTTGCATAGAAATTACCCAAAATTCATCATTAATAGCATCATCAATGTTTATAGGTTCAAGCTGTGACAAGAAGGCTTGATGTTCAACCTGATTTCTAAGAGAAGCTCTAGTTTGTGTTCTTTTCTCTAAGTCTCCTACAACAGGATCTAAGGGATGGTTTTTAAGAGTTCTAAACTTTTTAGAATAAGAGGGACTAGTGAATTCAGGTTTGTCAATAGATTTAGGTTCATTATGACTTGATTGCATTGAATTTTCAGAACTGGAAGTTTTTACTAATTATTTCATAGAGTTATTTGAGGATTTTGAGTTGATGTATAGATTTGATACATCATCCTCCAGATTTTCTAGGATGGTTCTAGGCTCATGTGGATATGTTTCATCAAACCTGATATGGATATATTCTTCCACACGTTTAGTTCTCTTATTGAATACTCTATAAGCTTTACTTGATATTTAATAACCTAGGAAAATTCCTTCATCAGTTTTGGATGAAAATGTTTCAAGATTATCCTTAGTGTTGATAATAAATACTTTGCATCCAAAAACTCTAAAGTAATTAACCTTAGTCTTTTTATTGTTCCAGAGTTCATATGGGGTCTTTTTTAGAATTGTTCTAATCAAGACCTTATTGATTATGTACCATGTTGTATTAACAGCTTCAGCCCAAAAGTAAATAGGTAGGTCATATTCACTAAGCATAGTTCTAGCAATTTCTTACAAGGTTATATTTCTTCATTCTACAACACCATTTTGTTGAGGTGTTCTAGGGGCAGAGAAATTGTGACAATAACCATTTTTTGAGCAAAAGGATTCAAACTCTTTATTTTCAAACTCATGGCCATGATCACTTCTTAAAGATTTAATTTTAAGTCCACAAATATTTTCTACAAACTTGGAATACTTAGTAAAATAAGAGCAGGCTTCACTTTTTTGATCCATGAAGAAGGTCTAGGTATATCTAGAGAAATCAACTACTAGAACATTAACATAGAGATACCCATTTAAACTAGAAACTCTAGATGGTCCAAACAAATCCATGTGAACCAATTAAAGAGGTTGAGAAGTAGAAACTTTTTTTTTGTTTTGAAAGAGATTTTGTGTTGTTTTCCCTTTTGACAAGGATTACACACTTTGTCATTTGGAAACTCAAGTTTGGGTAAGTCTTTAACTAGGCCTTTTCTAGTTAACTTTACAAGGGAGTGAACATTATAGTTTCCTAGTCTCTTATGCGAGATCCATGATTTTTTATGAAATACACTTAAGCATGAAACATTTTGAGAAGTTAAGGAATCTAAATTAATAGAATAAACATTCTCATTCCCTGATGTATAAAATACTAATTATCATTTAGAATTAAAGACATTACAGGAATCATTTTCAAATTTAACATGATATCCAACATCACATATTTGTGAGATACTATGAAAATTATATTTTAATCCATTAACAAACAGTACTTTAGAAATTAATATTGAATCAGAGTTACCAATCTAGCCTACGACAATGATCTTCCCTTTGGCATTGTCACGAAATGTGACATATCCTCTATCTACTATTATCAGATTCCTGAAGCATGAGTAGTATCATGTCATGTTCCTTGAACACCCATTGTCCAAGTACCACAGATTCTTACAGGAGATCTTCAAGCAACTTTCCTAGAACATGATAAAGAAAAGACATATTTTGGTACCCATACTTGTTTGGGTCTAGTAACATTATTAATAAGTGCTTTCGGAACCCATATTTTTCTCATAGGTTTTCTATAAGCATTATGTAAAGTATTTGAGAAATAAACTCTATTTGGTCCACAGAAACTTGAAACAATAGAGTATGTATCATGACTCTAGCTAGTTGAGCTATGTCCAGAACTGGGAACAAAATTATATGTCCTAAACTTGGAAAAAAAAAATTTCTACCAAGGTTTCTTTTACCAGGTTGATAAACAATGCCAGTATTGTAATTAGGGGCAATTTGTTTTCCTATAATTTGGGTAAGGGTATTTTTTCCAATAGTAAACTTTTCTAAGTCACTTTTTGATTGCTCATTAGACATTTTTAGTTCATTGTTTTCTTTGAGCAGGTGAGTATTTTTCTCTTTTTCAGAAGTAAGTTCATATTTAACTATTACAGTAAGAGCATGTTGTTTCTTCAATAATTTATATTTATCTTTTAATTCATTACATGTCTCTTCAGGCATGTTGCAATATTCAAACATTTCTTCATTGGTCACATTTTCCCAGTCACTTTCCTCTTCAGAATAGTATGAGTTATGCATATAAGAGTTCATTGTTACCTCAGATGTGTTTGTAATAAAACACAGATTGGCATTGTTAGCCTGGTCATCATATGATGTGTCTGAGTCACTTGAACTATCCTCTTAGGCACTCTAGGTTGCCTTCATTGATTTTTTGTACTTCTTGTCCTTTTCCTCATATTTCTTTTTATATTTGAGCTTTGGGAAGTCAGCCTTTATATGTCCTTTGCGCTTAAATTAATATCATATAATCTCATCAGTTTTGTCAATTCTCTTCTAGTCCTTTTTCTAGTTTCCTTTTTTATCAAACATTCCCTTGAAGTTATATTTTTTGAAAATGTTTTTTTTTTGTAAAATCATTTGAATCTTCTGTCCAGTTGAGCCATCTCCTCATCTATCAGGACCCAACCCTACTTGGGCTTGAGCCGTAACCACCACAAGCTCGCCTCCATTGGATAGGGACTGGCGACCAGCACCGAAGGCACAACAACGCAGGGAGGCCTTTGCCTAAGTACCTGTACACACACACACTGCACACCTAATGCAACAGTGCAGAGTAAAAGAAAAGAAAATAAAAGAAAAGGGCAACTGCTATATATACCAAAAATATGCATCGACCTCTAAGCAGTACAAGTAAAGTGCTGAAAAGGAAAAAGGGAAAAAACACGCGCCCAACCAGAAAAGGTGCCACAACCCGGCAACAGGTAAACTAAAAGAAACAGCTGATGGGTCTCCCACCTGGAACCTGGCTATGACCACCTCACGCGGTCCCAGCTCTCGATCTCCTAAGCTCCACTGAAGTCAAGACTAACATGTCCATCGTCTACAGGGGAACACCAAGTGCAGGCAAATCCCAAGCAGGGGTGAGTATAAAAATACTCAGTAGGATACCCCGATGGCTCGAGGGAGAAACAAAGAAGGTACTAAAGGGTGAGATGTAGATCGAATAGGGAAAAGAAAATGAGTACAATAGAGAGTCCAGCTCAACCCAACAAGAGGAATGAAGGTAGACTCGTCTAGGCACAAGGATCTAGAAACAGTGAGAAGATGAACTTCCCGGTGAGTCTTCACTACCTATAGTAGGAGAGTAGACTCATCCAACCACGAGAAGTTAGACACGGAAAGCATGTGGCATACCCTGCGCGTCTTCGCCTCTCTTGGAAGTAGAGTAACCAATCCCAGGAAGTGGGTACCAGAAACAAGGTATATACATATCTGTATTCTCAACATGAAACCAAAACAAGATCGTAAGGGGACCTCCATCTCGTAGCTCAGCCCAACAAAAGTGAGTCACCAACAGTCCTAGAGGTAACACCATCGATGCCCAGAATCCCTCACATCTTCCCCAAACCGCAAGCCAAGGGGCTCAATCACCGCACCTCGACACTATCCACTTTGGGTGGCACTAACTCACCCACACGGTTTAGATCGCGTCACAAGAACACGTCTCGGTGGGGAATGTGCCCCTTGTACTTGAGAGTTCTATGGAAAGTCAAACCACACCTCGTTACTGCCCTGTAGTCGAGAGGTCTTCTCAAAGTCAAAGCTATCACAAAACTGACCCATATAACCAAGGGTACCTCTCCGATAATCACGGAGGAATGCCATAGACTAGCCTAGTAGAAAGGACTGAGCCTGGAATGCTGATAGGTGTCCCACTGCCCATCCCTGCTGGAGGGTAATTCATAACCAGATATCAGGTGACCCACTGCCCAGCCCTGCTAGAGGGTAAACCCTAATAAATCATCAGGAGACCCAATGCCCAGCCATGTTGGAGGGTAGACCTTAATAAATCATCAGGTGACCCACTGCCCAACCCCGCAAGAAGTTAGACCTTAATACATCATCAGGCGACCCTCTGCCCAGCCTCACTGGAGGGTAGACCTTAATATATCATTAGGAGACCCACTGCCCAGCCCCGCTGGAGGGTAGACCTAGAATAAGTCAACATGCGACCCACTGCCCAGCCGTGCTGGAGGGTAGACCTGGAACTAGACGACGGGCGACCCACTGGCCAGCCCTGCTGGAGGGTAGACCTTAAGAGGTTGTCGGGTGACCCACTGCCCAGTATCTGTTGGAGGGTAGACCCTAAGTGCGTCGGGTGACCCACTACCCAGTCTCTTATGGAGGGTAGACCCTATGTGCTTTGGGTGACCCACTGCCCAGTCTCTGTTGGAGGGTAGACCCTAAGAGCCTCGGGTGACCCACTGCCCAGTATATGCTGGAGGGTAGACCCTAAGAGCATCGGGTGACCCACTGCCTAGTCTCTGCTGGAGGTTAAACCCTAGAAGTCAGTGAGTAACCCACTACCCAGCCCTGCTAGAGGGTAAACCCAGAACTGTTCTGGCCATCCCTACTAGATGGTGCAACACTGGCCAACCGAGCACTGAGCGGGTGCCGCGCAACCGCTCAACTCCAAAAAAAACCATCCAAAAGAGGTTCATCACCTGTTCCATCACTGGGTGTCACTAGCACCACTACCGACTGATCCATCGAGAATGAAACCAGGGGGAGACCACTCAACCCTGCTGGTCAAACAAACGAGCCCGGAGGGACCATCTACGTCGTGAGAGGTCAAAGTACACAAAGCAGTGCTCGACACGTACCTGGGGTCCCACAGACATGTGGCCCTAAGTTAACCCTAACCAAGTGCACAAACGTCTCAGGTAAAAACAAAACGTACCTCCAAGAACTCCCGTATACTCTTAGAGTATACCTCACTTTCAGACCAAGGGCTATCGTGCACCCGGCACCCAACGTCAATGCGAAGGCGTGACGTAACATCTCCAACATTCCACCATAATGACTGGGGCACGGCCAACCACATCTATTCAATCATTACATCAATCACACGGGACTTCACGCGATCAAACGCCAAGGGTCCGCTACAAACACAGTAGAAGAACCGCCCCCAGGGCACCTTCACGTTTCCACATTTAATAAGATCACATAAGAAGCTCTGCTCACTTGAACAGATCAAACCGTTGTAATCCACACAGAAAAACACCCGAGATAGACTACTTACTCGCCTAACACAGATATCTGACAGAAAGGTCGCCAACACCGCCTCATGCCCGAACGGCGTCCCGTGATCCCGAGCATTGGCCCCAAAAAAAGTCGGGTGCATCACACCATTGTGATCCCCTCAGGAAAACACGTCAAAAGCACCACTCACTAGATTACAACAGATATCCAGATAAAAAGTTTCATTCCGATGCACCGCACACAGGCGGCGCTTCGTGGGACCCGCATCCCGGTCCCGAAACTCAATGGTCGAATTGCACCCTTACGATCCTCTCAAAAAATCACACAAGGTGGAATACTCACTTGTCCAAAACGGTCGCCTGGAGATAGAGATGGAAAATCACCGTCAACACCCAAACGGCCCTCGTGGGCCCCACACCATCATACTGAATTAGAGCGGGTGTATTTCACCATTGTAATCCCCTTGGGAAAACATCTAGAACCGACTGCTCACACTCCCTGAACTGATGTCTGATGAAAAGGTTGTGAAATGCTGCACGCAGCTCGAAAGACGGGCCGTGGGGCCAGCACCTCAACTTCGCCCTCAACATCTGAAAGTACCCTGGAAAGCTCTGCCTCAGTGCCAAGTTCCCAACACCACTTACTGCGCTTAAATCGGACATCGGACGCGTCCGCACCGTCCAAAACAAGTTCCCCTGGAAAAAAGACAATTCACTCAAAGATGCGTCGCACCTCCAAGGCCCCTCATTTCGGGAATTTAAAATTCCCAAAACCATCTCAAAAACATCTTCTTGACATGAGCACTGTGCTGCCATAGACGGCGCTCAAAACGGACGCCCATAGCCCGAAATACGGGCGTCCAAATATTTTAAAGGGGGTGGGGGGGTGAACCCCCTTGGGCTGGACCGGCCCGGTCCGGCCAGTCCTCCCTGCTCGGGCCGGCCCGCTCTGGCCGGCCCATTGGGACCGCTGCCCAACTGAACCCGTGGGCCTCTGCATAGCGGCCCGCCGTGTCCTGCATGACCCGCGCTGCGTGTCGGTCGCATACACGCGAAGACCCACGTCACGCGGGTCTCGGTAGCCGCGCAAGGGTCGCACGTCGCGACCCCGTCCCGCTGTCGCGCCCGCCAGCGCCGCTGCCACTCATCATCGCCCCCATCTACCGCTACCACTCTCCATCACACCGGAGTTCCCGGGCCACCACTCTGCCACCGCACCGGAGCTCCTCGGCCCCCCGCGCTGCCGCCACACCGGAGCTCCCCTGACCACCGCGCCGCCACCACAAAACTCCAAAACCCGTAAACTTTGGTGGGTGTTTGCGATCATCTATGAACTCAGATTTTCATTCTGAAAGAAGTGAAAGAAAGATCCTAAATTATACTACGCATCCATGGGTCTTTTCGAAGATAAAACAACAAATAGAGGATATACTTTAGGCTCAAAAGAGGTGCGGGAAGGAAAAACGTAACAAAACCCTACCTCGTGGGCGTTGCCCGAAGCTTCGCCGCCGAACAGTCACCTTACCGGAGTTGCCCCGCCGGAGCCTCCTTGCTGGAGTGGAGGAGGAGAGAATGGAGGAAGAGATCCTACTATGAGATTAAGAAAGGGGGAGAGAGGGGGGGGTTAGTGTTTAAATAGAAACACACTTAATTACCCACCCGTCGGCCCGAACCTGAACCTCCGGCAGGGTCGAGGTTAAGCATCCCCTAGGCCAAACACCAACTACCGAGCACAGCAGAGGTCTTGGAATTTTAATCTGAGGACCTGTTCAAAAGTTATAAAACTGAACGCCCAAAGCCGCCAAATTACGAAAACACCCCTAAGGCCATTTTTCACAGACTGGCTGTGCCCGATAAACTTACACCCCTCCTAGGGTAAACGACACGCTCCATACTCAATGGTGCCCTCAGTTTCCCTATATGAGCCACCGTTTAAGAGATACTTGGGTTTAACCATTAAACGCATAAATTAATTATTTAATTTATCCGTTTAACGTTCTAGAAGCGAGCGATGGGTCCAAATGTCCCGCACCGACATGTTTTATGTAGTTCCTAGAGTAAACACCTCATTCTGGACCCATACGTACACTCGGATCTCTGATCCGGATCACCTTTTAGGAGTTATCCCTTTTATTTGGCATTCCCAGTGTGAAAACACTGAAAACCTAATTCCGGCCACACCAAGGCTCAGAATCAAACGCCGTATGAAGGCGATGCTCTGGAATAAAATCAAGAAATATCCCAAAGTCTTTTATAGCCTAAAATTGGGTTCTTACATCATTCCCTCATTCATGATTTTTGTCCCTGAAAAGAAAAACCAGGGAACAACTCAGGGTACAAAGCCCGCACCTGGCTCTCCCGTACCCAGGAGGACTCTTGCACAGCTCTGCGCCACCGTACACAGACCAAAGGACTGATCCGTTCACGCGAGGTCTACCCTTGCCGATTTCGTGCACCCACTCTAGACTTTGGGGTATGGGAAAGGCGGTAGGGAACCTCACCATCCCTTCGCATGGTCTCAAACGGCCTGAAGGCTCTCGGGGGTAGGTCACCTCCCCGACCGAACCTCCACGTCAGACGCCGCGACTGGAATCACCGCCCGCACCTGAAACAAGGCCTGGTGATTCCCTCTTCATAATATCCATATAGTGAAACAACCAAGGATATCTAGTCACACCAGATTTCACAGTCGATGTCTCGCAACCAGGACTCTCTTACACGCTCAGAAAGTGATGGAGTCGACACCATCGATTAAATAAAAAGGTCCCATGCCTTTTACATTACCAACAAAGGGTTACACCCAACGCCCTACATCACCCTAGTATCAACTCAAGCAAGGAGTGGGGAGAAAAGGCACTTCACAAAAAGAGTCTAAAAATTCTACTGCAAGATGTAGAAGAGTCGCAAGGGGTATCTATCATCATCCCATGCTCTGCAGGATCGTAGACATCTAAGATCATAGCTATCCGCAGTCCCAACTGTCTGCTCTCGGAGCCTAACGTGGGCCACCTAGTGGTGGTGAGAAGACCTCGTAAAGCCATCCCCCACTACCAGCTCCTCTGCTAGCACCACCTCTCTAGGTTCTACTCCGATCACGGCGCTGCCTTTGTCGTAGTGGTGCACCTACTGGCTGCCCAAAGATCTCAGCATCTTGGGTCGGGCAGTCTTGTGCCAAGTGATCTCACCTATCACAAGCATAACACCGGCACTCTCTGGGCTGCCTTGGTGCCCTCCGGCACCACTGTGGTGTACGTCCATGGCCTGTAATCCACTCATGGAAGGGAATCCTCTTCTAAGTCCCTATGCCTTTTCTCCATAGTGGAATACGACCACGTCTCTGAAACTGGTAGTGAGAATGCCACCTGCATCGAGGTTCTGTCATCCGGCGCCTACTAGCTACAGCAGACGTCTCAGCTCTTTCATGCCCACTCCCACTACCAACCGCAAAATGTGACAGGAAGCTCTCTATCACCAATTCCTGCTCTAGCACCTCGGCATATGTGGAAATGCTCAATGGTACTATGACAACACGAATCTCTCTATGGAGACCCTGCTCAAGCTTCCGCGCTCAGAAGTAGGTTTCGCGGACCAAGTCCAGATAAAACACGCATGGTCTGCGAAACTAGTCTCGTACTCAGCCCCCATCATCCCTCCCTGTTAAAACTGCAGAAGCTCCTGAATCCAAAAGGAGTGCATGTAGGAGGGGAAAAACTCCTCACAAAACAAAAACTAAAAGTATCCCCACAAAATTGACGACTCATCAAGAAACTGAGTCACCAGACTCCACCAACACCAAGCTACTCCACAAAAAAGGGTGGCATCCAAGGCCTCTCTTTTATCTATCATCATCTGCACAAGCCTGAAAAGGCGAACCACTACCTCTAGCCAAACCTCTTTTTCCTGAGGGTTTGGCTCACCATTGAACCTCAGCGGTCTCTGCCACTGGAACTCACGGAGCGCGCTCAACCTGCGCTCAAGATCAGCCTGCACTGCTGAAACTGTCTGCTTCTCAACAGGTGGGGGTGATGTTACTGGCCCACCCGGAGAAAGGGGCTCACATGATTGGTCATGGACTATGGCCTCGTAGCTCACAGGGTCTTCATCACGAACCAAAACGGGTATCTTGGATGGCTCTCTTCATGGAGACATCCTGAATATTATCAAGGATTGCCACGATCAAAAGAGCATATATGTATACACCAATACAACAATGATGGGGATCTGACTTAAGAAGGACAGTCAAAGACTCAATCCTATGTGATGAACAAACCAATTTTCCTTGCACAAGTGCCTCAGCATACCGATTCGACACGAAGGTTATCATGGTCCTGGTGAATGGATATGTCGGCTGCCGCACCATCATTGGACTTCCTGGCCTGAGAGCCGCTCATGAGACACATTAACACTGTTTCCCTATATCCCAACCACTTCCTTTTATTTTAGGGATGTCCGAACAATGTCCAAAGGAATGAACCACCACTGATACAACTTTTTCATAACCCGACCCTACCCGGGATTGAGCTGCAACCACCCCAAGACCGCCTCCATAGGCTAGGGGCTGGCGATCAGCGCCGAAGGCACAACAACTCGAGGAGGCCTTTGCCTAAGTACATGTACACATGCACGCAAAAAACTCAATGAAACAGTGTAGAGTAAAATAAAAGAAAAGTAAAGAAAAGGGAATTTGCTATATATACCACAAATATGCATCGACCTCTAAGCAGTACAAGTAAAGTGCTGAAAAGGAAAAAAGGGAAAAACACGCGCCCAACCAGAAAAGGTTCCACAACCCAGCAACAGGTAAACAGAAAGAAATAGCTGACGGGTCTCCCACCTGGAACCCGTCTACGACCACCACACTCAGTCCCAGCTCCCAAACTCCTAAGCTCCTCTAAAGTCATGACTAACATATCTGTCGTCTGCAAGGGCACACCAAGTACTGGAAAATCCCAAGAATGGGTGAGTATAAAAATACTCAGTAGGATAACCCGAAGGCTCGAGGGAGCAATAAAGGAGATACTAAAGGGTGAGTAGTACATCGAACAGCGAAAAGAAAAGGAGTACAATAGAGAGTCCAGCTCAACCCAACAAGAGGAAAGAAGATAGACTCTTCCAGGCACAAGGAGCTGGAAATGGTGAGAAGATGAACTTCTCGTCGAGTCTTGACTACCTATAACAGGAGAGTAGACTCGTCCAACCCTGATAAGCTAGACACGGAATGAACGTGGCATACCATGCGCGTCTTCGCCTCTCCTGGAAGGAGAGTAACCAAACCCAGGAAGTGGGTACCATAAAAAAGGTATATACATATATTTATGGTCAACAAGAAACCCAAACAATATCGTAAGGGGACCTTCATCCCGTAGATCAGCCCAAGAAAAGTGAGTCGCAAACAGTCCCATAGGTAACACCATCGATTCCCATCATCCCGAACGTTTACCCCGAACCGCAAGACAAGGGGATCAATCACCGCAACTTGACACTATCTGCTTTGGGCGACACTGACTCACCTGCACGATTTTAGATCGCATCACAAGAATGTGTCTTGGTGGGGAATGTGCCCCGTGTACTTGAGAGTTCTAGGGAAAGTCAAACCACACCTCGTCACTACCCTGCAGTCGAGGGGTATTCTAAAATTCAAATTCGTCACAACAATGACCCATATAACCAAGTTTCCCACTCCGGTAATCATAGAGGAAATCCAAAGACTAGCCTAGTAGAAAGGACTAAGCCTGGAATGCCAACAGGTGACCCACTGACCAGCCCTGCTGGAGGGTAATTCATAACTAGATATCGTGTGACCCACTACCCAGCTATGCTGGAGGGTAATCCCTAATACATCATCAGGACACCCACTGCCCAGCCCTGCTGGAGGGTAGACCAAAATACATCATCAGGCGACCCACTGCCCAGCCCCGCTGGAGGGTAGACCATAATACATCATCAGGCAACCCACCGCCCAGCCCCACTGAAGGGTAGACCTTAATACATCATCAGGCGACCCACTGCCCATCCCCACTGGAGGGTAGAACTGAAATAAGTCGATAGGTGACCCACTACCCAGCCTTGCTGGAGGGTAGACCTAGAACTAGATGATTGGCAACCCACTACCCAGCCCTGCTGGAGGGTAGACCCTAAGAGGTCGTCGGGTGACCCACTGCCCAGTCTTTGCTGAAGGGTAGACCATAAGTGCGTCGGGTGACCCACTGCCCAGTCTCTGCTAGAGGGAAGACCCTAATTGCGTCGAGTGACCAACTGCCCAGTCTCTCCTGGAGGGTAGACCCTAAGAGTGTAGGGTGACCCACTTCCCAGTCTTTGCTGGAGGGTAGGCCCTAAGAGCATCGGGTGACCCACTGCCTAATCTCTACTGGAGGGTAAACCCTAGAAGTCAGTGTGCAACCCACTTCCCAGCCCTGCTGGAGGGTAACCCTGGAACTGTTCTGGCCAACCCTACTAGATGGTGAAACACTGGCCAGCCGAGCACTGAGCGGGTGCCGCGCAACCGCTCAACTCCAGAACAACTCATCCAAAAGAGGTTCAGTGCATGTTCCATCACTGGGTGTCACTAGCACTACTACCGACCGATCCATTGAGAACGAAACCATGGGGAGACCACTAAACCCTTCTGGTCAAACAAACGAGCACAAAGCCAGGGGAAAAACTGCACCCTGATGGTCAAACAAACGAACACAGAGGGACCCTCTACGTCATGAGAGTTCAAAGTACGCAAAGAAGAGCTCGGCAGGCACCTGGGGGCCCACACGACGTGTGGCCCCATGTTAACCCCAACCAAGCGTACGAACGTCTCAGGTACAAACCGAACGTACCTCCAAGAGCTCCCGTATACTCCTATAGTATACCTCACTTTCATCCCAAGGGCTATCGTGCACCCGGCACCCAACGTGAATGCGAAGGCGCGACGTAACATCTCCGACTTGCCGCCACAACGATTGGGGCACGACCAACCACATCTATTCAAGCATTACATCAATCACATGGGAGTGCACGAGATCACATGCCAAGGGTCTGCTAAAAACACAGTACAAGAACCGCCCCTGGGGCACCTTCACATTTCCACATTTAATAAGATCGCGTAAGAGGCTATGCTCACCTGAACAGATCACACCGTTGTAATCCTCATGGAAAACACGTGATATAGACTACTTACTCGCCTCACACGGATATACGACGGAAAGGTCACTAACACTACCTCACGCCTGAACGACGTCCTGTGATCCCGAGCCTCAGCCCCAAAAACAGTCGGGCGCATCGCACCATTGTGATCCCCTCGGGAAAACACGTCAAAAGCACTACTCACTGGAGTGCAACGGATATCCGGAGAAAAAGGTGCATTCTGGTGCACCGCACACGAGCGGCGATTCGTGGGACCCGCATCCCGGTCCCAAAACTAGCAGTTCAGATCGAACCATTACGATCCTCTGGAAAAAGCACAAAAGGTGGACTACCCCTTGTCCAAAACGGTCGCCCAGTGATAGAGATGTAAAATCATCATTGATGCCCAGACAGCCCTCGTGGGCCCCACACAATCGTGCCGAATTAGAGCGGGCGGATTTCACCATTGCAAACCCCTCAGAAAAACATCCAGAAACAACTGCTCGCACACCTTGAACAGACGTCCGATGAAAAAGTCGTGAAACGTTGCAGGCAGCTCGAAAGACGGGTCGTGGGGCCTGTGCCTCAACTTCGGGCTCAATGCCTAAAACTAACCTGGAAAGATCCACCTCGGTGCCAGGGTCCCAATGCCACTAACGGCACTTAAATCGGACATCATACACGTCTGCACCGTCCAAAACAAGTTCCCCCAGAAAAACGACAATTCACTCAAAGACGTGTCACGCCTCCGAGGCCCCTCATTTCGGGAATTATAATTCCCGAAACCATCTCAAAAACATCTTCATTACAATAGCTTTGTGCTACCATAGACGGTGCTCAAAACAGACGCTCGTATCCCGAAATACAAGCGTCCAAATATTTTATGGGGGGGGGGGGGGCTTGGGCCGGACCGGCCCGGTCCCGCCGGCCCGCTCGGACTGCGGCCCCGCCACCGGGGACTGGCCCAACCGGACCCACTGGCCGCCGTGTCCCGTGGTACCCGCGATGCGTGCGGGTCGCTCCATCAATGGGTCGACTGGCCGGTCGCGTCCATGCGGACACCCACGTCACGTGGGTCTCAGTCACCGCGCAGGGGTCGCACGCAGCGACCCCGTCCCGCCGTCACGCCAGCCAGCGCCGTTGGCGCTCTCCGTCGCCCCTAGAACACGCTACTGCTCACCGTTGCACTGGAGCTCCCCGGACCACCATGCTGCCACCGCACCGGAGCTCCCCAGGTCACCGCACTGCCGCCGCACCGGAGCTCCCCGAACCACTGCGCTGCCACCACAAAACTTTAAAACCCGCAAACATCAGTGGGTGTTTACGATCATCTCCAAACACAGATTTTCATTCTGAAAGAAGCGATAGAAATATCCTAAATTATACTACGCATCCATGGGTTTTTTTCTAAGATCAAACAAAAGTCAAGGATATAATTTAGGCTCAAAGGAGGTGTGGGAAGGTAAAATGCAACAAAACCCTAGGTCGTGGGCATTTCCCAAAGCTTTGCCGCCGAACCGCCGCCGAACCGCCGCCTTGCCAGAGTTTCCTTGCAGGAGTTGCCTCGCTGGCGTGGAGGAGGATAGGATGTAGGAGGATCTCTATACAGGATATGAAGAAAGGGGGAGAGAGGGGGGGGTTAGTGTTTAAATAGAAACACACTTAACCACCTGCCCGCCGGCCCGAACCCAAACCTCCAGCAGGGTCAAGGTTAAGAATCCCCTAGGCCAAACACCACCTCTCGTGCACAACGGTAGTCTTGGAATTTGAATCTAAGGCTCCATTCAAAATTTATAAAACTGAACGCCCAAAGCTATCAAATTACAAAAACACCCATGGGGCCATTTTTCACAGACGGGCTGCACCCGCAAAACTTACACCCCTCCTAGGGTAAACGGCATGCACCGAACTCAATGGTGCCCTCAGTTTCCCAATCTGAGCCACAGTTTAATAGATACTTTAGTTTAACCATTAAATGCATAAATTAATTATTTAATTTATCCGTTTAACGTTACGAAAGTGAGCGAGGGTCCAAACGCCCCGCAGCGACATGCTTTATGTCGTTACTAGGGTAAAAACCTCATTACGGACCCTTCCGTACAATCAGATCTCTGATCCGGATCACCATTTAGGAGTTATCCCTTTTATTGAGCATTCCCAGTGTGAACACACTGAAAACTTAATTCCGGCCACACTGGGGCTCGTAATCGCACACCGTCTGAAGGCGCTGCTCTAGAATAACATCATGAAGTATCCCAAAGTCTTTTATAGACAAAAATTAGGTTCTTACATCATTATTGTCTGGTGATGATTGTTCAGTAGTGTAACTGTCTATAGAAGCTTCGAGTTTTCCTTTGTCTTTGTGCTTCGAGAGGGAGGTCTTGAATGCAACATATGTCCTCTTTAGTTCATCATCCTCTTCTTTGTTGAATTTCAGTTATTCCTCATGCATCATCAGTTTCCCAATGAGTTCCTTTATAGTTAGCCTGATGATGTCTCATGATTCTATAATGGAGACAAAGGTTCCCCTCCATCTGTGAGGTAAACACCTAAGGATTCTCATGATATGTTCTTTAGAAGTGACTACTCTTCCAAGAGAGATCATTGTGTTGATAATCTCATTGAACATGAGAAACATTTCAGAAATAGGCTCATCAGGTTTCATCATAAAATTATCATATTTTATAGTATAAGTATTAAGTCTCATTTTCTTTATACTAGATGTGCCTTCATGTGAGACGGACAAGGTATCCCAAATTTCGTGGGCAGTTTTACAAGCATAAATCATATTAAATTCTTTATATCCTAAGGAAAAGTACAAGGAATTCATTGATTTGCAATTTTTATTGAAAGAATGTTTGGTAGGTTCATCCCATGTAATTATATTAGTCACAGGATTCTTTTATTCATCTATAATTGATGACCAGATTTCAAAGCTCATACTCTCTAGATTCATTTTCATTTTAATTTTCCATCAAGCACAGTGTGTTCCATTAATGAATGGTGGTCTGTTGGTTGTAGCACCTTCCAATCTATTATCCATACTAAAAACATACTTTAAAAGAGATAGAAATTTATAATTCATACAAATTTAAAGATATTTAAAGTACAACTACAATCATAGTTGAGTAATATTACATATAGTCCTAATAAAACAACATTTGATACCAAATGTTAGTCAGAGTAGTTAACTCAACAGGGGAGGGGTGAATTGAGTGACTATAAAAATTTCTGTTTAAAAAATATTAGTTTTACAAGTAATGATTTCCCCAAAAATATATATAGTCCAATTAATCAAGGTTATACTGTTATAAGATTTTGACTGTTTAAAAAGCTTCTTAGAATATTGATTAATTCTCAGTAATTTTAATTGGTATTCTTCAAATTACTTTTGAAGTTATCCTACTAAGACAAATCATATATAACTTCTTTCCAAGAATAACTATCAAAGTGAGTTTATTGTTTTTCTGGATTAGGCAGTAAAGTAGTAAAACAAAGTAGACTAAATTTAAATGTCACAACGGATATAAAACAAGTGGTTCAGTCTCAAGCTGAGACCTAATCCACTCCACTTGGTGATCACCTGCCACCAAGCCGTTTATAGAAATAAGCTCTGATCCACACCTTGGATCGAGGTTAACAATAGTACATGGACTGTCCAGGCCACGAAGGGACCTCTTCCACAGTTTTTGTGGGTAAACAAAATAATGACCAGGACACACAAAGTCCTCTTCCATAGTTTTCATGGGTAATCAAGAGTAAAGAATTTGGTGTGATGATTTTGAAATCCTCCACTTCATCAAAGGAGTCAGTGTGTGTGTAAAATATACAGAGTACACACACTGCTCGAAAATAAAGGAATCACTAAGAGAGAGTAGATGTGAGTTTAGAATTCTCTAGTGATTTGCAGTGCAGCTCTAGACTCCTTGAATAAGATAGAAATGCTTCTGAGTCCTTCTCTGGTTTTTGTGTTGAAAAACAGAGTGTGTGGTTATGCTTCTATTCTTCATCAGTGAAGATGTTCTCTTGATCCCAGTGTACTTCGTGTGTTCTTCAGTAGTGTTTGATTGCATGCATGAGACAATTATTTCTTTGAAGATCTTGCAATCTCTTCTTCATGTTTGTTCTCACGATTAGTGTTCTGTTCAGTACAGTGCACTCGCATTTCTTGAGTTGTCTCTTGTCATGTTTCTTCCTCTTGGGATCAGTTCTCTTTATCTTTGAATTCATGATTGTTAGCAGAGAGTTCCATATGTGTCTTACCTCCAACCTCGTACTATGACTACAATGAAACATTAAATATGTCAGTGCATTAAAGGCGTCAAATATGACCGTTAAAAAGTTAAATAGAAAAATGACAAAATAGTTTAACAAATGGTGTCACAATAGTTTTGAAAATGGTGTCTCCTTCATGGAATCTCCTTGTCACGGTGTCTCCTTCATGGTTTCTCCTTCATGGTGTCTCCTTTATGGTGTCTCCTTCATGGTTTCTCACTTATGGTTTCTGGCTTTCGATGCCTTGATCAAAGTTTCTGGATTCATGGTGCCCTGATGGCTATGTCTTGCTAACTGTGTCTGGCACTTAGGCAAAAAGAGTGTCTAGCTTATGGTGTATTTTCTTAGTGTCTTGCTTCATGGTGTCAGGATTACTATGTCATGTTGTCTCATGGTCATGGTGTCTCGTGGTCACGGTGTCTTGTGGTCATGGTGTCTCACTGGTCATCATGTATCACTGGTCACAGTGTCTCGTGGTCACAGTGTCTGTGTCTTGCTCACAGTGTCTGACTTACTGTGTCAATATTCTTGGTGTCTTGTACTTAGGCAAATAACTTTATTCCGACTTAAAAATTAATGTGAATAAAATGAATTGATATTAACCATTTTAAGGTATGAGATAACATGAATCATAAATAGACATGATTGATAAGATTTGTGAGATTTGTGATCATTAATAAGATTTGAAATTATTATTGAGATTTGTGATCATTAAAACATGATCAATACATGAGGAGTCCAACAATATCCTCATGTGTTAGTACCACTTTACCACTCTTTGGTACTTAATATAATGTTTTTAATTAAAATATGATTTTCTCTCTCTCTCTTCGGTCATAATTCTATTGTATTCAAAAACCCATATTTTTTAAAATGTTTTAAAAATATCCTTGAAGATCATTTTAAATGAAAAAGTATCTTAAATTTTTTTATATTTTTTCAAATATTTCTTAATATATTTTAAATTATATTGTCAAAAAAATGGTTTTCAAAAGGTTTTATGTTATAAAAATAATTTTTCAAAGAAGAATGGATATTTTCATCAAGAAATTTATTTTAAAGACTTTTAAAAATAATTTCCCATATAAGATAACATATATTAGTGTTACTCATGACTTTGGGGGATATTATTCAATTTTTTCATTAATATTATTTGTCTAAATTGATTATTTTTTGACGACATGATGTCTGTGAAACCCCTTTATCTTTCATGGGATATATGCTTTTGAAATATGATTCTTTTCATGGGTTATGTTTATGATGAAATTATTTTGAAATATATATATTTCCATAGTTTATGATATGACAACAATTTTATAATACCCATTTCATTTAATGGATTATGATATGACCATTTATGATCTTTTGGAACATGTATGAATGATTTAACTATGATATGGTTGGTACCTATATCTTTCAATAATTCATTTGTTAAGGATTTATATCACATGAGATAGAATAAGATGGTCTTGGGAATGAACTCATGCTACCATGATTGTCGTGGGAGTCATCCATGACCACCAAGATGGTATGAGGAGTGAATATATACTACCAAGAAGGCCTTGGTAGAGATGCCTTGGATATTATGGAAATCATATTATTTTCTTATATGTCTCCCACAATAACATATTTTATTCCTATGTTATACTTTCATGGATTATGCTCATTCTTTTATTATAATTCATGTCTTGTGAATTACCAATATTTATTCCATGATTCATGTTATGATAAATAATATGTAGGGTATGATCTTTGATTTTTACGATCACATTCTCATACGCTTATTCTTAGGGTTATTCTTACATGTCTCCTTTGAATACCATTACTGATAATCTGATATAACCCATTTTTATGTTTCCCATCCTCCAAGTTATAATGACATGTATTATGTTTGAGGTGTCTACAAAGTGTTCTACTCAAGAACACTTGTAGAAAAATAATTTTTAATGTCATCAATTTGATGTCATTTTCTTATAAACCAATGTAAAAAATATTTTTGGAGACTTTTTGGTTTTGGTTCTTTAAAAAAATGACGCCAATAAAAAAATGATTGGGTGTCGGTTCTAAAAAACAGACATGAAAAACTAAAAAAAAATTGGCATTTATTTTTAAGAAATATGGTGCCAAAAATTAAAAAAATTACAATGTTTTAGATAATTCCCAAACCTTTGATTTGACTGTTTATAGTGAAAAAAACTGAGTTATGAATTAAAAGTAATTGATGTCAGAATTTGATCTTCTCTAAGATAAGTCTTAAAAAAATCCAACTTTCAAAGTCCATAAATTATAATCCCTAAATCTGTTTTAGTTTCACAACCATTCAAATAAAATCTAAAGTAATTCTCTAAAACATTGTAATTTTTTAATTTTTGGCATGGCTTTTCAAAAAAACCGATGCCAAAATCATTTTTTTGAGTTTTTAGCGTAGGTTTTTAAAAAACTGACATGAAATTGTTTTTTTTTTAAATTTTTAGCATCGGTTTATTTAAAAACCGATGCCAAATTTTTTTAAATAATTTTATTGTCAGTTTATTTAAAACCCATCTCCAAAAATGATATCAATTTTCATTTTTGATGTCAAATTTCTAAATTATTGATGCCAAAAGACTAATGTAAATCTTCTATTGCATTGGTTTCAAAAAAAACCAACACCAAAGAGTATTCTCCAATATGTGAGAACAGAATTTAAATTTTTTATAAAATTCTTGTTTAACTTTTTAAAATACCACTTAAATTTTCATACAACATAATCAAAAAAATTACATTTACTATATATAAATCCATTTTATCCTTCATTGATAATTTTAATCCTCTTCAATTCAATCAAGTTTTCAACATGGATTCAGTCATTAAGTTGAACATGGTAACTATTATGTTAATTTATTTTCTTTATTATTATTATCCTTCATTTATAAACATCTCTAATAGATTTATTATAATTTTGATTAATTATTATTTTCAAGTTAAAAATATAAAACATTAAGATGAGATTTACCATCCATGGTGTAAATTTAATTATCGATCATCGTTGTTATTATCGCATGAGTTCTACCGTAAATATAATAGATATTATGATAAAAAACATATCATTTTTACAGAATCTCCTAAAACCATTGAAATATGTTTCAATTATTATGTTTATTTTATTTTATTTGATGTACATTATTTAAATTCATGTTTGTCATGTTTTCTTTGAAATGAGTTGTATCAATCGAACTATTGACAGGTTCAACTTCCGATGGACATAATATTTGATCTATAACTCTATTTTAACTCCACGACTAGTCAAATCAAAAATTAAGAAATTACATTAAACAAAGAATAGAAAAATTACTTTTTTAGTGATCTGTTTTGTAAAAACTGTCCTTAAACAAATTTTTTTTATTTATGGCAGCAGTTGTTTTCAAGAACCGATGCCAGATAACCTTTTTTGACTTTTTAGCATCAGTTTTTATGGAATACTAAGCCAAAAATGATACAAAAGAGTTTTTGGAATTTTTTTACAAAAATAGTGTTAAAAACAAATCTAATTTGGTTTTGGTGTTAGTTTAAAAAAAATGATGTAAAAATTCATAGTTTTTACATCAGCGACATCAATGTTGGTTAATAATCAACATTATAGTCCATTTTTCTACTAGTGGAAGAACCTAGTGGGAGATGATTTAGCTCATTTATGTACCGGTGTTTATGATTCAATGTTTCCAAAGGCACTAGAACAATTACACTCTTTGGATATCTATTTTTATAATGTTTAAATATTCCACAAATGTTATGTATTGTTTATGTTTGTAACAAGAGGGTTATTATAGTTGGTATCAGAGAAAAGTTATAATTAACATTTGGAATCTAGAATGAGAAAACATTACTGAGAACCCTAAGGAAATTTCTATGAATAATTCTAAGTATAAAGGAAAGTATATAAAAATGTCATGGAATTTTGGAGAAGGATAAAGTGAGTGGTTTCCAGGAAATATATTCATGTCTGGATACTACTGGTGGATATGGATCTAGAATAGATATACTTAGGTGTAACAACTCTGAAAATATGTTTCGGGATTGACTTAGGGTTATCTGGTAAATGAAAATGGGCCTTTTTACACACCTGGTTTGACACTCCCAGGGGATATGCTTTGGGAATTCACAAACTCTTCACAATCCATTATGAAGGATTTAAATATAAGTTGGCCATTCGTAACCTAGGATAAATATTAGGTGTCATAGATTGTGGAAGTTTTCATATGTTAAAAATACTATATGTGATTTTTCATGAATATGTTTCCTCATTATGATAATTATTTATTACTCTGTGATTTTGGTTTTAGTCAATGGTTGGAACCTGAATAAACCATGTTAAGGTGACTTTTATGGAAGTTGAGTTTCCTACTGAGAAAGTGAATGTTATGGAAGATGGAATAAAAAGCCTCATTATTATTCTCAAATAGATTTCTCATGCTATGAGTCATGGTGGACATTTAAATGTGAAATATATGGAACAAAATTCTATTAGGTCATTCATGAGGCAATGTCCACCCTCTTTCATAGGGTCTTTTGATCTACTTGTTGATGAAAAATGGATCAATACTACTAAAAATATATTATATGTTCTTTAGTGTTTATAGAATGATAAACTTATTCTAGATATTTATCAGCTATAAGGTTAAGTAGATCAGTAGTAGACTCTAATAAAGAATACAAATAAGTAAGATGAGATTGAATCCATGGATTGGGATGAGTTAAAGAAACTATTTTTCAATAAGAACATTCTTATAATTCTTCATAACAAGATGGATAAATAGTTCCTTCAGTTGAAGAAAAGGGACGATGAATATGTTGGTACCTATGAGGATTATTTCATGAGACTTATGAGGTATGCTTCAGGAATTATCATCCAACCTGAAAGTAAATTTGATATGTTCTTAAGTGGATTAAATCCACATATCATAAGGGAGATAGAAATAAGATACTTTATTATATATGAGAAGATCGTGTTTTGTTTAATCAAGGTTTAAATGGATGTTGTATTCGCGTATAAATGTCATGGTTTTGACAACAAGAGGAAGATAGTGGTTAATGGAAAATCTAAAAACAATGGAAAAAAATACGATCTTTCCTTTATGCTCTAGGTGTGGAAAGAATCATGTGATAAATTGTATTAATGGGTATAATAAATGTTTTAAGTGTATAAGGGAAGTCCATCATAAATTTTATTTCTTAAGTGATGGGAAGAAGGTAGCTCAAAATGTTAATGGTGAAAAATCGGCAAAGAATGCACCTCCCAGGATTCAATGTTGCAATTGTAAGGATAATGTTAGTTATACTAACCACTACCCAAACCCAAAGTCTATTGATGATGATCTATTTCAATAACCTATTAATAAGAGGTATAATGGGTAATCTCATTAAGACATTATTTCTAATCAGGGGTGTGATAACGATGTTATGAAAGGTACACTTACCATCCACTATAGAACTGAAAATTTCATATTTGATTATAGATCCACCCACTCCTTCATATCTAAAGAATTTTCTAAGGGTGTTAATATTACTCCAAAAAATATATGTGGAATTATCATTGAAAACCCTTAATAGTACAATTATTGTATCTCAATTATATGACTCATCTCTAGATGAATTTTGTGGGAATGTGCTTCCTGCAAATCATTCCATTCTTCCTTTAGTTGAATTGGATGTAATCTTAGTCATGTATTGGCTTTCTATACATAATTCCCACATCAATTTTCAATGAAGGGATGTTACTTTTGATATTTTAAACCATCCTATGATCATCCATCAATGTGATGATAATTATGAAATTCCAATGGAGATTACATCTAGTGTATGGGTCTTAATTCCCATTCAAAAGGCTTGTTTATCTCAAATGGTTGGGGAGAAAATTGGCATCAATGATATGCCTATTGTTTCAGATTTTGTGAATGTATTTCTAGAATAGTTTCCTAGCCTTCCACCAAAACATGAAGTTGAGTTCTCAATAGGAATCATATCTGTTTCCACACAAATTTCCAATACTCATTATAGAGTGTCCCTAATTGAGTTGAAGGAATTGAAGAATAAACTCCAAGAAAACCATGATAAGGGATTCATTTGTCCAAGTGTGTCACCTTTGGTTTCACCAGTTATTTTTGTGAAAAATAAATATGGATCAATATGACTCTATAATGATTATCAAGAGTTGTAAAATATCAAAATCAATAATAAGTATCATCTTCCTCATATTGATTAATTTTTTTATCAACGACATTGATCTCAATACTTTTCCAAGATAGAACATTATTCTTGATATCCTTAATTGTGGGTCAAGAAGGAGGATATACCCATGATGGATGTTTGTACAAGGTATGGTCACTGTGAATATATAGTGATGACTTTTGGTCTTATTAATTCCCTTGTTATCTTTAGGGATTTAATGAATACAATATCTATAGATTACCTTGATTATATTTGTGTTAGTATTTATTTATGATATTATCATATATTCATGGATAAAGTAAGTGCATGAATATCACTTGAGAATTTCACTATGGGCCCTATAGAAGGAAAAGATATGAGAAAAACTTATAAGGTGTGAATTTTGTCTAAAAAATAATTCGATTTTGGTTCACATAATCTCAAGAAATGGTATAGCAGTAGATCCATCAAAGATGAAGGCTATTTTATGATGGCCCAGTCCAACCATGGTGATTAATATCCATATATTCCCTAGTTTAACAGGATATTATTGATGGGATTCAGATAGTTTCTCTTGAATATGTAATCCTATGACCATGTTAACTCATAAGGATTTCAAGTTCCTCTAGATAAATGAATGTGGGAAAAATTTCTTGGAACTAAAGAGAATTTTGGTCTATGCACCTATACTTACATTACCCTGTAGTGGAGAAGGGTGTATAATCTATATTGATGCATCCAAGAAGTGATTGGGATGTGTTCTTATGAAGAATAACATGATTATCTCTTATGCATCACGAAAGTGGAATACTCTTGAGAAAAATTATCCAACTCATGATTTGGAGTTAGTAGCGGTAATTTTTTCATTAAAGATATAGAGTCATAATATTTATAGAGAAATGTGTGATATGTATACTATTCATAAATGTCTAAACTATATATTCACATAGAAGGATTTGAACATGTTCTGGAGAATATGGTTAGAGTTGATAAATGATTATGACTGCTCAATACATTACCACCCAAGGAAAGTGAACAATGTGGTTGATACTTTCACTTGGATGGATCATGATATCTTATCAATAATGAGGATCAAAAAAGATCCAATATTTATATATTTTTAAATAATGCATCCAAAAATACGGAAGGAAAGGGGAAAATATTATCTTTCTCAAATTAATGTTTAACCGACTATCCAATAAAATATTAAGGTGGTTCTGAATGAAGATTAAGAGATATAAAAGAAAGTTAGAAATGTTCCTATGTTTAACCTTGATTAGGATGGAATGGTAAGGTTTAGGGATAGTGTATCTGTTTTAACCCTACCAAATTTGAAGAAGGATATATTATAGGAAGCTCATAGTTCTTCATTATCTATTAATCCAAGATGTATAAAGATTTACAGGGACTTGAAATACCACTTATTGTGGGATGGCATGAGGAAAGAAATTTCAGAGTTTGTATTTCACTGTTTAGTATTCCATCAAGTTTAGGTTTAAATACACAAGTCTAAAGAAATGTTTCATCTATTACCCATACAAGAATGAAAATTAGAGAACATAACTATAGATTTTTTCTTTGGACTACTAGAAACCTCAAAATTGTTTAATTCTATTTGGGTGGTAGTCAACTTCCTTACTAAGTCAGCACACTTCAATGCTATCAGAGAATATTTCTCTTTAGATCATCTTTCCATGATATGTATTATCGAAGTGGTAAGGTTTCCTGAAGTGCAAAAATCAATTATATCATATTTGGATCTGAGTTTTACCTCAAATTTCTCATGAATTCATCAAAAAACCCTTGATAAAGAAGTGAGTTTCAGTACTTCTTATCATCCTCAAATAGATGGTTGGTCTGAAAAAACAATTCAAACCCTAGAGGATATGTCGATATCTTGTTCTATGGTTTTCAATGGTGGTTAGAATCAATACCTTTATCTAGTTGATTTTTCATAAATAATAGATTTCACTCAATAATTCATATGGAACTATATAAATCCTTTTATGGGAAGAAATGTAGATCTCCATTGTGATGGTATGAGGATGTAGAAATAAAGCTACTAGGACCTGAGATTGATGAAGAAATGGTCGTGAAGGTTAGAACCATTCAGTAACATATCAAGGTAGCTTAAAGTTAGTAGAAATGTTATGATGATAACCATTGACATGATATATAATTTGAAGTTGGTGAAATTTTTTTTCTATAAATCTCACCCTGGAATAATGTTATGTGATTCAAGAATAAAAAGAAACAAATACCTAGGTATATCATCTCTTTTTTATTCTTGATTGTATTGGGACAGTAGCCCATCGCTTGGAACTTCATCCAAATATCTCTCATGTACATGATGTGTTCCATGTATCACTCTTAATGGTTTAATCACCTCATCCTTCACATGTACTAAAATTAGAGGACATAACACTGGAGTTGTAACTTTATTACAAGGAGAAACCTATTAAAGTTCTATACCAATCGGAGAAAGATATATGAAACATGACCACTCACCTGGTCAAATTTTGATGTAGAAATCACTAGTTAGAGAAAGGTACATGGTATCTTGAGGATATGATGAATCAAAAGTATCCTTATTTTATTTTACCCAAGTGATGTATTTTAAGGGTGAAATTAATTTTAATGGGGGTAGAATTTAAAACCCTTAGTTTTTATAGACCAATTTTCAAATAAATTAAAATTTATTTTATATCTTGAGATTTACTATGCCAAACATTAATTTCACATGGATTACATATTTAGAAATATGGATTCCATATTTTTTGAATCAGAATATATTATAATATTTAATAATCTCAAATATTTTTGACTAAAAATATTAGTGAAAGTGATTAATATTAATAACATCAATTAAGAGAAAAATTAGGTTAGTAAAGTATTAATCCTCAAATATAAGACCCATAACGACCTAGACACTTGTCCAACAACCATTTTATGTCCATGATTTGGAAATTAACCTTCCATTATTGAGTTTTTTTTGTTTTTTATTGATTATTTTAGGTAAAAACGTGGGTACACCTAACTTGTTGTCAAAAATTCTAAGTGTGTCCTATCCATTCCCTATAAAACGCCAAAACCTATACCCATTTCCTCACACACATCAAGCCCATTGGATCACCAAAAAACTTTTCAAATAAGATTGAAACATTCATCCCTTACTTCTATAAGTCATCCATTATGAATAAGGAAACTTAAAGAAGCCATTTGGCACAAACCAAAATGAGTCACCCGATTAAGAGGTAACGTCTTCTCTCAAGCTCTTATCCTTTATTTTCATTCTCCACTCCCTAAACTATATTTATTCCATTATTGTATAAAAAATCTAGTATAATCAATATAATATGATGTTTTTATTCTAATTTTTTAACCTAAACATACCCAAACCTTCATCTAATGGATATCAAACATACTGTTTACATGTACGGTGAACCACTGCCTCACTAAATAATGATTGTTAGATTCTCAATTACTGCCTCTCATGATAGAAATTATGTTGGACACTCTATTTATATATGTCATAAATAATATATATTATTTATTTGAGCTTCTGTATTCCATTTACAACACAAATTTTTTTACATTCCATTCGGTGTAATTCTGATAATTTTGTTTGAGGAAGTGTGGACTACAGCACCCTCAAAGTGATGTGATTCATTCACACACTACATAGAATGTATTAAGGATGGTTTTAGTGAAATTATATGATATATATAACATTATAATTATATTTTAATGATATTATATACATATACATATATTTTATTTTCTTCCTATCTTTCAATATGATAATAAAAAATGGAAACAGTGTTAATGCATACGTACGACTTACGGTCTCCATTAACTGTGTATTCCATTTGATAATACTATATTCTATAGGTTATTATAATAAAAATATACTTTATATTAATGATATTTATATCATTATTTACATTCTTAGATCATTATATATATATGATATTGCAAATTAATACACATGCAATGACCAAAGAGAATATTACCCTAAGTGAAACCTTAACATAGGATTGTCAACAAGCGAGTAATATAAGGTCATAATCAAACCATATATGGTACTGTGTATAATAATATTCTTCTAGAAAATATTTATGATAAAATTATATTTATTATACATGAATATTGTATGAGTATAGACAATAATTAAGACACGAGGCATGGGGATTTCAGCTCACTTTTTATTCACGTGATATACATGGTATGTTCGAACTCTTTCATTTTGTGTGTTGTTTGTACTACAAATGATTTTATTATATGTATATTAGACATAAATTTATGTGTATTAACATATAAATTTTATGAACTTTTATTCATGGGTTTAATGTTTAAATATATACTGAGTCAGTAAAAGTGTTTTTTCTCAATTTCCCTTCTTTGAGACTCATGTTTTGTTATACGCCTAACCTCTTTTTCAAGGTCTACATACATACATTTTACATGTTAAATCATGAATATCCATATGTAAATTATATTTTAATCTCAATTTAATTTAATTTTCTTACATGGATACTATGATACCATGTTAACAAATAATAATAGTTTATTGAGATAATCTCATCACTTTTTGAGATTGTTTATGTTTGTGCTTACTTTGATAAAATATTTTGATCCATATATCAAAATTACTCTTGATTTTCCTTATACAATTTTTTCTGAAGATACTATCTTGTGTTAGTACCACTTTTTCTACCATTTTCTTCCTAAGATAATGTTTTTAAGTAAAATCAGACCATCTCTCTCTCTTCGGTCAGAATTCTATTGTATTCACAGACCCATGTTTTTTAAAATGTTTTCAAAGGAGACATGAAGATGATTTTCAAGGAAAAAGTATTTTAAAAAAATATTGCTTTCAATTTTTCCATTACATGTTTTAAATATATTTTCAAAGAAATTTTTTTCAAAAGGTTTTATGATATGAAAATCATTTTTCAAAGAAGAAAGGATATTTTTTTCAAGAAATATTTTTAAAATAAATTTCAAAATTAATTATAATAGAAGATAACATCCATTAGTGTTACTCATTACTTTATGGGAAAAGTATTCAAATTGTCAATTAATATTATGTCTCTCAATGGATTGTGTTTTGATGGCATGATTTTTATGAATCTCATTTCTCTTTCACGGGTTACATTCTTTTGAAAACCGGTTCTTTTTAGGGGTTATGTTTATAAGGGAATGATTATAAAACATGTCTATTTCCATAGGTTATAACATTATTACATGTTTATAATATCTATTTATTTTCATTGATTATGATATAACTAATTATGATCTTGTGGCACATGTATGAATTATTTTCCCTATGATATGTTTGGGACCTATGTCTCTCTCCAATGTATTTGGAAAAGATTTATAGGGTATGAGATAGACAATGTTGGTATTGGGAATGAACGCATGCTACCATGATGGTCATGGAAGTGAACTATGACTACAAAGATTGATTGTATAGTGAACATATACTTCTAAGATGGTCTGGTAAATGATGCCTTGGCTATTGTGGAAATTATATTATATGCTTATGTGTCTAGAAAAATTCCATGTTTTCTTCCTATGTTGTGATTTCATGGCTTATGCTCTTTGTTTCATTATGATTCATGTCTTATGAGCTATTAATTTTTATTCCTTGATTCATGTTATGATCTCTGATATGCAGTGTATTGTCATTTATTTTCATGATCACATTCTAATACACTTACACTCAAAAATTTTCTAACATGTCACTATTGATTAACTTTACTAAGAATCAGGTCTCACTGTTTTTTATGTTTACTTTCCCTCCGGTTATGATGATATGTATTATGTTTGAGGTTTCTAGGAATTTTTCAAGTCAAGAAGAAATTAATAGGATATGATTTAGCTAATTTATGTACGACTTTTTAATTTTCCATTTTTCCAAAGGCACTAGACTAGTTATAGTCTTTGGGCAGCTGTCTGTATAATTTTTAATTATTCCAAAAAAGTTACATAATGTTTCTCTTTTTAAAGTGAGGGTTAATATATATAGGCACCCATGTATGGGATTTCCCAGTATGTGTCATGTCTTATGAAGATTATGGATAGATCGGTGGTGATTTTAGTAAAGCATTGGAATAATCGGAAGTATAGACCATGTATAGTGGTTAGGATTAGGGATTAGAAGCTAAGATCTCTTAGCTTTCCATTATTCCATATTTTTTCAGTTAGGGACTAATTTTCATTTGTTTCATATATTTTTTCACTTTACACTTTTTTTTATTCTGTCATACTCTGATGTATTCCCTATAGGGTATTATATTAATGGTTTTATTCTTGATGTTTCAGCCCATATTATTACTCTTGATCATTGTTTCATGGATATAGTTGGGTGCATGCATAGGGGTGGACCAGTAAAAGGCCTCCCACTTTTGTTTTTCATTCTTAGTTCTTATCACTAGCCCAAGACCTATTATAGGCAGCCTGGGGTTATGATGGCGTGGCCTTTTGTCAGCCTAGTGGGCCTCGAGGGGTCAGGTCATTACATTTTTTCCACTTTTAAAGTTAGGATTTGTTTTTATACATCCCTCTTATTTTCCATATATTCCATATTTAATGAGAAATCCAATTCACTCTCATTAGACCCTTTTATCAAATTCTATTCACTCCCATCAAAATTATCATATGATTTTCCATGATAAGAAGCTATGTAGTGAATAACCATCATTATTTTAACTCAAGGGTATTCACCTAATAGAACATATATTTCATTTATTTGGTATTTACATGTATATGAGCCACAATACATACTCATGGGGTTTAAAATTGATGAAATAAATCCTCGTGTTGTATGATCTATGTGGAACACATATTCATGTATATGATATGAATGTGATGGGGGGGATTGAAATTATATAGTCCCCCAATGCATTGGGTAATGTTTTTATCTCATGAGATTCCCTGTACAGTGAACATGGGGTTATCCTAAGAACAGTATGTTATGATTTCATTGTGTATATCCTTGAAATATGTTTATTATTCCATGTTTTATGGTGTTTCTGCATTCCAATGTTTCCTTTATGATATCATGTAATATTATGTATCATTTTTTAAGATTATGATTCCCATCCCTCTTATGTCACCTTGATATGCCTCTTGGATAAAAATTAATTATTTTACTTATTTCATTATTTTTTATTTTTTTATGGGATTTATATATCTCCCATTTCTTACATACATTTCTATGTTATCCCGTACAGTTTTATAAGATCCAAGGAATATAGGGTCATGTTTATTATTTTTAAATATTGATGTTTTACAAAAATTTCTAGTTAATTTTATATGTACCTAATTTACCAACTACACTAGGATTACAAATACTTTAGGGTTTTATTAAATGTATATTTATATTATAAATCAGGAATTGAGGTGTATTAAAGATATGGGTTGTCATAACATGAACATACGTGTATAAGAACATGTAAATTAAATTTAAAAACCATACACTGCATATGATCAATCATAAACTTGAGTCATGGAATAAATATGTTATATTAATAAGACATGAATCATAAATTAATCTAAAAATATAATACATGGAACTAAGATATCCATAATACATGTAATTGTGGCATACACTAAGCATAGAAAATCATTTCCTTTGTTGTCAAGGCACATTGACGAGACTTCCATAGTCGATAGAGTTCACTCCCCAAACCATTATATCGGTAAAGGTCTACTCATAAGATTATCATAGTGTATTGTTTTAACTTTTAAAACCATCATGGTGGACATGTTTTATTCCCATGACTATCATAGTGGACAATTTACATTACCAAACTAGGTTCACTCCCCATTCTAGTCCTATTCGTCACATCGGATCTCAATATTTACACAATGAATTGAAGAGGTAAATAGGTCCTACTCATCATATCTTGAAAACCATAAATATATGAACTAAAAGATCATAAAAAATAAATAATATTAGACCCTATGAAAATTAATGGGTTTTATAAACATTTCAATATTCTATAAACCATGAAAAATGAATAGGTTTTATAATCATTTCATCATTTCATCATAACATAACCCGTAAGAAGGAATAGGTTTCATAAACATTCAATTTTTTAATAATAGGATAAACCAAGGAAAAGGAATGTGTTTCTTAAAAATATTTTCATCATAAAACATCTAGAGAAATATTAAAGATAGTATCATTGGATTATATTCCCATTAAAACATAATTAATGTCAAAGGATTTTATCTTATGGGAAAATTATTTTTAAAGATTACATAGAATATTTCATTAGGAAAATATCTTCTCCACTTGGAAATAACTTATGTAAAATATAAAATTGTCCTAAAAATTAAATAAAAAATTTTATTCAATAATTACATTGGAAAATCATAAAGGATGCATTATATTAGTGGGTGGTTATGATGTTGCAAAATAATATTCATGGTGTACAAGCTAAAAAAATATTTCTTTCACATTTATGGTATAAGTTTAAAAGTACCATATTAAAAATATGACCAGAATATTCCTTTTAAAAAAATTATAAAAAATCAATCATGGGAAAAAACTTCATATGAAATTAATTATATAATAGTAAAAACCTTTTTTAAAATGTTTTTTTAAAACATCGTCATCAAATAAAATGGAATATAAACAGAAAAGATAAAAAAATTGATTTCTATGAAAAATATATATTTTTATATTTAATCCATTAAGAGTGGAAAATTAATTTAAAACATGTATTTAATAGATGTTACCAGATTAGAAGAAAATACATATGTTTCTTAAATGGTATATCATAATATTTCTTCACAAAAAACTTAACCATAAATAATCTTCTTAAACAATGAGATTGTAATACCAAAATTTACCACTTTTATGGATTTTGAATCATAATCCCATAAAAAAATTGATATTTATTACCCATAACATTAATTTAAATAATCATAAAATACATTCATGGTTTTTATATACAATACATTAAGTAAATAAGTGTTGAATATGGCATCTGTCCCATCAAAAATTAAACTGTGATGAAAATCTCTTCACACTTTAAAATTTTTTGAATCATAACCCAAATTAATAAATAAAATCATATAAATATTTAAATATCATAAAAGTAAGTATATTAATGATTTAACATGTAAATAGTGAATTATATACACCAAATAAAGAAAGTAGTGTTTAATATGGAACATTTCTTCTAAAAATAAAAATAAAAGAGACTAGAAATCCCTTACATTAAGTCTCGACATCCTTCATACATTTTTGAAACACCAATATAATAAATGTGGGTTCATTATAAATATATTTAAAAACCATAATTTTATATATAATACTATATATGACTTACTTATTAAAATTTATTACCTACTTATTATCAATTCCATTTTAAAATAACGTTTCTGTTAATACCTGCATCGTTTTTATGTCTGTTTTGGTATGGTATTTTTATTAATTTTACTTTTTTAATGGATACAGCATGTCTAGAAGGTTAATCATGATAAAAATATCATATATATTAAATTTACATTTATTTATATTAATCCATTAAATATATAGATAGAAAATTAAGTGCACCCTTGATGGAGACAGTGGGTCATATGTACGAATGAAGGTTGTTTCCTTTTTCTAGTGGGATGGAAAAACAATTAAATATTAATTAACCTTTAAAAAATAATTTTTCAATTATATATAGAATATATTTTTATTTAATCTATCTTTATTACAAATCATGTCAATATAAAATGAAAATTGTATCACATCGCTTTATTGATGTGGTAGTTCACACATACACAAAAGCGATGTTATTGTTTTAAAAAAGATTAAATGGTAATAATATAGATGTAATATTAAAATAAAAGAATGTAAATATTTTAAAAATATAATATATAAACATTAAATCCATCAATATCTCTATCCATGATAGGTAGTGATGGAAAATGAACCACATCGGTTCGTGAGGCAGAAGTCTATCATGCACACAATTGATGTTTTCATTCCCCATTTGATGAAAGAGGAGATAGATGTAGGTTATGAATATAATTTAATAAAATATTATAATATTTGATATACTTATGTTACTATAACATAATATTTTAATAATATTTATAAGATGTGTAAGAAAAAAATAAAATAAAAACACTATGTTAATTATGATACCTCTTCTTCAAACAACCTCATTAGGTTAGCATCAAAAGAAATTGTATGATGGTTTCATAATAATAATAAGTCTTATATTATTCCTTTATGTAAATAAGGAAAGATATATTAAGTCCTAGTATAAACAATAATTTTTTCTAAGTGCGAATATAAGGGGATATGGGTGCCCATTGAAAATTGCGGGATAGGACTCACATTTATTTTTTAAAAATAAAAATGTCTACCCACATTTTAGAAATTGAATAAGGCTAAAAAATGGTCCATTAATGAACCATTGATGATATAAGGTTTAAATAATTCCATTAAATAGTAATTTTAATTGTTTTTATTTCATTTAAACACTTATCCTTTTCATTTGACACCCTAGAAAATCTGTTTTAACCTTAACTGTGGTTATTTGATGTTACTACTATTACTGCTCATTTTGATCAAAAATACAGTTAACCTTGTAATATAATAATAATTTTTTTGTTTTCAAATATTGAATCCATATTTTAAAATTCCATTCATATTATTGGAAAATGTTAATTTAAAAAATAAGCCCGTAGTTGTGATGAAGAATTTCTTTTCCAAAGAGATATTGTACATAAGTAATGAATGTTTTAATATAATAAGTCCATATATATTTATTTCCAATGAATTAGATTGCATTAATAAAAACATATTTTAAATAATTTTACTTTTAAATCATTTTTAAATAAAAAATTATATTTGTAAATTCTCAAAAGAAAAGTTTGTTTATATATAAAACCAGTATTTTTTGTTATCCACTAAATAATCAATCTTTTCAAAAAATTATAAAACATTTACCTAATATATTTTTTACATGATGATTCCAAAAATTAAGTTATTTTGGTAAAATATTTTGTATATGATTCAAAAATAATTTTCTTATTTTCTCACAAAAAAGAATAATAATATTTTTTGAGATAAAAGTATTTTTGAAACATATAAATTCTTTACTAAAATAATGTACTCTATTATAAATATATTATATTTATCCAAATTAATTTTAAATATATGATTATTAATATTCAAACCTCTATGTCATGCATGGGTTTTTATTTTTTTTCTTGGATCAGGTTCATTTATGGGTTTCTGTTTTTTCTCTTGAGAGTTTGATGTGTTGAGTTGTATTTTTTGAGGATTTTCCTTCTTTATTTTTATCCTAGATATTTTACATGGGTTTTACCCTTGGGTTTTGGTGAAAAATATAAGTTTATGGGTGAACAGAAGGTAGTGCATGTTTGGTGCACGGTTAGGGGAAATCATGCACCTTTCCCAACAAATAGTGCGCCAAGGTGTAATTTTTAGACAGAGCTGAATTTCATGGTTGGAAAACATTTTTTCAAACCGTGTGACTAACCGTGAGACATTTCCATTTTGGATTTTATTGACAACATGGTTTACACATGGTTTGTAAAACTATGCAGGAAAACAATGTGACTTGTCTAGGTCATTAAAATTTTGAATTTTACCATTTTTTCCACTTTGATATTTACCCCAAATACACACCTCTCATGCCTATTTGGAATTCTTAACCCGAGGTGCTTATTCCAATCCCCTTGTCTCCCTTAGATCTCCTATCCCTTGCTGGTTTTGGTGGTAAATCTTCAAGACTCTTCCAGTAAGTCCTTCCTTCCTTGATTTCTCCCTATTTTCTAGGGTTTTTATCCTTCACTCTTGGGGTTTTGTTTTTTTAGTAGGTTGGGTGCCAATTTTATGGTTGAATTTTGTTTAATATTGTTTTATCTTGATGTTTGTGGTTCAATCATTTCTTCATAGGATTTTATTGAGGTTCGATTATGGTTTAGCACAGATTTCCATAATTTTCTTCATCTGAGATGGGAGATTCCATGATGAAACATTATTCAGTTATTTTAATATTCTTTATTTTACCTTTTGTTATATTCAATTGATGGTGTGTGAGGTGAGAAATATATTTTTTAAAGGTTTTTATTTTCAAATTACATTAAAATGGTTTTTTATAATGGAAATAAAAATATTTAAAGTGTGGTCCCTTGTTTTGATAGTTGAATGTGTTTGTTAAATTATGAAAAATGTGTAATAAATTCTGAATGAGGTTCAAAAATAGTTTTTAAAAGGATTCATGGTGCAGTTTTGATGAAAATTGGTTTTCCAATGAAAATAGGTCATCTTCTATGTATATATTGTTTGTGTTTCCTTGTTTGTTTCATAATGGCATCTGATAAAATGTGTTATTAGTGTGGAAAACAATTTAAAATGGTTTTGGTGTTTGTTTGTAATTTTAAAGAGGTATTAGGTTATGAAATGGTTGTTTCTCGTGTGGGTGATATTTATTGGCTTGTGGTTGCATTGAAAATATTGTGACATGTGATATATGAAATGTGAATTGAGCACAAAGACAAACATGGGTATCTAGGCGGGAGGACTAAAACAAGTACGCTAGATGACTTTGAAGTGCATCTCCTTAGATTCATCCAGTGGGATTTCTGATGACAATGCTAACTAAAATATGATTATCATTGGAGACCACTAGGCCCATTGGGTTTCCTCTCCTAGTGGCTCGTTCCTGAGAAAGTTGTTGGTCATGGTTTCTATACAACATTTATCTGAGATACAATTTACCTTGTGTCCTATTTCTAGTTAGTTACTATAGAATTTTCTAATTTCATAATTCTCTTTTCTGATAGGGTACTCACCATCAACGTATGGTATAATTTTTTTGTTATTCTAAAAGCAAGCATGTTTTCCATTAAAATGATTTTCATAACAATGTTCCTAGTTTCCCTTTTTAAAACATACATTTTAATTTTTCTTGTAAAGCTTTTAGAAAGGAATCTCATTGTTGGGTGGCATCCTACTAGAATTTGTCTCACACACTACATACACCTTAGGATGTGTGTATGTCTTTTCATGTTTGACTCATGTAATGGAAATATGTATGGATATGGTGATTAGGGTTTCTAGTGGCCTTCCTCAGGTGATTTTTGTGGTGGTGATGGCTTGAGGATGTTTCTCCACCTATCACATGAATTTTTTTGGGCTAGTGGTTATTCCATTTTGTTATATCACCTTTGGGTTTTTGTTTAAAGTTGTAAAAATTAATCTGTAAATATTTATTTCATGTTTACTTATGTTTTTTATCCTTGGGTTATTGCTATTATTGGACTTTTATGTTTATGAAGTTGGTTAACATTGTTCCCAAAGTATTTTTTTGATAGACACTTACTATTTTCCAACCTGTGGGTATCAAGAAGGCCCTTTGAGACATGCCGCATGTTAGTTCGGGTGTTAGATTGGATGGAACCTTGTCCTATTTCATGAAAAAATGGTATCAAAGCCAGGTCATTCTATTTTTGGGACACATTATTTGGGGAAAATTCTAGATAGGTCGAAGTTAGGATCTTCTGGACTTGATGTTTTGTTTAAAAGTAGGGTTCTTGGCCAGCACACCTTGTGAGGGGGCCTGAGTTTCCATGGAAAGTCTAGTTTTGTTTGGTTCCTTGGGATTTGTGGATTTTTTTGTGTTTGGGGAATGAAAAGAGTGTTGGTTCAATGGTATTAGTGGTCTTTTCGTTCATTCCATGCATTATGGAGCCAAAGAAATTTTCTTAGAAGACTCTATATGAATGTGGTGTGATTGGTGTATGGTCACCAACTATATGGTCGAGTCACCCATCAACATAAGATTCCCCTTGTGAATTGTTTTGGGTCTTCCTTAATTATGAAAATCTAGTTTGTGAACCATTGTTCTAGAAATTTTTACAACTATATTTTAAATTGAAAATGGTTTTGTTTTGGAAATATGGAAATTGTGTTTTTAGAATCAATTTATATAATGCTTTGTAAAAGTGCATTTTTGTAAAATGATATTCAGGTAAAGTAAGAATGAGATTATTTGAAATTAAGTTTTTGTAAGAAAAAATTAGGTTTTATTGAAATTTATTATTTAGACAAAAACTTATTTTGAAGTGGTTTTTGATAATCCATTAAGAAAGAGTATAAATGATTTTAAATAAATTTGTTTTTTATGGAATGATATTTTTTGTGTTGCTAAAAATGTACTGAATTGGAAAAAAATTGTATTTGAAAATGGTTTTGAATAAAATTAGATGTCATTGATATATGTTTGGAGTTTAAAATAGTTTTTTTATTTTGTGGTTGGTTGGATTTTTAAATATTTTGTGAGTTTTTGAAAAAAATAGTTTATTGTGAGGTTGTAAGTGTGGGTTTAATGTTTTTTCTTGGAAAATGGAAAAGATTTATTTTGACCATTGGTATTTCCATGAGTGATTACATGCATGGATAAATAGAAATGTGTATGGTTATATCATGAGTGGGTGAGTTCCCGAATTGGTGTTAACGGATGGGTGCCCTATATGTAATGAGAATATGAATGTGTGAGACTCTATATAAGAACATTGATGAGTGTGAAACCCACCAATATTGTCTTATCTTCATGAGTGATTTTATGTGAAAAGAATATGTTTTGATAACATGTAATTTTTTTATGTGTCTCTTGTGAGTTGGGAATGTTTTTTTTTGAGATGTTTTGAGTTTAATAACTCTTCTTATTTTAATGGTGTTCTATATTTGAGTCTTATCAATGAGATGGGTTTGAGACAATGGTTAGTGGGTTCTTCTGAGAAATGTCTCAGGAAACCTTTGGGTTGGTTTCCTTTATCGGTTCAATGTTTGTTTGTGTTATGTTTTTTACATTGGATTATATTGGTTGGGTTCTCAGTTTTCCTATTGGCTAGCATAATCCTATATAAGGTTTAATGATGGTTCCGAGTGCAACCATGTGAGATTCAACGTTGGTAGAACCTCTGGTTGATAAAAGAATGGACTTTATTCTTGAGTTTCAGAAAATGACTCCACATCTATTTTTTTCTTCTATTAATAAGATGCTCACATATTAGATGATTTGATGTAGAAATAGAATGAAACATCAATTTCCAAGAATTTTCTATTTCTTTAAAGATGAATCTATTTACATTCATGCTTGAGGTGTCAAAGTTTGTGTTGTTGTTGTTCTAAGAAAGAGTGGTTGAGGCGGTCAAATTTTCTCTAGTCTCGGTAAACGATAATGGGAGTACCATTAATTTAATAGGGAATCGGATTGATGTTGGTGGTGTTGGTTGAGGTAATTATAAAGGGATATCTATATTTTATTATCTTTTTTTGTGTGTAGAATAATGTTGTTCCATCAACAGGGAAAGCCTATTCATAGAAGGTCATTGTGTTTGAATTCTCCGAAGACCATTCATGCATGTGGACTTCGTGTTACTAGAACAAGATCTAATGTGGTGTTTCTAGGAAGTGTGTTGGAGCTAAGTCCACCTCTTCTAAAAACATCCCTACCTTTTTGCAGTAGTAGTGTACTATTTAGGGCTTAGTTTAAAATCCCCTTCCCTTAGAATTTTTTTCGGTTATAATGGTTGTGTTCAGTGGTGTTTCATGATATTTTACTTTTGGATTGAGATGTAATAGTTATATTATGACTATTTATAGACTTCTATTTTAATAGGAATGTGTTTTCATTTCATATATCCTAAATTTATCCATTCAAAATTAAGGTGTCTTATGTGTGTTACTTGTTTCTACTATTTATTGTTAAGATGAAATAAGATGATGTGTATTAATATTATATGTCCTTATCTTGGTGAAATTACCATGTTGGACAAAAATGGTACTTTTGGAGTGTTTTGTTCTATTAGTGCTTCTTGGATTTATTTGTGGATTCTAGTGGCACAGAAAGAAAGATTTCTGATTGGGGACCTTTATCACATCGTTATGAAGTAGGAGATACTACAAAAATTAGGTCTATATCCATAGCCCCTAGAGTGAAGTTGCCATGAATTCTAGAAACCACCAAGGATATGGGAAACCTCAATGAATATTTCATTTCCACCATTTTTTATGGGACATTTAAGGGTCCTTGTTGTAGTTTTCTTGATTGTTACAAGTCCATCCTTAATGAAAAATGTATCTATGATTTTACCCTTATGTAATTTCAATGGTAGTGACTTTTAGTATATGAATATCTATCTGGTGGTAATTTTCTAGCCATCATTCGTTAATAAATTTCTGTTTTGGGTTCATTCTTATCTAGAGGTGGTCGTATCCCATGGGTATGATAAACTGTGTAGTTTTTTCCACCTAGTTTTGAGTTCCTCTCATTGGATACCTTGTGGAGGGGCACTTTGGATTGTGTTTGGTGGCCTATGTGGGAAGTTCCTAAGAGGTTTCATTTTTGGTTTCCCCTGTTAATCGATGGTGGTTGATTATTACTATGGGGAGACCCACCACGTGTCTTGTTGAAATATCTTTGGGAGTAAAATGGTTCTATTTCATTTCTTATAGTGGGGAGTCTATTTGGGACTCCACGCATTCATAATCTAGTTCATCCTTGTTTTAGAATGGAACTAAGTGGCTTCGTATTTGGATGTTGTCTCTCATTCTCCCTTTTGAGTTATATTTGGTCTCTAAGAGTGCATCCAATGATCTTGTTTGAATCAAGACTATAAAAATTATGGTTTGAGTTTTCCTATTGATTTCGAGGAGTGGTTTCGGTTTCATTTGGTAATGTATAAAGTGTTCTTGGATTGAGAGGTTGTATTATTTGATCTGATAATTCTATTTCTCTTGATTGATCAGTTGGAGGCATTGTGGTTTTTTAGGGGGTAAAAGGTGTATGGTGGGGAGATCATTCTGGCCTCTCATGTTGAATTTGTGGATTCCTATTTCTATTCATAATTTCCATTATTCCTCCACAATTTATATTTTTTTGGAAATATCTTTAATATGTGGTGGAGTATCCGTATTTGTTTTTGGATCAAGCCTTATTTTAGATTTTTGGGGGTGGAAAGAATTATCGTGGGGAGAATTTTTACACCTGGGGTTTTGTTTTAGTTATTGGATCTAGTTCATTTATGGGTCTCCATTTTTTCTCTTGAGATCCAAGTGTGACCTGTTGTAATTTTTTGAGGTATTTTTTTATTTATTTTTGACTTTAAGATTTACCGTGGGTTCTGTCCTTTAGTTTTGGTGAAAAATGTATGTTTTTGTGTGAATAGAAGGTGTAGATGGTTGGTGGATGGTTAAAGAAAACTATGCACCTTTCCCAAGAAATCATGCACTAAGGTTTAATTTTTTCATTGAGCTGAATCACACAGTTGGCCCACAATTTTTCCAACCGTGTGACTAACCATGTGACACGTCCCTTGTGCATAATGGAGACAGCATGGTTGCTGCATGATTTTGAAAAACCAAGTGGGAAAACCATGAAACTTTTCTAGGTCATTAAAATTTAGTCTTATAATCTTTTTCCTCCTTGATTTTTACCTTAAATATATCCCTCTCCTCCCCATTTTGGATTCATATCCCTATGTACCTCTCCCCATCACCTTATCTCCCTTGGATCTCCTCTCCCTTGGTTGTTTTTGTGGGAAATCTTCATGATTCATTAATTAAGTCCCTATTTTATTGACTTCTCCTTCTTTTCTAGGGTTTTTATCCTTCTCTCTTGGGGTTTTATTTTTCTAGCATTTTGGGTTCCATTTTAAGGGTTAAATCTTGTCCAATACTGTTCTATCTTGATTTTTATGGTTAAATCATACCTTTTTAGGGTTTGATTGAGGTTTGATTTTGGTTTAGCACCGATTTATGGAACTTTATCAATCTTAGCTAGGTGGTTTCATGATTAAACGTTTTTTGGTGATTTTAATATGCTTTCTTTACCACATGGTTATATTTTATGGATGGTGCATGAGGTATGAAATATGTTTTTGATAGGTTTTGAGATGCATATGACATGAAAATATTTTTCCCAAAGTAAATGAGTTTTATTTAAAGTGTGATTCTTTGTTGTGATCTTTGAATTTGTTTTGTAATTTGTGAAAGATGATTAATAAATTGTTCATGGTGAGTGAAATGGATTTTTAAAGGGATTCATGGTGCGTTTGTGATGAAAATTAATTTTCTAATGGAAATGGGTTGTGTTCCATGTTTATATTGTGTGTGATTCCTTTTTTATTTCTCAAATGTGCTTGAGAAAATGTTTAAGTAGTGAATAACACATTTTTAAATGGTTTTATTGAGTGTTTAAATTTTTAAATATCTCCTGAGTTATGAAATGGTGGTTTATCATGAGTGTGATATTTATTGTCTTTCACTTATGTTAAAATGATGTGAAATGTGATATGTTGAATGTGAATTGAGCACAAATAGAAACATGGGTATCTAGGTGAGAGAACTAGGATTAGTATTCTAGATGACTTGAAAGTATTTCATCTCATATTAATTTTGCAACGTTGACAATATAAAGCTAAATAAACTATGATGATGATGATTAGAGACCACTAGGCCCATGGGGTTTCCCCTCCTAGTGCGTCATGCATAAGAAAAATGTTGTCTGTGGTTATTATACTTCATTTCACTAAGATAAGTTGTACCTTGTGTCCCATTTATTTCAAGTTCTTATAGGGGTTTCCCATAACATTGTGATATTTTGTGACATGTTACTCACTATTGGTATACAATATGTATTTTTGGTTATTCGAAAAGAAATTTTGTTTTTACTATAAAAAGTTTTTCATAAAAAAATTAGATTCCCTTTATAAAACATGCATGTTAATTTTTCATGTAATATTTTTAGCAAGGAATTTATATATTGGGTGGAATCCTACTAAGATTTGACTCACATACTATATACACTTTTTGGTGTATGTTGATATTTTAATGTTTGATTTAGGTAAAATAAACATTTAGGGAAATGGTGATTTAGGTTTTTAGTGGCCTTCCTTATAAACTGTTAGTGGTGGGGATGGATTAAGGATGTTTCTCCCCCAGAAACATGGAGGTTTTTGGGATAATGATTGTTTCCTTTTGTTTTAGCACTTATTAGTTTTTTTAAGATGTAAACTTGAATCTTGGAATTTTTATTTCATTTTGGTACATTTTTTAACCCTATATTGTTTTTATTGGTTTTTTATGTTCGTGAAATTGGATGAAATAATTCCTAAAGTATTTTGTTGATACATGGGCACTAGTTTCTAACCTATGGAGAACGGAAATTCCCTTCTTTATTTTCCACTAGCCAAGTTGTTGTCGGGTTGGATGGAACCATGTCTTGGTTCATGATAAAATGATATCAGATCCAAGTCACACTCTCTTGGGCCACATTATTTGGGTTAGTTTCTAGATATGTTGTACCTAGGATTGTTGGGACTTTATGTTAAAGTTTCAAGTAGGGAGTATGTCTAGAACACTTGGTGATGAGACTTGAGTCGCCCTGGGAAGCCATGTTTTATTTGGTTCAATGGGTTTTTGTGGACTGTTTTGTGTTTGGGAAATGAAAAGAGTGTTGGTTCAATGGTCTCAGTGATCTTCTCGGTCCTAGAAATCCATGTGGATATGTGGAAATATTCTAGTAAGACTCTATGTGATGGTGCTGCGATGGCTTATGGTTTCCAAACATATGGTCAAGTCACCCATTAACACTAGTTCCCCCTTGTGAATTTTTTGGGTCTTTCTTAATTCTGAAATGATATTTAGAAAACATTTTTTTCAAATTGTGAAAAATTGGTTTAAAATTGAAAATGAATTGGTTTTGGAAATATGGAAAATGATTTTTCTGACCCACTTTGAATAAATATTTGGGAATGTTTATTTTTTTAAAATTATTCTCAAGTAATGTAGGAATGAGTTTATTGGAACTTATGTTTGTGTAACCAGAACCTGGTTTTTATGGAGATCAATTGTTTGGATCAACAGAACATATTTTCAATATGGTTTTGAGAACCCTTTACTGGTAAGATAAAATTATTCTAAATCAAATGGTTTTTGATGGAATTAGATTTTTTATGTTACTAAAAATGTTTTTAATGGGAAAAATTGGTATTTGAAAATGTGTTCGAATTGGATGGATTGTATTCTATTGGTGTGTGGAGTTTGAAATGGGTTATGATTTGGTGGATAGAAATATTTTGAAAAACATTTTTAATTTTTGAAAAATTGTCGTGGATTCAGAGGTTGAAAGTGTGGGTTTAACATTTTTTCTTAGAAAATGGAAAGGGTATATTTTTTACCTTTGGTATTTCAATGAAGGATTTCATGCATGGATAAATAAAAATGTGAGTGGAAAATTGAATGAGTGGGTGAGTGTACAGATTTTTGTAAACAGATAGGTTCCTATTATGGCATGAGAATATGCACGTGTGATACTCTATGGAGGACCATTGGTGGGTGTGAAACCCACCAATATTGTTTTCTTTTCAATAGTGATTTTAAAATAAAATGTGATGTTTTGATAACTGGTGGTTTTCTAGAATGTCTCTTTTGAGTTGGATGTTTTTTTATGATCTGTTTTAAGTTTGATAACTCTTCTTGTTTTAATGGTGTTTCATGTTTGTGTCAGGTCAATGAGATGGGTTTAAGATAATGGATAGTGGGTTTTATGAAAAATTTACTAAGAAGACTTTGGGTTGGTTCCCTTTGTATGTTTGGGGTTTGTTTGTGGTATGTTTTTGCAGGGGGTTAATTTTGTTGGGTTCTCAGTTTTCCTGTTGGCTAGTGTATTCCCATGTAAGGTTCAATGAACGTTCGAAGTATGGCCACCAGTGGTTCACCATTTGTACACCCTCTGGTTGATAAACTTATGGACATTATTCTTAAGTTTTAAATAATGAATCCACCTCCATTTTTTTCTTTGGTTATGTGGGTCCACTCATAGTGGAATACTAGAAGAAGAAATAGAAAAAAAATCAGTTTCAATGAATGGTGTTAATCTTTAGTGATGAATCTCATTACCTTCATTCTTGAGGTGTCAAGTTTTTTTGGGTTTTGATAATAAGGATTTCATGAGGAAGCCGGCTATTTTCTCATCGCAGGAAGCAGTAAGGGTAGTGTCCCCAAAGAGATGGGGAATCAAATAGAAGTTATTGGTGTTGGTTTATGGAATTAAAAAGTCTTCTTGATATTTTATTATCTCATTTTAGGTGTAGGATAATTCTCTACAATCGGTGTGGAAAGCCTTGTCATAGAATTCAATTGTTTTCAAATGCTCCAAAGACGTGTTATGCCTATGGACACCAAAATAACTTGTAACAATTCTTACATATTGTTTCTAAGAAGATTCGTGGAGCCCTGAAGTGTGTTTTTAGATATGAATATATGTTTGGTGGTCCACGTGTGTCTGAAATTCTTTATTCATTTTTAGTTTTGGGTATCTAGGTGAGTGAACTAGGGTTAGTATTCTAGGTGACTCGAAAGTAGTTCATATAATTCAATTGTGATCGAATTATCCAAAGACATGTTAGTCCTATGGACACATAAATAACTTGTAACAATTCTTCCATATTGTTTCTAAGAAGCTTCGTGGTGCCCTGAAGTGAGTTTTTAAACGTGAATATATGTTTGGTGGTCTACATGTGTCTAAAATTATTGATTCAGTTTTAGTTTTGGTTATCTATGTGAGTGAACTAGGGTTAGTATTCTAGATGACTCAAAAGTAGTTCATCTCATATTTATTTAGCATCATTGACTAATATAAAGCTAACTAATCTATGATGATAATGATTAGAGACCACTTGGCCCCTGGGGTTTCCCCTCCTAGTGACTCGTGCACAAGAACGATGCTAGCTATGGTTATTATACCTCATTTCACTAAGATAATATGTTCGTAGTGTCCCATATCTTCCAATGTCTTATAGGGCTTTCCCTTGACATAGTGATATTTAGTGATATGTTACTCACTATTGGTATACAATATACTTTTTTCATAAAAATTCTTTTAGTTTACCTTTATAAAACATGCATGTTAACTTCTATAATAATATTTTTGTCAAGGAATTTCTATATTATGTGGAATCCTACTAAGATTTGTGTCACATACATAGATTATTTTAAATGTATTTTTATTTTACTGTCCATTAATGCTTTGTTTTGGGGGGTTTCCAAAGTTTTTATGGAGAATAGGTGAGTTTTCATGAATTGGGCCAAACCGTGAGCCCAATTCCAGATTTAAAAATAAATTTGTTTTCTTTTATAACTTATTCATTTTTTAATATTTTTCACTCATTCCAACTCCTAAATGTCCTCCCCTGATATATTAACACCACAATTAAATTTTGGAGTCTTTGGAAATCCATAACCAAGGTGTATATGGGTTTTTATTTAAGGGATTGCGCCTGCCCGAAAGCTCAATTCCAGTTTTAAAAATAAACTTTGATTAACTAATAACTTATTCATTTTTAAGGCTTTTTCGGTGATTCTAAGCCCCAAACACGCCCCTTGAACCCAGACGCGCGTCTCATATCCTCCCACCCTCTTTTCATCTCTTTTGCATCTCGGTTTAGGTCGAAATTTCTGGAGAACTCAAATTTCGGGCAGATTTATAAAGGTAATTTGTTTCCTTCATAACTCCTTCGATTCTTACTGTTTTCCCCCATTAAAATTCCTAAATGATCTACCTATTCTCGTTCAAACCTCCCTGGAAGGTTTGAGTATTTTTGAAATCAGATTATGGTATTTTGGGGGGATATTTCTACAAGATATTTTAAGTAAGTTGTTCTCCTCCTTTCTTCTTTCAATTTGTTTAGGGTTACATCCAATTTAGTTAGGGTTTCTTCCATTATAATTGCGGTTCCTAATTTCCAGGAAGTTGGGTTTAAAATTTACTGTTTTATATTGTGTTTTATGGTTTGAAATTCTGGTTTTAGGTCTGGTTTAGCTTTCTTGAGGTGCGGCGGTGGTGCGTTTGAGTTTTCGCACAAAGGATTCAAGGGTTTCCTTGGTTTTGGTAGGTGATTCCATTGTGTATGAAATCTTTGTGAATTGGATACTGTTTTTATGGTATTTTCATTCTTATTAAATTTTATTATTTCTGAAAAATATAGTTTTAGTGGTGTTTGTATTTAAAATGAATCCTAAAGGCCAATTTCATGTGAAATTGGGGGTTTTTTCATAGAAATGTATTATTAGTTTAATTGGGGCTACCCTATAAGTAACTAGTTGATTTTATTGAAGTATAATAGGGATAAAAATACTGTTTTTAATTATTGTCCCTTGTGTTTGTTGCTGAAAAATCTGGTTTTAATGGTGTTTGTGAACCACATGAAATTCTAAGAGTTGTGTTGTGTAAAAATGGAGACTTTGCAATGATGTCGTTTCTTGAACTATATAGGGTTGCCCTAAAAATGATTTTGTGTTTTAACTGAAATGTAGTGGGATATACTTTATGTTTTGGAAACTTTAATATGTGCACATAGTATGAAAGTGAGGTTTATAAGGTGTTTTGTGTCCGAAACACTACGAGATTTTGAGGAATTGTTTTATGAAAAATCTAAGTGTTTTGTTGCATGTTTTAAGTGGTATAAAATGTGATAGCTACTGTATTGGTTGTGATTGACCATTAATGGTGTTTTATATGAAAATTTATTTATGTTTCATGCTGAAATTGATTGAGCACAAAAGGGGAAGCCCGGGTACCTAGGTGGGGCGGATTTGTACTAATACAGCTAGTGGACCGGATGGGTTTTGTCCCTGTTTCACTTAGCATTTGGATAACGACAACTCTAACTAAACTATGTGGATGATTATTGGGGACCACTAGGTTATGGGTGTTTTCCCTACTAGTGGCTCGTGCACGAGAAAGGATTTTGCTATGGTTACTTTACACCGAGGTACGAGGTACATAGGGCCCAAGACAACCTAGTGCCTAGGGGTGTTCCCAATGTTGTTGCTCATTGGATTTGTAGTATATACCCATGTATTAGGGTGTGTTTGGAAGTAAATTACAGTATCTAACATTTCTATTTTAATTTTTTAATATTATGAAAATTTTGGATTGAAAACTATTTTCAATTAGAGGTTTCATTTCTTGAAATTTTAACACTACTTTTCCTTGCGTTTGAAACTGCTTTCTTTTTCACATTGTATTTCTTACTCTTTGGAATCTTTGGGTGGTATCCTACTGGGCTTAGGCTCACACCCTACTTACACCCCTTGGGTGTAAGTAGACTTGGTTATGTTTGATTCAGGTAAAGGAAAGGCTAAGGGTGATGGCAGTTCATGGTGTTAGTTCCCATTCTTGGTGCGGAGTTGTGGAGATAGCTTGGGGGCGATGACCCCTAGTCGTGTGGAGTCCTTGGGGCTGTCTTAATGCTATAATTATTTTTATTTGGACCACTTGTATAATCTTTAAACCAATGTACTCAGTTTTGGTTTTCACTTAAGTCTTGTTTGGCTCAAAAATTTCAGATTTATATTATGGATTGTTTTTAATGTTTTATGATTTCGTACTCGGGTAAATCATTCCCAAACCTATATTGATGATACCCAGGCACTTGTGCCAGCCCGTGGGGATAGGGAACGCCCTTCGGGTCATGTCATGGGCTGGGTTTGGTGCCGGTTTTGGCGGTGACCAGATTCGGTTCGTGACAAAATGGTATCAAAGGAGGTTCGCTCCTTGGGTCATGTTATTTGGGGAAGAGTCAGCATAGTCTGGAACTAGGATTTTTGGGACTTGAAATTTTAGTCATGGGTAGTGGGCCTATCCAGCACACCTCATGAAGGGATTCAAGTCACCATGGTAAGTATGGATTTATCTGAGTGCTTTGGTTTTCGTGGTTTAATGATGACTATGGGAAATGAAAAGAGAGTTGGGAGAATAATCTCAGTGAGCTCGCAGGGCCTGGCAAGCCATGTGGAGCCATGGATATTTCCCTAGAATACTATCCGTGACGGCGAAGTGATTGGAATATGGCTGCCAACCATATGTCCAAGTCACCCACCGAAACTAGTTTCCTCTTGCATTGTTTTGTGCTTTAGTTTTGAAATCTTAGCACTTTGGTTTTAAGGTGACTTGGTTTTAAGAAGCGTAAAGTTTTTATGAAATGATTTTCAAATAAAGAGGGAATGGTTTGGTTTATGAAATGGCGGAACTGAATTTTCAGAATTGTTTTGAAAAGTAAAATGGTGTGCTTACACCTCTTTGAAAGCAGGAACTATATTGAATTTGGTTTTGAAAAGCATTTCCAATAGAGTTTTCTAAACAATTAGAGTGTGTTTTAATGGGATGATATGTTTCGAAATTGACATGAATAACTTGAAAGTTAGTTCTTTTATAAATGGTTGTGTCCTTATGAAATGTTTTGTAAGATGTGAATTGGGATTTCGATCTCATTGTTAACAGTTTTGAGAAAAAGGTTGGGTTGGTTGACCATTTTGTTTTTGAAAAGTGGAAGGAAGTTTTGTTTTACCCTTTGGTATTTCCATTAGTGACCACATGCATGGGGTTATATGGGATGATGGATGGTTGATGGCACGACTGGATGAGTGCTGGGATGGATATGAGGAGGGTTCCCGGTGTGGCACAAAAACATGCAAGTGTGAGGCCCATGGGGTACCATTGGTGGATACGCTTACTGCTAAACCGTTTGTTTTCAAAGAATTGGTTTTAAAGAAAAACATGATTCCTTGATGAATAGTTTGGTATGGTTTGTATTATGGGTTTTTAAAAATGTTGATGTTGTGGGAGGTTTTGAGTTCAAGAACCCCTTCTGTTTGAACTGTGTTTTGGGTTTTTGTTTGGTCGCTAAGCTGTGTTGTAGGGACAGTTAGTGGTCTCTTTTGAAAAAAAAATTGGGATGTCTTTACAGTGGTTCCCTTCATGTTTGTATCTGGTTTGTGGCATGTTTTGACCAATAGACTAGCTTGGTTGGGTCCTTGGGTTCTCTCATTGGATAAGGTACGCCCCCATTAAGGGTTAATGCACAACTGAAGTGCAACCCATTTTGTTTCGCCATTGGAAAATCCTCCAGTTGATCAATATAAAGAATATTTTATCGAAAATTTATTTTATTGAGTCTACACCCATTCATTTCGCTGATTTTTGGATCCTCTTGTAGTGGGATAGTGCTTGTGGAAGGTTGAAAGAGACCTTAGTTTCTTAAGTTTCCTGATTCATCAAAGGTGGGAGTGTTCTTTCGTTGTTAATACAGATGAGTGTCTAGATGGTGTCTAAGAGGGCCTCTGGGTTCTTTATAGTTTCTTTGAAGAAAGAGTTATTATTAAACAACCAATTTTGAGGTTTAGGTCATGATATGATATTGTGTCCACTTTTTGGACTTATCTGTTGTTTAGGTACTTTGAATATGGTCTCGTTCCATGTATTGTTTCTATCAATCGTCAGGGTCATGTTCGGTGACGCATTGTGATGTTGTGTCCTCTTTTGACCATAAAGGTGAAGGTCACACAATCCTTTAAGGTTCTATGTTATGTTGGGATTGTGTCTCCCTTGGGAAAAACATCAAATCCTCTATCTTAGAGGAAGGTGTTTATATGTGTCTTTCCCTTCTATTGTTTCTCACCCAAAGAAACAAGGTGCGATGTGTGTGCATCTTCTGATCCCTTGTTTCAATGAAATGTCTGGTTTTGGTAAAGTGGGTTATGGAGTGTGTTATGTCTTGATAAACCCATCAGGGTATGTAGTGTAGTTGTTTGTGGCACCGAAATAAGAAGTTCCACATAGGGGTTTCAACAGCCTAACTGCGTGGCCGAAGATGCTTCAATATTTTGAGCTCCAGCCATAGGTCCTGGAGAGAAGCTGGCGCGTAGTCAGGGGAAACACCAGTGTCATTTAAACACTTGTACAAAGTCCTATCCTCAGTATGAAAGATAGGAATAGTTTAAACCTATGGTTTCATCATCTTCCTTTTATTGTTCTCGTTCGGTGGAAATAGGTAGAGGGCCTTGTACCCATGTCATCGCCTAATGTCTTTCCCTCCCACGTTGGTTTCCATTGAGTCATTGGAGAATGGTTAGAAATTTGGATAGAAAGTTTGAGCACACATTTTGTGCACGATTAGTAGTGACAGTGTTCTAGGAATCCACGTGGAAAGAATTATCAGCATAGTTAGTGCACGGTTTCCCAAACCGTGCGGACTGACCCTGCACCCTTCCCAAATCTTAAAAAAAAACGGGTCTTTCTGTGTCGGCCCATACTGGTCAGTTAAGGTGATTGGTTCTTGTGGTGGGAAGACCCACTGTGGGTATCACGTATATTATTTTGTAAATTTCTAATTTATGTATACCCCTTGTACTAGGGAGTCTGTTTGGGCCTCCCCCTATTAGTGTCTTGATTCTGTCTCGGGAAAAAAAAAATTAAGTTGTCTCTTATGGTGGGGAGCCCATTTGTGTCTCTTCATACGAGTAACTCATATTTTTCCTTGGTTTTGTATGGGAAGTAGGTATTATAATTTGGAGATATCTAACTACCTACATCTTTCTTTGGTAAAAATTGATATTGGAGAGTGACCAATGGTTTAGTTATAGTAGGGAAAGTGTAACCATGTTCGATGTTGTCGTTTATTTGGGTAAATTGATTGAGTGTTGTTCATATTGTGTTAGAGGAGTTTTCATTTGGGATAAAGCTTGAATGTGCTTTATTCATTCAGTAAAGTGGTGTAAGTCAGGTTTGTGAGAGTATTCCTTCCTTCATTGATCACTGGAGGTTTTATGGCCTTTGGGGCGAAACCTGGCATGAGAGTACCACTTGGTTTCTCAGTTGGGTTTAGTTGTTGCTTTGGCCTTACTGTGACTTTCCAGGGCGGAAAGTTTTTATGGTGGGGAGAATTGTCACATACATAGATTATTTTAAATGTATTTTTATTTTACTGTCCATTAATGCTTTGTTTTGGGGGGTTTCCAAAGTTTTTATGGAGAATAGGTGAGTTTTCATGAATTGGGCCAAACCGTGAGCCCAATTCCAGATTTAAAAATACTTTTTTTTCTTTTATAACTTATTCATTTTTTAATATTTTTCACTCATTCCAACTCCTAAATGTCCTCCCCTGATATATTAACACCACAATTAAAATTTGGAGTCTTTGAAAATCCATAACCAAGGTGTATATGGGTTTTTATTTAAGGGATTGGGCCTGCCCGAAAGCCCAATTCCAGTTTTAAAAATAAACTTTGATTAACTAATAACTTATTCATTTTTAAGGATATTTCGGTGATTCCAAGCCCCAAACACGCCCCATGAACCCAGACGCGCGTACCATATCCTCCCACCCACTTTTCATCTCTTTTGCATATCGGTTTAGGTCGAAAGTTATGGAGAACTCAAATTTCGGGCAGATTTATAAAGGTAATTTGTTTACTTCATAACTCCTTCGATTATTACTCTTTTTCCCCCATTCAAATTCCTAAATGATCTACCTATTCTTGTTCAAACCTCCCTGGAAGGTTTGAGTATTTTTGAAATCAGATTCTGGTATTTTGGGGGGATATTTCTACAAGATATTTTAAGTAAGTTGTTCTCCTCCTTTCTTCTTTCAATTTGTTTAGGGTTACATCCAATTTAGTTAGGGTTTCTTCCATTATAATTGTTGTTCCTAATGTCCAGGAAGTTGGGTTTAAAATTTACTGTTTTATATTGTGTTTTATGGTCTGAAATTCTGGTTTTAGGTCTGGTTTAGCTTTCTTGAGGTGCGGCGGTGGTGCGTTTGAGTTTTCGCACAAAGGATTCAAGGGTTTCCTTGGTTTTGGTAGGTGATTCCATTGTGTATGAAATATTTGTGAATTGGCTACTGTTTTTATGGTATTTTCATTCTTATTAAATTTTATTATTTCTGAAAAATATAGTTTTAGTGGTGTTTGTATTTAAAATGAATCCTAAAGGCCAATTTCATGTGAAATTGGGGGTTTTTCATAGAAATGTATTATTAGTTTAATTGGGGCTACCCTATAAGTAACTAGTTGATTTTATTGAAGTATAATAGGGATAAAAATACTGTTTTTAATGATTGTCCCTTGTGTTTGTTGCTGAAAAATCTGGTTTTAATGGTGTTTGTGAACCACATGAAATTCTAAGAGTTGTGTTGTGTAAAAATGGAGACTTTGCAATGATGTCGTTTCTTGAACTATATAGGGTTGCCCTAAAAATGATTTTGTGTTTTAACTGAAATGTAGTGAGATCTCCTTTATGTTTTGAAAACTTAAATATGTGCACATAGTATGAAAGTGAGGTTTATAAGGTGTTTTGTGTCTGAAACACTACGAGATTTTGAGGAATTGTTTTATGAAAAATCTAAGTGTTTTGTTGCGTGTTTTAAGTGGTATAAAATGTGATAGCTACTGTATTGGTTGTGATTGACCAGTAATGGTGTTGTATATGAAAATTTATTTATGTTTCATGCTGAAATTTATTGAGCACAAAAGGGGAAGCCCAGGTACCTAGGTGGGGCGGATTTGTACTAGTACGGCTAGTGGACCGGATGGGTTTTGTCCCTGTTTCACTTAGCATTTGGATAACGACAACTCTAACTAAACTATGTGGATGATTATTGGGGACCACTAGGTTATGGGTGTGTTCCCTACTAGTGGCTCGTGCACGAGAAAGGATTTTGCTATGGTTACTTTACACCGGGGTACGAGGTACATAGGGCCCAAGACAACCTAGTGCCTAGGGGTGTTCCCAATGTTGTTGCTCATTGGATTTGTAGTATCTACTCATGTATTAGGGTGTGTTTGGAAGTAAATTACAGTATCTAATATTTCTATTTTAATTTTTTAATATTATGAAAATTTTGGATTGAAAACTATTTTCAATTAGAGGTTTCATTTCTTGAAATTTTAACACTACTTTTCCTTGCGTTTGAAACTGCTTGCTTTTTCACATTGTATTTCTTACTCTTTGGAATCTTTGGGTGGTATCCTACTGGGCTTAGGCTCACACCCTACTTACACCCCTTGGGTGTAATTAGACTTGGTTATGTTTGATTCAGGTAAAGGAAAGGCTAAGGGTGATGGCAGTTCATGGTGTTAGTTCCCATTCTTGGTGCGGAGTTGTGGAGATAGCTTGGGGGCGATGACCCCTAGTCGTGTGGAGTCCTTGGGGCTGTCTTAATGCTATAATTATTTTTATTTGGACCACTTGTATAATCTTTAAACCAATGTACTCAGTTTTGGTTTTCACTTAAGTCTTGTTTGGCTCAAAATTTTCAGATTTATATTATGGATTGTTTTTAATGTTTTATGCTTTCATACTCGGGTAAATCGTTCCCAAACCTATATTGATGATACCCAGGCACTTGTTCCAGCCCGTGGGGATAGGGAACGCCCTTCGGGTCATGTCATGGGCTGGGTTTGGTGCCGGTTTTGGCGGTGACCAGATTCGGTTCGTGACAATTTGGCTCCCACCCTATATACACCATTGGGTGTATGTAGATATTTTATTTTTTGACTCAGGTAAAGTACACATTTAGGGAGATGGTGATTTAGGTTTTTATTGTACTTCCTTATAAAGTATTAGTGGTGGTGATGGATAAAGGATGTTGGTCCTCTTGAAACATGGAGGTTTTTTGGATAGTGAATGATCCCTTTTTTTGAATCACTTATGGGTTTTTTTAAAGATGTAAACATGAATCCAAGAATCATTATTTCATTTCGTTACATTTTTTATCCATATATTGTTGTTGTTATAGGTTTTTTATGTTTGTGAAATTGGGTTAAATCATTCAAAAAGTATTTTTTTGATACATGGGAACTAGTTTCTAACCCATGGGGAACGGAAATGCCCTTCTGGACTTTCCATGGGCCAAGTGGTTGTCGGTTTGGATGGTGCCATGGCTTGGTTCATCATAAAATTATATCAGATCCAAGTCACACTCTCTTGGGACTCATTATTTAGATTAGTGTCTAGATATATTAGACCGAGGATTATTGGGACTTTATGTTAAATTTTCGAGTATGGTGTATGTCTAGAACACTTGTGATGGGACTTGAGATACCATGGGAAGCCATGTTTTATTTGGTTCCATGGGTTTTTGTGGACTGTTTTATATTTGGGAAATAAAATTAGAGTTTGTTAAATGTTCTCAGTGATCTTGTTGTTCCTGGAAATCCATGTGTATCTGAGGACATATTCTAGGAATAATCTCTGTGATGGTGGTGTGATGGATTATGATTTCCAACCATATGGTCAAGTCACCCTTCAACACTAGTTTCCCCTTGTGGATTATTCTGGGTCTTCCTTAATTCTTAAAATATCTTTTGTGAACCTTTTTTGGAAATAGTGAAAAATTGATTTAAATGTGAAAATAGTTCAGTTTTGGAAATATGGAAAATGAGTTTTCTGACCCACATTGAATAAATATTTGGGAATGCGTGTTTTTGTAAAATTATTCACAGGTAATGTAGTAATGAATTTATTGAAACTTAAGTTTGTGTATCTGAAACCTTGGTTTTATTGAGGTCAATTTATTGGATCAACAGAACATATTTTAAAGATGGTTTTGAGAATCCATTTAAAGTGAGAAGAAATGATTTTAAATCAAATGGTTTTTAATGGAATGGGATTTGTTGTGTTGCTAAAAATTTTATGAATGGGAAAATTGTTACTTGAAAATTGGTTCTAATTGGAGGGATTGTATTCGATTGATGTGTAGAGTTTGTAATGGGTTTTGATTTGGTTGTTAGTGAGATTTTGAAAAAATTTATGAATTTGTGAAAAAAATTTGTGGATTGAGAGGTTGAAAGTGTGGGTTTAATATTTTTTCTTAGAAATTGGAAAGGTTTTATTTTTTACCTTTGGTATTTCCATGAGTGATTTCATGCATGGATAAATAAAAATGTGGGTTGGAAATCAAATGAGTGGATGAATGTAAAGATTTGTGTGAATGGAAAGGTTCATATTATGGCATGAGAATATACATGTTTGATACTCTATGGAGGACCATTGGTGCGTGTTCAACCCACCAATATTGTTTTCTTTTCAATAGTGATTTTAAAATAAAATATGATGTTTTGATAACTGGTGGTTTCTAGAATGTCTCTTATGAGTTGGGAGTTTTTTCTGATGTGTCTTGAGTTTGATAACTCTTCTTGTTTTAATGGTGTTTCATGTTTGTGTCATGTAAATGAGATGGTTTTAAGATAATGGTTAGTGGGTTTTCTGAAAAAATTTATTAAGAAGACTTTGGGTTTGTTCCCTTTGTATGTTTGGGGTTTGATTGTGGTATGTTTTTGCAGTGGGTTATTTTTATTGGGTTATCAGTTTTCCTGCTAGCTAGTGTATGCCCATGTAAGGTTCAATGAACGTTTGAAGTATGGCCACAGGTGGTTCAACATTTTTACACCCTTTGGTTGATAAACTTATGGACATTATTCTTATGTTTTAATAAATAAATCCACCCACATTTTTTTCTTTGGTTATGTGGGTCCACTCGTAGTGTAATACTAGAAGAAGAAATAGAAAAATATTCAGTTTCAATGAATTTTATAAATCTATAGTGATAAATCTCATTACCTTCATGCTTGAGGTGTCAAGGTTTTTTTTTGGGTTCTGCTAATAAAGATTGCTTGAGGAAGCCGACTATTTTCCCGTCTCAGGAAGCAGTAAGGGGAGTGTCACCAAAGAGATGGGGAATCAACTAGAAGTTGTTGGTGTTGGTTTTGGGAATTAAAAATGCTTCTAGATCATTCATTAGCTCATTTTAGGTGTAGGATAATTCTCTACCATCACTATGTAAAGCCTTGTCATATAATTCAATTGTGTTCAAATGCTCCAAAGACGTGTCATGCCTATGGACACCTAAATAACTTGTAACAATTCTTCCATATTGTTTCTAAGAAGCTTCGTGGAGCCCTGAAATTAGTTTTTAGATATGAATATATGTTTGGTGGTTCACGTGTGTCTAAAATTCTGGATTCATTTTTATTTTTGGGTATCTAGGTGAGCTAACTGGGTTTAGTATTATAGATGACTCGGAAGTAGTTCATAGAATTCAATTGTGTTCGAATTCTCCAAAGACTTGTTATGCCTATGGACACCTAAATAACTTGTAACAATTCTTCCATATTATTTCTAAGAAGCTTTTTGGAGCCCTGAATTGAGTATTTAGATATGAATATATGTTTGGTGGTCCACGTGTTTCTGAAATTCTTGATTCAATTTTAGTTTTGGGTATCTAGGTGAGCGAACTAGGGTTAGTATTCTAGATGAATCAGAAGTATTTCATCTCATATTTATTTAGCATTATTGAATAATATAAAGATAACTAAACTATGATGATTATGATTAGAGACCAATTGGCCCTTGGGGTTTCCCCTCCTAGTGACTCATGCACAAGAACGATGCTAGATGTGGTTATTATACCTCATTTCACTAAGATATGATGTACCTAGTGTCCCATTTCTTCCAATTGCTTATAGGGTTTTCCCATGACATAGTGCTATTTTGTGATATGTTACTCACCATTGGTATATAGTATACTTTTTAGGTAATTTGAAATGAAATTGTGTTTTATTGTAAAATTATTTTCATAAAAATGTTTTTAGTTTCCCTTTATAAAACATGCATGTTAATTTTTCTAATATTATTTTTATCATGTAATTTCTATATTAGGTGGAATCCAACTTAGATTTGGATCCCACCCTATTTACACCTTTGGGTGTATGTAGATATTTTAATGTTTGACTTAGGTAAAGTAAACATTTAGGGAGAAGGTGATTTAGGTTTTTATTATCCTTTCTTATAAAGTGTTAGTGGTGGTGATGGCTAAAGGATGTTGCTCCTCTTGAAACATGGAGATTTTTGGGATAGTGATTGTTCCCTTTTGTAGTATCACCTATGGGTTTTTTTAAATATGTAAACATGAATACCTGAATATTTATTTTATTTGGTTACATTTTTTAGCCCTATATTATTGTTGTTATTGGTTTTTTATGTTTGTTAAATTGGTTGAAGTCATTTTTAAATTATTTTTTTGATACATGGGCACTAGTTTCTTACCCATGGGGAATGGAAATGCCCTTCTGGCCTTGCCACGGGCCAAGTGGTTGTCGGGTTGGATGGTGCCATGGCTTGGTTCATGATAAAATTATATCAGAGCTAAGTCACACTCTCTTGGGACACATTATTTAGGTTAGTGTCTAGATATATTAGACCTAGGATTGTTGGGACTTTATGTTAAATTTTATAGTAGGGTGTACATCCGGAACACTTGTGATGGGACTTGAGTTACCATGGGAAGCCATGTTTTATTTGGTTCCATTGGTTTTTGTGGACTGTTTTGTGTTAGGGAAATGAAAATAGAGTTGGTTCAATGTTCTTAGTGATCTTGTAGGTCCTAAAAAGCCATGTGGATCTGAGGAAATATTCTTGGAAGACTCTCTGTGATGGTGGTGCGATGGATTATGGATTCCAACCATATGGTCAAGTCACCCATCAATACTAGTTTCCCCTTATGGATTTTTCTGGGTCATCCTTAATTCTGAAAATATCTTTTGTGAACCTTTTTTGGAAATTGTGAAAAATTGATTTAAAAGTGAAAATGGTTCTGTTTTGGAAATATAGAAAATGATTTTTCTGACCCACTTTGAATAAATATTTGGGAATGTGTATTTTTGTAAAATTATGCTCAGGTAATGTAGGAATGAATTTATAAGAACATAAGTTTGTGTAACCGAAACCTGTGTTTTATTGAGATCAATTTTTTGGATCAACATTCCATATTTTCAAGATGGTTTTGAGAATCCATTACAAGTGAGAAGAAATGATTTTAAATCAAATGGGTTTTAATGGAATGGGATTTTTTGTGTTGCTAAAAATGTTAGGAATGGGAAAATAGGTATTTGAAAATGGGTTCTAATTTGATGGATTGTATTCGATTGATGTGAGGATTTTTTAATGGGTTTTGATTTGGTTGTTAGTGAGATTTTGAAAAAAAATTATGAATTTCTGAAAACATTTTGTGGATTGAGAGGTTGAAAGTGTGGGTTTAACATTTTGTCTTAGAAAATGGAAAGTGTTTATTTTTTACCTTTGGTGTTTCCATGAGTGATTTCATGCCTGGATAAATAAAAATGTGTGTTGAAAATGAAATGAGTGGGTGACTGCACAGATTTGTGTGAATGGAAAGGTTCCTATTATGGCATGAAAATATGCATGTTTGATAATCTATAGAGGACAATTGGTGTGTGTTCAACCCACCAATATTGTTTTCTTTTCAAATTTGATTTTAAAATAAAATGTGATGTTTTGATAACAGGTGGTTTTCTTGAAAGTATCTTCTGAGTTAGGGGTTTTTTTTTGTGTTTTGAGTTTGATAACTCTTATTGTTTTAATGGTGTTTCATATTTGTTTCATGCCAATGAGATGGGTTTGAGATAATTCTTAGTGGGTATTTTAAAAAAATTCTTAAGAAGATTTTGGGTTTGTCCCCTTTGTAGGTTTGGGGTTTTCATGTGCTATGTTTTTTAGTGGATTATTTTTGTTGGGTTCTCATTTTTCCTGCTGGATAATGTATTCCCATGTAAGGTTCGAAGAATGTTCGAAGTATGGCCACAAGTGATTCACCATTGGTACAACCTCTGGTTGATAAAATTTTGGACATTATTATTAAGTTTCAAAAAATGAATCCACCTCCATTTTTTTCTTTGGTTATGTTGTTACACTCATAGTGGAATACTAGAAGAAGAAATAGAAAAAACATCAGTTTTAAGGAATTGTATCAGTATTTAGAGATGAATCTCATTACCTTAATGCTTGAGGGGTCAAGGTTTTTTTTGGGTTGTGCTAATAAGGATTTCTTGATGAAGCCTACTATTTTCCCATCTCAGGATGCAGTAAGGGGAGTGTCACCAAAGAGATGGGAATCAACTAGAAGTTGTTGGTGTTGGTTTAGGGAATTAAAAAAGATTCTCGATATTTATTTTGCTCATTTTAGGTGTAGGATAATTCTCTACCATTAGTGTGGAAAGCCTTGTAATAGAATTCAATTATATTCCAATGATCCAAAGACGTGTTATGCCTATGGACACTTAGATAACTTGTAATAATTCTTCCTTGTTGTTTATAAGAAGCTTCATAGAGACCTGAAGTGAGTTTTTAGATATGAATATATGTTTGGTGGTCCACCAGTGTCTAAAAAACTTTATTCATTTTTAGTTTTGGGTATCTAGTTGAGCGAACTAGGGTTAGTATTCTAGATGACTTGGAAGTAGTTCATATAATTCAATTGTGTTCAAATTCTCCAAAGACTTGTTATGCCTATAGACACCTAAATAACTTGTAAAAATTCTTCCATATTGTTTCTAAGAAGCTTTGTGGAGCCCTGAAGTTAGTTTTTTATATATTAATATATGTTGGGTGGTCCACGTGTGTCTAAAATTCTTGATTCAGTTTTAGTTTTGGGTATCTAGGTGAGTGAACTTTGCTTAGTATTCTAGATGACTCAGAAGTAGTTCATCTCATATTTATTTAGCAACATTGACTAATATAAAGTTAACTAAACTATGACGATGATGATTAGAGACCACTTCTCCCATGGGGTTCCCCTCCTAGTGACTCGTGCATAAGAACGATGCTATCTATGGTTTTTATACCTCATTTCACTAAGATAAGAATTACCTAGTGTCCCATTTCTTCCAATTTATTATAGGGTTTTCCCATGACATAGTACTATTTTGTGATATTTTACTCACTATTTGTATACAATATACTTTTTTGGTTATTTGAAAAGAAATCGTGTTTTACTGTAAAATATTTTTCATAAAAAAAAAATTTAGTTTCCCTTTATAAAACATGCATGTTAATTTTTCTAGTAATATTTTTATCATGGAATTTATATATTAGGTGGCATCCTATTGATATTTGGCTCCCACCCTATATACACATTTGGGTGTATGTAGATATTTTAATGTTTGACTCAGGTAAAGGAAACATTTAGGGCGATGGTGATTTAGGTTTTTATTGTCCTTCCTTATAAAGTGTTAATGGTGTTGATGGATAAAGGATGTTGCTCCTCTTGAAACCTGGTGGTTTTTTGGATTGTAAGTGTTCCCTTTTGTTGTATCACCTATGGGTTTTTTTAAAGATGTAAACATGAATCCATGAATCTTTATTTCATTTGGTTACATTTTTTAGCCCTATATTTTTGTTGTTATTGGTTTTTTATGTTTGTGAAATTATGTGAAATCATTCCTAAAGTATTTTTTTGATACATGGGCACTAGTTTCTAACCCATGGGGAATGGAAATTCCCTTCTGGCCTTCCACGTGCCAAGTGGTTTTTGGGTTGGATGACGCCATGGCTTGGTTCATGATAAAATTATATCAGAGCCAAGTCACACTCTCTTCAGACACATTATTTATGTTAGTGTCTAGATATATTAGACCTGGGATTATTAGGACTTTGTGTTAAATTTTCGAGTAGGGTGTATGTCTGGAACACTTGGTGATGGGACTTTAGTTACCATGGGAAGCCATGTTTTATTTGGTTCCATGGGTTTTTCTGGACTGTTTTGTGTTTAGGAAATGAAAATAGAGTTGGTTCAATTTTCTCAGTGATCTTTTAGGTCCTGAAAAGCCATGCGGATCTGAGGACATATGCTAGGAAGACTCTCTGTGATGGCGGTGAGATGGATTATGGTTTCCAACCATATGGTCAAGTCACCCATCAAAACTAGTTTCCACTTGTGGATTGTTCTGGGTCTTCCTTAATTCTGAAAATATCTTTTGCAAACCTTTTTTGGAAATTGTGAAAAATTTATTTAAAAGTGAAAATGGTTTGGTTTTGGAAACATGGAAAATGAGTTTTTTGACCCACTTTGAATAAATATTTGGGAATATGTATTTATGTAAAATTATTATCAGGTAATGTAGGAATCAATTTATTATAACATAAGTTTGTGTAACTGAAACCTGGGTTTTATTGAGATCAATTTTTTGGATCAACAGAACATATTTTTATTATTGTTTTGAGAATCCTTTACATGTGAGAAGAAATTATTTTAAATCAAATGGTTTTTAATGGAATGGGATTTTTTGTGTTGCTAAAAATGTTGGGAATGGGAAAATTGGTATTTTAAAATGGGTTCGATTTGGATGGATTGTATTCGATTGATTTTTGGAGTTTGGAATGAGTTCTGATTTGGTTGTTAGTGAGATTTTGAAAAAAAATTATGTATTTCTGACAAAAATTTGTGGATTGAGAGGTTTAAAGTGTGGGTCTATCATTTTGTCATAGAAAATGGAAAGGGTTTATTTTTTACCTTTGGTATTTCCATGAGTGATTTCATGCATTGATAAATAAAAATGTGGGTTGAAAATGAAATGAGTGGGTGACTGCATAGATTTGTGTGAATGGAAAGGTTCCTATTATGGCATGAGAATATGCATGTTTGATACTCTATGGAGGACCATTGGTGCGTGTTCAACCCACCAATATTGTTTTCTTTTGAATATTGATTTGAAAATAAAATGTGATGATTTGATAACAGGTGGTTTTCTTGAATGTATCTTTTGAGTTGGGGTTTTTTTGTGATGTGTTTTGAGTATAATAACTCTTCTTATTTTAATGGTGTTTAATGTTTGTGTCATGTTAATGAGATGGGTTTGAGATAATGCTTTGTGGGTTTTCTAAAAAAAATTCATAAGAAGATTTTGGGTTGGTTCCCTTTGTAGGTTTGGGGTTTCCATGTGGTTTGGTTTTTCAATGGGTTAATTTTGTTGTGTTCCCGGTTCTCCTGCTGGCTAATGTATTCCCATGTAAGGTTCGATTAACGTTCGAAGTATGGCCACAAGTGATTCACCATTGGTACACCCTCTGGCTGATAAAATTTTGGACATTTTTCTTAAGTTTCAAAAAACTAATCCACCTCCATTTTTTGCATTGGTTATGTCGTTACACTCGTAGTGGAATAATAGAAGAAGAAATAGAAAAAACTTCATTTTTGAAGAATTGTATCAGTATTTAAAGATGAAGCTCATTACCTTTATGCTTGAGGTGTCAAGGTTTTTTTGGGTTATTCTAATAAGGATTTCTTGAGGAAGCAGACTATTTTCCCATCTCGAGAAGCAGTAATGGGAGTGTCACCAAAGAGATGGAGAATCTGCTAGAAGTTGTTGGTGTTGGTTGAGTGAATTAAAAATGTTCTCGATATTTCATTAGATCATTTTAGGTGTAGGATAATTCTCTTCAATTGGTGTGGAAATCCTTGTCATTGAATTAAATTGTGTTCGAATGCTCCAAAGACTTGTTATTCCTATGGACACCTAAATAACTTGTAAAAATTCATTCATAATGTTTTTAAAAAGGTATTGTGTTATGAAATGGTGGTTTATCATGTGTTTCATATTTATTGTCATGTTATTGTGTTAAAATAATGTGAAATGTGATATGTGGAATGTGAATTGAGAAAAAATAGAAACCTGGGTATCTAGGTGAGCAAACTAGGATTAGTATTCTAGATGACTCATAATTAGTTAATCTCATATAAATTTAGCTACATTGACTAATATAATGCTAACTAAACTATGATGATGATGATTAGAGACCACTAGTACCATGGGGTTTCCCCTCCTAGTGGCTCGTGCACTAGAACGATGATGGTTTTTGTTGTTATACCTCATTTAACCGAGATAATATGTACCTAGTGTCCAATTTATTTTATGTTCTTATAGGGTTTTCCTATGACATAGTGATATTTGGTGATATATTACTCACTATTGATATACAATATACTTTTTTGGTTATTCAAAATAAATCATGTTTTACTATAAAATGATTTTCATAAAAAAATTTCTAGTTTCCCTTTATAAAACATGCATGTTAATTTTTCTTGTAAGATTTTTAGCAAGGAATTTCTATATTATGTGGAATCCTACAGGGATTTGGCTCACACCCAATATACATCTTTGTGTGTATATAATTATTTTAATTTTTGACTCAGTTAAAGTAAAAATTTAGGGATATGGTGATTTAGGTTTTTATTGGCCTTCCTTATAAAGTGTCAGTGGTGGTGATAGATTAAGGATGTTGCTCCTCCTGAGACATGGAGGTTCTTTGGATAGTGATTTTTCCCTTTTATGGTAGCACCTATGGGTTTTGGTTTAATGATATAAACTTTAATCTAGGAATCTTTATTTCGTTTCATTTCATTTTTTAGCCCTATATTTTTGTTTTTATTTTTTTTATGTAAGTGAAATTCAGTGAAATCACTCCTAAATTATTTTGTTGATACATGGGAACTATTTTCTAACCCATAGGGAACAGAAATTCCCTTCTGGCTTTGCCACGGGCCAAGTGGTTATCGGGTTGGATGTCACCATGGATTAGTTTTTGATAAAATGATATCAAAGCCAAGTCACATTCTCTTGGGCCACATTATTTGGTTTAGTGTCTAGATAGATTGGACCTTGGATTGTTGGGACTTAATGTTAAAGTTTCGAGTAGTGTGTATGTCTGGAACACTTGGTGACGGGACTTGAGTCACCTTGGGAAGCCATGTTTTATTTGGTTCCATGGGTTTTTGTGTATTGTTTGGTGTTTGGGAAATGAAAAGAGAGTTGGTTCAATGGTCTCAGTGTTCTTTTAGGTCCTGGAGAGCCATGTGGATCCGTGGACATATTCTAGGAAGTCTCTCTATGATGATGGTGTGATGGATTATGGTTTCTAACCATATGTTCAAGTCACCCACTGATACTAGTTTCCCCTTGTGGGTTGTTTTGGTTCTTCTTTAATTATGAAAATCTATTTTGCAATCCTTTTTTGGAAAATGTGAAAAATCGATTTAAAAGTGAAAATGGTTCGGTTTTGGAAATATGGAAATGAGTTTTCTGACCCATGTTGAATAAATATTTGGGAATGTGTATTTTTGTAAAATTATTCTCAGGTAAATTAGGAATGAGTTTATTGGAACATATGTTTGTGTAACCTAAACCTTGGTTTTATTGAGATCAATTGTTTGGATCAGCAGAACATTTTTTCTAGATGATTTTGAGAATCCATTACAAGTGAGAAGAAATGATTTTAAATCAAATGGTTTTTTATGGAATGGGATTTATTGTGTTACTAAAAATGTTTTGAATGGAAAAATTTGGTATTTGAAAATGGGTTTGAATTGGATTTATTGTATTCGATTGATGTGTGGAGTTTGAAATGGGTTTTGGATTGGTGGTTAGTGAGATTTTGGAAAAATTTATGAATTTCTGAAAAAAATAATGGATTGAGAGGTTGAATGTGTGGGTTTAAAATTTTGTCTTAGAAAATGGAAAGGTTTTATTTTTGACCTTTGGAATTTCCATGAGTGATTTCATTCATGGATAAATAAAAATGTGGGTGGAAAATGGAATCAGTGGGTGAGTGCACTGATTTGTGTGAACAGATAGGTTCTTATTATGGCATGATAATATGCATGTGTGATACTCTATGGAGGAAAATTGGTGAGTGTTCAGCCCACCAATATAGTTTTCTTTTCAATAGTGATTTTAAAATAAAATGTGATTTTTTGATTACTAGTGGTTTTCTAGAATTTCTCTTTTGAGTTGGGAGTTTTTTTTTGTGATGTGTTTTGAGTTTGATTACTATTCTAGTTTTAATGGTGTTTCAGGTTTGTGACATGTCAATATGATGGGTTTTATATAATGGTTAGTGGTTTTTATGAAAAAATTCTTAACAAGACTTTGGGTTGGTTCACTTGGTAAGTTTAGGTTTTGTTTGGGGAATTTTTTTTAGTGGGTTATTTTTGCTGGGTTCTGAGTTTTCATGATGGCTAGTGTATTCCCATGTAAGGCTCGATGAATGTTCCAAGTATGGACATAGGCTGTTCACCATTGGTACACCCTCTGGTTGATAAACATATGGAAATTATTCTTATGTTTCAAAAAAAATAATCCACCTCTATTTTTTTCTTTGGTTATGTCGGTCCACTCTTAGTGGAATACTAGAAGAAGAAATTGAAAAAACATCAGTTTCAATGAATTTTTCTGTCTTTAGAGATGAATCTAACTACCTTCATGCTTGAGGTGTTAAGGTATTTTTGGGTTGTTCTAATAAGGATTTCTTGAGGAAGCCATCTATTTTTCCGTCTTGGGAAGCACTAAGGGGAGTGTCACCAAAGAGATAGGGAATCATCTAGAAGTTGTTGGTGTTGGTTGAGGGAATTAAAAAAGGTTCTCGATATTTCATTAGCTCATTTTAGGTGTAGGATAATGCTCTACCATCAGTGGGGAAATTTTTTTCATAGAATTCAATTGTGTTCAAATGCTCTAAATATTTTTTATGCCTATAGACACATAAATAACATGTAACAATTCTTCCATATTGTTTCTAAGAAGATTAGTGGAGCCGTGAAGTGAGTTTTTAGATATGAATATATGTTTTGTGGTCCACTTGTGTCTAAAATTCTTTATTTAGTTTTATTTTTGTGTTCATTCCCATCTGGAGGTGGTTCAGTCCTATGGGTATAGTAAATTATATAGTGTTTTCCAATTGGTTTGGAATATCTATCTTCAGAACCCTTATGGAGGGGCTTTTTGGATTGTGTTTTATGGTTTATATGGAAAGATCCTAAGCTATCCCATGTCAGGTTTCCCATGTCGATCTGTTCTGGTGGATTAAGATGGTTGGTTCTTATGTTGGGGAGACCCACTGTGGGTCTCGTTGAAATTTGTTCTTGAGTAAAACAGTGATAGTTTGTTCCTTATAGTGGGGAGTCTATTCTTGCCTCACACCATTGATAATTTGGTTCAATATTGGTGTAGCATGGTACTAAGGGGTTTCATTTGCATATTTTGTCTCTAGGTCTCCCTAATGAGTTTCTTTTGGAGCTTTTAGTGTGCGACCAACAGTCCTATTTTAAGCAAGATTGTAAAAATTGTGTCTTGATTTTTTCCCTTTATTTTGAGATGTGGTTTTTTATTTTTTTGGTAATTTATAATGTTTTATTTACCTTAGAGTTTTTATTATGTTTTTTGAGAACTCTTTTTCTATTGATCAATCAAATAGAAGCGTATTTGTTTTCTAGGTGCATAAGGTGTGTGATGGGCACCACATTTTGGCCTCCCAAGTTGAATTTTTTAACTCTTTTTTCTATTTGTAATATCATTTATTCATCCTAATTAAATATTTGTTAATAATCCACTTGAATTGTGGAGGAGTATTAGTTTTTTTTTTTGGATAAGGCCTTGTTGTGGCTTTTTGGGGCTATAATGTGTTATAGTGGGGAGAATTTTCACCCCCAAGTTTTTATTTTCATTCTTGGATAGGGTTCATTTACGGATCTTAGTTTTTTCCCTCTAGATCTAGGTGTGACGTGTTATAATTTTTTAGGTATTTTTTATCATATATATTTTTCATGGGGTTTCCATTTGATTTTTGGTGAAAACTATATGTTTTTGGGTGAATAGAATGTGGAGCACGGTTTGCGCATAATTAGGGGAAACTGTGCACCATTCTTAGGAAACTATGCACCAAGGATTAATTTTTGGATAGAGATGAACCACATAGTTGGTTCGTGGTTTTTAAAACTATGCGACTAACCATGCGACATTTCCCATATAGATAGTGGTGACCGTATAGTTGGTGCATGTTTTTTAAAGCCATGCAGGAATAACATGTGACTTTTTTCTCTCATTAAAATTTTTTCTTTTACTATTTGACCCTCTTCATGTTTTAACACAAATCCACCTCTATCCTCCCCATTCAGGATTCTTAAACCTAGTAACCTCTCACAATCTCCTTGGATCCCTTGTATCTTCTCTCCCTTGGTGGTTTTGGTGGAAAATATTTGAGATTCTTCAAGTCCCTTTTTCTTTGGTTTCTATATATTTTCTAGGGATTTTATTCTTATCTCTTGGGGTTTCATTTTTCTAGTTGTTTGTGATCCATTTTTTGGGTTTAATCTTGTTTAATAGGGTAAAATATTGATGTTTATGTTTCAATATTTTAATTATATAGTTTGATAAATGTGAGGATGTGGTTTATCACCCATTTCTGGAAGTTTCTCCATCCGAGGTAGGCAGTTCTATGCTTAAAAATTATTTAGTGATTTTAATATGTTTTCTTTACCCCATGATAATATTAAATGGATGGTGTGTAAGGTTTGAAATATTTTTTTGAATGGTTTTCAGATGCATATAAATAGAAAATGGTTTTCCTAAAGAAAATTAGATGTATTTCAAGTTTGATATCTTATTGTGATTTTAAATGTATTTTTTTTAAATGAAATATATTTAATAAATTTTACATGAGGTGATAAATGGGGTTTTCAAAGGATTCAAGGTGTGGTTGCAATGAAAATTGGTTTTCCAAAGGAAATGGGTCATGTTCTATGTGTATATTCCATATTCTTCTTTCTTTATTTCTAAAATGTGTTTCGTAAAATATATAGGTAGTGTGGAACACATTTTGAAATGGTCTTGGTGTGTATTTGGATTTTTAAAGAGGTATTGGGTTATGAAATAGTGCTTTATCATGTGTGTGATATATATAATCTTATGCTTGTGTGAAAATGATGTGACGTGTGATATGTGGAATGTGAATTGAGCACAAAGGGAAACCTCTATGTCTACGAGGGTGGACTAGTATTAGTATGATAGATGACTCAGAATTGGTTCATCTTGAATTCATATAGAAAGATTGATGATTACAACACTAACTAAACTATGTTGGTTATTGGAGACCACAAGGCCTATGGGGTGTGCCCTCCTAGTGTCTCATGCATGATAATGTTGTTTTCTATGGTTTTTATACCACATTTCACCAAGATACAATGTACCTAGTGTCGCATTTTGGGATATTGTTTATAGGTTTTTCCCATTACATAGTGCTCCTTTGGGATATGGAACTCACTATCAACATATGTTATACATTTTTGGTTATTCAAAAAGGAAAAAAATCCTTTAAAATGATTTTCAAAAAAAATGTTCCAATTTTCCCTTAATAAAACCTACATTTTAATTTTCTTGTAATTTTTTTAGCAAGGAATATCATTATTTGGTGGCATCCTACTGGGATTTGGCTCGCACCCTATATTTACCTTCGGTTGTATATAGATCTTTTCATGTTTGACTCAGGTAAAGGAAAGATGTAGGGATATGGTTATTCTAGTTTCTAGTAGCCTTGGGTTGTGTTGTAGGTAGTGATGGATTAATGATGTTTCTCCTCATATTAGATACAGGTTTTTGGGATAGTGATATTTTCATTTTCATATAGAACCTTTGGATTTTTGTTTAATGTTTTAATCTTGAATCGAGAAATATTTATACTATGTTTAGTTATATTTTTTTCCTTGTATTATTGTTATTTTTGTTTGTTTATGTTTATGAAATCAGGTGAAATCATACCCAAAGTATTCTTTTTATTTCCATGCACTAGTTTCTATCCCATGGTGATCGGGAATGCCCTTAGGGCCATGTCATGGGCTAGTTTGGGTGTCAGGTTGGATGGAAATCTAGCCCGATCCATGATAAAATGGAATCATATTTATGTTACACTATTTTTGGGTCGCATTATTTAGGGAAGAGTATGAATAGAAAAGAGTTGGGATTATCTATACATGATGTTCTGGTTGCGAGTAGGGTTCCTATCTAGTGCACCTCATGATGGGACTTGAGTCTCCATGGGAAATATAGTTTCATTTGGTTCCTTGTCTTTCTTTGGATTTTTTTTGTGTCTGGTAAATGAAAACAGATTCAGTTTGATGGTCTTAATGAGATCCCAGGGCCTTGAAATCCCCATTAATTTAGGAATGTAGTTCAAGAAAACTCTTTGTAATGGTGGTGTGACTAGCGTATGGCATCCAATTGTAGTTTTGAGTCTTCCATCAACACTAGTTTCCCCTTGTGGATGTTTTGGGTATTCGTTAATTCTATAAATATATTTTTTGATCACTTAGTTTGGAAATTTTTAAAACTAGATTTTAAAGTGAATATGGTTTGGTTTTTGATAGATGGAAAATGTGTTTTCGAAATCACATTGTAGAAAGATATGGAAAATTGTATTTTTGTAACATTATTTTCAGGTAATGTAGGAATGAGATTATTATAAATAATGTTTTTGTAACTAAAACCTAGGGTTTATTGAAATATTTTTTTTTTAAAATAGAACCTATATTCAAGTGGTTTTTGAGAAACCATTAAAAATGAGAAGAAATTAGTTTAAATCAAATTGTTTATTGATGGAATGGAATTTTTTGTGTTTCTGAAAATGTTTTAAATATGAAATACTAGTATTTGAAAATAGTTTTGAATGGGATGAGATGTCTTAGATTGATTTGTAGATATTGAAATGCATTTTTATTTTTTGTTTAGTGAGCTTGTATAAATTTTATTAATTTATGAAAAACTATAGTATATTGAGAGATTGAACGTGTGGGCTGAATATTTTCCCTTGTAAAATGAAAAAATTTAATTTTGAACATTGGTATTTTCATGAGTGATTGTATGCATGGATAAATTGAAATGTAGATGGATAATGTAATGAATAGATGAGTACCCAGATTGGTTTGAATGGATGGGTGCCTGGTATGGCATGAGAATATGCATGTGTGAGACTCTATGGAAGACCACTGGTGAGTGTGAAATCCACCAATATTGTTTTCTTTTCAATAGTGTTTTTAATTGGAAATGTGATTTTTTGATAACTGGTGGTTTTTTGGTGTTTCTCTTGTGAGTTGAGGGTGTTTTTTTTAGGTATTTAGAGTTTGATAACTCCTAATTTTTTTAATGGTGTTTCAAGTTTCAATCATGTCAATGAGACGGGTTTGAGATAATGGTTAGTGGTTTCTTCTAGAAACTGTCTTGGAAATATTTTTGGTTGGTACCCAATGTGTGTTTATTGTTTTTTTGGCAAGTTTTTTTAGTGGGTTGTTTTTTTGGGGTTATCATATATGTTGTTGGCTAGTGTATTCCCCCATAAATTTTGATGAACATTCAAAGTGCGGCCATATTCGGTTCACCATTGGCAAACCCTAAAGCTGATAAATGTAAATACTTTCTTATTGAGTTTAAAAAAATGAATCCACATCTCTTTTTATATTTCATTAACAAGATACTCTTATAGAGGAAGAGTGGATGAGGAAATAAAAAGAAGCTTATGTTTCTTATAATTTTTTGAGTCTTTAAAGATGAAGCTTATTACCGTCATTATTTAGGTTTTAGAGTTTCTATTTAGGCTATTCTATAGAGTGCTGGAGGCAAACAACTTTTCACCAGTATCAAGAAGTTTTAAGTAGAGTGACATTAAAGAGATAGGGAATCATCTTGAAGTTGTTGGTTTTGGTTGACGGAATTAAAAATATATCTCAATATTTTATTATCTCCTTTTGGGTGTAGGGTAATGTTGTTCCATCAGTGTGGAAATCCTAGTCATAGAACCTCATTGTGTTTGATTTCTCTAAAACCTACCATCCATGTGGATTCCTAAGACACTAGTACCTATTCTTCCAAGGTGTTTTCAGGAAGTATCGTGGTGATAATTCCACCTTTTTGAAGAACACCCCTACCTTGTTGTAGGAGTAGTGTACAACTTGGGGCTTAGTTTAAAATCACATTCCCTTGGATTTTATTTTCGTATATAATTGTTGTGCCCGATGGTCTTTTTTTGGGTTTTTCCCTTTTGGACTGAGATGTAATAATTATTGGGACTCTTTTGATAACATTAATAGGAATGTGTTTTCCGTTTAGAGATCTGGAATTCATCCATTCTAAATGAAGGTGTCTTTAGTGTGTTACATGTTTCCATTGTTTCTTATTTTGAAGAAAGAGGATGATTCATGTTCATCTTCTAAGTCCTTGTCTTGGTAAGAGTACCATGTTAGAGAAAATGGGTCTCATGGTGTGTTGTGTTCTCTTTTTCCTACCTAAATTGTTTTTTTGGATACTTATGGAACTTAAGGAAGGAGTTTCGATTAGGGAACTTCATCACCTAACTATGAAGTAAGAGATGTGTCCAACATCAGGTCTCCAGCCATAGGACCTAGAGTGAATATGGAAAATATTCAAGAAATTTTCGAGGGTTTTAGGAACCTTGATGAAACTTTAGTTTCTACCATTTGGGTGTGGGATGTTTAAGGGTTCTCATTTTAGTTTTCCTTATTGTTATAAGTTCTTCCTTAATGAAAAAATGATTAGTGATTTCACCCTTGTGTAATTTCAATGGTTTTTCATTTTTTGATATGAATCTATATATATTGTTCCTTGTGTGGATATAATTCATGAAGTAGTTTCATTTTAGGGATTATGCCCATATAGAGGTGTTCGTATTCTATGGGTATGGTAAACTGTGTGGTGTTTTCCACTTTTTTGGAGTTTATTTTATTAGATCCCTTGTGAAGGGTCTTGTTGTGTTGTATATAATGGTCTGTGTAGGTAATTACTAATACAAAACATGTCAGGTTTCCCATGTTTATCTATACTGGTTGATTAAGCTGGATAGTTCTTATAGTGGGGAGACCCAACACAGGTCTCGTTCAAATTTCATTAGTAGTAAAACCATGCCGGTTCATTTTTTATAGTGTGGAGTCAATAAGATCCTCATCGCATTAATAATATGGTTTATTCTTGGAGTATCATGGGACTAGGGGGGATCATTTGTGGATATTGGCTCTGAGTATCCCTTTTGAGTTTCATTTTGGGCTCTTAGAGTACACCCAATGGTCATGTTTGAAGCTAGATTGTAAAAATTGTGGCTTGAGTTTTTCTATTTCTTTCAAGAAGCTATTTAGGTTTCATTAGGTATTATTTGAAGTGTTAATATCATGATAGGTTGGATTATGTTATTTGAGAATTATTTTTCTCTTGATCGATCAACTTTAGGTGTTGTGGTTTTCTATGATGCAGAAGGTGTGTGGTGGGGCACTCATTTTGTCCTACTAAGTTGAATTTTTGAATTCATTTTTAAATTTGTAATTCCCTTATTTCCTCCTTGTTTGATATTTTTTGGAAATAACCTTGATCTGTGGATGAGTATCGGTTTTTTTAGGTCATCCGTTGTTGTGGATTATTAAGGGAATAAAGCATTGTGGTGGGGAGAATTTCCACACCTGATTTTTTATTTTCGTTCTTGGATCTGGATCATTTATGGGTCTTGGTTGTTTCTCTCAATATCCAGGTGTGAGTAGTTTTAAATTTTGAGGTATTTATTTATTTATTTTTAGCCTATACCTTTTCTATAGGTTTTTCTTTTGAGTTTTAGTGATAATGTACATTTTTGGGCGAACAACAAGTGGCACATGGTTGGCACACTGTTAAGTGAAACTGTGCCGCATTCCCTAGAAACCATGAACCAAGGTGTAATCTTTGGATAGATTTGAATCATATAGTTTGAAAATTGTATTCAACCAATGTGACATATTTTTTGTGGAAATTTTTGACTCCACGGCTATTGCACAATTTTTAAAATAGTGCGGGCTAACCGTATGACTTGTTTAGGTCATTAAAATTTGACATTTTACCATTTTTTCCTCTTCAATTTTTACCCTAAATCTACCCATATTATCTCAAGTTGTGATTCCTAACCTTAGGCTCCTCTCCCTTCCCCCTTGTCTCCCTTATATCTCCACTCCCATGGTGTTTTTGGTTGTAGATATTCAAGATTCTTAAAGTAAGTCCCTATTTCCTTGGTTTCGCTATCTTCTCTAGGGTTTTTATCCTTCTCTCTTGGGGTTTCATTTTTAGAGTGGGTTGTGTTCCATTTTTAGGGTTGAATATTGTTTAATAGGGTTTTATCTTGATGTTTATGGTTCAATCATGCCTTTATAGGGTTATATTGAGGTGCAATTTTGGTTTATCACCAATTTCTGAAATTTTCTCCATCTAAGGTAGGTGGTTCCATGCGTAAACCTTATTTAATAATTCTAATATGATTTCCTTTCCCTATGGTTATGTTCTATGGATGGTGCGAGAGGTGTGAAATATATTTTTGAACGTTTTTGAGATTCATATGACATGAAAAAGGTATTATGAAAGGAAATAAGTTTTATTTAATGTTTACTCTCTTTTTGTGATCTTTGAATGCAGTTTTTAAATTACTAATGATTTTTAATAAATTATGTATGAGGTGTGAAATGGGTTTTTAAAAGGATTAGTGGTGCGGTAGAGATGAAATTTGGTTAATTAAATGGGTCATGTTTCACATGTATATTGTGTGTTCTCCCTTATTTTCTTGTTAGAGGTGTTTGAGTAAATATGTATGTAGTGAAGAAGACATTTTGAAATGGTTTTGTAGTGTGTTTGGATTTTTAAATAGGACTTCGGTTAAGAAATGGTGGTTTCTTGTGTATGTGATATTTATTGTCTTCTACTTGTGTAAAGATTATGAGACATATAATATGTGGAATTTTAATTGATCGGAAATATAAACCTAGGTATCTAGGTGGGCGGACTAGGACTAGTATGATTTATGACTCAGAAGTGGTTCGTCCCAAATTCATCTAGAAGGATTGATGATTACAATGCTAACTAAACTATGATGATGATTGGATACCACTAGTCCCATGTGGTGTCCTCTCTAAGTGGCTCTTGCACGAGAACCCAGTTGGTCAGGGTTGATATACCACATTTCATTGAGATTCGAGGTACCTAGTGTCCTATTTCTAAATAGTTCCTATTGGTTTTCCTATGATATAGTTCTATTTTGTGATATGGTACTCACTATCAGTATACAGATTACTTTTTTTGGTATTAAAAAAGAAAGAATGTTTTTCTTTAAAATTATTTTCATAAAACGTTTCTTAGATTTCCATTATAAAACTTTCTTGTTAATTTTTCTTGTAATATTTTTAGCAAGGAATCTCGTTTTTGGGTGGCATCCTACTGGTCTTTGACTCACACCCTACATGCACTTTTGGGTGTATGTATATCTTTTCATGTTTGATTGGGTAATGTAATGATATAGGGAGATGGTTATTCAAGTTTATATGGCCTCCCTTGTGTAGTGTTGATGGTGGTGATGGCTTTATGATGTTGGTCCTCCTCTCAGATAGAGATTTTTTGGATAGTGAGTATTCCCTTTTGTTGTATCACCGTTGGGTTTTTGTATAAATTTGAAAACTTGAATATAAAAATATTTATGCTGTGTTTTGTTATGATTTTTTAGCCTTGTGTGGTTTTTATTTCTTATCAATGTTTATGAATTTTGGATAAATAATTTCCAAATATTTTGATGATACCCAGTAAAAACATTCCAATCCAGGGGGATCAGTAACACCCTTCGGGCCATGCCACGGTCTGGGATGGGTGTTAGGTTGGATGGCACCCCGGCCTGGTTCTTGACACTCCACATTTAATTTATATTTCATAACATTAATTTTTAAATACTAATATTAATAATAAATCACAATTCATTAAATCATAGTGTTTTGTGTAACCCAAGATATCAAAAAAATTAAATTTATTCGAAAAAAATTCATAAAATATCATGTTTCAACATTATAACACCATTAAAAATGAATTTATCCCTTGAAATTACATCAAATTGATAAAAAAAACATAGTATACTTCTTCCTCATCATATCCTCAGGATATTATGTATCTCTTCAAGATAGTATTTTTTCTGAAAAACATTGACCAAGGGAGTTGTCATGTTTCATAGAACCTTCTATTTGGGATCTAGAATCTACCTAGGTTGTTCTTGATAGGAAATAACATGATCTAGAGTTATTTCCTCTGATTTAGAACATGCGAAGGATAATTTATGTAATTAGTCATGGTAAATACATGAAAATCATCATGCACTTAAGAGTGATTCAGTTGAAGTAAAAGTCAATAAGAAACAATCCCTAGCTAGTCAAGAATCATGAAAGGTAAAATATAACTAGGTATAATCTTTCATTTATTCAAGAATAGCATAGACTTATTCTATAAATAAATTCACTAAAAACCCTTTTCACCAATGATAAACTCAAGATCATGTTAATAATTATCAATATAACATTTTTATTGAATTTTTTTCTTCCCTTGTGTTTTGTTGAATGTATTAAACCCCTTATGACATTTCTTCTTCTAGATATGGTCCCAAGAGCGTGGTTTCTCCAACTTCATCCCAACACATTGGTGATCTAATCTTCTTTCAATATAGGGATTCATAAGGATCTATAAAAATGATTTAGTGAAAAATATTGTTGTAAGAATTATCGACTAGTGGATGGTATTGATCCCAACCACCATTGAAATCCATATATTAAGATCACAATATATCCTTTTAGGTATACATTATTATCTTATCCTGACCAAATGTATAAGGATGATTGATAATACTGAAACACAATTTTATATCAAGAGATTACTGAAAGCCTCTCCATAACATCAAGTTAAACCTTTGATCCCTATCAAATACAATAGTATATAGTACTCCATGCAACCTTACTACATCCTTAATATATATCCTGGCATGCTGATAAAGAGATAATTATTCTCCAATATCAATTATGTGTTCTTACTTTGTATGGAAATTGAATACCATCAATATATATAATTCCCTTTATTTTTTTTAGGAAGTCTGATGAAAAAATTCATGGTGATGTTTTCCCATTTCCTTTCCGGTATGGTTAATAATTGTAAGACCCCCTTACACTTTTTTCTCTTAGCCTTAAATGTTGAACATAACAAGCACTGAGATACAAAATTTTTAATTTTTCTTTACATTCCATCCCACCATAAATGAAATTTAAAATCTCTATAAATATTTTCACTCTTAGGATGAATAGAGAATGAAGAACTATGAGCTTCCTCTATTAGCTCATTCTTTAAATCTAGTATATTTGGTATAAAAAATTTATTGAACATTATCATTTGTTAGGTCCACAAGGATGAATACCCTGAGAGGGGGGTGAATCAGGGTATGACTAATTTAAAATTAATGTCCGTTCGGATCTTGTTTCACTGTTAATCAAAACAATCTTATCTCTCTTTCCTGTTGCACAATATAAATAGAAAGTAAAGCATTCACAGGACACATAAATTTTTATTTGGTTCACCCTCACTGGGCTACATCCAAGGAGCATACACCGACAATGTAACGATATACCAAATCTACTATAAGCACGCTGTTGTTTACAAGGTTCTGGATAGATCACTTATATACCTAGACTCACTGCCTTTACAAAGTTTAGGGTTATCTCACTGCTTTCCCAATAGTCACTCCCTGTTTCTCTCTCTCTAGCTCACTGCCGGTGGAGAGGATCACCTTCTTCCTCTTCCTTTGCTCACTGCTCTGGAAAGGATCCACTGACAGTTTATAGACCTGTAGTTATCTTCATTATCACTAATTAATACATCCTCTATTGTATGTGGATGCTCTGTTGATGTTCAACTTTCACCCGTAGTTGAATATCACTTTGCACCGAAGGTATCAGGAAATATTCCAGCTTCTACGTAGCCCTGAATCACTACTGCAAATCACCCTTACTTGGCACACTTCTCTATGACGGTGCACAAGTCAAAACGGGCGCGCAAGTCCACCTCAACCACTTGCGTGACCCAAGCCTCTCCAACTCCAAACTCATGTGACGCACACCCTTTTACACCCAAACTAATTTTGGTGAGCAACAAACAACTTTCGCACTGCTTCAAAACTTGGCATGCAAGTGTCACCAAACCACTTGCACGACACTTACTTCTTCAACTTAGAACTTTCACGAATCTCTTTCTTCATCGACCAGACCACCTTGGGTGCGCAACAATCACCTGGCGTGCAACCTCTACTTCTGCGACCACACAGCACTTGCACGACCACCACACATGCGCGATAGGAGCTCTGATTTTTTTAAGTGTTTACCTCTACACTGAATGAGGAGGGGTCGACCTCTATTTATAGGAATTGGGAAACCCTGTGCGACAGTGTGAAAGTCTCCCCTCGACACTTAAGTCTCGGCGCGCAAGTCTCTTCCCCTTGTCTCTGTCGCACTAGTCACTTGCACGACCTAACCTAAAACTTGTGCGACCCTTATCCCTATGACATATTTTGATGTTATAATCTTGAAAAAAATTAGGCACGCAATTTTCATTACTTCAAATACACGGAACGCAATTCCCTTTGCCAAAAACCACTTTTCTTCATTTTTCTATTTTTAGGCCCAAAAATTTGGCAACCACTGGAAAACAGCGCCACTTTGCATCTGCTCTTTTTGTACCACCTCCAGATCATCTTTTACTTTTTTGACGTTCTTGAATAAAAATGAAACATTAACCACAACCGTTGAACACTAGATAACACCATGAAATTTCCTTTGTCAACAAATTTGTATGTCATTGATTGCTTTTTCAATAATCACAACACAAATGTCCACTTTGTCAACAAACACAATCACCTCAAAAATGCTTCAATGATACATTGAGGGATATTTTCCCAACAATATCTCCTATTGGGTTGGTTGAAAACTTGTCCAGAAGAATATAAATCATTAATTCATCATCCACCAATCGCCTATTATGATTTTGATAATGATCAAGGATTTACTCAACATATACTCCAAGCCCACTTGAGCAATTACCAACGTGAGAAACCAGAGTAAATGAAAAGTTCATCAATGAATCACTTCAAATCTAGAACCCACTATTGACACCAAACTGATAGTAATTTTTGGAAATATCCGTACTACATTCCAACACCAATCTTCTTCTTTTATCATGATCCTCATCTGTCATGATATCTATTCCTTGGTCGATAATTTCTAGCATCGTCAGATTAAATACTCTTCCCATTTCTCATTGCTCCCCCTATCTCGCTGCTCCACTTTTCATATTCTCCCTATATCAATTATAATTTATCAAATTTCCACACTATATTCCCCTTGAACAATCACTATTTTCTCCCCCTTTGTCAATGAACCCAGTGGTCACTCATTTGTAGTCTATAACAGAGTAGAGAACACATATCAGCACATTAGGGAATAACACATCATACCTCTGGGAGAGGGGGTGGTTCCACATATACACTCTTTCAGGTGCAGGGAGTCGACTGAAATCCCAGATCCAGTTGATGCCTCTCAAAAGATTCCATGGGTAAGTCCTTTGTCAGAATTTCTACAACCTATAGCTGTGTAGGCACATACTCCAACTTCATGATTCCCTACTCAACTTTCTTCTTGATAAAATCACACTTTATCTCAATGTGATTTGTACTTGAGTGATGGATGGGATTTTTGCTGAGATTTATAGAACTTGAATTATCACATTGGATTCTGATCGGAGGCTTCACTTCAACTCCCATATCTTTAAGCTGTTCCTTCATCCACAATAATTTTGTTCATGCTTGAGTGGCCACAATATACTCAGCTTCCGCGGTGCTCAATGAAATGAAATCCTGCTTCATGCTTAGCCAAGAAATACACAATCATCTAAGATAAAATTCACCTCCTGATATTAATTTTTTATCATCTGCTGATCCGGACCAATCTACATCTGTGTAACCCAATAACACTGATTGAGATTTGTCATTATACATCAGACTGAAATCCATGGTTCCTTTGATATACCAAAGTATTCTTTTCACTACAAGCATGTGGATTTCCATGGGATTACTCTGATATCTCATTGCTTGGATTGTGTAAAATATAATGTTAGGCCTTGTTGCAGTAAAGTACAGCAAGCTCCCAATAATTTTCCTGTATTCTGTGATATTAACTACCTTTACATCCTCATATTCGGAAATTTTCATCCGAGTAGCAACTGGAGTCCTCATTTCTTTTGAATTTTCCATTCCAAAACGTTTTAGAACCTCCTTGGCATATTTGTATTGAGAAATGAAAGTTCCATTACTTTTTTGTGTCACCTATAAACCAAGGAAAAACATTAGCTCTCTAATCATTTACATTTCAAACTTAGTTTTCATGAAATCAGAAAACTGTTTGCACTGAGATTCATCTAATCCGCTAAATATTATGTCATTGACATAAACCAACACAATCATACTTTGATTACTGTCATTGCTGAAATAGAGATTGTAATCAAATTCCCCATGATGGAAACCAAGATTCTTCAAGTACTGATCAAGCCTTGAGTACCAATCTCTTGGTGCTTGTTTCAGCCCATACAGTGCCTTCTCCAGTCTGCAAACCTTGTTCTCATCCTCATGAATGTGAAAACCATCTGGATGCTCAATATAAAATTCATCTTCTAAAACTCCATTCAAAAATGTAGATTTAACATCCATCTAGAATACTTTGAACATCTGTTGCACTGCAACGGCTAGGAATAATATGATTGTCTCCATCCTTGAAACTGATGCAAATATCTCATCAACATCTATTCCCTCTATCTGGGAGTACCCCTTTTACACTGGTCATTCTTTTTTCTGAATCAATTTCCATATTTATTCATCTTGTTGCGATAAACCCATTTATTCCCAATGACATTTTTATTTGTTGTCCTCAAAACAATCTCCCACATATGATTATTCTCAATCTGGTCTAATTCTTCATTCATAGCCTGAATCCAATACTCATCTTCAGCTGCATGGTAAAAACATTTCAGCTCCACCTGAGATAAAAACGATGTTTTCTGTAATTATTTCATTCTTTGAGTCTAAACTGGACATGTCTGGTCAGCAATGATATTTTTCCTGTCAATATCAGCTCAACGCTTTGGCCTCCTAGCAGATTCAGATTTTGTTTCCTCTTTCTCATCATTAGTATCTTCTTTTGAGTCATCCTCCGCCACTTATACTCCCCCTATGTTTCTTACCTCCTCATCACTTTAATCTGGAAACTGTTCACTGGGTCGTTGAGTATTCTATTCATTTTCAACTATAGTGGCATCATTGCTCTCAATAATTTTCCCCAGCATTTTGTTGAAGCATTTATATGATTTTATTTTCCCTGATTATCCAAGGAATATCCCCTCATGTCCTCGTGACTCAAACTTCCTATGATTTTCTTTGTTGATAATGAAACACATACTTCAAAAGATTCAAAAGTATTCCAACATTGGATTCATTCCATACCACATTTCATATTGAGTCTTCCCTTCCTTCGGACACAACAGAGACTTGTTCGAAATATAGACCGATGTCAAAACTGATTCCTTCCAAAATTTCTCTGGTAGGCCCTTTTCAATAAGCATCGTTCTGGCCATATTGTTGATGATCCGATTTCTCCTTTCAACCACTCAATTATGATGGGGAGTTCTCACTGATGAAACTTGATGCCTTATCCCGTGTTTAGTGAGATAATCATCAACTTGAATGTTTGTGAATTATGTACCGTAATCAGTACAAAACATCAGAATTTTCTTCCTAAGCATCCTTTCTAATTTCCTCTTGTACTGCATGATACAAATGTACATGTTTGTCTTATGGGTAATGAAAAATACCCAAGCCATTCTGATATAATCATCAATGAAAAGAACATAGTACCATTGCCCTTTTATGGCTCGTGGTGAGATCAGGCCACAAACATCAGCATGCACCAATTTGAGCACTCTGGTTGATTTCTGTTCCATTGGATTGTATGTCTTTCTGATGATCTTCCCTTATTGGAAAGCATCACACATATGAGTGCAATCACGTGATAATTTGGGAATGTCTCTAATAGCATCATACTTTAGAAGATCTTCCATATATGGTTGGAATAGATGACCAAGTCTCTTATGCCACAGCTTGTTTTCATCCTCTCTAGAAAAAGACACATATATTCTACCCCACTTATATGATAAATATTTCCATTTTCCCTTTTTCCTTGTAGAACGAATGCTCCATATTTTTTTTCAAAAAACACATATTATTGGTAAATATGATAGAGTTCCCTGAGTCACATAGTTGACTGACATTGAGCATGTTATCACTAAGACCCTCTACTACCAAGACATCAGCATGTCTCATCTCTTTGCCCCCAAACTTGGCCTTTCCTGAGCCAACAATCTACATGCCTTCATAATTTCCAAATTTGACAACTCCTTCTTTGTCATATTTTATGCTTGTAAAAAGATCCTTATTGCCTGTCATATGAGATGTGAAACCACTATCTAGGATCCACACACTAGAGCGATCTGATGCCTTAAGGGCAATTTCTGCCACCATAGACTTCTCATAATTCTTCTTTTTGGTCCACATTTTTTCCTTCACACTCGGCATGAATTGAGACTTCTGTTCTTTCTCAGAGTATGATGGACCAGCTTCATCTTGAAAATATGCAAATCTATTATGCATTTTTAACTCACCTGTTGGTTTATTGGTCTACTGCTTTCGAATGTGTTGATTATACTTTGGAACATTTCTCTATATGGTCGAAGTGCAGTACCTAGCCATGTGCCCAAATTCTCCGCACCAAAAACAGTTTACTTACAAATATACTCTGGAAAACCATTATCTATTTGGTTGCAACCTATGTTCTTATTCCCTTCGATATCTCTTGGCTATAGAACACATATACAGTGAATGTACCATCATTCCACAACAATAATACCTGATATATAGTGCATTCCATCGTGTTACTTGTGCACTATGAGTTTCCCTTTGGGATCCTTGAATATTCTGATTCTATTTTATACCCAAATCATCCTTCAATATCAGAGTGGATGCTTGCAGTCTAACATCTATATTTACATCTTTTTTTTTCAATCAATCCCCAATTTGGCCTTGGAATCTGAGCTCAATTTCTACTTTAATCCTACTGAACTACTAGCCTCCTCTTTCATCCTTTCTGTCTTCTGAATGGCCTTCATTTCTGATATCACATTGGGGGTCAATATTTTTTCTTTATCCTTCATTTTTCATCATATACTAACCACTTCTTCTTTAAGCTCTTCGATACACTTGACTTTATACTTCACTTTTCTATTCAAGCCATTGATCTCCCTTTTATGTTCTTTGATATTGAGCTTATATTCACTAACTAATTATGAGTTCTCTAGTGTTGATAACTTTAGTTTCTCAATTTCTTCCATCAACTCAGACTTCTCTTCTTGTTGCTGCTTCATATAGACTTTGTCATCACGAAAAACTTTTGTTAGCTTTCTTTGTTTTGGCTCTCCAAACATCTATCTCTTCAAGAGAAGCCTCTAACACAGCTTGTATAACTATTCTTCCTTCAACATCTTCTTCTTCATCATCACCTTCGGTTTCGTTATTCTCTTGAGAACTACCGATGACTACCGCCATATAATTTTCTCCACGATATTTGCAATTTTCAATCTCCTCCACCTCTTCAACCTCAGACTCATCAGAACTATCTATTTCTTCTGAAAGAATATTCTTCTTCTTGAAGAAATTTCTCTTGAACTAATTCTTCCCTTTTACATAGTCTGAAGATATCTTCTTGTGAATTTCAAATTCATCTTCATCATTTTCTTCTTGAAACTTTTTGGGGCACCTTGCGGCAAGATGACCAACTTTTCCACGTATAAAGCAAGCAATTGGAAGTTTCCCTTTGATCTTTCCTTTTCCTCTTTGAATATTTGAGGAGAGGAATGACATTACCTCATCTGTTTCTTCATCCTCCTGAGAATATTCAATGGTGAGCTTCTTCATGGCCTTAAATGCCACTTCTTTGGATTTACCCTTTTCCACATCATTTTTATCATCATTTCTCATTTCATATGCAACAAGGGTGCTATGCAGGTTATCCAACGTCAGCTCTTTCGGGTCTTTATCTTCTGAAATAGAAACTTTCATATTGAACCATGGTGGATGTTTTCTTAGGATGCGTTTAACAATTTTTATATCTTCAATAACTTCTCCAAGACCACTCATTTCCTCCAGTAAAATATTTACCCTGTCAAAAAATGCATCAATATATTCATTCAGGATCATTCCCAGATCATCATACTTGTTCCACAACACTTTCAGCTTTATCTCTCTAACCTTTGTATCCCCTTCATATATATTCAATAACTTTTCCCACATGTAATGTGACATTTTTCAAAACATGACCTTTGTATATATAGGATTGGATAGGGCTCCCCCTAAGGCATTGATTGCTTTGTCATCAGCATCCAACTCTCTACGCTCAGATTCTAATAATGCACCACTATTAATATCAGTTGTTATTACATGCATTGCTACTGTGAAAACACCTATTCCGAAAGATCGGAAGTATTGTTGCATCTAATTCTTCCATAGCTGAAAAGTGTTCCTGTCAAAGATCGGAATCCATTAATGATCGGTGACCTCCATTGAGAGAAGAAAAAATATCAACAATTCCCTATGATACCAATTGTTAGGTCCATAAGGCCAAATACTCTGAGAGGTGGGGTGAATTAGGGTATGACTAATTTAAAATTAAAGCCCATTCTGGTCTTATTTCACTGTTAGGAAAAGCACTCTTCTCTCTCTTTCTCGTTGCAAAATATAAACAGAAAGTAAAGCATGCACATGACACATCAATTTATGTTTGGTTCACCCTCACTGGGCTACATCCAAGGAGCATACACCGGGAATGTGCCGATGTACCAAATCCACTATAAGCACACTGTTGTTTACAAGGTTAGTGCTAGATCACTTCTATGCCCAGGCTCACTACCTTTACAATGTTTAGGGTCAGCTCACTGCTTTCCCATGGGTCACTCCCTGTTTCTCTCTCTCTAGATCACTATCGGTGGAGATGATCACCTTCTTCCTCTTCCTTTTCTCACTACTCTGGAAAGGATCCACTCACAGTTTATAGACCTATAGGTCTCTTAATTATCACAAATGAATAAATCCTCTATTTTATGTGGATGCTCTGTTGAAGTTCAACTTTCACCCAAAGATGAATCTCATTTTTCACCGAAGGTATCGGGCAATCTTCCAACTTCCACGAAGCCCTGAATCACTACCGAAAATCACCCTTACTTGGCACCCTTCTCTAAGTCGGCATGCAAGTCTCGGCGTGCAAGTCAAAACTGGTGCACAAGTCCACCTCAACCACTTATGAGACCCAAGTAAATCCAAATCATGATATGGGTAATTTTTCTCAAAAATCATCAATTGTTGTGATGTATAAGCTATCACAATATCATTCTATATTAGAACGCATACCAGCCCTTGTATGATGCATACCAATTTCTTACAAAACCTTCTCCACTATAGGTTCATGTATTACTAGGGGCACTAACATGAATTCTCATTAGTTCCTTGAAATTTCCTTCACATTTATATGTTAAAAGGAACATGGATCCCATGCAAGCTAACCTGGTTAGAGGAATGGATATCCCTAAGAAAGTTTCCTCAAACCATCTATAATATCCTACCAAAACAATAAAACTATGGATCCTAGTCATTGAGTATGGTCTGGGTCAATTATTAATAGTATGAATCTTTTATTTATACACTGATATGCCCTCTCTTGAGTTTATACATCCCAAAAAAATAAATCTTTATTTTGTGAAAATTCCCTATTTGAAAATTTTTCATGTATTTTATCCTTCCTTAGGGTATTTAGCACAATTCTCAAGTGATATTCATGTTCTTGCTCACCCTTTTAATATATGAGAATATTATTTATAAATACTACCATAAACCTATCAAGTTAATCTCTAAAGTCTCAATTCATTAAAACAATCAATATAGTATGGGTATTAATAACATCAAATGACATCACTATATATTCATAATTCTCATAACCTATAAATAATGCTATCATGGGAATATCCTCTATATTAACACTCAATTGATGATATCTTGAATGGAGTTCAATCTTTGAAAATTATTAAGATCTACACAGTTAGTCAAAAAATCATTAATATGGGGAATATTATACTCTTTCTTTATTGTGATCTTCTTCAGTTACCAATAATCAATGCATAGTTTCAATGATCCATCATTATTCTTAATAAAAAGGATGGGTGTACCCCAATGTGAAATAATAGGCTACATGATTCTCATTTAATGATTCTCTTGTAATTGATTCTTTAATTCCTAAAACTCATCTTGGACCATTGTATAGATATTATTTTAAAAATATGTAACACTAGGTATGTGTTCTATTGAGATCTCAACTTTTCGATTTATTTGAGGACAAGGTAACTTTCTAGAAAAATTGCAATAAACTCTCATATAATAGTAATATAATCTATATTGAGTTTCTCCCCAACTATCTGATACAAACCCCATTTATTATATGAATCAAAACCCATATAATGGTTTTAATTACCATTGTAAGTTTATATTTATCATCAAACAGATAGATGGTCACAGTTTGGTTCAAAATATCAAACATGACTCCCCTTACTCAGAAATTTTTGTAGTATTTATAGATATAATTATAATCCTTGCCCATGATAACATCAAATTTACTTAGAGTAAGAACACAATGTTTTTCTAGGACCATATTCCCACAATATTCCACCAAATAAGAATCATATACTTGAGATGAGATCATTATACCATTAAGGGTTTCCATCAATAATTCAACATCTGATCATTATTGTGGATGTTATATACCTTTATAAAATTCTTCATATATAATAGTGTGGGTAAATACATAGTCAAATAATATATTGGTAGTTCTATTATTTAATATCAGTGTAACATTCACCATGTCGTTATCGCACCCCTCATCAAAAATAGTGATAATATGAGATTTCCACTGGTCTCTTATCTTAAATTTTTATTGTTTTAAATCATATAAATTAACTTTTTTATTTGGGAAATAATTATTATAATTCCTATACTCCATTAATTTAAAACAATGGAGTTTATTTATTTCATTTTGTGGGTCTTTATCTCTATTCTCATCCTTATCTAACTTCATCCCATCACATAGGAAATCGATTGCCTAAAAAACACAATTTCCACAAATAAATCATATACTAGTACCTTTAAAATAATTTCCACTATGTTTACTTCCACAATTCAATCATGAATGAATGATCATATTCTTCTCCCTATGGTCCATATGGTTTCCTTTGCATCATTATTTTCTTATGAAAACCATGATATTAATGGCTAACTCAAATCTATATTTCCTCCACGATAGCACATCAAATGATTTATTTATAACCACTAATGTTCTTTATGGATAAAAAAATTTAGAGACTTGGTTTTAATCCATTGAAGAATCAATCAACCTTACTTTCATTTTGGATTATAATACCTTAAGTGTACATCACATATCAGGTAAGATTTTCCTTATAGGTACCAACAGGTTCATCATTCTTATACTTTAACTCAATGAATTACTTATATAATTTCATATGATGATTATGAGGAATTTACTTATTTAAAAATACGTTTTTAAATTCGTATAATTACATGGATTCATTTTCATCTTGTTGACTGATATTATTTATAGGTTTCTGGCTTTGATCTGTTTAGGCTTCAAAATAATTGAAATTCCAAAATTATTTTATCATGTTCTGAACATTGGTGAGTCAAAAATATCATTTCAATCATATTGATCCATTAATAAACAACTAGTGGATTAGTGTGACCACTAAAAAATTTGGATGTTTTCTCATTAAAGACTTAATAGAACATTGTTCTATCCTTTTCACATTTACAACTTCATCTCGATTCATATTTTTAGAATGTTGTGTGAACATATAAATAATATTTTTCTTTCTATATTCTATAACATTTGGTTTCTCATGAGGACAACAAATGAATTATGTAACACATTCACTATTAAAATGGTTCCCTTGGGTTACAACCATTGAATAAAAGAAAAAACATATTTTTAGGTACAATAATCAAAGTGGGTAACCACATAATCATGAAAAAACACATATAAGATGGGTAAATATTAACACCTTGTTTTCAATCAATTAGACCTTAGGTTAAAACATGGTTATTTTTAGTCGTCATCTATTCAAATCCTTCCTGATGGATCATAAAGTGATTGTTAATTTCCAAAGCATGTCCCATGGGAGTGTCAAATTAGGTGTGAAGCAAGGACCATTATCATAAACTTGGTGAAGATCAATCTCATCTCAATGCACACTTTTCAGAGTTTTTACCCCTAGGAATAACATTTCTAGAGCCACATCCACTTTTAGTATCCTGAAAAATATGTAATTGATTGGAAATCACTATATCAATACTTAACTAAAATTCTGGGATATTTTCCTATGATCAAACATACCCTTATACATGTCTTTAGGAATATCATAATATATATCCATAGAAATATCCTTAGACATATCTAGAGACATATCCATAGACATATCCTTAGACATTTCTCAAGGGATATCACTAAGATTTTCTCATCCAAGTTTCCAAAGTTTAGCTAAATCTATCCTATGATGCCAACTATAATGTAAACATATTCTCATACATTGATATAACATATTAATTTATTAATTTTAATTTTCTTTTACATAAAAATTTCCTAGGGATGAAATTGTTTAGTGTGTTTTAAAACATGGATATATAAACAACTTGATAATATGGGAACTCTATGTTCTTCATAACTATCATCTTTTATAGAAATATCTTACATAATACCTTTATTCACAACCTGGTGAAATAAAATATAATTAATGGTGAGATTATATTCTTAGTAAGTGTAAATAAGGTAAATATAAACATAACATGAGGATAAGGTTTTCAGAAAAAGAGAATAATATTTTAAACCAAAACCTTCTTATCATAGATCATAAATTTGTAGCATGCACAGATCATGGTAGTTCATTTGATGTGAATCTTAATGGAATCAAAGAACATAATCCAGGAAAGTATAATATGGGCATAAGACATAAAATTATGACATAAAAATAATCATATAAAATTATTTCCTTAGTAGTAAACGCTCGTTATTGAGACTATCGTAGTGGATTTGGTTTGCTCTCTAATCCATCATAGTAGTTAAGGTTCGCTCCCAAGACTATCATAGTGGATTGAAATCACTCCAAAAACCATCATAGTAGTCATGGTTTACTCCCATATCTATCATAGTATAAAAATTATATTAATAAATTGGTATCACAATCCATTATTGTCTTTTTCATCTCATTAGATATCATTCATTATTGAATTAATTGGAGGGAGATATAGGTATCACCCATCACATAACAAATCGTACATATGTGTTCCAAAAGATTATAAAAAATACATCATATAAAAACCCATTAAAATAAATGGGATTCATAATTATTTCATAAATCAATAACTTGTGGAAAATAAATTTATTTCATAATCATTTCATATTTTCATCATATCATAACCTATGCAAATATAAGATCTTTCATAAAAATTTCATCTTTTCATCATAGCATAACCTGTGGAAAATGAACAACTTTCATAAAAAAAATTTCATCAAAAAAACATCCATAGAAAGATTATATAAGGTATCATGGATCATATCTATAAATATTAGGTAAAATAAAGGGATTCCATATTCTATGTAAAATGATTTTGAAATATTACTTGGAACATTTCTTGAGGAAAATATCTTTTTGACATTGAAATCACTTATTTAAAATATAAAAAAAATTACTAATTATTAATAAAATATTTTCATTGAAAATAAACTAGAAAACTTATAAAGGAGGTTTTAAATCATTAATTGATCATGAGGGTAGAAAATATTTTTCACGTAATACACATTAACACAATCATTCCATTCCCATTTTCAGTAAAAAACTAAACATACCTCATTTAGACAATGATAAAAAGATTACTTTTAAAAATTATAAAAAGTAAAACATTGTTAAAAATTTGTTTAAATAAATCCTTTTATAATAATAAAAATATTATTATAACATTTTTAGAAGGAATATGCATGGAAGAAAATTGATTTTTGACCGAACAGTGAAATAATGTCATTTTTTATTGAAAGCATTATATTTTTCTATTTAATACTTTATAAGAGTAAATTTAATGGAAAATAAGTAATATCCATAAATAAACATAGGATAAGAAATTGAATGAGTTTTGTTAAGAGCTATCTCATAATATTACATCATTAGAAACATAATCATAAATAATACTAAAAAAATGAGATTGTAACATAAAATTTTACCACAGTTGTATCATTTGAATAGTAAGACCCATGGAATAAAGAACATTAGATGGATATTTATATCTCATAAATTTCATGATAAAAATATTAAATGAAATTGTTGGTATTATATGAACCTTAAAAATAAACAAGTGTTTAATATTTTGTGTTTCCCTAGAAAATAAATTTAAGATGAAAATCACTTAACACTTTTGAAACTTTTAAATCATAATACCCATTAGAGAATATAATAAAATAAATCATTATATATAATAAAAATAATGATATCTATGATGTAAGATGTCAATTGGGAAGTATATATACCTCACAAATGAAACAAGTGGTTGATATAGAATATATCTCTTGGAAATGAATGAGAGGCTATAAATCTCTTACCTTAAGTCTCGAATTTCTTTTCACATGTTAGAACCTCATATATAATAAATATTTTTTGATTGTACATCTATTAAAGAACCATAACTATATATATCATACCATATAATATTTTCTTATAACCAATTATCACATGTTTATTAATAATTCTTTGTTAAAATCACATTTCGGGTAATAACTACTTCATTTTATGTGTATGATTTTGTTTGATATTTTTTCCATTGTTCATCTTGCTTCCATCATCTATAGAATGTTTAAAAATATATAAATATCATATATATTCATTGAATATTTATTTAATGATATAAATTAATGTTATCAAACTAAAATGAATTACAATATTCATGGTGATGGAAAGTTGTATGTATGTATGAATTCTATTTCCATTTCTTCATAATTTGGAACAAAAAACTATGCACACATGGGTTGACAAAAAATAATTATTCGATATTCTCCTTTTTTATTCCCTAGGTGGTGGTGGTGGTGTATCTACCTCCCCCCTCTCCACTAGAGAGGGGGGACGCTCTCTATCTTCATTCTTCTCCTACTAAACTCCATCCTTTACTTCCTTTCTCTAATACGACATTTCTTGTAACTTTCCCAGCTATCATGATTATCCCTAAGGTTATAGATCTCTATGATGGATCACCATAGCTATATCTATTGTCTTTTGAGCTCATGGATTCTTCGAGTCTTCTAAACCTAAATTTTCTGGCTCGTTATTGAAATAATCTTACCTTGGTCAATTCTTTTGATAGGTTTATCTTTGGATCATAGGTCCTTTAGGAACAAGAGATGTTGAAACATATCAAAAAATGACATATGATGAATCTATTTTCTTTATAGGTTGAATTTATTCTTTCCTAGTTCAAAGCTTTGAGAAATTTAAATGGGTTCCACTCCTATATATTTTTATGGTCGTATTATTTCCATATGAATTATTATTCTCATATGACTGTTTCGTGTGTAAGATTACAAGAACATACTCTCCCCTTTCAATAAACCTTTATTATACATATGATTGGGAACCTAGTTGGATGATTTTTTTTCTCTAGTAGTATAAAATATTCTATTTTTCACCCAATATAACCACAAATATGTATCGAAGTTAACATGTCCAGACCACCAGTTGAGTGGATTTAGATCACAGCTCAGGAATAATTATTCTGAAAATAAGAGGTGGTCCTCAAATCCTGGACTTATTATTGATCATTTATTAAACATTTGGTCAATTATTCTTCTCATTCTATCATGGTCTTGGGGATCGGCATAGATTTATTGATTCTTTAGCTAGATATTAACTAGGTTTGGAGGCTTTGGATTCCCTATTTGTGGATCAATTTAGTAGAAAGGATGAAACATGTATTGTTCACGATTAGAAAGAATTGATATTTTCGAACACTATTCCCAAAGTGGGAGAAATATGTAAATACCCAGAATTTCTGTGGAAATTTTTTTCTTAAATACATGGGAATTTTACGAGACCGCAAAAATTTACGGTGCATGATTCCATGGCCCGGGGTGCCCAGAATCAATTTTTGAAGTTTTGTTTGGGTATGTCCAGTAAACGTATGAGTGGGTCTTTATAACTTTTAAACCAGTGCTCAGAATTTAAATCTGAAGGCACCATTGAACTCGCAACACCGATATTTTTTTAAGAAGACTTTCACCTCCACGGTAGATGGTCGGAAATAAAAGATAGTTTTTTGGTTTTTAATGAAAGAATTAAACAAAAATAAAGTTATAGCTTTATTTTTAATTGGTTGGTTGAATCCTCCACGTGCAGGTTGGAGGTGGGGACCACCACACCTTAACCTCCCATGAGAGGTTATGGTGGTGGGGCCCACCCAAACCTAACCTCCTCTTCATGTTTAATTTGGTGTAGACCATCTGAGTTTTTAACCCTTTGAAACTCCCCATTATAGGGGAGAAACCCTCAATCTTCTATTAAGTGTATGGGAGCATCTTCAACTCCCTTAACATTAATTTCTGCCAATCCACGTCATTAAATTAAATTGTGCCAACCTCATGAACTAATTTGGTGGAGATAATTTAATTAATTCATCCAATTTGAATATTGTGCCAACGAATTAATAGGATATCACAATCTATTATTTTGGTTGGCATTTTTCTTTGGGTGGATCTTGGGAGAAGAGAGAAAGCTTAGGGAGAACAGCTCTCACAAATGAAGAATGAAGAATGTGTTCTTCCAACAAAGAATGCTGGCAACGATATCCTTTGATCTTTATCCTCGGATCCTACCGACATGGGATGTCTTCAACTGACCTTACCTCCACATCATTGTCAACAAGATGACACACGATCTCAGGATTGGAAGTGTGTAGCAGACGCGATGAACGATGATCTCCTCCGTCTTTTTCCCATGACTTCATCGTCAAACAACGAACAAAGGTAGGGGTTGTTTTATTTTATGTTCCATGTTCATCTTTTCTTTCAAAAAGAAGAACAAGGATATGTTTCCTTTTTTGGGTGAGTTGTTTTTCATCGTTATCTTATCTTAATGAACCGATTGCTATCACTCTAAATGCATAGGGTGTGGGCCAAACTAAGATGGCCTGACTCCATCCGTCGAACTCTTTTGTGATGTTCTTCGGCATGGCGAAGAAATGACGAGTAGACGAAGGCAACCAGAAATGATCGTGTTACCCATGGTCTCCATAACCTCTGCCACCCTCACGACACTTCGGTAGAACCAGCTCCTGGCCGAACCCCGCCAGCCCACGCCACCCGGCTCCCGGCCGCCATCGACCTCCCGTGCACCCTGACCGAACCCCACCGGCCCATGCCACCTGGCTCCTAGCCGCCGCTAGCCTCCCATGTGCTCAGGCCGAACAGCGCCAGCCCACGTATGCCCGAGCCACGCTTGCCCGACCTCCCAGCCTTCCAGCCTCCCAGCCGCCCTGCCTCCCAACCGCCCATGACACCAGGCTTCCCGCACACTACCCGCCGCCTCCGGCCTTCCACGCACCCCATCCGATCCATGCCGGACCGTGTGCCCCACACCACCCGTCCTCCATCGGCCTTCCGTGTGTCTGGTTGAACCGCGCCGGCCCGCGCACCCCACATGCCCCTCGTGGCACAGGCCGAACCAACCTTGGCCATCCGGGCCGAGCCGCCCAATCCGCGCCACTCGCGGCACTGGCTGAACCGGCCGCGGCAATCTAGTCCGAGTAGCCAAATCACGCCCCATGTGTGTCTCACTGATCCGGCCTTCCGCGCCCCTCACGACTCCTCCAGACTAAACCTCCATTACACCGACCCACAGCCGGTCCGCGCCCTCGTGACCTGTCCACGCCTCCGTGCTAACCGTGGCCTTCAAGGCCCACTGGGCTGGGCCCAGTGGGCCAGGACGAACCCAACGGGTCGGCCCAGACTAATTCGGGTCTGGTTGGTTCGACAGGGTCAGACCGTACCCGGGCACACTACAACCCTTTACATTCTTTTGGCCATATCTTGGGCACCAGACGTACGTTTAATGAACTATCAGCGGTGCTGGTAATCATGGAGTGTGATGGTCCCTTTGAGTATACCCAACTAGAGTTCAGGTTATATTTGAGTTATGATCAGGTTGGATCATGCACGTATCCAACCAGTACCCAAGACTAAAAGTCTAATAACTCACAAACTGGGCATCCAATTGATGCATAATCTATTGCGTTGAGACCCCTATGATGTGGAGGACCTTTGGGATACATATTCATGGTTCTTTATGGAAGTTTATGTATCTAAACATGGATTGAGGAGATGAACCTCCTGGAATCAAGCGTTCTTTGTACGGAAACCCTATTTCTAGCCGCTTTGTGATAAAAGGATCCTATGTGGGTTCAACAGCTCCAAATACTGTTCTAGGATCCTATAGGGTTTCAACAAATCCAACTACTATTCTTGAATCTTACATGGGTTTGACAGCTCTAACTACTGTCCAGGATCCTACGTCGGTTCGACAGCTCTGTTTTTTGTTCCCAGATCCAACGTGGGTTCGACAGAATAGATGATTCAGTGCCAACATCTGATCATTTCTATCTCTCAACAAAAGTTGTATACATGTGTGAGTTGGGTCAGTAGCTTTTGTTTTCACTTCATGATTGAAATGGGTTACTTGATAACATAGGTATATGTATGGGCATATACCTAAGTGGGGTTATCTGTTTATTTCATACTTTGTGGTTCATACGTGTTGGATTTTGTGAGACCTTGAGGGTCTCAGGGTCCATACTAAGTATTGTTATACTCAAACCTACATGGGATATGCCCGCACCTCATTTTATTGGATATAGACGACAAACAACGTTGATTGAGGCTGAGAGTATCAGGACTACATGGTACCCAGAGGTGGACCTCATGATGAGTCGGCACACAGAGGAGACTGACGGATGTGGAGTTCATAGGAGGCTAGATGTACCTACCCCAAAGGTATGAATCCTAGAGGATGACCCAGCTTCAATTTTTCATTCTTCAGTAGTGCTTTCAGTTCTTTGTACTTTACAGTCGGGCTTGTATTTCTGGCCCCTTTTACTTTTCAGCACTCTTTTGTTATACAGTTTGACATAGTGTTTTGTATCTAGCTGTGTGATCTGTTGTGTGTGTTTATAGTTATAAAGGAAATGCCTTCCCAGATTTAGGGAATTACACCTTTGGTGTTAGTTGCCAGCCCCTGGCCTATGGAATGCGGGCTTGGGGTAGTCACAGCACGGGCCCCGGGGGACAGGTCGTGACAAATTGGTATCAGAGGAGTCAGTTCTACTACAGAACATAGGACTATGATATTTTATTTCAACCAATAGTGTTAAGGGTATTGAGTGTGGTTTTTAGTTTAGGGAGCCTAGTGTTAGTTCGGTGGCCGACGTATCTATACACCAGGACCCTGACTTCTTATTTCTAACTCAGTACATGAAAACACTGATTGCGTTTATGTGTCAAGTTTTTTCTTAGTCATCTCTTTAATTCAGCTCACCAGGTATAACTTATTGACTGTAGCGCACCAGTTTCTTTGAGGAGGGCCCCATGCAGACAGCTAGCCAGGGTTCCTGGTATTGTATGAGATGACAGCCCACTGAGTGGCGAGGCCTCGGTGTAGAGCCCTATCACAGCGAAGGCACCAACGATACCACTACCTATTGGGCCACCGATCCTACCAGCCCTAGCAGCAGACGATGCACATCACTTGAGTGCATTGCACGAGTTCCAGAGCTCGAGGCCTCCTAGGTTCAGGGGAGAGACGGACGCGTAGGCATTTGAGGATTGGTTGGAGGCTATGTTGAGAGTATTTAGACTAGTAGGGACACCAGCTGACCTTATGGTGATCCTTACCGTGAGTCTCCTTCAGGCAGTAGTAGGCAGAAGGTGGAGCCTGATGCTCCAAGTGCATGAAGAGGAAACACTCCTCTGGGCAGACTTCGATAGTCTATTTCGGGCCAAGTTTATCCCAGCCACCCTATGTGTAGTGTGGATATAGGAGCTACTTCATCTATAGTAGGGCAGCATGAATGTGGCATAGTAATCTGCGAGGTTCACCGACCTCTCGCGCTAATCGAAAAATATGGTGCGGGGCCCTTTCTTTAAGGCCCGGACCTTCGAGTAGGGGTTCAAGCGAGAGATCAGGGCTTTGATGATATCCCTCAGCATCCCGATATAGGCTGGGGTGTTCGAGAGAGTCCTATTGGTGGATAGTTTCCTTACTGAGTAGTCTCCAATAGCGAGATACACCACCAGTCGACATGTAGCGGAGTCTTCTACAGCTGGCAGCAGACAAATGTCATAGAGGTCCAAGTGAACCATACCTACAAGTGGACGACCGCATGACTCAGGGTCAGTTGTGTGGGGAACACGAGATAGAGCCAGTCATACGAGGAGCAGGCAGTGCTACGCATGCGATGGTATGGGTCACATGGCTCGAGACTGTCTGACCCACCTTGCATATGATCAACAGACAGTTGAGGGACCTCTTTGGTAGAGGCATAGGTTTGACCATGGAAGTCCGCAGGGAGTAGGAAGACGTGGCAGAGGAGTTGGACGAGCAGCAAGTGGTGGACAAAGGTTCGATGTACTACAACCACCACCACTAAAAGGTACACCCTCACTGCAGGGAGCAGGTGGAAAGGGGAGAGCTCACCTCCAGGAAGTTGAGACCTAAGATCATGGAACTCTGGAGATGATTTGAGGTACGATCTGTGTCTATTCCACCTTAGCTGCAATTCTTATAGACATAGGTGCCAGTCACTCTTTCATTGCCACTACCCTCGTTCGGAGCTCTGAGATTCTGACGGAGTCGTTGGCTCAATCATTATGGAAAGAGACTCCTATAAAAGCAGACTCGATAATTAAGAATTGGTGCCAGCAATGTCATCTTACTCTAGGAGGGGAGAGATTCGACTGGGATCTCCTTGTAGCAGCATCGATGCCTTAAGACGTCATCTTGGGTATGGATTGGTTCTCTATATTCCATGCTCAGTATTGACTGTATTAGGCACAAAGTATTGTGTATCTGCATGGATAGGACTAGTTTTACCTTCACTGGTAAGAAGGGAGCCTTAGAAGCGCATAATGGACTTACCTAGAGTTGGGGAAATTTGATTACTCATCAATTGGCTAGCCTTATCCTCGGAGCGGTTGATGTGCAGAGTTTGAGCTATCCTATAGTGGTGGACCAGTACGCTGATGTTTTCCATAATGATGTCCCAAGACTAACTCCTCGCAAATAGGTGGACTTTTACATTGACATGTACCCCAGGACGACACTGATATCTACACCAGCATATCAGATGGTTGCCTCTGGGCTTCATGAGCTGCGGGTACAGTTGGAGGATTTGCAGGGGAAGGGATTCATCCGGCCTAGTGTTTATCCTTGGGCAACCTTGATTCTGTTTTCCAAGAAGGCGGATGGAAGCTTGAGGCTTTATGTCGACTAACCTCTCCTGAACCAGGTGACCATGAAGAACAAGTACTCACTCCCAAGGATCGACTACCTCTTTGATCAGCTGAATGGATCACGGTGGTTCTCAATGATAAACCTCATATAAGGCTATCACTAGCTCGGATTTCGGGATGATGATGTGCAGAAGACAGCCTTCATATGCCGGTACGGCCACTATGAGTTCTTGGTTATTCCATTTGGAATAACCTACACTCTAATAGGGTTAATGTGACTCATGAACAGGATCTTCCAGCCATACCTCGATTGCTTTGTTGTAGTCTTTATCAACAACATTCTGATCTACTCGACTACTAAGGAGGATCATGCTTACCATTTTCAGGTAGTACTGGACCAACTCTGAGATCACCAGCTTTATGGTAATCTCTTGAAGTGCTGGTTTTGGATCTGAGAGGTTCCCTTCCTTGGACATGTAATCTCAGAGGATGGAGTTACCATAGATCCAGCAAATATTGAGGTGGTAATTGCTTGGGATCCCCCCAAGAGTGTGACAGAGGTATGAAGATTCCTGGGTTTGGCTGGATAGAACCAGAGGTTCATATCAGTCTTCTCCAGAGTTGTAGCACCTCTATCAGCCTTGAAAAAGAAGGGGAAACACTTTGTGTCATCGGAGAGATGCCAAGAGAGCTTTCAGAAGCTGAGGCAGAGGCTGACTATTGCCCCCATCTTATGGCTTTCAGAGGAGGGCGTAAGGTACGTAGTTTATGGCGACGCATCATGGACCAGACTCAGATGTGTCATGATGCAAGAGAGAGCAGTGATCGCATATAGATCTCGTTAGTTGAGACAACATGAGAAGAATTACGCCACTTGTGACCTAGATTTAGCAGTAGTGGTCTTCGCCTTGAAGATGTGGCAGCACTATCTGATGGGTGAGCATTTCACAGTCTACTCTGACTACCAGGGTCTTAGGTATATATTCTCTCAGAAGGACCGAAACCTGAGATAGTGGCAATGGCTTGAGTTCCTCTAGGATTATGATTTTGAGATTGTCTATACTCCTGGGAAGGGGAACATTGTGGCAGATGCTCTCAGTAGAAGATTAGGTATTCAGATGATAGGAGAGGTGACATAGCAGCTGGCTGCTTTACAGATATCCTTTGTGGACCGAGATGGATCATCTTTCCTTCAGTATCTTACTGTCACTCCTCCATATCTTCAGAGAGTTAGGGATGCACAACATGGAGATGCTGACTGCGAGACACGATGTTCTCAGATATCCACAGGGTAGGCACCAGATATATTTTTTGAAGGTGGGGATCACGTCGTCCTCATCAGAGTACGTATCATAGTTCTAGTGTCAATTCAGGAGGAAGTGTTGAGGGAGTTCCACACTTCCCCTCTAAAGTAACATCTAGGATTGGCGAAGATTTATTAGGACCTCAGATGACAGCACTGGTGTCCAGGTATGAAGAAGGAAGTAGAAGAGTTTGTCTCACAATGCCCACTTGTCAGCAAGTGAAGGCGGAGCCCCAGGTACCAACAGGCTTGGTGCAGCCTTTAGAGGTCCCAGAGTGAAAGTGGGATGGAATATCCAGGGACTTCGTGACAGGAAATTTCACATATGTCCATGGGACATGACTCTATCTGGGTGATCGTCGACCGACTCACCAAGTCATCCCACTTCTTACGGATCAGAGAGCAGGGTACATTAGAGAGCTTAGGACACATCTATGTATAGGAGATTGTGTGTTTACATGGTATACCCTGGACGATTGTCTCCGATTGTGACACACGATTTACTTCCTGACTATGGAAGGGGTTGCAGGAGGCTTTCTGGATGCAGTTTCATTTGAGAACCACCTTCCATCCTTAGACGGATGGTCAGAATGAGTGGACCATTCAGACCCTCGAGGACATGCTCGGTGCATGTGTTCTCGACTTTGGTTGCAGCTGGGAGGACAACTTACCTTTGGTGAAGTTTTTCCTACAACAACAGTTATCACTCCACCATAGGGATGGAACCTTTTGAGGTGTTGTACGAGCGACCCTGCAGATCACCTCTGTGTTAGACTGACCCAGGGGAGTCATCACTAGTGGGACCATAGATGGTACGGGATACTATGGAGAAGGTGAAGATCATCCAGGAGCAGATGAATACTGCACAGAGTAGGCGTAAGTCATATGCTGACAGGAGACAGAGACCTCTGCAGTTCTAGGATGGGGACCACATATTTCTACGGGTCTCACCCCGACAAGGACTACGGATATTTTCCGGAGGTGGAAAATTATCTTTGATATTTATCGGACCTTTCCAGGTCCTCAGCAGAGTTGGTGAGGTGTCTTACCTCTTAGCTCTTCTACCTCAGTTGCACCAGGTTAATTACATCTTCAACATATCTCAGTTGAGGAGATACGTGCATGACCCTTCTCACATCATCGACGATGTGGATCTAGACATCGAAGATGGTGTGACTTTTACGAAGGTTACAGTGGATATTTATAATCGACTGGAGCAGGTCCTATGTGGATGGTCGATACCTTTGGTGTGCCGTCACTGGTAGCACAGGAACCTCCAGGAGAGCACATGGGAGCGGGAGGCTCAGATGCATGCTCATTACCACCACTTATTCCCTTAGTTCGAGTTGTAGCTTATGGGGACGTAAATCCCTGGGGTTGGGAGAATGTAAAGACCCATAATTTCCATGAATTTTTTTTTCATAAATACATGGGAATTTTACAAGTATGTGAAAATTGAGGGTGCGTGATTCTGAGGCCCTGTGTGTCCAAAATCAATTTCTGAAGTTTTGTTCGGGTATGTTCAGTAAACTTACGAGCGGGTTTTTATATCTTTTGACTTGTTCTCGTAATTGAAATCTGAGGGCATCGTTGAACTCATAGCACCGATATTCGCTTAGGAAAATTTTCTCCGCGACAGCAGATGGTCGGAAATAGAAGATAGTTTATGGGTTTTTAATGAAATAATTAAATAAAAATAAAGTTGTAGCTTTATTTTTATTTGGTTAGTTGAAGCCTCCATTAGAAAGTTGGAGGTGGGGACCACCACACCTTAACCTCCCATGAGAGGTTATGGTGGTGGGGCCCACCCCAACCTATGTTCCTCTTCATGTTTAATATGGTGGGGACCACATGAGTTTTTAACCCCGTGAAACTCCCCATTAAAGGGGTGAAACCCTCAAACTTCCATTAAGTGTAGGGGACCCTCATCAACTCCCCTAACATTAAATTTTGCCAATCCTCCTCATTAAAATAAATTGTGCCAACCTCATGAATTAATTAGGTAGATCTAATTTAATTAATTCATCCAATTTGAATATTATGCCAACTAATTAATAGGATATCACAATCTATTATTTTGGTTGGAATTTGTCTTTGGGTGGAACTTGGGAGAAGAGAGAAATATTAGGGAGAAAATATCTCGCCAACGAAGAAGGAAGAACGCGTTCTTCCAATGAAGAATCCCGGCAACGATCTCCTTCAACCATTGTGATTAAATCCTACCGACGTGGGGTGTATTCAACTGACCATTCCTCCACATCATCATCATCAAGAGGACGCATGAGATTGGGACTGGAAGTGTGTGGCAGACACAAAGAATGGCGATCTCCTCTATTGTTTTCCCGTGACTTCATCATCAAACAACGAACAAAGGTAGGGGTTGTTTTCATTTATGTTCCATGTCCTTATTTTCTTTAAAAATAAAGAATGAGGATATGTTTCCTTTTTTGGGTGAGTTGTTGTTCATCGTTATCCTACCTTGATGAACAGATTGCTATCACCCGAAACGAGGAGCATGCGAGCCAAACTAACATGGCCCGACTCCCTCTGCCGAACCCTTTTGTGATGTTCTTCTTCATGGAGAAGAAACAACGAGGCGATGAAGGTGACCAGAAATGGCTATGATACATGCAGTCTCCAAAACTCGCGTCGCATCGCCTCGCGGCACTTCGGCCAAACCTGCTTTCGGCCGAACCCTGCCGGCCCGCGCCACCCGGCTCTTGGCCGCTGCTGGCCTCTCGTGCACCCCGGCCGAACGCCACTGGCCCGGGCCTCCTGGTTACTAGCCGCTGTCGGCCTCCCATGTGACCCAGCCGAACCGCGCCATCCTTCCCCCCCCCCCCCCCGATCCGCGCCAGCCCGGCCTTCCGGCCGCCCAGCCTCCCAACCTCCCGCACCACCCGGCCGCCCTCACACTCTCGGCCGCCTGCGCCACCAGCCCAACATCAGCCTTACGCGCGCCCCAGCTGAACCGCACTGGCCCACGCGCCCCGTGCCTCCTAGTCGTCGCCGGCCTCTCGTGCGCCCGGCCGAAGCACGTCGGCCCGCGCGCCCCTCGCGGCACTAGTCGAATCGGCCACGACCATACAGCTCAGGCCTCCAAAGCTGTGGCCCTCGCGGCGCTGGCCGAACTGACCTCGGCCATCCAGGTCGAGCTGCCCAATCCACGCCACTCACGGCCCTGGCCGAACCAGCCTAGGCTATCTGGGCCGAGCAGCCAATCCATTCCCCATACATTCTTGGCCGAGTCGGCCTTCCACGCCCCACACGGCGCCTTCAGGCCGAACCGACGTTACACCGACCCGTGGCCAGTCCACGCCCTTGTAACGGGTCCGTGCCCCCATGATACTTGCGGCCTTTTCGGCCTACAAGGCTGGGCCCAGCAGGCTGGGCCGAACCCAACGGGTTGGCCCAGACTAAGTCGCGCCGGGTCGGCCTGACCCGGTCCGACCGGACCCGGGGCCAATGCGACCCGTTACATTCTTTTGGCCATATCTTTGGCATCAGACGTCCATTTGATTAAACCATCAACGACACTGGTAATCTTGTAGCATGACAGTCCCTTTGAGTATACCCCACTGGAGTTTGGGGTATAGTTGATTTATGGTCAGGTTGGATAGTGCACGAATCCAACCGGACCCTGGGACTAAAAGGCTAATAACTCAAAAACCGGGCATCCGATTGACGTGCCGTATGTTGCGTTGGGACCCCTACGATGTGGAAGACCTTTGGGATACTTCTCCGTGGGACTTCATTGAAGTTTATGTATCAGCACTTGGATTGAGGAGCAGACCCTCCCGAAATCAAGCGTGCTTTGTGCGGAAACCCTATGGCTAGCTGCTTTGTGATAAAAGGATCATAAGTGGGTTTGACAGCTCTGACTACTATTCCAGGATCCTACGTTGGTTCGACAGCTCTGACTATTGTTCCAATATCCTACATGGGTTCGATAGCTCTGACTACTGTTCCAGGATCCTTCGTGGGTTCGACAACTCTGTTTTCTATTCCAGGATCCTACGTGGGTTCGACAGAATAGATGATTTAGTGACTACATCTGATCATCTCTATCTCTCTACATAAGTTGTATACATGTGTGAGCTGAGTTAGTAAATTTTGTGTTTACCTCATGATTGAGATGGGTTACTTGATAACTTAGGTATAGGTATGGGTATATACCTAAGTGAGGTTATCTATTGATTTCATACTTTATGGTTCATCCTTATTAGATTTTGTGAGGCCTTAAGGGTCTCAGGGTCTCTAATGAGTATTGTTATACTCACCCCTATGCAGGCTATGCGTACACCTCATTGTGTTGGATGAAGACGATGGACAGCGTTGATCGAGGCTGAGAGTATCAGGACTGGACGGTACCTGGATGTGGACCTCATGACGATTAGGTACACGGAGGATACTGATGAATGTGGAGTGATAAGGAGGATATCAGTACGTACCCCTCTAGTAGGAATCCCGAAGGATGAACCAGCAGTTGTTTTTCATTCTTCAGTAGTGCTTTCAGTTCCTTGTACTTTACAGTTGGGCTTGTATTTCCGACCCCTTTTACTTTTCATCACTCTTTTGTTATACAGTTTTACTTAGAGTTTTGTATCCAACTTTGCACTCTGTTGTGTGTGTTTATAGTTAAAAAGTCAATGGATTCCCAAATTTAGGGAATTACACCTTTGGTGATAATTGCCAGCCCCTGGCCTATAGAAGGCGGGCTTGGGGTAGTCACGGCACGAGCCCCGGGGGACCAGTCGTGACAAAATATTTGATCTATTTAGATGTGATTTGGTTGATCATAATCCAATAGTTTAGTTTATACCAAGGTTATGGGGAATTGAGGGAATGTGTGCATTCAATAATATGCAACCAAATATCAATATTACAATGGAATATTCCAAGATAGATGTTCCTCAACATAAAAATTATACCTCGCATGAGGTAGCGGTCACCAAGGGACATTATAATATAATGAATTTTTCTCTAATTGTGTTAGGGTTTGGGTGAATGTAGTGGAAATTACAAATCCAAAAAGGGAATTTCCATCTATGAATCTTATTAATAATATGAAAGGTTTTGGAACTAAAGGCATTGGGTCAGGATCAAAGAGATTAGTATGGAAAGAGACCTCAAAAAAGGGAGATACTAATCAGGTGTAAATTCAAGGGTAAATATATGGCCAAATCATGGATGAAAGTTATAATGAAGGACAAAAATAGATTTATTCACAACCCGTGGAGTAATAAAGGGTAGAAATAAAATAGAGATAGAGGGAATTACATCATGAGAAAGATGAATAAATCCTATGTTCATAAGGATTAATATTAATTTTCTAAACCAATTGAGACAATTTCGGCTAAAACATTGGATCCATGGTGATGTAGTGTGATCACTCAAAGAATGAGTTAGTGCAAAATATAAGATTGAACATGTTTAGTGAAAGTGAAATGGAAAAAGGTGGTGATTATATGTAACAAGATCTTGAACAAGTGTATGACAATATGGAAGATCACTTTTAGATACAGGGAGTTACTTTGATTATAGAATATTCTCAAATTGTTCTTCATGGTGTTTTATGAAAGGATACTACAAATAAAGAAACATCATTAGATATTATGGATGACACACAGTGGGAAATATGTGAGGAGGTATGGGAAAATTCTTGGGAACTTACCTTACACTTTGAGAAAGTAATGTTGGATAAGGCCTTGATTATTTATGATTATTAATTGTATGTGGAAAGGATATAAGAGAGATAAATTCAAGTGGACAGAAACAAGTATCATAGTTATTTGATCAATAATAAATATTGACTTTTTTACAAGAGGATTCAATGAATGTAATCTAACTATAGATTAGTTGATACAAACATGGGGTAAGATGGATTATCATTTTGAAGAAATTATCAAAGATGAACAAAATAAAAAGGTAATATATTATTACTGAAAATTATATAGTGATATTTATTCAAATATTTTAATATTTTATTTTAAGAAATTTGTAATCTCATATTGTGCTTGATGTTTTTATGGCTAGAACATGGGATGTTTCCCTCTTTTTCTACAAAAGTTCTTTTGAAAATAAAAATATAATTTTTAATCATAAGATTGAAAAAAAGAAATGTAAATATTAGCTCACCAATATAGAATCATTTATATATCATATATATTATATATATTTATTTAATCAATCTTTATTACCATCCATATCAAAATAAAATGAAAAACATATCACAACACTTTGTGGAGGTGGTAGTCCACACGTACGCATAAGTGATGTCATCATTTTCCAAAAGATTAGATGTTAAGAAGTTATATGTGATATTAAAATTACAAGAGTATAAATATGTCATAAATATAATATATAATCATTAAATACACAAATATATTTTTTTTCTATAAGAGAATGTGATAGAAAATGATTTATATCGTTTCTTGAGGTTGTAGTTTGTCTTACACATGATCAATAATTTTGTTTCTCAATTTATAATATAGGAAATATATTTATAATATGAAATATTTATAATAACATATAAATATATGGAATATACTTATGTTGTTATATCATAATATTTTATGAATGTTTTAAAGAGGTTGAAGAATAAATGATAAAAAATGCTCGGTTAAAAAAGATATCTCTTCTTCAGAAAACCTAATTGGGTTAGTAGGAAAAACCTTCATAATAGGGTTTACTAATCAAATTTATTCTTATTGGATGTGTGGAGGTAATTATGTAATGTATTTTAATAGTGACTTTAGGAAAAAATGGGATTTTTATGTGTGAAGAGAAGAAGGGAGTGGTTTCTTTTTATAAGTGGGAGAGAGGACAAACATATAATTTTTTAAAAGAAAAAGGCGTACCCACATTGTAAGGATCCGACAAGGATCCAAAGGGTTCATTATATAGAATTAGATGAGATAATGATGATATATATCCTGTAAAATTTAATTGGAGATTATTTATATTATTTTACCTCTTATCATTTTAGTTTAACCCTTGGTAAACCCATTTTAGTAATTGATTTTTACTATTTTTATAATTTATTTTGAACAAAAAATGACCTTATTATATAATATTAATTATTATTATTAAAAATATGTAATTACTTTTTCCAAATTCATTTCATAGAAGTTGAAAACATTAATTTAAAATTAAACCCAAAGAAGTGACAAAAAATAGGGCTTTCAAAAAGAAAATTTTCCTAACTATAGAATTTTTTAATATCAAAGGGAACATTAACATCATTGCAATGAATTTTTTTTCATAATAGTATTATTAAACTAATTTTACTTTTAATTTTTTTTTAAAATATATACCTTTTTAAATACTTTAAATGGAAAATTAGTTTTTAATAAAAATTAATTTTTTTCACTGTTCACTATAAAATTAATATTTCTATATAATTAAAAAGAAATCCCACTGTAAGATAATTTTTACATGCTTCTTATAAAATGGAGATACGTTTTTCAAATAAATTTTATCAATTTTTTTCATCGTAAATTTTTTCACAAAAAACATTAAAATCATTTTTTGAGAAAACTATATTTTAGACGCTTATTAAGACTGTACTAAAAATTAATTGATTTTTATAAATATAATATCTTTATCAAAAACCTATATACATAATTTTCAAAATATATTAATTACTATTCATACCACCATGATTAATGTCTAGATTTTTGTAAAGACCCTTACCATAGTAGCCCATAGTTGGAGGTTACTTTATTATATTGGAATAATGAACACACAATCACATCCCAAAAGATCGAATAGTTTATTAATATTAGTAACATAGATAAATTATTTAATTACACATTAAATTAGAAAACATGATATATAACATAGTGTTTTTTTATAATTCCATTATTCTCTTTTATATATTCTTTTATATCAATCAAAATACATTTCTTGGAATCTTGGGGGAAAAAGATGAGAAATGTGTAAGATCAGATGCTTAGTAAGGGTATGTATATAGCAGAAACTAAATAAGGTATAAATAATATAAAAATAATAAATTATTATAAAATAATTATGTATAAATAATCTCATGATCTTGAAATTTATCCATGTATGGAATAAAGAATTAAAAAATACCATGGAAATCATTAATAGATTTCATAATGATGGAATTCATAATATAGGACATCCCAAATATTCTATCAAATCCTCATAAAATACATATAAAAATACCTTCAAGAAACTATTCCAGTAAATCTATATAGATAAGTATAGACTTGGCCAAAACCCATGCTAGTTTGTCTCATGATACCTACCGATGCATTGACTGGATATAGCGAGCCTCTCCCATCACTTACTTAGTCTAATTCATCCCTCATATGAAATGGTTGAATAAAAATAAATATATATATTCATATTAGAATTACTATATGAAATTCTAAAAATTTCCCTAATCAATAAATATAATCATAAATCATCCTGACTAATATGGTGAATGATATAAAAAATAGTACATTCTCTATCAAAATGATCCTAAAGAATCCAATAAAATTATATATTTCATATTATATTATAATAAATTAATAAATTAATAAATTAATATATTTTATTGACATATATGAAAATACAGTTAAAAATATCATTGAAAATTCTTTAGAAAAATACCCTTTTCACTTTGAAATCTGTTATTTTTAAAATGATGTGAAATTTTTGAGTGAAATATTGTCTTTCAAAATAACCTTATAATAATGTAAATGAAGGAAATATTTATAGATTATTCATGATGGTGGGGAAATTTATTCACTCTTTATAAGTTTTAAAAACATTTTTAAAACTTTTTAATGAAAATTCAAAAAGTTTATTACTTGGAAACTAAGATGAATATTTCTTTTAAACCATTTCTAAAAATGAAGATGGGTAAAAATAAATTTTAAAAATAACATGAAAATATTAAAAACAATTTTTAATTTTTTTAAAAAATATGGGTGTGGAATAAAAATATTTTCCATCGGAGACTTAAATATAGACAATATCAAATAATGATGATATTGTGATATAAACCCGTATCACATTGGGAACTTTTGAATCTTCATCCCCATGAATGAATAATATAAAATTTTACTTTAAATATCATGAAAATAATATTAATCATGATATAACATGTTAACGGGGTAGTATATACACTAAAAAATAAGAAAGTGGAGAATATGGTGTAAGTATCATGGGAAAAAAAGTGAGACCATAAATCTATTTCCTCAGGCATGAAATCCTTCATATGTGTTTAACATCTTCAATAAAATTATATATTTATAATAAATATATTAAAATCCCATATTCATATATAGCATTCCATATATTATTTACTTGTAACCTTTAATCAACCATTTATTAACAATTTATTGTCAAAATCACTATTTTCAGGAATAACATCTTAATTTTTTTAAACCATTTAATTTTATTATTGTTAAATAACTTCAAGAATTTTAAACATTATATAAATATAATATAATTTCATTATATACTTATTTATGGTGAAACATAAATTTTCTAGATAGAAAAATTAATTACACCATTCACGGAGACGGTAAGTTGTACGTATGCATGAACTCTTTTTTCACCTTTCGATGGATAGAATGAAGGAAATTTAAATAATAATTATCCTTTAAAAATAATTATTATATCATATAAATAATATATATATATATATATATTAATTAAATCTAACTTTTTTACCATCTATGTTTAGTGTAAATGAAAAAAGTATCACATCGCTTTGTAAAGATGGTAGGTCGTATATATATGTGTGGGACTTTATTATTTTCAAATTGATTGGTAGGTAAAAAGTTATATATGATATTATAGTTATAGAACCATATTTTATAAATAAATAAATTTTATACTCAATATTTCAATCTTTATATCGAACCAAATAAACTGTAAATGAAAAAAATACATAACTATATAAAAATGGTATGTTGTACGTACGCACGATCGATGTTTTCACTTTTTATAGATGGAAAAGAGATTGAATATAGTTATACCATAATCATAATAACATATCAGTGTATTTATGGAAATTTATTTATTTTTTAATATGATTACAAAATAATAATATAATGTATAAGAAGAAATAAACTTGAAAGATTCGATAAAGATAATTACATCTTTTTCGGTGGACTCCCTTTAGATATCTTCTTAAGGGACCTTTGGTTTCTATTTTGGATGGTTTAAAACCTCAAAAACATGAATAATTATTTCTATAAGATTAATGGGAAGGTTGTTTTCGAGATATATGAATCCTTGTGGTGTAAATATGTGATGGAATCAGTTTCCTTTTATAATTGAGGTGGGATGACTTTGGAATTTGATAAAAAAAATAATAAGATTATTCTAGAGATAAATGCTCCCAAATTGTAAATAATTCAATGAAAAACATCATAATATTGATAAAAATCATAAAATGAAATTTAGAGATGTTTTTATTCCATTTTAATCCTTGTCATTTTTAGTAACACCTTCATTAATTATTTTTGACCTCAACCGTGGTAACAAATATTTTAACCAAAAAGGGTTAATAATTTTACTATAATAATATAAGTTACTCAAAAATGTACCATGTATAATTTTCAAACCATGTTACATTCAAATTTACAATGATAATATTTATATGAATTTTAAATTATTTAAAAAATTATTATTTTGATAAAATATTAATAATGCCAATTTGGACACTTTAATTAATTTGACTTTAAATATATCTATACAGTAAGGGAATTAGAATATATTGTTTTAAAGCATCTCTAATATGTCATATATATCTTTTAAATTTTTGGGACACATTAACTCTTTTGAACAATATGAATTTTAATGATTTTAAAATCAATTATTTTATTTTTTTCATTAACTAAACAATTATTGTTCCAGTATTGTATAAATATTTATGGTAATTATTTCTTCACCAAATATTAAAAACAAATTACCATGATTAATATAAAAAAATTATTTAAAAATATTTTTATAAATGAATATATCCTCTAGGTATCCCTATGTTAAAAATATTATATTTATTAAAAAATATTGTGTGACATTTTTTAAATTTTCAATACATAAAATATTATAAATTTCACAAACTCATCCAAAATGGGAATAAATAGTCATATAACTGAATATTGTATAACTATAGAAAATATTAACTCATAAAATAAAATTTTTGTTAAGTTTTAGAATCATTTTTATTCCAAATCATTTTATTTTTATCCTTAATTACTTGATTTACCATTTACCGTGGTTAAAAAAATTAGTATGGTTACTATTAATAATGACCAAAAATAAAATCAACTATTAAATAAATTTTGAACCCCCCATTTAAAATTTGTGATAAATTTTTTAATCTTCAATTTCAATAAGTGGAGGAAATAAATTTATTATTAAAATGAAAAATTCAATGAAAAGTATTTTTCCCTAAAAATACCGTTTTAAGAATAAAAATTTTTATACCAAATGCAATTAAAAAATTGATTCAAATTAATATAAATGGGTTATTAATAATATAATAGAAACAATTTATACTTTTAATCTATTTTAAAATAAAATTTAAATTTTTATATTATTAAAACAAAAATACAATTCTCAATAAAAATCTTTATTTTAACTATATATTAGAAAAACATTCTCATAAATTTAATAAAAAATCACCCAATATAATTTTGATATAGTTATTTGAATTTTTTTTTAGAATATAACAATTTATTATTTTCATAAAATAATTATAATATTTTCTCAAAAAAATAAATAAATTTTTTTTAAGAAAACGTATTTCTAAACCATAAAAAACAATACTGAAAAATGAGTTCATTTTCATAAAAATTAATAAATTAATTATTATTTTCTATTTCCTTTATATATATATATTTAACAATTCATTTAATACTTATTCATATCCACCAATTTAATAGTAGGCTTATAATAGTCATATTTTAATTATAATATTTTTAGGCTTTTTTTTACTTGGTGTTGCATATCAAATACACTATCGAATATAATGATATTATAAAATATCAAGGTGTTACGTTCTCCACCACAAGCACCCCCCATATTTAAATTATTTTACACCTCATAATTTGAACATGATTTGGTAATTAATGGATTGATATTTTAAAATACATTTTTGGAAAACCCACATCGTAAAATGAATTAATAAAATATCTTCCGAAAAAAGAAATGGAAAAAAGTGAAGGTCAACAAAAATAATGTTTTTGAGTGGGTAGTGAAGAAATGTATATGAAACAGAAAAATAATTCTCAACGATTAATAGAGTGATATAGAACATGGTCATGATAAAGTTAACCATCACAATAACATGAATCTTTGATGGTTTAAAAGGACATTGATTTCTTGGTATGATAAGTAAATGAATAAAATATTTATTTCAATTACTTTTTTCTAAATTTGAGGGATAATTTTACTATCTTGATAAATCAGTCAAGAAAATAATATTTTCATGTCATAAACCAAATATCATTCTTTAGTTTTTCTTCTATATATCACCCCTTAATCTCTTCTTCAAGGAAATGGATATTTGAGATTAAATGTTTTAATGCCTGAAGCACTTTTTAACAAATCATATAATCCATAAGTAATTGCTTCAGCCTCAAAATAATTAAAAAGTAAAAAATGGTTATCATAGATTTTTCAATATGATAAATCATAATTAAACCAAAAATAATAATATGTAAAGTTAAACATAATTCAATCCATATGTATTTAACCTTAAGACTCCTCCAAAATATTTCGGACCGTATTCAAAATGATAAAATATGATCAAACATTTTTACCTAGAAAACATAATGTAGTTAATAATGTCACATTACAAACCTGTGAATAATTTTATCACATAAACTAATAACCAAAATCTCCATTAACTTTATCTTTATTACCTCTGTACCATATAACACAAATATTTTTAACATTGACTAAAAAAATTATCCAAAAAGGTTTTCTCATACCCTTAAGCTAGAACATCCAAAAAATAACAGCATTTTTCCCAAATTATCATTTATGTTAAAAATAATGGTTATATATAATTCAACCCAATGAAGTGTATATCATAATGCCATTAATCACAACAAAATACCCAAAAATCGAACATATTTGATCCTATATTTTTCATCCCAAAATCAACTTATTATTCATCTTTCAAATTGTCTAATAAAAACAATATCATAATAACTTGTACATCACATAATCTAGTGTTACGTGCTAGACCCTCGTCACCCTTCAATTGTGGGTTCAAGCCCCAAGGACCTACCATATATAATGGGTCATTAGTTGTAATATGAGTTGTACTTTTTCTAAAACTATAACATTCCCAATAATAAGATGAATATCTTAAAAAATGAAATTACACATCAAATCACTTTTTACCATTATGAGTTTTTATACGATATATTCCCAAAATTTACTAAATCTTTTATCCCAATAATCCTTAAACAACTCAGTCTCAAAATCATATTATCCTTAAATTTTGTCAATAACTTTTATTTTATACCCACAAAATATAAAAAAATTATTCCTAAAATCAACATTTTTGTAAAACATATACTAATCTAAAGGGTTGTATACCCATAAATGTCTCCTTAAATTTCTTTAATCATGTTAAAATCACCTCACATAAAACTAAAAGAGGAGTATATATGCCTATAAAATTATGAAAAAACTTAGACATATCATCCCAAGAAACATTATGTTTATCTAAATATTATACACATAATAAGGGTTATCAGACCATCAATCTTGTGTTTTCAAAATATTCCATCTAATCAATAAATAACATTCCTAGGTTATATGTACCATAAAACATATTTTTTCAAATCCTTAAATAAAAACTATTATGGAAAAATATATTGTTTCATGATTATTATATCCAAAATATTATAAAATATCTAAAACATAATTCTCAAGTACAAATACATAAATACATCAATCCTTACACATCAAAAAGTCGCAAATATTTGGTCTCCCCTAGGTCTAGAGGATAACTCTTGGATTAAGACATTAACTAAAATAATTCCCATATTCCCGGCGCATAAGACATTTAACTATAAAGGGTCACATAAGATTAAATTTATTCAACTCCATCATAATCTTAATTTTTCTTTGAAAATGAATTTATTTATACCCTTATTTACCAAAAATAATTTTTTTTACCATTCCTTTAATAAATTCTCTAGGTAATCTCTTACAAAATTTCTAACAAAATGGAAATTTTACCTTCATTACTAAAAGTTCTCCTCTACTCATTTTATCAAAAACTTATATCTTTCTTTTTTTGAGTGAGTCTGGTAGTTTCTTAAGGATTAAGTTGTTAATCATATATTTTGATAGTTGATTATGGATAATCGTAATATATTTCACTCAAGTCATCATCCCTTTTGTTTCTTATATTCACCATATTCTCCATCATGTTCAATGTTAATATGGTTCAATATGGTTGCAACCATTGACTAAAACAAACATGAAAAGTATGAGAATTAATAATAATATATGGAAACTACATAATATCTACCATACATATTTTTTGGATGTTTTTATATGAATATAAATCCATTAATTGTTTGTCATATGGTTATGTTCCCTAATCTATGTTTCATAAATCTAGTTCCCAAGGTTTCTACAAATCATCATCTGTTACCAAGTATAAACACCCTAACCCAAGAATCACATAGTTAGTATTTAGTTAATTACATTGGAACTAGATACAAGCAATCATTTCCCAAATGACTAGATATTTTAGTAGTCTTTATAAACTAGATACATTATTTATTACACATTAAATTTTAAAACAAAAAATACTTTATAGTATTTTATTTGAGAAATCTATTTTTTTCTTCTATAATATCATTGAGTATCTATCAAAATATATTTCTTGGAATTCTGGGGAAATGAAACATAATAAATGGGTGAGCATGGAGACTCAGTATGTGTATTCCTATATAGGAAACAAAATAAGGCATAAATAATATGGAAAGAATAAATGATGTTCAAATAATTCCATATAAACAATCTCATGATCTAGAAACATATAAATTAATATCTTAACAAATCAAATAAGCACATAGACATCAATAACTACTTTTATAATGATGGAATGAATAATTTCAAACATCTGAAAGTTCATGTCCAGTCCTTTTCCAAGACATCTAAAAATATAATCAAGGTCTATGAAATCTACATTAATTGGTAAATCCTTCACTAAAAACTAAGATAGATTGTCTCATAATACATATTGATTCATTTAGGGTCTATAACGGACCCCTTCCATCACTTTCTAAGTCCATTTCATTCCTCTTATTAAAGGTTTGAATCATAATAACCATAAACATTTTTATTTAGAATAGAATACAAAATGTTAATAATTACCCAAGTAAAAAAATATGATCATAAAATAGAGTGACTAATATAGATAATTATATAAAAAACTACATTCCAAGTAAAAGTAATCATAAAAAAACCAATAATATATAGTAAATGGTATCATAAAACAAAAACCTTATTAAATAATAAGATTTATCTAAGGATGTTTACATATATGAAAATAATTTTAAAAATATAATTAAAATATTTTAGGGAAATACCCTTTTTACAATGAAATCATGTATTTTTTAAAAGATAAAAATTTATAGATGAAAATATTTACATTGAAAATAACCTTATAACCATGTAAAGGAAGATTTAAATAATATATTACACATGATGAAGGTAAAATACATTCATTCTTTATAAGTTTAAAACATTTCATTCACGATTTTTAAATAAATACTAAAATATACCTTTTAGAAAATGATATGAATGCTCATTTTAAACAATTTTTTTAAAGTACAATACTGGGAAATATGACTTTTAAAAATCATATGATAAAACTAAAAACATTTTTGAAGACATTTTTATAAAACATGGATATGGAAGTGAAATATTCCCCTATGAATACATTAGCATAAACAATCCCAAATAAATATGAGATTATAAAATAAACACTTAACACTTTGGTAAAATTTGAATATAAATCCCCATAAATAATAAATTCAAAGGAAACATTAAATATAATTAAAATAATGGTAATAATTATATAACATTTCAAAGGAATAGTACATACTCCAAACAAAAGAAGAATGTCACGAATTCGACATAAGTATCATGGAAACAAAAGTGAGACCAGAAAGACATTATCTCAGGTATGCCATATTTTCTATGTTTTAAACCCTCATATGTAATAAATTTATATTTATTATAATTATATTCCATAACAATATTAATATATATAATAATATATATTATTTTCTTATAACCATTTCTCACCCATTTTTTAATAATTCTTTGTTATAATCATTATTCTGTGTAATAATTGCTTCGTTTATGGTAGTTTTTTTCTTTTTATATTTATCATAGATCCATCATATATATAATTTTATTCTTTATGTAGAAATATTTTATATTTATTATATAGATATCCAAGGTTATTCATAAAATTTATAGATATAAAAATGATTTGCACCGTTCGTGGAGAAAATAAGCCATATGTACACCTAAATAGTGTTTCCACCTTTCAATGGATGGAATGAAAGAATGATAAATAATAATTATCATTTAAAGATTCATTATTTTGTTATATAAATCATTTATATATTCATTAAATATAAAATTATTACTATCTCTGTAAACCATAAATGAAAAATTGATCACATCGCTTCGTGTAGATGGTAGGTTGTACATACGCATGAGCGACATTATCATTTTCCAATGAATTGGAAGGTAAGAAGTTAAATATGAAATTATAGTTTAAAAACTATATTTATATAATTAATATAATATATATACTCATTAGTCACATCTTTATAACCATCCAAATACAGGGGTGATAAAAAAATCAATTACACTGATACGTGGAGATGGTAATCCATATGTACGCATGAGGGTTAATTTTCACTTTACATAGGATATAAAATAGATGGAATACGGTTTAACCATAATATTAAGAAAAACAAAGTATATTTATAATACTTTATTTATTTTTTTAGGATGTCTACAACACATATATAGGATGTAAAAGATGAAATAAACTTAGAATAGTTGGTAAATATGATTACCTCTTCTTCTCTGAACTCTCATTATATCACATCTTAATTATCATAGTTATTTTATTTTGGAAGGTATAGAACCTTAATAACATATATAATGATGTTTATAATAGTAATTTATAGATTTTGGTTGATCTATATGGATTAATGTGGTGTATAGATGTGATGGAATGGGTTTCCTTTTATAATTGATGTTAGTGGCAACTTTGGAATTTCATAAAAAAATTAAAATATAATAAGACAAATCTTAATAAAAATGATTAAAAATGGTCATTAATTACAATATAATATGGATAGTATTAATATAAAATTGGAAAATTATTTTTAGACTGGTTTGAAAATAATTTTAATCCTTTTGAGTTTTCATTAACCCCATGGTTAATTATTTTTGACATCAAACTCTATAACTACTATTTTAATCAAAAAGGGTTAATAAAGTTACTATAAATAAAAAAGTGACAGATAAATGGACCATGAATTATTTTATAAGGTATATTTAATTCAAATGGATGAATATAATATTTTTAGGAATTTTAAATAACCTAATAAAATATTGATTTGATAAAATATTATTAATGTCAATTTCGATACTTTTCATTTTATTTGAATTTAAATATATCATGAAAAAATATTAATTGGAATATAATGAGTTATAAAATATCTAATATCTAATATAAATCTATAAAATTCATGGTAATAATTTTATATTTCAAATTATATTAATTTTAATTAATTTAATATAATTTTTTTTATTTTTCCTTTAATTAAATAATTACTACAACAGCATTGTGTAAGCATTTAAGGTACTTATTTCATCAAAAAAAATAAAAAAAAATTACCATGATGAAGATAAACAATTTGGATTTAAAAATATTATTTATAAAATAACATATCATCTGGTTATCCCAATGTTGAAAATATTATATTTATTAAAAACAATAGTGTGACATTTTTTACTTTTATTTTGTATAAAATATTACAAAGGTCATAATCTCATTCAAATTAAAAAAAGGTAATAAAACCTAATATTGGAAGTTTATGAACTAAATAGACTCATGAAATATAATTTAGAATAGTTTTAGGGTCATTTTATAGTCCCTGTAATTTTATTTTCAACCTTAATTTCCCAATTTATATTTACCGTGGTAAAATATTACTATGGTTACTATTCCTAGGGAGAAAAAATAAAAAGGATTTACTTACTAAATTTGTCCCTAATGATTCAAAATATGGGTTAAATTATTCAATATTCGATTTCAATAAGTGGTTAATGTTAATTAATTGTTAAAAACAAAAACACAATGAAAATCATTTTTTCAGAAAATTCTCTTTTATGTATAAAAATGTATTTAATAACAAATTAAATTATGAAGTTTATTCCAATTAATCTAATTGGATTAATTATAATATCTTATTAATAATTTTTTATTTTAAATAATTTCAAAATAAAATGGATCTTTTCAATTGGATGAAACAAAAATATAATTTTTAATAAAAATCAGTATTTCTCACTAATCACTAGAAAATAAATCATTTCAATAATATCTAAAGGTTTTACCCTGAGATATTTTTTAATTTATTATTGAAAATTTGACATTATTTTTATAAAATAAATGTTTTATAATTTCAATAAATTAATTTTAAAAGTTTCTCCAAAAAACTAACAAAATTCATTTTTTAAGAAAACATTCTTCTGAAGCATAAAATAACTTTACTGAAAATTGGGTAATTACATCATAAGCATTAATCAATGAATTTTTATTTACTAGGTAATTTATATATATATATCATAATTCATTTAATACTCTTTATACTCACCAATTTAATAGGTAGGTTATTATGGCAATTTTTAAATAATAATATTCTGAGGTTCATTTTGGCTCGGCGTTGCATTCCATATATGCTATCAAACTTAGGGTTCTTATACAATATTAGTTTTTTATAGTATTAATGGTCATGTTTAAATAATAATAATAATATCATATCATGGTTTCTAAAAAATTCATTGTTTTTTGTAATGTAAGATATCAATGAAATTAAATTTATTTGAGAAGAATGTTTCAGAAAATATCATTTTATTATTGAAACCTCTCAAAAAATCATATGAGGTATCTTAATAGTGATTATCCAAACCTAATGAGTGAAATATATAGTAAAAAATCACAACCTAACTAACAATTACATGAGCCACATCTCATTGGACCTAGTCTTATGCTCTTGACTAAATGACCACCCAAAAATGCATGCAAGTCCCATCTATCAGCCCGAGACATCAAATTCTAGCCAAGGAAAACCATAGGATCACATATCACATTGAAATTATTTTGAAACCATCAGAATATACCAACACTATTCTAATCCTATAATCATCCATCTATAATTTTGATCCATACATTTAAGCATCGATCTGATCGAATTCTCTGAGAAACCAATATCAATTCCAATCATAAGGAAATTCATATGACTTATCCCAATCCTCTGATGGGTTCCTGTATAACAACATGGGTTAGATAAGTATAATTTCACCCAATATATATATATATTAAAAATATTTCTATTTACATTGAAACATTATATAACCAAACTATAATCCCAATAACCCACATGTGGTCTATCTCTAAGAAATATGATGTGTGCACTAACCCATCAGGAGTCCATATACATCCATTTCTTAGAGGGACTATATTTTCCTTTCCTTACAAAGCCTCGCTGTAAGATCCAAATGAACATACTCAAATTGAAAATTTATTTTTCATGTTTATTTTAATTACACTAACACATTATATATTAAAACAATATATATGTTGTTGTTTTTAATATTTTCAATTAAACCACACATTGGTCACATAAATTACACAAAAGAATATTTATATCATTAGAACCCTACATACAAAAAATGATTTAGGAGGTTTTCTTTTTAGTACACTCCAACAGTAAAATGAGGAAAATATATTTCTCAGATAAACATATTTTATTTATATAAACATATTAACCATAACTAAAAAATACAAGAATGGAAATCATGTACCCCTTTAAAGATGGACATCCAATAGGTAAAGGTATACATATAAAACAAGTATGAGTTTAATCATAAGATCTATAAAATAATTATTCACTATATACCATATCCCCAAATAATAATCCAATGAAAATATGGTTGGAACTATTTTTTGATTCCAAAGATGGAGGCCACTCATCGTTTCTGGATCTAAGGGGTCATGTGACATCAAGCAAGCCTCCACATATTATTGAGGTTGTTGAATAGTGGAGATGGATAATATAAGACATTGGGATAAATAATCCATTTAATTGGACTAAAAAAACAATATAGGTAACCACACATCATCCATAGTGAGTATTCATCCATGTATGCAAAAATAATTATTCAATAAGATTAGAATGTGATAAATGTAAAAGAATATCATTACAAATCAATTAATCACCCACTTTGATGATCACATTAGAAATAAATATAAATAATACAAAATAGTTTTCAATAAAATCCATGATCCTAACTTCATCACAAACATGGATACTCTACAGAGATCTTCCTACCTGATCTAATTCACAACCTGTTCTCTGACCAGAAAGCAGACATATGGTCAGAAACTACCCTATTGTGGCCATGCAGAGTGTGATAAATATTTATATGTAGGGGGTCAAAAATTTCACCTAATGCATTCCTTAATATAAAATATTTTATGGGGAATAGAATAAACATAATACAAAAAAGATCACAAATGTATGTGGAAGTTTTGTGTGCTAGATAGGCTCTAACTTCTCCATTCACCTTAGGTCACCATGTTCCAATTATACCACTACAGGACCTGATCATACCTATATTAGACTATGTATAAACTTAGTGTTTCTATATTTCTAAACCCATAACACATCCTATATATGATGAATCAAGGAGGTTCATGTTATAGAGTCTTAACCACTACCTTAAGGGACATGGTAAGGTCATATATCCAAGTACTGAACTCACCTTCTCAATTAAGGTGGTCTAGATTTTTTTCCTTATACTCAATGTCTCAATCATTACAATGACCTGACTCATCAAGCCTTGTCTAGCCAATGGTAAGATAATCTTGAAACACTAATATTTCCTTTAGTAAGCATGGTTTCTAGCACCAAGTAGGCATATCACAGACATGGTAGACAATAACAAGAAGTATATTCTCACACACAAACACAAATCTTCATACACAAATATAAACTAAAAAATAATAAATCAAAGATATTATAAATGAATTAATAATAACTAATATCACCCCATATTATCCAAAGCAACAAAAAAAAATTGGAAATAGTCAAAATATAACAACACCAATACTATAAAAATAATCCAACATTATTAAAAAGGTAGATTTATATAGATATGTAACTCATTTATATATATAGGAACTTTCTAGAAAAACTATTCTCTACTTACTCTAGGTCCTCCTAGGACACTTTTGAAAATAATATAATATATATAAGACATGACATGTATGAGAAGATCCCATGTAGACGTTAATAAAAACATACTCATGAGGGAATCCTGAAATCACCAAGGAAAAATCATCAAAGATAAGGTCAATTGAGTAACATAAAAGAATGGAGTAATAAAAAACTTATACTATATATGATCATAAGTCAACACCAAGTCCCAGGGTGAGGTCTAAACTCACTACCATCCTCAGGATTCTACTCAATTTTTAATGGCCACATTTTTTTATGGATGTCGCCACTCGAGTCAACATGATGTTCATGGTTCTTTATTGAGAGGTTGCACTTATCGGGACATTCCATTCATGGTAAGAAAAAGATATCACAATATCTTCCTAAACTGGTGTGGGATCACACCCCAGGCCTATGTGGGATACTAAACCCTATCTGTAATAATCCACTAGGATTGGGATTTCATGCACAAAATTTCAAAAATGGTACACCTAACCCACCCTATGGTATAGTGAAATACGATCACACCTTAGGACACATGGAGGGATACATTACTCTAAATTAAACTATCACATGATGTGATTTCTCATCCTATTCTCTAGATAGGATACCACACCATACCCTCTTAGTGTTGAACCAACGAAACACACCCACATAGATATAGGAACTATAATGAGGGTTTAAAGGGATCCAAACTTCCATAAAAGTAGTAAATGGTATGTATAATGGGAACATGACATGTAATATTGACTCTATTCTATCTATGACCATGTATGTGTACTCCAGATCATGCACATGTACTCTATTCATACTTTTGTACATGGGAAATGCTAGTGTTCATATGTTATATCCATGTCAATGTAACCTATGGAGGTGCATTCTTGTTATTCAGTGTAAGGATAATATGGCATGTGAAAAACAAACATAATCATGTGATTTTAAATTCATGCATAAACTCTTATCATTATTAATGGGGGCCAATAAAACAGGTTTTATTTCAAACCATACACTATGTATAGATAAATTTCACAAAATTTTATGGACATCACATGTACCAGTGCATATTGATTCCTCATTTTATCCAGTCTTGAATCCTTCCTGGAAAACATAGATATGGTTTTCCAAACCCACATCATCATCGGTGGCTAGATTTAGACCACCCATGGATCAAAAATTGTATGTCATCATCATTCTAAAGAACCACCTTTATCTAGCTCATGAAATCACTTTCACCACACTAACATAAATTATTTTCCATTTTCATAACATCTTTATCAATGCCATTTATCCCATTACCGAACTTGATGAAATAATCCTTTATTCCAAATATTGATTTAAAAATTATTAAATTATGGGTATTTTGAAATCATCAAAAAATCAAAATACCAATGATGAACATTCAAATAACAGAGGAAGAAAGGCATGTTACAAAAAATTAGGAATCAATATTGGCAATTTTACATTTTGGATTTCATTTTTTGGGAGAGAATTCCTTGAACGGTGAAGAAAATCAATGATAAAATAATTCAATAATACCTAAAAATGAAACAAACCATAATCCTATAAAAATTATTCATGGATAAACTTATAAATATATCATTTCATATTCTCTATGTATAAATCATGAATGTGGATTAAACCAAAAAAATAAAACACCCTACCTCAGTATCATATCAGTGGATAATGAATAATGATTATGTATCGTTTTCATATGAAAGATCCAATAACCCTATCAATGATGACAATCCCTATGGTATTCCAAATGTTGATCCATAATCCCATCATCATCTTCCAATTATCTAACATGTGAATTTATCATAAAATATCAAGGGTTATGTGGATCACTCCAAGAGACTATATGTAACAAATATAATAAAGAGTGTAATTATGTTTATGGTTATTAGAAGAAAATAAATTAGATAATTAATTTATCTGTATATTATTTCACGCATGAATAGACATTCAAAAAAAGTTATAAATGAAAAAAAAGTTAGTCCATGCCTAAGATAAAACCAATGTTCTATATTTATAGATGGACTTTGTTTTTTAATATGATACTTTGTTTTGGATATATTTCATTATTTCAAAAAAGTGTTGTTCATATAATATGTTATATTTAATATTTTTAATATATCCATATTGAGGCTCCATGAGTCTCAAAATTCAATTTCATCATTATGCCTTGCTCAATAAATATTATTTAAAATATTCCAGTGTATTTAATTGAAAAAATGGAGTTTCAAAATTCTCCCCACCTTAGTGATTTTCATCCTAAAAATAAAAATATATACCATAAAATTCGATAGCGTTGAGCTTGTATTTGGTTCTCCCTTTCCTAGGTAGTCTCTTAAAAATTCAAGTGTAGCTAAAGAACATGCACCAAGGGAATATCTCTGCCATGAAGGATCATCTCCTTCCAATCCTCAATGGACACTAGTTACTATGAAAATTTAACTTCATTCTCAATGTCCAACTCACCCTAGTCAATAATGTGCAATAAATATTACATGTATCTCTTACACGTTTACATGAAGAAAAAATTGTTCACTCTAGAGGGGGTGAATTGAATTTCCAATTTAAATGTATATTTAAAAGTATTTAAATGATAAATCCCCTAATTTTAAAAAAATATTACATTTACCTAAAATATTATAAGTATATAATTTATCTTTCATAATGCTTATGGGATGTTTGATCACAACGCTATTAATACAAGTTTGTATCTCTTTTATCTTTGGAAATAGTTTATATTGTTTCCAAAACAATATATAAAACATAAATTAAAGTTAATTATCAATGTATGGGTTTCTAATTATAGTTTTAAATATAGAAATAGGATATTTTTTAAATAGAGAAATCAAAATAGAAATCACACAACTAAATAAATAAAAATAATTTTAGTATCAAGTCGAGACCTTGACATCTCCACTCACCAATCATCCATTACTATGAAGTTTATTAAAGAATAAACTGATCCAAAATCTATATTTGGTTTTAAAAAAAATTTATGTATATATTCAAAGATACACAACCTCTAAAATAATTCTTAGTGGGAAGATAAAAGAGAAAAAATTAAACACATGTTGTCTAGGATACACACCCTTTTCCAGAGTACTTTTTCAGATAAGAATGAAAAAAATAAGTGAGAGAGTGTCTAAAACTATCTAATACAATATTGGATCCTGTTTCTACAAAAAAGTATTGTATTACAAAATATATCTCATAATGTATGTAATAATAGAGAGTTAATAGGATATAAATATATATAATTTGATGCATCTTAGTTTGATTAGATTTTTTTCATCAGTAGTCATTAGATATTTCTTTGTATAGCAACAACTGAGTTTGCACATAGATTATGGAAAACATAGTTTCATGGGATTCTAATCACTTCAATTTATAATTCTAGTATTCCACTTCTACACATGTATATACACCTCTGTTATTCTCAATTTTTCAAAAAATTTCCATGTGCTTTTTCTTCATCTTAATGAGAAATTAAACTCAATATAATCAATGAAAAATATTAAATACATTCATAAATTCATCGAAACTACCCTTAATGAACCAAAATATATTTTTTTGATATTTGAAAAAAACACTACTTAAGTTAGGCATGGTAAATTTTCTTCACTTAATGAATGGTTATTATGAATAGTAACTTATCATGGTCACTTTATTTTATATTGTGGTGACTTGGTTTCCTTTTTTATAGATTTACTATATCAAATTGTAGGTTGAATCCTATACAATTTACCTTCACTATTTTTCATGGTAGCTTCTTTCTATCATGCAGTAACATTATCTCTTCACATGATCACATAATTTATTCATACAAAAGGTTTATTTGCTCAAACGATCACTTTATTTTTCATATTGTCACATTATGTCTTCACATAGTAACATCATTTACATATGAGTTAAGTTAATTTAATCTTATGATCACTACATCACAGACACACAATTAGTTCAATACATTAATAAATTCTACTCACTTGTGACATTGTAACATGGTTGTTCTTATGGTAGGTTGAATACACATGTGGTCACATGAACTTAAATTCAATGTCACCTCATGACTTAGATATAATTTTCTCATATAACACATGGTAAGTTGATTGTAATGGATTCAATTCTATATGGTCACATAACCTTCACAATTACTTGGACTTCTTCACATGGTAGGTTTATTATACATGCAATAGGTTGTCATGTTAACATCAATACTTTTACAAGTTAATAATTTTGGCATCAAAATAGCTACCTATCAAGAAAATTAACTTTAAAAAAAATAAACATGACTTAGGATCATTAAAATAAGGAAGTTTTGGACTAAGCCAATAATATCCCTCTTTTAATGAAGATAAATCATGTCATATGAAATGAATTGAATTGAATACATTAGAAATAAATATTTTCCAAATATTTTATATTTTTAAGGAATTAAAACATTATATTATTGCCAATTTTTATTTCACTGTTTTCTCCCCTTATTCACAATATTATGATAAGAATATTCCTCCCCATTTTGGGATTATCAAAAACAGATTCATGAAAAAATAGAATAATGAAATACTAAAATAACTCTTAGTAGGAAAAAATATAAAATGGTCATAGGTTTTTAATTTATATCTCAAAGAATTATCCAAAAAAGATTACCAAGATCATCATATCATGAATTCTAATCCAAATGTGAATCTAAGACATACCTGATCTCATCAATGAGGATTGGATCAATTCTTCTTGGGGAAGAGGCTATGAAAGGTTTTTTAGGATTGGAAGGTTACAATATAGAAGTTAGATAAAAGCATTTTATTACTAAAAACATGGAAACTAGTCAAAGGTGGTGTACATCCTATCTAAGATAAAAGAAAAAATGGTTAATAGAGGAGGTTATAGTTGTATTGTTTGAGGTAATAAGTAAGATAAGTGGTGCTATAATAACTATTATTGGAAATGTACATATAATTTTCCAACAACCTGGTAAAATCCATGAATATTATGGATCCATGATCCATTACATGGAAATTGATTTATTTTTTCTCAATGAATTATTTTTCCAAATGAGTAAGAATTATTAGATTTTAAACATGAGGATTTAATTCTTGGGATAAGGGAGACATCCTTATCTTACTATTTAATTATCTAAACATTTAATTTAGGTTTTACACTATAAAGAATCAGTTAATATAAAATTCAATGGATCTTCTAATATTCTATCTATCATTTTATGATTCTTTAACATGGTTTCATACTAACTCCAATGTTTTATTAGGATTTTTTTAAAACCATCAAACATTGCTTCCCATAATTTTATGAAACTCATCAGAAATAGCTCTTAACTCATATTTTATGATGTTTCTAATATTATCTTCATTAATAGTAGATTGGATAGGAGGAGAGGGAGGTGGAGCAGTAGATTTAGATTTTTCAAACGCTGTATTTATATACCTTTGGTGTAGATCCAATATCAGATTTGATAGATCTTCTTGAATATATCCAAAATGTTATTTAGAATCTAAAATATAATTTTTCATCAGTTTTATTTTAAGATGTAATCTAGGTTGAAGCTGTGAAATAACCAAATGCGTAGATATGGAAATATATTTTCTTTGATTTTTTTCATAGACCTTCTAAAACCAATGAAAAATTATTTTGTATCACCCATTAAATATTATTTGAATTCATTGATATCATCCCTTGAGACATATGATGTGGAAGAAATATAGGGGTTTCAATAGGTATAAAAGGATATTGATCATAATCCGACTACCTGACATCATCCTCAATTCCCATAGATTTAGATCCTAAGGACTATAAATATTCCCCATTAGTAAAATTCTCATCATCCTCATGAACAAATATATATATTTATCAAAAAGGTATTGTCTCACTAATATTTAGAGTTTCTTTAATATCTATCATTAGAGTAGGACCAAAAATATCTTCCAATGTTTGGTCAACCAATGGTATTGTGGATATACATCAGGTCCATGTTGAGAATCTGACTCAAAAATTAAAGATCTTTATAATGTTCTATTAGAAGAAGGCATGAAAGTTCCACTATACTGAGGTGGAATTCCCCCATTGGCATCATTATCCTCAAACTCAAAGTAGTCCATACCAAGCACTACTGATCCAAGGGACTTCACCCTCTTAGCATGTTTATCTCTTATGATGGGTATAGGAGTTTTCCCAGTCCTAGGAGACATAAATAAGCTATATTCATCTTCTCTATACTCACTAGAGTCATCCCATTTAGGTTCATCCAATCAACCACTAACAGGTTCTTCAGTTTCAATAAGATTCTCATCATGTAACTCATCTTCATGATATTATAATTATAGAATAGATATAGGAGGCCAAAAAGAATTAACATAACAGGTTCCCATGTCATCATTAGGTTATGTATTTCCTTCCTCATTGATATCATCTATCATAATCTCCTTTTCCTCAATTTAATCATAAAAAAACTTCATCATTAGAGGAATATATAGGTATCTAATATTTTATAATACATGTATCCACTATATCCATTTGTCTAAATAGATACTTCATAAGATCAACATTTTCGTATAGATTATTATTATCTTATAACCATTCTTTTCTCAAAAGATTCAAATTAACATCCATATGCCTAAACATATTCTATGTTAGGAATAAACAATCTTAGGAAGTCACAGCCCCCACCAACCAAAGGAATTAATCCTCTATTTTCTATCTATGATGATATGAATATTGGGTATGTTGGATAATTGAGCTTCTAATAGTTCTTACACAAATAATTCATGTGCCTCATCACATACCAAGAAAAAAAGATATAAAATCCATTTTCCATCAAGAAAATGAAGAATGGATCTTGGTGTCTCAAAATAATAAAGTTCCCTTTCATTAGATAGATCAAATTCATAATGAAATTTTCTAGCATTGTATATTCAAAATTGAGTTCCATTGTATTTGATATCCTAAGTGTCTAATTCCCCATCAGTTCATCCTGAAATTTTGGAATTCAATGTAAGAAAGGTTTATTGGATAAGAACATTAATAGTATTCTTTATCACTATTATGAAGTATGCTTAATCTATTTTCCGAGGACTTTGAGGAAAACAAATATTATTCTCTATTCACTATTTTCCTAATAGTTTCCCCCTTCTCTCATGGGATAAATTCTATATAAACATAACATTATATTATATATCATGGATGGTACTAATTACTAATTCCTTTAAACCAATAATCCCAACCATTTTGCTGAATGTATCACAATACTAGTGACTTTCTAAACTGAAAATTTAGAGAAGAAACATCTTTTTCATCGTACATTGGTCGATCAAAAAAAAATTGTTGGCACGGCTTCATTGCATCACTTGTGATAGCTTTTTTACTTTAAAACAATTTTTATGAGGCTCTTCAATAAAAGATATGGTATCAAGAACATGATTAATCCTCAACATTCTTTTCCTCTTATTTTATATCTCAAATGATTCATGTTTGGGAGACTAGTTCCTAAAATAATGACTTTAAGAGCTTGCATGGAATAAAAAAATGAATTAATTATAAGGAAAAATACTCATCAATTTGAATTCCATATTTTTATGTTATTTTAATAATTTATATAATATAAAAGTTTTATATATTTATGTAGAACCCCATTAATAAAACTTATGTAAAAATTCTCTGTACAAATTGGCAATCCACATATAATGATCATGTGATCGCAGAAAATACGACATGGTGGCAATACTAACCATAGATTCACTATAGGTATAATAGTATCATGAGAAACAACTAACATTAAGTATAGTTCCTATGTTAGTTATGTCTCACAATTGGTGTAGTGACCACATGGACAATTATTCAGAGTCATTACTACAAAACTATGATTTAAGAGTACTGGAATTTATCTACGCTAGAAAATTGCATTGAGATAGTCCATAATTATCAGTGATAAAATAAGCACAGATGAAGGGGGCCTTTATGAGTGCTAAATAAAATCACTGAAAAATGTAACCATTTATCATCGCTTTTGGTTTATCATTTATTAAATTTTACCATAATCAGCACATTATTTTAGCACTGATAAATGTTACCATTTAGAAGCACTTTATTTTTAACACTTATCTAGCAATAAAATGCCGATAAATGGTAACCTCTATCGACAATTTATTAGCGCAGATAATGTTTCAGAAAATAAAGATAAAAAAATTAACAATTTCAATAATTTAATAATTATTATTAAAAATGAATAAACACAGATATATATATATATATATATTAAAAATTATTAAATAGTATATATTAAATATATAGATAGGTAAAATGGATAAAATAAAATACTTAAACAAATAAAATTTTAAAATGATTAAATTAAGATGAATATTAAACATTTTATTAATTAAATATTTATTGATAAAAATGAATAAATTTAATATATATGTATATAGATTATATATTTTCCTAAATAATATATATTAAATGTAGATATATAAGTGAGTATATACTTCAACAAAAACATTAAAAATGAATAAATTAAAAAAAATATTTAAAAATTTATTAATGAAACAATTATTAATAAAAATGAATAAGTATAATATATATATATATATATATTAATTATAAATATTAATAAAATATATATATTTAATATAATTATATATATATAATGAATAAATTGTTAACTAAAAACATATTAATATCTTATTCATTTTTTTTTTGATTTTTCAATTTAACATATATGAAACGTCATGTGTTACATTGATTTCACGTACATATATATATGTATATGTATATATATATATATATATATATCTGTGTGTGTGTGTGTGTGTAATTAATGCAGATTATATGCAAACACACACAAAAAAATATTTACGCAATATATAGAAATACATACACCTAATGTATATGTAATTTATTCACATTTTAGTATATTTTTTAAAATAATTATTAACATGATTCATTTAATATATTATGTTTTGAATTGGCCAATTTTATTTATTTATTTTTAATGCAATTACAGTTACGGTATTAATTTTTATTATTATTATTTTTTATTTTATTTTTTAATTTGAACATTTTTTATTATTTATTTATATATATTTATTTATTATGTTTTAGTATTTTCATTATGTATTCATATTTAATGAAATATATATATATATATATATATTCATAATCTATTTTTAATTAATAAAACTTATCCATTTATTATTATTTTCAAAGCGCACTCATTTTGAGTTATTCAATTTCACTTATTTTTAAAATGAGTTTATTTAAGATTATATATCCACTAATAATGTTAAAAATATATTTTAAAATAAATATTTTTACGTAAATATATTTATAAATGTATATTAATATATTAACATATTTATAGTTATTATAAATAAATAATTATTATTTTTTAAATAAGTATTTATATAATTATAAAGAAATAATTATATATTTTTTATAATTAAAAAATTATAATAAAATTATATAAATAAATCTTTTATCAGTGCTAAAAAGCACTGTTAAAAAGAATTTTTATAAGCACTAAAATATTAGCACTGATAAATATGTTTTTTATCAGCGCTTTCTGAGCACTGATAAATCTCAAGGCATATAAGCATTTTTTTTACATAGAAAATGATCCCTTTTATCAGTGTTTATCAATTTAATGCTGATTAAAGGGATCCTTATCAGTGCTTTTCTGGAATAATTGTTAAAGGTGTTCTCGATCTATTTAAAAGAACCCTAACTGGTACTCACTTATCACGATTATGAATCTCTCGTGGAACTCCACTATTGCTGGCATGACTCCACTATGATCCATAAAATGAATCAAGGATGGAATCAAATGTATGTTATTTTCTACCTTTCCTATATCGTTGTTTGATCTTTTGGGTTCTGTGTTTTGTGTTTTTATGATGTTCTTAACCTTGATGAACCCTACATCTCATCTCCTCACCACTGTCGTCGCGACACTTCTGTGCATTTCAATGGCTTATTGACAAGAATAATATTTGTTGTTTAACTTTATAAAACTAGTACGAGATCCCTTGTTCAATTTAACCTCCTAATTCCAAGATGAATTTGTGCAGTTTAATGTCATGCAACCAAGACAAGAGATATTGTGAAGTTTAATGTCTTTATTATAGAATTAATTTGTGTATTTTAACATTCTATAACCAGGATGAGATATAGGTTGCATTTTAATTCCTTACTTCTAAGATGAATTTTTTCAATTTAACATCATGAAAATAGGAGGATAGACATTATACAGTTTGACATCTTTCTTCTAGGATGAATTTGTTCATTATAACATCATGGAAGTATGAAGATATATAATTGATGAATACTATGAAAAGTATTTCATGAGAAATATTGTATTATCATGGGTCTTGACTTGTTCCTCATCCATTGTGGTCAATGTGCATGCTCTGTTTTGTGGATCATTTTGGCTTGTTTTTTCGAAATGGTTTCTTGGAAGGGGGAAAATGATTTACATAATTATATTCTCTTTAAAAATGTGGATTATTATGTTTTCAAAAGTTTCCTTAGAAGAAGTTAGTTTAAAATTAAAAATTAAATAGTGGTTTTGAAAAGAAAATTCTTGTTTTGTTATGAAATTTGGCTTCTAATCCTATTATTTTGGACTGATATGTTTCTTTAAGTTTTGTTTCAAATAGATTTTAAATTTTTTTCTTATAAGTTTTCTTTTTCTATTTAAAATATACTTCCCAGAAAGGTCCCTAATGTTTCTAGTGGTGCTCACCCTATTTATGGTTCTCTTTAGTTTCTACCCATCTTCCATGGAAATTGACGTTTTCTAGAGGTAGTGAAGTGGCATGAGGAAGTTGATCATGTCTTCAGAGTGATTGGAACTCCAAAATCTATTAGAGTTCATTCTATTATGTGTCTTTTTAGGGGGTCCTGCATTGGAATAATGGTAGTTTTTCCCCCACCAATGATGAAATTTGGGGTGATGTGGGATGATTTTAGGCCCCTCTTTTTTTGATGGTTTATACCTGGAATGGTGAAGATGAAGAAAGGGGAAGAGCTCATGAGTGATTATCAAGGTTAGAAAATGGTGAAGGTTTATGTTGAACACTTTAAATAGATGGTTTCCTTTTGTTTAGATGTGGAATTACGGGGTCTGTTGAATGTTTCTTTATTCATTGGGGGTCTTCATACTGAGATCAAGGAGTGAGTCCTCTTATCCGAGGATCTCCATTTTGAAAAGTTGATGGAGGAATCGCCTTTGGTTGAGTTGTTGTGAAAGAAGCATAAAAACATTGGCTCATTAGTTTTCTCCCATGTTGGGTTGAAGACATTTGGAGTTTCCTAATTTCTGTTTTGTGGCTATTTTAAGATCATATTTCATTATAAAAGTCTGATGAAATTATCCTTTCATAGTTCAATTGATTTTGTTTTTCTTAATGTGATCCTTTAAATGGATATCATTTCATTAATTAGATCCCCTCTTTTGGTCATTCTTGTTTAGAGATGTCTGTTTTTTTGGAAATCACTCTTTGTGCCTTGTGTGTGGGTTTATTTATATTATGTTTTTTTATCATTTTTGCTACTATTTCTATTGATGTTGTGTGTTGGAAGAATATTGATGTCTATTTGTCTCTATTTATCAATGAATCCAAAACATAGACTGGTTGTGCATCACTCAAAAATTTAATAACAAAACTAAGGATTCTCTATGCACTTCACTACTATTGGTTAACTACCACATAGCATAACATCTGATCTCATCTTCATGAATGGCTTCCTCAGGATACTCTCATCTCACACACGCTTGCCGCCATCTATATCATATCACCATTCAATACTCACTTTTCCATCTCTTCATGTACCCATTTACTATATGCATGTGATTGCATGAATCAAGAATCTTTACAAGTAGTAAATGGGTGAAAGAAGAGAAGAATAAGTGAACGTGGAATGGTGATATGGTAGAGATGGCAGAAATCATGTGTGGGAGGAGAGAATTATAGGGATGTCGGGAATGAAGTTTAGGTCAGATTCTATGCTAAGGAGTAGTTAACCATTGGTCATGAAGTTCATAGAGAATCCTTATTTTGGTTATTAGCTTATATCTGGACCAAAGAAACCCTTTGGGAAGATGTAAAGGTAATGTTACAAAATACTTTCTCTATTTTACCAAATAATTATATAATGAAACATTGATTTAATTTTCATTATTCCATTCAGAGTTCATTTATTTTAGAATATTTTTTTTCCATGTGTCATGAATTTGCAGTAAGAGAAATGACATTGTCTCTACTCAATCATAGAGGTAATCTTGATGTTTTCACAGTAAAATCATTAGACATATAATTAATTCATTTTTTATAGTTATTTTTAATTTATTTATTTTTAGTATTTGTAATGACCTGACCCTAGTTACCCAGAGTCGGTACATTATTACATAACATTGGTATGGTCACATGGTATCAAATCCTGAAATACCGATCAGTTTAGTAGACTTGGAAGTACTAGATACATTCATAAGTTTTTCATTACATTATAAAATGAAAAACAACAAAACAATTGTCTCCATTGACCATATTCATATCCCTTAGACTATCCCTATAGGTTAGTCATAATATACTTCTTCACATCCTTGGAAAAATAAAATATAGAAAGGGGTGAGCTCAGATGCTCAGTAAGGATAATAATATAGTGAAAACTGTCATAAATAAGCATAAAAATTTAAGGCAATGTATAAGACTAAAACATAAGCCTTTTAAACCTAAACTTCTTAATAATATGGCCAATATAAATCAAATAATTCCATTTACTTGTTCACATGGATATTCTACTAGTCGAATAATCACATGCTATATCAATAACCAATTTCATATTGATGGAATGCATAATGCCGGACATCATAACCACATAGTCAAGGCCTCGTGCAAAGACTACAAATATTATTTTGTCTAGGACTTTTCCCAACACACTAGTTTGTCTCCTTAGACCTACTGATGCATCTAGGAGCTATAGTGGGCCCCACCTGTCACTTACTAAGTCCAATGCATTCCTTATAGGAAAAGGTTGAAACATGACATAAACATCCATATTAAAACTGGAATACAAAATGTTAATACATTAACCATAAACCATGAATTGTATAAAAATAACATATCCACAGTCAAACATATCACAAAAACATCAATATAATATGGAAGATTTGTATCAAAATAAATCAACTTCAAACAAAGATAAAATCTACTAAAGGATATTGACATAGATATTATCAAAACTATTTGAGATAAATATCTCTTTCTATTTTGAAATCATTTAAAAGTCATATAATTATAAAAGAAAACATTTATTTTGAAAATATTTTTATAAGTTTAAAGGTAATCTTATAATAGTGGGGAATAACTGCACTCGCTGTATAAGTTAAAAAACATTCTTACCTTAATTTTTCAAAAAGGTCATAAAGTACCTTGTTTGGAAAATAACGAAAGGATTCCTTTCAAACCATTTTATAAAAATAAAAACAAGGGTATAAATTACTTTAACACATAGTCTATTAAATAGTAAAAATGTTTTGAAATACATTTTTAAGAAACACGGATTGGATGATAAAGATGTCCCAATAGATACTCACGTATAAAAAACTTCAGATAATGAAGAGATTGTAGAATTAATCCTTAACTTCTACATTTCCTTGGATGAGGGTAGGTTAACCTCCTATATATTGGTGAAATAATTGTTATTAAATTATACAAGAACCGTATAGATTAATATGATATCATATATGATCTTCTAATATTTCTTTGTTAATGATATTTCAGTAGTATCATCGTTTCAGGTGTTAACTGATTCATTTTCATTTATATGATTTGTTACAAAAGACAGGTTTGTAATGGATAGGACGTATCTTATTCATATCCATAATGATATAAAGTCTTTAAACATTATTTTTAATCATAAAATGAAAATAATTCTTGAATGGTTACGATGGGTAATGACATCTCATCGTGTCGTGGAGACGGTACGCCATACGTACGCACGAGCGATAATAAAATTATTTTGATGGTGAAATAATATATAATTGGATGGTATATAATATATAAAGAATCATTAAAACGTTATATTTATTATTTACATCAGTTATAATCATTATTATACCCATCCAAATAATGAAGTGTTTGAATAACAAACTACACAATGACATGGATACGGTAAGTTGTATGTACGCATGTATAGTGACATTGTCATTTATAGGATGGATAAAATAAAGAATACGGTTGGAACATATTTATAAAAACATCACATTATGTAGTAGGTAATGGAGTTATTATTTTGGTATGGAAACAATAAAGAAAGAGGAAGTGGAAGAAGAAAAGAACTTGAAGAGGGTGGTGAAATTATTACCTCTTCTTCGGGTGTTTCCTTTTGAGTTGATCAAAAGGGCTCCATAAGTTGTCTTTTTGATAGAAGAAAGGACTCTAGGTTTATTTGAGGGAAGTTTGGAGGATATATTTTCAGGGGTTTACCAAGACAAATGGATTTTGAGGTGTGATTTTGAGAGAAGGGGAACTGCCCTTTTATAAGAGGGGTGAGGGTCACTTTTGGAAAAGATTAAAATATTATTTTATCATACGATCATATTCGGTTTATAGTGGTTCCAAATGAATTTATTTAGATTTTAAGGTGATTATGGGTTGAAATAATCTCAACCAATAGGTTTTAGATAAGTTGTTGTCACCATTTTAACATTATCTCTAATATTTTACTCTTAGTTAAATAGTTTAACTTTTACCGTGTCTTCTTGAATTCTTAAACTATATGGTTAATAAACTTACTCTAAATTTCCAAGAGAACATCAAGTGGTTCATTAATTTCATATATAATATTATTTAAGCCCTTTGGCTAAACCTTATATTTTTATGAATATTATATCAACCAATAATATAGTATTTGTTTTAAAAACAAATTTATGTAAATTGTGACACTATTTGTTATTTTGTTTTTGGGAAAGTCATAACAACCTTATCACTTCGAAATAAATTTATCTAATCAACCCTAACATGTCATATTAACCTTGAAAATTAGTTTACAGCAGAAAACCTTTAAATTTTATTTATTTTAATATTTATAATATAAATTATTTTAATATTTCATTAAGAAGGTAATTACTACATCATCATTGTGTCATAAATAAGATTAATTATTTAATCTCTAAAAATTATAAATAAATAAAAAATTATGTAGGAAATATTTTTATATTTCTATTGATTATTTATAGTTGAGTTTATCTTTTGTATAACCCTACATTAAAAATATTTTAGTTAATAAGAATTGAATTTAACACTTTTAACTATTTTTAAATAAAATATTAATAAATTTAAAAATCTAATCCAAGTTGACCAAAAGGATCATATTTTATTCCTATGTTTTTTTAGTCGAATTACACTTATCCAGTAGAATTAGGACATGTGTTAGGGTAATTATAATATCATTTTTACCTTTAATTACCCAAATTACTTTTAACATTGGTAAATAAAAGTCAAAAGATACTGTTGAAAAAAAATTATTTTCATCTTATTGAACCAAATTTTACTTATTGATGTCAACTGTGTCTCTCTAATTTTTTAAATTCAACTTAGAGAAGCAGTAAAATTATGTTTTATGCAAATTTGCATATGCTCCTAGAAGGTGGGTAAAAGACGGTAAAATGTTCGATAAAAATTTATACATCTAAATTTATTATAAAATTACTCTAATGAAAATGTTAAATTTATTTTAAAATAAATTTAAATAAAATAAATAATTATTTAAATAAAAAGTCGGTTTTAAGCAATAGCGTAGTGTTTTTCACTATTCATCAAAAATTGAACGTTTTCAGAAAAAATACCAAAAAATTCTCCCTAAGATAATTTTGATATTCCAAATTCTAAAATGAATTCTATTTTACTGAATTCAAAAAATAGAAGTTTCATTAATTAATTTAAAATTAATTCCCATTGTCAAAACCAAAAAAATGGGTTTTTTAAAAGTAAAAAACTATCAAAAGATTGACATGTGTTTATGTTAAATTTAAATGTGAAATTACTTATAATGACCTAAATTATATTAAACTATAAAAATATAATATAATTATACTTACAAACCATTCAAATGCATAACTTATCACTATAAATTATTTCGATTAAAAATTTTGTTTTCAATTAAAATTTAGTATTTTTTACTATTCATCAAAATATGAAAGTTATCGGAAAAGTACCAAAAATTTATCCGAACTAAATTTTTATGTCCCAATTATAAAGGAGAATTTAATTTTATTAAATTGAATATATAAATGTGTCAAATATTTGTTTTAAAAGGGATTCTCTGTTAAATAGGTGGTAAAATTACAAATATTGAAAAATACTTCTTTTATCTGAAAAAATGAATTTGTCCTTATATTATGTCTAAGAAACAAAAAATATAACTTTTAAAAATATATAGTATATATATATAATTCAAAATATAGTTATAACTGCTTTTTAACGGGTAGTTTGGTAATTCATGGTGCGCTCGAACTAATTGTTGCGTGTTGTGCAAGTTATTGAATTACTTTGAAGAGATAACATACTATGAAATCCTGGGGTGTTACAGTATTTCACATGTAATAATTGTTTTCTTATAAAGGTGGATTCATTTGTTCGAGTTTTGGTGCTCTATCCAACTTTAATGCTACTTATCCCTCATAAAATTTTCACCCCTATAGTGTTTCATTTATCACTTTCTCCCAAGTTCTCCATTTCCTTTGTAGAAAGATAAACATCGCTGCCTCTTCTCAAATACAAAGGTAATCTTGATATTTTCACAGTAAAATTATTTTCCATAAAATTAATGTATTATTTCATATTTATGTTTAATTTATTTTTTTCAGTATTACTTATAATAATTTTTTCCTATATAGGTGGATTTTTTTTCAATTTGTTGTGGTTTGTTTGAAGCTACTCATATAGTGTTGGAAGTTTGAAAAATAAAGTCAATAGAAATGATGGTAACATTTACAGTTAGGATTGTTTTTTAATTTATGTAATAATTTATATTTTATAATGGTAAAAACAAATGATTGAATTATTTATGATATAGTTTTTTGGTATTTTTGTTTTAAATTTCATTTTATTTAAATTATATATTGGGACTTTTTTATATCTAGTGTGTTTCTATTGATTTTTTTTTGTGTTTCTGGTGTTACAGTGTGCTTTTATGGAACACTGTAGTATAAACCATTATTAGTGCTTTTTTAAGGTCTAATAAAGAACACATTTATTTTTACTTTTAAAAGCACTGATAACGGACACATTTTTCAACACTTCTAAAAGAGGTGATAAAGGTATCCTTTATCATTTCTTCTAGAGAAATGATAAATGGTTCCTTTAGAGGCACTAAATAAAGTGCTGATAAATGGGACCTTTATCACCACTATTAAAATTGCTGATAAAAGTACTGGGATTTTAACATCGCTCGTGTTGTTTACACTTTTCTAGTGTAGATAAAGTCTATTTCCAAAGTTTTTAAAGGCTAGTTTTATAGTAGTGAGTTTCTTAACTGGCCTTATAAACAAAAACTAACTATCAATTAACAAATTCTGAGAACTAAACATCACATTTAAATTTTTAAACAGATTAATATACTAAATTTAAACACTAATAATAGAAATTCAGATAAATAAAAACTAAAAACTTAATAAAAAGATTTAGAAATAGTTCAACATTCAAAATATATCTTTGATATAATTTATTCTTTCAACATTAAATTTCTTTTTAAATATATAAGGATTCTGATATTTAGTACTAATGAATTCAAGGGTAATATCACCCTTTTGAAAAAGATATATCAAAAAATGATTTATTGTATCAAATTTGTTTCCCTTGAATGTGATATAAGATTCATAGAAATATTTATTACACTTATTTTATCATAGTTTATAATAGAAAGTTGAAATTGATATCTATAATTTTGCGATGTGTGTTTCTTCCATAGAATCTTTACACAATAACTTCCTGTATCTATGCACTCTACTTTAGAAATATATAAAGTAACTGATTTCTACATAATACTATATAAATAAAGTAGAGACTTTAAAAAAAGTTATATATTCCATAAGTTCATTTTTTACCTAACATATAGCCATCAAAATATGTATCTTAATAACTAAGTCAAAGGCATGTCCTCTAGAGTAAAATAATCCTAAATTAGTTTTACTTTTGAGGTATTTAAAAATTCATTTCATGTAGTATATATAAAATTATTTTCAGTTTCCTTGAAAACAGGAAGATCTGAACACACTAATCATAATATATTTTCATCTAGTAGTTATGTATAGTAAACTTCCAATCAAAGTTCTATAAGTGGTTTGATCAATTTTTTTACTTGTTTCATCAAGATGCATATTTCATCTTTTACTCATTAAAGTATCACAACCTTTAGTTTTTTCCAAACAAAAGTGTTATAAATGATATTTATTAACATGTTGTATTTTAAAATGATTCCATAATTATTTTGAAAAATCTAAAATCTAATGAAGATTTTAACTCACCAATTATACTCATTTCAAATCCACTTTTCACCATTTGTAAAAATTATATACATAATTTTTTTTTGATAATACAAAATTAATATCATCATCATATATTTTATCTACTAAAAATAATTTTGAAATGTTTTTTTTATAATAAAATAGGATCAGTTATAACTTTACTAAAGCTTTTAGAAATCTGGAATGAGATGAGTTATCACAAAATTATCAAGGAGATTATTTCAAACCATAATTTTTTTAATAATTGAAATAAATATTTTCAAATTGAGGGTTTGGAAATACAAGAGTTTGTTCTACAAAAACATCTTAAATTATATATTCATTTATAAATATTATTTTGACATCCATTTTATGTAATTTTAAATTTAAATGTTCTAAATAGTCAATAATAATTCTAATGGATTCTTGTATTTCTTATGGTGAAAATGATTCATCATGTTCAATACCCTCTTACTGACGGTACCCATATGAAACCATTATATATTTATTTATAATTATAGTGCTATACTCATAAACCTTATTCCTAAATACCAATTTAGTGCTATTAGTTAGGATGTCACTAGGTATTTTAACTAATTCCCCAAATTATATCAATTAAAATGATTCCACTTGCATATCCATTTCCCATAATTCATCATTTATTTGTCTAGTGGTGTTCTTAGGTTCAATGTATGATTAAAAGGGATGATGTCCAACTTATTTTCTAATATGAATTCTAGTCTATGTTCCTCAATATATAACAGAAACTAATACATATAAGGGGTGGTCTTTATGAGTTATAATGGTTCTATGGATATATGTACTTGATACTTCATTTTCTTCTTTAGGTTCTGGTGAAAAATACCTCATAACTGGGTGATTTTTTCTATATCAAGTTTTACATAAATATCATTAGGCTTGGTTGAGGAATTAATATCCATGTTTAGATGATCATACTCAAGGTTTCATAATGTTTTATTAGTCTCATGTTGATCATTTTCTTCAAATTTAAAAATAATAGATTCATCAAAAAATTATGGTTCTTTTATTAAATACCCTATATGATATACTAGTTGTTTAATAATCGAGGTAATGTCAATCATCACTTTTATATGAAAACTATTTTAAATTTTTATTTAATTTGAGAAAAATAACTTTAAAAACTATATAGTAATAGAGCATTGCTTTTCATCCATTCCATAACTCATATATAATTTTCATTAAAATTGGTCTAACAAGAATCTTATAGATAATATATAATTATTTATTGATATCTTTTGTATAAAAAATCTATTAGGTCATAATCATGAAGAATAGTATGAGAAATCTCTTGAGGAGTCTCATTTATTATCGATACTACACCATTCTTTTGGGGGTCATATGGGAAAAAAATTTGTGATTGTATCCATTTTGTTATCATAAAAATTTAAATCTTTTTTTTTAAAACTCGTGAATATGAACACTTAATATAAATAGTTAGTACACTAATGTTTAATATAGATATTTAATATTTTTAAAAATATGAAAAAGATAATATTTTGTAATCTAGAAATATTACCATGGTATATCTAGAAAACTCATCTACAAGAACATATGCATAGTGCATTCCATTTAAAATATAAACTCTGTAGGGTCTAAACAAGTCCATGTGAACCTACTCTTAGGGTTGAAAGCTGAAATATCTCTCTTTTTCTGAAGAGATCTTGTGGTACAACCCTTTTGGATATGTATTGCGGACTCTGAGTTTAGGGAATTCTAGTTTAGGAAGATCCTTATGTAATCCTTTCCTAGTTATTTCCAATGTGACTAATACTTACAGTACCTAGTCTTTTATTCCATAGCCTTGACTCTTTGTTAAAGTAACATAAACAAGAAATATTTTTGGAACATAACAAATCTAAATTAATAATATAAATATTTTTACTAGATAAGAAAATAAAAACAAAAACATTCCTATAATAATTTTTTTTTAAGAATCATTTTCAAATTTAACACGATATCTATCATCAAAAAATAATGAGATGATAAATATATTACATTTTAACAAATATACAAATAATATATTAGAGCAAAACTACATTAGATTTATTTATTTGACTGTTTATAACTATATTTCCTTTAGTGTGGTCACAAAAATTGAAATATACACCATATACCTTGATATAGTTCTTAAACATTGAGTATTCCTAGTAATATGTCATGAAAATCCATTGTCCAGATACTATTAGTGTTAACCAGAACTCTTTAAAAAGGTTTTCTACACACATTTAGTTAGGATATTATTTTGGTGCTTATAGTTTATTAGGTCCTTAAATGTTATTAATTAATGATTTAATAATCTAAATACTTTTTAAGGGTTTACCATAAATAAAATTTATACTTTGAGATATGAAAAAATTATTTTTTCTATAAGAATCTGAATCATTTATAGTGTTGGAAAAGCTTGAGCTGGGAAAAAATGTGTTCTTATCATTTTTTCTCTAAGCTTATTTGTAACCAATCCTAGTGGTATAAATGGGTGTAGTTAGTAAATATTTACAAATCCTTTTCGAGTTGTTCATTTAAAAATTTGAGTTCATTTTTTCTTCAATAAATGATAATTCTTTTAATTCTAAATAATAAATACTGATTTAAAATAAATAGTTAAATAATGACATTTCTTTGAAACAAATTATTTATCATTGATCTCATTGAATGTGTCTTCCATAATATTATTTTTTTTATAATGAATTTTTATCGATTATGTTTTCATCAATTTTTTTGTCTCAAAAGGATTAAAAATATGAATAGGAGATGCATGAATGGAATTTATTATATCATATGTGTTTGTAACTAAACACATGTTAGCTATTTCATTAATATATTCTCTACTTGAGTATATATCACTTTAACTATCCTCAAAGGTGGTATAGGTGGATTTTATAGCCTTACATATACTTTTTTTATCATCATATCTTTTATTTTATTTTAGTTAATGTAAATAATCTATTTTATGCCATTTTCATTCCCATTTGTAACAAGTCATATCACGTGATTGATTTTACTTTATCCAATTCCATTTTTTATCATATTGTCCTCTATAATTAGTTTTCTTGAGGAATTTCTTCTTCATATACATTTTTTTGAGTCACCTAACTCGGTGTGTCATTTTTGCATCACTATTTTCAGGGGATTCATCCTCATTCAATCTTCCATCTGTGATTTTTTCCATCATCATTGATTTAAAATTACAATAAGTGAATGATTTTATTTTTGGTTTATATTCCTATTATTTTTTCACATTTAGATCCTCCACATAAATTATAATCATTCTAATAAGATCATTCACATTTATTTTACTTTCATCCCATGATTCTCTAATGGAAAATGTAGTCCCTCTCCTCATATCAGGTTAGCATCGCATAAGATGCATCATTTGATTTATATATTAAATATTCATCCCATGTGCATGCATTTTTATCAAAATCTTGTTAACCCTAAGATACATATCAAATATTTTTTCCTTATGTTTCATATTAAATGCATCATATTTAAAGGTATAAGTATTCAGATTCATTTATCTAACATTTTATATTTCTTCATGAGAAATAAAATGTGTGCCCTAGATTTCCAATTTAGTAGAATAAGAATAAATTATATTAAAATCATATTCTCCTAAATAATATGTTTGTTCTAATGTGAGTTTGGTTTCATTTGTAGTTAATATAACAATATTTTTTTGATATGAATGTTTCTATATAAATTTGGTATAGTTTGTGAGTAAAGAATGCTCCTTATGAAAAATGTAAAGTATGTTTCATAAGGAATATAGATTTAAGGAAACACTTTAAAAAATATATACTATAAGCATTCCTTATATATGAATATTATAATTCCCCTTAACAAAATTAAACGTTGGAATAATATTCAAAATTTTCCTGACATCATGAATTTTTCCATGGTATAAGAATAATAAAGAATGTGATGGTTTTTGAACACAAATTACTGGATGAAATTTTTTGTAAATGGATTTTAAAAAAGGTATTATATATATATATATTGAGTTTTAGTGTTTATATGCTTATGGAAAATATTAGAAAAGTTAAAATGAGATGAATTAAAACTAACACACTGAACAAACATCACTGTAAAAACGTTATAGATGTAATGCTTGTTAGAGGAGTTAATTATAGTTTATATTTGATGATGCTTTCAAAAAGGGGAAAGTACTAAAGAAGATGATTTGCCACTAAATTAAGCTAATATTCATTGTTAATTTATATAATATTCATGTACTTTATTAGTCATAAAGACCATTTTATTTCATTTTACACTTTGGACATCATTTCACATTACGATTGTAATACCTTCTTAAAATGCACTATTATGTGGTAAATTTTTGACCATCATTTAAATTACCCAATGATTCAAATTATTTTAAGGAATGTAATTATACATATTTTAATTTTATATTTTGGTAAATTTATCTACACTTAAATATGAAAATGTTTGATTCAGGGATCAATGGATAATTCATGGAAGAATATAGGGATATTTTGTGATGAAAGGAAACAATTCTAGAGAAGTTAGATTGGACACCATCCCAATGACAAAAATGTGGGGCCCAACATACAGGCCCAATGAATCCCGAATTTCATGTGATGATAGAATACATGTATATGGGGAAATCACTCTTCATTATCCAATGCTAATTCAGCCTCCATTGTGGTCATTTAGGTGGCCCAAGTTAGAGATAAAACTCTGGGCCAGATTCTGCGGCCCAGATAAAAATCCTACAAATATGATCATATCTCTAAATCCAGAACTCAAAATGGGTCCAATGTTTACAGATGGTTAGAAGACATTCGGGAATCCATTTTCTTATTCTATAGACCACTATGATTCGGCCATCTATAAGTACTTACAATTTTGTCTGTTTGGTGAATGAAAGAAGGCTGCAACCTCAGGTCAAATGTGGAAATTTCCAAGTTTTACAAGATTTCCACCACCCTAGGCCTACCATAATCAAGTGGGATACTTTGTACTATAGTAGGATCGACCCAAGGATCACAAAATGCCTATTTAAAGCAGTGTTGGTGGAGTATTTTTTTCATCTTTGGTTCTTTTTTCAATTGTAATGTTATGTAGCGATTTTGTTGTCTCAAGTTTGTCTTTCACATGTAAGTTGTTCAATTCACTTTAGTTTCATTATTAATGTTCTTCTTCTCCTCTTATTCTATTGTTCTCCTTCTCACTTTGATATCATTTCCTCAAGATGTGAATTTATTCACACAAAATCCTGTGAAATTATTCACACAATGGTGGAGTGATCATTTTATTTTTATTCTTTTCTTTACTTCTCAATTTCCTCCCTCATTTGTCTACTTTCCGCTTCCATTGAAACCATAGAATCAATGTAGGGATAACCCACTTATGGGTTGTTCCAAGGGAGTATCAAGGGGCTGAATTTTATGTTGTTTATCACCCGATTAATGTATAATCACTTCTTTAATTGAGATTTTTATTTGATTATTTTGAAACTCCGTCGTCCTTGTTCAATTTAAGGCCACACACTTCACGTGCTAATACAAACCTTTAACTTGATGTTCTCAAAACACTGATCCCTCAAGTGTATAGGTGATTAGTATTAAAGGGTTTAGGCATTCAACCAGTAAGGGATGATGTTGTTTTATCCTCTTAAATGAACCCATCTCAAATATAAGAAATTGAAATCATTGAAAAAGAAATACGTCCAATCCACCCCGAGCGATTACCTAGGATGAACTCATTATTTTAAATTTAATTCACTTAAATATGTTAGTTATCCATTAAACCCATATAAAATAAACCCAAGTTGGCCACTTCATATCCAAAAATAGTCCATAGAATGTATGTGTCTATTGGTTTATTCTTAGGTCTCTAAGGATTCGATAACCCAAGATAAACTACAAGGACCATTCTACCGTCAACTCTTGGGTAAATTTGAGCATGAATAAAATTTGGGCGCAATTACTGGGGACCCAAGTAAGTCATCTAAACACCCATTCTATTCTCCCCCATTTCTTCTTTTTTCATCCAAATTCTCTTATCTTGTCCTTTTCTCATTTTTTTCTTTTGGTGAATGTTCACCTACACCTACGATCAATCAAAACGTCTAGTTAGGGTGGATAGTCCTGGGGTTGGGGCATCAAGTACACCAAGGGAACTCTTTTCATTAGATCTTAATATTTCTAATACTCTACAGTCAAAAATTGAGCCCATTTCAATGGATGGTATTCAGAGAAATCAACTCATAAACCTAGGAGGAAAACAAATCGTAAATTCAAATGAGGCATCCCCAAACATGGGGAATGCGGTCGATCAAACCATGAATGACTACCTCACACCTTCCTGGACCAATGCCCCTTATACATTAGACATAATTCCCAAGGAGATTCCATCTACATCTTTAAACCCCATGTTCTAAACCATCTTCCCACATTCCATGGAATGGAGTCCGAGATGCCCTACATTCACATTAAGGAGTTCAATGACATTGTAGAAACCATGTGTCCCCCACATCAACTAGAATCTGCTAAGATGAGGCTGTTTCCTTTTTCATTAAAGTATCGAGATAAAAATTGGATAAATAATTTGAGACCATCATCTATAAACTCTTTGGACCAACTATAAAGAGAATTATACAAAAAATAATTTCCCCACCACAAAACAATTGCACTTAAAAAGAATATCCAAAACTTTTTTGAAAAAGAGGGAGAGTCATTTTATGAAACAAGGGATAGGTTTAAAGACACTATAAACATGGTTCCACGCCATGTTTTTTCTATTCCTGAATATGTGATAATTCTCTATGAAGGGCTGGGTCCATGGAATAAAAAATTCATTGGCATGATGTGTAATAGAAACTTTAAAAACAAAGCCCCAAATAATTCTTATGGGTATATAGAAAGCCTTTCTGAAAAAAAACAAACGTGGGTAACTTCTCTTTATTCTGAAAATCCACAAAGGACTACTTCAATTCATACACTTAGAGAAGAGGAATGCCTTAAGGCTAAACTCGCAGCACTCTCTATGAAGGATAAAGAGATAGACCTTAGGAAAGTTCATGAAATCAAAACTGTTGACCCTGTTCGCACAATTTGTGACAAACATGACCATAAGACAGACAATTGCCCAACCATTCCATACATCAAGGATGTTCTTTTAGTAGGACCCCCAATGGAAGTAAATGCTTTGAACTTTCAAAAGCCTCAATACCAAAAAAAAATTCAACCCAAGGTATAATGACCACCCAGGCTTCCGCTGGAAAGATAACCAATAACCTAGACAACCACAGGGACAAAATCCTTATCCCCATCAGAACAACCAAACCCATAACCAGTTCCAAACCCAACCTATCCAATACCAGCAGCCACCGGTCCATTTTCAACAAACCATCCCACCTCCAAAATATCCCCCTGGGATAAACCAATCTTCTCAAGTACCAACCCAAAATGTTCAACAAAGCCTACTAGAACAACTGTGTAAACAAATGGAAAGGATGAACTCAGAAGACTCTTCCCTTAAACAAGAACTTCAAACCATTAAAACTGGGAAGGCACCCATGCCTACTCAGGTGGTTCGATCCTAAACTTCAAGGGGAGAGTCAAGTTTCACTCAAACAAATCATGAACAACTAATGGCTGTGACTATTTTAAGAAGTGGGAAATCAATTTAGAAACCTTAAAAACTAATTCAAAACCCATCCAAAGATTCAATCTTAGATGAAAATTTAAATTAACCACAAGATAAAACCAAGAAAACTGATAACAATGTGAAGGAAACAACTCTTCAACAAACAACCCCATAACCTACACCATTTCCTCAACGCATGACAGGGAAAACCAAGCCTAAATTGAGTGAAACATTGAGGGAAACCTTTTCACAAGTCAAGTGGAACATTCCACTTCTTGATGCCATCCAAGCCATACATGCATACTCAAAGTACCTTAAGGACTTGCACACTTTTAAAAGAAAATTTTCATATAAAAACCAAGTCGTTTTGGCTGCTAATATGAGTACCACCATTCCTGGGACCATTCCTCCTATGTTGAAAGACCCAGGTTTCCCTTACATCAATGTTAAACTAGGAGAGAGAAAAGTTATCAAGGACTTATGTGACCTAGGTGATATTATCAATCTCATTCCCTAGGCTGTGTACTTCCAGTTAGGCCTTGAAGAACTCCAACCCACATCTGTCACACTTCAACTTACTGATCGTAGCATTAGGGTTCCAATGGGGACTTTAAAGTACGTTCTGGTAAAGGTTGAAAACTCCATCTACCCTGTTGACTTCATTGTCCTTGACAACCATCCAAACATAGGAAATAAGGAACAAACCCCAATTATCCTTGGTTGTCCCTTCCTTGCAATAATCAACTCTATTATCCAAGTATGAAATGGGAACATGACCATCAACTTTGGAAACATGCGTCTAGACTTGAACATCTATAATGCAAGCTCACAAGTTGGGGATGATGAGGACATTCATGAAGTAAAAATGATAGGAAGCATTGATAATGAATCCATATGAACATCAAATATAATTTGATGAATGTTTAAGTCAAGATAAGATTGATTTCCTTTTTTCATAGGAAGGATGTTTATCTCCTTCACTTGAATCATTTTAAAATTTCTCTTATGATGAAGTCTTAGGTCCAACAATCAGTGAAACCTTTCAAGAAATCACTTTCATGGATACCACTCCAACTTCCTTCCCTAAATCTGATCAAGACAATCTAGTAGCTGAAACTTCTACATGTGGGGAATAAATCCTATCTAAAACTTTATGAAATAAATTTGATCTTGATCCAATGTCCCAATCTTATGCTGAAATCTTGAACCGACCTGATCTTGAATTGAATTAACTTCCTGCTACACTCAAGTATGATTTCCTAGGGGACAATCAAACACATCCTATTGTAATTTATTATTCTCTTGAAGCTAATCATAAAAGTATGCTTCTATATGTCCTTAGAAAACATAAGAAAGACATTGGTTGGACCCTATCTGATATTCTCGGGATTAGCCCACTTATTAGGAATCATAGGATTGTTATGGAATCTGATTCAAAGACATGTCGTCAACCTATATGGCAACTCAATCCTAATCTCATGGAGGTAGTAAGGAAAGAAATTCCGAAATTTTTAAAAGCTGGTATCATATATCCTATAGATGAGAGTGAATTGGTGATGCCAATCTAAGTGGTTCCAAAAATGGATGGAATCACAGTGATAACCAATGAGGATGGAGAGATTCTTCCAACAAGGGTGAGTAGTGGATGGAGGGTCTGCATTGACTATAGGAATCTAAACTCATTCACCAAGAATGACCATTTCCCCTTACCATTCATTGACCATGTCTTTGAGAGAGTGGTAGGTCATGTCTTCTTCTATTTATTAGATGGGTACCTGGGGTATAATCAAATCGAGGTCTACCTAGAGTATCAAGGGAAGACTACATTCACATGTCCATTCGAAAACTTTTCCTTCAAACGTATTCCCTTTTGTTTATTCAATGCTCCTAGAACCTTCCAGTAGTGCATGATGGGAATCTTCTCAGACATAGTAGGGGATTTTCTAGAGGTCTTCACGGATGACTTCTCTGTGGTTGGGGATACATTTGAGGGATGTCTGCAGAATGTGGAGAAAGTCTTTTCAAGATTTGAAGAAATAAATCTGGTCCTAAATTGGAAAAAATGCCATTTCACGGTTAAAGAGGGACTAGTTCTAGGCCATCTGGTCTCCAGTAGGGGGATTGAAGTTGATAAAGCCAAGGTTGACATCATTCGTCACCTTCCATCACCCAAAATTGTCAATCAAGTGAGGTCTTTTTTAGGACATGCTAGTTTCTATAGAAGATTCATCAAGGAATTTAGTTCAATCTCCCATACCCTTTTTGTTCTGCTAGTAAAATATGCTCCATTTTCTTGGATAGAAAGTTGTGAGGGTTCATTATCAACCCTCAAATCCTCTCTCACCTCTCCTCCCATTTTGAAATCTCCAAATTGGAACCTTCCCTTCAAACTTATGTGTGATTCCAGTGACTTCACTGTAGAAGCTGTGTTAGGAAAATGTTGTGATAAAACTCCTTATGTCATTGCTTATGAATGAAAATCCTTAAATTATGCCCAAATCAACAACACCACTACTGAAAAAGAGTTAATTTCTATTGTTTTTTCCATAAAGAAGTTTAGTCCTACCTCTTAGGATCCCCCATCAATGTGTTCACTGACCATTATACACTAAAATACCTCTTCCAAAAACAAGATGCTAAGGCTAGACTAATTATGCGGGTCCTTCTCTTACATGGATTTGACCTCACAATAAAGTATAAAAAGGGCATTGAAAATGTTGTAGCTGATCACCTCTCTAGGATGGAATTAAAAGACAACTCAAATCACCTTTTGGTGTCTGATTCAATTCCTGATGAACACCTAAACTCTATGAGTGACTGCCCTTGGTATGCTGACCTAGCCAATTTCTTAGTTACATGAGTCATTCAAAAATTCTTAGTGACTCAAGCTCAAAGGAAATTCCATTCTAATGTTAGACACTATGTGTTTGATGATCCATACCTCTATAAGTTCTGCCCTGACCAAGTCATTAATAGGTGTGTCCCAGAATTTGAACAAGAGTCCATCCTTAAATTTTGTCATGGTGAGGTATGTGGAGGACACTATTCCTCTAAGAAAACATCTGCTAAAATTATTCAATGTGGTCTCTTATGGCCCACCCTATCATGGGACTCCTGCACATTTTTTCATAGTTTTCCTAGGTGTCAACAAGTAGCGTCTATCACAAAAAGGAATTAAATGCCACTCACTCCCACCTTAGTGGTTGAAATATTTGACTGTTGGGGAATTGATTTCATGGGTCCCTTCCCAAACTATAGGGGATATCTTTACATTCTCTTAGCTATCGATTATGTCTCAAAATGGGTTGAGGCCATTCCTACAAAATCCAATGATCATCAAACTGTGATTACATTTCTCAATGAAAGCATATTATCTAGAATTGGAATTCCTAGGGCTATCATTAGTGATCGTGGAACTCATTTTTGAAATCTTCCATTCTCATCACTAATGGAAATATATGGAATTTCTCACAAAGTTTCCACTGCTTACCTCCCATAGACCAATGGTCAAGCTGATTTATCCAATTGTGAAATCAAACAAATTCTTGAAAAACTGTCAATCCTTCTAGGAAATATTGGTCCGAGAAACTCTTGGATGCTCTTTGGGCATATCGTACAGCATTCAAAACCATCCTAGTAATTTCACCATATAGGTTGGTTTTTGGAAAATCATGCCATTTACCTATTGAAATTGAGCATATGACCTTTTGGGAAATTATGAAAATGGATTATGACCTCTCATTGGCCGGAACAAAAACGAAATCAGATCTCAATGAACTGGGGGAACTAAGGATGGAGGCTTATGAAAATTCAAGGATCAATAAAGCTAAAGTTCAAGCCTAAAAATCTTGGAATATTATGGTCAAACATTTTGAACCAGGAAAACATGTGCTATTGTATAGTTTAAAACATCATTTACACCTGGGAAAGTTACGGTCTAGATGGTCAGGTCCTTTCATAGTGCATCATGTATACCCCCATGGGGCAGTAGAGATTCAAGATCCCACAAGTGGTTACATTTTCATGGTCAATGGTCAAAGGTTAAAACCATTAATTGAATCATTCAATAAACAGGAAATAGAGGTTGAGTTAACTGATCCAACATATGAACCTGAAAAAAATTGATAGATTTAGGATCCATGTCGGGATAGCAACATTAAACAAAGCGATGCATGGGAGGCAAACCATGGTTTTCAAGTTTCCTATCATTTTGTTATTTTAATAAAATTTATATTTTAAATAGTATTAATTAATCTTTTTTTTTATATATAAAAATAGAATGTTGACCTGTTCATCTATTATGAGTATGGATGCGTATGAAAGGGGAGCACCATATTTATCCATGTCACGTGGTGTGATCCTTGAGTAATGCCTTACACAGAAATTTAAAAAGAAGATAATGTATCGTCAGTTTATTTTATTTTAATGTTTTTGTAGGTTAAAATAAAAATACAAAACAAAATAAATAATAATAATAATAATAAAAAGGTACACATTGTGAGTCTTGGGTCAAACCCCGTCACAACCGGCGAATACGTGGGGATTCGAACCCGGGACCGAAGGGAGACAGGGGTGCACACTTACCACTGACCTACGACTTTTTGTGCTTCTTTATTCTATAATTTTTATATATATACTTATATTTTACTTTCTTTATTATATAAATATATATATATATATATTGTTTTTTTCCCTTTTTCTACAAGGGAACTCTGCAAGTGACATCGAGATCAAGGGACTAAAAGGGAGTAGAAAGAATTTAAACTTCAACCACCAGGTGACTTCATTCCATGATCCTTATTTTCAATTTCCTTTTTGAACATTCATTCTCTACCTATAACCCCTTCTAAATTTTCTTCTCATTAAACACTATGGACAATGTTATTTTATGTATGGGGAAAGATAAAATAGAAAATGATTTTTTGTCTAAAAAAATGAATGATTTTAAAAAAAATGTGTAAATGGAAGGAAAACTTCCTTTAACTTTGAACATGGTAATACACATTGCATACATTGAAATTGAATATCAAATAATTTAGCATGACTTGATTCTGATTTTAATCATTGTATAATTTCATGATCATAGATTTTGGAAAGTGTGGCTGTCTAATGTGATATTTCATCATTTATATTTTCATCCAAATAAAAAAAAGATCACAATGCATGTCCTTTGGATAGTGGGGTATTAGTTTGAGTTCATGGGGTCCCCCAAATAAATAGCATAGTTTTGGTGATCATTTTTGTTTTAATATGAGTATTCAATAAAAAAAATAAAAAACAATAAATTTTCATGTAGAGAAATGAAATGACCTAATTCATGGCTTTCGGAACTTGGGGATTGTGACTCTATAGTTTTCTAGCCTAGAGTTAGTAATTTTATCTCTATTTTTGTTAATTTGAATTTTTTTGACTGAGTTAACTCGAGATGATGCCCGAGTATGTGGGCTTCACTTGGTGCCCATAGGTCTTTGAGCCTGGGAGTCATCGGCAAAGTCTCTCTACAGGGGTTGACTCTTTTGAGTGGAATTTTAATTACCATGGAAAAATTGCAAAACAAAAAAAAGAATACAATAAAAAAATTGAATACTCATCTTAATATTGAAATTTTATTCCACCTAGAACTTCCTTCATTTCCCCCTTGAATATAGATGAACCCACATGTCTATTGTGATGCACACCACATCCTCATACTTAATTGATATTGGATGAAATATGGCAATGAATTAGAACCCAAGAATGGGATTGGGATTGGGATCTTCTTCTGAAACTATCTTGTATTAAATTATTTTTATGGATTTCATGATTGTTTGGTATAATTGTTTTTGGGGATCATTGTGTATTAAAATGTTTTTGGAAAAGGGAATTCAAATTTCATATTGTTGAGATACATTTTGCTCGGGAATAGAAAAACTGAAGTTGGGGGTGTGATTATCCACAAAATGTGGATCATATTAGTTGTTAATTTATATAATATTCATGTGATTTATTATTAATAAACACCTTTTTAGTTCATTTTACACTTTTAACATCATTTCACATTATGATTGTAATACCTTCATAAAATCAACTATTATGTGGTAAATTTTTGAACATTATTTAAATTACCCAATGATTCATCTGATTTTAAGGAATGTAATTATACATATTTTTATTTTATATTTCGGTAAATTTATCTACACTTCAATATGAACATTTTTGATTTAGGGATCAATGGATAATTCATGGAAGAAGATGAGAATATATTTTTATGAAAGGAAACAATTCTGGAGATGTCATATTGGACACCTGCCCACTGATAAGAATTTGGGGCCCAACATACAGGCCCAATGAATCCCATATTTCATGGGATGATATCAGACATGTAGAGGAAGAAATCACTCTTCAAGATCCAATGCTAATTCGTTCTCCATTGTGGTCATTTAGGTGGCCCAAGTTACAGATACAATTCTAGGCCAGATTCTACGGCCCAGAAAAAAATCCTACCAATATGGTCATATCTCGGATTCCACAACTACAAATGGTCCCAATTTTTGTAGGCGGTTATAAGACATCTGGGGATCCATTTTCATATACTATGTATCACTCTGATTCTTCCATATAAAAGGTCTTCCAAGCACGTCTGTTAGGTGGATGAAAGCTGGATGCAACCTCGGGTGAAGTGTGGAAAAGTCCATGTTCCACAAGCTTTCCACCACCATAGGCCTACCATAATAAAGTGGGATTCTTTTTACTATTGGAGGCTCGACCCAAGGCTCCCAAATTTTCTATTTAAGGATGTTATTGTGGAGGAGTTTTTTATCTTTTGTTCTTTTTTCAATTTTAATGTTATGCTGCGATTTGGTTGTCTCAAGTTTTTCTTCCACATGTAAGTTGTTCAATTCACTTTAGTTTCTTAATAAAAGTTATTCTTCTCCTCTTATTCTATTTTTCTCCATCTAACATTGATACTGTTACCTCAAGGTTTGAATTTATTCACACCAAATCTTGTGAAATTATTCACAAAACGGTGGAGTGATCATTTTATTTTTATTGTTTTCTTTACTTCTCCATTTCCTCCCTCATGAGTCTACTTTCCACTTCCATTGAAACCATAGAATCAATGAAGGGATAAACCACTTATGGGTTGATCCAAGGGAGTAGCATGGGGCTGTATTGGATGTTATTTATCACCCCATTAATGTATAATCAATTCTTTAATTGAGATGTTTATTTGATGATTTTTAAACTCCATCGTCCTTGTTGAATTTAATCCCACACACTTCACGTGCTAATATGAACTTTTACCTTGAAGTTCTCAAAACTTTGATCCCTCAAGTTTATAGGTGATTTGTATTAAAGGGTTTAGGCATTAAACCAGTAAGTGATGATGTTGTTTTATCTTCTTAAATGAACCCATCTCAAATATAATAAATTGAAATCATTGAAAAGGAAATATGTCCAATCCACCCCGAGCGATAACCTAGGATCAAATCATTATTTTAAATTGAATTCACCTAAATCTGTTAGTTATCCTTTAAAACCAAATGAAAATAAACCCAAGTTTTCCACTTCATATCCAAAAACAGTTTATACAATGTACGTGTCTATAGGTTTCTTCTTAGGTCTCTGAGGATTTGATAACCCAAGATAAACTACAAGGACCATTCTACCTTCATCTCTTGGGTAATTTTGAGTGTGAATCCGAAGTGTTATTATGTGGATTCATTAGTCAAATATTTTGGAATAGGTAAGAATAAATCAAAGAAACTATTTTGAAAAATTTTATATAAGAATTTTTTTATATATCTATTAAATATACCAAACATAAAACATAGAATAATACTAATTCTATGTGATTATTAAATATGATATGTACATGGAATAATAATTTAGAATTAATATATGTGACAATAAAAAATTATCGAAGTCTATGAGAAAAAGTACAAAGGGGAGAAGTTATAATTTGAGTGTGAATACAAATTAATAACTTATGACCTAGAGGATTATTAAAAAAATGATCTAAAAAATTGATTAGATGGAGAATATATAATTAGTGCTTTCTAGATACATTAATTTGAAATTTTATAAAATTAAATGATAAATAAAATTCATTGGATTGAGAATGTCATATGAAGATCCAGTAGATGGAGGTATGATGAGCATAATAGTTAAAGGATTATTATAAAAGGGAAACCAAAAAATAGTGAATCAGATGATGAATATTCATGAGTTCATCATACAAAGGAAGTTGACATTGTACCATTGGATATGGAAAAATAGATATAAAAACACCAGATATAGAAATTATAATGATTTTTAAATAAACATTGTAACGTATTAAATATGTGGATGATGAGGCTTTTAATTCAATTTTAATATCTTTCTGAGGTAAAGGATGTTTTCTAATGTTCTTTATCATTAGGTTTACATAAATTCATATAATATGGAAGACTATTGAGTTTCCTAAATCTTCAAGAGTACTTGAGAATGTTCTAGAATATTATTACAAGAAATGAATGAAATTCAAATGAGTGAGAAATTAGGAATTGAAATTTTAGTGAGAGAGAAATTGAAATCTATTTCCATCCAATTATAAATTTATAGAACATTTATAAATGGTTTAAAGTACACATGTAAATTATACTTTTCACTTGTAAAAAAATATGGCACTCTGATATTTTTTTGAAACATTGGGTTTTAAAAGAAATAGGATAATATTTAGAAGACTGGTTAGGGATCCAGAAGATGAAGAAACCTTGATTAGAGTTCCATAGGATAGATAAAAAAGTGGTGGGATACTTATTGAGTTTCTGATCAGTCAAATAAGTAAATAAAAAAGGTTATACATATTCCAATGGATGGACTCCTACCATAAGGAGCTCCAATAAAGGGATTTCCAACGAAGAGATACATTTGATAGATCAACAGTAAAAAAAGCATACCAACCCCAAGTTTAGTGATATGCATCAAACAGATATTCATTTGATAGATACTATAAAATAAAGGTCACAGTATGAAGGTAGAATTGATGAAAATTTTCTAAGGGAGTCTTCTAATGAAGTTCAAAAACCCCCCAATTGGTAACATCTATGAATATTAAATATTAAGAGGGTGTTTTGAGACCAATATAATCCTAATAGGGTTGAGATATTCTAGATTGTATATAGTTGATTCTAATCTAGATTACATGTGGGGGAAGTTAATACAATTATCATGTGGATCAGAATAAATAAATAAGTGAATATATTATTGATAGGTGGTATAACTAGTTGTTAAAAATTCCAATTTCATGGTTAGTATAACCATCAGTGACATTAGTGAATTTTAAAAGTATAGTTGGGGGGTATGACCAAATGTGGTAGGAGATATAATTACCAGGGGTACAACCATATTTGGTTGTAAGTCAAGTTTTATAGTGTAGAACTTATTGATGTATGTGCCTTTGTATTCTATAAAGAAGTTAGAAAAATAATCCATTTTTTGTGGGAACAACTAACATGAAAATTAGTAATTATTTGTCCCAATCCAGGAAAATATTATGTGTTTCCAACTCTGTATATTTTTTTCATATGAAAGGTGAGTTTCTAATTTATATTTGAGTGGACCAAAACAATAAAAAAAATTAGAGGTTAAAAATTTTCATTACAAAGTTGATACAAATTGTAATAAAAGAAAAATTAATCACTGATTCACCCCCACCAACTCTCAGTAATCTCATATATTTATCCTAAGGGAACATGAATTGGTAATAGAGAAGGTTTCCCTCTAAAATAACATGTTATGATTAATGATAATTTCACTTCATTGAACAATAGGGTTGTTTCTATTTTGTATAGAAGAAATTATTACATTTAGAAGAATAGTATGTCACCATATCTTATATCTCTTGGCCATGAAGTTATAGATTCTACAATAGTGGGATTTCCACCCATAAAGAATTTTCTGAGACAACTTTTGATAAGAGAATTTTGGATGTTAATGGAAAATATTAGAATTACATGTTGATGGACCATATAGAACGTTTTGTCACAAATATTATGGGGTTTCCAGTAGCTAAGAAAATGTGGTATTTGTTGAGAAGTATTTATGAATGAAATTAGAAAGTTAATAAAGTTAAGTTATAAATATAGAGATGTGGATTTGAAGATTTTAACATGGATGATAAGAATGTATTAAAACATAAATTAAAAGTGTTAATGAGATCATCAACAATATCATATGTTTTGGTGAGAATATGGATGATTAATATATTTTTAATAAACTAATAGAAATTTTATGCATTATTTTCATGCCAATATATCGAAATTTTAAGATATTGAATATTTATCTTTGGATAAGCTTTTGAATATTTCTGTGACATATGAGATAAATAAAAAATTATTTTCAAGTGAAAGGGAGGACAATGAGATCTACTTTAAATATTTATTAAAAGTGAAAAACATAGAAAAAGAAGATGATGAAGAATCATGTAATTCAAAAGAAGATGAGGAAGATAAAATTTAAACACAATCATTACTCTTCATTCCAAATGATACAAAAAGAGAAATTAGAAAGGAAAATGAACAATTTATCTCCAATTTTGGAATTGTAAATACAAATCCCATTTTTAAAAAAGAATGTCCTAAGGACAAATATATTTATTTTGAGTCTAAAGAAGATGATAAAAAGTATTATAAATAAAAGTGGATGAAAAATTAGGAAATGATTACATAAAAACAAGTGCATTTTCACAAAATTAATAATCAAATTAGATTCTTCATCAACTGATGAAACTAAAAATTATGTCATCTTTGATGCTTGAGTTAGAAAATAATGTGAGTCATCAAAAATTTATGATTCTGGTGAAGATATATAAAAAAATGGGATGATTCTAAAAGTAATTCTAAAATCATCACTTAATGAAAAAACTCAAATCTTGATGGAAATAATGATGTTGTAGAAAAAAAATAGGGAAATAAATTTTAATAATGGTTAGTTAATTATAGAGGAAATAATCCTCAAAGTTATTAGAGCTAAAAAAATTAATGTTTAAGAGGAAAAAATGAAGATGAAAGTTTTTAAGAAAAAATGAGTCGGTGATGAGAATATCAACATGGTAGAAAGTACTATTTTTGAATAAAGTTAGCATAATAGGTTCAAGATAGCTAAACTTGAGAAGCTTAAATATATTCTTAAAGAAATATTTTCAAACAAAGCAGAACACTTTTTATAATCACAATCAATGTTTGTTGCAACACGATGTCTGTTGTGAAATATGAAAGAATAATTCACCAAATAAGTTAAGGTTAAATATGAAAATTTTAAAGATGGTAAAAAAGAAGTCTTCCTAAAAGTGGGTTGTTTCTATTCCCAAAGAATCATAATTTATATATCTTTCTACTAACAATACAATTTTAAAATTTAATATTTTTATGAAATTATCTTCTACTATGAAATAGTGTAATTATTCCAGAAATTATCTCCCAAAAAAATTTGGAAATAGTTTTTAAAAATAAAAATATAATCATTGTTCAGATTAGTTTTATTATTAGTCTGAAAGATCAAAATTCTGAGGTCATTACTAATATTGAGATGTTTTTAGGAATATAGCTAATTAATGTTATAATAACCTATCCTTAGCATAGAACGGGTATGAATCAAGGGGGTTAATTGATGGGAATTAATGAATAAATTTTCCTAAAAAATATTTGGAGCCTGGAAATAATTTTAAGAATGTTAATAATGTTGAATCCTCAAGAGAGTCAAATGAAAAACTAATGAAATTTGAGAATGGTAGGAATTTTGATCAATGAAAGAAAGTGTTCTTAGTCATTTGGCTAGAAAAAATGGACATGGATAGAATATTGGAAGAAATAAAAAAATATTCCAATGAAATAGGGAAATTTTTTTTTTTGAAAAAGATAACAATGTTGATAAAATGTTAAGAAAATTTAATCTTCAAAAAATTTAGAAATATTTTAAGAGATGTGATCAAGATTTTATTGTTATAAAATTTTGTATGATTATCTTAACATCCCGAGAAGAAACATAAAAAAATTGTTAAAAATTATAGGTAATGAAAATCTTAATAAAGTTAAAGAAAATGTGATATCCATATCTAAAGATTCTGTAGATGAGATGAAATATGTTGAAAATTATGATAAGGTATAGCATAAGAAAGAGAACACATCCAATAAAAAAATCCAAAAATAACAATAACATGTTGATTCTTATAGAATATTCTTAGTATGAGTGTTTATACTAAGGAAATATTAGTTTCCTCCTTATTTTCAATGTTCTTGTTTATTTATAATAACTTGTAGGGAATCAATGTAGAAGTTAGGAGGCATGGTGAGTTACGTATAAATTTTAACAGCAATGAAAATTATTTATCATGGAATGTTTCAAACCATTATAAAAAATTTATATCTAATCATTAAGCGTAGAAAATATGATGTTGATATATGAGAATCGTACATTCCTTAAAAATAATGTTTTAGTGGTAAAAAGGATGAGATGTTGGGGAAATTAAGTTTATAAAATTGAACCATTTTGAAATTTTTACTAATATGGGTGTAGGATTTATCTTACTAAATTTTCTCAATATGTTCCTGTATATATAATTTATTAATAGAAATGAATTACATTAAATAAATGTTTTATACAACATTTATCACCTTGATTATTCACTCTTCACTACTAGAAATAAAACCTATCCCAATGGTTTGAAACCATTGGGATAACCTATCCCAACAGTTTCAGAAACCATTGTTATGTGGGTGATTCAAGTAACTATGTACCAACGGTTTAGTGAAAACCATTGGAATAGGTTGGTTGGAATTCAGGTTACCCAAAAATTTAATATAAATTTCTGGGAAAGGCCTATTTTGATGGTTTTAAACCATTAGAATAGGTGTAAATCATCTATTCAAACCATTGGAATAGCATTATCCCAACGGTTTGAAACCGTTTGAATAGAAGTATGCCAATGCTTCAATTGAACCGTTGGTATAAGGGATGGGATAAATAGTTATCCCATCAATTCACTGTGAACCATTTTTATATGGGCTGGGGTAGATAGATATTCCTATGGTTCACCTTAAACAGCTGCTATATTGGTGTGGATAGATATTTATCCCAACGGTTCACTTTTAACCATTGGTATAAGGGTGGGGATATGGTGGTTCATGGATCTATACCAACAGTCATGGAACCATTGTTATAGACCTCCCCTACCTTGTTTCAGCACCCATATCCACCATCCCACTCCACTATAGTATAGTTTTAATGTAGGAAAACACTCCACTCGACAATTACCAAATCCACACCACCCCACTTTCCAATGCCCAACTCCACTATAGACATACACTTGCATGCACCTGCTGATGGTTCTGAAACAACGGTGTAATGAAACAATGGTTTGATGTCTGTGAGACTCCTTGGGATGCTTCAATGGTGAGGATTTAAAACTCATGAGAGTTGTTTACTATCTCATTCACATTTTCATAAATATATATATGTGTGTGTGTGTGCTATATATCATTAATTTAATAAAACAAAATTGTGAATGCAAGAGCTTCCAGTCATACCTCACCTTAGGGATTCTCAAAAAGTATATTTTAAGTATATTGATACACCAAGAATGAATATACTTATCTTAGTTATTATTGAGTGATAGAATATTCAAATAATCATAAACACTCCCTCAAGAGTTTCTTCAATGGTTCATGAAATTTATTTGACTGTATAACATTAAAACAGTACTTCCACCTATTCTTTGTGTGTGAATTGATCTTTAAGAATGACACACATATGATCATGCCACCATTGAAAACCTAAAATATATACTTCACCAAACTCCGAAGGTATTTTCCTCTTATCATAAAGAAAGTTAATTCTTCCACAAGAACAATAGATAAATGCATACCCAAAATAGTCCCTATATAATTCCATGCTTTCTATTTAGGTTTCTGACAGAATCAGAGGCCCTACAAAATACATACCCAAAATAGAATAAGAGGTTGTGACAAAATACTTACCCAAAAAATTCCCTACAAAAAACATTCCCAAACACAATATGAGGTTGTGATAGAATCAGAGGCTAAGCATCATTTACTAGGAAATACACGTGCCCTATAAAATACCATCCATTATATTTCAGGCTAAGGAGTGTGTACTGAAAAATAAGAATGCCAATGATTGAGCATGTGGAACTCTTATAGAATAGAATGAACATTCTAGAAGGGGGCATCATTGTCACTACAGGATATACTATATCCTAGAAATAAATAATATCAACTAGTTTTTTCAGGGTCCCCATATCTATTTCATATTGGTCCCATGTGAGGAATAATGGGAGGCGAGGCTGTAAAAAATAGGATGGTTGGAGAGAATAGGGGTGAAAATTGTAGGATACCTCAAAAAGACCTAAGATAACTGAATATAATGTGTATTTTTGAGATTTTTGCATAAGAATATCAAATAATGATTTATGTCTCTATCTCTGATGATTAGAAATGGAAGTATAAAAATTAAATTTAATGAATAGACAAAGGAACTAGGAAAATAATGCAAGGAAAAATATAAATTAAGATAAGGATCAACCAATTCCTAAAATTAAACAAATTGGTAAGGGTGTATCTATAGAATCAATTTATACATACCATTTTGATAATTCAAGTACTAGATTTAGATAGTATAAAGAGGTGAGAATAGTTAAATACTTCTACTATAATATTATAGATTATTTGTTAAAGGAACCAATGTATTAGTAATCCAATATAAAACTAGTAGCATCCAACCCAAGAAAATAATAGGTACCTCTTCCAGCCATAACCATCTAGCCATAACCTGTAAATAATTACAACCATGTAAAAAAATTGAAATGGTCTCATCATGATGAGTGTATAATTTGTAATATTCAATAAGATTTGGGTTATGCCAACAATTTTAATCAAAATTCCAAACTACATGGTCTAGTCGGGAAGACCTTATGTAGTGTACATTGAAGGATGCAGTGGATATGGTTTATATATTATTTAATATCACTGGATATTAAATATTATAACACACATTGTGTACCGATAGATGAAATACTGGCATGAATAGGGTGTACCCTCCTAGAAGATCATTTCGATGTAAACATCATGTTTTACATGACCAAACTATATGTACCATGGGTGGAAAATGAATTTGGTTCCTCTCGATGCACTCATAAACTAACCATATAGAATTATAGGTTGTGTGTTATAGAGGTACAAATAATGTATATAAGTTTACATCGCATGATAAGATAATGTACATTCTATGTACATTTATCTATTCTACACATCATGTATACAATATTACACATTGTTTACTTCTTCCAAATTCATGCACATGACATATCTCTTTGTCCAAAGTCAGATCGTGAAGTGTAGGAATCCTCTAATGTGTAATATTTCAACATATATTTTAATGGTTACATTTTTATATATATTATATATCTTACATGAACTAATATTCAAATTATTTTCCCATTTATATTGGATACCAGACAATAGATATCATGCATGTTTTTTAGGTTATTCTTCAGTAGATAGAAACCCTTCTTGATTGTAAAGCTATGTTAGATTTTGGATCCCTCTCATAATCCTAAATAAGGGTTGTTATTCCCATCCAACTACATAGGGAACAAGGATACTCAATATATAGATCAGATAGGGTCTTTATTCTTCCTAGTAAGACGATCCTTGGATCTTATTTCAATATACTTTTTATTTGGACTAACTAAGTGATAAAAAAGGGAATGAGATTCTCCACTAGAGTTAATATTCATGCAAACTAATAGATATATCAGATGGTTCATATAGAATATGTTTAAGTCCCATTATCAGTAAGTGTATATCAAAGTATGATTCTTATTTATTCTTAATGATGACACATGATTGTTGGACTGGGTTAGATTTATTAAATGGGGTGCTGCATATTATCATTTCATCTTATTTATTACCCTTCTCCTTCATATTGACCATTGCTCAGAGATAAGGGTTTTACTACTATGTGCATCAACTATCAACCCTTATATCACAAAATATGCATTAGTTTGGGGTATCAATGTTTAAATGTGGTTCTAAAATCATATTTATAAACTATATTATGAACTAATAAGTGAAAATATGGTTTATAAAATATAGGTTGATCTTTATGAGAGGAGGCTCACCATATTTTTTTACTGACATCATTTAAATTAAAATCACAACACCTATCCCTCACTAAGTGTATAATCCAAAACCTACATAATCATGGTATACTCATCTCATTTTTCTCAAAACCAAACCAACTTCAATATTTTTTTTCTTTATGGTTTTTTAAACAATTTAAGTCATTTTTATACCATTTAGAGTGCATCAACCTCGACTTCCACTAAAAATTATTTTAAATTACTTTGTTTCTTAGAGTTTGTAAATTTTTACTTTGGTTTCTTCGTGATAATTAACGATGTCTTTTGGCATGTAAAAATTTTTTGTCATCGATTGTGAGCAGTGACATGAAATAATTATGATTTTTATGAATTTTCCATTTATTTTTTTTATTTTTCCTTTTTTACACTTATAATTTTTCAGTTTTAGTTAGATATTCCAATTTAGTACACATGTATTCAAAAAGGGGGGAAGAGGAAGTGGAACACACTTTTTATCATGGGATTGAAAGCAATATGGTAAGACTTAATAATAACATACAAGAAGAGAACATCATGACAGGAAGATAACTAGGTCAAGAAATAAACATTTAGTTGGACGAGGAGAAGAGAAATATCTCCAAGTAAGGATCCCAAAGATGCAAGATATCATAAATTGTGGATGATGCTAAAATTTGTGGGGTGAGTCCCTGTATCCTCCTACATTTGGTTGTTTCTCAGCAATTACATATGAAGCTTACAATAATAAAATTTGTTACCCATTCCATCCAATTCACTAAGATACCTCATCCAGAACCTTATTCTCGCATTGGTATTTTCTTTGAATTGTATGAAACCTTACATTTTAACAATGTAACAATAGATGAGGTGATGTTTTGTTTATTATACTTCTCTCTCAATGAATAATCTTGAAAGGGGATCCAAAGTGTACCCCCACAACCAGTCATATGTTTGGAGGGTCTACTAATAAATTTTTTTAAAATATTCCTCCTTCCTTAAAGGGTCCTCCCATCATCAGTGTACCTAATAGTATTTAACATTTTTAAGGGTCCTCTCAGTATTTTTCATACCAATTCTATGTTATAGAATACATCTTCAATGTGTAATTTTTAGTAATTTCAAATGCTTTGTTTCCTAGTTTTCTACTTTTCTAGATCATGTTGCATGTATATTAATATTCCAATTTTTTCTTTTTATTTGAAAGGGTTCATACTAAACTAAAATATCTTGATCCTAATTAATAAGAAAATTATTTTAGTATCTACTTTTCTGATCTATTTTAGTATATGAATATGCAATATTGAATGGTTGATAATTCATTTATATTATAGCAGTGGGTGTTGAATGATAATATGTAAAAGGTTATGTATAGATGCAATTTCCCCAATGATTTTAGTGGACACCTAAACACTTATCCCTTGGCATATTAAATATGAACATAGTGAGTTTTCTTTCATGAAATTTAGGATGTGAAAAAAAATAAATTTTTTTTATAGAGTTTGGAGTTTAGAACATTTGAGTATTTTTTAGAATAGTTATAATCAATTTTATTATACATGTATAGTATATAAATTCAAAATAAAGAACCTTGAAAGGATTGTTGGGGGGAAAGTATTCTTGAAAAAACTATAGTTGATATCATATGAATCATTGGATATAAAATAAAAAAATAGGCATTAACCAGATTTATTTCATGATTCTGTGATCCTAGTATTGTTTCTTTTGATTGATTTCATAAATAGTATATGTGAACCAGACTAATGGAGGTGTAGAATTGTGAAGATGTTCCCAATCCCTCCCTATTTATTCCATGATTCCTAGGCCCTCCTTTGGTTCTGATATAGTAATGACCTAGTTATACTCTAATATAGGAATGACTATGATGGAGTAAGGTGGATGAAAAATTTCTAAAGGATGGAACAAGTTTATGAGTATAATGGAATCACCCCATGGGAACAATTTCTCCCATAAATAATTAACTAAAATAGAAGCGAAAAATAAAAAAAATTAAATAGGACCCATCCGCACATCAGACGTACACACCAAAGGAAATGAAAATAAACATAAGAAACACAGTATAAAGACAGAAAAAAATGAAACACATTAATTAATCTCTCCACTACCCTGATCTCTCTCCTCAATAAAGAAAACCATGCAGTCGCCTCCAGTTCCCTTCTGGCCCTCTTCACATAATATAACTACCCTCTGTCCATAGAAAGTGGTAAAAGGCCTAAGTGGATGATGTGATAAAGAAAATAAAATAAAAACAAAACTATAACATACCTATCTATTGTAACTATACAATTCAAAGCCCAATATATAAGAACCACAACTCCACATCGGGCAAATCAGGTTCTTCCAAGAAAGGGGAAATATAATTTGAAGAATTAACTTCATCAAAAATCACAACATATTCATTAAAAAATGAATCTAATTTTTTTCATTATAAAACAAAGGATCAAAGTTTGTTTTGTATTATACCATTATAATTTACCTCATATAGTGAATAATACCAAAATCCCTTAAACCCGCTAAAATATACCCTAACTATCAGCTTCATTAACCACATGATTACTCTTCCTCAGTAAATCTTACTATGCACCAATCTCACCCTATAAAAAATAATATACATGACCAAGAGAAATGAGTGTTGGGTACAAATCCAGAACCGCAATGGAAACCTCCCTAGTCACCTGGGGGGAGTAGATTCATAAATTAGTAAGACTCCATTTGGGAATATTAATTCAAAACTACTTCTACCACTTCTAACTTACAATAAGTGTCTATAGATTACTTTTGAAAAGGTATTTGAATTTTTTCTTCAACTTATTTAATAATTTGTCTTCTATAATTGAAGCGTAAGTTCTTCAGAAACAAAAACCACTTTTTTTTAACAGATTATTTTAAGTCATATAAGAAATTTTAACCAAAGCTATAAGATTATTGTATTTCGCATTATAGGTCTAATACCTACATTAATTGGATTGAAAATACATCACTGACTGTCATCATATCTTGTCCTTGACACCTCTTAATAGATTCTTCGAGTGGTGGATAGGTCCTGGTGTTTTATGAATTAAGGTTGGGGAACTCTTTTTTATTGTATTTACTACTTTCTTGAGTAATAAATCCATACATTCTCAAGGTATCTCCCAACCCACTTGTTCTCTACACCTTAAATCCCTCCAGAGTATCCGTCTTGAACCAGCTGAACATTTTGAATTATAGGAAAAAACATAAAAAACTGGGATTATACCACCCAAAGAACCGTTAGGGCCATGTTCAAGCCCAGCTAAACCAGTACATCACTAGTCTGGGATTCACTATAGAAACAGAAATCCTAGAAAACATGATCCACTAATAATTAGATACCATGAAACAATCATAGATGATGATCCAAGGTTGTAGGTTCTTCAGATGATTTAAAAAAATAAAACCAATTAGCATATTGAAAATATTTTAATGTTTAAGATCATGTTTGTTTCAGTTTAAAAAATAAATGACATTGAGGAAGATAAACAAATTTATTTTTACTAAAAAGTGATTTCAAAAAAGGTTTTGTTTTTTATAATAAAAAAATGAACGTGTAATTTCAATCATAGAATCATTTTTTCAATACCTTATCAGACTAATTTTTTTAAGAAAACAGATTTTTTTTATCTTAGACAAACAACACTATTTGGTTGATCAAAACTAAATAGAAATAAGGGGTAAATTTTAAATATGATAATTAATAATTTATGTAAAATGAATCAATTTAAAATAATTAAAATAATATATTATAGTTAATAAAAATACATAATAAATACATAAATAAAAATAAATAAATTTTTATTTATATTAATTTTAATTTTTCATGGGTTTCCGGAGGTTTCCCTCATATGAGGGAATGTTGGGGTTTGCATGGAAACCATAGTTTTCAACCAACCATTCCCTGACGAAGGAAAACACCCTATTTCCCTATAATTCCCTTTGACCCTATGCAACCAAACATAACCTCAATTTTATATAACTATTCTCTTTTTTTATAGAAAAAAAGAGTAAATTTATGCCTTAAAAGATAGTAAATTTAACGAAGACAAAAAAATACATCTATAAATCACATAAGTACAAATAACAATTATATAATTGGACAGAATATAAGATTGTGTATAGGTTTAATCAAAATCATTTATCACAATCCCTAGTAACCAGCAAGGAAAAATAAAAAACATAAATATGAAATTAAAAATTGTCCCAATATCATGAAAGCATGAACATCCCCATTCATGGTAGATCTGATGTATAAAAAAACATAGACAGTTTTGATACTTTCAGAGGCATGTAAATAATTAGGATCATCTTAGACTAGATATATCGGCTTCTTTAGTCCACATCTCTTAAATAAATTCCATCATGTCAAACATAAACAAAGATACAAGTAATATTTTTATATTAAAAACGTTATGTCCTATCCTAACACAGCCAGAAGAAGAAATTCCAAAATTTTCATTTTTTTGTCTATGTAGAACTTATCGTGAATTGAACAATGAAAATTATCAACATTCTTTCGTTCAATGATAAAATCAAGAACATTTTCTCTGCTTCAATTTTTATGGACATCTATCCAAATACCATCCCCCACTAGTAAATTTCTATCATGAGGTCAATATGAAAGATTAAAAAAGTTTGGGAAAAATGGATGATCAAAAATTTTATAATTTTTAACAAAATGTGTATGAAAATGTTTATGAAAATATGCACAAATTGATTTTATTTCTAACCTCGTGGTATATATGCTCCAAGTTTTTCTTTAACATTGATCTCAAAATAATATTCCCCCAAATGAAACTCATCCATTTCATATGAAACAACAACACAAAATAAATTAAATGTAAATGATCCTATCATCAATAACATAAGGAAGATGTAAAAGTCAAAAAAATGAAAAACAAACATTACAGAAATGAGTCTCTTTAGAGACATCCAATAAAATTGGAACAAATTATAGAAATGAAATATATATGTAAATGATACATGCATGAAATTGATGACGTTAATAATTTTCAATATCCATGACTCATTCAATCCCTTCTAGAGGTGGTCTAATTGATAGGGATGGGGGCTTGGTCCTTGAGGATAGGAGTTCAATTCCCACAGGTTGGGTTTCTACTTCGTATTTACACACCCTGTGATTTAACTTGTCTAAAATGCGATGAAACATGGGGGTGACTTTTTTAGCCAATTAAACAAGGCACATCGCAGACCTGGGGTCAAGTACCCTCTTTGGTGGGGGTGGGATGCACTAGGAAGGGCATGAATTGTAGTAGGGGCCAGGGGTTTCTATTCAAAAAAATACCCAGTCAAGATTTTTTTAATTAAAAAAATTCAGATGTAAGATATAATAAGAAATTAATGGCGGGGTGTAATATCTGATCTCTAGGTGAATGATAATTTAATAGAGAAAGAATAATTCTCACCTTTTTCAGTTTAAAATGGAGTCCCCATCTCCCAAACCAAATTTAATGACTCTATATCAATAAGAATAATATATAATTAGAAGGAAAAAATACTAAGAGAGGATTGTATAGTGTTTCAAACATTTAAGGAGGGATGAAATGAGACATAAATCATACAATAACAAAAAATCAAACTATGTTAAGAATACTGACCCTTGAGTTGAAAATTGCACCTAAAACCCCAATATTAAGATCACCACATAAACATCACAAAATTGTTCAACCAGATTCAATGGTTGTGATGAAAATACAATCAAATTGGATTTCAAGAAACCTTTATTAGTCTTTAGGATAGGATAACACTAACCCATTTTAATGAATCCAGATCCTTTGTTCACATCTTTCGGATGACACGATGAGAGTAGAGTTTTTGGGGGATGGGCGAGTGATGGCTGTTAGAGCTTGGTAAGGGAGGAGGGGAGTGGAGAGTGGTGGTGAGCTGCGAGCTGCAAGCGGTGAGCAGTGGCGAGTAGTAAGGGGGAGTCAGGATGGAAGGAGGGGTGAGCAAGGGGGATGAGAGTGGTGACGAGGGGGATTCAGGATGGAATTAGCATTGAGGAGGGGAGGAGGGGAGCAATGTTGTCAGGATTTGAGAAGGGAATGAGGGGAAGTTGGGATGGGATAAGGAGAGCGGGTGTTTAGGGGATTTAGGGAGGTTTATCCAAATAGTTTTTATTCAAACATTAAGATAGCCTATAATATATTACCCTATCCCAATAGTTATGGAAAACTGAAGTTCCAAGGATCGAATAACAACTGAGAAGGGGGGGTTGAATCAATTGTTTAACTTTTATAAGTTTTAAATCTTTAAGAAACTTAACCCTTGCAACCTTTTAAGATTTATTTCCTTATCAACCTTTACCAAGAAACTCAAGCATGCAAGAAAGGTAAATCAAGGAAGGCACACAATATTTACAAGGTTCGGCCTCAATAAAGAACCTACGTCCTTGCCATATCCACTCTCGTGGGTCTATGGAAATCCACTATAATGAAGAAGTGAATAAAACTTGTGCCAACTCCCTTTAGACACCTTTTATCTCCTGATAGGAAATATTATACTAACTCTCGTCAGTTTACAATGTTTTCTCAAAGAAAAAATGAGCAACTCATAAGAAATAGAACTTTGTTGAAACTACTCCACAAATTCTCACTCCGAATTCTTAATCCCGTTTTCTTGGATCTGATTTTCTTTAACCGAAATTATCATCAAGGAAAATAATGATTCCAGCCCACTCCGAGTATTCAATCTGGAATTCTTATATCCAATCTTATGAATCCGAACATCTCAGCAAGTAAATAATGGCTCTGATTCTATTCTTCTCAAACACTCAAGAAAACTTCTTCAAGATGGTAGATTCTTTTCAATTTGAATTCTCCAGCGCTCCAATTTTTCTGCGTGTGTAAAAAGTTGATTAAGAGCGAATGATATGAGGACATATTTATAGGAAACTCAGAAAAAAGGGTGGGAAACTTGAAAATCATTCCCACTTACTCAAATCTCAAAAACTCCGCAAATCTCTCGAATTTAATCTTTAGACTTTGACATCTTCAAATCTCCTTAAATTTATCCGAGATTTAAGAAAAGTAGAAATTTTGGTTTTCTTGAACTCATAATTTTCATTCCTAATTTCTCAACATGTTGCTCAGGATTTTCATTCCGAATTTCTTAGATTGTTGCACAGGATTATCATTCCAAATTTCTCTGTATGTTGCTAAGGATTTTCATTCAGAATTTCTCAGCATGTTTCTCAGGATTGTCATTCTAAATTTCTCAGCATGTTTCTCATGATTGTCATTCTGAATTTCTCAGCATGTTTCTCAAGATTGTCATTCCGAATTTCTCATCATGTTACTTAGGATTGTCATTCCGAATTTCTCAACATGTTTCTCAGGATTGTCATTCCTAATTTCTCTGCATGTCTCTCAAGATTGTCATTCCAATTTTCATTCCATGTTTCTCAGTATTGTCATTCTGAATTTCAAAGGATGTTGCTCAGGATTTTCATTCTAAATTTCTGGTTCAGGAAGTACACTCTGAATTTCTAGTTCTATAAATACACTCCAAATTTCTGGTTTAGGATGTACACTCAGAATTTCTAGTTCAGGAAGTACACTCTGAATTTTCGGCTCAGGAAGTACACTCTGAATTTCTGGTTTAGGAAGTACACTCTGAATTTCTAGTTCAGGAAGTACACTCCGAATTTCTGGATCAGGAAATACACTCCGAATTTCTGGCTCAGTAAGTACACTCTGAATTTCTGCTTCAGGAAGTACACTCTGAATTTCTGGTTCAGGAAGTACACTCTGAATTTATGATTCAGGATGTACACTCTGAATTTATTTCTCAAGAAGTACACTTCGAATTTCTGATTCAAGAAGTACACTATGAATTTCTGGTTCAAGAAGTACACTCCAAATTTCTGGCTCAAGAAGTACACTTCGAATTTCTGGCTCATGAAGTACACTCATAATTTCTGGTTCAGGAAGTACACTCCGAATTTCTGGTTCAGGAAGTACACTCTGAATTTCTAGCTCAGGAAGTAGACTCTAAATTTTTGGCTCAGGAAGTAGACTCCAAATTTCTGGCTGAGGAAGTAGACTCCGGATTTCTGGCTCCGGAAGTAGACTCCGAATTTCTGGTTCTGAACTTTCTCAGAATTTTTCTTAGAGAAAAACATCAATCTTCTTCACCTATTTCTTCAACAGCTTTTATCATGAAACTTTTCCTGATTTGTGAGAACTTTAAGATCAGCAAAGCATCATCTGATTTAGTTTAGAATGTTTGAGACACTTTCTTAGCTTCTGACTTCTTATTCATTAACATAATCTTCTTTAAGATAATCTTTAGCAACCAGCAAATTCAATTTTCTATAACTCAAATAAATTCTTCAACAAAAAGGTTAGTTGTCAAAAAATACAAAACTTTGTTACGAAAAACACCACAAGGGTTCTTCAATCTCCCCCTTTGGATTTTTTGGAAACCCTTGGTAAAAAGTTTTCACATCTCAAAAAATATACATCTCAAATTCTTGATTTTTACCAAAACATAGCCTTTCTCAAAAATGGTGTCCTGACACCACACTACTGGATAAAGTAATGTTATTGAAGGATTTCCATCCCTCGGTGACAAGAAAGAATTGCGTCCATGTAAATATAAACTTCACCTTACTCAAACTTCCCCTCATCATTTTATCTTTTTCTTTCTCACTTTTCTTTTCTTCTCTCATTTTTCTTTCTCTCTCATTTTTCATTCTCTCTCCCCCATTATATGATAACCAAAACTTTAGATTCATAAAAGAAAACTTACTCTCCCCCTTTTTCAACATAATCCAAATCACGGTGGGGGAATATTCCTTGTGAGTTTTAGGAAATCTTGGGAGGAGGATGAACATGGAGTTGCAGCCTCAGTTCAACAAACCTCTCCTTTGACATTGCTTTTGTAAAAATATCGACAATCTGATACATTGTTGAAATATATTCGAGAAAGACTTCTTCAGTAGAAACTTTCTCTTTTAAAAAATGATACTTTATATCAATATGATTTGATCTTAAATGTTGAATATGATTCTTGGAAAGATCAATGGAACTTTGATTATCGTAGAGTATTTTCAATGGTTTAGAAAATTTCACTTTCAAATCATCCAGCTGATCTTTCATCCACATCATTTGAGTACAAGCCTGAGTAGCTACAACATATTCGGATTCAGCTTGCTGTGCCAACTCACACAACATTCCCCTAAGAAAAATATTCCTCCTGATATTGATTTTCTATCATTACAATCACCAACCCAATCAGCATCAGTATAACCATGAAACTTCATCTCATTGTTTCTCTTGTATAACAACCCACGTAAAGTTGTTCCTTTAACATATCTCAGAATCTTCTTAACTTCCGACATATGTGATTATTTTGGATTACTTTGATATCAAGAACAAAGATTCACAACATAAGAAATATCAGGCCTTGAAGCTGTAAGATAAAGAAGACTTCCTATCAACTTTCTAAATTCTTTCTGATTCATACTGTTTCCTTACTCATATTTTCTCAACATTGTGCACACTGAGATAGGGGTTGATACTTCCTTTGATTCTTCCATCCCAAATTTATTTAACAATTATTTGACATACTTTTCATGGGATAGTAAAATGTAGTTTTATTGTTGTTGAACTTGTAATCCAAGTAAGAAAGTTAATTCTCCCAACATTGACATTTCAAAATTTTCCATCATCTCTTCACCAAACTCTTCACAAACCTTTTCTTCATCTCCAGAAAAAATTATATCATCCACATAAATGATCACAATTAAAGTTCCAAAGTCAACATCTTTAACATACAAGTTTCTATCAACCCTTCCTTTAGAAAAGTTCATATTTCTCATAGAATTGTCAAGCTTCAAATACCATGCTTGTGGATCTTGTTTCAACCCATATATGGCCTTCTTCAATTTTCAAACTTTGTTTTCATCCTCATCAAGAAAAAACCCACAAGGTTGGTCAATGTAAACTTCTTCCTCAATCTCACCATTTAAGAAAGCTGACTTTACATCCATCTGATAAATCTTGTAATTTTTATGAGAATCCATTGTAACAAACATTCAAATAGTTTCCAACCTTGCAATAGGGGAAAAGGATTCGTCAAAATCCACACCTTCCACTTGTGCATATCTTTACACACAAGTCGTGATTTTTTTCTTGTAATTTCTCCATGCTCATTAAATTTATTTCTGTAAACCCACTTGGTTCCAATAACATTCTTATTTGCTGGACTTTGAACAAGTTCCCATTTTTCATTCTTCTCAATCTAATCTAGTTCTTCATTCGTAGAATCCACCCATTCTTTATGTTGAATATCTTCTGAAACTGATTCTGGTTCATCTTTTGAGATAAGGGAAGTATGATTTTATAATATTAACTTCCTTCTTGTATAAAATAGAGCCTTATGATCCCCAATAATATTTTCAAATTCAATATGTTTTTGTAATGTAGGAAAACTCATATTTCATTTCCCAGCATTACTTTCTTCCCCATGTGACTTATCTGAGTCACTCTCAGTCTGGTGGGGATTCTCTGATTTATCTTCCTCAGTATTCTTAACAAATTTTGTGAAAGAACTTGTATTTTCAATTACCTTCACATCATATGAATCCACCAACTTTTTTAACCATTTGTTCCAGAATTTGTAACTTTTTTCATTCGGTGAAAACCCCATAAATATTCCTTCTTCATCTTTCTCATCAAACTTTCCTAAGTCAGGATTTTTGATTTTGAGCAATAATGGAATTCGAAAAACTATGAAGTAATTAAAATAAGTTTTTTTGTTATACCACATCTCGTAAGGAGTCATGTAGGTTTCTGGTATCAACAAGCATCTATTTTGAACATGTACAGCAGTGCTAACAGCTTCTCTCCAAAAGAATTTTGAATGTTTGTATTCTGATAACATACTTCTTACCATTTCCACCAAGCTTCTATTTTTCCTTTCTGAAACTCCATTTTGTTGTGGTTTATAGGGAGCACTATACTGATGTTTGATACCATGCTTCCTTAGGTAAGTTTCAAAAGCATTGCTTGTGAATTCGGTACTATTGTCTATTCTCAGTTTCTTTATGGAAGCCCCCAATTCTTTCTCAACATCTCTTCTAAAGAATTTAAACATTTCAGTAGCCTTTGACTTATGCTTCATGAACATGATGTATGTCATCCGAGTGATGTTATCAATAAAATTGTTAAAGTATAAATCTCTTTTTGTTGATTGATGTATCATTATCCCACAAAGATCAGAATTAATAAGCTCAAGTGGTTTGTTAGATTGAATCTCAACTCTTTTATGGCCTTTGTTAGTCATCTTTACTTTCTAGAAAGTAATACAAACATCTTCATCTCTTCTTATCAGTTCTGTAAAATTCGGAACAACATCAACTTTAGAAAGCTTACTCATGTTCTTCTTCACATAGTGGACAAGTCTCTCAATGCCACAAATTATTTTCATCTTTAGCACTCAAATAACAAGAGTTATTGGATTCTCCAATTTGAAAGAGATTCCCACTACTTCTTTCTCCTTTTTTAATCACTTTTCCATTTTTCACACTTTTGATGATACAAGAATCCGTTCCGAAGATAAATTCTTTTCCATCATCACAAAGTTGACTTACACTAATTAAGTTATGTTTTATCCCATCAACAAGAAAGACTTTCTTAGATTTAAGTTTCTCTGCTTCAATCTCTGATGTTCTGATTCCATTAATTTTTAGGGAACTATCATTGCCAAATGTAACCACTCCTCCATCATGAATTTCAACATGTTCCAAGATTTTTATATCACCTGTCATGTGTGAAGAACAACCACTATCAAGAATCCATGGTTTGTTACTCTTACTTTCTTTCAAAGTTGTCTCAACAACAAAAGAACTCTCATTAGCCTTCTTATTTTCAGAATTCTTTTCTTTCTTATCATAAGAAACTTGTTTTAGAAGGAGTTTCATACATCATTCGGCATGATGACCAAACTGATCACATCTTCCACAAACTTCTTCCAAACATTCAAATTGATTCTTTGTTGTAATTTTTCTAACATCTTGAGAATTCATCCTTTCAACTTTCTATGAGTACAAGGAGTTACTCATCCTTCTTTCACTATTTATTCCACTTTTCTCAAACCTTCTTCTGGGTGGAGATAAATTGTTCCAACAATTATAAGCTCTAAACCCATATATTCCACAATACCAGAAATATCCCTCAAATATTTACTTTCTATTAATGAATGATCTTTCATTATAGAAACTTTGTTGAGGTCGATAACTGCTTTCAACTCTAGAAAACTCTAGATATAGGCCATCTCTTCTTTTGAGCGAGTGTTCTACTTTTATAGGATTGATAGATTTCTTACATCCTTTCTCCACCCAAGCTTCACTAAAACTTCTTCCGAAACCTGAAATGTTAGAAGAATCAGATGAAACATTATTTTTGGTAAGAGAAGATTTCACCTGATTCTCGTAATGAGCCTTCACAGCATTTTCAGAGGTCTTAGATTTTACTTCTGTTGCTTTTTTAAAGTTTTCATTCATCTTCCTCAGGGCATTTTCGGAATCAAGGAGTTTTTATTTCACATTGTTTCCTTCTTCTTCCTTAGATTCCAGCTTCTTGCGGAGATATTCAATCATCTATCCTTTTTCAGCAATTCTAAGTTTGTAACTTAAAATTTCTTGAATGTATTCATCTTCCTTCATGGTGACATCTTTAATTCCATCATGAACTTCATCATTATTTTTATTCATCACAAGAATTTCTTTCTTGAGAGATTTTTCTTGCTCAAGACATGCAAGGAGTTCGGATCATAGTTGATATTCTATGTAAGATTCTTCACCACCTTCTTCACTTTCTGAGGAAACATTTGTTTCCTCCACTTTTGAAATGAAGGTTCTGAATATTTATTTACTTTCATCTTCTAAGGAATCATTGTCAGATGATTCCGATTCAACCTTCTTTCTCAACATACTTATTTTATTTCCAGAAAAATTCTTCTTGAATTCTTTTGATGTCTTATCTTCTTTTTCATTTTTGTTATACTTATTCCACCGAGAATTCTCATTAGAAACATCTTGATATTATCCACCTCTCTTCTTAGGGAAATTCATAGCAAAGTTTCCACTTACACCACCTGCAAAACATTTGATAAGAAGTTTCCCTCCATACTTTCCTCTTCCCCTTCAATAGTTCTTAGATATGAGAGACATGATTTTTTCATTCAACTCTTCATCTTCCTTAACAACAGACTCACAAGGGTCAGCTTCTTCATCATCTTGGATTTTCATCTTTATAATAGCATCAAAAGCCATTTCATCTTTCATCTTCTTCTTAATGATTGTAGATTTCCTCATTTCATAGGTAATAAGAAATTTATGCAGTTCATCAAGAGATAAATCATCCTTATCTTCTGAAGCTGAAATTTTAGAATCAAACATGTCTAGAAAGTTTCTCATAATTTTCTTTACAATTGTAGAATCTTCCGAGTTTTCTCCAAATCCCCTTATGTTGCATAAAATTTTATTAACTTGGGTTAAGTATTCATCAATTATTTCATCCTCTCTCATCATTATTTCTTCAAACTTACTACGCCAGATTTGCAGCTTGGCCTCCTTGACTTTTGTGTTTCCTTCAAAAACACTTTCCAGCTTGTCCCAAATGATTTTTGATGTTGTGATACCCATCACCTTTTGATAATAATTTTATGATAAGGATATGAGAATAGAATTTCTAGCCTTTCCATAAACTTCTATGTTTCTCTTTTCAGAAAATTTCATAGAATAATTTTTCTCAATAGGTGGAAAGCCAATAGTAGAAGCATCAACAACTTCAAGGCCAAGAGATATGAGATAAGAAATCATCCTATTTTTTCCATCCATAATAATTCTTGACATAGAATGTAGAAATTCCTCTACTGTGGACAGAATTGATATTCTCCATGATAAAGATTAAACCAGGGAACCTCCCTCTGATACCACATGAAGTTCCAAGGATCGAATAATAACTAAGAAGGGGGGGTTGAATCAGTTGTTTGACTTTTATAAGTTTCAAAACATTAAGAAACGTAACCCTTGAAACCTATTAAGATTTATTTCATTATCAACCTTTATCATGAAACTCAAGAATTAAAGAAAGGTAAATCAAGAAAGGCACAAAAGATTTACAAAGTTCAGCCTCAATAACAGAACCTACGTCCTTGCCATATCCACTCTCGTGGGTCTATGGAAATCCACTATAATGAATAAGTGAATAAAAAATGTGACAAATCCCATTACACACCTTAAATCTCTTGATAGGAAAGATTATACTAATTCCCATCAGTTTACAATGTTTTCTCAAAGAAAAAATGAGCCACTGATACAAAAAAGAACATTCTTGAAACTGCTCCACAAATGATCACTTCGAATTCTTAATCCAGTTTTCTTGGATCCAATTTTCTGGAACTGAAGATCTCCGTAAAGAAAATAATGATTACACAGAAATTCCCACTCTGAATATTCAATCCGGTTTTCTTGGATCCAATCTTATGAATCTGAACTTCTCATCAAGTAAATAATGGCTCTGATTCTCTTCTTCTCAAACACTCAAGAAAACTTCATCAAGATGGTAGATTCTTTTCACATTGAATTATCCAGTGCTCTTCCTTTTTTGCATGTGTAAAAAGTTGAATATGAGTGAATGATCTGAGCACATATTTATAGGCAACTCAGAAAACAAAGGTGGGAAACTTGAAAATCTTTCTCGGTTCCTCAAATATCAAAAACTCTGCAAATATATCGCATTTAATCTTCAATCTTCGAATTATTCAAATCTCCTAAAATTTCTCTGAGATTTAAGAAAAGTTGGAATTTTGGTTTTCTTGAACTCAGAATTGTCATTCCGAATTTCTCAGCATGTTGCTCAGGATTGTCATTCTGAATTTCTTAGCATGTTGCTTAGGATTGTCATTCCGAATTTCTCATCATGTTTCTCAGGATTGTTATTCTAAATTTATCAGCATGTTTCTCAGGAATGTCATTCTGAAGTTCTTAGTATGTTTCTCACGATTGTCATTTTGAATTTCTCAGCATGTTGCTCAGGATTTTCATTCCGAATTTCTCAGCATGTTGCTGAGGATTTTCATTCCGGATTTCTCAGCATGTTGCTCAAGATTGTCATTCCGAATTTCTCAGCATGTTGCTCAGGATTGTCATTCCAAATTTCTCAGCATGTTTCTCAGGATTGTCATTCCTAATTTCTTAGCATGTTGCTCAGTATTTTCATTCATAATTTCTGGTTTAGGAAGTACACTCCGAATTTCTGGTTCAGGGAGTACACTCCAAATTTCTGGTTCAGGATATACACTCAGAATTTCGGGTTCAGTAAGTACACTACAAATTTCTGGCTTAGGAAGTACACTCTGAATTTCTGGTTCAGGAATTACACTCCAAATTTTTGGTTCAGGAAGTACACTCTGAATTTCCGGTTCAACAAGTATACTCCGAATTTATGGCTCAGGAAGTACACTCTGAATTTCTGGTTCAGGAAGTACACTCTGAATTTATTGTTCAGAATGTACACTGTAAGTTTCTGGCTTAGGAAGTACACTATGAATTTATATCTCAGGAAGTACACTTCGAATTTCTGGGTTAGGAAGTACACTCCGAATTTCTAGTTCAGGAAGTACACTCCAAATTTCTAGCTCAGGAAGTACACTCCGAATTTCTGGCTCAGGAAGTACACTCTAAATTTCTGGTTCAGGAAGTACACTCCGAATTTCTGGTTTAGCAAGTACACTCTGAATTTCTGGCTCAGGAAGTATACTCTGAATTTCTAGATAAGGAATTAGACTCTGAATTTCTGGCTCACAAAGTAGACTCTGAATTTCTAGCTCAGGAATTAGACTCCGAATTTCTGGCTCAGGATATAGACTCCAAATTTCTGGCTCAGGTAGTAGACTCCGAATTTTTGGCTCAAGAAGTAGACTCCAAATTTTTTTCTCATGAAGTGGACTCTGAATTTCTAGTTCTGAACTTTCTCAGAATTTTTATTAGAGAAAAACATAAATCTTCTTAACCTATTTCTTCAACAACTTTTATCATAAAACTTTTCATGATTTGTGAGAACTTTAAGATCATAAAAGCATCTTCTGATTTAGTTAATAAAGTTTGACACACTTTCTTAACTTCTGATTTCTTATTCTTCAACATAATCTTCTTTAAGGAAATCTTTGGCAACCAACAACTTCACTTTTCAGTAACTCAAAAACATTCTTCAACAAAAAGGTTAGTTATCTACAAATACAAAACTTTTTTAAACAAAACACCACAAAGGTTCTTCAAAAATCATTGGTATAGGGTAATTTGTATAGCCTCTATTTCTAGAAGTGCTTGTTTTATACACTAGGTTCACCCATGTTGACTTAGAGTCGTTTAGTTAAAGGTTCTTTGTTAAGAGATTCATGTGATACTAAATTTCACATGAATAAGGTATTTAAGATTATATGAAAAATAAAGATGAGTATAAATAGACCCTTTTAATTTTAGTTATAATAAGGGGGAGAAGAAAAGTAGGCAATGATATAATTAGTAAATCACATATTGGGAGAAATTATTAAGCAAACATATTGATGATTGAGATGTTTTATGTTTTATGTGATTATTGAAATTGAGGGACTTGGCATAAAATACCAAAAGATATTAAATTAGGTCATCCTTATCAAATTCACTTTAAAGTTGTTAATATTTAATGATTCCTTTATTGATTTTCTCTATAATAGGTTTTAGTATAATACTGTTGGTTGGGTACCTGCAATGTATTTCTTTATCCATTTGACCTACAATTAGGTAAACTTTAAATGAAATCATGTTTAACTCTTAGTGGATTGTAAGCATTCAGTAAAATCTCAATTTTTGGACCACTCCCTGGCTAGACAAACCCCTCAAGGATATCATGGATCCTTACAAGCACTAAATATTTGAAGGTGGGATCTTAATATGAAACAATATATTCAATTAAATTATTCCCTCTCAAATTGGATTTAAATTTCATAGGTATTTAGTTGTGGATATATAAACTCATATATGGAATCATAACAAAAAATTTCAATTTAATATCAAGGAGTACTATAAACTATCATGTAATGGTTCCATTATGACACCATCATGGTTTATTTGCTTCTAGAATTCTTTATATAGCCTTCAAGGATAATGATTCTTTAAATAATTTCTAAAAATAGGCATCCCACATCTAATAAACTAAATAAAGCTTCCTAATAGGTTTATTAGGCATGTTTCCTATGCACGGGGGCTGAGGAAAATGAAAATGATCTATTCTTGGATTGTAGCATTACCCAATACCTATATAAGTATGTTATAAGTCTGTTAATCATTAGTAAATATACAAATGGCCAGTTAAGAGACCTCATGTTGTCTTTATACAAGGCTTGATAGAGTGAATAACTGCATAACCTTCTTCTTTTATCCACATCCTCAATGTTTTCATTTATCTGTATCGCAAGAAACACCATAATATTTGATAACCACTCACCCTCTCTTCATTATTGCATTATTATTCATATTGAGATTTATTCTACTTATAAGGTGAAAATAGGAGCAATGGAAAATAGTATTTCAGAACTGAACACACTTAGACTACTAGGTGTTAATAGAAGGCCCAAAAAACCATTAGTTTTTAAATCTATCCACTGGATTCCACCAATCACCTCATGGACCAATTTGAATGTGGATGGTGTAGCCTCTGGTATTCCAAGATCATCGATTTATGGAGGTATTTTCCACACCCACCATGGATTCATCAAAGGTTTATTTCATAACTACCCTTGAATTGAAATTACTTATGGATATGAGTTATGGGCCATTATATATTCCATCGAACTTGTTGTATATTCTGACTATAATCAACATTGGATTGAGTCTGATTGCAAACATTATTATGAATCCCTCAACATTAAAACCAATAATGTTCCTTATAAAATATGGCCACATTTTATTGAATGAATTATATATTCCAACCTTATCGATCAGGTCAGTTCACATTCCTATGGAGTATCTAATCATGTTTCTAATACATTTGCAATTAGGGAAATCATGGAAACTAGTATGATGTAGTCCTTCAGGACCGTCGATTGTTGTGCACCATTTCTAGATACAAACATGCAAGGTGAGACTCACTCCTTCCTTTGTAAATCCCTTTGTGATGCCTAAACTGCATCTTTACATTTTATTTAATAAATTTTAGGATCATGTTCTCTTAGATCCTGAATATTTTGGGTATGTATCTTAAGTAATATAGATTTCTAAACACACATTCTGAACAAATAAGTTACATAAATTTTCCTAAATGTAAAATATAATAATATTACTTAATAAAATCAGATGATTCTATGTTATTCTCAAAGATCCTAACATCATGAAGTTTATCATCATCAAATATGAAGTAGGAATTGATTTTTCTTCACACAAAAAAGTCATGGAAGATCATTTCTGAACATAGTTTTCTAGATAGATATTCTTTATAAAGATTGAGTTGTTTAGTTTATACACATATTTATAATGTGAGAAAAGTTAAAAGGGGGAGAATTTAAACTAACATTTAAAAAAAACCTATGAAAAAATGTTATATATTATGTGATTTTATGAAAAGATTCTTTTTTGGAATATCTAATGTAGTTTGTAGAATGGGGACAATAGTGCAGATGTTTTTTGAAGCTTACTCATTAGTTGAACGTTTTTTAGTAGGGGTGATGAAATCTGACAAATATTTCATTCAAACTTTTTATAAGAAGGTTTTCAACATTCTATCAGACATAACAAACATAAACCATATAATTTACCTATGTTTTTGTGATTGATAAGTATTATAAGTCTATAGCATAAGAAGTATGAATTCATATATGAAAAAAGTAAAATTGGGGAGAAGTCTGTGAGAAAATTTCCAAAGGGAGAATTTGTAATTTAGGTGTGGATATAATGTGTTATCTAATGACTTGGAGAATGATATGAAAGATAATTTTAGATATAAATGATCATATAGTGGAAATAAAATAATTTCATGCATGTTTTATGAAGTTGAGAATTTATGAAAAGTGGTGCTGAAGAAAAATAACTGGATTGGGACTATTAAATAGAGGTTCACTAGATGGAGGTATAATATTATTAATAGTTATAGTTTAATGAGTAAATTGGAACTGAATGAAGGTGTATTAGTTGATGAATATTTTTGAGTTCAATATATGAGGGAAGTTGATATTGTACAATCAGAAAAAGATGACTACAGATAAAAAATCTAGGCATTGTAATTATTTGGAGATTTATATAAAAATTGTGAAGTATTTAAATATATTGATTCATAATATGGTCATTCAAGATAAGTATCTTTTTAAAGTTATGGAAGTTTTAGCATTGTTTAGTAACATCAATTTTAATGAAATTCAAAGCAGATGATAGATTCTAGAGTTTCAAGAAGCATCAGGAGTATTTTGGAATGTTATAATGATTTTTAGAAGTTTGGAATGAAATTTAAAGGATAATGTAATTCATAATTATAATTTTATTTTTTGGGAAAATAAAAACAAGTTCCCAAAAATTATACTTTTGGAGCACATTTATAAATAGGTGAAGTAACACAGATAATTTACATTGTTCACATGTACAAAAAGATAAAACTATAATTTTTTTGGAACATACTGATTTTTAAAATAATTAGTGTGAATTTGAGAATACATGATATAGATCTATAAAATGATGTTACATTGATCAGATTTCCTTCTGATGGATAATAAGTGGTGATTTATCGAATGAATTTCAACTTAGTCGAATCAAGAAGTTCACAAGGTCAGGCCAGATCCATCAGATGGAGTGCAACTGGATGGTGTTTCAATGGATAGAGTTCCATCATACAGATCCATTATATGGAGATGTGGTGAACAAATATTGTCTTAATGAATTTTAGTGTGAATAATCAGATAGAGATCCATCATATAGAGGCAATTATATTGATGATACCGAATAGAGGGGAACTGATGAACATTTGATAAGGTTTCTTTTATTAAAGTTTTGAAAAACATAGATTGATTATATCAAGGTATAATAAATATAAATTTAATGTTATGAGACCAAATTACTCATAAGGGGGTTATTGAGGATCATAATGATTTTACACAAGTTATTTTTTCCCATCATAATTATCAAGGAAGTAAAGAACTCTCTAAAGTGAACAAGATAAAAAGAAGAAAGAATTATCTTGTAGATAATGATATAACCAGTTTCTAAAAAAATATTTTTCGGGGTTATAACCATATTTAACTTTAATGTATATGAAAAGGATAGTTGGGGGTATAAACAATTTTGGTAGAATATCTGATTATTGGGGGTAGAACATGGGTGGGATGGATGTCAATTTCTAGAGTGCAAAACTAGTTTCTTATTGTGCCTTTTTATTTTGGAATGAAGTTAGTAAAGTAATCCTTATAAGTAGAGATAACGGATATGTAAAGTAGTAGGTATTTATAAAAAACCTTGTAAATATCATGTGCTTACACTTTTTATATTTTTTACATAAAAAGGAGAGGTTTAAATTTATATTTGAGTGTATTGTAACTCTAACAAGTTTTCATGGTTTAAGAAAAATTCCTTAATATGTTGAGAAACATTATTATAAAATAAAATGTAACCATTGATTCACCCCATACACCTCTCAGTGATCACATATATTGATTGTAAGGGAAATTCAAAATAGTATAGTTAGCTCGTGGATTTATAGATACTATAATAAGTACCCTTATTAGCATCACACTATTTAGCTCTATTATCATTGATTTTTTTATATATGTCCTTGATTATGGCCCACATATTAAATACATTTCTCTCTATATGGATTTCTATTCTGATTTTCCACTGAGTATAGTTGGTTCAATTAAAATAAGGAGGTCCATTAGAGGGCATCCCCTCTTGACTATTATTATCCACAATGATTTAAATTTATAAATAAAACATATTTTGATTTTTTATAAAAACTATATCAAATTTAGATATAAATAAACTTTTGATACCAAGTGTCTTTATAATTACAAAACTAAGGTCGTAGTGAATTGACATTCGAATTAAAATTTTTATTTAAAAAAATTTAAAATGTAAATTCCCTATTTTTTTAAATTATATTAGTTATATATAATTGAATAAATATATAACTTGAACATTCAAAATACTTCATAGAATTTTTCTTATCAACTTAGTTAAATCATTTTTAAATCTCTATTTACTTATGAAATAATATAACTTGTATCAAATAGAGCGTATAAAAAATTAATTAATTTTAATAATCAATATAATATTTTCCAATTATAGTTTTAAAAGTAGATATTGGATTGTTTTAAAATAGGTAAAACAAAATAGGAAATGACATAGTGAAATAAATACAAGAGGCTTAGTCTCACGACAATACCTAGCCCTCTCTACTTTCTAATCACCCGCTATCAAGCAATTTATTAAAGAATAATCTTATCCATAACCATTATTAGGATTAACAAAACAACATTATGTAGATAGTTTAGGCTACATAGACTCATACATAGTTATTCATGGGAAAATAAAATTGTAATAAATGTGCGCAGGGATTCGAGGATATAAATCTTCTTACACATTTTTTCATGGGTGTAAAAATGAAAATTTTTAAGTGTGAGAGTTTGTAGATTTCACCAATAAAATACAACATCTAGTGTTTATAAATAAATATATTATAATAAAAAAATAATCTAATTTAGGCTAGAATAGAAAAAGAAATGTATAAAAAATGATAGGATTTGATGCAAATTAGCAGGATTAGGTTCAGTTGATTAGTTTTTATTACATCTATCTTTGAATTGTATTAAATGTGTTTTTACAAAGTATACAGAACAGCATGTCATGGAATGTTCAACTCGATAATATGGAATGTCATTATGTATCTTACTCACAAACTATTAAACCTCTATTATTCTCTATATGTCACACTTTCATCAATGAGTGGTTCCTATTCTTAAATATAACTACATATCAAATTATTTATTGGAGGATACTCAATACATTCTTAAATAAATATATATTATTGTTAATGATAAAAAATATATACATTGGATATTTGAAAAAACTCTACTTCTTATGTTAGATATGGTCCCATGTCTTCACATAATGGATGGTTATTGGGAATGGTGACTTGGCTTGGTCACTTCTTCTTATAGTATGGCCTCTTGATTTCTTCATGTGGTAAATTCACTACTTTACGTGTTAGGTAGAATCCTTTATGTAGTCATGTCACTAGTTCACACAATAGCTTCTTTCCATCATGTGGTAACTTCAAATCATCACACAGTCAATTCATTTCTTCATATGGTAGTATCATCTATTCAAATGGTTACTTCATTGTCCATACAGTCACTTGAAGTCATTTTACAGTAAAATCATTTCTTTATGTGGTCATTTAATTTCTTATTAAATTCACTAAATTATAGAAACATGGTCAGTTTAAGACATTAAAAAATTCAACTCACCAATCACATTGTAACATGGTTTTTCATTCGAAAGGTTGAATACACATTCATCCTCTCAAACTTCCATTCATGGTCACATTATGAATTATACTGAATTTTATCATTTTATGCATGTGTGATCACTTCCACATGGTCACTTTGCCTTTATCATTAGTTGAAATTCTTCACATGGTAGGTTCATTACACATGCTGTGAGTTTCCACTATAACATAAATAATTATCGAAATTAACCATTTTGGAAAGAAAACATGTGACTATCATAAAACATTAAATTCATTAGAAATATAATTAACATGATTTTAGATAATTAAAATAAGGAGGTTATTATCTAAGAAAACATGATGCATGGGGAAATAGTCATGCACCTGATCTAGCTACGGTGGTATGTCTAAGTGATACGCCACCACACATAAATTATGTAGTATATGGAAAAGGGTTAATGAAACTTAGACATATATTTCATTCCCAACCAAATATCCAAAATCCTCACTCAGGTGATACCTTTATAAAAACATGTTCTCTCTTACTATACTCTAAACCATGTCTTCATATATCCACATATGAATTTTGATGTCTCTTTGTCAACCTCATCTACTCTTGGATGATCTTAACCATCTCTATGTTGCATGGAACAACTCTAAGACCATAATAATTTTCCTAAATTGATTTATCAAACACAGTGGGAACATGACTGGTTATTCATATTGTACATTGAATGGATTTGTATCGATTGTGGAGTGTTTTTTGTTGTTATATGCAAACTCCACCAAGGGTAGGTTATCCTCCATGATATGGCCAATATATTACATGAAAGTCCACAATATATCCTCCATGAACCGAATATACCACTCCATTGGGCCATATTTCTTTTGTTAAAACGCTATAATTGACCACCATTGAGTCCCAAAATCCTCCAATTATCCACTCCGCAATCATAATGTGAAGTGGGAATCAGGGTCTAAAATAATATTCAATGGAACTCCATGATGTCAAACAATATCCCACATGTATGGAGAGTAGAAAACTCTCTAATAGACACTAATATTTAATGTATTCGAAGTGATTAGACTTGGTGATTTATTCCATGATCACCCAAATAGCATCATTCCCTCTAGTTGATTTTAGATGTCCCATCATAGAATCCATAAAGTCACTATATTAATTAAACTATAAAACTTGGAGGGGTTAGGTTAAACCTGATGGTTTCTTATTCCTAGTCAACACCTATTGGTTGGTGATACATAAAAAGATAAACTCAAAAACACTCATCTTCATCTTATTCCACAAAAAATATCCCAAAGATACTGGTACATATTCACCACAAAAAGATGTACCTCTAAGGGATACATATGAAACTACCTTATCACCTCCTCTAATTACATGAATTCTACATTCTTACATCCTTAGAAAAGTATTACATGCTCCTTAACTTCATAAAATTAATTATAACTATGCCTTGTGAATATATCTGGTCATGCAAGACCTGAAAATTTATATCCCAAAACATTTCTCTCTTAATGTGCTAGAGAAGTGGTGGGGTCACAAAAATTTACTGGAGTTATATTTCTCTACCCTTATCTATTGGGGTTAACTATAAATAGAAAAAATACTCTTGTCCTCACCTAGAAACTGTGAATATGATTTTCTAATAAGAGAATCACCCACCATGTTCACTTTCTAAGGAGTATAGACTATGTAAAAATCATATTCATGTAATAAATACACTAAAACTTTATACCTCAGTATAATATCATAAAATGAAAACAAATAACTGAGAATCATATGGTCATCATAGATAGTGATTCTCTCTCCCATAAGATAGTGTCTCTAGGACTTTTGGGGGAAAACAACTACTTCCAGCTCCAATTCATGGGTTTTATAACTATTTTTATGTGATCTCAATTATGGGACTCATATGTAATAATTTAATGCCTTTGTATCATAAGACCTCCAATCCCATCTATAAAGGAATCACAAAACACTCCATACTCAACACCCTCCTTGGGAAGTCTCAATATGGGGGTGCACATTAAAATATGTTGTAGCACCTAAAAAATGTTGAAACCACTCCATTGACATGATAGGATTCCCCTTTTAGGTTAAGGAAGTGATAGGTGTCATGATCCAATATAAATCTAGAAAAAATATCCTATAATAGACATCCAACCTAAGGAATATACACACATTGGTCATATTATTTTGTAGCAACCACGGTAACACTACCTCGATAATTATTGGGTCTACTTCTACTACCACATCAGAGATGGCATATTCCAAGAAGTTCACATCTCAAACCCATATTTTAAAATTCAAGGGATTCCAAAAAATAAGGTGCTTCCATAGAATTTTTAGAAATATCCTCAATTGTATCACATGATGTTCCTTAGAAAGTACACAAGGATTTTATCAATAAATTCAACCATGAACTAGTGCATAAAAGTATGAATGATTTGATCGATGATTACATTAAAAATATTGTGATTTTTCTTCATACCGAAGGGAATCACAGTGTACTCATATTGATCAGATCATCACTGAAATTCCATCTTCAGTATGTCCCCTCCCAAATAGAGAGATGGTGATAGCCTGACCAGATATCATTCTATGAAAACCACCTCTCCCCTTTCAACATCATAAATAGTTCATTGATTATAATAAGTGGATATATATTAATGATATACACTAGATTCATACGATGATAATCTACACAAAACCTCAAGATCCCATCCCACTTATTGGAAACCAACACAGGTGCTACATGGGTAAACACACTAGGTCAAAAATTTATTTCCATTATAGATCCTCCAACTGGACCTTTAGTTCTCACAGCTTATCTGGGACTATATGATATGTTTGTGTATATATCAGGGTAGTCCACGGGTATAAGTTTATATATAATTCAATCACATGATGGGGATTTAATCCTAGAACTTCCTCCAAAATTAAGTCCTCATACTTCTCCGAAACCGCAGGAGTCTAAAATCCTATAGTGTCTAACAATCTAAGTTTCATAATAGGAAAATAATGATAAATAAATTATATCCTCTTGTGGATTATCCCATACAACTTTGTCTTAAATTCATTCTCAATTACAAAGAAAAATACTATCGGATCAACCTCAATGCATCACATCATTATCCTGAAATATTCAATCATTGTATGAACATCAGGGAGATAGTCCATACCTAGGATGACATGATAATGTCTCACAGAGAATATAAAGAGATCCCATAATAAGTTATGTTTTCAAAGGTTAGATAACACTATATAAAGAAGTGTGTGATTTCTAAATCTAATCCTTTATAATTCTTTATCCATAAATGTCTAGATAAACACTCTACTAGATAACTCATGTCAATAATAGGGGATATGATAAGGAATGATTAGATCAAATCTATTTCCTGAGTTTGGTTCTCAAGAAAGGGAATGTCACGACCCGTCCCCCGGGGCCCATGCCGTTACTACCCCCAGCCCGCCTTCCATAGGCCAGGGGCTGACGACTAGCACCGAAAAGGAATATCCCAAAACTGGGAAGGCATTTATTTTTAACCCGTGAACTCACAAAATCCAAGCACACAATAAAATAAAATCATAAAGTAAACTATATAGTAAATAGGGTGAGTATATTAAGTAAAGGGGTTGGAATACAAGCCCCACTAGAAAGTACAAGTAAAACTGAAAAAAAGAAATCCTATGAACACCCACCAAAATCCTACCTGAAGGGTTGGTATAGATCTTGAACAAAAGTCTATGTGGTTCGTCTCATATAATGGTCCACCTCGGAGTAGCCTCTTATCTTGGAAACCTCAACCTCAATCAATGATGTTCATCATCTACACAAGAAACAACAAGGTGTGGGCATAGGCCGTGTTGGGGTGTGTATAACAATACTCAGTAGGGACCCTATGACCCCTGAAGGTCTCTCAGAATACACAGAGGATAATCTCCAAACCAAGACCACAATTACAATGCACGAAGAAAAAATCATCCCTACATAGTTATATTCCCATACATATACCTAATTTATCAAGTAACCCAACTCATTCAAGAGGAACATGTAGCCCAACTCTTTATCCAAAATCCAACTGTCCCACAAAGTAAATAATACCACATAGGTAGCACCACACAAAAGAGCACCATATATGTAAAGACTTAGATCACACTAGGTATAAATTAGGTATGAAAGTATAGATGATTAGATGTATTTCTAGATCATGTTACTTCATCAAGAAGCTTTGATGTTGACCCACACAGGATCGAAGATGACCCACACAGGATATGAAGATGACCCACACACGATCCACAGATTCTAACCCACACAGGATCCAAAGATAACCCACAAAAGATCTGAAGATGACCCACACAGGATCTGTTGATGACCCACAGAAGATCGATAGATACTGACCCACACAGGATCCAAATATGACCCACACAAGATCTGAAGATAACCCACACAAGATCTGAAAATTTTTCAAGTACAGCCTGCCATAGGGTTCCTGTACTAATCACAATATATTCTAGGATGATCTACTCCTAAATCCATTGGTTGATACTTCAACTACCACAAAGTCCCAAGAAGAAGTATCATGAAGGTTCGTCATGTCATAAGGGACCCAACGTGATAGACGACATGTCAATTGGATGCTCGCTCTGAAAGTTATTAGTGTTTCCATTCTGAGTGCCCGATTGGATTCAGGTTCGATCCAACCCAACTATACTCCATCTTTATCCAAAACTAAAGTATAGTATACCAAAAGGACTGTCCTGATCCAAGGATTCTGGTGCCATAGATGGTTCATCAAACATACGTTCGGTTCTCAAGATATGGCCAAAACAGGTGTATCCGGGTCCAGATGGGCCCAGGTCTGGTCCGACCTGGTCGGACCGACCCGACCCAGTTCGGTTCGACCCCACATAGTTCGGGTCAACCCGATCTGGTCCGGTTCTGGCCTGGATGGGTTGGACCACAGTGGGCATGGCCCGCTGGGCCGCGGTTCGGCCTGGCCCACAAAGGGGGCAGCCCGCGGTGCAGCCCGCTGGCATGGCCCGCTGGGTGGCCCTTGGCCGGGGTGGCCCACCGTGGTGAGGCCTTCCCTAGCCACCACTCGGGGGAGGTTCCCCCCATGATTTCCAAATGGACTGAGGTTCGTTCGGTTCTGTCCAACCCTGCGGCACCACATGGAACTGCCTGCTAGCACACAGGACCCACAAGAGTGGGTCCTGCTTGGCGTGACATGGCCGACCATGGTTTTGGTCGACTCCCATTCTAGTGGCGTCGGAATGTGCTGTTGTTGCCTCCACCGCTGACCAGGTGTTGGCCGCCCTGCAGGCACACCACCGCAGCTCGGTAGCCACAACCTTTAATACCAGCGGCAGGGACGCGCGCCGCCCTGGCTTCCACGCGGCCGGCCGACGTGCCGGCCACCACCCTCCTCTACCACGACCGAAGGGTCGCATCCTCTTTCAGCGGCACAGTTGCGGCGCCGCCACTGTCACGGCTGACCGGTGTGTCGGCCGCTGCATATACCCTACTGGTGCCAGTCGCCAGTGCCAGTCACCAGCGTATATCTCGGGGTCATCAGGTGAGCTTCGGTCGGCCATTCTTCAATCCAAAGGAATCGTTGTGTGTCTCAGAATTTCACCTTTTCAACTATCCCATCAAGACAGTGCTCTGATCAACCCAAGGTTTCTCCCATGAAGAACATGTCAAACCAAAAAGTAGTGGATGGATCAGGTAGTGTTCGTTTGGCCCACACCCTCCACGTTAGAATGATAACATGCGGCTCAAGAAAATTCAATCAACGAAAATCAACAAATAATATTCAAGAAAAAACCTCACCTCAATCATTCTTTGTAAATGGAATGAAGAAGAAGGTGAAGATGATGAAGGAGACATCGTCATTCATCTCTCCCACAATATGCTTCTGATCCGCAATCCAACGTGGGTTCATTGTTCTTGATCTGGAGATTTGTTCTTCGTTGGAGGAGGTTCTTCATTGGAGGATGTTCTTCCACCAAGAGTTCTCCAGCAAAAGAGTTTGCCAACAATTCTCAATTCCAGGAGAAGTGAGGATCCAATTCCCCAAATGAAGTCTAAGAGTACATTAATTGTTCAATTAATGATGGTGTATTAATTGGGGGAGGGTTTCCAAGAGTTACACCACATTAAAAGAGGGGTTTCATGGTCAGGATCAAAAAGTTGTGGAGAAATTTCAAATAAAAATAAAACTATTTTTTTATTTTTACTCCTCCACAAAAACTAAGTTTTCCATATTCCACCCTCAACCCACTATGGTCAAGGTGAAGGCCTCCTTAATCGAAAATTGGCGTTGCGAGTTCAACAGTGTCCTCAGATCTCAATTCCAAGCACCAGTTCCAAAGTTACAAATTATCACTGGTATTTTTACTGAACATAGCTTAAAGAAATTTCAGAAATTTATTCTGGGAACTCCAAGCCTCAAAATCATGTGCCGTAAATTTTCACAGACTCATAATATTTCCATATAATTGAAAATATTACATGGAAAATTCTAGGTCTTAACATTCTCCTCACCTTAGGGCTTTGTGTCTCTAAAATCTACATCACAAACTAGGGAAACAAGTGGGTGTACTGAGCATGAATCTGAGCCTCCCGCTCCCATGTGCTCTCCTGGGGGTTCTCATGATGCCAACGTACGTGCACCAGAGTTATCAATCACCCATGAAGTAATCTCTTCTATCGATACTCAATCTCTACTGGAACCTCTAAAAACGTCGGCCCATCCTTGATGTAAAGCTCACCCCAGTCAATGATGTGAGAAGGATCATGTACATACCTCCTCAGTTGGGATATGTGGAAAACATCATGCACCCGATGCAATTGATGGGGAAGGGATAGATGGTATGCCACCTCACTAACTCTACCGAGGACCTGAAAGGGTCTTATGAACCTCGAAGATAACTTGTTGCCCCAGCCAAATTTCTTGCAAACATCATCAAGATGAGACCCATAGAAAGACATGGTCACCATCCTTGAACTCCCAAGGTATTCTTCTCCTGTCAGCATAAGAAATATTCCTTCTCATTGCAGTATTCATCCGCTCCTAAATGATATGCACCTTCTCTGTGGTAGCCCATACCATCTCTGGTCCCCTGAGTACTGACTCCCCTAGTCAGTCTGGCATAGAGGTGATCTGCAAGGTCAACCATACAATTCCTCAAATGGTGTCATACCAATGGTGGAGTGATAGTTGTTTTTGTACCCTAACTCCACCAAGGGCATGTGATCCTCCCAGATGCATCCAAAATCAAGGAGGCAAGCACGCAACATGTCCTTGAGGGTCAGAATGGTCTGCTCTGTCTGAACATCCATCTGAGGATGAAAGGCGGTTCTCAATCGAAGTTGAGCCCTGAATGCCTCATGAAATCTCTTCCATAGCCGGGAAGTAAAATGTACATCACTATGAGAGAAAATTGTCGAGGGAAATCCATGAAGCTTTACAATCACCTATATGTAGAGGCATCCCAAGATCTCTACTAACCTCTGCTCTATGATAGGTAGGAAGTGAGACGACTTGGTGAGTCGGTAAATGATCACCCAGATGGAATCATGTCCCTTGGATGTGCGTGGAAGTCATTTCACGAAGTCCATGGAAATTCCATCCCACTTCCACTCTGGCACCTCAAGTGGATGAGCTAAACCCGCTGGAACCTGATGCTCTACCTTTAATTGTTGAGAAGTGAGGCAATGTGAGACAAACTCTAAAACTGGTTTCTTCATCCCGACCACTAGTGATGATGTCGAAGGTCCTGGTACATCTTTCCCACTCCTGGATGTACCGATAGAGGGGACGTATGGAACCCCCTCAACACTTCCTCCCATAGATCCACTGGTACCAAAGTACATCCTCTAAAGAGGATGATGTGCACCCCACCTTTAAAAAATATACCAGGTACTTGTCCTATAGATATTTGAGCACGTCAAGCATCGTTGTCAGTATCCCCAAGATGTGCCTCCCTGACTTGCTAAAGGAGTGGGGGAGTGATTTTCAGAGACTGGAGATAAGCTGCTCCATCTCGATCCATGTAGGATATTGGCAAAGTGTCTAGCTTCTTCGTTGTCTCTCTCAGAAATTGTATATCAGATCTCATACTTAGTGCATCTGCTACTATGTTCCCCTTCCTAGAAGTATAGACTATCTTGAATTCATAGTCCTAGAGGAACTCAAGCCAACGACATTATCTCGGGTTCAGGTCCTTCTGAGAGAAGATATACCTGAGACTCTTGAGATCTGGGTAGACTATAAAATTTTTTCCCATCAAGTAATGTCGCCACATATTAAAGGTAAAGACCAATACTTCTAACTCTAGGTCATGGGTTGCGTAGTTCTACTCATTTTGTCTCCGCTATCAAGAACCATATGCGATCACTTCTCGCTCCTGTATCAGGACACATCCAATCCTAGTCCTTGATTCGTCGTAGTAGACTATGTACCCAATTCCCTCCTCTGGTAGCCTCAAGATGGGGACACTCATCAGTCTGTACCTCAGCTTATGGAAACTCTGATGGAATCTCTATGACCACACAAAGGGTTCCCCCTTCTTCATCAATGCTAATAAGGGTGCACAACTATTGAAAAGTTAGGAAAAAACCTCTAGTAGTAACCGACCAGACCCAAGAAACTTCGCACCTCTGTCACACTCTTGGGTGGCTCCCAAGAAAGCACAACTCAATATTCACTAGATCCATTGCATCTCCGGCCTCCGAGATGACGTGTCCCAAGAAGTGAACCTCTTAGATCCCGAACTGGCACTTTGAGAGATTACCATAATGATGGTGCTCTCAGAGTGTGTCCAGAATGATCTACAGATGATAGGCATGATCCTCCTCTATAGCTGAGTACACCAGGATGTCGTCGATGACGACTACCACAAAGCGATCAAGGTATGGCTAGAAGATCCTTTCCATGAGTCCCATGAACACTGTTGGGGTGTTGGTCATGCCGAATGGCATAACCAAGAACTTATAATGTCCATAACGATATCTAATGCCCATCTTCTTCACATCCTCATTTCGTACCCTGAGCTGGTGATAGCCTGATCTGAGGTCTATCTTCAAAAACCACTGTGCTCCCTTCAGCTGGTCAAAGAGATCACCAATTTTCACAAGTAGTTACTTGTTCTTCATGATCACCTATTTCAGGCACCGATAGTCTATACAGAGCCTCAAAATCCCATCCTCCTTCTTGGGGAACAAAATTGGGGTTGCCCAAGGAGAATCATTGGGCCTAATGAACCCCTTCCTCTGTAAATCCTCCAATTTTTCTCACAAATATCAAAGCTCAGCGGGAGCTATCTGATATGCTGGAGTAGATATCTTTGTCTTCCCAGGGTACAGGTCGATATAAAAGTCTACCTCTCTGCATGGAGGTAGTCCCAGAACATCATCAGGAAATACATCGATATACTGGTCCACCACTACAGGATAGCTCTAACTCTCAACATCAATTACACTGAGGGTAAGGCTATCCAACTGATAAGTAATCGGTTGCACCCTCCTCTAGGTAAGTCCATCCTATACTGCAATGGTTTCCTTCTCACCAGTTAAAGAAAAACATGTTCCATCCATGCGGACACACTGTACTTTGTGCCAAATACATTCAATCTAAGCATGGAATGTGGATAACCTTCCATACCCAAGATGACATCATAAGGCCTCGACGACGCTACTAGGATATCCCAACTGAAGCTATCACCTCTTAGAGTAAGCTCACACTACCGAAACTGGTGTTTAATCATCGAATTCTCGCCCGTATAAGTCTTTATCCATAAGTATTGAGCCAACGACCCCACCAGAATCTCAGATCTCCAATCAAGGTTTGTGGCAATAAAAGAGTGACTAACACTTGTGTATATAAGTACTGCAGCTAGGGTGTAGTACACATAGATCGTACCTCTAATCATCTCCGGATTGTCATGGTCATAGGCCTCTGCAGCCTGGAGCTGAGCTCGTCCCTGAGCACCTACTTTCTGTGGTCGGGGTGGACCACCTGGAGGTGGCGGCGGTAGAACCTCGAATCGTCTCCCACCACCTGCTACACAGACAGCTCCTCTACCACGTCTTCCTGCTACCTGTGGACCACGTCAATCGAATATTTTCCTCTTCCCAGGCAGTCCGTTGACCGTCTGTTGGTCATCTGTATGGTGGTTTGGGCAGCCGCGAGCCATGTGACATTTCCCTCCACACGAGTAACTCTTTCAACTCCTCACCTGTCCTACTCTGTCTCGAGAGCCCCACACAACCAAACCTGTATCCTGTGGTCATCCACCTGTAGGTCTAGTACGCTTGGACCTATGCATTATCTGTCTTCTACCAGCTTCAGATGACTCTTCTATGTGATGTCCAGTGGTGGTTCTTGCTGCCGGTGACTGCTCAGCAAGGAATCTCTCCACCAAGAGGGCTCTCTCTAACACCCCATCTTGCGTCAGGATGTTGAGAGATATCATTGAAGCTCTATTCTCCCATCTGATCCCCTGCTCTAAGTTTTAGGCCATGAAGAAAGGGTCTTGCACCATGTCAGTAGATTAGTGATAGTGGTCGGTGAACCTCGCTAAATACTAAGCCACAATCATGTTGCCCTGTTGGAAGTGGAGAAGCTCCTATATATGCACTGAGCATATGGTATCTCGGAAGAACTCTTCCTTAGAAAGGATCTCAAAGTCTATCCATATGAGAGTCACCTTGTTGTGAACCTGAAGCATCAAGCTCCAATATATCCCCACTTCTACCTCAAGAAGACTAGTAGCAAAGATGACCATAAGATTAGCTGGTGTCCCTACCAATCGGAAAACTCTGACCACGGCCTCCTGTCAGTCCTCAGCCGCCTATAGATACGTCTCACCCCTGAACCTCAGTGGCCTCTGGCGCTGGAACTCGTGCAACATGCTCAATCAGCATTCACCCTCTGTTGCTGGGGCTGGTTTCATCAGTTTCCCAATGGGTAGTGGTGTTGCTGGTACACCACCCGATGGTACAACTTCCAAAAGGGGGCCCCACACTGAAGCCTCACCACTCGGGGGGCTATCATCACATACTCTACCAGGAACCCTGGTTGGATATCTATGTGGAGGAATCCTAAAAAAGAAACAGTTGTGCCATGGTCAATAAGTTATACCTGGTGAGCTAACTCAAAGAGACCGCAAAAAAAATTTCAATAACACACACACACAAACAATGTTTTCATACACTAAGCTAGAAATCAGAAGTCGGAGTCCAGGTGTATGGATACTTTGGCCGCCGCACCAACACTGGATTCTCCAAACTAAAAACCACACTCATTACACTTAATACTATTGCCAAATCAAAATATCAGATTCCAAGTTCTTTGATAGAACCGACTCCTCTTATACCAATTTTTCAGGACCCATCCCCCGAGGCCCTTGTCGTGACTACCCCAAGCCCACCTTCCATAGGCTAGGGGCTGGTGATTAGCACCGAAAAGGAATATCCCTACACCAGGAAGGCATTTCCTTTTAACCTGCAAACTCACACAATCCAAGTACATAGAAAGATACAAGCATAAAGTAAACTATATAGGAAATAGTGTGAGTACAGTATGAAAAGGGGATGGAATACAATCCCAACTAGAAAGTACAAGTAAAAATGAAAATAGATCATGTGAACACCCACCGAGGATCCTACCTGAAGGGTAGGTATATCTCTCGAATGGTCATCTCTGTAATTCATCTCATCTAATGATCCACCTCCAAGAAACCTCCAGTCCTGGAACCCTCAACCACGATCAATGTTGTATATCATCTGCACAATACACAACAAGGTACAGGCATATCCCATGTAGGGTTCATTATAAAAATACTCATTAGGTACCCCGAGACCCCCGAAGGTCTCTCAGAATCCACAGAGGATAATCCACAAACCAATACCACAATTACAAATCATGAAGCAACAATCAACCCTACTTAGGTATATGCCCATACATATACCTAAGTTATCAAGTAACCCAACTCATTCAAGAGGAACACATAGCCCAAATATTTATCCAAAAGCCAACTATCCCACGAAGGAAAGAATACCACGTAGGTAGCACCACACAGAAGAGTACCACAAAGATAAAGACTCATCTCACATCAGGTATAACTTAAGTACAGAAGTATGAATGATTAGTTGTATTGCTAGATCATCTTACTTCGTTGATAAGATCTACTATTGATCCACATAGGATTTAAGATGACCCACATAGGATATGAAGATGACCCACATAGAATCCCTAGATGTTGACCCACACAAGATCCAAATATGACCCACACAGGATCTAAACATGACCCACATAAGATCTTAAATGACCCACACAAGATCGGTAGATGCTGACCCACACAGGATTCAATGATGTCCCACACAAGATTGGATAATTCTTCAAGTACATCTGGACAGAGGGTTCTCACAATAAGAACACTTGATTCTGGGAGGATCCTCTACTCAAGTCATCAGTTGATACTTCAACTTCCATGAAATCCCATAATGAAGTATCACGAAGTTCTGTCACGTCATAAGGGACACAACATGATAAATAGTGTGTCAATCGGAAGCCTGATCTGTAAGTTATTAGTGTTTCCATTCTGAGGGCCCAGTTGGATTCGAGTTCGATCCAACCTGGTCGAACTCCAAATTTATTCAAAACTCAAGTGGAGTATACAAAAAGGCACATCTCAATTCAAGGATTATAACTCTGTAGATGGTTTATCAAACAGACGCTCGGTTCTCAAGATATAGTCAAAAAGGGTGTATCTGGGTCTTGATGGGCCCAGGTCTGGTCCGGCCCGGTCGGACCATCCCAGCCTGACCCGGCCTGGGCGAACCCAACCTAGTCCGGTTCTGGGTTGGATAGGCTGGACTGCAGTGGGCCAGGCCTGGTGGGCCGCAAAGGGGGCGGCTCGCTGGAATGGCCCGCTGGGTGGCCCATTGGGTGGTCCACAGCCGGGGTGTCTCGTCGTGGTGGGGCCCACCCTAGACAACACCCATGGGAGGCACCCCTCAAGATTCCTGAACTGCCTGAGGGCCATTCAGTTCTGGCCAACCCGGCGGCGCCATGTGACACCGCCTGCTGGCATGCGGGGCCTACAGGATCGTGTCCTGCTCGGCGTGCCGCAGCCGGCCAGGGTTTCGGCCAGCTCCCCTTCCAGTGGCACTAGCGTGCGCCACTATTGCCTCCACGGACGACCGAGTGCCGTCTTCCCTCCAAGCGTGCCACTGCAGCTCAGCAGCGGCGACCTCCAACACCGGTGGTGCAGACGCGCCCTACCCCAGCTTCCACGTGGTCAGCCAGCGTGCTGGCCACCGCCCTTCTCCTCCATAGCTGACAGGTTGTGGCCTCCTTCAGCAGCGTGGTTGTGCCACATCAACCGTCATGTCCAACCGGTGTGCCAGCCGGTTCCTTTTCCGGTGTTAGTCATCGGCGGAATTCCGCAGGTCACTGGGTGAGCTCCGGTGGCTCATTCTTCAATTCGAAGGAATTTTTGTGTGTCTTGAAATGTCTCCATTCCATATATCCCATCATGGTCGAGTTCCTATCAACCCAAGATTTCACCCGTGAAGAACACGTCAAACAATAATGTAGAGGAGGGATCGGGTCGTGTTTGTTTGGCCCGCACCCTCTGCGTTAGACTGATAGCATGTAGCTAAAGAAGATTGAATCAATGTAAATCAATGAAGAATATTAAAGAATAAAACCTACCTCAATTGTTCATTGGAGATGGCGTGAGGAAGAAGATGAAAATTATGAAGGATACGTCGACATTCGTTGCTCCTGCAATACTCTTCTGATCCGCTCTCGAACGTTGGTTCAATGTTCTTGATCTGGAGATTCATTCTTCATTGGAGGAGGTACTTCGTTGGAGGATGTTCTTACACTAATAGTTCTCCAGCAAAATAATTTGCCAAAAATTCTCAATTCCAGGAGAAGTGAGTTTCCAATCCCCCAAATTAAGTTTAAGAGTTTATTAATTGTTCAATTAATGATGGCTCCTTAATTGTGGGAGGGTTTCCAAGAGTTACACCACATTAAAAGAGGGGTTTCAAGGTCGAGTTGTGACAACCGGGCCCCGGTGACAGCACAACCACCCCGCCTTAACATGGTTGTCGGGTCCTGGCCCACCCGGTACCACCAGTTGCCCCGCAGACACGTGGGGCCCACCCCAGGGTCCACCCACATGCCTGAACGGGTCATCTGACTAATGAAAGTCCCCACAGGCCAACACTTGTCCTTTCCAGTGTGCTTTTTCCTCACTCACACATAGCCTGGGAAACTTCCCAGAAGGTCACCCATCCTGATCACTACTCCAGGTCAAGCACACTTAACTATGGAGTTCTAATCACGCAGGCTCCCGAAAAGGAAGGTGCACCTTCTTGACATGAGTCATATCATTTAGTCATTTAACCCTTTATCATTTGGAGATGTAACAATCACCCCACCCCAATTTAGATCCCAACACCCTCGTTGTGGGCCCTACAACACAACCCAGGCAGTGCACCGTGCACTTAAGGCTGGGTTCCTCCTCTGATACCAACTATAACGACCCATACTTTACGTACATTGTTATTACTTCAGAATTGAAGCACACTTATTAAAACATATAACAAAACCAAGAAAGGACCTTATAGGTATAGTGTCTTTAGAAACTGGGAAACATAAACAACTAGTTTATAAAGCATCTACTTTGCCTCCCATTTAGTTCATCATATCTAGAGTCCCTTTTTGGCATATTCTACTTAATAACCTTCTTCCTGACCTGGGGAAATAAAACATACAAAAGGGTGAGCTCAAATGCTCAGTAAGGGTAAACAAAATAAATATCCATCACATCATATACATAAGAACATAACTTTTGAAAATCTTAACCTGCAAAAGAGATAATAATCTCATAACATGGGATAAATCATAGTAGTGAAATGTAATCCCAATAATCATAACTTAAAACATGAAACATTGTGGCATATACACATAATCATAGATAATCATTTCTTATTAGTCAAGACTCATTTCCAAGACTATCTTAGTGGACAAAGTCCATTTCTGAACCGAGTTCTCTCCTCGTTTCAGTCCTGTTTCACTGAACCAGTATAACCTATCGTTCCAGCCATGTCTATCGCATGAGATATAAAATCTTTACCCAATGCATTGGAGGGAGATATAGGTCCCATCCATCTCATAATGATACCATTCATATGTTTTCCACAAAATCATAAATCATACATCATTGTATAACCCATGTAATAGAAATGGGATTCTTAAACAACATGACATCATAAAACAATTTATATAAGATAAAGGAATTCATAAAAATAATTCCATAACAAAATAATCAAATCAATGTAATAATAGGGTTAGAAATATAACCCTATATTATCTTAGATGGAAAATAATTTTGATAAAACACTTGAAATGATTTCTTGAGGAAAATATCCTTTCTACTTCAAAAAAAACATTTTCCTTTCTTAACATGTCATACAATTTTAAACTAAAAGAAGTTGATTAAAAATAAACTTGAAAACTTGTAAAGGAAGCTTCTTGGAAATAACGTTTTAAAAATCCATTCATGCCGTACAAGTTAAAAAAACATTCTTCTCGTACTTTTTTCGGAAAAGTAAAAAAGTACCTCGTACGAAAAACGACAAAAGATTCCTTTAATATCTTTTACTAAAAACTCACCGAAGGGTAAAATAGGATTTAAATAATTGTAGGTGAATGGAAATAATATTACATATTGAGGAAACGTGGATGTGGATGATAAAATACACCCCAGTAAATTCCAAAGTATAAACAATCTCAGATAAAAATGAGATTGTGATATTTCCCTTACCTTAGGTCTGATATGCTTTGTATGTGTCTGAACCTCCTCTTCTTTGAAGTGCTTCTTTGAGACCTCTTTTTAGGGCACTAAAATTGGTCTTTGAAGAAGACCAGGACCTCTAGGATTTCTCTAGGTAAGTGGAGAGGAGAAAGTGTCAGGTTTTGGCCGAGCTTGAAGGATCAAAGTGGTGTGAGGAAGAGAGGGAGGAGGTGCCCTTTTATAAGGGAGGAGAGGGGCACCTTTGGAATAACTAAAAATATTATTTTATTATAAAGACAAATTCGGTTTTGAATAGATCCAAATTAATTTATTTTGAAGCTAAGGTGGGTATGGGTCGAAATACTCTCATCCAATATAATTTAGACAAGTTTAGGTTCCTATTTTAACCTTATCATTTAGATTTAACATTAAGTAAAATAATTTTACTTTTACTGTGTCTTCTTGTGTTCTTATACTATAAGGTTTATAAACTTACTATAAGCATCCAAACTAACCCCAAGTTGTTTAATATTAATATATATATCATTATATAAGTCATTTGGATGAACCTTATATTTTTAGGAATAAAATAACAATTACTAATATAATATTTGTTTTAAAAACTATTTTATGTCAATTTTGACACTATTTAGTAATTGATTTTTGTGAAAATCATAACAGAATGATTAGTTCGAAAAAAGTTAATTAAATCAATAATAACATGTCATATTAACCTATAAAATTATTTGAATTCATAAAAAGTCTCAAATTACATTTAGTGTGGTGTTTATAACATCAATTATGTCAATATTTCATTAATAAGATAATTACTCCATCATCTTTGTGTCATAAATACATTAAATTATTTAATGTCTAAAAATTAAAAATAAAATACCATTATGTATGAAATATTTTTATCTTTCTAATGAATATTTATAGTCGAATTTATCTTATGTATAACCCCATATTAAAAATGATTTACTTATAAAACTTTGATTTTAACTATTTTAACCCTTCTTTAAATAAATTAATAATAAATGTCCTAATCTAATCCAAGTGGGCCTAACTGGTCATATGTTATTCCTAAGGTTGTTTTTGGTCGAATTACACTTGTCCAATAGAATTATGACATGTGTTAGGGTAATAATAATATCATTTTTACCCTTAATTACCCTATTTACTTTTAACCGTGGTAAAAAAAGTAAAAAGTTACTATTCAACAAAAAAAAATTCATCTCATTGAACCACATTTTACTTATTGACATCAACCGTGTCTCTCGGATTTTCGAAATTCCACTCACAAAAGTGGTAAAATTAAGTTTTATGAAAAATTCAGTTTTTTAACTACCACTTAGTGGTTTCACTATTCATCAAAAATTGAAAGTTTTCAGAAAAATACCAAAAATTTCACCCTAGGATAATTTTGATATTCCGAATCCAAAAATGAAGTCCATTTTGAAAAATAAAATTTATAAAATTTCAAAAAGTTTTTATTACTATTAATAACGGCTAGTTTTAATAATATTTTATTAGCATATCATTGTTTAGTGAAACTCGGTATTGCGTACGACGCAAGCTATCGAGGAAGGTCGCGATTTCGTGTAAAGGAATCCAAGAAAGTGTTGTGTGTAGAAAAAGATTCCTTTGAAGATTTATATAACATAAAAGTCTCGGGTGTTACACGAGTAGTCCCCACCACCAAATTCAAAAAGTGGTGGAGAGATTTCAAATAAAAATAAAACTATTGTTTTATTTTTATTCCACTGCAAAAACCAAGATTTCCATATTCCACCCTCGACCCACTGCAGTTTAGGTGAATTCCTTCTTAAGAAAAAAATCAGTGCTGTGAGTTCAACGGTGTCCTCAGATTTCAATTCTGAGCACCTGTTCAAAAGTTACGAATTACCATCGGGTCGTTTACTGAACGTACCTTAAGAGAGTTCAGAAATTCATTTTGGGAACTCTAGGCCTTGAAATCACATGTCGTCATTTTTTGAAAACTCATAATATTTCCATATAATTAAAAACATTACATGGAAAATTCTAGGTATTTACAGGGAATCCAATGATGGTGTAGAGTCCAGTGTATCAATTAAGATAGAGGGTAAGCTAAGGGTAACATCCCAATCCCACCATTAATTAGTGATGGGCTAGTGACTAGCACTGAGTCAAAAAATCACACACATGGGAGGAATTATCTTAATGTAAATATAAAAATTCACACATATATAATCATGAATATAAAGAATAAAGGTTAATAAAATGATACTATAATTTCATGTATAATAAATAATCTCACATAAATATATTCCAAAGAGTATGATAAATATATAAGTAAAAAATATGATACAACAATTAAAAAAAGAGTCTAACCTTCTCACTAAAGGGGGGTGTTATCAAGATGAATCATAGGGATCCATCCACAATACATCTACTGCAACTAAAGACCACCTAATTTTGGACCTCTAAGGACTCTGTGGAATTTATTCTCATCTATAAAAGACATGAAACGTATGATAAATTCCCATTCAGGGGTGAATATAAACATACTAAGTAGGATACTCAAAAGTCGTTATGCATAATTCATCAAAGTGGGATTAATCTCAACATCATGCAAACAAGGGGGCACAAAATTGATAACCCATATATTCTCATAGATACACACCAACTATAAGGATTATGTATGTCCCCATTTCCAAACTATAGATTTTTCTCTAGGTTCAATCTTCCCATTTCTCTAAGCTAACTCCCTTATTGAGCCATAATAATACCGAAGGCACTCATCTAAGAAGTTTTACTTTACAAGATATTCTATTCATGGTAAGAACTAGAACACATGATACAATGATACATTAATAGATAATCAACCCTATGTCCTATTGTGGATCCTAACCCTATGCATAATAATCCACTATGAAGGGGATCACACAACCTTGTTGTCAAAAATAGTATACCAGACCCTACCTAGGGAAGAATGATAGTGTATCACACCACATGACACATGAAGGATACCTAAATCTCTCTATAACTAGTTCATAGAGTGGATCCCTCGTCATATTCTAAAGAAAATATAACACATTGTTCCCTATTAGAGATTCAATAAGTGAACATACCCATGCTGGTCTTAGAATATGAAGGTGAGGTTCAAGGGATCCAACCAAACCTAAAAAGAGTAACTTTTGTGCACAAGGTATGCTCAAAAAGTGCAACTATGTTCATTCATATTTGTGAATATGTCTTTGTAAGTCAACTCGTGCCCATATACCATGGTCATTCCCATGTACACTAGTCATATCCATGTACACTTGATGTATGTATTACCATGTATCCTAGGTGGTAAATTAAAGGTTTTTAATATAATTATCCTATGGAGAGTGAAAATTTTACATTATGGTGTGATATTTATATTTATATATAAACCCTATCCATTAGGAAAGGAGTTTTGATGCCTTGTGATCTTCCAAACTGCATGCCTCGTATAGTTTAACTTCATAAAATTCCCTAATCTTTACCAATATATATCCATGTCATATACTCTTTCACTTTATACATCACAATTTCATAACATTAATGCTAGACACTCAAGACCTATCCCCATTTCTCAATATACCACACCATGCAACTATCCCCAAAAAGTAGTCATTGATACTTTTTTGGTCATATAAACAAAAAATATGAACCTAACAGAATCTTCACCTTTCCTGTAATGAAGTCCATAGGTCATTTTTAATGATTCTATACTCTTCTCTCTTTTTCCAACACATATCCAACACCGCATGGTTTTTCCTAAACCTATATGCTCTATTAAACATAGACAATAGTTTATTAGTCAACAACCTTATCCAATTATGACATCAAAATCCTCCACAAGTATTAATACACCCTCATAAGGGTTCTTATCATTTAGTGTGAGATGTATCACTTTCTATTTTATACCTGTAGTCTTAACCATATCATTCCAAAATAAATAGTTATAGGAAACTCATGCTAGGCTACCAATCGCTCATCTCACCCTCTAATACTAACTTGAGGTTTCTTTCCAACTCAACATCTACCTCTTATATTTGGATACCTAGTATTAGGTAGATCCTAACTCACTTAATTTAACCATGGAATTAGAAAAACTATGTAATCCTATCTCATTCTCTTGGAAACTCTCAGTACCAATGCCTATACTCTATCAAAAATGACAAATATATATAATAAATAATTAAAAAATGGTGTGTGTGTGTGTGTTTTAATTATAAGGACCACATACCTCAAAAATATATTTACCATCATCTCAATGGTATACACCACCTCAACCAATATTTTTTATATCTAATAATCTCTTGCATAAACTCTATAACCCCTACCTCATGCCCAAAATATAATCTAACTAATTAAAAAATATATCTAATTATTAAATCTAATCAAAATATTTATGTTTAGTGAAAAATATATAATAATCATAACGTCATCGATTCCACTTAGAACATTTATCATTCATCCATACAAGACCTCCATTTACCTTGCTAATCAAAATACCTATAAAATTAAGATAATTTCACAAAGTTCAATTGAAATCAACACTGAATTACTTTCCAAAATAGCACTAAATAGGAATGATAGAATAATAAAGACCTAATGGAATGATTATGGGGGAAATCACCATATATCTTAATGGAATCAGAATAAAGGAAACCACGCATCATGTTGGAGAATAGGAGGAAGGTTATAGGATACATGTAGCACCCCCAATTTCAAGTAACCATTTATTTATGAATTTTAAGTATGTAAAGTGTTTGGGTGAATATGGGAGGTTTTGGAAGACTTTTTGAATTTTTATGTGGATTTTATAAGTGAGAAAATTTGGATAATGGTTAGTGAAAATCATGCAACTCCTATATGAAATTTTGTACAGCGAGACATGGGGTAATGGGACGACACACGATTTGGAAAAATCATTTAGAAAACCAAAAAAAGAGGTACATTTGGATTTTTTTTTGTTGGATTATGTTTTGTATAACGATGTGGGTGAACCGTGAGAGGTGACCCTTGAGGTATAGGTTGGAACATGGTTAGTGCACAAGTTTCCAAACTGTGTGACTAACCATTCACAGTTTAAAAACTAGATCCTAAAAAAGTGGATCTAGGTCTAGATTAAAATTTAACCAATATTTTTTCTTCTATTTTGTCCCTAACACGAAAATTATTCCTCCTAAAGGTTTTAGAACCTCTCCCATCAAATCAGAAGCATTCTGGAGGCATTTCTTGGTGTGTTGAATCCTTAGTCCCTTAGTAAGCCTTCTTTTCTGGTAGTATTTATTATATATACTTTATTCCCTCACTTGGTTTCTTATATCTAAACTTTTTTATTCTAATTATGGTTATTATTTCTCTTTTTTATGTTAGTTTTATAGATCTAAGGTGCATTTTTTTTTGGAAATTCAACCGAGTTTTGTGGTCCTTTTTCATACCGTTCTTCATTTTCGACATATTTCCTACGGTAGGTGGCTTCACCATAGAAAACTCTTATTAGAAATTTAAGGATTATTTTCAAATTGATTTTTTTATTGAAATTGATTTTGAAATTTTTGCGCACTTGATTTATGGAAACATTCTTCAGTGATGGTTTATAGAATTGTGAAAATTAGGTGTTTCGGTAAAAAGTGAATTTGGAAATATGATTTTAAAATGGTTATTTGGTTTTGATGCATGGAAAATTATTTTCAATAATATATTAGATTTATTTAAATGGTTTTTTAAATTTGGTTTTTTCATATGGTTGCCTTCATGGTGAAGCATGTGTTGAATAGAATGGATAATGGTCGCGAAGTACCACCTTTAAAGGGATAGGTTATGGATATGAAGTTCCACCATCAAAGATAATCACCAAGCTTGTGTGGTTGAAAGTGAATATATTTTTTATGTTTATTTGAATGGGTTGTTCCAAAATAAAAATTTAAAAAAATTTAAATGACTTGTTTGGGTGCTTTCCTTGTAAAATGGTGTATTTTATAAAACTATTTTGGTATGTATTTTTTTGGATTTGTTAGAAATTGTTGAACTGTTTAAATTGGGTTTTATATAAATTTTTTTATATAAATGTTCTAACTTTCTCTATCCTAGTGGAATAAGGAGGGAAGTCATTTGGTGAAAATCTACTAAGTATCATTACTCACCTCTACTTTGGCACGTTGTTTCTTTTACAGATGTTGTTTATTGGGACACTAGTAAAGGTAAAGAATCATATTTATTTTGTGGTGATTTTTGATATTTCGGTTGTGTTGTAGATTTTGATCTTGAAGAATATTTGGATCCATGGAGTTATGTCTTGTAGCCATTTCATTTTAATTGATCTTTTCTTCTGATGTGTACTTTGATGTTGGTAGTCTTCCACTGTGGTGATTTTTCAGAGTTTGGTTTTGATATTTGTGGTTTAAATTCTATCTTTTTACATTGTTATCGGGAGTCATGTAGTGGTTACTTTTTATGGCATATTTTTTTGGGTTATTGTATTTAAAAAGTTTATATCATCCCTCCTCTATTAATAAATCCCTTGTAATTTATAACCATCCTTTGGAATCTTGGGGACGTCTCTTAAGTCCAAGTGGAAATTATATCTTGACTCAAGTAAATGATGAGGGGTGGGGTGTTACTAGTGGTATTAGTTTGACCGATCCTTGGTGATTAGTTTTGTGATTCATAGACTTGAGAATTCATTCTGGTTTAGTCCTTGAGTTGGGATGGTAGAATGGAGTAGGATTACCATGACATTAAATATAGAGCATAATAATATGTAGATAACCATTTTATGTTAAACTTCAAGACTCCAGGGAGTTGGGTACATATGTGTTTTAGAGAAACTTATAGGATTTGGAATCTCATTTTCATGGGTTTATACAATGCTACAAGAATGAAATGCATTTTATAAATGACATCCTACATTGAGTAAAAATTTAATTTTGAGAAATTATATATGATTGTGTACAAAAAATTTGATATTTCAAAATTGTTAACATAGTTTTCAAAGTTGGTATTTTGAAAAAGGCATGAAATGGTTATTTTGAAAATTTTCTAATTTTCAAAAGAATAGTGAAATTTTCAAAAATGGTTGAACATGAAAAATGTGTAATTTTAGGAAAACCTTGTTGTGATATGTGTGATGTGGTAGTATTTAAAATTTTTAATCCGTTAATTCATAGAGAGTGAGACTTATGTAATTTTTTTTCTAAATAGAAAATGGCACCTGATAGGCGTTGTAGAAACCAACAGGAGGAAGCTGCTGGGAAAATTGTTGCACCTGAGCCACAGGTGAACCAACAATTGGTTCAGAGTATATTTCAAGATGTCAATCTATAAATAAAGAAAAATGAGGGATGATACAAATAATTCTGATCATTCTATATAGTTCTAGAACAAGAATCCACCCATATTTTGCGGTGATTCAAAACCAAATAAGGAAGCGGTGTGGCTAAATAGGATGAATCAAATCTTTTATTTCCTAGGAACACTAGCTTAGCTGAAATTCAAGATAGAGATGTTTATACTAGATGATATTGCAATCCAGTTGTGGGATTTAACTGTTCATTCTATATTAGGCCAAGGCATTGGTCGAGAGGATATTTAATAATTGTTCAAAAACAAAATTATAACCTCATATGTTCTAAATTAAAAGAACTATATCCTTATTCATCTTGAAACATGATAGACTCACAATTATAGTGTATATGGATAAATTTATGAATTTAGTCCTATTTCCACCTGAATTTGTGACTTGTGCATCCTTGAAGGCATTCATTTTTAAATTAGGGTTGAGGCGGGATATTCAATCAAAGATGGATGTTCTTTGTATAATTAATTATATACATATTGTTAATAGAGAGATGGTAGAAGAAAGGGGAATCACAAAATCTATGGGTAGATGGATCATGTTGATACCTATGGGAAATGGTGGGAACTCTAATGCCGGGGGAAGCAGAAGAGGGAAAACTATTTATAAGGTAGTGGAATGGCATAGAATTAGACAGATGGATCAGTAAATCTTCCTCCAAAACCCAAGAGTCAGCTAGGATGTTTCCAATGTGGTTCTTTGGACCACATGAAGAGAGATTTTATAGAACTACCTAGAGAATTCCACAATTACAACCACATGGGGAATCTTCAGTGCTATTCTTATAGTTCTCCAAGGTCTGGTGTTCGAGACAATTCTCATGTATCATAGACATCATATACTTTGATGGGATGATGGAATTAGAACAATACTCATTAGAAGAATATAGTTATCCATGGTGATTGTAAGAATATGATTACTTCTCAACAAGGGAAATCTCAACTGGGTGATAAAAAAAGTGACATGTGCTAAAAATTATATGGAGACGAGCAAGTTATTATGGATGATCAGTCTTGACCATAAATAGTGAGAGGTAAAATGATTCTTAATTATAAACTTTGGAAATACTTTTTTATATGGGTTTATCACATGCATTTATTTATTCCTGTGATGTTGATTTTCTATGTTTGAGTGTAGAGATGATTCCTTTTGTATTAAAACTGAAAAATCATATTGGTCAAAGATAATTTTGAGCCATTGTATGTAGATCGTGTTCTATAAATTTTGATCGATTTGAGTTGTTATGGGATATCTCTATTACTGAGATGAATTGTAATAACATAATCCTGGGTATGGATTGGTTTACAATGTTCAAATCACACATCGACTATTATACAAGAAGGGTTTCTTTTAAAAATGAAGATAGTATTAAGGATCTCTTTAATAGAGACTAAAATGTAAAGGCGAGTGAAAAAAGATTTTTGGCACCAGTTTTTGGAATAATATTATACAAGTTGAGAATTATGACTTTGGAATTGATGGAAGAGATCACGAATAGCATTTATCTAGTGGTCATTAATCATTTTACATTTTTTTCCCAAAAATTTATCAGGGTTTCCACCCACAACACGAGTGGATTTTATGATTGATCTCCTTCGAGGTACCAGTCATATTTACCTTAAATATTATCATATAGAACTAATAGTTTTATGGGGATTTAATGTAAAGTTGGAAGAGTATGAAAAAAATGGTTCATTCGACCTAGCATGTCTCTATGGGCAGAACTTGAGTTTTTTACAAAAAGGCGGATTGAACTCTTCAGTTGTGTGTTGATTATCATAATCTTAAACAAGTTGTGATAAAAAATAGGTATCCAATTATAATAATTTATGATCTCTTCAATCAATTTATGGGATCCTAGTGGCTCTCAAAAATCGAATAGAAATTAGGATATCAACAATTACAGTTCGGAAGAAGGATATTCCGATGACAGTTTTAAGTGTAGATATGGCCATTATAAGTGTGTGTTTATGCCTTTCGTTCTTACAAATTCACCAGAAATATTTATGGCATTATTGAATCAGATATTTCAAAGGTATCTTGATTTTTTTGGTAGTGTTTTTGGATGACATGATAGTGTATTCAATGAAAAGGGTTCAGCACGAGCAACACTTTGCAACAATGTTGGGAATCTTGGGAGATCATCATCTATATTCCAAATTAACAAAGTGTAGTTTTCTGATACAAGAGGTATGTTTCCTTGTCTATGTAATCTATAAAAGAGGAATTTATATGGATCTAGAAAGGATATAGGTTATTATATCATGTAAATATCTAAAGAATTTCTTTGAGATATGCATTTTCCTTGGTCTAGCTAGTTATTTCTGATGCTTTGTTCATGATTTTTCCTGACTATCCTAACCTATAAAAGCTTTTGAGATGGAATAATTTTCAATTCCAATGGAATTATGAATTTCATAAGTCTTTTTAAGATCTTAATGTTCTCTTTACATCAACACCAATCTTGATATTTTTGGAATCATGATAAGGGAATGTGGTATATTATAATGCTTTGGTATTTGGGTTGGGATGTGTTCTCATGAAAGGAGATCATGTGGTTTCTTATGACTCAAGATAGATATAGTTGTATGAAAAGAACATCCCAACACACAACTTGGAGTTAGTTGTTTTATTATATTATTTTAATACTTGTCTTCATTACCTCTTTAGTGAGATGTTTACAGTGTTTACTGAAGATAGAATCTTGAAACATATTTTATTACAATGATATTTGAATTTGATACAAAGAATATAGATAGAGTATATCCAAATATTAGACTCTAACTTGATGTATACACACGGAAAATTAAATTTAGTGGTAGATTTATTAAAAAAAATCATATTCTTAGTTTTCAATGGAGGCTTCAGATTAGTGGTAGTTTATGTTGGTCCTAACCACCACACACTTGGATTATGAAGACCGAGGTGAAGTTGTGGTTTTCCTTCCAATTTTGTTCATTATTTATTTGAAAGAGATAGTTAATGAGGAGCATGAATCAGATTTAGAAGGTGTAGATATGAGTTCAAAACTCAATGGTTAGGAGACCACTAAAGGCTAGAATCTGGATGGGAACTCAGTGTTTTGTTCTGAAATCAGATGGTGGTACCTATGTCTTTTCAGGTATAACTTCTTCATTCTTACCATCATTCGAGATTGGTTGTTCACCCAGGAATAAATAATATGTATAAGGAATTAAAAGCATAGTTTTTTTGGGTCATTATGAAAAAGAAGGCTGCTAAGTTTGTTTCTATATTCTTAATGTTTCAGAAAGTTAATGTAATGAATCAGTAACCAGTAGATATATTGAAGTCTTTAGATATCATAATTTGTAAGTGAGAGAAAATAGTGATGGATTTTGTAATAGGCCTCCCAATAATGGTTTGGAAACATTATTCCATATGGGTGATACTGGATTTTCTCAAAAATTCATCCCATTTCATCCCTATTATTGAATCTCATATGGTGGAGGACTTCTCTGAAATATTTATTTGAGTAGTGGTAAAGAGGCATGGAGTACTATTGACAATAGTGTTAGATAGAGATTTGAGGTTTACATCTTGTTTCAAGAAATACTTATAGAAATACCTTGGGACTCAGTTGACTATAAGTATGTTGTGTCACCCAATTATAGATGGACAATTTGAATGGATGATACAAACATTGGAATACATGATACGAGCTTATCTAATGGATTTCAGTGGCTTATGGGAAGAGATTTTATCATTAGTGGAGTTCTCATACAACAAAAATTATCAATCCTTGAAACATATGGATACTTTAGAATAATTGTATAGGTGTTATTTTCATTCACCTATTTTTTTGGTGGAAATAGGTGAGACTTCTATTATTGGGATGAGCCTTGTCCAAGAGAACATAAAGAATATTCAGTTGATCGGTAAATTGGTGGGGATGGCTCAGAGTCATAAAAAAACATATGCGGATCATCATCGGTGGTCATCGTCATTTTAAGTGAGTGACCATGTATTTTTTAGGATCTCTCTAATGTTTGGACATCATTATTTTAAGATGTTGGGAAATTTATCTCCTCAATATATAGGCCCTTTTCAGATACTTTAATGGGTTAGTGAGGTGTAATATAGGAAAGATTTTGCATAATGTCCTAGTGTAGGGCATAATTGTTTTCAATAGCTGAGTCAAACAATTATCATCCAAATCTTGACCATGTGATTTTATGGGATCACACTAATATAGTGTCAGATGCTTTATTGGTTCATATCTTGTTATGGATTGTGGATAGTAAAGAGAAATTATTTCATGGCAAAAGCATCGTCCTAGTTTGTGTTTTATAGAAATATAGTCAGATATACGAAGAGATGTGGAAATGGGAGAAAGAAATGGTTGAGCAGTGGACTGAACTCTATTAGGAAGGTAGTGGTTTTCTACTTTCTAGGGATGGGAAGGCTAATGGTGGTGATAATTTTTCATTTACAATTTTAAGTAAGTAACCCTTTATTTATGATTTTTAAGTATGTAATTTATTTGGGTAAATTTTTGGAGGATTTGAAAGGATTTTGGATTGTTTATGGGTCTTTCAAAAGTTTTTATGGTTAGAGAATGGTTAGTAAAAACTAAGAAACACATATGGGAAACTGTGTATAGTGAGATTGGGGGTAATGGGAAGGCACACAGTTCAGCACACTATTCAGAAAAACCATGTGGAAACCAAGGAGAAATAATGAAAATTGGTATAGTAGTATTTTTCATAGTCGGTGGGTCAATTGTGCAAGTTTCCCCTTGAGACAGAGGCTATTACATTGTTAGTGCATGGCTTGCCTAACCATGTGACTAATAGTGCACATTTTAAAAACTAGATTCTAAAAAAGTGGATCTAATTTAGGATTAACTTTTAACCATATTTTCCCTCCATTTAGACCCTAAATCTAAAATTATTCCTCCCAAAGTTTGTGGATCCTTCCCCATAAAATCAGAAGAGATATGGAGGCATTTTGTTGGTGTATTGAAGCCTGGTTCCCTTGGTAAATCTCCTTTTGTGGTAGTTTTTCTTAGATCTGCTTTCTTCCCCCTCATGGTTTCTTATATCTATGGTGTTTGATCCTAATAATGGTTATTATTTTCCTTTTTTATGTTAGGGTAAGAGATATAATGTGGGTTTTTGGAGATTCAATCCAGTTTGTGTGGGTGTTTTTCATGTCGTTATTCATTTTCAACATATTTACCGAGGTAGGTGGATTCACTCTTGAAACCTCTTATTAGAAAATTAAGTGTTATTTTAAAATTGATTATTTTTCTTTAAATTCAATTTGAAAAAAAAAATCATTCATTATTGGAAACCTTCTCTGGTGATGGTTTATGGAATTGTTCAAATTGGTTGTTTTAGTAAAAAGTCAATTTGGAAACAAGATTTTAAATTGATGATTTTAAAATGGTAATTTGGTTTTGATAAATGAAATTTTTTTCAATAGAAGGTTTATTTTTATTGAAACAGTTTAGTAAATATGGGTTTCTTAATGGTTAAGCATTAGTTTAATATGATATATAATGTTCATGAAGTACCACCATAAAAGGGATGTGTTATGGACATGAAGATCCACTGTCAATGGTAAATACTAAGCTTGTGTGGTTGAAATTGTGTGTGTGGTTGGTTATGTGAAATTAAATGGGTTATTCCAATATGGAAATTGGGAAAATGTTAAATGAATTGTCTTGGTTCTTTCCTTGAAAAATTGTGTATTTGAGAAAACTATTTTGGTATAGAATTTTTTGGATTTGTTATAAATTACTGAAAAAAAAATTAATGTGGTTTTTATATAAATTGGTTTCTATAAATGTGATAACTTGTTATATCCTAGTGATATGAGAAGATAATTAATTGTGGAAAATCTACTGAGTATCATTACTCACCCCTTCTTTGTCACATTAGTGTTTTTTCCAATGTTGTTTATCAGGAAACAAGTAAAGGTAAATCATTTCACTTATTTAATGTTTCTTTGTGATAATTGGGATTTATTATGGAGTTATATCTTGGAGTATGTTGGAAGACATGGATTTTTGTTTTGTAGTCATTGAGTTTTTATTGATCTTGTATTTCTTTGCGTACTTTGATGTTGGTATTCTTCCAAAGTGATACTTTTTTGGTGTTTTTTTATTACAGGGGTATTACATTCGTTATTTTACATTATTATCATATAAAATGTAGTTTTTATTTGTTATGGAATGTTTGGGTAGGTTTTTTTATTTTCAAAATGGAAAATCTCCCCCATCTCTTAATAAAGCCCTTGACATTTATCACTAGTCTTCTGCATCTTGGGGATGTTTCTTAAGGCCAAGTATCAATTCTTCCTCGACTCAAGCTAATGAGGATGGGTGGGATATTCCAATTCACAAGAAATAATGGACCTCCCAACATGGATGGTCAATAAAAAATGATTTGGTTTATGACTATGAGATTATGGGAATTACCATATTAGAAAAGGATAGGAAAGGAATTCTTTTGAAATTTTTATATGGCCTATGTTATAAGGAATTTTTAAAGAATTCAATTATTAGGTGGTGAATGGTTTCACAGTGTAGAACAGTTGGGGGGGGGGGTTCTCGATGGACCAACCTCTAGAATTTCGTTCATAACACTACCCATAGGATATCGCATGGTGCTTCCCAATAGTTTGTGCTCCAACCTTTTTATCTTATATTTGGAATAACCAAATCCAAAAAAGTTAGGAGAAAATCCTTAGAGGATATCGTCACCAGGTCACACTATAGAATCAGACTACTAGTAATGAAACATCATAGGTATCCATGTAATATCCCAACTCATTGAAGCATGTGACTCTCCATTCTTGTAAAAACTCACCACGATATAGGACCATGGATATAGTATAGTCCTTCAATTGTAAGAACCACTATATTGAATCTCCCTTCACCACATCACAAACCGATTCCTCCTATTATAAAAATATAATCCCATGAAACTCTTCATGCTATAAAAATCCTAGAATGCATCATAGTCTATCACATATAGTATAATTCAATATGATGGTCTTCCCAACCATCCCTTGATGTTCTCTCTATATCCTAAAACACCTTTTGGATCGTGATATAAGTCCAAGAAACATCATCCTAAGAAGTTGCAACCCTCAAAATCTCTATTTGAGTCCCAATACACGACACACCACCAACTATTAGAATAAAAAATTAATTTTCCATATAGATAACCTATATATGTTTGGGTCTATGTATAGATACTATGAATATTTAATAAATATTAAACTCTATAAAATGGATTTTTTTATATTTTTAAATTTGATATTATTATAGAAGTTAATGGGCCTATTTTAATAGAAAATGAAATATCTCTTTATTGTGTTGAGGAACTTTTAAGAGTACTCTATGTTTCTTATACCCTTATAAACATAGTAAAGGATAGTTATTTAGAAAACCACAATACATCATGGTGATCAATAAAATATATATCTTAAATAATTAGTTTATTTTTATGGTAACAAGGTGATGTATATATATGAATGGTTGGATGACTATAACATCATATAAAATAGATAATAAGATAAAGAATTTTAACTCCACATGATGTGTTTTCAACCAAATGTATTCTTAGAAATATCATGATGTTTGGAGACAAAAATATTTCATAGGTATGAAATTGGATATAATTATAATAGTAGTGTTGTTATATACATATCAACAACTAATTTAATTAGAATTAAGTTATAGGATATATTATAATAATATTTAACTCCTATGTTTATATTGGATAATATAATAATGAAATTTTTCACTAGTTAACAATTATCCCCTGGGTATAATATTTAGTGATGTATATGGTTTAATAATTTATTATGGTAGCTCCCTTCCTAATTTTTATTATGATATAGTTTTTTATAATGATAGAAAGGTTTTGTGTTTGAGATGAACTTAATAAATACATCATGTCGATGGTAATTATATCTAATTGTTATTTGAGATATAGTTACAGATATAATAAGGGATTATAGAAGTAACAGTGCACTCTTCTTACATGGAATATGGAATAACACACATAGACAGATGACTAGTACTACTATATGATAAGAGTATTATAGTATATGATATACATAATAAAATTATACTTTGATCTAATATAATCGAAATTTATGCCTATAATAAAAACTTCCAATAATAATATTATCATGTGTCAATTAGAAACATTAAATTTTTTTCTATATGTTTTACACCCTACAAATTACCTTTATCGTAGATAAAGGTCAATGATTAATTAAAATATTGTTTCACACTTTTTTAGGATAGTACCAATTTTTGTTCATATAATTCATTGGGGGAGACTCTGTACTAAACCAGAATAATATTTTATAAAGATCATTGATAATGATTGATAGAATTTAGATTGTGTGATTAGTTATTTCATTTAGGGTATTATTGATTAGGAAATAATATAAAGAATATATATTATAATTATTAGTTTTAATTTTTGGGTTCCATAGATATTCAAGGTAGTATCAATATTCTAAACTCAATATTAGAAAATTTAGTTTAAAATACTATCATGACTTTTCAATTTCATATATCTATGTTATATGAGAAAATATCTGACCAAAAAATGTTATGAAGACTAATGAGGTTGAAATTTATATGGATGCATATATAGAAGAATAAAATATATAAATCATCATCTATATTATGCTGAATAATTTTGGGAAGATGATATCTTTTTTTAAGTGGTAGAACAACAAAAAATTATCAATGAGGTGTGTAGGGAATCAGAGTCCCTTAAGGGGATTTGTGGATGTAATTTTTCTAAAAAGATATCACACATCCCTTCTTTTTATATGGAACCTGATAGTGGGGACATTATAAAGTCCCACATAACATTGTTATTTTTTTATTTGGGATTCCATAAAAATTTAAATAAAATTATACTTGTGTTTTTTTGTTACCTGAAATGGAAGTGTTTTTTCAGTTTCAATTTGATAATATCATTTGAGGTAAAAATTATTGGTGTTGAAATCCCATCAAGACTATTTTTTATTAAGTTATATGAGACATCCCTGTTTTTTTCATGTAAAAATTTGGAATATATCTTCTAATATTTTCAGACCCAAATGTTGGGACTATGTTGGATTCTAAGGTTCAAAGAGGCTATATAATGATATTATATAAATATTAATTATATTAATATCACATGGGAATAGTTTTTTTGTGTAATAGAGGAATAACTCCATAAAAAAATATTGGATCGTAAATATGATTCCATTTTTTAGTCTAGAATGTGGTTAGTAACATAGGAATGACATAACCATTATTGTAATTTGGTGTATTCATAAAAAGTAAATGTGGGAGGATTTGTAAATTAATTAAAAAAATTATTTATTTATTTCACCTGACCAAGTATCCTCTATATATACACCATTATTCCAAATTGGTAATATTTTCCACAAAAACGTAGGATTTTAGTGGATATAGTAGAGGATCATTTGAAGATATCAAGATCACTAGATCATCAATCGTAGTACCATAATGATCATCAATGACAACAGCGTTTTGGATCTTTCCAATGAAGATGGAACTGAACCATTCTTCACCAAAATATGATACAAACTCGAGGTAGGATGTTTTGAGTGTTTATATCATCCAAAATTTTATTATCCCACATGAAACACAAATAAATTCATCTAAAAATTTAATTTTTGGGTTGATAAATAATTTATGATTGATTCTTTAACTTTTGAGAGCATCAAAATTGATATTATTATTTTTTATTTGTTGGTTCTTCATTATTCAATATTTCATCAATGAATCTAGGACAATCCAAATTGTAGTTGAGTTTCATTCCTATTTTTTACTTCTATATTTCATTTCCCATTCATCATATGATTCATCATCAGTTTTTCATTTTCCAGTTGTTTGACCAATACCCAATATTTGATTATGTCACCACCATTCTTCAACATAAAGGATTGATAATATGTGTTCTATTTCAAGATTGATGATGTAATCTAGGTTTGTTGATGATAGAGAATGTTAAGAGGTGGTTCGGTATAAGACCAGTGATTCTTAATTAATGGATTATTGTGTGGTGATGAAATTGTGTGAAAATAGATGTGATTCAAGCGGATAAAATGTTGTATTGTTGTGAGAGGTGATGGTGAGGGTTAGTTAACACCAAATCCACATTTTATTATGGGAATCATGGATAAATAAAAAGGAATATGTGTGGATGGAGACACATGGAACAATATATAATTTTTTAGAAATTCCTTACTATAATGCATATAGTTTGATGAAACGACTGCATGTAGTACCCCTTCAGTGGGATAGAATTCACACATAGTGAAGAACACCACATGTTGTATTACATGTTTCACATGTTGAGTGACTTAGTAATGGAAACTTGGTGTGTACCTCGGGGATACACATTCCATGATATTACCAATAACATGGTCACAATTAAAGTATATGGACATAAATAGAGTAAACAAAAAAATCTAGGTAATCAGGCATGGCTAGGTATAAAAACATGACCACGTACCTAGGAGCAACTAGTATACATTGAAATTTGAAGAACACATGCACATAGATTAGAATTTTTTGGTTTTTAGGTTCAAATCATGTTCCCTTTATAAATTTTGTGTACTTCCTCTAGGGTTGTTTAGATCCCTTCGTTTCCTCAATGTAGCCTATTCATAGTTGATTATGAATATCTGATTCATGCTCATGGGGATATATTATGGAAATACATTTTTATTATAGGGATGTGATCAACTACACGGGTTTTTTCTAGGATAGAGTTCAGTTTACCCCTTTCTATGGATAGATTGGGATCCAATATCATTCATTCATCATCCTAGGTATGGTTCATGGTATTGAGATGACAACCATACACAGAGCATCGGTCCTATATCTAGTAGGATGATCAAGTAGGGTTTATGATGTCCTCCCAATGACCATGGGTTTGATCCCCTATTTGGGGATTGATATATTTAGATTTCCAATGAGTACTTATTTTGTGAGACCTTATGATCTTGACCTCTATGATGAGAACCATTCGAGTAGAAATGGTTCATCGATTATAAACTCCAAGATGATCAATTTTTTAATGACTCTATCATTGTTTGATGATTGGTAGTGTGATTGAGACCTCTTGAGACTTGGATTATGTCATGAGTATATATTAGTTTTTATTATCGTTATGTATCATATCTTGATTGAAATACTAGTTTATTGATGATCTCACTACTCTTTATTCTTTGTGTTTAGTGATCTGGGGATGTCCTACTGGGTTTAATTATACTCAACCCTATATGGGATCTTCCCACACATATTGTGTTTTATGTTTGTAAAAGGACTTTTTATGTCATCCTAAGAAGACCAGGATAAGGTGGAGTGTCGATTATGGTAGACAATTGGAGGATTATATTGGTGTTCCATTTGAAATAAGTCCTCTCAAATTAGCATGTTGTACTCTTTAGCATCTTTTGGTGAGATTGTATTTATCCCTTATGCTTTATAGTACATTTTCATTCTTTGTTTGTGGGATTTTGATGTATTCATGAATTTTTATCAGTTGTATACCACTTTTAATATTGTATGGTATTTAGATATGTGTTAATGTATATATGTGCATAGTATAATGTATCCCATGTGTGTGATATACCAACTCATCATAGGTCGCCATCACCTAACCTATTGGAGGTGAGTTTGGGGTTGTCATACTCAGCATACCACATTTCTGGTAGGTTATGGTGGGCTAGGTAGTGATAGAGTTGTATCAAAGGAACCAGCTCTACCATATGACAAGAGTCTAGATATTTTTCAATTGTGTGGTTTGGTATGAGATTTATGGAAATAGTGTTAAAGTGAGTCAATTTTGGATTTTTTGGAAATCAATTCAGTGTTTGTGTAAAGGAAGACATATATATTCATCAGGACTCGGATAACCTACTTATTGAATTAGTTCATATAGTCAATGGTTTTATGGAAAATATTTGTACTTTTATCTTATAGTAATGGGTTGTGGTTTCCATGTGGTTCTCGAGTCATATCACTAGATATACACTTTTACCGTCTTACATAATTATTTTATTTAGGATTACACCATGATGGAATATATGTAGGATTACATAGGGGTCATGGGGATGATCCTCAATGTGATGAGGCTTTAGTGCATGGTCACACATAGAAGGTGGTACCTCAGTGTGGTTTTTCATTTTTTTGACCACCCATTCTATAGTGGGTTGTCATGGAAGTACTGACTAAGGATGTGTGTAGGTTGAGATCACTTCATGAGTTTCACAGGAATAGACATCCCATGTTTTTGGGAAATAAATACCCCATTGTAGTTAAGTACTTTCAAGAATCTATAAGCCATGTTTTCCACCATGTGATGTTTCCTCTAGATCAGATGGTGGTCCTTATGGAGATACTTCTTCAGGGATCTTCTAAGTGATGATGGAGTATAGTGACTCAGTAACAAGACGAGACATATCTTCCCTAGTATGATTTTGAGTGAATAATTAGGGAGCAGTTTTATCTAGCCATGGTTTGATTTTTTTTCACATCCTAGAGATTCTATAGTTGCAATAGGGTAGTATGACTCTGACATAGTATTTGGTGAGGTTCATTGACTTATCGCAATACTCTCTGGATGAGGGTCAATATCCATCTTCAGTTAAAGTACCATCAAGTGTAGTTTGGGTCAGGATATTTGGGTTGGAGTGATATCTCTTTGTATTCCAAACTATACTAGGGTTCTTTAGTGATTTTTCATTGTAGGGAGATTTTTGGTTGAGAAGACGCAGATATTGGTTGCTAGTAGTGGGTAAATGAGAGTAGGGACCTTAGTAGATGGTATTCGGTGAAAGTATAATGAATCCTAGAATGAGATACACTTTAGGAGGAGAACCTTGGATAGATGGTAGGTAATTAATTTCTATTAGTATAGTTCTACATAACTGATAGAAATTTAGTGTTTCTATTATGATGGTTGGGGAAGTCTCTCTCTAGATTGTTTGACCAATCATATAAATGAAAGAGAGATTGTCTATAAACCACCTAGGTACAAATAGTATAATGAATAAGAATATATTTAGGTAATTTTATTTAGTAGAGGATTGGGCAGTGGAGTAGGAGGTTCTGGATGGTTTGACCTATTACTGCCACCACCCCTAGGTGGTCTGCTCTTGGAATAAGGATCTTTTGGTTAGGGATGAGGATAGGTTCACTTAGTAGTTTCCTACTACCCCAAGTCTCTCGAGATGATTAAAGGTATGAAATAAGTATTATATACATTAGTTGTAGTAATGATAGATGAGGGTGTGAGACACACTTTTCTTTCCACTTCTATATTTTGATACATTAATATTACAGTTGAGCCATTGGATCATCCCTTGCACTTAGAGACTATTACTGTAGGTGACTCAGTGATCACACACATCTATTGGTAGTGTAACCTAACACTTTAAAGTGAGAGTTTATTATAGGATCTCATTATAGCATTGATGAGACATTATGACATAATTTTAGGTATAGATGGTATATACACAATTAATTCATAGGTTCACAATTTTAGGTGGAGGATATAGTGTCTCCATGGTTATGGAATAACATTTTACTTCATGGTTGAGAAGTAAATCTAGGAAAAATATTTGGGCTCATACATAGGAGGATACATCAGATTTCTCATTAGTTGGTTATTATTACCCTTAGAGAAGGGGATTATATTGGATTTTAACTTCCCACAGTGATGGGAGGGTATGAGGATGTTTTCCTAAGGATGTTTCAATATTAAATCCCCACAGATATATAGAAATATGTATTTAAATTTAGTTAGGGACTACCCTTATATCTACACTATAATATCAGATGTCTCCCTAGAGCTTTATGAGATGAGGTTCTGGATGGAGGAGTTTTATAGGAAAGGGTATTTCAGATCAAGTGTGTAACCCTAGGCATCCCTAATTATGTTTTCTAATAAGGAATATAGAATATTGAGGATGTGTGTAGATTAACTTCATATAAAATAGATGGCCATAAATAATAAGTAACCTCTAGAAAGGATTGAAAACATCTTTGATCTGTTGATAGGGGTGAGGTGGTTCTCAATGATAGACCTTAGATCCAGTTATCACGAGATTCAAGTTTAATATGTTGATATTCTAATGAAAACATTTTCTACAGTCATTATGAGTACTTGGTGATGCCTTCTGGCATAGAAAACACCCTAAAAGTGTTAATATGTCTGATGAACTCGATCTTTTAGCCTTTTATAGACCATTTTTTTGTGGTATTAATTATATAAATCATTTTTTACTAAATATCTAAGGGGTGGAACATGAGATAGTTGAGGATGGTCCTTGACTTACTTTGAGAGAACCATCTTTATGGGAAGCTCTCAAATTATCTGTTCTGGATTCAAGAGGTCCAGTTTTTAGGAAATATCATTTCAATGGATGGTGTAGCGGTGGACCCAGTGATGGATAAGGTAGTGTTATCTTGGGATCCACACAATATAATGATGGAGGTAAGGAGTTTTTTTGTGTTCTTAGGATGTTAAATGATATTTTTGCACGTTTTATTTTGAATATTATTACCTTTATATTATTTAACCTGAATAGGGAAACCTTTCATGTGTACGGAAAGGTTACTGTAGTTCCTTCAAGAGATTTTTAAAAGGTTTAAGAGTGCCCCTATCATGAGACATCTAGAGGATGGTGTCAATTATATAGTGTTATATGATGATACAATGACTTGATTTGGTTGTGTTTTTATGTAGAGTAATGAATTTCTTTCCTATGGCTATCGATAATTGAGACTACATGAGTATTACTATATGACTCATGATCTAGTGTTGGGAATGGAAGTATTCACCCTAAATATGTGGAAACACTATCTTTTATATTATTAGTTTATCATCTATGTTGACTAAAAATGTCTCATTTATATATTCTCTTATAAGTATTTTAACTTGAGATAGAGTTTACAGTTAGATTTCATATAATATTATGACCTTAATATTGTCTATAAACATAAAAAAGAAAATTAGTGGTAGATTATCTTAGGAGAATATGTTTTTCATGGTTGTTAATCAAGAATTCATAGAAATTATCCGAATTGGAATCTTCTTAGTGGACAAGGATGGTGCATATTACCTTCAGTATATGCTTGTCACCACACTACTTCTATAGTGGGACATGTAGATACCAACTATGATTCCTTACCTGCTCATACATCCATTGGAAATACTTCTGATAGAATTTTGGAAGGTGGGGAGTACATCATACTTTTTAGAATATGGATGATAAAGCTAGTGATATTGCATGAGGAGGTAGTGAGAGAGCTTTACACATACCTTTTGGAAGTATATATAGGTGTGGATAAGATGTACCAAGACCATTGATGTGAGTTTTGGTGTCTATAAATGAATATGTGTATAGAAAATTTTGTCTTTTGTTACCGCACTTGTTATTAAGTAAAAGATATACACTAGGTTTCGTTGGGTTTAGCTGAACATCATTAGGTTTATATTGGAAGTGGGATGGTATATCTATGGAATTCATGATATGGATTCCATGAAAATCATGAGGACATGATTCCATCTAGGTGATCATTGACTGAATCACCATGTATTCCCAATTCCAAGTGATCTGAGAGAAATTTTCTATATAGAACTTGGGATACCTTTACAAGTATTAGATTGACCAGCTTCATAGTATCCCATCGATGATCATTTTAGAGAATGATTCTCTCATCACATCATGATTATGGATAGGATTACAGTATTACTTTGGAACTCGATTTAATTTGAGCATGTTGTTCCACCCCTTGGCTAACAACCAAACGAAGAATATTATTCAGGTTCTGGAAGAAATATTGAGGGCCTGTATATTAAAATTTTTTCTATATTTCGGAAGATCACCAACCCTTGGTGGAGTTTTTTACAACAATATCTACCATTTCACTATAGATATGGCACCGTTTGAGGATTTTTATGGGATAAAGTGTAGTCCACCACTCTGTTGACTTATCTGTGTGATTCAGAACTTATGGTCCCAGAGTTGGGTTGAGCAATGATATAGATGGTGAAAACCAACCCAGATATGACGAGGACTATATTGAGCCATCAAATGTCCTATTCAGACCAATAATAAAGGCATTTATTGTTTTATAAGGGATTCCACGAGTTTATAATGGTTTCACCTTGACATGGATTTAGTACATTTGGTCATGGAAATAGGTTATCTATGAGATTCATTCGCCATTTCTAGATAATTCATAGGGTTGGTGAGGTGGAGTTCTACTTGGCCCTACATCCACAGTTAGACTAGGTAGATAACTTCTTCCATGTGTCCCAGTTGAGTTAGTATGTGCATGTACCATCACACATTATCGACTAAGGAATGATGGAAATCAATGATAGAGATACATTTTCCAAATACTAAATGGATATTAAGTATCAATAGAAGAAGATCCTCTATGGGAGAGATATTTTTTTCTTTCTAGTGATGGAACATGAATATTAAGGAGAGCATTCGAGAGAGGGAGACCTAAATGTGAGCTAATTACACACCTATTATTAGTAGTCTTTTTCTATTTTTGGGATGAATGTCCCTTAGGTGTAGATAATGTATAATCTCTATTATTTCCATGATAATATTTGGAATATATCTCATCATATTTTTAAGCAAGATTTCGAGACAGTGTGAGTTTCAAATGCCTGTACAACCTCTGTATTTGTATTATTTAAATATTAAATATATTATTATCCAGTGTGCATAGTTTTTTGTGTGAAATATTAAAATAACTCTCAAAAATAGCCTCGAATCAGAAACCTATGAACACTTTTGAGTCCAAAATATGGGACTTACCTTAGGCATGACATAAACTTTATCAGTATTGGGTGTCTTCAAAAATAGTGACCATGGGTTAATTAGTAAATTAATTAAATTATTTATTTATTTATTTATTCATACATAATATCCTATATATATAAAAATTTATACTGAATATCTAGGGATATCCACATAACATTGGTATTTGAGCAGTGAGCATGCAAGATCATTGGCAGACATTGTGATTATGAGATCATCGATTAGAGTACAGTAAGGATAAAAAATGAAAATGGAGTTTTTTATATCACTAAAGATGATGGAATTAAACTATTCTTCACAAATTATTAATCCAAAATCATGGTAGGATGTTTGTTTAGTGGATTTCATACCTATTTTTATTATCTTATTTCAAACAAAATTTAATTCTTCAAAAAGTTCTATTTAGAGTTTGAACAATGTTTTGTGGTTGATGGTTTTTCTTCTTTGAGCATTGTGATTAATATTTTTTTGTTTCTATATTAATCATTATAATGTAAATTAATTGGGATAACTTGAATAATTTCTGGGGTTTCTTCCTATTTTTTAATTTTTATCCATGTTCTTTACACATTTCATCACCAGTATTTTCTTTGTTAGTGGTTTGACCAAGAATCAATATGTGATCATTGCATCACCATTATTTAGAGACAAATATCAATGAAACAAGTTTGGTTTTTTGATCATGGATGTGATCTATGTGAAGAAATTTTAGTGTATTATCATAAGTGGATCACAATCAGACCAGTGTTTTTGGATTCACGGTTTGGCTTGTGACAAAAGCATGGTTTGATGACTGTTTTTATTTGAGCAGATCGAAGGATGAATTCTAGTTATAGATCATGGTAAGGGTTGGAAAAACCTTGATCCACATTTTTTGGTAGGAATCATGGATGGATAAAAGGATGAAGGCTTAGGAAGTGATATTTTGGATAGTTAAGAACTTTTTATAAATTCCCAACTACACAAAGTGTAATTTGAAGAATACAGGCAGTATAATCCCACTTTTTCAGTTCTAAGGATTACATGTATATATAAATATCACATGAAATATGACATGTATCACATTACATGTTTGTAACAATCTACTATTTAAAATAAAATATGATATATATGATAGCATATTTGACAGGCAACATCGAGCATAAATGAATATGAATATTATTAACTAATTTATGAAATATATATATGTGTGTGTGTGTGTGTCCTAATAAATATTAATTTATTAATAAATATATATTAAAAAATCTATCAATTTTTTATAATGAGGTTTTCTTTCTCAAAATTATTTTTTCTCAAAATGATTTTTATTTCTTTTTGTGAGAAAATATTATAATTAATTATTAAAATAATTATAAAATATATTTGATAAAATTAAATTAATTTTTTAAATCATAATATAAAAATTAATATAGTCTGAATTTTTTGGATGTTTTGAAAAAAAAATTATTTTCTGTGAAATTCTAAAAAATGTCAGTTTTTGTAATAAAAAGACTATTTTTAGATAAATTTGTTAATTTAAAAGTACCATTATGTTTTTAATATGATTAAATGTAAAATAATAATTATATAGGTATAAATTATCCTATTAATTATTTTTGAATTAAATTTATATTTTATTTTCATATATGATTATTTATGGGTTTGAAAACATGATATTTTTGAATACTTTTTTAAAGTAAAAAAATTTTCTCTCTGTTTTAATTAAACAAAACAAACTCAGATGACGAATGATTTAAATTAAATTTAAATATTATATATTTATATATATTATTTTATATTAATATAAAAATAATTACATGTCATATAGTTAATAGAAAATTATCTTTTTCTTAAAAAATATATTTCATGAAAACCCACTTTTTTATTTCATCTGAAGTGTTTTATTTTAAAATAAATTAATCCTATTAGATGATTTAAATTAAAATGTTTTATATATTTTTAATAAAAATAATTTTTATTATATAATAATTTTAACTTAATTTTTTACCATAATTAAAAGGGAAAATAGTAAAAATCTTTTACCACGATTAATGAAAAAATGGATTTACTAGGTGTTAATTTAAATAGATATGGGTTATGATGAACTAAAAACTTGTATAATATAAATTTTAGGGAAAACTTTATACCTTATCATTTATTATTCTAATAAATTTTATATTTTACCCTTTTTCATGTGATAATATGTGCACACCTTTTTCTTTTCAAAAATTATAGTTGTGCCACTCACCTCACATATAAAAGGACACCCCCTCTCTTCTAATCTACATAGATTAAAAACCCTTTTTATTGTCCATGACCTACCCAAATATCTTCCTTAATTACATATGATTGACCTAGATCCCATTTCTATATCATAAAGTCATAATAAGAAGGCTTTCGGTGCCGACTTAAGGAGGATGTATGAAGAAGAAGAAGTATTGTTCTTAACTGAGAATTTCATATTATTTCTTCATCAACTTCCTACCTGTATTCTTAAATTATGATGAGATAATTACAAACGTTTCTCCCATACATTTATTTTTTATTATTTTAATTTCATAACCTAAATCCATTTCCTCTTCCATGAAATGTGAAGTGAATTCATCATTCATGTGTTTGATAGACTATCACCTCACAAACCGATGTGATTTTTTTTAATCATTTCCTCTAATGGGTAGTTTTAATGATTTAATTAAAGAATATATATGATATTTTTTAATATAATTATACTACTATAATTGTTATATCACATATAACTTCTTATTTTCTATTCTGTGGTGGATATGATAATGTCGCTTGCGTGTACAACAAACTACCACCTCATGAAGCGATGTGATTTGTTTTTCACTAACACTTTCCATGGAAGGTAATAAGGATAAATTTAATTAATATATATTATATACATAAAATAATTTGTATATTAATGATTTATTTTTAATTTATAAAAAATATATATAATTTTCTTTCTTATTTCTCCACTCAGTAAAAAATGATAACAATGTTTGTGGGTATATATAGACTACCTCTTCCCCAAAGTGATGTGATTATTTTTCACCACAAAAACACATGGATTGTATATAAAAATATATTTAAAAAATACAGTATTTAGGATATAATTATCATTCTAGAAAGGGAAAAATAATACTTACCTTCTTTCCATAATGATCATTTAAAAATGGTAACAGTAATCATGCGCACATCAACCTACTTTATCCATGATTGTAATGTAGTTTATTTTTCATAATAATAGTTTATAATTTGTTTTAAGAGTATAAATGATGTATTCAAATGATAATTATTTCATTATTTTTATTTTGGAGATTATGGGATAATGACCCATTTAATAAAAGTTAACATAACAAATGTGTTTTTAAAATATAGACAAAACACCCTCAAAACACCTGAATGGACTTAATCGATTAAATAATTAAATATTAAATTTAAGAAAATAAAATAAATGATTTAAATATATGTTATTTAACCTGGAAAATATTTATAATAAATAAAATAATTTATATAATCTTATTATATATAATTTAAAGGACATACATGGAAATTTTGGACTCGAAGTAAGGTATTTTGTCTCAATTTTCCTTTATTCAGGAATATTACAATGTTATAAACCTATTTATTTTTATATGGTGTATATAATTACAATTTTACACGTAATTTCATGAATATGTAATATATAAAGGTATTTTAAATTTAAATTTGAATTATTTTATCCTAGGGGATTTGACATGAATGTTACCATGTGGTAAAGAATTTCATAACTCAATTTCTTTTCATTGGGATATGATACTTCTTAATTTTATTTGATATTATAATATTATTTCTATTATTAAATTTATTATCTTTTGTTTTATTCCCCCCCCCCCTTTATGTTGATTTAAATTTTATGCATATAATTGATTAATTGATAAATTCTCAATTCAATGTTATGAATCATTTTAGGGGTTTCTCATCTCAAGTTGTCTTCTTTAGGACATATGTTATTGTATATACCTAACTTATTTTATGATGTGTATCTACCTCCCAATTGACATGTTATATCATGAAATTCCTTATTTAAATGATATTTAATGATCGTTTGAATTTATTCATTCATGGGGATTATGATTGAAGAGTTACCAAATTAGAAAAGGATTAATGTTACGAACTCCTTCCTTCTGGGATAGTTTATGTTCAAAGTTCCATTAGAGAAAATCATATTTTCTTATTTTCATGAAATTTATAAATTTATTATACAATGGTTATTAATTTGTTTAAAATGATTTACTTCCATTTTCTCTTTCATTTTATAAATAAATATCAGTAACGTTTTGTATATGTCATACTAATCTTGTAACTTTCTTTAGATCAAAAATATTTCTATTCTATGTCCATGTTTTCTATGAAAATAAAAACTCATATTTTCGAAAAAAAAATTATTTCTTAAATATATTTTAGATGATATTTGACATTTTTCAAAATATTTTTAAAAGTTACTTTTCTTAACATTTTCCAAATTGGTCTCTTTTGACTCCCATTACATAATATTTGAAAGGAATTATTATTTTAACATTTAATACATGAATGGTTTTTTCCACCATTATGTCCATTATTTTTCTTGATGTTTCTATTATTTGTTTCAAAGGTTGTTTTCAATGAAAATTATTTTCAAAATATTTTGTGATTTTGTTAAAATTATATTTTCAAAGTGAATATGTTAGTTTTATCATGAATGTTTTTAATGATGTTTTAATGGTATTTCACTTCATCAATGTCAATAACCCAGCATGTTACATATGCTCCATTGGGGATATTTTCTAATGAGACCCTCCTCATTATTTATTTAGATGTATTATTATTTATTTAAAGATATTATCATGGAACTCTTTCCTTTTCCACATGTTAATTATGATTTTAATGGAATAATGGTTATTTTTCTTTGTTTTATGATAAAATTTGAGATTCCATGTTTTATGGTTATTTTAGGGTTCTTGGTTAATGATTATTATAATTGGTGGTTTCTTTATAATCCAGGAACTTTTGGTTATATTTTTAACTAAGGACAGGTTATTCCATGATAGACCAAGGTCAGGTGGGTCCATGATAGCCCTGTAATTCATTTGGTATTGAATTTATCCATATTTTAATTCAATTTTTAAGAGTTATTGTATGATTGATTTGGAAATTATGAACCAAATATACCTACATGATTTATTATTCTTTCGTTTGGTTTTTAATGATTCCTCTGGTCAAGATTGACATCACATGGATCATTATTGTTGATTCCTATGACTATTTATTTTATTAAATCTTTATTAAATGACAAATGTTTATTGATATAGTTTTGATGGGTTTTATTTATCTTTTTATATTCTCAATAAAATTTATTATTTCATGATACCCTTATTCTCTTATTATTCTCACTAATGAAATACATTTGTTAATGTATATATTTACACTTACTGATCATTTTTTCTCACCCATCTTCTATTTTATTTTCCCTAGTATTTCAAGAATGAAGTTAAAATTATAATTTCTAGAATGGTTTCATATGTATAATTATTATGAATGAATGTGAAATAAGAAAAGTTATCTTTTGTAAGATAAATGCGCATTTGAAGATATGGGAATTATTTATGTAAGATTTTGTACTAATTCTCTAAAACTCTAAACATAAAAGAGTAATTGGGTATGTATATGATAAAATATTTCCTTTTGATTGTGTTTGTTTTTAATAGTGAAAACTATTGTCACATTTTTTAGTATCAAAGATAGAAATCTAAATTTTATGTTTTTAGTACCATATTTGGGAGTGTGAGTTTGATGTTATTATAGTCCGTATTAGGGAAGGGTTTAGATAACATTAAATAATAATGTGTTTTTATATAATGTTATACAATGAGTTATGGATACCATCATGAGTTTGAGATATTATGTTTGATCATAAATTTAAATACTTGGACACCCATTATATGGTTTTATGTGATGATATATTATAGTGAATAATAAAATTTTTGGAGATGTTTTATTAGGTTGAAGCATATATAATGATTTGGTTTAGCATTAAGTATGACTTTATATTTTTTTGGAAAATGGTTTTAAGGAATTGATAATCATTATGGTTTATATGATCTTAGATATTGAGTAAATTTTGGGAACATGAGTTTTATCATATAGATTAGTATGGGATTAAAATGTGATTTGGTGACTAAGTGATTAATGTTATTTCAGAAAAATGTCACTATATTTTTTGAATTATAAGTTGAGATGTAAGTGATAACCATTTATGATAATAAAAAAATTTAATTTTGAGGTTATTGAGGTTATTTAGAACATTGGGTTATTTATTTATCAAATTATTTAGTTTGTAAATTTGGCATTACTATTGAATTTTGGAGATTAATGCATGATTTCATCATATGAATGTTTATTCATTTTTTGAATTATATTACATTAGGATAACCATTTTGGTTTTTCAATTTATAAAGACAATTGTAATTGATTAATTACGACATTTATATTTATGTGGTTCTTTAGAAGTTTATTTTAGTTCTTTAGTTAAGTAAAATTTATCAAGAATACTCAATTTTTGGAGAAAAAAGGTGATTTTTGTGGGAATTTATTAAAAGAATGAAATTCAACATATCAAGTGTATATATTTTTTCTTATGTTCTTAGTCTAAATATTAATAAATTCCTCAACCCTATAACAATAATCTTTAAAATGAAAATTTTATCTAATTACCTTCATATTTGATGAATCAATGGTCTTTTAATTCATCACATATTTATGGTTTTGTGGTTATTTACATTCTCATGATCATTTACTTTCTTGTTTTCAATGATATCTATCGCTATAAATATTTATTTAGAAATTATGATTTTCTTTCATGTCTAAATATTCATTTCCCCCCTATGATCACTTATTTAGAAACCTAATATGTGTTATTCTAGAGGACCTTTGTGCTTCATTTTCTTTCTTAACAAGAGTATTTTTTATTAACACTTTTTATGATGTGGGCTTCCAACAAAGTTATCTTCAAATTTATAACTATAAATTACTGATATAATGTTAAATTTGAGATGATATAATTTTTTTAAATGGTGTGGTAAGTAACACCATAATATTTTTTTTAAGTTATATTTGATATTGTATTTGACATGAAACACTGAGCTTAATCGACTGGTAAAATATGTGACCATTATAAGTTAACCATTAAATTTAAAGTTATAAATAGTATTAACTAAATTAATATATATATATATGACATACTTGGTATAATTGTTTTGATATGTTATTAGTAAATAATCAATCAATTTTAAGTAAAGTCATTTTTTTCATCAAATACATTTTTTCTTCAATTTTCTTTTATTTTTTTTGTGAGAAAATATTATTATAAATTTTAATAACATTTAGAAAATTTATTTGAAAAATTTAAAATCATTTTTAAATCATATTTTCAAAATTAAAATTGAGGGGAAATTTTTTATTTTGTAGAAAATATTGATTTTTATTTAATATTGAAAAATAAATATTTTTTTAAAAAAGGAAATTTCTTCTCAATAAATTAAGTAATTTAAAAGTCCCACAACATATTAAATATGATTAAAATTTTTTTAATTATTATTTAATTATATACAATCCAAATAATTAGTTAATTAATCCACATTATATTGAATTCAAGTATAAGTTTATTTTTTGGTTAAAAAATGGATTTTTCTAAAAACCTTTTTAAATTTCATGATGTTTCTTCATTTTAATTAATTAAAAATCCCCTAATTATGAATAATTTAAATTAATTTTATATATAATATTTCTATAAATATTAATTTGTATTTATATATTTATTATTATTATTCCATGAGTGAAAATAAAGTCATCTTTTTCTTGAAAAATACATTTCTTGAAAACCAACTTTTTTATCACATCTCTGAGAATTATTTTTAAATTTAATTATGAAACTTATGTAGTTTAATTTGGTAAAAAAATACATATTTGTAATTATAATAATTTTGGTTATATAATAAGACCTACTTAATTTTTTACCATTATTAATAGTGAATATAGTAAAAATATTTTATCACAGTTAATCTAAAAAAAGAATTTATCAGAGTTTTAAAATAAATAGATATTGGTAAAAAGGACTTGAAAACAAGTAAAAAATAATTTTATGTACATATTTGGATTTTTTCATGTTTTATTATCTTTAATGGTCAATTTTTTACAATTTTTTCATTTGAGAAATTTGAGTACACCTTTTTTTTCAAAAATGACATTTCTACCACTCACCACACTTATAAAAGGTCACCCCTTCTCCCCTCGTCTTCGCACATTCAAAGGATTTTTCAATAATCCAATACACGAACAAATAAAATCCAAAATTTCATCTTAAATACATATATCACCTCATTTTTTATAAATCCTTCCTATTATGTATTTTTGTTCCAACTTAAGGAGGATGTACTAAGAAGACATATCATATTTAATCGATCATTTAATTTTATTTATTATTCAAACACCTTCAAATATTATTATATTATGATAATATAATAACAAAAATATATAACATATAATTATATGTTATTATTTAACATAATAATGTAAATCCATATCCTATTTCATCTAGTGGGAAATAAAATTATCATTCACGTGGATGGAGGACTATCACCTCACAAACTGGTGTGATTCGTTTTTGATCATTGCCTCTCTAGGATTATTATAATAATAGAATTAAATTATATATATTATATTTGAAACAAAATTATACACCTATAATTATTATATCACATATACCTTCGTACTTTCCATTCCATGAGGGATACAATAATGTCGCATGTGTGTACGACGGACAACTACCTCACGAACCCATTAGATTCGTTTTTCACTAACACTTTACATGGAAGTTAATAAAGATAAAATTAATGAATATAAGTGACATACATGAAATATTTATGACATTCATGAAATAGTTTTCAATATTATAATAACTGTAACAGCCTGGGATTTTATGAAATATTTTTTTATGTCTTATGTTATACGCAACACCAAAGGAATCTTTCACAACACACAATACGGACTTGGCTTGCATTACACGCAATCGCGACCTTCCTCGATAGCGTGTGTAGTACGCAATACCCGGTTTCACTAAAAACGATATATTATTATGGACTAGACATTAGGAATAGTATTAACTACATTTTGAATTTTATAACATTATTATTCATCTTACACATTTTCTAGAACATGGTAAGAGAACAAAATAAATTTTTCGGGTAAAATAAGTATTTTTCAAAAAATGCAGTTTTGCCGCCTTTTGATGGCACACCCACATTAAATCTAGATTTTGGACATGTTTATAAGTTCAGTTTGACAAACTAAAATTCTTCCTTGAAATCAGGATATAAAAATTTACTTCGGATAAATGTTTTATACTTTTCTGATAACTTTCATATTTTGATTAATAGTAAAAATACGGTAATTTTTAATTAAAAACAACTTTTTTCATTGAGATAATTTAAATGGTTAAATTATAATATTTAATGGTTTTAAAGTATAAATATAAGATTTTTTACCATTTAATATAATGTATGTCATTATCATTAATTTCACATTGAATTCATAGGTAAAATCATTTCAATCTTTGGCAATGTTTTAACTTCTAAAACCCCTTTTCTTAACAACGGGATTTATTTTAAATTAATTACTGCAACTTATGTTTTTTGAGTTTTGAAAAATGGATTCCATATTTGGAATTGGTGGGTCAAAATTATGTTAATAGGCTACTTTTTATTTTTGGGCATTATGAATAGTAACTACGGTAAATTTTATTTACCATAGTCAAAGGTAAATCGGGTAATTAAGGGTAAATATAAGATTATAAAATTACCCTAACACCTGCCAAAATCCTATTGGATGATTAAAAGTCGACCCATATCACCTATGTGTCGGAATATATTTATTTCACAGACATTTGACCATGAAATAATATAATTATTATTAAAACCAAGGAAAGTGACAATATGTCATTCTCTTAAATCTTATAAGTATAATAATATTACTTTAGTGATAAACTTCATAAAAATTCGGATATAAATAGTCTCTAGAAAGATAATAAAATTATATACATCATATGAATTTATTTATAATTTTTAGGGATTAAATAATTATCATTAATTATGACACAATAGTAATGTTGAAATTATTTTATTAATTAAAATATCAAATGAATGGTTTTAAAAATATTAAAATAAATATTATATGAACTATTTTATATTCTCCACTAATTTTATAGACACATATGACTTTTTATGAATCTATTAAAGCTTTTAGTTCAAACATATATTTTTTTATATATTATTTAAATTCAAATAAATGAATAGTGTCAAAATTGACACTATTGTTATTTTATAAAAATAACATATTATAAAATTGTTTAAAAATCACAAAATATATAAAAATTATAAATTAAAATTTATATGGTCTAAAATGTCATAAATTGTCAAATTATGGAAAATTAACAACACATATGTAATTATTTATAATATTTTAAAATTTAGAATATTATTACCACAAATAAAATTAAATTGATAAATAAGGATAAATCAAGTTGATAATGTTTAAAATAAATTCCTAACATGTATAAATTTTTATTTTTATGATATTACAACCCTATCTCATCTAATATTTTTATATGAGTCATTTTGGAAGATTTTATGTGGGGTTGGGATTTAATATAAACTAATATTTCTTATATTTCCAAAGGTGCCCCTCTCCTCCCTTATAAAAGGGCACCTCCTCCCTCTCCTCCTAACACCAATTTGAGCCTTCAAGCCTGGCCAAAACCTGCCCATTTCACTTCCACACTTCCTTATAAACCTACTAGAGGTACTGGTCTTCTCAAAAGTCCAACTCTAGTGCCCTACGAGAAAGTTTAAAGGAGGCACTTCGAGAAAGAGGTAATACCCTCTACCGTTTTCTTCAAGTTCCATTATTCTTATACTCCATCTTATTTAGTTGTTTCATTATGAAGTAATAACATCAGTATCCCTAATATACGGATATGTTATTATAAATATGAAACAACCCTATTTCACCTCTTATCCATCCTATAGTAAACAAAATCATCGCGCATGCGTACGTACGGAATACCGTCTCCACGCCATGGTGTAATATGTTTTCCACCATCACCTTACATGGATGGGTATAATGGTGAAAATGAATAACTATATATGATTATTTTAAAATGGTATTGATTCTGAAATAGTATACATACACTTCAATTCAATTCCACGATCATGGGAATGATATTATCGCTCATGCGTACGTACGGCCTACCATCTTTACGATGTGATGTGACTCGTTATATATGATCTTCATTTAATAATGTTTATATAAATGAATTGAATGAATTAATATGATATATATTACACTAATACCATTCTGTAAATGATATACCTATATCCTATAAAGAGTAATAAGAATGTATTCGACAAAACACGCATAAGAACATAAAGCAATAAACACCTGAATAACAAGTAGAAATGAAATATTACTACTAAGAAGATACAAATATGACCATATATGATATCATAAAAATGAATATGGTTCTATAATAAGTCAATTGAAATTATTTAAACCCTATTATAGGAGTTTCAGATTCATACGAAGCATATCTGACCTAAGGTAAGGGAAAATATCGCAATCTCATTTTTATCTGAGATTATTTATACTTCAGAATTTACTGGGGAATAGTTATCATCCACGTCCATGTATCCTCAATATGTAATATTATTTCTATCCTCTTACAATTTTTTAAATAAAATTTTACCCTTTGGTGAGTTTTTAGTAAAAGATATGAAAGGAATCTTTTGTCATTTTTTGTATGAGGTACTTTTTGACTTTTTCGGCCAAAGTACGAAAAGAATGTTTCTTAACTTATACGGCACGAATGGATTGTTATGATTTCATAGAAAATTATTTCCATGAAGATTATTTTACAAGTTTTCAAGACTATTTTTAATCAACTTCTTTTAGATTAAAATTGTAAGACATGTTAAGAAAGTAAAAATGTTTTTGAAGTAGAAAGGATATTTTTATCAAGAATGGAGTCCAAGTGTTTTTTCAAAATTATTTTCCATATAAGATAATATAGGGTTCTATTTATATCCATATTTTTACATTGATTTGATTATGTTATAATGGAATTATTTTTATGATGTCATTTTATGGATTATGTTATGATGACATGATGTTTAAGTATCCCATTTTTATTACATGGGTTATGCTATGTTGTATGATTTATGATTGTGTGGAACACATAAGAATGGTTTCATTATGGGATGGGTGGGACCTATATCTCCCTCCAATGCATTGGGTAAAGATTTTTTATCTCATGAGATAGACATGGCTGGAACCGCAAGTTAATCTGGTTCAGTGATACAGGACTGGAACGAGAAGTGAACTCAGTTCAGTAATGGACTTTGTCCACTAAGATAGTCATGGTAATGAGTATTAACGAATATGAAATGATTTTCTATTATTATGTGCGTATTCCATAAATCTTAATGTTTTAAGTTATGATTATTGGGATTACATTTCACTTCTAGGATTTATCCCATGTTATGATCTCTTTTGCAGGATAAGATTTTGAAAATGTTATGTTCTTATGAATATGATATGTTTGATATTTCTTTTGTTTGCCCTTACTGAGCATTTGAGCTCACCCTTTTGTATGTTTTATTTTCCCCAGATCAGGAAGAAGGATATTAAGTAGGATATGCCACAAAGGGACTCTAGATACGATGAAATAAATGGGAGACAATGTAGATGATTTATGAACCAGTTGTTTATGTTTCATAGTTTCTAAAGACAGTATACCTATACGGTCCTTTCATAGTTTTGTTATATGTTGTAATAAGTATGATTCAATTTTTAAGTAATAATCATGTATGTAAAGTATGGGTCGTTATAGTTGGTATCAGAGGAAAGGTATAGTCAACCTTTGGAAACTAGGATGTGAAAGCCTTAGTAAGAACCCTAAGGTTATGTCTAAGCATAGGTCAAAATATTAGTGTTTTAGGAATGACCATGAATAACCTATTATAAGACCTAATGTATGAAAGTTTATTTTTGATTATGTGGTTTTCCTATAATGAATAGTGTTTCTCACACTATGCTTATTTGTTTTAGTCAATGGTTGGAACCCGAAGGAACCGTGTTAATGCTGAATGTGACGGGAAATGAAATGATTGTCCCCCTGAGCAACAAAATGTTATGGGAGCTAGAATGAAAAATCTTGTAGCCATGATCACACAACATTCTCAAGCTATGAATCATGGAGGTCTTCCAAGCGAGCAAAGAAATGAGAAAAATTCTGTTGAATCCTTCATGAGGCAGCGTCCACCTTCATTCAGCGGGTCTTCTGATCCATTAGTGGATGAACAATGGATCAGTACCACTGAAAAGATATTTTCAATCCTTCAATGTTCTGAACATGATAAAGTCACCATAGCAGTATATTGTTTGGAAGGTGAAGCTGATCAATGGTGGAATCTTATTAAAAATACAAGGAAAAGAGATGAAATTGAGTCCATGGAATGGGACGAGTTCAATAACTTATTTTTCAATATGTATTTCCCTCATATTCTTCGAAAAAAGATGGAGAAGGAGTTTCTTGAACTGAAGCAAAAGGATGATGAATCTTTTGGTACCTATGAAGTAAATTTTACAATACTTGCAAGGTATACTTCCAGAATTACTATCCAACCTGAGAGTAAGATCGATAGATTCATTAATGGCTTAAAACCAAGTCTTCGAAGGGCGTTATCCATAAGGGACTTCAATATCTACGAGGAAATTGTTCGATGTGCTCTCAAGGTTGATATGGAGATTAGAGTAACCCATCAGTCACATGGGTTTGATTAGAAGAGGAAAATGGAATTCAATGGAAAATATAAAGACCACACTAAAAAGAAGATGAGTTTTCCCTTATGATCAATGTGTGGAAACAAAACATGGAGGAAATTGTCTTAAGGGGGCAAGAAAATGTTATAAGTGTGGAAAATAAGGTCATCGGGCAATTGAATGTCGAAATAATGGGAAGAAGATGTCTAATGATGCGAACAAAGGAAGGGATACACAGAATGCACCTACTACACTTCAATTTTTCAAGTGCAAGGATATGGGCCATTATGCCAATCAATTCCCCAATCCAAGGGTTGATGATGATGATCGACGTCAACAAACTCTTAAGGCTAAGGAAAAAGTAAAGTCACATGCAATTACTATCGGTGATGTGGAGTACGACAATGAAGTGGTGAGAGGTACACTTACCATCCACTCTAAAGTAGAAAATGTTTAATCTGATTCTGGATCCACCCACTCTTTTATTTCTGAAGAATTTTCTAAGGGTATCGCCGTATTACCGCAACAATTAGATGTTGATTTGGCTGTGACAACTCCTAATGGCACAACAGTTGAATCAAAAGTTTACAATTCTTCTCCGATTGAAGTTTGTGGGAAAGTGCTTCCTACAAGTCTTGTGATCCTTCCTATAGTGTAATTTGATGTGATTCTTGGCATGGATTGGCATTCATTATACGGATCTCATATCAATTGTCATAGAAGGGAAGTCACATTTAATATTCCCGATCAATATACAATCATCTATCAGTGCAAGTATGAACATAACGTTCTAGTAGAAATTTCTTCCATCTTATGGGTCTTGATTCCACTAAATCAAGGTTATTTATCTCAAATGGTTGGGGAGAAACTCATGATTAATAATACTCCCATTGTACGGGAGTTTGATGATGTCTTCCTAGAGGAATTTCCAAGTCTTCCACCAAATACTGAAGTTGAGTTTTCAATAGAACTCATACTGGGTATTATACCTATTTCAAAGACACCATATAGAATGGCCCAATTGAGTTGCAGGAATTGAAGAAGCAACTCCAAGAGAATTTTGATAAAGGATTCATATGCCCCAGTGCATCACCTTAGGGAGCACCTGTTCTGTTTGTTAAGAAGAAATATGGATCAATGAGACTCTACATTGATTATAGAGAACATAACAAGATCACTATCAAGAACAAATATCCTCTCCCACATAATGATGACCTATTTGACCAACTACGCGGAGCTCGATAATTTTCCAAGACTGATCTTTGTTCAGGGTATCATCAATTATGGGTCAAAAGGGAGGATATACCAAATACGGCTTTCCGAACAAGGTATGGACACTATGAATTTATAGTGATGCCTTTTGGTCTTACTAATTCCCCTGTTATCTTCATGGATCTAATGAATAGAGTCTTTAGAGACTATCTTGATCAGTTTGTGGTAGTCTTTATAGATGATATTATTGTCTATTCAAAGATCAAGGAATAACATGAAGATCACTTGAGAATTGTATTAAAGACCCTAAGAAAGGATAAGCTTTATACCAAATTTACCAAGTGTGAATTTTTGCTTCAAAAAGTTTCATTTTTGGGTCACAAAATCTCCAAAGAGGGGATATCTGTGGATCCTAAAAAAACAGAGGTTATCGAAAGATGCTCGAGACCAACAACAGTAACTGAGATCCGAAGTTTTCTTGGCTTGCCTGGATATTACTGACATTATGTGAATGATTTTTCTAGGTTATCTAACCCACTCACCAAGTTGACTTGGAAAGGAGTTAAGTTTGTTTGGACGGTGGAATGTGAAGAGAATTTCAAAGAGCTAAAAAGAAGGTTAACCAGTGCACCTGTTCTCACACTACCTTGTAGTGGATAAAGGTCTGTGATCCACAGTGATGCATCCAAGAAGGGACTGGGGTGTGTTCTCATGAAAAATTATATGGTGATAGATTATGCCTCACGACAGTTGAATATCCATGAGCAAAATTACCCAACTCATGATTTGGATTTAGTTGTGGTAATATTTGCATTAATGATTTGGAGGCATTATCTTTATGGTGAAAGGTGTTATATTTATACTGATCATAAAAGTTTAAAGTATATTTTCACACAAAAGGAGCTTAATATGCGCCAAAGAAGATGGTTGGAGCTGATTAAGGATTACGACTGATCAATTAATTACCACCCATGGAAAGTAAACAAGGTGGAGAACTCATTAAGTCGACAAGACCATGCTAGATTATCTATGATGAGGATCACAAAAGATCCGATATTTATGGATTTACAAAGGCCGGATCTTGTAATTTTAATGTACGGGGAAAAATCTTATCTTTCTCAAATGAATGTTCAACCATCTATACATGTGAGGATTAAAGAGGCACATAAAGAAGGTGTAGAGTTACAAAAGAAAGTGAAAAATGTTCCTGAATTCAACCTTGATTATGATGGGATAATAAGGTTCAGGAACAGTGTCTGTATTCCTCCCATAAAAGAATTAAAGGAGTTGCTGGATGATGCTCATAGTTCTTCAATTTCTATTCCTCCTAGAAGTACAAAGATGTACAGGGACCTGAAAGAGTACTTCTAGTGGGATGGCATTAAAATAGATGTTGCTGAATATGTCTCTCGATGATGGGTTTGTCAGCAAGTTAAAGTTGAGAGACAAAAGTATAAGGGAATGTTACAACCATTACCCATACCGGAATGGAAATGGGAAAACATCACTATGGACTTTGTCACCGGACTTCCTAAAACATCCAAAGGCAGTAATGCTATCTGGGTTATAGTTGATCATCTTAAATATTCGGCAGACTTCATTGCTATTAGAGAAGATTTTTGTCTTGATCAGCATGCCAGGATATATGTTAAGGAAGAGGTAAGATTGAATGGAGTACCACTTTCCATTATATCTGATCGGGATCTAAGGTTTACCTCAAAATTCGGGCGAAGTCTTCAGCATGCTCTAGATACAGAGTTGAGTTTCAGCACTACTTACCATCCTCAGACAGACGGTCAGTCTGAGAGGACAATTAAAACTCTAGAAGATATGTTAAGAGCTTGATCTATGGATTTCAAAGGTGATTGGGATCAACACCTATCTTTGGTGGAATTTTCTTATAATAATAGCTTTCAGTCCAATATTCAGATGCCTCCTTATGAAGCCCTCTATGGAAAGAAATGTATAACTCCAACTTGATGGGATGAAGTTGGGGAAAGAAAGCTATTAGGACCTGATCTTGTTGATGAGATGGCAGAAAAGGTCAGATATATTCAACAAAACATAAGAGAAGCTCAGAGTCGACAGAAAAGTTATGCCCAAAACCGAAGAAAAGACCTAGAGTTTGAAGTGGGTGATAAAGTGTTCTTACGAATATCTCCCTGGAAGAAGGTAATGAGATTTGGAAAGAAGGTAAAGTTGATCCCTAGATATATCGGTCCTTTTGAAATTTTGGATCGTGTTGGGAAGGTAGCTTACCAATTGGTGCTTCCACCGAATCTCTCTCAAGTTCATGATGTATTCCATGTATCTCTCCTAGGGAAGTACATACCTGATCCTTCACATGTACTAAGCTCATAAGTTGTACCGCTGGAGCAAGATATTTCTTATGAAGAACAACCGATAGAGATTCTAGATCATAGAGAAAAAGTTCTACGAAACAAGACCACTCTCTTGGTTAATGTTTTATAGAGGAACCACCAATTAGAAGAAGCTACATGGGAACTTGAGGATATGATGAGGTAGAGGTATCCTCATCTGTTTGTAATGAAGTGATGAATTTCAAGGGTGAAATTCATTTTAAGGGGGGTAAAATATAACACCCTGAGACATTATGAAATATATTTTTTGTGTCTTATGTTATACACAACACCAAAGGAATCTTTCACAACACACAATATTGACTTGGCTTGCATTACACGCAATCATGACCTTCCTCGATAGCGTGTGTAGTATGCAATACCGTGCTTCACTAAACAACGATATATTATTATGGACTAGCCATTATGAATAGTATTAACTATATTTGAAATTTTATAACATTATTATTCATCTTACACATTTTCTAAAACATGGTAGGAGAACAAAATAAATTTTTTGGGTAAAATAAGTATTTTTCAAAAAATACAGTTTTGCCACCTTTTGATGGCACACCCACATAAAATCTAGTTCTTGACATTTTTATAAGTTAAATTTTACAAAATAAAATTCTTCTTTGGAATCAGGATATAAAAATTTACTTTGGATAAATATTTGATACATTTATGATAACTTTCATATTTTGATGAATAGTAAAAATACGCTAATTTTTAATTAAAAACAACTTTTTTCATTGAGATAATTTATATGGTTAAATTATAATATTGAATGGTTTTAAAGTATAAATAGAATATATTTTTACCATTTAATATAATGTATTTCATTGGCATTAATTTCACATTGAATTTATAGGAAAAAACATTTCAATCTTTGGCAATGTTTTAACTTCTAAAACTCGTTTTCGTAACAACGGGATTAATTTTAAATTAATTACTGCAACTTATGTATTTTGAATTTTCAAAAATGGATTCCATATTTTGAATCAGTGGGTCCAAATTATGTTAATAGGCTACTTTTTATTTTTGGGCATTATGAATAGTAACTACGGTAAATTTTATTTACCATAATTAAAGGTAAATCGGGTAATTAAGGGTAAATATGAGATTATAAAATTACCCTAACACCTTCAAAAATCCTATTGGATGAATAAAAGTCGACCCATATCACCTAAGGGCCGGAATATTTTTATTTCATGGACTTTTGACCATGAAATGATATAATTATTTTTAAAACCAAGGAATGTGACAATATGTCACTCTCTTAAATATTATAAGTATAATAATTTTAAGTTAGTGATAAACATCATGAAAATTATGATATAAATATTCTCCAGAAAGATAATAAAATTATATAAATCATATTAATTTATTTAGAATTTTTAGGGATTAAATAAGTATCATTAATTATGACACAATAGTAATGTTGAAATTATTTTATTAATTAAAATATCAAAAAAATGGTTTTAAAAATATTAAAATAAATATTATATGAACTATTTTATATTCTCTACTAATTTTATAGATACATATGAAATTTTATGAATCTATTAAAGCTTTTAGTTCGAACATATATTTTTATATATTTTATTTAAATTCAAATAAATGAATAGTGTCAAAATTGACACTATTGTTATTTTATAAAAATAACATATTATAAAATTGTTTAAAAAAACAAAAATATTTAAAAATTATAAATTAAAATTTATATGGTTTAAAATGTCATAAAGTGTCAAATTATGGAAAATTCACAACACATATGTAATTAATAATAATAATGTAAAATTTAGAATATTATTACCACAAATAAAATTAAATTGATAAATAAGGATAAATCAAGTTGATAATGTTTAAAATAAATTCCTAACATGTATAAATTTAATTGGTTGATGATATTACAACCCTATATCATCTAATATTTTTATATGAGTCATTTTGGAAGTTTTTATGTGGGGTTGGGAGTTAATATAAACTAATATTTCTTATATTTCCAAAGGTGCCCCTATCCTCCCTTATAAAAGGGCACCTCCTCCCTCTCCTCCTCACACCAATTTCAGCCTTCAATCTCGGCCAACCCCTGACCATTTCTCTTTCCCACTTCCTTAGAAACCTACTAGAGGTACTGGTCTTCTCAAAAGATCAACTCTAGTGCCCTAAGAAAAAGTTTAAAGGAGGCACTTCGAGAAACAAGTAATACCTTCTACCGTTTTCTTCAAGTTCCATTCTTCTTCTACTCCATCTTCTTTAGTTGTTTCATTATGAAGTAATATCAACAGTATCTCTAATATACCTATATGTTATTATAAATATGAAACAACCCTATTTCACCTCTTATCCATCCTACGGTAAATAAAATCACCACGCATGCGTACGTACAGAATACCATCTCCACGCCACGGTGTAATATGTTTTCCACCACCACCTTACTTGGATGAGTATAATGGTGCAAATAAATAACTATATATGATTATTTTAAAGTTGTATTGATTCTGAAATATTATAAATACACTTAAATACAATTCCACGATCATGGGAATGATATCATCGCTCGTGCGTACGTACGGCCTACCGTCTCCATGATGTGATGCGACTCATTCTATATGATCTTCATTGACTAATGTTTATATCAATGAATTGAATGAATTAATATGATATATATTACACTAATACCATTCTATAAATGATATATCTATATCCTATAAAGAGTAATAAGAATTTATTCGACAAAACACGCATTAGAACATAAAGCAATAAACACCCGAATAACAAGTAGCAATGAAATATTACTACCAAGAAGATACAAATATGACCATATATGATATCATAAAAATGAAAATTATTCTTTAATAAGTCAATTTACACTATTTAAACCTTATTACATGAGGTTCGGATTCATACGAAGCATATCATACCTAAGGTAAGGGAAAATCTCAGAATCTCATTTTTATTTGAGATTGTTTATACTGCAGAATTTACTGGGGAACATTTATCATTTACATCCATGTTTCCTCAATATGTATAATTATTACTATCCTCCTACAATTTTTTAAATCAAATTTTACTTTTTGGTGAGTTTTTAGTAAAAGATATGAAAGGAATCTTTTGTCATTTTTCATACGAGGTACTTTTTGACTTTTCTGGAGAAAGTATGAGAATATTGTTTTTTAACTTACAAGACATGAAAGGATTGTTATGATTTAATATAAAATTATTTCCATGAAGCTTATTTTACAACTTTTCAAGCTTATTTTTAATCAAATTCTTTTAGATTAAAATTGTAAGACATGTTAAGAAAGGAAAAATGTTTTTGAAGTAGAAAGGATATTTTCCTCAAGAATGGAGTCCTAGTGTTTTTTCAAAATTATTTTCCATCTAAGATAATATAGGGTTCTTTTTATATCCATATTTTTAAATTTATTTGATTATTTTATGATGGAATTATTTTTATGATGTCATTTTATGGATTATGTTATGATGACATGATGTTTAAGTATCCCTTTTTTATTACATGGGTAATGCTATGTTGTATGATTTATGGTTTTGTGGCACACATAAGAATGGTTTCATTATGAGATGGGTGGGACCTATATCTCCCTCCAATGCATTGGGTAAATATTTTTATCTCATGAGATAGACATGGCTGGAACCGAAAGTTAATCTGGTTCAGTGATACAGGGCTAGAACGAGAAGTGAACTCAGTTCAGTAATGGACTTTTTCCGCTAAGATAGTCATGGCAATGAGTCTGGACTAATATGAAATGATTTTCTAAGATTATGTGTGTATTCCACAAAGATTAATGTTTTATGTAATGATTATTGGGATTACATTTCACTTCTATGATTTATCCCATGTTATGATCTCTTTTGCAGGATAATATTTTCAAAATGTTATGTTCTTATGAATATGATATGTTTGATATTTCTTTTGTTTACCCTTACTGAGCATTTGAGCTCACCCTTTTGTTTTTTTTCTTTTCCCTAGGTCCAAAAGAAGGATATCAAGTAGGATATTCCAAAAAGAAACTCTATATATGATAAAATAAATGGGAGACAATATAGATGATTTATGAACCAGTTGTTTATGTTTCCTAGTTTCTAAAGACACTATACCTATACGGTCCTTTCATGGTTTTGTTATATGTTGTAATAAGTATGCTTCAATTTTGAATTAATAACCATGTAGGTAAATTATGGGTCGTTATAATAATATATTTCATTTTCATTCTTACCTTTCCACTAACTGAAAAACGATTATGTCATTCATGTGTATCTGTGGTCTACTGTCTCTAAGAAGTGATGTGATTCTTTTTTAATCACCACATCACATGGAAGATATATATATATATATATATATTTGAATTTATAAAGTAATAATATGGTATTTATGATATTATAATAAATCAAGAAAATTTAAATTAAACATGCCTTCTTTTAATAATAAACATTGAAAAATGGAGACATTACTCATGGGTATGTACAACTTATCATCTTAATTATTGTAACATAGTTCATTTTTATAACCATATTTTATGATTGTATTTAAAAGTTTAATTTATTTATAGGAATAATTATTATTTAATTTTTATTATTATATAGTTGATGGAAAAATTACCCCTTTGACAATATTCAACATACTGAAGGTGTTTTGAAAATATAGATTGAACATCCTCAAAACACCCAACATGGAATTAAAGGATTATATAATTAAATATGTCATTAGAATAAATAATATTAATTATTTAATAATATGATTTTAACCATTTTAATTTTTATTAATAAATCCAATAAATGATATAATATTATTATATCGAATTTGAAAGACACATATGGAATACCTGGACTCAAGGTAAGGGACTCCATCTCCATTTTCCTTTATTAAGGCATATTTCAATGTTATTCACCTATTTATTTTTATGTGGTGTATGTAATGAAAAATATACATGTAATTACATTTATTATAAGAATAAATAATATAAATGAATTAAGTATAAGTTATTAAACCTTTTAAAGGTTTATAATAAATCAAATAGATGATATAATCATATTATAAATGATCTGATGAACATATATAGAATGTCTGGACTTGAGGTAAGGGACTTCATATCAATTTTCATTTATTGAGGTATATTTAAATGTTGTGAAACTATTTTTTAAGAAGTCTATATACTATAAATTTTATATGATATATCATGAATCCCCCATACATCATAGTATTTTAAGTTTCAATTTGAATTATTTAATACAAGGGGGATTTACATGAATGTTACCGAGCGGTAAATAATTTAATAACTAAATTTATTTTCATTAGGTTAGGATACTTATTTATTTTATTTTATGTTATAATATTTTGTATTTAATTAATTCTTATTATATTATCAATTATTTACAATTTTTATGTGTATTTATAGTTTATAAACATCATCAAATCATTTATTATTTCTCAGTTAAATGTTATGATCATTATAAGGGTTTCTCATCCTAAATTGTCTTATTTGGAAATTATGTTATAAAATACACCAAACATATTTTATTAGGTTCATATACTACCCATTTGACATATTATATCATGAAAATACATAAGGTTCATGATATTTAAAGTATCATTTGATGTTATACATTCATTGGGATTACGATGGAAGAGTTACCAAAGTTGAAAATGATTTACGTTACAATATCTATTCTTTTAGGATTTATTATGTTCAAGGTCACATTAGAGGAAATAATTTGATATTATTTTCTTAAAAAATGTATATTTCTTCTCCAGAGGTTATAAATGTTGTTAACATGTTTAATTTCTATTTCCTCCCATATTTATTGAATAATTATTAAGAAATTCATTTGTATGTGATATCGATCTTTTATATTTATTTTAGATTTGGAATCTTTCTCTTCTATATCCATGTTTTCTAAAAAAATTCAGAACTATTATTTTAAGAAAAATAATTTATTCTCCAATTTAGATTTAAATTATATTTGACCTTGTTTTAAATATTTTTAATAAGAAATTTTGAAAACGTTCTTCAAATTGTTTAGTTTTTATTCGATTTACAAAAAAAAATTAAAGAATTCTTATTTTAATATTTACAGATTGAATAGATTTTTCCAATGAAATGTTAATTATTTTCCATTATGTTTCCTATATATATTTCTAAGGTTTTTTTCAACTCAAATTATTTTAAATATATTTTGTGAAATTTTTGTTTTTAAAATATATTTTAAAATTTAAAAGTGTATATTCCTTAAGAATGTTTTTAATGATATTTCAATGGAATTTCCAATCATCAACATCATAAACCCTTGTTGTTAATTTTTCCCCAACAAGGATATTTTTTTAATGATTACTTTCTCAATATTTCTCTGGATGGATTATGATTGTTTAAAATAGATTTTGAGGAAACTCTTTCTTTTTCCATGGGTTAACCGATTTATGAAAGGAATAATGGATGTTTTTATTAGTTTTATGATGAAATGTGAAATTCCATTCTTTATCATTATGTTAGTTCTTGGGGAATGACTATGTTTACTAGTGGTTCCTATACAAATCAATAATATATGTTTTTTATTAACCAAGGACAGGTGGTTCTATAATAAACCAAGGACAGGTTGCTCTTGATAGCCCTCCAATTATTTGGGTATGGAAGTTTATTGTATGGTTATTCATTTTATGAGAGTGATTGTAAGAGTGAAATGGAAATAATTTCTTAGGGATAGCTACGTGATTTATTATTATTTTTATAGGGTTTTAATTATTCCTTTTATCAACATTAAAATCACATGGGTCATTATTGTAGATTCATGTAACTCTTATCCTTGATAATGCATTATTCCATGCCACATGTTTATTGATCCTTGATTTATAGGTATGATTTCTCTTATGTTATACTCATGCACTTTTATTTTTTCAGCATACCATTATTATCTTATTATACTCACTCGTGAAATTAATATGTTAATTCAAATGGTAACCCTTACTGAGCATTTGATCTCACCCTTCTTATAGTTTATTTTCTCCAGTTTTTCAATAATGAATTTAAATTAATTATGTATAGAATGGTTTTATATGATTTTTTATGATAACACAATGTGAAATAATAAAAGATAGGTTAACTAGGAGAAATATCCATTTGAATACATTGATATTATTTATGTAATTGTTTGTCCAAATTCTCCAATACTCTAAACCTATAAGGGTTCATGGGTATATAATGTTTATCTATATCAAATCAATAAATGTAATGTTTATGTTTTTAGCATCAGATCGAGGAGTATGGGTTCAGGGCTATTTTAGTTTGTGTCATAACAGGGTATAGATAGCTCATGAGATTAGGATGATTTCATATGACGTTATACTAGAAATTGTGGATACCATCATTATTTTAATATTCTACATTTTACCATAATTTTAAAGTTTTAGACACCCATTTTAAGGTTTTAAATAGTGAAATATTAAAGTTATTAATAACATTTTATGAGACGTTTAATTGGGTTTAAGTATTTGTAAAGAATTGGTTTATCATGAAGTATGAATTTACATTTTATTGGAAACTTTTTTATGTAATTTATAACATTTAGTGTGTTTATTATCATGGGTATTTAGGAAATTGTGGGAAATTTTGTTTTATCATATAGATAACCATGGGATTTAAAATTAATGTGGTGACTAAGTGATTAATTATATTTCATAATAATATCACTATATTTTTTGGAATATAAAATGAAAGGTTTAAGATAACCTTTAAGGTTAATAACCATTTAATATTGAGGTTATTTATTAAATATATTATATAGGGTTATTTATTTATTGGAATGTTTTTATTGAACATCGGGTATTACTATTGAATTTTAGAGACTAATGTATTATTTAATAATATGATGGTTTAATCATTTTGGGAATTATCCTACAATGTGATGGAAATTTTTTGTTAATTTATAAATATAAATGGAATAGAATTATTATCCCATTTATAGTTATTTGGCCATTTTAAATTTTATTTTAGTGCTTCGAGTATGGAAATTTTATCTTGAATACTCATAATTTGGAAGAAAATATGATATTGTGGTGTAAATTGATCAATGGAATGAAATTTAACTTATCATGTAAGTTTATTTCTATATATTATTTGTCAATATTTTAAGGAATTCATAACCCCTTTTAAGTGGATCTTGAAAATTAAAATTTTATCATATTAACTATATATTTAATGAATCAATGGTATTTTAATTCATTACATATTTTTGGATTTATGGTTGTTGAATTTCTCATTATCATTCACTTTATTGTGATCAATTATCTCTATCACTCTCCATAATATTTTAAACATTATGATCTTATTTCATGTATACATATTCAATTACCACATATTTTCTCCTATTTTGAAACCTAAAATTTTTTATTCTAGATAACCTTTATACTTTCTTTTCTCTCTTATCAAGTTAGAGTTTTATTACCCCTTTTTACGATGTAGGGTTCAAAAAAAGGAATTTTAAATTTTAAAAATTTTATTACTGAGATAAGTTTTATATTTTGTGGATTAAATTTATTTAAGGGGTTAATTTAAAACCTCACAACATTAAAAAAAGAAGTAATATTCGATAGTGTATTAGATACACAACACCAATCTTAAATGACCCAAAAAATATATGAGTTTTATATGTAAAGACCAAGAATTTCCATGTAATTTTTTTAATTAAATGGGAATTTTGTGAGTCCACAAAAATTGACGGCGCGTTATTTCGAGGCTCGGAGTGCCCAGAATGAATTTCTAATCTTTTCTTCAGGTATGTTCAGTAAACGTACGAGTGGGTTTTTATAACTTTCAAATTGGTGCTCGGAATGGAAATATGAGGGCACCGTTGAACTCGCAGCGCCAATATTCACTTAAAGATACTTTCACCTTGATGGTAGTTGGTCTAGAGTGAAAGTTAGTTTTTGGGTTTTTCGTGAAAGAATAAAATAAAAATGAATTTTTTTAACAATTTAATTTTTATTTGAAACACCCATGTGGATGTTGGGAGGTGGGGACCACCAAAACTAAACCACCCATTGAAAGTTAAGACGTGGGGTCCACCAGAAATAATCCTTCCTTGTGAGGTTATGGTGCTAGGGACCACCCGATCCTAAACCCCCCAATTTGAATTTTAGAGGCGGGGACCACCTGACCCCTCTTAATGGGGAGAAACCTCCCAACTCCCCAATATTCCACCCCTCCCATTAAATTGAGCCATCAAATTGGGATAATTAATTGAGATAATTAATTGTGCCAACACGGTATATTAATTACGCCAACTTGGTTATGCCAACATAATTAATACTTTAAGTTAATTATATTGGCACCTCTTTAATTTTTTTGGGTGGGATTGTGAGAGGAGAACCCTTGGAGGATTACACTTCTCCAATAAAGAACGTGTTTATCCACGAAGAAAGCTCCTCCAACAAAGAATTCCGATGTTGAATTCTACCTCGGGACACCCTCCAATGAGGAAATTCTTCGACTACAATGAACCAGCACATGAGCCCAGGATTGGAGGTGTGTGGTGGACAAGACAAACATCGATAACCTCAAATTTTTCTCACACCAACGTCTATGAACAATCCAAGGTAGGGCTTTATTTCTCTATGTTTATCACCTCCCATGTTCTCTCCTTCTAATTCTTTTGCTGGAATGGGAATAGAGATTGACGAGGGTTGTGGGGATTGATGTTTTTAAATATCTTCCATGCACGTTTATGATTCAATTTTTTGTGAACTGCTTGCTACCGCTCTAACGTGGAGGGTGTGGGCCAAACAAACATGGCCCGACCCCTCCATAGTTTTGCTTCTTTGGTGTGTTCTTCGCAATGGACGCAGGAGACAAAGGCAACAGTGCTCCTCCACCCACAGCCACCACCGCCGCCCGAGGCCTCCGCGCTTCATGGCCCTCTACCACTCGCGGCCTCATCGCGCCACCTCATGGCACCCCGCCGCCTGTGGCCTCACCGCGCCGCCTCGCAGCACCCGCGACCTCCACCACTCCACCACCGTCTGGGCTGATCCACCACCTCCTGTGGCCACCATGCTCCGTGATGCTCCACCGCCCGCAGCCTCACCGCTCTGCTGCTATCCAGGCTATGTCGTCACCGTCATCCGAGTCGCCGCCACCGTCTGGGCCGAACCGTCACCGCCATTCGGGCCGAGCTGCCGTCGTCGTCTGGGATAAGCCACCGCCGTCCTGGCCGAGCCACCGCTGAGCCACTGCCTCCGGGCTGAGATGTCGCTGCCAGGCCGAGCCTCCTTCCAAGCCACCTCCGTCATCTGGGCTGAGCTACTGCCCGAGCCGCTGCTTCCCTTCCAGCCAAACTGCCCCGACCATGCTGCCTCGCGGCCTTGTGCCCTCGCGGCACCCTTCGCGGCCTCACAGCCACCCGTGGGCCTCTCTGGCTCCTCGCGGCTTTCCGGGACAGACCTAGTGGGCTAGTCCGACTAGCGGGCTAGGACAAACCCAATGGGTCGGGCCAAACATAGTGGGTCAGGCCAGGTCTACCCAAACCGGGTTGGCCCAGGCTGAGTCGGTCTGACTGGGTCAGACCAGACCAGAGCCCGCTACGACCCATTTACTTTCTTTTGGACATAACATTGGCCCTGGACATCCATTTGACGAACCTTCAGCGGCATTATAAATCTTTGAGTGAGACAGTCCCCTTGAGTATACTCCACTGGAGTTTTGGGTAAAGTTGAGGTACAATCAGGTTGGATCGATCACGAATCCAACCAGGCCCCCAGGACTAAAAGGCTAATAACTCACAGACCAGGCGTCTGATTGATGCACAGTCTGTTGCGTTGAGACCCCTATGACATGGGGAACCATTGAGATACTTCTTCGTGGTACATTGTTGTAGTTGTATAATCGAGAAGTGGCTTGGGGAACAGACTCTTCTGGAGACGAGCAAGCCTAGTGCGGAAACATAGTAGCTGGTTGTGACGAGAAGAGTTCTCCTAGTTATCATGTGTGGGTCATCTCCTAGCGATCCTATGTGGGTTAGCTCCAAGAGATATTGTGCAAGTCAGTTCCATGCAATTTTGTTTCGGTCATCTCCAGTGATCCTATGTGGGTCAGCTCCTAGAAATCCAGTGTGGGTCAGCTCCTAGCGATCCTGTGTGTGTCAGCTCCAGCGATCCTGTGTGGGTCAGCTCAAGCGATCATGTGTGGGTCAGCTCCTTGAGATCCAGTGTGGGTCAGCTCCGAGCAATCCTGTGTGGGTTAGCTCTGAGAGATCCTATGTCGGTCAGATCCTAGAGAACTCGTGTGGGTCAGCTCCTAGCGATCATGTGTGGGTCAGCTCCAGCGATCCTGTTTGGGTTAGCTCTATCAATGCTATGTGGGTCATCTCCTAGAGATTCTATGCAGGTTAGAAGTAGAGCCTCTTAACGGAATAAGATGATTCATTATTTATAACTAATCATATCTTCTACAATACCTAAAGATATACCTGGTGTGAGTTGAGTCTGTACCTCTGTGTTTCCTCATGATTGAAATTGATTACTTGATAACTTTGGTATATGTATGGGCATATACCTAGGTAGGGTTATCTTTTGATTTCATACTTTGTGGTTTATCCTTGGTGGATTTTGTGGAACCTTGAGGGTCTTAGGGTCCCTACTGAGTATCGCTATACTCACCCATGCATGGGCTATGCCCACACCTTATTGTGTTGGATGCAGACGATGAACAACGCTAAATGAGGACAAGGGTATTGGGACTGGAAGTATCTCAGAGGTGGACCTAGACGAGGCGTACTATAGAGATGTATGATCGAGATTTGTACCTACCATTCAGGTAGGATCCTTTGAGGGTGATCACAGGAGCTGTTCCAGTTACTTGTACTTTTAGATGTCTTGTATTTTCCAGTTTTCCTTGTACTTTTGAGTTGGTCTTGTATTCTGGACCCTTTTTACTTACTGTACTCACTCTGTTTACTATTAAATTTACTTGAGTTCATATATTACTGCGTGCTTAGTTTTTTATGTTACAGGTTATAAAGGCAATGCTTTCCCAATTTTAGGGAATACGTCTTTGGTGCTGGTCTCCAGCCCCTGGCCTATGGAAGTTGGGATTGGGATAGTCACGGCATGGGCCATGGGGGACGGGTCGTGACAAATTTGTATTAGAGGAGTCAGTTCTACCACAAAACATTGGACTCTGATATTTCTTTTTAACAGCATTATTTTCAAGTGTAGTGAGTTTGGTTATCAGTTTAGGGAATCCAGTGTTGGTCTGGAGGCCGACGTATCCATACACCAGGACCCTGACTTCTGTTTTCTGACTTAGTTCACAAAAACACTAATTGCGTGTGTGTTTTCAGAAGTTTTCTTTGTGATCATTTGAGTCAGCTCATTATGTGCAAGAATTTGTCACAGATCCCCGATCAAAAGATTATTTACCTAAGCATGCAATATAGTGCACTCCTAGGGTCGGTCTTAAGGAGGCAACTTACACAACACTGAAATTCTCTTATCACTATTTATTTTCTAACTAATATATAATATAATGATGAGTTTGAAATATGCATAAAATATGAATATATATATATATATATATATATATGCAATGAGAACAATATGATGTTAAAAATAAAGAAAAAAGATGTTTGTTCTTATGGGATCATAATGGTTGATATCATAGTTTATTAAAATATTCTCAAGATCAGTTCAATGTAGTGATCAAGATCTATCACACTACACCCTCTCATTCGAAATGTTATTTCCCCAACACCGAGATCTATTCATGTGTATAAATACTCTTCCTAAATCTAGATAGAAGATCTCTTTGTCGACCATCACTACCCAATCCATACTCCATCGTATGCTTGACTTAGATAGTGAAGGGAAAGATAAATGTTGAATGAGAAAAAGAACTCGGTGATAGAGAAAATGGGTAAATCACACACCATAATCAATTTAACCACCACCAAAATTCTCAGAATTAAATAAATAGATTTAAATTGAAGCACAATAAAACACAATCAACCACCATTCACCCCCCTCAAACAAACAACGAGGTTAGTTTCCCATTCTCGTGGAGTTAGAAGAGAATATGGTGGGAGAAACACATAAAAGTAAAAAAAAATGGAAGAATGAGGTATGAAGAAGAAGAATAAGATAAATTAATGCTTTAAAAAATTAATACAGAAGAAAATAAAATGTAAACCTTTAGAAATTGGAAACTACTTTTCCAACCCTTTGGAATGAAGAGGGATTACATTTTTATAGGAAAAGGGGAGAAATATTTGGCTCCAAAATCATCTACCAAATGTATGTGCGTGTATGGACTCTTTAATGATAGAATTTGGAAATTGGTCCTTCTTGAAAGTTATTCCATTTCTTCTCCTCTATTGACCTACGAAATCAAATATTGATTGGCCATGTTTTGAGATATATATGGTCGCTTCACTCATGAAATTTAAGCTGGTTAGGATGACTATTCTTATTCCAATACACCGAGTTACAATGCATTAATGGACTTGAAAATTAAATATATAAACACAGATATCTTAATGAAAGTTCTTCCTTCGGATTTCTTCCAGATCCATGTAAAATTTCAGCTCCAATGGGCTAGCCATTTGTGAGATATTGGCCCAGAAATAAAATTAAGTTGTGCATAGTTTTCGAGGCCTTATTTGTGAGCTAGATTTGATCTTCTAAATGATTGATTGAGCTTTGGGTCCAGAATGATAAAATGAAGGTCATAGAACATAGAAACCTATAAAAGAATAATTTTTCAATTTGAATCCATTTATAAAAAGTTATGTCCGAAACATTATAACAAATGAAAACTCTTTAAATCCAAAATATGCCATTTTTTCAATTAATCTCAAAAATATTCCAAAAACATTAAATGTGACAATTTCTCTTTAAATAACACATTGGTGGGATTAAAAACATTGAAATTCAGAATAAAATAATTGAAAATATTTGTTTTATCAGCTCACTAGGTAAAACTTATTGATCATGATGCACCTGTATCTTTTCAGGATGCCTCCACACAGACAACCAACTAGGGTTCCTAGAGTTGTACGCACTGATAGCCCACTAAGCAACAAGACCTCGGTGTAGGAACCTCTTCTAGTAGAGGTACCATCAGAGGCACCAGCGGTACCATTACCTGTTGGGCCACTGATGCCACCAGCCCCAGTAACAGAGGGTCCACGCCTCTTGAGCCCATTGCACGAGTTCCAGCGCCATAGGCCACCCAGGTTTAGGGGAGAGACGGACCCACAGGAGGATGAGGATTGGTTGGAGGCTGTATTGATAGTTTTTCTACTATTAGGGACACCCTCTGATCTCATGGTGATCCTTACCGCTGGCCTTTTACAGGAAGTAGTGGGAAGATGGTGGAGGTTGATGCTCCAGGTTCACGATGAGGTGACGCTTCTCTGAGCAGACTTCGAGAGCCTGTTTCGGATAGATTTTATCCCAGTGACTCTTCATGCAGTTTGCATACATGAGATCCTTCATCTACATTAGGGTAGCATGACTGTTGCTCAGTACTCAGCGAGGTTCACTGACCTCTCTCTTTACTCCATTGATATGGTTTGGGACCCATTCTTCATTGATCAGACCTTCGAGCAGGGGATCAGTTGAGAGATCATGGATTTCATGATTTCACTCAGCATCCCAACGCAGGCTGGGGTGTTAGAGAGATCCCTCTTAGTATAGAGTTTTCTTGATGAGCAGTAACCAGCAGCGAGACGCACCCCCAGTCATCACATAGTGGAGTCTTCTATAGCTGGAAGTAGAAAAATGATGCAGAGGTCCATGAGGACCAGACCTATAGGTGGATGACTGTAGGATTTATGGTTGGTTCTATGAGGCACCCGAGGTAGATACGGTCATGCTAGGAGCGGGCATTGTTACGCATGTGGCGGGCAGGGTCACATGGCTTGTGACTGTCTGACCCGCTGTACGAATGATCAGTAGACGGTCGAGGGACCTCCTAGGAAGAGATAGAGGTTTGAATGAGGAGTTCCATAGGGAGTAGTAGGATGTGGAAGAGGAGCTGGTCATGTAGTTGGTAGTGGGAAACGATTCAAGATGTTACTTCCACCACCACTAGGAGGTCCACCCCGACCGCAGGGAGCAGGTGGATAGGGGAGAGCTCAGCTCCAGGCAGCTAAGGCCTATGATCACGGTGCTCCGAAGATGATACAAGGTATGATCTATGTCTATTCCACCATAGTTGCAGTACTTATAGACATAGGTTCTAGTCATTCTTTTATTACCACTACCCTTATTCAGAGATCTAAGATTCCTATGGAGCCGTTGGCTCGATCCTTACGACAAGATACTCTTACATGAGTGGATTTGACGATTATGCACTGGTGCCGACAGTGTGAGATTACTCTATGAGGTGAGATCTATGGTTGGGATCTCCTAGTAGCATCATTGAGGCCTTACGATGTCATCTTGGGTATGGACTGGTTATCTACAGTCTATGCTCAGATAGACTATATTAGGTGCAATGTTCGGTGTGTTCGCATGGATGGGACCAATTTTACCTTCACTAGCGAGAAGGGAGCCTATGCAGCACAAGATGAACTTACCTGGAGGAGGGTGCAGCCGATCACTTATTAGTTGGCTAGCCTTACCCTCGGAGAAATTGTTGTGGAGAGTCCAAGTTATGCTGTAGTGGTGGACCAATACACAGATGTCTTCCCTGATGATGTGACGGGTCTACCTCCTCACAGAGCGGTGAACTTTTACATTTAATTGTACCCCAGGAAGACACCGATATCTACACCATCATATCAAATGGATCCTGTAGAGCTTCATGAGCTGCAGGTATAGCTGGAGGACTTATAATGGAAAGGGTTCATTCGGCCCAGTGTTTCTCATTAGGCAGCCCCTATTTTGTTCTCCAAGAAGGCAGATGAGATCTTGAGACTTTGTGTTGATTATCGATGCCTGAACCAAGTGACAGTGATGAACAAGTACCCACTCTCGAGGATTGATAAACTCTTTGATCAGCTGAAAGAATCACGATGGTTCTTGAAGATAAACCTCGGATTAGGTTATCACCAGCTCAGAGTGCGAGACGAGGATGTGCAGAAGACGACCTTCAGATTTCGGTATAGCCAATATGAGTTCTTGGTTATTCCATTCGGTGTAACCAACACTCTAGAAGTGTTCATGGGACTGATTAATAGGATATTTCGTCCATACCTTGATCGCTTTGTGGTAGCATTCATCGATGACATTCTGATCTACTCGGATACTGAGGAGGATCATGCCTATCATTTGTAGGTAGTACTTGATACACTCCAAGAGAAACAGCTTTATGGTAAGCTCTCGAAGTTCCATTTCTGGATCCGAGAGGTTCACTATCTGGGACATGTCATATAGAAGGATAGAGTTGCAGTGGATCCAATAAAGATTGAGGTGGTACTTGCTTGGGAGCCACCTGGGATTGTGACGGAGGTTGCAAGTTTCCTAAGTTTGGACGGATACTACGGGATATTTGTGTAAGTTTTCTTAAGATTTTCAGCACCATTTTCAGTGTTGATGAAGAAGGGGAAACCCATCGTTTGGTCAGAGAAATGCTAGAGGTGTTTTCAGGAGCTGAGGTAGAGGCTGACTAGTTCCCCCATCTTGAGGCTTCCAAAGGAGGGCGTGGGGTACGTAGTCTACTGCGATGCATCAGGGACTAGACTCAAATGTGTCTTGATGTTTGATTGAGTGGTGATCGCATATGGTTCTTGACAGCTGAGATAGAATGAGTATAACTATGCTACCCTTGACCTGGAATTAGCAGCAGTGGTCTTCGCCTTGAATATGTGGTGACACTACTTGATGGGTGAGTGCTTTACAGTCTACTCTGATCAAAAGAGTCACTACAAGAAATTTAGGTTATAGCCACGGTTTCAAACCGTGGCTATAAACCCAAAAACCATGGCTATATGTTATAGCCATAGTTCAATGAACAGTGGCTGGTATTGGGGTGGCTATAGTCCAAGACCTATATCCACGGTTTAAAACCGTGGCTAAAGCCTTATAGCTACGGTTTGAAACCGTGGAAAACGTTAAAACACAAATAGGCCTTATAGCCACGGTTAGAAACTGTGGATATAGATTAAAGTTCAATAAAAAACATAGCAGGCCTGCCTTCCACCCCCTGCCCCCTGCTAGTCCCCCTACCTTCCACCCACATGCTAGTCCCCCCACCACCCTACATGTCTTCCCCCTATTTTCCATCCGGCTCTACCCCCTGCCAGTCCCCATGCCTGTTTTCCCCTGGTTCCCCACCCCCTACCAGTCCCCCTGTCTATCACCCCCCTAGACACACCCCCACCCCCTCCCCTTCACAGACACCCTCCCACCCCGGACAGGCAATCCTAGACACCTGCCTCCCCTGGACAAACCCCACCCGGACAGACACCTCCCATGGACAGACAATCCTGGACACCCCCTCCCCTGGGCAGACCCCCCCGGATAGACACCCCCCACCCTGGACAGACACCCCCCTGGACATACAACCATAGACACACCCCCTCCCCTGGACAGACCCCTCCCCCACCCCCCAGACAGACACCCCCAACCCTAGACAGACACCCCCTCCCCTGGATAGACCCCCCCCCCCCGAACAGACACCCCCCCTCCCTTGGACAAATACCCCTGGACAACCCCTTCCCTGGACAGATACCCCTGGACACCCCCTCCCTGGACAAATACCCCCGAACGGACCCCCCCCCCCCCCCAGAGAGACACCCCCTCCCCCGTACAGACACCCCCTTGGACAGAACACCCCCCCCTCCCTTGACAGACACCCCCATCCCCTGGACAGACACCCCCTGGATACTCCCCCTCCCTTATGGACATCCCCCACTCCCCTGGATAGACACCCCCCGGACCCTCCCCTCCCCCTCCCTCCTAGACACCCCCTCCCCTAGACAGAAACCCCATAGAATGATAATACAGTTTTCCATGAAATTTGAAATCAAAGACAAAAACTAAAACAGAATACATTGCAAAGCCCCCCCCCCCTCCAGCACACCCCCCTGGAATGCTAATACAGTACGTTATGCAATTTGAAATCAAAGACAAAAACAAAAATGAAACACATTTCAATCCCCCCTGGACAAACACCCCCTAGAATGTTTATACAGTTGGACATGCAATTTGAAATCAAAAACAAAAAGTAAAACAGAACACATTGCAACCCCCCCCCCCCTATGTTACTCATTATATCATTTTTTAAGGATAAGAAATTTTTAACGGGTTCACCAATCCCTGAAGTTGACGCCCAATGATACTCATCCTCTATATGTTGGAGGATAATTAATTCATTTCAGTTTCTTCAATTTTTTTTTCTGTAGGTTTACTTCAAGACCATTGTGTTAGACTACACTAGGATGGTCATGATCCTTGTCTCACATGCCTAATTTTTTAAAGAAATCAGCACGTCACCACAAGAGTGATGATGATGGAACCTTTCTTTGAAAAGTGAGGATGGGAGTTTAAAACATATCTTTATGGTTTTCCATTCCCAGTCTATATTTTTGTTGTGGAATTGTCGGGAGGCGCAATGACAGAAACAAGAAACGAAAGAGGAATGAAGAAAGAAAATAGACACGGGACACAAAAATTTACGTGGTTTGAGAATAACCCTACGTCCATAGTGAGGCAGAACTTCGTTAATTCAGGAGCACAAATTACAGAGGTTTTCTCAGCAGTAACCCTAGCCCGAAAATGGGCTATAAAATGGAGAAGATGATCACTATTCCAAAAAATAAGCTCGCGTTTCTATATTACATTGTATATTTAGAGAATCCCATAAATTTTCTAATGATCAAAGATTACTATAATTTCAATTACATTGTATATTTAGACAATCCCATAAATATATTTCTCATTTCTGGAAGTGAGGGAATCTTATGCTTGACACATATAAGTAAAGGATGGATCTTCAGTTATGATCTAGGCATGAAGTTTGTTATATCTTCTTTTGTCAAGCCATATAGACATCTTAGGAATACGTAGTCAGTTGACTACTTTGGAAGCTGTTTGTGAGTACCCGATCAGGGAGAGAGACAATTGTGAGACCTTTGTTTACTGTTGGACAACACCAGCATAGCTGTGACGCGATCACATCTGGAAAAAGAGAGCACTGGAGGATAGTGAATGAATTATTTATGACAATGATGACAAAATTATTTGCTTTTCCAATACCCATGAACATAAACAAAGTCCTCTTCCCATTTCATAAAAAAAACCAGCCCTCCCCCCTCGACAGCAGCCACCCCCACACACACACACACAACCCTTGCACACCCCTTTCCCCCTGCTAGACCCTTTTGGAAAGCAGCCCCCCACCCTACTGGACCCCCTGGATAGTATCCCCCCCTGATGGACCCCCTAGATAGTAGCCCCCCCTGCTGGACCCCCTGGATAGAAGCCACCCCCCCAACTGCTGGATCCCCCTGGACAACATCCCCCCTTGCATCACCCTTGCTCACAGAAATTGTGATTAGTCAGTCTCAACATTGATCACAAGACTCATGGAATACTATCACTGTGAACTGCCACGCGGTGTCATCTTGTAGCAGGGCCAAATCAGCAAGTTACCACAGCGTGACCACGGCGTGACCGCAGCATGTTGGCCTGATCTAGCAACATCTGCGGGGTAGCATCTTCTGGCCAAAAGAGAAGGGAGCGGGAGGAGGCGGGGAAACATTATGGTAATCGCACCTCCGGCAGAAATTGTGATTATTCAGTCTCAACATTGATCACAACACTCATGGAATACTATCACTTCGAACTGTCACAGGGTGTCATCCTGAAGCAGGGCCAAACCGTGGCATGACCACTGTGTGACAAACCCCCCCCCCCCCCCTGATAAACCCCCTCTGGACAACCACCCATCCCTCTTGGACAACCCCCATCCCCCTTGGACAGACCCCATCCCCCCTAGACAGTCCCCCCCTCCTTTCTGGACAGACCCCACCACCCTCCTGGAAACCCCCCCTCTCCTTCCTGGATAGACCCCCCTCCCTGACAGACCCCCTGTATATCCCCCCATCCCTCCTGGACACCCCCTGGACAGACAAAGGCATCATTCAAATTGATTGAATTCCAAGTGTCTTTTACAATTTTATTACAATCCTCCACAGTGTTCCAGGAATTATTGAATCTAAAAGGAAGAATATGTTTTTTGTCTCTAGTCTTGAGGCTCACCAAAATTTTATGATGATCAGAATTAATCCTAGGTAAAGTAATACTAGAGATTCTATTCCCGTTGTCGAGAGCTTTGAAGTTTTTGAAAGCTCTGTCAAGTTTACTTGCTAAAATTCTATTGGGTTGCCTTCTATACCAGGTATACTTAGCCCCAACCAGATTAATCTCAACAAGGTTATTATCATCAATATAATGATTAAAATATTTAATGGAAGTGTTTGAGTGCAAGGGCCCTAGATTTTCACTTGTTCCAAGGATAAACTTGAAATTACCGATAATGAACCAGGGATCATGAATAGTGTTGTTATGGGAGGATATATTATGCCATAGGGTTCTTCTGTCTTGATTTTTATTGAATGCATACACAAAAGTACAGTATAAAGAATTATCATGCATGTTTATTTCACATGTCAAAGATTGAGAATCATCATTAACAGTATGAATTTTATCTATATAGATATGTGAAAAGACCCACAAAGAATCACAATTATTATTATTGGAAGTTGCTCCTATAAAAGTATAACTATATTTGTCAAGACTGATAAATCCAGAAGTAAAAGTGACTTTAGGTTCAAAGATAGCAAAAATCATCGGTTTATGAGTAAAATGAGATTTTTTTAAAGTTGTGATGGTGTCAGGGTTAGCAATAACCTGACAGTTCCAATATAAAATATTCATTTATACTTACATTGGGGTCTAGGCGCCTTGTTTTTGTTACCTCCGGAATTCATTCCGTTCTTGGATTTTCCTAATTACTTGGTAGAATGCTCTTTAGGTGTCGCTGAATTTTTTCCCTATAAAGTCCTTGAAGGGTTAGGAGAGCTATGATTATTTTTCATACATGTTAAGACCACTTATTGGTGCATTTTTTTGTGATCAGTTTCCCCAGATTAGTCACCCAGTTTCTAAGTGGTGAATTCATCCATAGTAGGGGTTGTTGGTTGTATGTGTCTGTTGTAGTTCCAGAACTTCGTCATCATCTTGCATGTGTTGTGTTTTCCTAATATCAGCCATCTTCATATTGCAAACTAGACTCTGAACTACTGTTTTTTCCATCATCTCATCACTGTGTGAAGGTGAGGAGAGTTGATGATGTTTTTCACTGTCAGTAGTCACAGTATAGGTGTCCTGCAGACCACTCCCTCCACCTTCCCTACAGACATCCCCCCTACCCCCTGCCCCCCTCCACCCTACCCCCCACCCCCCTCTACCCTGCCCCCTACCCCCCTCCACCCACCCCCTTTCCCCTGTCCTTTCCCTCCAGACCTACCCCCTTCCCTGTAGACCTGCCCTCCAGACCTGCCCCCTGCCCTGCAGACTTGCCCCTGCCCTAGCCCCCAGCCCTGCCGACATGCCCCCTTCCCCCCTCCACACTGCCCCATGCCCCATGCCCCCTCCACCTACCCCCTGCCCCCTGCCCTGCAGACCTGCCCCCTGCCCCTACCCCCTTCCCCCCTCAACCCTTCCCCATGCCCCACTCCACCTGCCCCCTGCACCCTCCACCCTGCCCCCAGCCCCCTGCCCCTTGCCCCCTGCCCTGCAGACCTGCCCCCTTCCCCTGCCCCCTTCCCTGCAGACCTGCCCCCTGCCCCCTCCACATACCCCCTCCACCATGCCCTCTACCCCATGCCCCCTGCCCCCTACCCCGTCCACCCTGCCCCTGCCCCCCTTCACCTGCCCCCTGCCCCCTGCCCTGCAGACCTTCCCCTACCCCCTCCACCTACCCCCTGCCCCTTCCCCCAGTGATTCAACTCTTTTTCCTCCTTTAGTTAGACCTAAAACATTTGAATGGTTATAACCCCAATGTTGAGCCTCTTAAATAACTGGTCCCCTATTCACAAGGTCATTCTTCTTATCTTGATCAATTATATGATGATTTCATGATCTTCCTAAATGAGATTTCTATATTTTATTTTCTAATGTACAACTTCCATTACATTCAATAGAAACAAACCTTTTATGTATACTTTTATTAATAATTTTAATCACTTTTGTATGATCAATTGGGTAAGGGAAACCATGATCAGGAAAATATTATTTCTTCTCTGGGTGTTTTAGCCTCACTTAATCACTAAATTCTCATGTGTGAAATCTTCTGATACTACACCCAGATTAGTCTCAAAAACTGCACAATATTTATGAAAAATATATCACATGGTCTTTTCTCAAACCACATTAATGTAAGAAACAACGAACCCCCCTTCAGTTTAATACATTTATATACAAAAATTAACAATATAATCACTTATAATGAATGAATTACTTTCATTTCCAAGAAAACAAACTCATCCATGCATATTATTTTATGTATTTTATTTCTTGTACTCTTCACCTAACTCACTGCTTAACAATAACGTCACTATTTTTATCCATCCGAAAAACTCAAGAATTTATACTATTACATTTAATCTGATCAATTTATTTTCACATTTAGGTATGGAATAATATAATACATGATGTCTCTTCCTTCCCCCTCTCACACAACTAATCTCGCACTTATATAACTCACGTAATAGATGTATATGTGGAAACTACTTCATGTCCCTCCTGAAATATAGTTTGGATCATACACTGGATTATGTAATCAAACCATGATAATGAAAACATGAATGTATAGAAATAATCTATTTGAATTCATAGAAACCATACACAAATATTGACCTTTCTTGTTTTCCCTATTTCACTCTCATCTCTTCCAAATTATCTCTTGGATATTATTGCTATTTTTACCCAAGAAACGAGCATGATGGGGTATTAATGGTGAATACTCCACCGAATTATCCCCACCACATATGTGCACCACCTATAATATATATGAACCACTCCACTTACAGATTTGAAATTATGAAATACACCATCTTTGAAAAACAAATCTCACTGCCACCATTTTCTATTCACTGTTTCTAATAATAAAATACACCACTAACTTCAGTTTATTAATTTGTGGAATCATACAACCATATTCATCCCCTATTAGGATTTGAAGAGATGAATTTGATCACTAATCATTATGACATGAAGAACTATGTATTGAAGCTTCACCGATGAAGCTTAAGGAAGAATACAACTTCTTATCTTGACCAGATAGCTCAAATAAAACATATCAAATAGATGGAGTTATATATGAAACATTTTAAGTGGATGAAAAGTGTTCCACATAGAACTTTTCCAAAATCAATAATACGATCGGACTGTGGCTGGTCCTGATGGGACATAGTTCGTGATGAGATCCTTAATGCTATGAGGGAGTTCTTTAACCATGCCTCAATGCCCTATGGAATCAACTCCAATTTTGTTTCCCTGAACCCAAAGAAGGAAAATGTTGTGGATATAAAGTATTTCATACCTATTTCTATTGGGAATACCTTTCCAAAAATCATTAGCAAAATTACTGCAGGTGGGGCTGTTTTGCAGGTGGTAGAGAGCTGGAACTGGTGGATGGGGCTGTTTTGCGGGTGGAAGAGGGCTGGCATGAGTGTTTTTCATGAGGCTGGGGGTGCTGGATGGTGTGATGGTTGGTGCAGGCTGGATTGCAGGTGGCTGGGGGCTGGTGCAGGTTCGAATTCAGGTGGAAGGGGGATGGAGCAGGGCCAAATCACGTCGTGAATGCGGTGTGACCGCGACGTGACCACGGCGTGACCCTGGCGTGACCGTGGTGTGATAGCAGCGTGATCGCAGCATGACCGCGGCATGACCGCAGTGTGTTGGCCCGGTCCAGTGACATCTGTTGGGAAGCATCTTCCGTCCAGGAGCGAAGGGAGTGAGAGGAGGTGGGGAAACATTCCGGTTGTCGCCCCACTGGCAGAAATTGTGATTATTCAGTCTCAACATTGATCAGAAGACTCATGGAATACTATCACTACGAACTGCCGCATGGTTTCGTCCTGGAGCAGGGCTAAATCACGATGTGACCGTGGTGTGACCACGGTGTGACCGTGGCTTGATCGCGGCATGACCGCAGCATGTTGGCCTAGTCCAGCGACATCCGCGGGGCAGCATCTTCTGGCCAGGAGAAAAGGGAGCGAGATGAGGCGGGGAAACATTCTGTTCGTCGCCCCACCATAAGAAATTATGATTAGTCAGTCTCAACATTGATCACAAGACTCATGGAATACTATCACTACGAACTGCCATAGTGTGTCGTCCTGGGGCAGGACCAAATCATGGCATGACCGTGGCGTGACCGCGGAGTGACCGTGGCATGTTGGCCTGGTCCAGCGACATCTGCGGGGCATCATCTTCCGGCCAGGAGCAAAGGGAGCGGGAGGAGGTGGGGCAACATTTCGGTCATCGCCCCGCTGGCAGAAATTGTGATTAGTCAGTCTCAACATTGATCACAAAACTAATGGAATATTATAACTACAAACTGTCATGGGGTGTCATCCTAATGCAAGGCCAAATCATGACGTGACCGTGGTGTGACCGTGGCGTAGAAGAAGAAGGTAAATGAGACTTCAAGGTAACAAATACTAGTGAGAAATCATTGTGGGAAAACATTTGAAAAAAGATATAGAAGAAGAAGGTAAATGAGACTTCAAGGTACCGAATAATAGATAATGTGTAAAAATACCTAGAGGAATACCCAATGGGATTAGGAAAATCACAGGTTACATAACATGTAATCTAACATTACTGGTACTATGGGACCCCTAGGCTATGGAACTGGGCTTTTGGTTGGATTTAAATATCACATTCCATGTGGCATGGTCACACAACATGGGAACCCATATTAAAAGTCTAACGACACTTAAAGAGTGTCTTGGTTCAAACAATCATTTTAATAAAAAGAGGGAAACCCCCTACAGGGATAGAAAAAGGGTCAAGTATGATGTTTTCTTTAAGACTAACAATGACATCAAGTATAAGGAAAACATCAATGCAAAAATGTTAATCAAGGTATACCACTGTGAGTTTTCGCAAACAGTGCACCTCCGTTGGTGGGGTTTTATTACAAAACCATGACTTATTTATCAAATGAAACAATTATCTTAACTAACACTTATTCAAGAATTTCAATTTAATATAAACATGAAATATTAATAAGTAAACTAAATGCAATTTAAAACATTCTTGAATTAAAGAGGCCAAGAGAGGGACCCTACCTCAACATCAAGGCTCGTTTTCTTTTGACGACAAAAAATCGAATATTCATTTTTTCCACTTGCACACGTATGCAACTTCACATATATATATATAAGTACACCTTGCTCGTATGTACATATTTTCATGTCCAAATACACACAAGGGGGTCCTTAGATATATATTTATACTTGCATATACCCCTTTACACTTACACATGTATTCATTTTTCATATCCATATATAAGCACACCTACCCCAATATATATATTCATACTACCATGAGTGAATATATATAAAGGGGGAACTTATATATTTATATTCCTACCTATGCATACACATGTAAACCTTCGTCAATGACGACTCGAATCCACCTCAATGAAATAAAAAATGCAAAGAATAAATATAAGGAACCCAAAAATCACAAATTCCCTAATTAAAATTGGGCCAAAGAATAAAAATTGAATAAACCTTACCCAAATCCGATGTTGAACTCATTGTCATCTATTGTGGTGGATAGAACCAACCTCATCATAAGAAACCACCTATAAGAAAATAGTGGGGAAAAAATGAGATATAATGACTTCTTATATATATGTGATCAGTGTGTCAACTATACATGATAAATTATACATGAATCCCTAACCAACAATGAACAAATAATATTCATATTGATATGTACATCCCAATACTAAATAACATGATTATTAATAAACCTCTTTATTTTTCGAACATAACCTTCAATTACCTATTCAAAAATAAAAAATCACCAAAATATGGGAATAAAGTAAACTTTCATTAGCACTTAAATGTGAAAAATAGATATTAGACATTTTTCTTAACATAGAAAATCCATTCCTTGAACAAGAGTTCACTGTTTTTCTTTTCAACAATAATACAATAAACCTTTGGTATATTTCTTTCACAATATCATTGTTACAAAAGAACGTTCAATAAAAAGGTATTTTAAAATACATGTATATTTATGGCTATTATAATCCCCTAGAGTGATAGTATTGGGAAATGAGAAACATGGTAATCCTCTAGTGATAACAGCGGAATGATTCAATTATTTAACTCCTAATTTTTTTTAAAAAAACAGGTCTCCTATTTTCATCAAAATCCCTTGCTGTTACAACAACTTATAACTGACATAAAATACATGCTCTCATAAATACATGTCCAACCAAGGAATCTCCTTGAATTCACCAAGATTACATCTGCACCAATCACCCCTTTTAATACTTTTTTAGAAAATAATTTCAATACACAATTAAAAATAAAATTACTCAACCAAATCTCAAGGGCGCATCCCACCCCATAAACGCTTCTCCATTTCCTGCACACATGCATGAGACGCTCACCACTAACTGCATTAAATTTAAAAAAATCACAACACTCTTGTTAGTGAGACATTTTAATCAAAAACAAAAAATTTCCAAAATTCATATCATAATTCATTATGTAATCATTTCTCAACCAAACTTGTCAAGTTCAATAACTTCACCTTTTCTAATGCAGTTTCCCCCGTACCTATTTTTTAAAGCTCACACCCCATTTCCATCGAAAATATTCTACCGAATTGGCAGCAGTTTTTCATTACCTACATTAAAATCAAAATGACCGAAAATAAATTGGGAAAACATATAACGAACCATTATCATAAAAAACATTGAAAACAAAGAAGAAAAATGAACCTGGATGTTTGTTTTTGCTTCCAACAACAGTATGATTCGATCTTAAACAGGTGCATGAGGTGTTGTCCAGATTTTTTCATGCCCAGAAAATAAAAGAAAAATGCGATTAAAGATTAAAATAACTAAAGGACATCAAAGAAAAGAAAAGGGAAAAGAATTTTTAGGTTTCAATCACCGAACAGGGGATGTTGTTAACCTGTCCACAACTGCACCCCTCCACCCTCCCCTTTCCCCTTACCCCCCTCTACCCTGCCCCCATCCATCCTGCACCTAGCCCCCAACCCCCCTCCACCCAGCCCCCTATCCTGTATAGCCCCCCCTGCACCCCCCATGCACCCCCACCCCTACCCCCTTCACCCCTCCATCCTCCACCCTTCCCCCTACACCCTACCCCTACCCCCTACCCCCCTCCACCCAGCCCCTAGCCTGCACATCCCCCCTACACCACCCATGCACCCTCTACCATGCCCCCTGCCCCCTTCCCCCTTCCCCCTGCCCCCCTGCCACCCTCCACCCAGCCCCCCTCCACCCAGCCCCTTATCCCCCTAGCCTGCACAGATCCCCCTGCACCCACCCCCACCCCTCCATCCATTCCCAGTTGCTAAATAATGTTTTTGTATTATTTACAAGTGTTTTATGAGCCTATGTTTCCTATGATACAAATCATTTAGATCCTTAAATGTATTATTATGTTATTTATCTTAAAAATTCTATAATAGACATGTACAAATAGGTTGGTTTTCTATATAATGACGTCCCAATGTCCCTTTACATGCTTATACATGAATATGATAACAAATACCACTATAATCAGAATATATAATTGAGTAAATATCATTGTATACATTAAAATTACAACTCCTGAGGAATATGGAACTTTCTCTATGTATTGGAACTCTTCTTCCATTGTGAGTTATTATGCCTTGGTCAAGTTGAAGTGGCATGCAAGATGGGTAGTCATTATTTATCATCTATTCATTACCATCCTTTTGATGATCCTATTGATATGCTTCTTTTGGGTTATTACTAAATGTACATTCTTATTATCTATTTCTATACTTATCCACAACGCGTTTCTGGTTCCCTTCATCAGACGATCATGCTACTGAGGTTTATTTGCATCAAACGCCTCGTGTTCAGCAATGGCACACTCGGCCACAACTCGTTGGATGGGGTGAGCACCCCCAGGTGGCTTCCCAAATTGTTTTTTGGGAAGGACAAAAAAAATATTGAGTGTGGAGCTCGATATTTCCATTGAAAAAACAAGGGGAGATAAACAGGGTATTCCAAGTTTTTGTTTTGGAGGAGAGTATTGCTCTCACGGGATGATGACGATATTGAGAGATGAGGTGCTCCAGCAACTCAAGCAGCTTCAAGTGACTCTCATCTCGATCCAACAATGCCAGCTAGACCATTAACTGGTGATGACTTCCGTAATGATAGTTTGAGAATTCTTTGAAGCTGTAGGACGTCACCGAGAGTTGATGTCGCAGCTCGAGACAAATGTCTGGGAAATGTTCTTAGACCATCAATTTTCTTTTGGGCCGCAGGTGCAACCCAAAGATCACCTAGAGCTACCACTACTGCCTCACTCCTTCGCACTGCCTGCAGTACATCTCGGGATGTCTAGTGATTTTGAGGTGCAGAAGCGTGTTGCACTGACACTGTCTTATTTGGTGACAATGGTGGATTCAATTACGCCGGATACGACAATTCAGTCCTGGGTTAACAACTGAGATGCACCACTCAAGAATTTAGGAATTTTGTGACGAAGGAGGGATTTGGGTTCTAGATCTATAGAGAAGGACCACATCATATTTGTGATCATGAAGGACAACTAATATGGGATATTTCTTGGCACCAAGTTCGTGCAAGATTTGTTTTCAATGACTTCAACAATAGAGTCCTCCATTAGCAGTGTTGGGCATCTAACTGATATTTGGTACTACTCAACACATATGTATACAGAGAATAATTTGGAAGATCTCTGGACTCGTTTGCATATAGGACACCATTCCCCAATCTTGAGGACAAGACTGCCTTTCAAGGTGGTGCAAGTGATAAACACCTGACTATAGGAGAGCGAGGGTAAAAACGTCATTATAGTCGAGGAATATTATTTGTTAGAATGTGGTTAGTATTTTTATAGGATGGGACCATGTGAAGGTAGGGGAGATATTATAAATAAGTAGCAAGGGGGTGAGAGGAGGCAGTGAGAATTAACCTGGAATCAGCTTTGGCTTGGATTGACTTTCTGGCTGGGGCGAGGAGCACTTGCCCTCTCGAAGTGTCCTCTTCATTCTTCTTCCACTCCACAGTAGTTATCCGATTCTATTCACAGATATATATACAAGCATTCTTCTGCTCTTATCACACTCTTTCACTTTTCCTTCAGTATTTTCTTTCCCTATTTTAGTAGTTTAGGTTTTAAATAATCCCTTAGACTCTTTTCTATCTTCCCTATGGTACAACCCTAGTTGCCACTATCTAGTAAGAGCATGTGATATAAATTGTATTTTATAGTACAAATGACAAGCTATCAAAAATCTGGCATCATTTCAGGGGAAGGTTTGGTGCTGAGTTTCTACAGTAGAAAAAACAAATAAAAAAATCGCTGCTATTTTTGGGCCTAAAATTCCTAAAACTGCCTTTAGAAATTGTTTCTATCTACTGCAGTTGCATTTACATCTTTTTTTCTGTGTGAATTTTCTGTTGTAGAATCAGTTTTCTTTTTAATAATAGCTTTGAAATTTTTCAAAAATGTATAGATTAACTAGTTAGAGACATAGTCAACATAGGATCTTGATCACCAATTTCATTAAAGGGTAGAAAGGAGAGATTTAATGATGCATGAGATAGATTTAATGAATTTCTTATTCAATTTCCATGCCACAATTTTTCCTTGAGAGTCTTATTCAATGTCTAGACCATGGTTTAAAAATGAATGGACCAAACATATATGGTGGTTTATAGAAAAAAACTACACCCCCAAGTTACTATGGATAGCTTTTTAGCGGTGTCCAGTTGGGGAATTTAAACCTATCATTGCATGAGAGGAAACTCATAGTTTATTATTATTATTTTGGTTGTTTCTTTTCTTTAATGTAAAAAACCCTCCTTGTTTTACTGATCTTCTCTCCCTGCTCTCCCATTTATTTCATCAATGACTTGGATTCATTGTTATATCTTCTCAACTTTTAACTTGGATTTATTTTTTTGACTTTTATTGGTTGGATTAAATTTTAATCTTTTTCACCCTTGTTAATGGATAGGCCAAGCAGAGAATTTTTCAGGAGAGTTTCTAAATTGGCTGTTTTAAAGAAATGAACCAACTACAAAGGGAGTCTTCTTGATCATTTGTACTGAATTTCAACTATTTAAATTAATTCACAATGCCTTGAATATGATTACATGAATACCCAATAATGTTTCCCCATGTAGGAAAATCCATCTATTCAAAAATATGGTTATAAACACCTCCATAGGAATGCTTGGGGATACCTCTAGTCTCAATCATTGGCCCGATGTGGTATACTCCCTAGCTTCAAGGATGGACCAATAAAATCATGTTCTATTGTGAACATATTAGGAAGAGCATTGATGAGAGTGTATAGAAGTTGGTCAAGACCTGTTGTGGTACAGAAATATATTAATCCAATCCTTAAAAGAAACAAGTGACTATAGGTTCAGATCTTTTCTTAACTTATCCTTAATAATAGTGAGAACATCCCTTTCCAATATCAAATCTCGTGAGGTGTCATCCCAAACATCTTTAACTAGAATATTTTCTTCATACATCTCCCAAAGAGAGGTATTCCACCCAATCAACAAAAATTCCAAACATCAATCCCTACTTTTCCATTGGATAAAAGGAAGGAATTAGTTCTAGGAAACAAATGGATAATTTTCTCTTTATGTTTTTATTGATGATATATGATGAAATGAGAAGTCCATACTACCTCATAAAGATATATAACAAGTAACTGGTCAGAGAATTATGATCATCTCTTCCTAACCTAAAAAGATCATGCAAATTCATCAGAGAAGTTACCTCTAGGTCATAAGTCCCACTTAGAGATCCAACCACTTATAGGAGAATTCAAGGAGATGAGTGTGATCAAATAAATTTTATCAATTGGTTGGTGTAAAATATTTAAACCTTCTAGATCTCGAGGGGAGTTAACCAACATGTAGGATAACCCATGGAGGAGTGGTACAAAAAAAATTGAGTGTCTTTAGAAATCATTTTTTGAATAAAATCAAGGGGATATGACAGTCAGTAAGATGAAAGATTATAACCATGTGAAGGAGTGTAAACATCATCCAGTATACCGAATCCATTCAAATAAATTCAGTGTAATAGGGGATATCTCTTAAGTTCATGAGGTATAATCCCTTTAAAATATTTGTCGGCAGAGAACACATAACAATGAGGGTTTAAATTTGATTCCCAGTAATCATATTACTATGTATGGTTACGTTGGAAGATTTATATGAACTGGAATCCATCTATATGAACACAAGAAACACATATATTTTATTATCAATAATTCTTATATCACCATGACTGTGTATGGTTACCTTATATGTTCAACATCATCACACCAATATTCATTCAATTTGTACTTATACTCTACCCATGTATTTTATAAATACAAGAGGAAGGGAGATATAAATAACCATCACATGAAATTCAAATCACAGCATAACCTTAAAATTATAACATTGATGAAATAGTATGGTATAAAATACCTGTGCGGATTGGAAGTCAGCAGGAGGGCAGTGCGGTGATAGAGGTCTCCGGGGAGGAGGGTGCAGTTGTGAGAGAAGTCGTCGGTAGGAGGGCGTCATGGTGAGAGAGTTTGTTGGAGAGGAGGGCACTGTGGTGAGGAGAGGACGGGGAGGAGAGGTCGTGGATGAGAATTCGTCAGGGAGGAGGGCGCTGCGGTGAGGAGAAAACGTCGGTGAGGAGACGTCATCAAGGGAGTAGGGTCTCGCAGTCAGGCGAGGTCGGGGAGGAGGGTGACACGGTCAGGTGAGGTTGGGGAGGAGAAATCATTGGGAGGAGAAGAATCCAGGATGAGAAAGAAGCCAGGAGAAGTGCGAGAGTAGAGAATCGGGGACCCCAATATCAAATTGGAAAACATGCTGTATAGCCACGGTTATTAAATTAAACCGTGGAAATTAGGAAGATATATCCACAGAACAATAAAACTATGGCTATAGGTCAGTGGCTATAGCTTTAATTTTTAGTGATGGTAATCATTATCAGGGAGGAAAATACCAAACATAATCTATAAATATGATCATCATTCAATATTTCATTTCAAATTTTCCAAACAAGAAGATGAGTATATCAATAAGGTTCTATATTTTCACTATGGATAACTATGATACACAATGTATGTTCAACAATGTTCATGAATTTTGAGGAGGGTGTGACACATCAACACTAGTAGATCATTTAATCAGATAATCTTCATTTCACTACTAGTCTCCTAGATCTTCCACACCACAACCTAGCTTTTCCAACATCCTCCACTATGTGCAAGAAAATACCTAAAGAGTGATAGTGGAATTTTTCTTCAAAACAAGTATTGTTAGTTGTCATCATAACGACCAATGAAATATATGTCTCTAGAAATGAATCAAACATTAAATCCATGAAAACAACACTCATCGATATCATTCAATCTATATGTTTGACCATCATGTTCTTGGTGTTGTATGATTAATTTCTTCACAATCTAATCATGTAGCTGTTATTTGTAAAATAATTCTTAATGATCTGAATTTATACACACATTTATAATAAATAACATCAAAACATATCTCATGGAAGACCAGTGAACACTAAATAAGTTCTAGAAACCCAAAAATGACAAAAACCCTAATTAAAATTGGGCTAAAAGAAAAAGGAAGATGAAAATCAACCTCAAAACGGTGGTGGGAAATCCAAAACAGTCTGATTTTCTTCGACTTTGGTGTAAAATGCTGAAACACGGCCTAAGCCAACCCGAGAGACTCATTGAACGCCCTAACAAAGAACAAAATCACAAGAATCTGGTTAACTTGTGAAGTAGGGTTCGGCTGAACAAAATTGGGTTACAGGGAGAATAGAAATCAGCCAAAAGAGGAATAAGAATGAAAGAGGATAGCTTAACTCGAGACCCCGACCAAGAAACCAGAATAAATCCCATGAAATCATAGGAAGAAGAGGGCTCGGGAGAGGGAAAGTGGTACGCTTGGCTAGGGAGGAGAGGGGAGAGATGGTCGTGTGAGACGGGAACCAGAGATTCAGCGGGGAGGAGGTAATGGGAACTAGAAATTTAGAGGGAGGAGTAGGCAACCAGAGAGGGTGGAGGGCTCGATCTTGATCAGGAGGGGATAGAAGTTGGGAGTAGTGCACTGGGGACCCGATATCAAATAGGAAAACACGCTTTATAGCCACGATTATTAAATTAAACTGTGGAAATTAGGAAGATATAGCCACAGACCAAAAAAATTGTGTCTATAGGTCCGTGGCTATAACTTTAATTTGTTGTAGTGAGTCTTAGGTATATCTTATCTTAGAAAGACCTAAAACTAATACAGCAGCATCGACTTGAGTTCCTCCACGAAAATGACTTTGAGATAGTCTATACTCATAACAAGGAGAATGTTGTAGCGGATTCACTCAGTAGGAGGTCTGGTATACATCTACTAGGTGAAGCGACGGAGTAGTTGGCTGCTTTACAGATATCCTTTGTGGATAGATATGGATCATATTTTCTTCAGTCTCTTACAGTCACTCCCCCACTTCTTCAACGAGTTTGGGAGGCGCAACGTAGGGATGCTGAATACGAGACACAACATGCTCAGATATCTATAGGACAGACACCTGATGTATTTTATGAAGGTGGGGAGGACGTCATCCTCTTCAGAAGATGTACCATGGTACTAGTGTTGCTTCATGAGGAAGTGAAGAGGGAGTTCCACACATCCCCTCTAGCAGTATATCCAAGAGTGGTGAATATGTACCAGGATCTCCAATGACAGAACTGGTGGCCGGGAATGAAGAAATAAGTAGCATATTTTGTCTCTCGATGCCTCACTTGTCAGCAAGTGAAGGAGGATAATCAGGTACCAGTAGGCTTGGTTCAGCCTTTGGAGGTCCTATAGTGAAAGTGGGATGGGATATCCATGGACTTCATGACAGGACTTCCACGTACATCTAGGTGACATGACTCGATTTGGGTGATCGTCGACCGAATCACCAAGTCAGCCCACTTCTTACTGATCAGAGAGCTGGTTTCAGTAGAGAGTTTGGGATGCCTCTATGTGCAGGAAATTTTGTGGCTACATGGAGTACCATCACTGATTGTCTCCAATCGTGATGCACTTTTTACTTCCCTACTATGGAAGGGGTTGTAGGAGGATTTCGGGACGCATCTTCATTTGACAACCGTCTTCCATCCTTAGACGGATGGCCAGACTGAGCAGACCATTCAGACCCTCGAGGAAATGTTTCGTGCTTGTGTCCTCGACTCCAGTCACAACTGGGATGATCACTTGCCTTTGTTGGAGTTTTCGTACAACAACAGCTATCACTCCACCATTAGGATGGCACCATTGGAGACGTTGTATGGGTAACTTTGAAGATCACCTTTGTGCTGGACTGACCCAGGGGAGTCAACACTAGTGGGACCATAGATGGTACGAGATACCATAGAGAAAGTGCAGATCATCCTGGAGTGGATGAAGACTACACAGAGCAGGCAGAAGTAGTATGCTGACAGGAGACAGAGACCTCCAGAGTTCGAGTATGGTGACCATGTCTTTCTACAGGTCTCACCTCGATGAGGTTTGCGGAGATTTGGCCAAGGTGGAAAGTCATATCTGAGGTTCATCGAACCTTTTCAGGTCCTCAGCAGAGTTGGCAAGGTGGATTACCACCTAGCTCATCTACCTCAGTTGCACCGGGCACCCTACGACTTCCATGTATCCCAGTTGAGGAGATACGTGCACGACCCTTCCCACGTCATCGCCCACGAAGAGTTGGACATCGATGATGGGAAGACTTTTACGGAGGTTCCAGTGGAGATTGAAGATAAATAGGATCGGGTCCTTAGTGGGTGGTCTATACCTATAGTGTGTGTTTGTTGGCAGCACGGGAACCTTCAAGAGAGCACATGGGAGTGGGAGGCTCAGATTCGTGCTCAGTACCCCAACTTGTTTTCCTAGTTTTGATTTATCACTTATGGGGACATAAATCCCTAAGGTGGGGAGAATGTAAAGACCGAGAATTTCCCTGTAATTTTTTTTAATTAAATGGGAATTTTGTGAGTCCACAAAAAGATACTGTACATGATTCTGAGGCCCAGAGTTCCCAGAATGAATTTATGAACTTTACTTCAGGTACATTCAGTAAACGTACGAGCAGGTTTTTATAACTTTTAAACCAGTTCTCGGAATTGAAATCCAAGGGCACCGTTGAACTCACGACGCCAGTATTCTCTTAAATAGACTTTCACCTCGATGACAGTTGGTTGAGAGTGAAAGTTAGTTTTTGGGTTTTTTGGGAAATATTAAAATAAAATTAAAATTGTGTAACAATTTATTTTCTATTTGAAACACTCATGTATATATTGGGAGGTGGGGACCATGAGAACTAAACCACCCTTTGAAAGTTAAGAGGTGGGGTCCACTAGAACTAAACCTCCCTTTTGAGGTTATGGTGGTTGGGACCACCCGAGCCTAAACCCCCAATTTGAATTTTAGAGGTGGGGACCACCCAACCCCTCTTAATGGGGAGAAACCTCCCAAATCCCCAATATTCCACCCCTCCCATTAAATTGATCCATTAGATTGGGCCAATTAGTTGAGCGAATTAATTGTGCCAATGCAGTACATTAATTACGCCAACTTGGTTGTGCCAACACAATTAATCCTTTATGTTAATTATATTGGCACCTCTTTCATTTTTTTGGGTGGGATTGTGAGAGGAGAACCCTTAAAGAATTACACTTCTCCGACAAAGAACGCGTACTTCCACAAAGAACACTCCTCTAATGAAGAACAACGACTTCGACTTCTACCCCGGGACACCCTCCAACGAGGAACATCTTCGATTACGAAGAACCAGCTAACTATCCTGGGATTGGAGGTGTGTGGTGGATGAGACGAACGTCGATAACTTCATCTTCTTCTTATGCCAACGTCAATGAAAAATATAAGTTAGGGGTTTATTTATATATAATTATCACTTTCCATGTTCTCCCATTCTAATTCTATTGCGGGATTGGGAATAGAGATTGATGAGGGTTGTGGGGATTGATGTTTTAAATATCTTCCATGCACGGTCATGATTCAATTTTTTTGTGAACTGCTTGCTACCGCTCTAATGTAGAGGGTGCGGGCCAAAAAAAACATGGCCTGACCCCGCCATTATTCTACTTATTTGGTGTGTTCTTTGCAGTGTATGAAGGTGATGAAGGCAACGACGCTCCCCCCCCCCCCCCCCCCCCGCGGCCTCGCCTCACGGCACTCACGGCCGCCGCTGCTCTGCCTCTGTCCGGGCCGAACCACCGCTCGAGTGGCCACCGCCCGTGGCCTCCGTGCTCCGCCGCCCATGGCCTCGTCGCCTTCGGCCTCGCCGTGACGCCTGGTGGCAGTCGCGACCTCCACCGCTCCGCCGCCATCCAGGCCAAGCCCCCACCTGAGTCGTCACTGCTGTTCGGGCCACCGCCGCCATCCGGGCTGAACTGTCACCTCCGTCTGGGTCCAGCCGCCGCTGCTTCCGAGCCGTTGCCGTCATCCGAGTTGCCGCCACCATCTGGGCCAAACCGCCACCTGAGCCGCTACCACCCATCCGGCTGAACCACCCCGGATGATCCGTCCTGTGGACCCGCACCCTCACTGAACCCTCTATGGCCTTGCGGCCACCTGCAGCCCTCTGCAGACCCTTGCGGCCTGCTGGGCCGAACCCAGTGGGCCAGAATGCCCAATGGCTCATGCCGAACCCAACAGGTCGGGCCACCCAGCAGGCCAGGTCGACCCGAACCGGGTCGTCCCAGGCCAGGTCGGGCTGGGTCGGACCGGACTGAGGCCCACTACGACCCATTTACTTTCTTTTGGCCATAACTTTGGCACTGGACTTCTGTTTGCCGAACCGGCAGCGACTCTAGAAATCTTATAGTGAGACGGTCCCTTTGAGTATAGCCCACTGGAGTTTTGGGTAATGTTGAGGTATGGTCGGGTTGGATCGAGCACGAATCCAACCATGCCCACGGGACTAAAATGCTAATAACACACAGACCAGACGTCCAATTGAGGCATCGTCTATTTCGTTGAGACCCCTATAACATGGAAAACCTTTGAGAAACTTCTTTGTGGGACATTGTGATAATTGGAGAATCGACCAGTGGCTTGGGGAACAGACTCTTCCAGAGATTAGAAAGCCTCGTGAGGAAACCCAGTAGCTGGCTGTGACGAGAAGAGTGATCCTAGCTATCCTATACGGGTCAGCTCCTAGCGATTATGCGTAGGTCAGCTACTAGCGATACTATGTGGGTCAGCTCCAGCGATCCTGTGTGGGTCATCTCCTAGCGATCCTGTGTGGGTCAGCTCTAAGCGATCATGTGTGGGTCAGCTGCTAGCGATCCTGTGTGGGTGAGCTTCAGCGATCTTGTGTGGGTCATCTCCTAGTGATCCTGTGTGGGTCAGCTCATAGTGATCCTTTATTGTTCATGTCCAATGATCATATGTGGGTCAACTCCAACGATCATGTGTGGGTCCACTCCTAGCGATTCTATGCAAGTTTGCAGTAGAGCCTCTTAGGTGAATAAGATGAATCAGTATTTATAACTAATCATCTCTTCTACCATAACTAAAGATATACATGGTGTGAGCTGAGTCTGTACCTCTTTGTTTCCTCATATTGAGATAGATTACTTAATAACTTAGGTATATGTATGAGCATATACCTAAGTTGGGTTATCTGATGATTTCATACTTTTTGGTTTATACTTGGTGGATTTTGTGAGACCTTGAGGGTATCGGGGTCCCTAATGAGTATCTTTATACTCACCCCTACACAGGATATTCCCTCACCTTATTATGTTGGATGCAGATGACGAACAACGCTGACTGAGGACGAGGGTATCGGGACTGGAGGTAGCTCGGAAGTGGACCTAGATGAGGCATACCGCAGAGATAACTGATTGAGAGATGTACCTACCCTTTAGGTAGTATCCTTGGTGGGTGATCACATGATCTGCTCCAGTTACTTGTACTTTCATCTGTCTTGTACTTTCCGGTTTTCCTTGTACTTTCCAGTTGGGATTGTATTCTGGCCCCTTTTTACTTACTGTACTCACTCTGTTTACTATTCAGTTTACTTGAGTTCATATCTTGTTGTGTACTTGGTTGTGTGTGTTACTAATATAAGTTTTATATTTTATGGATTAAATTTATTTAATGGGTTAATTTAAAACCTCACAACATTAAAAAAAGGAAGTAATATTTGATAGCGTATTCGATACGCAACGCCAAGCTTAAATGACCCATGAAATATATGAGTGTTATAACATAGATTTTAAATTGGTGGGTATTAATTATATTAACTAATTTAAGATATATATATAAACATCATACTAAATAAAAGTTTACTATATTTTTTTGTAAATATTCAATCAATTTTTATAAAGTTGTTTTATTCATCAAAAAATTTCTTTACAAATGAATTTTATTTATTGTTGTGAGAAAATATTATAATTATTTTTAATAAGTTTTAGAAAATAAAATTTAAAAAATTATCATAATTTTTTATTTCAACATATCAAAATAAACTTATGGTGAAATTTTTAGATTTTTTAGAAAGTATTGATTTTTAAGTGAAAGGTGAAAAATTCTGATTTTTGAAAAAAAATTGTAATTTATTTTAAGTGAATTAAGAAATTGAAAAGTGCCATTATGTTTTCAATATAATTTAAATTAACATATATATTATTTTTTATATTAAATCTAGTTAGTTACTTTTGAAATAAATTTATATTATATTTTCGTATAAGTTTATTTTTGGGTTTAAAAATAGGATTTTTCTGAAAACTATTTTAAGGGGAATAATGTTTGTTAATATAAATTAATTAAAAACCCTAGTAAATAATAATATAAATTAAATTAATAGATTTTATATATATATATATATGATTTAAATTCATATAATTATTAATATAGGTTATGATTTAATATAAAATAATCATTTTTTTAAAATGCATTTCTTGAAAACCCCTTTTTTCATCATGTCTATGGGGTTTATTTTAAAAATAAATTATCCCACTTTTGAGTTTAATTTGGTAAAATATATTCAATATTTTTAATTATAATAATTTTTATAACCAATGAGGTCAAATTAAATTTTTTTCATAATTAATAGTTAAAAAACTAAAAATTGTTTATTGCGCTTAATGTGAAAACAAATTTACCAAGGGTAAAACTAAAATGATATGGGTTAAAATGACAAAAAAATATTTTCTAAAACAAATAGTATAGACTTATTTAGACCTTATCATGTATAATTTCTTGATAATGGTTCAGTTATTGACCCTTGTTTCTTTTGAAAAATGTTGGTACATTTTTCTTTTCAAAAATTACAAGTGTGCCACTCTCTACACTTATAAAAAGCTACCCCTTATCCCATTCCATTCACATATTAAAAGCAATTTTTATTGTCCAAGACCGACCCTAATATATTCCTTAATTCCCTAAACCTGAAATATATCCATTTTTGGGATCATTAATTCATCCAAAAAAGTATTTTCGTTCCAATATATAAAGGATATCAGATGAAGAGGTATCATTATTAACTATGCATTTTGTTTTATTTCTTCTTCTACTACCTTAAAATATATTCAATTATGAGTATCTAATAATGAAATTATATCCCATATAATAATATTTTATTAAGTTTATTAAATAACCTAAATCCATCTTGTCTTCCATCAAATGGTAAATGAAATCATCATTCATGTGTATGGCGGACTACTGTCTCAAGAACCGATGAGATTTTTTTTTCATCGTCACCTCTCATGGATTGTTATAATGATGGAATTAAAGTATATATATGAGTTTTTCTAGAATTATTATATCACATATTCCATCTAACTTTCTATTCTTTTGGGGGTACGGTAACATCGTTTGTGTGTATGGCAGACTACCGCCTAACGAAATGATGTGATTCATTTTTTCACTAAAACATTACATGGAAGGTAATAAGGATAAATTTAATAAATATGTGTAATATAAATGAAATAAATATGATATTAATGTCATATTTGTTATTCTAAAAATATAATATGTCATTTTCATTCATACCATTCCACTCACTAAAAACGATATTATTGTTTGTGTGTATATGTTGACTACCGCCTCCATGAAGAGTTGTTGTTACATTTTCCTCACCACGTCACATGTATGATTAATATATGTATATTTAATAAATAATATCATATTATGAAACTATGATCATTATTTAATGTTAAAATAAAACTTACCTTCTTTCTATAATGATCATTGGGAAATGGAAGTGTTTCTCATGTGTACATACTGCCTACCGTATCCATGATTGTAGCATAGTTCATTTTCCACAACTATATTTTAATATTTTTTACATATAAATGATGTATGAAAACGATAATTATTTCATGATTATTATTCTATAGTCAATGCAAAAACATCCCCTTTTACAATAGTCAACATACCGAAGGCATCATGGAAATATGGACCGAACATCCTCAAAACACCCAACATGGACTTAACTGACTAAATATTTACATATGTCAATAAAATAAATAAAATAAAGGATATAATTATTAGGTATTAAACCTTTAAAATATTCTTAATAAATAAAATAATTTATATAATCCTATTATAAAACATTAAAGGGACATACATGGATAATCTAGACTCGAGGTAAGACTTTATCTCTATTTTAATTCATTGAGGCATATCTCATTAAGGCATGTTATTTTTATGTTGTGTATATACTAAAACTTTTACAAGTAATATAATGAATACTTCATAAATAATGGTATTATTTTTTTCAATTTTAATTCTTTTCATCCATGTGGATTTTAATGGACTATTACCTAGTGGTAAAGAATTTCATTGCTCAATTTCCTTTCATTGGGTTATATTAGTTATTCCTTGTCTTTGATATTATAAGATTATGTGTGTAATTAATTTTTATTATCTTACATTTTATTTACACATTTTTATATTTATTTATAGGTTAATACATATAATTAATTCATTAATTAATTATCACTTCAACGGTAAGGGATTCTCATCTCAAATTGTCCTCTTTGAGACATATGTTATGTTATACACTTAGCTTCTTAAATGAGGTGTATCCACTACCCCCTTTAAATGTTAAATCATTAAAATTATTAATTTAATGATATTTAATATATTATATTAATTTATTATTTCATGGGGATTATAGTTGAAGAGTTACCAAAGTGATAATGGCATTATGATGAAATATCATTTCTTTGGAGATTGTTTATGTTAAAGGTTACATTAGAGGAAATAAAATTGTGATATTTTCTTAAACTTCATCCTTTTATTCTACACTAGTTATGAACTTTTTTAAAAAGTTTTATTTATATTTCCTCTCTTATTTTTAAATAAATATTAAGAATTTTCTTTGTAGGTGATGTCAGTCTTGTATCTTTCTTTTAGATAGGGAATCTTTCTCTTCCATATCCACTATTTCTAAAATATTATCAAATATATTCCTTTAAAAAATATATATATTCTTTCATAAAACTATTTTAAATTATATTTTACCTTCTAATAGATATTCTTAAGAAGTAAATTTTTTAACATGTTCCAAATGTGTCACTTTTGACTCTATCAACAAAATCTTTGAAAATAATGGTTATTTTAACATTTAAAATATAGATAGATTTTATCTCCATCATGAACATTATTTTATTTTATGTTTAAATTATATTTTTTCAGGGTTGTTTTCAATGAAAATTATTTTCCAAATATTTTTTGATTTTTTAGTCTTTAAAAGATATTTTTAATGTGAAAAGTGAATTTTCCTTGAGAATTTTTTTAATGATATTTTAATGGTATTTCCATTCATCAACATCAATAAAAATTTATATTACTTATTCTATGATGGGTATATTTTATAATTATTCCATCAAAATTTATTCTTTGTATTGAGTATTATTTTTTCAAAGGGATTGTCATGGAACTCATTTATTTTCTATGGGTTCATCAAGTTGTGAAAGGAATAATGGATGTTTTTATGAGTTTTATAAATAAATGTAAGATTAATTTTTTTATGATTATTATATGGTTATTGGGAATTGATTATATTTACTGGAGGTTATGTGATAAACCATATATAGGTGGTTACGTTATTAACTAAGGATGGGTGGTGTAGCCCACCAATGCATTTGGTATGGATGACGACTATATGGTAGTTCAATTTTTAAGAGTGATTTTTAGAGTGATATATAAATGATACCCCAAAGATACCTACATGATTTATTATACTTTATGTGTTTATAATGGTTCCTTTGATCAATATTGACATCACTGGGATTGTTATTATAGATTCATATGACTATTCCCATGGTTAAATCATTATGACATTCCACATGTTTATAGACCCATGTTTCATGGGTATGAGTTATCTAATGTTATTCTCATTCACTTTGATTATGTCATCATAGCCTTGTTCTCTTCTTAATCCCACTAATGACATTAAATCGTTATTTATTATGTTTACCCTTACTAAAAATTTGAGATCACACTTTTTATGTTTCCTTTTCACAAGGTTATCAAGAACGAAGTTAAATGGATTATGTATCGAAGGGTTTCATATGGATGATAATGATGACTTAATATAAAATAATAAATGAAAGGTTAAGTGAGATAAATTCTCATTTGAGGACATAGGTATTGTTTATGTAATATTTTTTCAAAATTCTATAAAACTCTAAACCTATAAGGGTATTTGGATATGTAAGTGATCAAATAATTCCTTTTGATGTTGTATTTTTTGGATAAAGATAAATTGGGCAACCTTAATAGGTATCAAATATAAAAGTACATTGTTTTTGTTTCTAGTAGTGGATCCAGGAGTCTGAGTTTGGGGTTGTTAAATTGTGACTTGGTGTTGGTGGCTTGGTGTGTTCCCTTGAGATACACAGGTATATGTATGACTAATAACACGAGTATGTTTATAGTACTTGGGAACTACCATTGTACATGGGCACTCTCATGTATTTGTACATGACTATGAACATGGGATTGATCAGTGTAACATGGTCACAAAAACTGGATGTTATGGGTTTATATGAACACATCGTGTATTATCTATGCACATCATGTCTCGAAGGTAGTTTAAAGCCCATTAATTCCTTAGTGTTTAAAAGGTTCAGTTGACTATTATTCCTTTATCCATCCATATGGGGGTATAATGTTTCATTATATCATGAGAATATAACTATGATCCCCTCTATGGATTTTATCCCATATAGAGTTTGGTGTATCCCTATGTGCGACCAAAGTGGGACCCTTTATCATGGTTTCATCATCCATTGTGGTGTACATTGTATTGGCATGGCCACCATGAATAGGGCATTCATCCTACTTATAAAAGGCAGATCCTGTAGGGTTTCAAATGTTCTCCAGTGGTCTGGGTTTTGATCCTCTATTATTTTATTGAGATATTAGATGTTCCAACATGTAATTATTTTGGAGAGACTCAACAGGCATAGTCTCTAAAATGAGCACCATCTAAGGCAACACGGCTCATGGTTTTCGATTATATTAGATGAGTGTTTCACTAAAGTGATGAGAATAATCCTATGTTATTGAGTTTGGTTGAGACCTCTTAAGACTTTAATTTTTTATGAGCATATTTAGGTTCAAATTATCATTATATATCATATATTGATTAACATACTTGATTAGTGATGACCAGAATACTCCTGAGGAATTATGTTTTATGATTTGAGGGTGTTCAGTTGGGTATTTTTATACTCACCTATGTTTGTGATCTTCCCATTTATATTATGTATTACGTATATGATAGTAATTTTGATGGTTTAAAATTAGGAACAGGAGTATTTGGAGCATATATTGGGATATAATAACTGAGTTTATACCAGTGTTTCATTTGACAATAGTTCCCTCTTAATGACCATGTTGGACACTTTTATAGATTTTAGTGGGCTTGTATTTCTCCCTTATTATTTCTAGTACTTTTTTATTCATTAAATGTGGGATTTTCATGTTTTAATTCATTGTAGTTAGTTATACTTTACATTCTACATTGTATGGGATTTTATATGAGTGTGTGTGTGTGTGTTTACAAATAGTTTGGATAATTTCTCTCATGTGTGTGATATGCCTAATCATCCCTAGTCTCTATCCCCTGGCCTATTGGAGGTAGGCTTGGGGTTGACATGCTTACGTTACCACTTCTTAGTATACCCTAGTAGTTATATTCATTACATTATATAATTATTTTATTTTAATAATATATATTTTTAATTCTTGATAGACTGGAAAACTATAAAAAATAAGACCTTAATAAATGACTCAATTGAGTATGTTTTGAGAAAATAAAAAATGATTCTTCATTTATTATTATATTAATACTATTGTTGGTTGTTTATATGGATTTTTTAAGATTAATTTTTAAAAAATTAACATACATAAAAAAAATAAGACAAAAATTGTATTTTTACTAAAAAGAATAGTTTATTTGAACTTGAATAAAATAGAGAATCTAAATAAAATGGATTTTATAAAGATTGGTAGTGGAGAAGTTTAAAATTAATTATAAATCCTAATTAATAATATTGTGTGTCATATTTGGGATATATTTTTTCATGTTTTATAGAGGATCTATTTCATCATTCACATATTACACTATCAAAATTCTTAGTTGATATTCATTTATTTATTCCCCCATTTATTATTCATTATTTTATTTTTGATAAGTAAATGGATATAAATATCCTATGGAAGGTAGAATGTGTCAGTTAATAATTTTCATAGATATATAAGAATTTATTTTGCTTTATTAACCCCTTTGTTTTCATTTTCTGGGATTTGGTATTGTTGATATGATATTTTAAGGTTTTCAGAGGCCTAGAGTTGAGATATTTCACTAAATAGTCCAAAACACCTGTGGTGTAGGCCATCATTGTGGAAGTTTTGAGATATTTCTATGGAATATGGAATAATTAATGTTTTTTAACCTAGGTTTCAAAACACTATTATATAGTGTGTTGTGAATTTAATATTTCCCTATGTAAAATTAGGAAGGATGAAATCCCTTTTTTGTGGTGATGGTTCTTAGAGAACATTATTTTTTGGAAACATAGAAGGATAAACTATAGTATTAGTTCTAATGGTGGTCATAGGTCTAGTATAGGATTATATATTCATAAATGGAGTAAATTTGAAGGAAGATCCCCAATTCCAAGGTTTGAGTCTTAGTGGGATCGAAAAGATGAGGGGAATTCCTTCATGATGTTTTGGGATTTTGAAGTGTGTTGTGGTCAGGGGAATAATGTGTGTGTTGGGTTCCAAAATTTCATGGAGGTGGTATAACTCAGTCATATCTTATAGATTTTAATTTTAGGGTTTTATTATTTTTTTTATATTTCTCCCACTGATGAAGTATTATACATACCCTGGATTTAATTCTATGACATGAATCAAAGAATAATTTTCGGTGTCCCCTCATTTTTATCAATGTTTTTTTTGGGATTAATGAACTTCTACATTGAATTTATTTTCACATTTGGGGTTCCCCTTCAACAATAATGGTTTTAATTTTTCTCTCAACCCTAGATGACTATCAATTCCACCTTTGGGGATTGTGAGTGTCTTTGATAAATATCTAGCACATTAACTTGAGTGATTAACTACTATAAACTATGTAGAAATTTCTATAAATAATTTAGGATGTGTGACCTATTTATATTATTCCTTTCTATGGTGTAGTGATTTTACCAACCTCCACATCAAATAGTGGATTTATAGACATATCTTATATTATAAATATTTTGATCATAAAATTTTGATAAATATCATATACCCTTACCGATTCATTACACTCTATTTGTTAGCCACATTGAAATCGATTATTAAAATTATAATCACATCTCATTTAAATTTTAATCCCTTAAAAATGAACTATGGGTTTTATCATCATTCATCTTTGTTGAAAATGATAATTAAAATCCATGTTCCATATATACTTAATCCACATTGACTTTATATTATTATATTATTCCAATAATACCTACAATAATTGTATATTTAGATTATCTCCATGGTATTGGTGGATATCGATTAGTTTGTTGGAGTTGTAACATTTTAATATTATGTATTTATATCATCGTAATCTTATCGTTGGATCCTATTATTTTTTTAGTTCAAGGGGAATGTGTCATTATAAGAATATAATTTATTTTAGATTCTTACTTTTTTATTTTTCTATTATAGATTGAATATTAAAGTACATTCCTAGATGATACTAATATGAAATTGTGAATTTTAAGGTATTATTTCATATTTTATTGTGATTAAAAAATAAATGCATGCTAATTATTTCATTTTTATTATTTCCTATGTGACCTAAAAATGGGTTTGGAAAATTAATTAAACTAAGGAATTTTTAATGATAAAGAAGAATATGGGAAGATGAAAATTTTCAGTTAAAATATTTAATTAATTATAAATTTAATTTTTTCTACTGTATAAATTATCAACATTATCATGTATATTTTATTTATGTGTTTTTAACTAAAGGATTAATTTTTTATTCTTCTTGTTTTTGGAAGTGTTATGATAAAAATATATATTCATGTAAAGTTATATTAGGTTAATATTCACTTTAATATCTAGAATATGAATTTAAGAAATGTAATTCGCCTCAATAATTAATATGAATATGGTCATAGTATTGAATTATAGTTTTAGTGATAGGAATTTTCTGGTAAGAGATTTTAAATAAGAAATAATATGTAATTTTAAATCATTAATAACAATGTGTAATGTTCCAAAATTTCTTTTCTTATGTACATTTGAGAGTGATTAAAAGGTTGATAGGTCTTATCATATAAAGATGGATGTCATCTTTTTATAATTTATATGATACTTTCTATGACTAGTGCAGTGAGAATGGTTAATAAAAAGATAAGGGTTGGTTTATCATTTTATGGAGATGTTTTTTAAGTCTTAGTGAAGGTAATTCTCAAATGATTATGGTTATATTCTAGGGGTTTGTTTTTTGGTTTTGAGTTTGCATTAGTGACTGGGTAGTGCTGTATGTGGAATTTTGTGTGAGAGGGTATAATATTAAGATAGTTATTTAAGGTTAGATAAATTTACTATAGAATGTATTGAGTTATTATGACCAAATAATTATAGTTAGATGAATATTAGTATGAAATTTGTTGAAACATTTATTATTGATGTCTTTTATGATGATTATTATAATGGATTTTAAATTAGATTTCTTTTTTATTATAATTTCTAATTTTTAGTTTTTTTAAGTTTTTATATATATTTTTTATGATCTTTTTATTATTGTTTGTTTCTTCCCTTTATTACAATACATTATGTTTTAATGGATCTTGGTAGAGACTAGTATTTATAAACCTATATAGGTTGTAAGGGATGGAGGTGTGGTGTATGTGTGTGTGTGTCTATATATATATATATATGAATATATGAGTTGTAATGGAACAAGGGTTCAATATGTACATGTTTTTATGGGTTGAAATGGTTTAAAGTTTTAACATCTACCCATTTACCTATAAAAATAATGGCTTAAAGTTATTACTTGTATTGACTATTAGCGGAATAAGGATACCAAATCTTTAATTGAGGTTATCATGTGAGTATGTTAGGATAGTTAGAACAAGTTGAGTGTTGGGAATGATTAGTTTCCCTATTTATATTATAATATGTTGATGTTGGGGTGATTAAAATAGGTTGAGAAATGGTGTAGACAATTTTTCTAGCTTATATAAATATGTGATGATGTTGGGATGGTTATCATTGGTTGAAATCTGATCTTACCTTTTTTCAATATTTTTTTGATGGACGACATTGTATATCAGTAATTAGTAAGATAACGATATGAAATTATATGGTTATAGGATTATTAAATTATGGTTTAATGATTCTAGGCTTCAAATTTCATTATCATTTTCCAAATGATATCTGAATACCTATTTCTAACTTTAGTTTTTATTAAGATTTGATGCAATAAGAAAAGTGGGTTTCAATTCGTGTAACTAAAGGGGAGAAGTATGAGAAATATTATTTTTAATATTATCTTGACCTATATTACTTCATTCCTTAGTTTTTTTTATAAATTTACATATTAAAAAATCTATTTCACATGGAAATATAACTTTTTAGATTTATGATATTTCTAAAAACTCTCTACTACTCACCTGTCTATAGATTTATTAAGTTATTCTAAAAGATATTCTTTTTGATTTTGGAGAAACAAATTTTTGAGCATATTAATGGAGTCCTGGATGAATCTATCTATTATCCATGGTTTATATCACTTTTATGTTGTCATACTTTATGAATAGTGAAATAATAAATCATATGATTATTTTTTAGAGATGATTGGTGGATGTTTTTTTCATTGCAATTCATTGTGATGATGGATTTATATGGACTAACATATTTCTTTGGTGATATTCAGAATCTCATATCATATTTTAGTTGAGATTTAGGGGCCACAATTGTTCTTACTCTCTACTCAATTAGGGTTTTAGTTTGGGAAGTTTTTAAAAAAAAATTATCAAGGATTTTTGTTTTGATATTTATGGTAGTTTGGACTTTGGAAAATTTGAGGCGTGTATGGGTTTGATATTAAAACAATGTCATTTTATAAAACATGTAGTGATTTTGAGGAAATATAAGAACATAAATATTTTTTTCCACTTGTGAATGATTCCATAATATTAATTTTATATAGACTATGCCAAATCATTGTATCGTTTCCCCCTATGATCTATCCCAATGACCATAAAATCAAATTAAGTATGTTTTAGAAAAAATGAAAATATTTTCTTGAAAAATATTAAGGATGCATGCATAATTTCTATAGAAACTATTTAAGTTAAAATCATTATTTTTAATAATATTTTTGTTTTCACATATCATAATATATATTGATATGATATAATCATTATATATATATATATATATTAAATTTAGTTTTAATAAAATAATTTTCTTAAAAAAATACGTGATAATAACACTAATGGAAATAAATGATGTAATTTTTTCCATAATATTTCATGTTAGGATTTATTCTTTAAATAATCATTCATTTTAACTAGAAAAAAATCAGCTCATGTCAAATTATTAATTTTTTTTAAATTCAATATGCTTATATATATTTATATATTCATGGATAGTTAATCCTATTCAAAATATTTTTTCAATGAAAAATTTTCATAATAACACTATTGTTTAAACATATCATTTTATAAGTTATTTTCTATGTTAATATGAATCCTTTTCGAAAGAAAAAATGGATTTTTTATTTCATGTTATAAAATTACAACCTTAATTAACATGAATTTTTACTTCAGTTGCAAATCTTAAATAGTGATTTAAAAAACTTGTTATAAATATATGAAACTTGAATGTATGAGTTTATTTAATCCAAATAGCATGAAGGAGTTATAGAGTCATATATCATAAATTCTTTCACATGATGAAGTGTTTTTATTCATACCTTTTACATATTGTTATTAATAAAAAATAATTCATGATTTGTATTATAAAATTATTTAAAATGTGTAAAATGTTTAATGTACATAGAACGTTAATGATTGATAAATTTTATAAGAAATTTCTTATACAAGGATCATAAAATATTTTATATGTAAAATTTTTATTTATGTTATATTTATTATAATAAGTGTCATATATTATAGTATGATTTTAATTTACTATATGATTTATATTTATTTAATTGATCATGTATATGATAGTCTGAGCTTTCAATAAATAAATATTATATATTAATAAATTATTATTCAATACATAACACTATGATACACACTAGAACAATAATGTAATATTTTATTTGGAGACCATACACATGAACATTTTTTTGGGTCCATTATTCAGCATCTCTAATAATATTCTTCTAACTTTATGCACTTTTGGAAATAACATAAATAAAAAATTTATTTATAATAATGGTACTATAAACATATGAAAGGGTGATCACATATGCTTTGTATGGGTAAGAATGGGAGATATCAATTTATGACCATATAATGGTATAAAATAAACATAAGGGTATGTACTCAAGAACATAACATGAAAATTTCAAACCCAGTCTAATATAGATCATAAATACGAGTCATGGAATAAACCATTATCATTTTAAAACAAATTAATCATAAGAGTGATAGGAATTTATAAATCAATAAAGAACTATAATTTCATATCATAATCATGTCATAAAAGTGTTTCACCATCATAGGTATAGAACCCATTTCAGATGTCATGGTAATATACTGATACAACTATATCATAGTGGACTAGGAATCAATAACTATTTACCACATGAAAATATATCAAGAATATTCATATTTTTCCTATAATGGATCAATAACTGTGACTTTTTTCCCATAATGGATCAAGCACATCAACTTAATTCCAATTATGGATCACGCATATCAACTTTTTCCCTATAATTATATAAGGTGATATAAATATTTACCCAAAGGATTGTATGACTATATAATTATATTCCCACAAAATAAATAATTAAAATCATATATATTTGTTCCAAATTATCATAAAACATTCATTATATCATAATCCATTCACATAAATTGGATTTCATAACATTTCATAAGTTGATCAATGCATGACCTAATAAAAATAAATAGGGTTTTTACTCATCTAAAAAACATAATCATAAACCATGAAGAGAAATGTTAAGGATTTTGTTATTAGATCATATCCCTAGTAATGAATTATTAACATAAAAATATTTTATCAAAGTTGAAAATTCATTTAATATATCCCTATAATATTTCTTAATATAAATATCCCTTCCATATTGAAATAGCTTATTTAAAATATACATATTTCACCAAATATTCATGAAAACATATTCTGTGAAAATAACATAAGAAACCTATAATGGAAGATTAAAAATTTGGAGTGGTCATAAAAGTGGGAAATTCAATTCATATTATGTACATTAAAAATAATACTCCATTCACATTTACAGTGAAAAAGTCAATAATACTTCATTTGTAATATGATAAGAATATTCATTTGTATCATTTTTATAGAAAGTATAAAATGAGTAAAGATTTCATTAAACTTTCATAGAAAAATATTAAAACATTCTTGAATACATTTTAATGAAAACATGGGCTTGGAAGAAAATAATTACTTACTAAATAGTAAAACATAGTTAGTTTTCCTCAAAAACATTATTTTAGTATCTTTGTAATATCATGAAACTTTAGAATAAATACTATGATTGATTTTTTATAATATAATAAAAATTTATCTTAAACAAACAACAAATTTTTATTACTTAAATATTTCTATTATAACCTAGTTGTTGAATTAGCGGGTGTAGTAGCCCTTTTTCTGTATAAGACTTTGGAATACTTCTAAGAATATTTATGAAGTTATGCCTTAGGTATAAATGGGATTTTGTGTCTTGGAGATCCCTAGTGAAATTATATTAAAAATATTAAATTCATTTTGACACACAAACTTTTTTTCAAGAAATATAGAACAAATCCTCAACATTATCTCAGATCACAAAGTTGAGACTATGAATGAGTTCAGAATGTGGGGTTTACCATACAAGCAACATAAATATTATTGGTTTTGGGTGCCCATTTAATGATGTGTATTGGTGGGATATGAAATTTTTTAGTTTTATTAATTAAATAAATATTAATTAATAAACCTAACCCCTCCCCTCATATGGGTACCATGCATAATAAAGGGAGGAGGATTTCTCCATTATACGAAAGAAAACTCCCGGAATAACTAATAATTGGGGGTGCTTTCGAACTCTATTCTTGACTGTGATCACTCCTGGATCATGGTGCATCAGCTTCAGGGCCCTGAACTAGACCCAAATATTTTCATTTTGTCCATAAGTTATTATTATTTTAGAGCTTTACATACTAATCCTTGTTTATTCATGTTTATATGTTTTTAGATCTCTTATACGACTCCTAGAGATCCCCTAGGGTCAATCAGTATATTTTTCATGAAAATTAGGGGTTTAAGGAGGCTCTTAGTTATTTCCCATATGGAATTACTAATCAAATGACATGTAGTGAAGGAAAACATGCCATGTGTTCTTCCCATTAATGGAAGATAAACTATTGTAACTACACATCATGTGTTGGGGGTAAACGCTATGAAGGAGGGAATGGTTGAGTGGCCTATGATATGGGAATGAATTCCATTTAAGGGGATGTGTCTATGTGGATGTATGTGTCGATTTACATTTAGTACATGGGAAAAATTACATGTCTTAGAACATGGACATGTCCAGGTACACGCCATGTGCCTATGACGCATTCCATATAAGTGACATGACATGTTGGGCCATGTGCTGGCAAGGAAATTCCCAAGTGATCAGGTGGGGTTACACATTGTGTAACTAGATATACACACTATTTATATTCCTTATACAAGATGAGTACCGTGAGGGGACATGGCCAAGGTTTATCCTCGAGTATCATGTTGTGTACTATTGGTTAATGTTGGGTGCTCCCTTGGATACTTTTCCCTTATATATATTCATCTACAAAACTTGGATAGAGTCCCATGAGTAGAAAATGATAATTAGTTTTTCATGTAGAATATGTTGGATTCCATGGCTATGGTTTTAGAGATACAATGAGAGGTGATACTAGAAAAATGATTCTTGTAGTGATGTGTAGATTATCACCAGGTGGGTTTTCTTCTTTGGTCCATCATTCTGAGGGTACATTGTTGAATTTTTTACTGAGCATAGGATTGTCATCTTGTCTATAAGAATGATTCAGATAGAGTTCATGTATCACTCCAGGAATCTATGGGTGGGATCCTATATCACATCATCATTCCTAGGTGGGATTTAAGGTATCTACATGACTAGCATATATGGGTGACGATCCCCTATATAGTAGGTTGTTCCAGTAGGGTTACTAGTATCATCATGTTTACGATCCTCTGGTTTGTGGGGAGTTCTAGATTTGGATTTTAGAATCTCCCAGTGGTCCTGATTGTTATTATCTATCTATGTATCATGGTCTTGATTCTTAGTAGGGTCTAAGGTGTCCCCCATTAGTCATGGGTATGATCCTCTATTAGATCATTGTGACATCTAGAGTTCTAGATTTAGTTTTTAGAGTCCCAAAATAGTCCTGGGAGTGATCCCCTATTTGTATGTTGAGTACTTATGTGCTCTAGTATGGTTATTGGTGTACCCCGTGAGACATGGGTGTGATCCCCTATCTTAGTATCAAGATCTACTAGGTTCCAACATGACATTTTCCACAGATGCACCCAAAGTTCATGTGCTCTTGGATGGATACCAACAGGGATGGTTGGGTTGTTCCATCATCTTAGTGATACCTAATGAGTGATACTTATAAGATGAGTTCTATTAGGGATGACATGGATCATATAGTGAGTTCTACCAGATTAGTGATACCTTTGATCCTCGATTAGACTCTTATGGTTGTCTATGTGGTTGAGAATATTAGACCCAGAGTCTAAGATGAGTATATTTGAGTTATTTTGGGATACCTTTTGGTATGTCTCATATTTTATCTATATACCCTTTGGTGATGAGATTAATAGTCATGTAAATCCAAGTTTTGGAGATGGAGATTCTTGTTCTCTCTCACTTGGGTTTTTGGTACTCTGTGGTTATGGGTCTAGTGGATTGTATCCTTTTATTTTCTCAATTTTATTTTAAGATTTTGAGGATTCTACATGGTATTGTTATACTCAACTCATCATGGTATATTCCCACACATGTCATGTATTATGCAGAAGATGAAATTTTTGATGGATCCCTAGTAGTACCCCAAGCAATTGGTGCATAGTGAGCTAGAAAAACCAAGGTGTGTACTAGTGGTTTCAATTGATAATAGTCCCCTCCCCTACAGATTAGTTTTGATTGATTTATTAGTTTATGGTTGGATTTTATTTTCCTTTTTATTCATTCAGTACCATTAATGTACTCTGATTATGGGATAAAAATATTCTTGTATTTTATATCAATTATATTTTATTATCTCTACACTTTTTATGGATATGGAAGTGTGTTCCTATGTATATTACCATTGGAAAATTCCTCCCATGTCTGTGATATCCATACTTAGTGCTATTCTCCCTCCCTCTACCCCAACTCACCTCGGATTCTCAGGCGATATCCTTCAGTTCCCTATCCTGGCCTCCATGGCCCTTAGGCATGAAGCCTCCCTCAGCTACTCCCACACCCCCTGGTGCTCCCCAACTTATGGCGTCGCCCTTTCTCAAGGCTCATCAGCCAGGATCCTTTAGAGATGCACTTCGTGGGGCGATCGGGGGATCCTAGAATCCTCGCTTTCCCGACGTAAGCCGGATGGGCTCGTCTTCTTCAAACTTAGGTTCATGTGTATCTGTGGTCTTCCCTGGGTCGGTGTTCTCGGCGTCGGAGGCACACCTAAAATGGGCCCTTATGGCACGCTTTGTCTCTGAGAAACCCCCCCTCTCCTCTTTTCAGCACTTTGTCATCTCTTGGGGTCTCCAGCATCAGACACGAATCTCGCCGGTTCACAGGAATTCTTTCTGCATCTTTCTAGACTCGGAAACGGATTTCATGTCCGCGTGGTGCAAAGCCCCAAGATCGTTTGGTCACAGGCGATGCAGCCTGTCCCTCTAGTCCATGGACATTCACAAGGGAAAGGAAAGTCTGTGTGCTTCTGTTTGGATCAACCTACCTGGGTTTCCGCTCCCCTTCCTGAACGGGGGTTTTCTCAAAGTGATCGGAGACTCTTTAGGGGGATTCCTCTGTGCTGATGACAGAACCATTAGATGCAAGTATGCGTCGATGGCTCGATTATGTTTCCAGATGGATCTCTCCCAACCCATTCCGGAATGACTCTCCCTTAAGGTGGAAGACGAGTTTATATGGGACCAGGTCGTCTCATAAATGGTCTTTCCTAGGTACTGCTCCTTCTGCTTGCTCCGGGGGTACTCCCTACAGGTTTGCAGACGCCACCGGCACTCACTATCTCGACGCTAGCCTGAGACCGGGTCGTAACAGCCTACTTCCTACACCATTAGCATGATGCCCTCCGTTGTGGACCACTCTCCAAGGCCAGTGTCGACCCCTCGAGCTCCCACCACAGGTTTCGAGGTGGCACTAATCCCTCCTCTTCACTGCCTTTCATTTTCTTTCTTGAACATGGATTCCTCCCTTCCCAGAGCCGTGACTTCCTCTATGGATGGATTCCTGGCCCCTAATATAATCTTTTCATGGTTTCCCCAGGGATCCCTACTAGAGGGGCTCCTCCCATGAAGGCTGGATAGTCTCCTCGGCACCCCGGCTCTACCCCATCCGTGCTCCCTAGGAGTCATCCTCTCTGTAGAGGTTCTAGCCTTAACTCACACCGACTCTGTCCCTACGGATGCCGCCAACAGGGGAAGGATGGACTCAGACCTGGTACGCCCTCAGGGTATCTGTTCGGGGAGACGGTTGGTTCCACTGTCCTCTAACTTGTTGCGGTCCTTAAAGGCAGAACCCAGATGGCACAGTCCCAGGCTCTCAGGGCGGTCGCTCGCATCCCCCTCCAGTGCAAGGAGCCACTCCACTGAAGTATCCAGGTTGATCCTCTCTATGGTTGCCTCGCAGATGCCCAAGTTGGCTGAAGCCTATACACGATCCCTATCCAGGCACCTTAAAGAGCACTCTTCTTCACACTTTGACAAAGCCAAGAATTCTGGGTCCAGTTCCAGGATGTTGTTCGATAAATGATCCCATTAATCATATGGAATGCATGTGGCATTGGAGCCCGGGCTAAGGAGTATTTCCTAGCCAAAGAAACCAGAAGGCATAAGGCCTACATTTTAGTAGTTCTCAAGCACAAACAATCTCCAAAAAAATCAATGAACTTTCTAGGAAAATCAACCTGCAAGGGTGCTTTCACACTGACCCTACTAATAATCACATATGGGTTATGTGGAACAGGAAATTCACCGTGGACTTAGTACAAGCCAGTGACCAATATATTACCATAAGGGTGGGGAACAGTAGAACGACTCTCTTCATCAATTTCGTCTACAGGAGCTGCAATACGATTCAAAGGATATTCCTGTGGAACGAACTTAACTCCTTCGATCCGGGAAACTCCCCGTGGATCATCAGGGGGATTTCAACGTGGTCGCGGATTCAGAAGAGAGGAAATGTCGAGGCCCATTCCAGAGGAACGCGAGCTTGGATTCAGTTCAGTTCATGTCTGGGAAAGGGATCTCTGATCTCGGCTTCTCGGGAGATATATTCACACGGTGCAACAATAAAAAAGTAAGGAATCTCTCGTGGAGTCACCTTGATCAATGTATAGCCAACGTTCATGCTATATCCTTGTTCTCTGACTCCATGGTAACTCACCTCACGTGGGGTCTATCTGACAACTCTCCTATACTCCTATCCTTAATCTCAGGCCAAGACCAGCCCGCAAATTTTAGATATTACCACCACTGGGATAGCCTACCTAGGTTCTAAGACCTGGTTAGCACCACCTGGATGGATCCCACAAAAGGAGATTCATGGATTGCCATCCATAATAAACTCTGAAGGCTCAAGGCTAAGTTCCAAACGTGGTCAAGTGCTCAATATTCCACAGATGATGACATCATGGCCACCATGCAGGACGTGGATTTTTTAGAGGGGAACTTGGAGATCGACTGGGACGATAGGGTGTTCGATGACCTTTCAAGCAAGAAGAGTGATCTGGCGGACATGTTACTTAAACAGGAACGCATGGCGAGGGAGGAGTCGTGGATCAAATGGCTTAGGGAGGGAGATAGGAATAAATGTTTCTTTCACACTTGTATTTAGGAATGGAAGCGCATGGTGAGTCCCAACATTTTAATGGATGATGGCACATACAGTGATGATAGAGATACTGCAGGTTCTATGGCCTTGGCCGCATTGGATGATCTCCTTGCCGGTCGCAATCCTCGTCTTCCCAATGTCTATCCAGGAGAGGAAGGGGGATATTTCAATGTGATTCCCAACCAACTATCGGCATAGGACAATGCCTATATGAGCTCCATCCCGGAAGAAAAAGAAATTTGGGAAGCCATGGTGAGGCTTAATCCTGAAAGTGCACCAGGCCTTGACGGGTTCCCGAGCTCTTTTTACAGAGCGTCAGGGGACCTCGTTAAAATGGATATCACCACAGTCGTTCGTGACTTCTTTAGGGGGGGGTTACCTTCCCAGGGATTCTTGTTCCACGACCATAATCATTCAACCTAAGATCATGAACCCCACATCTATATCTCACTACCGGCCTATCAGCCTTTGTAACTTTACTTATAAGATCCTGACTGGCCTGATCAGTGCAAGTGTGGCTATCCATATCCCCTGTGGGTGTCCTTGAAACAAAACGGCTTCGTGAAAGGGAGATCCATTCAAGGATCCATCTCACTGGCTCAGGAGATGATCAGATACCTTGACTTTAAGTCTCGCGGCTCCAACCTGGGTATCAAGTTGGACATGAGTAAATCCTATGACCGGGTTGAGTGGGGATTTCGCAACAGGGTGATGGAAAAAATGGGGTTATCCTAATGGAACTTTGACATCCTATTTAGGATCTTCATCTCTCCCTGGCTAGACATCACATTTATGGGGAAAAGTATGGGTTTTTCAAGGCTACCCTTGGTCTGAGGCAGGGCAATCCCCTGTCCCCAAGCCTCTTCATCCTCTCTCAGGACGTCCTCAACTGACACCTGGACTGGGAAATCAACAATGGAGAGATTATGGAATATCGCAGAAGGAGGATCCCCCCCTGTGTCTCATATGATGTTTGTGGAAAATACGTTCATCTTATTGAATGGAAGTCGGCGGTCCATCAGCGGCCTCAACAAGGTGCTGCAGGAGTACTGCCTCTGGAGTGGGCAGGTCACTAACAAGACAAAGAGTAATTTCTATATACCCAATGGATGAACCACCTCTCGGACCCAAGACATTCAACAAAGCCTAGAAATTCACAGAGGGTCATTTCCTATGGAGTATATAAGTGCGCCAATTTCCCCAAAACGTCTCCTCTCAGGTGACGTTGACGCCATTTCCAATAGGATTACGGACCAAATCCTCAACTGGAAGAACGTTTACCTCTCGTCTGGGGGTTGGATAACGCTGATCAATAGCATGATTCTTTCCTCCCCCATCCATGCTCTTTAATCCATCAAAGTCCTGAAGAGAATCATCAACAGGATCGAAAAGATTCTTGTCGGCTTTATATGGGATCCACGTTCGGAGGGCAGGCGTCACTGGGCTTCATGGGACAAGGTGGAAAGACTAGCCGGGGAAGGGGGCTTCAATGTCCATCGGCTCGAAGACACATTCCATTTCATGCATGCCAAGATCACCTGGGAGGTTCTGGAACAGCAAATGTTATGCAGAATTACCATTCAAAAATCCCACGTTGGTCCCGAGGCTTGGGATGTCAGCCAAACCTCCCATTTCTGGTCAGTTATTTACCCTCTCATTTCCTCTCTTGAATCTCAGTCTACATGGATCGTGGGGAGGGGGGACATCCTCTTCTGGCATCAAAACTAGGCCGTAAGTATCCTTGGATTTCCTGGGTGCCCGTGCTCGATGATAACCTTCAATAAGGCGAGTACATATTCAGCCTTCATTGGAGAAATCTTGGACAAGGATCAGTGAAATACCTTCAACTTAATTGAGATCAACTCTGATCTGGATAGGTGTGTGTTTTCTCTTGCTTCCACGGGGTCCTTCTCCTCTAGGGATTATCAACTCTCCATAGCCCCTCACACTCAGAGCGATCTGTGGAATGAGATATTATGGTCCAAAGGCACTCCGCTCAAACAGAGCTTTCTTACACATCATCTGCATCACAAGTCAATTCCCACTGAAAAAAATATCCAACGTTGTGGTATCCTATAAGACTCAAGGTGCCACTTCTGCTCAGACCACCATGTGGAGAATGTGGGTCAAATATTTTTTAGAGGAGAATGGGAAAGGGTGTCATGGAAGCACTTTGGTGAGTTCACATCTTTTTCTGACTCCCACATGGATGACATGCCATTTCTAAACCGATGGTTTCAAGGTGCGGAGGAGAGGAGCCCAGAGCAGAAATCCCGCACAATGGTCCTCCATGCATGCTATTGGTTGATTTGGAAAGCATAGAACAAGGCTCGGTATGAAGGAAACCCCACCTCTGGCCAGCAGATCATTACTCGCACCAAGGTCCTCCTACCGGATGTGCTCAGATCTTTTCACAAATGGAAGGAGGCTCCCACTCTTCAACGTCTACAGACACATATTGATATTGATATATTAGGTATAAATAATATTAGAGGCAACTAGGTTCACTGGTTACCTCCAAACAGAGGTCCCATACTTAACTCTAACAAATCATGCCGTATGGGGTTGATCTGAGGAGGAGGGGTGGTTCGGGACTCTTCTGGGTCGGTCATTATGGCCTTCTCTGCATCTTTGGGGCAAGGTTCTTCTATCTAGGCTAAGGCCAAGGCAACGCTGATGGGGCTCTCCTTATTCCATCAATAGGGGATCACCTTATCAAAGGTGGAAACCGATTCCCTAATCCTCCACAATGCCATCCATGGATCCATCGTCCCATGGTCCATCCACTACATCACCAGGAAATGCAGGGACATGATCAGTAGCAATATGAGCATTGTCCACACTTGGCATGAGGGGAATAAGGTTTCGAACTTCCTTGCCTCCATCGACGTCCCCGGTTCGGCCCATTGTTGTTTTCACATGGCTACCACCATGAAGGCGGAGGGAGTCAACTTGGTTCGAGGGGATTCCCTCGGCCTTCACTATTTTCAACCCCCTTAGGGCCCACTTTTTCTCTCTAGGCCCTTTAGGCCTATCCCTCTTGTGTTTTACACATTCTCTATTTGAATTAATTTATAGTATGATTGGTACATGCATCATATATGAATAGTTTGTGGTTTCCATTCCCTTATTGAGTTATCACCCAATATTTACTCTTTGACCATGGTGATACATGGTTTTCTTTTAGGAAACCATCATGAAGATTGCAATATAGAGTTATATGATGGGATTTTGATGATGATCCTCCCAGTGATGATGATTTAGTATAGGGGTATACATGGTAGGAAGTACCCCATGTGGTTTCCTAGTTGTACGACAACCCATTAAGAAGTAGTTAACATTGATAGTACTAGCTAAGGATGCACATATGATGACTGCACTCTATGATTTTCAAAGGTAGATACCTTTAATTTTTTGGGGTATGGTATACCCCTTGGCAGTTGATGACTTTCTTTAGGTAGTCATGTACATTTATACCTTGTGAGGACACCACCTGATCAGATGGTGGTCCTAACTGTGAGTCTTCTTCAGTGATCTTCTAGAAGATAATGGAGTTTGGTGACATAAACACATGAGGAGATAATTCTCATCTGGATAGAGTTTGAGTGGATATTTAGGGACTATTTCTATCCTGAAAAATTACAATCAATGTGAATACAAGAGATTTTTTAATTACAATAGGGTAGTATGGTGGTAACAAAGTATTCAGAAAGGTTCACTGATATTTTTGGATACTCCTAGGATATGATTTGAGATCCATTATTATAATAATGGACCTTCGAGTATGGATTACACCAAGAGATAATATCTTCAGTGATACCTCTATGAATTCCCATATTTTTTGGAGTGTATGAGTGGGCCTTTGAAGTAGAGATCTTTCTAGATGACCAGATATTGATTATATGAACTGGTAGTGGGAACATGATAGATGAGACAATATAAGCTGGTAGATGAAAATAGGGTCAAGGATTTGGGCATGTGATACACTTTAAGATATAATACCTAAAGTAAGGGTCTATGTATTAGGGATCATATGACAATTCTAGTCAACCATGAGAGAGGGATTGTTTCTCTTATGACATATGGTGACTTCTTATGTGGGATTTTCTGACTCTCCTTGGTATTGAAAGGGATATGTTTGATAGAATTATCTGGTATAGATAGTGATTAGAGAAAGGATTACCACATGATGATGGATGGAGTAGATGATATGGGAGAGTAGTAAGAGGTGGAAAACAGTTCAATTGGTTTCCACCAATACCCTTAGGTGGACCATAAAAGGCTCAGTGAGATTGAGGATGGGGTGAGGATAGATGCAGGCTACATAGTCCTATGATATATAGGCTTCAAAGATGATTAGAGGTACGATATGTGTTATTTATAGTTTTTAGTAGTATTTATGGACATTGGTGTGAACTACTCTATTACTACCACTTATTGGTTGAGATTTTCAAAGGTGACATAGAGAATCAGTGTATCCCTGTAATGGAGATGTTTGGCATGGATTCAAACATTCAAGAAAGAGGGATGCTTCCCCCGCTAGGATGTGTTCATATTATGTGATCCAAAACTATGTGATCAAGTCATTTCATACCAAAGTGGATAGTGTCTAGGTGAAGAAGATGAATTCCTTTGATGTCTATGTTCTGGGTGGGTTGGTGTGTAGGATCAGACCCTAATGGTGGTGAATAGGTGGGAAAGGAAATAGATGAGGTTCACGCAGAAGGGGTTTCAGTCTTACATGTTCGAATACGCTTTATAGTATGACATGTGACTTTACTACCCCAGATGTAGTTATCATGAATAATGAGACACTTCTCATTGAGTGTACCCCTATTTGAGGCATAGAAATATGAGTGTGGCCATTTAGCTTGACCTTTATTCTTAAAGGATCCTATACAGTGGATCAATGGACATTCACTTCTATCAGTAGTGTGACATAACTCTGTAGGAGAGAAAGATCCTTGTATAGAACATTTCCATTTTGGAATAGGGTACGTATGATGTTTCCATAGTGTGTATTAGTTTCCTACCACCCATGATTGTATTGTTATTACCAGTGGGTGTGGCAGTGTTTTTCTCTTCTAGGAATGAGTTTCTCTCAATTACAATGAAGTGGTCTCAAGTCTAGCAGAATGAGATCATATATGGATAGATATAGCTAAATTTTATTATTTAGTTACTATGACCCTTGGAGAATTAAAACTTATGATCTTTAAATCTCTTATGGTTTTTGTGGAGTGAAATTATGTATTCCTATAGAAATCCCAGATATACCTCTTCACCATTGGTTAGATTTCTACAAAGACTAGAACCTATGGATTTCCTTGATATTTTTCCAACATATCAGTTGGTTCTTGGTGAGATTAGTGAGCTAGAAATTTAGTTATAGGTTTTCATTGGATGGGATATATAAGTCCCAACAAGTTCACTCAAGAATCCATATGTTTTTCACCTTATTGGAAGATGAGAGACTTATGAAATGGGCCCTTCAGTCCTTTTTGGATCAGTTTGTTGATGTCTTCTTCGTTACTATTTTCATGATATTGTCTATATAGTTTCACAAAATACACATGAGGATGGATTATAAACATTCTCTAATAGTAATAGCTTCATTTGAAGATCTCATAGAGTATGTTCTAGATTCATAAGGTCCACTTATTGTGATATGACATCTTAGACATGGGATTGGTAGAGGAATCAGTAGAGTTTGAGTCCATGATAGTTTGAGATCCACCCAAGGTTATGCTAATGTAAATTTATGCTCATATAGAGGGTCAAATTTTATTATTATTGATATAGTTAATGGAGATGTTTTCCACTTCGAATGGGCAGTTATTGGTGGTGATGGGGTAGCGTATCTCAAGTTGATGGTTCTTGCCCCTCTGATTTTATAGTGATTCAGGGAGGCACAACTTAGTGATATTTATTTCTTGGTCTGGAATATCTAGATGTCCACTAGATATGTTCTTGATAAATTTTTTGAATGTTTAGAGTACATCATCCTTTCAAGGAAATACATTCAAACCTATTACACCTTATGATGAGGTGATGAAGATTTTGTCTTCACTATATTATGCACCTGGGAGAGGGGAAGTTGTATCGATATCCTTTGCAATTGGATGTGTTTTCCAAGGATAAGGATCATTAGGAAATGTTAGGATTCCCTTGTAGAAAAATAGTAGTTGCCTTTGGAGTTCAACAAGGAGAGTTTTATGGGTACATCGTTCCCCTATGTGACTGTTTATTGATAGAATTAGAACCCTCTTGAGACCTTATTGGTGTGAGAAACCTAGTTGAGGGATCAGTTTCTCCCTTGTGAGTAGGATTATACTTTTTGATTTGAAAATATTTGAATGTGGGGAGATTGTAGTGACCATAATTTTTCCATGTATGAATTTTAAATATTTCTAAAAATATTTTTGAATCTAGGCACTAGGTCAGTATGGGATTCTAGGGCCTAGATATCCATGGTTTGGTGATATTAAAAATATTATATATATTATATCATGTTAGGTTTATTTTTTAAAGAATGTGGAATAACTCTTGAAGAGTATATTAGATCAGTAATATGTGGCAATGTTTGAGTTTAGAATATGGGTTGTATTATAGACATAACATAATGTTTGTCGACATCTTTTACCTAGAAGGTGGAGACTATTGTCAAGGTATTAAATGTTATATTATTATTAATTAAATAAAATTTAATTAATATACTTAAACCCTTCCCTAATTTGGGTTTCACGCATAATAGAGGGAGGTAGGATTTCTCCCTTACTTGAAAGATGACCCGAGGAGGAACTGAGGAGAAGAGGCAATGCCAAAATCAGTTATTTATATTGATTTCTCATGAATCATGGTGTAGTAATTTCAATGGAATATTATTAAATGAATATTTGGTGTTTCACCGTGAGGTATGTGTATTTATGATCATTAAATTCTTATCCACATTTATGTGTTTTTAACGTTTTAGATCACTTATACGAATTCTAGAGATCCCATGGGGGTTAATATATTGATTTTAGGTGAAAATTGGGGGTTTCAACTGTCTTTCATGCATTTCCAATTCGAAAATCTAGATTGCATAATGTGTTGGTATGGAACACAAACTGCGTGTTCTTCTCATTCAGAGAAGTTGAACTTTCAGAATTACCCATCACGTGCTAGGGGTACACGTCATTTAGTAAGGCTTAGCCGAGTGGATGAGTACATGGAAAGGCATGCACTTTAAGGGGACATGGTTGTGTGGAAGTATACGTTTAGACCCTGTGAGTACATGGGCCGAATGAAATGACTAGGTACACGTGAATGGACAAGAACATAGGAACAGTCTTTTATACACTAGCATTGTCAAGGACAAAAGCTTGGGCTATCCCAAGAGGGAAACATCATGTTCTATGTATGCATTCCATGTATGAGACTTAGAAATCCAAGCCATGGGTAGGCAAGGACATTCCTATGTGATCAAGTGAGGTTATACAAACTATAAATAGATGTATGAACCTCTTCATACATGTCAAGTACCATGAGGGAACATAGCCAGAGTATGGACTCAATAGGCACACTCTATAATATGGATAAAAGTTGTGTACTCCCTATAGGGAATTCTCCCTCACTCATATCCATCATCAAGACATGGATGGAGACCAGTGATTATCCTATCATAATCATTTTTTCTTGTAAAATGTGATGGTGGCCATGGTTTTTTAATTAGATATGCGACACGAGGTGATACAAGTGGGGAGCTTCTTATATTGATGTGTAGATTTGTTCTAGGTGGTTGAGTTTCTTTGGTCATTCCCTATAAGGGTAAAGTATGGAATTATTTACTAAGCATATGATAATGATCCCCTATATAAGAATTATTTAGATAGAGTTAATGTATCCTTCTAGGAGGCTAGAGTGAGATCCTCTATCACATCATCATTCCTAAGTGGGGTCTGGTGTATCATCATGACTATAATATATGGGAATTTATCCCCTTCTTAGAGGTTTTTTCTACAGGGTTTGTAATATCATTGTGTATAAAATCCCCTACTTGAAAGACAATTACATATGGGGGTTTTTTGAATCCCCCATTGGTCCTAGTTTTGATACCTTATCTTTGTAATGTGGTCCTGAGTCTCGGTAGTTTTTACAGTGTCACCCAACATTCTGGGGTGTGATTCCCTCAATGTTGGCCCAAAAGCAATCCCAAAGAGCCCCTGGGCTAGGGAAACACCAGAGGGATGGAAAACCCAACGACCCCACCCATTATTTTGAAATTTTCTTCCCCCACCGTACACTTGTGATTCCTTCCCCCCACCCCACACTCTGTCTCACTGCTCCCCTCCCCTGTACTCTCTCCCGCTTCACCCCCCCCCCCACCCCTCACCCTTGCATTCTCTATCTCTATGCAGTTCCACTTCTCTTCTCTCCTCCCCGCTCATCGGCCTCACCACTTCACTGACACCCACTACTAGAGTTTGTCTGACAGTCGTCTCATGCTTGGCCTCATAGGTAATTAATTTCAATCTATATTTTCATTTATTTTAAGATTAATTTATTTGAATATAATATTTTTTGATTGATTGATCAATTTAGAGAATACTAGATTTTTAAATTAATGTATTTATAATCTTAGTTTGATTTCATTTTTGAAATGGTAGAAAAAAGTTTTTAAACATGTTTGTTATATGTTTTAAGATTTTTTGTCTTTATTTTATGTTGTTTTTAATGGTTAGAAAGGTTTTAGTTCTTATATTTAATATTACACCTAGTTATTTCTTTTGGAAGACATTTAATAAAATTGTAACGATATAATACATTGTTTGGATATTTTTCAAACATATTTTTCACAAATGAAAGCTGCATATTTTAGTTTAAATCATTTTTAAAAACTGATTTATGTTCACATTGTCTACTTAATCAGGTATTGATTTAAGATTATTTAGTTCTTCTCTTGAGCTTATTTTAATATTTTTCTTCAATATAAATTTTTATAAACATTAATTTCTCTTTTGATTGGTTTTAAAATAGATTAAAAGGTTAGAAAAAAGGGTTGTTTGAACTTGTTTAAATTGAATTTACATACATAGAAGAATACAAATATTATACGATTTAAAACATTGTTTGAATATATTTTTTAGGATTTTTTCAAGATATTGAGGTGTAGTTTTAAACATGTGTATTTTTTATTGTTTTTTTTTAAATTTTAGTATTTTTCTAGTTTTCCTGTAGGTTGGTCTGTTTTGGTGCAGAATTGAATTGTTTTTTGGAGCCTGCATATAATGTGGGTTTAAATAAATTTATAAATTTATGTTCACAAAATTCAAGGTCTTGTTTTTCTTGATCTGGTCCAACTCTTTGACCACTCTAGTTAAAGGGAAACATTTTTTTTATTTGTCTTGGGCAACATGATTGTTTGGGCATGTCCTGGATCCCATATCTAAGAATTATGATCTTTGGAATTCTAAATTGGGTTCATAGTGTCCCCCAGCATTCCTTGGAATGATCCCCAATATGTGTGTTCATATATTATACGTTTCAATAGGGTTCTAGATTTCTCCCATGAGACATTGGTGTAATCACCTATCTGATTATCAAGATTCATTGTGTTCTAGTTTAACTTTTCCCATGTCTAGACCAAATGAACATGTTATCTCAAATAGATTTCATCAGGGAAGGAAGGTATGTTCTATCATCTTAGTGATACCCAATTAGTGTGACCTCTTAGATCAGTTCCATTAGGGGTGTTCATGCTCATTATGTGAGTACTCTTAGATGGGTGATACCTTTGATTCTTGTGTAGAATCATATGGGAGGCTATACAGTTGTGACCATGATACCTACGGTTTGAAATGAGTATATCTAAGTTATTTTGGTAAACCTAGTGGTATTTTACATATTTAATCACTATAACATGTGGTTATGATCATACTATTCAAGTTAAGATAAGATGTGGATAAATATATTCTTGTTCTCTCTCACTTGGGTTTTTAGTACCCTCTATTAATGGGTTAAGAAGACTAGTTCATTTAAGTTTCTCCCTTTTATTTTGGGGTTTTGGGTCACCTATCAGTTATTTTTATACTCACCCCTACATGGGACCTTCCCACACATGTTGTGTCTTATAAAAAACTCAATCCTTTGGAAAAAATCCTAGGAGGACCCAGAGAAAGTGGAGTATAGTGAGCTAAATTGGAAGAGGTGTGTATTTGTGGTTTCATTTGATAGAATCATCCTCTTATTAAGAATATTGGATGAATTTCTCATTTTTTGGTGTGATTTTTTTTACCTTTCATTATTTCTATACCTTTGTGGTACTATCATTATGGGATAAACATATGTATGCATTTGGTATTAGTTATATTTGATCATCTCTGCAATATTTCATAGATATTTTTGCATGTGTGCATATTGGTACCATAGGCTAATTCCACCCATGTGTGTGATATGCCTACCCAGCAATGATCGCTAGCCCTTGGCCTATTAGTAGAGGGCATAGGGTAGTCACACTTTACATATCAATGGCCTGGTGGGCCTCGGTGGGTTGGGTTATTACAATTTGTATGAATACAGTTTACTATATTATAAAAATTATATTTAGGTCTTAATCAATACAAATTTATTGATTAATTATTAATAAATAAGCACCCAATTCTAAAAAAATACATTTTATTCTTCAAAAATATGTTTTCATAAAAAATGGTTTTATTTTTTTTATGAAAATATTATAATTAATTTCCTAAACTATTAGAAATTATATTAGATGAAAATTATTTTATTTTTGAATTTAGAATGTCAAAATTACATATTTTTGAGTGAATGGATAAAATGATTTTATTCGATGAAAATGATATCATTTCCTTTAAATTTTTAGTTTTTTTTAATTTGGATTGTCAAAATTATCTTAGAGTGAATTTTTCAGATTTTTTTGAAAATACTGATTTTTGAGTGAATGTTTAAAAATATAGATTTTCATTAAAAACAACTTTTTTGTTTAAAGAATTTATAAAGTTTAATTTTTATTTAAAAAAATCAAAGTAAAATTAGTTTTATAATATTATTATTAATATAATTATGTTCATTGTAATATATTTTATAGTTGAATTTGTTTTAAAATCTTTTTTATATTAAATGTAATTTTTCTGAAAAACTGTTTTTCTTTGTCTTTTGTAATTTAGTATTAAAATAATTTTAACCACAAAAAGAAATATAATTTTAATAAATGGATTTCATATTTGGATTCAAGATTTCCCCATTTTGAAAATATTTTCTGCTTAATGTTAATCATTTTTAATAATAAATGTAGTAAATAATTGTCTATAGAGTGAGGCTAAATATGGTAATTAAGGTTCAAAATAATTTCATACAGCCTATGAAATGACACGAACACATGACTTTATACTATATTATGATTAGATTTCATCCATTCCCATTCATTTTTATAAAATAATGAATCTTTATAAAATATTACATTTATTTTGATCATTATAATATTTAATTGAAATATAAAGTCAAAAATATATCTTTCTTTCATTAAATATATATAATATTTTGTGATAGGGATAAAATAAAATTATGATTAGTTTTAAATGTTTATTTGAATGATAAATTATTTTTTATAATGTTATTATATTTCTAATTTTTATTCAGGATATAATTACTTTATATTCTTACAAAACTCTAACTTGGTTTTTATTAAATTAATAGAAAAATGTTATTATTGATGCTAAATTTTTTAAAATTAACATAATTTGATTGAATTATTGTGTTCCAAAAAATTTTTAGATAAATATAACATGTTATAGAAGTGGTAAAGTATTATATTTTAATACCTTTGTTGTCATGTTATTTTCAAAGTCAAATTAAATTAATAATATTAAAATTGAGTTTAATGATATTTTATATTAAATAATATTTTATTAAATAATTTAAATCATGAAAGAGGATAATTTGGTTGATAAATTTTAAAAAATTTCATCCATTGTTCATTTTTTATCTAAATTTCTCTATATACGTAAAATTATAATTATTTAATATTGAAAAATTCATTAACATGATTATGGTTAAAGTTCGTTAACCAAGCGGTAAATAAAAATTTTAACATTTAATATGATATAAAAACCTATCAAAAGTGGTTTATTTGATTTTATTAATACCATATATTCTTTATCATAGAATCCATGTAATGTTTGAACCAGTTCACATGATGTAGACACATAATCTATTATAATATTTCATATATTTCCAAAAATTAAAAAAATGATATTTTATAATAAATAATATTTTATTAAAAGATTTAAAATTCCAAAAAATATATTCATATTTAAAGTGAATTTTATATGGTTTAAAATATCAACCATGGTCCACTTATGGGACAATTTTCCTTTTATAGTAACTATCTTGATCCAAAAAGATAAAAATATTTTTTAAAATAGTAATCATCAAAAGGGTTAACATATGGTTAATCAAAAATATAAGGATGAAAGCATACCATAAACTTGTATAATATTAATTTTATGAGTTTACATCAAGTCATACCCATAATATTGTAAAATTATATCAATTTAGAACTATTTTACAATAAAAATTATTTTATATTAATTTAATACTCTATGAAATTTCAAGAATTCCCCTCCGCTCCTTACCATCTATCCTCTTATCTACAAATATCAAGATCCATTTGGTTCTACTAATACCTACCAAAATCCATTCCTAACATTCCTAACCACATTATAGAGGTATTAATTTGGTATTAATACTATCATTAGAAGGAAAAAAGGTATAATACAAAGGAGTTTTTCCTAAGAAAAGATATAGCTCTTAACAAATTGTTTTCGGTATATTTATTATTCAAACTCTATAAAATATTATTAAAACATGATGAAATAATAACACTAGTATATTATATATACATATATGTTTTTATGTTAATTTAATACCATTTATATATCTCATCTTCCATCATATGGTAAACGAAATTGTCTTTCATGTGTACAATGGACTACCTCCTCGCAAACTGGTGTAATTATTTTTCATTAAGGCCTCTTATGACATGTTATAATGAGGGATATAGTTTATATAAATATATGATATTTATGAATTATTCATCATTATAGAAACATAATATATCTATATCACCGTACAATTTTTGGAATTTCTTTTTCAAATGAATTTATTTTTTTGAATATTTAGTATTATGTGAAACATTGAGTTTATCTTTCACTATAAAAAAACTAATTTTATCTTACATTATATGCGACGCTGAGTTTATCTTTTGTTATATGAAAAATTGAGTTTAAACAAAATGCGACATACTACTAAAATATTATTATTTAATATCATAGTTATAACCTAGCCATTGTCAGGATGAGTATGAATAAGATTAAATAAATTATAAAAAAATGTGGTTTACATATTTATAAAAAATTAATTTCTTGGTGACCTATTAATGTGAAATGAAAATAAGAACCATTTAAAAAATAAAGGGTATCATTTTCAAAAAAATCTATTTTTATGAAAAAAACATGTTTTCTCAAAATAAATTAAATAAATAAATTTTTTTAATGATTTTAATGAAATTTATATATTTAATTAAATGTTAAACATTCTGCTCATGTTTTTTCTATGTATAAAAAAAATCAAATTTTACTCTTAAAATCATATTTTTCTAAGAATCATTTCTGTCTCATTTTTCACACTTACTTTAAATTTAATTTTTAAAAATATTTGAAAATTAATTTTATAAAATAAACATAAATTTTCAAATCATTTTTAAAAATTATCTTCAGATTAATTTCTCATATTTTTCTGAGAGGAAAAAATTTTCAATGAATAGTGAAAAATAAACATTTTTATTAAGAATTTTTATTTCATTTAAAGCATTTTAAAACATAAAAATTATTTTATGATGGTTTTAAAATAAAAAATATTTTAATTTTATATCTATTAATCCAATTTATGTAATTATAATAAATTTCAAACTGAAATTTGATATAAAAACTTTTTAAACTTTTGAACATTTTCTCTTGGGAAAATCATTTTCTCATCACATCTGTAGGTTTATGTTTAAATTATAATTTCCCACTTCTATGAATAGAATTTGGAATAATGGATTATATTTTTTTAATCAAATTAATTTATATTTTATCATATTCGCATCTTATTTTTGGACCATTTTAAATAGTAAAAGCGTTAAAAATTATTTACTATGGTTAGTGTGAAAATGGGTTTATAGAGGGTTAAACTAAAAATATAAAGAATAGAATGACTTATAAACTTGAAAAACACATTTTATGGATATATTTATACCTTATAACATATAATGTTTTTAAAGACAATTTTTGAAACTTTTTTACAAAAATTTCAAGTGTTCCACTCACCACACTTATAAAAGGACACCCACAATCCTCTCCTATTAACACTTAAAAAACCCATTGGATAATCCAATACCTACCAAAATAAATTTTCTAATCCAATACTCTCATCCTAGAATCTTTATCTTTCTCAAGAATCCACCTATGAAGACTCTTGGTGAAAACCAAAAGACGTTTTTTTAATAAGAGGTAACATCCCTAAGTGAGAATTTTATTGTATTATTCATTTACATCCTTCAAAAATTATTAAAACATTATGATATAATAATATAATTTTCTTCCATATACTTATATTTTTTTTATTTTATGTCCATGGCATACAACCATATCTTCCTCCATCAAATGGGAAATGAAACTGGAAATCATGCATATGGTGGACTACCTCCTCATAAACCGATGTTATTCATTTTCTTCCACCGCCTATCATGGATGCATAAAATTATAAATTAAATATTTATATATGATATATATTATATTATTATAATTCTATAATAATTATAGAACAACTATATTCGTACATTCCATTCTCTGGGAATACGGTAACATCGCTCGTGTTTATAGTGGACTACCGCCTTGCGAAGCGATGTGATCCATTCACGATTTACATGGATGGTAATAAGGAATTTTTTAATGAAAATATGTGAAATATATGACATAAAATCCTTTATTTAATCATATTATTTATTTACCTTTATTTATTTTAATATTTCATGAAAATGGAAACAACGTTGATGCATATGTACGGGAGGCCTTTTCCATGAACATTGGATTTCATTTTTGGTCTGTAACTATTATATATCACTATAAACACATATATAATGAACATATATGATATTTATATAATTTTTAGAATTATGGATATCAGGTATCTATTATCAAATTAATAGGTTTAAAAATATCAAACCAAAAAAATACAAGAAAAATGAAGTCGTTATTACCCAAAACATAGTTTTAACAAGGAATTACTAATATAAGGGTAATAAAATGTCATAATTAAATCAAACATTGTATTATATATATAATTATGGTGATTTAATATATTTATAATTAACATATATTTATTATACAATAGGTTTGAATGGCTATAAATGAAGTTGAGACTTAAGGTAATGGATTTTTTCTAACTTTTTACTTATGTGAGATACATTCCATGTTAACCACCTATTTCTTTTATGTGGTGTATTATCATTAATTTATTTTATTATTGTTCAGATGGAAATTAATTTTATTTACATATACACATTATTAAATTTCTTTCTTGGGATTTTTATTCAAAAGATACCAAATCGGTAAGGGATTTTTTATCATTTTTTATTTTTTAGGACATATATTAAGTTATTCACAAATCACCTGTTATGGGGTGTATATACTTACCATTGACATTTAATATCATAAATTTATTCATTCTCATGATATATTAATTTTCATTTAATGTTATTATTTCATGGATCTTATGATTCAAAGTTATAAAATTGGTAAATGTTTCATGATAAAATCACATCATTTATTGATATTATTTATGTTTAACCTTACAATGATGAAATATTATGATTTTTATCTTAAGAAACTCATGAATTTTATACTACTATATTTATTTCTCAATAATACATGTTTTACCTTCATTTTCATCTCTTTATGTACTCATGATTCTAAAATATGTTTTTTAATGAAAACCAACTTTATTTCTCTCTTAGGCCAAAAAATAATTCTTTCTTCCTTATAAATGTTTTCATAAATTTTTTAATGTTCTTATGGGTTTTTTTAAATTTATTCATTCCATTTTTTGACTTATTTTAAAAAAATAAATGGAATATTCATATCATTTTCAATATAATCGATGTTTGGCCTTTACCAAATATTTGAAATGAATCATTGTTTTAACTTGTATGCAATTTTACATCACCATAAACACTCAATGTTTTAGAGCAGACCTAATAAGTTTCAAACTTTATTTTTAAAGAAATTGATTTTGAATATTTTTTGTTCAAAATAAATTTCAAAGTGGAAAGGATATTTTCTTTAATAAATTTTTTTAATAATTTTTAAAGATCCTTTTATAAGATTCGAATGTTAATTTCAAAAAAAATAAGTTCACAATTGTTTTCTTTAAAAAAATAATTTTATAAGTGGAAAGAATATTTTCCTCAACAAATTTCATAACTAATTTTTAAATCATACTTAATATGTATCAAATGTTATTTTAAACTAAAAGGATTATAAAAATGTTTTTTGTTTTAAGAAAATTGTTTACAAAAGTGGATAGGATATTTTCCTCTAGGAATATAATAAAATGTTTTGAAAAATTAATTTATATGTTTTATATCTTATTTTTAAAGAAAATAAATCCCAAATTATTTTATGAATTTCTAGTTTTAATAATTTCCTTATCAAAAAAATTATTTTCATCAAGAAATAATCTAAGTGTTCTTTTAAAATAATTTTCTTTATAAGACTAAATCATTTGATTTTACATCTATTTTAGTATCGATATGATCCACGGATACCATTCATATTCTTTCACTGGATAGTTTATTCTTATTATGAAGATATGTTTATGCAACCATTTTGATTTCCATGGGTTAGTATAAAAATAAATATTTTATGAAAACCATTTATTTTCATAGGTTTTAATATGATAAATGATTTGTGAAGCCCATTTCTTTTCATGGGTCTTGAAATGATAAATATTTTGTTATGACAATTTTTTTCATGATTTCTAATATAATGAAAATTTTTATGATCTTGTGAGACACTTATTTACGGTTTTCATTATGTAACATTGGTTACGTTATAACCAAGAAAAGTTTTTACGTTATTACCAAAGATAGGTGAGACCTATATCTCCCTCCAATGCATTGGGTTAATATTTATATCTCATGAGATAAACAGAAATGGAATGAGGAGTGAACCCAGATTGGTAAGGTGCTTTCTAAAATATGATATTATTGGGACTTAACTGTGAAAAAAATGATGGTTTGGGGAGTCAAACCATTCCACTATGATATACATGGAAATGATCCTTGGCTACTAAGTAAATAATGTTTTATACTTATATTTATTCCAGAAATCTATTTATTATTCCAATTTTTTGTTCACATGGTTTATCTTCTTTGATTTTCTTATGATTAATGTTTAATGAACTTTTAATATTTATTCCATGACTCAGGATTATAATCTTTGATATGTAGCATATGGTTATAAAATGTTATGCTCATGTTCTCACATCCTTATTCTCATGTTATGCTTACTTATCTCCTTATTTTACCCTTAATGATCATGTGAGATCACCCTTTCTTATGTTTCTTTTCCCTATGATTTTAATAAAGGTTTCAATTAGGATTTTTCTAGGAAGAGTACTATATAGAATGATCTTTATGGCAGATTTTGAAAATCATTCAAGAAATAAATGATTTTTTTTCTAGTATCCAAATAAACTATATATTTAGGATTCTCATGCATGTGTTTGTGTAACGTAATAAATATTCATCTAAAATAATGTGATATTTATGTATATAAATACTGGGTTGTTATAGTTGGTATCAGAGGATAGGTTTTTTAAAAAATTTGGAATCTAGGATAATGAAACTTTAGTGAAAACCCTCAGGATAATACTAAGTATAGTAAAACATTCTACGTTATGGTAAGGAAAGGTGTATAGTCTTCCTATAAATTCATACATGTCTAGATACTATAAGTGTATGCGATTCTAGAATAGAGGTACCTAGGAGTAAAAATGATAAAAAAAATGCATGTTGTTCTTAACTCTAGAGTTACCTAGAACATGACAACATGACAGACTTTGAACCTAGTTTGACACTCTCATGGGATATTCTATTTGAATTTATTGAACTATTTATGATCCAACATGAAGGATTTGAATAATCACCATGAATGACCTAGGATAATCCTAATCTAACATATATTAAAAATATTGTGTATTTATTTAGATATCCTATATGTGGTTTTTCAGGATTATGTGTTTTTACACTATGAGTATTGTAACTCACACTATACTTTTTTGGTTTTAGTCAATGGTGGGAACCAGAAGTAATTGGATTGATGTTAAATATGATATACAATGTGTTAATGAGTTACAAAATAGAATAATTACTATTGTGAAGGATAATTTGAGTATTCCTAATCAATTATAATTATATATTATTAATAGAATGCACCTTATCCAACTCTTGGACTCACAAAAGAAGATATAAATATATTTTTATATTATTTTAGTGTTAGAGATCATAGAGGAATGAATATTTAGTTTCTTATATGTCGAGATTGTGGGGAGAAGTAATCAAGGGAATGTTTCAAAGGAATGGAAGGATGTTTTAATATTGGGAAATAAGGATACAAAGCATTTAATTTTCAAAGAAAAATGAAAATTCTGTTTAACGCAATGGTTAAGAATAATATTCTCCCTAAGGTATCATCAACTATTGAATTTTTTAAACGGGGAAAATATGGGAATTATTATAATCAATTTCTTAGGGATAAATCTAATGGATAGAATAAGTAAGTTGCCATGAGTAATAGTTATATTCATGATGATGATGATACCACAAATGAAATATGAAAGGTATGAGCTATTTTAACATTATTATTTATGTTAAATGTGAGAAGTATGATTAAATAGAAGTTGATTCATATTTCATTTTTTTGGAAAGAGGTATTAATTAATTATATGATGAGTCGTAGTGAATGGATTAATAATTAAGTGGAATTTTTGAAGTCATTATGTATTGGGATTCAAGAATTATATAATAAGATTCATGAAAAATATAAGAATTTTTCATTATAATTTTTTCATTAAATATTATCTAGAATATGTTGAATAGTACCAATGAACTAGAAAAAATATTTAATGGAACGATCATATTTTCTGGAAAAAACATGATTAAGGGAAGATAACTATTAATATGTTCCTGATGTTGAGATATTAATTCTTTGATAAAGAGATGATATATATGAATAATGTAAATTTTACATTATTGATGAACTCAGAACTGATTAATGATTTGTTGACAAAGTGCTTTATGATATATTTTTCTGCACTATTGGACTTATGGAATATATTAAATAATATGTGGTTTTATTAAAGTAATGTGGGAGTATTAATTTTTTCATTAATGTTTTATGGTAATTCTATTTATTACCATGTTTCAAGAAAACATATAACCAAGGTAAAAACATATTTGGTATGTGAAAATTAAGAGTTTATTTATGATACATGGTGGATTAATGTTGGGTTTATTTTTATAATTTGTTTGACCTTATTTACAATTTTTTAATTTTCGAAGGTTCATAAAGTTAACCACTTATGGAATGGTTTAAGATGAACTTTGGATTATTTTATAGATATTAATTTATTATTTCACCATATAATTATTTAGTCATATTGGATAACCTGTGATAACCATTTTGTTTTTGATAACAACTAAATATAGAATGAACGGATTATCATTATGGATCTTATTATCCACTAATGATTTAGGTATTAAAATTAATTAAATTTAATTAGCATTTTTTAGTATAAGAGATAAAGTGGAAATTGATTGAAGCACAACCAAAGGATAAGATTGTGTTTATGAAATATAATGAAATCAAGTAAGTATAGATTCTTTTGAAAATTAATCAACTTTAAGAAATTGATCTGGAATTAAAATTTTATACATTTACCATCATTTATAATGAATTAATGTTATTTTCACCTATTAGAGATTTATGGATTTTTGGTCATTAACTCTATTCTTTCCATGATCTCTATCACTCTTTATTTATATTTGGGGGTTATTTTTCTCCTCTATGTAAATGTTTTCAATTCAATATAATGAAATCCTATATGGAAACAAAGTTATGTGTTATTTTAGGTAACCTTCTCACATACTTTTTTTCTCTTTTGAGGAGGAATTTTTATTAACCATTTTTAAAATTTGGGTTTCCATAAAGGGATTCTCAAATGTTAAACCCTTGATTAGTCCACAAAAGTTCAAATTGATATGATGTAATTAATTTCAAGGGGGTAGAACATAACACCCCAAGATTTTGGGAATTTTATGGTTAAATAAATTTATATTTTTTATATTTTCTATTATGTGAATCACCGAGTTTATATTTCATTAAATGAAAAAACCATGTTTATTTTTCCATACAATGCTAGTTTTATCTTGCATTACAAGCAACACTACGTTTAAACAAAATGTGATATAATTCTAAAATATTATTATTTAATATGATATTTATCACATAACTATTGTACATGTGGGTATAAATAATATTAACTAAATTATTAAAATATATGGTATACACATGTATATAAAATGAATTAATTTATGACTAATTAATTGAAATGAAATTAAAAACCATTTTAAAATAAAAGAAATATTTCTCGGAATAACTATTTTTATAAAAAAACATATTTTTTATCTATAAATTATATAAATATATTTTCTAATGATTTCAATTATGATCACAATAAAATTTTTAACATTCATCTTATATGTTTTTTATGTATGGTATAACAATAAATCATATTTTTCTGTTAAAAACTATATTTTTCTAAAAAACTATTTTGTCGAATTTTGGGAACTTATTTTAAAAATAAAAATTTGCACATATATTAAATTAATTTGATAAAATAAACTTTATTTTTAAAATAATCATTTCAAAATTATCTTAGGGTGAATTATTGGTATTTTTCTGAGAAGAAAAATTGTTTTGATGAATATTGAAAAATTCTGTTTTTTATTAAGAATTTTCATTTCTTTAAAAGAATTTTAAAATATAAAAAGTATTTTATTATTATTTTACAAGTAAAATTAGTTTTTTTATATATATATTAATCCAATTTAGGTAATTGGAATCAATTTATAATTTAATTTTGATATAAAAACATTTTAAAATTTTGAACATTTTCTCTTTAGAAAATTGCTTTCTCGTCGAGTCCGCGGGTTCAATTTTAAATTTAGTTTTTCAAATTATATGAATAAAATTACTAAAAATGGATTCAATTTTTGGAATCCGAATAATTTTTATTATATAATAAGTTAAAATTAATTATTTACTATTACAAATAGTAAAGTAATTAGAAAAATAATAATTACCATGGTTAAGGTGAAAATTAGTTTACCAGGGGTAAAATAAAAATATAAGCGATAAAATGACCTATAAATTATCCAAAACCTGTTTTATAGAAATATTTAAACATTATAAACTCTTTTTTTAGATAAATTATCATTTTTAATCCTTTTTTCATTTGAAAAACATGGGTACACCTTTTTTTCAAAAATTAAAGGTGTGTCACTCATCTCACTTATAAAAGGCCACCCCCTATCCTCTCTTATTCACACTTACAAATACCATTGGTTGGAACAATACCTACCAAAATAACTTATTTAATTCAATAATATCATCTTATAATCCTTATTTTGGTTGTAAATCCAACTTATAAGTCCTTTTGGTGAAAACCAAAAGAAGTTGTCTGAAGAAGAGGTAATGTCCATAACTGAGAATTTTATTTTAAGTGTTTCTCCACCTATATCAATTGTTATCATTACATGATTATAAAATGAACTATGTATATTAAATATAATGATATGTTGTTATGTTATTTTAAGGACCTCAACCATATTATCCTCTATTAAATGTGAATCAAAACGGTTGATTGTGTATACGACGAACTACCGCCTCACGAACTGATGTTATTCCTCTTAAATACCCACCTATCATGGTAGGATATAATGATGGATTAAAAGTTTATATATAATATATATGATATTATTATACTTTTTTAAATATTATATCACATATACCTTCTCACTATCCATTTTGTTGGAATACAATAACATCCCTCATGTGTATAGCCGACTACCGCTTCGCGAAGCTATGTGATTTATTCATACTTTAAATGGAGGGTAATAGGGATGTTATTAATGAAAATATATGATATATATGACATAAAAATGATTATATAATTGAAATATATTATTTAACTTTATTCATTTCAATATATCGATAAAAGTGAAACATCGTTCTTATGTATATACGCCATACCATCCACTTAAATGGTATATTTCATTTCTTATCTATAAATTTTATAGATCAATATAAATAATTATATAATGAATATATATTTGAAATTTGAATCATTTTTAAAATTATTTATATTATGTAACCATGATCAATGTAATAGGAACAACAAAACTAAACCAAAACCCATGTAAAAAATGAAGCAATTATTACCCAAAACATAATTTAAACAATGAATTATTAATATATGTCTAATAAAATATCAAAAGTAAATCATATTTTTTATGATATATATTTTGGTTTTTGGTGAAGAGTAAGTTTGTGGTTGTGGGGGATATATTAAATTTTTATTAATAATCATTTTCAGAAGCCATGAGTGAGAATCTTGAATGTCAAATTTATAATTAATTTATTTAATATCTGAATAAATAAATACTTGGTCTTAAGACCTTTATTAATTGATGAATTTTATCATTTGGAAAACAAAATTTTATTTTCTTCATTTCACTGTGAGTATCTATGTATATAATCCATCTAATGGTGATCCACAAGGATTCCAATGATCTCCAAGTAATACCACTCGATCTCTGAGTGCTAGTGTGGTGAGTCAAATGTCTTGCATTGTTCATTCTTGTTATCTCATTATTCATTATTGATGAAATATTTATTTCCTTTATCATTCTTAAGAGGGATATATTAGGAGGATTTTAGAGATAATTCATTGTGTTCAAAAATTCTCTATTATCAATTTTGGATGTAATACACAATAGTCATAACCTTTTATTTATAGAATTTGGGTCTAGGTTAAAATATAATTTAATTGCATGCTAGTTATTAAATAAAATTTAAAACCTTCAATAAAATAAATTGCAGAGAATATAATTATTATTATTTTGTGGTGGTTTAACTTGTTTAAATTTATAAATAATATTTACTGGCTTGTAAATAATTATTTTATTATCAAATCCAGTCTTGGACTGTTCTAAATCCTCAGTATTTATTAAATACGTAAATAAATATTTTATTCATAAATAAATATTTCATCCACATACTGAAGATTAAATATTAATTAAATATTAAATAAAATGAAAAATATATATTTTTATTCAAGTACTGAAAAATAAATAATTATTTAATTTATTAAATCAACATAACTTAAATAAAATTATTCCTCAATATTAAGAATAATATTTATTTCATTAATTAAATTAAAATAAAATTTTATCAAGATCAATGGAAACACTTATTGTGTGACCCTCAAGGATTTGTTCTCTTAGGCATTAGGTGGTATTTCTTACAGTCTAAGATTATTTTCTAGCAATGGGTCAATGAATCCAATAGAAATAACATAATGTCATAATGATGAAAACCAAATATGAATGCTCACTATGTAATATAATACCTTTTTCAAAATATACAATAAATCATGATTCATGATAATGTCATCAACCTATGTTCTTGATACTTATTTCTTTGAGAATTTGAAATAAACACATTGTTACACCATGGTCATGGAATTTAGGTGATGGTTATGTTCTATTAAAAGGGATGATATATCAAATCCCATAAATATGGAAGGTAAAAATCCTTCCCCAACTTATCTATTAATGGAATGTCAATCGTGATGCAACTAAGTACCTTACTTTATACTAACACACATCATGATGGTTTTTTCATAAAATCTATGTTCATGAGTCATGCCATGTATTAATGATAATATTAAAGTAAAAGGACCAGTACACATGCTTTTAGATAAGAATATTCAATGACATCAAAACATGTGGAATTTATAAATGGAGGTCTATTATCATAATATCTCACCTTTATTATTACCAAGTTTGAACTTCGTGAGAAGATGCATCATCCACTTATATGTACAAACACCAGATAGTCTAAAAACTATGTATCCCATCACAGTACATTATCCAACAACAGAAATATATTAAGAATATTTGCATATAACATAAAGGTTCTCATCATAGTGGGAAACTTATATGACCTTATCAATGTGATAAATACTCTAATACAATATTATATTAAATCCAAGCATAACAATGAACAATATGTAATAATATGATTGATTAATATTCAATACATCGAATATACATTTAATCAAAGTAAAATTAGTTGGTACTACGATGAAAACTATCAAAATTTATATGTATGGTCTTGTAATATATTTATAATAAACTTATATTTATCGTACTAGAGGTATGGAATCTCACCTTTTTATTACATAACTTTACATAGCATTTTATAAATAGAGGATCTTTTAATGTTTAGTATCTTGGAAAAAAGGTACATAATAAATGAAAAATTAAATCATCCTTATATTACACTTGAAATTATTATTCAAGTTTTATCCTCATTATATTTATTTAATCTCATAACCTAGGTACATAAATCAATGGAAAGGGTGAGAAGAAGGCCTAGTAAGGGAAAACAAGTGAAACAGTTTACATGCGATCTTGAGAAATATTGATAAGAACATGAAGAATATAAACATGGCGTGAAAATGAGAAAATGAGGCATATCATAAATAAAATAACATGAATAATATCCTGTAAATTTGGTGACTAGATTTAATTGAGTTTTTCATAAGCATATCACCATGTTTTATCACTGAGGTGTCATAAAAATTATCAAGGTTATTCACCAAGGTATCATAAAACATTTCATCTCTAGAGATTAAATTCATTACCCAATGCATTGGAGTTCTATCATGGAGCACACTTAATATTTATTAATTAATATTATAAACATAGATCATAGTAAATAATATCATAAATAAACCATGGATAATAAAAGAAATGGGTTTCATTTCAAAATCATGGTGTTTTAGAAAGTGCTTAGAAACAAGATCCTTTTCCATTTTAAACCCACAGAAAATGAAGGAGGATTTCATGTATGATAATCCTAGAATTAAAATAAATCACATTTAAATATATTTTAATACCCATGGAGAAGATAGAGGATTTTATATTCACAAATAAAATAAAATAATTTCTTGATAAAAAGAGATAAATTTTGAGATGAAAATTCAGAAGCATAACGGGTATGAAACATAGTTTTAGAACACGTTAAAAAGAGAGGGGGAAAAGGGTATACCATTAATAATTTACTCTTAATAAATTAAAGGGATAGAATAAAATGGATAGAAGAATATGGTATTGAAATTTGAACTACATACCACATAAAAAGGAAACATGAAAGGAAAAGGGAAGTTGAGAGTTCCCTTACCTTGAATAGTCACTCCTAAAACTCAATGATTGGGACATTGGGCCTTGATAACACCATGGAGGATTCCTTGGGAGGTAATAATATATTAAACTTTTTGAGGATTATTTTCAATGAAATTTATTGAAGTAATGGGTGGTTATTTATAGAAAAAGGGAATTAATTTTTTATTAATTTCTGAGGACACCTCAGTAGTTGTATTTGCAAAATCATGGGCTTTCCCATGGTATTTTTCCATGGTATTGGTCACTTAGGAAACCTATTGAGTTAATTTAAAAAATAACAGTCTAACATTATTTTAAATTATCCATTATATAATTATGATGTAGTGATGATTTCATTACATATCGAAAAAATCAAACTATATTTTTATTATTCACCAAAAACTAAAGTATTTTATAAAATTATCATAAATTCAACTTAATCTAATATCAATATTATGAATTAAAAATGAAATTAATTTTATCATAATTAATCCATAAATATTATAAATTTAACTTGCAACTATAAAAATGCTTATTTATTAAAAATAATAGTGGATAGAAAATGCATAGTGAAATTGCATAGTGAAATTTCTAATACTTGAATAACTTAAATTATTTTATCATTTATAATTAAAAATGATTTTTTATAACACTATTTAATTACCATAAACTATATTAATAATAACCTAGTTAATTATAATAATTATATGTTTCCAGAAAAGTACAATTTCTGCCAGAATTTTTTTTATCAAAATCCATCTCAATTTTATTAAGCAAAACTATTCATAAAACCGAAAATACAGAACAAAATTTATTTCAATGTAATGGGTTTACACTTTATGTAACTCAAGAATTATAACATAACCCCTTAAAACATATGTGTACAACCTAAATGTTAGGTGTGTGATGGTGATAGAATCAGTGGTCGGCTTAGATAACATCAGACGAGTGGTAATTTCCACTAACTTGAACTTCTCCCGTAGGAGATTTCATTTAAGCTTAACATGTTGAAGATCAGATTGGGTTTGGTCAAGAGAAAATCCCAAAGATGCTACCTCTTATCCAAGATATGACAAATGGTCTTCGTATAGCATGATTCTACTAGATGAGGTAATCGACTCTTCTTTCAGCAATAATTTTACTTTTTCATTTCTATTTATAAACACTAGTTATAACATTAAAAAAATTAAAAGAAGTATAGTTTCCAAAGGTCATTTTGAATAATGGTAATAATTGACCAATGATAATATAATGGTTGAAACTTGATGGTCACATTTAAATTAGAATCACTTCATTATTTAAGGGATATAGTTTGGTTGAGTACAAAATAATATAACACACATTTTGAGGAAACAATTAACATTCAAAAAGTATGGGTCGTTACATTATTCCCCGCTTAAGAAATTATGTCCCTAAAATTTCAATCCATTATCTCAGTTGAGAAAATTTGAGGGTACTTCTGTCTTATTGTTTCCTCTGGTTCCCACATGGATTATTCATATTTATGGCTCCTCCATAACACATTAATGAGGTGGGTAGTCTTGTTTCATATAACCTTCTCTCTATAGTCCAAGATCACCACTAGATTCTCATTATAAGAGAGATTGTATTCTAGTTGTACCGCCTCTGGATTTAGTACATGTAAAGGTTCGGGTATGTACTTCCTAATGATAGATACATGGAAAACATCAGGAACTTGTGTAATATTTACAGGAAGTACAATTTGATATGCCACTGCTTCTATACGATCATGGATTTCAAAGGGGCCAATGTACCAATGGATGAGCTTCTATTAATTCCCAAACCTCATGAATCTATTCCAAGATGAAATTTTAAGGAATTATTTATCACCAACATCAAACTCCAAGTCCCTTTAATGGTTATTAGCATAGATCTTTTTCGGACTCTATGAATCCTTAATTAGTTGTTAGATGGCATGAAACTAAACTATCATCTCTTGTACAAGATCAGGCCCAAGAAGCATTATCCCACCAACATCATCCCAAAAATTAGGAGTTTTACATCAATTTCCATATAAATCAACATAGGGTTCCATTTGAATGATCAAATTGAAGTTTTTGTTGTACGAAAACTCATCTAATGGGAGATGTTGATCTCATCCACCTTTAAATTTCATTGAGCATGTTCTCAACATTCACTTTAGTTTCTAAATAGTTCTTTTAGATTTTCCATAAATTTAAGGATGATAGGTTGTATTGAAATTCAATTCAGTACCCAAAGCATGTTTAAGACTTCTCCATAATTTTTATGTGAACCTTGGATCATGATTACATATGATAGAAACTGTAACTCCATATAGCCTTCCCAATTCCTTCATGTATATATTGGTGAATTAGTCAAGAGTGAAATCTTCCTAATAATAGATAAAGTGGGAAGTCCTAGTGAGATGGTCCACTATAAACCATATCGCATTGTTTTCTTTGGCTGCTTTCGATAGACCAATGACAAAATCCATATTGATATTGTCCCACTTCCATGCTGGTATAGGTAGTGTTTGTAATACCCATTTAGAAAATTACCGCTCTTCCTTAAATTGACGATAGACTAGGAATATTGTACTATAGTCAGCAATATCCCTTTTCATGTTATCCCACCAATAATTATCACAAAGGTCTCTATACATTTTTGTGCTTCTAGGATGTATAGATAACGTAGATTTATGAGCTTCATCCATCAGATCCATCTTAATTTCCACAATAGATGGAACATATTGCATTGTAAAAAATTTTAGTACACCCTGTTGATCAATATTAAACTCAAGAAATATCCCATTCTTAGTATCCTCAAACATCTTCTATAATAAAGTATCACCTCTTTCATATTTATTGATATTCTCTAGTAATAATGGTTGAGAAGTCATTTGGAATAGGTTTGATGATGTATGTTCCCTTAAAATTCTCATGTCTATTATTACTATGTCATTGATCAAAGGATATATTTGAATCCTCATCATTGCTAGTACAATAGATTATTTCCTACTTAATGCATCTACAACTTTGTTTGCTCTTCCAAGATGATAAGGAATTGAATAATAAAAGTATTTTAGAAGTTTTGACCATCTCATATGTCTCATGTTAAATTCCTTTTGCATGAAAATATACTTCAAACTTTTATGGATTGTGTATATATCACATTTAAACCTCTAAAGATTTTACACCCATATCTTTAGTGAAACAATAATCACAACCAGATCTAGTTCATGCGTAGTATAGTTCTTATAATAAGGTTTCAACTGTCGATTTGAAAAAGAAAACACCAGATCATTTTTCATGAGGACACACCCAATCCCTTTTAGAGATGCATTGCTAAAAATAATGAACCCTTCTTTTATAGAGAGTAGAGTTAAAAAAAGGTGTAGTACCCAATATCTTCTATAGATATTGGAAACATTTTTCACACTCCTTTGTCTAGATGAACTTAACCCCTTTTTGAGTTAACTTGTTTAATAGATTATAAAGTCAGGAATTTGTTTTCACAAACCTCCTATAATACTCTATTAAACCAAAGAAACTATGAATCTCAGTTACTATCATAGAATTAGTTCACTCCTCCATAGACTTCTTCTTGGCATGGCCAACTGAGATTCCTTTACCAGTTACAATTTACCCCAAGAAAGTAAATTTTTGTAACCACAACTCACACTTGCTAAACTTTCGAAATAATGTCTCCTTCCTCTGAGTTTTTAATACCTCCCTTAGATAATCCTAATGCTCCTCAAGACTATTGAAATATATTATAATATCATTTATAAAAAATACCAAAAATTAATCAAGGTATTCCTTGAATACTCTATTCATCAAATACATAAAAATATCAGGAGCATTATTCAAGCCGAAAGGCATAACAACAAACTCATAATGTCTATATCTTGATCGGAAGGTGATCATTAGAATACCTTCTTTCACCACACTTAATTGATGATAAAAAGATAAAATATCAATCTTTGAGAAGAATTTATCTCCAAGAAGCTGGTAAAATAAATCATGAATTATTGGAATAGGATACTTGTTATTTAATGTGATCTAGTTAATTTATCAACAATCAATACATAACTGCATTGATCTATCCTTATTCTTCAAAAACAGAATAGGTTCTCCCCAAGGATACACACTTGTCCAGATAAACCCCTTCTCCAAAATATCTTATAGTGGCTTCTCTAATTCCCCCACCTCCATAGTTTTCATTATATATGGGGTTTTTTATATCATCTTGGAACTAGGCCTGAGATAAATAGAGAACTCTACCTATATTTCTAGGGGAGGTCTAGAAAACTCTTTATGAAATATGTCAATGTATTCCAAAATTATGGGAACATTTTTCTATTCTTATACATTCAATCCCTTATACATTTTCACTGATTAACTCCATAAAGAAGGATATGGCTGGTGTTTCAAGACAAAGCTCAGAGATATCTATCCTTTGAAGATAATAATAGGTTTTCCACTCAAAACTACTGATATTTCCTTACTTCTACATTTTATCATATAATTATACTTTGAGATACATCCCATCCCTAGTATAATGTCAAATTTCAGCATGGGAATGGATATTAGATTTTTTATGAGATTATACTCACCAAAGTAAATACTAGAGTTTCCATATAGTGTTGATTCTTGGATAATCCCTCCATGAGTCTTGACTGATAACTCTACCTCTAGAAGTTCAGGGAATGATTCAATATTATTGAAAAACTTAGAGGAAATAAAGGAATTAATAGATACACAATCAAACAAAGTACATGCTAGTTTTGAGAGAACAATGAGAGTACCTACCACCACATCATTTGGAGCTTCAACTTCATTCATCATGAGAGAAAAATAATGACCTTGATCCCTTGGCCTATACTGAGGTTGATGGTGATTACCCTCCACTACCCTTGTATTTAGACATTAATTGGAAAAGTGCATGAGTTGTACACACTTGAAGAATTGGACTTCAGGTAGGTTCTTCACCATCTTCCCTTTGAATTTTCTGTTGATAAGTTGAGGAATCACTTCACTAAGACAGTTCTGAGCAATATGGTCATCTCTTCCACACTTATAACACTTCCCACTCCTGAGTAAGTATTTCCCCAAATAATTCTTTCAACATTTATTTCAGGTGGATAGTTCCACTTTCTTTCCTTATCTTCCTTGATCAAAGCTTCACCCTAGGTTTGTCTCTGGAGATCTCTTCTTCTCATTTGATTTTTGAGACCATTTTTTATCACTGAACTCTAGTTCGACCTTTATAGAACTCAATACAATTTCCTCATAGCTATTATAGTCTTGGTTGGATAAATTCTTCCACAGATGAAGTATAATTCCACCAAATAATATATCAACCTTCCCATTAAGACCCATGACAAAGTTAGAGGTATAACAAGAAAGTATTATGAAGTTAATATCATAACTACCAATAGATTCATTCTCCTTCGGCTTCAATTCACTTAATTATTTCTTCATTTTCATTCTCACTGAATGAGGGAAATAGTTATTAATAAAATTCCCTTGAACTCCTCCCACTATAAGGCTTCTATCTCCCCTCTTGGACTCTTGTTATTAATTATTTTCCACTACTAATTAGTTTCTCCCTCTAAACGGTACACATCTAGAGTTACTTTCTCTTGTTCTGAACAATAAAGTATAGAAAATATCTTTTCCATAGAGTTTATCCACTATTCTATAATCAATGGGTTGATAGATCCACTGAACATTGGTGGTCATTGAAGCATAAATAACTCAATGAAAATTTGTTCCCATCATGATGAAATCGGTCTCTTAGCTTGATTCAAGTTATTTCACATAACTTGAGTTAGTTGATTAATAATTATCATGAAGGTTTCCATTTCAACTTCCGTCGAAGGATCACCAGTTCATGGTCCATTGTGATCTCCATTTACATGGTTCCTTCTATTTCCTGCCATTTTCTAAAAGAAGAGAAAATTAGTGAAAAACCTGTTTATTTTAATAATCTAATAACACTAAAATAATTTTATGTCTTAAAAAATCATTCATAAATTTTTAATTCATTAACAACAATTACATTTTCTATAAATCCTTCATAATAGTTCATAAAAATCTTGTGATTAACCAAACATATCCCCCAAGAGTGTCAAACCAAAAGTGAATAATGGCTCGTTGTCATGCACCAATTCCTTTTTGAGTCACACTCAAAGAAATGTTTTCATGTTTTACCCCTAGACACATATGTTCCATAGTCACATCCACTTTTTTGTATCCATATAGGGATTTATTTGATCAGAAACCACTTACTTAATATTTCACCAAAATACAAGGAATTTTTATTATATTTAAACTTTTTTCTAGGTTTATTCCTAAAGTTTTCAAATCCTAAATTCTACAAAGAACTAAATCATCCTCTGATAACAACTATGGCATCCTTCCTTTTATTACATAACTTTACATAGCATTTTACAAACAGCAGATCTTTTAAATTTTAGTGTCTTGGAAAAAAGGTACATAATACATGAAAACTTAAAACATTATTCTATTTCACTTTAAAGGATTATTAAAGGTTCATCCTAAGTAAATTTACTGTATCTCATAACCTAGGGACATAAATCAATGTAATGGGTGAGCAAAAATCCCAGTAAGGGAAAACAAGGGAAACAGTTTACATGTGATCTTGAAAAATATTGATAAGAACATAAAGAATGTCAATATGGAATGAAAAATAGAACATGAGGAATATGTTAAATAAAATAACTTGAATAATAACTTTAAAATGTGTATACAACATTTAATTGAGTCATTCATTATCATGTCACCAAGTCTTATCATCGAGGTGTCGTAAAAATTACCAAGGTTATTCACCAAGGTATCATAAAATTTTTTATATGTAGATATTAAATTATTTACCCAATGAGTGGGATAACTATCAAAGAGAACCCTTTATATTTTTTAATTAATTTGATCCACATAGATAATAATAAAACATCTCATAAATAACCCATGGAGAATAAAAGAAATTGGTTTAATTTCAAAATCATAATGTTTTAGAAACTGCTTAAAAAAGATCCTTTTTCATTTTAAACCCATGGAAAAGGAAGAGGGTTTCATGTATGTTAATCCTATAATTAAAATAGATCATTTTTCTTATATAGGTTATTTTATTCATAAATAAAATAAAATAATTTATTGATAAAAAGGGAGAAATTCTGAGATGAAAATCTGGCAGCATAATGGGTATGAAATATTGTTTTAAAAGCATTAAAAAGAGATGGGAAAAGGGTCTCATATTAATAAATGACTCATAATAAAGTAAATTTATGGAATGAAATAGACATAATAAAATGGTATGTAAATTTTAAATACATACCACAGAAAAAGTAAACAAGAATGGAAAAGAGAAGTTGAGAGCTCCCTTACCTTGAATAGTGACTCCTAAAGCATGAAGATCGGTACCTTGGGGGATTGAGGACACCTTGGGGGAATCCTTGGGAGGTAATACTATCAGATATTAGTTTAATATTATCATTTAATGAATGGAAACTATATAATTTCTAGGTATTTATAGAAAAAGTGAGGGAGTTTTTTATTAATTTCTAGGGAAACCTCAATAGAGGTATTTGCAAAACAGTGGGATTTTCCATGGTATTTTACCATGGTATTGGCCACTTGGGATAACTATTGAGTTAGTGTAACACATAATAGCATAAAATAATTTTAAATTAACCATTACATTATTATGAATTATCTATAATGTCATTAAACATATTGAAAAACGCAAACTGTAGTTTTACAATTCACGAAAAACTAAAGTATTTTATAAAATTATCATAAATTAACCCTAACCTAATATAGATATTATGAATTCCAGAATGATGTTTATTTAACAATAATAAATCTCTAAATATGATAAATTTAACTTTTGACTAAAAAATTACGTATTTGGTAAAAACATAGCACACACAAAATGCATAGTGAAATTGTAAAGTGAAATTTTTTATACTAGAAAAACAAAAATTATTTTATCATTTATAATTAAAAAGTATTTTTTTAACACTATTAAATTTTCATAAATAATTTAATAATAACCTATTTTATTATAATAATTATATGTTTCCTAAAAAGTACAATTTCTACCCAAAAAATAAATTAATCAAAATCCATCTCAATTTTATTAAGAAAAACTATTCTTAAAATATAAAATGTGTAAAAAAACTTTTACCAATAAAAAGGGTTTAAACTTATGTAACTAAGGCCCTGTAATATAACCACTTATAACACCCATGTATGACCTATTTGTAAGGATTTAAATGGTGATAAAATCATTAGGTGGCTCGGATAACATCGTCTGAGTGGTAATTTCCACTTAATTGAACTTCTCCCATGGGTGATTTCATTAAAGCTAAATATGTTGAAGATTGGATTGGGATTTGTCAAGATAAAATCTGAAAGATTTTACCTCCCACCCAAGATCTAACAAATAGTATTTGTATGACATGATTATACTGAATGATGTTGTTGACTATTCTTTCTTTATTAATTTTTCTTTATTATTTTTTTCATAAACACTTTTTATAACATTAAAATTATTAAAAGGAGTATAGTTTCCAATGTTCATTTTGACCAAGGGTTATAGTTGACCAACGATCATATAATGGTTGAATCCCGATGGTCATATTTCAATTATACTCACTTAATTATTAAAGGGATATATTTTTGTTGAGTAAAAAATAAAATAACACAAATTTTGAGGAAACAATTATCATTCAAAAAGTTTGGTTCATTACAGGAGGTTTGAACATGTACAAATGAAGTCATGGCATAAGGTAATGGATTTTTTTCTCACTTTTTACTTTTTTGACACATTCCATGTTCACCACAAATTTATTTTATGTGGTGTATATAATTCCTATTAATGTATTTTATGATCCTTCTTATAAAAATTATTTAGATTTACATATCCATTTTAGGATCTTTCTATTATGTGGTTTATGATTCAAATGTTTCTAAAGCGGTAATAAATTTTTTTCTCAATTTGTCTTCATGAAGAAATATGTTAAATTATGAATTTATATTCTTTTATGAGGTGTATATATAACCATTTGAGATATAATATCATGAATTTATTTATTATAATTATATTTTGAGCTTCATTTAATGTTATTATTTCATGTAGCTTACAATTCAAAGTTACCAAAGTGGTAATTATTTCAGGATAAAATCTCATCGTTTTTTAGGATTGTTTAGGTATATGCTTATGGTGATGAAATATTATGATATATCTATCAAGAAATAAATATCTTTTATTCTTCTATAGTTAATTTTTTTGAATACATGTTTTTCATTCATTTTACTCTCTTTATTTACTCATGATTCCAAAATAATAATTTTAAAGAAAACTGACTTTATTTCTCTCTTCTGTTAAAAACCCTTTTTCATTCTATATCCATGTTTTCTAAAAATATTCTATATTTTTTTCATTATTCCTCTGGTATTTTTTAATTTCATTTATATGTACTTTTTTTAATTTTAAAAAAAATTCAAAGCAATCTTCATGTCGTTCCCAAAATCAGGATTGTTTGGAATTTACTAAAAATGTGAAAGGACTATTTGTTTTAACATGTATAGAATTTTCCACCATCAAAACCAATCAATATTTTAAATAATAATTTATATGATTCAATTTTTATTTTAAAATAAAAGGATTTCTAAATAAATTAATGTTTAAAAAAATATTTTCCAAATTGGAAGGTATATTTTACTCAAGAAATGATTTAAATAATTCTTATAGCCTATTTTATAAGTTTAAAAGTATATTTTTAAATAAATGTATTTTGAAAATGTTTTATTATTTAAGAAAATAAAAGTTGAATAGTTATTTTCCTTAAGATATGTTTTAAATGGATTTTAATGTTTCCTTCATAAGTTTCAAATTTTATTTTCAAAGAAAAATATTTTAAAAAGATTTCATCTTTTAAAAAATGTATTCCAAAGTGGAAAAGATATTTTCCTTGTGAAACGTTATAAATTATTTTTAAATAATAATTTATATGTTTTCAAGTTTATTTTCAAAGAAAATTAATTCATCGATCTTTTAAAAATTTATAGTTTAAAAAAATTATTTTCAAAGAAATGTTATTTTACTCAAGAAATGTTCTCGATGACTTTCAAAATAATTTTCTATCTAAGATGGCATCCTTTTATGTTGCTTATTATTCACTAGTTATATAATCCAAGGGTATCATATTTATTTATTCTTTGTATAGATTATATTTTTAATGAATCGTTTTTAATGAAACCCTTCTCTTTTCTATGGTTATGTTATAATGAAACGTTTTATGAAACCCATTACGTTTCATAGGTTCTAATATGTTAAGTGGTTTATAAAACTCATTTATTTTGATGGGTTATAATATAATAAATGTTTTATGAAGTGCTTTTCTTATCATGGGTTCTGATATTATTAATGTTTTTAAGATATTATGACACACCTTTTCATGATTTTCATTATATGATGGTGGTTATGTTTTAACCATGGAAAGTGGTAACATTATAACCAAAAATGGGTGAGACCAATATCTCTATAAATTTCATTCCATAAAGATTGATATCTAATGAGATAAATCAGATGATAATAGAAAGTTAACCCAGTTCAGTAAGGCACATTGTCCACTATGATAGTATTTGGAGTGAACCTTGACTACTACGATGGTCTGGGGATCGAAACAATTAAATTATGATATCATTGGAAATGAGCCTTGGCTACTATGGAAATATTGTTATGTACTTATGTTTATTCCAAAAATATAGGTCTTATTCCAATGTTATGTTCTCATGGTTCATTTTATTTGATTTACTTATGATTCATGTCTTATGAACTTCTAATATTTATTAAATGAATTAAGATAATGATCCTTGGTATGAATAGTATGGTTTTCAAATGTAATGATCATGTCCTCATACCCTTATTCTCATGTTATGATTACTTATATCCCTTTTTACCCTTAATGATCATATATTCTCAACATTTCTTTTTTCATTTCCCTATGTTATGAAGAAAGTTTTTATTTAGGGTTTTTGAAGGAAAATTTCAGTGTGGGAAGATATTTATGGGAGCCGCTGAAGATATTTCAAGAAATAATAAGATGTTGTGTCTAGTATTCAAAGGCAATATACACTTATAATCCATAGGAATGTGATTATGTGATATAATGAATATTAATCTAAAATTATGTGAAATTTATGAATTTAAATATGGGTTCATTACAATATCATCAAATTTATTTCCTTTTTATCCATTAAAAAATTATATTTTCATTCGTGTATAGGTTTAGACAACCACCACTACAAAGATATGTGATTATTTTTTCATCACCACATCACATGGATGAAATATATAAGCATACATAAAGAAATAATATGTTATTTATGATATAATAATCATTCAATAAAGATAAAATAACACATACATAATTTATATCATGTTCTTCAAAAAATGAAAATATTACTCATGTGTACATACATCCTGTCATATGGATGATAGTAACATAATTTTTTCCATAACCATCATTTATTATTGTTTATAAAATTGTAATCTATGTATAAAAAATATAATTATTTTTTTATTATTATTATAGAGATGATTTAATCATTTCTACTTTTCCTACATCTAAATTATCAATGTCATTTTGGACATATGAATCAAACATCATCAAAACATCTGACATGAACTTAATTTATTAAGTAATGTTTTATAACAAGGTAGAAAAAAATATGGAATAAAAAACATGAAAAGGTTTCTTAACCATTTAAATAATTAACATATTTTTTTGTCAATGAAAAAGAACAAATGTCACAAGTTAGACTCGGGGTAAAGGACACGATAAATTAAAACCTTGTTTTAAAGGTATTCAGTATTTATTTTTAAAATATTTTCCCTATATATCCATATTCACAAAAATATTTTATATTTGTTTATATATGGTAATAAATGAATTATAATGTAAATTTTATTTAAATCTATACTTTCATTCAACGGTATTAAAATGGGGATCTTTTTACATAAATTTTTTACAGAAAGGAAAAAATGAATGTTTTTTTAACGTATATGGTGTTAATGATTTTTCCCACCAATGTAATCATTATTTTATGTTTGGATACATTTACAATAAATCATGTTTTCTTTAAATAGAAAACCTCTTTACATTTTTTATGAGTATTTTGGTTTTGAAAAAAAAAATCAAAAGGAAAGGGTATTTTGATATCTGAAATTTTTTACATACTGGTTTAAAATAGTTTTTCAAGGGTTTTATGATGATGAGTTATAAGAAAAAAAATATTTTATTTATGAAATGGATCATTATAATTATATATAAGAAATATGTGAGCTTGGTATAGTTTATATGATTGGTGATCCTAATATAACATATATAATGGGTGAGCCTGATACATCTTACATAACGGGTGAGCCTTATACAGCTTATACAATAGGTGATCCCCATTATAGCTCTCCAATTATTTGGGTAATGTTACTTATCTTTAATGGAAAGTAGGTGGGAGTTAACCATTATTTTTTATCTTATTTATTTAACTAGTATCATGTCATTTCTCACACAATTTTATCATGAGTTACAAATATAATTCTCTAAGCCACCTAAAATGAATTTCCTTAAGTTTTAAAGGTTTTGTTTGAGAATAACAATTTTTGTATTTCATGAAGATATGATTTATTCCATTATACTATAAAATATTTGATAAAGGTTTTTCAATAATGAAAACATGTTTTTTAAGTATTTTATTGTGTGAGAAATGAATGCTTAGAGTTTATTGTGAACTTGTAAAGAATTAGTTTATTATATAAGAGTGCTGACAAGATCATCTAAAACTCTATACCATAATGATCCTTGGGAATGTAAGAGAAATATTTATTAACTATAAAAACAAGATTATATAATTTTTAAGGTTTGGCCCTTATAGTGGGTATTATAGGAATTTTTTAGATGACTTTAGAGATTATTATATTTTAAAATTTATGGATATAATAATGGTTTTTATGTAAAATAAATGGAATACTGGCCCATTTTTAGGTTTTAAGTGATTTTATTTTAACATGAGTAATGATATTTAGGGAGAAGTTTTATTAGGTATAGTTATATGAAAAACTTAGGTTTAAATTGAAGGATTATTTAATAATAATGATGTTAAATTTTATGGGATTTAATTTGAAAGGTATGAGATAACCACTGAGGTTAAAACATTATTTCATTTTGAAGTTTTTAAGTTTATTATTTAGGATGTTCATAATATTTTTTAAATATTATTATAATTATATTGATGTAGTATTATTAATAGGAAGAAATTTCTTATCTAGAAAGACCAAGGGGCTTGTACCCACAACTGAATGGAGGAAATGGGGCAATACCTACGACTAGACTTAGTCATTTATTGGTTAGTATGATATATTTTTTTTAATTAAATGATTTTACAGATAAATATTTACTAGATTTTGGGAAAATAATTTTTCTCATATAGATCACCATGGGATTGAAATTTTATTTGTTCATAAAGTTATCAATGTTATTTTAGAAAGAGATCACTATAAATTTATGGAAAATTATTTGATTATGAATAGAAAAATATTATGGGATTTTACTTTAGTAATAATTATTGAGTTATACATTGGAATATGATATCTATTTAATGTGGCTCAGTTTATTTATAGAAATTATTAGTATATCTTTGATATTATGTGATTGAGGCATATACATTTTTTGTATGAAATATTATGAGTGATTGATGTTATTTAGAGATATATGTTAAAATTATCCTATTAGTAAAAGTGATCAAATCATTCCAATAATTATTTTTCAATCTTAATTTATAATGTTTTGTTTTTAATTTTAAGGATAGTTATTTTTTGAATGATTTATTTTGAACTTTTGATATTATTATTGATTTTTTGAGATTAGTTATTCTTCATATAAAGGTTTATTCATTATAGAGTTATCTTACCTTGTTGTAATCATTTTGGTTATGGATAATATCAAAATATAGGTTTAATATCTTTCAATCCATTTTTATAGAATTATGTGATCCATTTAATGTATATTTTAGTGCTTCAGTCCTAAAAATATCATCTTAAATACTCATTATTTGGTGAAAAAGATTAAATTTTGGTATAAATTTACTAGAGGATGAAATTATACATGTTGAGTAAGTATATATCCATTTTTCTTATTCTATACAGTAATTTAATTTATTAACTCTATTAAAAGGATCTTGAAATAAAAACATTATCCTATTACCTTCATTTTTGATGAATTGATGGTCTTTTTTACACCTCTTTGGTTTGTGGTTTTGTGGTCATTGACTTTTTCATGATCAATTAATTTCTTCTGTTATATATACTCTATCACTATCCATCATTATTTATAAAATAATTATCCCCCTATTCATATTTTAAATTGCCACTGATGTTCTCATTTTTGGAAACCCTGCATTTTTTATTCTATATGTACTTTTTATTTACCTTTCCATCTATTTAATAGGATTTTTTATTAACCTTTTTTATAAAATGTGATTTCAAAAAATGTATTTTAAAATTTCATAACTTTGATTAATGAGTTGATTCTAAAATTAAAAATTTTAAATTTATTAAGGTGGGAGAATTTAATATCCCAAGGTATAAAAATAAATTTTATATTATATAGCATATAAAATATACAATGTTGAGATTAGACAAACCACCGAATATAATTATTTAAATATGACCATTATTACCTATCCATATAATTTATGGGTATGAATAAGACTAAATATATTATGAAATATATAAAATGGTTGTATTCAATAAAAATTTATTGATTAATTCTTAGTAAATAAGAACTCAATTTTTAGCAATGTCATTTTAATTTTAAAAAATATATTTTTTTAAAATATTTTTTTTTATTTTTAAGAGAAAATATTATAATTAATTTATATAAATTTAAGAAAAATTGCTAAAAAAGATATCATCTTTGAAATTATCAAGTAAAAATTAACATGGTGTAAATTTTTGAAATTTTTGGAAAACATTGATATTCTAATGAATATTGATAAAAAGTGATTTTCATTGAAAACTGTATATTCGATGAAAGGATTTAAAATATAGAATTATATATTAAAATTATTTCAATGTAAAATTAGTTCCATTATATTGTTAATAATCCAATTAAGTTTAATGGAATCAATTTTATTGTTGAATTTGGTTTAAAAACATTTTAATACTTGAAAAGGAATTTTTCTAATGAAAACAATATTTAACATTGTGTTTTTTGTTTTGATAATAATTTAATTTCATGCACTTATAGAAATTGAGTAGTGAAAGTGGTTTCAATATTAGGAGTCATGAGGTCCAAATTTGGTAAATAGGTCTCTTTTATTATTTTTTTCATTGGGAATAGTAACCATATAAAATAATTATCACCATTGTAAGGGTAAATTAGGTAATCAAGGTTAAAAATGATTTTATAATGACTAAAAAATGACCAAAAACGTTTTTTCTTTTTTCTTGGATAACTTGGGATTATAAATTTTCATACATGATTTGAAAATACGGAAACCTCGTGTCATATTTCTTTGATTTTGACTATTATAACATTTAAGTAAAAGATAAAGTAAAAAATAACCCTTTATTGCAATGAAAATCACTAATATTTTTTGATGGTCATAAAAAATAAATATGATCAGTTATAAATATAAATTATTTTTTGATAATATAATTTATTTATAATTTTTATTGATGAAATAATTACCTAAAATTATTACACAACACCGAAAAATTATTTTTTTCAATTAATCTAAAAATAAAAATAATGACTCAAAAAGAATTTAAAGTGATATAATTTGAATTAATTAATGCATTAAATTATTATTTTTATAAATAAAACATTATAGATATTTTTTAAGTATTTTTTATAATTAATTTGTTTTCATGTTGTTTTTAAAGATAAATTAAATGAATTGTGTCAAAAATGACATTGAGGATATTTTATATTAAATAATATTTAATTAAATTATTTAAAAACCATTAAATTGGGTAATTAGGATGATAAATGGTTGAAAATGTCATACATTTCCCATTTTTTATCATTTTTTCACCGTATATGAATAATGATAACCCATTAAAATTAAAAAATTGCTTATTGTGGTTAAAGTTAAAATTGGTTATTCAAGGGGTTAAGCCAAAAGATAAAGTTTAAAATAATTATCTAAACCAATAAAAAATTATTTAAATGATTAAATTGATATCATATATTAATTATATTATGAAAAAGTTATTTTTATCTATTTGACATGATTTGAACACAAATTATATGATAATATTTCATGGGTTACCAAAAATGAAATAAATGATATTTTATAATAATTTATATTTTATTAAATGATTTATATTTCCTAAAAAACTATCTCTATAAACGTGATAGGTATATGGTTTAATGAATCATCCATGTTCTATTTATGGGTGAATTTTCCTATTATAGTAACTATCGTAACCCTGAAATAGTAAAAACATTGTTAGCATGGTAATTATTAAAAGGGTAAATAAATGGTTAAAATAAAATAATAAGTGTAAAAACGTCACCAAAAATATTTAATTTTTTATTGTATTATGTGATTTATATTCATCCTTGTATGAGGTATGAATTGTATCAATTTGGATCCATTTAAAAATGAAAATTAATTTATATTAATTTAATACTTTAAAAAATTCATGGAACTTTCCTCTCCTCATTATAAAGGAGAACTCCATCTCCTCTTCTCTAAAAACTTAATGATCCATTTTAATCAACTAAGAACTACCATAATACCTTCATAAAATCACACCCATGTTGTAGAGGACTTTTTTGAGAATAATACCAACATTTTAGGGCTTTAATTGTAATGAAAATGAGGTTTTCTGAAAAAGAGGAATAGTTATTAACAAAGTTTTTTCATTGAATTTATTATTTTAACTACTTAAAATATTCTTAAATGATGATTAAATAATAAAAAAATTATCTTAGATTTATTGAGATGTTGTTTTAATTTCATAAACTATATCCATCTCTAATTATATGTAATTAGAAGTGAAATTGTTGTTCGTGTGTACAATGTACTACCACCACACAAACCGATGTAATTCATTTTTCATCACCACCTCTTATAGCTTATTATAGTTATGGATTTAATGAATATATATGATATTCATGAAATGTTTTTCATTATATAAATATAATATGTCATCTAATTCTTATCTCTCTATCAATTGAAAATGGATAATGTCGTTCGTGTGTTTGTCTGGACTACCACTTCCACAAAGCAATGTGATTAATTTTTCATTTCCAAATCAAATAAATTATATATATAAGTATATATAAATTTTTAAATTTTTATTTTTTTATATAATTATAATTATAAAAATATTATATAGTACTTACCTGTATTCCATCAATATCATTTAATAACAAAAATATAACTCATGTCTGTGTATGGCATACTGTCTCTATAATTGTATCATAATTTATTTTTCATACCCATAATTATTGGTTGGTTTTAAAACTATTATTAACGTATAAAAAAATAATTTTCCCTAATTTTTATTTTATATATTATGGAATAATTACTTGCTTGTCCATATCCATACTACTAATGTCATTTTGGACATATGAGATGAATATTGTCATAACATCCATTGGGAACTTAATTTATTATGTAATTGTATATAACACAATAATAAATAAAATAAATAGAATAATAAACATGAAAAATTTTATTAATAATGTATCTAATTAATATAATTTTGTTATTTAGGAATAAATTGATGGTACGTGATGATTCAGACTCAAAGTAAGGGACACGCCAACTTAAAAACTCATTTTAAATGTTTTAAAGATTTATTTTCTAAATATTTTTCTTCTATTTCATAGTTATTAAAATTATGTTATGTATTATTTTATTAACATAAATTAATAATAAAGAAAATTATGTCACTTTAAACTTTCATTCATAGGATTTTAAATGGGAATAATTTTTTAGAGTATTAATGAAAAAAGTAAAGAAGAATAATTTATTTTAATATATATGACATCAACAATACTTATCACCATCATAACCATTATTTTATGTTTGTATTACTCTCCAAGTATTCATGATTTCTTCAAATAAAAACCCAATTTAAATTTTTTATGAGTAATTTTTTTTTTAATAAGGTGTTTTAAAAGAAATTGTATTTTTATATCTAAATGTGTTTTTTATATATTTTGAAATATTTTTCCATGTGTTATATGATGAAAAGGTGTAAGCATAAAAAATTTTATTCATGATATGGTGAATTAGAATTATATATAAGAAACAAGTGATCCCTAAAAATATTATATGATGGTTGGGCAGAATATAGTTTGAATGAAGGGTGATCCTGATATAGATTATATAATAAGTGAGTATAATTATATATCCCTAATGAATTGGGTAATGTTATATGTATTCAACTGAAATGAGGTATGAGTTAACAATAGTTTTTTTACTATGTATTTTTAACACGTCGTTACCTTCCTTTATGTATTCCTTGTGTTTTGTTTTTGATTTCCCATTTTGTTTGGGTGAATCATCAGCTTATTGGGAATAGAGAGTCATTACTATGAAAAATGACCAAATATTCAAGGATTTATGTTTCTTTAAACTTAATGGAGTTTGAGTATAATTTTTTGTCAAAGTAATTACAAGGTTTTACTTGAATTTGGAGAATGTTAGAGGAGGTTTGGGTCTTTTGTACAGAATCTGGGTTGAGTAATGCTTGTAAGACATTTAAACAATGTTTAATAGTTAAACGTTGTGTAATCGTCATCGAGAAGATTTTTTTAATTTTTTCAAGTTAGGAATGTTTTATATTACATGAAACATGTTCACATTGTGTAATGGTCACTATTTAGGTTTCATTAATTGGTTCAACATGTGAAATTTTTACACACCACTAACCAAGTTCACTTCATGTAATGATCACTGGGAAGATGTCATGAATTCATTCATTTAATGAAGTTTTTATACACCATGAAAATATTACACATCATAAAATGATAAAATTGTATATTTTTATCCCAATATTGTGTGTTTTTTGACATTTTTAGTTTTCATAGATTACATGACATGAAATGGGTTTTCATTCCATGTAATTTTCATGGTTGGTTCTTTTTAGGGAACTATATGGATTATTTATTTTCTTATTCATTGTAAAGCCTCTAATATCATTAACCAATGTTATCCTAGTCAATTTTGGATATCTACACTCTTTCCATATTATTCTTTTAGTGATTTATCATCTTTGTGGTTGTGGTTCATCTTATCAGGTAAGAATCCTTATATTCCTCCTTGGATTTGGTTATAGATGTATCATTGGCTACCATTGTGTTTTGGATACATGATAAATTGATGTTCTCTAGAAACCCTTTTCATTTACTTGTTGGGACTTTTTATTTTGAGAGATGATCCTTGATTTTCTAATATTCTTTGTCAAAGGCGGATATGGTTCCATCATCTTAAGGTAGGTGGATCTATACAATGTTGTTAATTCTTGTATTTCATTATCTTATTATTAAATAGGATTTAATTTGAGGGAAAAGGGGTTTATTAAATGTGATAATGGTTTTTGAAATGTTTTTTAAACAAACATGGCACATTGGTAACCTTTGATGTCTTGGTAAATAGACATAGATGACCCTAGTTCATGTGGAACCCCTAGGGGTTACTTTTATGATATCAACAAACTGTGGAAGGACTCGATATCTATTGCAACCAACTTAAGCTTATTTTAGTCATAATGTTTTTTTAGTACATATTCGTATAGACTATGTCTCAATTAGTGTGATTTTTCATTTATACCTATTTTTCACAAGATTGTTTATTTTATTGATATTATATCACATGTTACATGTTTTTCACTTATACATGATATATTCATGTTTAGTGAATATGGTATGGATTTAGGGAAAGTGAATTGAATATTTTAAAATAGTTTTTTATGATAATTCTTTATAAACTGTATTTTTTAAAATCTAGAACTTGTGTGTTCTTGATATTGTAACTTTTTTATATTATTTGGTGATATCATACTAGGCATTGTTCTCACACCATATAATTTAAATTAGGAAGTTGAAGACCATTTTTTAGGATTCAGTAAAAGATAAGGATATTATATAGCATGTCAGGTTCTCTTGTTAATGGATACCATCAAATCAGGGTGGTATAGAGGAAACGATTGGTTACATGGGCACTCTTTATTCTTGTCTGATTGATACTTTTCTGGTTTATACTTTTTTTCTTGGGTTGTATAGATCTTTTTTATCTTTTTATTCAGTATTTTACTCTAGTTTTATGTATTGTTTTATTGTATATGAGTCTTTTTTCCATTATCTATTTTTACCTCACCGTGAGGGGATGCCTTGGGTGAATTGACTAGTAAACAGAGGTTGAATTATTACAAATTAGTATTATAACGATTATCAGCTTGAATTGTTTTAACACTTATTTATTTTGGTTTTTTTCTTAGGTATAAAGTATTTAATAATTTAATATTTTGGGTTGTAAGTGTTGGAGGGTGCATGTCTAGCTCACTTTTGTTTTTGAACTCATGTTACTATGGGTGGTCAGAATTTTTTTTTCATTAACTAGGTTTGAGAATTTTTGTTTGAGCTCATTTGAATGAACTATATAAGAAGTTTATTCAAATATACCAGTTCATTTTTTATGGTTTAATCCTTGTTCAAAAAATTATTAATGTTTTGATGTTTTGATATCAATACTAAAATTCGGTCCGCTGATTTCGGAGTCTTCTCATGACTGATTGGTTTTTTCCTGGTGATTGATAAACAATGCCTCCAAGAAGAGATCTTAAAAGATTGAGAGATGAAGTTTCAAGACAAATTTCATATAAAAACACTTTATTGGAACTTCCTTTTATATAATTAGTAATCTAAACTATTCAAACTCTAGGTCAAGAAAGTTTCAGGCACCCAGGATGAGTAGTGGGACATGGATTAGAATTTACAAAGATACATTCACCAACCTTCCATGGTGATAAGGGGCCATGAGAATGTGATGAGTTTATTTATCAAATTGGAAGCATATTAAACTTTATTAAGACTCATAAGGAATATATGGTGGGTTTTCCCACATATATTCTTGAATTATTGGGAAGGAGATGGTGGGACTCTATTGTGAAAACTAAGTTGCATGAGAATCTTAACTGGGATTCTTTCAAGAAAATATTCCATCAGCAGTTTTATCCAGAGACATTAAATGTGGTGAATACCCATGAATTTTTTACCTTGGAGTAGGGAGATCATAATTTTCTTAATTATTCAACCCATTTTTTTATCTGGTGCATCTATAACTGGATCTTGTCACAAATGAGTACCTAAAGGACCAAAGGTTTTAGTTTGGACTAAGTCTAGATATTTGATCAATGTTGATTCTAATTTTCATTATGACCTTTTTATTTGTCCAATAATGGCCCAAATAATTTCTTAACATCCATCCCATAATCCAAGAATCCTTATATTTTCCAAAAATCTATCCTAGGAAGGATTTGGTGCTATCCTAAGGAGGATGCCCTAACTAGAGGTAATGTTCTCCAATGAGTGTTTTTATTTTATTTCTTCCCCGGACTCTACTTATTCTTATTAAACCACGATGATATAATAAAAAATTATATTAGATATAATTAATTTATTTATATTAATTTAATGACCTAAAAATACCTATGTGTCCATAAAATTGGTTATAAAATCATCATTTGTGTCTAAGGTGGACTACCGCCTCACGAACCCATGTCACTCATTTTTTCATTAATTCCTATCATGATGGGTTTTATGATGAATATAAAGTATATATGTAATATTTATAATATTATTATACCTATTGAGTCATTATATAATATATTACTTCTTTCTTTATATTCTATTGGAGATATGTTAACATCACTCATGCGTACGGTGGACTACCACCTCACGAAGCGATGTGAATCATCTTTCACTAACACTTTACATGGAAGGTGATATGGATAAATTTATGGATTATATTTGACATACATGAAATAATTGTTATATTAATTACATATTTATCATTCTAAAAATATTATATATACAGATATATATATATCATTTTATTTTTTACCTTTTCACTTAATGGAAGATGAAAACATCATTCGTTTATGTGTGGACAACTGCCATCAAGAAATGATGTGACTCTCTTTTCATCACCACACCACATGGATGACATATAAGTATATTTAAATAAATAATATAGAATATAAAATTTTATTATTATTCTATATATATAATATATTACTCACCTTACTTCCATAATGATCATTGGAAAATGGGAACATTACTCATGCGTACATACGACCTACCATCTCCAAGATCATAACATACTTCATTTCTCAGGAAAAAAATTTCATGATTGGTTTTAAAAGAATAATTTATTTATATATATAATAATTATTTCATGATTATTATTTTTTAGGTGATGTAACTATTTAATATACATAAGAACTATAACTTTCATAACAAATCATGAATGAGAAAAGAAGGCGATTAACACCAGAAACAATGAAAATAATTACATATTCTTATCAAATGGGTGGTAAAATGTTATAATAGGATAATATATGGTATTATAAATATAATTATGTTTATGTTATAATGTAATAACATGAATTAAACCATTATCCATTAGTTTAAATATCTTTAAATTGAATGGAAGCAAGATTTAGGGGACTTCGTCTTAATTTTACTTGATGGAGGAATATTTTAATTTCATCCTCTTAATTCATTTTATATTATGTATATACTTACCCTTTTACATTTAATATCAGGAATAATTCATAATTCATGGTATTTTAAGTTTCTTTTTGAATTATTTCATATTAAGGGGTTTAAATTGAAAATTACCAAGTGGTAAAAGTTATTGAACAATATCATTTTCTTTTTTGATTGATAACTATATCTTGAAAAAATCACTTTCTTTTGATAATTTTTCATTATAATTACATTTATATTAAATATCCATATTATTTTATAATGGATATGATTATTTCCTAAATCATAAACTATTTTAACATATGGTGTTTACATTGAAAGTTATTTGATTAACTGGGGAAATATTGATAAATTAGTATCCTGTACTCAATATAGATATTTGATGATAAGGCATGTTGATTCATGAATTAAATCGATTATTTGATGTGTGGGTAATGATTTAGACCTGCAGTGATGGGTGGGTCCAAGTATAATGAATCCCCTCATAGGTCACATGTGACAAATCAGGTGTCCAAATTAAACGGGTGTCTATATATTGTATTTTGAGTGTCTTGTAAAAGGTCTTGTTATGAACCAACCCGGGTCGACCCCAAACTGGACACCCGAGTTGATCTATGACAAGTCCTAAGAGGAATTCTCAATCCTCATGGGATTATGACAAGCATCAGGTATCAACATTGTACCAATGTCTATGATTTCACCCAATATATAAATAAACAAAACTAGTGGAATAAATAAAAGAGAAAACCCAACTCAAAATGATTTCCAAACTTTTCACTATTTACATTAAAAATAAAATAACAAAAAACTACATTGGAAAAAACAAAATAAACTTGACACCCAAGACACATCCATCTGACCTCAAGGGTCAATCTCTATTCCACAACCATCTATCACCCAAGTTAATCTAACTGAGGTTAGAACCTATAGCAGAAGCTAAAAACAGGAAATGACAGTAGGAATGAGTATTAAAACTCAATATGAATTTCTAAATAATTATATTTCAAATTCACTTAATAGGTTTAAAATATAATTCATAAAGATAAGTTTTCCACACTTTTTATTTAAATTAAACAAATCACAATCATTATACATTGCCCTCATGTTTTAAAACAAGGTTCAAGGGGAGAAGGGAGCCAAGTAGGAAATACTAATTTTTCATAATAGTGAAGAAGGTTATATATGTGATCATTCAAAACATTCTTATTGAAATCATTTTTAACAAACCACACATTCACAATTTTCAATGTAAACACCAAAATCAAGCATAATGATCGTGACCACACACAATGGGGGCAATGCCAATAACCCCACCAGTAACAGAGGAACACAGGAAAACCTAGGAACTCATAGGAGAACTAAAACATACTAAGACATGTGTCCTCATCCCAAGTATAATTCATCACATGATGAAATCAAAATTCTCAAAAACTAGCACATCCTACCTCAGGACATACAGTGGGGCCTAATCCTATAGTAATGAACCCAATTATATCTACCTACTATGGGCCACTAGTCAGGATGCAACCTACTAGTGTAGAAATCATTCTCATAATTCATATTTTCTATGATAGGTTCCCATGATATGTTCATAAATGTTTTTTCCATACACCAAATTAATCAACAAGCCATATAAACACATTCTATCATACTTATCACACAAACCAGCACCACCCCATCCACCCCATGGGTGGTGTTCCCTTTCCTTAAAAAATTATCACACAAGGGAGCTCCCATACCAAGGATGCTCCCATATCATAGTCAACGAAAAAGGAAAGTGACTAACCCCTAGGAGGATTTTCCAAATAAAACCATTTAACATAAATTCCAAATGGGCCCCATGCCATTTTCACACATCAAACTTTTTATAAAAAACTCTACCCAAATCATTTTTTATACCAAAAAACTTATAAATCTATTTTGGAAATACTAATAACCATTTTTAGTAACACTATATCATTTATAAAACCAACCCATGCCTTTAATAATCACAAAACACTTTGAAAATCCAATTGGGCAATTTAACAAGAACTTGGCATGAAGAACCCACTAAATTCATATCACACATACAAAGCGGTTAGGAAAAAATTTTATTTCACATTGAACAACAATTTTATGTATGAAACATCACTATTTAATAATTAAGAGAGGTGTGAAAATTGAGCAATAAATGAAATCATATCATTAAATGAGAGGTGAAAAGGTATCCTACCTTGAATGATGAAGAACTCACAGAAACTGGTGCAAAAATTCAATCGCACATCAACCGCACCCAAGGGAAGCTAGATCTAACCTAAAACATCAAGATTGAATACAAAATTTTAGGATTCAACCCTAAAAATAAAAACCCTTACCATGGGGGAGAGAGAACCCCAAGAAATCATAAAAAATGCTAGAAATAAGGGAGAACCTAAGGGAGAGAGGACTTAATTGTTGAACCCTTAAAGAATCAGCACCAAAAACACCCAAAAATGGATCCCCAATGAAGACAAGAGAGGGGGAGGAGGCACCTAGGGTGGATGATCCCAAATGGGGGTGGAAAGGGTGTTTTTGGGTATAAAAATAAGGGAGAGAGAAAATGTTTTTAATGACCTGGATAGGTCACATGGTTAGTCTGCACGGTCTATCAAACCATACAAAGATAGTGTGATAGCCACTTCCAAGGAACAAACCGACCGCACGGGAAACCCACATGGTATGACGAACCGTGTGGTATTCATATGGTTGCTATTGTCTATCCTAGGAGCTACCGCGTTATTACCTAGGATTCGGTGTATGGTTGCTAATAACCATGCGCTAACCTTGCTCCAGGGCCTTTCCACCCAAAACACCCATTTTCTCTAAGAACTAAAGGGGAAACCCGGGGAGAAAATCTAGGACAAAGAAATAGAGGAATAGAATCCCAAAAATTCAAACCCATCACACCTAGTTTCCAAGAATATAGATGAAGAACTAACACAAACCAGAACCTAATATGAATTTCAAAACCTGAGTGTGACAATTCTCTCCACCATAACGCTTTCCGCCCCCAGAAATCCATCATAGGGCTTAAAATGAAAGAACAAAACCACTTCTTTAAAACCCAAGGAGGTTCACCACAAATAACAAATAAAGAGATTAAAAAAACACCATCAGGAAGAAAATAATAACATGATTGACTTGGGAGACCGACATGGACCCCAACTAAGTGCCACCAGCCCCAAAAATTTTAAATACAACCTTTTGACCAATCCAAGAGACATATAATTTTCACGATGCTCTTACCAACCATAAAACATGAACACATCAAAAATAATCAACCAGAATTCAAACCATCTACCTAAACAAACGATGATCTTCAACCACATCTGATGAATACCTTTATAACCATACTTCAACAAAACCACTAGAATACTCCCATTATAAATTTTCTATATGATACCACCTATCACCAAACCGGTACCAGAACGAACATGAGATAATTTAGAGTTACAACATTGGGATGGCCCGAATAGACTCCCCACCATAAGAACCAAGGTTACATCACTTATACTCTTGGGGAAACTTCAACGAAACCCATGGTGGGTCTCCACACCATAGAGACTAGAGAGATTAAATAAATCAAGAAATTTTCACACTAAGAAAAAACCCCACCACAGGGGGAGATGAAGGGAGGGGCATCTAATTGACCATCAAAACTACAACCAATACATCCCAACAATTTAACAACTTATCACCCTCAAGAGAACATAAATCAAAACCACTCTTTATTCATAAAAATAGGCTGTAAAAGGGAAATAGAGGACTATAAGAAGTGGAACACACCATTGAGACTTTAAGAAAAGGATAAAATTGACCCTCTTTATCACTAAGGTAAAACTATTTCACCCAAATAGATTGTAATGTTGAAATGAGGTTCCCACTCCACTTTCCACCAAACGGAACCAATTTAAAATAGAACAGCTACACTGAAGGCTTGAACTACCTCTATCATCCATATTAAGGATAGAGATTAAACCAATGATTTTTCACACTATTGGGGCTCTCCATACTATGCCCCATCTTCACTCTGAGACCTTTGGCTAGATCCCTAATGATTGAATCATCCCCTACCTCACATTCAAGAATTAGAAACCTCTAAACCGAACACACTGATCAAAACGTTACAAAACACCCTTCCATTTCAATATAAATTCAAAAACGTTTGATAATAACCATTATTAAAATTGGAATAGATAGAAACACCACATAATTCCACCATACATGACTATTACATCCAAAGTACATTACAATTTGAAATACTCGAAACTAATCCCCAAACATTACCTTACTTCTAAAAACAACCTGGGGAAACCTTCAAAATGTTGGGTTTGGATTCGTGTTGATTCTTGGAGACACCCTGAAAAAAACCACTTCATGTTCTCAAAGAATCCATAGGTGTGGTAGAATTTTTGAGCACTCAGGTACGATGGACTCTTATGACCTCTCTTACTACACTGATGACACATCATAGTATTGCCCCCTGAGGAGGTTGATGAGAGGTCTAAAGGCCTCTCAATTCCCCTACCAGCACTGTCAACATCCAGACACTTCCCGTTATTCTCAATGGAATCTCCTTCCCTACTCCCAAGTTCTAGAGTAAGATTAACCATCTCAAACCCTTCTTCTGGAACAGCTTCAAAACAAAAGTCTTGTCTAACCACATTGGAGAAAGTGGTCAAGTTAAACTCTACCACCTTTGACTGCAGCTTAGAACGGAGCTCGCGTTCGAAATGTTGAGCCTTCATGACATCATTTTCAACATGCACTAGATCATATGGAACATTCTCTAGGAAGAGATGATATAATTACAACACCAATCCAACACATTTTTGAAGACCGCATAACTCCATCTTCTTCGTCACCTTCATCACATCAGAAAAATAGTGTTGGATGAACTTAGAATTGAAGAACTATCAGTTAAGATCTTATTGGGGATTTATTTGAGACACTAACTTCCACCATTTCCAAGTTGGACCTTCAGGCATAAAGATATAAAATTTCACCATTGACATCTCAGGAAACACCAAGAAAGTGAAGTCTATCTCAATCCTCTGCATCCACTCCTCAACCTCAAGAGGATCTATTTGAAAATAAAAAATATGTGGATTAAAAATCCTAAATTCAAGGATATAGTCTATAGGTCAAGAACAAATTTCAAGGAAAAACATTCAACTCACACTTCCTTTTCAAACCCCACAAATTCTATTTTCAAAACTGCTAACCACAAAACCTGAAACCCAATTAGAAGCTTTAAAAAAATTTCCATAAAAATTTCATCTATTCAATTGAAAACCAATTTCTAATAATTACACCTAAAACCCATAACATTTTACTCATCAAAATTTTCTATAAATATTTCCAAAGATACACCAACCACCCAATAAAAACAATTGCTGAACTCTATAAATTTATTTTTCAAAACATCTCATCACATCTAAAACCGTTTCCGAATACTAATTTTTCCAACTCAAAACATTTTTTAGCAGGTCAACTCATCCTATTAAACCACTCCCATTTCACCCCAAAGGTTCATTTCATGAAAACCCAAAATTCTAGAACTTCATTAAAATAAGTAATAGAATTCCATTTCCTATTAACTAAAAAAATCCATTTTCATTTTTAAATTCTTCTTTTTACAATTTCAAAACATAACAAATTTGTAACAATTTCTAAAATTAATGAAGATCCAAATGATTCACAAAGGGGAAACTAGTATCGATGGGTAACTTGGACATATGGTTATCATCCATATGCCAATCCCACAATAATCACGAGGAGAATTCTAGGGTAATTATCTCATCTCCACATGGATTTCCAGACCCTAAGAGCTCATGGAGGTCACTTTCCCAACTCCCTTTTCATTTCCCAACAACACACAATCCACAAGAACCAAAAGACACAAACACTCTCGGACAACCCATGGTAACCCGAGGTTCGAAACGAGTGAGGTTTCATGACTTTCTTCCTATTCCTACACCTCAAGACTTAAAATCCTACTCCTTCTACCATGACATCCCCAAATAAAGATGGGTGCTCCCAAAATAAAGGCCCTAAAAAGTGCTGACTTGCTCTGATACTATTTTTTCATGAATCAACCCAGGTTGACCTTAAACAGGTCACATGAGTTGATAAGTGAAAAGGCCTGAAAGGCATTCCTAATCTAATTAGGTTGTTTACAGGTTTCAGGGATTAAAAAATTACCAATGGGAATAATTTTTCCCAATATATAAATAAACAAAAGTATTTAAATAAATAAAAGTACTAACCCAACTCAAAATTATTTTCAAACATAACACTATTTATATTAAAAATAAAGGAACAAAAAACTAAACAACAAACTACTCTGTAAAAACCATACCAAACCTGATACCCAAGACACCTTCATGTGATCTTGAGGGTCACTTTCTAGTCCAAAACCAACTATCACCCAAGGCGATCGAACTGAGGCCGTAACATGTAGCAGAACCTAAAAATAAGAACAGACTATATGCATTAGTATTAAAAATCTATAGGTAGGCCCGAATAATTATATTCCCAATTAAAATTCTTTAAATAAAGAAACATTGATTGATAGGTTTGAAATATAATGTATAAATATAATTTTTCTATACTTGTCAATTAATGTAAACAAATCAGAATCACAATATGTGTCCCTCATGTTTTAAAAAGAAGGTTCAAGGGGAGAAGGGGGCCAAGTGGAAATTGATAATTTTTTTATAATACTGAAGAAGGTTACATATATGCTATTTCAAAACATTATTCTTGAAATACTTTTTAACAAACCACACATTTACAATTTTTCAAGTAAACACTAAAACCAAGCATAAGGATCATGTCTACACACAATAGGGGAAATGGAAATAACCACACAAGTAACAAAGGAACATAAAAAACCTAGGAACTTAGCAGAGAACCATAACATACTAATACATGTGTCCTCATCCATAGTAGCATGCCACACATGATGAAACAAAAATTCCCAAACACCCATCCACCCTAATTCAGGACAAAATGAGGGGCCCAATCCCATAGTAATACGCCCAATTATATCCACCTATTATAGACCACAGGTCAAGTCACAACCAAACAGTGTATAAATCATTCTCAAAATTCTTATTTTATATGGTAGGTTCTAATTATATGTTTTTAAAGTTAATTCCACACACAAAATCAATCAACAATCCACATACACACATTCCATCATACCTATCACAAAAACCGGCACCACCCCGACCACCCCATGGGTGGTCCTTTGCATTAAAAATAATTATCACATAAGGGAGGTCACATACCAAGGATGATCCTATCTCATAGTCAACAATCAAGTAATGTGACTCACCCCGATGTGGTTTTTTCATATAAAACCTTTTAATAAAGATTCCAAATGGGACTTATTCCGTTTCCACACATTAAAATTTTTATAAACTCTACCCAAACCATATTCTATACAAAACAACTTATAAATCCCTTTTTGAAATAACCATAACTATTTTGAGTAACAAAATATTATTTATTGAACCAAAAAATTCCTTTAATAATCATAAAACACTTATAAAATCCATCCAGTCAATTTAACTAGCACTTAACATGGAAAACCCAATAAATCCATATCACACATACAATTTAGTTAGTAAAACATTTTATTTCACATGGGAAACCCATTCTAAGAATGAAACATAACTATTTAATAATTAATAGATGTTCAAAAATCAATTAGTCAATGAAATATTAACTATAAAAAAGATATCAAAAGGGGTTCTACCTTGAACAGTGAAGAACTCATGTAAATTGGTGTGAAAAATAAATCAAACCTCGACTACACCTAAGAGAAGCTACATCCAACCAAAAACATCAAGATCAAACACAAAATTTTAGGATTCAACTATAAAAATATGAACCCTAGCCATGGTAGAGGGAGAACCCCAAGAAACAAGAAGAAAACCTTAGAAAGAAGGGAGAAACCAAAGGAGTGAGGACTTACGTGATGAACCCTTGAAGAATAGTTGACAAAAATGCCCAAAAATAGAGCCCCAATGAAGCGAAGACATGTGGAGGAGGTGCCTAAGGGGGAGGATCCCAAATTGGGGAGGTAAGTGTATGTTTGGGTTTAAAAATTAGGGAGAGATAAAATGTTTTTAATGACCTAGACAGGCCACACAATTAGTCCGTACGGTTTTTCAAATTGTGTGGAGACCGTGCACCCACCACTATCAAGGAATAGAATGACCGCATAAGAAACCCACATGGTATGAATAACTATATGGTATCTAATATCTCACAAAGTAGTTATCTCATGGTAACCTAGGATAAGGCAGATGGTTACCACTAACTATGCGCTAACCGTGTTCCATGTTCAACCCACCAAAAACACCCATTTTCTCCAAGAACTCAAGGGAAAACCTGTGGAGGAAATCTAGGAAAAATAAAGAGGGGAATAACATCCCAAAAATTCAAACCTATCACGTGTGGTTCCCTATAACAAAGCTGAACACCAAACCTAAACTGAAACCAAATATGAATTTACAAACCCGAGTGTGACGGGTCTTGATAGTAGTGGTATCATGATGCTTGAGATCATAGTGTATAATAATTATTAATTTACTTTATTAATAATTCATTTATTATTATCCCTAATATTTTCACAATGATATAATCTCTAGATTCATTTCATTCTCAGTTTTTTGATTAAATGGCATGAGTTTTCAGTTATTTACCTTGACATATTCATTCTTCCTTATCTATTCATACAGTCAAGTTATTTAAATGAAATTTGTATTTAGTTATTTTCCATTCCATATTTATTATTATTTATTTATACATGATAAATTCTGTTGAACATAACTCTGACTGAGAATTTTATATCACCATTATTTTGATTCCTTTCCCTGAGATATGAAGAAGATATCTTTGAATGAGTTTTCAAGGACGTAGTTTATTTTTTTGTTATGTATTATATTATATTTTATTTTCCTAATATAAAATGGGTATTAGGTATGTATAAATTTTACCATAAATACTAAACTATTTGGTCCTTTGGGATATCATTCCTTGTATCTTATGCTAATTTAATAATGAAGGCAATGTCTCTAGGATAATGGGGTTAGGGTAACTACAGTTGTTATAAGAGGAATTTTAGCAGAAACCTTGGAAACTAGTTATAGTAAAAATATATTATGGAACATAACCTTATGATAAAATTTTAGGATAAGTTTATAAAATATCCTATTTTTTGATAAAGTATAGATTATGGGGTTTTTCCTTGCCATAAATCCCTGTTTGGATACTATGAGTGGACATAGTTCTATCAATAATATACATATGGTTAATAACCCCAAAAAGGGTGAATTAGTCTTGACTGGATCATCACTTGATGTATGACAATTGTCCTTACTATTCACCTACTTTGACACTCAAGGGTGATATTCTTAGGATAAATCATATTTTACTTAAAAACCATTATGACAGATTTGAAAATAAAGATATTCCCAAATAAACCATGTTTATGATTATGAGATTATATATGATTAAATATTTCAATTAATATTAATAATTTCAATATTTTTCAGATTATACATTACATTTCATAATTATACGATCTAATCTAGTATTTTAATCATTTAGAAATGGTGCCTAGAAGAAGGAATGAGAACTGTATCATTGCAAAAAATCCAAAGAGTATGAATGATCATTTCCTTGATTGTCTTAATCTAGTTTTTGAAATGGAACTACTCTCCTAAAAATTCTCCTCATATGAGGATATAGTATCATGTGAAAAAAATTAAGAGAAATAATTCTCTGAGTATTGTGACTTTTAAGGGAAGTAAGAGAAAAATAGGATAGAAGATAAAAATATGGATAGAGGGAAGAAGGTAAAGAATGGTTTTTCAATATGTTATAATTTTGGAAAGAAATACCCTAGTGCTTGCATAAAATTAATGGTATTTTCTTACAAGTGTTGATAGAAGTTTCACTATGATTTTGATTGTAAGGGTAGAAATGTTTTTGACAATGTACAAAGATTCAACTATAAGGAGATGGGGAACTAATAAAATCAATGACAGAAGCATCAAAGGAATAAACCTTAAAGAAAGTAATGGATCATGGTCAAGATTATTCTTTTACCATAATCGAAATGGAATGATTAATGTTCTTGTGTTTGTATTTGATAATTATGTCAATTTAGTATTTTATCAATGATATCCTAGTTATAATAATTATGAAACATATAAGGATTGAACTTCAATCCTTTTTTATTGAGTATTTGAAAGCATATGATGAACCGTATAGGTGAATAAGAAAAATTATTTACTGACATGTTTAACTTTTTATACAACAAATGATTGAGAAAAATATAACCCTTAATATGTTCCTATTGTTAGGATAATGATATTGGGATAAAGAGATGATTGATATGGATAAATTAAATTTGATAGTACTGAATACCTTGGAACTAATTAATGATTTGTTGATAAAGTGATTTATAAATGATGGAGTTTTCAAAAAATTTGGATTTAAGGAATAAATCCAGTTATATGAGTTTTACTTAAGGAATAAGGAAACATGCATATTTTTAATAAGTTTTTATAGTAATTTAGTTTATTATCATGTTTTAGTAGAATTCATGATGAGGTTATTGACATGTTTGGTATGTGAAAATTAAGAGCTACTTCATGTTGTTTTGGGGATTAATGATATGTTAATTTTGGGAATTCAATGACTTTATTTCTAATGTTTTGAATATTAATCTTTTAGAAGGGCCATAAGGTTAGAAATTTATGAAATTGTTTAAATTAAACATTGGATGAGGTTTAAAAAAAATATTTTATTACTTCACTATATGGATATTTATGCTTATTAGATAACTTTTGAGAACCATATTGTTTTGGAAAATATATGGAGGCATATGGAAATACTTGTCACTATTTTATGGATCTTATGATCTGTTAAAATTTAATTTTAGTTCTTAGGGGATAAAAATTTCATTTATGGATATTCATTTACTATAATAAGAGATAAATTTTAAATTTACTAAAGCACAACTAAAGGATAAGATTATACTTATGAAATAGAAACTTATCATGTAAGTATATTTACATATATTCATAAAAATTAAAATAATTCTTCAACATTACTATATGGATATTTAAACAAAAAATTTATCCTATTACATTCATATCTAATGAATCAGACAATCTTTTAAATGATCATGTAATTATGGTTTTATGGCCCTTAACATTCCATTGATCATTACATTTCTTATAACCAATGACCTATATCACTCTCTATAATTATTTAAAATTTTATTCCAAGTACATATCATCACTTTCAACCAATTTTCCCCTATATAGAAACCTAGTTATGTGTTATTTTATATGATCTTTTTACTCCCCGTCTTCTATTATTAAGAGGGTATCTTATTAACCCTTTTTATAAAGTGGGTTTTAAAAATAAATTCTATTATAAAACCCTTTATTACTGTTATCGAGTTTAAATTATGAGAATGTAATTTATTTAAGGTGGTGATAATGTAATACCCTAAAATTCTAATATAAGAACATTTTATTTGATGGAATATGCAACACACAATGCCATGATTAGAAGAGAGTAAAACACACCAACAATTTATGATATATTTAAATAAATAAAATCTTTTTAATATATTTAATAACAGGAAAAGCTAATTTTATCTTGTGTTACATGAAACACTGAGTTTATCTTTTATTAAACCTAGCACTGAGTTTAGTTTGTATTTCATCCAACAGTGAGTATAAATGAAAGGTGACATGTTATTAAAATATTATTATTTAATATCATACTTATCACATATCCATTAGAATTCTGAGTATAAATAATATTAAATAAATTATGAAAATATATATTTTTATCATGTTCATTTTTTATTTAATTATTAGAAACAAAATAATAATCATTTAAAATAAAATTACATGCATATGAAAAACTTTATTTTTCTAAAAGACAGATTAGTCACGCTTTGCACACATAATTTAAAATTATTTTTTAAAACTTTTAAAAAAATTATTTTGTTAAATGAAATTAGTTTTTCAAATCATAATATCAAAATTATATTATGTTTTTATTTTATTTTTCTAAAAAGTTTCATTTAATGATGAATAGTGAAAAATACTAAATTTTAATTGCAAACTGCCATTTCGTTTAAATTATTTACAATGTTAAATTATATTTTCAATTAGTTTTAAATTAAAATCAGTATAATTATATATAAATTAATATGATTTAATTTATTGGAATAACTTTTATATTTATTTCTTACATAAAAACATTATAAGATTTTAAATATTTTCTCTTCAAAAACTCACTTTCTCGTCACGTTTGCAAGATTAATTTTAAATTAAATTTTAACACCTATGTGAAATTTAATATAGAAAATGTATTCAAAAATTGGATTCATAATAATTTATAATTTATAATATGTTTAACTTAATTTTTTACCAATATTAATAATGAAACGTTAAAAATTAATTACTGCGGTTAAGATAAAAATGGATTTATGAGCTTTAAAATAAGAAGATAAGGGTTAAAAATAACCGACCAAATTTTCCAACAACTCTTTTTGGCCATATTTATAAATTTTATATACAAGGTTCTATAATTAATTATTTTAGAGGATTTTTTAATTATAAAAACGTAGGTATGATTGAATCTTTTCAAAAAAAAATATAAGTGTTCCACTCACCTCACTTATAAAAGATCACCCCCTATCCTCTATTCCTTAGACATTTACACACTTTTGGTTCATAAATAAACCTTCCAAATAACTTTCCAACTTCCATCCCCCCATCCTAAAATCTTTATTTTGGTTATAAGTCCAACCTAGAAAGGATTTGGTGCAAACCTAAGTAATATACCTGAAAATAGGGTAACATTCTCCAATGAGTGTTTATATTTTATATATTCTTCCACATCATTAAATTATCATTAAACCGTTATGATATAACATCCTAAATATATTACATATAATGAGATATTTTTATGTTAATTTCATTACCTATTACCACCTCCACTTCATTATATGGGTTATGAAATCATCATTCGTTTCCACTGCGAACTACCGCCTCACAAACCAATGTCATTCATTTTTCCATTATCACCTCTCATGATTGGTTATGATGATGGAAATAAAGATTATATATGATATTTATAACATAATTATACCTATTTATTCATTATATCATTTATACATTTTTCATTCCATTCCTTTGGAGATATGATAGCATTGCTCGTGCTTACGGTGGACTACTGCCTTGCGAAACGATGTGATTCATCTTTCACTAATGCTTTACATGTAAGGTGATAAGGACAAATTTAATTATTATATGTGGTAAACATTAAATAATTATTATATTAATGAAAAGTTTATCATTTTTAAATGATAATATATATATATCATTTTATTTCTTATCTTTTCACTCAATGAAATATGATAACATCATTCGTGTACCTGTGGACTATTGACTTCATAAAATGATGTGACTCTATTTTATTCACCAAACCACATGGATGATATATATATAAGTATATTTAAAGAAATAATATGGTATATATTATATTATTATCATTTAGAAAATAGAATATATTACATACCTTCATTCCATAATGATCATTGTAAAATGGGAAAGTTACTCATGTATATGTATGGCCTACCATCTCCATGATCGTAACAGACTTCATTTCTCAAAACCATATATGATTATTTTTGTTAAATTATAATTGATGTATATCTATGATAATTATTTCATTATAATTATTATTTATTTAATTTAAGTATATAATATTCACATTTACTAGAACTTTCATAACAAAGAATGAATGAGAAAACAAGGTGATTAACACCTAAAACACAAAAAAATAATGAAATATTATTGTTAAATGGTTGGTAAAATGTTAAAATAGGATCATATATGAAATTATAAATATGATTAAGGTTCTGGAATAAGTTAATAACATGTTTAAAACCACTATACAATAGGTTAAATAATGTTTAATCAAAAAGAAGTATGAGGTAAGGGACTTCGTCTCAATTTCCATTCATTGAGGCATATTGTAATGTTATGCAACTAATTATTTTTATATGGTGTATATACTAAAATATTGACTTGTAATATAATGATTAATTCAAACTTAATGGTATTTTATCTTTTTATTCAAATTATTTCATCCAAGTGGATTTGACTTTAAAATTACGAAGTGGTAAAAGTTATTAAAAAATATCACTTTCTTTTAGGATTGTTAACCTTTTCTTGAAACAATCACCTTGTTCTGATAATTTATCATTAGAAATTACATTTGTCTTATATAAAAATATTATTATTTTATTGATATGATTATTTTATAAACTGTATATCATTTTTACATATAGATTTTACATTGAAAATTATTTGATTAACTAGGGAAATATTTCTAAATCTATATCCTTTACTCAATACATATATTTGATGATAAGGCATATTGATTCAAAAATTAAATAGATTATTTGATATATTATGAATGATTTGGACCTATAGTGATGGGTGGGGCCTGGTATAATTTATCCCATTGATGCATCGATAGGTCTCATAAGACAAATCAAGTTCCCAAATTAAATGGGTTTCTACCTATAATATTTAAATTATCTTGTTAAAGGTCATGAAAGTACATGTATCATGATTAATAAGATCTTGGAATTTAAAAATTAATAATTTCCATATTTAAGAATTTATTTATTATTATCTATGACATTTTTATAATGATATTATCTCTGGATACATTTTATTCTCATTTTATTAATTAAATGGCATGATTTTTCAGTTATTTACCTTTCCATATTGATTATACCTTATCTATTCATGTATTCAAGTTATTTAAATGGAATGTGTGTTTAGTTATTTACATTTACATATTGATTATTCTTTATTTATCAATGATATCTTCTAATGTAAATAACCCTTACTAAGCATTTGATCTCACCATTAACTTTTTTCCTTTCCCTAGGATATGAAGAAGATATATTTGAATAAGTTTTCAAGGATTCAGGTTACTTTCTATTATTATGTATTATGTTTTATTTTATTTTAATAGTATAAAATAGTTGGTATGTATGTATCTAGTTTTCCAAGACTACTAAACTATTTGTTCCTTTGTAGTGTGATTCTTTATATATTATTCCAGTGTAATAAATTAAACACTAGCTTCGGGCTACTGGGGCCATGTTTGCTACACCATCCTTTTTTTCAATAAAACTTATTACTATAAATATGTATCATGATTTGATACATAATTATTGTTAGTATGGGTGAGATGGTTGATTACAGATTTTTTATCATGGTGTCTAACATGTTATAGAATTACGGTAGAACACCATATGCCTACTGGTTTGTTATGGACCTTACCCATTCTAGTTTAAAAATGGAATTATATTTAAATGAATTTTATCATTGGTTTACACATAATTTTAGTGGGAATAATTTGATTTGGGTGATCATTGATTGACTCAAAAAATAGGTACATTTCTAACCTATCAAGGAGACAACTAAGATAGAACATCTTAGGGACCTGTATTTACAAGATATTGTGAGACTTCATGGGGTTCCCTCTATAACTGTGTCTTATAGGAACCTGTGATTCATATCCAGGTTTTGGAAAGTTTTTCAGGAGGTGATGGGTTCCTAGATAAAATTGAGCACATAAAATCATCCTTTCATTGATGGATAAATAGAGATATTTATCTTGGTTCTTGAGGATATGATTCAGGCCTGTGTTATTGTTTTCAGTGGTTCCAAGGAATATAATTTTTCCATAGTGAAGTTATCCTATGAAAATAGTTATCATGCCTCGATCAGGATGGAACCCTTTATGGATTTTTATAGGCATACATGTAGATATCCCTTAGGCTAGGAAGAGTTGGGAGAAAAGTCCTTGGTTAGGCTGAGTATTTCTCAAGAGATGACGGGGAGGGTGTGATTGATCTAGAAGAGTTAATCATGGAACATAGTCCTCATAAATTTTATAAGGATAGCCATTTTTAGCCTCTGAAGTTTCAAGTTGGTGATAAAGTCTTTCTTATAATTTCACCTCACTTGGGACATCATCAGTTGGGCAATCTAGGTAAGTTGGAACTGAGGTTTGTGGGCCCCTTTGATATCATTGTATGACTATAAAAGTTAACCTATCAGTTAGGCTTACCATGTAATTTGATTACTATCCATGACATGTTTCATGTTTCCCAGTTGAGGGGTTATATATTTTATCTTTACCATGTGATTGTATGGGAGGGTGTAGATCTTTATCTTGAAACCAATGTTGTTGATCAACTAGTTCAAATTATGGATCTCTTAAGGAAAATTCAATGTAGTAAAATAATTCCCTTAGTTTGAGTACTATTAAAGTGAGAATATTATATCTATAAGATTTGGGAGTGTTAATTGTTTATGAGGCAATAGTGGCCTTCACATTTTGTCAGTCTAGGAATCTGAGGAATTTCTCGGGAAAAAAGTGTTTATGGTGGGGAGATTGTAACACCCCATTATCTTCCTTCTAGAATGCCATGTCTTTTGTTTTTTTTTTACATTTTTTTGGGTTAATCATCGGATTATAAAGAATAAAGGGTTTACATTCTATGAAAATATTACACATCATGAAATGGTAAAAATCTAGTTTTTTAATACGAGGTGATATATTTTTTGTCATTTTTGGGTTTCCTAGATCACACGATGTGAAATGGGGTTTCATGTAATGTAATTCTCAAAGTTACTGCTTTTTATGTTATTACAAGGCTAATTTAATTTCTTATCTAGGGTTCAGACTCCCCTCTCATGACCAAGAACTCTTCTAGGTGATTTTTAAGATCTCCTCTCTTTTCTTATCACTCATTCAGTGATTGGTTGTCATTGTGGTTGTGGTTCATCTCATCAGGTAAGATTACTTATGTTTACTCTTTATATTTTGTTTTTTCTGTGATGTTGGTTGTGGTTGTGGTTCATATTCATGGTTGATTGATGTTTTCTATTTACCCATTTTAGTTTCATTTTATTCCTTTTTTTTCAAAAGTTAATCCATGGTTTTCTAATCTCATTTTTCAAAGGTGGATAGGGTTCCATCATCTTGATGTAGTTTTATCTTTGAAAGTGTTTCTAATTCATGAATGTATTTATGTTCATTTATAAATGTGTTTACTTTAATATTAAATAGGTTTATTAAATGTGATCATGGTTTTGAAAATGGTTTTCTATCAAACTCATCACATTGGGGACCTTGGGTGCATCAGGAAATAGACATAAGTGGATCTAGTTTGTGTGTCCCTATTATGGGTAAATTTTGTTATATCGATAGAGTATGTGAGGACTCAATATATATTGAAAAAAAAACTTAGTCCTCGTTTAGGATTCTATTATGTATATTAAGTAATCCCATAATCTATTGCCAAATTGGTGTTCTTCATCTTGTATACCTATTTTATTGATTGATGGTTAATTTCATTAATATTTGTTTACATGTTCAATTTAATTGTTTTCACTTATACCTACTATATTACTATTTGGTGAATATGGTATAGATTTAGGGAATCCAAATGAAATGTTTAAAAATGGTTTTATTTATTATAATTCTTTATAAAGTTTATTTTGTTTTAAAGTTAGAACATGGGATTTCTTTATATTCGAACTTTTATAGAATATTTGGTGATATCATACTGGGATTTGTTCTCACACAAAACTTTTGAATTTGGATTATTGTAGACTATGTTTTATAGGACTTGGGAAAAGAGGATAGAATTATGGGTCATGCTATATTCTCTTTTCATCAGTTGCCTTCATAGAAGGGTGGTTTTTAGGTAACAGTTGGTCACATGGAGACTCATCGGTATTATATGATTCATATTTTTCTATTTAGCCTATTTGGATTTGGTTTTATAATATTTTTGTATATTTTTCTTCCACATTTTACTCTAATTTTATATGTTCTTTTATTATATTCAATACTTGTTTTATGTAATCTTTATTTTACCTCACCATGACGGGATGCCTCAAGTGACTTGACTAGTTGAACTGGGTGGGTTCATTAAATTATTTAACTGGGATCTTGTTATTTATTATATGATTTTATCACTAGTTATTTGTATGGTTCTATAAGTCATTAAAAAAGGTTTCAATTTTATTTCTATGAGTTTTAAGTGTTTAATTGGAGAAAAAATGTGTTTTATTTTCATATGGATATGATTTATTTCATTCACTTAGAAAATATTTGATAAAGGTAAACATTTTATAGGTTTTCAAGTTTTTCACTAGACCAAAAAATTTATATTTTTATGTCCTTTACTGTGATTTTTTTTCTCATCGCATTTTTTAAATTTTTTCCACTATTTTTATGGATGAGTATGAATATAGTAGAAGTCAACTTGAAAATCATAAAAAAAATCATGGAATAAAACATCTATTATATTAAAAAAAATTAATGTGGGGGAAATAGATACAAGGAGTATGTTTAGAACATTTAATGTATTGGTTTATTATGTAAGTGTTATAAACAAATTCAATAAAACTCTAAACCGTAAATATCCTCAATAATGTATGAAAATAAATTCTTTACTAAGAAATAAAGATTATGTAATGTTTAAGTTTAGTTACTTAATCTCATGAGTACTTATAGTAATGAAAATGAAAGGGGAAAAATTATTCACTCGAAATAGCAAGTAGGGAATAAAAATTAAATGGATTAATTATAAAATTATCATATAATATCCTAAATGGAAATTAAATTATAAAAAATCCTAAATAAAATATTATTGAAACATAAATCCCATACCTCAAGTCTTTCTATTCATCATACGTGTTGGAAACTACCCAATAATAAATATTAATTTATTATAAATATATTTTGGAATATTTTTTATATATTTTATACCATTAATTATTTACTTATATAAATTTATCAACCATTTATTAACAAGTGTTATTAATATAATTATTCCTGCTAATAATTGCTTTGTTTCTCATGCAAGTTTCAACTTAGGAATCCTAGTACGTATACATTGATCATAGTTTCATCATCTCCAGAATGTTAATCCTAATATAATGATAATATATATATATATGTATTATATATATTCATCTATATACGGTACAGATAGAAAAATTATTTACACTATTTTTGGAGATGGTTGGTCATATATACGATTGAACGTAGTTTTCACTTTTCGACGTATGGAATGAAATAAAAGTAAATAATAATTAACATTTAAAGAATCATTTTCATACCATATATATCATATATATTCATTAAATCTATACTTTTAATCATCCATGTAAATAATAAATAAAAAACATATCACATCACTTAGTACAAGTGGCAGTCTATAGGTATGCATGAGCGGTATTATTATTTTTCAACATGCGAGAAGATGGTAGATAATGGTTTTACATCATCATAACAATAATTATACATATTTAATATACTGAATTAATTATTTTATAATATATTTCATATTATTATATGATAATTAATAAGAAATAAAATTTAGAATGATTGGTTAGGAGTTATACCACTTCGTTCAGAAACATTCTTTGTATTATACAATAATCCTTAAAAGGATGGTATTTTAAAAATACCAGATTCTATATGATATAGTGATGGATGATTGGAAGGTATTATATAAAGTATTTTCCAAGATATAACGCTTAAAATGTTTGAGTTGTATAAGATAAGATGTTCCCTTTTGTATGTGAGGGGAGGGGCACTCTTTGAATTACTTAAAGTATTAAATTAATATAAAAAATTAATATTAATGTTACTGAATATTAAAACATATTAAATAAATGGTGTGGATAGTTATAAATACACTCATAGAATAATATTTAGAAAAAGTTATGTGATTTTATAACCCTTATCTATTATTTTTAACCCACAATTAATTAATTTGACAATTACTGCAAAATCAATGTTTTCTACGTTTTAAGGGTCAATAATGTTATAATAAACGGACAAGAGAATGATAAATATGAAATGGTATGTATTATAAACCATATATAATTCACTTGTATGAGGATAATATTTTTATAAATTTTATATCAATTAATAACCTATTTTTTATTATAAAATATCTTTAATTTTAATTTTGGAACTATTAAATTACTTTGAATTTAAAGACATAAATATAGTAATAGATATCGAATATAATTCATTCACATATCTATTATATGATATATTTATCTAATAAATTTTAAGACAACATTTATTCCAAATTGTATTACTTTTAGTATTTTTAAATTAATTTAATTTATTTTCTATTTAAATAAATAAATACTATATTGGTGTTGTGTAAGAATTTAAAGAATATATTAAATCTCTAAAAAAATAGCCATGATAAAATAATTAATTTATATTTAAAATAATATTTTATAAAAATATTTATCCTCCTTTTACCCTTATGTAAAAATATTTGAGATATTAATGTCAAGAGACTAACATTTTGTATTTATTAGTTTTTTAAATTAATATAAAGGTGATAATCAAATATAAATAACAGAATGTTGACATATATTCTTGATATATATAGAAATATCAGAACTCATCCCATCCAATATTAAAAAAAATGATTTTGATAAATTTTAAACCTTTATCCCAATGTTTATCCCTATTTTACCTATTTTACCCATGGTGAGGTGAAAAATATTTTCCAATGTTACTATTCATAATGAAAACATAAAGGGCACCAGATAAAAAAATTAACCTCCTGATTAAAAATATTGAATCCATTTTCCATTTTTAAATTCATATATGTAAAATAATTTGTTTTAAAATTAAAACCCTTAAAATAGGACAAAATTTTGTATTCAAGAAAAATGTTTTCTAATGTAAAATGAGATTTTAGACCAAAATAAATTATAAAATAAATTATAATTGCATTTATAGAATTATTCCTAAAATAAATGAACTAATATGAATTTTAAAACCATTTTTAAACAAAATGGAAATTTTTTAATTATTTAAACAAAAAAGACATTTTTCAATAAAATGAGTATTTTAAACTATCCATATAAAAATAAATATTTTTTAAAAATTATCAAAAATTCACACAAATATAATTTTAAAAATATAGAACCAAAAATTAATTTTATTTTTAAAAATAAATTTTAAAAATTTTTAAAACTGAATTATAATATCCATGCATAAAATGCAATAAAAATCATTTTGGAACAAAATGAATTTTAAAAGAATAAAATGACATCAATAAAAATTGAATGATTATTTCCTAATAATTAATCAATAATTTTTTTTAATTAATACTAATAAACATAAAATTCATATTGCATTAACTCATATTCATACATGTTAATTACATATCTAGTTTATAATATACATAATTAAATATTAATATTTTTTAAGACATATGAATTTTATTAAAGATCATTCCTCGTTATTAAAAAATCTATCAAGATTATTATTATTTTAAACTAATTTTTTTGTGTAAAATTATCCTCCCCTTATATAAAATTTTCCCTCAAATATTTATCTAAATTATCAGGGGACCAATATTTGGAAAAACCTTTATAAAAAAACTGCATCATACCGAGGGAAAATAAAACAACTTTTAGAAAAAAGGATGTGGGAATGTTAAATTTTATCTAAAATAGTGAATAATATCTTTACCAAATAATGATAAAATTGGTGTGAGGTTAAAATATATACATGGAAGGGGAAACTAACATCATAGAACAAGGTTATGAGAAATTTAATGAACAAAAAACCATAAATCAGTGATGGTGGAAAGACCGTCAATTTATTAAAAATGTAGGAGAATGAATAATATTTATATTTCAAGATCATATTCCTACAGTCAAGAAACTCGATTACTATCAAGATAGATAACATGATAAAATGTACTTTATTTTTTTCATTTGAAAATCACATCTTCATATTTTTTTGTGCTTCGATGAATTTCCAATTTGACTCTATTCCATGAAATGAATATTTAAGATGAATTCTTTATGCATGGAGCACTAAAATTAAAATTTAATGGATCCTGATGTCTATAAAATAACTAAAATTCATTTATTTTTTGTCCAAATATTTTAAACAACCAAAACTAATAGCACATATTATCAAATATTGATAAATATATTACATTAACCTCTAAAATATAAAAACTAATCCATAAAGTTTAACTTAATGCCTTCCATGTTAGCTAACATGAAGACTCACCCAAAATATGTTTGACTAAATTAAAAACCCAAAAATTTGATATTTTTCATCAAAAATTAATCCCCACACAACATAAAGTATCTCATATTGTCACATAATAAACATGGGAATAACTTGATAATATATTATCTTAAAACAAGGTAATAACATGAATCATAATAAAACCTCAATGAAAACATATCTGATTCTAAAATTTGACACAATCCTTATTCCAAAAATAAAATAACATGTTATTCAATATATTCCATAAATCAAAAAATGTAATAAAAATTAATCAATTATGACTTAAATAATTATGTAATCAATCACTAACTATTTTCAAGGTCACTAATACTATCAAATTTACTTTATCAATATCAATCATCACTTTAACACCACTAAAAATTACTAATAAAACATTAGGATCATATTAACGTTTATCTTACAATTAATCATTTTTTATTAAAAAAATATCACCCTAAATAAATTTTCTTGGTTATTATTACAATACAACATGTGTTTTCAGTTAATTAATTAAAAACTATTGTGTAAAAAACCTTATATATTTTAGGATTGTTCAAACAATAATATCATTCATGTAACACTTATAAAACATAATTCATTAATCCCAATACATAAAAAATTCAATCTATTCTCTTCAATGATTGTCATTAAAAAATTCTATCTATGTACAATGAATTAACCCTCGAATTTCATCATTGAATCGGAAAATGGCCAAGTTACCCACACATAATACATTGAGTTACTCAATAATTTGTTTCTCTATAAACTTCATTTCTGCATGAAAAATATCTTACCCCTCCTTTGATATATTCTCCTAGGGTCTCCTTCGTATAATATTTACTTGAATAAAATTAAAATGCATTTCCTCTATAGTCATTACTACATAAATATTCATTAAAATCCATATTCCTCTTATTTAACATATTAGGAAACTCACTAATTTTTAGAGTTTTAATAATTTATCATGATAGTTTATTAGGTATAATCACATGGTTTCACCTTCAAGTTACTATTTCATTTAGTTTCTTTTGAGGATAGTAATTCCATTATCCATATATTCCACCATTAACACAAATACACCAAGTTCCATTATAATGACCCAAGGATTTACATACATGGATATTACATTATTTTTTCAGAATACATAAAAACACATCCAAATACCATATTATTTTAGTGCCTTTGGAAACTTGGAACACAAAATTATAGTTTAGTGAAAGATATTCAATGTTTCCCACAAATATCTTCCTACTTTTTAATCTTCTCAAAAACCTTTCTTTATAACCTGGGAAAATAAAACATAATAAATATTGATATCATATGAACAGTAAGTGTAAACAAGGTATATATCAATAATATAACAATAATAATACATAAGAACATTTTAAAAATCCTATCCTAGATATCAAATATCATAATCTTGAGTCATTGAATAAATCATTGAAATTCCTAAATCATGAATCATAAAATAAAAACATTGGCATAAAACATGGTATTATGGAAAACACATAAGCATAAGAAATAGTTTTGTCACACCCAGGCTTGTGGACGCGCAACTTGCACCCATCTTATGAAACTGTGCAGCAGGGGCACAACTTTTCCCTGCACACGGTTAGTGCCAGTTGGCACGGTCTTAACGTGGTTTGCTCAACCGCACGCTCAGTGACACGTGAGCTGTGCAATTGACCAACTTTTAAAATGAATGAATTTGGTTTTTATTATTATTATTCTTATTATTATTATTCTTTATATCTTAATATTTATATTATTTATATTTTTCTTTATATTATTATTATTATTATATTATTATCTTTTATATTATTATATTTTATATTATATTTATTATTATTGTATTATTATTAATAAAATTAAGTATTTTAATGACATTATTATTATTAATGAATTATTATTATTTTTATTATTATTTTATTATTATTATTAGTTTATTATTATTATTTTCATTGTTGTTATTATTATTATTATTATGTAATAAAAAATTCGCTAACCCTAACCTAGATACCCCACAAACCCCCCATTTTTTCTCCCAATATTCTCCCTGAGCCACTCCCCGGCCGCATCCTCACACTCCCCACCACTACGCTCCCCCTGACTACCGACCTCACCCTGCCTCCACGCTCCCTCCACCTGTCAACCTCACACCACCCTTCGCACTCTCGGCCCCTCGTCGCCCCACCCTACTTACTAACAACGACCTTCACGCCTCTATCCCCCCTTCGCGCACCCATCCCCTCGCCCAACACCCCCCCCCCACCGTTGCACCTCCAGCTGCCTGACATAGCCAACGCCCCACCGCCGGACATGATGCTTCTAGTCACCCCTACTCCCTGCTCCAGGCCACCAAGGTCTAAACCGAGCCAAAGCCACCTTCAGCCAGCCCCCACCTGCAGGGCCCGAACTACTCCCTCCCACTCTCTCATTCGTGGTATCCCTAGTTGTCTCCCCAGTGTGCCTTCGAGCCTCAGCCTCGTGCCTACATTATCCCTGTCGCAGTCTATCTGCACCCATCCCCTTGCAGCCTCGCCGCACCAGCAGAGCACTCCCCCTCGCTCGCCATTTTTCTATGGACAGTAGTGAACTGGAATATCAGTGTTCTAACTGCCCTTTTCCACACCATCCAAACCCTCCTACTCTGGTACAATTATTTATCTATATTTTTATTTATTTATTTATTTATTTATTTATTTATTTTTCTTCATTTCACCTTTGGTGTTTTTTATTTATTTTTACTAGATTCTAATACTACTGTAATTGTGTGTCATGTGTCTTTTCTCACTGTTAAGCATGCGTGGTTGGTCCGCGGGGCGTTGTACAACCTTTCATTGAGGTTCTGTCGCATCCGCTCTTGGTTTGAGGTAGGTAATTCCATGGTTTTCTTTTCCGCAGTCTAATTGATGGTTGGATGTTTTGATAATTTTATTTTATGTGATTCACAGCTTTGATATACCCATAATTTTCCTGCTATAGAGTTTTAAAATTTTTATAATTAGTCAGAAGCATGTTTTGAGTCAATTTCTGGTTCGAGTCTACAGTTATTTGATTATGTGCCAAATCCTATTTGGATATTGTTTATGTGTATTTTTTGGGGTGTTTCTTTTTATGTTAATATAATTTGATAAGAAAAAAAATACTTTTAAGGTGAATATTTTATTATGATAATTTTTATGTTCACTTGACACATGTGATAAAATACTATTGTTTTCAAAGTGGAATTGAGGGTTTTTATGAAATGTTTAGCCTTGATTTTGTTGTGTGTCGGCATTGGTTATTTGTAAACTTTGTTTGGTTTATAATTTTTTTATTGGTATAACATGATAATTGTGTTAAGGTGTTGAAATAAAAAAGGGGCTCTTTTGTTTTTAATGTGGCGGTGTGAGTTCTTTTCAAATAATGTGAGCTGTTGGTTTTAGTTTCAAAGAGGTAGTTTTGTGGGAATAGTGGTGGTTGTTTTCTTGAAATTTAGGTGTTCCATTTGATGTTGGCACCTCCATGGGTGCACTCGGTGCACCCATGGATGTTCCTTCACGTGACAATGACACCTTTAAACTAGTGTTTCCTTAAAAACTTGGTTTTCTAAATGGTTTTTGTATCCTAAGTAAGATTCAGTCCTTTGTGTGGCTTTTGGGAAAGGTTTGAAGTGTGATCTCAAGGGTGTGCCAGTTTGGATTTTGAAAATATAAAATTTGTATTTGTGTAATGTTTTTTGTAGTGTTTTTGGACATAAAAACTTAAAGGTCCATTTGGCTCTTCCAATTCATGGGTGGACTTGTGTTAACTTTTAGAATGGTTTGTGTTTAGAAATTGTGTGTGCGTGGTTGGAACTTTAAATATTTTTAGAATAATAATTTATACATGGGTGTTTCATGATGGCCCATTTATCACTTTCAGATTTAATGTAATTTTTGCATTGACTCTATGAAATGATGACTTTTTGATTACTGTATACCCATAAAACAACTTTAGTATTTTGGAAAAATTATCAAATGGTTTTAATGATTTCATGGCATGAAGGCTCGGTTGGAACCTTTGATGATATGTTATATATATATATATATATATATATATAGGGGCACCTCTATAGGGGGATATCCCTTATAGTTTATCGTATGGGGTGTCTGTGTTTGGGGTAGGTAAGTGCGGTGAGATGAGTCACGCGTGCGAGGGTCTCCTACTTACATAGTATTATTTTAACCACCATGGGGTCCTGGGCATCTTTTATAGATCGAGTGATGGTTGCTAATCGACCCCAATTAGATGGGTTGGTACCCCCTAGATTTGTTGTTAGGCCAGGCGGGCTTTGCCACTGGATTGGTCGGTTAGGGTGGCCAGTTGGTTATAGACTTAGGAGCTTCACCATATGCTGGTAGGTGGTTCTGAAATTGAGTACGTCTAGTGGCCTTCTAGAGATATTTAGGATCACCAATGGTTACTGGATTATTTTCATTTCTTGTTTACTTTCCATGCAATGGTCTTATTTACTTTTCGTGCGATAGTTTATTTTCAACTTTCACTCTTACTCGTTTTACTCTAGCACAACATTGGTATAATCTATTTTGGATTTTGTTTATAAAATGAAAAATTATTTTGGAAAACGGCATGTAGCATGTGTTGGGTTATTAAATGGGAAAAACATGTTTCTTATTTTCAAATGTGAAAATCCTACTTTTATAATTGTATTTCAAATTTTCATTAATGGGTTGTTTTGAGAAGGGAAGGACTTGGATTCAGTGGTTTTCTCTTGGAATCCCTACTAAGTGTTTTAAATGCTCACGCCTACATTATAATTTTAGTTGAAGGTTTCCTTTGATCAATTTTCTCTCGGTTGAGTTTCTCATTGTTGGAGCAAGGTCAGTTTCGGTTAGGAGGTGACCTAGATGATTACATGGAGGTATGTTGAGGTTTTCTGTTTATTTTTTTGTTGCGTTGCTCGAGTTCTGTTTTATTATTATGTTTATTCTTGGTTATCTATTTATCTTTTATGGTCCAAATCGTTCCCAGTGATTTAATTTTGATTCCCAACAATGGTTTCTAGCCTGTGGGGATCAAGAACACCCGTCAGTCCATGTCGCAGACCAGCTCAGGTGACCAGTTCAGGGTCGACCCAGGTTGGTTTGTGACACATTTCCATATTATTAAAGTTACATTGCCAAGACTATCATATCAAACAAAGATCTTTATTAGACCATGTTTACTACCTATTACAACCATGTATTACTGATCCAAGATTACTCCCATTCCAATCATGTATTACTAAACCAAGATTACTATAAGGCCTCAACCTTAAACATTACATAATATTGAATTAAGTTAATAGATCACATTGAGGATCTTTTCATGTTTAGAGTTTTAGATAATTAGGCCATAAGTATTACATTAAATCTAAAATATTAAAAAGTAGACACTTCTACTCAGTATCCATTTTTTCATAAAATAATAACTCTTAAAAGAAAACCAGAATTCTTTTATTGATATAAATCTTCTTGAGTTCTTTTTTCTCTTACACTGCCTTATATCCTGTAAAAAACATTTCAAAAACATGGGATGATCATAAAAATAACAATATGGGTTATAAAATAAAGAATTAAAACATTAGTTCATCAATACATACAAAACATAAGATATTTAACATACCGCATGAAATCATACGATTTATTAATAACATATAGAAATCATAAATCATAAAGGTAACTTGTGGCATCCATAACATACTTATGTTGTAGATTTCACAACTATGTAGGGAGTTGAATTTGGAATACCCGTCAAAGTATATTCCCTAAATATCTTAGGATAAACATTAACATATACCTCCATCACATTAGCCAATGCATTGGAGAGATATCTCCAGATCACCCACCCTAGGTTTATCATGGAACCATCCTTACGCATAAAAAGTCCCAAGAACCATAACATAAACATAAAACATAAAACAAAAATAAAGGAAAAATAAAATTTACACATTAAAATCATAATATATCAATTAAATATATTGAGATAATCACTCAATTATCAAAACTATTTTCAATACCAAAATACACAAGAGTATGTGGTATTTATTTTCCTTTCAAAAAAACATTACATCTTATTAAGGAATCCAAAGATCAAATAACACTCACAGTGGAAGAAAGGTTGTTTTCACCGCTTACGTTGAAAAGATACATTCTCTTTTTGTCCTTCAGTAAAATGATTCATGGAAGAAGATTCCCTTTAAATGAAATTAAAAGTCAAATTTTTTTATACACCGTATAAATGAAAGTCATGTATAAATGAAAATATTCCTCCATGGAAGGATATTGAGACAAATTCCCTTACCTCATGTCCAACCTGACTCGTTAGTTCTTTGATCTCTTGAATAATAAACTAAAGTTAATTTATATTTTCCTAAGAACATTTTTCAAGTTTATTATTCCTTTTAAATTACTTATTACCACATTATAACCATTACATAATAATTTAAGTTATTAATGGCCCATGGAGGCATGGTTTTGTATTAAGTCTTTGATGTCACTCTGGTTTCTCACTTTTCCTCAAAAGTGTTTTTGAAATAAAAATATAATTTTCAGTAATAACGGTCATTTTTTTGATATTTGGTACTTGAGTCAAAAATGAACTTCTTATAATTACAAGTTGTCCATGTGGTCAAAATTAAATTATCTCCAGAATTATATTAATTATTTAGATATCATATATATCATATATATCCAGTATATATATGTATTTAGAATAGTACATAACATTTGGAGATAAGAAATGAAATTCACTGTTCATGGAGACGGTAAGTCGTACGTACGTATGAACGCTACTTTCATTTATATTTCATATTTAATGGAATGAAAACATAATGATACAAATATATATTATAATTCAATTATAATATAATATTTTATATACATTACAAAATTTCATAAACACAATCCTTTATACGTTCCATGTATGCTATGAACGAGTCATGTCACATTGAGGGGGTGGTAGTCCGCACTTCCTCAAATGAATTTATCATATTTACCCATTACAAAAACAATAAAGGTATACTATAAATGAGAAATATAGGAAAATAGAGACAATATAAATATATTATATATCACATATAAATACATTTCCATCATAATGGCCACCATGAGAGGCGGTAGGATATATTTGAACAATCATCATTTCGTGAGGCATTAGTTCGTCGTCCACAGAAACAGTATGTTCGTATCTATTAGATGGAGGTGTGTGAAAGTGTAGTAATAATATTTCTCATAAAAATAACCTAGTATATTGAATATACTAGTGTTGTTATGTGAACAACAAATAAGAAGATAATAGGGAGTGGAGAAATAAAATAAAAGAAGATAACTTGAGGGAATACATTACCTTTAAATTAGGTAACTCCGTTTGGTTTAAACCAAAAGGATTTATTTAAGTGAATTATTCCTAAGATAAGGATTATATGAGAGATATAGGGATGTTGGTAGCTTATTTGGGCAGATTTTGGACGATTCAAGGGGCTTGAGAGGTGTGTGTATTGGGTTAGAGGTAGTGGCCTTTTCTAAGGGGGAGGAGGGGCTCTTTAGAAATGTTTGAAAATATTATATTATTATAAATTAAATTTAGATTTAAAAAGGCCCAAAACTCATTAAATTAGAATATAATATGTATATTATTTAAAATAATCTCAACCAATAGGATTTAGACATGTTTTGGTTTCATTTTTAATCTTATCATTTAGCTTTAATCCTTAGTTAACTAATTTAACTTTTACCATGTCTTCTTGTATATTCATACTATATGGTTAATATAGTTAATATAAAATTACAAGTGGCCCAAAATGTATCATTAATGAAATTTTTAATATCATTTATGTCATTTATCTGAATATTATATTTTTAGGAATATTTTGTCACTTAATAAAATATTGATTTATTTTAAAACTCATTATGTCAAGTTTTATACTATCCCTATCATAAATTTTTAAAAAATAAAAACAAAATTGATTATTTCAAAAAACATTCATTTATTTAAATATAATAAGTTATAATTATCTCTAAATTTATTGGATGACATAAAAAGTTTCAAAATAAATTTCTTTTAATATTTATAATCTCATTTATTTAAAACATTCATTTATGAAGTAATCATTACATCATCATTGTGTCATAAATAAATTTATTTATATAATGTATAAAAATTATAAATAAAATACCATGATGTATGAAATATTTTTATCTTTATAATTACTATTTACAGTTGAAATTATCACTTATATAACCCGTTATAAAAGTTATTTTACTAAGATATATATGTTTATGTTATATTTTCCTTAACTTTAAATTAATTTTTATAAAGTGTCATTTTCACTTAAAAGTGTCTCCATGGGGTCTGAAAATCTTCTCAAGGATGACCATGGTCGGACATGTATCATCCAGTATGTTTAAGACATGTGTTGGGGTAATTTAATATAATTATAATATTATTTGTTCCCTTATTTACTAGATTTACCCATTAACTATGGTAAATAAAATATTTATCGAAATTACTACTCATAATGTCTAAAAAAACTACCTATTTACACAATTTGGACATCCTGATTCTAAATATGGAATCCATTTTTCCAAATTCAAACAAAGAATTTGAATAAATTAATTTAAAATCAATTCGCGTTGTCAAAACCAAAAAGCGTGTTTTTAAGAAATAATAACTATCAAATGATTGACATTTGTTTATGTTCAATTTCAAAGTGAAATTACTTCCAATGACCAAAATTGAATTAAATGGTAAAAATATAATCCAATTAAACTTTAAAACCAAATAAATAGACAATATAACTATATAAATAAATTATCTTAAAAGGAAATTTTGACTTAAAATGCAGTATTTTTCACTATTCATTAAAAATAAAATTTATCATAAAAATGCCAAAAAATTACCCAAAGTAAATTTTGATGTCCTGATTATAAATAAGAAGTTTATTTTGTAAAATGGAACAAATAAAAGTGACAAAAACTATATTTAAAAAATGTTTCACCATCAAAAGGTAGTAAATTGACCTTTTAAAGAGTATTAGAGTATTTATGCTTAAGATTTGATTCATTCACAATTTATGTCTCTAAATTTTATTGGATAAATGTAAAGAATTTAACAAACATGTAAAATCATATTGTATTTAGGTCTATTCATTCCCTCTAATACAATGACTAGTAATTTACTACCATTTAAAATAATATTATATTATTATAATTATTTTCAGTATAACCCAGCATTGTGTGCAACATGAGATTTTAGAGAAACCCATTGTTGTGTGTAGGGTACGCCATCAAACATAGAATTACCTTTATTGTAAAATTAATATTTAATTCATAAATATTAATAAATATGAAAATATCATATGTTTTATTTTTCAGGGATGTTACATCCTTCCCCCCTTTTGGGAATTGATTCCTCGCAATTCTATTCACTTATTAAATAAATGGGTGTATTTATGCCTCATAGCCTTTTTAGATTCCCACATTTCCTCTTTAACCATATGGGTTTTCCACATAATTTTTACATAATGGATTACCTTATTATGAAACACTTTCTTTATATGGTCAAGAATCTGGAATGGTTGTTCTTCATAAGAAAGATTCTCTTCCAACTGAACTACCTCTAGACTCAAAACATGAGATGGATTTGGCATATACTTTCTCAACATTGAAACATGAAAAAAATTATATACTTGGGATAAAGTTGGAGTTAAATACACTCTGTAGGCAACTGATCCAACTTTCTATAGGATTTCATATGGTCCAGTGAACCTCAAACTCAACTTTACCTTCTTTCCAAAAAACATCACACCTTTCCATAGAGAAACTTTGAGAAAGACATGATCAACTACCTCAAAAGAAACATCCTTCCTCCGGTTATCCGCATAACTTTTCTTCATGTTCTGAGCTGTTCTCATGTGCTTCTGAATCAATTGAACTTTTTCTATCATCTCTTTTACCAATTATGGTCCCATCAACTTCCTTTCACCTACTTCATCCCAAAAATCTGGAGTTTGACACCACTTTCCATATAATGCCTCAAATGGTGCCATCTGTGTACTGGAATGAAAATTATTATTATAAGAAAATTTAACAAAAGAAATATATTTGTCTCAAATTCCCTGGTAATCAATTAGGCAAGATCTTATCATATCTTCCAATGTATAAATTGTTTGTTCTAACTGCCCATCTGATTGTGGATAAAAAGTTGTACTAAAATTTAAATCAGTACCCAATGACTTCTGAAGGTCTTTCAAAATGTTAGAAATGAACATAAGATCATGATAAGATATAATAGAGATGGTAACTCTATATAACCTGAATATATCATTAACATACAACTGAGAAAGATGATCTAGATATAGGTTATCCTGAATAGGAAGAAAATGAGAATATTTAGTCAATTGATCAATAATAAACCAGATTGCATTATTACCTCAAGAGGTCTTTGGTAATCCCACGATGAAATCCATGGACACATTATCCCATTTCCACTCTGTAACTGATAAAGTATGAAGCATCCCATTCAGTAAATTTCACTCTTCTTTAACCTATTTACAAGTCAAACACTTCATAGTAAAGTCAGAAATATCTCTTTTCATTCCATCCCACCAGTAATACTCTCTAAGATCTCTCTACATCTTAGTATTTCCAGGATGAACTAAAAATGAATAACTATGATCTTCACATAACAACTCATTCTTCAACTGTGAATCACAGGGCACACATAATCTCTTCCCAAATCTCAAAATACAATCATTATCAATGTTAAAATCATGCAACTTACCCTTATGAACCAACTCTACCTTTTTCTGAAACTCACTGTCTTCCTTTTATGCTTGCTTAATTCTGTCTAATAGAGATGATTTCCCAAAAACATGAAACAAAATTATGGAATTTTCTGTACCAACAACTTCTATGCCAAATTTCAATAAATCATTAATCAAAGGATCTTGTTCCAAATGTAACATGGTTAATGTACCATTACTCTTTCGACTCAAAGAATCAGCCACTTTATTTTCTATTCCTGGATGGTAATGAATCGTGAAATCATAATCCTTTATTAATTACATCCATCTCCTCTATCTCAAGTTTAATTATTTTTGAGTGAATATATACTTCAAACTTTTTTGGTTAGTATATACTTCGAATTTTACTCCATATAGATGATGACTCCAAATTTTTAATGAAAAAAACAGCAGTTAATTCTAAATCATGTGTAGGGAAATTTAACTTATGAGGTTTTAACTGACATGAAGCATAAGAAATTACCTGATCATTCTTCATTTGGACACAACCAGGTCCTTTTAATGAATCATCACTATAGATAAAAAACTCACCATCTCTAGAAGGCAGTTCCAAAACTGGATCATCCACCAATCTTCTTTTCATTTATGGAAAACAATCATCAAATTTTTTTGTCCAAATGAATTGAACATCTTTTTTAGTTAACTTAGTCATTAGGCTAGATAACTGTGAAAAATTTTCAACAAACCTCTGATAATAACCTGTTAAACCAAGAAAAATATGGTTCTTGGTTATATTTTTGGGTCTTGGCCATTCTTTAACAAACATTGTTTTTTCAAGATCAACAATTATTCCATTTTTTGAAACAATGTGACCAAGGAATGAAATTTGTTGTAACCAAAACTCACACTTGCTGAATTTCATATACAGTTTCTTTTCTTTTAAGGTTTTCAAGGAAATTCTTAAATGAATTTCATGTTCCTATCTACTTTTTGAATAAACAAAAATATCATCAATAAACACAACAAAAAACTTATCCAATAACTCATGGAAAATTCAATTCATAAGCTCCATGAATATAGCAGGTGCATTGGTTAACCCAAAATGCATAACTACAACTTCATAATGTCCATATATAGTAAAAAATGTGGTCATCAGAATGTCTAATTACTTTACTTTCAATTGATTGTACCCCAATTTCAAGTCAATCTTTAAAAAATACTATGCTCCCTGGAGTTGATCAAATAAATCATCAATATGAGGAAAAGTATACTTTTTCTTAACCGTGATGTTATTCAATGCTCTATAATCAATTCAAATTCTCATTGAACCATCTTTCTTTTTAATAAACAAGATATTATCACCCCATGGTGATGTCCTAGGTTGAATGAATCCGTTATCTATAAACTCCTACAATTGCTTCTTTAACTCTAAAAGTTAAATTTGATCCATTCGATAAGGGGGTTTTGAAATTTTCTTAGCATTAAGAGCTATGTAAACAGTAAATTAAACTTACTGGTCAGGTATTATAATAGGAAACTCATCAAGAAAAACATCAAGATACTCATTTTCCACTGACACATCATTAATCTAAACAGTTCCTTTGTTTTCAACAATATGTGAAAGGTAACATTAATTCCCACCTTTTACTAGTTTCTCAGCTTTCTAATATGTCATCAAAAGTAAGTGTTTGTTCTTATACACAAACTAAAATTCTTTCTAAAAAGAAACCTATTTATCTCTACAGTAAATCTTAGCATGATAAACAGAAAGTCAATCCATATCCAAAATAAAATCAAACTCTACTAAATGCAAAATAATAAGTTTTTCAGGTAGATTCTTTCCGCACACAAGGACAGGAAAGTTATTATAATTTCTTTTTGTTTCAACATTTCCTCTCAGTTTTTTTACTATAAGTTCAGGATTTATATCTTGAGATGGAATTCCAAACATATTAGAAAATTTATTTAAAATTAAAGAAACATACCTTTGAATTCATCTCAATCAAGATCATAAATCTTCTCACTATCCCAGATAATTTTAAGCATCGACCACCGCTGATCGACTTCACCTTAAAAAACGGTAAACATCGAGACTAACCTTTTGATTTTTAGAACACCCCATGACATCAAAAATCTTCTCCTGTGCTTTAAACAAACCTTAAGAAAATATAGGGTCAGATGATCCTCTAAATGATGGGAGATGTTGTCTCATGAAATGATCCACTACTAATATGTTCCTTGGTGGTTGATCTGGAATATCTCGTGCATGGATACCACTACAATTTATAGCCCGAATCAACTATGCCATCACTACAAAAAAATAGTTCAGTTACGATTCTAACCATTTCAGGTTGTTGATTTAAAAGGTTGTCTTCCTCTTGATGTCATCTCATCATAGTTACCCTGTTTCCCTTGTGGAAAACCATTCTGAACACAAAAATATCTTAGGCGAAGCAACATGGTAATCTATAAATATTATATCATTTCAATATTAACATAAATTAATTTATGGATATTAATTTAACAACACCCTAACTCCTAAAGTTGTCTAAAATAACCGTTGATACCAACTATAAGGCCTCAACCTTAAACATTAAACAATCTTTAATTAAGTTAATAATTCACATTGAGGATCTTTTCAATTTTAGAGTTTTAAAGATTAGGACATAACTATAACATTACATATCAAATATTACAAAGTAGACACTTCTAATCAGTATCCATTTTTTAATATAATAAAAAATCTTAAAAGAAAACAATAATTCTTTTCTTAATATAAATCTTCTTGAATTATTCTTTTCTCTTACCCTGCCTTATATCCTATGAAAAAAATTTCAAAAACATGGGATGAGCTTAAAAATCTCAGTAAGGGTTATAAAATAAAGAATGAAAACATTAGATCATCAATACATACAAAACATAAGATCTTAAACATACCTCAATAAACCATAAGATTTATGAATAACATGTAGAAACAATAAATCATAAAGGTAGCTTATGGAATCCATAACATACTTGCGCTATAGATTTCGCATCAACGTTGGGAGTTAAATTAGGAATACCCATCACAGTATATTCCCTAAATCTATTTGGAGAAACATTAACGTTTAACTATGTCACATTACCCAATGAATTGGAGAGATATCTCGGGATAACTAGCCCTAAGTTTATCACAAAACCACCTTTATGTGTAAACAATTCCTAAGAACCATAACATAATCATAACATATAAAACGAACATAAAGGAAAGATAAAATTTCCACATTGCAATCACAATATATCATTGAAATATATTAACATAATCAATCCATTATCAAAACCATTTTCAATTCCAAAATATGTAAAAGTGTATTTGGTATTTATTTTCCTTTTAAAAAACACTTCGTCTTGTTATGGAATCCAAAGACCAAATAATACTCGTGGGGGCGGAAAGGTCATTCTCACCATGTACATTAAAAATAAATATTCCATTTTTGTTGTTTACTAAAAATATTTGTAGAAAAATATTCCCTTTGAATGAAATGAAAAGTAAAAGTTTTTTATACATCGTATAAAAGAAATTCATGTATAAATAAAAATATGCCTCAATGAAAGGAGATTGAGATGAAGTCCCTTACCTCATGTCTGAATTGACTCGTTCATTATTTAATCTCCTGAATAATAAAAGTAAATTTATACTTCTTTAATGACCTTTTTCAAGTTTATTATTCCCTTTATATTACTTATTACCATGTTATAAACATTACATAATCATTTAATTTAATAATTTTCATTTTTTCGGTATTTGGTACTTGATTAAAAAATAAAATTCTTATAATTACTAGTTATACATGTTATCAAAATTACTTTATCTCCAGAATGATATTCATGATTTAGATATTATATATATCACATATATATATATAGTATTTATTTACTTATTTTTAATAGTACATAACATTTTTAGATAATAAATGAAATGCACCGTTCATGGTGATGGTAAGTTGTATGTACGCATGAATGCTACTTTCATATCTATTTAGTATTTAATGGAATGAAAACATAATGATACATAGGTATATTATAATTACAGTATAATATAATATTTTATATACATTATATAATTTCATTAACATCATCCTTTATACATTCCATGTATGTTATGAACAAGTCATATCACTTTGAGGGGGTGGTAGTCCGCTCTTCCTCAAATGAAATTATCGTATTTACCCATTATAGAAACCATAAAGGTATGATATAAATGAAAAATAAAGAAGTATAGAGACAATATAAATATAATATATTTCACATATAAATACATTTCCAATATAATGTCCACCATGGGAGGTGGTAGGAGATATTCCAACAATCATCGTTTTGTGGGGTAGTAGTTCTCCGTCCACAGAAACAGTATGTTCGAATCCATTAGATGGAGGTGTGTGAAAGTGTAGTTAGAATCATTCTAATAAAAAAAACCTTGTATATTGAGGATACTGGTGTTGTTATTCAAAAATTTAATAAGAAGAGGATAGTTAGTGGAGAAAGAAAATAAAATAAGAGAAGTTGAGGGAAGACATTTCCTTTAAATCGGGTAACTCTCTTTGGTTTGAGCTAAGAGGCTTTCTTGAAGTGCCTTAAGCCTAAGTAATGTCTTCTAAAAAGAATATAGGGACGTTGGGAGATTATTTGGGCAGATTTTGGACGATACAAGGGGCTTGAGAGGTGTTTGCAATGGGTTAGATGTGGTGGCCTTTTATAAGAGAGAGGAGGGGCTCTTTAGGAAAGTTTGAAAATATTATTTCATTATAAACAGAATTTCGATTTTAGATGGTCCCAAAATCATTTAATTAGAAGGTAAGATTACTATTATTATAAATCCTCTCATCCAATAGGATTTTGAAAAGTTTTTGTTTCATTTTTAACCTTATCATTTATCTTTAACCTTTAGTTAACTAATTTAACTTTTACCATGTCTTCTTGTATATTCATACTATATGGTTAAAATAGTTTCTATAAAATAAAAAGTGACCCAAAATGGATCATTAATGACATTTTTAACATCATATATGTAATTTGGCCTACTATTATAGTTTTAGGACTATTTTATCATTTAATATAATATTGATTTATTTAAAAACTCATTTTTGTCAATTTTTATACTATTCATATCATGAATTTTTAAAAAATCTAAAAAAACATTATTATTTCAAAAAAAATAATTAATTTAAATAAAATAAGTTATAATTATCTCTAAAAGTAGTGAATGACATAAGAAGTTTCAAAATAAATTTATTTTATTATTTATAATCTCATTTATTTAAAACATTCTTTTATGAGTTAATCATTACATCATCATTCTATCATAAATAAATTTATTTATATGATGTACAAAAATTATAAATAAAATACCATGATGTAGGAAAGATTTTTATATTTCTAATTACTATTTATAGTAAAAAATATCACTTATATAACCCATTAAAAAAATTACTAAGAGATATATATTTATGTTATATTTTCCTTAACTTTAAATTAATTTTTATAAAGTGTCATTTTTGCTTACAAGAGGCTCCATGGGGTCCCAAAATCAATCCAAGGATACCCAGGGTTGGAAATGTGTCAGAAAATAGGGTTAGAACATGTATTAGGGTAATTTAATATTATTATAATATTATTTTTTACCTTTATTTATCAGATTTACCCTTTGACCATGGTAAATAAAATATTTATTGAAGTTACTATTTATAATTTTTAAAAATAAAAGTTACCTATTTACATAAATTTTTACCTCCTGATTAAAAATATGAAATCCATTTTCCCAAATTCAAAACACAGAATTTGCATAAATTAATTTAAAATTAATTCCCATTTTCAAAATCAAAATGCGGGTTTTTAAGAAATAATAACTATCAAAATATTGACACTGATTTATGTCCAATGTCAAGGTAAAATTACATCAAATGACAAAAAATGCATTAAATGGTAAATATATAATCCAATTAAACTTTAAAACAAATTAAAAAGAAAATAAAACTATATAAATAAATTATATTAAATGATTTTTTTGACTTAAAATGCAGTATTTTTTACTATTCATTAAAAATGAACTTTATCAGAAAAATACCAAAAATTTACCCAAAGTAAATTTTGATGTCCCACTTCTAAGAAGAAGTTTATTTTTTCAAATGGAACATATAAAACTGACAAAAAATATATTTAAAGAAGGTTTCACCATCAAAAGGTGGTAAATCGACCTTTTAAAAAATATTAGAGTATTTATACTTAAAATTAGATTCATTCACATTTTAAGCATCTATATTTTATTGGATAAAGTTACAGAAATTTAACAAACATGTATAATAATATTTTAGTTAGTTCTGTTCATTCCCGCCAATACAATGGCTAGATGTTAATGACCATTTAAAATAATATTATATTTATATATTGTTTTAGTATAACTCAGAATTATCTGCAACATGAGATTTCAAAAAAACCCATTGTCGTCTGTCTGGGTATTCCATTGAACATAGAATCCCCTTTACAGTAAAATTAATATTTAATTCACAAATATTAATAAATATGAAAATATCATATTCTTTATTTACCTGTGATGTTACAATTACTCCCTTTCCAGTCTCGTATTACTGAACCAAGATTCTTCCCGCTCCAATCATGTCTATCTCATGAGATATAAATCTTTAACCAATTAATTGGAGGAAGATATTGGTCCCACACATTAAATAATGAAACCCATATATATGTTTTCCATAAGAACCTAAATCATTCATCATATCAAAACCCATGAAATGATATGGTTTTCATAAAAATCATTCAATCATAACATAACCCATGGAAAATAACATGATTCATAAATATCATTCCATCAAAAAAATAAAACATTATTAGAAAAAATAAAATTGGTAGATTTGAATCATATCCCTATTAAAACATAATTAATTTCATATAATGATATCTTATATGGAAAATAATTTTGATATATCACTTGAAAACAATTATTGAGGAAAATATCCTTTCCGGTTTGAAAAAATTTTATTTTATTAAAATATAACACAATTTTAAAATAAAAAAAATTCTATGAAAATAAATTACTAATATTTTAAGGTAAAAATCAAATAAATATGGTGTCATGAAATATGAAACATCCATTCCTTCCATATAAGTTAAAAAAATATTATTCTCATATTTTTAACATAAAAGTCATGCAGTATTGTGTTTGGAACAAACGATTTCTTTAATACCATGTATTAAAAAGTAAAAAAATGAGTAAAAATGGATTTAAACATCCATTGGATAATAGTAAAACATTTTTTAAAAAACGTTTTTAGAAAACATGGACATGGATGATGAATATTCCCTAACAGATACTTAAAACGAAATAATCCCAAATATTGAAGAGATTGTGAATTAAATACTTATCACTTTTTAATCAGTACAATCATATGCCTCATGAAAGAAAAAAATTATAGGGATATGAAAATATCATAATATTCTGGATAATACTCATAAAATACATTCATGGGAAGTATATACACCACATATAATAAATAAGTAGTTTATAAGGCATGTGTCCCACAGAAATAAAAGTGAGACATAAATCTCTTACTACTTGAGTAACATTAGAATCATAAACCCCATGAAGTAATAACATCAATTAAAGATTTTAATATAATTAAATAAAGGAAATTAATTATATAATATGTCATAGGGAAGTATATACACCACATAATAGAATTGATTGGTGAATATGGCATGTATCTCACAGAAATAAAAAGTGAGTTGAAATTTTGTTACCTAAGATCTAATTTCCTTTATATGTATCCAAACCTCATGTATAAGGGTTTAAATAATTTTATTAACTTATTAAAGAACCATACTTATATTTACTATATCATATATTATCATCTTATCACCTGATTGTTAATAACATTTCAGTATTACTCTTTTTTCGGGTATTTACTGCTTCCTTTTCTTATGCATGTTTTGTCATATAAGTCTCAGTTCATGCATATAGAATATAGTTATATAATTTATAGAAATATATTAAGATAATATATATCATATTATTCATTCTATACATTTATATAATCATACATTAATGGTGATCATGGATAATTAATCGCATTGCGTCTTGGAGACGATAGGTTGTACGTACGCATGAGCGATTATATCATTCCCTTAATTATTAAATGGTGAGAAATTGAACAGTTTATATATTTATACATAATCAATATAATGTTATAATAATTATATATATTCATTATTTCCATCATTATACCCATCAAAATAAAGTGGTGATGAAAAATAGATGACACCACGATGTAGAGACGGTAGGTCGTATGTACGCATGCGTGGTGATTTTATTTTTCATGGGATAGATAAAAGGTGGAATATTCTTATTATATAATCATAATAAAATATAATAATATATTTCATACTGTATTTGTTACTTTATAATTAAAACAATACATGAAGAGGAATTAGAAGAAGAAATACTCTTGAGAGAGTCGGTAAAAGAGATTGTCTCTTCTTCGGCAAGCTCCCTCTAAATCTACACTTAAGGACTCTAGAGTTAGTCTTTTGATAAAACCATAACCTATAAAATGTGTTTATGTAATTTTAAAAGTGAAATAGATAGGTTATTTTTGATATTTAAGGAACAATTTTGTGTGAATAAGTGAGGGAGGAGGTTCCCTTTTACAATTGAGGTGAGGGGCACTTTTGGAATTTCAAAAAATAATAATTTATAATAAATTCAATCTCATTCAAAATACCAAAAAAATGTAAAGTATTAAAATATGGCAGGATATAAGGTTTTAATATCATCAACCAATAGATTTTATACAAGTTTTGGTATTAATTTAATCCTTGTCACTTTGAATAACCCTTAGTTAACATCTTTTAATTTTAACTAAGGTAACACCTTTTTCAATAATAAAAGAGTGTAATTTTTATTATTTTTTGTTAATTATACCATAAAAAAAATATAGAAACTTTATAACATTATAATAATAATTATTTATTTTTTTTTAAATTATTATTTTTAAAAATTTTAATAAACCATTATTTTGATAAAATATCATTAGTGTCAATTTTGACACTGTTCATTTCTTGGATTTTTAAAAATATCAATAGAACAAGATAACTTGGAACAAATTTTTTTATTATATCTAAAAGGGGTCAAGGTCATCTATAAAATTATTTTTTAACATTAATTAACTCAAATTATATTTATTTTAATATTTTTAATATCATTAATTTGATTTATTTATTTATTAATTAATTACTACATCATTATTGTTAAAGCATTTAAGGTAACATTTTTTCATAAAAATTATAAATAAATTTCCATGAATAAGATAATTATATTATATTACAATTACTATTTATTTTCAAAAAAAACTTTTGTAAAAATATATATTAAAATAGTATATTAATTAAAAACCTACAGTGTAAATAACTTGAGTTCCTTTTAAATAAAATTTTATAAGGGTATTATTCATATCCATGTGGATCAAAATGGTTATTAATTAAACCCTTGGATAACCATGGTATATATATAAACAAAAAAATATATTTATCCATGTTTTTTGTTCATTTAATAGTTCTTATAATTTTAATTAAAATCATTTTACTTATTTCTCGTCCGCTTGTACAAGCACTACATCAGCATTGTATAAGTCATTCAGGTAATCATTTATTTTTAAAAAAATAAAAAATAAATTAAGATAATAAATAAAAACTTTTTATATTTTACATTACTATTTATAGTTGAATTTATCTTTTGTATAACTCTATATTAAAAATTATTTAGTTATTAAAATATGAGTAAGGAATCTTTAACCTTTCATCAAATAAAATATAATTAATGACTTACTCTCATCCAAGTGGATTCAAAATGGTATAATTTTATCCCATGTATGATTTTAGTCAAAACCTGCTCATCCAATGAAAATGGGACAAGTGTTAGGGTAATTTTCAATGATTTATAATATTATTTTTTACCCTTAATTACTCGATTTATGTTTTAACGTGATAATAAAAATTACTAGTTACTAGTAATAATGTCCAAAAATAAAAGAAACCTATTTACATAATTTATACCCACTGATTCCAAATATAGAATCTACTTTCTAAATTTCAAAATATATAAGTTTCAGTAAATAATTTAAAAAAAATCATGTTGATTAGGTGATAAAATGGGTTATTAAAGTTAAATCATGAAAAGGTTTGATACATTTATATATATATATATATATATAAAATGTAAAATTGATGTAAAATACATAAATTATATTAAATAATAAATATTTGATCTCATTTTACTTTAAAACCATTCAAATAAAAAATTTAACACTATAAATAAATTTTATAAAAAAATAGTTTTCAATTAAAATACAGTATTTGTTTACTATTCATAAAAACATAAAACTTATTAGAAAAATACCAAATATTAAACAAAAAAATTTATATACCTATTTCAAATAAAAAAATTACTTTTTTATATAAAAACTATAAAAATGTCAAAAAATTAATTTAAAATGGGTTCACCATTAAAAGGTGGTAAAATTACCATTTTGGAAATATTTGTTTTTATGCATAAAATTGGGATTGTTCTTATCTTATAACTATAAAATATATTGGATGAATATAAAAATATTTTTTTTAATATATAACATATATATTTCATTATTATCATTCACTAATTGTAATTAATTTTATTTATTAAGACAAAACGACTTTTAGAGCAACAAAATAAAAATATTGACTTTATATTCAATTGGATTGTATTTTCATTTCAATGTAATTGGTAACAAATAAATTAATCGTATAAACCCTATATTTTCATAAGTTATTTATTAATATTCATAATCACTAATTTAATGGCTATGTTATTATCTTATTTAAATAATAATAATAAAATGTTGTTTCATAGAAATTCAGTGTTTCGTGTAACGCAAGCTAAACCAATGTTGTGTATAATTCAAGAGATAAAACAAATTAAATGGTTTTAAAAAAAGTATTTCATAAAAATATTGGTTTGTTACATTATACCCCTATTAAAATGAATTTCTCCCTGAAAATTCATCTGAGTAATCAAAGGATTAATACTTGAAAGTTTCTTTCATAGAAACCCACATCATAAAAACGAATATTAAAACATAATTTTAAAAAGGAAAGTTAGAAACATGATGGTTAACCAAAGTAAATCATAACTATATTTGTATGTTTTATAACATATGTGAAGATTTGGTCATGCAATAAAATCATATATAATCATATAGATTGATAAAGATCACTAATCACAAGAAAGTGGGTGATTGAGAGAAAGTTAACAATCACAAAACCATAAACTAAATTAGTGTGGAAGAGTTTATTGATATCATCAATAATGATGATAATAGGAAAAAAAATTAATTTCAATATAATTTTCCTAAAGATAAATAATGTTCACAATGGGATATACTTACTTGATTTTAGGTCAACTTCCCCCTTTATTGGGCCTTGATCAATTTCCACTTCATCTTTTATTCCAAGAAATTAAGTTGTATTTTTCATTCCTAAAGCACTAGCTGATCATGAGATCCACACAAAAAATGATAGGTCATTCCATCTTCCTTTATCGCAAAAAAAAGGTTAGCACAATTTATCAAATATTCATAAATCAACCTATGGTGAGATAACACATTAATATCCCAAAATTATTCTAAATTTTAACTTAAACATTTTATAAATGGATAACCCTATAATCCTTACGAAAGATGAAAATACAAAACTTTATAAATAAGTACACTAAATTATATTATAAATTTTCTCCTATATATTATAAGGTAACTCTTGGTTTTCACATTCCAGTCATGTGAATACCTTTACCATGTATTCTCTTGAAACGTAGTAACAACCTGAACTACCATACATCCTTATGGAAAACATGCATGTTTCCTTGTTCAATGGTTTATCGGGTATATTCCTTAATTCCAAAAAAGATATAAACTTCATCCATGATAGAAAAAACCCACATTTAATCAAACCCTTAGTCATTTTCCAAGGCAATCAGTACCGTCAAATTTACTTATTTATATCTGACATCTTTAACCAAATATCATTATCTCAATACTAGGAACATATTAAAGTCTATCTTCCCTTAGTAAAAGTTTCACCATGTAATTAAATCAATTTTCAATTTCATCAGAACCATTAAATATATTTTTTAAAATCCTCAACGAAAAACACATAATCTAAAAAATCCTTATATATTTCATAATTCTTGAATCCAAATACATAAACACTTCAATTTTACCTCTTCAATGATTGGAAAGGAATCGGTCCTTCCTTGGTTTAGAAGAAAGTTATTAGGTTATGGAATTGAGTTGGGTAATTCCCATGTTTCCATAGATAATACATGGAACTCCATTATAGTTCATTACTCTATGACTCTTTTTCTCACATAGATAACATATTCTCATCCATTTGAGGTATTCCTCATGGATCTTCTTCCCTTCTTATTTACATTAAGGAAGACATATCTTCTTTCCTCTATATTACTCACCATGAAAATAATAAAAAAAATTAGGAATACCACCAATAATGATATTGTTATTCATATATCATGATAGATGATTCTACATAATCATAATATCTTTCTCTCTAGTAATTACCCCATTACATTTCTCATTGTCACTAAATTGTCAATCACATTCAATGTTAACCCGGTTCCTTTTTGTTCCCCTCCATTAACTTAAACCAGAAATCATAGTGTAAAAAACGCTTATTATAGTATAAAACCATATAATCATGGCTGATAACTTATAGGATTTATAAATTATGACACCTTCATACAACACCTTAGGCTTATCCTTATAGACATCCTTAGACATATCCATTGAAACATATCTAGATATCTCACTAAAGTTTTCTCATCATAGTTTCTAAAGGTTGACTAAAACATTTTTATAATACCAACAATAATGGCCCGAGGCTTGATGCACATGGATATTACATCATTTTTTTATAATAAAAAAACATAGCCAAGGACTATATTAGTTTAGTGCCTTTGGAAACATGGAACAAAAACTTCTAATCTAGTGAATGATCTTTATTTTTTTCCACATATATATTTTCTATTTGTACTCCTATCTAAAACCTTTCTTTATAACCGGGGGAAAATAAAACATAAGGGTTATCTTAGATTATCAATAAGGTTAAACAAGGGACTCATCAATAAAATTCTAATTATAAGACATAAGAACATTTTGAAAATATTTTCCTGAATATCAAATATCTTAATCTTGAATCATATAATAAATCATATAAATTGATAAGACATGAATCATAAAAGATAAACCTTTGCATAAAACATTGAATTGTGGAAAACACATAAGCATAGGATATCATTTCCATATTATTCTGGGACAATTTCCAGGATCATCATAGTCGAAAAGTTCATTACTGGACCAAGTTCACTGCCCATTCCAACCCTATATTACTGAACCAAGATTAATCCCATTCGAGACCTATTTTACTGAACCAAGATTACTCTTGTTCTATTCATTTATTACTGAACCAAGATTACTTTTATTTTAGTCATGTATATCTCTTGAGATATAAATCATTACCCAATGCATTATAGGGAGATATATGTCCCTCCCATAAAATAACAAAAACCACACATATGTGTTCCATAAGTTCATAAATCATTAATCATATCAGAATCCATGGAATGAAATGGGTTTCACAAACATCATTCAATCATAACAATACCCATGAAAAAAAATGGGCTTCATAAATATCATTCCATCATTAACATAAAACATTCTTATAAATAATAAAATTTATATATTTTAAGAAAATTTATAGTAAAACATAAGTAACATAAAATAATGATATCTTTTATGGAAAATGATTTTGATAAATCATGTGAAAACAATTCTTGATGATAATATCTTTTTTGGTTTGAAAACATTTTCTTTTCTTAAAATTCTATGAAATTTTTAAAGAAAAAATTTTCTATGAAAGTAAACTTGTAATATTTTGAGGGAATAATCAAGGAATTAACGAATCATGAAATTTGAAACATATATTTGTGTTTTATAAGTTAAAAGAAAACATTATTCTTGTACGTTTTTTAGAAAAGTCACAATGTACCGCGTTTAGAAAATGACAAAATATTCCTTTAAAAACATGTAGTAAAAAGGAAAAAATGGGTAGAAATGACTTTAAACATCCATAGGATAATATTAAAACATTTTTTAACATTTTTAGAAAACATGGAGATGGATGATAAATATTACCCAATGGAGACATAAAATGAAACAATACCAAATATTGAAGAGATTGTGAACTAAATACTTATCACTTTATAAAAAATAGAATTGTATGCCTTATGAAATAAATAAAATTATAATTATATGAAAATATAATAATAATCTATATAATACTCATAAAATACATTCATGTGTTGTATATACACCATTTATAAGAAACAAGAAATGTATAAGGCATGTGTCCCACAGAAATAAAAGTAAGACATAAATCTATTACTACTTGAGTAAATTTAGAATCATAAACCAAATGAAATAATAACATAAATTTAATCATTAAATAATAATAAATAAACTAAATTAATTATATAACATTTCATAGGGAAGTATATACACCACATAATATAAGTGTTTGGTGAATATGGAATGTATCTCATAGAAATAAAAAGTGAGATGAAATTTCCTTACCTTAGGTCTGATTTATTTATATATATATATCCAAAAATCCTATATAATGGTTTAAATGATTTTATTATCCTATTATAGAACTATGTTTATATTTATGTTGTCATATATTATCATCTTATTACCCGTTTATTAAAAAAAATCATTATTCTTCTTCTTTTGGGTGTTAACTGCTTGCTTTTCATAATCATATTTTGTCATATAAGTCTTAGATATTGCATATATAATATAGTTTTTTTATTTATATAGTTATATTGAGATAATATATATCATATTATTTATTCTATATATTTATATAATAATTCTTTATTGGTGATCATGGAGAATGAATCGCGTCGCGCCGTGGAGACGGTAGGTCGTACGTACGGTCAGGAAATGATATCATTACCTTAATAGTGAAATGTCATGAAAGTGTATGGTGTATATATTTTTCTAGAATCAATATCATGTTACAATAATTATATATATTAATTATTTCCATGATTATACTCATCCAGGTAAAGTGGTGATGAAAAACATATTACACCATGATGTGGAGATAGTAGGTCGTACGTATGCACACATGGTGATTTAATTTTTCATAGGATGGATAAAAGGTGTAATATGGTTATTACACAATCATAATAAAATCTTAGAATATATATTATTTTGAATTTATTAATTTATTATGTAAACAACACATGAAGAGTAAGTAGAATAAGAAATACGCTTGATAGAGTCGATAAAGGAGATTACCTCTTCTTCAGCGAGATCCAACTAAATCTCATCTTAAAGACTATAGAGTTGGTATTTTAAAAAAAACCAGAACCTCTAGAATGTGGTGAGGTATGTTTATATGGTAAATTTTTAGATTATGGACTATATTTAAGGCTAAATGTTTTGTGAATAAGTGAGGGAGGAGGCTCCCTTTTATAAGTGAAGTGATGGACAATTTTGGAATTTCAAAAAATATTAATTTATAATAAACTCAATATCATTAAAAATACTAAAAAAATGTAAATTATTATAATATGAGATGAGATAAGGTTTTTATCTCATAAAATAATATATTTTATAGAAATTTTGATACTAATTTAAACCTTATCATTTTGATTAACCCATAGTTAATATTTTTTAATTTTAACTAAGGTAGCAACTTTGTCAATACTAAAAGAATATAATTTTTAATTATTTGGTATTAATTAGACAATAAATGAGCATTTTATAACATTTTAGACCTTATAATAATTATTTTGTATTTAAAAAAATTATTATTTTCAAATAATTTAATAAAACATTATTTTGATAAAATATCAATATTGTCAATTTTGACTCTATTGATTTATTAGATTTTAAAAATATCAATATAAGAAGTTAACTTAGAAAAAAAAATCTTTTATTATATCCCCAAGGAGTAAAGGTCATCTTTAAAATTAGTTTTCTACATTAATTAAATCAAATTATACTTATTTTAATATTTTTAAATTCATTAATTTGATTTATTTATTAATTAATTAATTACAGAATCATTTTTGTTAAAGAATATAATGTAATTATTTTTTCCATAAAAATTATAAATAATTTTACATGAATAATATAAATATATTAGCTTTAAAATTAATATTTATTTTCAAAAAAATATTTGTAAAACCATATATTAAAATTATATATTAATTAGAAACCTATAGTGTGAACAACTTCACTTCCTTTTAAATAAAATATTATAAGGGTATTATTCATATCCAAGTGGCTCCAAATGGTCATTAATTATACCCTTATACAACCATGGATGATATATAAAAAAATACTTATCTAGGTTTTTTGGTCATTTAATAGTCCTTATAATTTTAATTAAAATCATTTTATTTATTTTTCTTCTTCTTGTACAAGCACTAAGAAATCATTATCTTTTTCCAACAGGGGTATATCTATTGGTAAAATTAGATTTTATATTGGTAAAATATTTTACCAACAAAAATTTTCCTGTCACTAAATTCTTAGTAAAAAATCTGTCACTAAATTTTATTGCGATAGATAAAATGGTTCTGTAGAAATTATAATAATACCAACAAATAATATATATGTTGGATAAAATGATTATCAATAGATTCATATGATGGATATATCTATTGATAATATTGTTATCAATATTTATCTTTTCATTGGTAATATTATTAGTAATTTTACAAGAAATACCAACAATTAATATATATTTGTAAATTGTTTTTTAATTAAAATATTATGCATGTGTTCCAATAATTATTGGAAAAATTTATAGTATATTTATAAATCTAATTTTGTATAATATATTTAACTGTTGGGTTATAGATTCCAAATACAACACACATGCTTACAAAGAAACTTATAATTAAACCAGCCCGAGGACTCAACCCCACGATGGACGCCTCAATCCCCTTCCCCCCAACCACCCCACCCACTTTTGGAGGGAATTGCATATAATATATTTATAATAGTATAATTATAAAATTAAGTTATATAAAAATCAAATATTTATTTGAAAAACATGTTCAAACATAATTTGAAAACGTGTTCATCTAACACATCATGTGTCACGGTCCTGGTTCACACTAGTGATGGGATCTACACATCCCCTTTATTATAGGTCCCTTTTATTGTACTTATACTTATAGGTTAAATTAAACATCTGTGAGATGATTTTCAATATTTCATTTCACCAAGTAAATCCCTTTTCTTTATGTTTTATATAGGTATCCTTTCTTGTACTTATGGTTAGAAGCAGACATGAAACAATTGTTGATTTTCACTGGTGGATGTAAGAATTCTACTTTCATATACTGGTGGGTAGAAGAAGTCCATCCCCATATCACACTGGAAACAAAAATAAGAGTATAAATCATCATATAGTCAAAATTAAGTACATTTCAGAATTAATACTGAAATTTCAAATATGTTCTATAAAATTACTATAGGGTCCATTATGAATCATTGAATCTTAACAGGACCACAACATAAGTGTTGATTGGTCCAATCCAGTTTATTGTTTTAGATATTTTTCAAAAATGTATTTTTACAATCGTGTGATAAATGATACATGGGGAAAAGAAACAACTTACTTTATTTTTTTCAGTGATATTCTTGTTGAAGAATCCACCATACAACATGTGTGATGTGTCCAACTCTGATAATGACTTTGGTATATTCCCAAACAACCACAATCCCCTATAGCCCTACAACAGCAACATTCAGTACCATCTCCCAAATTAGGTCTATCAGGCTACTCCTGCAACAAAAATCTCAATGAATCCACCTCTCATAATGTATTAAAATGAGACTTTTTGGTTATGAAAAATGTGTAATAGAGAAACTTTGAAGAATCCATGAATTGGGCAATGGACATGCCTGGTATTTCCATAAATTGTATCTTTAATGGGTGAATAATGACACCATGAACCTCATACCCTAATAACATAAAATGTGATCCCATAAATCAAAACATAAAAAACATAATAAGGTAGATTGAAAATACATGAAATTGACACACACACACACACAAGTGCTACTCTAAAAAATGTGCCCTGCTGATGTCTAGTGATAGCACCAATCCACCAAAAAAATCGTGAAATTCTCACCAAGTAGAAGCAATTATGAAGAAACCTATCATGGACCTAACTTGGAACTATGTGCTCCACCTAATGTTAACTAACCACAAAAGCAACTAGATCTAAAATCCCCATCACTTCACACAAGCGATCATATGTTTCATTGGATCTGAACATGCACAGCATCACCATCCTTTTGATTATAGTGGAACAATCTTATGTTTGAAACTACACCTGACATGAGATCCATTTACTTTAGATAGCCACCATCACTACCAGTCTGTTGAGCATCCAAACATTAGGATTCAAAAAAAAATCATGTAAAAATGATATAAAAATAATAATGCATGATATAAAAAACTAGAGGATTATAAAACCAATGACCAAAAAAATAAGAGATAACTAGTGACCACAACAACCTCCATAACGCATTATATAAAAATAACCAGTTCCTACAACAATAGAAATATAACTATAAGAACTAATGAACACAACAAAAAAATAACCAGTGACCATAATAAGAAGATCACCATTAGCCAAAAAAAATAAAATAACCCACGACCATGATAAATCTTCATTGATAATGTCAATAACATTTCTAAACTCCACATGGAGAATATATTCTTTGGGTCTCTTTTCACGATATTGTTAACAACAAATATCATAATTGAAAAAAAAACTTATAATGTATGGACCCACAGAATTTAGAGTAAAACATAGTGAAATTCCTTAATCAAATTTAGTATGATTATAGGATTCCCATATCTCTGGGCCATATTTTAAAAATGTAGCTTCGTTGATTTATAGTGATGGTCATTCCTTCATACTGGGAAACAAAAGAAAACTTTGATAAGATATGGAATAAGATTAGGAAATTAAAAATCATAATATTCATGGAAAAATGAAAAAAAAATTATATAAGGTTCAATATTCAATTGTGATGACTCTTGAGTTTAGAAAATTTTAATTGAACCCCGATTCGAGACAACAAAATTTATTTTCAATTAGTATCCTTCAGACATAACATCCCATGAAATTTGTTTTATCTCAAGATCAGTAAATACTTGACCCATTTAATTGAAAACATATTTTAAATACCTATATGAAGATAACTAAATAGATAGAAACATTATAGTAATCATCAAAAAAAATAGATAAGATAAAGGAAAAATATATCAAATGCTGAAAAATTTGGAACACTTTCCAACACAAATTACACATTCTAAAAGATGAGGTTATAACAAAAATTTGATCTTCAAAAGACTCAAAGTGTTTGATCATCCATAAAGTAATATATATATCCCAAATCTATGTTGCAATGCACACATACGAAATATAAAACAACTAAGAGGTAACTATCGAAACCTCGTGCCAGCAGAATGACATGATCATCTAGCAATAAGGGTTAACCAGAAGTCTCTTCCACATATTGAGAGTTTCACATGGATTCAAATAGTGCACCATTAATCTCACAATGAGTAATTATTGAATTTCACAAATAACTCAAATGATCTAGCATAATAGTTGCTAAGAAATATTTTTATGTGAATACACTCTCTCAAGGTCAATATGGAAGTCCAAATTTCCCTGAAGTTTACTGGCCACAAGATTTATTTTTTTAACCACTCAATAGGATTTATTGTGGGTGTGTTAAATAAAAAGAACAATTGAATTTGAGAAAAGTTTTAACAGTCATACGTCTAAATTGGATAAGGTAAACTAAAAGGAAAAAAAATCTTTAATATTTGGAATATGATTCAAAATTGAATGATTAATCCATTTGTTTCAATATTTTTCTAGTCAATATATGTCTAGATTTAAACCTACCAAAACTTTAGCACATTTAATTGCATTTTTTTCTTTTTCTTTTTTGATTTGATATCAATTTTTTTTAGTGGTACATGAGGAGTTTTCATGGTGATGTATTGCATTCAATATAAGCCTTTAAATATCCGTCATACTTTTAATTAAATCCACATTTTATTATGTTTTATTTTTTTATTTGATGTAAATGTATATGGATGGACTCACAAGCCCTAGGTAAACTAAAATTTAAATAGATAAAATTGTACATCCTACTAAATGATCAAGTTTTTTTTCCTTTTTTCATTAATATTTTTTAATAGTGTAGATATAATGAACATGCCAATTTTTTTAAATCCAAGACATAAAAATCTCAAAGTTCAATGTTTAAATAAGTGGGGTTCTTGACTGTTTTATGACATCAATTTATTTCTACATTGACTAATCATGAAACAAAAATAATCATAACAAGGGTCAATTCATGTATGAGTTTCATCAGAAAAAAAATTCTTTAATGTGAAAAACAAATCATTGAAAATGATATTTTTATAAATAAACAATATCATTTCCTAAGAATGTGTGAATAAATATATCTCTCTATTATAGCATCTGAAAAGATGTTTCACATTTTTAATTCATAATAATACATAAGAATAAATTATCAATGGTAACCTTAAAGAATCAGTAGACTCTTTAAAGAGCCATATATCAATGAAAAGGTCCACAAAGTATTCTTGAGGTGACATAATATTATGTATGTGAGAAACTCATTCCAAAAAAAACATTATTTCGTATACGAATTTTCCTAGCACACTATTACATATATTCTTTTGGAGACTACACATAACATTGTAAGAGTATTATAAAACTAAGTCCTTTGTAAGATCCATTATACGTAAGTGCTTCTTGTAATTATGTTATTAAGAATGAAAACAAAGAAAAATGCATGAAAAGCAATGTGTGGGGATATTGTTATGCTTGAAAAACTTTAAATTAAACTTATTATTCATCCTAATCATTGTTAAATCATGAAAATATAATAATAGAAACAAGAGAAAGGATAACACTTAAATAATCCAATTAACTTTATGATAAAGAAACCAAATATGAAAATTTGGAACTCTTCAAACATCTGGATCACTAGTCATCCTGGTTATTTCTTTGAAATCAGGTTGTACATTCACACTTCAGAAAAAGTTTGAGAATAAGATGATGGGAATAAAGTGGATACTATGATCACTCAAACAAAAATTAAGCCTCAGTATATCATCTTTATCATGCAGGCCTCAGCTGCTCAACACATTCCATCACCAACAACTAAAATCAAATAGTCCATTCACAATTCATGCAATAGTAAGAGAATGAGATTGGGGAAATAAAGTGGTTAGTGTGATCAATCAAATAGAAAATAGGCCAGTAGAAAACCAACTCATAAAATTCATATATCTGTGAACTCTAATATGACATATTGAACATCAAACTAGAAGAATTGTTGTATATTGAAGGCAAACTCGAACCTACTTGAAAGAGATGCAATGAGAAAAAGAACCAAGGATCACTATAGAATAGCTACCAAATATAAAATACCAAACCCAACAACACACCAAGAACCATTGTTTCCATGTACCAGAACCACTTTCAGGCATCACAAGGACTCTAAGAAATCCCACCCAGCTTTACCAAAATAGGAATTGAGACATAGAAGGATAGAACAACTAAATGTCAAAAAAAACCAGGAACTATTGCCTCTGAATCCCTTCTATAACCACTGTCGAACCAAAGATCAAAGCACAATTATCAATCCAAATACCACAAAGACAACTAGAGTAAGTAAATTCAACTATAGGCTGAAATACTACTAGAAGGGTAGATAGGCATCTCCGATGAAGCGATCTGGGATGACCTAGAAACAAAAATGCCGCTCTATGTTGGAATCCTTACAATCACGAGCACTAGGGATGAACCAAAATTGGGGGCGTAAGGCCATATATGAGGAGGTAACGATGCAAGGGAAGGGAAAAAAAGAAGGAAAATTAGATAAGAATGATCCTTACTATAGATGAAGAAGAAACAGTGCAAAATAAAGAACCCAGAAATGAATGGGGTTGAAGACCTAAACCCACAAGCAGAGAAACCACTTAAAATATTTTTATATAATAAATATAATAAATATAAAATTTTATTAAAATATATTTTTTTTTATAATATAACATAAAATTTCAATATGTGAATATCAATTATTAATTAATTACATTTCAATTATGTTTATTAATTTTTTTATTGATTATCATATTGCTATTTATTATGTTTTTTAAATTCAAATATCATAATGATTTAAAAAAAATTATTAAAATTATCTAAATGTTTAATAAATGAAAATAATTAGAATATATAAGCATTACTGATACATAGAGAAAATTTAAAATTAAAATCATGTAATGGTATATTTTTAATAAATCCTCTAAAATTAAATATTGACTTTGAACATAAAAATAATAATCTATATAAAAAATTATCTTAATTTTTTATTATCATTAAATGGCTTATTGTAACATATTTTTCTGATGGAGAAAGATTTGTTGGTAATTGTTATTATTAATAATAGATTTAAGTGTTAGTAAAACAATTGTTGGTATTTGTATGATAAAGTAATAGATTTAACTGTTGGTAAAAGATTTGTTGGTGTTAAACGATCAATACTAACAAATATATTTGTTAGTAAAAAAAGTGTTGGTACTTAAAATCAATACCAATAAAACATAATATTTGTTGGAATTACTCATTTTTACCAACATATATATTATCTGTTAGTAAATTTTTATTGGTATAAGACTTTTTTTGTATTGAAGCACTGCATCGGAATTTTGTAAGTCAATAAGGTGATAATTTGTTTCCTGAAAATTAAAAATAAAATACCCTAACAAATTAAAAAAAATTATATTTCATGTGACTATTTAAAGTCTAATTTATCTTTTTTATATCTCTGTATTAAAAATGGTTTAGTTATTAAAATATGATTATAACAACTTTAACTTTTCTTTAAATAAAATATAATAAATGTATTACTCTCATCCAAGTTACTTAAAAATGGTATAATTTTGGGTGAAGTATGATTTTGTTATAGACCCACCCATCCTCTAAAAATAGGAAACGTTTTAGGGTAATTTTCAATTGTTTATAATATTATTTTTCACTCTTAATTATCATATTTATGTTTTACCTTGTTAATAAAAATTACTAGTTACTATTCAAAATGTCCATAAATAAAAGAAACTTATTTACATAATTTGGATCCAATAATTCCCAATATATAATACATTTTTCAAAATTCAAAACATATAAGTTTCAGTAATTAATTTAAAATTAATCCCTTTGACGGGGTGAGAAAACAACTTATTAAAGATAAAACATGAAAGAGATTAAAACGTTTTTATATCTAAATTCAATGTAAAATTGATTCCAAATACCTATATTAGATTACATAATAAAATTTTGATCTAATTTACATTTAAAACCATTAAATTAAATAATTTAACACTATAAATAAATTTTATAAAAAATCATTTTTCAATTAAATTACAATACTTTTTTACTATTCATCAAAACATGAAACTTATCAGAAAAATATCAAAAAATTTAAAACGTAAATTTTTATAACCCTTTTTTAAAGAAGAATTTTATTTTTTTCACATAAAAACTGTTAAAGTATCAAAATTTTGATTTAAAATGGTTTTTCCATTAAAATGGAGTAAAATTACCCTTTTCAAAAATATAGGTTTTTATTGATAAAATTTGGTTTGTTCTTATCTTATTCCTATAAAATATATTGGATGATTATGAAAAATATTTGATTGAATATATATCATATATATTTCATTATTATCATTCACTAATTGTAATTAATTTAATTAATCTAGACAAAATGACATTGGGAGTACAAAAATAAAAATATTTCATTTATATTGAATTGGTATGTATTTTTGTTTCTAATAAATTGGCAATCCTTAAATTCATCTCATAAACCATATATTTTCATAAGTTATTCAATAATGTTCATAATATATAATTTAATGTCTAGGTTATTATCTTATTTAAATAATAATAAAATGATGTTTTGTAAAAACTCATTGTTGTGTGTAACACAACCTATGTTGATGTTGTGTATAATGCAAGACATAAAATAAATTAAATGGTTTTTTAAATATATATATATATATTTATATTTCTATTTCTATTTATATTTATATTTATATTTATATTTATATTTATATTTATATATATTTATATATATTTATATATATTTCATAAAAAAATTAGGTTGTTACATCCATCCATCACCTAAATCTAAAAACCATCTTGTGAGAAACTACAAAAATAGTGAGAGATCCTGGAAAATAAATTATATAATGTCCATCATCATGACACATTCATTCAAATATATTACTCCTTAGGTTTAACCTGGGTCATTATTGGTTATCATATATTCAAATACTTCATAATTATGTATAAAAAATATTTACATTGACACAATCATATCCTCTGGGAGTGTCAAACTATGTATACATTAAGGGAACACCCATCGTGTATCAGAGTGATCGCCAAGATATACTCAACCAAATATTTTAAGGATTATTACCACTATATGAATCTATTCCAAAACCATGTCCAATTGTTTATCCATATATTTTTATTTTACAAAGAAAACCACACTCCTATATTTTCCATATCTTTGTAGATTTTATAATAAATAATATTATTATAAGGCTTATAGATAAAGGTATTTGAATGTGTATTACATGGTTTGATGATATTTAATTTGAATTATTTTCTCTCAATATCAAATATTTTTGTAAAACACAATCTTACATACTTTTGAAATTATTTTATTCAATGAATAATACTTAGCCTCTTTGGTCAAGGAGCCTCTTAAAAAATAAGGCTTCTTAATAAAGTTTTATTATCCAAGTTTCCAATTGTTACTAAACCTTTCTTTGATACTAATTATGATATTCCAATATTTTCATACATTAATATTACATATTAATATAGGATTATTCAATACATAACATTATGATACATTCTAAAACTATAAAGGTTTATTGTCTTTGGATAATATATATATAACCATATTATTTAGTTTTATTCATCACCATCTCTAATTATATTATTATCATGTTATACCCTTATTGAAATATAAAATTAAAAACATTTCTTCATAACCTGGGGAAGAGAAACATAAGAAAGGGTGATCTCAAATGATTAGTAAGGGTAAACAAGGTATATTTTAATCAATGATTGTATAAGAGAATATGATAATAATTAGGGGATGATATCATGAACATAACAAAAAAATTCCACTCCTAATCATTCATAGATCATAAACTTTATAGATGGAATAATACATTATCAATTCCAAATACCTGATTTATAAGAGTGATAGAACATCATAAATTAATCATGAATAATTATCAAGGATTATAATCATGTCAAAGTTTTTTGGCATGATCATAGTTATAAAAACCATTTCATATTTCAGAGTTAACTACCAAGACCATCACATCATAGTGGATTATGAAACAACACATGTTTATCATGTCATAACATATCATGAATCATCACTTATTTCCCATACTGTATGAATATCATCAACTTGTTTACCATATTGGATTAACCACATTTCTTTATTTCCCATATTGGATCAAGCACATTGACTTGTCTCTCATTTTAATCTCATGAGATAAACAACATTACCCAATTAAATGGAGTTATTTATAATTATGGGCCCACCTATCTCATAATTTAAATCAAACACATGAATTCCACATGATTATAAAACATTAATTATATCATTATATAATATTACATGTAATGAAAATCGTTTTTGTAAACATTTCATAAATTTATCATATCATAGCACACGGAAAATAAATTAGTTTCATAAACATCTCATCATCATTATAACAAAAAACGAGGAGAAATAATCATTATGGTCTTATTGGATCATATCCCTAAAAATCATAATTAACATCAAATTATGTTATCATAGATGAAAATACCATTAAAAGATCACAATAATATTTCTTGAGGAAAATACCATTTTTATATTAAAATGTAGATAATTTCCCACATATTAAAGAAAAAATTTCATTAAAAAAACTAGAAACGTGTTGGAAGATTAAAAACATTGAGTGGTAATGGCAATGAGAAATTTTATTATGTTGTGTACATTGAAACAATGATTCCATTCAAATTTTAATTAAAATTTCAAAAGTAATTCATTTTTAATGTCATGGGAAGATTTATTTAAAACATTTTTATTGAAATTAAAACATAGGAAACTTTACTTTATGATTTCATAGGGTAATAGTATGACACTTTTGAAATCATTTTAAAGAAAACATGGACCTGGATGTAAAATATTCCTGACTAAATAGTAAAACATAGTCATTTTTTCTTTAAAATATTAGTTTAGTCTCATTAGTACTTAAAGAGAGTAAAATGAAAAGAAAACATGTATTATTTAAAAAATAAAAATAATATAAGTAAATATAATAGTATTTATCAGATAATGATCATATAATTTCATAAATGGTAATTAAATCGTAATCAATCCAAAACAAAATATGATGGAAACATAAATCCCTTACCTCAAGTCTTTTATTTATTTGTACATGTTTGAACCACTTGTATAATAAATTTAGATTTATTATACATGTATTACAGAATATTTATCATATATTTCATACCATATATTATTTAATTATAATGTCTTATCACCTAATTATTAAAAATTATTATTAATATAATTGTTCTTGGTGATAACTACTTCATTTCTCATGAATTTTTCATTACAAAAGTCCCGATCCTTGTACATTGATCATGGATACATCATATAAAGAATTATAATCATGATATAAATATCATATATATTCATTATATATATATATTTATAGTCATCTATATAATATATATATATAAATGAATTACACTATTCAAAGATATGGTAGGTCATACGTACACATGAACACTATTTTCACTTTTTAATTGATGGATTCAAAGAAAGAAAATTAATAATTCACCTTTATAGAATAATTATAATATCTTATATTTATTATATATTCATTAAATTTATCCTTAATCCCAACCATTAAAGAGGAAATAAAAAACAAATCACATTGATTCATGGAGGTGGTAGTCCACACATACGTACGAGGGAAGTTATCATTTTCCAACGGAAGTGGAAAAGGTAGATAATAATTTTTTCCATAATGATAAAAAAATTATTTATATTTAATATAGTGAACTCATTTTTTTATAATTTATACCACATATTTAGTTGATGAATAATATGAAGTAAGATTGAAAATTCCTTATTAAGAGTTTTACCTCTTAGTTGAAGAATCGTATTTAGATTACACCTTAAGCCTTAAAAGATGGTATTTTATAACTAGAATATTAACTAGGATGTGTTTAGGGAAAGATTGAAGGTATTATGGTAGGTATTGACTGATATAAAAGGCTCAAAGTTGTAATACAAATAGGATAATAATATCTCTTTAATTACTTAAAGGAGGTGTATTGTTGGAATTACATAGTGTATTAAATTAATATAAATAAATTTTTATAATAATATGACTAAAAATTAATATATTTCAATTATATTTTGATGATAAGTATAAACCCTCTCATACAAGGATATTTATACATGTTTATTGGATTTTTTAATCCTTATATCTTAGTTTTAACCCCCTATTAATCCTTTTAATAATTAGTACAATATCAAATATTTCTAAAATTTAATGGTCATGAATGTTTCCATAAAGGGAAAAGAGTCCCATAAATAGACCATTTATTATATATTAATCCATATATTCTTCATTTTGGTAAATATAGGAATTTGCTTAATTTTAAATCATTTAATAATTATTTTTTATTATAAAATATCATTAATTTCATTTTTAAAACTACTCATATACTTTGACCTTAAATACATCATCATATTAATTGATTCTAATTCTAAACCATTAACATATCACTGATATGTTATATTATATATAAAATTCATGTATGACATTAATTCATCCAAATTTTCTTACTTTTAATATTTTTAAATTCATTTATTTTATTTTTCTTTTAATTGAATTAATACATTATTAGAATTGAATAAGCATTTAAAGTATATATTCAATTACAAAAAATAAAATAAAAATATAATTATAAAATATAATTCATCTTTTAAATAAACATTTATAAATTAACTTATCCTCTTTTTAAACATATGTAAAATATTTATATGTATTAAATTCAATAGAGAGACATTTTTTACAAATTACTTTCTTAAATTGAAATAAAGTGTGTAATCAAAGTGTGATTTCAACAAGTGGAAATATATTCAAGATATTGATAGGTTATGTCATCCACTTGGGAAATAATTATGGGGGTACACCATTAACATAAGGTAAGATTTTGATTATTTATCAACCACATGTGATGTGATACTGATGGTACATATATAACTTTGATGATGGTATTGGTGGTGAATAATTTATCCTTGGATTTTATCTCAGGGGTTCATTATCTATATATACACATCTAATGGTGGTATGTCAACCACCTCAAGATAAAAATTAGTGGTATTTCATATTCCTAGTTGTAATTTTATGATGGTATTCTATTCATCGAATCTATGAAATTATGGTATATTGGCTATCTGATAATGGATATTGGTGGTGTATCATCATACCAGGATTGGTGATTCCTTATTCATTGATGATGACTCATTCACTATGTCAAATGAAAGAGTGATAGATTTTTCTATGTGATGGGTTGTGATAGTGATTCACTATTCACCATGAATTTGTTATTATTATAGTTTATTCATGAATATTTTTCTATAAGTAGTGATATATCATTCATCATTAATGTGCTCAAACTATGGGCATATCATCCCATTCGATCACCAGAAAAGGTAGGCATGGAAAAGCATTATTTCGAGATATAAATCTAATTGGATATATGAATATTTATTTAAATTCATTATGAGAATTACATATCAATAATTAACTAATATTTTATAGACCTTTTTCATACAATTATGGAGGTGGCATACCCTATTTCACAAATTCCTCACACGGGATACCTATTAAATGAGTATAAATTTTCTTCCATAACACTGGTAATGGAAATATACCTTCTTTGTATTGATGTCTGAGCTAATATAACTTGTTAGGATTTGGGATATGGGGTTATCATGTGATTTAAGACCTACTAGAAGATGTGTCCTTAATTTTTATTATATTTTTAATTCATTTTATATGATCGTAACATAAGATATCTATATTTTGATTTTTTAACTTTTATGACATACCCGTCTTTCATATTGATATAACATGATGTTATTATTTATATCTCATTGGAAATTTTTTAGTGATATATATCTTATTTTTTATTGTGATTATTGGTCATATAAATTTATTTCATATCTTTTTATGGTAGTTTATACCTGAGAGTATAATCCCTCAATATGTTCGATATCAACCCTCATTATTGATCAAAATACATTAGAAAATATGGGTGTATAGTTAAGGTTGAAACATGTTCGGTCATGGATAATGAAAAAAAATAAAGGACATTACAATTCTCATATATGTGATACATGACGTATCCCACTATATAGTATAAAAATGTTGTGAAACCTTAAAATTCATTAAAATCCAAAAATATAGAATTTCATGAATTCCCTTAAATTTAATAGATAATTAGATATTTCCTAGGTTTTTAACACCATAAAACTTGTTAGTATTATTAAATTTCTCTATACCACTGAAAACATAAAAAATATATTTTTAAATTACTATGATCTGCATTGGAAATTACTCTAAAGGTTCTATAAATATTTTAATAAATTGAGTTATTCGTTATAAGTCTAGTCCAAAATAGTATAATTTATTCCAAAATTTATATGGGGAAACCTCTCTTGTGTAATATGCTCATAGGAGATAACTAGTAATACCATCATTTTCTTGAACAAATATTATGTTTAAAATTACATAACCCTTTTCCTAGGGTTATCACATGGGTGGAAATTTATAGAGATACCTATGACAAAAAAATTAGTATAATAACATTAAATAAATATAAATTAGTTACATAAGTAAAATTACATTTCACAAGTTCCCATCCCTCTAAATATATATCCCATATTCAGAGATCAAATATCGGTATTTAAATCCTTTATGGGGTTGTTTAAAGTGAAATAATTCGATAGTTTCTCCCAATATCCCAAAAATATATAATACATTATATATTGAAAATCTATATAGAAAACTAATTAATATTTAATATATCAATATAATGGGATTTTATTTATATTCATGTTATATTATGACTATTTAGTTTTAAATAACAAGATAAATTTAGATTTTATTAATATTCATGTGTTGATTTTCACTTTGATCATAAAGAAATTACAACATATTTCAATTCATTAAATAAAATTATTAATTTTTATAAAATATACCTACTAATAATTTCCAACTACTTACATATACTAGGATATACCCTATTATAATTAAATTCTGCATTAAGTAAACTACTTAAACTTTCACACAAAAAACCCTTACATAGATACCATTCCTAATAAAAAACATAAAGGTTTGTATAACATACATTAAAAAATATTGGATATAGTAAATAATATATTACATTTTTCTAAATCTATAATATTTTCATGATTTATATAAATAATAAAATATCATGAAACCCCTTTCTGGAAACTAACAGTATACTGTTTAATCTAAGACATAAATGTATATAATAGATACTATAAATTATCTTTCTTTTAATAATTGTTCATATACCTATATGAATATTCTATCTCATTATATCCTCTAATAAAATAAAATTTTTAATAAATAAATCTTTATCTTAACTAAACTCTACTTATCTTGAAATAATCAATTATAAAGTATTGATAAAGAAAAAATAAATGGAATTTTAATTCCTCTCAATGATACTAGATAAAATCAATGAAATATAAATATTTCATTAACGATTTCTATAAAAGTAATTAAATTGATTTTGTGGTTGCACACTTGTATCATGTGTGAGGAGAAGAATATATTTGGGAAGGGGGAACTCTCCAATATATTGGCTTTAAAACTAATTATTCAATACATAATTATTATTATGTATTGTGTAAAGTAATATATATATATATATATATATATATATATATGGTGTTGAGCTCTCGAAGGAATGGAAATTTCTTCCCTCTCGGTGATGCCCTAACCTAATGTTGTAGAGCCATGGTCCCCCTTCTCGATCGAAGGGGGTAGGTTTAGAATCTCTATCTAATGGAAAGAGTACCTTCTTGCTGTTCTCCAATACTGAATATCTCTCAACTTTTCTGAGGATTCATCTCTCCCCAAAATTCAATGATCTCTTCCAAGGAGCGCCGCAACTTCGTCTCTCCCTAGCAGAGCTTAATCGTGCCACAGATCTATGAAATTTTACATTTTAGCTCGGTTTCATCTTCAACGACCTTCAGTTTATGAATTTGACAGGTTTGTTTTCAATTCATGGGATCTTTGAGAGTGTGTGGTTGTTGGCCTGATTGATAGGAGGAATCTGATGATTCAGTTTGAGATAGATGATGATTTGATTAGTGCCTGGTCTAGAGATCCTTGATGATGCAATATATAATCATTTTATCTATTTTGATAGATTCTTGACTTCAACATGTGGTATGATACCTTGATGATGGAAACCTATGTGAGTCTCCTGGGTCTTCCACTTTCTTTTCAAAATACATCCATTTTGTATGTTATTGGTACCATGATAGGTCGATACCTTTTCTCAAATTGACGAATGGAGGTGGTATGTCACCCCATATATAGAGAGATCTGTGATGAGATTGACGTTTCATGATCACCTATGAATTGGGTCTAGATCACAAATGGAAAGGAGTTTCGGTGGAATCAGGATGTGAGATTTTAATCATGGATGCATTATTGTTTTGCTTGCGGCCGATTTGGACATGTGGATATGGTATGTCGCCGGAACGTCTTAGCCGGAGTTTCTCAAGGGGCGATGAGGATGGGCAATGGAGATAGTGGTGCACTAGCTTTGGTTTTTCCATGGTTAAATGATTCTTTGAGAAGTATCCCATCAAGTCATGCACCTATGGAAGGCTCTCACATACAAGGAGTGTGTGTGGGTGCAACATCCATTGGACATGAAGTAGTTGAGGCACAGTCTCCGGTGAATGTGGTTGGGGAAGTGGAATCCAAATATGGTTATGGTTATAAAGAACAGTAGTGGAGGCCACAGGAACTGACGGATAGGCAGGTATTTTATCACCTAAGGTTTGATCTTGGTATTGAGAGGGCCTTTATAGTAGAATAGGTGGTGGGTTCTTCGTGGACGGAACCTGTTAATGGGGTGAACTTTGACTTTGTTGCTCCTGAGAATGGCTCATTATTGGGAGCTCTAAATACTGATGCTGAAGTGCTGAAAGGGTAGGAAGGTAGTGATGGAGGTGTTATATTCAATGTTTCCATTGGTAATCACTTCCATGAATTGTAGTATGAGCAGAACTATCATGGTGAGGGAGGTACTCCAAGGAATGAAGGTGGCGGAAAGGATGAATCAACCGGTGCAGATGAAATTAAGAAGGTAGTTCATGATGCTCATGAGTTTGTGGAACAACCACATTGTCTAGCTATGGTTGATATGAATAATCATTCTCAACATGAGAGGGGAGCGAATTATGGTTACCAAGAGGTTAACATTTCTAGAAAATGGGGGGACATCTATGATAGTGGCATCGAAAATGTGGGAATCATGGTTTGACCTTCCTATAGTGACATTTTTCAAGGTGGGAAGAAGAAGGTGATTGAGAATGAGGAATCCATGTTTTCCCCAAAACGAAGAAGGTCGAGGAAATACTACTTCTATTTGCCAAAACCTATGTCTACCAGATCTTCTAGGAAGGAATGTGGGCGGCCTCTAGCTTGAAAAAGGGTATGCAGTCTGCTAAGGAGTTTATATCTTTGGATAAGTTAAACCTTAGAAGGAAGTATGCCATGATTCTAACACATTATGAAAGCTCGGAGTGGTAATCGGCTACTGTAGAGGAAACAAACTATCATGGATGTGGTGATAGGTATGATTTTTATGACTTGTATCTGCTTTTTTCCATTTTTTGGTGTTTTCTTGTTGCATTTTTCCTTTATTTTAATAAATGGTCAGTGGATTTTCCTCTGACTAAGCCTTCCTGGTAATATATATATATATATATATATATATATATATATAAAATTTATGTTATTTATATTGTTCTATATTATTTGAAATCTTGTAATTGCCCAAATAGATCAGATAAATGTAAAAATTACCTCATCAAACAGTTTTAATATTAGATTTATTAACCCATAAGTTGAGATAAATAACAATTTATTTTTTATTAAAAAAATAATTAATAAAAATTTACCTTCCAAAAATAAATTTTTTGTTTTTCCAAATAAGAATAATATTTTATATTAATCCTTGATTTAAAATGAATGATAAATAAAATTATTTTCCCTTTGATTAACAGTGTTAATGATTTTGTATTAATATTACTTATATTGTAGGATTTCATAGAGTTAATATGATTTGATACATGAAAAATGTGAATTGGTATAATAAAAATAGAATATATCAACATGATTAAAATGTTATAGAAAATAAATATCAAATCAAGTGGGATATGATTGAAGATTTTCACTTTATTTTTGATGAAAAAATTGAATATTTCTTCACACAAGTGACTAAAAAATTTGGACAGATATTTTTTGTTAAAGGTTGGGGCTGAAGCCTCAATTTATTATTTGAAAGCAAAGACCTCTTTAGACTGGGTAGAGGGAGACCCATTACATAGCCCGAAGTCCCAAGGCCAAGTGGCCTGAATACAAGGCTTGAAAGCCCATTTTTTTGGCCCAAAGGACCCCTCGGTGAACAGTACTGCTACAGTACCCGCACTGCAACAGTACCTACTACAATATCGCCACTACTACTGTTTCTACTACAGTCCCTCCACCGCTACAGTGCTGCCGCTGCTGCAGTGCCACCACTGCAACAGTACCTGCTACAGTACTGCTACAGTACCTGGGAAATTTTCCCCTACCCGGATTCGATCCTGGGTCTTTTTGGATGCCAAGCAGGATCCTGTACCACTAGGGTACAGGCTCGTTGGAATTTGGATAGATATATTTCTTCACATAATGACATAATGAATCCATTAAAATAAATAAAATCCTTAAAAAATATCGATTTATTTTATTATAGGGCTCTGTTATTAAATATAAATATATAAATTCATATCTACAAGTTTAATTTACAATTATTATTATTGTGTAAAAAATAATGAATAAATCACAATTGAAGTACATTGGAATATGTCATCCAGAGAGTTATTTAAAATCATTAAAAGATTCAGAAATTAAAAAATGTGATTAAATTGTTAAATTCATTTTTAAGAATAGATGATGATGATTCCTTTATTAAATAATTATTTTCCACCATTTTAATATGTGTATACAAATATAATGGGAAACATTATGGTAAATTTTTTATTAAAGGATTCAATTTTACTAAAAAAATAATTTTCATGGAAAATATTTTAGTACATAAAAGATGAACATAGTGATGAGGAAAATTCAAAAAAATATCAAAATTAAAATCTATCGATGAGAAAAAGGTGAAAGTTACCTCAAGATAATATTATAAAAATAATTATAAAATAAACAAGAAAAGAAAAAATATATATTTTATTGTGAGGAATGCTACTGAGAAGATTAAAAGAACTAAAAAGGTTTTATTTTTAATAAAAAAGAAAATGATGATCCCAAAAAAAATAATGAAAATATAATAAAAGTGGGATAAGGGGTTTAGTTAGTGTTACATTTTTTCTATTTTCACATGATTTAATACCTTTATACATGTCATACTGAATATATTATGTTATAAAATATTTCAAATATTTCATTTCATGAATAATCCAAAAAAATCACATAGTCAAACCACTTTTTTCAGGGTTTATCTCTATATTTAGAAGACTATATCACTAATTAAAATGGTAAATTCCATGTAATAAATTTTATAAGGTATATAATAATTTGATTATATATTTTATTTGGATCCAAACAATAATATTAGAACCAAATATTTTTCTAAAAATGTTCTCCAAAATGAATGAAATAATATTTTCTATTCAACAAATCACAACATTAAAAAATATATTTTTCTAATTTTTTTATTTTTCATAAATAAACAAATTATATAATATAAAATGTTTACATAAAAGGTATTATGAAAAATCATAATATATCCCTTAATATATTCTTTGTCTCTTCAATTTTAAAATCCTGAAACAATGTTTCCTTAATAAAATCCTTATATACTTTATTCATCTCTTTTTACTCAATTTGAACCATGTTTGGTAGATTATTTTTATCTTTTAGAGGCTTCAAAATGAGTTTTATAGCTTAGTGACAAAATAGGGGTGCCACACCATAGCCTAAGTGGTTACACCATAGTGGAGAATCCTACACCACTGAGGAGATTACATTGTTGTAAGGGTGTTGTGTGAGAGAGGTTTCACCACAGCCTTACCCTTGAAATGTAGTTTATGGAAGCTGCACCATGGTTACTCGGAAAACACCACAAAGGTCTCTCTAGGATTCATTAACATATGGTTGGCTGTTATTCAGTATTCAGGAGTAAAATTCTTGAATTTCTATTATGAATTGAATTGGGAAAATACATTTTAAAACATATGAGGAGTATTAACGTAGTGTTTCTAAAATATATTGAACCATGGAATTTAACTGTATATACCTGATTTCCCATAGTCATTTGGAATCATATAATTGTCTTGAAGGGTTGGAATAAAACTCTATGACAATAGTATTCTTCTTTATACCACATAAAAAACACCCCAACCCAGTTCTATTCTACAGTTCCCTTTATAAACATTGTTGGTCCGCGTATGTTGTTTCCCACACTACATCCATCAGTCCTGCACTTTTTTGGTTCCTCCTAACAGACCTTTACATTATATCTTCTCCCTTGTTCCCATATTTGGTCCTCTCCTAGTACACCACAACGTCATATTGATTATCCCTTTGTTGTATTGTGGTTTCAAGTGCACCTCCACACCGTAGCCACCTTCTTGAACCATGGAGCCACCTAGATTTCAATGATCATGATGTTTTTTTCAAGAAATATACCATAGGATCCCTTAGTGTGAGATCATGTTATGGTTTTAGTGTTAATATGGTTCGAGTAATGACATCCTCATCAAGCCTATACATTGTCATTGACACCTTTTGAGAAAAGTTACACACCTTCTTGGGATAACATTTACACATATTTCCATAATGACTTTTTGTGTTGGAATAACTGATAACCAGGTTGATTATAATAACATGTGGATGTCTGTGTATCCCATGAGACATGTTAAGATATTTTATTCCTTTAGTTATATTAGATTATATTTTTTTCCATATTTGATTATGATCACATGATGTTATGTGTGCTGCTATATATTCATTATGATAAGCTAGTATTTCCTTGTATGCTTCAACATGTATGTGTGTTACCATTCCATGGTGGTTGTTATTGGAACATGAGATAGGTAGACCATAATAACATGATTTATACCTTAGAGGGGGAGTGTGATTGACATGAAATGATAGCGACGAGGGACATGAGCATTTGGTGGAGGTATGAGGTAACCATTGAGACTATTTTAAGGATGCACTTGAAGTAGTATGGATTTATTTGAGTATCATTCCCTTGAGGTAGCCTAGTCCATAACTAGTTTATTATGGGAATATTAACCTACTTTATGTCTAGAGGATTCATAGTATCATGTTCACATGACTCTATGAGGATTCTGTATAGGGGATAGATTCATTATATCAAAAAATTATATTATCCTTTTAGCATGGATCCAAAGCAGGTGTAGTGGGGGGTTTGTTGCATCTTGATTAGACCATGACCACTTAGTTTTTTATTGTATATTTATTTTGTTGCATATTTATTAGTATTAAAGAATTCACTTGTTATATATGAGCATTATTGGTTAAGGATGCATTGGTTGGGTCCTATTGAGTCTTGTACTCATGACCATATTAGGCATTTCAATGTGCTTAAGGATTTTATAAGGGATCTGTAAATGGTAAAGGGACCTATATTAGGTTTCACATGTTTACTCTAATTATTTTTTATATTGTATATTGTTTCATTATTGATCTTATGACATGGTATTGAAGGTATAGTCACCCCACTAATAGAATCATACCTCGCTGCTATCTTTAATCCTCTTTCATATGGGGAGTTGTGCATGAGGCCATGTAGAAACAGTCTTGGACTGAGTGGTTTGGTTTAGGGTGTTACAAAATGGTATCAGAGAATTAGAACTCACTAAATTGTATATTCTATTACCTAGGTTTTGGGACATGGTAGATAGGATATTGGATGACTGTGATTCATGTAGGGTAACTATGAAAGTGCCTTGGTATCACTATATAGTGGATCTATGAGTTTCCATAAAGTCAGGAAATATTTTTTTGTTACCATCGATTAAATTCACTTATGCTGATGCACATAGTTTGGATATGTGAATTATGACATTTTGGTTGCATTTATGCATCATGACTAGGCCTGAGGTTTTATATAACATACATAAACCTATCGTTGTATTTCATAGTAGTTATTTGATTAAATTAATTGGTTCTAATATCTATTTGAGATTGTTTATCTTGGGTGATATATCAGTTCTAATATGCTATTATGATAGATTATTATTGGAATTATTAGTTTAAATGTGTATTAATTTTTGTTAGTGTATATATATATGATGAAGGTGACTAAAATTTAGGTATGGAGACTAGGATTAGTTCTAGGATGGGTATACCATGGGTTGTGGGTTGACTCCTAGGAAAAATCTTGTGTGATCCACTAGACTGCTTAGGATCTGTTTAGGTTTCTAATGTACCTTCTATTGTATAATATTCCACCTCACAGGTATTTTTTAGGACCTCTAGATAAGAAGATACTCTAGATCACATTCTCTCACCAACACTGGTGGTGTAGGCAGTGGTTCTTTACCAACCTCCACCAAGATCCACAGTTGGCTACATCTGTAATTTCCAACACAAGAATCCTCTAGCCTTTAAAAGGTACAATTGGACCATAGGATTTTGAGAACTTGGTGGGAATCATTGAAAACATCATCAACCTCATCGAGATAAAGATGAATAGAAAGCCGAAGCTACCAATGTTCATGCTATAGAGACTCTCTAGGAATTGGTGGGATGTAATGGGGAAAGTCGGACAATGTATGGGTTTCACATGGGAGGATTTCAAGGATTTTTTTTAATAGTTCATCTCTAACATGATAAAGCTCTTCCAAGAATATGAGTACATTTAAATGTACTAAGTATTCAAGACTATTTTGGCGTAATCTTATTTTTTAACTAAACTCCTCTGTCTCACACCCCTTTCGGGTGATAATGATGCTCATAAGGAAAGGTTGTTCGAAATTGTACTTCAACCTAACTATAGATAGAAGGTCCATATATTTGACCTAGATTCTTTCCTGAAGATTCTATTTAAGGCCCATACCATCGAGTGGATTCTAGAGGATGAAAAAATATATTATTTTCCTACCCTTAACTACTCTGATAGAAGGGCCTCCTCCTATTACCACTTCCAATGGTATGAAGAGTAAGGATAGATACCTACAACATAGTAGTGGAATAAAAGTGTAACAGACTTCAATCTCTTCCATTCCTTTTGGAGGTCACCCATAGTGCTTCAACTAGGAGATAATCAGACACTACAGTTAGTTGTTCACAGTTCCCTAGAGACAATTCCAGAAATGTGGAAATACATGACACCTTTAATAGTTTTTTTCTAGATCCATGACTAGAAGGTGGATATAGCTATAACATAGGAGAGGAAGGTTCGGCTTAGGATCTCTTCAGTGGAATTAAACTGGCCATAAGCCTCAAGGACAGAGCCTCAGCTCTGATACATGTCTTTTTTATACTATGGACTAGGTTCAAGCAGATGATGGTGGGAGACTATCTACCATTCAAGGTATGGTTCTGATATTTTCCTCATTATATATAGATTTTTTCAACATAAATGATTCATATTATTTTATATCTTCTCAAGTAGTAGCTAGAATTGTCCTACCAGCCATGTTATCCTCTAAATTATCCTCCCATGATACAATGTTGGGAACTAAAGTGTACTATCTCCAGCAAGGTAAAATTTTTCCTTTAGTTGTCACTAGTTATGTAAATTTGTGGGAGCTCATGATTCTAGATATTTCAACCTTCAATTTTATCCTCAATATATATTGGTTAACTAGAATCTAAGCTCAGATAAACTACTATCAAAGGAGTTTTTCATTCACTTCACTAAAGAAAGATAAGTTCTTGATGATTGTAGAGTTAGAACATAGATTAATATTATTTGGACCATACTTGAGTATACTCTGAATGATTAAATCATAGATGGTGGGTTGGCTCGTTTGACATGATCAGTGAAAACCCCCTCACTTATCCCTCTAGTAATGGATCTATATTAGGATGTCTTCCTAGATGAATTTATTTTACTTCCTCCTGGTAGAGGAGTTGAATTTGAGTTGGATATTATTCTAGGTTCACAACCCATTTCAATACCACTACATCTTATGGAACTAATCAACTTGAAGGATATCAAGGTATAATTTGATAACATTGAGTGCAGGGGATTTATCAGGTTGAGTACTTCATCATGGGGTGAACCCAATGTTTTTTTCCAAGAAGTTGGATGGTAGTATTTGACCTTACATTGATTATGGGAAGCTCAACTTGGTGATTATGAAGAAACAATATCCATTAACAAGGTTCGATGATATTTTTGATCAGTAAGGGGAATCCTGGTGGTTCTCCATGATGAAACATAAATTATCATTTCACCATATATGAGTTAAAGAGAAGAACATTCCAAAGTTGGATTTTTAGAGTAGGTATATGCTATACGAGTACTCGGTGATTCCATTCAGGCTTAGGAACATGTCTCCAATGTTCATGGACCTTATGAATAAGATATTCAACCCATACTTGGATGAGTTCATTATAGTGTTTGTTGAAGCTATTCTCATCTACTCACTGAAACTAGAGCATCATGATTTGAACTTAGAGATAATCTAGAGTATACTTCAATAACACCTAATTTACACCATGATTTAAATGTGTGACTTCTATATTTGATAATTGAAGTTACTAAAACATTTTGTTTCTTATATGGGTATATCCTTGGACTAATAAAATGTTGAGGTATTCATGTATTATACACATCCCCGAAACAGGTTTAAGATTAGGAGCTTTCTATTCTTGGAAGGATATTAAATATGGTTTATCTATGATTTCTCTTAAAAATCTTCACCTATTATAGAACTAATAAATAATGAGTATAAATTATAGTGGTCATACTAGTATAAAGATGAATTCCTTAAGCTAAGTATAAGGTTAGTGATAGCTCCAGTACTACCAATCCTTGATCCTGGGGTTAGTTTTGTCATGTATTGTGATGCATTGGGTGTTGGTTTGGGATTAGTATTGATATATCAGAAGAAGTGAGTAGATTATGGGTCATATATTATAGGACCCCATGAATGAAAATACCCTACTCATGAAATGGAGTTAGTATTCATGGTCTAGGATCTAAAGTATTGATGACAATATCTCTTGCGATAGAGGTTATTTATCTAAAATGACCATAAGTACCACCTATATATCTTTACATAGAAAGATTTGAACCTTAAACAAAGGTTCTTGGTTCAGTATCTATAGACGTTTTACATAGAGATTTATTATACACTAGTTAAAGGTAACATTGTTGAAGATTCTCTTATCTATAAGATGCAATCTAAACAAGATCATGGTGAGAGACCATCAAAGGGGTAGTGGTGTTTGATAAGTTTATTAGAAACTTGATGATAAATTATTTAGTTTAATAGGGTAAAATAAAAATTATTTCTTTAGTGGTCACATATTCTCTTGTAGATCGGGTAAAAATTGGAGACGATTCAGACTCATATTGTGCTGTGATAAGGGAATAGATAGGTGGAGGTGATCTAATATCCAGGTGGTCTTTGAGAAATGATAATGTGATCATGGTAAATGAGATATTATTAGTTCATGATTACATAATAGAGGATCTGATAAGTGATTAACATATATCTAGATTGGTATTATTTCCTATATAAATAAACAATTATTATTAATTCAAGTGAAATTTATGGTGGAAAAGGATAAAGATGGACACTCTTGGGTTTTTCTCCCAATGACATATCTATCAGGGGGTGAAGGTAGATCACCAATGTCCTTATGGGTTGATTTGTCTAATTATAGTTCCTATGTAGAATTGAAAATACATTAAGATAAAGAAATTTATGGGGTTACCCAGGACCCATAAGAGTTATGACACAATATGGGTTTTTTTATCGGCTAATGAATGTTTCCAACTTTTTACCAATCAGAGAGACACACTCAATATATGAGATATGAAATATCTTAGCCTGTGATATTTTATGCTTTTATGGGGTTACCTTGAGAATTTATTAGGATATAGATTCATGATTTGGATTTTCTTTTTGGAAGGCCTTGAGGAAGGCCCTAAGGACTCAATAAGGATTGAGCACAATGCACCATCCTCAAAAAGATGGACATTAAGAGTGAAGTATAAGATAATTATATGATATTCTTAAAACTTGCATCCTTGACATCAGTGGACAATGGGGTGATCATCTACCGTTGTTTGAGTTTAAATACAAAAAATATTCACTAGGATTTGATTTAGATGGAAACTTTTTAGGATCTTTATGGTATGTTCTATCATTTATAGCTCTATTGGAATGAGGTGAGTGAGGTGACCATTGATGTACCATGTATGGTTTTGGAGGCCTCAAGAGAGTGAAACTGATTCAGAAGATTTTGATCACCAATCTGAGTAAGAATATATATTATGTTGAATATAAGTGGAGGCCCATGAAGTTTTCTAGGGGTGATTCTTTTTTCTTGAGTGTGACACCTTAGATAGGGCATAGACATATAAGGATAAAGGGAAAGTAATCACCTCATTTTGTAGGACCCTTTGAGATCAACGAGTGGGTGGGATAAATAGAATATTGTAACACTCGAGCAACAATTATCATAAATAAATAATCTATTTTTTAAAAATATAATACATATAACATTTTATTATTCCATTTCACAAAAATTATAAGTTTATAGGATGAATATCTATTTTAAACATACTTGGTCAAAATAATCCTAGAATGAATTTTATAATTTTTCTTATAAAAATAGGATTTTATGAATAATTGAAAATGTAGTATTTAACTATTACTATTTTATTTATAATAATTTATTATAATTTTTGGAATACAAATTTTATTAATGATTAATTTGATATAAATAATGATAATATCAATTGAAGTTAAGAGGGATATTTTTTAGGAAATTGTTTTTTTAATGGCATAATACCTTCACTTATTAATTAATTAAAATAATAATTAATGATTAATTATTTAAATAATATATATATATATATATATAATATCTAAATATTTGAATTTAAATACATATAATTATTGCTAATAATTATATAGTTAATATGAGATCAACTAATTCTTGAAAAAATCTTTTATTGAAAAACCATTTTCTGATATGATTTACGGGATTGTTTTTAAATTAATTTCTAACAAATTTTTGATTTCAATTTGATAAAATTGATTAAATATTTATAATCACCATAATTAATATTAGTTAATATAGTCAACTAAATTTGGGCCATAAGGAATAGTAAAAATAGCAAAAATTAGTTATCACGGTTAAGGTTAAAATGGGGTTTTGTGTGTTACATGTGCTTGTGTTAAAATTAGTTTAATGTGAATGTATAATTTTAATTTGATAAATTTAACTTCATATTTATAGTAATTTGGTATAAATTATCTAATAAGTAACATTTTATTTTAGTCTAAATAGACAAATTACCTATGTTATAATACTCGTTAACGTAGTGAAAAATTAAATAATAAAACTGAGTAACCTTGGAGGTAATGGAAATAACCTGTTTAAAAAATTTTTTTTTTAGTGGTATAGGTTAATAATGACCTTATAATCACTGCACCAAATTATGTATCAATTATAGAGTCATTTGGGTTGAGTGTGACTTCCCATAATTGAATAGTTTTGGGTATTTACAAATATGTCAATCCAACTCAATTATAAAATTGCACCCCTACCCTCATATATACACTTATATAAATCCATTTATCTTTAATAAATGATATAAAATCTCTCCCAAACATAATTAGACACATTAAATATATTTTTTTCCCAAAAATACTAACCCTGTGGTCATTAAGAAGAGATCTAAGTGAGGTTCATCTAAGTGAAGGTAATTGTCTTCACCAAGATCATTATTTTCTTAATTATTCTTTTACCATAATAAATTATATATTAATACTTCCAATAATGTAAAAAATATATCTCTCATATAATGATATGTTATTATGTTCATGGAATAATATTTATCCATTTAATTATATATCAAATGGAAAACAAATTCATCGCTTGTGTGTATGGTGAACTACCTCCTCGGGAACTTCTGTAATTTTTTCTCTCTCACCAAATCACAAGGATAGTAATAATGATGGAAATAATGAATATATATGATTAATATGAGACTATATTAATTCTGTAAAATTAATATATCATCCACTTCCTTTACCTTTATCATATTAAGTAAACGATATCATATCTCTTGCGTACATATGGCCTATTGTATTCATGAAGAAATGTGATTCATTTTACATGTCCAACATTCAAGAACAGTTAAAAAAATGAATCTAATAATTAACTGTTATATTGATAACATTAATATCATTTTGTAGATGAAATGCCTATATATTATTGTATTAACTTGTTAACTTCTTTTAGGAAATTTCTTAACCCTTGTTAGATCTAATGTTCGGGGATATATATTAGTTTTATTTAATAGAGTCTAGGTATAAATGTTCTGAAGGAATTAGAGAGTGAAATTTGTGTCTAGGCTAATTTTGAGGCATTTTGGAGGTTCATTATGGGTTATTTTAGAAGGAATTTATACTTCAAAACATTAGTTTTCTATGTAAATGTGGCACACGACACATGCCATGAAATTGATTAGTGTGTAAATTGGTGAACACCATAAAATCTATAATTACATGGTAAAACTAGAATACATAATAAAAATGGGTCTTAAACCATAAATATTTCCCTCTGTGGATTTTTAACCTGAGGAGAAACCTTTTTCAATGCATTTAAAAATTGGTACATTTACAATGTAAAAGTTTGTTTTTTTATGTAAATACCTTATGCCCAGTGATTTTTTATGCATTTAATATTGGAATAATTTATGTTTTCATGTATCCTCTTACCTAAAACCCCTAGGGATACACTAGGTGACTCTCAAGTTATTTAATACATTTCAGACATCGTTGTTTGGATTTTGATCCCAGGAAAGTTTCTTCACTATAGTTTTCTCCTTATATCTTTAAAACTTATTTTGAAGTAGTTTAGTATCATTATTTATGATTAAATCAATGTTTTATATTGATGAATTTTGATCTAGGATTTCTTTATCGATCTCTTTTACTATTATCCATCATTGGAATTTCCCATTGTGGGTGTTGACATGATTACTGATAAAAGTTAGCTGGTTTTAAAATGATGTTACATATATTTGAACATTATGTTTCGTGATTGATTAAAATGAGTTTTTAATTTATTTTAAATCCCACATTTGAAATGATTTGACACTTGATTTGAAATGGCATCAAAATTATTGAAATCCCAAAATTTCAATGGAATTGAAATTGGGGTATGGATTTGATAAAGATGCATTAATATAAGGAATAAAATTGATGATTGATATTATGAATGATCTATGAAGAAATTATATAAATGAAATATGATTTTTAAAGGAATTAATAGATTAAAACCTAGGATTTTGTTTTGAAATTGAAAGGTGTGTTGAAAATAGAAATTGGGAAATTTTATTTTTCAATTGATTTGAAATGATTGAATTTCCCATGGTTTATAGATTTATTTATTGAAGAACTTGTGTTACTGGGTATTTAGAGGATAATTAGGATAGGGACACAATGATATAACCCCATGGTAATGAATTTAGGATTTCAAAACTAATATAAACTTACTGCAGCATGATTTCCCAGATTGAGAGTCGAGTCCAGATGGCTTGAGTAGAGGGACATGTGAACATATTCAACTGGTATCATTGATTGATTAGTGTGAGGATCCTATTTCCTGAAACTAATGAAACATAGGGATTATTATCATGGTTATTTTTTGTGTTCTATTTGATTATACATTATATTCATTATATAAATGTTTCATTTATGCCAACCAATTTATATAAATCTTTTATATAAAATATTCATTTAAGCCTACTTAGATATATCATCTGTCAAATATTTTGAAAGCATGTTTTCATTTAAAATATTTAAAAGATATGTTGTGCCTTTTTATTTAAAATAAAATAAAAAATGGTTTAATTTATATTGAATTTATCTTAAATGACTTGGTGATATCCTACTAGTATTTTTAGTTCACGCCCTAACTTTTCCTTCACGCGTTTGTAGATCTTATTATGAAAGTTCTTAGGAAAGGGAAATCACCACTTGGAGGTTGTATTTTTTCTTGATCCAAAAGAATATAGAGTTATGGTGGTGACAAAGGGAGCTATGGTCCACTTTTTGTATAGGGATTCTAAGTTTCATTCTTGGAGATGATGTTGATGTTGTAACTTTAATGACTTTAGTAGCTTGTTTGGATGATATATTCCTCAGGATATCTATATTTTGATCTAGTTTTCAACCTATGAGGATCGATAATGACCTTAAAGCTATGTCTAGATTGAATTAATTATCATTGTACCTTGGTATTTGGACTAGTTCATGACATATTGGTATCATAGGTAGGTTTTTTATATTACCTTTATGTTGGTATGAAGTTTGGGGTTTTTAGGTCGACATGAGGTAGGATTTGTGGGACTTAATAGGTAGTTATGAGCTAGTTTTTGGACATATATCATCATAATAAGCCATAATTCACTAAGGGTGTTGTGGAAAAGTGTCTTTGATAAATTTTTTGATCTGATCCTAGTCTATTCCCTACCTTTTACTTGAGTTTTTTCAAATCCAAATCCAGGATCCTATTTGATGGAATTGATATTTTGGTATCTTTGAGTTGATTTGCTGGCCCGTGTATCCTTGATGATGTTTTAATGTTGCCTTTTTATGTTGTGTAGAACCATGTCCCAATGGAGACATGTATTCAAGTCACAAGAGGAATTTTCTAGAGAACCACGATATGTGAATCCTTTAGTTGACCAGAATTTTATTGAGGTAGTGGTTATAAGATCTGGGATATGTTGTCACATATATTCCCATTCAGACTTCAATAGTGGAACCTTTAAGGGATGAATCTAGATAATTTTATTAACTGTGTATTCATTGGAAACCACTATATTTAAAAGGTTTTAATTATCCTCAAGAGTCTAAGGATTTGTTAAAAAAGATATTAATACTTTTTTAGTTCTTATAAATTTTTTATTTGATTGAAGTGAACTTTCCTACCATCAAGATTGAGGGTCCAATAAGGATATGGTTGGATTCAATATTTATGGTGTTAAAGAATGATGGTTTTTAGTGGAAAGAAATTAGGAAAATTTTCATGGGGAATATCTTTTCATATTAAATGTTTTTGTCTAAGGCGATGGTGTTTCACATCCTTTAGTAAGGTGATAGGACCATGATATATTATGCAGATAGTTTCACTAAGCTTCTCCTATTCTAACCTGATATTTTATCCCATGAGAAGATTAGGTATCTATGGTTCAATATGGGTCTCTAACCTGATATTTGATCATAGATTTTTTTAATGAAGGTCACTTATTTTGTTGAGGTTCAAGATACAGCATTAATGGTTCAGATTTACCTGACAAGTAATTCAGGGGTAATGGGAGTTCCCTTTTCTCCTAGTGAAATATTTTTTTGTCCCTAAAAGGGAAAGATATATTGTTATGAGTCACGTGATGGTTCTAGATAGTTGGAGTCATCTAGACCACTTACAGTACCTTAGAGAGGCCTTTTGACTTATTTAAGTATGGAAAGGGTGGGTATATGAAATGGGTTTTTACTAAGGCACCAAATATCTATAGTTATTTTAGTCACTTAGGTAAACTATATAAGTTATCCCATATCTTTTATGATTCTCGCAGTAAAATAGGATCATCATCACAAAATAATGTTATGATTCAATCAGATTCGTCATGAATTAAGGGGTTCCAGCCATCTGCAACTAGAATGAAGCTTCTTCATGCATTGGAATAGTCCCCAGAGGAACTTGATGTGGGTCCAGTGACTGTGAGAGTTACCATTACTATAGAATCATCATTAGTGAGTGTATTATTTGATACCAATGTGTATCACTCATTTATATCAACTCTTATTTTTAACATGATGAATATTTCTGTGGATATTTTTTCATCTATTATAAAGATTACTATTCTCCTTAGAATAAATAGAGTGTAGGGTCTTTGATGTGTTTATTTTGTTTTCTCTTCATCAGAGATTGATCTTACATATAATTTTATGGTTCATGATATGATTACTCTTGAAGTAATCTTTGGGATGGATTGGTTCATTTCACAAAGATATCGAATCCACTTTTATTTTTTATGGGTCTTCATTACTGCACCCGATGTGGAGTTATATGGTTTCCATGGAAAATAGGACTTGAGTTTGAGTAGTTTAAAGCCACCACTTATAAATTTTAGTATAGCGATATTTTTCTTTTTAATTGATCTAAAAAAGGATTCTTTGATTGATGATCTCTCTCTAGTGGGGTTATAACTTCCCAATGTGTTTACAACTCATTTTTCTAGTTTTTCACCATTTCTATAGGTGGAATATTATATTAATATACTACATGGTACTCAACTGATATTGATTCCCTCTTACCATATGGAACCAAAAGAGTTGAAAGAGTTGAAATTTAAGTTGGATGATCTATTATAGAAAGGTTTCATACACCCAATTGTGTCACCATAGGTGGTGCCTATTATCTTTGTGAATAAATTGGATGAAACAGTTCTACTATTTGTTGATTAGTAGAAACTAAATTGAATTATAATAAAGAATAAGTATATTTTTTCTAGGATAGATGAATTGTTTTACCAATTTAAAGGGGATAAGCGGTTCTTGAATATTGATCTTTGGTCTGGTTACCACTAGTAAAGAATTAAAGAATTTAATATTTATAACACTTCCTTAAAAAGTAGGTAGAGTCATTATGAGTATTTTGTTTTAAAATTTGGCATAAACAATGTTCTTTCAATTTTTATGTATTAGATATATAGAAGATTTCATGATTACCTTTACGCATTAGTGGTGGTATTTTTTTGAATACATCCTAGTTTACTCTATGTTTGAGGAGTAACATGTGTATCATTTTAGATAAGTTATATAAATAATGAGGAATCATTGAATTTATATAAATATATTGAAATGTAGTTTTTGGATTCAAGAAGTAATGTTCTTAGTACATGTGGTTTCATAACATGGCATCACATTTGATCCAAAAAAGGTGAAAAATTTTATAGCATGGGAGAAAACATGTGATGTTTTTAAGATTTGGACCTTCTTATGCATTGTAGTGTATTACCACAGATTCATCATATATTTCCCAATTTTTTCCTCTCTGATTACTTCTTTCACTCATAAAGGAGTGAAGTTCATTTGGGATGATAAATTTCAAATTAATTTTATTGATCTGAAACATATTTTAATTTTGGATCCAATGTTGACTCTTCCAGTGGATCAATGGGTCTATGTCATTTTCTATAATGCATCGTATTTGGGTTTGGATTTTTTTTATTATATAGGGTGATCTCATAGAATATCATGTATCTATAAATCTTAGTCTAAATGAGAAATATTATCCAACCCATGATCTCAAACTCAAAAATATGATTACTGGTCTTAAATTTAGTGGAATTTCCTTTTTGGTGAATGTTTTATCATTTATTCTGACCACAAAAGTTGGAGATAAATATTCCTTAAAAAATATTTTAATCTTTAGTGGATAAGATCGGTGGAGTACTTTAAGTCATTTTATTTCAATGTTGTCTAAACCCCTAGTAAGGGTAATGTCATTGTTGATGATTTGATTATGACACTTCTTACCCATACCATGAAAGAATCATCATAAGAATAGAATATGATGGATCTCTTTACTTAGATACATTTGGGAGTCATGGAGAATGAGTATGATGTTGTTTTGGAAATCATTTTTATAGGTTCCCCAACCCAAGTAGCCCGGATTTGGTGCCTTAATTTTTTAAATTGTAATGATTATAAAGAATTACATCCCAAAGGACCTAATAGTTCAGCAGTTTTGGAAAACTAGATGCATACATAATTGTTACAATACAACTTTGAAAGGAAATAATATATTAATTCCATTAGAAACATCCATAACTCTTAGATTATCAATGAAATTCATTCATAATATTCATCTTCTCACCTTAGGGAAAAATAAAACACAATAAAGGGGTGATAATAGGTTCTTAGTAAGGGTAAATAGTACAGAAAAAGCTTAAGAAATAAGGCATGGTGAATAGATAAAAGTACACCTTCCATTAAAACATAATATTGAGCATAATATTGAAGGAATAAAAGATGAATAAATAATTCCATAATAAAACATAACCATTGATATTCTACATTTCGAATAATCACATGGACTATCAATTACTAGTTTTATAATGAGGGAATGTGTAATGCAGGACATCATAACCATACCGTCAATGCCTCATGGAAAGACTATATATTAATAGTTAAAACCCCAAACTAGTTTGTTTCATGAGGCCTACTGATTCCCCAAGGGTCTATAGAGGTACCCACCCATCACTTACTAAGTCCAAGTTATTCCTTATATGAATGGGTGAAATATAAACATTCATATTGAAAATCTAGCATATGAAATATAAATTCTTCAACCATGATCTATAAATGGTATAAAATAGAACATATAGTAAAATTGATCATAAACCCTTTAATAAAATATTTTAGATGGTATGATAAGTGATAAACCATGATAAAGTAAAATATTAAATAAAGGAAGTCGACATAGATCGAGATACCATTGAAAATTTCTCGAGGAAATTAATCTTTAGACATTCCAAAGTGTCTCATACCACTTTGAAACATAAAAATATTAATACCTTAGAATATCATTCAAATAAGAATACTCCTGATATTATATATAAAAGGGTAGTATATACACCACACACACAAGGAATAAGTGGTTACCATGGCATATATCTCACAGAAGAAATAGTGAGATGAGAAAACTCGTTTTTACTTTGGAAAGAAGAGTTCTTTTGTAAAATCATTTGTATTTGTAATAAAATAATATTGTAAAAATTTATATCCCATAAAATAAATTTTAAGGACATTTAAATTATATTTTATGCATAAATTATGTCCCACTAAAGTGAAATCATGTAAAATAGTTTTTAATAAACATTAGAAATAAAACATTTTAGTGTGGTTTAAAGAAATTATTAAATTGATTTTAAAGAGAAAAGGAATATTTGTTTTCATAAAACCAGAAATGAACCATGATAAATTTTTATGATAAATTTTTTTTTTATAAAAATAATGATGTCTTAAAATAGATTATATAGTGCACTTGAAAATGGGTAAGAATTCGGGATGTTCCCTTTAATTGGGCTTGTTTAGCAGGAAGAATTGAGAAGGGAACCATTTCAAAACATGTATATCCCCATAAAGGACAGATGATATGATATGGATATATGATTTTGGAACATATAAATATAATTTTTAAGAAATATATGAAAATAATTAATTATTACATTTGAGTAATGTTAGTGAAAGAGTAACCCGAAGGAAATATGGGGGTTCAGGTAGAATCCCTTACCACTTTATAATCCATCGAATCATATGCCAAAAAATTAATTATCATCAAATGATACATTGAATACCATTAAAAAATTAATTCATGATATGATATATCATTGGGAAATATAAATTCACTATACACAATATATAGTGGTGAATAAGGAATATCTCACAAAAATGGAAGTGAGATGAGAACACCCTTACCTTATGTATGAATGTGTTATGTACATGATGTTAATATCCTTGATAATAAAATAAAATTAATTAATTAATTAAGGGAATTATATGTATGTAATTTATATGATATAATTTTATTAAGATTATTTATTTTCTTTTTTAAGAGTTATACGATACAATTTTTTCATTCAAGAGTGTTTGTTTCTTTGTTTTTCATGATTAGTTCATTTATTTATAAGTAATGGAGTTCCTGTAAAATGGGTATAATTATCCATAATTGGAATTTCATGTTATTAATCAAAAACCATAAGTTTAATTGGTATTATTTATTTCTATATTTCCATATATGACTATAAATCATTAGATAACATGTTAAAGATAATTGTTTAGCTTAATTTTAGTTGTTTTTTGATCACAATGAACTTGTATTGTTATATTATTTAATATTATTTATATACAATGGTTACAGAACCTTAAATAAGATATAATAAATATTTTATAATCTGGTTTAACCATAAAAATTTTCTGATGACCATCCTTGAAGGATAAATTTAATAAAAAATGTTTTTCATTCATGAAGGTTGTAAATCGGTACCTCTCAGACGATGATTTCATTTTTAAAATAAAAGAGAGAGAGAGAGAGAGAATGGAGTTTGATGAAGGATATTACATTAAAATTATATCATTATATTATATATATATATGATACTGAATTTATCATGATCATTTGGAAATAGGAGGTGAGGATAGAATAAAAAAATAAAAGAACTTGAAAAGGAATTAAAAGGAAAAGGAAGAGGATGTCACCTCTTGAATGCTCCTCCTTGAGAACCTCCTTAAGGAAATGGTTTTGGTCTTTTTATGAGATGAAGATCTCTTGGACGTGGGGGATAGGATTTTTGATAATATTGGGAATAAATTTAAAATTATAATAGTATTAGAGGTGTGAGGATAAGCAGTGGTGAGAGAAGTATTTATAGTAGAGGAGGGTGATTTCTCATTATTTTATTCATTATTTTATTATTTTTGTCAAGATAATAAATAGTGTTGATTATTGTGACTAATCATAGTATTAATTTTATTTTAGTAATAAAAAATGGTTCTTAGATCAATCATTATGTTAGTAATAGTTTATTTAACTTATAATTTATAAATACCACAAATTACCGTATTTTAGGATTCACCAAAAATTCATCTATTTTAGAAAAATCCCAAAATTTTACCCAACCCATTTTTTGACATGTAGAATTAAAAAATGAACTCCATTTTATGAAAATAATTTTCTAAATATGATATATTTAATTTTTAATTAAAATCAAAATTTACTTGAAAAATATAGTTTCTAAAATTATAATTGATTTTATAACACTCTGAAAAATTAATTAAGGTCTCATTAAATTATCATAAAATCATAATACAAAAAAATATTTATATATGAATCTATTTTAAGAAAAAAATTCTTTTAAATAATTATATTAATTATAAAATGGTAATTAAATATTTGTGACTTACAAAAATACCAACACTTAATTAATAATTTCCAAAATGTTTATTTACTTATTGTATAATATAATTATATCATATTACTATTTATTAGATACATTAATTTTATTTATAATTTCATAGGTGATTTGTTTTTATAATTGAAATATAACTATTCTTAATGGTCACATTGTTATTCCAATAGTCACATTACTATTCATCAAAAACAAAACATATCAGAAAAAAATAATCAAAGTAAACTTTGATATTACGCTTTCAAAAACAATGTTTATTTCATAAAATATAATTTATGAAAGTGTAAAATTTTAAATTTAAAAAAATTTATCCATTAAAAGGTGGTTAAACAATGTTTAGAAAAATATAGGCTTTGTGAAAAAAATAGATTTATTCTTATCTTACGCCTCTAAAAATTTTGTGGATAAATGTAAAAAAATTGATTGACTATAATATATATATATATATATATATATATTTAATTTATTTCAATAATTAGTGATTAATTTAATTTATTAATATAAAATGTCACTGTGGTCATAAAAATGATTTATATAAAAATACATCATTTATGTTCAATTGTTTGTCATTTCTATTCAATTGGTAACAAATGCGCTAATTTTTATAAACATGTGTATTATATGTTATCATAATTTACTTAATATCATTCATTACCACCATTGTCATCATCTAGGAGATAACTGTAATAATTAAATAATAATATTTAAATCATTTTTCAAGCTGGTAATCTATCGAAGAAGTTAAATTTAAGAAAAGGCATACTGTAAAATCTTAGGGTGTTACGGTATTGATGAAATCCTCTATTCTTGATATGATTATTTGGGAGTAGTAGTTTGGTGATGAATTTTGTGGAATTAAGGGATATCTACATGGTTGGGATACCATTTTGGAGTGGTTGTTATCTTTGATGGGTATCCTATGATTTAGGAAGTTGTGTTTTTTTCCTTTTTCTATAATAAATTTTTTGAAGGGGAATTTCCATAATTCCCAATGGTAGGTGAACCCTTGAACCATGATTATGCTATATGATATGTGAATATGATTATGGGGGGAATGTATGATACAATTCATCACTGATTTTGTTTCTTATTCTTATACCTTCCAATAGTTTAGTATTATGCAATAGAGACCTTTAAGTTTTCTTCTACTACATCTAATTCTAACATGGAAGTTAGACAATATTGTTGTGGACTTTGTGGTTGGGTTTCCATTTATACCTTGTAGGATTAATGTGATATGGGTTTTGATATATATTTTATCCAAATAAACTCAATTTATATACATTTGATACACCACCAAAGTAGAGGACTTGGTACATCTCTAAATGAAGGAGGTTATCAGGTTGTATGGAATTCTATCTGCTATATTATCTGACAGAGATACTTGTTTTAATTTTATCTTTTGGGGGTTACTCTTGGAGTAAATAGGATCACAATTAATTTTTATCATGTAATATCATTCATAGATAGATATCCAGACAAAACAATCTACATAGATTCAAAAATACAAGCTATGTGATTGTGTTCTTGACTTTAGTGGAGAGTAGGATAGTAATTTGGGATTGAATGAGTTTTCATATAATAACAACTACCAATATTCTATTATTATATTTCCCTTAGATGCATTGTATGGCCACCTATGAATATATATTTTGTATTATTTATAGATTCATGAAATATCCTTGTTAGGATTGAGTTTGATCTAAGAGAACACGTCAAGGATAAAATTGATATATCAAATAATGTTGATGGTATATAGCCAAAAAAATCTACTATGATCATCAATATTGACCATTGGAGTTTTTAGTATGTGACTAAGTGTTCTTCAGAGTTTCCCCTTAGTAGGGTCACTAACGTCTGGGGAAATAAATAAATATAACACTGAGGCTTGTGAGTCCTTTTGACATTGTTTATCAAGTGGGAAAAGTGGCTTACCATTTGGCACTTCCACCATAATTGAATTCAAACAAAACTGTGATTCATGTATCACATCTTTGAAATTATCTTTATAAACCCACTCATTAATTGAGTTGGGAAGATCTTGATGTCGAGCCTAATTTATCCCTACCTTACCATCCAGTCAGGATTTCTGTTTTTGAGACATCATTTTTTCATGGGAACATGATACCATTAGTTCAAGTTCTATGGCATCATGGTTATGATTATCATTATTATTGGGAGTGTGAGACATTAATTATATAGAATAAGTCTTATCTTTTTTATATGAAATCTTCATGGAAGGGTTTCCGGAAATATAATGTTTTTATGGTGGGGAGGTTATAACATCTCATTACCTTCTTTTAGGTATTTTATTGACCCTTGTTTGAAATAATGTTTGATGATGTGTGATTTTTTGATTTAATGGAGTCTACATATAAATGTGGAAAAGGATTTAGAGGGTGTAATTTGGGTTTGGGTTAATTTGGGGGTATTTTTTTGGTTCTGTTGGGGCTTTTGCAGATGAAATATACACTATAAATGTTGTTTTATGATGTAAAAATGTCTCAAGGAACAATCCATGAAAATAGATTATGGAGTAAAATTTCTTACACAATAAAATCTAAATATATTTAGTAAAAGTTTATTGCACAAAAAAATGGGACTTACACAATAAATATTTTGATAAATTTGTTTTTAACCCATGGGAAATCATTTTTATCATATGTGAAAAGTGGAGCATTTATTCTATAAAAGTTAGATTTATGATGTAAATTTATTTTTCCTTGTGATTTTTTATGCACTACAGCATGAAATTATTATTTTTCATACAGGCTCTTCCCTATAACCCCCAGGGATACACGAGGTGATTTTTGGGTGATTTCTTCCCTTTTGGACATCTTAGTTTAGCATCTAATATTTGGTGAGTTTCTTTGATATGGTTTAATCCTCTCAACTACCCTTATTTGATAGTAGTTTCATCTTGTGATTTCTAATTGAATCAAAGTTTTCCCTTAATGAATTATGATCTATGATTTCCTTTTTGATCCCATTCACCTTCATAGTTCATTGTCATTTCTCATTATGGGTTTTTCTTTGATCATTGATAATAGGTAGGTGGTTCCATAATGCTTTTCCATTCAATAGAAGCCTTGTATTTATTTATTTATTTAATATGAGTTTTTTAATGATTTACAAAGCCATATTTTAAATGATTTTAGAATTTATTTGAAATGGAATAGAAATTATAGAAACCCCCATATTTCAATGGAATTAAAATTATGGAATGGATTTAAGATATATGGCTTGATATGAGGAAATAAATTGAATATTGATTTTATGAATTATCCTTGAATAAAGGATCTAAATAAAAAATTATTTTGAAAGTCATGAATTGATGAAAACCTATGATTTGGTTCTGAAATTGAAAGTCATGTTGAAAACTAAAATTTGGATTTTTTATTTTTGGGTTTATTTGAAAGAATTGGTTTTCCAATGATTGATTACTTGATTGACTAGATCACATGTGAGACTAAATGGTTACTTGGTAATTAGGAAAAGAACATTAGGATATAACCCCTAGAAATTGATGGAAAATGACAACACTAACATAAACTTACTACGACATGATTTCTCTAATGAGTAGTTGAGTTATGATGGCCTGATTCGAGGGATATGTGTACACATTTAGACAAGATCATTAATTGAGTGTTGTGAGGATTTTATTCTAGAAACTAATGTCCCACATGGGTTATTATCATGGTGTTTTTTATGTTTTATTTGATTATACATGTCCTTGATTATATAAATATTAAATTTTTTCAAAATAATTTATATAAATTTTTTATATAAAATGGTAATTTAATCCTACTTAGATATATATGTTATCGTCTATTTTGAAATAATTTTTTAATTTAAAATATATAAATTCTATATTATACCTTGTTTTATTTAAAATAAATTCATAAATGGGTTAATGGCTATGGGATTGATTATAGAACACTTTAAGATACCCTACTAGGATTTTCATCTCACGTTATACTATTTCCTTTGGGTATTCATAGATATTTTTATTCCAAGTCCACAAAAATGGAAAACACCATATGAGGTGGTAGTTTTTCTTTATCTATGGGAATCTAGAGTGATAGTGATGAATGGTGGAGCTATGGCCCACTTTTTGCAAATGGATTATCAGTTCTAGAATTGTAGATGATATTGAATCTATCACTTTGATGGATTTCATATCTTGTTTGGATGATATATTTTTTTAGATATCTACCTTAGGATTCTATTACATTCTATTTGAGGAGTGATGACATACTTACTTTTGTCATTTTTCCACCACTTCTTGTGGAAAAATCATTCATTTTTTACTTTAGTGTGATTCCATATGCTAGTTTCCAACCCATAGGGATCGAGAGAGAAATCCAATATATGTTCAGAGAAGTTTGGGTATCATTTTACCAGGGTATTCTCGATGGTTCAAGACATGTATAAACAATAACTATAACTTCTATGAGAAAAAATGTATGAGAAAATGAAGTAGTTAACACCCAAAACAATGCTAGTAATGAAATTTAGTAAATGAAAATGTGGTATGATTTTATAAGGGGGTCGTATGTAACATTATAACTATGAATATAGTTCTATTATAAATTAATAACATGATTAAAACCATTATATAGGAGGATAAATCATATTCAACTAAAGGTTATCTTAAGGTAAGGGATTTTTTCTCGATTTACAGACTATTGAGATATATTTGTTATTATGACCCTATTCATGTTTATACGGTGTATATACTACCCATTTTATTTAGTTAAAATGAAAAAATATTTATTAATGATGACTAATATTTAATTTTATGTCTATTATTTCAAGGTCCATAATTTAAAATTTACCAATATGGTAAGAATCAATTTAAAATATCATTTTTTGGTATTTATTTTATTTTTATTGAAAGAATCTTATAATTTACCCTTCATAAGATCCAAAAATTTTAATATCCACTTGATATTTAACAATATTCTATATTTTATTAAAAACTTATTCTCTTTTTTACTTTAATAAATTAAATACATATTTAAAATATAAACATATTTTATTTATACTTTAATCAGATATATTTTTTTTATGTCCATGTTTTTAAAAATTATTTTATAAAAATTCCATTTATTTACTCAAATAAATTATTTATAGCTTTTTAAAATATCCTTGAATTTTTAAAATGGTTTTTAAAAGGAATATTTATAATGATTTATGGAAGGGATGTTTTTGAAATTCGTTATAAGAATTCAAAAAGGAATGTTTATTAACATATGAAACGATAACAGACTTCCCCACCACTATAACTGTTTGACAAAAAATAGTCTATGCTACATATTTTCCATGGATTTAAGAATAAAAATATTTTATGAGATATGATTTTAATATTTCAGTTCAATTCAATTTACTTTTTCAAAGGACATGATTTTATTATGAAACCTATATACCCAATGAACCAATGGCCATATCGTATCCCTTGTTAATTTTGTGGTTGTTAACTTTATCTTGAAACATTAACTTTATCATGATCAATGTACATTACATTTCTCTTAAATATCCATATTATTTATCATGTATATGCTTATTTCTTAAATAATATTTCATTTCTACATATAGTATTTTACTTTGAAAGTTATTTCGTTGATTAGGGAAATATTGATATTCCATAGTATATATTAAATATAGAAATTTATTAATAAGGTGTGTTTTTTATAAAAATTAATTTATCATTAAATACATGATTAATATATTGGAAATATATTCATAGGTGGGTTCTAGTTATAGATAGACCCTTGATGCAATTATAGGTCTCATGAGACAAATTCATTGACAAAATTAAATAGGTTTTTAGTGTATACCTAACCATAGTTTTAGACTATATTAGAATAAGGTATTAAAGGTATATATATCATTTTGTCTAAGATCATGAATTAAAATATTAATCATTTCCTTTGTTGAAAATTATGATTTTATTACCCATGAGATTTTTTCTTTGACATTATCTGTAGATGCATTTCATGCTAAAGTAATTGATTTGACTGAATATGATTTATGTTATTTACCTTGATATATTTATTATGAATAATATAACCATTATATATTACACTATATGTAACTCTTACTAATAATTTGACCTCACCCTTATTTTGGTTCCTTACCTTGTATATGAAGAAAAAATCTTTCAAGGAGTTCAAGAATGCCAAATGTTTTCTATTACTATGTTTTATATCCCCAATGTTAAATTTATAACATAAAACACCAAAAAATTATAAATGAATAACATTGTATTTGATATCTTATATTTCACACAACACTAATTGTATCATTACTTATACATAGCAATGAGTTTCTTTTAAATCATGTGTTACACGCAAGGCTGAGTTTTACCAAACAATAATATACTATTAATATTATTATTTAATATGAAAATTATCACCTAACCATTCAAATGGAGGGTATGAATATGATTAAATAACATATATTTATATATATATTAAATATTATTATTATTTATATATTTATTATAAATAAAGTATGGATAGTTTAAAAAAAATGTTTTCTGGAAAAATCATATTTTTTCTAAAAGATGACTTAGCCATGATTTGGGGACATAATTTAAAATTAATTTTTACAAACTTTAGAAACTATATTTTAAAAAATGAAATTAATTTTTGAAATTATAAAATAAAAATTATCTTAGGGTAAATTTGTTTCATTTTTCTGAAAATTTTCATTTTTTGATGAATTGTGAAAATACTGAATTTTAATTGAAAACTACCTTTTTGTTTAAATTATTTATAAGGTTAAATTATAATTTTAATTAGATTTAATATAAAATTTGTTTAATAATATATATATATATATTAATCTAATTTATGTTATTTTAATAATTTTCATATTGAATTTTGATATAAAAACTTTGTAAACTTTTGAACATTTTCTCTTTAAAAACATGTTTTCTCATCACGTCTGCATTATTAATTTTTAATTAAAATTTTTAAATTCTGTTATTTAAATTTTAAAAAATGTATTAAATATTTTTAATCATAATAATATATAATATCTAACAAGTTCAACATAATTTTTGACCAAAATGAATACTGAAAATAGTTAAAAAATAATTACCATGGATAAGGTAAAAATGGATTTACAGGGGTTAAACTAAGAATATAAAGGTTTAAATGGCCTAAAAACTTATACAATACCTATTTTCAGTCCATATTTAGACATTATAACTTATAATTTTGATAATATCTCGTTTTGGAAGCTTATGGAATGATAAAAATTTGGTTATGACAGAATCTTTTCAATAAATTACAAGTGTGCCACTCACCTCACTTATAAAAGGTCGCCCCATCTCCTCTATTATTTACACCTTCACATATATTTGGTTTAGAAAATACTTGATCAATTTAATTTCCAACTTCCCTATCATAATCCTAAAAGCATTATTTTTTTCATAAATCCAACCTAGGAAGGATTTAGTGCAAACCTAAGGAGGATACATGAAGAAGAGGTAACATTCTTCAACGGGCATATTTATTTTATTTCTTTCTCCACCTCCTTAAATTAGAATTAAGCATTAATGATATAATAAAATCAATATCATAAATATTATGGTATTATTTTAAAATAATTTAATTACCTAAAACATTCTCCACTTCAATCAATTAGGTTTTGAAATCATTATTCATGTGGATGGTGGACTACCATCTCTCGAACCAATGTCATCCATTCTTCCATTACCACCTTTCACGGTTGGGTATGATGGTGTATCTAAAGTATATATATGATATTTATAACATATTTTTACCTCTATATTCATTATATTATATAAATCTTTTTATCTTCCATTTTTTAGGATATACGATAACGTCACACGTGTGTACAGCGGACTACTGCCCTGTGAAGCGATGTGATTCGTATTTAACTAACACTTTACATAAAAGATTATAAGGATAAATTTAATTATTATATTTAATATTAATGAAATTATTATGATATTAATGACATATTTATCATTATTTAATGATAATATATAATTTTATTTCCTACCTTTCCACACACTTAAAGATGATAACATCATTCATGTACGTGTGGACTACAGCCTTCACGAAGCGATGTGACTCTCTTTTCATAACAACACCACATAGATTTTATATATATATAAGTATATAATATGGTTTATAAGATATTATTATAATTATTTAAATATTATATTTTACTTAACTTTATTCCATAATTATACTTGGAAAATGGAAACGTTACTCGTGCGAACGTACAATCTATCATCTCCATGATCATAATGAACTTAATTTTTCATAATCATATTTGATGATTGGTTTTAAAATTAAAATTTATGTAAAAATATGATAATTATGTCATGAAAATTATTCTGTATATGATAGAACTATATAATATACACAATTACTTGATCTTTCATTATGAAACACGCATAAGTAAACAAGGAAATTAACACCCCAAACAATGAAAATAATGAATTATTTTTAATGAATGAGTGATATGATGTTATAAAAGAATCATTAATGATATTTTAAATATTAATATGGTTCTTTAATAAGTTACTAAAATTTTCAAATACCATTATATAACAGTTTAGATCAATGTTTATCAAAAGGAAATGTGAGGTAAGGGATTTCATCTTCATTTCATTAAGGAACATTGTAATGTTAGGAACCTAGTTTATTTTATATGGTGTATATACTAACCTTTTTAAATGTAATATAATGAATAATTTATTCTTCATGGTATTTTAAGTTTCAATTTGTATTATTTGATCTAAATTTATTTGACTATATAATTACCAAGTGGTAATGAATTTCACAAGTTAATTTCTTTTTATTAGGTTATATTTCTCATTCACTATCTTTGATATTCTAAGATTATGTGTTTAATTACTATTTATTATCTTATGTTGTATTTCAAATTGTTTTATGTGGATTTATATTTTATCCACATAATATATTCATAAATTAATTCTCACTTCAATTATGTGATCATTTTAAAGATTTATTTCACAATCTCATTCTAATCGAGATTGTTTATTCTTGAATTTTAGTTAAAGGAAATTATTTTACCAATTACTAATAAACCAATAAAATTTTATAATCCTCTAGTTATTAATGACATTTTCAAGTAATATATCCATTTTTTCACTCTTTATTGATTAAAAAAATTAATAAAATGTATTTATAAAAATATGACTTTATTTCTCTCATCGGAAGAAAAATGTTTTTCCAGAAACATGTTTTCTGAAAATGTTTTTAACCTTTTAAAAATAATTTAATAAATACATTTTCATCCATTTTTACTTTTTTTAAAATGTTTTCGAAATGAATATTCATGCCTTTTTCATAATAATTCCCCTTTGTCTTTTACTAAATAAGTAAAAGGAATATTTTTTTCAACGTGTATGGAATGAATGGAATTTCCAGGCATCATGACCACCCAATTTTTCTTAATATTACTTAACAAGATTCAAATATTATTTTAAATAAAATTATTTTAAAATCTTTTTATGAAATTTTAGTTTTAAAAAGTGATCTTCAAAATTGAAAGGATATTTTCCTCAAGAATATTTTTAAATGTCTTTTTATGATATTTTTATTCATTAATAACAAAAACCCTTTATTCTTACTCCAATTGGTATATGTTGAATTGATGCCATCCTTATTCTTCCCCTATATGGTTTATGATTATTTTGACCAAAGATAGTATTGAAGTCACTTCATTATTTTATTTTCTTAATCATTTACTTACCCTTGAACCATTCACTTTTCTATGATCATTAGACATTAAATTTCCCCTAAATATAAACATTATTTATCATTGATATGATTATTATTTAAACTATATCTCATTTATACAAATGGTGTTTTACTTTCAATTTTATTTGATTGACTGAGGAAATATTGTTAAATATGAATCCTTTACTCAATATAGATATTTTATGTTAAGGTATATTGATTCATAAATTAAATTGATTATTCTATATATGAGAAATGATTTGGAAATGTAGTGATGGGTGGCGCCTGATATTATATAGCCCCTCAATTCATGAGTATGTCTCTGATACAAATTATTATTCTACCATTAACCAGGTTTTTACCCATATTTTAAACTTTCTTATGAATGGTATTGATGGTAGATGTATCATGTTCTTGATACATGACATCTAATAGTTAAGTATTTCCATCATTTAATTTATTATTATTATCCATGATATTTTCACAATGATATTGTCTTTGGATGTATTTTGTTATCAGTTTATTGATTAAATGGAACGTGTTTTAAGTTATTTACCTTTCCATATTGATTATACCTTATATAATTATGATATTCATGTTATTGATTGAATGGAATGTGTTTTTAGTTATTTTACCTTCCATATTTATTATTATCTAAGAGAATTTCACATTGATATAATATCTGAATCAACTTCCTTCTCAATTTATTGATTACATGGAATGTGTGTTCAGTTATTTACCTTTCCATTTTGATTATAATTAATTATTCATGATATCTTCCATTATACTTAACCCTTACTAGTCATTTGAGATCACCCTTATTTTGTTTACTTTCCATATTAATTGATTAATTATACCATGATTTATATGAAATGATATTCTAGGGGAAATAAAGTTATTCTTGAAAAAAAAATTGTAATTTGTGTATTCAACTTTAATATAATACACAAGTATGTATAAAATTTACCAATACTACAAAATAATTCAGTCATTCAAGATGTGATTACTTTTGTATTATTCCAATTTAATAAAGCAAACACTAGTTCTCACCTACTGGGGTCAGGGTAGCTATATTTGGTATTATATGAATTTTAATTGAAACCTTGGGAACTATATTTAGGAAAACATAGATTATGTACCATAAACCTATGATAAACCTTGAGGACAAGTACAAAATAACATATTAATGTGTTGGTAAGTTAAAGATTATGTGGTTTTTCCTTACAATACATCCCTTTCTAGATACCACGTGTGGGGTTTCTTCTAGAACAGATATACCTAGGTGTAGTAACTTAAAAGAGAAACATTTGTCTTGACCTGATCATCACCCAGTGATTGACAAAGAGCTTTATAATGAACATGGTTTGAAACTCTTGAGGGATATGATTAAGATAATTCACATTTTATTTACAAAACATTATGAAGGATTTGAATACTGACTGAAAATTAACTTTTTTTATTATCAAAACACTTTTTAGGAGAAAGTGAGAAACCACAAAAACCATCATTACAACTAAAAACCATTAAAATGATAAAACAGATCAAGGCTACAGAATCTACTCCTCCCTAGCAATTACACCTTCTGAAAAGATTCACCATCACATGAACATTCGGCTAGCAGTCCTGTGCAGAATTGCATGGGCATGAAACTGATGGCAAAGCCATACCCTCTCGAACTTCCATATCCAAATGGTATACGCAGGTGGAAGCTTCTTGCTCTGAACCACATCTGGAGCAGATACCTGTGGAAATCCAGTTACAAGTACATCAAAACTTCATAGCGGATTCAAATAGGATTCATCCACAAACAGATCACCAAATTCAGAGACAATAAACCAAAACATTACACACTGGTTCACAATAATTTCAAAGCCTCCATGAAATTCAAAAAAACAATACAAACTCCCAAAAACCAGTTCTTCGTGAACAGAAAATCCAAACCAATGTCTCTCAAACTGGTACAGCCTCCATAGTCATTAAGGATTCTGGAAAACAGAGTGAGCCCAAATTCCAGAAACAACCGCAACAACAGAACCACAGCTTCTCCAAATCCAAACCCACAGAACACCCCAAAACCAAATCACAAACCTCCAAATCTATGCGCCTCAAACAGAAATAACCAAAGAAAAAACCCAGAAAATGAGCAGAATCATCCTAAAATCAATAGAAGGAAAACATTTCAGAAGAAGAACTCCATCGCCAGAACATTAGCAACTCGAGCACCCAAATAGTTGGAAAAAAGCCCACCGCAATCCAGAACTGATGTCCCGCCGCCGCCGTCCAAAAAAACCTCGAAGACCACACCATGCAACCCAACGATCCGATAGAAGATGATGTTTCAAGCCTCAGTTGCGGAGCCTAGATCTTGGTCATGGAACCATGAAGGATTTGAATAGATAAGGATAATAAATGACCTAGGTTAACCCCTAGACCAAGGAAGGAATTATGTTTAAATAAAATGGATTAATTATTTTTGTACTGGGATTCAAAAAAATTAAATTTTAGAAGTATTTTTTCACCATTGGTATTTTGGTGATAAAAATCATGAAACATTTAAGGATTCTATTAAATTTTAAAAGCATATGTGTCTCAATTAACTTAATATTTAAGAATACCATCATGGGATAAATATTTTTAGATTTATCATAAGTTTAAATCCTTAAACAAATACTTTTGGGTTTTATGTGAATGGTGTCTACTAAGATTAAGGTTATATTGGGAGAAATTTATTCAAAATAATATGTTTTAGTGGAAAATTTATTTGAGTAATAGTGAATTTAAATTTTATAGATATATGTTTAAAGGTATTGATAACCATTTGGGTTAATATTATAATTAATTAAATTTTAATAATAGTCAAATAATATTATTATACTTTTTAAGAAAAAAAGGGTTTGTATTAAAAACAATAGTAAAAATGTTATTTAATGATTACTTTTATTTTAAGGGTTTCCATCATATTTTTTGAAAATTTTATAGGAATTATATTAATATATTATAGAAAAAGTACAACATGAATTTTGGTTGACATCTCATTGCATCCAAGAAGGTTGTGGGGCTTGAACCCATGACCATAGGACAATAAGGGTTTAGCACCTACTACTGGCCTATGTGATATACTGGTTAATATGTCATTAGATAAAGGATTTTAGGAATAATTATTAATGATGAAACTATGGTATTACATTTGAGGTTTAGTGATTAATTTATTAGATAACTTTTTCTAACCATATTGGTTTTTTAAAATAGTTAGAGATGGATGGGAAGACTTGTCACTATTTTATTGATATTATGATCTATTAAAAGTTAATTTTAATGCTTTGGGCATAAAAAAAATTCATTTCTAGATATTCATTTCTTGGAGTAAGGGATGAATTATAAATTTATTGAAGACCAACCAAAGGATAAAATTGATCTTATTAAATAGAAACATATTATGTAATTATATTTTCTTATATACATAGACAATAAACGAATTTATAAAATTAAATAAAAGGATATTGAAAAAAATGATTTCCTATTACATTTATATATGATAATTTAAATATCCTTTTAATTATTCATATATTTATGGTTTTTAGGGCATTAACTTTTCGCTGATCATTCGCTATCTTATGATCAATAACCTCAATCACTCTCTATAATTATTTACATTTTTCTTCCATGTTTATATCATCACTTTCCACCAATGTTATTATAATTAGGAACCTAGGTATGTGTTATTACATATGACCTTTTATCTTACCTTTCTCTCTTATTAAGAGTATATTTCATTAACCCTTTTTATGTTTTGGGTTTTTAAACAAAGGAATTTCCAAATTTCAAACCCTTGATTTTTAGAATCTGGTTTAAACTGTAGGGATTCAATTTATTTAAGTTGGGGAGAATGTAACACCCCAGAATTATAAATGTTAGGTCCATAAGGCTGAATACCCTGAGAGGGGGGGTGAATCAGGGTATGACTAATTTAAAATTAACACTCGTTCTGGTCTTGTTTCGTTGTTTAAGCAAAACACTCTTCTCTCTCTTTCCAGTTGCACAAAGTAAACAGAAAGTAAATCATGCACAGGACACAGCAATTTTACTTAGTTCACCACAAAGGGATACGTCTAAGGAGAATACGCCGACAAGTTTCCCGTCATACCAATTCCACTAAACTTCACTAGCTGTGGGTTACAATGTTCGGGATAGATCACTTTTATGCCCAGGCTCGCTGCCTCTACAATGTTTAGGGTCAGCTTACTGCTTCTCTAAGGGTCACTCCCTGTTTCTCTCTCTCTGGCTTACTGCCGGTGGAGAGGATCAACTTCTTTCTCTTCCTTTTCTCACTGCTCTTGGAAGGAATCCACTCACAGTTTATAGACCTGTAGGTCTCTTCATTTGCATGAATACATGCATCCTTAACTGTTGATGGATGCTCTTTTATAGTCCAAATTTCAGCCACTGATGAAAACCACTTTGCCTCTTAACCACTAGGCAATTCCTTTGGAAACACCTTCGAAAATAACCCTACTTTGCTCAGCTTCCAATTTCTCCAAGCTCAAACAAGCCTTCACGAAGCTCCTGCCTTTTCGTGAAGCTCTCTCACGAAGCACTCTCGCGAAGCATTCCCACGAAGCTCAAGCCGTTGCATAGCAACTTCCCTCATGAAGCTCACTGATCCAACGCAGATCTTGAAAATTTCGTGGAGCTACAATAGCCACCATGAAGCTCTTCTTTCACGAAGCACACTGGCTCTGCCAACCACCTTCGCAATTCGAGAGAAAAATATTTTCTCTAAAAATTCTCGCTACTTCTCTAGAGGGGGTCGGCCTCTATTTATAGGTTATTCCACCGACCCTCTAACTTTCCGCATGAAGTCAATTCCACGTCATCGCCAATCGCAAAGCTCCGAAGTTTCTTCTGGAATTCTGTCCAAATCGCGAAGCACCTCGGAAATTTTCGGATCACATAGCTCTTCGTAATCGTGAAGCATCCTGTCAATTCCTTCGCACCTTCACTGCGAAGATCCCTCGCAATTCCCTTCATCGCCGCGAAGCTCCCTTGCGAATCCCTTCACCGCCGTGTTGCACTTCAGCCTCTACTATTCGCGAAGCTTGTCATAATCACGAAGACTCACCACCTCCATTCTTCTGGTCTTCGCGATTTCCAAACCATGAAGCTTCACTTCGCGAAATTAATGCCTTTTCCATATTAAATTATGATATTCATGGAAATCCTATTTTTGCGATGCTCACCAAACTCCAAATTTTGGAACCGAAAAATTTTTCAAACACTGGGAAACGGAACCACCTTGTACTTCTCTTTTATACCGCCTCCAGATCGTCATTTCCTTTGTCATAGTTCTTTGTCAACAAGGATTGTCATCAAATTCTCAGGAACTCGACAATTCTCCATGGAAACCTACTTTGTCAACAAACACAATCAACCCAAAAATACCTCAATGTTACCTTGAGGGATTTTTACCCAACAATCTCCCCCTTTGGGTTTGTTGAAAACTCTTCACAACTCTACTCAGAATGATTTTCTGCACTTTGATACCTCACTAAGTCTTCTTCCAGCTGCTACCACCATTCACCTCTTGTGATTATGATAGCGTTCAAGGAATCACTTAACACGTACTCTAAGCCCACATGAGAAATGCTCGGCATGAGAAACAAGAGTAGTATGACAAGTTCATCAATGAATCAATTCATATCAAACACCAATTGTCGATTCCAACCTGATACCAATTCATAAATTGATACCAATTGTTGAACCACACTGATCCCAATTAGTGATAGCTGGACACCTTTTCACATCATTCCAACATCAATCTTCTGCTTTTATCACAATCCTTAGTTGTCGTGATATCTATGCTTTGATCGATCACTTCTAGCATCGTCAGATTTAAAAATCTCCCCCTATCTTATTGCACTCCCCCTATCTGGTTGCTCCACCTGTCAGCTTCTCCCTATATCATTCATGATTTAACAAATCTCCACATTGTCTCCCCCTTGAACAATCACTCTTTTCTCCCCCTTTGTCAACAAACCCAAAGGTCACTCTTTTGCAGTCTGTAACAGAGTAGAGAACACATCAGCACATTAGGGAAAACACATCATACCTCAGGGAGATGGGCGAGGTCTCGATATTCACACTATTTCAGGTGCGGGAAATCGACTAAACCCCCAGAGCCAATCGATGTCTTTCAAATGTTTCCTTGGGTAAGGCCTTTGTCAGGATGTCTGCAACCTGTAGTTCTGTAGGCACATACTCCAACTTCATGATCCCCTGCTCAACCTTCTCCTTGATAAAATGATACTTTATCTCAATGTGCTTTGTCCTTCAGTGATGTACGGGATTTTTGCTGAGATTTATAGCACTTGAGTTATCACACTGTATTCCGATCAGAGACTTCACCTCAACTCCCATATCTTCAAGCTATTGCTTCATCCATAATAACTATGTGCACGCTTGAGTGGCCGCAATATACTCAGCTTCTGTGGTGCTCAACGAAATGCAATCTTTCTTCTTTCTTAGCCAAGAAATACACAATCCACCAAGATAGAATGCATCACCTGATGTTGATTTTCTATCATCTGCTGAACCGGCCCAGTCTGTATCAGTATATCCCAATAACTCTGTCCGAGATTTATCAGTATATGTCAAGCCGAAATCTATTTTTCCCTGGATATACCGAAGTATTCTTTTCACTGAAAGCATGTGGATTTCCTTGGGATTACTCTGATATCTCGCTGCTTAGCATGTGGTGAAAATAATATCAGGCCTTGTTGCATTTAAGTACAACAGACTTCCAATAATTTTCCTGTATTATGTGATATTAACAGCCTTTCCATCCTCATCTTTTGGTAATTTCATCTGGGTAGCAACCGGAGTCTTCATCTCCTTGTAATTTTCTATTCCAAACCTTCTCAGGACCTACTTGGAATATTTAGATTGAGAAATTAATGTTCCATTCCTTCCTTGTGTCACCTGTAGACCAAGGAAAAACGTTATCTCTCCAATCATTGACATTTCAAACTCATTTTTCATGAATTCGGAAAACTGTCAGCACTGAGTTGCATCTGATCTGCCAAATATTATGTCATCGACATATACCAACACCATCATCCTTTGATTACTATCATTACTGAAATAGAGATTGTAATCAACTCCTCCACGCTGAAAACCAAGCTTCTTCAAGTACTGATCAAGCCATGAGTACCATGATCTTGGTGCTTGTTTCAGCCCATATAATGCCTTCTTCTGCCTGAAAACTTTGTTCTCATCCTCATGAATGAGAAAACCATCTGGCTGCTCAATGTATACCTCTTCTTCCAGAACCCCATTCAAGAATGCAGATTTGACATCCATCTGGAACACTTTGAACTTTCATTGCACTGCTATGGCCAAAAATAATCTGATTGTCTTCAGCCTTGCAACTGGTGCAAATGTCTCATCCACATCTATTCCCTTGATCTGGGAGTACCCCTTGCACACTAGTCGTGCTTTGTTCCGAATCACCGTGCAATCTTCATTCATATTGTTGCGATAGACCCATTTAGTCCCAATGACATTCTTATCTACTGGCCTCAAAACAATCTCCCATGTTTGGTTCTTCTCAATCTGATAAAGCTCTTCATTCATAGCCTGAACCCAGTTTTCATCTTCAGCTGCATCGGAAAAACATTTCGGCTCCACCTGAGACAAAAACGATGTTTGTTGTAATGATTTCATTCTTCGAGTCTGAACTGGATCTGTCTGATAACCAATGATATTCTGCCTATCAATTTCAGCTCGACTCTTTGGCTTCCTTGCAGACACAGACTTGACACTTTCTTGATCATCATCAGTATCTTCTTCTGAGTCATCCTCTGCCACTTCTACTCCCCTTGTTTCACTTACCTCATCATCACTTTCATCCAAAAACTATTCACTAGGTCGTTGATAATTCTATTCATTTTCGACTATAGTGACATCATTGCTCTCACAAATTTTCCCCAGCCTTTTGTTGAAGCATTTATATGCTTTACTTTTCCCTGAGTAACCAAGGAATATCCCCTCATCTCCTTGTGCCTCAAACTTCCTGTGATTTTCTTTGTTGAGAATGAAGCACTTACTTCTAAAGATTGGAAAGTATTTCAGCATTGGATTCTTTTCATACCACAGTTCATATGGAGTCTTCCCTTGATTCGGACACAACAGAGACCTGTTCGAAACATAAACCGATGTCAAAATTCTTCCTTCCAAAATTTCTCTGGTAGTTTTTTATCAATAAGCATCGTTCTGGCCATGTTTTTGATGATCTAATTTCTCTTTTCAACCACACAATTATGTTGGGGAGTTCTCACTGATGAAACTTTATTCCTTATCCCATGTTTCTAGATATAGTTTTCAATTTGACTGTTTGTGAATTCCATACCGTTATCAGTATGAAACTTCAGAATTTTCTGCCCAAGCATCTTTTCTGACTCCCTCCTATACTGCTTTATGAAACTGAACACCTATGTCTTATGGGTAATGATGAATACCCAAGCCATTTTTTATAATCATCAATGAAAAGAACATAGTACCTTTTCCCATTTATAGCTCATGGTGAGATAGGTCCACATACATCAGCATGCACCAATTCGAGAACTCCAGTTGTTTTTTGTTCCTTTGGCCTGTATGTCTTTCTGATGATCTTCCCTTGTTGACAAGCATCACACGTATGAGTGTGATCACGTGATAGTTTGGGAAGGTCTCTAGAAGCATCACACTTTACCAGATCTTCCATGGATGGTTGACATAGATGACCAAGTCACTTATGCCACAGCTGGTTTTCTTCTTCTCTAGATAAAAAGCACGAATCTTCTTCCCCACCTACCAGGTAAATATTTCCCTTTGTTTGTTTTCCCTGTAGAATGACTGCTCCATATTTTCCTTTCACAGTACACATCTTCTTGGTAAATCGGATAGAGTGCCTAGAGTTACATAGTTGACTGACACTAAGCAAGTTATGACTGAGACCCTCTACTACCAAGACATCTGCATGTCTCATTTCTTTTCCCCCAGACTTGGCTTTTCCTGAGCCAACAATCTTCAGGCCTTCATCATTTCCAAATTTGACAACTCTTTCTTTGTCATATTTTATGCATGTAACCAGATCCTTGATGCCTGTCATGTGAGACGTACAACCACTATCAAGAATCCACACACCAGAATGATCTGATGTTTTAAGGGAAATTTTAGCAACTACGTCCTTCTCAATTTTCTTCTTCTTGGTCCATAATTTTTCTTTCATACTCGGCATGTATTGAGGCTTATGTTCTTTCTCAGAGTATAATGAACTTTTAACTCACTTGTGGGTTTATTGATCTGCTGCTTGCGAACATTTTGATTCTGCTTTGGCACATTTTTCTGAATGGTCGAAGTGCAGTACCTAGCCATGTGTACAAATCCTCTGCACCAAAAATAGTGTCCTTTGAAATATGTTCTGGAAAACCATTCTCTGTTTGGTTACCATCTCTATTCCTATTCCCTTCTATATCTCTTGGTTACGGAACGCACATACTGTGAATTTCCCATTTTCCCACAGCAATAACATCTGATATAAGATGCATTCCTTCATGATACTTAAGCACTATGATTTTCCCTTTGGGATCTCTGAATATTATGATTCTGTTTTGTTCCCAAATAAACCTTCAATTTTGGGACGGTTGCTTGCGGTCTGACTGCAATTGTCACATAATTTTGTTCCTGATTTAGCCCTGAAACGGCCGTAATATTTGAGCTCAATTGCTGCTTCTTCCCTGCTAAACTACTAGGCTCTTCTTTCTTCTTTTCAGTCTTCATGACGACCTGCGTTCCCAAGAATGTGTTGGGATTCAAAGGTTTTTCCTGGTCTTTAACTTTTCTCCGCAGACTGACAACTTCCTCTTCAAGCTCTTCAATACGCTTGACGTGATATTTCACTTTTTTATTCAAGAAATTATCTCCCTTTTCTGTTCTTCAATCTTGATCTTATGCTCATCAACCTTTTTTGTACTCTCTGGCCTGGAAGACTTAAGATTTTCAATTTCTTTCACTACCTCAGACTTCTCTTCTTCTTGTTGTTGCATGTAGAGTTTGGCATCATGTACTACCTTGTTGGATTTCTTTGTTTTTTCTCTCCAAACATCTATCTCTTCAAGAGATGCTTCTAATTCAGCTTCCATGTCAACTCTCCCTTCAATTTCTTCTTCTTCCTCATCAGTTTCGGTTTCTTTCTTTTCTTGAGCACTACTGACAACATCCACCATTGCATTTTGTCCACGATCTTTGCAGTTTTCTATCTCTTCAATTTCTTCACCCTCAGACTCATCTAAACTGTCTATTTCTTGTGAAAGAAGATTCTTCTTCTTAAAGAAATTTCTCTTGAACTGCTTCTTCCCTTTCACATAGGCTGAAGATTTTTTCTTGGGAATTTCAACTTCATCTTCATCATTTTCTTCTTGAAACTTTTTGGGGTACCTTGCAGCAAGATGACCAACTTTTCCACATCTAAAGAAAGCAAGTGGAAGATTCCCTTTGAACTTTCCTTTTCCTCTTTGAAGATTTGATGAGAGGAATGAAATTACCTCATCTGTATCTTCTTCTTCCTATGAATATTAAATGGTAAGCTTCTTCATGGCCTTAAATACCACCTCTTTAGACTTCCCCTTTTCCACAGCCTCATTATCATCGTTCCTAATTTCATATGCAACCAAGGTACTGTGCAAATTGTCCAGTGTCAGCTCTTTTGGATCTTTATCTTCTAGAACTAAAACTTTCGGATTGAACTGAGGTGTAAGTTTCTTCAAGATGCGCTTTACGATCTTTATATCTTCAATGACTTCGCCAAGACCTCGCATATCTTCCACAATAATATTTACCCTGTCAAAGAATGCATCAACAGACTCATTCGGGTTCATTTTCAGATCTTCATATTTGTTCCACAACACCTGCAGCTTTGCCTCTCTGACCTTTGTATCCCCTTCATATATATTCAAAAGCTTTTCCAACATGTCATGTGACATTTTTCATGACATCACCTTCGTGTAGATGGGATTGGAAAGGGCTCCCCCCAAGGCATTGATTTCTTTGGAATCAGCATCCAACTCTCTATGCTCAGCTTCTGATAATGCACCACTACTAATATCGGTTGTGATACCATGCATAGCTGCTGAAAACACATCCATTCCCAAGGATCGGAAATAGTGTTGCATTCGATTCTTCCATATCTGAAAATTACATCCGTCGAAGATCGGAATCCATTTATGATTAGTGACCTCCATTTAGATAATACCTAATATCAACCTTTCCCTCTAATACCAATTTTTAGGTCCACAAGGCTGAATACCCTGAGAGGGGGGGTGAATCAGGGTATGAATAATTTAAAATTAACGCCCGTTCTGATCTTGTTTCTCTGTTTAAGCAAAACACTCTTCTCTCTCTTTCCTGTTGCACAAAGTAAACAAAAATTAAAGCATGCATAGGACACAAAAATTTTACTTGGTTCATCGCAAAGGGCTACATCCAAGGAGCATATGCCGATAAGTTTTTGGTCGTACCAATTCCACTAAACTTCACTAGATATGGATTACAATGTTCGGGATAGATCACTTCTATGCCCAGGCTCACTGCCTCTATAATGTTTAGGGTCATCTCATTGCTTCCCCAAGGGTCACTCCCTCTTTCTCTCTCTCTGGCTTACTTCCAGTGGAGAGGATCACCTTCTTTCTCTTCCTTTTCTCACTACTCTTGGAAGGAATCCACTCACAGTTTATAGACCTATAGGTCTCTTCATTTGCATGAATACATGCATCCTTAACTGTTGATGGATGCTCTTTTATAGTACAACTTTCATCCACTGATGAATACCACTTTTCCTCTTAACCACTGGGCAATTCTTTTGGAAACACCTTCGCAAAGCACCCTACTTCGCTAGGATTCCAATTTCATAAAGCTCAAACAATCCTTTATGAAGCTCCTACCTTTTAGAGAAGCTCTCTCGCGAAGCACTCTCGCGAAGCACTCTCGTGAAGCTCAAGCCGTTGCAGAGCAACTTCCCTCGCGAAACTCACTGAGCCAATGTGGAGCTCGCAACTTTCGCAGAGCTACAATAGTCGCCGCGAAGCTCTTCTTTCGCGAAGCACACTGGCTCCGGGAACCACCTTCGCAATTCAAGAGCAAAAGATTTTCTCTGAAAATTCTTTCTACTTCTCTCGAGGGGGTTGGCCTCTATTTATAGGCGATTCCACCGACCCTCGAACTTTCCGCGCGAAGTCAACACCACGTCATCACCAATCGTGAAGCTGTGAAGTTTCTGCCGGGATTCTGTCCAAATCGAGAAGCACCTTGGCAATTTTCAGATCGCGGAGCTCTTCGTAATCATAGAGAATCCCGTCAATTCCTTCACGCCTTCACTGCGAAGCTCCCTCGCAATGCCCTTCATCGCCGCGAAGCTCCCTTGCGAAGCCCTTCACTGCCACGATGTGCTTCAGCCTCTTCCATTCACAAATCTTGTCGTAATCGCGAAGACTCACCGCCTCCATTATTCTGTTCTTCGTGATTTCCAAACCATGAATCTTCACTTCGCGAAATTCATGCCTTTTCCATATTAAATTATGATCTTCATGGAAATCCTATTTTCGGGATGCTCACCAAACTCCAAATTTCGGACCCCAAAAATTTGGCAAACACTGGGAAACGGTGCCACCTTGTACTGCTCTTTTGTACCGCCTCCAGATCGTCCTTTCCTTTGTCATAGTTCTTTGTCAACAAGGATTGTCACCAAATTATTAGGAACTCGACAATTCTCCATGGAAACCTACTTTGTCAACAAACACAATCAACCCAAAAATACTTCATTGTTACCTTGAGGGATTTTTTCCCAACAATAAATTAGTAAAATTATATTTGGTAGAATATATTACATGAAATGATAATTTTATCTTGTGTTAAAAGCAATAATTAATTTTTTTTAAATCTTGCATTACAGGTAAGCCCGAGTTTTACCAAACAATAATATACTATTGTTATTATTATTTAATATGAAAATTATCACCTAGTTATTGAAATAGATAGTTCGAACATGATTAAATAACAGATAAAAATATATATTTTATATGTATTTATTAATTATATATTTATTATAAATAAAATAAGGATCATTTAAAATAAAAATAAATGTTTTATGAAAAATTTTATTTTTCTAAAAGACGGCTTAGTCGTGCTTCCCAAACATAATTTAAAATTGTTTTTTTACCAATTTTAACAAATTTATTTGAAAAAAATAACTTAATTTTTGAAATTTTAAAATAAAAATTATCTTGTTGCGTTCTTTTTGGATTTTTTTGAAAAGTTTCATTTTTTGATGAATAGTGAAAAATACAGAATTTTAATTGCAAACTGTATTTTCATTAAAATTATTTAGAATGTTAAATTATATTATTAATTTGTTTAAATGGAATATTAGTTCAATTATCTATTTACTAATCTAATTTAGGTCACTATAATCATTTTATTATTTAATTTTTATATAAAAATTTTGTAAACTTTTGAACATTTTCTCTTTAAAACCTCACTTTCTTATCGTGTCTGCAAGATTAATTTTAAATTAAATTTTTTCACTTTTATTATTTGAATTTTAAAAAATTGATTCCTTATTTGGAACCATAATAATTTATAATTTTTTATAAGGTTAACGTAATTTTTAACCAAAATTAATAATTAAAAAAGAAAAATTGATTACCATAGATAAGGTAAAATGGATTTACCAAAGGGTTAATCTAAGAATATTAGGTTTTAAAATGACCTAAAATTTTTTAAATAACCAATTGGGTAGCAATATTTTTAACTTTTAACTTCTATATTCTTTAATGACTCATTTTGGAAGCTTATTTCTCAATAAAAATGTGTGTATGATTGAATCTTTTCAAAACATTACAACTATGTCACTCACATCACTTATACAAAGACACCCCATATTCTATCTTATTCACACATTCACAAATATTTAGTTCATACAATACCTACCAAAATCAATTTTAAAGTTCCCTCCCCTAATCCTATAATCCTTAATTTTTGTCATAAATACAACCTAAGAAGGCATTAGTGAAAACTTAATGAGGATACATGAAGAAGAGGTAATGTTATTCTATGAGCGTCTTTATTTTATTTATTTATCCACCTCATTAAATTATTATTAAACAATAATGATATAATAAAATCAACATCTTACATATAATGGTATTTTTTATTAATAATTTAATGACATGCAACTTTATCCACTTTCATCAAAGAGGTTATGAAATCATCATTCGTGTGTATTGTGGACTACCGCCTCGTGAACCAATGTCATTTTCTCCTCCATTACCACCTTTCATAGTTAGGTATGATGAAGTATATAAATTTTATATAGGATATTTATAAAATATTTATACCTGTAGATTCATTCTTTCATATATATCATTTTACCTTCCTTTCTGTAGTAGATATGATAATGTCGCTCGTGTGTATAGCGGACTACCGCCACATGAAGCGATGTGATTCGGATTTCACTAATTCTTTACATGGATGGTGATAAGGGTAAATTTAATGATTATATGTGATATAAATGAAATAATTATGATATTAAGAAAATATTTATCATTATATAAATATCATATAGCATTTTATTTCTTACCTTTCCACTCACTTAAAGATGATAACATCATTCATGTACGTGTGGAATATCATCTTCATGGAGTAATGTGACTCTCTTTTCATCACCAAACCACATGGATGATATATATATATATATAATTATATAATAAGTTTTATATGATATTATTATCATTATTTAATGATCATATATTACTTAACTTCTTTCCATAATGATCATTGAAAAATGAAAATGTTAATCATGCGTACATATGGCCTACTATCTGCATGATCATAACGTACTTAATTTTTCATAACCATATTTCATGATTGGTTTTAAAAGTAAAATTGATTTTGTTGCACCTGGATTCCTAAGACAATTTTTATTTTATTTTTTTATTATTTTTTTTTTGTCTGGTGAAAATCTTGGTCAGAGTTCAGGCTGCACCCGATTGAAATTTTACATTATGTTGATAAATGAATATTTGGGGCTTGGTAGTATTCGACGCACGGGTAGGGGACGAGCGAAGTCGTGCGACTTTTCTTTAGTCATTGTGTGACCTCGCCCAGTTCACCGCACAGCCTACCCGATGTCCAAAACAAATAAATGAGGTAAAATAACATAAATGAGTGTCTTAATTTTTCAGTGTCACATGTGGGGCATAGTTGAAGCCAGGTGGCCTCTCCAAATCACCATGCGGCCTATCTGGTGTAAGGTTAATTCTTTAATTAATGAGACGAATGAGGAAGTTATCGCAAAATAAAATGAAAAGAATAAAATTATTTATGGTTTGATCTAATGATAATAATAATAATATTATTATTATTATTATTATTATTATTATTATTATTATTATTATTATCCTTTTTGTTAAGGTTTGTATTAAGGAATTAGTAATATTATTAAAATTATTATTATGGTTGGTATTTTATTAAGTTATCATTATTTTTATTATAATTATTATAATAATTATTAGCATCAATTGTTATTAGGTTTTATTTTTTTCATTTTTTTCATTTCTTAGGTTTTTACCCCTATTTTCGGCACCCCTACTACCCCAATTCATGACCCCATTACCCCTTGGAACTCTGTCACGCCACACAACATCCTCATGGCCAGCCTCCCTAGATGGCTTTCCCTCCACCCGATCACTAGTCAGCGCCACCCTCTCTGGTATCCTCGACCGGCCGCGATCCACCCCTACCAAACCCCCTTAGCGCATCTCACTCTCCCTCCCCTCTGGCTCTCATTCGGCGCCGCCCTCTCCCCGATTGGCACTACCACTGTTGGCCTCCTTACCAGCCATGTCGATCCCCTCTAACCATCCTCCCCGAGACACCTATTACACCACCCCTTGCTCCCCTGTTGGCACAACCTTCAGCGCTTTTCCCTCCTTTTATGCATGAAGGTTCCCTCCGAGTAAACCCACTCCATTTTTTGTAGAAGTTTTTTCTTAAATTTCATGGTGTTGGTTTAAGTTTTTATGATTTTTTGTGTTTATTTTGGGTAAAACATATCTTTTTAGGGTTTGTTCGCGGCATGGAAGAGGTTTTGCACCACATTCATAATGAATCTCCATGTGAGGTAAGTGATTCTTCATGTAACCATTTTTTGATGAATTAATTTTCTTCTAAAATTAATTTAGAATATTTATTCATTAGTTTGTTTGATGAAAATTTAGTTTGAAATTAAATTTTATATGTATATGTGATATAGGTGTGTTTTAGGTGATCCCACGTGAACTTATTAACTTGTGATTTATCTTGTTAATTAAATTAACTTAGCACATTTTTTAAGTAGTTCACTTACTACAAATATGATATGGACTGATTTTTGTTGTGAATTTTCTTTGTTAGTAGAGTTTTAATGTGATGTCAATGTGTTTTGTTGTGAAAACCTACATTGTGCTATATATCAATTTCCTAAAAACTGTGAATTTAGTTTTTCGAAATGTAAAAGAGTTGTATTGTGTGTTTTGGGTGTGGCGTCAAACTATTTTTTGTCAAAAAAGAGTTTTTGAGTGTGTTTTAGTGTTTAAAGTCATGCGACACATTTTTGAAATTGCGTAATAAATTTTCATGGTGGTTGTATAATTGTAAAATTGTTTTCTTTAATGTTTCAATTAGTTTAATTGATGGTTTAAGCGATGAAAATTATGTTCTAAAAAGTTTTTGGTGTGCGCTTAATTAGAAATGGGGATTTTGAGTGTGTTTTCATGTGTAAAGTTTGGTGATACTCATTTATAATTTTTTTATAAAAAATTAAGGTTTTATTAAATTTTATCGCTGGTGATAAACTTACTATGACAAGGTTTTGGTGTGAATAATGTTTCAAAATGTCATGTGGGTGTAAAAATGGTGGTTTTGTGTGTGTAAGCACCCTTTTTGGTTTTTATGTGTAAATGTGACATGTGACGTGAACATGGATTTTAAAAGTGGAGTTGATGGTGTAAGTGGTGTATTGGCTTGCATGGTATTTTGCTTGGCTTGTTTAAGTGATGTGCACCCATTTTGAACTTGAAACTTGTTTGAGAACAAAGCGGGAAGCCCATGGTAGCTAGGGAGGTGGACTAGACTAGTGGGCTAGTGATCCGAGGGTGGCTTCGGCCCAGTTTCACTTAGCAGGATTGACCACTGCAACACTAACTAAACATATGAGTGGCTGAGGGTCTTGGTTTCTAAGACACATTTGTTGAGGGTCATTTTTTCTAAGCCACATTTGTTCAGGGTCATGGTTTCTAAGTCACGTTTCACCGAGACACAAAGCTCTAGCTATCTACGCTAGCTAACACCCACGAGGACTCTCCCATATTTGGTGCTCCTTGTTTACTTTACACTCACTGGAATTATACTTGGGTTATCTTAAAAGTGTGTGTGTGTGTGTGTTTGTGCACTTGAATTTAAGCTGTCTTCCTTAAAATTGTTTTCATTTAAAATATATGTCATTAAAAATAGTTTCCTTTAAATATTGTTCAAGAGTTTATTTCCTTTTTATTTATTTAATTGGAAAATGTATTCATCATTAAATGGTTATGCATGGAATATTTTTTAGTGGCATCCTATTGGTCATTTGTCTCACACCCGACATACACCTTTGGATGTATGCATAAATTGTTCTCTGTGTATTCTAGGTTGTGGCATCGTGCTTAGTGATGGTGGTTCTGGTTGTTGATGGTCTTCTCGCACAAGTTGCTTTTGGTAGTTTGAGGATGGTGCACCTCGTGTGTCTTGGAGGTTGGTGATGGAGTTTTAGTTTTCTATATTTGATGTAATTCCTATTGGGTTTTTAGTTGAGTTGTAGACTTTAAATATGTTTATAGTTTAAGGTCATGTTTGGTTGTCTGTTTTCAGTTAGTTTATTTATCTGTCAGTTTTTTTGTGTTATTATTTCAGGTAAATCGTTCCCATGTTTTTTTTATATTCAGGTACTTGTGCCAACCCATGAAGATCAGAAATTCCCTTCAGGACATGTCGCGGACCAGGTCGTGTGCTGGGTCGGATAGTGACCCGACCTGGTTTGTGAAAGAATTGTATCAAAACAGGTTTTTTCTCTTGGGTTGTGTTCCTTTTTGGAAGAGTCATGATAGACTGGAGTTTAAGGTTGTCAGGACTCGACGTCCTAGCAATGAGTAAGGTGTCTGGCCAGCACACCTTGTGGTAGAACTCGAGTTACCAGGGTATGTTGAGGTTTATCTAAGTCTTTGGTCCTTGTGGTTAATCTTGTCTAGGGGAAATGAAAATGGAGTGGGGTCAGTGGTCCCATTGAGATCACAGGGTCGAGCAAGCCATGTGGATCCAGGGACGATGTCCTAGAATACACTCCATGGTGGTGGTGTGATTGGTGTATTGCTGCCAACCATATTTCCCAGTCACCCACTAACACTAGTCTCCTCTTGCATCATTCCTCTTCTATTTGTTTTGGATTCATGGAAATATAGTTTTTAAGTAAAAATTATTTGATCTTGAAAAATGTTTTGAAATTAAACGCTTTAATAAATAAAATGATGTGTAAGGTTTGAAAAGTATGGGTTGAATGGTTTGGTTTTGAAAAATGGAATGGTCTGGTTTTGATCCTTGGGGTCTCATTAAAAACCACATGCACTTTTATATATGGAAAGAGAAATGGTTAATGGAACGAGTAGATGAGTGCCTGGATGTATATGAGGTGGTTGTTGGTGTGGAATGGGAACATGCATGTCTAAGTCCTATGGGACACCCTTGGTGTTTGTGCAACCCATCAGATTTTTTTATTTTCAAAAAGTTTTGTTAATGTAAAATTTGGAGCTTTAATAACTGGTGATAGTGTGGTGTGTCCTTGTGTTTTGGAAACGTTGTATGTGAGGCGTTTCGAGCCGAGAATCCTTTTTGACTGATTTGTGTCTTATTTTGAATTCTTATTTGTAAGTTAGTGTGAAGATGTGTGGTTTGTGGTTTCTTTTGAAAAGTGCGGGAATCCCTTTTAGTGTTTCCCCCTACACATTTAGTGTTCGCTTGTGGTATGTCTTGGCCATTGTACCGTTTTGATTGGGTCTTTGGTTATCTTTCTCAACTAGTGCATGCCCCCAAAAAGTTATTAACATGCAATTGAAGCGTTTCCATGGGAAATCCGTCGTTGGTTGGCCCTCTAGTTGATTAAAGTAAGGACTCTCCCTTTTGAGTGATAGTGCTAAGTCTATCCCTTTTTCCTTTTTAGTTAATTGAATCCTCTCGCAGTAGGATGACAGATGTGATGGGAGTTGAAGGGATTTTTGGTCTCTATGATTTGTCTGAGTCATCGAGTATAATGTTTGACATCGTTGTGTCTGACGGTTCCCCCTGGAAGTGATGAATAGAATTCCAGTGGGGAAGGGTGAAGTCGATTCGGAGTTATTGGTGTTGAATGATGATTGAAAGGATTGTATTTATTTCATCATCTACAAGGGTAAGTTTTGGTGATGACTTTCAGTGTGAGTTCTCTTTGAAGTGCAAAGGTGGATTTCATGAAACTCTCTGAGAATCCCTATTTTCATTGGAGTGTGTCCTCCTCTTAGGGAGTTCTAATTTTTTTGTTCAAAGGGGAGAATTTTTCATGCATATTTCCTTCTTAAGTTTCTTGTTAAATGTGAAGAGGTAATGCATGTGCATCATCTAAATCTCTATTTTGGTGGATGTTCCACGAGCGATTAGTTGGATGTCATGGTGTGCTTTGTTTGTTGGTGTTGTCTCAGTTGCGGTGTGGTTTCATGTAGCACCAAAAGGAGAATCTTCGTTCGGGAGTTACCAATTCCTAACTTCATGGAAGGAGATGATTCAAACATTAGGGATCTAGACATAGGCCTCAGAGTGAAGCTGGAACGTGGTCAGAAACCCTAGGAGTGTATGGGACCCTGACTTTATTTTTTTCATCAATGTTGAAAGTAAAATCAGTTTAAATTGTTTTTTTTTTGTTTTTTATATTCTGAACAACCCGTTTGGGTGATTAAGGTTTCCTATGGCTATGAGGAGGCGTGGTTGTCTCATTACCTAAGTGTTGGGGGCTATGTACCACTAAATTTAATCATTTTTAGTAGTCCATATAGGATATGTTGGGTAAATCGGTCTCAAATTTGAATAGTGATCCTCTAGGGATGTGGAGATGCTGGTTTTTCTTTGGTTTTAGTTTTGAGGCCCTGGTGGTTGTACCCCTCCCTCCCCACCCCTTATGGTGGGGTGTTTGGTCGCTGTTGGGAAATTTTGAATTTTGGGTACCTTCTGGCAGTTCTAATGGTAGGAAGACTGATGGTGGGTCTCACTCAGATGTTTCTAAAATGAATCAGTGTTGGCCTTTTCATAATGGTGGGGAGTCCACCTGGGCCTCCCCATGCTAGTTTTCCACTCTCGTCTTGGGTGTTGGTGGGTTTCTAATGGTGGGGAGCCCCTTCAGGCTTCCCCATGTTCTCCCATTTGGTTCTGTTCTTAAATATGGCTTGGTGGTGAGTGATAAGAGTGTTCCTTAGATGTGGTTTGATATTTTTTGGTCATTCTGGTCAAACGGTGTGGTTTTTTTTAATGGTGTTTGAGGTTTTTTGATTTGCGATGTTGGTTTCTCTGGGTGAGAGAGTTCTTTTCCTTGAATAAACAACTGGATGGGTCCTAGCTCTTTTTTGGGTGGGTGACACATAGCGGGAAGTCTTTTATGGGTTTTTTTAGGTTTTCATTTAAGTCACTTTCATTAGGCATGATGTGTTTTCCTCATTTCACTTGATTTTTGTAGGGATCCTTTTTAACCCCAAGGGGGAATCACTTAATACTTTGGGTCTCAGCCTTAGTTGTGGCTTTCCAGGGATGGAAAGCACTACAATATGGAGAATTGTCACACCCGAATTCCTAAACCATTTTTTATTTTATTATTTTTATAATCTTTATTGCCTTTTGAAAATCATGGTCAGAGTGATGGACACGCCCAGTTGAAATTTTGAATTCTACTAATAAAGGAATATTTTGGGATTAGCGGTGTACGAATCATGGGTGGGGGATGGTCGAAGCCATGTGACTTTGCCCGGGTCATCGCGTGACCTCGCCCGATTCATCTCACAACCTAAACAATGTCCAAAACAAATAAATGAGGTAAAATGACATAAATTATTGTTTTAGTTTGTCAGTGTCATAGGCAGGGCAGGGTTGAAGTCGTGTGGCCTCTCCAAATCACCTTGCGGCCTGTCCTGTGTATGGATAATTCATTAATTAATGAGACGTATAAGGAAGTTATCTAAATATAAAATGAGAAGAATAAAATGATTTAAGTGTTTTTCTAATGATAATAATAATGATAATGATAATGATGATAATAATAATAATAAGATTATTATTATTATTATTATTATCCTTTTTTAAGGTTTTAATTAAGGAATGAGTAATATTATTAAAATTATTATTATGGTTGGTATTGTATTAAGTTATCATAAGTTTTATTATAATTATGATTATAATTATTAGCATTAGTTATTATTAGGATTTGTTTTTTTATTTTGTTTCATTTGTTAGGGATTCACCCCTATTTTTGGCGCCCCTGCTACCCCGGTTCGTGACCCCCTTACCCCCTTGAACCTCGTCGCACCACACACCACACCCATGGCCAGCCGCCCTAGCGGGATTTCCCTCTAGCTACTCACTAGCTAGTGCTACCCTCACCGGCCTCCTCGACCAGCCACGATCCACCCCTACCAAACCCCCTTAGTGCGCCATGCTATCCCTCCCCTCCGACTCCCACCCGGCGCCGCACTCGCTAGCCTCCTCACCGGTCGGTGCCGCCACTGCCATCCTCCTTACCATTTGCGTCGATCACCTCCAGTCTTTCTCCCCCGTACACCTACTACGCCGCCCACTACCTCTCTTTTTGGCACAACCTCCGGTGCATTTACCTCATTCCTTGAACGTGGGTTCCCTCCAGTTAAACCCCTTCCTTGTTATAGGGATTTTTTCCTTAAATTTCATGGTGTTGGTATAAGTTTTTATGATTTTCTGTGGTTTTTTTAGGTAAAACTTGTCTTTTTAGGGTTTTTTTGCAGTGCGAACGAGGTTTTTCACCAATTTACAAAGTAATATCCATGTGAGGTAGGTGGTTACGTGTTTAACTATTGTTTGATGAATTAATTTTCTTCTAAAATTAATTTATCATATTTATTCATTAGTTTGTTTGATGCGAATTTAGTTTTTAATTAAATTATATATATATGTGATATATAGGTGTATTTTAGGTGATCCTGCATACAATTATTAACTGGAGATTTTTATTGTTAATTTAAATTATTTAACACATTTTTTAACTAGTTTAGTTGCTTCGAATTTGATTTTGACTGATTTTTATTGCGCATTTTCTTTGTTAGTAGAGTGTTTATGTGATGTCAATGTGTTTTGTTGTGAAAACCTAATTTGAGCTAATTGTCAGTGTTCTAAAAACAGTGAATTTAGTTTGTTTGAATGTGAAAGAGCTGCAGTTTGTGTTTTGGGTTTGGTATAAAAGTTTTTTTTTCATAAAAGAGATTTTGAGTGTGTTTTGGTGTTTAAAGTCGTGCGACACATTTTTGAAATTGCTTAATAAATTTTCTTGGTGGTTTTTTAATTGTAAAAGTGTTTTATTTAAAGTTTTAATTGGTTTGATTGATGGTGTATGTGATGAATATTAAGTTTTAAAAAGGTTGTGGTGTGTTCTTAATTCAAAATGGGTATTTCCAGTGTGTTTTTATGCGTAAATCCTAGTGATACTCATTTAGAGTTATTTTATAAAATTTTTTAAGGGTTTATCAAATTTTATTGATGGTGTTAAACTTTATTGGATAAGGTTTTGGTGTGTATAATGTTCCAAAATAGCATTTGGGTATGAAAATGGTGGTTATTTGTGTGTGTGTGTGTGTCTGTACCATGTTTGGTTCTTACACATAAATGTGACATGTGATGTGAACTTGGATTTTAAATGTGAAGTTGATGGTGTAAGTGGTGTCTTGGCTTGTGTGGTGTTTTTCTTGGCTTGTTTATGTGATGTGAACCCATTATAAACTTGAAACTTGTTTGAGTAAAAAGCAAGAAGCTTAGTGTAGCTAGAGAGATGGACTAGTGTAACACCCCAAGATTTCATAGTATGTTATTTCTTCAAATTAATTCAATAACTTTCACTACACACAACACCGAGTTCAAGCGCACCACAAGATTACCAAACTAGCCGTTCAAAAGTGGTTATGAATAGTATTAACTGAATTTTGAACATTATATAATCCTTGTAATTTTAGAATCCATATTATGAGTTTCTTAGACATAATGTAAGAACTAATTCATTTTTTCAGATAAAAGAAGTATTTTTCAAAAAAATGCACTTTTACCATCTTTTAATGGTGAACCCTTTTTAAATACAATATTTGAAACATTTATATATTCAATTTGACAAAATAAACTTCTTCTTTATAATCAGGACATAAGAATTTAGTTTCAATATATTTTTGGTGTTTTTCTAATAACTTTCATATTTGGGTGAATATTGAAAAATACTATATTTTAACTGAAAACAACTTTTTTAATAAAAATAATTTATAATGTAAAATTATACATTTTAATGGTTTATAAGTATAAAAAGATTGTATTTTTACCATTTAATACGATTCTGGTCATTGTATGTAATTTCACTTTGAAATTTGTCATAAACAAGTGTCAATATTTTGATAGTTATTATTTCTTAAAAATACGCCTTTCGGATTTGACAACAGGAATTAATTTTAAATTAATAAATGAAACTTATATGTTTTTAATTTGGTAAAACATATATCATTTTTGGATTCGGAATATAGAAATTAGGCTAGGGGGAAATTTTTGTATTTTTCTGAAAACTTTCAAATTTTGATGAATAGTGAAAAACACTGAGTTATAGTTTAAAACCTAATTTTTATTTAAATAATTATTTATTTCATTTAAATTTATTTTTGGTCAAAATATATACATAATACCTATGTATTTTCAATGTAATTCATTGGAGTCAGTTTATAATAATTTTAGATATATAAAAATTTTATTGAACTTTTCACCGTCTTTTACCAATCTCCGAGGAGAATTTGAAAATTCACATAAAACATAATTTTACCGCTTCTGTGAGTGGAATTTCATAAATCCGAGAGACACAGTTAATATCAAATAGTAAAATATGGTTCAATAAGATAAAAATAATTTTGGGTGAATAGTAACGTTTTACATTTATTTACCACGGTTAAAAGTAAATAGGGTAATTGAGGGTAACAATGATATTAATATTACCCTAACACATGTCCTAATTCTATTGGAAAAGTTTATATTGACCAAAAAAAACCTTAGGAATAAAATATTATCATTTAGGTCCACTTGGATTAGATTAGGACATTTATTATTATTTAATTCAATGAAGAGTTAAAATCAAAGTTTAATAACTAAAACATTTTTAATATAGGGTTATACATAAGATAAATTAGATTATAAATATTCATTAGAGAGATAAAAATATCTTCTACATAATGGTATTTTATTTATAATTTTTATAAATTATATAATTTAATTTATTTATGACACAATCATGATGCAGTAATTACCATATTAATGAAAGATTATGATAATTGATATTATAAATACCCAAATAAATGTAATTTGAAACTTTTTTGAATTATAATAATTTTATAGGTTAATATGAAATATTATTATTGGTTATATGAATTTATTTATAAGTAATAATGCTATTATATATTTATCAAAAACAAAATACCCAATAGTGTCAAAATTGACATAAAAGAGTTTTTAAAACAAATATTATATTATTAATTGATATTCTATTCCTAAAAATCTAATATTTGGAAAAAGGACTTATATCATGATATTTATATCATTAATGGACCACTTGGGGGTATATTGGATGTTTATAGTAATATTATTAACCACATAATATAAAAATACAAAGAGACATGGTAAATGTCAAACTAATTAACTAAGAGTTAAAACTAAAATATATGATTAATAAAGTGACCTAAACCTGTCGAAAACATATTGTTTGAGTGGATTTCAACCCCTACCTACCTTATCCTCTAAATAAATAAATTTTGAGCCATTATAAACCTAATATTAATTTATTATAAAATAATATTTTAAGTTTTTTCTAAGGTGCCCCTCACCCCTCTTATAAAAGGCCACTCCTACTTCTCCCAAATTCATACCATCAAAGCCTTTTGGCTCGGCAAACCCCTACCCAAATATTCTACAAACTTCCCTCACTTCAACCTAGAGGCCTTATTTTGATCATAAATCCAACCTATGGAGCCATTTTGATCAAATAAAAAGGAAGAATCCGAAGAAGAGGTAATGTTTTCACCACCCTCTTTCAAGTTACTTTCTTATTCAACTTCTTCTTTATTTGTTATTTCCATTCTAAAATAATAAATCCAGTATATTATATATACTGTGATGTTATTATAAATATGGTACAACCATATTCAGTATTCTATCCATCCTTTGAATGACATGTCACCATATGTACGTATGTACGGTTTACCGTCTCCACGTCGTGGTGTAATTGTTATTCAAAACATTATTATTTGGATGGGTCTGATAATGATGTGTAATTGATGTAAATAATTAATATAACATGATAATGATTATGTATATATGATATAACACCAAATTATATATTATTTTAATATAAAATTATTGATATTGTCACCTGTGCGTACGTACGGACTATCGTTTCCACGAACGCGATAAGATTCATTCCCCATCGTATCCATTCAAGAATAATTTTCATTTAATGATTAAAAATAATTTTTACGGAATTGATATCATTCTGTATTTGAATAATATACAACCTATGGATAGAAAACACAGCTTATGTAACAAAACATATAAAGAAAATGAGTAATTGAACACCCAAAACGACGATAATACTAAAATATTATTAACAAAGAAATATTAAAACATCATATATGATCTCATATTTATGTATATGATTATTGTATAATTTAATAAAAATGATTTAACTATTATACAGGAGGTCAACCTAACCTCGACCAAGGAAAAGTACAAGGTAGGGGTTAATTCATCAATCTCATTATTATCCGAGATTGTTTATGTGTAAGTATCTACTAGGAAATTTTTATCATCCATGCCCATTTTTCATAAAAATGATTTCAAAATGAATATTTTATGGATTTTTGAATGGTACTCTTTATCAAGATCATAATTTTAAATGTTTTGAAGATTTATCTTTCTAAATCTTTTTAATTAATGTCCATGTTTTCAAAATGATTTTAAGGATTTATTTATATGGACATGAATATTTTGAAATGATATTTCTTTTCAGATGTTTCAAAGTGGTATGGGAAACTTTGATTCAAAAATATCTTTAAAATTACTTTGTTTATTAATGCGTGACTTTTAAATGATTTTAAAAAAAGATACCCATATCTTGAGGATTGATGTGATTATTACATAACATTGATATTGCATGTGATTATTACATAACCTTGGCATGATCAGAAAAGATCAAGTCTAGAAAGGCTGATTAGTTTAGTAGCCTTAGAGTTACTAGATACATTCATATAGTTTACATTGCATCATAAAGTGAAAACTACAACAACATAATGTCTCCACACTCATATCCTCTTATAATATCCATGCAGGTCATTCACAAAATACATCTTCACATCCTGGGAAAAATAAAACATATAAAGGGGTGAGCTCAAATGCCCAGTAAGGATAACAATATAGCAGAAACATTCATAAATAAGCATAAACATTTAAGGCAATGTATAACTAAAACAAAAGCCTTTTAAACTTAAACTTCAGCATAATATGGAAGAAATAAAATGAAATAATGTTGTTTACTTATTCACATGGATATTTTACTAGTCGAATAATCACATGAAATATCAATAACCACTTTCATACTGATGGAATGCATAATTCCAGACTATCATAACCACATAGTCAAGGCCTTATACCAATACTACAAATAATATTTTTTCAAGGCCTTGTTCCAAGACACTATTTTGTCTCATGAGACCTACCGATGCATCGAGGAGCTATAGCGGGCTCCACCCGTCACTTATTAAGTCCTATTAATTCCTCATATGAATACGTTTAAACATAACATAAACATTCTTTTTAAAACTAGCATACGAAATGTCAATACTTTCTCCATAAAACATGAATGGTATAAAAATAACACTTCCACAGTCAAAAATATCACAAAAACTACAATACAATATGGATGTTTTGTATCATAATAAATCAAATTCAAATAAGCTTAAAATCCATCAAAGGATATTGACATAGATGAAATCAAAACTATTTGAAAGAAATATCTCTTTTTTTGAAATCATTTAAAAGTCACATAATTATAAAATAAAACATTTACTTTGAAAATATTCTTATAAGCTTGTATGGGAAGCTTTGAAAACTTTATAATGGTGGAAAATAGTCGCACCCTCCGTATAAATTAAAAAATAAATTTTTACCTTAATTTTGTCGAAAAGGTTAAAAGGGACCCTGTTTGGAAAATGACAGAAAGATTATTTATAAAATTCTTATAAAAAGTAAAACAAGGGTATAAATGAATTTAACCCATAGTCTATAAAATAGTAAGAATGATTTGAAATACATTTTTAAGAAATATGTGTCACGACCCGTCCTCGGGGCCCGTGCCGTGACTACCCCAAGCCCGCCTTCCATAGGCCAGGGGCTAGCGACTAGCACCAAGGCGTAAATCCCGGTAAAGGGAAGGCATTGCCTTTGTAAAGTAAATAAGAACCACAGAGTAAGTAAGCGGAAAAAGTAAACACTAAGTAAAAACTGGTACAACAGTAAGTGTGGAAAGTAAGTGGGCCAGAATACAAACCCAAACTGAAAGTAAAGTACAACTCGAAAGGGAAAACAACAACTGAAAAGTAAAGCCGAAACGTCGAGCCGTCCACTGGAAGTCCCACATGAAGGGTGGGTACAGATATCCTCCACTTCTCCTTGGGTCCAGCCGACCACTCCGAGTATGTCCCACCCAGTGGTCCACCTCCAGGTACCATCCTGCTCCGCAAGCCTCCACCATGATCAGCGTTGTCCGTTGTCTGCAACCAACACAACGTAGTGCGGGCATAGCCCGTGTAGTGGTGAGTATAAGCTACTCACTAAGGACCCCGAGACCCCATAAGGTCTCCCAGAATCCACAAAGGAAAGATACAATCACGAAGTAACATCCGACACAGCTTAGGTATATGCCTATACATATACCTAAGTCATCAATTCTCGCTCGGCTCCAACATCCGAGCCCAAGTACAACCCAGTCCAAACAGGAAAGAGAAACGTAAATCCACACAGAATAGCACAACATAATCCACAAAGGAAAGAAAAACAGGATTTCATCTCACACAGGAATACTTCTTCATATGACGATAAAGATGACCAGATATTGCCACTGATTCATCTAAGTTGTCGGTCCCACAAAGGATCGATAGGTACTAACCCCCGCAATGACCCACAAAGGATCTGACCCACAAAGGATCGATAGGTAACTAACCCCCGCAATGACCCACACAGGATTGGACCCACACAGGATCGATAGGTAAATAACCCCCGCAATGATCCACACAGGATCAGACCCACACTGGATCGATAGGTAACTAACCCCCGCAAAGACCCACACAGGATCCGACCCACACAGGATCTGTAGGCGCTGGCCCACACAGGACCGCTGAGTGCTGACCCACACAAGATCGGACCCACACAGGATTTGTAGCACTAACCCATAAAGGATCACTGAGTGTTTTAGTCATCGTCGTCAAATCCACTGAGGATCTCTGCACAGTCGTCATCGTCATAGTAGCAGTCGCAGCCAGCTCTAGGGTTCCCGCACACAGAAAGTTCCTTTGGGAGGGTCCGCTCCATGAGTCGAGAGGATGATACATCAACTGACACATAGTCTAGAGTTGATGTATCCAAAATTTTCATATCGTCAACAGGAACTCAACGTCACAGACGGCGCGTCAATCAGACGCCCGGTCTGAGAGTTATTTCCTTTTTCGTCCTAGGGGCCCGGTTGGTTTTTAAGGCAAAACCAACCAGACCGTACTCCACATGCGTCCAAACATCGGACGGAGTAAGCCAAAAGATCTGTCTCAGTTAGAGGAATCCATCAAAGTCGACAGCACCTCAATCGGACGTCCGAAGCTCAAGATATGAGTGTTTCCGCTCCGAGGGCCCGGTTGATTCATGTACGAACCAACCCGGCCTAACCCAAAGTATTTCTAAACATTGAGTGTGATATACTGAAACGACCGACTCGATCCAAGGATCGCATCTCCACTGAAGGCGCGTCGTTAGGAGGCCCGTAGCTCAAGTTATGAGCAAAAGACCGAAAAGGTCCTAAAACGGGGGGTCCGGGCCCGGACCGACCCGGCCAACCCCCCCTGGGTCGGCCCGAACTGGGTCGGCCCGACCCGGCCCGAACCAACGCGGGGGCGGTCCGGCTGCCAGAATCGGCTCGGCCGGTTACGGCCGAGTGGCGGGGGGCGTGCTGCCCCCGCTTGAGAACATCGCGGCCCCGCGTGGGGCCGCCCCTAGTCAGCGGACGCGGAAAGGCCTCGTCCCGTGTCTCGCTAGACCCGCACGGTCGCGGGTCCGCTAGCCGCCGCCTCCGGCCGTCGGCCCCACCGCGCCGGTGAACCGCACCGCCGGTGGATTCCGTGGGCCACCGGAGTTGCTCCGGTGGTCCGATTCCATTTCTGTCTGCGCCGTAGCTCCTCCCTGGTCCCGTTCTTCACTGCGAAATCAACAAATTGTCTCTGCAGCACATTTGGTCATCATCCACTGTTCCGCACACCAAGAAACAAAGGGCGGTGGGTTCGGACTTGTTCGTGGGTCCGCACCCACCACGTTAGCGGTTTGAAACAAGACCATAAAATCCCAGAAATTGATAAACCACATCCCGCAATAATAATGATCCACAAACCAACTTGTTAATTTGGTTGGTTCGTGTTCTTGCCTTGGAGGAAAAAAACATGGTAAAATCATCTTCAAAATGACCCCTACCTCGTAGCTGTCGTCGGACGAGAGTTCTTCGTGGAATTCACTGTCGTAGAAGAAGAGGTGATCGTCGTGTCGCGGAAGGGCGTCGTGTCGTCGCGGTATACGGCATTGTGTTGACGAACTCTGAGGATCAAGAACATACATATTTAATTATAACAATCAAATCCATGTTGTTGTTATAAACCACAAAGAATTAAAAGGTCCGCAATCCCCTACCTCAAGATGCCGATCAAAGATTGTCGCGGGGATGGTTCGTCGTGGAAGAAGCATTGTGGAGGGAGAATCATCGGCATCACGTCGTTGATCTCTGGGGGGGTTTTCATTCTTCGTCGCCCTTTGTCGGATGCCGGCATTCTTCACGTTATTCGTGTTCTTCACGTTCTTCACGAAGGAGGATGGAGATCTTAAGTTTTCGTCAAATCCTCTCAATGAACAATCCACAATAAGACAAGTGTTGGTTTTATTTTATTAATATGCCAACAGATGAAAATTAAAGTAAGAAATGAACAAAATAATTCATAGAATTAATTTCAAATAATTAACTGCCCAATTAATAGGAGAATTTAATTGTTTAAGAAAATTCCCCAGTTGACCTTCATTAAAAAGGGTTTTCGCGGGTGCGTTACTTAGCGGAAAAGATACGGTGGGGCTCGTGCGGGCCCCATCTCACAAATATCCTACCAAGAGGGTAAGATATTTTTAATTGTACCCTATCTGCTTTAACTCAGCTTAAGAAGCTTTAAGTGTCTTTAAGCGGCTTTAAGTGAAATAAAATAAAGTTTGTCGTACCACGTTATTTTATTTCTTAACTTAAAGCCCAAAAATTAAAAACAACACCTGAGAAAACGCAACTCCGGAGGAGGAATTTCTAAGCAAATACCGGAGTTGTGATTCCATCGGTGCCCTCAGAATTCGATTCCAAGAACTGGTTCAAAAGTTATAAAAACCCGCTCGTTCGTTCACTGAACGTACCCGAGCCAAACTTCGGAAAATGATTCCAGGCACACTGGGCCTCGGAATCACGTGCTGTCAGAAACTGCGTTCTTGTAAAATTCCAATGAAAATTAAGAAAAAAAAAATTTCCTTGAAATTTACGGGTCTTTATATCACTCCCACCTCAGGGATTTATGTCCCCGTAAAGATACATCATAAGCTAGGGAAACAAATTTCGGTACTGAGCACGCATCTGAGCCTCCCGCTCCCAAGTGCTCTTCTGGAGGTTCTCGTGCTGCCATCTGATGCGCACTAGAGGAATCGATCGTCCCCATAGGACCCGCTCTTGTCGATCCTCGATCTCCACCAGGACCTCCGCAAAAGTCACCCCATCATCAACATCTAGCTCCCCATGGCCAATGATATGTGTCGGGTCGTGCACATATCTCCTCAGTTGAGATACGTGGAAGACGTCGTGCACCCGCTGCAACTGCGGTGGTAGAGCCAAGCGATAAGCCACCTCGCCAATCCTAATGAGGACCAGGAATGGTCCGATGAGGCATGGATACAACTTGCCGCCTCTGCCAATTCTCCGTAATCCACGTCGAGGTGAGACACGCAAGAAAACGTGGTCGCCATCCTCGTGCTGTAGTGGCCTCCTCCTCCTGTCAGCGTAAGACTTCTTCTGGCTCTGATCTGTCCTCATCTGCTCCTGGATGACATGGACCTTCTCTGTCATAGCCCGGACCATCTCTGGTCCCACAAGTTCTGACTCCCCAGGGTTTTTCTAGCACAAAGGATATCTGCAAGGTCTGCTGTACAATGCCTCATATGGTTCCATCCTGATGTTGGAGTGGTAGCTGTTGTTATATGCGAACTCCACCAAGGGAAGGTGGTCCTCCCAGCTGCGACCAAAGTCTAGGACACATGCACGGAGCATGGCCTCGAGACTCTGAATGGTCCTCTCCGTCTGACCATCCGTCTGAGGGTGAAAGGTGGTGCTCAGACGTAGCTGCGTCCTGAACGCCTCCTGCAACCCCTTCCAAAGTTGGGAAGTAAAGTGAGCATCTCGATCGGAGATGATAGATGGTGGCACACCGTGAAGCCATACAATCTCATGAATGTAGATACGCCCCAAGCTCTCTACTGAGCCCTGCTCTCTGATGGGTAAGAAGTGATCCGACTTGGTGAGTCAGTTGACAATCACCCAAATGGATTCATGACCTCTGGAAGTGCATGGAAGTTCAGTCACGAAGTCCATAGATATCCTATCCCACTTCCACTCCGGGACCTCCAAGGGATGTACCAAACCTGCTGGTACCTGATGCTCTTCCTTCACCTACTGGCAGGTGAGGCATCGAGAAACGAACTCTTCCACATCCTTCTTCATGCCGAGTCACTAGTGCTGTCATCTGAGCTCCTGGTACATCTTCGCCACTCCAGGATGAACCGCCAAAGGAGAAGTTTGAAACTCTCTCAGAACCTCCTCTCGTAAAGACACTGGTACTAAGGTACGTCCTCTGAAAAGGACGTCGTGCTCTTCCCAAAAGGAGAAGCCATCAGGTGCATGTCCTGAGGATAACTGTGCACGCCTCTTCTCACAGTCAGCGTCCCCACGTTGTTCCTCTCTAACCCACTGTAGTGGTGGAGGAGTGACTGTGAGAGACTGAAGGAAGGCTGCTCCATCTCTATCCACGAATGATATCTGCAAAGCGGCTAGCTGCTCTGTCGCCTCCTCAAGTAGCTGAATGCCTGTCATCCGGCTGAGAGCATCGGATACCACATTCCCCTTACTAGGAGTATAGACTATCTCAAAGTCATAGTCCGGGAGGAACTCAATCCATAGATGTTGTCTCAGGTTCAGGTCCTTCTGTGAGAAGATGTACCTAAGACTCTGGTGCTCAGAAAAGACTGTAAAGTGCTCTCCCATCAGATAGTGTCGCCATGTCTTCAGAGCGAAGACCACTGCTGCTAACTCCAGGTCATGGGTAGTTTAGTTCTGCTCAGGTGGCCTCAACTGATGTGATCCATAGGCGATCACTGCCCGCTCCTTCATCAGGACACATCCGAGTCTGGTCCCTGATGCATCGCAGTAGACTACGTACCCTACTCCCTCCTCAGGCAACCTCAAGATAGGTGCGCTAGTCAATCTCTGTCTCAGCTTCTGGAAGCTCTGCTGACATCTTTCTGACCACACAAAGGGTTTCCCCTTCTTCATCAAAGCTAAGAGTGGTGCTGCAACTCTGGAGAAGTCTGGCACAAATCTCTGATAGTATCTAGCTATTCCCAAGAAACACTTCACCTATGCCACGCTCTTGGGTGGCTCCCAAGTTGCTCTACCTCTATCTTCACAGGATCCACTACAACTCCCGCCACAGAGATGACGTGTCCCAAGAAGTGGACCTCACGTATCCAGAACTGACACTTCGAGAGCTTTCAATAAAGCTGGTGCTCTCGGAGTGTGTCTAGTACAACCCGTAAGTGGTAGGCGTGCTCCTCCTCAGTCGTCGAGTAAATCAAAATGTCATCGATGAAGACTATGACAAATAAATCGAGGTATGGCTGAAAGATCTTGTTCATGAGGCCCATGAACACTGTTGGATCATTGGTTACGCCGAATGGCATAACCAAGAACTCATAGTGTCCATACCGACATCTGAAGGCCGTCTTCTGCCCGTCCTCATCCCGAACTCTGAGCTGATGATAGCCTGACCTAAGGTCTATCTTTGAGAACCACTGTGATCCCTTGAGCTGATCGAAGAGGTCATCAATCCTCGGTAGCGGATACTTGTTACTCACCATCACCTAGTTCAGGCGACGATAGTCTACACAAAGTCGCAAGCTCCCGTCCTCCTTCTTGGCGAACAATATCGGGGAAGCCCAGGGTGAAACACTGGGTCGGATGAATCCCTTGCCCTGCAAGTCCTCCAACTGTACCCATAGCTCTCGAAGCTCAGCGGGGGCCATCCGATATGCTGGAGTGGATATCGGGGCTCTCCCGGGGTACATATCAATATAAAAGTCTACCTCTCTGCGAGGAGGTATCCTTGGAACGTCATCGGGAAAGACGTCCGCATACTTATCCACCACTGTAGGAAAACTAGGACTCTGCACGTCAACTACTCCTAGGATGAGGCTAGCCAACTGATGATTGATGGGGTGTCCTCTCCCCTGCGGAAGTCCATCCTGTGCTGTGAAGGCTCCCTTTTCACCGGTGAAGGTGAACCTGCTCCCGTCGGTGCGTACACATCGCACCTTGAGCCTAATACAGTCAATCTATGCATGTACTTTAGATAACCAATCCATGCCCAAGATGACATCTTAAGGCCTCAACGCTGCTACAAGAAGATCCCAGCTGAATCTCTCGCCTCCTAGAGTAATCTCACACTGCCGGCACCAGTGTGTAATCGTCGAGTATGCTTCTGTAGGAGTCTCTAGCCATAAGGATCGAGCCAACGACTCTATCGGAATCTCCAAGATCTGAACAAGGGAAACCGCTATGAAAGAGTGACTCTCTTCTGTGTCTATAAGAACTACAGCAAGGGTAAAATAGACACAGATCATACCTCGAATCATCGCAGGCGTGCCGTGGTCGTAGTCCTCCGCTGCCTGGAGATGTGCATGTCTCTGCCCACCAGCTCCCTGTGGTCGGGTTGGACCTCCTGGTGGTGGTGGTGGTAGATCCTCAAAGCGTCTCCCACCACCTGCTGCTCAGCCAGCTCCTCTGCCTTGTCCGACTCCTCCCTGCGGACTGCCACGGTTGACCCTCTGCCTCTGCCTGGGTGGCCCCTCAACTGTCTGCTGCTCCTCGGCACGGTGGGTCGGGCAGTCACGAGCCATGTGGCCCTGCCCACCGCATGTGTAGTACTGCCTACCTCTCGAAAGACTAGCTCCACCTTGTGTGCCCCACACTGCTGAACTAGTGTCCTGAGGTCGTCTGCATGAGGGTCTGGTCTACCTGGACCCCTGAGTCATCCGTCAACTGCCTGCTTCGGAATACTCTGCTACGTGCCGCTCCGCGGTAGGTCTCACTGCTGGAGAATCCTCAGCAAGAAATCTATCGATCAAAAGGGCTCGTTCCAGTACTCATTTTTGAGTCGGAATGTTGAGGGAGATCAGCGATGCCCTGATCTCATGTCTCAATCTCTGCTCAAAGGTCCGGTCTCGGAATAATGGGTCTCGTACCATGTTGGTCGAGTAGCGTGAGAGATCGGTAAATCTCGCCGAGTACTGGGCGACCATCAAGCTTCCTTTCCGCAGCTGAAGAAGCTCATGGATGCGCACCGCACGAAGGGTGGCTGGGACGAACTCCGAGCGGAAGAGGCTCTCAAAGTCCATCCAGAGAAGAGATGCCTCATCATGAACTTGGAGCATCAAGCTCCACCATCGGCCCGCTGCTGCGTGGAGTAGGCTCGCTGCGAGGATCACTATGAGGTCTACTGGTGTCCTCACTAGCCTGAAAACTCATACAACTGCCTCCAGCCAGTCCTCAGCTGCCTGGGGGTCCGTCTCCCCGTGGAACCTGGGCGGTCGCTGGCGCTGGAACTCATGCAGTGCTCTAAGGTGACGTGCATCGTCAGCGGCTGGGGCTGGAAGCATCGGTGGCTCGGCAGGTAGAGGTACCGCTGGTGCCTCTACTGTCAAAGGGCCCTGTACCGAGGCCTCATCGCTCGGTGGGCTGTCGTCATGTACAACTCTCGGAACCCTAGATGGCTGCCTTTGTGGGGCCATCCTGAAAAGGAAACAGGTGCTCCACTGTCAGAATAGTATACCTGGTGAACTGATACAAAGTAATCAAAAAGAAAACTTGAAACACACATGAAATCAATGTTTTCATACATTATGTCAGAAATCAGAAGTCAGGGTCCTGGTGTATAGATACGTCGGTCGCTGCACCAACACTGGGCTCCCTAGACAGATAACCACACTCAATATGCTTAACAATATTGCTTCACATAGAAGAAAGATCAGATTCTAAGGTAGAACCCAACGCCTCTGATACCAATTTGTCACGACCCGTCCTCGGGGCTCGTGTCGTGACTACCCCAAGCCCGCCTTCCATAGGCCAGGGGCTGGTGACTAGAACCAAGGAATAAATCCCTGTAAAGGGAAGGCATTTCCTTTGTAAAGTAAACAAGCACCACAGAGTAAGCAAGCGGAAAAAGTAAACACTAAGTAAAAACTAGTACAACAGTAAGTGCAGAAAGTAAGTGGGCCAGAATACAAACCCAAACTGAAAGTAAAGTACAACTCGAAAGGAAAACAACAACTGAAAATTAAATCCACAACATCGAGCCGTCCACTGGAAGTCCCACCTGAAGGGTGGGTACAGATAGCCTCCACTGCTCCTCGTGTCCAGCCGACCGCTCCAAGTACGTCCCACCCAGTGGTCCACCTCCAGGTATCGTCCTACTCCGCAAGCCTCCACCACGATCAGCGATGTCCGTCGTCTGCAACCAACACAACGTAGTGCGGGCATAGCCCGTGCAGGGGTGAGTATAAGCTACTCAGTAGGGACCCTGAGACCCCCAAAGGTCTCCCAGAATCCACAAAGGATAAACCACAAAGGAAAGATACAATCACGAAGTAACATCCGACATGGATTAGGTATATGCCCATACATATACCTAAGTCATCAATTCTCGCTCGACTCCAACATCCGAGCCCAAGTACAACCCAGTCCATACAGGAAAAAACTTAAATCCACACAGGATAGAACAACACAATCCACAAAGGAAAGAAAAACAGGATTTCATCTCACACAGGTATACTTCTTCATATGACGATAAAGATTTCCAGATATTGCCACTGATTCATCTAAGCCGTCAGACCCACAAAGGATCGATAGGTACTAACCCCCGCAATGACCCACAAAGGATCTGACCCATAAATGATCGATAGGTAACTAACCCCCGCAATGACCCACACAGGATCGGACCCACAAAAGATCGATAGGTAACTAACCCCCGCAATGACCCACACAGGATCGGACCCACACTGGATCGATAGATAACTAACCCCCGCAAAGACCCACACATGATCGGACCCACACAGGATCTTTAGGCGCTGGCCCACATAGGACCGCTGAGCGCTGACCCACACAGGATCGGAACCACATAGGATAGGTAGCACTGACCTACAAAGGATCTCTTAGTGTTGTAGTCGTCGTCGTCGAATCCACTGAGGATCTCTGCACAGTCATCGTCGTCACAGTAGCAGTCACAGCCAGCTCTAGGGTTCCCGCACACAGAAAGCTCATTAGGGAGGGTCCCCTCCACGATCCGAGAGGATGAAACATCAACTGACACATAGTCCAGGGTTGATGTATCCAAAAGTTCCGTATCGTCAACAGGAACTCAACGTCGCAGACGGTGAGTCAATCGGACGCCCGGTCTGAGAGTTATTTCCTTTTTCGTCCCAGGGGCCCGGTTGGTTTTTAAGGCAAAACCAACCAGACCGTACTCCAACTGTGTCTAAAACTTGGGCTATGTAATCCAAAAGATCCATCTCACTTAGAGGAATCCATCAAAGTCAACGGAACGTCAATCGGACGTCCGAAGCTCAAGATATGAGTGTTTCTGCTCCGAGGGCCCGGTTGGTTTCATGTATGAACCAACCTGGCTGAACCCAAAGTATTCCGAAACCTTGAGTGTGATATACCTAAACGACCATCTCGATCCAAGGATCACATCTCCGCTAACGGTGCGTCGTTCGGAGGCCCGTAGCTCAAGTTATGAGAAAAAGACTAAAAATGTCCGAAAATGGGGGGTCTGGGCCCAGACCGACCCGGCGCAACCCCCCCCCTGGGTCAGCCCGAACTGGGTCAACCCGACCCGGGTCCGGGTCCGACCCGACCCAAGTCTGGGTCCGACCTGACCTGGCCTGGCCCGGGCGCGATCCGGCCCGAATCGGCGTGGGCGCGGCCCGACCGCCGGAATCGGCTCGGCCGGTTACAGCCGAGCAGCGGGGGGCATGCTGCCCCCGCGTGAGAACATCGTGGCCCGTGTGTGGGGCTGCCCTGGTCATAGGACGTGACAAGGCCGCGTCCCGTGTCTCGCTGGACCCACGCGGTCGCGCCGGGGCGCCGTCGCGTCGGTGACCCGCACCGTCGGTGGATTCTGCGGGCCACCGGAGTTGTTCCGGTGGTCCGATTCCATTTCCGTCTACACCGTAGCTCCTCCTGGTCCCGTTCTTCACTTCGAAATCAAAAAATCGTCTCTGCGGCACTTTTGGTCATTATCCTCCGTTCCGTACACCAAGAAACAAAGGGCGGTGGTTTTGGACTTGTTTGTTGGTCCGCACCCACCGCGTTAGCGGTTTGAAACAAGACCATAAAATCTCAGCAATTGATAAACCATGTCCTGCAATAATAATGATCCACGAAACAACTTTTTAATTTGGTTGGTTCACGTTCTTGCCTTTGAAGAAAACAAACATGGTAAAATCATCTTCAAAATGACCCCTACCTCGTAGCTATCGTCGGACAAGAGTTCATCACGAAATTGACTGTCGCGGAAGAAGAGGTGATCATCGTGTCACGGAAGGGCGTCGTGTCGTCGCGGTATACGGAATTGTGTTGACGAACTCTGAGGATCAAGAACATACTGATTTAATTATAACAATCAAATCCATGTTGTTGTTATAAACCACAAAGAATTAAAAGGTCCGCAATCCCCTACCTCAAGATGTCGATCAATGATTGCCGCGGGGATGGTTCGTCATGGAAGAAGCGTTGCGGAGGGAGAATCGTCGGCGTCACGTCGTCGATCTCTGGGGGGTTTGGCGTTCTTCATCTCCTTTTTTCAGAATCCTGCGTTCTTCATGTTCTTCACGTTCTTCGCGTTCTTCACGAAGGAGGATGGAGATCTTAAGTTTCTTTCAAATCCCCTCAACGAACAATCCACAAGAAGACAAGTGTTGGTCTTATTTTATTAATATGCCAACAGACGAAAATTAAAGTAAGAAATGAACAAATTAATTCATATAATTAATTTCAACGAATTAACCGCCCAATTAATAGGAGTGTTTAATTGTTTAAGAAAATGCCCCAGTTGACCTTCATTAAAAAGGGTTTTTGCGGGTGCGTTACTTAGCGGAAAAGAAACGGTGGGGCTCATGCGGGCCCCACCTCAAAAATATCATACCAAGAGGTTAGGATATTTTGAATTGTACCATATCCTCTTTAACTCATCTTAGGCAGCTTTAAGTGGATTTAAGCGGCTTTAAGTGAAATAAAATAAATTTTGTCGTACCACGTTATTTTATTTCTTAACTTAAAGCCCAAAAATTAAAAACCACACTCGAGCAAACACAACTCCGGAAGAGGCGTTTCTAAGCAAATACCGGCACTGTGATTCCATCGGTGACCTCGGAATTCGATTTTGAGCACGGGTTCAAAAGTTAGAAAAACCCGCTCGTTCGTTCACTGAACGTACCCGAGCCAAACTTTGGAAAATGATTCCGGGCACACCGGGCCTTGGAATCACGTGCCGTCAGAAACTGCGTTCTTGTAAAATTCCAAAGAAAATTAAGAAAAAAAAATTCCCTTGAAATTTATGGGTCTTTACAATATTAATGTGGATGATAAAGATGTCCCAGTAGATAATTACGTATAAACAACCTCGGATAATGAAGATGTTGTGAAATAAACCCTTACCTTGTACTTTTCCTTGGTTGAGGGTAGTTTAACCTCCAGTATAATAGTGAAATAATTGTTATTAAATTATAAAATAATCATATACATAAATATGATATCATATATGATTTTTTAACATTGATTTGTTAATAATATCTTAGTATTATCATCATTTTGGGTGTTAAAGGATTTGTTTTCCTTTATATTCTTTGTTATGTGATCCATATTTGTTATGGATGGGATGTATATTGTCGCTCGTGCATATGTATAGATTACCGTATCCACGAATGCGATGAGATTCATTCCCCATCGTATCCATTCAAGAATAAATTTCATTTGATGATTAAAAATAATTTTTAGAGACATGATATCATTCTGGAAAGTGGTATGGAACACTTTGATTCAAAAATCTCTTCAAATTACTTCCTTTATAAATGTGTGACTTTTCAATGATTTCAAAAAAAGAGATATTTCTCTCAAATATTTTTGATTTCATCTATGTCAACATCCTTTGATGGATTTTAAGCTTATTTGAAGTTGATTTATTATAACAAAAAACTTTCATATTGTATTGAAGGTGTTGTGATATGTTTGACTGTAGATGTGTTATTTTTATACCATTCATGGTTTGTGGAGAAATTATTGACATTTCATATACTAGTTTTAATACGAATGTTTATGTTATGTTTAAATCTGTTCATATGAGAAATTCATTGGACTTAGTATGTGACGCGTGAATCCCACTATAGCTCCTCGATGCATCGGTAGGTCTCACGAGACAAACTAGTGTCTTGGTACAAGGACTTGAAAAAATCTTATTTGTAGTCTTGGCACAAGGCCTTGACTATGTGGTTACGATAGTCTGGAATTATGCATTCCGTCATTATGAAAGTGATTATTGATATTTCATGTGATTATTAGACTAGTAGAATATCCATGTGAATGAGTAAATGGTATTATTTCAGTTTATCTTTTCCATTTTATGCTAAAGTTCAAGTTTAAAAGGCTTTTGTTTTATTTATACATTACCTTAAATATTTATGTTAATTTATAAAAGTTTTCACTATATTTTTATCCTTACTGAGCATGTGAGATCACCCCTTTCAATGTTTTAACATTTACTAGGATGTGAAGAAGTGTTTTATGAATGACCTGCAGGGAATGTATGAGGGGTTATGAAGACAAGATGTTGTTGTTGTTTTTTCACTTTATGATGTAATGTAAGACTTATGAGTATATCTACTGTTTTCAAGGATACTAAACTAATTGGTCTTTTGATACTTGATCTTTTGTGATCATGCCAATATTATGTAATAATGCACAGACTCTGGGTAACTGGGGTCAGGGTGTTACAGTTGGTATCATAGGAAGTTTAGTACAAACCTTGGGAGCTAGATTTAGATAAACCATGATTAGAGCACATAGACCTAAGATGGACTTTGAGGATTAGTATAGAATAACTTCCTATAATTTTGGTATTGTATTGATTTTGTGAGTTTTCCAAGAAATACATCCCTGTCTGGATACGAGCAGGTAGAGGTGGCTCTGGCACAGATGTACCTAGGGGTAAAACCTGAAAAACCGATTTGATCTACACTTGAACGAGAACCAGTGCACGACAATGGGCCTTGTTTCACTCTTGGTTATGACACTCCTAGGGGATATGATTAGGATAATTATGATTTTCTTTACAAACCATTATGATGGGTTTATGAGTATATACTTCCTTAAAGAAAACATTTTTATGATTAAGGATTATATCCATAAACTGTTCAATTTATGTTAAGTGTTTTGCGAGTTTGGATTTATGTATTGTAATTCATAAACTAATCTAGTGTATGTCATTTTATAGAAATGGTTCCCAGTAGAAGAAATGTGAACTCCAGAAATACGTATGATCTGAAGAGTAAGAAGGATCATATCTTTCACGGTATTAAGACAACATTTAGAAGGGAAATAGTCTCCCATTTATTCTCAACATATGAAGAAATAGTATCATGTATCAATAATATAAGTAAATAATTATCTAAGTCCTATGGAATTGAAGGAAAGCAAGAGATGAAAAGGATGAAAGAGAGAAAGATGGATAAAGGGAAGAGGGAAAAGAAGAATTTTCTAATATGTGATAATTGTGGGAAGAAACACCCTGGAACTTGCGTGAAGGGAATGTGAGTTTATTATAAGTGTGGAGAAAACGGACACCAATTACGTGAATGTAAGGGTATGAAAAAGGTTTCAAATATACAATGCTTCACCTACAAGGAGTTGGGACACTATGCGAACCAATGTCCAAATCATCAGAGTATGCCCCAAATGATGCTATTGGATAATAATAAGGTTATGAGGAGAAATGATTAGAGTTATTATGTTGTTATTAAAGAATTATATCATTTGAGTGTTGTATCACCTATGTACTAGTTATAATAATTATAGAGTATATAAGGATTGTGTTGCAGTACTATTTTATTAAGGACTTGAGGATATGTGGAACCAAGAAAAGTGACTAAATAGCAGGTTTAATTTTTGGAAAATATATGGTTGAGAGAAAGATAAACCATAATATGGTTCTGATACCGCGGTAGTGATTTTGGAATAATACATGATTGATCTGGATAAATTATATTGGATATTCTTGACTACCATGAAAGTGATTAATGATTTGTATATTCCATCATTGCATAAGTTTGCAAAATTTTTGGATAGAAGGAGTATATCCAGTATTCTATAATGAATAAGGTTTCATGAATGTAATCAATAAGGTTTTATGGTAATTCAAGATGTTGTAGTGTTTTGAAATAAAACATGATGAAGGTGTTCACATGTTATTATGCAGCAAAAAGAATCTTTATTGTTTTTACCTTCCTTATAAATTTTGGACTGTGAGTTTGGATAGAAGTATTTTGGATAATTCTAGTTTAATATTATTTTTGGATTTCCATAAAAGGACAACCCGGAGGTCGGGCGGCAACCTGTCGCGTCCGGAAAGGCTGCGAGACTTGAACCCGCAACCGAAGGGTGACTAGGGTGTATCACCTACCACTGACCCATGTGATGTCCTGGATTGAATAATGTAGTTTTTTTAAGGGTCTGGTAGATGAATTATAAATTCATTTTTTTGGAACCCTATATGAATAGGATAAATATAATATTCTTTTAAGTTCTATTATCTTTTAGAGTGAAATATGAGTTTGTGGAAGAAATTAGTTAAAGGATGGAACTCTATATGACAAGTATACATTTTTTTCTTCTCTTATTCTATGAAGAAATAAATTCTTAAACATTAGGTAAGGCATCCTAAAACCAAAAATGTGTTATCCTAATACCTTACGTTTTGTTGAACCGGTGGTATTTTAAATCATCAGATATTGGTGGCTTTGAGGCCCACAATTCTACAATTGTTTGTGATTGATGACCTCAATCACTCCCTATAAATATTTATGTTTTTCCTCCAATTAGGTGTCTCTAATTTCCACCAATGTTCTCCTAATTTAGATCATAATTTGGTGGTGACCTTTTCCTTCCACTTTTCCTCTTATTAATACTAAATTTCATTAACCCAATTTCGGATGTGGGTTTCCCCAAAAAGGTATTATCTATTTTCAACCTTTTATTTTTGAAGAACAATTTCAAATTGCGAGGACGCAATTTATTGAATGAGGGAAGAATGTAACACCCCAAGATTTCATAGTACGTTATTTCTTCAAATTAATTCAATAACTTTCACTATACGCAACACCGAGTTCAAGCGCACCACAAGATTACCAAACTAGCTGTTCAAAACCAGTTATGAATAGTATTAACTGAAATTTTAACATTATATAATCCATATAATTTTAGAATCCATATTATGAGTTTCTTATACATAATGTAAGAACTAATTTGTTTTTTTAGATAAAAAAAGTATTTTTCAAAAAATGCACTTTTACCGTCTTTTAATTGTGAATCCTTTTTAAATCCTAAATTTGAAACATTTATATATTCAATTTGAAAAAATAAACTTTTTCTTTATAATCAGGACATAATAATTTAGTTTCAATATATTTTTGGTGTTTTTCTGACAAATTTCATATTTGGGTGAATTGTGAAGAATACTATATTTTAATTGAAAATAACTTTTTTAATCAAAATAATTTATAGTGTTAAATTATAAATTTTAATGGATTATAAGTATAAATAGATTATATTTTTACCATTTAATCCAATTATGTTCATTTTATGTAATTTCACTTTGAAATTGGACATAAAAAAGTGTCAATCTTTTGATAGTTATTATTTCTTAAAAATATGCCTTTTGGATTTGACAACGGGAATTAATTTTAAATTAATAAATGAAACTTATATGTTTTTAATTTGGTAAAATAGACATCATTTTTGTATTCTAAATATCGAAATTATCGTACGGTGAATGTTTGGTATTTTTCTGAAAACTTTCAATTTTTGATGAATAGTGAAAAAAACTGAGTTATAGTTTAAAACCGATTTTTTATTTAAATAATTATTTATTTAATTTAAATATATTTTAGCTCAAAATAGATATATAATAACTATATAATTTCAATGTAATTCATCAGAGTAAGTTTATAATAATTTTAGATATAGAAAAATTTTATTAAACTTTTCACCGTCTTTTACCAATCTCCTAGAAGAATTTACAAATTCACATAAAACAAAATTGTACCACTTCTGTGAGTGTAATTTAGAAAATCCAAGAGACATGGTTAATATCAAAGAGTAAAATTTGGTTCAATAAGATAAAAATAATTTTTGGTGAATAGTAACTTTTTACTTTTATTTACCATGGTTAAAAGTAAATAGGGTAATTAAGGGTAACAATGATATTAATATTACCCTAACACATGTCATAATTCTATTAGAAAAGTGTATCTAGACCAAAAATAACCTTAAGAATAAAATATTATCATTTAGGTCCACTTGGATTAGATTAGGACATTTATTATTATTTAATTCAAAGAAGAGTTAAAATCAATGTTTTATAACTAAAACATTTTTAATATAGGGTTATACATAAGATAAATTAGATTATAAATATTCACTAGAGAGATAAAAATATTTTATACATAATGGTATTTTATTTGTAATTTTTATAAATTATATAATTTAATTTATTTATGACACAATGATGATGCAGTAATTACCATATTAATGAAAGATTGTGATAATTGATATTATAAATACCCAAATAAATGTAATTTGAGACTTTTTTTGAATTATAATAATTTTCTAGGTTAATATGAAATATTATTATTGGTTATATGAATTCCTTTAGAAGTAATAATGCTATTATATATTTATCAAAAACAAAATACCCAATAGTGTCAAAATTGACATAAAAGAGTTTTTAAAAAAAATATTATATTATTAATTGATATTATATTCATAAAAATCTATGATTCAGAAAAAGAACTTATATAATGATATTTTTATCATTAATGGACCACTTGGGGGTAGATTTGAAGTTTATAGTAAGATTATTAACCATATAATATAAAAATACAAAGAGACATGGTAAATGTCAAACTAATTAACTAAGAGTTAAAACTAAAATATATGATTAATAAAGTGACTTAAACCTGTCTAAAAAATATTGGTTGAGTGGATTTCAACCCCTCCCTACCTTATAATCAAAATAAATAAATTTTGAGCCATTATAAACCTAATATTAATTTATTATAAAATAATATTTTAAGTTTTTTCTAAGGTGCCCCTCACCCCTCTTATAAAAGGTCACTCCTACTTCATATATGATATCATATTTATGTATATGATTATTGTATAATTTCATAACAATGATTTAACTATTATACAGGAGGTTAACCTACCCTCTACCAAGGAAAAGTACAAGGTAAGAGTTAATTCCTCAATCTCATTATTATCCGAGATTGTTTATGTGTAAGTATCTATTCGGACATTTTTATCATCCATGCCCATTTTTCAAAAAAATGATTTCAAAATGAATATTTTAAATATTTGTGAATGGTACTCTTTATCAATATTAGAATTTTAAATGTTTTAAAGATTTATCTTTCTAAATATTTTTAATTAATGTCCTTGTTTTCAAAATGATTTTAAGGATTTATTTATATGGACTTGAATGTTTTGAAGTGATATTTCTTTTCAAAAGTTTCAAAGTGGTATGGGACACTTTGATAAAAAAATATCTTTAAATTACTTCCTTTATAAATATGTTACTTTTCAATGATTTCAAAAAAAAGATATTTATCTCAAATAGTTTTTATTTCATCTATGTCAACATCCTTCGATGGATTTTAAGATTATTTGAAGTTGATTTATTATGATAAAAAACTTCCATATTGTATTGGCGGTTTTGTGATATGTTTGACTGTAGATATGTTATTTTTATATCATTCATAGTTTATGGAGAAAGTATTTACATTTCATATGCGAGTTTTAATATGAATGTTTAAGTTATGTTTAAACCTGTTCATATGAGGAATGCATTGGACTTAGTATGTGACGGGTGGAGCCCGCTATAACTCCTCGATGCATCAGTAGGTATCATGATACAAACTAGTGTCTTGGAATAAGGCCTTGAAAAAATATTATTTGTAGTCTTGGAACAAGGTCTTGACTATGTGTTTGTGATAGTATGGCATTATTCATTCCATCATTATGAAAGTGGTTATTGATATTGCATGTGATTATTAAACAAGTAGAATATCCATGTGAAGAAGTAAATGACATTATTTCATTTTATCTTTTCCATTTTATGATTAAGTTCAAGTTTAAAAGGATTTTGTTTTAGTTATACATTTCCTTAAATTTTTATGTTTATTTTTGAAAGTTTCCACTATATTGTTATCCTTACTGAGCATCTGAGCTCACCCCTTTCAATGTTTTAATTTTTCCCAGGATGTGAAGAAGTATTTTATGAATGACCTGTAGGGAATGTATTAGGGGTTATGGAGACAATATGTTGTTGTAGTTTTTTTCACTTCATGATGTAATGTAAGACTTATGAATATATCTAGTGTTTCAAAGGCTACTAAACTAATCGGTCTTTCGAGACTTGATCTTTTGTGATCATGCCAATATTATGTAATAATGCACCGACTCTGGGTAACTGTGGTCAGGGCGTTACAACTAGACTAGTGTTCTAGTGATCTAAGGGTGGATTCATCCCTATTTCACTTAGTAGGATTGAACACTGTAACACTAACTAAACATATAAATGGATGAGGGTCATGGTTTCTAGGCTAAGTTTGCTAAGGGTCGTGGTTTATAAGCCATATTTGCGTAGTTTTTTTGTTTCTAATCCACATTTCACTAAGACGCAAAGATCTAGGAACCCATGCTTGCTAACACCCATGAGGCCTCTCCCATATTGGGTTATTCTTTTTTACTTTACACTCACCAGCATGAAACATGGGTTATCTGAAATGTAAGTGTGCATGTGTGCTTTAATTTAAGTTTTCGTCTTTAAAATTGTTTTTATTTAAAATTATTATCATTAAAAATTGTTTCTTTTAAATACTATTAAATAATTTATTTCCTTTTTATTTATTTAACTGGAAAATGTATTGGTCATTAAATGGTTATGCATGGAATATTTTTTAGTGGCATCCTATTGGGACTTTGGCTCACACCCTACATACACCTTTGGGTATATATAGACCTTGTTCTATGTGTATTAGAGGTTGTGGAATCGCGCTTAGTGATGGTGGATCTTGTTGTTGATGGTCTTCTTGTGATTATTGGTGTTGGTAGTTTGAGGATATTGCACCTCGTGTTTCCTGGAAGTTGTTATTGTGGTTTTATTTTTCTATCTTTAATGTAATTCACTTTGGGTTTTTAGTTCAATTGTAGAATTTAAATATTTTTATAGTTTAAGGTCATGTTTGGTTATTTGTTTTCAGTTTTAGATTATTTATATGTTAGTTGTTTTGTGTTATTATTTCAGGTAAATCATTCACATGTGTTTTTATTGATACCCAGGCACTTGTGCCAGCCCGTGGGGATCGGGAATGCCCTTCGAGCCATGTCACGGACCGTGTCAGGTGCCAGGTCAGATGGAAACCTGGCCTAGTTCCTGAAAAATGTAAAAAAAATTATAATTATTTCATTATTATTATTCTAGTGATGATATAACTATATAATATGCACAAGAACTGGATCTTTCATTATGAAACATGCATGAGAAAACAAGGCAATTAACACATGAAATAATGAAAATAATGAAAGATTAATAATGAATAAGTGATAAGAATTTATAAAATGATCATATATTATATTTTACATATTAATATGGTTATTTAATAAGTTAATAACAGGTTAAAAACAACTATACGGGAGGTTAAATTATGTTCAACCAAAAGGAATCCTGAGGTAAGGGATTTCATCTCAATTTCATTTAATAGTGACATTTTGTAATGTTATGCACCAAGTTTATTTTATATGGTGTATATAATTTCCCTTTGATATGTAATATTATATATAATTTATTCTTCAAGGTATTTTAATATTAACATTAAATTATTTCATCTAAATGGATTTGAATTTACCATTACTAAGTGGTAATGAATTTCATACCTCAATTTCTTTTCGTTGGGTTATATTACTCATTTTTTATCTTTGATATTCTAAGATTATGGGCATAATTACTCTGGATTATATTATGTTTTATTTCCACTTATCTTATGTATATTTCAGTTGATACACATAATTTATTCATAGAATAATTGTCCCTTCAACATTATGATCATTTTAGGGGTTTATTACATAATCTCATTCTAATCGAGATTATTTATTCTTGAATTCGAGATGAAGGAAATTATTTTTTCATTTCCTAATAAACACATTTAATTTTCCAATCCTCTAATTATTCATGAAATTTTCAAGTAATAGAACCATTTTTTCACTCTTTCTTACTTAAAATATTTGATAAAGAATTTAAGAAAATCTAACTTTATTTATCACTATGATTAGAAAACATTTTTCCAAAAAAATTCTAAAAATGTTTTCAAAAATTTTATTAATATTTTCCAATTGATTTATTAAATATATTTTTACCCATTTTTACTTTTTACAAAAAAAAATGAATCATTATATCATTTTCAAAATAATGCTCGTTTTTTTACTAAAAAGGTGGATGAAATCTTTATTTAAATGTGTAAAGTATAAAAAGAATTTCCAGTCATCATAACCACTCCAATGTTATAAATCTTACATTATAAGTGTCAAAAATTATTTTCAAAGAAAATTATTTCAAAAAAATCTGAGATTTTGTTTTAAAAAGTTATTTTCAAAATTTAAATAATTTTTTCCTCATGAATGTTTTCAATGATCGTTTTTTGGTATTTATATTAATAAATGAAAATAGCCCTTTATCTAACTCTAATGGGTATATGTTGACTTGATACCATCATTATTCTTCTTCTATATGGATTTTGATTATTTTAGTATTGACATTCACTTCCTTGATTCATTTTAGTATTCATTAACTTCACCTTGAAATATTTACTTTCATATAATCATTAGACATTTAATTTACCCTAAATATCCATATTATTTTTCATGGATATTATTATTTATTAAAACATATCCCATTTCCACATATGGTGTTCTAATTTGAGAATTATTTGATTGACTGGGGAAATATTGATAAATGTTTATTTTTTACTCAATATGAATATTTGATGTTAAGGAATATTGATTCATTAAATAAATTGATTATTTGATATATAAGGAATGCTTTAGACCTAATTTTACAAGTGGGTACTACTATTATATATCTCATTGATTCATCAGTAGGTCTCATGCGACAAATTAGTAGAGTAGAACTAAATAGTTTTATACCAATAGTTTAAACCATATTTTGAAAGGTTTTTATGGTAGAGGTATCATGTGCCTAAGACATGACTTCCAATAGTTAAGCATTGCCTTCATTTAAGTTATTATTATTATCCACGATATTTTGACAATGATATTATCTTTGGAATCATTTCATTCATAGTCTATTGATTAAATTTCTTGTGTTTTAAGTTATTTACCTTTCAATATTGATTATGCCTTATCCAATTATAATATTCATGTTATTGACTAAATGTAATATGTTATTAGTTATTTACACTTCCATATTGATTATTATCCATGAGAATTTTATATTAATATTATCTATGTATGCACTTCCTTCTTAGTTTATTTATTACAAATAATGTGTGTTTAGTTATTTACTATTCCATTTTGATTATGCTTATTTATTCATGATAGAATCTAATATACTTAACTCTTATTTCTCATTTGAGCTTACCCTTGTTTTGTTTCCTTTCCTTATGAATTCATAAAGTGTGCCATGAATAATATGAAATTATATTCTATAGGGAGTGATATTATTCTTAAAAAAATGTTATAATTTGGGTATTCAAATGAAATGTAAGACTCAAGTGTGTAACTATTTTACCAATACTAATAAACTTTTCAGCCCTTCAATATGTTATTCCTTAAATCTTATTCCAATGTAATAAAGTAGTCACTAACTCTGGTCTACTGGGGTTAGGTTTGATACATATCAAGTATATATCTGGCTCTCTAATACTACTAAACTTATCAGTCCTTTTCCAGTTGACCCATTATATCTATACCAATTTAATAAAGTATCCATCAACTCTGGGATACTAGATTCAGGGTTGTTATAGTTCATATCATAGTAAGTTTAGTTGAAACTATGTGTACTATATTTTTGAAAACAAATAATAGAGAACATAAAACTATGAAATAATTTGAGGATAAGTATAGAATAACATCATAATGTATTGGTAAGAAAGAGAGTTTTGGTTTTTATAAGAAATTACATCCATGTCACGATACGACATGTGAATGTGGATCTAGCACATTTGTACCTAGGGGTAATAACTCTAAAAATCACATATTGAGATTTGACTCGATAATCACTTGGTGAATAAAAATGGTCCTTACTGCACACTTGGTTTGGAACTCCTAGGTAATAGGCTATGGATAATTGACATTTAATTTACAACCCATTATAACCGATTTTAAAATATTTTTTACAATTTAATGATATTCCTAAAGAAACTAGGTTTATGATTATGTTCTTAAAAATGCATAATTTTTCAATTAATTTTACTTGTTACATCACAATTATAATTATATATTATGACTTAATATTTTTAATTTTATTATCTAGTATATTATATTCCATTATTTATAAATGAATCCTAGAATAATGAATTTTATCAACACTCATGGTCCACATAAAATTTCCCTACAAAGAAAACCATTATATTTATTATAATAACTGACTAGATCATAGATATATTATAGTATATTTTTTAGGTTATGATGAATAACCTTACCCAAATAGAGAAACTGGTTTTTCAACAATGTGAATCTAATTTGTTGGATCACTTCATGTGACTGAAGCCCCCATCATTTAGTGGGAATACTAATCTATTGGTAGCTAAGAAATGGATTAATTCGCTTGAAAATATATTTCTAGGCTTGGGATATGATGAAATAGAAAAGGTTATACTGGAAGTATAATGTATTAATGGTGATGATGACTAATGGTGGTCATTTATCCATAGTATTGGGGAGGATGATGAAATAGAGAAAATTTAATGGAAAACTTTTAATGAAACATTCCTTTGAAATTTTTCCCTTATTTAATTCTAGATCCTTTAAATGTTTTATAACTTCTTTGTTTTCCAAGACAATAAGATTTTTTTCTTAATCACCTTAAGAAGGGATTTGTGAGTAAAAAATCCTAGTGTAAATATCACTACAACAAGTATGTGTCTAGAAGTTCCCATTATGACACATAAAAATGTACTAGTTTCATAATCTATTATCATACTATGGATCAATATGATATAATCCATGGTATAAATTGGATTTAAAAATATAATACAAAAATAAATTATTTCAAAGTGAAGTAAATTATGATTCTTGATGAAGATATTGAATTCCTTTTCTTAATAGTGGATACTTCATCATTTGATTCATGTCTATATATATCCCCTATAGAACATCCTAATGAGATTCATGTGGATGAAAGTAAAATAAGGTCTATGGATAGAAAATAAAATATTTAAATTTAGGATATAATTATTGTATAGGAATACATTGATGTGAATCTTGTGGAATTACTTGAACATCCACAGGAGTGTGAAGTCAAGTTATCCATTAATTTAATCCCTGATGCAAGACATATATTAATGACTACCTATATAATGGAAACTATGGAATTAATGGAGTTTAGGTAAAAACTAGAGGATTTTTTTGATAAGGGATTTATGCACCCTTTTTTCACTATAGGGAGCCAATGTCCACTTCGTTATGAAGAAATATGGATCCACAATGCTATGAATTGACTATAAGGAAGTGGATGCTATTGTGATAAAGTAAAATTTTCCTATACCTATCATTGATGAATTATTTGATCAACTTCATGGAGATCAATATTTTTCAAATATTAATTATCATTCAGGGTATCACCAATTACAAGTAAATAAGAAAGACATTCTAATGATAGTATTCCAAAGGCAGTATGAACATTATGAGTTTACAGTATTTCTATTTCGATGGACTAATGCTCCATCCGTTTCTATGGATCTAATGAACCAAGTATTTGCGAAACTTATATATAATTTCATTTTGGTATTAATTAATTATATCTTAGTATATTCTAAAAGATATAAGGGAAAAATTAATTATAAATTATTCTTGATATTCTAAGAAGAAAATAGTAATATAGTAAATTTGGTAAGGGTGAATTTTATCTTCTAGGCATTTCCTTTCTTGGCCATATTGTCATCATGGATAGAATATCAATTTATCCTATGATGAAAAATTACATCAAATAATGGTTTCCACAAACAAACATAATAGATGTACGTAGCATTATTAGTTTGCAAGGTTACTATTGCTAATTTGTTCATTATTTTTCTTGATTATATAACCCATTAACTAATATCACACGTAATTGGGTGAAGTTTATTTATAAAACCGAATGTGAGAGAGATATAAAGTATGAACTAATTTAAAGTATTAATAGTTAAGAAAAATTATCCTATATCTATCATTCAATGTAACACACATCTTAACTATTTGAGAAAAGTTTGTGATCCATGAAAAGTATAAGAAATTATAAGTTGGGTGATCGAAAGAAGAAAAGTGTATACTGGAAATTGAAAAAGGAATGGAATTTGTATGATATTTAATAATACAAAAGATATTTTCCAAATCATACTAAAAATGTAAAAAATTAAAAAAACATTACTTCATACAAAAAGGTCATCAGTGATAGAAAATGTCGAAATGGGAGAAACCACCCTAATATATGTAAGAGTAAAATATTTCTTATATAAAGTTAATGAACACAGTAAATTTGACAAAGTAAATATCTTTCCTAATATATATAAGGGTAAATATTTCTTATGTAAAATTAATTAGTTAGATATTTGAATATTTAAAAATAGTAAAAAACATCACATGATATGTAAAAGTATTTTGAAAAAACTTATGTGGTATGTAAGGGTTAACAGTTTCAGAAATTTCAAGAATGATATTTTCCTAATTCCAAAAGATAAAAAATTAAAAAGAATGAAATTTGGTAAGATGGGTTATATGGAATCATAGAAAGTTATCATAAGTGTAACACCTGTAATGAAATCATTTGGATTATTTTATATTATTTTATAATATTTTGGGTAATTTAAATTTTGGGAAATTTTGAGATTTAAGTTTTAATTTTTTAAGTTTAAATTATAGAAAATAATTATTTTAAATATGATAAATAATACCAAGTAATAATAAAAATGAAACAATATTATCATTAATTAAAAAACAGAGATAGTGATCCCCATATATATCTCCCATGTCTCCCCTCACTAAGGGCCATGCCCCTCCCTTGCACATTTACCCCCACACTCGAGATCCCTCCTCTGATGATTCCATTTGGTTTTTTCATGGGTAAGGGTTGATTTTTCAATGTGTGAGCTCCTACCCCATCTCTTCTTCTTTTCCTCATGGTTTTCTTCATCCCCTTATTATGATTTGGTTTAGTCGAGCCCTAGAGGTTTCGAGCTTAACCAGTTTTGGGAGTTTTTTTTATTCTACGGTCTGTGTGGATCTCCTCTTTCTCATTAGAACCTTTTCCATCAAGGTAACACTTTATAACTTGACTTCCATCAATTCATGGTAGTCTTTCCCCTTGTACAAGATTATAATTTTACAATCATATATTTCTTCAGTGTTAAATTTATGGAATAATTTTATAATGATAATATTAAATATGACTAAGTATTAATTTAAAGTGAAACTAAGTTTTAATTTATTTTCATCTTAGTCTATAGGATTTAATTAATTTATGAATATTCTAAAACCTATTTTATTAAAAAAATCCTCTATTATTATTAAAATTACTCAAATAGATATTTAAAAGTGTGTTTATTATTTTAAAAAATGGGGTTTTTCAAATGATTGTATAGGTGTTTTACTTGTAATTTCAAGTGGAACTTTAAATTCCAAGTATAGATAAATTATTTAAAGTTATAATTTGAATAAAATTTGTGGTTTATAAATGAAATGTCTCCATTTTGGTTGTGTAATGAACTAAAGTATACTTTTTATAAAAGGGGGCATTTTTTATAAATTAGTTTCATGGGTGACTTTAGATGCAATGTTTTAAAAGTTGTTTTCTAAATGATTTGACTTATTATAAAGAGTCTTAGTATCCCAAATAGATTTTTTAAAGTCCCATTAGGATCTTTGAATTTTTTTTCCAAATGATATGGTGTGTATAAGGCCTTCTTGATACCCTTGTTAGATTCTACCCTGAGGGGGGTTTCTTATGATTGATATAGATTATGCCTCATAAGTAATGTCATATGTTATATATGATTTGGGAATGTGAATGGGGTTATTCTATAAAATAGAGTTGGAGGGGAGGTTAATATTATGGTTTTGTTTATTATTTGATGTACTGATTGCCTATTTTCTTACCCTTACTTTCTTTATTCATGGGAAGTATGGTAACTAGGTATGTATATATATGTGAAAAATTTAGTATGGATCATGTTCCAACTATTGAAAGATGTATGTTGGACCTAGTGAGATAATGTAATTTTTAGGTCTCTCAGCTAGTTCTACAGGACTATCGAGATACTAAAGGGTTCTCTAATGGTTCTATAGGAATCTAGTTACTAGTTTAGGTTGATATAATCGAGTTCTAAGAAGTAGAATATAACATGCATTATTTTATTTGTTTCTCACATAGTATATTTTTTTATATGTTGATTGTACACCTATAGACTTATGATGACTATGGAACCCTATTTAATTATATTCATTAGGTTTCGTGTTATGTGGAACCCACTAGTTTAGTTACTCACCCATTTTTTGTTAGTTTCTCTTCTCTAAATAGTTTCCAAGTTTGTTTTTTTTTTAAATAATTTTAATTTAAGTTTTTTACTTGATATTTAAGGTGGTTTTTAAAGTGGTCTAAAATAGGAATTTAAAAATGATTTTATAAGTGACCTTTGAATAAAATTTTTGGTAAAGATGGATTTTTCTTTTTCTAATGGGTTTTAAGTGAATATTTTAATTTATTAAGGATAAATATATTATTTTTAATAAAAAATTATTTTTTTATATTTCTTTTATGTAATGGATTTTTGAAATTGTATTTGGAAAAGTTATTTTTAAACTAGCTAGGAAATTGATATTAAATTAAAGGTTCTTCATGAGGTAAGGTGGGTGGTAGCCTATTTAGTGCTTATGTGATCATGCCTATATTATATCTTAGTTTCAGGTTTATTATTAAATTTTGAAATATTTTTGAGTTTTTTTTATTTTGGATTTAAGGTTAGTTTTATTTTAATGTATTTGGCCAAGTGTTTCTATTATATGATTATGCAGGCTTGTCTTACTTTCTTAAAATGTCTAGCATGTGGCCCTTTAAATTAATTATTTACTATTTTCCATTTCTTTTTATTGAAGGTTTGCATAATTAATGTGGATACTGGGTAATTATAGATATGAAGCATATTGAGGGAGCTTAGGGTGAGTGTAGGTATACTGACTAGGAAAAGGAGTTAGAGGGTGAGCTGAGATATTAGTTTATATATATTATATATGTTTCTTTATTAGGTTTTATTTGTATCTCATGATTTTTTATTAGAATATACGTACAAATTATTTATTTTTTACTCTAGTATAAGGGTGAATTCATTCCTAGTGTATATATATTTGAGCCCTGACTATTTTCATGATTTCATGGGGATCGAGAATTCTCCTCAGGTTAGTGTCGAGCTGGTTTACGTGCTGGTTCGGAAGGTATCTTGGGCTAGGTTGTTACAAATGGTAATATAGGGAATTTTTTTATTTAGGAAATAATGATAGTATGATATTAGGACTATCAAGGATCAAGTTCTAATTTTTGAAAGATATTATAAAAATCACTTTTCCAATCTAAACGTCGAGTTTCCAGGGGAAGTTGGGATTTGGAATTCATTTTGGTTTTTTTATTTAGATTTCATGTATAGTGATGTACCTTGGTCCTTATTGGAATGAAGAGTTTCTTTGATGATAATTATTAGTTTTTTAATGGAAATAAGATTAATTCAAGTATATGGGGTTAGTGTGTATGGACTGATGAACCATGCTCCAACCAAATGCATGATCTTGGATCCATTTTAGGAATTGATGTATGATTGACCTATGTTCCATCACCATGTGACCAAGTTATGCATGATTATACATCCTGCATTGGTTTTTCTATTTATACAATATAGTTCTTTGATTTACTTGGGTGGAAAATTAAATGGAAAGAGAACCAAGGTTGGTATTATGATATATTTATTAAATCAGTTTTGTATTTCGATGACATGTTATCAAGATCTATTATTAATTGATTTAACTTATAATATAAATAGTGTTTTTTTATATTTATTAAAAGTGGTTATTAGATTAATAGTAGATCTATGAGGATTTTTGGTTTATCAATTTATTGATAGATTTATTTTGATATGTTGCCCATTCTTCATATGGAAATGATTTTTGACACGGTTGATTTCTGATTAATCATGGTTTTTTAAAAGAAAAACTTGTGTAGTGTAACAAGGAATGTGTAATTGATTTCAAAAGTGGTTTTAATTGATACATATCTTGGAAAAAATGATCTGGAGAATTTTATAATTTTAAAATTGATTTTTAAATTTGTTTTGAAAATAGAAATTAATTTTCAAATCAATTTTGGTGATAATATTAGTTTTAGTAAGGTGACTGAAAATACTGAATATTTTTTATGATTTTGTATTTTAATGAAAACCCTTGGATTACATGGTTTCATTATAAAAATTGAAACTATGATGGAAATTAATAGAGTTATAATGTATTATGAAGATGTTTTTGGGAATGGTTTGAGGCTCAAGAGGTATACTGGGTGCCAATGAATGCATATGAGGAGGGATGCTAAAATTTAGCCACCTATATCCACTAGAAATATAATGGGAGAGAATATGTCTAGGGGACACCGACCAACCAGTGTACCCATTGCAACTAGTCAGTGGTTTCTATTGGGATTTTTTTAATTGAATTAAATTTTTAATTATTTGGTTTAAATAATTCAGTCCTCATCATGAGGTCATGTATGGGGGTTTACATACCTTATGGTTGCGATTAGTCATGGTTTGGTTGTGACGAGGTTATCCAGAGCCTAGGGTTGACGTTGAAACTTGGATGGAACAAGGTTATGAGGGTTATGTGTTAAATTAAAAGTGATCAGATAAATTTGGGTTAGGTGGTTCCCAAATGTTCTCAATAGTTTGTCATCATTTTTATGTGTGCTTGTTTGCATGTACATGTTTGTGTAGTGTAGTCATGCTAACATACCATGTGGTGACTTTATAAATTCAATTTAATGATCTAGTATGGTATCACCAAGACTTGATTCCTTAATTAAATATTTTATGGACCTACCTAGAGGGTTGTCCCAAAGAGATTCCCTAGTTTGGGATTTAAACTCTAAATCGTCTATGTGGCATGATCAATTAAAATGCCCAAATGAGATGATTATGATACTTGAAATTCTATTGATGGTAAATTTTTAAATGATATTGACTAGGTGAAATAGTTAATTAGTTGACCATTATAAGAATGAGAAATGAGATTGTGGAATCTCAATAATGATTTTAATTGTAAAAATATGTTTTATGAATGATAAATGGATGTAATTTACATGATTGAGTTGATATCTCTCCATATAGTAAAAACACAATGATAAAATATTATTAAAAAAAATTGACCTTTTTAATTTGAGAAAAATGGTTCAATAAGGAAATGATAAACATTATAATGTGAAATGATGATTTCAAATTAAAGTGGTGCTTCTAATTTATTTAGGTAAATGATGTTATGAACTATAAATGGTATAACCATGAAATGTTAAGTGAAAATAATAGAAAATTATCAATGGTGATATGGTAGGTGGTTTGTGCTTAATTTAATAGTAAACTCCAATGGAGAAGTTTTGATTTTATAAAATTAAAACACCCTTTTCAGGGTGTTCCATGATACTAGAGAAAAAATCCCCTTTGGTTGGTTTATGAAACTAAATAAAACACCCCTTTGGGTTGGTATGTGATACTCAAATAAAACACCCTTCGATGTGGTCTATGATACAAAATAAAACACCCTTTTGGGGTGGTCTATGATACTCTAATGAAAACTCCATTTAGGGTGGTCTGTGATACTAAAGAAAACACCCATTTGGGGTGGTCTATGATAATTTAAAGGAATTGTATTATAGGGTGGTTTGTGATAATCTAAATAATATACCATTCAATTTGGTCTGTAATACTAAAATAAAACACCCCTTCTGGGGTGGTCTATGATACTATAAAGAAAATTCCCTATCAGTTGGTTTGGAAAAATCCCTTTGGGGATGTCATGATACTATAAGAAAACACCCTATAGGATGGCCTAGAAAACTCCCTTTAGGGAGGTAATGATTATATGGTTGGCACAATCATCATAATGTGCTTAGATATATTTTGGAACTGGCCAAAGCAAGTTTGGTCAGAGTTCATGGCGGTCTAGCTGGAACATAATGATCTGATGTGTATTATTTATGTGCTTTGTGTGTTTCATTCATATTTTTTATCACTGGTTGGAAGTGTTTGATGGATCTTATTTGTTAATGTTAGGTGTTTCATGGTTATTCTCTTTAAAAAATTTCTAGTAACTCATTTCACTATTTATATGATTTCTAAATAGTGGGGAGAGCCAGGATCGGCTTCCATTTTTCTCTTAGGGGTGATTGGGTCACCCACATTTATTTCCTTCTGTTTTGATTGAAGGATTTCTGGTAGAATAAAGTTTTATGATGGGGTGATTATAATACCCTTTGTGTTACCATTTGGATTATTTTATATTATTTTATAATAATTTTGGGTAATTTAAATTTTGTGAAATTTTGGGCTTTAAGTTTTAATTTTTTAAGTTTAAATAATATTAAACAATGATTTTAATATAGATAAATAAAAAAAGTAATAATAAATATGAAATTATAATAATAATAATAATAATTAAAAAGATTAATAAAATAGATACTTTTCTTACCCCCTCCTCTCAGATCATGTATCACACCCCCAGATATCTCTAATATCATATCCTACCTAGGGTTGATCCCCTCCCTCACATGCATCCCCCCATCTTGAGCTTTATCTTTCAAAGATTCCTTTTAGTTTCTTCATGGGTTAAGGAATATTGTTTAGTGTATGAACTCTTCTCCCATATCCTCCTTTTCCTCATGGTTTTCTTCTTCCTCTTTTCTTTATTTGGTTTGTTCGAACCCTAGGGGTGTTAATATTGACAATATTTTGGGGGTTTTTTGAATATAGGTTTTTGGGTGTCTCCTCTTACTCATTGGAGCCTTCATTATTGAAGGTAATTCTTTTTTAATCGATTGTCGTCAATTTTAAGTAGGTTTTTCCATCTTCTAGATTTTAATTTTAGAATCATGGATTTATTGGGTGTTAAATTTATGGTTTAATTTTATAATGATAAAATTAAATATGAATAATTATTAATTGAAAGGAAAACTAAGTTTTGCATAATTTTCATCTTAGTGCAGAGGATTTAATTAATTTCAGAACATGATAAAACTTGTTTTATCAAACTACCCATCCTTGTTGTAATTAAAGTTTCATGAATGGATCTTTAAAAGTGTGTTTGGGATTTATAAAAAAATTTTGGGTTTTGAAATTATTTTCCATGAGTTTTACTTTTAATTTCAAGTATAACTTGAAATTAAAATTATTGATAAATTATTTAAAGTTTTTAAATAAATAACATGTGTGGTTTAAAAAATGAAATATCCCCATTATGGTTATGGAATGAACTAAAGAGGAATTTTTATAAAAGGGGTGGTTTTTTAAAATTTATTTCTTTGGAGACTTCAAATGAAACATTTTAAGAGATATTTTATAAATTATTTGACTTATTATAAAGAGAGTCAGCATCTTTAATAGATTTTTTTAAGGCTTATTTATCTCTTTGAATTGTTTCCTAAATGAAATGGTGTGTGTGAGAACCTCTTTATCCCCTTGATAAATTGTACCCTGAGGGGGATTTCTCATTATTAATATATATTATGTCCCATAGGGAATACCTTATGTTATATATGATGTGTACATGTGAATAGGGTGTTCCTTGAAGGGGACTCAAAGGTGATGATAAGATTGTGGTTTTTATTTCTTATTGGATGTGTGTATTTATTTTTTTCTCACCCTCACTTTATTTAGTCATGGGAACTCGGGTAACTAGGTAAGTATAAAAATGTTAAATATTTAGTATAGATTGTGTGAAAACTAATGAAATGATACCATTGTACCTTGTGAGATAACAGAATTTTTAGGTAGCCTATCTAGTTCTACAGGACTACTAATATACTGATAGGTTCTCTAGTGTTATCATAAGAATCTAGTCACTAGTTCAGGTTTAGGTGCTCGAGTTATAGTAATTAGCATATGACATGCATTATTTTATTGGTGTTTCACATAGGATCTTTCATTTATAAGATTATTGTGTTTCTTTATACTTATAATGATTTTATAACCCACTTTTACAACATTCTTTATGTTTCTTGATGTGCAATTCCCTATTGTTTGGTTACCCACCCATTATTTTTTGTTGTTATTATCTAAATGGTTTTCAAATTAATTTTTATAAAATCATTGGATTTTATGGTTTTTCACTTGAGGTTTTAAAATAGTTTATAAATTGGTCTAAAACCATATTTTTTAAATGAAATTATAATTGAAATTTGAATGCAGGTTTCGGTAAAGTCATATTTTTTGTTTTTTAAATGTTTTTAAGTGACTATTTTTATTTATTAAAAATAAAGAAAATAGTTTTAACACAATTTTTTTGGTATGTTTCCTTTATATAAAGGCTTATAGAAATCTTATTTTGTAAATTTATTTTTAAATTATCAAGAAATTGATCATAAATTAAAGGTTGGTTATGTGAAAAGGTGGGTGATGTCCAAATAAGTGCTAATGTGCTCATGCCTATATTATTTCTTAGTTGAAGGTTCAATATTATATTTTGACTACTATTAGAGTGTTGGTTGATTTTGGATTTGAGGTTAGTTTAATTTTAATTGATTTTTTCAAGTGTGCATGTTACATGATTTTGTAAGCCTGCTTTAATTTCCTATAATTTTCAATTTGTGGACCATTAAATGATTTATTTAATGATTTACATTTTTTTTATTGATAGTTTTCATTATTTATATGGGGACTGGGTGATTCTAGATTTGGTGCATGTTGAGAGGGATTACGGAGTGAGGGTAGGTATCCTGGCTAGGTGAGGGAGTTTGGAGGGTGATATGAGAGGTTAGTTTATATTTTTTTATATCTTATGCATTCTTATATTTTTATTTTATCTGCTGATTATTTTTTGGCATATATTTCCGACTTATGGATGTGTCATGTCATAATTTCATTAGAAATATGTTTCTTATTTAACTATTATTTAAGGTTGAAATCATTCCCATGGTAGATATATCTGATTCCCCGGAACATTTAACTAATCCTTGAGGATTGAGAATGCCCCTCAGGTCAGTGGAAGGCTAGTTCAGGTGTTGATTCATATAGAAACTCGGGATTATTCATTATAATATTTCATATTTTGAATTATGTGTTGAATCTATATAATAAAAACACCATATTCTCAGGAGGTTTGTCATTTTAAGTTTAAATTTTTAAAGGTTGGAATTTGATTCAAAGAGTGTAGATAAGTATTTTTTAGAAACAAAAATGTCCAGAAGTAGAAGAGGAACATGGCGATACTTGATCATGAGTAATAAAAAGGCATAGGTAGAACTGGAAGTGAAAGTGAAATGAAGTTCACATCATAATTATATTGTTTCTACAAAAGTTAAAGAATCTAAATATTTTGAATATGTAATAGATTTAAATAACATTAATATGAATTCTTGGTTAATGTGATGATAATGAGGTAGATTTAAATCTACAAAAATTACAAATTTAAATTCAAATTCAAGGTGAGATTTATGGAATCCTTGAAGTTGGTTACTGCCAATATTTTTATGAACTTTTATGAAGTAAAAATATAATGTTTTTATAATCATTTAAGGTGGTTGAATGATATTTGATAATTGGGGAAGATTCATAATTTGGAACCCATGTTCCCTATTTTTATCAAAGTAAGTATGGTCATATAAATGTCTCATTATTTAGAGATTGATAATAATAATTTATTTAAAGATATATAGATATCCTAACCAATATGTTCCAAAATATATATTAGATTAAATAAAAAGATCTATGATTCTATATAATTTTAGAGAAATGAATGAAAATCCAAAAAAAATAAGATCATTGAGTTGAGAGAATAGACATTGAAGTTATAAATAGTTATGTTTCAAAATTTGAGAGTGTGGGTAGGTGTTAATTCCAATTATTCAGAAGGATCAAAGAACGATTGATTTTTATTTCAGAATAATCCTAGATTTAAATTGATATTTCTCATTTAGTTTAGGGGAAATTTGTAAACTAGTGGGAACCAGTATAATCAATTATTAGTATACAGAAGTGTTTGAGAACACTTTCAAGTAAAGGATGGTAATTTCCCATAAAACTTTTAAATAAAATGTTAACACCTTACCACACCATTATTCAGTTTATAATGATACTTTCCTTATTGTAACTATTTTTAATATTAGTGCAAAATTTCTGTCTTAGAATCAAATTTAACAAAATAAAGAGTAGATACCCATATTGGGATAGAACCTTAAAAAAATATGTGTTCCTTGTGTTTATTTATATCTATTTCAGATACAAGTAAGGGTAAGATATAAATTTTGAGAGGATAAATAATCCAATATCCCATAGTGTATAATTTTTGTTTAAAGGTAATAGTAAACAAATAATAATGATTCATCCCTCTCCCAAACACACAACTATTAGTGTTACATCATATTCATGGGCCTTTCAAGTGGTATCAGAACAAATCAGGTTCCATATAAAAGATACTTGGTTTATTGAAGATGCAGAATCTAAATTTAATCAATAGTATAGTTATTCATACATTAAATGGAAAAAAAAATAGTGGATAGAAGAATAGGATGATTTACCATATTTCACTTGGCCTAGATGTTTTAGATACTGCTATTATGGGATTTCAACTGATTAAGAAAGATGATCAAATATCTTTTATTAATAAGAAAAACTTGGGGATTTATGTCAAGTAAAGAAATGTGATTCTTATTTCTTTATAAAACAAAGTATATAAAAATGTGATTTTCCTCCAAAATTATAAGAATAATTGGTGCAAACTTGAAAGTATTATTTAGGTAGGATAAAATATAAGGAATAAAGGGTGAAAATATAGATATGTAAGTTTAAAGATGTGAGGATGGATGATAAAGAAACTATTCATGACTAATTCACATAGTTAATGAGATCTCCAAAAACATAAAATGATTTAGAGAAAATTTAGAAAATTATATTATCAATAACAAATTAATGAGAAACTTACAATACATATTAGATGTTAAAGTTTCTACATTTGAAAATAGAGATGATTTATCTCTAGATAAATTTCTTATATAATTTTTTCATATGATATATGGAAATATTTTTCTTTTAAGAATAATATTAAGGAGTATATTGAATTCATATCCTTGAGAAATATTAAAATCCAGGAAAAGGAAGATGAGTACTCTAGTGAATCAGAACATGAAGAAGGATTTAATGAATAACATGAGAAGGTTATAGATCTTGTTTCAAAAAAAACTTCAGAAAAGTTAAAGGTTAGTAAAAAAGGTAAAATCCCACTAAAATGTTTTTTAGGTGTGGTTTAATTGGTAACTTAAAAATAAATTATCCAAGGAAATAAATTTATGAGTATGTGGTTGGTGATAAATAAATAAATCCTTAGAGAAATAAATGGGAAAGAGTTAAAAGGAAGATAAAAAGTCAATTGAATGTAATAAAAGATTTTACAGAAGGAAAATGAAAATTATGTTTAGAAAATAAGATGTGGAATATTCTACTTCAAGTAGTCAGTTCAGATAAATGGTTCTTGAAAATATTAAGAACTTCATAGATCTTGTTAAAAAAATTATAGGCCATTATCAGGGAATATACCCTAAGTGGGGGTCTAAATCATGGCATTATAATATGATCCTTGATTTTTTATCTTATTCTCTCAACTAAAGGAACACTTAAATATTTCCTTCCATTATATTTAAAGAAAATAAAGCAATAAATTACAGAGATTAATTTACTTGGTTCACCCACATAGGGATAGTCCAAGGATCATGCATGGAAATGTTCATGTGCACCACATACAATAAAATATCACTACTTAAATGTTTACAAGTTTTCAGTGGTCTCACTGGACCACTTAGTTCACTAACACAAATAATTGGAAATCTCACTACTCTCATGCACTAGGTAACTCACTTCTCAAGAGGTTTTATTCTTCTTCTTTAAATTATGGTGATGGAAATATACACTATATATGATGTTTCTATTCATTATTGTTCTTTTAAACTTCCAAAGATAAATAGAACTCCTAGAACACCTATACCTTTTAATTTTACATTCTAGAAGAGATCTAGAATTACTCTGATATTTTAAAAAGAAATCTAAAATTTCCCTTCACTATACCTCTATTTTTCTATGTACACCTTCATCCCTAAATTGGTTCCCCTTTTAAATCCACTCTTTAAGGTGAATTCCCCCCATTACATTAAATACATAAAGTATAACTCCTTCAAAAATGACTAAAAACTCCCATAAATTAACATTTACAACTACCATAAAATATCTCAAATTCACAATTTGTATTATCCTGGGAAATTATTTCATGTTTTGAACCCAACATGTTGAGAACCATTCTTTTAATCTTCATCTAGAAGTTGTTTTTCATAGTCACTCATATGTTGTTCCATGACCACAGTAATGTCCATTATTCCTTTTATGTGTTGTATATGTATATTCCCAAGACACCACACCTAGTGAAAAGACATGGTTCATTTTGACAGGTCATTTTCCCTCACCAAGATCACCAACAACCCAATCAAGACTTAGAAATTTTGTACAGGTGACTTCCCAAATCCCAATTCCCACTATTGTGTGCATGGTGAACAGATTCAGTCATAATCATCTCCAATATAGGAAAGATGAATTCACCATGGAATGGTCTAAGTCTTCCTGAAGAAATTATTTTCCAATTCTAAAAAAAATCCCAAATTATCCTTTTTTCAAAAAACTTTATCTTTTGGGAAAACATCCTTCATCAAATTTTTCAATAAACACAACCCAAAAATTTCCAAGAGGGGATTCTTTTTGAAAAAAACATGAAGAAACTTCAGGTAGTGAAGAACAATGTGAAAATACTTTCATGGAACTTATTTTGAAATATGAACATGTGGCCTGTCTTGAGACAAATACTAAGCTTAATAAGGAATTTTTTTTGTTAAATAAATTGATTGAAAATAAAAATGATGGAAAATGAGAGATTTTTAAAATAGAATACAATTAATTTGAAAAAATGAAAAAACCTCAAGAAAACATTTATATAACAGGGAAAAATAATGAAAGATATTGATAGAAAACTTTTTGTAAAGGAAGAATATCTAAATAATTCAAAATCAATGTGTCTTGAATCCAAAAATTATCTGAAAAAATTAGGTAATATTTCAACAAAACTATATAATTTAAAGTTAAACCATCTTAAGATACTATAAATTTTAACCCAAAAATTATTGTTAAACCTAATCCTGTTAATTAAAAGTAAATTTATTATAAGTTTTAAAACTAAAACTAGTGAAGTCTATGAAAAAATAATGATAAATACTCTTCTACATAAAATTAAGTTAATATTATCTTACATATATATAATTCCTCAGTATATAGGTAAAAGAATGATGAAAATATTAATCAAAATCAACAACATTTTTCTGAAAAAAAAAGTCTTATCACTATGGGAGATAAAGTTTCAAAGGTTATTTTTTGGTGTTATAAAATATTTGGGTACAGAGCCTATAGTTGATAGTATATCATGTCGCTTCCTTATATTATCTATGAATTTATGGGGAGAAACACTATTAAGCTAGAAAGAAACTAAGAAATTTAAAAACACTAGGAATGTTATAAAAAATTTATGGAAGGAAAATTGGTGACTAAAAGTTCATGAAGTCTATATATTTAGAATATATTTGACTATTTGGAGGAAATTTATGGATGGTTTCTCAATAGGGTCATTGTGTTGAAAAGTGTATGTCTACTATTTTAGGATAGTTAACTTTTTTTAAAAAGGTAAATAAAGTTCTGAAAAGGAAGAAGGAAAAAACTCATCTATTATTGATGTTTCTATAAAATATAGAAAGAGAAGTAAGCCATAGATACATGATGGTGGTTTTTCCTCTCATATTAAAAGTGATAAAAATAATTAATAAAATTAAAGATCATGATGGAGGATTAGTTACTTTTGGTAATGATAGATCCTTAAAAATTAGAGGAATTGGTACAACTGAGATTAAAGCTCAGAGACTAAAATCTAAAGATGTTTTGTTTTTTAATGAGCCAAAAAAATTATTGAGTGTAATATAAATTTTTAATGATGGTAATGCAGTTATAATCAAGAAAAAATATTATATCATATGGTACTCAAAATTTGGAGGACATTTCACTAAAGGAGAAAAAACCAGTGGTAACTTATTCCAATATAGGGATCCAAGTAACTATTTCTATCTGAGTGATAAAGATAAAAATAATTTGTCGAATAAAATAATTATCTATCTTAGTCGGAGATATTTGAGTAAAAACTCAAAGGATGATGTGGTGAGAGATCTACCGCTACTAAAAATATAAAGATATGTTATTAATGAAGCATTTCCAAAGGGAAATATGGATCATAAAATTCATAAAATAAAGATATTTATTCCACCATAACACTTTAAATTATACACTTTTTATTTAGATGGATTAATGAGACATTAGTCAACTAAAGGTGGTATTTTCTTTATCACTTTCATTAATTATTTCACTAGGATAACTAATTTGATGTTCATAATGGATAGGTCTGAAGTTGTGGATATATTCAAAATATTCATAAGGGGAGTGGAGAAAGAACTATGAGTTTGTATTATGAATCTGAGAACATATTTGAATACTAGATTTATAATAAATGGATTTGACATTAATATAGTGCCCCTTATACTACCCAGAATAATGGAGTTATATAGAGGAATGATATATTTCTAATTGAAATTGGAAGAACCCTTCCTGCAGAATATAGACTATCAAAATTCATATGGAGAGAAGTTGTAAGTACAGTTGTGCATACTCAGAATAGGTGTTTGTTGAGACCAGAATAAAATATGACTCCATATTCATAATATGTGTTTGATTAAAAATATAAATAAGGAGTCTTCATGGATTATTTATTCAATAGAAAAAAGTAATATATGTTCTAACAAATGGCCACACAAGTTGATTTATTCATATGATGTGCAATTCATTGAAAATAATCCCAAATATAAGGATATTGGAGAATTAAATTTTAAATAATTAAATAAATATAATATATGGGGTTATTGAAGATTCCGTGAAAAAGGATGTGATCATGAACCTAATCAAGTTAATACTTACTCTGATTAGTTTAGTGATGAAGAAAGTATTATTGAAGGTAAAATAATTAAAAATTAAAAATTAAAAAACAATGCTAAACTTGGAAAAAATATTAGAATTTAGGAAAATTCAATAAAGACTAGAAAAAAATTAAGGCTTCAAAATAAAATATATCTTGTTTCACAAGTTAAACCATAATCAGTTACAAAAGTTATTGTGTATAAGGATTCGATAAATTCTATGAATGAAGAGATATAACTTTGAGTACAGCTAACTATGAATATATTGTGTCTACACATGCTTGTACAAAACTTTTATGGATTAAATTATAGCTATAATATTTTAAATTGAACATTTAAAATACATTGAAAATTACTTATGATAATCAAATTGAAATTGACCCCTCTAAGAACCCAATACAACACTATATATCCAAACATATTGATATCAATTATAATTTAATAAAGGATAAATTTACTAATAGAGTTGTGAAGTTATATTTTTTTTATAAAAGATCATATTACTGATATGTTCACTAAAGCAATGTCAAGGGAGATATTTTAAGATTTAAGGATGAAACTTTATGTTTAGTAATTCCCTATTAATTAAGGAAGTTATGATATACTTCACTATACTTTGTATTATATTTTCAATGGAGGAGAAAAGTATAAAACTTTTTTACCTTATCTTTTGTGAATCCAAATCTATTTTTATTATAAACTAGGGAGAAAATTTAAGTGAGTTGATTAAGGGGGATAGCATGAAAATCACTAGCCATAAATTGTTTATCACTAAGGAGTGTAATTTTCACAAAAAAAATCCATAATACAATATTGTGGTGTTAAGAAACTTATCTTTGAGAAAGGATATGATTTTATTAAATGTTAAGAGATATAGATGATGAAAACAAATCTAAAGGGGGAGATTAAAGAACCCATGGAATTTTAAAAAGGAATTATATTTGTTTTCAACCTTATATGTTAGAATGTTTTTGAGTAATAGCTAAAGATGAATATATTAATTCTAGTAGTCTCATTCTAGGGGATGTGCTTGGAGATGAACTGATTCGGCATCTAGAAGTTACCTTTAAAATAGAATAAAAAACTAATGAGTTGTGGATGTTGTGTTGTAGTGCATCCAAAAAGTGAGGCAGCTGGGAGAGTTGTAAAATTTGAATTGATTGAAAGGTTTATAACTTAAGACATATGATGTTATTATTATCATTAAAAGTAATAAATAACATGATTGTTTGAGTATAGTTCTTGATTTGTGAAAAGCTCATGAGTTTATAAGCTGAGGTAATTAGAAGATGAGAAGTGTAAAATGGAAATTGAAAAAGGCACAAAATGATTAGGATATTTCAGTATTCAGAAGATATTTTCTAAATAATACTGAAAATGTAGAAAATTAAAAACCTTAATTTTTACATAAAGTTCATTAGGGAGATAAAATTGTGGTAAAAGGATAAACATATCTGATATATTTAAGAGTAAAATATTTATAAAGGTTATGTTCATTGAAAATTTGATAAATTCCATTTTCTCACTAAGATACATAGGGGTAAATATTTATTTCATAAGATTCATCATTAAAAGTGATAAATATTTTTAAAAGACAAAAAACCTCAAATGATATGTAATATTCTTCATAAAACCTTACATGGTGTGTAAAAGTCAAAAAATTGAAAATTTTCAAGATAATGATTTTCCAAATTCTAAGATATCATAAATTAAGGATAAAAGAATATGGGAAGATAATTTATGTGTAAGAATCATGATTTTTGTTATTTAGAGTTTGAACAATATATTAGAGCTATGGAACAAGAACACTAGAAGCTGGGTAGGTATATCAGATCAAGTTTCAATATCCAAAATTTAGGGGATGACTCAAATAGTTTTGTGATGAGTTGTGGAGAAGCGTGAATGTCTAAAAGAATAAGAACAAGAGGTAAATTCATGTTATGATTAGTTTAGTAATAAAAATGTAGAGTCATAACAAGAAGAAAAATAAGAACAAATTTTATGTCATAATTATATTGTGCCTACATATATTAAGGAACTAGAATCTGTCTAATCTTCAAGATATTCCACATAACATTAATGTATAATCAAGGTCAATGTGTTGATGATAAGTTACAATTAAAGTGTCACAATCTAACCCACTAGGGTCTTCCTGGAGATTGTTAATCTGATAATGACACCCCAAGCCCACCTTTAATAGACTAGTGGGTGAAAACTATCATCAGGTAGGCATATAACAAACATGATAGGCCTTAGCCTAAAGCACATGTACACAATAAAAAATCTTCATAGAGTATTTTAATGTGAAAATATAAGAAAATAATACTATAAATTCATGAAGAACATATATCCCACATATAGTATAACAAGAAGTGCAGCAAAAGTATGATGGGATGAATATAAGCCCGCCAAAACTGAAAGGAACCCAACCTACTGACAATAATGGGAAGATACACAAAAGCAACATTGGTATATATATAAGGTATTTCTAGCACAACTAAGCTCATCATGCTTCTATTCTTCATAGGGATTTGTTGAAAATCAAATCATCTACATAATACACGACGTGTGCCGACAGATCCCATGTCGGGTTGAGTATAAAAATACCCAATAGGACACCCTAAAAATCACTAAATATAAATAACTAAAGAGAATAGTTATACCATCACCATGAATTCATATAAATTAGAATATGATACAATAATCATAATAATAAACTAGATATGATCAAATGTAGAGGAAAAGTCTCAAGGTAATGTCACAACCTCTCTACCAGCCAAGGATTCTATTAAAGGCTCATAAGTAACATCCTTCTGAGAGAAAATACTCGTTAGGTCTCTGTACACTGATGTCACTTATCAAAATAACATATTCATCAGGTCTTTCCTTGGAGAAGAAATGATAAAAATGAGAGGTCTCATATGAGATACTCACATGATTATACTAAAACTTTCCAAAAGACAATAGATATTGATACCCAGATAGTGGATCTCACACTATTCCAATGGGAGATTCATAACTCTAGCAGCATTAAACCCACTATTATAGGGATCACATTCCTTGATAGTCAATAATTATATTGTTGTCCCAAAATAGGGAAGAAATGATAGTGGATCACACCTAAGGTCACATGGAGTGATTCTTAACTCTATTTGAGACTAATTCAATAAAGAGGATCACATATTATGCTCAATATGTGATCCCTCACTATACCCTCTTAAGGATGGACCAAGGGAATACACTTACACTAAAATAATCTAAGGGAACTCACCCATAATCTTACTAAATCTATTCTTAATAGAAAAAGGTATCTAACTTTTCATTGAATAAGAACCCAACATGTCCTAGGGGGTATACGGCATGTATTTATGAGTCTGGAACTACTCATATCTCTCCATATCACATAGAATGTCTTTATCCATATACATTACATGTTCTCTTATACTACACAACAAGTATAGTTTGGATAGAACACTATGTGTACTATCTACTCAAGCCTGTGTACTATAGCTTGTGCCTAATATTATGGTTATTTCCCATGTATAATGATTGTTCTAGGTCCTGTTTACATTTACTTTCTGAATAACATATCATGTTCCCCAAAAAACATGGTGTGTGGGGTCATATGGACTCAATGGAAAGTACTCTATGTATGTGTTGATTCTTTCACCAAGGTTTACATGGAATATGAGTGCACCACGTGGTGTGTTGTGATGTATATATTTTCGGGTGTGTACTATAGAAACCCAATATTTTCATGCATAAATATTACATCTTTTAAAATAAATATTCAACACATTTAACAAATACACACCTAGGGATCAAAAAAGTTTAGTGTCATTGCAGACTAGGTACACAATATTCTTATTTCATGAAATATTTTCAATATATATCACAAATATCTTCCCACAAAGTACACTTCATAGAAATACCCTACTTAAACCTTTCTTCATAACCTGGGGAAAGTAAATATAAAAAATGGTGACATAAGATGCTTAGTAAGGTAAAACATGGTAGATAATAATCGATGATCATATGAAATCGTAGGATAATCTTAAGGGTATGGGAACATGTAAATAACTTACAATTTTTATACCCAATAAATAATGTATTTTAAACATGATTCATGTCATAAACATTATCATTTCAAAAAATGTGTATCATAAGAGTGATAAATTGTAAATTAATCACAAACCATGATTTAAAGTCATATATCATGTCACCCTCAGAAGTGTATAAACCATTTCATATGTCATGGTTAACTACCAAGACTATAAAATTATAATGGATCTGGAATAAAAACATATTTCCCATATCATAATGGATCAGGAACCATTACATATTTCCTATAGTGGATCAATCACAACGAATTTCTTCTTATAGTGGATCAATCACATCAACTTGTTTCTTATATTGGATCAATCACATTGATTTGTTACCCATAATTATCTCATGAGATATAAAAAATTACCCAATTAATTAGAGACCTATATAATTCTATACCCACCCATAACATAATTAAAATTATACATATGTTTTCCATAAGATCATAAAACATTCATAATGTCATCATATCAAAATCCATTCAAAGAAAATAGGTTTTATAAACATTTCATAAATTCATCATAGCATAACCCATAGAAAATAAATATTTTTTGTAAACATCTCATCATCATAATTATAAACCATGTATAGAAACAATATGGATGATATCAAATGATCACATCCATAATAAAACAGAACTAACTTCTAATTATGTTATCATATTTGGAAATTCCATAAAAATAATCACCAGAATATTTCTTGAGGAAAATACACTTTTCATTTTGAAATCACTTATTTAGAATATAAAAATTTCCGAAATATTGTGGAAAAAATTTTCTTTGAAATTAAAATGGAAACATGTAAATGAATATTCATATCATTTAGTGGTTATAATGGTGGTAAATTTAATTCATGGCGAATAAGTTTAAATAAAAAATTCCTTTCACATTTTTGTAATTAAAATCATAAAGTACCTTGTTTGGAAAATGATAGGAAGATTCCTTTGAAAAAAATTTATAGAAAGTAAAAATTGGGTGAAAAATAATTTAAACAATCATAGGATAATATTATATATTTTTTAAAACATTTTAGAGAAAAAATTAACATTGGAGGAAAAAGGATTTTCGAACGAATAGTGAAACGTAGTCGATTTTCCTTAAAAACATTATTTTGAACTCCTAAGAACTTAAAGTGAGTTTAAAGACCCATAAATTTTAAGGAAAATTTTTTCATAAATACTTTGGAATTTCAAAAGTTTGTGGCTTCTGACGGCACATGATTCTGAGGCCCGGTGTGCCCGAAATCAATTTCTGAAGTTTAGCTCGTGTACGTTCAGTAAACGAACGAGCGAGTTTTTCTATCTTTTAAACCAGTGCACGAAATTGAAATCTAAGGGCACCGATGAACTCGCAACGCCGATAATTTCTTAAGAGGACCTTTACCACAGTTGCGTTTTAAGGGGAGGAGAAGTTAAAATTTGTGAATTAAATGAGAAGTGAATAAAATAGTGGGACAATTTTATTTTTATATCTAAAGTGGTTATATCCTACATGGGGAAGTTGGGATGGGACCTAAAAGCTTCTAACTACCCATGTAAAGATATTTTTGAGGTGGGGCCCACATGAGCCCCAACCTTTCACATTCCTATAACTCTCATAAACTCCCCCCTTTAAATTTGACAACTCCCCTAAATTAATGAGGACCCTTCCTCTCTCTCTCTCACTTCATTTAAACTTTCCAACCTATCACTTAATTAATTAAACAACTCTTGATTTAATTAATTCAGTGAAATGGATTTCGAATTTTGAAATGCATGGAAAGTTAAATTAAAATAATGGGTGGCCTTATTTTAATGGTTTTTGGCTTGTTGTGTGGGGGAAATTTTTGGGAGAGAACTCTTGTGAAGAAGAGGAGGATTTCTCCTTTGTTGAAGAACGCCAACTCTCCGATGAAGAACATCAACTCGGGGACCACGGTTCTTCATCCACTTCTTCATTCGTGGAAAGGGAGGAGACACCGATGTGGGAAATCACTAGCGAAGGCACATCTTCTATTCTTCTCTCCGTGACAAAAGAGGATACGACACTTCCTCGGGTGCACACCGACGACGACAGAAACGGCACCGTCATCCGATGCTTGTCAAACATGAACCTTATTCGAGGTAGGGTGTTTTGTTCCAATTTTTATTTGAATAAAAAAAATTTGTTGGGATTCGTGAAACCTTTTTCATCTTCGGCCTATTGTTACCGTCTAATGCGGAGGGCGTGGGCCAAAAAAACACGGCTCGACGACCCTCCGTCGTTTCTTAGTCTTTTGGAATTGGCAACTGGAGGTGGGAAAAGAATGGCGTCGTCACGTCGTGCTGGAAACGTGGCAAAGGAAACCGGCGACGTCATTCCGGTTGTGCGGGAGGAAACATGGCCCGATACACGGGCCGCTTCAGTGGAAGAACCGGTCAGCCCGTCGGCCGGACGGGCAGAGGCAAACCGCGATGCCATGAGGGCGCCGCGCTGGAAGACTGGTGGCCCGCCTGTGTGGGCTGTGTGCGCCAGAAGGCCGGACGGCCTAGCAGGCTTGTTTGGGAAGGGCGGCGCTGCCGATGCGGACATCCGGGGGGCCGCGCCTACCCCCAGACCGCTCGGCCTACGGGATGAGCCAGCCGGGCCGCGCCGGGCTGCGCCCCGCCGGGCCGAGATGGGTCGCGCCCCATCGGGCCAGGCCACTCCCTGTTGGGTTGGGTCGTGCCACTTCGGGCAGGGCTGCACCCTTCGGCCCAGGATGTGCCCCTTCGAGCCGAGTTATGTTTTCCTTCAGACCGGTACGACACCCCGGCTGGGTCGAACTCGTCAAACTGGGTTAACCCAACCCGTCGGCCCACTAGGCTAAACAGGTCAGGCCCGTTATTCACTTAAACGTGAATAACATAAAGACCACACATCCGATCAATGCTCCGTCTGCTGCACTAGGACTCTTTCGACGAGACGGTCCTTTTGCGATACTCTAAGTGAGTTTTGGATAGCTTTGGATATCATCCGGGTTAGAAATGTGCATAATTCTAACCGTGCCCCTGGAATGGAAATGCCTTTATCTCTTATATCGGGCGTCTGTTTGACATGTCGTTTGTCGCGTTGAGTTACTATTGACGAGATGGAACTTTGGGATACATCGACTCTGGACTTTGTGACAGTTGATGTATTGACCCCCCCTAAATCCAAGAGTGGAACCTCCCGGAATCGAGTGTGATGTGTGCGGGAACCCTAGAGCTGGCTGCGACTGCGACGACGATGATGACTGTACTTGGATCCTACGTTGGTTCAGCAGTGATGACGAATGTACTTGGATACTATGTGGGTTCAGTAGCTAGGATGACTGTACTTGGATCCTACGTGGGTTCAGCAGTTATGGTTACTGTACTTTGATCCTACGTGTGTTCGGCAGCGATGACTTCTGTACTTGGATCCTATGTGGGTTCGGCAGAGGAGATGATTCAGAGGTTACATCAAATCATATCCACCCCTCTTCGTGATTAGTATACCTGTGTTATCTGAGTCTTGACTTTCAATCATTATCATTGCTATGATTGACTTATTTCTTGTGTGGACTGGTTGTTCTTGGGCGTGGAAGTTGGAGTCGTACTGAGATTGATGGCTTAGGTATATGTATGGGCATATACCTAAGTAGAGTTGGTTGATACTTCATGTTTTTATCTTTCCTTTCTGTATTATCCTTTGTGGATACTGGGAGACCTTCGGGGGTCTCGGGGTCCTTACTGAGTATCGTATACTCACCCCTACACGGGCATCGCCCGCACCACGTTGTGTTTGTTGCAGACGACGGACAACACTGATCGTGGTCGAGGCTTGTGGTTCGGGATGGTATCGGGAGGTGAACCACCTGGAAGGACGTACACAGAGTGGACGGACAAACCCGAGGTACTGACGAGACTATCTATACCCACCCTTCAGGTGGGATTTCCGAAGGACGACTCGATGGTTGCTGCATTACTTTACAGCTGTTGTACTTTCTTTCTCAGTTGTAATGTACATTCAGTTGGGTTTTTATACTATCCCACTTACTTTCCAACACTTACTTTTGTACTCAGTTTACTTAGTTTTTACTTCATCTTGCGTACTCTGTTGTGTTTGTTTCCTTATTTAAAGGTAATTCCTTCCCTTTTATCGGGATTTATGCCTTTGGTGCTAGTCACCAGCCCCTGGCCTACGGAAGGCGGGCTTGGGGTAGTAACGGCACAGGCCCCGAGGACGGGTTGTGACAAATTGGTATCAGAGGTTTGGTTCTACCGCAGAACTCAGGACTCTGATAATTTCTTCTGTGAAGCAATAGTGTTAAGAATATTAAGTGTGGTTTTCAGTCCAGGGAGTCCAGTGTTGGTGCGGCGGCCGACGTATCCATACACCAGGACCCTGACTTCTAATTTCTGACTCAGTGCTCGAAAACACTGATTGCATGTGTGTTTCAAAAGTTTTCTTTGTGATTATTTAGTGTCAGCTCACCAGGTATACAATATTAACCATGGCACACCTATTGTTTTTCAGGATGGACCCACGTAGGTAGCCATCTAGGGTTCTGAGCTATGTGCGAGATGGAATCCCACCGAGCGACGAGTCCTCAGTGAAGGGCCCCATTACAGTGGAGGCACCAGCGGTACCACTATCCGCTGGGCCACCAATACCACCAGCCCCAGCTGCGAAGGGTGCATGCCGCCTGAGTGCGTTGCATGAGTTTCAGCAACAGAGGCCACCCAGGTTCCGCGGAGAGATGGAACCTCAGGAGGCTGAGGATTGGCTGGAGGCTATCGTCAGATTCTTCATGTTAGTAGGGACACCTGCTGACCTTATGTTGATCCTTGCACCGAGTCTCCTGTACACAGCAGCAGGTAGATGGTAGAGCCTGATGCTCCAGGTGCACAATGAGGCATCACTACTTAGGACGTACTTCGAGAGCCTCTTCTGCTCGAAGTTTATTCCGTCCACCCTCTATTTGGTGTGAATCCAGGAGTTACTACAACTGTGGCAGGGCATCATGACAGTAGCCTAGTACTCGGTGAGATTTACTGACCTCTCTCGCTACTCCACAGACATGGTACGAGACCCATTCTTTTGAGCTCGGACCTTCGATCAGGGACTGAGGCATGAGATCAGGGCTTCGATGGTCTCCCTCAGTATTCTGACGCAGTAAAGATTACTAATGCGAGCCCTTATTGTGGAGAGATTCCTTTTTGAGACGACACTGGCATCGAGGCCTACTGCAGGGAAACACATAGCGAAGTCTTCTGAAGCCGGAAGTAGACATATGTCTCATAGGTCCAATCAGACCAGGCCATCTGGTGGGCGACCCCAGGATTTTGGTTTGGATGTGCAGGGAACACACATCAGATCCAGTCATATGAGAGGCAGACAGTGCTATGAATGTGGAGGGAAGGGCCACATGGCTCGTGACTACTCAACTCGCCATGTAGAGGAGCAGCATACAATAGAGGGACCTCCTAGGCAGAGGCAGAGGTTCAACCATGGTGGTCAACAGGGAGCAGGCAAGCGAGGAAGAGGAGCTGGCCGAGCAGCAGGTGGTGGACGACGCTTCGAGTCTCTACCACCACCACCACCAGGAGGGCCACCACGACCACAAAAAGTAGGCATACAGGGGAAGGCTCAGCTCTAGGTAGTCGAGGCCTACGACCACGGCGTACCTGAGATGATTCGAGGTACTATCTGTGTCTACTCCACCCTTTTTGAAGTTCTTATAGACACAGAAGCGAGTCATTATTTTATTTCCACTGCCCTTTTTCGGAGCTCGGAGATTCCAATGGAGTCGTTGGCTCGATCCTTACGGCTAGAGACTCCTACGGGATCAAACTCGACAATTACGCACTGGTGCCAGCAGTGTGAGATTACTCTAAGAGGTTAGTGCTTCATCTGGGATCTTCTTGTAGTGGCGTGGAGGCCTTACGATATCATCTTGGGTATGGACTAGTTGTCTATAGTACATGCTCAGATTGACTGCATTAGGTGAAAAGTGCGGTGTGTTTGCACAGATGGGAGCAGTTTCACCTTCACCGGTGAAAATGGAGCCTTTGCAGCGTAGGATGGACTTACGTAGAGAAGAGGGCAGCCGATCACCCATCAGTTTGCTAGTCTCATCCTAGGATCAGTTGATGTGTGGAGTCTGAGTTTTCCTGTTGTGGTGGATCAGTATGGGGAAGTTTTTTCTTGACGATGTTCCAGGACTACCTCCTCGCAGAGAGGTAGACTTATACATTGACTTGTACCCTGGGACAGCACCGATATCTACTCCAATATATCGGATGGCTCCCGCTGAGCTTCAAGATCTGCGGGTACAGCTGGAGGACTTGCAGGTCAAGGGATTCATTTGACCCAGTGTTTCAACATGGGCTTCTCTGATTTTGTTTTCCAAGAAGGCGGACAGGAGCTTGCGACTGTGCGTCGACTACCATCACCTGAACCAGGTGACCGTGAAGAACAATTACCCACTTCTGAGTATTGAGTACCTATTTGATCAGTTCAAGGGAGCACAATGGTTCTCTAAGATAGACCTCGGGTCAGGCTATCATCAACTCAGAGTTCGAGACGATGATGTGCAGAAGACGGCCTTCAGGTGTCGTTATGGACACTAAGAGTTCTTGGTTATGACCTTTGGCATAACCAACGCACCAGAAGTGTTCATGAGTCTCATAAACAGGATCTTCCAGCCTTACCTCGATTGTTTTGTTATAGTATTCATCGAAAACATACTGATTTACTTGACTACTGAGGAAGAGCACGCCTACCACTTGCGGGTTGTACTGGACACACAATAGGAGCACCAGCTTTATGGTATGCTCTCGAAGTTCCAATTCTAGATTCATGAGGTTCACTTCTTGGGGCACGTCATCTCGGAGGTGGTATTTTTTTGTATCCTGTGAAGATTGAGGCAGTACTTCCTTGGGATCCACCCAGCAGTGTGATGGAGGTGCGGAGTTTCCTAGGTCTGGCTGGGTACTATCGTAGATTTGTTCCAGACTTCTCCAGAGTTTCATCACAACTTTTATCTTTGATGAAGAAGGGGAAAACCTTCGTGTGGTCAAATATATGTCAGCAGAGCTTCTAGAAGCTGAGACATAGATTGAACAGTGCACCCATCTTGAGGTTACTGGAGGAGGGCGTAGGGTACGTAGTTTACTGCGATGCATCAGGGACCGGACTCGGGTGTGTCTTGACGCAGGATTGGTCAGTGATCGCTTATGGTTCACGACAGTTGAGGTAGCACGATCAGAACTATTCTACCCATGACCTGTAGTTAGCATCAGTGGTCTTCGCCTTGAAGATGTGGCGGAACTATCTGATGGGCAAGCGGTTTACAGTCTACTCTGACCACCAGAGTCTCATGTATATCTTCTCGCAGAATGACCTAAACCTGAGACAGCGGCGATGGCTTGAGTTCCTCTAGTACTATTACTTTGATATAGTCTATACTCCTAGGAAGGGGAAGATAGTAGTTGATTCTCTTAGCAGGAGATCGGGCATTCAGCTACTTGGTGAGGCGACAGAGCAGCTAGTCGCATTGCAGATATCCTTCGTGGATAGAGAAGGAGAATCCTTTCTACAGTCGCTCACATTCACTCCTCCACTACTTCAGTGGGTCATAGAGGCATAGCATGGGGACGTTGACTGTGAGACGCAACGAGCTTAGATTTCCACAGGGCACGCGCCTGATGGATTTTATGAAGGAGGAGAGCACGTCATCCTCTTCAGGGGACGTACCATGGTACCAGTTGCACTGCAGAAAGAAGTGTTGAGGGAGTTTCACACTTCCCCTCTAGCGGTACATCCTGGAGTGGAAAAGATGTACCAGGACCTCAGATGACAGCACTGGTGTCCGGGTATGAATAAGGTTGTAGAAGAGTTCGTTTCACGATGCCTCACTTTCCAGCAAGTTAACGCAGAGCATCAAGTACCAAAAGGATTGGTACAACCCTTGGAGGTTCCAGAGTGGAAGTGGGATGGGATATCCATGTATTTCATGATGGGGTTCCCACGTAATTCCAGAGGACATGACTCCATTTGGGTGATTGTCGACCGACTCACCAAGTCGGCCCACTTCCTACCTATCAGAGAGTAGGGCTCAGTGGAGAGCTTGGGATGCCTCTACATTCAATAGATCATACATCTTCATGGTGTGCCATCATCTATCGTCTCCGATAGAGATGCTCTCTTTACTTCCCGGCTTTGGAAGGGGTTTCTGGAGGCATTTGGGACGCAGCTACGCCTGAGCACCGCCTTTCATCCTCAGACGGATAGCTAGACTGATAGGACCATTCAGAATCTCGAGGACATGCTCCGTGCATGTGTCCTCGACTTTGTTCATAGCTAGGAGGATCACCTGCACTTGGTGGAGTTTGCGTACAACAACAGCTACCACTCCACCATTGGGATGGCACCATACGAGGCACTGTACGGCCAACCTTGTAGATCCCCTCTGTGCTGGACAGACCCTGGGGAGTCATCACTTGTAGGACCAGAGATGGTCTAGGCTATGATGGATAAGGTGCAGATTATCCAGGAGCGGAGGAGGACTGCACAGAGTAGACAGAATTCCTATGTGGACAGGAGGCGGAGACCACTGGAGTTTGAGGATGGTGACCACGTTTTCATATGGGTCTCACCTCGACGTGGATTACAGAGATTTGGATGGGGAAGAAAATTATCTTCGCTCTTCATCAGACCATTCCAGGTCCTCATCAGGGTAGGCTAGGTGGCTTAGCGTATGTCCCTTCCACCTTAGTTGCACCGGGTGCACGACGTCTTCCATGTATCACAACTGAGGAGATACGTGCACGACCCGACCCACCTCATTGATCACGGGGAGCTGGACATCGATGACGGGGATACCTTCATGGAGGTCCCGGGGGAGATCAATGATCGACAGAAGCATGTCCTACGTGGATAGTGTATTCCTCTTTTGTGCATTCGTTGGCATCACAGGAACCTCCAGGAGAGCACATGGGAGCGGGAGGCTCAGATGTGTGTACAGTACCCTCTTTTGTTTCCCTAGTTTATGATGTAGCTTTATGGGGACGTAAATCCCTGAGATGAGAGTAATGTAAAGACCCTAAAATTTCAAGGAAAAATCTTTCTTAAATACTTTGGAATTTTACGAGTTTGTGGCTTCTTACGGCACTTGATTCCGAGGCCCGGTGTGCCCGGAATCAATTTCTAAAGTTTAGCTCAGGTACGTTCAGTAAACGAACGAGCGGGCTTTTCTATCTTTTTAACCGTTACTCAGAATTGAAATCTGAGGGCACCAATGAACTCACAACGCCGATAATTACTTAAGAGGACCTTTACCGTAGTTGTGTTTGTATGGGAGGAGAAGTTAAAACTTGTGGATTAAATGAGAAGTGAATAAAATTGTGTGAAATTTTTATTTTTATATCTAAAGTGGTTATATCCTACATGGGGAAGTTGGGATGGGACCCACAAGATTCTATCTACCCATGTAAGGATATTTTTGAGGTGGGGCCCACACAATCCCCAACCTTTCACATTCCCATAACTCTCTTTTAACTCTCATAAACTCCCCCTTTAAATTTGACAGCTCCCCTAAATTAATGAGGACCCTTCCTCTCTCTCTCTCTCACTTCATTTAAACTTTCCAACCTATCACTTAATTAATTAAACAACTCTTGATTTAATTAATTAAGTGAAATGGATTTTGAATTTTGAAATGCAAGGCATGTTAAATTAAAATAAGGGGTGGACTTATTTTAATGGTTTTCGGCTTCTTGTGTGGGGGAAATTTTGGGAGAGAACTCTTGTGAAGAAGAGGAGGATTTCTCCTTTGTTGAAGAATGCCAACTCTCGGACGAAGAACATCAACTCGGGTGACCACAGTTCTTCATCTTCTTCTTCCTTTGTGGCAAGGGAGGAGACACCGACGCGGGAACTCACTATCGAAGGCGTGTCTTCTATTCTTCTCTCTGTGACAAAAGAGGAGATGACACTTCCTCGGGTGCACACCGACGACGATGGAAACAGCATCGTCATCCGATGCTTGTCAACCGCGAACCTTATTCGAGGTAGGGTGTTTTGTTCCAATTTTTATTTGAATAAAAAAAATTTATTGTGCTTCGTCAAAACTTGTTCATCTTCGGACTATTGTTACTGCCTAACGCGGAGGGCACGGGCCGAACAAACACAGCCTGATGACCCTCCGTCGTTTCTTGGTCTTTTTTGAATTGGAAACGAGAGGCGGGGAAATAATGGTGCCATCGCGCCATGCCAAAAATGTGGCAAAGGAAACCGGCGTCATCACGCCGATTGTGCGGGAGGAACCACGACCCGCTATATGGGCCGCTTCGGCGGATGAACTGGTCGGCCCGTCGGCCGGCCGGGCGGAGACAAACCACGGTGTCAGGAGGGCACCACGCTGAGGAACCAGCTGGCCTATCGGTCGGCCGGGTGGAGCTAGACCGCGGCGCCAGGAGGGAGCTGCGCTGGAAGACTGGTGGCCCACCTATATGGGACGCGTGCGCCAGAAGGTCGGTCGGATTAGCCGGCTGTTTTGGGAAGGGCAGTACCACTTGGCGCTGCTGGTGCGGACAGTCAGGGGGTCACACCTACCCCCTGGACCGCTCAGCCTACGGGCCGCGCCAGGCCTGTCCGAGCTGGGCCGCGCCCCGCCGGGCCGGGCCGCGCCCCTTCGGGCCAAGTTATGTTTTCCTTCGGACCAGTCTAACACCCCTGCTCGGTCAGACCCGTCAAACTGGGTTAACCCAACCCGTCGGCCCACTAGGATAAACAGGTTGGGCCCGTTATTCACTTAAACGTGAATAACATAAAGACCGCATGTCCGATCAATGCGCCGTATGCGGCACTAGGACTCTTTCGACGATACGGTCCTTTTGCGATAATCTAAGTGAGTTTTTGATAGCATTATATATTGGACAGGTTAGAAACGTGCATAATTCTAACTGGGCCCCTGGAACGGAAAAGCCTTTATCTCTCAAATCGGGCGTCTATTTGATGCGTCGTCTCTCGTGTTGAGTTCCTTTTGAAGAGACAGAACTTTGGGATACATCAACTTTGGAATTTGTGACATTTGATGTATCTACCCCCCCCCCCCCCCTAACTCATGGAGTGGACCCTCCTGGAATCGAGTGTGCTGTGTGTAGGAACCCTTGAGCTGGCTGTGACTATGACGACGATGACGACTGTACTTGGATCCTACGTGGGTTCGGCAGCAAGGACGACTGTACTTTGATCCTACGTGGGTTCAAAAGTGATGATGATTATACTTGTATCCTATGTGGGTTCAGCAGTGATGGTTACTATACTTGGATCCTGTGTGGGTTCGGCAGTGACAACTTCTATACTTGGATCCTACGTGGGTTCAGCAGAGGAGATGATTCAGAGGCTAAATCAAATCATCTCCACCCCTCTTCGTGAGTAGTATACCTATGTGAGCTAAGTCTTGAATTTCAATCATTATCATTCGTATGATTGACTTCTTTCCTATGTGTACTGGTTGTGCTTGGGCACGGAAGTTGGAGTCGTACTGAGATTAATGACTTAGGTATATGTATGGGCATATACCTAAGTAGAGTTAGTTGATACTTCATGTTTGTATATTTCCTTTGTGGATTATCATTTGTGGATACTGGGAGACCTTCGGGGGTCTCGGGGTCCTTATTGAGTATCGTATACTCACCCCTCCATGGGCATCACCCGCACCACGTTGTGTTGGTTGCAGACGATGGACAACACTGATCGTGGTCGAGGCTTGTGGAGATGGATAGTATCCAGAGGTGGACCACCTGGCAGGACGTACACGGATCGGACGGACAGACCTGAGGTACTGACGAGACTATCTGTACCCACCCTTCATGTTGGATTTCCAGAGGACGACTCGGTGGTTGCTGCTATACTTTACAGTTGTTGTACTTTCTTTCTCAGTTGTACTGTACTTTCAGTTGGGTTTGTATACTGGCCCATTTACTTTCCAGCACTTACTTTTGTACTCAGTTTACTTAGTGTTTACTTCATCTTGCGTACTCTATTGTGTTTTTTCCTTATTTAAAGGAAATGTCTTCCCTTTTATCGGTATTTAAGCCTTTGGTACTAGTCGCCATCTGTTGGCCTACGAAAGGTGAGCTTGGGGTAGTCACAGCACGGGCCCCGAGGACGGGTCCTGACAGTGAGGAAGATTAAAGAAAAATATTTATTCTATAGAAATAACTAGTGGATAATAAAATGAAATGGAATCATTAGATAATGATCATATAATTTCCTCATTATAAATTTAGACATAGAAAATCATAATTAAAATGCGATTGAAACATAAATCTCTTACCTCAAGTCTCATCTTTCTGTAAACATGTTCGAAACTAAAATATAATAAATATATATTTATTCTAAATTTATTTAATAACCATAATATTATATATAATACCATATACTATTTACTTATGATATCTTATCACCCATTTATTAATAATTTGTTATTAAAATCACTATTTTGGGTGATAACCGCTTCATTTCTTTATGTATGTTTCGATCTCGAAATCTAGGTCCTTGTACTTTGATCACGGTTCCATAGTATACATAATTTTAATAATGATATAAATATAATATCAATTCATTATATATATATATATATGTATATATATATATTCATCCATGAAAATTGAAGATAGAAAAATAAAATACATTGTTCATAGAGACGGTAGGTCGTACGTACACATGAACATTGTTTTAAATTTTTTATGGATGAAAAAAAAAGTTAAATAATAATTAAAATTTATATAATAAATATTATATCATATATATAATATATATATACATAAAATACATCCTTATTATTATCTATGTAAATTATAAATTAAAAATAAGCCACATCGCTTCGTGGAGGTGGCAGTCCACACATACATAGAAGTAACATTATCATTTCCCAATGGATTAGAAAGTAAGAATATAGATATGATATTATCATTAAATAAGAAAAACATATTTCATAAATATAATATATAAACATTAAAACCATCATAATAACCATTCAAGAAATATTATGATGTAAAATGAATTGTATCACAGCATGGAGATGGAAAGTCATACGTACGCATGAAGAATACTTTCACTTCCTATTTGGTATAAAATATGGTTAATAAATATGGTTTCATAATAATAATAATAAAATTTAAGTATATTTTTTATACTTAATTTATTATTTTATTAATAATATCATATATTAAGAAGAATTGGAAGAAGAAGTAAATTGAAATAGGTCTCATAAGATATTTACCTCTTCTTTAGTAGTCCTCCTTTAGATAACTTCTTAAGGACCCCTAGAATAGTCTTTTAAGAATATAATAACATTTAATTAATGTATATTTAAGTTTATAAGATAATTATTTAGGTTTTCGTCTTGATATTAGGCTCAATTTAGTGTAAATAAGAGAAAGGATATGTTCCCTTTTATAATTGAGTGGAGGATACTCTTAGAATTTCTTAAATTGTTGAAATCCAATAAATTCATTATCTAGTAAAGTATTTCTAAATGACCAGATATTAAAAGATAATATATGATTTGTTTTAAATCCCATCAGGAAATAAAATTTTGATAGGATTTAGTGGTTTTTTAAACCTTATCTTTTGGTTTAACCCCTTAGTTAACCTATTTTAACCTTAACCGTGGTAAAAAAAATCACTCTTAAAGGGTTGTAATTTTACTTATAATAATAAATGGTCAATTTATAAAACAAAATTACAAAATATTATATCCTTTATCCTATATTTTATATTTTATGATTTTTAAAATAATTTAATAAAATATTATTTTCATAAAATATTATTAATGTTAGTTTTGACACTATTCATTTAAATTGACTTTAAAAATATCAGTACAAAAATAAAATTAGAATATAATCCTTCAACGCGTCACTAATATATTTTATTAATCAATAAAATTTGTTAAAGACTATAAATCACTCAGATTATATAACTTTTAATATTTTTAAAATCATTTATTTTTATTTTTCTATAAATTGAAGAACTATGGTGTCAGCATTATGTAAGCTTTTAAGGTAATTATATAATCACTATAAATTATAGATAAATTAACATCATGAAAATAATTTCATTATTATAAAATGAACATTAATATTAGTTCACAAATTTCTTTTTTTTTATACATGAACGCATAAGATATATTTAAAAGTAAGAGAGTGACATTTTTTATTTTTCTTGGATTTAAATATTATATAGATCATTTTCAAGTGTACCTTAAATAATTAAATTTTTAACCCATGGTTATAATTGACTAATTTCCTTCATCTAATAATAATTAAGATGAAAAATTGGGACATTAACACTTAGTTTTAATCTAGGTTAACTCGATTTACCCTTTACTAAGGTGATAAATTTTACCAAGATTACTATTCATATTGACCAAAAATAAAAGAGACCTATTTAAAAATTTTAAACCACCTTATTAAAAATATGGTTTTAATTTTTTAGGATTCAATAGCTCTAATTTATATAAATTAATTTAATATAAAAATAAAAAACACATTGAAAAATAGTTTTGCGGAAAAAATACCTTTTTATGTATAAAAAGATTATTCCAAATTAAACCATAAAATTGAGTCCAATGAACTGAATTAAATTATTCATCATATAATAGATCTAATTTTTCTTTGAAGAAATTTCAGAAAAAAAAAATTTACAATTTATAATAGTTGAATAAAAAAATACAATTTTCAATAAAAATTAGCATTTTTCACAATTTACTGGACAATCAATCTTTTTATAAAAATACCAAAAAATCACCCTAAGATAATTTTGAAATGATTATTTCAAAATTTAAGTTAATTTTAACAAATAAATTTTTAAAATTTGGACAATTTTGAATATAATATTTTCTCTCAAAATGAAATAAAAAAAACATGTTTCAAGGAAATATATTTTTAAAGCATAATATGATTTTAAAGAAAATGAATTCTTATTTACTAAGAGTTGATAAAAAAAAATTTAGTGGGATATTTATATATATATTATAATGTTTATTCTTATTCATACTAACCAATTCAACATCTATGTTATAATAGTCATACTTAAATAATGATATGTTGTTGTTTGTTTAATCTCAGTGTTGTGTGTCATATATGATACTGAACATAATGTTTTTATTTTAAAATATTAGGGTGTTACATACCTCCACCCACATTAAATGAATTTAATCCTTTTAATTTGAACTTTTAAACTATAATCAATGTTCTTAAATTTTAAAATTCTATTGAATCAAACCCACATCATAAAAAGGGTTAATAAAATTTCCTATAAAATGTGGGAAAGGGAAATATAAAGGTCATCTAGAATACTAGGTTTCAAAATTGGGGAATATTACTTGGAAGTGAAAATAGAGACATGGAGAAGAAAAATAACACCCTATTACAAATATATAGTGATAGATAACATGGTTAGGAGAAAATTAATGATCACAAAACCATAAATCCATAATCAGTGAAAAGACCATTGATTCGTCAGAAATATGGTAAAATCATAACATTTTTTTCAAGATGATTTTCTTATAGTTGATGGATTATTTTAATAAAAATATAGAGATCAGAAGAAGATATAATTACATGATTTATTTACATATCATAAGCACAATCTCATTCTTTGTATATGCTTAGATCAATTTCCACTTTTTCACTTACCCCATGAAATGAATATTCAAGATGAATTTTTCATACCTGAAGCACTAAAATTAACTCTCAATAGATCATAACATCCATAAAATAATTATAAATAACTCCTCTTATCTCAAGATATTTATGAAAACCAAAATTATTAGCATATTTTATCTAATATGATAAATGTTTCACCCCCAGTTTTAAGTAAGTAACCTTTTTTCTTGTGTTTTAAGAATTTAATGTATATGGTTTGATTTTGGGAAATTTTGGGGACCTTTTAGAATGTTTTGGGGATTTAATATAGGTGAACAGTTTGAGAATGGTTTTGATAAACCATGAAACTCCTATAGGAAATCATTCATAGTGAGGTAGGGGATAAAGGGAAGGTGCGCAGGCGGTGCACAGTTTACCCAAATTCTGTATCAACTAAGAAGAAAATGAGTGCTTTGATTCGGTGGATTTTGTTTTTTGAGATAGTGGATTCAATATGATTGGTGCATAGTTTATTAACTATTTGATTCAACTATGCGATGACTACCTTAAGGCATAAGCAGGAGCACGATTAGCACACAGTTTGTCTGTGTGACTAAATCGTGTGCGGGTCAAAAGTTAGATCCTTAAATTGTGGATCTAATGAATTTTCACCTCTATATGATTATATTTTTCCCCAAAATGTTCCTAACTCGGTATTTTTCTCTCTCAAATGATGTAGAACCTATCCACATCAAATTAGAAGTGATATTGAGTCATTCCATGGTGTGTTGAATATTTATTCTCAGAGTAAGTCGTCATTCTTGGTTGTTCTTGGTGATGTTTCTTATATCCTATTCTCAATCTCTCTCATTTTCTTAGATATACATTTTTTGTGGTTATATCTATGATAGTTGATGCAAAATATGATTATATTTGTATTGTTTTATGATAGGGTAAGATATCTAAGGTGGATTCGTGGAGATTTAACCCATTTTTGTGGATGTTTTTTGTGTCGTTTATTATTTTCTCCAAAACTCTTGATATAGGTGGCTTCACTCTTGAATCCTTTATTTTGAAATTGAAGGATTAGTTTAAAAAAAATTAACATCTCAATTTTTATTGTTAAATTTTGATAAAAATCATGTTATAAATCTTCTTCTGTGGCTATTTATAGTTTTTGGTGAATTTGTGGAATCGTGGTAATTGGGTGTGCAGGGTTCTCTGGTTTCTTGATATTCAATTTTTTATTTCAAAATATAGGTTTTCAGGATTTTTTAAATGTATTTTTGTAATGTTTTTCAATAAAAATTAAGTTTTATTGAAATGGTTTGAAATAGTTTTGTTTAAATGGTTTTGGCATAAATGGTTTTTCTGTGAATTCATGATCGACATGCACCTGAATAAGGGACGTGTACCAGTGGGGTACTAGAGGCAAGACCCTGGATTGGGGGTGTGTGTCATTATGACACAAGGTGATTGGATAAGAAACCTCTCATGAGTATGGAACAATAAAAAAATCATGCATTTGATGGTGTGTTGTAAATCATGGATGAGTATGCCAAAAAGGAATATTAAATTATTTAAATAATTTTTTCTATGCTTTCCTTGGAAAATTGTTTTGATGTGAACTACTTGTATTTGATATAAATTGTGAAACTATTTTAAAGGTGTTTTTTATAATTTGTTTTATATAATGTGCTAACATGTTATATCCTAGTGGTGTGAGTTTGGAGTTCATTGGGGAAAATATACGGAGTTTCATTACTAACCCTTTCTTTGGAACTTCAGTGCTTTTGCAGATATAATCTATCAGGATATGGGAAAAGGTAAAGTATCACACATATTTAGTACTACTTCATGATACATGGTATGTTTGGTGGAGTTGGATCTTGGATAAAGTGGAGCTTTGGATTCATGTGGTTGTATTTGAGTTTTATTAGTTTGTTTTCCATTGTTTACTTTGATGTTAGTTTATCATCTGTTGTGGTACTCTTTGGTTGGTTTTGATAAAAATGAAATGTTTGAGTTGTCTTTCTTTTTTATCATGCATCATGTAGTGTTTTATCTAGTTATGTTTGTTGTTTAGTTTTTTATCTTAATAGGGAAAATCATCCCCTAAATTTTTAATGAATCCCTCGGCATTTATTTATATCCTTTGGTGTCTTAGGGATGTCTCTTAAGGCCAAGTAATGTATCACCACCCTCTCAAGCCAATGATAAGGGGTGGTATGTTACAAGTGGTATCATATTGGTCCTTTCGAATATCTTTCTGGAACAAGGGTTCTTTGACTTGGTATTGGTTGTCCATCTTGGGGTTGAATTCATTCGGGTCTATTCCTTGATTTGGGATCATAAAAAGAAGTAGTATTGTTGGGACTTGAAATATAGAGCATAAAAAGATATAGCTAACCTTTTTATAATGATCTTAATGTTATCGAGGAGTTATGTACATAAGTGTTTTGGAGACAATTATAGGATTGGAATCTCATTTTCATGGGTTTATCCAATGATATGAGCATGACATGAATTATAGTAATGAATTCCCCCTAAGAGTGCATACATCATTTTGAGTGATGATTTATGATTTTTTTAAAAAGTGTTGATTTTTAAAAATTGTTAAATTGTTTTCAAATGTGTGATTTTGAAAAAGGCATGAAATAGTGATTTTGAAATTGGTTTTATTTTCAAAAGAATGGTGAATGTTTCCAAAAGTGGTTGAACTTGGAAAAGTTATAATTTTGGAAAAAAATGTTGTGGTATTATTTTGTGATATAATTTTAAATTGTGAATCCTTTAGTGAATAGAGAGTGAGACTTATAGAATTTAATTTTGTTTATAGAAAATGGTACTCGGTATATTTCATAAGAATAGATCAGAATAGGCCATTGATAATGAGGTTTCACCTAAGCCATAGGTGAACCAATAGTTGGTTCAAATCATCACTTGGGATTTTCAAACCATTGATCCAAGACAGCAATTAGATTATCTTTTTACGATATATTTCACTATTGGAAATCCAAGTGGAGGAATCATGGTTGTCTTCATGAGAGGAGGTGATAACTCTAGCACTAAGAGAAAAAGGAGGGGAACCTATTATCAAGGAGGTGGAACACATCGGAATCAGAACACAGGAGAAGGTAATATTCCTCTAAGACCCAAGAATAATCATGGATGTTTTTAGTGTGGTTTATTGAGTCATTTTAAGTGAATGTGCACTGCACCATAGAGCCCATGCCACAATTTCAACAAGATGGGGAATCTTCAGTGCTATTGTCATGATGATCTGAGTTCTGGTGTTCGAAAAACTCCCCTTATGTCACAGACATCTTATTCTTTAATGGAATGATGGTAGTAGAACAATCCTCATCAGGAAAAAAACCATGGTGATTATAGGAATACCATGACTCCTAGATAAGGGAAATCTCAACACGACAATAGAGAAAAAATTACAGTGAAAATGAAATATAAAAAGATGAGCAGGTGATTATAGATGATTTTTTTGGACCATCTATAGTGAGAGGTATGATTCTTCAGAATTCTACCCTTATGTAAGTACTATTTAATATAGTTGAATCGAATTCCTTTATTTCTTCTCATGTTTTTTATTTTCTATGTTTAAAATTTGAGATGATTCCTTCTGTAATAAAACTTCAAACTCCTCTTAGGAAAATAGAATTTCATACCTTTGTGTGTAGAGCATGTTTTATAACTGTTGATGGAGATGAACTAAAATGGGACTTCTCAGTACTAGAGATGGATGAATATGATGTAATCTTTGGTATAGATTATTTGGAAATTTTCAAGGCTCACATTGAGTATTATAGTATCACAGTTAGTTGTGAGACTGAGGATGGTGTCGAGCATCTCTTTAGAGGAGAAAGTAATGTAAAGATAGGTACAATGGGATTATTGGAACTAGCAGTGGGAATGATCTCTTACCAGTTGGTGGTGTTTACTTTGGAATCGATAGAAGAGGTCGAGAATAGATTTTTTCTAGTAGTTGTGGATCAGTTTCCAGTTGTGTTTCCCAAAAAAAAATTTATGGGTTACCACCGATAAGGTAAGTGGAGTTTATGATTAATCTCTTTATAGGTATCAGTCCAATATCAATTTTATCTTATCAAATAGACCCAACTGAATTAATGGAATTGAAATTGTGGTTGGAAGATCTAGAAATAAAATGGTTCATTTAGTCGAGCACATCTCTATGGGCAGCACCGATCTTGTTTGTGAAAAAGGAAGATGGAACTCTAAGGAAATCTGTGGGTTATCATAAGATTAACCAAGTTATGATAAAGAATAGATATCCACATTCTCACATTGATGATATATTTGATCAGTTAAGGGGATCTTAGTGGTTATCTAAGATTGAATTGTGATTATGATATCACCAATTGTGAATTTGGAAGGAGGATATTCCAAAAATAGATTTCAGAACTAGATATGGACATTATGAATATATTATAATGCCTTTTGGTCTTACGAATGCACAAATAGTCTTTAAGGAATTGATGAATTGTATATTTTAAAGATATCAAGATTATTTTTTTTAGTATTTATGGAAAGAATATTGGTGTATTTAAGGACAAGGGTTGAGAATGAGAAACACTTGGTGATGGTGTTGGGAATCTTGAGAGACCATAGTTTATATTCCAAATTATCAAAGTTTGATTTATAGATAAAAGAGGTATGCTTTCTTGCCCATGTAATTTATAAAAGAGGTGTTTCAGTGGATCTAGAGAATATAGAAGCTGTTATCACTTGGAAATCACTAAATAATGTCTTTGAGATACGAATTTTTCTTGGTCTCACTGGTTATTACTATTTCTTTGTTCGTGACTTCTCATGACTAGATTTGCCTACGATATCTTTGAAAAAGAATAATATTACATTATAATGGAATGACGAATTCAATAAGTGTTTTCAAGAGCTAAAATATCATCTTACATTATCCCCTATCTTTATTTTTTTGAAATCAGGACAAGGGTACGTGGTGTACTATAATGCTTCGGGATTAGGGTTGGGATGTGTTATCGTGCAAGGAAATCATGTTGTTTCTTATGACTCAAGGAAGTTAAGGGTGACTAGGAAGAACTACCCAACACAAAAAATTTATTTAGATACCATATTTTAAGACTTTCTATCATTAAATATTTGGTGATAAATTTATTGTGTTTACGAATAATAAGAGTTCAAAACATATTTTATCACAAATATATTTGAATTTGAGGAGGAGGAGATGGATGGAGTATCTTTAGATGTTTGACTTTAACTTGATGTATATACTGGGTAATGGAATTTTAAAGGTGGATTCAATAAGTAGAAATCCATATGTTCAAGTGGAAAAAGGATTTTTAGATTAGTGGCAGTTAATGTCAGTCATAACTAACATGCAGTTGGAATGTGAAGATCGGGGTGATGTAGCGATCTTCTTTCCAGTTTTTTTGGTTCCTAAATTGTTTGGTTTGGTCAAAGATGCACATATGTCTGATTCATATTGTGTGTATATGTGATTTAACCTCAATGGTAGGGAGACCATTGAGGGTTGGAATCTGGATTAGAGTTTAGTGTTGTGGTTCAGGAATCAGATGGTCGTACCTATGGCTTGCCAGGAAAAACTTATTCATTCATACCAACATTCATTATGGGTTTCTCATCCTAGAATATAGAAGATGTATAAAGAAATTAAATCAAATTTATGGTGAGTTTATGTGAAAATAAAGGTGGTTGAGTTTGTTCAAAGATACTTAACTTGTTAGTAAGTTAAGGAAAAGCATCAGCGACTAATGGGTATGTTGCAGTCTTTACCTATCCCTATTTGGAAGTGTTAGTAGATAGCCATGGATTTTGTAATAGGTCTCCCAAGAAAGGTTCAAAAACATGATTTCATATGGTTGATATTGGATCAGCTCACAAATTCGGCTCATTTCATTCCAATTCATGAAACTCATATAGTGAAGCACTTGTCAAAAATCTATATCCAAGAAGTGGTCAAAAATCATGGAATACTAGTTTCGATCGTATCAGAAAAATACCATTTCTTAAAATCCTCAGAGAAATACCTAGGAACTCAGTTGGCCATGAGTGCAATGTATCATGCTTAGAAGTATGGTTAATTCAAAAGGATGATAAAAATACTCGAAGATATGTTGAAGGCTTGCGTAATGGATTTTGGTGGCTCATGGGAAGAGCACTTACCATTAGTGGAGTTATCGTATAACAATAGTTATCAAACGTCGATACATATGGATCATTTTAAAGAATTGTATGGTAATCCTTGTCACTCTTCAACTTTTTGGGTGGAAACAGGTGATACTTCACTGATTGCACTAATACTTATCCAAGAGACAATGGAGAAGATTCAGTTGGTCATAAAACTAATGGAGACGGCATCAAGTTGTCAAAAATCTTATGCAGATCATCATCGATGGCCCTTTCTATTTACCATGAGTGATAATGTGTTCTTAAGTATTTTTTCAAGGCTTTTACATCAACATTTTTGGAATAGGGGAAATTTTTCTCCTCGGTAGATAGGCCCTTTTGAGATACTAGAACAGGTTAAGGAAATGGAATATCATTTGGCGTTGCCACCATAGTTTAGTGCGGTGCATAATGTGTTTCATGTGTCTCAATTGAAAAGGTATCAACCTAATATTTTCCATGTGATCAGATGGGATCATATTGACCTAGAGTTTAATTCTATATCGGTTCATCTCTCGGGGTAAATTGTGGATAGGTAATAGAATGTCTTGCATGGAAAAAACATCGGTCTAGTGCCAGTTTTGTGGAAGCATGGTCAGATTTATGGAAAAACCTGGGAACATGATTAGGAAATAAAAGATAAATGGCTAGAAATCTTATAGAAAAATGATGATTTTCTACATTCTGGGGGTATAATGACCAAAGGTGGGGAGAATGTAGCACCCCCATTTTTGAGTAAGTAGCCCTTTCATCATGAATTTTAAGTATATAATGTATATGGGTTAATCTTGGGAATATTTGGTGAACTTTTGGAATGTTTTGGGGAATTTTATATAGGTTAATGGTTTGATCTTGGTTTGGGTAAACCGTGAAACTCTTACAGGAAACCGTACAAAGTGAGGCAGGGGCTAGAGGGAAGGCACATTGGTGGCTTACATTTTTCCAAAACTAAGCTTCCACTAAGGAGAAACTTTGCGCTTTGAATCTATGGATTTTGTTTTTTGAGATAGGGGACTTAGCACATCTAGTGAATGGTTTGTTAACCATGTGATCTAGCCATGTGAGGTTTCCCTTAATGTAGAGGCAGGAGCACGGTTAGCACATAGTTTTTCAAACTGTGTGACTAAACCGTGCATGGGTCAAAAGAAAGATATCTAAATTGTGGATCTAAATAATTTTCAACTCTAAATGATTTGTTTTCCCCAAAGTTTCCCTAACATGGTATTTTTATCTCTAAAATTTTTTATAACCTCTCTCTATTGAATTTTAAGTGATCTGGATCCATTCCTTGGTGTGTTGAAGCTTGATTCTCACGATAAGTCATCGTCTTGGTTGTTCTTAGTGATTTTTCTTAGATCCTATTCTCAATCTCTCTAGGTTTCTTATATATACATATTATGTGGTTATATATAAGATATTTGATACCAAATATAATTATATTTGTCTTGGTTTAGGATAGGGAAATATATATAAGGCGGGTTCATGGAGATTTAACCCGGTTTTGTGGATGTTTTTCATGTTGTTTAACGTTTTCACCAAAACTCTCGAGGTAGGTGGCTTCACTCTTGACTCCTATATTTATAAAATGAAGGATTAGTTTCAAATTGGTTTAATTTATTTATTTTTACTGTGAAATTATGATGTAAATCATTTTATAAATACTCCTTAGTGACAATTTATGGTTTTTGGTGAAATTGTGGAATCGTGGTAATTGGTTTTGCAAAGTTCTTTGGTTTCTTGATTTTAAAATATTTATTTTAAAATATAGATTTTCTGAATTTTTTTTAAATGGATTGTTGGAAAGGTTTTCAATAAAAAGGAATTTTTAATGAAATTTTTTGAAATGGTTTGGTTTAAATGGTTTTGGCACACATGATTTTTGTGTGAGTTCATGTTCGGTGTTCCCCCATAATGGATGTATACCAGTGGGATACTATGGAAAACACCCTAGATCGAGGGAATGTGTTAGTGGTACATAAGGTTATTAGATGATATTCTAATCATGAGTATGGAACATTCGAACAATCATGAATGTGTGGTTGTGTTGTAAATCATTGATGAGTATTCAAAAAAGGAATGTTAAATGACTTAAAGAATTGTTTATGTGCTTTCCTTGGAAAACTGTTTTGATTTGAACTACTTCGATTTGATATAAATTGTGAAAATATTTTAAATGTGTTTTTTATAAATTGTTTTATATAATTTAATAACTTGTTCTATCCTAGTGGTGTGAGTTTGGAAGTCATTTGGTAAAATCAACAGTGTTTCATTAATCTCCCCTTCTTTGGAAATTTGATTCTTTTATAGATATCATCTATCAGGATATGGAAAAATTTAAATTATAACACTTCTTTAGTACTAATTCATGATACTTGGGTTTATTTGTGGATTTGGATCTTGTATCATGTTTAGATTTTGATTCATGTGGTTCTCTTTGAGTTTTATTAGTTTTTCTTCTGTTTTTTTAAGGTATGGGGGCAATCCCCCGTTTATTGAATAAGAAATAAAATAATTTTTAAGGGAAAAAGGAGGAACCCTAAATAGATACAGATGCAGAACATTTAGAAAAATAAGGAACTCAGCCATACAGGAGTCCTAATTTCAAAAAAAAAGAAAAAAATCAAAATAAGAACAAGCCAGAACGTCTCATCACCCCCCCCCCCTAACCGAGAATGCAACAGCGAAACCCACCAAGAATGTTGCGGCACCCCCTCTGTGATGAATGTGTCATACTATCAACACAAACAAGGCAGATCACTCCTCCAACTCACTCTGAAAATGAGAGTAATATTAGACGATAGGTTCTTGCACACCTATCACTTTGTTATTTACTTTGATGTTAGTTTTTATTCTGTTGTGGTACTCTTTGGTTGGTTTTCATATAACTGAAATGTTTGAGTTTTCTTTAATTTTATCATGAATCATGTATTTTTTTATCTAGTTATGGCTTTTCATTGGTTTTTTATCTTAAGAGGGAAAATATCCCCCCAAATTGTAAATTAAGCACTTGGTATTTATTGCCAGCCTCTGGTGTCTTTTGGATGTTTCTTAAGGCCAAGTAACATCTCACCAACCTCTCAATCCAATGATAATGGGATGGATATTACAATAAGTCATATTTTAACCTCAAACAATAATACCCAAAGTTCAAATTAACCATTTCATATGTAATTAACCTTAAAACCCTTCCAAAATATGTTGGACCAAATTAAAAATCCAAAAAAAAGTTATAAATAAGATCACTAAATTTCCAAAATTAATTAAACATTAATCCCCTAAACAAAATAAAGTGGCTCTAAATGTCACATACCAAATATTTGAATAAATTAATAATATATTCCCCTAAAACATCATAATAACATGAATTACTATAAAATCATAATGAAAACATACATGCTTCCAAAAATTAACTCTCTCATCATTCGTTAAATAAAATCATTGATTATTGAATATATTCCATAAATCCAAAAAAATGTTTTAAACTCCATAAAACATAACATAAACCACTTTTTCATTAAATCAGTAATTAGTTACAAGGTCATAAATACTATCCCATTTACTTTATGAATAATCTCTTTATCTCAACTAAAAATTTTTATTTCAACATTAAAAATATATTAAATTTTATCTTTCCCTTAATCATGTATTGTTCTATAAAATATCACCTTACTATTAAATTAATTTTCTATGTCATAAATATCATTCAACATATTCTTGAAAATACATAAATGGAAAATATTTTAGAGAAATATTAAAATGTTACATGATACTTATAGCTAGAATACCATTGATAAAACCACTTTTATAGCATAAATCCTAAATTACAATACATAAACACTTTAATTATTCACATTCCTTCTTAAACTATTAACTATTCATCATCATCTTATTACTTAATAAATCCTTCCATTAATGTGTCATTTATAGTATCTTGATCATCAATAGTAAAACCTTTAATCATACAGCCTTGTTGATCCCCTTGTTCAGATTTCCCCTTAGGAAATTTATTTGTGTAATGAATATATTTTCCACCATTAAAACATCCAACTGTTGATGATACCATAGTGAAACCATTATTCTCATTTATTACATTAATGAAACTTTTCATTTTTACTTGAAAAATACTTGCTCTATGTACTTATTTTCTTTACCCAAAACATATTATCATTCCTTTGAGATATTTCCCAACATACATGACATATAGGAAATTGAATCTTCTTCACTCCATATTCTTTATGAAACTATATTTCTATCTTATTTAATGTGTCAAGAAACTCACCCAAGTTGATATTTTTAGTCATATAATGAGATAAATAATTAGGCAAAATCAAAAAATTTCACATTCCAACTAATGTTTCACTTGGTTAATCACAATAAAAATCATTACATTACTTTACACATTCAGCATTAACACAATTCATCTTTATTCTAGTCATTGAATAAAACCAAAAAACATTATCTGAGAAACAATAATATTAGCGATAAACCACGTGATCTTAAAAAATAATTTATAGTATGTATAAATCAAGGAAATTTCCTTTCCATATATGACACATTAAGTTTAACCTAGGTCATTCATGGTTATAATCTACTAAATTAATTCATAATGTTTTATAAATAAATAGTGAGTTAACCCAAAAATATCCCCTAATAGTGTCAAACTAGGTTTACAACAATGGAACACTCACCATGAACCAAAATTATTATTGATAAATACTCAACCAACTCTTTTTAGGGTTATTATACCTATATTCATTTATTACAAACCAAATCCACTTATAGTATGCATATAGGTATGTATTTCTAGTAAAACAACATAATCTCTACCTTACCAAAACTATTGGATGTTATACTATACTTAGACTTATCCCCAAGGTTATCACTAAGTTTTCTAACCCTAATATCCATTGATTACCTTAATTTTTCATTTGATACAAAATATATAAACCCAAGATTTTTATATATAAATATTACATCTTTTTAGATGGATATTCAATACATTTCAAAAATACACATCTAATGACCATAAAGGTATAGTGTCTTTTGAGAATAGATAAAAAATATTATTATTTCATGAAATATATTCTACATATCCCATAAATATATTCTCATATAGTACTCTTCATATAAATACCCTACTTAAAACATTATTTATAACCTGGGGAAAGGAAACATAAGAAAGGGTGAGCTCTTATTCTCAGTAAGGTTAAACATGGGAGATAATAATCTATTAAAATATGATATCATAAGATAATATTAAGGGTATGGGATCATAAACATAACTTAAAAAGTTCATACCCAATCAATCATGGATTTTGAACATGACACATGGAATAAAACTTTATCATTTCAAAACACATGTATCATAAGATCAAAAAATAATCATAAATCCATCATGAGCCATAAGTTCATTTCCTAAAATTATGGCCCCATTATAAGTATAGAAACCATTTCATATAACAAGGTTAACTAATGAGACCATAAAATGATAATGGATCAGGAAATAAAACTTATTTACCATATCATAATGGATCAGGAACCATCACCATTTTTTCATAATGGATCAAGAACATTGACTTGTTTCCCATAGTGGATCGATCACATCGACTTATTTCCCATAGTGAATATAACACATTAACTTTTTTCCCATAATTATCTCATGAGATAAAAAACTTTACCCAATGAATTGGAGTGCTATATAATTTTGGTCCCATACATAACATAATTAAAACCATACATATGTGATCCATAAGATCTTAAAACATTCTTCATATCATTATATCATAACTTGTTCAAATAATATGGGTATTATAAACATTTCATAAATTCATCATATCATAACCCATGGAAAATAAATAGGTTTCATAAACATATCATTATGATAATAATAAAGTATCTTGAGAAACAATAAGGATGATATCATTGGATCATATCCCTATTAAAATATAATTAAAATCACATTATGTTATCATATATAGAAGTGCCTTTAAAAAATCATTGGGATATTTCCTGAGGAAATACCCTTTTCAATTTGAAATCGCTTATTTAGAATATAAAAATTTCCAAAATATTAGGGAAAATATTTCATTTGAAATGAAACATGTAAACTTTTAAATTAAGATTCTAATATTTTTTTTAATGACTATGGGAATTTTTTTCATAAATTATAAGTTAAAATAAAACATTCCTTTCATACTTTTGTAAAAAAAGTCAAAAAGTACCACATTTATAAAATAACTGTAAGATTCCTTTGAAAAAAAATTATATAAATTTAAAAATGGATAAAAATGACTTTAAGAAATCATAAGATAATAGTAAAACATTTTTGAAAACATTTTAGAGAAAACATAAACATGTAATAAAAAATACTTTTGGACGAATAATAAAACAAAGTTAGTTTTCTTTAAAAAAATATTTTGATCTATTAATAACTTAAAGTGAAGAAAATGAAATTAAAACATGTATGACCTAAAAATATCCATATTATAATAAAATTAAATAATTTTATCAAATAAGGATCATATAATTTTCTCAACAAAAAATTAAGCTTAAACAGTCCTGACTAAAATAGGATTGAAACATAAATCCATTACCTCAAGTCTCTTATTTCTTTGTACATGTTTTAAAATCCTACATAATAAATATATATTTATTGTAAATATATTATAGAACCATAATCATATATTTCATACCAATTATAATTTATTAATGACATATTATCACTCATTATCAACAGTTTGTCATTAAAATCATTGTTTTCGGTGATAACTACTTTTTTTCTGAATGTTTCATTATAGAAGACTCAATACATGTACTTTTATAATGATTACATAATATACATAATATTAATAATGTTATAAATATCATATATATTAATTATATATATATATATACATTTAGAGTCCTCCATAAAATGTAGATATAGAAAAATGAATTACATCATTCATAGAGACGATAGATCGTATGTATGCATGAATGTTGTTTTAACTTTTTGATGGATGGAAAGAAAGAAATGTAAATAATAATTAACCTTTAAATAATCACTACTATACCATATAATTCATATATATTCATAAAATACATCCTTGTTACTGTCTGTGTAAAGTGAAAATGAAAAACGAATCACATCATTTCATGGAGGTGGTAGTCCACATGTACGCACGAGCAACATTTTAATTTTCCAAAGGATTGGAATGTAAGAATCTAGATATAATATTATAATTAAATAAAAATAATTATATCATAAATATCATATATAATCATTAAACCCATCATAATAATCATCCATTAAATATGATTATGAAAAATGAATTGCATCGTTATGTGGAAATGGTAAGTCATATGTACGTATGAGTGAAACTTTCACTTTCCATTTGATGTGAAAGAGGGTTAATAATAATTATTTCATAATAATAATAATAATTATTAATAATTTTATTTATTATACTTAATTTATTATTTTATGAATAATATCATAGATTTAAATGAAGTAGAATAAGAAACAAATTGAAAGAAGTCAATAAAGATTATTACCTCTTATTCAGTGGGCCTCCTTTAGATGCCCTCTTAAGGACCCTTTTAATGGTATTTTAAGAAGATAATAATCTATAATTCATTTATTTTAAATTTAAGAAGATAATGTTTTAGGTTTTGGTAGATATAGAGGGATAAATGTGGTGTGAAGAAGAGAAATGGCAGGTGCCCATTTATAAGTGAGGGGAGGTGCACTCCTATAATTTCTTAAAAGATTAAAATATAATAAAGTAATTATCAAGAAAAATGATTTCAGATGGACATAGATTCAAATATATGGTGTTTTTATGTATAAATATCATTAACCAATAAAATTTGGACACGTCTAAGTGTTGTTTTAAACATTATCTTTTAGTTTAAACTTTTAGTTAACATATTTTAACCATAATTGTGGTAATGACTTTCTCACACTTAAAAGGTTATAATTTTACTTATAAAGTAAAAATTGTCTCATAAATTTCCAAGTTATGAAATTTTAAACCATATATTATCCTAATTATCCTATTTAAATATTTTTAATATTTTTTAAATAATTTAATAAAATGTTATTTTTTATAAAATATCATTCATGTAATTGTTGACACTATTCTTTTAATTTGAATTTAAATACATAAAGAAAAAGTTGGAAATAAAATATAATCATTAAAAAATTAATAATATGTTATATTAATATATTAAATTTTTGTAAAACTATAACTCACTCAAATTATATTAATTTTAATATTTTTAAAATAATTTATTTAAATTTTTATTAATTGAAGAAATATGGTGTCGATTCAGCATAAGAATTTAAGGTAATTATATAATCACTAAAAATTATAAATAAATTACCATAATGAAAATAATTTCATTATAATAAAAATAATCATTAATATTCATTCACAACTTTCTTTTTTTATATGTGAACACAAAAGATAAATTTAAAATTAATAGAGTGGCATTTGGTATTTTTCTTTGATTTAAATATTATATTGGTCATTTTCATGAAAACGTTTCTCTTAAATAATTAAATTTATAGATAAATTTTATAAATTTAAAATTTACTTCATATAATAATAATTAAAATTAAAAATTGTGACCTTAACACTTAGTTTTACTCTAGGTTCACCTGACTTACCCATTATCGAGGTGATAAAATTTATCATGATTACTATTCATATTGACCAAAAATAAAAAAGGACTTATTTTGAAAATTTGAACCACCTGATTCAAAATATTTTATCCATTTTTAAATATTCAATCACTAGAAGTGGAATAAATTAATTTAAGATAAAAACACAAAACACCATGAAAAACAGTTTTCTGGAAAAATAAATTTTTAAGTATAAAAATGTTTTCATGAAAAAATCAATAATAAAAACAATTCCAATGAACTTAATTAAATTATTAATTATATAATAAAAATAATTTTAATTTTAAACCATTTTAAAACAAAATTTGACTATTTACTTTCTCGAAAAAAAAATATAGTTTTCAATAAAAATCGGTATTTTTCACCATTAACTAAAAAATAAAACCTTTCAGAAAAATACCAAAAAAATCACCCTATGCTAATTTTGAGATAATTATTTCAAATAATAATTTCAATTTATAAAATTAAGGAAGAGGATGGATTGAAATTTTTATGTATTGGTATTCAAGAATGATGTTGTTGAGGTACTTTTATGGTGTATTGGAATATTTTTGTATTAGTCTATTGTGGTTTTCAATAATTTTATGGTACCAGTAACCATGAAAAGTGATTCAAATATTTTGGAAAGAAGATGATATGTTCATAATGAAGGGATAAGGAGAAAATGAAATGTTTGATAGTATTCATGAGCTCATGACTAATATAAGGAAAAATTTATATCATGGTTTGAGTATATAGAATTTTTGGATTTTGGTATGTGGAAAGAGTTAACTTTTGACAGCATTAATTTTTTCACTAAGGTTCAATGGGTATTTATTTTTTTCAAGAGAATACATGATTAAGGCCTTCAAAGGTTTGGAATGTGACCAACAAGACATATCTTATGATATATCGGGATCAATGATGGTATTAACATGCTTGTTATACGAACTCTTTGGTAATCGTTTTCACTATAATATGAGATTTGACAGTAGTATTTTGGATAAGCCTAAAGATTGGAATTGATTATGTTGGACATAAGTTAGTATTGTTTAAGGCTAGAACTTTTTCGATATTATTGATGGAAATTTATAATAATGTATTTTTAGAAAAAAAAAAGGACAACCTGCAGGACGAGCGACAGCCCATCGCATCGGACAAGGCTGTGGGAATCGAACCCACAACCGAAGTGCGACTAGCCTTTATCACCTACCACTATCCTACAGGAAGTCCCTGGTTAGTATAAAATAGTTTTATTTTATTAAGCGGTATGTGTAGGATCGAAAAAGTGATGTAGATGCTCAATATACAAGAGGGGGGTGAATTGTATATTTTAAAAATTCTTTTGGAACCTTTAGAGTTAGTTACGAATAACTATGTTTTCCTTAAGCAAAGTAAAGGGCTAAGTTTAACAAAGTTAAACTAATCAAATTCACAACACCTCTAACACCGAATGCAAACTTGGAAAGAGATTCCAAAAGTAGGTTCCGGAAATATGGTTCCGGAAATTGAAACTTAATAAAAGATTACAATATGAGATTCTACCTTAAAGCGTATAGAATCTAAATGAAACAGAGTACAAATAAGGAAGTATAAGAAAGTTATACTTTCCTTACAATGCAATATGCAGTAGAATATAAACACATAGTAGAACTACAAGTAACAAGATATAAGTATTTTAACCCAAAGAGAAGGGTATCCAACAACCTTGGATAAAGGTCCATTGATTTATACTTTCAAGCAAGTCTGTCTTACCCACACCAGGGTAAGCCCTCGATACGAAGATCGGAGTCTCTGTCTTGCTATCCCCGTAAGCCCTCAACTTCAAGGTAGTTGGCAACCTCTGTCTTCCTCAGCAAGGAAGCCCTCAACTTCAAGGTAGTCAGCAACCTCTGTCTTCCTATCCCCGGAATCCCTCGAATGTAATCACCAATATTCGGAGTCGCACGAAGCTTTGAGAGTTAATAAGATCCTATCTCTCTAGAAATCACTTCAACAGCATGTATGCACAAAACCAAGTTGTTCATCTGTGTAGAGATCTTTCAAATGAGCTCCTATTTATAGGTAAGGTCGGCTCCTTCTCCAACGGTCATATTTTCCTTAAAGATCGGAGGGACCTATAAAAGTATTACTTAGACAACGGTTAGTTTATAAAAAAATAGATGACATCGTTTTATAACAAAACAAGTGAAACAGAATGTACGACATGGTTTTAAAATCTAACTCAAAAGTTCGGAATGAAAAATTCCGAGTGAAGGTTCGGAGTGTAAGGAAAATAATAAAGAGTAGACAGATTATAACAACGTAAGTAAGATGAAAGTTTGGAGTCTAACCAAAGATAATTTTCGGAGTCTAAATAAATTTGTAGTGTATAAAACAAAGATGATCTGATTCTGTTTAATAGGTGAATTCGGAATGAGAATTTGGAATGAGAATTCTTCATCAGAATTCGTTATGAGAATTCATCATCAGAATTCATAATGAGAATTCTTCATCAGAATTCATAATGAGAATTCTTCATCAGAATTCGTAATGAGAATTATTCATCAGAATTCGTAATGATAATTCATCATTAGAATTCGTAATGAGAATTCTTCATCAGAATTCGTAATGAGAATTCTTCATCGGAATTCGTAATTAGAATTCGTTGTCGAACTTCATAAGGATTCATATCCTGAATCTAGAGTAAAACTGTATCCAGAATTCGGAATGAAACTTTATCATAGTTCTCATTCTGGATTTTGGAGTGAAACTTTATCACAGTTCTTATCCAGAATTCGGATCCTAAAAATAGAATACTTCATTATCAAAGTTTCAAACAATTCTGAGAAAATAGAAATGAATATGAATCTTATACTTAAGAAAAATATGAATGAAAATGTGATAAGGATAATTTTTCTTATAAAAGCAATTTTCCTTATAAAATCAATTTTTCTTATAAAAGAAATTTTTCTTAAAGATAATGTGTTTGTGATTTTCAAAACAAAAAGGAATGGAAAAGTCATAAGGAAAACCTTATTGACTCAACAATCTCCCCCTTTTTGGAAAGCAAAAACATCCTTACGAAAAAGAAATTCTAAGAAGAAAGAAAAACAATAAGGCTTATCTCCCTTTTCTTTAAGGATATTGATGAATACGACTAACTCCCCCTTAGGCTTTGAAACACTAAGGATCATATTCTAGATTTCCGGAGTGACATTTCATTACGAAAAAGAAAGTCTTCTTTAATGAAAAACTCCCCATTAGATAAACTCTTATTAGAGTTCTTTTTCTTAAGTATCTTTTCCTTCTCCCCCTTTGTGATTTTCAAAAAGAATTTTAGGGAATGGGAAAAAAATAACAAAGTACCTGAAACATTAGTTACAAAAACAAAAGAAATTACAAGCACAAATTTCATTAAGTTTGAAATCTCGGAAACAAAAAAATACAACAAAAGATCGGATCTGTCTATTTTGGATCTTTTTTCCTTCGCCATGAGACTCTTAAGAATAGTCTTGATCTTCTTCAAGTCTTTATGATCTTCTTCAGCTTGCTTTTCTAGGACCACTATTCTTGCAGATTGATCTTCAATCTTTTCTTCCTGGGCTTGAAGCTTTTCTTCCTGAGCTTTGATCTTTTCTTCTTGAGCCTTCAATTTCTCTTGAAACTCAATCCAATGATCCCTTTCAAACTTCCAGTTTTGAGAAACAGAATTCAGCTTCCCATTCAGATCTCTGACTTCTTGAATCCAGAAGTTCTTTTCGTCTATCAGCTTCTCTTCAAAGGAAGAAGTCAGCTCATTTATCTTCCTGTCCTCAGTCTCAAAAGCATTCTTGACATTGTCTTGGAATTCATCAAAGAGTATCATCTATTCTATAGTCTTCCTCGACCAGTTTTTCATCCTTTTGAAAGATTTTCTATGAGCTTCGTAGCCAACAAAAAAGGTTTTGAACTGATCCTCAATCTCAACGCACTTGTCCATAACCATAGATACGGAGTCTGTTTTCTGATTCAAAGCATGTTGGAGCATCTGGCATCTTGAATCAATGCTTGAGAAGGTCGGAATAGAACCTACCAGCTTTTTTAAGGACTGAACAACAAAATCATGTCCCACCGAAGATGACTCTGAATCCAAGACTATGCTTGGAGAATTTTCTTCTTTAATAAGGTCAAGCTTTCTCTTTGAAGAACTACCAACTTCCTTTCTCTTCATCACTTCTGAGCTCGGAGTATCAACAATAATTTTCTTTCCCTTGTCTTTTTTTAGAATAGAATCCTGCTCCAGAGTTCTCTTTTCACTATCAGAAACTTGGACAACATTGTCTTCCTCATCAGAAACTTCCTGAGCACCAACTTCTACGTTTTCCATCTGAGCAATATCATGGAGAAGTTGTTCTTCCTCTGCATGATAAGCTACTTCTTCTTCTCCTTTATCTTCTTCTATTTCTGGAGTAACTAACTTCGAAGATTCAGCTTCTGAAGTTCAGAGCGATAAGTGTTCCGAAGGTGTCCCTTTATAATCATATACTAGCTTCAACACATCTCCGGTTTCACCACTTCCTTCAGCAACATCTTCTTATTCTTCCACTTTCTCAACTTGATCTACTTCCTCAGCAGTCTTGGAAACCGCTTCTTCCGGAGCAACGAAATTTCTTCCTGGAGTTTCAGGTAGAGATTCTAGAGAAAAAAATCTTGGAACAGGAATATTTGCAGAAACCATCTCATTGAATTTCAACAAAGCCTGAGCTACCTCAGCCTCAGACATCTTCTTCTTAAGCTTCTTTTCTTTCGCTTGTTTTTCTAGCTCATCCGCAGTTTTCTCCTTCAAGGTATTAGCCTCTGCAGGGTCCAAGCCAAACTGAGGCTCCCCTTGCACTCTCTTCCCTTTTATCTCCCTCCATTTAGCAACAACCTCATCTGGGTAAGCTTTCTTCTTCTTTGGTTTTGAAGGTGCGGAATGAACTTCCTTAGACTTGGGATTCTCTGCTTCTACTTCCACTTCTTTCAGCTTTCTCTTCCTTACCGGTTTAGAGGATTCCAGATCAGCAACTTTCAAAACGGTTTCTCCTTGAGCAGGTAGATCAATAAACTGTCCAGACTCCTTGTCAAAGGCTACATCCATTCTTTTGAGTGTACCATCACTCACCAGCATAATCTTTCAAACTCTTGTCTTAGACTTGTAAGCCTCCTTGAAATACTCAAGGCACCGAACTATCAACTTCGAGAGGATTGTTGGATACATAATAATCTGAGCTCTTAGATTTCCTTTCTTCAAATTCTCAAGAGTGATAAGAATGTGCTTCATCAAATTAAACTTCATCAGATTTATCAAAAAATCTAGGATGTAGATCTCACTCTTCTTTAAGTTGTCTTTGTCACCCTTCCTCGGTATGATAAGACCTTGTACCCATAACTCTAGAATCCATAAATTTGTAGATAAACTAGCAATCTTCAGAGCCTTGTCATCTTCCAGTCTGAGAGTTTCTAAGGCTTTTTCCTTGTCGAATCTACCCTTAGAATCCGGAAACACATGAGAAATAAACTCAGCTTCACCTTCATTATTTAGCCCTACCAAGCTGGCTGCCTTGGCATATGAAAGATTATAAGTCTTCCCATAAGACTTAAAAGACAATTTCTCCTTACCACCTTCATTAAGAAATGAAACTATTTCATAGAATTCAACAAGTAAGTCTGAATACACTTCATCTTGGTTCCCGGGTTTTGACACCGCAACATCTTCCCAACCATTTAGCTTGATATTCTTGGAAATAAGAGAATCGTACTTGTTGAAGAAATTCGGATGAACCAGCCTCTCTCTATATACTAACCACTTTGAAATCAGCTTAGAATAAGACATGTCTTGAGAAGCTATTTCTACAGAGATTCAGATCTGAAGGCCTCTGAGAATTTCGGAACCGAAAAAAAATTGAGGTTCGGAATGGACTTAAAACAGAGGGGCAGAGCTTCGGGACGCGATAGCTTGAAAACCGATGTGGGACAACTATTTGGGTCCCCTTTATATAGGCAATGAGACGACGGTTCAACTTCCACAGTTGATCGAACGGTTGCGATAAGCTGAGATTAGATCTGACGGTCGAAAATCAATTCTCTTGAATCTGATCTTTTGAGGTTTTTATTAAAACACAGAATTAAGAAAACTATAATCCGAAAACAAAATATAAGAAAATTCCAGAAAGTAAAATATTACTACGAAAGAATAGGTAAGGAAATCATACCTTTCAGATTGACTTATGAGGATTATTCATAATGGGTAATATTCTTTCGAAAACAACAAAAAAAACTTTACTATGAAAAACAGACTCAGTACGGAAAACTCAGTACGAAAATTTCATTACAAAATTTGAAAACAAAAAATTTTGAAAGAAATATTTGGTATGAAAATCCCTTTATGAAGATACCAGAACGAAATTTGCCATTCTAGATGTTTTCAATACGAACACTTCCATTCTAGAAGTAATCTGTACGAAAATGTCCATTCTGGAAAATTTTAGTTCCAGAAATTCCATTCCGGAATTTTAGTTCCAAAAAGTTTGAAAACAAATTTTGAAAAACTTTGTTAATCTAACAATCAGATGTACTCCCCCTATAAAAAGGAGTTTATTGCTGTAAGGAGACTTTTTCAACAGAAAGTTAATTTAGGAGGATTATCTTACGGTTATCATTCCTAACTTCTGTTTAATGTATTCAAATCTATCAGAAGGAAAAGATTTTGTGAAAATATCAGCAAGTTGATCTTGTATTCCGATAAACTGAAGAATGATATCTCCTTTAGTTTTGATAATCTTTTCAAAATAGCTTTTGTTACCAGTCATGTGTCGGGAACATCCACTATCCATGTACCATGTATTGTTGCTGGTATTCTCTTTATTTTCCTGAAATCAAGAAGAAAATTAGACTTTCGGAATCCAAACTTGTTTGTATCCGAGATTTCCGGATAATAAAATTTTAGGAACCCACATCTTCTTAGAAAATTAAGCCTTGTGAAATCCTAAAGATTGGGTTTTGTTTAAGGAACAATTCTTTGCCCAGTTACCACCACATTGACACTTAGTGCAAAAGGGAGAACTTTGAGGAACAAAGTAATTGTTACTAAAAATTGGTTTTTCATGGGTATAACCAAATCCGGATTTATTTCTTAAAGGTCGTATTTGGGAGTACATTTTATCAAAATTTTCCTTACCATGGGTAAAGTTTGATAAACACTTCTTTAAGGAAAAAATTTCGGACTTGATTTTTATAAACAAGTTTTTATCCTCAAAATCATTAGTTTTAGAACTAGAACTAGGCTTGAAAACATTTTTCTTAGAAATTACTTTTTCTAATTATTTAGAAAGTTTGTTCTTCTCAGAACTTACTTCCTCAAGATTTTTTGAAATACTTTCAAAATCAGCATTTTTCTTATCAAGATCTTTAGAAAAATATGAAATCTCTTTTGTAAGAATAGAATTCCTAGAGTTTGCTTTATCAAGTTTTTTATTGAGTTTAGAATTCTCAATCTCAAGAAGTTCAGGAAACCTAGAGACTTCTTCATAAGTAGGTAAAGTATTTTCCTCATCAGAATATGATTCTTCATTAGAAGATTTATAATACTTACTATCATTAGAATTTAAAGAAACATTGATCAATGATTCAACATTTCGTACCTTAGCCATAAAACAATGATTATCAATAGGTAATCTGGCTATAAGACCAAGATTCTTCTGTCCTGAAGATTCATAATCAGAAGATTCATCTGAAGAGTCACCACCACTGGCACTCCAGGTGTCATTAACTTTCAGAACTTTCTTAGCTTTGGCTTTATAATATTTCTTTCTATTCCTGTTTGAATGCCTTTCTTTCCTTTCTTTCTTTTTAAGCAAAGGGCAATCTGGTCTAATATTTCCATCTCCCTTGCATTCATAACAAGTAACTTCTCCATCTTTCTTATCTTTCCTTTCCTTTTTCTTATACTTGGATTGGAAATTTCTCTGGCCAGTTATCTTGTTCATCCTTCGAGCAAGATTTGCTAATTCATTTTTTGATATTTCATTCTCACTAGAATCTGACTGAAATACCATCTTCTTAGACTTAGATCTGGTTACTCTCTCAGGAGTCTTAGCTTTCATCTGATTTGATGTTGTTGTAAAAGCAACAGTACCATTTCCATTCTTCTTCTTGATGTTGTCAGCATCTCTCTTCATTATGGTTTCATGTTGTATAAGAGTTCCAAAAATCTCATCAAGAGAAATATGAGTGACCTTCTTATTTTCATCTATAGAAGTTCTTTTGTAATCCCACTCATTTGGCATGATATAAATTATCTTATCCACAAGACCTTCATCATCTAAACCTTTCTCTCCCATAGACTATAGGTTGTTGACGATAGTCATAAATATCTGTTGTACTTTACATATTGGTTCTCCATAAGGAAAGTTGAAGCCATGATATTCAGCTCTGAGCATAGCTCTCATAGTCTCAATCACTTTATAAGTTCCAAAGTGTGTAACTTCTAACTTCTTCCAGATACAATTAGCTGCTTCACAAGAAGAAATTTGGCTATATATATTTCTAGTCATTGAACACAGTAGATTATTGCGTACCTTATAGTTGAGTTGATATTCTTGCTTTTCCTGGTTAGTAAAAGTTCTAACTTCTTTGTCGGGAATTTTATAATCACCAGTAAGCATAACAAAGTTTTCCAATCCATTATTGATAACGAAAGTCTTCATTCGATCTCTCTAGTACTCATAGTCATTACCATCAAAGATTGGTGGTCTTGTAGGATTTAGATTATCAATTGAACCAACGTTAATTCCTGCCATACTTATAATAACCTTCAGCACACAAATTTGTTAGTATCAAAAGTTTGTAATCAAAGTTCGGAATAAGAAAGTTCAGAATGGAAATGTTCGGAATGATAAAGTGAGAAAGAAAAACTTATTCGTGAGTATAAGTATTTTAGAGACCTCCTCTGATACCAATTGTGGGATCGGAAAAGTGATGTAGATTCTCAATATACAAGAGGGGGTGAATTGTATATTTTAAAAATTCCTTTGGAACCTTTAAAGTTAGTTACGAATAACTATGTTTTCCTTAAGCAGAGGAAAGGGCTAAGTTTAACAAAGTTAAACTAAGAAAATTCACAACACCTCTAACACTGAATGCAAACTTGGAAAGAGATTCCAAAAGTAGGTTCCAAAAATATGGTTCCGGAAATTGAAACTTAATAAAAGATTACAATATGAGATTCTACCTTAAAGCGTATAGAATCTAAATGAAACAGAGTACAAATAAAGAAGTATAAGAAAGTTATACTTTCCTTACAATGCAATATGCAGCAGAATATAAACACGTAGTAGAACTACAAGTAACAAGATATAAGTATTTTAACCCAAAGAGAAGGGTATCCAACAACCTTGGATAAAGGTCCCTTGATTTATACTTTCAAGAAAGTCTGTCTTACCCACACTATGGTAAGCCCTCAATACGAAGATCGGAGTCTTTGTCTTGATATCCCCGCAAGCCCTAAACTACAAGGTAGTTGGAAACCTCTGTCTTCCTCAGCAAGGAATCCCTCAACTTCAAGGTAGTTGGCAACCTCTGTCTTCCTATCCCCAGAAGCCCTCGAATGTAATCACCAACATTCAGAGTCGCACGAAGCTTTGAGAGTTAATAAGATCCTCTCTCTCTACAAATCACTTCAACAGCATGTATGCACAAAACCAAGTTGTTCATCTGTGTCGAGCTCTTTCAAATGAGCTCTTATTTATAGGTAAGGTCGGATCCTTCTCCAATGGTCATATTTTCCATAAAGATCGGAGGGACCTGTACACGTGTCACTTAGACAACGGTTAGTTTATAACAAAATAGACGACATCGTTTTATAACAAAACAAGTGAAACAGAATGTACGACATCATTTTAAAATCTAACTCAAAAGTTCGGAATGGAAAATTCGGAGTGAAGGTTCGGAGTGTAAGGAAAATAATAAAGAGTAGACAGATTATAACAATGTAAGTAAGATGAAAGTTCAGTGTCTAACCAAAGATAATTTTCGGAGTCTAAATAAATTTGGAGTGTATAAAACAAAGATGATCTGATTCTGTTTAATAGGTGAATTCGGAATGAGAATTCGGAATGAGAATTATTCATCAGAATTCGTTATGAGAATTCATCATCAAAATTCGTAATGATAATTCTTCATCAGAATTCGTAATAAGAATTCTCCATCAGAATTCGTAATGAGAATTCTTCATCAGAATTCGTAATGAGAATTCATCATTAGAATTCGTAATGAGAATTCTTCATCAGAATTCGTAATGATAATTCTTCATCAGAATTCTTAATGAGAATTCATTGTCGAACTTCATAAGGATTCGTATCCTGAATCTGGAGTAAAACTGTATCCAGAATTCGGAATGAAACTTTATCACAGTTCTCATTCTTGATTTCGGAGTGAAACTTTATCATAGTTCTTATCCAAAATTCGGATCCTAAAAACAGAATACTTCATTATCAAAGTTTCAAACAATTCCGAGAAAATATAAATGAATCTGAATCTTATACTTAAGAAAAATATGAATGAAAATGTGATAAGGATAATTTTTCTTATAAAAGCAATTTTCCTTATAAAAGAAATTTTTCTTAAAAAAGCAATTTTTCTTAAAGATAAGGTGTTTGTGATTTTCAAAACAAAAAGGAATGGAAAATTCATAAGGAAACCCTTATTGACTCAACAGTATGATAGATGAAGTATAATTCCATTTTTGGAGTCATATATGATTAATCTCACTATAGATGGACTTATGTATATTTGATAACTTTTGAAAACTTTTTGTTTTAGAACAGATGGAATGACCTGTCATTCTATCATATGATCTGCTAACACTTCGTGAATGAAAAATTCCACTTCATTTCTTTAAGAGATGAAGTGGAAATTGTCCAAGGAACGACCAATGGTGAGATTGTACCAAAATCAAGAACGTATTTATTCTAATTCCAATTTCTTCAACTTTACAGAAATGATCTTGAATACAAAAAAAATGTTATCCTGGTGTCCTTATATCTGATGAATCAGATTGTACCTTAGATCATCACAAATTTATGGCTTTGTGATTGTTGGATTTTTAATAGCCATGTTCTCTACCACTCTCCATCAGAACTTGATGTTTAGATTTCTCTTCCATATCCATATTTTCACCTATGTTCTCCTATATGGAAACCCAATGATGAGTTACTTTGGGTAATCATTATGTTTCATACTTTAGTTTTTAAAATTAAGTCTTAGTATTCCTTTTTACAATGTGGGTTTCTATGAATAGTAAACAATTTATAACCCTGACGAATTTCGAGGGAGAAATTCATTTTAAGGGTGAAATTCATTTTAAGGGGGGTAGAATGTAACAACCAAATATTTTATAAGATATATTCATTTCAATTTCTTTCATATGTTCGGTTTTACGCTCCACCAAGATTATCTTGCGCTATACGCAACACCGTATTAGCTTGCAGTATATGCAACACTAATCTTGGATCATGTTGCACACAATTTCATGTTGTTTTTATAGTAGTTATTCTACAAAACATTGAGTATATATATATATTCAATGTATTTTGTTATAGGAAACAACAAAGGAGTCATTCACTACACGCAACCCTGACTTGGCTTGCATTACACGCAATCGCAACCTTCCTCGATAGCGTGTGTTGTACGCAATACCGGGTTTTACTAAACAATGATGTATTATTATAATATTATTATGAACTATCCGTTATGAATAGTATTAACTAAATTTTTAATTTTATAATATTATTGTTTATCTTACACATTTTCTAGAACATGGTATAAGAACAAAATAAATTTTTCAGGTAAAATAAGTATTTTTCAAAAAATGCAGTTTTGCCGCCTTTTGATGGCGCACCCACTTTAAATCTAGTTTTTGACATGTTTATAAGTTCAATTTTACAAAATAAAATTATTCTTTAGAATCATAAAATAAGATTTTACCTTGGATAAATTTTTCATATTATTCTGATAACATTCATATTTTAATGAATAGTAAAAACACGCTATATTTTAATTAAAAACAACTTTTTTCATCATAATAACTTATGTGGTTAAATTATAATATTGAATCGATTTAAAGTATAATTAGAATATATTTTTACCATTAAATATAATGTATGTCATTAGCATTGATTTTACATTGAATTCGTAGGTTAAATAAATTCAATCTTTTGCAATGTTTTAAACAAAAACCCGTTTTCTTTCGACAACGAGATTAATTTTAATTTAATTTCTGCAACTTCTCTGTATTGAATTTGGAGAAATGGATTTCATATTTGGAATAAGTGGGTATAAATTATATTAATAGACTACTTTTTATTTTTGGGCTTTATGAATAGTAACAACGGTAAATTTTATTTACCATAGTAAAAGGTAAATTGGGTAATTAAGGGTAAATATAATATTATAAAATTATCCTAATACTTTTATATATATAATTGGATTATTATATTTCGTCCGAAGTCATATTTGGGTCGAAATGGAATCCATTAGAACCCACTTGGAGGTGATTAAGACCTTTAGTTTATTTTATTTAAAGGAAAGTGAAATATGTTTCACTCAACTTTAATAATTAAAGTATTTTTAATATAAGTTTATACAGAATATAAATTCGGTTATAAATACTCATTTGAAAGATAAAATGTTTTTATTTATCATGGTAATTTATTTGTAATTTTTAAGAGTTATTTAATTACCTTATTATCTTATACATTAATGATGCAGAAATTATTTATTTAGTGAAAAATCAATAATATAGTTTTTATTGAAATAGTAATACATATAAAAAGGCCCAAAAATCTGCACAAAACTTATTATTAGTGTATATATAAACCCTAATCATCCACTGGCCGAATTTTTGACCATTTGGATCCTTATTATGGATATTATGACACTTATAATATTTTATTTTAAATGATTCCAAAGTTGACACCCTCATAATTTAATAAAGATAACAATTTACATGTTGTTATTTTAAGATGATAATTTCAAGTAAAATTATTATTATAAAATATTTGATATTTATCTTCATCAAAGGATTTTATTTTTAATTTTTATGCAAAAATAAGTATATTAAATAATTATACAAAAATGTTGTAGTAATTATTTTATTAAGAGATATACCAAATAAATGGTTTTAAAAATATTAAAATAAATATTATATGAACTATTTAATGTGATCCACGAATTTTATAGAAAACATTTACATGTTAGGAATCTATGAAATATTTTAGTTCGAATATATCCGCTGTTTAGATTTTATTTAAATTCAAATAAATGAATAGTGTCAAAATTGACACTATTGTTATTTTATAAAAATAACATATTATTAATTTGTTTAAAAATCACAAAAATATTTAAAAATTATAAATTTAAATTCATATATTCTAAAATGTCATAAAGTATCTAATTATGGAAAATTAACAACACATAAGTGATTATTTATAACCATTTAAAATTTATAATTTTATTACCACAAATAAACATAAATAAATTAAATAAGGATAAATCAAAATTATAAGGTTTAAAATAAGATCAAAACATGTCTAAATTTTATTTTTTGATGATATTACAACCCTATCCCATATAATCTTATAATTGAGTCATTTTTTGAAGTTTTTATGTGGGGTTTGAATTTATATTAAACTAATATTTTTGAGGATTCCAAAGGTGCCCCTCTCCTCCCTTATAAAAGGGCACCTCCTCCCTCTCTTCCTCACACAATTTTGAGCCTTGAAGCTTGGAAAACCTCTACCCATTTAACTTCCCCACTTCTCTAGAAACCTTATAGAGGTAATGGTCATCTCAAAAGACCAACCCTGGTGCCCTAAGAAGAAGTTTAAAGGAGGTGCGTCGAAGAAGAGGTAATCTCTTCTACCGATTATTTCAAGATTATTTCTTATTCAACTTCTTCTTCTTTAGTTGTTTAATTATAAAGTAATAACATAAGTATCAATAATATACTGATATGTTATTATAAATATGAAACAAACCCATTTCATCTTCTATCCATCCTACGGAAAACGAAATCACCACGCGTGCATACGTACGAAATACCGTCTTCACGTCGTGGTGTAATCTGTTTTTCCAACACCACCTTACTTGGATGGGTATAATGGTGTAAATAATAACTATACATAGTTATTATAACATCATACTGATTCTTATATATTTTATCATCCACTCCAATTCAATTCAATAATTATGGGAATGATATCATCGCTCGTGCATACGTACGGACTACCGTCTCCACGGCGCGATGAGATTCATTCTCAATGATTAACCATTAATGAATTATTATAAATTATATATAATAATTAATCATGAAATATATGACATAATAATTATACTGGATTTATATATATATATATGTATGTCATCCAATTAATTACATTCAATTCAATGAGGAAACGAAAACAACATTCATGTGTACGTACGACCTACCGTCTCCATGAACGGTGTATTTCTTTCCATTTATCGATCTATTATATATATGTATATTCTGAATATATATTATATATAAATCATGTTTTATATTATGGAATTAAGTAATCATGATCTAAGTAATCATATGAATAATTACAAGTCAAAACACGGATGACAAATGAAATGATTTTACCCAAAACGCTCTTTAACATGGAATTTACAAAAGAACGGGTAATATAAAGTCATAAGTGAACCATATATGATATCATAACAATGAATATGATTCTTTGATAAGTCAATGACATTATTTAAATCATTATACAGGAGGTTCGGATACGTACGAAGCATATCGGACCTAAGGTAAGGGATAATTATTCCAATCTCATTCTTATCCGAGATTATTTACTCGTAAGTATTTACTAGGGGTTATGTTTATTATCCATGTCCATATGCTCTCAAAATGTTTTCATAAAATGTTTACTTTCCTTCCCTGTATGTTTAAGACATTTTTACCCTTTTCTTACTTTTACCACATCGTATGGAAGGAATCTTTCTTTTGTTTACCATACGAGGTACTTTTTGACTTTTCCGACAAAAGTACGAGGAGAATGTTATTTTTAACTTATACAGCATGAATGGATTTTTTACGGTTTTATAAAGACTTATTTTCATGAATCTACCTCCAAAATATTTCATGACTATTTTCAAAAAAGTCATTTTCTATTAAAATCGCATGACATTTTGTGAAAAGAAAATTATTTTGAAGAAGAAAGGATATTTTCCTCAAGAATTCATTTCAACTGTTTTATTAAAACCATTTTCCATCTAAGATGACATTATTTCATATGTGTATTTTTCAAGTATAATGTCTCTATTATTTACATGGTTTCACTTTTCTTATGATGAAATGATATCCATTTGTTTTATATGGATTATGTTATGATGGAATGATGTTTATGAAACCCATTTTATTCTTTGGGTTATGATGAATGATTTATATTTATTTTGTGGCACAAGTAAGAATGATTTCATTATGAGATGTGTGGGACCTATATCTCCCTCCAATTCATTGGGTAAATATTTATATCTCATGATATAGACATGGCTGTAACGGTTAGTTAATCCGGTTCAGTGTTATAGGACTGAAACGAGGATTGAACTCGATTCAGAAAGGGACTTTGTCCACTAAGATGGTCTTGGCAGCAATTCCTTGGCTACTATGGAAATCATGACATGTGTTGAATGGTTTCCACAATTACATGTTTTATTCCAATTATATTTTATCATGATTAATGTTCCATTATGATATATGCCTTACGTACTTCCATGATTTATGTCTTTGCTCAAGATTTTGATGTTTAAATTTCATGTTCAAGTTTTTGTTTTCAAATTTTTATGGATTGTTTTATGTTCACTATGTTTTCCCTTACTGAGAATTTGAGATCACCCTTTTTATGTTTTCTTTTCCCCAGGATATAAGGAAAGGTTTTAGGTAAGACAAAAAAGGAAGATCTTTATGGGAGATGTTGAGGATCTTTCACCAAGATTAGAAGATTATGTTCCAAGTTTCCAAAGGAACTAAACTATTACGGTCCTTTGGTGTTTGTTTTTGTTATATATTAAGTATTACAAAAAAGTAATGTAATGTCCATGTACTTCAAGCTTTGGGTCTCTACAAAAACACCCACTAAACATCACCTAGCACAACTACTAAGACCAAGAGAATCAACATAATGGTAAGAAACTTTAAATCAATCCCAAACTGCTCTTTATTTCAACAAACGGGATAAGGTATCATTCTAAGAGGTGGATTAAACATTTTAAATAAATACTTAGGTTGATCAATATGAAATATTTCCAATAGAGAACTATTCATGGACACATCACAACATCAAACACATCTTTAGAAACCCAATGAACATTACTCCAAAACTGAGCCACCAACAATATCTCATCTCAAGATACAACAAGAATATGGATCCTAGATCACAAGGAAGCTTACTGAATAAACCACTCTTCTAAGACATAGAAAAAAACTACCACATAACCATTGGTTTATAAACAAAGGCCAAAAAATTTCATCTCAAAACAATTTTGAAAAACAAACTAACTTGGTGGGTTTCCACATTCACCAATGTTGTATCATCAAGTCTCACCCACATGAACATTTCCATGCCACCCTAGGAACCCAAACACCATACCATATAGGTCATCCTTCTAGATATCAATAAAACCATGCATGTGAGCACCCATGAAAACACCAAAGGCTAAAACAAAACAACATCATTCCAAAAATCATGTACCTTCAAAAGGAACACCAACCACCATGTTAAAAAAACCCTTTTCATATTTCACAAAACAAACCACAATTCATCAAGAACTATTTTATTAAAAACCTAACCCTTTTCATTTTTAACAACTTTTAAAACAATCAAGATACTACAAACAAACCCTTCCCATTTTCTAAAATTCAGAAAGGTATCTTTTCATAATCTGATGGTCATTGAGACCAATACCCTTTCTAGGAAAACACCAACCGCTCAAAACCAATTTCCAAAACAAATTCATTAGATTCAAACACTTTTAAACATCCCAAAACACCCCATTTAAAAAAAAGATTCAGAATTACCTTAAAATTATTCACACTTTCAAAACATTTTATTCAAACAAATCACAAGTTTAGATTATAGATAATCTAATCCCGTTAAATCATTTCCACTTCCTTATTTTTTCCCAAAAACACAACCTTTCAAAACCATTTTTATATTTAATATTTGAAGACCCCTTTTTCCACTTTTAAAAATCTAATCCTTCCTTTAAATCCCATTTTTACAATTCTCATACAAGTATTTTCAAAACAAAAATTCAGAATTCAAGAAAGGTCCAAGAAACCCATAAAAGGGAACTAGTGTCGGTGGGTGACTTGAACATATGGTTGGATGCCATATGTCAAACAAAACACCAGCATAGAGAGACTCATTAGGACCATGCCCTGGCTCCACATGGATTTCCAGACCCTTCAAGCTCACAAAGGCCATTAGTTAGACTCCCCTTGTCATATCCTAAGAGCAAATAATCAACAAGAATAAAGGAAACTAATAAAACTGGACATCCCATGGAAACTCAAGGATCAGAACGAGCAATAGTTTGTGATTCTCTTCCCGTACATACCCCTCAAGTCCCAAAAATCCTACTCCATCTACCTTTACATACCCCCAAATAGCAAGGTCACTCTAAAAAGAAAGGTCTGCTAAGAGTCGACCTCCTTTGATACAATTTTGTCACAAACCAGCCCGAGACGACCCTGAACCGGTCACAAGGGCCAGCCTGCGACAAGTCCCAAGAGGAATTTCTGATCCTCCTGGGATGGAGAAAAGAACCAAGGGTATCAATAGAGTACACAAGGTAACTGTTTCTCCCATATATAAACAATCAAACAAGAATCGGAACGAAATGGACAACCCAAAATAAATTTATATAAAAACTGAACTAAACGTTATTTGTACAAAAAACTGAAAGTACAACTAAACTAATAACTCAACTGACCCAACCTGATAAGCATCTAACTCCATGTGACCCTTCTGGTAACTCTCCAACATAATTATCACACGTCACCCAAGGTGATCTAACTCAAGCTAAAACCTGCACAAGGGCTAAAAACAGAAGGAGACTATAGGCATGAGTATTAAAACTCATTAGGTTGGCCCGAAATTATATTCCAAATGCACATCCTTTAAAATAAAAGAAACATAAATTTCAAGTTTTAATTACAAGATATAAAGTTATGTTTTCCAAATGAGGTCCCATGCTATATAAAAAAATTACTAGACAAAAAATTTCATGTTTTATAAACAAGAATGCTAGTAACAATTTTCAAAGAGGTGCAACTTCAAAATGAAAATAGGTTTCAAGAGGGCTGCTTTAAAGAATTTACACATTGAAATAAATCACACACACTATTGAATTTACCAAAAAAACACACCGTATGCCGATGGTGAGAAAAAAATAGCCAATTAGCACAAGTCACGGGAACACCCCTAGGCACTAGTTAGTTGTGAGCCCCAGGTACCACGTATCTCGGTGAAAGTAACCATAATAAATATATTTTCTCATGCATACGAGACACTAGTAGGGATCATACCCATAAAATAGTGGTCCCCTAAAAACATCATCATCATATTTTAGTTAGTGTCTTCATCATCAAACTTGCTACGTGAAACAGCGGCCAAACCCCCACGGAATCACTAGCATACTAGTACACGTCCGCCCACCTAGATACCCGGGTTCCATTTTATTCTCAATCAAGTTACACATTTATCAAATACACTTTCCAAATAAAAATTAAATTACTAAACCATAAACACACAAACATCCCACAAACATGCTTCACATTTCTTTCATGAATCAATAAATCACTAAAAAGTTTCGTAAAACAATTTCAGGGAGTATAACGGGGCCTTGCACATAAAATCCATTCAAAAATGATCTTTTAAGGCCACGAACCCATAAATAACAAAAAAACCCAGATTTGAAAGCCCAAAAACCAATTAATAAATCATTTTAATGGGCCATAAAATTTCCCCAAAAGATAGAACATGAAATACACATGGAAACCATTTGTACAAAAAAACAAATGCCAAACAGGCCTTTAAGCCTTTCTCAAAAATATCCTTTGACCAACGTATGCATTTCACTTTTATTAAGGATATTTATACACACCATTTAAATTAGAAAAACATATTCATAAATCCCTTAAAACATTCAGGTTACATATTCAAAATACAACCATTTTCATAAGGATGTGAAACGGGCTATTTTCCGACAACACGGGCCAAAACATGTTGTAAACCAAAACCCATTTTTTTGTAAAAAAAAAATCCAAATTGGAAATCCATATGAGGAACAAAAAATACCATTTATAATTATTAAAATTCATTTATAAATCCAAAAAAAATAATTTTTAAATCAAACATAACACATAAAAGCCAACCGGGTAATTTACCGAACACATGAAATGCCCTTTTAAACAAAACAATTTATTTTAAGAACTTGAAAAAGAATAAAACCCAAATTGCATGACATATTTTATACAAGATACTGTAAAATATTAAAAATACCACAAACCAGGTTCTAAACCTCACAAAATAGTTTTGAAAGATAGTGGAACATTTAAACAAACACTTGGTGTGCACTTTTATGACAAAACAACACTACCTTTCACAAAATAAGGATTAAACAACCATTTCGCACACCAAGAAAATTATCAAAATGATGAAAAATAATAATAAAAATATATATATGATGAAAAAAATAATAAAATGATTAATCTTACAAGATAAAGGCATGTGAAAGGGATATATTACATCAAATCCTTAGCGTAGTGGAAACACACACACAATATCACCATCTGAGGGCTTATAAACTCTAAACCTCTGAAGGCCAGCCCCAAACAAACAAACACTCAATCAAAAATTATTGGATAACAGAACCATAGGTCTAAAATTACTAGGGAATAATATAAAACAAACAAAGAATGAAAGGAGGAGGAAGATATAGGAGAAAGGAGAAGGAATCTCACCTTGACACCTAGAAAACTCTTCGTCTTCCATTAGATATGCACACTTAGAGAAAAGTGAATGGCATGAAACTTCTTGTAGAGACTCATAAGGTCTGGAATAATCCAGAAAATATTATTTAAGGGAAAATAGTATTAATGTAATGATTTATGGATGAAATAATTTACCTTCGTGATTCTAGATTATTTGAGAGACATTGTGAAGTTTTCCCTAATTCGTGACTCATATGAGATCCAAATAGGTAAAATATATAATGGGGGTGAGGATAGGGGTATTATATTCAAGTGTGAGTTTTAATTACCAAAACATATTAAAAATTGAATTAGATATAAATGAAAAAAATATTTTTTTAAAACTGGAAATGGGCCCATGGGCTAGCCCAATACCTAAATAAGTAACCCCAATTCACCATTTTTATGAATTTTTAATGGGTACAAAATGATATGGTAGTTCTAATATGTCAGTTTAGGATAATTGGGAAGTGTAATGAGTCAAAAATGATAAAAAATGAATGAGTTATAAAAGAAAAAAAATATTTTTTTAAATCTGGAAATGGGCTCACGGTTGGACCAAATCATGAAGTAACCACCCTTTCTCAAAAACTCCTAAAAAAGCAATAAAGAACCCAAATTAGGTTTATTAGACATATATGGCAGTTCAAAACTCAAAATTAATCTCACCCAACACCCAATAAAAGGATCGGGATTTTCAATGAACCGGATCAAAACCATGACATGAAAAGAAAAACAATATGTGTGACAGTAAAACCCACATTCCCTATTTAATGGTGATATTATATTTCCAATCTGATATATAATATGGGAGTTATTCAATTATTTTCAAAAAATTGTGCACTTGTTATATAATATATTTAATATTTTTAATATATTAATACTGAGACTCCCTGGTCCCCAAAATCCCAGGATAACTTTATGAATCACTCTAAAAATATTCCTTGAAATATTCAAAAGTGTCAAATAGAAATTTTGGTGTCATTAAATCAAGATAAAAAAATCAAAAAGTTGAATTTTTAATTCTTTAACAGAATTTTGGAAGCCAATATGATCATTGACACCAATATTTTTGTGATCTTTGATAAAGTTATACTCTAATATTTTTAAAGGCGTTGAAGGTATTTGACTAATATTTTATAATAGAAAATGATTCATAATTTGGATCCCTCATTCTATATGTTTATAAAAGTAAGTAAATTTGTATAAAGGGGAACTTTATTTATGACTCAATGATAATAATTTATGGGAATTTATCTAAACATTCTGGAAGATTTTTTGGGCTGATGAAGAAGAGTTGTGATTCCAGATAATTTCATAATGGTTGAGGAAGAGCCAAAATTATATAAGATATCTAAGTTGAGAGACTATATACTAAAGTAATAGATGTTAAAGTTCTATAAAGTTAAGTACTAAATGATTAGAGTGTGAGAAGGTGTTGATTCAAATTATTTAGAAGTCTTAGAGTAAGTTCAGTTTTTATTACTAAATAAACCTAGAGTTAAAGTAATATTACTAGTTTGGTTTGGTGGGAACTAGTATAATCAATTATTGAGAGTCATAAGTATTGGCGAACACATTTGGTTAAAGGATGATACATTCCTATAAAACTTTTGGGTAAAGGATGATACCTTACCATTCCACAATTGGGTTTAGGATAATACCTTCCCTATTGAAACTTTTGATATTAGTATAAAATTAGTGTCTCGAACTCAAACCAAACACAATAAGGAGTAGATACTCAAGTTGGGATCAAACCATGTAAATAATTCATTTTTTTGTGTTTATTTGTATTTCTATTTCATACGGGTAAGGGTGGGATATAAAGTTTTAGAAGATAAATACATTAACAATTCACATAGGCCCGTTTAAATTTAAAGTAAATTATAATGGAATACTAATAATTCACCCCCCCCCCGGTGGTACACAATATTCTTGGAAATTTTATGATATTATATGTTCTAGAACACTGAATCATGGATTTGTTTCTCATAGGGATCACATTCCATCACTATAAAATCCTATTAAAAGGGGAATTTCTATTTGATATTTATACTAAACATGAAATTACCCCATCCCCATTTGGAATTTGAAACTTAGCCTCATTTGATGACCTGTAACAATCATAGTGTGATTCCTAGAAGACACCCAGGATAATGATTAGTCCCATGTCATGAACCTCACAGAGAACTAAACTTTGGTTTCAAAAATCTCATCCTAGGAATTACCCAAATGGTTCAAACCCATTACCTAAGCTCTAATATCAGTCTATAGGTCCTATAATCCCTCTATATAAGATATTAATTACTATGGATCACTACCTCATGGATTGTTTCCCCTATGTATTAATACCAATCAATTGGAAAGTACTCTTGTGGAAAGTATTCTCATCTAATATTTATACTACACGTGAAATCCCCCCTTTCCCCATGTGGGACTCAAAACATAGACTTATAGAATAAAATATAAGGTTCACTACTTGATTCTTAGAATCCACATGGGAGGTAGATTATCCCCATGTCAGAAAACTTAGGGAATTCTTGACTTTTATTCCAAGACCTATATCATACACTCTAATATAGGTAAGTTTGTAGTGTGATATATATATATCATACCATATGATATCCTATATCTAGACATAATATATGCCTTGGTTTTATTTATGTCATACAACTTGATATACCCATATAATAGACTATGATATGATCTGGTATATATCATATATGAATTAGGATTTAGGGCATGTCTCTATCAATTCCAAGAGTTTAGGAGAAGTTTTTAGATTTTTTTTCTTAAAGAGGTTGTAACACTACCCCTAAATGTTAAATTGAGTTTGGGATAGAGTTACATCCTAGTGTTCCTGCTCTTTTTATGTCTCCCTATAAAATAACACCTTTGGATCTATGGTAGCTATGGTTTTCAGAATGATCTTATATAAAATTGCTTCATCTAACCTAGTGTATCTCCCTAGGGATTACCAGTGTTGTTTTTGAATAATGAGTACAGTGTTTTAAATATTTACATAGATTATAAATATTTAAACTAGAAGATTATGAAGAACCACTATCCACTACCTAGGATTGATAACTTCTTCAATTAATTAAAGGGACCTATTTGGTTCTTGAAAATTAATATATAGTCAATATATCATTAGATGAAGGGAAAAGGGGAGGATATTCAAAATACTACCTTAAAGTGTGTCTATAAGAATTTTTTATTTCTTGTAATGCCTTTGTTAGTTACCAATACACTAATGGTATTCATGGAATTGAAAAATTTTGTGTTCTATGAACTTATATATTAGTTTTTTATAGTGTTTATCAATAAAATCATAGTGTATTCAAGGATGTAGGATGAGTACACTAACCATTTGAGCACCATATTAAGGAACCTTTAACAATATCATCTATATGAAAAAATTTCCAGGTTTAAGATTTGGATGCTTGAGGTGAACTTCCTTAGGCGTGTTGTGTCTCAATACGGTGTGGTTGTTGATCCTTTAAAGATCAATGTGAATGGTTCTTTGGAATTACTTGAGAAAATAATAGATTTGTATATATTTCTTAGTCTATGGAGTTAATATAAGAGGTTTTTATATAATTTCTCTCAGATCATTTCACTTTTGACTATATTGACTAAGAAAGTTTGGTATTCTATATGAACAAATCAATGTGAGACAATATTAAAGTTTATTAAGAATAATCTGATCAATTACAATATCCTTCACTTACATGAGGGAGGGGATAGGTTTTATGTTTATTGCAATGCTTTCCATCTGGGTTTGGGTTATATGTTGATGGAAAAGTGGGTGATAATATATTATATGACTCTGATTTTATATCAACATGAATGTAATTATGCTACCTATGGTATTTATTTTGTGGTTTTATTTTTTATCTTGAAGTTTTGGAATAATTACCTTATCTAAGAGTGATTTTTAGTCATTACGGATCACAAGATTCTGTAATATACCTTATCATGGTGGTATTTGAGTCTATTTCAATGAAAATGGGGGGATTTATTATCAGTTTATGATATAAATATCTTTTATACTCTAGGGAAAGATAATGTGGAGGATAATTCTATAAGTAGGAATATTTTTAGTGATGTTTCTCATGAGTCTAATAATGAGTATATGATTATGGGTGAGATTTAAACTTTGTATATAGATATAGAAGATATCATCAATTGATTTTACTTATATTATATAATGATGCACCCTCTTTTGTTTCAGTAAGTAAAGGAATATTAGTTGGTAGATCATGATATGAAGGTTTATATAGATTTTTTAGTTCATGGATTGACTATATGGAGAAAGGATTATGAACATCAAGTATTGTTTCAAGAAAAGTTTTTTATTCCATAGGTGATGTGAGATGTGGTTCTTCATGAGTTCGATTTCTAACCTTTGGTAGTACACCCTATAAATTAAAATATATATAATTTCTTTATGGAGTAGTTTTTGTGACCTGATATTAAGAATTCATTGGTAGAGTTATTGTTTCAATTAATTTTTTTTCAATGGGTAAAGGATGGGAGTTATTTTTTATCTATTTTGTTGCATCCCTTGGATGTTCCTAAATGTAAATATAATAATATCTAAATGGATTTCATGAAGGGTTATCCTCCATCATTGGTTATATATGATTTCATATAGGTTTTTGTTGATCTATTGATGATGTCGGCTCATTTCCTAGTGATTGAGGATTCTAGAATAGTGGATACATTGGTGATACTATATATACAGGAGTTAATGAGGATTTATAGAGTCTTGAAGATGATAATCTATTATTAGTATCCTTTATTTACTTTATGAGTGTGGAAGGGGTTCAATATGATTTTTAATCTCAATTATTACTTAGAACACTATTTCATCCCAAAATAGATGGGCAGATGGAGTAGAAAATCCAAATATTGGAGGATATATTGGGTGAATGTGTACTCAATTTCAAAGATTCTTAGGTGAAGCACTTTCTGTTGTTGATTTAAATATAATATTAGTTGTCACTCTTCCATTATCATAGTAAGATATAAATCACTATATAGGAGACCAATTAGATCCACTTTTTATTAGATATAGGTTGCAAAGTCGGTGATTATTTAGCAATACTTGGTATAGGGTAAAACAGAGAAAGTAAAAATGATTCAAGAATGGTTGAAGGCTTCCAAGGACCTTCAGATGTAAATGAAGGTCAAAGGTGGAAATAATCGGTGTTTGAGTTTGTCAATAATATATTCTTAAATTATTCTCCTCATAGAGGGTATTACATGATTGATAGTTATTATAACATTTCTCTATAATTCATTTAACCTTTTAAGGTATTATATAATATTAGAGAAATAGTGTACAGGTTTTCACTCCCACCTCAGATGGATTGAGTTTATGATATCCTCCATGTGTCACACCTTAAGAGACATCTTCATGAAAATTCCCATGTAATTAATTGAATTTAATTGGATATTAAAGATCATGATTCACTTATATGATTATTGATATAGATTCAATACTTTTCAGTGAAGGTATTTTGGAGATGTATTGTTCCTTCAGTGTATGTATTTTGGAAACATTTTGGTCTGGAGGAATGAATTTGGTAACAAGATTCACATATATGAATTCAATACCTAGAGTTTTTTTTAATTTAATCATTATAGTAAAGAATAGTGTTGATTCTGAGTTGAATTGAATAGTTTTTTCATTTATTTTTATGTTTGGTTACAATTCTTCTGATAGAGATATTCATGTTTAGAAGATATCTTATATAATAGTTAATTTGGAGGGTTTACATTATATTCATACCTGGTTTTTTTCTGATTCTAAATGGTTATAATCATTTGAGAGGTATCTAATTGGTGAAATAGAATTTATTATTCTTTTACTTTTGAGATTTAATGTGTTATAAAAGGAAGAGGTAATTTTAGAGGTGAATTTTTGGGAAAAAAACTAAAAATACAGTTTTTTGGAAAATCATGTTCTAACACCCCCTCTCATTACACTGGGATTTTTTGTTGGATTAAAATATTTTTTTTAAAGTGCTAGAGAAAAAAGAAGGTATTTCCAATAGTTATTTCATCCTGAACATTACATCATGGTTTACTTGAATACATAATGATGTCTTAAATTGAATTGTAATACAATACAGGGAAGGATATTAGAAACACAGGTAGGCATTGAAGGGTATATTGTTATGTTATAATCTTAGGTTGTGATTATCAGAAGATTATATCAGTATTTCAAAATTATTTTAATTACACCATGATTATTTTCAAGTTATTTTGAAATGAAAAAGAAAATGGAAATTTATTTTTGGATATTACACCATGAAATTCAAAGGATTAATACATTACAATGTAATGAGTTTCACTATGTCATGATATCCTTTGATTTAATTGGATTTTAAATTTAATGGGTGGAAGATTTAAAGAGATATTAAGGGATATTACACCATGATTTTCATTGTTTTGGTCGAACAACCCATATTTTGAATTAATGAAATACAATATTCCATGATTATTAAAGAAAAAATAAATTTAAAATATGTTGTTTTCCATCCTTCAACTAATTTTCTTTTTCCACTTCATGGATTTAGAAAACCTTGGGTATTTACTTGGATCCCTATCATTCTCCTTTAATTGATTTTTATTTCCCTACATTTAAGAGTTCATATCCATGTAGATCAATATAATATTCACTTAAATCCTCCTTATTTTACCAATACTTATGTTTCTTCTTAATAGTATATGGAAATGGATGATAGAGGGTTGATGTGAGATTATTATTTTTAGATTTCTTATGGGATTCTACATAGGGAACATAAGAGTTTGAGTAATGAGCTTTATTCTTCATCAAAAAAGTTAATGGAGTTTCATTATTTGACAATGTGGTGAATTGAGCTTCATATAGAGGTGGTGGTTCTAATTTTTCTCCTTTTTACATGTTAAGTAAAATTGTATAGTTTTTTTATGTGGTGATGGAAAGTTTTTGTGAGTCATATGAAATAACATAAAAATAAACTAAATTAGCGGGATGTTCATGGAAGTGAGTATTGAATTGAAATATAATAGTTAATTAATTAAATGATTATTATTGTTGTAATTATATAGGGGTTATATGACTAAAACAATGATATGAATGTTTAATATATAATGGGGGTTTATATAATTAGTACATTAATGATATTAAATCAGTTGTGGTACCCTTGGATGTGACTATGTAGAATGTTATTTCTAATATGATTGAACATTGTTGTAACACTAGTAATTATCATTTTGGTGTTGAAATTATGGGGATGGTGTATTTAATTTTAAGGTAGTGGTAAACTAGTTGGATCATGTGGTTCATTGGAGTTTTGTTGAGGTGTATTACCCAAGGATATGTGGATGTTAGTATAGAGGATGGGTGGAGTATGTTGAGGTTATAAAAGTTTTTTGTGGATTCTTTATTATGACTATAATATTTATGTGGTTATGTTTATATATTTATTTGTATGTGTTGATTTTATATGATTTTTTAATCATGAAATTGATTTTATACTGTGTAATTATGTTAATATTGTTTGGAATGTTTATGAGATGGTTGTTAACAGGATGTGGTATTCCTAGATGTTGGTGTGATGTGAGAGATATGGTATTCCTAACACTGATGTGGTTGTTGTTGTTGTTATAGTCATATCTTTATGTATTATTTTTTATTTCTTTAACATTATAATCCTCATTTTGATGATAGGTAGTTATTATAGAGGTAGTTACTATCATTAGGGTTGTAGATATCATGAGGTGGTTTTTTTTTGTTGAGACATTGTGATTTTTGTGTTGAGGTGGTGGATGACATGAAATAGAAGTTAATTATGTTGTTATTTTATTCATGTTACTATGTTTAAATTCTTAATATTTATATGTCATTCAATTAGGTTTTATTATGCTTTTTCACTTGACACAGGCGAGGTCGGATAAGGAACCTGTTGAGTATACCAGTATACTCACCCAATTATTCTCTACTATTTTTAAAATTTATAATATTTAGTTGAGGGTGGAATCAATCAAAATTAGTTCATTCTTGAGTTTATATATTTGGGATTATATGGAGTTTTATTTTGGTGTATTTCCTTTTCAGTTGACATTTAGTGTTTTTTATGGGATTTCCCATTGACATGTTCATGTATGTGTCTAATTATTTGTGTGAGAATTGATTTTCATACCTATGGTTATAGTGATCATTTGGGTTTTTTGTTAATTATATTAAAAATGGTAATGAATCTTATAAAAAAATTATCACTGGTGTTAGTATCCACCTTGTATCCTATTGGAGGTGGGTTTTGAGGATCACCATTGATCTCATTATCATCTCACGAGGAGTCTTGGTGGGGTTAGGTCATAACATTTTTCACAATCTTGATGTGTCTTCATCATCCATTCTCTCTAATTTAATTTATGTTTTCATATATATGTATAAATCTCCTTGTCTTGGATCCATATCCATTATCATACTCTTTAAAAAATAAAAAATAAACGTTTTTGAAACATCACTATAGCTATATGTATAATATTTATTTGAATATATTTTTTATTTTATTTTTCAACATGCTTCCTTTTTTATTTTAATGATAAAATGTCTTATGTCAAAATTATTCACATGAATAATAGTATTCATAAAATATATAAAAATTATTATATTAATTTATTATTGACATGATTAAAACATGAGGTTGTTTATCTTGTTTTCATACCCCCATGGTACTATAAAAATAACACATAGATAAAATTTATTAAAACATTCATTAAAATGTATTCTCTATAATGGAATATTAGCATTAATCATATTATTATATTTCACTATGGTCTATATCCATTGTATAAGTATATAAATAACAATAAACTTTTCTTATTTAGAAAATTTAATACAATTACCTTCAATAGTGGATTGTGTCTTTGTTTAATTAGTACAAGGATTAGAACTCAAACCAACCATTCCATCACTAGTTAATATTTGATTATTGATACAATAATTCAAATTATTTTTGTATTAATCAAACTTTAATTTCATATTACTATCAAAGACACTATAGAATTTCAAAATCGTCTTATTGTATTATTTTTAATCTTAATTTCCATTCTTGTATTTGTTGAAAACAATTATGGCTACAACATTTCAACTATATTACTTTTATCTTAAATAATACCAATCAAGTCATTTATAATCTTTTATGGTTCATTAAAATTCACATAAAACTCCATTTAACTGTCATTATTTTTTTGATATTTTTATTTTTTTTAATCTATAATTTAAAATTTCATCTCCTCTTCCTTTTCCAACACCAACTTTTTATACTCTCTAGTCACATCATTTTTCTTCTTATTTTTCTCTCTGGTGATCAATTTATTCCATAAACACTCAAGTTCAGCTTCTAAATAAACCCTTCATTTCATAAAATCTTCATTATTAGTTGTTGTGACATTTTCAATCTATATCAACCTTGGCCCCAATACTTATATGAAACTCAATCCATGATTCCACTAACCTCAAGGGAATTCCTCGATCCCCAAGGGTTTTTGACATCGTATATTGGGGGTCATATGAGTAATCAGTTCATGGTTACTATAATTTCCATCATAGTGGTGTTAGGTGTACTAATATTTTTATCCTTACTAGACAAGGTCTAGGGAGGTTAGGAGTTGAGAAGTGACCTGTAAAAATGTTTTGAAAGCCTCTTTATATTGGAAGATCAAGTTACTAGGGGATGTCTGGGAACTAATAGGAATCATAGGTTCATGTGAGATTTTAGTATACTTATATCAAGTATGATGGGACAGAACATGAGAATTGTTTTAGAGCTCGATCGAGATCCAACCTCTATATTGGTCCATGAATAATGTTAGGCATTGATAGGTAGGCTCTCAAAGGATGTTATTCCATATTTCATGCTTGTATATGTTTATTTATATTATTTTTGGAATAATTTAGAGATTTTTATTTATTATAAAATCAAAAATATATAAATAGTGTTTTTAACTTATATATTGGTGAAAAGTTTCTCAATAAGAATCAAAAATTGATTCATTTGATTATTATAACTCCACTTATCCCTTATGATATCTAGTTTTAACTGTTTAACATTTTACTGATGAGAATTATATTTTTTTCTATATGTGATATTGTGAGTGGGTTCCCTAAAACCAAATCATGTATATTCTTTTATTACTATAACATGTATACAGTTTGATATATACATCTGTTTTCTCTTACCATGATAGTAACATTACTTTTGTATCCACTATAAAAAAAGTAATGTCCTTAGATTACATGTAATGTCAAAAGGGTATAACTATTACCAACTATAATGAGAACCTTAAGATACCATGACATTATTCTTAAACATATGTGTTATGGTCTAGATACTTCATGTTGACAGAACATAGATTATTTTTAGCTATTAGGTGTTGGGGTACCATACAAATTGAGACTTCTTTTAATAAAGTTTTCACTTGTTGATCTTGAGTATATGATATCATGATTTCTAACCTACCAATAGGAACACCATGTGCTTTAGGTTTCATTAGTTGTACCTAACAATGAGAATGTTTATTATTCTCTTGAATTAAGATCATTATCAATGTATGTAATTTGATCATATACTTTTATGTAATATGAAAGTCAAGAAATTATTTTTATGGTGAGGTAGATTTTTTTGTGTGTGTTAATGGTGGTATGGAATTGGATGAATTTTCAAGATAATATTTGTATCTTCCTAGTAGAGGAAGGGTAATCTCGAACCCAGTTGACCAGGATGGAAGTTCCTTCACTAAATCCATGGCCATGGTAAAATAATATAAGTCCTTCCAAAAATGTCACATAAAAAATAAATAAAGTAGGTAAGGATGGTTACACAAATTATACATCCTGCTTTATGAGATATCATATGAAAAAGATATTATATTACATGAAATGTGTTCATAAGATAGGTTTTTATTGTTATGATTATACCGTATCTTCTTAAGAATCCTAAGGGGTTTCTAGAATCCACTCATATTCTATGATTAGTACTTAATTTTATGAATATAATGACATAGAGGATCACACACTAAAAAACTTCAAGAGTCTAGAAAATAGGATTTTGGGACATTATAGGCCCTATAATAGGGTTTGGGTAATGTCCATGTTTGAACGACTACTAAGAAGTAAATAAATTCATTATTATTTGAGTTTTATAATACTAGGATTTGAATTTATTCATTAATGAGAATAAGCTAAGAATAAGGGTATAATGAAATAATCAAAGTACATGAGCATAACATAAGAAAATTCATAACCATAAATACTTGGATCATTTAACATATGACATATTATAAATATTTAAAAAATTAAAGAGTTATAAGAATAAATAATCATGAGCAATGTGACATCAATCTTGATCAAAGAATACACTAAAAACTCATAACAAGAATAAATAAACTAGGCTGGTTTCTTGGAACATTATCTTTATATCCTGTGTCAAAAATAATTGGATCCCAATTAAATCCATAGGATAAATCTCCATGGTTAACTCCCTTATTCTTTTCTTTGAAGACAAGTAACATTACCCGATGTATTAGAGATCTATATCGGACTCAACCATCATATAAGTTTTATTGGGTTCACCTATTGTATAAGATATATCAGGCTCACCCATTGTATAAGTTGTATGGGTCTCACCCATCATATAAGATATATCACATTAACCCATCATCATCAATAGTTTACAAGTATCGTTCATTAATAAAACACATGGAACCTTTTATTTTTATTATCAATATCTTAATAACATCCTTTATTCCTTTATAATATTATTTACCCATGGAAAAGAAACAGGTTTCATGAAAATCTATTTGAAACAATCATAATCCATCTACAGACAGAATAAGGATAGTTTAATTACAATATATGCCTATTGGATCATAATTAAAATAATGTTTTTGTCTTTAATGGATATAAATACCAGAAAAATATAATTGAAGATGTTCTTGAAGAAAATATCCAATCTACTTTGAAAATCACTTTTAAAAAATAAAAAGTTTCAGAATATTGGGGAAAATATCTTTAAAAATAACCATGGAAAATTTTAAAGTAATATTTAAAGAGTTGAGTGGAAACGATGGTGGTAAATTCCATTCATTTTGTAATTGTTAAAATAAATATTATATTCACACCTTCGGTAAAAAGTACCTTGTTAATAAAATGAAAAGATCATTCTTTTTAAAACATTCTATAAAAAGTCAAAAATGGGTAAAAATGAATTTTAAAAATAACATAATAATTGTCAAAAAAATTGTAAATATTTTATAAAACATGGATATGGAATAAAAAATCACATGAAAGGGGATAAATAAGATTGGTATTTATTAAAAACATTTTTTGAAACATTTAGAGTAATAAATAGTATAAAATGAAACTAAGACTTAAAATTTATAGAAATAACCAATTGAGAAGAAAAATTAAATGATTTTATAAAATAAGGATCATATAGTTTCCCAATGGAAATTTAATCATAAAAAATCCCGATTAAAATGGGATTCAAACATAAATCCCTTACCACTTTGGTAAATTTTGAATCATATTCCCATGAAGAAATGACTCCAAATTAAACATTAAATATCATGAACATAATTATATTAATGATATAACATGTCAAAGGGAAGTATATACACCTCTTAAAATAATATATATTCATAGCATAAACGTATTTTATAAAGAAATTGAATTTTGAGATGAATAACACTTATAAAGATCATCTCATTGAATTGGGAATTAATCAGAGGATATATTATGTGTATCAAATGTAAATAAACAAAAAAAATTAAAATACAAAATAAATAAAAAAATAATTTCACACATAATCATGGTATAAAAAATTAAAATAAGTATAAGTATAACCCAATGAATGGAAATTGGGTTAAGAAACCTCTTACCAATTAGTAACTTTCAAGTCAAATACTCTTGGATTAAATAATTTTAATTAAAATATAAAATATCATTAAGTACTAAGGATTTATTATATAACATTTAAAATGGAATTATATATTAAATATAAAATAAATTAGGTGGATAACATCAAACCATGCCTAAATGAAGTGAAATTGGGATGAAATCACCTACCTCAAGTTCGGACTTTCTATGTATGTCATTTAACACGTGTATAAAAAACTTATATCAATTATTTTATTTCTTAATAAAGTTTTATAGTACTAATAACTTCTCCTTAAACAATTTATTTCATTTATTTTAATTACATGTTTAGTTTGTTAATTAATTACGACCACTTTGGGTGTTTTGAGGATGTTCTGTTCATAATTTCAAAACAACTTTGGTGTGTTGACCGTGGTAAAAGGGTTAATTATTACATCATATATAGAATATAATAATTTTATAATTATCATTTTTATACATCAATTATAAATTTAAAACCAACCATTAATAACATATATAAAAAATGAAATATGTTGCAATCATGGGATGGTAGTTTGTATGTACACAAGAGTAACATTTCAATTTTTCGATGATTATGATAGAATCAAGGTAAGTATTATTTTATATTTATAAAGATATTATTAAATCATAAATATAATATATATATATATATATATATATATCTTTAAATACTTAAATATATACCATCCATGTTATGTGGTGATGAAAAATCAATCGCATCGCTTCATAGAGGTGGTAATCCACATGTACGCATGAACGTCGTTGTCATTTTTAAGTGGATGGAACTATAATAAAATAGATAATATAATATATTTATAAATTATACTTATGTCATTAATATAATATATAAATATATACCTTAAATATATCATTATAACTATCCATAATAGGTGGTGATGGAAAATAAATTACATTGGTTCGCAAGGCAGTAGTTCATTGTACACACGAACGATGGTTTCATTTCCCATTTAATGGAAGAGGAGAGGGATATAATTTATGAAATTATTATAATAACATATTATTAAATTTAATACACTGATTTTATTACTTAATAATGTATTAATAATATTTTAATAAGTTAAAATCAGAAATAATACTAAAACATTCGGTTAAAATCTATACCTCTTCTTCAAAAAACCTCCTTTTCTTTACACCTTATGATATATAAGGTTGGTATTATTCCCAAAAAAATACCTCTATAACAAGGATATATATTTTATTAAGGGATTTATCCAAGTTTTGGAAGAACTAAATGGCTCCGGCAATGTGGAGAGAATAGGATAAGGGTTCCCTTTTATAAGTGAAAGGGGGGAATTCATAAAATTTCTTAAAGTATTTAATATAAATTAATTTACATGTTCAGATTACTCCAAATTTATTTAATTTGAATATAATATGATAATTATTCTAAATAATCTCATAAAATAAAATTTTGACAAGTTTATGAAATTTTCTCACCCTTATCTCTTTGTTTTAACCCCCCTCCCCCCCCCCCCCAATTAACCATTTTGACAACTACCATGATATCAATGTTTTTTACTCTTTAGGGGCCAATAAAGTTACTATTAAAATAAATTTTACCCATAAATGTACATGGTTGATATTTTCAACCATATCCCATTAACTTGTAAGAATATAATATTTTAACTAATTTTAAATGATTTAATAAAATATTATTTATTATAAAATATCAATAATGTTATTTTTGAAACTATTCATTTATTTTGACTTTGAAAGAAATATAATAGTAATTTAATTCCAAAATAAAACATTAAAACATATATAATTTATTATATATATTTATTCAAAAAATTACACTTCAAAACTCCTAAAAATATTACTTTTGTATTTTTTATAATAATTTACTTGATTTTTCTATTACTTGCACAAGCCCTATGTCAGTGATGAGTAAGAATTTAAGGTAATTATTTCATCACTAAAATTTAAAAAAACTACTATGATAAAAAAATTAATATTTAAAATAAAAAATTATAACCAAACTTATCCTATTTTTATCCTTATATAAATAATTTTGAGACATTAAAGTTAAGAGAGTGACATTTTGGAATTTTTATTACATAAAATAATATAAATGTTATTATCAAGGGAAAATGGCACAAAAATATCCTTATATTATAATTTTTAATGTATATGGTCGAATTTATCCCAAAAAATGAAATTAATTAAAATGTTGAGTTGATTTTGAGACCTTATTTTATGGTTTTAACCCTAATTTACCCATTTTACATTTACTGTGGGAACAAAAATTTAATATGGTTATTATTCATATTAAATAAAAAATAAAAAGGTACCAATTTAAAAAATTTGGACCTCAGGATTCAAAATATGGAATCCATTTGTTCAAGATTCAATTTCTTGAAGTGGTGTAAACTAATTTAAGATAAAAACACAATGAAAAATAGTTTTTAGAAAAATGTGTTTTTAAACCCAAAAATAAACTTATACCAAAATTAAGAATAAACATGATTATATTATTTCAAAATAAATGATACTTATTTTAATTTAATATAAAATTAAAATCATAATGGTACTTTTTAGTGCTTTTATAAAAATATGTATTTTTAACTATTTACTGAAAAATTAACTTCTTTAGAAAAATACAAAAATTTCACCTAAAGATGATTTTAACATTCTGATTTCAAAAATTATATAATTTTAATCAAATAAGATTTCAAAATTTTCCATAAATTTATTATAATTTTAATTCACAAAAGTCATCAAAAACTGTTTTTGAAGAAAACGTATTTTTCAAGAATAAAATGACATCACTAAAAATTGAGTGATTCTTTACTAATAATTTATCAATAAATTTTTATTAACTAGGACCCATATGTATATTTCATAATTTGGTTACTCCTATTCATACCAAATAATTCAATGTCTATGTTATAATGGTTATATTAAAAATAATATTATTTTGTGGTTCATTTAAACTCATTATTGTGTGTTTTATATACTATCAAACATAGCCTTATTTTAAAATCTAGGGATATTATATTCTTCACCCACATTTAATAAATTTTACCCTCATGATTTTAACTTGAATTTGGTAATTAATGGTTTGAAATTTAAAAAAAATTGAAATCCTATATCGTAAAAAGGGCTAATAAAACTTCCTCTTGAAAAGAGTGAAAGGGAAGTATAAATATCATATAAAATAAAACATAATTAGTTATCTAAATAGTATAAATTTAGTGAGAAGTTAAAATATGGACATGGAGTGAAAACATAATATCTGAATAATGATGGAGAGTGATAGAGATAATTGATCACATGAAATTGAATGATCATGAGAAATTCAATGACCACAAAACTGTAAACCAATGAGGTGTAAAAAAGACCACTGATTCGTCAAAAATTAATTTTATGGGATAATAGTTTTGGTTCATGATATTTTTCCTAGAGGTGAGGAATTTATTTACCATATATATTAAAAACATAAGGAAATAAACTTACTTGACATGTGTAGTTTCATCCTTTAATAAATTTTCACCACAATCTCATCTTTAGTTCCAAAAAATGAGTATTCAAAATGAATTTTTCATACCTAAATCACTAAAATAAAATTCTATCAGATCATATACTTCATAAAAGGATAAAAATTTATTCCTACTATATTTAGATATTAAAAAAACTAAAATGGTTAGAATAATATAACATAATATCAAAAATGTATAAATATTAATATGAAGAAATAATACATTAATCACAAAACTTTCCATAATAACACCAATGATTTAACTTAAAACATTTCATAAATAAATAACCCTACATCTCAAATTACCTCAATAACCACTAAATTGAAGAATTTTTTAATCTTAAAGGTTATATTATACCCTTCAGCTTACACCTCCAAAAAATATAATAAAAATCTTTCAAAATTATCCCTTATGTTAAACCTAAGGGTTATATATAACTCAACCTTGTAAAATGTGTCCTAAAATATCATTAATTGCCTCAAAATTCCATCACTTAAAACCTCAAAAGGTGGTATTTATGTCTTTGAACTTATAATCAACCTTAAACATAAAACCAATATTTTATTCAAAACTATTATGTTAAACTCCCATGAAAACATCCTAATCTCCAAAATTTTCTAAACCCTACAGTGATACAAACTATAACAGCCCCAGACCTGCACTCCCAGATATGGTGCTTAAAAAATAATCTTTACATTTCTGGATTGATACCAATAAATGTGACCCAATTTTAGCTATCTAAAAATTAAAAAATCAAAAGTAAATATTATATCACTTACATGCCCAAGGAACTTTAAGTTTTAGTGTTTTATAAAAGTAAGACTAACTCTTATATAATAATACATTTGTCCCCAAGGGATAAATTCTCCAACTATACCCATATTTTCTTATTTTATAATAATTATTTAACCACTCAAATAAAATTATCCACACATGAAAACTCTCAATACACAAGTCATTTAACATTATTCTTCATAACCTGGGGAAAAGGAAAAATAATAAGGGTGGGATCAAATTCTCAATAAGGGTAAATATAATAATTAAAATTTTAATTTCATCAATTAGAATAATATAATCATAATTTTATGATTATATAATCAAAGTGCATGAGAATAATATAATATAATTAATACCCATCAAAACCTAGATATTTAAACATGTTATAGGTCATAAATATTTAATAAAGTAAAGAGTTATAAGAATCAGTAATATTGATCCATGTGATGTCAATATTGAAAAAATGAAACATTAAAAACACATAGAAAGCATAAATAGAATGTATTTGTATCATGTAACATTATCTTCATAACCCATATCAGAAATAATTGGAGATGAGATAAATTCATAGAAGAAACCTCCCTGGTTAATTTTATAATTTTTTCCTTTGAATATAATGAAAATTACCTAATGCATTATAAATTTATATTGATCACACCCATCATATAAGATATATCATGTTCCCCCATTATATAAGTTATATCGGGATCACCCATCATATAATTTGTATTAGTTTCACCCTTCATATAATCTGTATTGTGATCACCCATCGTATAATATATAATTCAATCACCTATCATTATCGATAAATTCCAAGTACCATACAAGAATATGACACATGGAATCTTTCATTTTCATCATCAATATTTTAATAAAAGTTTATATTTCTGTATAACTTTATTTACTCATGGAAAAGAAAAAAGTTTCATGAAAATATGTTTAAAACAATCATAATCCATATAGATAATTAATAATGATAGTTTCATTACAAAATTTCCCCAGTGGGTAAAAATTAAAATAATGGGTTTTTATCATTGATGAATAGAAATACCATAAAAAGATCATTGAAAACATTCTTGAAGAAAATACTCATTCTCCTTTGAAAATAAATTCTATAAAAAATTATAGAATATTATGAAAAAAATTATTTGAATATAAATATGGAAACTTGTAAAGTAATATTTAAACCATTGAGAGGTCATGATAGTGGTAAATTATGTTTATGTTATAATCATTAAAACAAATATTATGTTCACACCTTCAGTAAAAGTAACTTGTTCAGAAAATTAAAAGATTGTTCTTTTTAAATATATTTAGAATAATTAAGTTATGAGAAAAATGACTTTAAATAATAACTAAAGAATATTCAAAACATTTTTGAAAACATTTTGGAAAACCTGGATATGGAAGAAAAATTATTTTTTGCTAGAAGGGGTGAAATAAGATCGGATTTTCTTAAAAACATTTTCTAAACCATTTAGAATACCAAAGAGATGAAAATGTTATTAAAACATAAAAATTATAAAGATAATCAGAGAATATGGAAAATTTAATGATATTATAAAATAAGGATCATATGATTTCTCAATGAAAATTTAAGTATAAACAATCCCAATTAAAATGGGATTGAAACATAAATCTATTACTACTTTGAAAAAATTTTAATTATAATCCCATGAGGTAATAAATCCAAATGAAACACTAAATATAATTAAAATAAGTATATTCATTATATAACAAGTCAAATGGGTAGTATATACACCTCAAAAAATAATATAGGTACATAACATAAATATATGTCTCAAAGAAAAAGAATTTTAAGGTAAATAATACTTATAAAGATCATATCATTTAATTGAGAATTAGTCAATGGAAATATTATGTGTAAAAAATTTAAATCCACAAAAAACAAGGTAAAATAAAACATAAATAAAAAATTCATTTGACAAAAAATCTTGTCATAATAAATTCAATGAAGTATAAGTATAACCTAATGAATATAAGTTGAGTTAAGAAACCCCTTACCACTTGGTAACATTCAAGTCAAATCCCATTGGATGAAATAATTTGAATTGAAAATTAAAATAAAATGAAGTTTTAATTATTTATTATATAACATGTAAAATGGTTTCATGTACACCATATAAAATAAATTAGGTGTATAACATTAAAACATACCTCAATGAAGTAAAATTGAGATGAAATCCCTTACCTTGAGTCCAGACATGCAATGTATATCCTTTAACAACTATATAATAAACTTATATCAATTAATTTATTTCTTAATAACCTTTTATAGGATTAATAAATTATCCCTAAATCATTTATTTCATTTATTTTAATTACATATTTAATTACATAATTGATTATGTCCGCATCATGTGTTTTGAGGATGTTCAGTTCATAATTTAAAAACAACTTTGGTGTGTTGATGTGGCCAAAGGGGTAATTTTTCCATTATCTATAGAAAAATAATCATTAAATTATTAAAAAATTTATACAAAAAAATATACATTTAAAACCATCCATGAATAATGATTATGAAAAATTAACTATATTGCAATCATGGACATGATAGTCCTTATGTATGCATGAGTAATGTTTCAATTTTTCAATGATCATGATGGAAAGAAAGTAAGTATTATTTTATATTAAAATAATTATTATATAATTAATATAATATTATATCTTTAAATACTTTATATATATATATAATCCACATTATGTGGTGATAAAATAAAAATCACATCGTATCGTAGAGGTGGTAATCCACACGTACACACGAATGACGGTGTCATTTTTCAATTGATGGAAAATAAAAAAAATATTGAATATGATATCTTTAAATAAATATAATTATGTTATTAATATAATATATATACATTAAATTCATCATTATAACTATCCACAAGATTTGATGATGGAAAACGAATTGCATCGGTTCGTGATGTGGTAGTATGTCGTAGACATGAATGATGGATTCATTTCCCATTTTATAGAAGAGAATATGGATATAGGTTATTAAATTAATATAAAAAAATATAATTATATTTAATATAATTATTTAATTATTTCATAATGTTCGAATAATATTTTAATGAGGTATAAAGAGAAATAAACTAAAACATTCAGTTAAAAGCTATATATCTTCTTTAGATAACCTCATTTTATTTACACATTAGTCCCTATAAGGTTGGTATTATTCCTAAAATAAGACTTCTAGAATGTGGGGAGTAATTTTATGAAGTGATTTTATTAGGTATTGAGAAATCAAAATGGATCTTGAAGTGTGTAGAGAAGAGACCAGGGGTGCCCTTTTATAAGTGAGAGAAGGGAAATTCTTAGAATTTCTAAAAGTATTATATTAATATAAATTAATTTTTATGTTAAAATGGGTCAAAATTGGTATAATTAAAAGATAATATTATTATGAGTTGAAATAATCTCATATTATAAAATTTTTACAGGTTTTGGTGATATTTTCACCCTTATCTCTTTGTTTTAACCCCCCCCCCCCCCCATTAACCCTTTCGACAACTAGAGTGATATGAAATGTTTTTTACACTTTAGGGGTAAAAAAAGTTACTATAAAAGGAAAATTGACCCATAATTGGACCAATGTTGATATTTTCAACCATATCTCATTCACTTGGTCGAATGTAAGATTTTTATGAATTTTAAATCATTTAATGCAACGATATTTATTATAAAATATGATTAATGTCATTTTCTGAAATATTCATTTAATTTGACTTTTAAAATAACATTACATCAATGTAATTTAAATATAATCCTTGAAAACATAGCTAATATGTTATATATATCTTCTTGGGACACTACAACTCACCCAAAAAAATACTACTTTTAAAGTTTTTAAAATAATTTATGTGATTTTTATACTGCTTGCACAAGCACTACGTCAGTATTACATAAGAATTTAAGGTGATTATTTTACAATTAAAAATTAAAAATTAATTCATATGATGAATAAAATTAATTATTCTTTCAAATAAATAATTATAACTGAAATTATCCTCTTTTTATCTTTATGTAAAAAAACTATAGATATTAAAGTCAATAGAATTACATTTTGGAATTTTCTTTAATTAAAATAATATAAATGTAATTATCAAAGTGAAATTGTACCAAAATTTTATATATTAAATTTTGAATGGATATGGAGTTTTGGTTTGATTTTGAGACCATATTTCATGGTTTTAACCCTAATTTAACCATTTTACTTTTTCTGTGGTAAAAACATTACTATGGTTACTATTCATATTGAACAAAAATAAAAGGGACCTATTTATCAAATTTAGACATCCTGATTATAAATATGGGATCCATTTTTTTATTTTCAATTTATATAAGTTCTAGAAATTTCTTTAAGTTAAAAATGAAATATTTAATGAAAAATAGTTATTAGAAAAATGTGTTTTTAAACCCAATAATGAACTTATAAAAAAATCATGTATAAATATGATTATATTATTTCTAAATAAAGGATTATTATGTTAATTTATGATAAAATTCAAATCATAATTTTACTTTTAATGAAAATAAATGGAAGTTTTGAAAAAATTAGTATTTTTCAGTATTTACTAAAAAAATTCAGAAAAATCCTAAAATTTTACCCTAACCTAATTCTAAAATTTTTATTTCAAAAATGATATAATTTTTATCAAATAAAATTTATAAAATTTCCAAAAATTAATTATAATATTAACTCAAAAAAACTAGGAAAACCCATTTTTTGAAAAAAACATATTTTTAAAGAATAAAATGAATTTACAAAAAATTGAGTGATTATTTTCATAAAATTTATCAATAAATTTTTTTTTATTCTGACCCAAATATATATATATATATATCAAAATTTTCTTACACTTTTTCATACCCTCTAATTCAATGTCTATGTTATAATAGTCATATTTAAAATAATTTTATTTTATAGTTCGTTTAAGCTAGGTGTTGCATGTTATATACGCTATCAAACCTAGCCTTCTTTTAAAATATCTGAATATTACATTTGTGACACAATTAATAGGTCATAGGTAGTGTTATTGGTATTATTTATAAGGACAAACATATTCAGGGGATAATAGGTAATTTTTATAAGTTTAATATAGCTATATAAGTTGGAAGAATCCAAAACTCATGATATTATTCATCCACTCAAATTTGGGAGCTTCTCTCTCATCACTCTTGTATCATAATGAGATAATGAACTAATTCCAACAAACCAATCCAATTTATCCTTCATGAATTAAAGGGAAGGTGTAGCCATAATCATTGAGGGTTCTAAAGGTTTATCAATAATCTATACTAGCACCCAGAATCTGATGATTGATGCTCCAGTAGACTATTGAATTGTGTGTGGATGATCTATAGGGATTCAATGCTAATTCCTTTAAGAAGTGATCATCAGTGATGAGAATAACATTCTACATATTCAAATAGAATTTGGTAAAGGTTTAATATATATTTTTTTCCTTAAATAATTTCACATGGTATCCTTGGGATTTTTATCAGGTTTCATATCATTGGAGACAAAACTATTATGTCTGTATAGAAATAAAAAAAATTAAAATCCCTTTATTTTCAACTTTTACTACAATATTTGTACAAATAAGTGGTATTATAGCAATCATGTGATTGTTTAAGCCAAATTTTAATTAAATTTGAACAAATTTGAGTAGAGGAAGTTCTAATGCTCCCAAATCCATAAACAAAACTTTCATCTGATGTCAAATGGATGAGTTACAGTTATCTGAAGATTGAAATTGGGTTGAAGTTAGATTTTTAGGTTCTTGAAAAACTAAAATATTTCTTTTTTATGTTTATTAGGTAGTTATTGTCACATCCCTGTAGCAGGATACTGATGTGATTCAGGTAACTGATGAATAGGGATCATGCCAGATATAGTATTTTATGATAGGGGTGTAGGTATTCCATGTGGGTATAGAATTATAAAAAAAATTAGTCCAAATCCTATGCATAGTCTTTGGAAAAAACATTAAAAAAACTAGTGGAGAGAAAACTCCCACATCACACAGGACACATCCACCCACTTCATACGGGTGGCGAGTTTTTATAAAAAAAAATAATTTTTTTCAGTGTGCATCATGAACTACCACCTCACCAAGCCCTATACACAATGTGTGCGGAATTATAGCTCACTCGGCCTAAAGACCAGCCATATCAGGTCGGTCCAACCTGGGATAAGTTGGGTTAGGCTCTACCTAAACCACTTGCCCCACCTGGAGTACCCCATGACCTGATAACCCCTTCAGTGGTGTTTTTGAGTGTCCCAAGGACCTGTAAATTTTAAAAAAAAATATATCAAAAGATTAATAAATATTTTTTGGAATCGATTAAAAATTTTCTAGTATTGTGTGACTTTTAATTTTTGAATTAAAATTATATTAAGTTATTTTAATTCATAATAAATCCCCTCAAGTAGATTTTATTGCAAAATTAATTTTATTTTTCATTTATATTGTGTGTTGAATGATCATGAGTCTTGACCAACCAATGTATATCTGGTTGTTCATTTATTTATTTATTTATTTATTTATTTATTTGTTGAAATGCATTGTTTGTAATAATTAATTGATAAATGATGTTATGTGCATTGTCACTCTCTCACATTATATATATAAGGGAATTCATGTCCATGAGTATTATTATACATATGTATTTTTCATTCCTGAGTATTTATGTATAATGGAGAGGATAAAATAAGATTCATACCATTCCAAGACTTGTTGGAAGTACTAGATGATACATTCATACACTGTATGGGGGTGAGCTTTGTAACTTAATTCAGTCGTGACTCGGTTAGTTACCCTTGGGATCTCAGTTGATCCATTGCCCTCTTAATGGGTCAACCAATAGTACGCACTCGTGATTATTCATTTCATTTATTTATTTATTTATGGTTTGTTATTTTTTGAATGTGTTATGATTACGTAATCACATAGAATAATGAACAAGCCTACATAAATAAAATTAGATAATACATGGTGAATGTAAATATATTATTCATAGTAAATATGTGAGTGTGGTTACCTAGAAAAATCATGTTAAATAGAAAATTATTACCTTCACTAATATTAATTAAAATCCCTCAAAGATATATTAAGTCATAATTCCTTCTATTGATTGATTTTGAACAAAACTGTATGTTTGTGGTGCTTATCAGCCCTAGTGGAGAGTGTCTCTTACTAATGAGCTGTTATTATTAGATTTGGATGTTTAATTAACTAAATTTGGTGGAAAATAAGTAATCCTAGATATATTTTTTAAAATTTAGAGGCAAAGTGTTTAGTAAATCATGTTACAATTTATAGAATTTGGGGCTTCATTAAATACATCATGAAGTCACAAGTTAATGTGGTTTTCAAGCAAAAATCCTACCATGAAACTCTCTGAGTAGTGGTATGGCCATGAATTATACTATGAGTAGAGGTTTTAAGGATCCCTTCCACTAGAATACTCAAGAGACTGGTTATTTTGAATCTATTAGTGAGGGCTACTAGGATTCGATAAAATAGTGGGATATATATAAATATTAATTAATTAGTAATGACTATCGGTAATCAAGAGAAAGTACTAATTTACTAAATTTATTTGTTTTATATAAAATTTAAAACACTAAAATTAGTTCAATATAATGGAAATCAATATTGGATAAAGAGAATTTCATGACTAACCATAACATCAAGGAGTGATACAGACACTTGTGCGTGTTATTACACTAAAAGATGAAGCTTTATGTGCTAGAATATGAATTTACTATTAATCCCCCAATGGAAGAAAGTAAGTCATTTTAAGATAAGTATAAGAATTATATGGATGATTCACTATATTTCCAATGTATTATGTTATCATTTATGTATAGTGATCTGTAAAAAAAATGCATGAGGATAGAAATTCCTAATAAATATTATCTCAAATCTAAGATCTTTGTCATGAGAGAGCCCAGTAAGAAATATATGAGATATATAGTTCACTATGTAGGTGCATTATAGTATAAGGGAGTTAAGAGTTACCTCATATACTAATATGATTGGGGATAATGATATACTAGAATTCATGGGGTTCAAGATTAACCAAAAACTAGTGAATGATATCATTCTTTCCTCTTTACCACTAATATTATCAATTTTTATTATTAATTATAACATGACTAACCTAAAAAATTCACTCCCATATCATTTGGATTTGGTTCTATAGGAAGATAAGTATATAAAGAACTTAAATTATTCTATTTTTATGGTGAACAAGAGGAGGAAGTGAGGGAAAGGGGTTTAAGGCTAAGATTAAGCCAAAGACACCAACACACCACCCCTCCAAGAAGTTAAATATACTATGGAGGAAATGAGTAGGAGGTTGTCTGCTTTTCTTGTGGTAAAAAGTGCCACTAGAAGAGGAATTCCATATCTGGGAAGAAGAAGCAAGATGAAGCCTCTTCCTTAGGTATATTTTTCATCAAATGTAATATGTATTTATCAACAAGTAGGGTATCAGATACTGCATGGGAATAACACGTTTTTATTCACATATAGAAACCAAGTAGATTCCAAAATATTGCAAAGGGTGAGGTGGATCTCCGAGCTATAAATGTTGAGAGACTAATAGCCTTAGTAGTGTGATATTATTATCAACATTTGTCTTGTGGTATAGGTATTATGTTAAACAACTATTATTATATACCTTTAGTTACCAGAAACATAATCTTAGTGTAAAGTGTAGACACTATGGGGTTTTATTTGGAGTTTTTAAATAAATATTTTCTCTTTTATAAAGATAAAATATGTTATGATATGGGGAATCTTAGAAATGTATTTTATATAATTGAACATGAAAACCATTTATTTGTAATGATTGAAAAAAATTATCGAGGATGACTCATATTATACTCACCTATGTCACTTCAGGCTTGGTCATGTAAATGATAAATGTTTATATAAGTTAAAAAAACAGGATTTTTATACACCACTAAGTTAAAAACCCTTGGATGTATAACACGCTTGTTTATAAGAGAAAATTACCAAATCATCCTTCACTCGGAAAAGAGTAACATCAAAAGAACTACTAGAATTGATTTATACTAATGTATGTGATCCATTTCCAATAAATTCAAGGGGTGTATTTTCATACTTTGTTACTTTTAATGATGAATATAATAGGTATGGTTATATCTACTTAATGAGGTATAATTCATATTCCTTAAGGATTTTTAAGGAAATATCATAGTGAATTAAAATACTAGATAAAAAATAAGATAAAGAAACTATACTCAGATTGAGACAAAGAATATATAAACCAATAATTCATTGATCACTTAAATAAGTTTGGAATATTCTCCCAACTCATTCCTCCTTATAAACCTCATTGTAATGGTGTAAGTGAAAGGAATAATTATACCTTTCATGATATGGTAAGATAGATGATGAGTCGTGCAACTCTACTATTATCCTTTTGAGGATACACAATATAGATAGTGGAATATACCCTTAACTAATTACTAATTATTATATAATATGTGATTCCATATGAGTTATGGTATAGAAAGAAACCCACTTTGTATGGCATACATGTATGGGGATGTGAGTCATTTTATAAGACAAAACATAATGAAAAACTAACATACCAAAGCCCAAAGTGTATCATTATATGTTATACTAAGAAAACTAAAGGATGTTACCTATATATACCTCCATATAGAAAAGTTATTATGGTGAGACATGTAATATTTCTAGAAATAAAACACGTTTCTAATGGAAATAGGGGGAAAAGATCAACTTTGATGAAGTTGATTCTCCAAATTCACAATAGTTGGTATGAGAATAATATCAATAAGAGACAGTGGGAGATGAAGATGTTACTGATAAAAAATTACTGCATAGGTATACTAGATAAGTTAGAGTACTAGAGAGATATGGTTTTCTTATCATTGAGTCAGGTGAAACATTACTCCTTGAGAATAATGAACCTCTAACCTATAAGAAAGTCCTAGATGGAAAGGACGCTTCTAAATGAAAAGAAGCTATGTTTTCTAAGATAAAGTCCATATACCAAAATTAAATTTATATTTTGGTAGACCATATATTTTATACAAAACCCATTTCATGTAAATGGGTATTCAAGAAATAATGGAAATGTATGGTAAAATTAAAACTTATAAATCATGATTGGTTTCCAACGGTTTTAGTAAACTTCATGGAATAGACTATGATGAAAACTTCTCACAAGTCATAATTCTAAAATCCATAAAAATATTACTTAATATAGAATCCTTCCATGATTACAAGATTTGGAAAATGGGTGTCAAAACTACTTTTCTAAATGAAGATCTGGTTGAAGACATCTATATAACTCAGTACAAAGGGCTTATTATGTCAAAGAGTGCTAATAAAGTTTGAAAGCTATAAAGATTCATTGTAGATTAAATTAAGAACCATGATCATATATTTTTTATTTTTAATATACCATAATAGAACTTTATTTCATCAACAAAAAAAATGATTCATATTTCTATAATAAGGTTAGTGTAAATATCATCATTTTCCTAGTATTATATGTTGAAAACATATTAATTATGAAAAATAAAATTCTTACAGTCAGTTAAGACTTGATTAAATGAATTATTATCCATGAAATAATTAGGTTAAGCATCTTATATTATAGGTATCAAGATCTATCGTGATAGATCTCAACAACTATTTTAGCTGTGTCAAAGTACATATATTGACAAGGTACTCAAAAGTTACAATATGGAACAATCCAAGAGAGGTTTGTTACTAATGTCACATGGTATCAATCTATCTAAGAAGATGTATCCACAAATATAGGAGGATATTGAGAGGATTATTATAATCTCTTATTATTTTATAGTGTGATATATCATGTATATTGTGTTATATACTGGGTTTGATGTTTCATTTTCTTTAAGCATTGTGGGAAGATAACATTAAAATATATGAGAACTATATTAAGTAGCTATAAAAACTATTCTGAAGTACTTAAGACATATAAAGGATATGTTCCTAGTGTATGTAGGATATGAGGAGCTAGTAATGATGGGATATAGTGATTCTTGTTTCTAGACAGATAGGTCATAATGATCTAAAATCATACTCAGCCTATATATGTCACCAAAATGGTGGTGCAGTGATTTAGAGAATCTTGAATTATTATGTGGTTGCTAATTCTATAGCCAAATATGAGTATATAGAAGCTTTTTATATATCAAACAAATCATTCTGAATACATATATGTTTCTCATAAATTGGTGTTGTACCTAATAGTGAAAACCATATTCTAGTTTTTTATGATAATACAACTTCAGTGGTACTTTCCAAGGATCCTTAGTCTCCCCAAAGGAAAAAAATTATACTTCAAAGGTTTCATCTATTGAGTTATTTTACTCAAAGAGGTAAATTTTTAGTTAGTATATTAGACAAATATGATATCATATAAGACCCCCTGAATAATTCTATATATCAATAGAAGCATGATTCTCATGTGAGATCCACTAGGTTGACAGTTTTTATAAGTTGGATCTTGTACAAGTGGGAGTTTTGTGAGTGTGTTCCCTAGACCCAACTCTTTTATGTACTTTGATTACCATAACATGTATATCATTTGATATATAGATATTTTTTCTCTTACCATGATAGTAAAATTACTTCTATGTATAATATATAATTGTTAATGTCCTTAGATTACATGTCATATCAAAAGGGTATAATAGTTCCCAACTATAATGGTATCCCCGAGATACCACAACAATAATCTTAAAAATATGTCATGTGGTTTAGATTTTCCATGATGATAAGACATTGATTATTTTTTACTATCATGTGTTGGGGGCGTGTAATAATTGAAACTTTTTCTCATAAAGTTTTAACTTGGTGATCTCGGGTATATGAGATCATGAGGACTAGACTTCCAATAGGAACATCATAAGTTTCAAGTGTCATTGGTTTTTCCAATCTATGAGCATGTGTATTAGTATCATGACCTGATATCATTATCAAAGTATTTCATTTGATCACATACTTTTATGTAAGACAAAAAATCATGAAATTAATATTAGGGGGATATATATTCTATTGGTTGTGTCAATGGTGGTATGGAATTTAATGAATGGGCAAGATGGAATTTTTTGCTTCCAAGTAGAGGAAGAGATATCTCAGACTGAGTTGATTAGGATAGTAGTACCTTCACTAAATACATGGTCATGGTAGAATAATGTAAGTACATCCAAAAGGATTAAACAAAGAATAAATAAAGTAGGTAAGGATGGTTACATAAGTTATGCATCCAACTTTATGAGATATTGTATGAAAAATAGATTATATTACATGGAATGTGTTCGTAGGAGAGGTTGTAATTACTATGACAATACCTTATCTCTTTAGGGTCCTTGGGGGGGTTTTATAATTTTTTCTTGGTTTTTGAGTGGTAATCACTACTATCGATATAAGGACTTAGAGGGTCACTTGCAAAATGTATTCAAGAGTATAACATATTCTAGTGAATATGAGTTTATCCCATGGTGGGCCCCATCATAGGGTTTGCATAATGTCTAATTTTGAATGATAACTGATAAATAAATTAATTAATTATTATTAAAGTTTAGAATAATAGGATTTCAATTTATTTACTCACTATATTTATAAGATATTAAGTGAATATAGAGGAAAATATTTTTCGAACGAATATTATTTCAATATTCAATGTTTTTTTAATATTTTTGGGAATAATGAGTCGCATTAATGAATTTTATTTTATCATGTGACATATTTAATATGATACAAGTATTTTATGGAATAATTATGACATTTTTGACATGATTACTTGGTTATAAGTAATGTCAATGGTCATATTTAGAAGGATAAACATGTTCATGGGCCAATATGAAATTTCTATAAGTTTAAACTGGATATATAAGTTAGGAGAGGCCAAAATTCATGCGACTATTCATTAATTCGAATTTGGGAGCTTCTCTCTCATCACTCTCACATCACATTGAGATAAAAAACTTTTTCTACAAAACTAATCCAAGTTCTCCTTTATAGATTGAAGGAACGGAATATCAGTGATCTTTGGGAGGTCAAAAGGTTCATCGGTAATCTACTGAATTTGGATTTTGATGCTTTAGGAAACTCTTAAAGTGTGTGAGTATGATCTAGAGGTATTAAATGTCAGTTCCTTTGAGTAGTGATCATCAATGACAAGTGGAACAAGTCTTAATCTTTTAATTGAATGAGGTAATGATTCGATATAATTTTTGTGCTTAAATCCTTCCACATAATATCCTCAAGTTGTTTATTGGGATTTGAATCGTTAGAGATGAAACAATTATGTCTATCTAGTGATAAAACTTTTAAAATCCCTTATTTTCATCTTTGGATATTCACTCGATACCAACATGTGATTTTCTAGTGATCATGTTACATTTTTTTGTGTTATCTATTGAGCATGACCTTGTATTTAGTTTATGTTTTCTTATTGAGAAATAAGTTTATTTTTCATCTATTTAATGTTCTATTATTTAGAAATATATTGGTTTCCTGTTAGTAATATCACTTTATCACACTTATTTTTTTCTTATTTCATCAAATCACTAATCATATAAGTTGATGGCTTGATTAATATCCTACTACAGAGAATTTTTTATCCTCTATTTATTGAGCATGATTTTAGTTCCATGTTAGTAATATCCATTTATCAGGCTTCTTATTTTCAGATTTCATCATATCACTAATCATTTAATTTGTTGGATTGGTTAATATCCTACTGTGAAGCATGTATTTATCTTTATTTAGAAATAAACTGCTAGATTTTTTCTTTTAAGTTATATATAAAACATGCAATCCATTGTTATTCGTAATGTCTAAATGTAGTCTATATACCAAGTGTGAGTAGTCATGAGTTTGTTAGTATTTTCAAGTAATATAATTTTTTTAAAACTTCATCTCTTAAGAAGTTAAGGAAATGAGTTGATCTAACTGTAATCCATTATATTTTTTAAAATGAAGTATTGGGTCTCTTTAAAACTAGAATGGTAAAGAGGTTTTTAATTGTAATTCACTTGATAAAAGGTAAATTAGGAAGTATTTCCCTCTGACTGGAGTCTTAAAACACTTTGACTATGTGAATATGATATTTTTAGAAAAAAAATTATGTATAAATTTTAAAATTAGAAATGGTTTTCTAGAAACCCTTTGATAAGTGAATCATTTGATAAATTAAATTTGGTGTCATTTCAAGCATAGAAATACCCTAGTAGAATTCTATATCAAGGAATACCTTGACATGTATTCTAACTGGTCGGTGGTTTTTAGAGGATCATAAGGATAGTGGGGAATCTTTTGGCTTCATTATCTTATAGTGTTTTAGTGGTTTTTTTAGTTCTAAGAGTTTCACATTGAAACCATGATGAATAATTAGATTATGATTTAGGAGGATAGTTATGGATATCAAAATTTTATGGTTTTGGTTATTTGGATCAAATTTGGGAGTTGTGTATTAAAAATGGGATGTGTGTTTTAATATTTTTTTAAGGTGAATTTTTATAGGTGATATGATGGTGGTTTAGTGTTATATGATGGATTTATGAGTTATGTATCATTAGTTTAATAGATTACTCGAGTACTACACTGGAGAGTTGATGGTAGTGAGCCTTAGGATAAGCATCTCTAGAGACATATTAAGGATAATAAGATGTATGGTGGGGAGGAAGTAAGGGATCTTCCCTTAATGAATTTATTTAAGAAATAATTTGGCCTTTTGGTGGGAATTTTATTTATAGAAATGTGGTCCCATTTTATTTTTTAGTTTTGGGAAGAGGATCATATTTTGTTTTGGGATTAAAATATTTAATTGGGTTCTTGAGGATGCAATTTTAGGTATTTTGGGTGTGATTTAAGGTTTTTCAATATTTTTAGGATCTTAGGTTGAGGTTGGGTTATTAGATAGAGGGGATTCCATAATCGTATGGTAGTAGTAGGTCACTAACATTCTGGTAGAACCTCAAGTAGCTTACTGGATTTCCACTAGAGTTCTAGTGGTGTCTAGGTATCTTTTTTTAAAGGGGGTGTCCATTTTACCTAAATTCATTAAAACCCTGAATTAGGGACCCCAAACCTCATTTTCCCCAGACCCTACATGTGACTTAGGAGCTACTCAATGGATCCCTCCTTTTCCCTGCTTCTTACCCATTAATTAAGGGAGTTTCAAGTTATTTTATTTTGTTGATTCAATGTAGAATCTCCCCCTCTCATCTTACTTTCCCACTCATTCTCTTTTAATATAATTTATTCTTATTTGGATAGGGATTTTGAGTTTCTATTTCACCCAAGCATGATAAAATCTACTCATAGCTTAGGTATTTCTCTTCTCTTGGTTAAAGGAAGCTTCTAAATATTGATTTTTGTTCATTAATCATTTATATATATATATATAAAGCACCTAAGGTAAGATTTATTTTAGATATTTCATGTTTTTAAGGTAAAATTATAGAATTGTATATTGGATATAATTAGGGAACTGTAATATTATATATTTGAGATAATTTTAGAGGTTGATCACATTGATTTCTTTTGGGTCTTAGTTATTCTTAGATTATGGTGGTTGTGCATTTAGGATTCTTTAGTTATGGAATTGTGGTTTAATGGTTCTTCAGAGTTTATTGGTGATCATTGGGATTGGTAAATATCAATGATGGTTATGGTAAGTGGTATCAACCCTCCAAGTGATTATAAGGTTATACATATGAGATGTATGTCTCTTATTTTTCTTAAATTATTAATAAATTTTATTACATATTTTGAAATCATTAATGGATGGATTTCCTGTGGTTATTTTGATATAACCCCAAAAAATCAATGAAATGTCATATAATATAAATTAGGTTATGTTGTTCACTCTTTTTATTTTATGGAATTTTTGATCCCAACATGTTTATGGTTAATTCCTTGAGAGCCTTTATTTATTATTAAATTACACCTAAAATATGAATTGGGTGACCCATGTTGTGTTATGCCATGTGACCCCTCTATAATAAAGTGTTGCCCACCTTATTTTCATGACAAAATGGTTTGAAATGTAAGTAATAGGTGTTTATTTTATATCTACTCAGTCTAAGGATAAGTTGTAAGCATATAATGGTTCAGTGGACTAAACCTTCTTTGGTTTGTTATAATATGGATAAAATGCACTCTTTTGTGTATGTAGACTATTCTAAAAATGGGAATCACATCCTCCTACTTAAACTTGCATTAAATATAAGTTAATATACTATATATAACCTTTGGTATATATTGTTTTAGTGTTGATGTGGTGGTTTAGTAATCTAAGTTATAGGAGGCTATTTTAATTGAAAAAAATCCAAAATATTTAGTTTAAATATAAACCTTTGGTATGTGATAAAAAATGTGAAAAGACCCCAAACCTAGTATCCTATATCCATTGGTTATTTTATTGCATTGGTACTAAATATAAGCAATTATATCCCAAAGTAAAAATAGTTTAGTAGTCCTAGTAAACTATATACATACTTGAATCCCACATTACATTTGAAAACATAAAATACAACCCAATATTTTATTTGGGATCATCATTACTCCCATTAGAAAGTCCCTGAATATCAATTATAAAACATTTCCTAGTATCTTGGGGAAAGGAAACTAAATAAAGGGGTGAAATCAGATTCTCAGTAATGGAATACATACAGTAAAAGATAACTACGGCATGAATAACATGCCATAAATAAATAATGATCAAATAATATCATATAAATTTTTTTTGGAAGGTAGTGTTATGGTAAAAGACCAAAAAACAAATTTTATTAAAAGAAATAAACAGTTACACAAGTCTGAAATAAGGAATTTTGTTCACATCCCTAACATAATGCGGGAGTAACTCAGGTGGAATATCGTCCCTCCAAATCATATCATGAGCAACCCCCATATTAGCAAGTCCATCAGCGATCCTATTTTATTCACGATACATATGAGTGACAATGATGTTGATATCTGAGAGCGAGTTTAGGCATCCCATCCAGCACGCAGTGAGTATCCAAGTGAGATGAATGATACCATTCCATATGGCTTGGACAATAGTGTTGGAGTCACTTTCAATCCAGATATTGTTCTAGTTGTTCAGCTTGGTGAATGAGATAGAATGGACAATTCTCATCATCTCAGCTTCCAATGAGGAAGCAAAATCGTAGGATCCATAGAAGCAGTCGAGCGTCTGGTCGAGGTGATTTCTGAATATGTCTCCACAACCCGCTGGGCCAGGGTTGCCTTTAGAGGCACCATCCACATTGATTTTAATCCATCATGGGGGCAGGGGCTGACAAAAAACTTCAAAGGTAGATCTAGGTTGAGGATAATTTCCCTCAAGTCTAATATGCCTAAGAATCCCAAGGTCACGAACCGAGTTGTTGCAATGATCTTTTTGAATCGAAGTCGCCTCCAGTATCATGATGAGAATTTTTAATTTACCTACATTAAGCTTGAATGAGTTTTTAAGGAAAATAAGTTCATTTCTACCATACCATGTCACATAAAGGAGCTCCGTTACAACTGCAACAAAAAGATTCTTGATCTATTGGGAGTCAGGTTGGTCTATACACCAATGTATCTGCGAGGTTATAGAACTAAAAACCAACCATCTACACTCAGAAAATGTCAAAAATATAATTCCAGAGATCCATTGTCATATCACAAGAAAAAAAGAGGTGATTAATATCTTCTTGATGTTGGTTACACATATAGAATTTAGAACAAATATTAATCCCAAAAGCTTGTAAGTAGGTATCTGTGGGGATTCTACCATGGGCGATACACCAAACAAGGGTGAATCTCGAGGGTTTAATCCAGGATTTATTTAATTTTTTTAACCAGGATAAGTTGTTGTCTTCATTGTTGAGCAAGTGTTTGTATTATTTTTGATATTCAAACACCCCATTGTGAGTAGATTCCCAAATAAGAAAATCATTTGTATTAGTGAAGGGGTAACTGTGAACAAGGTGTTTTATATCCCCAGGTAAACACGGATTTTGAGAATGAATGACTTTCTTTATGGTGTCATTGGTGTGGAGCAAAGGTTGGTTATTGGGCATTAAGGATATTAGGGGAGCTCCAGTCCAGTTATCCAACCAAAAAATTAAGTTTGAATTTTTACTAGCCATCCATCTGGAATTTTTCATAATGGAAGTGAAGGTGTTTTTAATGGTGGAAAAAATAGAAGACGTGAGAAAGTGAGACTGATTATTTCTAAGTTTATGAAGGAAACGAGACCAAATAAAATCCGTGGAAGGAGAGTTATTATAAATGAGGTTCCACGTGATCTTGTCTTGAAGAGATTCATTAAAATAAGAAAGGTTTTTCATACCAATACCCCCTTTATGAATCAGTTTGCAGCAGGTGGTCTAGGGGATAGTAACTAGTTTTCTCTCTAGAGTAATCCCAGTCCAAAAAAAAGTTCTTAATAGCCACATTAATGCACTTTATGAGGCTCTTAGGACATTTGTAAATCATCATATAGTAAACCAACTTGGAGACAATAGTGTATTTAACAAGACAAATTCTCCCTTCCATTGAGAGGTTCTTACCCTTCCAAGAAGAAATGTGTCGAAGCGTTTGATCAATGATGGGGGAGAAGTAATCCGCTTTGTGTCTACACAAAAAGATGGAAACACCAAGATAATTGAAGGTTAATGAGCCCTCCTTAACACCTAAGGTATTGGTGATATTGAGTTTCCTACAGGGGGAAGTCTTTTCCAAAGTAAATGTAAGGTTTGTGCCAGTTGATGTGTTGACCAGACACTTCTTGGTAGTGAAGAAGGATGTCCTTTAGGTTATTCACATTTCTTTTCTCCCCCTGGGTAAAAAGAATAATGTCATCAGCATAAAGAAGGTGAGAGGGGGAATTCAAGTTTCTAGAGGTAGAGATAGATTTAATGTTACCTTTTTCTACAGATTGTATAAGCAGTCTACTTAGATAGTCTTCTGAAATGGAGAAAAGTATATCCGAGAGAGGGTCACCTTGTCTAACTCCCTTGGAACATTTAAAATAACCTTTATGGGATTCATTAATGAGTATGGAAATGTGGGATGAATTAAACAGGGTTTTAATTCTGTTTATGAAGTTATCATTGAAGCCGAACTACATAAGAACTTTATATATGAAATTCCAATTGATGGTATCAAACGCCTTTGCAATGTCAAGTTTAATGGCAACATTCCCTCCTCGATTTTTCCTATTTAAGATATTTGTGGATTCAGAGGCAAGACAAATACAGTATTGAAAATATCTTCCTTTTATAAATCCAAATTGGTTCCAGGAGACAATTCAATTGAATTAATCATATGAATAAACAATATAACCTAACCAACATGCCTTAAAAATAAATAATTATCCTTATTGGATGAACTAGTATACAAAATATCAATACTTTCCCCATTCAAGATGATCATAAAACATCCAAATAAATATGGTGGAAGGTATCATAAGAGTATAATGTAACACCCCAACCCTAGTTTCCCAAATATGGTGCATTCTTTTATTACATTGGAATGATTAAAATAATTTTTTATCCCAAAGGAATGTATAGTTTCGTAGATTTGGAAAACCATATACATACATATGTTCAATGTTACAACTTGAAACGAAAACCAATATGTGAATTCCATTGTAAACATCCATATCTTCTAGATTATCCATGTAAGTCACTCATAATATACTTCTTCACATCTAAGGGAAATATAAAACATAATAAAGGGGTGACCTCATATGATTAGTAAGGGTAAGTAATATAGAAAAATCATAAGTAATAAGGCATGATGAATAAAAGTACACATGCCATTAAAACATAATCTTGAGCATAATATGGAATGAATAAAAGAAAAATAAATAATTACATAATAAAACATAACCATGGATATTATACTAGTTAAATAATCACATGGAATATCAATTACTAGCTTCATAATGAGGTAATTCATGATGTGGGACATCATAACCATACTATCAAGGCCTCGTTCCAAGACCATACATAAACGGGTAAAAACCAAAACCAGTTTGTCTCATGAGACATATTGATGCATAGAGAGACTATATAGGGCCTAACCCTTCACATAAAAAGTCCAATAAATTACTCATATGAATGGGTATAAAAATAAAAAAACATATAAATTCATATTTAAACTAACATATGAAATGTAGTTAACTTTCCTCAATCATTAAACATAAAAATTAACCATTCTGAGTAATATGGTGAATGGTGTCAAGATATAACATCCATAGTCAAAATAATAATAAACCATTAAATAAAATATGGTATATGATACCATAAAATATTAATCTCAATTAAACATAAGAATCAAAAAGTTTTCTTAAATGGATGAAAATACTCATATAAAATCATCGAGTAATTCTTGAGATAAATACTCTTTTACTTTGAAAAGAATAGTTATTTTAGAAAAATATTTGCATAAAATAATAATTGAATTAATGTGGTTTTTTCATAATAAAATTAGTGTCTTTAGAAATATAATGGTAGATAAAAACAGATTATATAGTGCATTTTAAAATAGGTAAGAATTCAAGTAGTTCATTTTAAATGGGCTTGTTTATCGGGAAGAATTTATGAAAGATCCTTTTAAAACATATAACTCCCCATAAAATAAATAAGGATTCTATTTGGTAAACATATATAGAAAATTCACATATAACTCATGATAAGTAAATAATAATAATTTATAATTTCATTGAGGTATATAGAGAATAAGAGTAACCTAAATGAAAATGGAGGTTCGGGTAGAAAACTATTACCTTATGTTCGAATGTATTTTGCAATTGGCCTTAATGTCCTGGATAATCAAATTAAATATATTAATTAAATAATTCATAACCTTATCTATATATATTTTATTCATTATATTTAAGTTCATTTATGTCATTATAGATAAGTTATATGATTTAATTCTTTCGTTCTAGAGTGTTCATTTTCCTTGATTTTGTGATCGATCCGCTTGATTATAAGTAATTGAGTTCATGTGGAATGGATATAATTCTATAGAATTTAACTTATATATTATTAATGAACATAAAAAATTTTAAATGGTTATATATATCCTTTGGTTACATGGTATTAGTATGAATCAATATAAATAACATTTAGTGATAACCATTTATATTTTTACGATGGTTTTTTTATCACAACGAACTAGTTTTGTTATATTATTTAATATCATGTATAAATGATGGTTCCAGAATCATTACATAAAATATAATACATATTTTTTAATTTTTTTCAACCATAAAAATGTTTTCCTAACCATCCTTGAAGAAGAAATTGAATAATTAAACTTCGTCATCCATGAAGGTTATAAATTGGAACCGCCCAGACGATGATTTAGTTTATAAAATAAAAGAGACAGAGTAAGGAGGTTGATAATGATTATTATATTAAAATTATATAATTCCATTATATAGATTATACAAGAGTTATAAAGGTAAATTGGGTAGATGGGGTTAGGATATAATAATAAAATAAGGAACTTAAAAATAAATTAAATGGAAAAAGGAAGAGGATTTTACCTCTTGAAATATCCTCCTTGAGAACCTCCTTAAGGGAAGGGGTTTTGGTCTTTTGGAAATAACAAGAGCTCTTGGAAGTGGGAAGTGACTAGAGAAGAGTATGTTGGCCGAACTTTAAGAATATTCAAGGCTTAGAGTATTGAATAGAAGAGGGAGTGAGGGATGGATTTTATAGTGGAGGAGAGGGGTGATTTTTGAATATCTTATTCGTTATTTTATTATTTTTCACAAAACAAAAAATATTGTTGATTATTGTGACCAAAAATAGTAATAAGTGCATGTTATTTATAACAAATGTCCATTTAAAACATCCATGACTCAATCATGATTCATAAATTCATTTATTTAGCATATTTCGTAAATTATCAAATTTCATTATTCACCAAAAAATTCAAGTATTTCATAAGAATCCAAAAAATTCACCCAAATAATTTTTTGATGTGTAGAATTAAAAAAAATGAACTCTATTTTATCAAAATAATTTTATAAATAAGAGAAATTTTATTTTTAAATAAAATCATTATTTACTTGAAAAATACACATTTTAAATTTAAAACTGATTTTATAATACTTTCAAAAATTAACTGAGGTCTCATAAAATTATCCTAAAATCATAGGACAAAAAAAATTATTTAGGAATACATTTTATGAAAATGAATTTTATTAATTTATTTATTTTAAATTTTAATTAAATATTTATTACTCACAAAAATACCAACACTTAATTATTAATTTTTAAAATATTCACTCTCATTTATATGGTGCCTCTATTTTATTTATACTTATATAGGTGTGGTTACTATTCATAAGGGTGCATTACTATTCAAAAGGGTAAGTTACTATTCCTAAGGGTAAGTTACTATCCACTAAAAATATAACTTGAACCTATTAGACTCTAAATATCTTATTGATCGCAACTGTGTATGTTAGTTTTTCAAAATTCAAATCTCATAAGAGAAAAAATTATGTTAATTGGCTAGGTTATAAAAAAAATTGTTTCATAGAGTCTTAGTGTTTCATGAATTCAATATTAAATTTATTTGTAAATTCTTAGGGTGCTACATTCTTCCCCTCTTACAAAAATTTCTTCCTCAAAATTACCATAATGTTAACTTATAAAAATATTTGGGTAGTTCTTCATCATAAGTTCCTTAGGATCCCATGTTGCCTCTTCAATTTCATGATTTTTTCGAAGTACCTTTACTAGTCGAGTTGTATTATTCCTCAACACATGTTCTTTAGTGTCCAGAATCTGGATAGGTTCTTCACAGTAAGATAAGTCAGGTTTCAATTCTATACCTTCAGAAGTGAGGACATGCATTGGGTATGACATTTAATTTCTCAATAATGAGACATGGAACACATTATGTACCTTAGAAAGGCTAGGTGGCATTGCCAAATGATAAGCCACAACTCCAACTCTCTACATAATTTCAAAAGGTCCTATATACCTGGGGATCAGTTTCCATTTATTTACAAATATTATAACACCCTTCCATTGAGATACTTTCAAGAAAACGTGATCTCCCCATTGAAATTCAAATCCTTCCTTCTATTATAATCATATCACTTTTTCCTAATTTTATCTTGTTTGATATGGGTTTGATTTGTCTTTACCTTTTCTGTTTTTTCCTCCACAAGCTATGGGACCAAAATCTTCCTTTCACCAACTTCATCCCAACATGTTGGTGTATGACATCTCTTTTCGTACAATACTTTATATGGTGCCATTAGAATACTATAATGGAAACTATTACTGTAGGAAAACTACACTAAAGGTAAATATGGATCCCATATACCCTGAAATTTTAGTGAACATGATCTCAATATGTATTCTAAAGTTTTGATCATCCTTTATGATTGCCCGTCAGTTTGAGGGTGATAAGCAGTACTCAATCAAAGTTCAGTATCCAAAGATTTTTGAAGAATTTTCCAGAATTTCGATGTGAATCATGAATCATGATCAAACATAATTGAGATAGGTGATCCATTAAGTCTAAAAACTTCATTGATATAGATTCTTACAAGTATATCCATTAGAAAATCCTCCCTTACATTAATGAAATGTGCAGATTTTGTAAGTCGATCAAAAATTACCCATATTACATCATTCTTTCTTGGAGTTTTGGGTAATCCAGTGACAAAATCCATGGTGATTTTATCCCATTTCCATGTAGGAATAGGTAGAGGTTGTATGAATCACCTAGGATGTTTTATTTCAGCCTTCACTTGTTGACAGACTAAACATCTTGATACATAATCCACAATTTCCTACTTCATGTTGTCCCACCAGAAATGTTCCTTCAAATATCTATACATTTTAGTGATACCATGGTATACAAAGAAATTTTAGCTATGGTAATCATCCAATAACTCCCTTTTTAGCTCAAGTATAGAGGGAACCCAAAGAATCCTCCCAAATTTCAAAATTCCATCTTCACACACGAAGTTAACCAACTTCCCATTATTCACAACTTTAATTTTCTTTTAAATGTTCTCATCATCAAGATGATAAAATTTAATTCTTTCTAATAAATACGGTTAGAAAACCAATTGAAAAATTAGTGATGTTTCATCTACTTTGATAATTCCCATATCCATCCTCACTAGATCCATGTACATTAGATCCTTCTCAATTCTCATTTTGTTTAGAACTCTATGATAATTCATTCTTAATACATAAACTACCTTATTTTCCTTTCTTGGGTGGTAGTGTATGGAACAATAGTAATCCTTAAGTAGCTTGATCCATCGCATTTTCCGGAATATATATTTTAAGCTCTTTTGATTGGTATATATTTCACATCTTTCGCTATAGAGATAGTGTCTTCATATATTTAGATCAAAGATCACAGTTACTAACTCAAGATCATGATTTGGATAGTTCTATTCAAGAATTTTTAACTACCTTGATACATAGGAAATAACTCTATCATTCTTCATAAGGATGTAGCCAAGAACTTTTTTTGATGCATCACTATAAATCACAAATCCACCATTTCTCGATGGTAGAGTTAGGATTGAATCATTCACCAATATCCTCTTCAATTCATCAAAACAATTTTCACATTCTTTTTTCATATGAACCTAACCCCTTTACGAGTAAGCTTGGTCAATGGGTTAGATAATCGGGATAAGTTCTGAAAAAAAAATGTTGATAATAACCTGCTAAAACAAAAAAAACTATGTACCTCGGTTATATTCGTTGGTGTAGGTCATTCCTAAACTGCCTTTTTATTCATAGGATCAACTAAGATTCCATCCTTAAAGAAAATATGACCAAGAAAAGAAACTGATTGAAGCCAAAATTCACACTTTCTAAACTCTCCATATAATTCATTTCTTCTAAGAGTTTTCTGAATAATACACAAGTGATTCTCATGATCTTCATAGATTTTGGAGTATACTAAGATATCATTAATAAATACCACAACAAATTCATTTAGATTTACTTGAAAACTCTATTCATTAGATCCATGAAAATATAAGGTTCATTAGTCAGTCCAAAAGGCATTACTGTAAACTCATAATGCACATACCTAGTTCTATATGTTGTCTTTGGAATATATTTCTTTCACACATACAACTAATGATATCCAGATCGAAGTTCAATCTTCTAAAAATATTGGTCCCCATAAAGTTGATCAAATAAATCATCAATGTGGGGAAGATGATACTTTTTCTTTATCATCATAGCATTTATCTCCCTATAGTCAATGCACAGCCTCATAGATCCTTCATTATTCTTGATGAAAAGAATAGGGGCTCTCCTCGGATAAACACTAGGGAAAATAAATCCTTTATCAATCATTTCATCTAGTTGTTTCTGCAATTCTAATAACTCCATACTGGCCATTCTATAAGGAGTCTTTGATATAGGTCTTGAACTAGGAATTAAATCAATAGTGAACTAAACTTCCCACTCTAGAGGATGCCCAGTTAAATCCTCTGGAAATACATCAATGTATTCTTTCACAATAGGTAAATCCTCAATTTAAATATTCCTTTACTCACTCATAGATATTGAGTTTTAATCATCCCCAATAATTTCATTCAGTAGAGATACTGGGGGTGGATCTAGATAAGAATTAGATGGTGAGGTTTCTACTCTAAAGATAAGGGATTTTATATCATTCTAAAAAATTATAATTTTCTTCTTCTTGAAATATATTTTTGCATCATAATTTGAAAGAAAATTCATACCAAGAATTATATAAAAATAAATCATAGGTATAACGATAAGACCAGCAATTAAAGAACATTTATGTGTCATAAGGGGGATTGATTGGTACATATTTTTTGCAATGATGATTCCCTTAGGAGTTTTGACTGACAACTCCCTTATTAAATCAAATTGTAAATGTATAATTTTCCTAGAAAACAAAGAATATATAAAATATTGTAATCATATAGAATCAAATAAAGCATTGGATAAGTTTGATTAAATGATTAATGTACCTACCACCACCTTATTAGGAACTTCAACCTTAGCAGTTGTGATTGTATAAGCTTGCCCTTTCTACCTTGGCCTTATTTGGGGAATGTTTCCTTGACACTTAGAAAATTCATGTACATAATGTCCCATCTATTTACAATTATAGAATTGAACATTGATAACTTCTTTCTTTCCCTTAAAATCAAGAGATTGGTGGCCTTTTTCTCAACACTTGTAACAGACTCCCATTCCCTTCAAGCAAGTACCAGGGTGTTTCTTCCCACAATTACTACAAGGTGGAAAGTTAACTCTTCCATTCTTCCCCATTTCCTTATTTCATTTTCCATAGTTTTTAGTAGCCCTATTCTTCTCTTTCTTTTCGTTAAAGTCATAAGGCTTATAAATTTATTTTTCTTTCTTGATAACACATGAGACTATATCTTCATATGATGAGAAATTATGGGAGACCAGTTCCCTTCAAAGGAATGGTTTTAAACAGTCAAATAATTGATCAATATTGCTCCTTGGATTACGTATGTAGTCGGCTGTATGTATTTCTAACCTAGTGATGTTAGATTCATACTTTAAAACATTCTTATCCTCTTTTTTCTTCAGATTCAGAAAAAACATGTAACATCTTGGCCTGATTAACCATAAACCCGGTAGCTAGATCAATGGGTTATATGGCCTCAAGTGTGTCTCCATGTATGTTAGAGGCTTCTGAATAGTAGCAAGGGTATTAGGAGGTGATAGTGGGGATACTATACACTCATATTAGAGTTCAAATAAGAAGCAATAGTAAGAATAGTGGAAGTAGTATGTAAATAATAGATAGTAGCGGAAGATAGATAATAATCATTTTATAAAAGTGGCCAACACCAATTATATAGAAGATGAATGCAAGACATGGTGGAGATTCATAATCAAAATCAGTAAAAAACAACATTCCTTGCAATACAGTAAAAATAAAGAAAATAACTAAAAATTACTAAGACAAATCTCCACAAGAATCATTAGCTTCAGCTCATTCCTTTTCTCCTAACTCCAGGTACGATCATACAACAACAAGAAAAGTCCAAGGTATGCAATCCTATGAACAAGAAAGTTCTACTCATGTAGACCCACTATAATGGAGGCCTGAGTAGTGTGTGAGATTTAAATATCAGTAGGTCGGCACCACTATTTTCTAGCACTATATAGACGATTTAATATAAATTAAATAGTGTGTAGGTATAGATAGATGAGAACATAACTAAAATAACAAACCAACACCCATTCAGGTTCCTAAGGGACACCTAACTGTGACACCTGCTTTAGTCCATGGTTGGTATGACTGATCATGTCCATTATGTGTACATATATATATATATATGTTAGTTGGGGTGGATTGGTACATACCACCACCATCCTAATTCTAGGGGAGCTCTCACGGTCTGTCCCAAACCCAGGTCCAAGAGCCCTTAGTCTCTTGACCTTCAAGAATTACATATAAGTTGGTGTGGATCGGGAGATACCACAACCATCTAAATTAAAGTATATCTCTCACAATCTTCCCCTAATCCAGGTCCAACATCCCTTTTAATCTCTTGGCCTACTTGGAAAATAATGGAATGTGGTAAATATACCTACTGGCCACATTTAATAGAATGGCTCAGGGCTATAATGCCTACCCCCAACATTTAACATAATGGATCAGGGATATAATGACTACCTCCCACATTTAATAGAATGGAATGGGGCTATAATGCCTACCTCCCATAATTAACAGAATATCACGGAGCTATAATGCCAACTGCCCACATTTAATAGAATAGAATGGGGATATAATGCCTACCTTCTACATAAGCATCATCATAATAATCAATACATAATAATTTACTATATTAAAGGTAAGGAAAACCATATCACGTCATTCCCAATTAAGCAACTAACTAAAAGTGCCAAGCTTTTATAACTAAACCCCAAAATAGGGCAAGGGCATGCCTCCCCTTGGGACCATTCCATTTAATGTATTTCATTTAAAGAGAATTAATCCATATCAAGTGTTTCAATCAAAACATTAACATAGAAATCACATTCAATTCATCACACAAGGCATGGCCCTCTCATACCTGTCACTAGGTGTAAGTCATTCCCCTCAAGGTCATTTCACCCAATTTTCTTAAACATGGAAAATTGGTTTAAGGGTTAAGTTTTCTATCATAATCCATTCTAGGGATTTTGTTTACCTTCACTAAATCCTTTATCTCATTAAGACATAAGGACTACTTATCACAGCCTCAAGTGTAAGGAGTGGAATCAAGGCAACAAGGCATGTGCCTACTTAGGAAAATACAACATAAAAAGGATAGGAAACTGAACATGTCATTTTTCAATTAAAATCCATGTATAAAGGAAGTATCAAGGAAATAAGGTAAATGATCATAAAATTATATCAATACCTTTTTCTCTTAAATTCATCGCACCTCCGTTGGAGGAGTTTTATTACAAAAACATGACTTAGTTATTCAACAGTCTACCATCACTTTTATGCATTTCATTAACTATATCAAGGAAATAATTTAAACCAGGAAACCATACTACATTAATTAAATATAAGAACTATGTAATAAGAAACTCAATTAATTAATGCATTAATAAACATAAAGGGTAGGAGAAATGGGTCTTACCTCATAGTGGAACCAAGTCATACACACTGGATCTAAGAACTTTCTAACTGAAATCCACTTCTCCCCCACTGAGCATATGCACTTTCACACACATGCAAGGACACCTATCCCCTATGCACAAACTTGCATCACCATGAGCATGTGAAAAGGGATCCTTATACATATTCTTATATGAATATACTCATATCCACTCACCTATGCATGCATTTTAATATATATACATAAGAACACCTATCCCCATACACATATATATACTTCAATGGATGAATATATGTGCAATGAGGGAAACTGCATATATATATACATACCTATGTATACACAGGCAAGTCTCCCTTGACTTGGTGACCTAAAATCGCAAAGTAGGGTTCAACGCTCTATAAATTAAGTAATAGGGACTCATAAGCATCCTAATATTCTAAAATAAGGCATGAGAAACCAAATAGAAAAAGGAAAACCTTACTTAAAAACAAATTCAGTGGACCAAAACCACCCAAACCGCCTCGTCTTCGGTGTAGGTTGTTGGAACACGCACCAACAAGACACGAGAGGCCATTCTCACACCCTAAAACAACAAAAAATGTAGAATCAGATCATCCCAAATCCCTAGGGTTCAGGCGCACCATACCTAGTGATAGAGAGGACAAAATATGGTTGGAATTAGGGAGAATAAGGGAGTAGAGGACTCACCTTGAGGGATCATGCGAATAAAATGTGAGAAAACCAGACAAATTTGAGGAGGAGATGAGGAAATAGGGAGTAGGGGTGCACGTCGAAGGGGAGAACCCTTTGGGGTTGATGTGTCACATGGGTATAACAAAAGAGGAGGGTTGTGAGGTTTAGTTTGGGTTTTTATCTTAAATCAAATTAAAATAATTAAATTTTTCTAAAAACTGGGTGTCGTGCATGGTTAAGCCACATGGTTTGGAAAACCATGTGTTATCCATGCATCCACCACTCGAAATCTAGAACACCCCACACAGGCTAGGGGAAAAGTTTGGAAAATTATGTGTAGCTCATGTGAAAAATCTTTTTCCCCTAAAAAAGGTAGCACGGTTACCCGCAGTGGGATGCACGGTTTGACAGATCGTGAACCAACCATGCACCCTATGTTATCCTTCACAACTTGATGTATTTTAGTTCTAGCACTCCCAAAACTCTTCAAGCCACTCAGGAAATTTAACAGGCCTTTAACCAAGTCCAATAAAATTAATTTTAAGTGAACCAACTCTTAGAATTAAGTTCCTAATATCGGTTTAAATTCTCTGTTGTCAAAAAATTTCAAAAACCTTTGCATTTTAACCCGGTTCAAAACATGGATCGTTACAACCTTTCCACCTAAGAAATTCTCATCCCTGAGAAGCCTTAGGTAACAATTCAAACCTCACTCAACCCAGAAGGGTCATGAAGCTTTATTCACATGGTAGAATTGCGTTCTCAAATTCCCAACACACCATTAATCATTTCAAAGGAAATAGGACCTTAAACCATTAAAACTTAAGACAACACTCATTTCCAACTGAAACACTGAGATGGCTCTTACCCGATCCCATTCAGCTGGAGACACGATCACATCATCCTCTCATCAATCATTTGGCCCAAGGTACTTCCCACATTAGGTTTTCATGTTAAATGGACAAAACCTAACCATGGTTCAACCCACCATTGGAATTGACTTTCAAAGCATGCTCTAAGTGTTCCAATGATGCTCCCAACATGATTTTGAAACGATCAAATGTTTGATTCCCATCGACCTTAAAGTCCAAGTTGAGCTGGTTGTTTATGAAAAGCACCATTAAACATTAACTGCACCCATATTCACTTGATGATGTGTTAGTGAATGGTCCTTCACCAACAGTCAACATTAAACAAGATAGGAAAAAACTCAGGCCCCATAGACAACTAAATAAGGAGATGCCCAGCTTAGACGGTCGGCGTTTTATAAGGAGAACTACAATGCCTTCTCCCAATACATATTGAATTTGCAACACACATGCACACCTAAATACATCACCGATCTTCGGTGATGTTCTCTAGTCAAAACATGATGTAAACCATGCATCTGTCATGTGACACTGTAAGGGAACCACCCACCAAGCCCAATAGCATTTTAGTGTTCAGCTCGGCATAAGACCGATGCCCTCTTAGTGAATCGAGGATTAAGACAAGATAGGGGACATTATCTTCACTTAGAAGAGTACATAAATAAAGATTCCCTCTTATGAATTTCATTGAGGTATGTAGATAATAATAGTAACTCGATAGAAAATGGAGGTTCTGGTAGAAAACTCCTACCTTATGTCTGGATGTATTCTGTTATTAACCTTAATGTCCTGGATAATCAAATTAAATACATTAATTAAATAATTAAGAACCTTATATAAATATATTTTATTAATTAGAGTTAATTTCATTTATATCCTCATAGATAAGTTATGTGATTGAATTCCTTAGTTCTTGAGTGTTCATTTTCCTTGATTTCCTGATCGGCCCACTTGATTATAAGTAATAGAGTTCATGTGGAATGGATATAATTCTCTATAATTAAACATATATATTATTAATGAACATAAATGGGTTTAAATTTCTATATATATCATTTGGTTACATGATATAAGGATAAATCAATAGATAATACATTTAGTGATAATCGTTTAGATTTTTATGATGGTTTTTCTATCACAATGAACAAGTTTTGTTCTATTATTTAATATCATTTATAAATGATGGTTCCAGAATCATTACATAAGATATAATAGATATTTTATAATCTGTTTCAACCATAAAAATGGTTTCATTACCTTCCTTAAAGAATAAATTTAAGAACGAAACTTCATCATCCACAAAGGTTGTAAATTGGCACCTCCCGGACAATGATTTTGTTTACAAAATAAAAGAGAGAGAGTAAGGAGAACGATAATGGTTATTACATTAACATAATATAATTATATTATATATATGATACTTTAATTATAAATATAAATTGGATAGAGGAGGTTAGGATAGAATAATAAAATAAGGAACTTAAAAAGAAATTAAATGGAAAAAGGAAGAGGATTTTACCTCTTGAAATATATTCCTTTAGAACCTCCTTAAGGGAAGGGATTTTGGTATCTTGGAAAGAACAAGAAATACTAGACATGGGGATGGACTAGGGAAGAGTATTTGGGCATAAATTTCATAATATTAAAGTCTTAGAAGAGTGAAGTGAAGAGGGATTGAAGGGTGTCTTTTATAGTGGAGGAGAGGGGTGATTTTTGAATACCTAATTCGTTATTTTATTATTTTTCTCATTACAAGAAATAGTATTGATTATTATGACTGAAAATAGTAATAAGTGCATTTTAATTCAAACCAATAGCCATTTACATCGTCCATGACTCAATCATGATGGAAAATTTCATTTATTCAGCATATTTCATAAATTATCAAATTTCACTATTCACCAAGAATTGAAATATTTCAGAAAAATCCAAAAAAATCACCCTCACCAATTTTTGACAAGTATAATTCAAAAATGAACTCAATTTTATCAAAATAATTTTCTAAATAAGAGAAAATTAATTTTTAAATAAAATCATTGTTTACTTTAAAAATAAATACTTTAAATTTAAAACTGATTTTATAATAATTTCAAAAATTAACTAAGGTCTCATCAAATTATCTTACAATAATAGGACAACAAAACATTTATTTAGGAATAAATTTTATGAAAAATAATTTTCTTAATTTATTAATTTAAAATTGTAATTAAATATTTATTACTCACAAAAATACCAACACTTAATTATTTATTTTTAAAATATTCACTCTTATTTATATAGTGCCTAGATTTTATTTATACTTACATGGGTGAGGATAATATTCATAAGGGTATATTAATATTCATAAGGTTAAGTTACTATTCATAAGGGTAACTTACTATTTACCAAAAATATAATTTGGTCCTATCAGACTCTAAATATCTTACTAATCGCAACCGTGTATGTCAGTTTTTCAAAATTCAAATCTTAGAATCTGAAAAATTATGTTCATTAGCTAGGTTATAACAAAGTATTATTTCATAAAGTCTCAGTGTTTTATGCATTAAATATTAAATTTATTTTTTAATTCTTCGATTGCAACATATAACCTTAGTAAATCCTAATATTTAACAAATTATGTGGACATTGGTGAAAATAATTTCAAAATATCAAAGGAAATTTTCTTGAGAAAATACACTTTTTCACTCTGAAAACACTTATTTAAAATCAAAAAAAAATCCAAAATATTAAGGAAAAAATTTTATTTTATAATAACCTCATAAACTTTTAATGTAAGATTCAAATAAAAGAGTTCTCGTGATAGTGGTAAATTTTTTTCATGTTGTATAAGTTAAAAAACATTCCTTTCACACTTTTATAAAAAGGAAAAAATTACCTTATTCAGAAAATAAAAATAAGGTTCCTTTCAAACCATTTTTTAAAAATTAAAACACTGGTAAAAATAACATTAAATAATAATTGGAAAATAGTAAAATCATTTTTGAAAATATTTTTGGAAAACATGGACATATAAGAGAAAGGAATTTTGACCGAAGAGAGAAATGAAGTCAGTTTTCCTTTTAAACGTTATTTCTCTCTATTGAGTACCTAAAGAGATAAAATTTGAAATTATAGTTTATAATTTATGTAAATAAATATAGTATAATAAAATATATAGGTTTCAATAAAGTAATATCAAATAATTCTCCCAATAGATATTTAAACATAATCAATCCTGAATAAATATGACATTATGAAATAAACCCTTACCTCATGTTTGACTTCCTTCGTATGTGTATGAACCTACTTTATAATAAATATAGATTTATTATAAATAAATTATATAAATTTATTTGTAATATCAAAACATATATAATTTAATTATAATATTTTATCACATGTTTATTAATAATTCTTTGTTAAAATAACTCTTTCGGGTAATAATTGCTTCATTTTTCATGTATGTTTTGGTTTAGTAGTAATAATACTTTTACTTTTATCATGTTTACATAATATATATAATTAAAATAATGATATAAATATCATATATATTCATTTTTTGTATATTTATAATAATCCAGAAAATATATAGAGATAGAAAATGAATTACATTGTTCATGGAGATGGTAGGTCGTACATACGCATAAACATTGTTTTCACTTTTCGATGAATGGAGATAAATAAAGGAAGATATTAATTTAACTTTAAAAAATAATTGTTATATAAAATTTATCAAATATATTCATAAACTATTATTTATATCCATTTAAAATGGAAATGAAAAAAGGATCACATCATTTCCTGGAGGTGGTTGTCCACATGTATGCACGAGCAACGTTATCATTTTCCAGCTGATTGGAAGGTAAGAATGTAGATGTGATATTATAATTTAATAAGAATAATTATGTCATAAATATAATATATAGACATTTAACCCATAATAATACCCATCTATAAAATATGGTGATGAAAACAAAATTGTATCGCTACGTGGAGATAGTAAGCCATACGTAGGCACGAGAGATACTTTCACATTCCATTTGATGGAAAATAGGGTGGATAATTGTGGTTTCATAATACTAATAAAATTTATATATATTTATGAAACTTAATTTATTATTTTATGTTAAATAACATAGATTTATAGGATGTAAAAGAAGAAATAAATTGGAAGAGGTTGGGTAAGACGGTTACCACTTCTTTAGGAGACCGCCTTTAGATCCTTTCTAATGGAAACTAAGATTTGTCTTTTGAGGAGAAAATAACCTATATAAACTGTGTTATTATGTTTATAATATAAATTAGTAGGTATTGGTTGATCTAGGTTTCTCAAAGTGGTGTTAATAATGGAAGAATGGGGTGTCCTTTTATAAGGGAGGTAAAGGACACACATGGAATTATTAAAGAGATTAAAATATAACTAATTATTTCTTAAGGAAAATGCTTCAAAATGTATGATATGGTTGACATATCATCAACCAATAATATTTTGGTTTGATTATGTGGTATTTTAAACCTTATATTTTGTTTTAACCCCTTATTTAACCAATTTTAACCTTAACTATAGTAACGTCTTTTTCACTCTTAAGGAGTTATAATCTTACTTATAAAGTGAAAATTATCTCATAAATGGAAAATGAATGAAAGTTTAGACCATATATTATCACCCTTATCCTTATTCAATATTTTAATTATTTTAAAATAATTTAATAAAATATTATTTTCATAAAATATCATATTGTCATTTTTAACACTATTAATTTAATTTGACTTAAAAGACATAAAGATAAAGTTTTAATTCAAATATAATCCTTTAAAAAAGAAATAATATGTTATAGACATCTATAAAATTCGTAGAACACTATAACTCACTCAAATTATATTACTTCTAATATTTTTAAAAAAATTTATTTTATTTTTCTATTAATTGAAGAAATATTATGTTGGAATTGATTTAGAATTTAATGTAATTGTATAATTACTAAAAATTAGAAATAAATTTTCATAATGAAAATAATTTCATTATGCTAAAAATATATATTTATATTCTTTCATAACTTTCTTTGTTTTCTATTTGGACACATAAAAGATATTTAAAACTAAGAGATGACATTTTGTATTTTTCTTCTCTTTAAATATTATATAGGTAATTTCTATGGAAAATTGTTCATTAAATAAATAAATTTCAATAAAAAGGTGATAATTTAATAATTAAATTCATAAAATAATAATTAGGATGAAAATTTATGTTCTTATCATTTATTTTTATCCTATATTAACACGATTTTCCATTTACCGTGATGATAAATTTTACTATGGTTACAATTTGTAATTCCTAGAAAAAAGGGTATTATTTAAAAACATTGAACCTCGTGATTCCAAATATAGAATCCATTTTATAAAATTAAATATCTATAAATTTCATAAATTAATTTTATAATAAGTGTATAAAATGCGATGAATGCTGCTTTTTAGAAAAAAGGCATTTTAAAGTATAAAACTAGATTTATTCTTATCTCATGCCTAAAAACATTAAAGGAATGTTAAAAAATTTATTTAGTATATAAAATATATATTAAATTAGAATAATTCACCAATACTGATTAATTTAATTTATTATTATAAAAACACATTGCACACATAAAATAGTTTTTTAGAGAGAGAAAAATCATTCATGTTCAAATGATTTTTATTTCCATTTATAATCAATTAAAAATTAATGAATTTATTTTATACATAAATTTTTCATAATTTAGTCAATTATATTATACCTTCTAATTTAGTTCCTAGCTTATAATGGTCACATAATATTTTAGTAGCAGATCATGGTTCGTTTAAACTCGATATTGTTTGTAATGCACGTTATCAAAGAAATTAAATTTATTTAAAATATATATATCATAAATTATTTGGGTTTTACATTCTTCCCCATTTACAAATAATTTATATGTTGAAATTTTTTTACTCTGATACAAACAAATAATTATATATTTGTTTCATTATATCCTCAGGTTCCCAAGTAGCTTCTTCAAATTTCTGATTACTCAAGTGAACATTAACCAAGTGAGTCGTCCTATTCCATAGAACTTTATATCTATTATCCAATATTTATTTATAACTTTCCTCATATAAAAAATAAGGATCTTATTGTATATCCTATGAATTTAATAAATGTGAAGGATTGGGTATGTACTTCCTCATGAGAGATACATTTTAAATATCATAAACTTGAGAGTGGTTTGGTGGAGGATTCATGTAATAAGCCACCATCCCTACTTGATCAAGAATATAAAAATGGTCAATATACCTATGGATTAGCTTTCCAAAATTTAATAATCTCATAAACTTATTCTATAGATATATTCTTATAAAAACCTTTTCACCAACATCAAATTATAGATCATGTCAACAATTTTCAGCATAACTTTTGTACTGACTCTAGGATGCCTTGATGTTCTATTTAATGGATCTAAATTTCTATATAATTTCCACAACTATTTAAGGTCCCAAAATATTTATTTCTACAACTTAAACCTGGTAGGATATAGTTCAATAATTCTTTCTATAGAGGTCTTTATAAGGAGCCTTCTGAATACTCAAGTGAAAGTTGTTGTTGTAAGAAAACTCGATCAGAGGAAGGTGTTGATCCCAACCACCTATGTAATTCATATAACAATATCTCAAAATATATTCTTGTGTTTAAAAGGATATATTAGACTTACCATCTATTTGAGGATGATACATATTACTAAAAATCAACTCCATATCCAAATCTCACTAAAGACTTTTCCAGAACTTTGAGGTAATCCTCATAACTCAATCAGATGTAATAAACAGTGGTGTGACATGAAACATTACCCCATACTTAATGTATATTCTAGAAATATGGTCAAGCTATCAAGGATCACTCCACCTAATAGGAGGTTTACTTCTTCCAATGGAAAGAGTAGGTCATGGTTAATTTCAAAATTAGAAAAGGAAAAGATAAAATGTATGTTGCATTATTTAAGAAGAAGAAATTAAAAATTAATGACTCTTTCATGCCAGTAATTGTAACAGATATTTCACCCTATAGAAGAAAAAACCATCTGGATTATCACAATTCCAGTCATTATATAAAGTAATCTCATCTTAAGGAGTCTCGACACTTCTCTATTAAGGAGCATGAATGTCTTGGAAATGTTTTCAGTAGGTTGGAACACCCATATGTTCCCCCTATGGTTACCTCTATCATTTTAGGAATGATTAGAATGGATTCGAGTGTTTTTCCACTGGAATATGTCTACTTTTCCAGAGGACTAGCTCTTAACATGATCAATCCTTCAAGGCTTAAACCTAATTTGTTCTATTCTTTATACCCTGATGGATCTAAAAAACTACTAGAACATATTTGGATTTATCACATGTACAAACAATGGTTGTTTCTCTTGTTTATTTTTCACCAATCTGTGCTTCTCCTACTATATTTTCTCTACCTCCCCCTGCAAATGCTTGAGGGATTATAAAATCTGGAATTCTTTCCAATGGGATGGGAAAAATACCCACTACGCATCCAATTTCTTCTATAAAGTGTCAATGTAAGTCTGTATAACCCCTGGAATTTCTTCCAATGGATTTCATGTCTCCTCGACTATAAAACCAAGAATTAAAAAGTTCAACCCTACCCTGACCTCTGGAGGCACTACAGCTGCTCCAAGTGCATCTACAATTGCCCGTAAAAATACCCCTGATAACTATCTGATGGTGAGACCAAATGATTTCAATTAAAAGTATGTTTTGGATTTAAAAATAAGTAATCAATATCAAACTGGGAAGGTAAAAAGTAATGTTAGTTTATATAACTCATTTGACATACTCCCTACTGCCAGCAGTGAAGATGATGGGATAAAGAGCGATGGTTTTTCTGAACCTCAATTCGTGAAGGATGTTATTATGGCTGAGTCTTTGGATGATAATGATAGATTGTGGATGCAAGTAAATACATGGAGGAGGGGAAGAAATCCTCATGGTAGGGGTGGATGCCTCCCTCATCACAATATTATCATTCACTCTCGGGAAAACTAATGACTTCTATTCATGTTTCTTGTGTCCCCTATGGTTATTTTATGCTAATTTATCTACTCTTTTTCTTATTCTAATAAAGAGACCTTTGAACCCAAACATTTTAAAAAAATATTATTTGTGTTCCCTCTTAATCCCCTCATGGATTGATAGTTTAATATTCATCTGAGAAAGATAAAATCATTCCCCTTTACTTGGTATTTCAAGATCCATCATATAAAAATCCATAAATATTGGATCTATTTCAATTCTTATCATGGATAAAATTTCTTGGCATTTCCAACTCAGAGCATCATCCACCTTGTTCACCTTCACATTTTGGTAAAGTATTGATAAATCATAATATTTTATTCAATCCAACCATATTCTCTGGATTATATTCAAATATATCTATATAAATATATACTTTAATATTTTATGATCAGTGTATATATCATGTCTTTCTCCATATAGATAATGCATCCATATTTTCAATGAAAAATTTACCACTGCTAACTCCAAATCATGTGTCAGGTGATTTGTCTCTTGAACCATCAATTAGAACAAGGCATAAGCTAAAACCATTTTATTCTACATGAGAAAGCATCACAATCCCTTCTTTGTTGCATCACTATAGATCATAGACCCTTCTCCACTATAGGTTTGTGTAAGAACAGGCATGCCTACTAACCTTCTCTTCAATTATTTGAAACTTTATTCACTTTCATTTTTTTCAAAATAAATTAACCCCATTCCATGTCAACTTGGTGAGTGGGTTAGATAGTCATGAGAAATATCTAAAAAAGCATCAGTAGTATCCTTCTAATCTAACAAAAGTGTGGATTTTGGTTAATGTGGTTTGTCTAGGCCATTTATCAATAACTTTTGTCTTTAAAGGATCCACTCATATACCCTCACTTGAGATTATATGTCCTGATAATGAAACTATTTGAATCCATAATTCACACTTGGTAAATTTAGCATACAAATTTTTCTTCCTCAGAAATTATAAAATATTATTTATGCACTTCGTTAATATTTGAATATATAAGAATATCACCTATAAATACTATCATAACTTTATCAATGTAATCTCTAAATAATATCTTCATTAAATCCATGAAGATAGTAGGAGAATTGGTAATTCAAAATGGAATTACTATGAATTTATAAGGATTATACATTGTATAAAAGGCAGTCTTAGGTATATCCACCTTCTTGATCCTTAGTTAATGATATCCAGATTGAAGGTCAATCTTGGAAAAATATAGGGATCCTCATAATTTTTCAAACATATAATCAATAGAGTGTATAGGATACTTTTTCATAATTTTTATTTTGTTAAGTTCTTGATAATCAATGCAAAGACACATTGACCCATCTTTCTTCTTAACAAAAAGAATAGGGTCACCCCGTGGTGAAGCACTTGGCCCAATGAAACTCTTATATATATTCTATTGGGTTTTATTCTTTAATTCCTATAACTTAATTAGGTCCATTATATATAGATTATTTTAAGTTGGCATAGCACCAGGTATGAGTTCTATTTAAAACTTAACTTCATAATTTTAAGGAAGAAAACGCAATTTCTTAGGAAACATATCAGCATATTCCCAAATAATAGGTACATTTTTAATGTTGATTTTCTCCCCAATCATTTGAGATAAATATACCTCGTTAATAGGTATAAAATCCCATTTTATGGAAGTAATTCTAATTGGGAATTTAGGTTAATCCTCACACTAATAGATGATAGAAGGATGATTCATAATATCAAATGCAACTTCCCTTCCTCAAAAATTGATATGGGATATATAATAAAAGATTTAATCTATTCCCAAAATTATATTAAAATAAACTACAAGAATAATAACAAGATTATGAGGAAGAAAAATCCCACAAACTTCTATCAGATGGGAGTTATAGACTTGAGATGTGGCCATCCGACCATTAAGAGTTTTCACTTCCAACTCAATATATAATCATTGAAGTTATAATATGATACCCTTATAAAATTATTTAGATATAAAAGAGTTGGTAGAACCAGAATCAAATAAAACATTTGAAATCATGGATTGGATGATAAGTGTACATTTCACCATATCACTTATAACTTCCAAGTTGATTGTAGTAATTGTATAAGGTTTACCTTCTTCCCTTGGTTTCTTTTTTGATATGTTCCCTTAATGTTTAGTTCATTGGTTAGAGTAGTGAACCATATTTTTGCAATTAAATCAATATACTTCGAGTAATTCTCCCTTAATCTTTCATTCATGAGAATGATGGTCATTTTCTCTACACTTGAAAAAAAAACTTCTTTTCTTTTTAGGTATGTACCTAGGTGTTTCCTTCAACAAGTATCACATGTTGGAAAATTATTATTTCTCTTATTCCCCTAATCCATTTTATTCTATGTCTTCCTCTTCTTCTATTTCTTTCCTTAAAATCCATAATACTTTGATAGTTCCTTCTATATCATGATATAAAATTATACTATATCATCATATGATGATAATTTCTGGGTGACTACTACCATTAAAAGGATTGGTTTTATCCAATAAAAGAAACATAAAAGCTTACACTTTGGATTGGGTATATTTTACATAGAGTTCCTTGATAACCTTGTAAATTTAGCTTCATACTGAGCAATATTTTCCTCTCCCTTTTTTCTTAGACTCAAGAATTTCCTCTCTGTATCTACTCATTGTTTGTGAATAAAATAATTTTCCAAGAAATGTTTCATAAAATACTATTATTCTATGTTTTCTATTTCCTCCTCATCCTTAGTGTTTTTAATCATTGACCACCACTGATCCACATCCCCTGAGAGACAATAAAATATCATGACATCCTTCTCCCTATCATTACTTACCAAATCAATAAATATTTTCTCTAAGGAACTTATCCATTACTCAGCTAAAAATGGATTTTTAGTCCCATTTAATGATGAAGGTTGCTAATAAATAAAGTGATATAACATTCTTACACTGCATTGTAGATCAACAAGATTCTCTATATGAGAAAGGTTAGTGTTCATAACCTGATTATTCTACCCCAATATAATTAGAATTTATTTATCTTCAACTATAGCTTCATTATCTTTCCTAGGAGGGTAATCCTTATATTTATTACATGAATTGATACAATTTCTATTCCTTCTACTAAGAGTTGTTTCTAAAAAATTTCACACACTAGATTAGATCATAATATTATGAATCCTAATTTATAATTTTAAAACTATTAAAACACTTAACAAAAATTGAAAATTTATGTATACCTAATCTCAAAATCATAAGCTTGGTTTCTTTGGGAACATTATCATGTCCTATCATAGGGTTAAGTTCCCTAATATATGTTTTCCAAAATCTAATTCCCAGGATTTCTATTAAACTTTATATGATACAAACTATAAAGACCCCAACCCTAGTATCTCATAGATGGTAGTAAATTTATTACATTTCTTCTAAATACAAGTAATCACATCCCAAAGGATTGAATAGTTAAGTAATCTTAGTAAACTAGATATATACTTGATCTCATGTTAAATTTTAAAATAGAATATACAATATAGTATTTTATTTGGGATCATCTTTATTCCCTATATAATATAACTACATATCAATCATAAAACATTTCTTAGAATCATAAGGAAAGGAAACATAAGAAAGTGGTAAGCTCAAATGCTCACTAAGGGAATTCATGTTGATTCAAAGTTTCCTCATAAATTTTATATTCCTTTATGTTTTGAAAATCACAAACATATCTTCTTAAAGATATTTTTTATTTCCCTATGGATGATTATATTCTAGAACATGTTAAACCTTACCCCTAGTCTTCAACGTCTTACCAAATTTTTTCTTAACCAAGTCAACCAGTTTCCTTAATAAAAAATTTATTTAAGTTAAATTGGATCCTTATTTCTAAATCTGATTTCCCTTGAATTGTGAATCTGATTTTTCTAAAATTAGACTCCAATTTATTTTGAAATCAGACTTTTATTTCTCCTGAAATAATACTCCAATTTCTTCTAAAATCTGACTCTGATTTCTTCATAAATCAGTCTCTGATTTCTTCAGGAATCAAAATATAACTTTTAATATTTTCAAAATCTGTTTATTTTTTTTATCATAGTTACTAAATTTCTTTAATGTAACATTCCATTTTATCAGATCCAAAATATGATAATGTTTCTCATATTTTATTGTTCAAAATGTTGCCATCACATTTTTTATCTTATCTTGTTATATAAAATTATATCATCCAATTTTTTATTATATGACCATTGCATGAGTTCCACATGTATAGGTCCCTTCAAAATTTTAGGGAAATATGAAATTTGGAGGAGAATATAACTATTGAAGATCTCTCTTATAAATACCCAATAATTAGAACATGACCGATGCTATGAACTTTTGGGAGAATTGATACTTTTTAAGAGCTCTGTTAGATTTTCTTCCTGTGAATTCCTTGAAGAGTTTAAGTTGTGAATATATTTTTCCACATACTTAAATATTCAATAATATTTGTTCTTCCTAGTGAGATTTTGGTTTTTTCTTTATACAATTGATGGATTCCAAGATGAATGAATACGGAGGTGTCGATTACCTTATAGATCGAGTGCTTTAGGGGATAGAAAGATAGATTCCAATCTTCGTATCGAGGGATTATCTGGGTGTGGGTAAGAAAAAATTTATTGAAATTATAAATCAAGGGACATTTATCCAAGGTTGTTGGATACCCTTATCTTTGGGTTAAAAGATTTTATTACACTTGTATTGCTTGTTTAACTACAAGTTCTTGTATTCCGCTGCATTTAGTTACATATATAAAGTGTAACTTTCTTAAACATTCTTATTCTTGTAAAAACTCTCATATATTAGATTCTATACACTTTAAGGTAGAATATTTCCTTAAGTAAAACTGTTTAAGTTTTTTATTAGATCCACATTATCTGATCCTAATCAATTTATTTTCTTTATTAAGAACTAAAGAAGGTTTGTGAATTTATCTTATTTAACTTTGTTAGACATAGATTTTCTTTAAGGTTAAAAAAAAGTTTTTAAAACCTACAATTCACCCCCCCCCCCTATTATAATTAAGAAATCTACATATTAATTTTGATCATACAATTCATACATTGTAAACTAAATAAGTCATGAATAATATGGTGGGGATAAATGATAATAAAAAAATTCCATATAAATAATCACATGAGTTTAAAACTTATCCATGGATATAAAAATTATTCAATAAACTCATGGATATAAATAAATTATTTCATAATGGTATAATGCATAATTTTGGACATATAAAACATACTATCAAAACCTCATGCCAAGAAAACTAAAAATATTGTCAAGGCCTCATGACAAGACATCTATATAAATAGTTAAGGTCTCAACCAAGTACCAAATCTATTTTGTATCATGAGATATATTGATTCGTAGATGGGATATGCAATTTCAGGACCCACCCATAACTTAATAAGTCCAATGCATTCATCATATGAATAAATAATATAAATTAATCAACATGTCTTAAAAATCAATAAATGTTTGTATTGGAAGAACTAGCATACGGAATATCAACACTTTCTCTAGTTAAGATGATCATAAACCATAAGAAGATGTATCCACAAGCATAGGTGGATATTGATAGGATGAGTATAATCTCTTATGATTTAAAAGTGGGATCTATCATTTATGTAATGTTATATATTGGGTTTTATGTTTCATTTTCTTTAAGCATTGTGGGAATATAACATTCAAATACAGGAGATCTATATTGAGAAGCTATAAAAACTAATTTGAAGTACATGATACATATAAAGGATATGTTCTTAATATATAGAGGATATGAGGATATAGTAGTGATGGTATACACTAATATTAGTTTTTAAATAGATCATAATGATCGGAAATCTTAGGAAGGCTATATTCTTAACCTAAATGGTGGTGTAGTGATCTATAGAATCTCAAATTATTATGTGGTCAGTAAATCTACAGTCGAATCTGAGTATATTTCGGATTATAATATAACTAATAAAGAATCATGTATACATATATTTTTATTATATATTGGTGTTATATGTAATAGTGAAACCCATATTCTAGTTTATTATAATAATACTACAATAGTGGTACTTTCCAAGGATCCCAAGTCACCCTGAAGGGAAAAAAAATATACTTCATAAGTTTCATCTATTGAGGTATTTTACTCAAAGTGGTAAATTTTTAGTTAGTATATTATACATAGAGGATAGAATAGAAGACCCCTAAGCTAATTACATATATCAATAGAATCATGATTCTTATGTGAGGTCCAGTGGGTTGAGATTTGTTATAAATTAGATCTAGTGCAAGTGGGAGTGTTGTGAGTGTGTTCCCAAGACACAACTTTTGTATGTACTTTCATTAAAATAACATGTATATAGTTTGATATATAGATATTTTTTATTTTACTGTGATATTAGCATTACTTCTATTTATAATATATAATTGTTAATTTCCTTAGATTACATGTCATATCAAAAGGGAATAGTAGTTCCCAACTCTAATGGGAACCTCGAGATACCATAACAATAATCTTAAAAATATGTCATGTGGTATAGATTTTCTATCCTAATAGGGAACTGATGATTTTTGACTGTCATGTGTTGGGGGCTCCTAAGAATTGATACTTCTTCTCATAAAGTTTTCACTTGGTGATCTCGGGTATATGAGATCATGAGGACTGACCTGCCAATAGGAACAACACAACTTTCAAGTGTCATTGGTTGTTCCAATGTGTATTGGTCTCTTGAATTTACATAATTATCAAAGTATGTAATTTTATTATATAATTTTATGCAAGACAAAGAAACTATGGAATTAATGTTGGGGTGAGATATCTTGTGTTGGTTTTGTTAATGGTTGTATGGAATTGTATGAATGATCAAGATAGGATTTTTCACTTCTAAGTAGAGGAAGACATATCTCAGACCTAGTTGATGAGGATAGTAGTACTTTCACTAAATCCATGGTCATGGTAAAAGAATATAAGTACATCTAGAAGGATCGTGCAATAAATAAATAAAGAAGGTAAGGATGGTGACATAGGTTATGTATCCTAATTTATGAGATATTATATGAAAAATAGATTATATTGCATGGAATGTGTTCATAGGAGAGGTCGTCATTACTATGAAAATACCATATCTTCATAATGAACTTAATGAGTTTTCATACTTTTCTCTTGGTTTGTGAGTGGTTCTCACTACTAATGATATAAGGTATTAGAGTTTCACTCTCTGAATGTATTCAAGAGTATCACATATTCTAGTGAATATGAGTTTATCCCATCGTGGTCCCCATCATAGGGATTGGGTAATGTCTAATTTTGAATGATCATAGAGAAATAAATTAATTAATTAGTATTCAAGTTTATAATAATAGTATTTGAATTTATTTACTCACTATATTCATAAGAGATTCAGTGAATATAAGGGAAAATATTTTTCATATGAATATTATTTCAACATTCAATGTTTATTTAATATTTTTGGGAATAACGAGTCAAGTTAATGAATTTTATTTTATCATGTGACATATTTAATATGTTACAAGTGTGTTATGGAATACTTATGAAATTTTTGACATGATTACTTGGTTATAAGTAATGGTAATGGTCGTATTTAGAAGGATAAATATATTGAGGGGACAATATAAAATTTCTATAAGTTTAACCAAGATATATAAGTCTATATAATCCAAAATTAATTATATTATTCATTCACTTGAATTTGAGAGATTCTCTCTCATCACTCTTGTATTACATTAATAGAAGGGACTCATTTTATGAAACTGATCCAAGTACTCCTTTATAGATCGAAGTAACAGTGTAGCAGTGATCTTCTAGAGGTCTAAAGGTTCATTGGTAATCTGCTGAATTTGACATTTGATGCTCTGGGAAACTCTTAAAGTGTGTTAGGATGGTCTAGAGGAATTATATTTTGTTTCCTTAAAGTAGTGATCATTAGAGATAAGGTTAAAAAAATTTCATCTTCTAATTTAATGAGGAATTATTTGATATAATTCTTTCACTTAAATCCTTCCATGTGATATCTTTAAGTTGTTTAATGGGATGTGAATCATTGGATATGAAACTATTATGTCTATCTGGTGATAAAATTTTTAAAATCCCTTATTTTTCATCTTTGTCTATGCACCTGATACCAGTATGTCATTTTCTAGTGATCATGTCTCTTTTTATTTAGTGTTATATATTAAGCATGACCTTGTATTCATTTTATGTTTTATTCTTGAGAAAGAAACTTATTTTTATTTTGTTTAATGTTCTTTTATTGAGAAATATATTGGTTAATTATTAGTAATATACATTTATCACACTTCTTGTTTTCTAATTTCATCAAATCACTAAGCATATAAGTTTTTGGATTGATTAAAATCCTACTGTAGATCATTTTTTTATCCTCTATTTATTGAGCATGATTCTAGTTCCATGTTAGTAATATCAATTTATCAGGATACTAATTTTATAATTTCATCATTTCACTAAGAATTTAAGTTGTTGGATTGATTAATAACCTACTTTGTAGCATGTTTTTATCCTTTTTTTAGTGATAAAATCCTATATTTGTTCTATAAAGGTAGCTATATAACATATAAGTCATTATTATTGGTCATATAAAAATGTAGTTTGTATTATGAAGTGTGAGTATTCAAAGGGAGTTTGTTAGTATTTTCAAGTAATGTAATTTTTTTAAAAATTCATCTCTTAAGAAGTTAAGGAAATGAATTGATCTAAATTTAAACCTTTGTGTTTTTTTAAAACAAAGGGTTGGGTCTATTTAAAACTATAATGGTAAATAGATTTTGAAATTTAATTCACTTGTTAAAAGGTAAAGTGGAAATTATTTCCCTCTAATTGTAGTCCAATAACATTTTTATTATGTGAATGTGGTATTTTCATAAAAAATAATGTATAAATTTCAAAATTAGGAATGGTTTTCCAGAAAAATTTTGATAAATAAATCATTTGATAAATTAGATTTAGTGGAATTTCAAGTATAGGAAGACCCTAGAAGAATCCTATGGTGAGGAATAACTTTAATTGTATTCCAAATAGTTGGTGGTATTTGTAGGATCATAAGGATGGTGGTGCATCCTTTGGTTTCATTATATTATATTGGTTTAGTGGTTTGTTTTGGTTCTAAGAGTCACACATTGGAAGCATGATGACTAATTGGGTTATGATTTAGGAGGATAGTTATAGATATCAAAATTTTATGGGTTTGGTGATTTGGATCAAATTTGGGAGTTATGTATTAGAAGTGGAATGTGTGTTTTTAGATTTTTTTTTAAAGGTAAATTTTGAGGTGTTTATAAGTGATATGATTATGGTTTAGTGATATAAGATGGATTCATGAGTTATGTATCATGAGTTTAATGGATTCCTTGAGTAATAAATTAGAGACTTAATGGTAGTGAATCTTGGGATAAACATCTTTGAGACTTCTCAAGTGTGATAAGTTGCATGGTAAGGAGGGAGTAAGGAATCATGCCCTCAATTAATTGATTTAAGAGGGAATTTAGCCTTTTCTGTGAATTTTATCTATATAAGTATGGACCCATTTTATTTTTTAGTTTCGGTAAGAGGATAATATTTTGTTTTGGGATTGAAATATGTAATTGGGTTCTTGAGGATGTAATTTTATATATTTTGGGTGTGATTTGAGGTTTTTTATGATTTTTAGGAGCTTAGGTTGAGGTTGTGGGTATTGGATATAGGGGATTCCATAATCGTATGGTAGAAGTATGCCACTAAAGTTTTGGTAGAGCCTCAAGTAGATTACTGGATTACCACTGGAGTTTAGGTGGATTCTAGGTATATTTTTTTAAAGGAGGTGGACTTTTTGACCTAAATTCATTAAAACCCTTAATTAGGGACCCCAAACCTCATTTTCTATAGACACTATATGTGACTTGGGAGCTACTTCATTTCTCCCTCTTTCTCCTACCTTCTTATCCATAGATTAAGGTATTTTCAAGGGATTTTATTTTGTCTATTCAAGGTAGAATATTTACCTCTCTTCTCATTTTTCCTATCCTTCTCTTATAATCGGATTTCTTCTTATTTGGATAAGGATTTTGAGTTTTAATTTCACCAAATCATGATAAAATCACCTCATAGCTTAGGAATTTCACTTCTCTTGGTTAAAGTAAGATTCTACATATTGATTGTTGTTTGTTAATAATTTTTATATAAAGCACGAGAGGTAAGATTTATTTTAGATATTTCCTGGTTTTAAGGTAAAATTATAGAATGATATATTGGAGAAAATTAGGGATTTAGAATGTTGTATATTTGGTGTAATTTTATAGGTTGATCGCATTGATTTATTTTCATTCTTAGTTTTTCTTTGATTGTGTTGGTTGTGTATTTAGGTTTATTTAGTTATAGAATTATGGTTTAACGGTTATTAAGAGTTTCTTGGTGATTATTGGGATTGGTAAAGCTCACTGATGATTACATTAGGTGGTATCAACGCTCCAAGTGATTCTTAGTCTATAACTATGACATGTATGTCTCATTTTTTCTTAAATTATTACTAAATCTTATTGTATGTTTTGAAATAATTAATGGATGGATTTTCAAAGGTTATTTTGATATAACCCAAAATTGTTTTCAATAAAATATCATATAATATAAAGTAGGTTTAGATTCTCACTCTTATTCTTTTATAGTTTTTTTAATCCCAAACTATTTATGGTTAATTCCTTGGAATCCTTTTCTTATTGTTTAAGAACACCTGAAATATGAATTAGGTGGCCCATGTTGTGTTATGCCATGTGACCCATCTTGGAAAAAGTTCCATCTACCTTATTTTCATGAGAAAATGGGTTTAAATGGAAGTAATAGGTGTGTATTTTGTATCTACTCAACCTAAGTATAAGTTGTAAGCATATAATGGTTCAATGGTTTAAACCTTATTTGGTTTGTTTTAATATGGATAAAACACACTCTTTTGTGTCTATAGATTGTTCTAAAAAAGGGAATCACCTCCTTCAAATTGAACCTGAATTAACTATAATATAATATACCAACCTTTGGTTTAGAGTGTTTTAGTGGTGATCTAGTGGTTGATTTATCTATGTTAGAGGATGTGATTTGAATTAAAAAAATCAAATTTTTTATTTTAAATGTAAATATTTGATATATAATTAAAAAATGTTTAAAGACCCCAAACCTGATATACCAGATCCAATGGTTATTTTCTTACATTAGTACTAAATATAAGAAACCACATCTCAAAGGACCAAATATTTTAGTTTCCTTGGTAAACTAGATACATACTTGAATCTCACATTAGATTTGAAAACATAAAATACAACATAGTATTTTCTTTGGGATCATCATTACTCCCTTTAGAATGTCCCTACATATCAATTATAAAACATATATTGGTATCCTAGGAAAATTAAACACAATAATGGGGAGAACTCAGATGCTCAGTAATGTAATGCATATAAAAAAAGCTAAATAAGGCATGAATAACATGGAAAGAATAAAAAATGATCAAATAATGTCATATAAATAATCACATGAGTTTGAAACTTATCTATGGATATAAAAAATATTCAAATAAACTCATGAAATTTAATAACTGATTTCAATACGATTAAATGTATAATTTCAGACATCTAAAACTTACAGTCTAGGCCTTGTACCAAGTCATCAAAAAATTTCATCAAGGAATTGTGCCAAGTCATCTATATAAATGGGTAAGGCCTCAGCCAATACCCAGTATATTTTGTCTCGTGATACTTACTGATGCATCAAGGGTTTATGTAATTATGGACCCCACCCATAACTTAATAATTTAAATGCATTAATCATATTAATAACCAACATAACATAACCAACATCCCTCAAAAACCAATAATTATTCATATTAGAATAATAAGTATATGAAATATCAATACTCTCCCTAGTCAAGATGATCGTAAAACATCCAAACAAATATGGTGGATGGTATCAGAATATTATAACCTCAATAAATCATAATACTCAACAAATTATGCTGAAATAGATGAAAATACTTCCAAAATCTCAAAGGAAATTTTCTTGAGGAAAATACCCTTTTCACTTTGAAAACACTTATTTAAAAACAAAAAAAATCCAAAATATTAAGGAAAAAACTTATTTTATAATAACCTTTTAAAAATTTAATTTAAGATTCAAATAAAATATTTCTCATGATGGTGATATGTTTTTTTTCATGCCGTATAAGTTAAAAAAACATTTCTTTCACACTTTTGTAAAAAGAACAAAAAGTACCTTATTCAGAAAACAAAAAAGAATATTCTTTTTAAACTATTTTGTAAAAAGTAAAACATGGTTAAAAATAACTTTAAAAAATAATTTGATAATAGTAAAAACATTCTTGAAAACATTTTTTGAAAACATGGACATATAAGAGAAAGTATTTTCAACCGAAGAGATAAATGAAGTTAGTTTTCATTTTTAACATTCTTTCGGTCTCTTGTGTACTTAAAGAGATGAAAATTTAAATGAAAACTTATAATTTATATAAATAAATAGAGTACAATAAAATATATTATTTTTAATATATAAATATCAAATAATTTCCCCAATTTATATTTAAACATAATCAATCTCGAATAATGATGACATTGTGAAATAAACCCTTACCTTAGGTTAAAATTCCTTCATATGTGTCTGAACTTCCTTTATAATAAATATAGATTTATTATAAATATATTATATATCTTTATTCATATATTTATATCTATATATTATTTACTTATAATATTTTATCACATTTTTATTAATAATTCTTTGTTAAAATCTATCTTCAAGGTAATAACTACTTCATTTTTCTTATAAGTTTTGGTTTAGTAGTTATGGTCCTTTTACTATTATCATGTTTACATCATCTCTTTAATGTTAATGATGATATAAATATCATATATATTCATTTTTTGTGTATTTATGTTAATCCATAAAATATATATATATATATATATATATATATAATTAATTACACCGTTCATGGAGACGGTAGGTCGTATATATGAATTGACGTTATTTTCACTTTTCAACGAATAGAAGGAATGAAAGAAATATATTAATTTACCTTTAAAAAATAATTATTATATAAAATTTATCAAATATATTCATTAAATATATCCTTATTTCCTTCCATTTAAAATGAAAATGAAAAATGGATCACATCACTTCCTGGAGGTGGTAGTCCACATGTACGCACGAGCGATGTTATCATTTTTAAACTGATTGGAAGGTAAGAATATAGATATGATATTATAATTTAAGAAGAATAATTATGTCATAAATATCATATATAAACATTTATCCCATCATAATACCCATCCATAAAATATAGTGATAAAAACTAAATTGTATTGCTACATGGAGATGGTAAGCCATACAAACACACGAGCGATACTTTCACTTTCTATTTTATGGAAAAGAGGGTGGATAATTATTGTTTCAAAATCATAATAAAATTTTTTTATATTTAGGATACTTAAGTTATTATTTTATGATAAATTAAATATATTTATAGGAGGTAAAATAATAAATAAATTGAACGAGATTGGGTAAGACGCTTAACTCTTCTTTAGAAGACCTCCTTTAGATCATTTCTAATAGAAAATAGGGTTTGTATTTTGAGGAGACCAGAACCTATGGAAAGTGTATAAATATGTTTATAAGAGAAATTAGTAGTTATTGGTCAATCTAGGGGTCTCAAAGTGGTTTTAATAAGGGAATAAAGGGGTTTCCTTTTATAGGAGAGGTAAATGATACACTAAGAATTATTAAAGAGATTAAAATATAACTAATTCATTATTAATAAAACTGCTTAAAAATTTATTATATGGTCGAAATATCATCAAAAAATAAAATTTTGGTTGGATTTTGTTGTATTTTAAACCTTATATTTTATTTTAACCCCTTAGTTAACCAATTTTAACCTTAACCTTGGTAATGTCTTTTTCACTATTAAGTAGTTAAAATTTTAATTATAATGTGAAAATTATCTCATAAATGTAAAAGGGATGAAATTTTAGACCATTTATTATCCCCATTATATTAATTTAATTTTTTAATTATTTTAAAATAATTTAATAAAATATTATTTTCATAAAATATCATTATTGTCATTTTTAACACTATTCATTTAATTTGACTTAAAAGACATAAAGATAAAGTTTTAATTAAAAAGTAATCCTTTAACACAAAAATAATATGTCATATTCATCTATAAAATTAATATAACACTATAACTCCCTCAAATTATATTACTTTTCATATTTTTAAAATCATTTATTTTATTTTTCTATTAATTGAAGAAATATTGTGTCGGCATTACTTAAGCATTTAATATAATTATATAATTACTAAAAATTAGAAATAAATTTCAATAATTAAAATAATTTCATTATTATAAAAATATATATTTATATTCTTTCATAACTTTCTTTTTTCCCTATTTGGACACATAAAAGATATTTAAAAGTAAGAGAGTGCCATTTTGTATTTTTATTTTCCTTAAATATTATAGAGGTAATTTTCATGGAAAACTATTCGTTAAATAAATAAATTTAGAGAAAAAGGTTATAAGGTTATAATTACCTTTATAAATAAGAATTAAGATGAAAAATTATGGCCTTATCATTAAGTTTTGACCTAGATTAACCCAATTTACCCTTTACTGAGGTGATAAATTTTACCACAGTTACAATTTAAAATTCCTAAAAATAAAAGGGGACTATATATAAAAATTAAACTTCATGATTGCAAATATGGAATCCATTTTATCAAATTAAATACCTATAAGTTTCAGAAATTAATTTTACAATAAGTGTGAAAAACACGGTGAATGCTACTTTTTAGAAAAAAAAACATTTTTAAGTATGAAACTAGATTTATTATTATCTCATACCTAAAAAAATTAGAGGAATATTAAAACATTTATTGAATATATAAAACTTAAATTTAATTAAAATCATTCACCAATAGTGATTAATTAAATTTATTAAGATAAAAACATATTGCGCTCATAAAACTAGTTTTTCAGAGAAAAAATTATTTTTCTTTCAAATGATTTTTATTTTCATTTCTAATCAATTTATAATAAATGAATTTATTTTATACATAAATTTTTCATAATTTAGTTAGTCATATTTATACCTTCCAATTTAGAGACTATATTATATTTAATATATATATATATCATAAATTCTCATGGTTTAACATTATACCCCCCTTAAAAAGTATTTATACCTTGAAATTTTGTCACTCTGATAAAAAAAATGTGGATATCTTTACTTCAATACATCCTCGGGTTCATAAGTAGCGTATTTGAATTTATGATTACTCAATAAAACATTTACCAGATGATTCATCTTCTTCCATAGAATTTTATCTCTATGATCCAATATTTATTCTGAATGTTCCTCATAGAAAAAATCATTCTCTTATGGTAAATCATATGAATTCAATAAATGTGAAGGATAGAGAATGTACTTCCTCGAGAGAGATACATTTAACACATCATAAACTTTGTAAAGTATTGGTGGAAGATTTATGTGATAAGATGCCATCCCTACATTATAAATATTATAAAATGGGTCAATATACTTAGGGATTATATTTCCCTTATTTAATAATCTCATAACCTTCTTCTATAGAGAAATGATTATAAAAACCCTTTCACCAACTTCAAATTCCAGATCACACCAATAATTTTCAATATGAATTTTATATAGACTCTAGGGTTCCTTGATGTGCTATTGAATGGATCTAATTTTTTATGTCACTTCCTCAAATAACTCAGGTACCAAAATATTTATTTCTACAACTTCATCCGATAAGGTTAGAGTTCTATACTTATTTCCATAGAGTTATTTATAAGAAGACCTATGAATACTCAAGTGAAACCTATTTATATAAGAAAAATCAATCATAGGAAGGTGTTGATCCCAACCACCTTTGAAATACATAGAACAAGATCTCAACATTTATTTTTAGGTTTAAATAGTTCTCTTAGACTAACCATCTATCTAAGGATGATACATCGTACTAAAAATCAACTCTATATCCAAAGCTCACTAGATACTTTTCCAAAACTTTGAGGTAAAACTCTGATCCCAATCAGATACAATAGATAGCGGTACACCATGAAACATTACACCCTCCTTAATGTATATTCTAGAAATATGGTCAAGAGAGAAATATTATCTATTAATAATGAAGTGTGATGAATTTTAAAGGTGGTCGACTATAACCCAAACAGAATTATGGTCTTCTAATGTTTCCGGGAGTTTGATGACAAAATCCTTGGTGATGGTTTACCATTTATATTCTGGTATGGGTAATGGTTATAATATCCCCTTAGTCTTTAGTCTCTCATCCTTAGATTTTTTTTATACCAATAACTGAGATATATACTCTTCAATATCTATATTTATGTTGTCCCATCAGAAATACTATTTTAGATCTCTATACATATTTTTACTTCTATGGTTAATAGAGAATGATAAACTATGTGCCTCATCCAACAACTCCTTATTCAATTCTAGTATTGATGGGATACATACTCATTTCCTAAACCTTATCATTCCAGTGTGGTCATGGTTGAACTCAGGAATATTCCTCACCTTTTTTTGTAATTAAAAATTTTATTTTTATGCCGTCTTAATCCTATCATGTATGGATAGTTTAATATTAATCTGAGAAAGATAAAATCTTTCCCTTTTCCTTGGAATTTCAATATCCATATTCTAAAAATCCATAAATATTTGATCTTTTTCAATTCCCATCATGGATAAGCTTTCTTGTCCTTTCTGACTCAAAGCATAAACCACCTTGTTCACCTTACCATTATGGTAATGTATTAATAAATCATAATCTTTGATTAAATTAAACCATCTTATCTAGATAATATTCAACTCTGTCTATATAAATATATACTTCAATATTTTATGATCAGTTTATATGTCAAAACTTTATCCATACAGATAATGAATCCATATTTTCAATACAAAAATTACAATTTCTAACTCGAAATCCTATGTTGGGTAATTTCTTTCATGAACCATCAATTAGTGGGCAGAATAAGGTAAGAAAATTTTATTTTTCATGAGGAAGAATCCCAGTCCCTTCTTTGTTGCATCATTATAGATCATAAACCCTTCTCCACTACATGGTAGTGTAAGAATAGGCATGCTGAATAACCTTCTCTTCAATTATTTGAAACTTTATTCACATTCATTTTTTTCCAAGAACATAACTCCCTTCCAAGTCAACTTGGTGAGTGGATTAGATATTCATGAGAAATCTCTCACAAAGCATCAGTAGTATCTAGCTAATCTAAGAAAACTATTGATTTTGGTTACTATGGTTTGTCTAGTCCATTTCTCAATAAATTTTGTCTTAAAAGGATCCACTGATATACCCTCACTTGATATTATATTCCCTAAGAATGGAAATTTTTGAATCCAGAATTCACACATGGTAAATTAAGCATACAAATTTTCCTTCCTCGGGGTCTTTAGTACAATTATTAAATATTCATCATGTTCTTTCTTAATATTTGAATATATAGTAATATCATCTATAAAACTATCATAAAATGGTCAAGGTAATCTATAAATAATATCTACATTAAATCCATGAAGATAATAAGATAATTGGTAAGTCTAAATTGCATTACTATGAATTTATAAAGACTATACCTTGTACGGACGGCCATCTTATGTATATTTACATTCTTTATCTTTATTTGATGATATCCAAGTCATAGGTCAATCTTGTAAAAATATATGGCTCCTCATAATTGATCAAAAAAATACTAAATATAGGGTAGGGGATAATTTTTCTTAATAGTAAATTCGTTAAGTTCTTAAGAATCAATGTAAAGACACATTAACCCATATATCTTCTTAACAAAAAGAACAGGTGAACCCCATGGAAAATCACTTTTCTGAATGAAAATATTATATATATTCTCCTGTTGTTTCTTCTTTAATTCCTATAACTCATTCGGGCCCATTATATATAGAGTACTTGAAATAGGTGTAGCACTAGGTGTGATTTCTATTGAAAATTCAACTTCATAATTTTGGGGAAGATGAGGAAATTCCTTAGGAAACATATCATCATATTCCTAAACAATAATTATATTTTTAATGTTGATTTTATCCCCAACCATTTTACATAAATATACTTCATGAATAGGTAAAAAACCCCATGTGATGGAAGTAATTTCCATTAAGTTTTTAGGTTAATTATCACACTAATATATAATGGAGGGATGAATCATAATATCAAATGAAACTTAACTTCCTCAAAAATTGATATGGCATATATATTGAGATATTTAATCCATTCCCAAAATTACATTTAATTCAACAAGAATAAGAATAACAAGATTCTTAGGGAGAAAAATCCCACAAAATTTTATCAGAGAAGAGTTATATACTTGAGATGTGATCATCTGACCATTGGGAGTTTTCAAAACTAACTCAATATATAATAATTGAAGTGGTGATATGATACCTTTAGAAAATTATTCAGATATAAATAAGTCAGTAGAACCATAATCAAATAAAACATCTTTAATCATGGATTGGATGATAAGTGTACATTTCACCACATCACTTAGAACTTCCATGTTGACTGTAGTAATTATATAATTTTGACCTTCTCTACTTGGATTCTTTTGTGGTATGTCCCCTTGATGTTTGGGGTTTGGTTGGAGTAGTAACCCATATTCTTTTACTTAAAGAAATATAATTTTATGACTTATCCCTTACTATTTCATTCAAGAGCATGATGTTCATTTTCTCCACACATGAAGAAAACTTATTTTCCTTTTAGGTATGTACCTAGGTGTTTCCTTCCACAAGTATCACATGTTGGAAAATTCTTCTTTCACTTTTTACCCTTATACATTTTTTTCTATGTCATCCTATTATTCTATTTCATTCCTTAAAATCTTTAAGACTTTGATAATTCCTTATATATCTTGATCTCACACAATAATATATCCTCATATGATGATAATTTTTAGGTGACTGCTACCCTTCGAGGGATTGGTTTTAACCCATAAAAGAAATAGAGAATCCTACACTTTGGATTACATATATAGTCTGCAGCATGTCTTTCTAACCTTGTAAATTTATCTTCATACTTTCCAACATTTTCCTCTTCCTTTTGTATTAGAATCAATAATTTACTCTCCATATATACTCATTGTTCATTTAGAAAATACTTTTCTAATAAAAGTTCCATAAAATATTTTTATTCCCGGTTTTTTATTTCCTCCTCATCCTTAGTGTTCTGAATCAATGACCACCACTAATCTGCATCCCCTAATAGACAATAAACTATCATGACATCATTATCCATTTTGTTACTTCCCAAATCTATAAATATTTTATCTAAGGAAATTAACATTACTCAGCTACAAATGATTTTTTAGTCCCATTGAATAATGGAGGTTGTTGATGCATGAAGTAATCTAATATTGTTACACTGCATTATGGATCAACAGGATGATCCATATGGGAAAGGTTATTGGTAATAACCTGATTTAGCTACCCCAATATATTTCTAATTTGTTTATATCCAACTCTAGATTCATTATCTTTACCAATAGGGTAATCCATACATGGATTACTTGAATTGATATAGTTTCCATTCCTCATACTAGAATCCATTTCTAAAAAATGGTGTGGACTAGATTAGATCATAAAATTATGAATCATAATGTATAATTTCAAAACTATTAAAAAACTTAACATAAATTGAAAATTTATTTATAACTAATCCCAAAATCATAGGATTGGTTTCTTTGGGAACATTCTCATGGTATGTCATAGCGTTAAGTTCTCTAATCATTGTTTTCAAAAATCTAGTTCCCAAGGTTTCTACTAAAATTTATATGATAAAAATTATAAAGACCCTAACACTAGTATACAAGATCTGATAGTTTCTTTATTACATTGATACTAAATACAATCAATCACATCCCAAATTACCAAATAGTTAAGTAGTCTTGGAAAACTAGATAAATACTTTAATCCCATTTTACATTTTAAAACATAACATAAAATATAATATTTTCTTTTGGATCATATTTATTACCTATAGAATATCCCTAAATATTAATAATAAAACATTTCCTAGAATCCTAGGGAAAGTAAACATAATAAAGGGGTGAGCTTAAATGATCAGTAAGGGAATTCATATAGGGTAAAATAAATAAGGCATGAATAATATGGTAAGAATAAATGATAATTAAAAAATTCCATATAAATAATCACATGAGTTTAAAACTTATACAAGGATATAAAAACTATTCAATAAACTCATGTACATAAATAAATTATTTCATAATGGTGGAATGCATAATGTTGAACATATGAAACTTACTATCGAATCCTTATGCCAAGACATCTAAAAATACCATCAAGACCTTGTGCCAAGACATCTATATAAATGGGTAAGGTCTCGCCCAAGTACACAATATATTTTGTATCATAAGATATAATAATTAATTTAAGGGATATGCAATTCTAGGCTATATCCATCACTTAACAAGCCCAAGGAATTCATCATATGAATAAACAATATAACTTAATCAACATGCCCTAAAAATCAATAACTGTCCTTATTGGAAGAACTAGCATACAGAATATAAACACTTTCCCCATTCAAGATGATCATAAACCATGAAAACAATTAGTGTATTATATCATAATAGTATAACCTCATTAAATAATAATATTTAATAAATTTTCCACTATGTCATCATACATTATAAGGGAGGTAAATTACACACCTAGAATTATTAAAAATATTAGAATATGAATAAGTTATTCTCAATCCAACTACTTCCAAATAGACATATATTAAAATATTAGGTATGATATGGTTTAAATATAATCAACCAATAAAATTTTGAAATTTTTAAGTGGTATTTTAAACCTTATTTTGTGCTTTAACCTCATATTTAACCTATTTTAACCTTAACCATGGTAACAACTTTTTCACTCTTAAGGAGTTATAATTTTACTTATAAGATGAAAATTGGATCATAAATGGATAAGGTATGACATTTTATACCATATATTATCCCACTTATCCTATTTAAATATTTTAATTATTTTTTAATAATTTAATAAAATACTATTTTCATAAAATATCTTTATTGTCATTTTTGACACTATTCATTTAATTTGACTTAAAATATATAAATACAAAATTTAAATTACAATATAATCCTTTAAAACATCACTAATATATCATATTCATCTATAAAATTCATGTAACACCATAACTCATTCAAATTATATTAATTTCAATATTTTTAAAATTATTTATTTTATTTTTCTATTAATTGAAGAGATACTGTGTCGGCATTGCATAATCATTTAAGGTAATTATATAATTACTAAAAATTAGAAATAAATTTTTATCATTAAAATAATTTCATTATACAAAAAATATATATTTATATTCATTCATAACTTGATTTTTTCCACATGTGGATACATAAGAGATGATTAAAAATAAGGGAGTGGCATTTTGTATTTTTCTTTTCTTTAAATACTATATAGGTCATTTTAATGGAAACGTGTCCATTAAAAATATAATTCAAGAATAAAGTGATAATATTTGAATTAAATTCATCCAATAAAAATTAAAATGAAAAATTATGACTTTATCACTTAGTATTAACCTAGATTAACCTGATTTATCCTTTAACAAGGCGATAAATTTTACCACGAATACTATCCATAATGCTTAAAAATAAAGGCGAATATTTAAAAAAATTGAACCTCATGATTCCAGATATGTAATAAATTTTACCAAATCAATTACATATAAGTGGAATAAATTAATTTTACAACAAGTTTGAAAAACCTGATGAAAAATAATTTTTATAAAAATACATTTTTTAAGCAGAAAACTGGATTTATTCTTATATCATGCCTAACAAAAATATTAAAATAATTTTAAAACATTTTATTAAATATATAAAATATAAATTTCATTAAAATCATTCACTAATAGTGATTAATTTAATTTATTAATATAAAAATACATTGTGCGTATAATACTATTTTTTGGGAAAAACATTTCTTTTACTTTCAACTAATTTTTATTTACATTTATAATCAATTAATATTAAATGAATTTATTTTATACATAAATTTTCATAATTTAGTTAGTTCTATTCATACTCTCCAATTTAATGTCTAGGTTATAATAGTAACATAACATTTTAGTAGTAGATCTTGGTTTGTTTAAACTCAATATTGTGTATAATGTGAGATATCAAAGAAATTAAATTTAATTAGAAATAAATATACCATAAATTTTTGGGGTGTTACAAATTTTTTTTTAAAATGGTTATGTTTAGTTTTATTTTCTATAAAAACCTTTTTAATGGATCTTTTTAAAACCATTTTCCTAGTCAAAACTCTCTCTCCTTTTAGATGTTTCATCAAAAAATGTTTCTAATGGAACTCACTAATTTCTATTTTAACTTATTCCTTATAAATATTTGTTATATAAGTATGGGTGAAAACACTTTATGAAAATAGTTACTTGGGATGTGGGTTTCAAACTTCTTTTTTGTCTTGGTTTCTCAAGAGTTAATAAATGTTTCACCAGTATAATTAATATGAAGTGAATGTTTCCTTGAAAATGAAGTCTTAAGTTAAATATGGTATTGGTTTTAAATATTTTGGTATGAAATTGAAATAAAATAGGGGCCTTGGACTAAGTTGGTTGTCGTGGATATTCTTTCAAGATATTTTTCCTCTAATTATTGGTTATGAATTCCCCACCTTATTCTGAGCACTACTACTAGAGGGCTCTAGTTAGTGTCTTGTTGGGATTTTTCATATCATGTCAGGAATGTTAGTGTGTGCCTAGAATCTCACCTTTTTTAATATTCTACATTTTAAATTTAATTGAGTATATCATACCTCATGCTTCATATGGACTAGGAATAGTATTCTTGACTACTATCATGGTTGTGTTTTATTTATGAATAACCTATTAGATTTTCCATGATCACACACCATGGTTGTTGTTGTCATGCTAGTGTGGTGTTGTAATACTATATAGTATTCAAATGTGGTATGATTTTCCTTAGGTGTGTGTTTATTGGATTTGGAATGAATCATATCAAATACTTTGATATGGAGTATTTTTACTGTTTTAATATAAATCATGCCTATTGTTTTGATATAGAGCATGTATATTATTTTATATGGATCATGTATATTATTATGATGTAGAGCATGTTTACTATGGAAATATGGATAGTCATATTTTTTGTTGTTATTATTTTATGTTAATATAATTATCATGATTTTAGGTTTACGCATTTATTTTTTCACATGTATAGACTTGGTTTTTCTATATATTGCATATTCAATGTGTAGGTATTATCTTGGAGGATCCTACTTGAGACTTTTGTATTGGATACACACAGAGATATATTTATATGTATATAATGTTCCTCTATATGAGGATATATGTATCTTATAAAGAAAGTATTATGTATATGTATATGATTATTGAAACACACACACATGTTGGGTTTTTTGAAAATTATTCAGTTACAACATACTGAAGTTTTCAGATAGAGGTTATCGAATAGAGATAAATGGATAGAGGAATCCTATAATGAGGATTAAATGTAATAGAGTGGGAGAGTGTACTAGATAGTTGTATCATCAGATGGATTCTATTGGAATTAGTTCACCATCTTGAATTCTCTATATGTGGGTTTTATGCATGGGTACTTTTTGCTGGTGATTTCATCAGATGGTTCAACAGTGTATCAGAGGTTTCTAAGGTCAATGAGAGGTTAACTGTGAATATTAGAGGTAAATTCAACCTATTCACTGGATGAAGACCTCTATAAATAGATGTGGTGTCTTAGTTGTAGTTTTAGGTGAAAATGATTTGACTTTCTGAATTCATTTTCTAAGAATTTTTAGTGGATAGGAAGTGAGTGATGAGTTATTCCTTCACTTATATATACTTAATGAAAATGTTTTTATTATTATCCCATGGATTTAGGATATTTTTATGAACCATGTAATCATGTTTTTTCTTTTTTTCTTTTTTCTTTTTTCTTTTTTGTTTATTTGTGTGTAGTGTATTCGACAAGTTTCTGTGGTGGTTAGGTAGATCTCATCCTAGTTCTAGTGCATAGACTTTAGAGGGGGCAGTGATCATACAAGTTTTTGTTTGGTGTTTCCACTGGTGTCTATATGATGGTATTTGGATCTTTCCATTATGTATTCTGAAAAAATTGGAAAAACCCTTGTTCGGTGGTTTGATAGGAGTTAATCTTGTGTATGAATTTCTTGTCATGTCTGTCTGGTGCAACAGATAGATTGTTGCTCTATATTTCTTCAGTGCCTCTCTGAGCTCTCCCTCAAAAAGTAGTATCAGAAGGTTATTTATACTTCTCTAACAACATCTAGTTTTATCCTCTCCTTATTTTTTAAGTTGTTTGATTTCATTTGTTTCTACTGTTATCGGGGGAAAGACTTCAAAGGAAGGGAAAGTTTGTATCGATGAGTTCAATGGGAAGGAATTTTCTTTTTGTATAATGTGACTGGAGGATATTTTGATACATAGATATTTGGATTCTTTTTTGTTCAATTTATTTCCTATAAAGGTGGACAATAAGGAATGGGATTAGTTGTATGGGAAGGTTTTAGCCTTGATAAGGATATAACTTTCTCAAAATGTTTGTTTCAATATTAGATAGAATAAAACTACTACAGAGGTTATGAAAGCATTGTATGAAATGCATGAAAATCCAACAACTCTTAAAAAGGTTTTCATGATGTGAATATTGAGGTTATCATATTTAAAACCCACAATATATCATGTGAATGACTTCAATATGATCTAAGTCCAGCTTAAATTAGTGAAGGTAACTTTAATAGATGATGTATTGTCTTTTCTTCTTCTATCTTCACTCCTAAAAATTTGGGATTCCATGGTAATAGTAGTGAGAAACTCATATGGAAAGATAGATCTTGTGTTTGATGAAATTATAAAATTGATCTTGAATAAAGAGTTGAGGTGAAAGTAAGTCCAAGATTTGTTCAGTAGTGCTCCTACTACTACCAGATGAGGAAAGACACCTAAATAGAAGGACTTTAAGAAGAATAAATATTAAAATTATAAATCACAAAGAATAATTCAAAGGAAATTAACTAGAATAGGTCTTATATGTCTCATTTGTGGTAAGAAGTGTCATATTAAGAAATATTGTAGGAAACAGGTGAAGGATTCCACTTATAGATAGATAAAAATGGTCAATACGATGGACTAAGTCACTATCTTGTTACTAAGTGTGATAATTCTAGAAGAATCATGGGTTATTTGACTCGGGTATATATTTTCAATCAACTGGTAGGTGAGGGTGCATGGTATATTATGTATCGAGAATCTTGGGAAGAGTAAATCTTGTTAACGATGAAGCTTTGGATATAGTTGGGAAATGAGATGTTAATATTTGAATGAAAAATGTAAGTTTCTTGAGACTAAAATATGTCAAACATATTACTGGTCTCTAAAAGAACCATATATCATTGAGAAAAATTGATGATTCTAGTTTCAGAATGTATTTTATGAATGGATCCTAAAAAATAAATTGAGGTTCCATGGTGATTTCTCATAGAGTAACGAATGTAATCTTATACTTAACTATATTAAAGGATGAATTTGGAGTGATCAGAAGCACTTCATCAGATGGTCTAGATATGTAGAATTATAGATTTGGTCACAACATTGAAAATAATTTTAAAGTTCTAACAGTAAAGGGAATACTTAAACTTGATCACACAGACCTTGGAAGATGTGAGAGTTATACACTGTGAAAACATAAAATAGATTCATTTAACTTGGATGCTAGAAATACAAGGAATTGAAATCTAGAACTTATCTATTTTGATGTTTATGGATTTTACCCTATTCATTATAATGGATTCTCTTGATAATTTGTGACCTTCATTGATGATGCCACTCAAAAGGGATAGGTTTACTTCCTAAATTATAAATCATATGTCCTATAGGAATTTATTTAGTGGAAAATTTTGGAATAAAGGGAGTTTGAATGAAAGTTGAAGTGTCCTTGAACTAACAATGGTGGGTAGTACACCAAACACATCTTTCATAGATTTTATCGAAATAAGGGAATCATGCATGAGAAGACTATTCTAGGAACTCCACAACAAAATGAAGTAGTTGAAAGGATGGATCAAACTTTTCAAGATAAATCTCAAAGTATAAGGCTTCACTATGGAATTCTTGAGGTAATTTGGGAAAAATAATTAATAAAATAGCATATTTGGTGAACGAAAGTCCAGCTTCAGCTGTGAGAAAAGATCTACATGAAGAAATTTTGTCTGTTAAGAGACCATAGGTGAACCATCAGAAAATATTTAAAAGGATAATGTATGTTCATATCTATTCTAAAGATAGTGATAAGTTGGAGGTGAAATCCAAGGTGTGCTTTCTCATCAGATATGGAGGTGTTAACTTGGGATATTGTTTGTGGGATGATGAAAAGAAATAAATCATCTAGAGTAGAGATTTTTTTTTCAATGAAGGACTTATATGGAAAGATCCCAACTTAGATGAAAAGTATACTGAGGATCAGAACAATTGGATAGAGGTTTATAAAAATCTCTTCATCCATATTCTTCAGGGGAAAATTCAGTGGCTAGAACTCCAACAGTCATTTTATCCAATGAAGAGTGTTTATAAAGATGGAAACCAGGAGAAGAATCTCTAAAAGGAAATGTATTAGATAAATAATTTTAGGATGGAAAACTACCAAATAGAGAGGTTACATCAGATGAACCTATGGTTGTCCTGAGAAGATCCACTCATATCAAAAAACTAGTTCAAATGTTTAGAGATGATATAAACTTTTACTTATGACTAAAACAGGATAACCATAATATCTAGAAGAATCAGATACTCCCATAGAGTTTAAATAGTTGTATTCATCCATAGAATAGGAAATAAATTCCTTAAATCTCATTAACACATGGGAGTTAGATGAACTAACAAAAGGGAAATGATCTCTAAAAAATAAATGGGTTTTTCATCTAAAATAGGAAGCTGATGTAAGTAAGAGATACAAAGAAAGGATGGTGGTGAAAGGTTTTCAGCAAAAGTAAGGGATTGAATTTTTTAAAATTTTATCACCAGTGGTGAAACACACAACCATTTAGATAGTGTTCAGAATTATTGTGTTTGATGATATACACTTAAAGCATATGGATGTAAAGATAGATTTTCTTCATGGAGATTTAGAGAGATAAATTTACATGGTTTGGTTCAAGGGTAATAAATTTTATCAGAAGTAGGATTTTATTTTTAAGTTGAAACAAATTCTTTATGGCTTGAATCATGATCAATAAAAGTGGAATCATAAGTTTGAAACTTTTAATTCTTGAGTAAAGTTTCATTTGATCTTATTCCAAGCCTTTTTGTTATATGAATCAATAGGATGATGAAACATATATCATGTTATTTTTATATATTGATGATATGTTGATTATTAGTCCAAAGTTAAATTTAATTAAGGAAATAAATAAGAATTTGTCTAGAAGATTTGAAATGAATAACCTCAGATAAACTAATAAAATCTCTTTTATGGGAATTTAGAGGGATAGGAAAACCAACACTTTGGTTTTATCCCAAAAGGAGTATATAGGAAGGTCATAAAAAAGTTCAAAATGATTAGTTGTAAAATTATCTCAACCCCCCTCATCAAACACTTCAAACTTTATAAATCATATGAACCATAAACATATGAATAAGTTTGTGACATGGATAAGGTGTATTTTTTCTCAAATATTGGAAGTGTGATGTATTCAATGGTTTACGCATGACCTGACATTACTTTTATAATGGAATTTTTTATTCATTTCATGTAAAATCTTGGGTGGAAACATTATGAATTTTTGAAATGTATTATTCAATACTTGAAGGGGTTAGGGGATGAAACTTTATGTTTCAAAAATTATTATCAGTGGAAGGTATTTATAGATGCATATTATTTTGAGACATGAATTCATAGAAAATCTCTTAGTGTTTACTTTTGGTGGAACAACGGTCATCTGGATATCTCGATTATAGTCAGTTATTACTTTATATAAAATGTAAACTAAGTATGTTTCTACAAAAAAATGTAGGGAAAGAGTTGATATGGTTGATACACTTGATGAAGGAACTTGTAAAAGGATCAAACAAAGTAAAATTATTCTTTGATAGTCAAAGTTTCATCCATCTTTCCCACAATCTAGTGTTCCATGAAAGAATAAAACACATTGACCTGAAATATCACATTATATGAAGTATATTGGAAGATAAATTTTTGGAACTGTAAGATATTGTTAGGAGAAAAATAATACTGATATATTTACAAAGGTGATAGTTCAAGAAATTATACAAAAACATTATACCTTATTTGGACTTGTCTAATTGGATGGAGAGGAGAACACCGCATATATCAGACCGAGGATAAGCTCAGGTGGATGGTTAAATAAAATTGAAATCCTAAAGTAATTTTCAAGTGGGGGATAAGTTAGTTTGGTGAAATCCATATAATGGGACTATGTCTAATGAGGCATATATTTGGTGTACACTTCCACCTAATTTCACTGAAGCCTCATCATAGGATTCCTTCATCAAGTTATCTCTTTTTTATTACCTCCGTACGGAAAAATAAAATAGGTGAAACTAAATAATTTTCAAAAAAACCAACAACACACATATACATGTTATTTCCTATTAGAATATGAGAGATCATAAGAAAGGTTAGTATATACAGTTCCTTCCTATGGGGATATGAGTGGCCTCCTAGGGGAGGATGATACATATACAATTCCTCCTATAGAGGATGGATTCTAACGGATATCCTCAATGAGTAATTCTCTTATGGTGGATAGGTGAACTACTTGGATTCTAAACTTGGATAAAATGAAGTTTGGATGATTTCATTTAAAATGACTTGTGTATTATCAAAATATGATACATATTTAATTGATTGATTAAAAATATTGTTTACTTTTTCTTGTTATCTTTAAATTTTAAATTGACCTACTTGACTGATGATTGTGGTCATGTTCTGTGACCATCAGTAAAGTTGTTTTAAATATATATTTTAATGTTCAAAAATTTTCATGCATACACCAGTCTTTTATTGTGTGTATTGATAAACCTTTTGTGGTTCCATACTAAGTATTTATGATCACACCCTGCATGAATACCTTAGTGAACATACAGCTTCATTTTCTACTTTTCAAGTAACTATAGGTACGTTGGAATTTAATGGATGCCCTTGGTTTAATAGTAATTTATATTATTAGAACAGGATTATTTCCCACTCGACGTTAGGTTTAACACCATGTGGGTCGGGAGAATTTCTTGGTATATCACTTGTTTTCCTTTTATTTTCATTGTCTTATGCCTCATTTGTCTTGGAGATTTATTATGGAATTTCCTGCAATTTTTGGATTGTGTGATGTTTGCTTATATGAATTCATTTAGAAAATTTTATCATGTTTATATTATTTTACACTCTTTTATAAACTGTTTTGATTTGGATTGTATTTTTGGTACATCCAATTTACGAGCAAGTCATGTTATATTTTCAATAGAATCTAGCTATAACTTATCTTCATAATTGTGGTGGGTAAATCATCCCCTAACTATACATCGAGATTTGTGATTCTAGTAGTCATCCCCTGGGGATCAGGGTATTCCCTTGGGGAAAGTATCATCCTATCTTGAATTTCATATAAGTAACCAAGTCTAGTTCACTACACATTTTGTTTCTCAAAAACAGTAACCAAGTCATCTTCCAAACCATCATTGTAGTCCTCCATTTCTTATATCCCATACTCTTCTTGGTCACTATCATCCTACTTATGCCACCATGTTTTTTATAACATGAAAAATATTTATATTTAACCATATTTTTTAAAAAACATGGCTAAATGAGCAATGTTTTCTAACAATGTAACTAAATTAGAAATATTGTTAAAAATACAAGCCTAAAATAGCAACATATTAAGAAAAACATAAAAGTAGCCACATTTTTGTAATACATAGATAATTTTATCATCATTAACATTTATTTTATAAAAAACATGACTAAATTAAATATTAAAAAATAAAAAAATAAGGAGGTATAGGGAATCAAGATAAGGGGGTTCAATGAAGAGATGAAGGAGGGGATAGAGAGAGATGGGTAAGTAGGGTATGTAGGGAGGGAAGTTAGAGAGGGATCAAGGATTAGAGATTGGGGACCAAATTTTGAAATGGTTAGGGATCATTGATGGGGATTAGATATTGATACAGGGTTGTTCATGGGGATCACTATAGGATATAGATCATAAAATGGTTTCACATCTTCCTTATTTGTTGAATATAAGGAACAAATACCATCTTTTTCACTTATACATGTGTATGTGTGTGTTTGGTTCTTGGTTAAGTAATGGGTTAAAAATCATGGGTTTTTTCTTATTTGAATTATAGGTTCAAATTCTTCATCAATCATCATTTTTAGTGTGTTATTATGACATCTTAAGTGTTTTAGTTTAATGTATAATTCAAAAATGTGTATTATTGAATTTTTGGTGAATAATATATATTTTCATAAAACATATGGGTAAGATTGTTTCTTTTTATATATATATAAAGTGTTTTCATTCACTGGGACGTGTGCATTGGGGCCACTGTAATAATATATATATATATATATATGATATATATATATAGGAGTTAACAAAACATTATTTTAAGTTCACAATAGTTCATAAAACATGATGTTCCATGTAATTGTAAATAATATGTGTGTGTGTTCACACACACATGAATAGGTATGTGTTCATGGGTGTGTGAACATTCACGTATCATGTTCCTTGTTAGTGTGTGTATATATTATGTTTGGTGTTAAATTTTCATAGACATGTTTTATTCAACCACATCTTGTAAACATTAAATAATTTTTTTTAGTCAAAATAATTAACATTGCCTAAGTGTTTATAAAACATAGAAAAATCTAGTGGTAACAAATTTTTCAAATATTAAAATTTTATAAAATCAGCCGAGTTGCATAATAAATTAATCATGTTTTTAAAAAAGACTAATTTTTCAAAACTGATTTTCCATTGTTTTTGAAAAATTCTTGAAATAGCATTATCAAAATTTTCAAACATGAGTAAAGTAAAAAATGATCTTAAAATGTGTTTCACCTATAATTGAAGGTTCTTTTGAAAAATTATTGAGTGATTATTAAAATTCCCAATGCAAACCTTACTAGTTTGTCTCTTGTTATAATCTTATTCATTCTCTAGATTTATAAAATTCTTGGGATACTAAGCTGATAGATGTCTCATTCTTCATGTTATAATTCAACTTCAATAGAAAAAATCTTCATGACCTTAAAAGTTATATCTTTCAATTTTTTCTCTAATTTCTCATTTCATATGAAACTAAAGTGCCATCTAAATTAATTGACTTTGAGTCTCTGCTATAATAGAAACTTTTGGATCAAAATAATCACAACCTTCACATGATCCTATTTTCTATAAAAACATTTTCTATCACATCACAAAGTTATAACAAGGAAAAAACCACCTCATTTAACCTAATCAAAAAATAGCTTCTCCTATAACATCTAAGAGATTTATTCCCTTTTTCACTACTAGAAAAAATTTAAATCATATAGATTTAAAGTAATGAAACACTTTTTTTTCATAGTTGATGATTTTATTTATCAAATAATTGATTCCCCTTGTTGTTAATAGAACTCTACATACTTCCAAAAAAATAAAATCTAAGAAAAATATAAAACATTTTGGCTATGTGGTTGAAAAATTTCATGTGAACATTTTTAAATATAAAATACAATGATTTTAGAAATTAATTGATTATTATTGCCCAAATTTTTATTGTTTTATTTATATTAAGGTAGGAGACAAAAAATATTGAAGCTAAAAACAAGTGCTGATATGACCATGATTCATGCCATTAAAAGATAATTCACATTATGGGGTGTTCATGGAATGATTTCATGGCTCGAAGAGAAGTTTGGAGGAAATAACAGAACAAAACGATCAAGAAACTAACTTTCACACCATGAAACATATATTCACAATGTGAACTTAAAAGAATTTACAAACCATAAAAAACCAAAGGAAAAGTGAAGGAATAATTTTTTTACAGTGTGGTGCCATATGTCACACCATGAAATTGGATGATAGGTATTTCCAGTCTCAATTTTTTTCATTTAACAATGATTCTTTCCATCTAATGGTCCGGTAACACCAAAATTTGACTTGGATAGATTTAATGTATGATTTTATGGTATTTAAGACACTTGGGGGGTGCATTTTTACCTATAAATACAATTCTAGGATTTAACAACTATAGTTTTTTTGGATTATCCCTTTGAATATTTATATGTATATATCTAGATTAATCCTTGAAGTAAACAAGGTGTCTGGGTGTCTTGAGACCCCAGAATTAATATATTAATATTATTAATATATTTTAAAGCATGTGTGTGCACTATTTTGGTGTAAATGGTTTTCCCATTGATTGGGACCTTGTATGGAAAATATGAGATCTTGGTTGATTATAGAATGCTAGGTTTACCCTTGGTGTGACCTAAGGTTGGTCGACGTTGGACGTTCCATGAGAGGTGAATGTTGGTGAGTGCATTTAATAAAATAAATTATTTATTTATTTATTTATTTATATTAAATGAATCAAAACCTAATCCTCTATTATAAATACCTAGTTATGGAAAATTGTTAGAGTTACTTGCATAACACTGGGAGGATTTTATAGAAGGATGAGTGTTCTTCATTGGCATTGGAAAACCTAAGGGCATGGATGAATGAATAGAATGAGGTGGACCATGATATGGATAGAGAACGAATTAGATCTTCTTCTTAATCACTAGTGGATGAATTCTTCACCAATGATTAATCCATAATCAAGTTAGGGCTCTTTATTTGTAGTTTATAAACTTTGAATTAAAGATTAATCATGTATTTATTATATGTTTTCTTTTTCCAGCATTTTTTGTTCTTCTCATAAGCCTGATCATAAATTTTGTTATTGAAACTGATTTATTATAATTATGAATTTTACTTCATCCTTGTTCTCGTTATATGATCATTGGTTGATACTGCATAGGTCAATGATGGATTAACCTCATTTTTGTTCTTTTACTCCACAATTAGTTATGTTCTTAGTCATTAGACCATGGGGTTACGGTTCGAAATTTTAGAGGAGGTTTCGAGTGCGATCGAACCCCTAGATTTTTGGTGGTTGAGCAAGAAATGTATAGATTGATGGTTTGGGAATTAATCATGGTTAGATGTGGGCTTCGGGTGAGGGATCATGGATTTTAGATTCAGAGTGAGAGCGGATGCATGATGGATTCTCACACGAGCAATCAGACTTATGATTCTTGTCCATTAGAGGATTAGAATTGATGTACGGGTATGTTTCCTTTGATTTTAGTGGCTTCAGGTGGTCAAAAGGGTGAGAAAAATGGTAAAACAGAAGATATGGGATCCACATGAAGAAACTGGGTTTCTACAAATTTATTGACTACACACCATTTATCCTGGAGAAAAATATCACATGTCATGTATAACAATATACATGTCATGTAACCCGGTGTTGGAAACTATATGTGTACTTATAGGGTATACAGTCATGGAAACTTCCAGACACATGGGCACAGTCGTGTACTTGGACATGACCAGGTCACATGGGCACGGTCCAGGGGGACATGGGCATGGACTTAGGGGGACATGGTCAGGCCTCGGGTGGCCAAGACAAGTCATGTACCACCTATACCTATCATTTAGTATGACATGGATTCCCAATCCATGTACAGGGTATAACACATCTAGGCGACGAGGTGAGGTCAAATGCAATGTGACCCCACATACATGTCATATACATCTCTTAGGAACTTATACCTTTGGTATCACCTTCTTTGAGACTTGGATTTTATCCCACGAGTAGCCTATACTGAGTAGTTTCCCATGTAGAATGAAATGGTAGCTTTCATAGTTTATTTTGAGATTCAAAGTGAGGTGTTGCAAGCATGATTCTTGTTTAGGAAATACTTTAATGATAGCAGTGAATGTAAAGGATCATCAGAGAGGTGTCAGTATTAGAAACCCCTTGTCGCACTAGGGAATAGGTGCCCCATACTATTTATGAAAGTATAATTGTACCCCTGAAGTGTGTCCGATTTTCACCAATCAACTTCTCAAGGGTCCGGTGCTCTTGTAATATTTATAGCAGCACTCGGGTCAAATCCTCAGCGATGATACTTTTTATATTCGATTGCTTTTGATTAATTTGTATTTTGAGTGAGGGGGTTTGTTTTTATAGCTTAGATAAAATGATTAATTAATGAATACTGATTTAATAGTTTAATAATTATTGAGTTGAGTTCATAATTAGGGATTTAATCTTGTCATATCCTTAAGATTTTCTTTATATTGAATTAAATTAACACCCACTTCACAAGATGACTTTGATCAGAATTCCCAAGTGTTGGGGTCTTAATCCAAGCCTTAAATTAGATTAGGGGAATAATTAGTGTATTTATGGTTCCAATAATCCATGTAATCCACATGTTGAACAAAATATGTCATTCATCTATGATATTTTGTGTTCAACATACATAATGTTAACCTAAATAATATTCATCAAGAAAAATCCCTCAATCACTTAATTTACCCAATTTATAACTCACCCCAATGGTATATTTACTTATCCATTGTTATGGTTATTAATATTGTAATATTTTTTTATGGTGATTAATTGTAAATAAAATTAAAATAATGGGATAAGAAAAGAGTTGTGTGTCGAACCCACACACGAACGATGATGAGAATTAAAAACTGACTTTTGATTAAATGAGAAAGAAAAATAAGGGAAGGGTTTTCAACTTGATTTAAACTATTTTAATATAATTATTATTTAATAACATAGTGTGGATGATTAAAAGAGATGAATAATAATAAACATTCATTAAAACAGAATTACAAATACAAACACTTACAAAATTACAAATGAAGAAAAATACGAAAGTAAATCAAAAGAAGCATGGAGGAATGGTATCTCAAGTATAAACTTGATTATGAAAGATCCTCCCAATACTTTGGAAGATCCTTTTTCATGCCAAACTATCCTCATTTCCTCTGAAATTCCAACTCTTTTCAAGGAGAAGATGGGAATGTATTTATAGCCCAAGGAGGTGGGGTATTTTCTTTCCAAATCTTCCCCTCCACTTAGATCACCAATTTGATACTCTAGACAGCCAAATCAGGAGAAATTTTCTTCTTAAAAGTTTTATATATAAATTTTTACATTATACCCTCAAAATTTTGATGCCATTGGACTTAAGTAGATGATGTTATAGTGGTTTTATTAAAAAAATAATCTATTCATTTCAATCCAGACTTTCTCAATGGCTAAAATGTGGATGAGTTTTTGAATAACAATATTCCCTAAAATATGAACCATTTATTTTACAAAGTCAGAAAAATATATATTATCCTTCATAATGAAAAATATCAGCTCTAATGGATGTCTATATCAGGAGAAAAGTGAATAAATGTGTGCTTATTTTAATTCCCGAACAGAATGGTGGGATAGACTTCAAATCATCATATGGGCCCCCTTTTTTGGAATTGGGACTTGAAATTTTTACCCATTATTCCTTTGAATAATAAATAACATATTTTGTATTCTTAAAAAATTTGGGTTTCTATATTGATCCTAGAAATTCAAGAATTATAGATGGTCCAGTTTTTTTCACTGATTATTTGGGCTTTCTTGTGTGGACCATATGACCATTCAAATTGCAAAATTGCCCAAACTTTTCTTCTAATTATATGTTTTAAATTAAATAAGGAGGAATAAAAAACAATAATCACTCAATTTAGATCAGTAATATGATTTTCATTATTAAAATATTAACCTAACTTGAATTTGGATTAATTCAAATAATGCTCAAATATTATATGTGATATTAAAACATGAATATTTCACACTAATTATGCACTTTTTATAGAAAATAATTAAAGAGAGTAAATAAAAATTTATGAATAAATTAATGACATAAAATAACCCACACTTAGTCTTGTACATATCCTCATGTATAATAAATATAAAAACATAACTAATTCATTCTCACTCGCCAAAAAATATTAAAATTTTGTTTTCCCTAATCCATATAGGTTTAGACCATTTCACTCATCCATATTAAATTCCATTACAAATTGTTATAGAATAAATATTCCAAAAACAGTTCATTTTTCATGCTTAAATTAGAAATGGAAAAGGCAGGCACTCAAAACTTACTCCTCTCAAGATGATAAAAATTTATTTCTGGAGGTTCACTCATTCACCAACAAAAAGTGAAAATCTTAGAATTTTAAAGAGCTCTAATCTTCCATTACTTATCCAAATGTGCACAATAATCGGGAGGTATTTTTTAGGGGGTTTTCTATATCTATTGGATGGTAGAAATTTAATGTCTAAGAGAAAGGAAAAGATGGGTAAAACATCAGCATAAGTAAAACAATGCACAATTTTTTTGAAATTAAAAATGGAAGGAAATAGAAACAAATATTTACAAGGGAGTGATTGTATGAATAGAGAAACAAAAGAGGAATAAAATTTGAAGGGGATGAAAATATGAAATATTTACCAAACACAAAACTTCTCCCAATAATATAAGTTTTCTTTTTTTTTCTTTTTCTTTTATCATTTTTTCGAAATTTAAACTTGAAATAGATCTCGCAATCATCTAAGAACTCATGTTTGATCTCCTCATGACACTAATTGTAATAGTTATAACAAGATCAAAGGTTTAGGAAGAGTGATTTTTTACCTGTATAAGACACAACCCATTTTTTTATTCTTTTATTTATTTTTAAAAAAAATGAACACTTGTCAATAAATTTTAAAAAATTACAAAAATTAAAGTTGATTCCCCAATACTCACTAAATGAAAACCTATCCCCAACACTAAAATGGATGTGTGCCCTCAATCATATTACATCACATTTAAAATCAATGAAACGGTGTCCAAAATGAAATTCATTACCCCCACACTTATATTTCCATAAATTATGAAATGTAATTCAATGTAGATGTTGGGTGGGACAAGTTATTGGGATTTTAATGTGGATATAAAAGAAAATTTTTTCATAAGCTCGAAGGTACTTTCAAAATGAGGACTAATATAAGGTTAATGGGAGGTTATTTGGCTATTGTGATTCTCATGTAGTTTAGAAAATGCCTCTATCATATTAAATCACACCAAATTAGGAAATTCAACTCGAAGGTCCATAAACTCAAGACTCACAATCGAGGGTGAAAAATACACAAAATTAAAAGATGGTCATAGGTGAACATGGAATGAAATCTAATTTTTTTCCTCATGTTTGGGGAATAATCATTTTCCAAATCTAAAACTCAATATTCAAAATTTATTATTCTTGAAAAAAAATATTTATCCAAATTAGTGATGAAAATAAAATAAAAAATTGAGATAAAAACATGTCTTTTGACTCCCCAAAATGGTTAGAAAGTTATTCAAAAGTGGATGGTGAGTAAGTATAACTCTTTTTATTTTTTTAATTTTGTAGTTTTTTTTAGTTTTTTTAGTGTTTTTAACATACACATCCACTCAAAAGAGAAATAGAAAAAGAAAGGGTTTTATGAAGTAAGTGGTAAAAAATTAAAGAGAGAGGAGGAAGAAAAAAGAGAGAGATAGAGGAAGAGAGTGAGATTTAAAGGGAAAGAGGTTCCCCTAGTTTGGATTTGGTGGGTCATCATCCCCATCTAGTGGGGGTCTACTGTAGAATTTTTGGATCTGATAGAAGTTGATTTCATTCCTGAATTGTGTGTCCTCTCATGGTGATGATTTAACTGATGTCCATTAACTATGAATGTCCTTTTGGAAGAGTGTTCTTGGACTTTCACTGCACCAAATGGGTAAACGTTATTAATAATAAAAGTACATTCCCAACGAGAATTAAGATTAAATGGATGAAGTTGAAATCGATAATTAAAGAGAATTATCTTTTCACCTTCATGAAATGCCTTTTGCAGGATGTGTTTTTCTAAGAGTAACTTGTCCTTTCCTTTTTATATGTTATAATTATCATAGGAATCAAGTTGGATCTCCTCGAGTTTATTTAACTGCAGCAATATCTCTTCACCAGATTTTTTACAATCAAAATTACAAGTTTTCACAGCCCAAAATGACTTATGTTGGATTTCAAGTGGTAAATGACATTATTTACCTAAAACTATCCTAAAATGAGACATCCCAATGGTTGTTTTATAAGCAGTTTGATAATCCCAAAGTGCTTCACCAATTCTTTCAAGATAGTCTTTTTTGGTGGGATTTACAATTCTCTCAAGCACTCTTTTATATTAGAAAGTGCAGTCATGCCATTTGTTTGGGGTAATATGTAATTGAATTGTTATATACAACCCCATTATTTTTTAATAGATATTCCATGGTCTAATTATATAAATGAATTCCTAAGTCACTTATCAAGTCACATGGTGTTCCAAACCAGTGGAAAATGTGGCTTTTTAGGAACACACTAATAGTGTGTGAATCATCCTTTCTAATGGGTTTTTCCTTGACCCGCCTATAAACATAATCAATATCCAGAAGAATATACAAGAATCCATTAGAATGGAAAAATGATCTCATGAAGTTGATTCCCCAAACATAGAATATCTCATAGAAAATTAAAGGCTTCTGGGGAATTTCATTTATTTTTGAAATTGTTCCAAAATTTTGGAAAGTGGGACATGATTTATAGAACTCATGTGAGTCCTTGAAGAGTGAAGGATAGAAAAAACCTGATTTAAGGACCTTTTGGGAGGTCCTTTGTAGTCCAAAGTGTCCACCACTAAGATTTGAGTGACAAAATTCCAAGATGGAGGAATGTTCATATTCATTGACACATCTCCAAATTACCATGTCAACCCTAGTTTTCCAAAGTTTATTATCTTCCCAAAAATAGAATTTTGAATCACTTTTCAGATTTACTTTTTGTTATTTTGAAAAAAAAATCAGGAAAACACCAGAAACCAAGTAATTTATAATTGGAGAATACCATGATAACATTGGAGTGATAGATGAGAGGTTTTCGGTTAGAAAATCAGGATTAATTATTTCATAATTAGAAGAATTAGAAATTCTACTCAGATGATCAGCCATAGGGTTTTCTTTTCTAGGTCTATCTTTAATAACAATGTCAAACTATTGGAGAATTAATATCCATCTTATTATCCTCGGTTTGGAATCAATTTTCTTGAGTAAGAACTTTATAGAAAAATGTTCTGTGAAGATGATGATTTTGGAACCTAAGAGACATGGCTGAAATTTATCTAAGGAAAAAACCACTACTAAAAGTTCCTTTTTTGTCATAGTGTAGTGATATTTAGTTTCAACCAATGTTTTTGAGGCATAATAGATTACATGAGGAATATTTTCTATTCTTTGACCAAGAACGACCCTAATGGCCCTATCAGAAGCATCACACATCAATTCAAAGGGTAAAGACCAATCTCGGGGTTGAATTATTGGGGAAGTTGTAAGAACAGTTTTGAGTTCAATGAAGGCTCTCTTGAAAGCCTCGTTAAAATGGAATGAAACATCATTTTGAAGTAGCCAAATGAGTGGGAGAGAAATTCTACTGAAGTTATGGATGAATCACCGAAATAAACCGGCATGACCAAGGAATGAATGGATGTGTCGAACTGTTGTGGGTTCAGGAAGAGATTGGATCACCTCAATTTTGGAAGGATCAACTTTAATACCATATTTTGAAATTATGTTCCCTAGAAAACTATCATTAGTAACTATGAATTGAGATTTTTTAGAATTTAGCACAAGGTTACATTTGACACACTTTTTAAGGACTAGAGAGAGTAAATTCAAGTAGTATTCAAATAACTCACCATAAATTGTAAATTCATCCATGAATACCACTATGAAATTCTCAATGAATTCAGAAAATATACCCACCATACACCTCTAGAATGTTGTAGGAGAATTGAAAAGGCCAAAAGGTATTCTCCAATATGAATATGTTCCAAAGGGGCAAGTGAAAGTAGTGTTTTCTTGGTCTTGAGGTGCGATTGGGATTTAGAAGTAGCTGGTGTATTCATCAAGAAAGAAATAGTGTGACTTCATGGCTAATCATTTTAGAATTTGATCAAGGAAAGGAAAGAGGGTAGTGATATTTTTTTGTTTTGTCATTCAATTTCCAATAATCAATACAGAAACACCATTTTTTTTACCTAAGTTGTGACCACCTCTCCATGTTCATTTGTGACAATAGTTATCCCACCCTTCTTAGGTACCACTTGAATTGTACTAAACCATTCACTATCAGAAATTAGGTAGATAATACCAACTTATATAATCTTGGTAATATCTTCCCAAAAAACCTCATGTATGAGTAGATTTAGTCTTATTTTTTGTTGTTTAATTGGTTTTAATGATTCCTCAAGATGAGTGTGATGCATGAAAAGGGCAGGGTTGATTCATGATATTTCATCTAAGTTCCAACCTAAGGATTTTTTGTTTTTATCTAACACATTAACAAATTTGGACTCCTTGGTTTCAACAAGTTTGGAAGATGATATTATAGGATAAGAGTGATCATGGAAGAGGAATGCATATTTCAGGTGTGCAGGAAGAGGTTTCAAATCAGTCTCACCTTTCATTTATGGGTTAGATAACTCGAGAATGTAGGAAGGGATTTAAATTACTTTTGATTCATTACTTCCCATGGTAGAGCAGTAGAGATCAGAGTTGATATGGGATTCAAGAGAGTTTTCATGATACTCTAGATCGATGGATTCGATGAATGAAAGGTTAAAATCAACTTCCCCATTAATGAATTAGTTAATCATGGTGAAAATTTCAAAATCTCTACTCTCATTAGAACATGATTAACATTATGGAATGAGGTTTAATTGACTCTCAGAAATGTCCTTGGAAGTATGTATTGAGAAGGCATAGTGATCCTTGGATGAGTATCTCATGGCTTAAAAAATGTTTAACTTGACCAGTTGGTCACCAAATTCCATGGATAGGATTCCTTCATGGACATCAATCTTAGTTATAGATATCATGAGGAATGTTCTTCCTAGAATTAGGGGAGATCGATAAGAGTTCATCTCACCTTCCATGTCAAGGACATAGAAATCATCAGGGATGATAAGATCATTAACTTGTACAAGGATATCCTTAATTATTCCCTTGATACTAGTTGTGCTTCGATTGGCCAATTTTATGAAAACACCCATTGGGTGTAAGGGACCTAGACCAAGGTTAGAGAAGATGTATTTGGGCATGACATTTATTGAGGCTCCTAGGTCTATGATTGAATCATCGAAGTTGGAACTCTCTATTTGGCATGGACTAGTAAATGTCCTTGTATCTTTGTACTTCATGGGTATGGACTATTGGATTGAAACATTCTCAATGGTCTTAAGTTGTCTCTTATGGGTTCATAACTCCTTAAGAAAATAGGCATACTTAGGAATTTTTTTGATGGCATATAAGAGTGATATGTTCACTTCAACACGTCTAAAAATGTTGAGCATTTCAAGATCAGGTTCAAAGGACTTCATTGGATTAGAAATGGATTGAGAAAAAGTAATTAGGTTCCCTAGAGGAATAGAAGGATATGAGGGAGTGGCTTCAAGTTTCTTTTTCTAGTTTCTTTTTAATTTAATTTTATAGGTCAACATTTAAAGGAGAGTTAGAGGTCTCATCATGAGGCATAGTAATTTTTTTTTCCTAATCTAAGTGCAATTTCACTTAAATTACCCTTAGGGTTGGGTAATTGTTGATCTAGGATTTGAGAAGAATTTGGTTATTCTTTTTGACTTAAGTAGGATGAAAGTTGACCAATTTGGGTTTCAATGTTTTTAAGTCTAGAACGGGTGAAGGAGGCAAGATATTCCACATCACTTTCTCATGGTTTCTTGGAAGAAGAGGATTTTCCTGAATTGGGATTTCTTTGATTTTGGTTCTTGGTAAATTTCTTGTATTGTGTTGGAAATTGGGAAGTCTCATTAGGATAGTGGAATCCAGGAGGAGAAAAAGGAGGATTAATCCTTTTAGGTTGAGGAAAAAAAGGGTAAGGTTGTTGGAAGTTACCAACACCTTGACCATATTGGAATTGGTTTGGGTTTTGAGGAGGTAATTTAGGGGGAATTAGAAATGGGATTACCATATCTCAAGCCTAGTATAATAAAGGTAGAAGAGAAGGGCTCTAAGTGGGGTTGGTTAAAGTTTCTAATGAACCGACCTGATTGTTCAGGGTTCATGTTCCTTTGAGCATATATTGCATTGAGCTCAATTGGTCTAGATGAATTAGATGGTTCCTCTTGAATTTTTAGACATGTGTTAGTTGTATGATCTGGTGAGCTACAGATTCCACAATTCTTGATAGGTCCAGGGAATAGAGATTGTGGAAAATATGAGGTTGGGGCTTTGGCAGCCATCGATAGTTGTATCACAAGACCTATAAGTTCACCCATCCACTCGGTCATCTTATTGGGATCTATAGATTGATTCTCTTGGACTTGTTTGACTTGAGAATGTGCTAAAGTATGGAATTTTTTCCAGTTTGTAGCCATATTGCTTATAATATCTCATGCAGCAATAGGAGTTTTTTTTACAAGAACACTTCCACTTGCAGCATCAATGAGTGTTCTCTCCATAGCCAATAACCCCTAATAGAAGTATTGGATCAATAGTTGTTCAGGGAATTGGTGGTGTGGGTAGGTTTCCAAAATCTTGTTGAACCTCTCCCAGTACTCATGGAGTGATTCATTAGGTAATTGACAGATACCAGTTATTTCCTTTCTGATAGAAATAGTACGAGAAGAAGGAAAGAATTTTTCTAAAAAGAGACACTTCATGTCAATCCATGAGTTTATGGAACCGGGAGGGAGGTAGCAGAGACATGACTTGGTAGAGTCATCTAGGGAGAAAGGGAATTCTTAAATTTTGATTTTTTTCTTTAGAAACCCCTTGAGTCTTTATTGTAGAGCACACCACTTTAAACTCTTTGAGTTGAATATGTAATGCCCTGACCCCAGTTACCCAGAGTCAGTGCATTATTACATAACATTGGAATGATCAAAAGAAAGATCAAATCTCGAAAGACCTATTGGTTTAGTATCCTTAGAAACACTAGATATATTCATAAAGTTTTACATTACATCATAAAGTGAAAAACTACTACAAAAACATATTTTATCCATAGTCCACACTATTATCCCTTCATAATATCCCTGCAGGTCATTCATAATTTACTTCTTCACATCCTGGGAAAAATAAAACATAGAAAATGGGTGAGCTCAAATGCCCAGTAAGGATAACAATATATCTGAAACTTTCATAAATAAGAATAAACATTTAAGTCAATGTATAACTAAAACAAAATCCTTTTAAACTTGAACTTCAACATAGTATGGAAAAAATAAAATGAAATAATTCCATTTACTTATTCACATGGATATTCTACTAATCGAATAATCACATGAAATATCAATAACCACTTTCATAATGATGGAATGCATAATGCCAGACTATCATAACCACATAGACAAGGCCTCGTGCCAAGACTAAAAATAAGATTTTGTCAAGGCCTTGTGCCAAGACACTAGTTTGTCTCATGAGACCTACCGATGCATCAAGGAGCTATAGCGGGCTCCACCCATCACATATTAAGTCCAATGCATTCCCATATGAAAAGGTTTAAACATTCGTATTAAAACTATCATATGAAATGTAAATACTTTCACCATAAACCATGAATGGTATAAAAATATAACATCCACAGTCAAACATATCACAAAACCTTCAATAAAATATAGAAGTTTTGTATCATAATAAATCAACTTCAAATAAGCGTAAAATCCATCAAAGGATGTTGACATAGATGAAATCAAAACTCTTTTTAGAGAAATATCTCTTTCTATTTTGAAATCATTTAAGAGTCATATATTTATAAAATAAAAAAATTTCTTTGAAAATATTCTTATAATCTTGTAAGGGAAGCTTCGACGATTTTATAACGGTGGAAAATAGCCACACCCGTCGTATAAGTTAAAAAACATTCTTACCTTAATTCTGTCGAAAAGGTTAAAAAAACACCATGTTTGGAAAACGACAGAAAGATTCCTTTATAAACCACTTATAAAAAGTCAAACAAGGGTATAAATTACTTTAACCCATATTCTTGTAAATAGTAAAAATGTTTTGAAATACATTTTTAAGAAACATGGATGTGGATGATAAAGAGATCCCAGTAGATTCTTACGCATAAACAACCTCGGATAATGAAGAGATTACGAAATAACCCTTACCTTGTACTTTTCCTTGGTTGAGGGTAGGTTCACCTCCTGTATAATGGTGAAATAATTTTTATTAAATTATACAATAATATGATATCATATATGATCTTTTAATATTGATTTGTTAATAATATCTTAGTATTATCGTCGTTTCGAGTGTTAACTTACTCATTTTATTTGATACGTTTTGTTATGTAAGCCATGTTTTTTATGGATAGGATGTATCTTATTCATATCCATAATGATATCAAGTCCTTAAAAATTATTTTTAAATCATCAAATGATAATTATACTTGAATGGATACGATGGAGAATGAATCTCATCGCGTTCGTGGAGACGGTAGTCCGTACGTACGCACGAGCGACAATATCATTCTTTTGATATTAAAATAATATATAATTGGATGGTATATAATATATAAAGAATCATTATCATGTTATATTAATTATTTACATGAGTTACACATCATTATTATACCCATCCAAATAATAATTTATTGAATAACAATTACACCACGACGTGGAGACGGTAAGTCGTACGTACGCACGTATGGTGACATGTTATTCAAAGGATGGATAGAATACTTAATATGGTTGTACCATATTTATAATAACATCACAATATATATAAGATACTGGAGTTATTATTTTATAATGGTAATAACAAAGAAGGAAGAAGTGGAAGAAGAAAGGAACTTGGAAAAGGGTGGTGAAATCATTACCTCTTCTTCGGGTTCTTCCTTTTGATTTGATCAAAAGGGATATTAGGTTGGCTTTATGACTAAAGGAATGCCTCTAGGATGAAGTGAGGGATGTTTAGAGAGTATTTGGTCAGAGTTTGGCCGAACCAAAAGGCTTTGAAGGTGTGATTTAATGAGAAGGGAGAGTGCCCTTTTATAAGAGGGGTGAGGGGCACCTTTGGAAAAGCTAGAAATATTATTTTATAATAAATTCATATTCGGTTTATAATGTCTCCAAATTGGATTATTTAAATTTTAAGGTGGGTATAGGTCGAAAACCACTCAACCAATAGAATTTAGACAGGTCTGGGTCATTATACTAACCTTATCTTTAAGTATTAACTCTTAGTTAATTAGTTTCACTTTTACAATGTCTCTTTGTATTTTTATATAATATGGTTAATAAACTTAATATATACATCCAAACGACCCCAAAGTGGTCCATTAATGATACAACTATCATGATATAAGTCCCTTGGCCGAAACTTAGTTTTTTAGGAATTTAATATCAGTTAATAATATACTATTTGTTTTGAAAACTCTTTTTTGTCAATTTTGACACTATTCAATAATTGATTTTTGTGAAAATCATAACAGAATGATCAGTTCAAAAAAATTATATTAAATCAATCCTAATATGTCATATTATCCTAGAAAATTATTTTAATTCATTAAAAGCCTCAAATTATATTTATTTGGGTATTTATAATATCAATTAGTTTAATTTTTCACTATTATGGTAATTACTGCATCATCATTGTGTCATAAATAAATTAAATTATTTAATGTATAAAAATTATAAATAAAATATAATTATGTAGGAAATCGTTTTATATTTATAATGAATATTTATAGTCTAAAATACAACATATATAACCCTATGTAAAAAAAAATTTCTAAAAGATAGGTGCTTGTGTCATTTTTATATTCATTTTAACTTAATTAAAATAAAGTGTCCCTATCACTTACAAGTGGCACCATGGGGTCCCAAAATCGACCTAAAGATGCCCATGGTCGAACATGTATCAACCAATAAGGTTAGGACATGTTTTAGGGTAATTTTTTATTATTATAATATTATTTTTTAACCCTTATTTACCAGATTTACCCTTTAACCATGGTAAATAAAATATTTACCGAAGTAATTATTCAAAATGTCTAAAAATAAAAGTTATCTATTTACACAATTTGAACATACTGATTCCAAATATGGAATCCATTTTTCCAAATTCAAAACACATAGGTGGCAGAAATTAATTTAAAATTAATTCCCGCTGTCAAAACAAAAAGCGTGTTTTTAAGATATAATAACTATAAAAAGATTGATACTTGTTTATGTTCGGTTTAATTGTGAAATTTTGTACAATGGCCAAAATTTTATTAAATGGTAAAAATATATTCTAAATATACTTTAAAACCACTCAAATTCATAATTTATCACTATAAATTATTTTGATTAAAAAAGTTGTTTTTAAGTATTTTTCACTATTCATAAAAATTGGAAGTTCTCAGAAAAATACCAGAAATTCAACTTAGGATAATTTCGATATTCTAAATCCAAAAATTAAGTCCATTTTGAAATATAAAATATATATGATTTCAAAAAAGTAGGTATTACTATTCATAACGGCTAGTTTGATCGGTTGTGGTGTGTGTTAGAACTTGATGTTGCGTACAACACACGCTATTACATTATTCAAAGAGAAACGTATCGTAGAAGCTTGGGGTGTTACATTCTCCCCTCCTTCAAATAATTTCATCCTCGAAATTTGTAAAATACTATCACATGAAAAGACTCGGGTGGTTATTCATCATAAGTTCCTCAGGTTCCCACGTTGCCTCTTCCATCTTATGGTTTCTCCACAAGACTTTTACCAGACGAGTTGTCCGGTTTCTCAGTACTTGTTCTCTCGTATTAAGAATCCGGACGGGCTCTTCTCAATAAGACAGATCGGGTTCCAGTTCTAATTCCTCATATGTGATTACATGTGTTGGGTTAGGAATGTATTTCCTCAATAGAGATATGTGGAACACATCGTGAACTTTGGATAGACTTGGCGGCATTGCCAATCGGTAAGCTACAGCCCCAATTCGTTCTAGAATTTTGAAAGGTCCGATGTACTTGGGACTCAATTTACCTTTCTTACCAAAACGTATGACTCCCTTCCATGGAGATACCTTCAATAAAACATGATCACCAACTTGAAATTCCAAATCCTTCCTTCGATTATCAGCATAGCTTTTCTGCCTACTTTGAGCTGCTTTGTTGTGATTTTGGATTACCTTCACATTTTCCATCATTTCCTCCACCAGTTCTGGGCCTACAAGTTTTCTTTCACCAACGTCATCCCAACAGGTTGGTGTACGACATCTCTTTCCGTATAATGCTTCATATGGTTCCATATGAATACTCGAATGGAATCTATTATTATAGGAAAATTCTACCAGAGGTAAATATTGATTCCACATACCATAAAAGTCAAGTGGGCAGGATCTCAACATATCTTCTATGGTTTTAATAGTTCATTCTGATTTTCCATCTGTTTGAGGGTGGTAGGCAGTGCTCAAATGAAGTTCAGTATCCAAGGCTTTTTGAAGACTTTTCCAGAATCTTGAAGTAAAACGTGGATCACGTTCAGAAACAATCGATAAGGGTACTCCATAAAGTCTCACAACTTCATTAATATATAGTCTTGCTAGAAGTTCCAGTGGTAGATATTATCTTATAGCAAGAAAATGTGCTGACTTGGTAAGACGATCAATAATAACCCATATTTCATTATTCCTTCTAGGATCCTTTGGTATCCCCATGACAAAGTCCATCGTAATATTGTCCCATTTCCAATTTGGTATGGGAAGAGGTTGCATGACTCCTCTAGGCCGTTGCCTTCCAGCTTTCACTTATTGACAAACCATACATCTTGGCACAAAATCAGCAATCTCCCTCTTCATGTTTTCCCACCAAAATATTCCTTCAAATCTCTATACATTTTGGTGCTCCCAGGGTGTATAGAGAAATTGGAATTATGAGCATCATCCAGCAATTACCTTTTTAGATCAAATATATTAGGAACACAAAGTCTCTTCCCGAATTTCAAAATTTCATCTTCATACACAAAGTCTCTCAATCTCCCATCATTCACAGCTTTAATCTTCTTTTGAAAATCTTCATCATCGGTCTAAGAACTCTTAATCCTTTCTAGTAAATATGATTTGGCAACCATTTGAAAAATCATTTATGTTTCACCTTCCCTGGTTATTCCCATGTCTATCTTCACTAGATCCATGAAAATTGGATCCCTTTCAATTCTCATATTGTTCAAAACTCCATGATATTTTCTGCTCAAAGCATATTCCACCTTGTTTGCTTTCCCTGGGTGGTAGTGTATCGTACAATCATAATCCTAGAGTAATTCAAGTCATATCCTTTTACTCATGTTGAGTTCTTTTTGTGAGAAAATATACTTCAAACTCTTGTGATCAGTATAAATCTCACATTTTTCACCATAGAGGTAGTGCCTCCATATCTTCAAAGAAAATATCACAACTGCTAACTCAAGATCATGAGTAGGATATTTTTGCTCATGAATCTTCAACTGTCGTGATGCATAGGCAATAACCCTATCATTCTGCATAAGGACACAACCAAGTCCTTTCTTCGATGCATCACTATAAATAACGAACCCATCATTCTCCAATGGTAGAGTCAATATAGGAGCATTGACTAATATTCTCTTTAGTTCTTTGAAACATTATTCACACTCTTTTTTCCAAACAAATTTAACCCCTTTAAGTGTGAGCTTCATTAATGGGTTTTCCAATAGGGCAAAATTATGGACAAAACATCGATAATAACCTGCCAAACCAATAAAGCTGCGTACCTCAGTTATACTCGTAGGTTCTGGCCATTCTTGAATTGCCTTGGTCTTAGAAGGATCAATAGAGATTCCATCTTTAGAGACAATATGGCCAAGAAAAGAAATCTCATGAAGCCAAAATTCACACTTGCTAAACTTCCCATATAATTCATGTCTTCTCAGAGTCTTCAGGATAATGCGCAAGTGACTTTCATGATCCTTGTAGCTTTTAGAGTATACCAAGATATCATCAACAAATACCACAAAAAATTCATCGAGATATTCATTGAAAACCCTATTCATCAGATCCATGAATACAGAGGGTGCATTATTCAATCCAAAAGGCATTACAGTAAACTCGTAATGCCCATACCTGGTTCAAAATTCTATCTTAGGAATGTCTTCCTTCTTTACACACAACTGATGGTATCCAGATCGAAGGTCAATCTTTGAAAAGTATTGAGCTCCATGCAGTTGGTCAAATAAATCATCAATGCGAGGTAGGGGATACTTTTTCTTTATTGTTATGGCATTGATCTCCCTATAGTCGATACATAACCTCATAGATCCATCTTTCTTTTTAACAAAAAGAACAGGGTCTCCCCATAGAGAAACACTAGGGAGAATAAATCTCGTATTACTCAATTCCTCTAGTTGTTTCTTTAGTTCAACTAATTCTACAGTGGCCATTCTATAAGGGTTCTTAGATATATGCCTTGATCCAGGAATTAAATCAACGGAAAACTCAACTTCTCGTTCTGGAGGATGTCCAGGTAAATTTTCTAGAAATACATCTACATATTCTTTCACAACAGGTACATCCTCTATTTGAACATTCCTTTCCTCACCCATAGTCATTTCATTCTCTTCCTCCCCAATAATTGAATTTAGTTGAGCTACTGGGGGTGGATATAGATAAGAATTAGGTGGTAATGATTTTGCTCTAAAGATAAGGTGTTCCTTATCATCATCATCAAGAATCGTAACCTCTTTCTTCTTACAATAAATCTTTGCATCATAGTCTGAAAGCCAGTCCATACCGAGGATTATATCAAACTCAATCATAGGTATGACGATGAGATCAGCGGATAAAGAACATTTATGTGCTCTAATGGGGAAAGATTCACAAAACTTTGTTGCAATGATACTTCCCTTACGAGTTTTAACTGACAACTCCCTTATTAAATCAAATTGGAAATATCTAATTTTCTTAGCAAACTGGGAAGATATGAAACAATGTGATGATCCAGAATCAAATAATGCATTTGCTAAACTTGAGGAAACCATTAAATTACCTGCCACCACATCTTTCGGATCTTCTACCTCAGTAGTAGTGATAGCATAAGCTTAGCCTTGATCCCTTGGCCTTTTCTGAGGTAAGTTCCCCTGACTATTAGGACATTCATTTGCATAATGTCCCATATCCCTGCAATTGTAGCATTGAACATTGGTATATTCCTTATTCCCTTTTCATTCACGAGCTTGGTGGCCTTTTTCACCACACTTGTAACAGACACCCGTTCCATTCAAGAAAGTATCGGGGTGTTTCTTCCCACATTTACCACAGGATGGATATTCAACCTTTCCCTTCTTCACCTTATTTCCATTCCTAGATTGATCAGAAGATATCTTCTTCTCTTACTTTTCTTTAAAGTCATAAGACTTAGAGAATTCCTTTTTTGTTTTGATAGCACATGAGACAATGTCTTCGTACGACGAGAAGGATTGTGAGACTAATGCTCGATGGAGAAATGGTTTTAACCCATCAAATAACGATCAATATTACTTCTTGGGTTACGTATATAATCTCCAGCATACCTTGCTAACCTTGTAAAGTTAGCCTCATACTTTGTGACATTCTCATCCTCCTTTTGTCTCAAACTCAGAAATTGCCTTTCTATATCTACTTGATGGTCACAAGGAAAGTATTTTTCTAAAAACAGATCTTTTAACTCCCTCTATTGCATATTTTATACTTCATCATCTTCCTTCGTGTTTTGAATCAATTACCACCATTGATCAGCATCTCCAGTGAGGCGGTAACTGCCATGATAACTTTTTCCCTTTCACTACTCCCCAAAGCCTGAAATATTTTCTCTAGAGAATTTATCCATTGCTCAGCTACTAAGGGATTTGTACTCCCATTGAACATTGGTGGTTGTTGCCTCATGAATCGATCTAATATTGATCCTCCACACTGCGGATCAGGGTTCTCCATATGGGTAAGGTTATTATTCATAACCTGATTGAGTTGTCCCAGTATGGTGATTAGCTAATCGGCACCAGTTGCATCACCAGATCCACTATAATTATCTTGATTAGGAGGGTAGTCCCTACATGGAGTGCGTGAATTGATATGGTTTCTATTTCTTCAACTAGGAGCCATTTCTAAACAATGGCATAATCTAGATCAGTTTATGAATCAAAATACATAATTCCATACTTATAAAACACTTAACATAAATTGAACTATTTATGGATATAATCCATAATCATAAAAATGTTTTATTTGAGGAAGTATATACTCATAAACCTTTCATAATGATTTGTAAATAAAATGAGAGTTATCCTAAGCATATCCCCCAGGAGTGTCATAACCAAGAGTGCAACAAGGCCTGTTGTCATGCACCAGTTCCCGTTCGAGTCTAGCTCAAAGCGGTGTTTTCGGGTTTTACCCCTAGGTGCATCTGTGCCAGAGCCGCCTCTACCTGCTCGTATCCATATAGGGATTTATTACTCGGAAAAATCACAAAATATCTAAAATACCAAAATTCTAGGAAGTTCTTCTATACTAATCCTCAAAGTCCATCTTAGGTCTATGTGCTCTAATCAGAGTTTATCTAAATCTAGCTTCCAAGGTTTGTACTAAACTTCCTCTGATACTAACTGTAATGCCCCGACCCCAGTTACCCAGAGTCGGTGCATTATTATATAACATTGGCATGATCACAAGAAAGATCAAATCTCGAAAGACCGATTGGTTTAGTATCCTTGGAAACACTAGATATATTCATAAAGTTTTACATTACATCATAAAGTGAAAAACTACTACAACAACATATTTTCTTCATATTCCACACTATTATCCCTTCATAATATCCCTGCAGGTCATTCATAATTTACTTCTCCACATCCTGGGAAAAATAAAACATATAAAAGGGGTGATCTCAAATGCCCAGTAAGGATAACAATATAGTGGAAACTTTCATAAATAAGAATAAACATTTAAGGAAATGTATAACTAAAACAGAAGACTTTTAAACTTGAACTTCAACATAGTATGGAAAAAATAAAATGAAATAATGACATTTACTTATTCACATGGATATTCTACTAATCAAATAATCACATGCAATATCAATAACCACTTTTATAATGATGGAATGCATAATGCCAGACTATCATAACCACATAGCCAAGGCCTCGTGCCAAGACTAAAAATAATATTTTGTCAAGGCCTCATGCCAAGACACTAGTTTGTATCATGATACCTACCGATGCATCGAGGAGCTATAGCGGGCTCCACCCATCACATATTAAGTCCAATGCATTCCCATATGAAAAGGTTTAAACATAACAGAAACATTCATATTAAAACTAGCATAAAAAATGTCAATACTTTCACTATAAACCATGAATGGTATAAAAATAGCACATCCACAGTCAAACATATCACAAAACCTTCAATACAATATATAAGTTTTGTATCATAATAAATCAACTTCAAATAAGCGTAAAATCCATCAAAGGATGTTGACATAGATGAAATCAAAACTCTTTTTAGAGAAATATCTCTTTCTATTTTGAAATCATTTAAGAGTAATATATTTATAAAATAAAACATTTTCTTTGCAAATATTCTTATAAGACTGTAAGGTAAGATTATACTATTTTATAATGGTGGAAAATAGCCACACCTGACGTATAAGTTAAAAAAACATTCTTACCTTAATTCTGTCGAAAAGGTTAAAAAACACCTTGTTTGGAAAACGAAGGAAAGATTCCTTTATAAACCACTTATAAAAAGTCAAACAAGGGTATAAATGACTTTAACCCATATTCTTGTAAATAGTAAAAATGTTTTTAAATACATTTTTAAGAAACATGGATGTGGATGATAAAGAGATCCCAATAGATTCTTACGTATAAACAACCTCGGATAATGAAGAGATTACGAAATAACCCTTACCTTGTACTTTTCCTTGGTTGAGGGTAGGTTAACCTCCTGTATAATGGTGAAATAATTTTAATTAAATTATAAAAGAATATGATATCATATATTATCTTTTAACATTGATTTGTTAATAATATCTTAGTATTATCATCGTTTCATGTGTTAACTTACTCATTTTCTTTGATACGTTTTGTTACGTAAGCCATGTTTTTTATGGATAGGATGTATCTTATTCATATCCAGAATGATATCAAGTCCTTAAAAATTATTTTTAAATCATAAAATGATAATTATAATTGAATGGATATGATGGAGAATGAATCTCATCGCGTTCGTGGTGACGGTAGTCCGTACGTACGCACGAGCGACAATATCATTATTTTGATATTAAAATAATATATAATTGGATGGTATATCTTATATACAGAATCATTATCATGTTATATTAATTATTTACATGAGTTACAAATCATTATTATACCCATCCAAATAATAATTTATTGAAGAACAATTACACCACGACGTGGAGACGGTAAGCCGTACGTACGCACGTCTGGTGACATGTTATTCAAAGGATGGATAGACTAATGAATATGGTTATACCATATTTATAATAACATAATAGTATATATAAGATACTGTAGTTATTATTTTATAATGGTAATAACAAAGAAGGAATAAGTGGAAGAAGAAAGGAACTTGGAAAAGGGTGGTGAAATCATTACCTCTTCTTCGGGTTCTTCCTTTTGATTTGATCAAAAGGGCTATTAGGTTGGCTTTATGACTAAAGGATGGCCTATAGGATGAAGTGAGGGATGTTGAGAGAGTATTTGGTCAGATTTTTTCTGAACCAAAAGGCTTTTAATGTGTGAGTTAATGAGGAGGGAGAGTGCCCTTTTATAAGAGGGGTGAGGGCACCTTTAGAAAAGCTAGAAATATTATTTTATAATAAATTCATATTCAGTTTCTAATGACTCAAAAGTGAATTATTTGAATTTTAAGGTTGGTATAGGTCTATAACCACTCAACCAATAGAATTTATACAGGTTTGGGTCACTATACTAAGCTTATCTTTACGTATTAACTCTTAGTTAATTAGTTTCACTTTTACAATGTCTCTTTTTATTTTTATATAATATGGTTAATAAACTTACTATATACATTAAAACGACCCCAAAGTGGTCCATTAATGATACACCTATCATGATATAAGTCCTTTGACCGAACCTTAGTTTTTTAGGAATTTAATATCAATTAATAATATACTATTTTTTTTAAAAACTCTTTTTTGTCAATTTTGACACTATTCAATAATTGATTTTTGTGAAAATCATAAAAGAATTATTAGTTCAAAAAAAGTCTATTAAATCGATCCTAATATATCATATTATCCTAGAAAATTAGTGTAATTCATTAAAAGCCTCAAATTATATTTATTTGGGTATTTATAATATCAATTAGTTTAATTTTTCACTATTATGGTAATTACTGCATCATCATTGTGTCATAAATAAATTAAATTATTTAATATCTAAAAATTATAAATAAAATATCATTATGTAGGAAATATTTTTATCTTTCTAATTAATATTTATAGTAGAAAATCCAACATATATAACCCTATGTAAAAATTGTTTTTCTAAAAGATAAGTTCTTGTGTCATTTTTATATTCATTTTAACTTAATTAAAATAAAGTGTCCCTATCACTTAAAAGTGGCACCATGGGGTCCCAAAATCGACCCAAAGATACCCATGGTCGAACATGTATCAACCTATAAGGTTAGGACACATTTTAGGGTAATTTTGTATTATTATAATATTATTTTTTAACCCTTATTTACCGGATTTACCCCTTAACCATGGTAAATAAAATATTTACCAAAGAAATTATTCAAAATGTCTAAAAATAAAAGTTACCTATTTACACAATTTGAACATCCTGATTCCAAATATGGAATCCATTTTTCCAAATTCAAAACACAGAAGTGGAAGAAATTAATTTAAAATTAATTCCCGCTGTCAAAATAAAAACCGTGTTTTTAAGATATAGTAACTATCAAAAGATTGATACTTGTTTATGTTCGGTTTAATTTTGAAATTATGTCCAATGACCAACATTGTATTAAATGGTAAAAATATATTCTAAATATACTTTAAAACCACTCAAATTCATAATTTATCACTATAAATTATTTTGATTAAAAAAGTTGTTTTTAAGTATTTTTTACTATTCATAAAAATTGGATGTTCTCAGAAAAATACCAAAAATTCAACTTAGGATAATTTCGATATTCTGAATCCAAAAATGAAGTCTATTTTGAAATATAAAATATATATAATTTCAAAAGGTATGTATTACTATTCATAACGGCTAGTTTGATCGGTTGTGGTGTGTGTTAGAACTCGATGTTGCGTACAACACACGCTATTACATTATTCAAAGAGAAGCCTACTGTAGAAGCTTGGGGTGTTACAGAATTTGTGGATCCTCACTATCTAGCCCATGGAAATGAGGTAGAAGATGAATCAAACCCGATTTGAGTTCAAAATCAGCCTCAATAATTGGATATTCAAATACCAAGGGGTTAGTAATTCATATCAGGGGAAGTGAGTTATTTTAAGGTTTGTTCCCTTGGATTATCCATTTCTATTTCAATTGGTTAAACAATTAATGGTTTGAGAGTGATTTGATTATCCCTAATGTTCCTCCTAAGTCAGTGAAGAGTTCACTCTATTTCTGGATCAAAAAAATATGATGGATTGTTTGGGAGGCTATGGGGAATTCAGAGAAAATTTGGAAGGATGGGGAAGGTGGGTTTTTCTTTGTGGTTTTTTTTATGTTTTTTATGAGAATGTGGTTTTTTCTTGGTGTTTTTTTCAGATTTTTTTTGGTTAATTTTTTTTTTTTTTGGGTTTTTTTACAAAAATAAAAAACTACCAACTACTTAACACATAATCCTCAAAAATTAATCCATTTGAATCACGGATAATTGTCACCTATCAACCGTTCAAGGGTTTGGTGCTCTGCTAACGTGTATAGCAGCACTCGGATCGAATCCTCGACGATGATACTTTGTATAGTCGATTTCTTTTGATTAATTTGTATTTTGAGTGGATGGTTTGTTTTTAGAGATTAGATGAAATGATTTATTAATGAAAATTGATTTAATAGTTTATTAATTATTTGGTTGAGTTCATAATTAGGTATTTAAGCTTGTGATATCCTTAATATTTGCTTTATATTGCATTAAATTAACACCCAAATCACAAGATGACTTTGATTGAAATTCCCAAGTTTTAAGGCCTTAATCAAAGCCTTAAATTTATTTAGGGTTATAATTAGTAAAAACTTATTTATGGTAGTTTATTTATGGTTCCAATAATCCATGGAATCCACATGTTAAACAAAACATGTCATTAATCCATGACATTTTTAGTTCAACATACACAATGTTAACCTAAAGAATATTCATCGAGAAAAAGCTCTCAATCACTTAATATCCCCAATTTATGACTCACCCCAATGGTATATTTACTAATCCATTGAGATGGTTATTAATCTGGAAATATTTTTCAATGGTTATTAATTCTAAATAAAATAAAAATAATGGGACAAGAAAAGATTTGTACGTCAAATGCACACACGAACGATGATGAGAATTAAAAATGAACTTTCGATTGAATGAGGAAGAAAAAGAAAGGAAGGGTTTTCAACATTATTAAAACTATTTTAAGAGAATTAATATTTAATAATATAGTGTGTATGATTAAAATATATTAATAAGAAGAAACATGTATTAAAATAGAATTACAAATACAAACACTTATGATATTAAAAACGAAGAAAAATGTAAAAGTAAATCAAAATAATCATAGAGGAATGGTATATCAAGTAAAAACATGAGTATATAAGATCCTACAAATACTTTTTAAGAGTATTGGTCATGAAAAACTATCCTCCTTTTCTCTGAAATTCCAACTCTTTGCAGGGAGAAGAGGGGAATGTATTTATATCCCAAGGAGGTGGACTTTTTGCTTTCCAAATATTACCCTCCACTTGGATCAACAATTTGATACTCCATACATCCAAATATGGAGAAATTTTATTCTTAAAAGTTATATATATGAATTTTTATTGTCTACCTTAAAATTTTGGAATCCATTGGACTTAAGGATCCAATGTTATGAAGGTTTTATTAAATAATTTTAATCTGTCCATTTTAATCCATAATTTTTCAAAGGATGAAATGTGAATGAGTTTTTTGAATAGGAATATGCCTTCAAATATGAACCATTTATTTTAAAAATTCTTACTCCTATATATTATCTTTCACACTAAAAAATATCAGCTTGAATATATATCTATATCAGGAGAAAAGTGAATAAATTTTTGCTGATTTTAATTCCTAGATAGAATAGTGGGATGGACTTCAAAGCATCATTTGGGCCCCTTTTTGTTGGATTTGGGCCTTAAAATTTTTATCCATGATTACTTTGGATAATAAATAACATATTTTGGAGTATTATAAAATTTTGGTTTTTTGATTGGGCCCATAAATTAAATCATTATGTATGGTTTTTTCACATATTTTTTGGGCCTTCTTGTGTGGACCATATGACCATTCAAATTGATGAATTGGCCAAACATTCCTTTTGATGATATGTTGGAAATTTAAGAAGGATCCATAAAAAATAATAATAACACAATTTTTAGTATTATGATGATAGTTATGATTATTACATTAAACTAACTTTAATCTCGATTAATTAAAATAATGCTCAAAAATTATATTTAATATTAAAACATGAATATTTCACACCAATTATGCACTTTTCATAGAAAATTAGTAAAGGGAGTAAATAAAAAGTTATGAATAAATTAATGACATCAACCTATACTATACCAGGGAGTGGTTCCTCTATCTTCTGAGTGGTACCCATGTCGTTCCAAGGCGTGGGTCCTCTATCTACCAATTGGACCCCCCCCCCCCCCCATACTAAGGCATGGTCCTCTATCTATCGAGTGACACCCCCTATCACACTAGGGTGTGGGTAATCTATATACTGAATGGAACCCCCTATTTCACTAGGGAGTAGGTCCTCTATTGAATATTTCACCCCCCCCCCAACTATGGAGCGCAGTGGTGAGGTGTGGGTCCTCTACAAAATTTCTTGTATAGATACATGAGATGTTGGGAATTAAAGATGAACCATTGGGGATGAAAACAAACTCATCATTCTTGGTTGGGCTATAAAGATGGATATCCCCTTTCTCTCTCGTTTTGGTTTCTTTATGATCATATATGTTGGGTTTTTTTCTCTCTTTCTATGGGTTTATCTAACTTCTAGTGTATCTTTCTATTTCTCCCTTTGTGATTTTTGGGGCATCCTGCTGGGTATGTATATATTCACCCCTACATCAGCTTTTCATATACATTTCATGTCTTATAGAGAGGATATAAAGATCGGTGGTGAAATTGATGGACCATAGTGATACTTGGGTGCATTGACTGGATATGGTGGTTGAACATAGAGATCAGGAGTTTGGATATCTTAAATTTTTTCTTTATCGATTTATTATTGAGTTGGGACCTCATTTATGGTTAGGAATATATTTTTTCCCTGTATGATTTGGTTTATATTGTCATACTCTGATGTATTCCCTAGAGTTATTTCATGCCTGATTATACTCTACATGTTGCAGCCTTTTATTATTTCTCTGCACTTTTTCATGGAGATGGTTGGGTGCATGCATAAAGGTACATTAGTATAAGGCCTACCATATAATTTTATGTCTTCTCAGTGTCTGTATTCATCTCCTATCCTATTGGACGTGGGCTTGGGGTTGTCACACCCAGCTTTCCAACATCCAGGCGGGCCCTAGTGGGTCGAGTTATGATAGAGTAGTATCAAAGGTGGTACATTATCGGGTTGTTGTAGAGTTGGACCCTTGATGAGTATTGTTTGGGAACTTAGGGAAATGGTTTCAGAGTGTGTTGGTTGTAGCTTTTAGGCTAGGGAATCTAGTGTTGGTGTGGCGGTCAACGTATACATTCACCAGGCCTCTAAATAAATTCTTGTCGACTTTGCATAACAAGAAATTGGTTGTTGGTAACCATTGGTACATGAATCATATATGATTAAACACTTTGACTATCCATCTTTATTTAGATCTCCATATATGTTCATCTAATCATGGTGCATCTTGATAACTTTCAGGATGCCTCCACAAAGACTACTAGTCGGGTTACCGATACAGGATCATGATGACAATTAGTTGAGTGATGATGCCTCAATTCAAGGGCCATCTCATGAGGTTTTTCCTATAGGTGGGAATGTATTTGTGTCATCACCATTTGAGTAGTAGATAGTACCAGTGGGTTGGTCTGATGATGCACATAGGCTTAGGGCACTATAAAAATTTCGGTATCAGAGATTGTTGAGGTTATATGGTGAGCTAAATCCCTAGGTAGTGAAGGATTGGATTAAGTCGGTGATCTGAGTTTTTAGGCTTGTTCGAACCCCAACCAATCATATGGTTGCACTGGAAACCAGTCTTTTCCATGGAGAAGAAGGGTGATGGTGGAGTCGGATTACGCATACCCATCATGAGATAATACTCTCATGGTCAGACTTCCAACATTTGTTTCATGATGAGTATTACCCTTTATACTTGTGCTATATTTGGATTCAGAATCTTACTGAGCTATAGCAGGGATATATAATGGTTACTGAGTAAACCACAAGGTTCACTGACCTCACAAATTACTCCCTGAATATGGTGTGAGATATATTCTTCTAGTCATGGAAGTTTAAATATGGTCTCCTCAGACACATTCAGGCCAGCATGGTCTTCATATGAATTCTCACATATATTGGAGTGACGGATCGAGCTTTGGTTGCAAAGAGATTCGTAGAAGAGGGACATCAAGCAGCTAGAGTCAGAGGTGGTTATCATGGGTTTGAGTTTTCTGCAGTTTCTAGAAAGTGTCATTCATCAAGTTCTCAGCACAGGAGACCTTCCCAAGGTTGGACTCAATCACATGGATCTATAGTGTAGGCTATGAATAGAGGAATTGGTTAGCCAAGAGAGGGGTGATGTTATGCATGTGATGGTCGAGGTCACATGGATCTTGATTTCATGACCTGATGTACTAAGGAAGGAAAGAGGTAGTGGTTGGACTACCACGGTAGTGGCAGCACCATTATCACGGATCTCTCAGGCATAGTCAAGTTAGCCCTTAGGGAGATGGTGCTGGAAAAGGAATAGATGGATATTTGAAGGGAGGAGATTTTTGTGTAATTCATATCTAAAATCTACTTACACCACCACCACCAGGTGTCCCATGTTAGTCTTAGAGAGTCGGCGGTCAAGGTCACAAGAATCTATATGTTTTGGAGGGATATGAAAAAGCATCTCATGAGATGATTAAAGGTAAAAATTTTGCCTTTTCTACTCTTGGTCTAGTACTTTTAAACATATTTGAAAGTAATTCCTTCATTTTAATATCCCTTGTGTGATATTTATAGCTCCTTGTTGAGACCTTATCCTAGAATCTTTTTCTAGAGGTTCCTACTGTGATCGATTCTTTTATATCGCATATTTGCTGGCAGTGTGAGCCGGCGCTTGGTGGAGAGAGTTTCTCATGGAACCTCTTGGTCATCACGATGAAACTTTATAACTTAATCTTAGGTATGGACTAGTTTTCCATGATTCGGGCCCAGATTTACTGTCATCATAGGAGAGTTAGATGCCTTTGGAAATATGAGAAGAGATTATCCATTATGGGTGAGAGAGATGACATGGATAAGTGAGTGTGTGTTATGAGCAGGAAGAAAAAACCCATCATCCATCATTTAGAGAGCTTATCCCTTGGTGTAATTAGATCTTCAGGCATCCGGCTTCCTTAAATAGTGGAGGACTATATTGATGACTTTCCCTAAGATTTTCTAGGACTACCTTTGAAGAGAGAGATGGACTTTTTCATTGATTTATACTTCAATACCACACTAATATCTTCTATAGAATATCAAATGGACCCTACCGAGCATCACAAGATGAGGGTGTAGTTGGAGGACCTTTGAGAGAAGGGTTTTATTAGACTTAGTGTGTCCCTCTGGGTGTCTTTAGTTTTGTTCATGAAAAATGAATACTGGATCTTTAGGCTTTGTGTCGATTGTCGTCACCTGAACCAGGTAATGATAAATAAAAAAGTACCCATTATTGAGGATTGAAAACCTCTTTGATTAGTTGAGAGTTACGAGTTTGTTCTCAAAGATCGATCTCAGGTTCAGCTACCACTGGTTGAGGGTTTACGAGGATGATATTATAAAGATGGAATTTTGATGTGTCTATGGGCACTATGAGTTCCTGGTGATTCCTTTCAGTGTGATAAATTCCCATACTATTTTTATGTCTCTTATGAATTAGATATTTTGGCCATACTTGGACCAATTTGTGGTTGTCTTCATTAAATACATACTAATTTACTCCACGATAGAGGAGGAGCACATAGATCATTAGATGATGTTTATAAACTTACTCCGAGAGCATCAACATTATGGTAAGATTAAAAAGTTCCAATTTTGGATCTACAGGGTTCACTTATTAGGGTATGTCATCTCTGATAATGGTTTAGTTGTAGACTTTGTGAAGATTTATGTGGTGATTTCTTGGGATCCACCCAAGTGAATATTAGTGGTGCAGAGTTATCTTGGCTTAAAGGGGTACTATAGAAGGTTTGTGGAAGACTTATCCAAGATTCCATCCCCTTTTAACACCATGATATGAAAATGGAGTTCATTTACCTAGACTAAAATTTGTCATGGAGACTTCGAGGATCGGAGGTTGGGGCTGACCAGTGCTCATGTGTTGAGACTGCCGGAGGAGGGTGTTGAGTACATAGTGTTTTGTGATGCCTTTGGAGTTGGTCTCAGGAGCATGTTGATGTAGAGTCATATGGTGATAAAATATGGGTCAAAATAGTTGAGACCCCCTTAGAAGAACTATGTGACTCACAACTTAGAGCTGGAAATGGTAGTCTTTTCTCTAAAGATGTGGAGGCACTATCTTCTGGGTGATCATTTTGTTGTATACTCAGACCACCAAAGCCTCTATTACATCTTTACTCAAATAGATCGTAACATAATATAGAGGAATTGGTATTTATTCTTGAAGGACTATGAATTCGAGATAGTATATACTCCTAGTAAGGGAAATGTGGTGGTAGATTCCCTTAGCAGGAAGTCCCATTATTGCTTGGTAGTAGAGGCATCTGAGCAGTTGGATTCGCTATAGCTAACCCTGGTGAATGAGAGGGGTGTAGTTTTTATTCAGTTAATGGTGGTGATCATTTCTCTTCTTCAGCGTGTGAGAGAGGATCAGTTGGGATACATTGACTTTGAAGTTCTACATGACCAAATATCTTTAGGAGATGCACTAGATATATTTTATGAAAGAGGAGATCATGTCATCCTTTTCTAGGTATGGAAAGTGGTTTCTGCCACATTTCATGTGGATTTGATGAAGTATTTTCACACTTCCCACATGTTTATACATCCCGGTGTGGTAAAGATGTAAAAGGACCTTTAGCAACAGTTTTGGTGGGTTGGCATGAGGTAGAGTGTTGTCGAGTTCATCTCTTGGTATCTCACTTGTCAGCAGGTGAAGGTTGAGCATCAGGTTCTGGTAGGTTTGACACAGCCACTTGAGATCCCAGAATGGAAGTGTAATAGAATATATATGGAATTTTTGATAAGGATTCCATGGACATAAAGATTCCACTATTCTATCTAGGTGATTGTTGACTGACGTTCCAAATTAGATAATTTCATTACATTAAAAGAACAGAGCTCAGTTGAGAGTTTAGGGTAGTTGTATCTGTGGTAGATCATCCAGATTTATGGGGTACCCTCAATGATTATCTCTGAACGTGATGCTCAGTTCATTCCATGGTTGTTGAAAGGCTTTTAAGAGACCTTCAAGACCCAATTGTGGATAAGTGCTGCATTTCAACCCCAGAAGGATGAGTATACCGATTGGAATATCCAAGTGTTGAAGGATATGCTGAGAGCCTGTGTGCTAGACTTTATCTAGAGTTGGGAGGATAACTTATCATTGGTAGAGTTTTGTTATAATAACAGTTATCACTATAATATCAGAATGACACCTTTCAAGTCCCTGTACAAGAGACCATGTTGGTCACCCTTATACTAGACTAAGTTCAGTGTGACTTCTCTTGTTGGGCCTGAGATGGTGTGGGTGATGATAGATAAAGTACAAGAGATTCATTAGCATATTAGGACATCCCAGATCTGATAGAAATCTTTCACATATCGATGTTTTAAGACTTCATAGTTCGAGTAGGGAGATCATGTTTTCCTGAGATTCTCCCTACAATGAGGATTGTGGAGGTTTTGCTGAGGAGGAAAGTTATCCTCAAGGTTTATTGAGTCATTTTAGATCCTATGGTGGTTTGGAGAGGTTTATTACCAATTATCCATGTCCCAACAGTTGAATAGAGTGAATTAAATCTTTCATGTGCCGCATATGGGGAGATACGTACACCTCCCTTCACACGTTATTGACTAGGTCAATATGGACATCGAAGATGGAGTCACCTTCATGGAGTACCCAGTGGTGATCAAGGAACGGTAGGAGATGATCCTATGTGGATGTATCATCCCATTAGTTCATGTGATTTGTCAATATGAAAGCATGAATGCAAGCTCCCAAGAGCGTGAGATCCAGATGCATGCTCAGTACCCTCACCTTTTTGTGTATATTGTGTTTTTTGGTGAAAAGGGGCTTGAAGGAGGGGATAATTTAATGACTCTGGTTTTGTTGGATTAATCCTTTTAATATTTTTGTGTATATGTATGGATTTTTCCTTGGAGTAGATGCGGTGTTTAGGTGTCTTCGGACCTTGGAATTAATATATTAAGAATGTTAATATATTTTAAATCATGTGCGTGCATTTTTTTAGTGTAAATGTTTTCCCATTGATTGAGACCTCATATGGGAAATTTGAGACCATAGTTGATTCCAGAACATTGGGTTTTTCCTAGGAACGACCTAAGGTTGGTCGGTGTCAGACGTTCAGTGGGAGGTGACCGTTGGCAGGTATGTTTAATAAAGTAATTTATTTATTTATTTATATTTATTAAATTACCCAAAACCTAATCTTCCCTTATAAATACTTAGGTATGGTAAAAATCCAGGGTTATCTGAATAACCTTGGGAGGAATTAAAAGGAGGAAGTGCGTTCTTCAATAGCATTGGAAACCCCGAGGATGTTGATCGATGAATAGATTGAGGTGAAATGTGATATAGATGATGAACACAATGGATCTTATTATTCTTTTCTATTGGTAACATTCTTCACCAATTATTGATCCATAATTGAGGTAGGGTTCATTGTTTACAGTTACTTCCCTTTTGATTAAAGCACTAGTGCAGAAAATGTTATTTACGTCGGTTGTTTTTCATTTTTTACGTCGGTTTTTAGCCGACGTTAATACGGACGACGTTATAAATAACGTTTTTTACGTTGCTTATTTAAAAAAAGACGTAACAAACATAACATCGCGGTGTTTATCACATCGGTTAATTAATAACCGATGTGAAAAAACCCGGGGGGGGGCGGGTTTTATAACTTCGGTTATTATATAACTGTCGTGATCGACCAGGGGGGTTTATCACGTCAGTTATAACTGACGTTATAAACATGTGTTGGGGAGTTTATCACGTCAGTTATTAAATAACCGACATGATAAACTCTTAGGATATGGTTTATCACGTCGGTTATATAATAACCAACATGCTAAACCAGTCCGGGGGGTTTATCACGTCGGTTATTGATTAACCGACGTGATAAATCATTTCCCAGGTTCTTTATCACGCCGGTTATTAAATAACCGACGTGATAAACCATGCCATAGGTGTTTATCACGTCGGTTATGAAATAATCGACATGATAAACCCTTGTTGATTTCTTTATCATGTCGGTTATAAAATAACGGACGTGGAAGACAAATTTTTTTAAAAAAAATCGACTGTAGTCCTCTGCTCTCCCCAAGAATCAACCAGAAACTAAATCAATAATTCGTACCAGAAAAACAGAAGGAGATAAAAACAAGAACTAAAGCAAATTTAAGCATTTACATTGATAACATATAAAACTTACCCCACTTGATAGCCCCCACCCTCATGTATACCCCCTGGACAGCCTTCCCCCACCCCATTGGAGCCCCTACCACACCCTTGGACTGCCCCTGAACCCCTGGACAGCCCCAAACACCCCTCGACAACCCCCCCCCCACCCACCCACCCTCCTGAACAGCACCCCCTCACCCCACTTGACAGCCCCCACCACACCCCTGGACTTCCCCCCGACCCCCTGAACAGCCCTAAACACCCCTCGACAACCCCCCCCCCCCCCCACCCTCCTAAACAGCACCCCCTTACCCCCTCACCCCACTTGAAATCTCCCACCACGCCCCTGGACTGCCCCCTGACCCCCTGGACAGCTCCAAACACCCTGGGACAACCCCCCACTCTCATGTATACCCCCCACACCCTGGACAGCCCTCCCCCACCCCATTGGATCACCCCACCACACCCCTGGACTACCCCCCCCCCCCCACCCTCCTGAACAGCACCCCCTCACCCCACTTGACAGCCCCCACCCCATTGGAGCCCCCACCACACCCCTGGACTGCCCCCCGACCCCCTGGACAGCCCCAAACACCCCTCTACAACCCCCCACACTCCTGAACAGCACCCCCTCACCACACTTGACAGCCCCCACCACACCCCTGGACTTCCCCCCGATCCCCTGGACAGCTCCAAACACCCCGAGACAACCCCCCCCCCCCCTCATGTATACCCCCCCCCCCCCACACACACCCTGTACAGCCCTCCCCCCCCCCACCCTCCTGAACAGCACCCCCTCACCCCACTTGACAGCCCCCACCCCATTGGAGCCCCCACCACACCCCTGGACTGCCCCCCGACCCCCTGGACAGCCCCAAACACCCCTCTACAACCCCCCACACTCCTGAACAGCACCCCCTCACCACACTTGACAGCCCCCACCACACCCCTGGACTTCCCCCCGATCCCCTGGACAGCTCCAAACACCCCGGGACAACCCCCCCCCCCCCCCCCCTCATGTATACCCCCCCCCCCCCACACACACACCCTGTACAGCCCTCCCCCACCCCATTGGAGCCCCCACCACACCCCTGGACTACCCCCCGACCCCCTGGACTGCCCCAAACACCCCTCGACAACCCCCCACCCTCATGTATACCCCCCCCCCCCCACCCCCTGGACAGCCCTCCCACACCCCTGGACATCCCTCCCACCCCCCTGAACTGCCCCCCCCCCCCCCCCCACCCCACCGAACAGACCTCCCAGACCCCTGGACACCCCCCAACCCCACTGAACATCCCCCCACACCCTTGGAACCCCTCCCCCCAGACCATAATCCATACCAGAAAAACCATCATAAGTAGAGCAAAATTAAACATTCACATATATAACATTCAAAACTTACACTATCAAATTCAAAAAAAAACTAAATCCAACCTAAACAACTACCAAATACACAATTACAATGACAATATTCAAAATTACGTTTTACATTACAAACAACTAAAATTTAATCAAAACAGTAAAATAATTTGACCACTCCACTTCTAAGTGTTTGATGTCTTCAGCATTATAGGGTTGAGGGTCATAAAAAAGATATAAATGAAAAGGATAGTAGTTAACGTGTATAATGAATAAATCAAATTGAAATATTATGTCAAAGTTTAAGAGGAAATCTTACCAGGTCAAAATTCACAACAGTCCCATTTGTTATTATTTCATACATAAATCTTAACATATAATATCTATAATTCTATGACACCTTGTTGTTCATGAAAATTCAGTTTGAATGAGTTTAAATTAAATATATTATTTTTATGTAATAAATCAAAAGGTAAAAATTATAAATGGATATTTACCTTCACATTTACATATTTGATCTTTGCATTCCTTTTCTTTGTGTTTTTTCGAAAGTAGGCCCATGACCTGTTAGAAAATAATACGAATGGGGTAAATTTAAAATTAATTATAATATATAAAACTATTGAGAAATTGAAACTTACTTTTCCAATATATTCTTAAAACTTTCCCGCACATCATCATGGATAGAGTATATCCAATAAAGTTCTTTCTCCCTTGGGAAAAAAACCCCTAACATCCAATGATCACTGATAAAAGGAAATTTAATGTTAGTGGTTTTTTATGTTAAAAGATAATTAACTCTTTGAGAGAGATGTGTTTCATATCTCTCACAAAAAGGCATCATACAACATTGTATGACTATATTCTTTTCAAGTCTTTCAGCAATATAAAGCATTATTTGTTCCTCATCCAATTCACATGCTTTAGGGGAAATCAATTGTGGGTCTATGAATCCATATACATCTGTCAGCTCATTCCTCTCACAAATTTTATAAAGATACCTAATACAAAATGGACATAAGTATACATTTTTAATAAATATAACGCAGGGAAAAGGTGTTAATACTTACATGGAAAAAATTTGCACCATGTTGATGCCCAACTTATCTCTAGTAACAAGCTCCATGATATCAGTTTTCATAATCCCCACATTTATTTCACGTCCACAAACATGAGCTTCCATTGGAAACTCAAAATGACCCGCCAAAAAATTTGAATATCTTGACAATCTATCAAGACTACTAGAATCTGTATCTGATGTCATATCCATTAGACTTTGTTGTTTTCTATACAGTATTTCTTTACCTTTGAAGTATTCCTATAAAAATAAATTGAAAAATATATTAGTTTTCAAATGATAAAACAACTTTAATAAAAAAATATATAACATTCATACCTCTATGTTAATGAGTCAAAGAAGTCTGGATGGCCAAATTAAAAAATGATCGATACTATGTCCAATTGTCGCCACCTCATCTATAGGTAATGGTACCAGATATGATCTATCTATAATATCCTGTACTGTGACCCTCTGATTCTCTACCTCTAATTGTTGATGATGAACTGTATCTCCTATACAATATACCAACCCATATTCTACTATATGATGTTTAGAATCATCAACATACAACTCGCAATAAGTAGGAAGTTGTGGCGGAGGAGTAGGATAAAAAATGGGTTCCGCAGGCTGAGGTGGGGGAGTGGGAGCTACTAGCAGAGGTGGAGGATAAATAATGGGGTCTGCAGGGGGAGGTGGAGGAGTGGGAGTTGCAGTCTGAAATTGTCTTTGCATGTCTGCAAACATAGACTGCACCGACGCTCTAATCTTGTCCTCCATCATCGCATTAATATTATGAACTTCATCCTCCAAGGATTCAATTTTTTTATAAACCCCCTCAACGTTATAAGTTGAAGAACATGGAAACACTTTTCTTACCAATACACCTGCCGGATATCCTCTTATAAGACCAGGATGTTCCGGCCTTCCCAATGCTACAAATAAAATATCTTCCCTCCCAGTAGCTATAAATGTCCCCTGTGAACTCTTCTCCTCAAGAGAGTCCTGTATTAATTAATTGAACATTTCTGTAATGATTGAAATTATATGAAGAAAATGGTTAACTTAAATAAATAAAATAGATATCTTACAATCCTCTCAGTTATGATTCTCGAATCTTCCGAAAGATATTGCCCTTTTTTCCCTTCTGAGCTATCTTCCATTTTTCATGTCTAGATGGAGGGGATGGAGGGGCCACCTCTCCAGAGCTTGAAGACTCAGCTCTTAGTTGTTGAAATTTTTCCGCCATCATTTGTTCTTCCAAAAATGCATACCCTCCCCAAGATAAACTATGAGGGTATACATTTTTAGATTGGATCTCCTGATGAGATTTCCTTGTTTACTATAAATTAAGAATAATAAATCATTAACAAAATGTTAATAAGATCATTTATATAAGAAATCTTATAAAATTTTACAATTCCCTTACTAAAAATGACTCTTTTCTTCTACTTTCAAAAAACTGTCTCCATGTGTATTCATATATAAAAGGATATATACGACATGGATTTTCATGACTCATATGACCATAAATGAAATCATATGAGAGGGTTGATTTGAAATCCCTCTATCTCCTGGCAGCCAATGATAAGCATTTCTTCCTGACTCCTCCAGTGTTAGGAATATCAAATTTCATCTGATAAAGAAGAGTTTAAACATATTATATATACTAGAAAAATTTAAAGAATAGTCAAACAATAGAAAAAGATCTTACCAAAATCATCTCCCACAATTGAGAGATTGTCGCTTTATCCACACTTTTCCAGTAATCATATAGAATTCTTACTTTTATCTTAGCCTGAGTTGCTACAAAACTCTTAAAATATTTTTCATTTGGACCTCTAGGAATATCATCATCATCAAACTCAACGACTATCCTATGATCTTGCGTAAAAGCAAGTGATAATTTTGGTAAACGTGTGCACCCATGTTTACCAACCTCTGAACTCTTTATCGTAATAGGAGCATGTGAATGTTCCTCCCCAGAGGTATGACCAATATGCTCATCTCCAGAATCATGTGGTTGATCAACTGAATGATCTGTCATTATCCTTCAAATCAAAAAAACAAACGTTAGTTCAAAAATATACAAATTCAAATATTTTAATACTACTGTAATCAGAAAATAGAAAAGTGTACTAAGTTACGTAATAGTAAACATTGGTAATATGGTAAGCATGTTAAACAATGGTAAAGATGGTCAAGATGGTCAAGATGGTAAACATGGTAAACATGGTAAACCTGGTAAACATGGTAAAGTAATTGTCACTAAACAAAAATAATAGATATATAATTCATGTAATGGTAAACATGATAAAGTAAACTAAACAAACTTAAAACAAACAAAAACTTATACTTATTTTGTTTTAAAACATATTTTAATAAATAAAAAACTTACAATATCTAACATTTATGAAAAAATAAATGTAAACAAGAAATAAACATATGTTACCTGTAATTTTAGGAATTTAAAAATGGATTGTTTTCCCAAATTCCTTCGTGGTGATCGTTCCTTATGGCACAAACCATGTCTTCGACATGCTCATCATTATGTTCTGTTAATATTTCCATGGAAGTAGGGATCTCACATAAATCAGCATCTTTATCAACTTCATCCTCACCAACATATTGTTTTTTCCCTTGTAAAACAATAGCCCACAGCATATCTGATTGATCTACTACATAGAAAATTTGTTTTGTATGTGTTGCCATTATAAAAGAATCAGTTGTGTCTTCCAATCTATTTAGATTAACAAGTGTCATTACAAATTCATCGTGTCTGAAATTGTTGTTACCGATAAAAAATTTATATTTAAAAATAGGAACTTTAATTTTAAAGTAATCAACCTCTCATATGTCTTAAATCACTCCATAATATGTACTTGATGCATAAATTGGGTTTTTGACCTTACCACTCGACAAATTCATTGCTTCTGAAAACACCAATACACCACTATTCTGAACTGCACTTCTGTTGTCCTGATCTTTCATATGAAATGTATAGCCATTAATGTCATAACTGGACCATGTTATCACATTTAAACATGGACCACCCACTATCCATTTTAATTTCTCTGATACATCTGATCTACCAAGAAAAGTCTTTTTAATCCATGACAAAAATGTTTTGTTGTGCTCATTCAAAATCCATATTTCTTTCTTCTTTGGATGACATTGTTTCAACTCATTAATATGCAATGTGATATATGGTTGAGCATCAGCTATGTTATTCAAGATGTATGATTCTAACTTCTTCATCTGTTCAGCTGACAATGATTTGACTTTCAATCCATAAATCCCCTTTCCCTCATTATTAACTCGTTCATGGCGAGATGAAGGCAAACCTATGTGTTGCGTCGTAGCCAAGTAGCTCGTACAAAACTCTGCTACCTCCTTAGAAATATACTTTTCAATAATGGAGGCTTCAAGTCGATATGGATTTTTAACATACCCCTTTAATATTTTCATATACCTTTCAAAAGGATACATCCAACGAAGATATACAGGTCCAAAAAACTTTATTTCTTGAACCAGATGAATCATTAAATGCACCATTATATCAAAAAAGTTGGAGGAAAATACATTTCCAATTGAAAAAGTATAAAAATTGAATCCTTTTCCAAAATGTTCAAATCATTCACATCAATCGCCTTGTTACAAATTGAATTGAAAAAATAACACAACATCATCATAGTCTTTCTGACACAAATGGGCAATATTCCATGCAATGCAACTGGTAGAATTTGTTGCATAATGACATGACAATCATGTGATTTCATACCTATCAACTTCAAGTCCTTCAATGAGACAAAAAATTTTACATTTGAAGAATAACCTTGAGGCACTTTGATATCATGAATACACTGAAAAAAGCTAATTTTCTCCCTCTTCGATAATGTATGACAATCCGGGGGAAGAAATGTTCGTCTTCCTTTAGGAGTGGGAGCTAACTCCAAACGTATTCTCATTGATAGTAAGTCTAATCTTGCATTCAACCCATCTTTAGTCTTTCCTTTAATATCTAACAATGTTCCAATCAAAAAATCACATATATTCTTCTCCACATGCATGACATAAATATTATGTTTAACTTCATGATACCTCCAATATGGTAGCTCAAAAAATATTGACCTTTTCTTCCAAATATTTCTATCATTACTAGATTTCTGTGTCTTTCCCAATGTCACATTAAGGTTTTTCACCCTCTCAAAATACAGATCTAGGGATAAAGGTTTTGGAGCAGTATCAAATTCTTGTGAGCCATTGAATGCCTTTTTTAGTCTTTTATAAGGGTGATCCATAGGAAAAAACTTTCGATGACCCATGTACACTATTTTCCTCTCATGATGCAATTGACAATATGACATCTGTTGTTCGCAAATTGGACATGCTTTATTCCCTTTAACACTATATCCAGACAAATTTCTATACACTGGTAATTTATTTATAGTGAACAGAAGCACTGCATGCAGTTGAAAATATTCCATTTTATAAGAATCATACACCCTAATACCATCAACCCATAACAATTTCAAATCATCAATCAACGGTGACAAGTAAACATCAATATCATTGCCAGGTTGCTTTGGACCAGAGATCATTATACTCAACATGACATATTTGCGCTTCATTCAAACTTTAGAAGAGAGGTTGTAAATTACCAATAAAATAGGCCATGAACTATGTGTGCTACTGAGGGTTCGGTATGGATTCATTCCATCTGTGCACAACCCTAGTCTGAGATTTCTAATTTCATTTCCAAATGTAGAATACTGCGCATCAATTTTCTTCCATTGTAGACAATCAGCTGGATGACGTATTTTTCCATCCCATACCCACTCATCAGCATGTCATCTTAACCTTTTTGCATCATGTGAATTAGCAAATAAACGTTTGAAACAATGAATTATAGGAAGATACCAAAATGCCTTTGAAGGGAGCTTTGTAATCTCTACATCAGCCTGAGATTTTTCTTTCACCTTATACCATGATGTCCCACATTTAGGACACTCTGACAAAAATTCATATTCCTTCCTATATATAATGCAGTCATTCAGACAGACATGTATTTTCTTGTATCCCAATCCCATCGGGCATAATATTTTCTTGGCCTTGTAATGTGAATCTGGAAGATCATTATCTTTTGGAAGAATTTCTTTCATCAATTGTAGCAGCTCTATAAAACTTCTGTCACTCCATCCATGTTTCACCTTCAGGTTAATCAATCTTAACACCGCTGACAAAACCGTAAAATCTGTACAACGAGGATATAATGGTTTTTCATCATCACCATATAGACGCGCAACTGTCGGTTCTATCTCAATTTGTTATGCTATAATATCATGAATAATTTCTTCAATTCCATCAGAGTTACCATCTTGTGAATCATCATCATTAGTGACATTTCGTCCAGTTTCACCATGCCAAATCCAAGGGATGTAACTCGGATTAAAACCATGAAAAATCAGATGATCTTTTATCTCTCAACTTTTCAACGTCTTTATATTCAAACATTTCAAGCATGGACAGAAAAAAATGTCACTACATGGAACATTTCGTTTAGAAAATTATAAAAAGGCATCAACACCTTCCTCATATTCATTGCTCATTTGATGTGCTGTAATACAACTTCTACTCATTATTACCTATAACAAATATCAAAAATATATATATTTTTAAGATAAGACAAATATAATTTTATATGAAAAAATCATAATTTGAATGTAAAACAATTTTGAAATATAAAAAAATCTATGTGTATTTAAAAAAATGTACTTGAATATTATTATTAAAACAAAATATAGTTATATATAACAGTTTTAAAATCCATTTAATAAAAGAAAACCATGGCACCTACATGGTTGATAGAAAATTGGAGAAACTAGAGTAAACATGAGAATCAAATCATATTTAAAATAAAAATTCAGATGGAGAAAATCACAATGTAAAGTCAATCATCACGGCACAATAATCATGTCATAATCTCAGAAACCATGATGCAACAGTCAATCCCCCTGGACACCCCGAACCCTCTGGACAGCCCCCCACCCCCTCGGACAACCCCCAAAACCCTCTGGACAGGCCCCCACCCCCGTGGGCAGCCACCCACACCCACCCACCCCCTTGGACACCCCCCCCCCCCCGGACACCCCCAACCCTCTGGACATCCCCCCCACCCTTTGGACAGCCCCCACCCCTCTAGACAGCACCCCCACCCCTCCTAGACACCACCCCCCACCCCTTACCCCCTTGAACACCCCTAGACACCCCCCAAACCTCTGGACAGCCCCCCCACCCCCCAGACAACCCCCAAAACCTTCTGGACAGGCCCCCATCCCCTTGGACACCCCCCCCCCCCCCCCACACCCACACACACCCACCCCCTTGGACACCCCCCCTGGACACCCCCCAACCCTCTAGACAGCCCCCCCCCCCCGAACAACCCCTAAAACCCTCTGGACAGGCCCCCACCCCCTTGGACAGCCCCCCACACCCACCCACCCCCTTGGACACCCCCCTGGACACCCCCAACCCTATGGATACCCCCCCCCCCACCCCCTGGACAGCACCCCACCCCTCTAGAAAGCACCCCCCACCCCTCCTGGACACCACCCCCTACCCCCTTGGACACCCCTCTGGACACCCCCAACCCTTTGGATAGCCCCCCACCCCTTGGACAGCACCCCACCCCTCCAGACAGCACCCCCCCCACCCCTCCTGGACACCACCCCCACCCCCAACCCCCTTGGACACCCCCGTGGACACCCCCCAACCCTCTGGACAGCCCCCACCCCCCCCCCCGGACAACCCCCAAAACCCTTTGGACAGGCCTCCACCCCCTTGGACAGCCCCCCACACCCACCCACCCCCTTGGACACCCGCCTGGACACCCCCCAACCCTCTGGACAGCCCCCCACCCCCCCAGACAACCCCCCAAACAATGGTTTTCATATAAAAACTAGGAATTGTGAACCACTAAAAACACGTGAATTTAATATATACTTCATCATGAAATAGATGGAATTAAATATTATTAAATATGGCTACTTAAATGATCGTATGATAATTAAAAATAACCATTGATATTCAACTAGTCAAATGATCACAATTTTTCTCGATAACTAATATCATAATGAGGTAATGGATAATTCTAGAAATCTTAAACATATTGTCAAGGCCTTGGCCAAGGCCTCAAAAAGTACTAGGGTAATCCCTCAGCAGAACCCATTTTTATTTGGAATCATGAGACATAGCGATGCATCGAAGGGCCATAGAGGTCAACATCCATTACATTATATGTATAATAGATTATCATATAAAAGAAGATAAACATAATCAGAAAAAACACATGAGATATCATTTCTGAATTCATACATTTAATTAATAACCATTCTATGCAGTAATATAGGTGAATGAGATCATTAGTTGTCAATGACAATAAAGATTACCATCAATGTCGGGCATTCACGAAACAAAAACAAACTAAATAGAAGTATTTGAGTCTTATGTGAATATTGCGAGTCGATATAATAGATCTAGGGATGATAAATAAGATGACAATGGCAAAAAGAGGTAAGAGGGTTCGAAATCGAAGAATCTTACCTAGTTTAAACACAAAAATCACAAAACATAAATATAGACTATCCGGAAAAAAAATGAACGAAATAAATTCGTGTAAGGCTTACTTGAGTGATGAGAGTTGAGATAATAGATCCTATGATAGTAAATATGATAAAAAAATAAGGCAAAACGATTTTAATGTAAAGAGATCGACGAGTTGATTAGGGTTTACCACGCGAGAGAGATGAGTCATTGGACTGTCGATCGAAAAATCGTAAATGAAAATCCACGGGGCTTGTTAATTTTTTAAATGTTTTATAATGTAGTTTATTTAATAACCGATGTTATAAACTATTTTTTACATTAATAACTTCAGTTATAATAATAACCGACGTTATAAATGTATCAGAGGCGGCTTTTTTTATGTCTGTTATTTTATAACCGACGTAAAAAAATCTGCGTGTTGGTTTTTTATGTCGGTTATTCTATAACCTACGTAAAAAAGACATCATAAATCAAGGTTTTTTATGTCGGTTATTGTATAACTGACGTAAAAAACTTCTGTGGGTTGTTTTGTTACGTCAGTTATAAAATAACCGACGTCAAAAAGGCCTCAAAAGTCGCATTTTTTACGTTGGTTATTTTATAACCGATGTAAAAAATGAGATATCTATGAGTTTTTTATGTCAGTTATCAAATAACCGACATAAAAAACCCCCTCTCTTTGGTTTTTTATGTCGGTTATTTTATAACCGACGTAAAAAAAACCCCTGCGCTTTTGTTTTTTACATTGGTTAATTTATAATCGACGTAAAAAACAAACGCGTGCGATTTGTAACATCGGTTATTAAAATAACCGACGTTAAAAATCTACTCACCACATTGTTTACGTCGGTTATAAAATAAACCACGTTTCACATATTATCACATCAGTTATATATAACTGACATAAAAAATGGTGACGTAAATAACGTTTTCTGCACTAGTGAAGATTAAGCATGGATTTATTATCATATTTATTTGGTCGATGATTGTTGTTCTTCACATGAGCTCAATCATAAATTATGTTATTGAACTTATTTTATTATTGTTATGCTTTTGACTTCATCCTTTTTCATGTTATGTGGTCGTTATCCAAGATCACATTTTCCAATGATGGATTCACCTCGTTCTTTTTTTTCCCCCACTGTTATTCGTTTTCTTCATCATTGGCCCATGGGGTCGTGGTTCCACATTTTTGGGGTGGGTTTGAGCATGATTGAACCCCCGGATTCATGGTGGTTGCATGAATGATGTATGGATTGATATTTTGGGGATAGATCAAGGTTAAATGTAGGATGTGGGTGATGGATTCATGGATTTGAGATACAGAGTAGTGGAAAACAAGTGATGAATTCCCACACAGGCAATCATACTTCCAATTTTTAGCCATTGGAGGCCGAGAATTGAAGGTCGGTGATGTTTCCTTTGATTTCAGTAGATTCAAGTGGTCAAAAAGGTATGAATTTTGGAAAAAATAGTGGATCTGGGATCTGTATGAAGAAATTGGGTTTCGAAAAATTTCCTGACTACGTGTTGTGTATCCTAGAGGAACAGATGTCATGTACTCCCCTGGCTATAGCATCTAGGGTTTTGGGTGGGGATAAATATCACATGCTATGTATGATTATATGCACACTATGTGACCTAGTTCTGGTAGCTTAGTGTGTAATCTAGGAGTACACGAGCATAGACATGGCCAAGGTACACAGTCATGGCCAGTGTACACAGGCACGGGTTGGGGGGCACGGGCAGGACCTAGGTGTCCAAGAGATGTTATGTACCACATGTACATTCTGTGTAGTATGACATGGCTTCCCAAGCCGTGTCCATGGGATAACACACCCAGGTGATGAGGCAAGGTCACATGCTGTGTGACCCCATATACACACCATGTACTTCTCCCAAGAACTTCTACCTTTTTATCTTCTTCAGGACTTGTATTTTGACCTGCGAGTAGCCTATTTTAAGTAGTTTTCCATGTGGAGCGTGATGGTAGCCTTTGTAGTGTCTTTCAAGATACGACATGAGGTGTTGTGAGTGTCATGCTTCTTCAAGAAACACTTGACTAATATTAGTTATCAAGAAGAATCGTTAGAGAGATTTCAGGGTTTGAAATCCCCTATCGTACTAGGGTGTGGGTCCCTCATACTCTTTACACAGGTTGAGTGGTACCCCACTGTCGTACCAAGGTGCTGGTCCTCTATCTATTGAGTGGTAACTCCCTGTCATTATAGGGTTTGGGACCTCTATCTACCGAGTGGCACCCCCTCTATTATACCAGGGAACAGGTCCTCTATCAACTAAGTGGAACCCCCTGTCTCACTAGGGCATGGGTCCTCAATCTATTAAGTGACACCCCCTATCGCATTAGGGTTTGGGTCCTCTATTGGAGATTATGCCCCATCGATTGTGGATTATAGTGGTGAGGAGTGGGTCCTCCACACGGTTTCTTGTATGGATACACAAGACATTGGGCATCAAAGATGGACCTTTAGATCTACAGAGAGACTCGTAATTCTTGGTCGGGTTATGGAGATGGAGATCCTCTTTCTCTCCCATTTGGGTTTCTCTATGAACATATATGTTGGGTTGTGTTTTCCTCTTGTTATGGGTTAAGATGAATTCTATTTTATCTTTTTATTTCTCTCTTTATGGTTTTCAGGGAATTCTACTGGGTATGTATATACTCACCCCTTCATGGGATTTTCCTGCATGTTTCATGTCTTATGCAGATGATAAGCAGATCAGAAATGATATCATTGGAGCATAGTGATACTTGGGTGCATTGATCATGTATGTTGGTTAGCCTTAGAGATATGGAGTCAGGGACTCTTCAATTTTCCCTTTATCCAGTTGTTTTTATTTTGAGACCTCATTTCTGGTTGGGTGTGTATTATTACCCTTTATTATTCATTTTATATTATCATACTCTAATGTATTCCCTAGAGTTATTGCATGTGGGGTTATACTCTAGATGTGATCATATTTTATTATTCCTATACACTTTTTCATGGATATGGTTGGGTGTGTGTGTGTGTGGGTACATTATTCTAAGGCCTCCCATTTCATTTCAATCCTTCTCATCACTTTTCACCAGCCCTTAGCCTATTGGAGGTGGGCTTGGGGTTTTCACAGTCGGCTTTTTGTCGGCCAGGCAGGACCCGGTGGGTTAGGTCGTGACATAGGGGATGCTGTAAAATCATTCCAAGAATGGATATTATCCCTAATTATGAAGTTTTACACCATAAATTCTTCTATAATTCTAGATTAATAAATTAAAATATGATGCATCAACTGATCGTCTTCGAATTTGATGACCATTGTGTAATTTAGAACGATCATGTTTAAAAATGGTATCGGGATAATTAATTCATTAACAAACCTAAATAATTGACCATATGAAAAGGGGGTTTTTCATTAAGAAGGGGATAACCAGATCAAGGACCTTTTTCATCTCAACTTTGACAATAAACATGAAAAATAAATTTAATTTCTAAAGTCACTTGCACATGAACCTGGAATTTACAAAACAAGAAACTCTTTCTGCAATTGAATTAAAACCAATTTCTTTATACACTCTCGTTTTTAATCAATCTTATCCAAATCAATCAATTAAAATTTCCTAAAATCTACTTTCATCATCTCATGGGTTCAACCTTGAACCTATGCTTACTGATGTGGCATTATTTATCACACTTTTTCGTATCTATTTTGGTGAATTAAATGTTTTTGATATGTTAATTTGAGATTTTAATAGATATTCTGTTAGCCTGGAATTAATTTCATTGAATTTTTTTTCTTTGAAAATATTCTTAAAAGTGTGGATTTTTCAATGATAATTTGTTCTTGTTCGGTTCTTTAATTTTAATTTTAATTTTAAATGGTAATTTTTTCTGATATTCATTGAAAATATCTTTTTTCTAAACTATTTTTTTATAAATCCTTTACTTTTAATGATAATTCTTTCATTATTCCAATTTGGAATACTTCTGGAATAAAATTTCAGTTAAGAATTTATTTTCTTATTTTGGAATTTTGTATGAACAGTTGTTGAAACAAATTCTAATTTTATTTAAAGTTTTAATTGTTTCATTTACTCTATTTTAATCATATATAACCTGAGGATCACCTATTGAAGCCTATCTGGTGGAAGAAGATGCTCACCACTGAGGGAAGACACCCAAAAATATAGATCTCGATGTCACCATCCACATTACGATTATTGTTGAAGATGCCAGTGTGTATGATAAATAAAGAAACCAGAGAACCTGATGTCGATCTATGGCTGAAGATCTCTCAATACTCGAATAAATCTGAACCACAATTTCTGAATGCCATCGAGGAATCTCGCATCCCACACCGCTTGAAAAAGATTGAATGACTTCCGAACCGAAGAGGAAAACATTTCTTGATCAGGGAAGATTTCTTCATCATCACTTATTATCTTTTTATGTGTCTAAATTAAGAAACAATCATGGTCCTTGATCTTTCCATGTGAATTTCATATGTATGCATGATCGTAACCGCTCCTTAGCATAGAAAAAGTAGAGGAGAAGCGTGTTAGGTGATGAGAGGTTTTCTGTTTTCACTAGAAATCTACTGAATTCTGGTGATGAGTACCTGAGGGCACGCCACATGAATTTCAATGCCTGTTATTTTTTAATTTCACTATTTTCTTTTTTATATAAGATAATTTTTTCTCCTTCTTTTATATTCTAAGACATGGTAGAAAATCATTCCCTAAAGACTGGACTTAGTCTGAATTTTTCTTTTCCCCAGTTCCTTCCATTGTAACTTCGTTTTCTATTTTGTAAATACATGTTTGTGCTCGTTATTCCTTCATGTTCTGGGATCTAAAAACTTCATAGATAAAGGGATAATTTTTAAGTCTACACTACTACAAAAACTATCAAGGGAAGCGCTACCTTTTATCAGCACTAAGAAAACAGCACTGATAAAGGTAAATCTTTATCAACACTAATTAAAAGCGTTGATAAAGGCTCCCTTTATCAGCACTCTTCTATTGCTGATAAATAATCCATTTATCAGCGCTAAAAAGCACTGATAAAGGAACCATTTATAAGTGCTAAAATTTTAATGCTGATAAAAGGATTATTTATCAACGCTTTTTTAGCACTAATAAAACCATAGTCCCATATTTTATAAAATCAGGTGCACAGTATCCTCAGTTTATCACACCCTCAAACTCTCACGGTATTGTACCCCTACGACAAATCCCCTCCCCCAGATCTTCTCTTTGTTGGACCTCCACTGCTAGCCTTACTCTGCCTCTAGCTCAACTCCTTATTCTCCCCCTCAAACCCCTTCCGCGGATCCTCCTCCCCACGAACCCTACTTCTCCTTCTCCCCACTGGACCCTACTCCCCGCGAACACTACTCCTCTATTTCTCAATGGTTGGAAACTCATCTCTTACACCTCCCCCTCTGGCAGTCATGCCTTCCCCTCTCGACGTAGCGCAGAAGGCTCCCTGACCGCTCGATGCTTCTTCTCTCCCTCCCTCGCGGGTGCGATATACTCTAGGTAAGTCTCCCACTTCTTCTTTTAGGTTTATTTTTGGTAATTTATCACCCTTCTCTACATGTTTTCAACATTTGAATTCTCATTTGGCCAATTATTCAATGAATAATTGGTGAATGGTCATTTCACATTCTATAGTTGGAATCACGGATCACTCCTTGTGAAAATGAGACATGGGCAGTGATAGTATTTTTTAGACATACCGTATACCCCTAGGGACACATTATTTCCCTCCTTTAAGGATGGTTTTGAGCACTATTTCCTTTTATTTCAGTTTTGTTGTGAGATTTTGAGCTTCTATGGACTAGTATTGGTGGATTGTGTTCCCTTGGTCCATTCCTATGAGGGCTTGATGCAGCTTCATGACCTCACCCAAGGATTTTGACCCCTCTATATCTTTTTATTGATCAGGGTAGTGTTGGTGAGTTCCATTATTCTTTATTGAGTTTTCTTGGTCCACTTATATGAGGTTTATTATGGAATTAGGTCTCGTTCATTGGAACTCATTCCCCTCAACGACTTGGTACATGTATCAATTCAAGGGACCCGGAGCGATCCTCATTTCATTCATGTTGTCCCTATATTGGGTTTGTAGAATTAGAATCACCAACACTTACATGGGCATTGATCCCCTATATTGGAGGATGTTTCAAGTAGGGTCTATTGTCTCCTAGAAAGACTTAGTAATTAACCCCCTCTCTTTGTATAGAGATCTGATATTTCAGATGGTGTATTAGTCTGATGGAGCATGTATCTCGAATGAACCCTCTCAGTTTTCAATATAGTTATTCTATAATGAGTGTTCTCAGTTCACTTTTATGGGGGTTAGTATGTAATATGATCCTGAGAAATGGACCACAGGTCACTTAGTGACCTAGAGCTTGTATCCCTCTGAGAGGCTTGAAGCAAACCTTATTTCCAATGTGTTTTCCCTTTTTTGGGTTTGTTGAATTGGCATGACCAACACTTACACAAGTGTCTATCCCCTATCTTGAAGGATTATTGTAGTAGACTCTAGTATCCCTCCATCAAGCCTTGGGCATTTACCCCCTATATTTATATCATGATTTGATATTTTTGATGGGGTATTAGTCGGATGGAGTGTATATCTCAAGTGAACACTCTCAGTTTTCTATGTGATTCTTCTTGGCTAGATTGGATGAGTGTAACATCTGGGATGAGTATTGACATTGGAATTATAGCTTGGGTAGCATTTCCTCTTAGAGGAGTGTTACCTTGAAACCTCTAGTGGATCTACAACTACAAGTGGTTGAGACATTTTTTTACTTAGAGTCTTTTATGAGTATATTTGGGATATCATTGGTTATCATTATGTCTCATATCTTGTTTGGAATACCTGTGTTTAGTGACATGAATACTCTCTATGCTTTATGTATGGTGTTTTTGGGGTGTCCTATTGGGTATTGTAATACTCATCCCTACAAGGGATCTTCCCATACATGTCATGTCTTATACAGATGATGGAAAATTTCACAGAGTCCTTGGTGGACTAGGATAAGGTAGAGATTAGTTTGGGATACAGAGACTGAGGTGTATACCAATGGTGAATTAAAATTTTTCCCCTCCTTCTATGTAGGTCATACATTATTTTCCATTTTTTGGTTAGATTGTATTTCATCTCTTTTTATTAAATCCATTAATTTATGTTGTTCAATTCATAGAACGACCTACAGTGGTTTGGGGGAATTAAACATTTAATACTAAGCTTTGGATTTCTATATTAGTGTTCAATGATTATGTATGTGGTTTGAGTTCATATCATAATATTTTAAGGTAGTGATCTTCTAGAATATAGGGTTAGAATCACCCACCCACAGTAGGTGTGTGATGCAAGTCTCATCTCAAGAGGCACTGTCATTCATAGGTACCTCAAGGATATCCCATTACTCCAAGTAATTTAATATGATTTTGATGGGTATAGACATATCACATTTCATTTTCTTAACATTCATGATACATTCAGAGAGGTAGTCGACGAATAGCCTAGGCAGAGGAATGAACTGGAGAAAGGAGGTATGTACAAAACTAAAGTGATGGAGGAGATCGGAGAGTAGCATGAGGTGGATGGAACTTTGGTTTGATTCTACTAATACTACCCCTAAGTAGACCACTCCTATATTGGGAAGTTAGTGGTTAGAATCTTGGATAGTTGTAGTCACTAGATTCTTTTTACTAGGAGGCTCCAGGAGTGTTTGGAGGTACGATCTATGTTCGTTATACTTTTCTTGTAGTACTATTAGAAATAGGTACAAGAAACTATTTTTCCTAGTTTTTTCAATTATTTTCTATGTATATGGTAGGCGTTGGTAGAGCCCCATGTTAGTGATATTTGGTATGAATTTGGACTTGCAAGGAAGATGAACAATTCCCCCATCGAGATGTGTTCTTGAGAGGTGATCCAAAAACACTTGGGAAAGCCAATGACTCCTAAATTGGTTACTATATAGGTGTTGCATATGGGGTCCTTTTAATTGTGTGTTTGAGGCCCTTTTTATGTGCTAAGGTTTCATATAAATCCCTATTTTTATTGAACTAGTTTGAAATAAAAAGGGTGTGTTCCAAGTAATAGGATCTCATAGAGGTTTTGAGTTCAGTTCTAGGTATGATTTTGGGGAAGGTGAGGGAGAGTTATTGCATATCCTTTACATGTTCATGATAGAATTTATGTTCACTAACCTTAATTTTCTATTTCTTATGTTAATTTGGGTAACAAAACCTATGATATTCCATAGTAATTTTGGATAAACCTAGGTTATGTAATCTAAATTAACTGTGCAACCATTTTTGCAGATAATGACTTCTGCACATTCTGGTGCTCCTAACCTCGAGGCTGAACAAGTCTCTCAAGCAGCTGCTGCTACTGCTACTCACAGTGCAGAGCAACAAAAAGTTTCTGAACCTATTGTTTCTCCTAGTGTTGAGGCTCAACAACCATCAGCACATGTCATTGCTACCATTTCAAATTAACATATTGATGATGTTGATATCGATTAAATGGTCGGGGATAAATGACCGACGTCACAGAAAACACAGGTGCGTCGTAGTTTGACGATGTTAGCCAAAGTTCTTAAGGTGAAAAGTAAAGGCATCAAATTTGATGTCAGATGGAATGCACGAGGCCAACATGTGAATCCCAAAAAGGCTATGTTTAGTAGTTACATTGGAATTGTCACTCAGAAACGCGTACCAATTGACATAGACTCATGGCACCATGTTGTGTCCGGGCTGAAGGCTGTAATCTAGGAAGAAATTATGGTAACATTATGATATTATTTCTTTAATTTACTAGCAAATAAAATAATGAAACAGTGTCTTACTCTTCTCAATCTCTTGTATAGTACATTTATAGTAGATGATTAACACAAGAATTATGTACTAAGGCTTTTGGTAAGGATTCATTAAGGTTTTATCACTATTCTAACAAAATGTCGCCTGAAAGATTCCAAAGGTAAAATAAACCCACACACACCCCTTATCTATGCTCACCTGATATCCCAAGAAGCATGGGATGCATTTATTAGCTGTCGTGGGGATGAGAAGTTTCAGGTACATTGTGGATGATAATACATTGTTTGAGGATATGTGTATTCATCACTTTGATTTTCAATATTTCATTTATGAAACAGCAACTCAGTAATAAAAATAAGGAACGTGCATCAAAACCAACATACCCCTATCGTAAATCAAGGATGGGGTATGCTTCACTAGAAAAGAAAATGGTACGTATTTTAAATTTACAGTAATATTGTTAGGTTCCAAGAAACAACATCATAATTATATTTCTATATTTATATGTAGATTGATGAGTCTAACCAAAGACACTTTCATCCCACATCATGTGTTATGGAAGGAGGCACGTGTGAATAAGGAAGGGATTCCAGTAGATAAAAACACACAAAAATTGTGGGAAATATGTGTAAGTATGACATGATAAAAAGTTTTGTTTTAAATTGATATTACATAATAATAATAATTACTTAGTTTAATATATCCGAAAGTCACAGGAATCAGCTACTCCTGTAGTGGATGCAGACCTATTATCGACGGCTTTGAAGCGGCCAGAACAATACGGTTGTGTCAGAGGTGTAGGGTTTGGGGTGAAACCTAGAGTATATTTTGAGAAAAAAACAAATGGATGATAGAGATGAATAAATGAAATAACAATTTCAATGGCAGGGAGATTTGCTAGCAACTTTTGTGGGTGGGAAGCAAGGAGAAGACACAACTCAGGAACAACCGGTGTGTGAAGATCCCACCCCACCCCCCACTAGCTTTGAGGTGATCCATTCCCCTCAAAGAGTTGTCTTAGTCATGGTAATCAATATTCTAATAATTGTTTCCATGAAATGTGAATCAAACAAACATTGATACTTTTCCTGCACTTATCTTCTACAGGGTGATAATGAATGTGATTTATATCTGTCAACACCCACCTATCACCTTGTAGCAAGGGCTACGGTGTTCAACATCCCAGAGGACAAGCTACATAACATACCACTTCTAAAAGATCGTCTGAAAGTAATGATTACTGTATATCATGATCCAAATGTAGAGCTAACTATTCCACTTGATGAAGATGATATTTGTATGGTCGAAAAGGCTATTGGGACATTCATTGCATGGTCGTCACAACTTGTAAGAGTACATGTGGACAAAGAGGTATTTATTTCCATTTTTTTTAAGCTAAACCTTTAACAATTAATGAAAAAAAGGTCTGAACCAATGAATGTTATTATAGATGGAGAAAGGGAAGGGGTGACAAGAAATGTGTGCTCAAAATCATCTAAAGGATCGACTAACCGATCCCAAAGAGCTACTGAAAGCACAATAACACCACCTGTTCTCTATCCACATTTATTAGCATTGAAGACTCATGTGGATACGAAGCTAAAAATGGTATAAATCATATAGTTGTTTTTGAAAAGAATATATATGGAGAGGAAATTCAAGATTTCATTGCTATTGAAAATGTAAATGAGATCCTTGAATATGGTTTGCTAGGTGTCACAGTTGTAAATTTATATATGAGGTATGTTTTCATGAATTGATTTTCTAAAAGCTGATATAATGTGATAATTATGAATAAATTCATTTTATATTATTGGAAGGTGTATATATGAAAAATAGTTGAAGGGGTTTTCCCATGATCCAAAATTCGGACTCATTAGTCCTCATACCACATCAACACAACTAACGAAATTAAAGCCATCAAAAAAGGAGGAAATAGGGAAAGGCTTGCTGAAAAAATTTGAAAGCAAGATTAAGGATGATAGAATCTTCCTAACACCAACCATGCAGGGGTAAAACTCTACGATTAAAGAATATAAATTATATTTTCACTTCTTTTATTGATTATTCCTTTTGTGTTTTTAGGCAAAATTGGCTTCTAATTGCGGTGAACTTGGATGCTCCAAAGATTTATTTTCTAGATTCAATACAAGGATATCCAACAAACCGACCACACATGATGGATTTTATGAATCTGTAAGACATTAAATCCTACGTTTTAGGTCTAAACATAAAGTTATATAATTTATATTATCTTTAACTGAGTATTTTTTTATTATAGGTCCGTGTATCAATATCTTATAAAGCAAGGAATGAGGACAGGGGCTAAGAATAAAGAGGTGAGAAAATACTATGTCTGGACCAGTATCAGGGTATATATAATAAAATTTCTCCATCCAAACACATATCAAAACAAATTAATTATTCTCCTAATGATAAAAGTTTTTGAAGTGTCTAAGACAAAAAAATGATAATGATTTCAGTTATTATGTTTGTAAATTTATGAGATAGATCATTTTCCATCAACAAACTAGCATCCCTAAAGTAGTATTTTCAAAAACAACTACTATTTCATTTAAATTATTTATTTATTATTTATTTATATATTTCGCAGTACTACTCTAACTGTTGAAAATCCTCATATTCACAAGATGATATATATTTGTTTATAAATGAGTGGTCTACATACCTGATGGAAGATTGTACACAAATATCATGAAGATCTGACTTGGGGACCTGTACAATTGGTGGCCATTTTTGAGAGGGGTTAAGGAGATCAAAAGATGAAACATTGTTGTATGTAAATATTCATAGGAAAATTGTAATTGTTATTAAATAAAATATTATTTCTCTAATGAGTCATTTTTTTCATTTTAACAGATGAAATAAACTAGCAACATGCAAGAATGATGAACCATGTTTCTTTGGGATTTGGATAAGAAAAAACAGTAAAATCTGAAAAATAACTTCATATCTGACCAAATACATTAGGATTGTGTTGATACTTTAGGAGAAAAATCCATGGGTCATTTGGGATGTATACGAGTCAAATCTGGATCAATCCTAGAAACGGTGTGGCTGGTATCACTCAAAGTGTCACTCTTTTTTTTAAAATGGACAGAATTTCAAGGGAAAACAACAACTGACGTACGGAAAACTGACCAAACACATTCATATTGTGTTGATACTTTATTATAACGATACATAGGTCATTTTTTATGTGTAAGAGTCAACCCCACCTCAATATGAGGCACGGTGTGGCTGGTATCACTCAAAGTGTCTCTCTTTTATTTAAAATGGACAAAATTTTAAGTGAAAACAACAACTGGCATACGGAAAACTGACCAAACGCATTAAGATTGTGTTTATACTTTAGGATAATTATCCATGGAGAATTTTTGACATGTATGAGTCAACCCCACCTCAATACTAGGCATGGTGTGTCCGATATCACTCAAAGTGTCACTCTTTTTTTTAAAATGGATAGAATTTTAAGCGAAAACAACAACTGACGTACGAAAAACTGAAAAAAAAAATGTATTCGGATTATGTTGATAATTTATGAGAAAAATACATGTGTCATATGTGATGTTTATGAGTAAACCTTTCCTCAATCCAAGGCATAGTGTGGCCGGTATCACTCAAAGTGTCACACTTTTGTTTAAAATGGACAGAATTTTAAGTGAAAATAACAACTGACATACGGAAAACCAACCAAACAAATTCATATTGTATTTATAATTTAGTATAATTATCCATGGGTCATGTGTGATTTGTAAGAGTCAACCCCTCCTCAATCCGAGGCACGGTGTAGCCGGTATCACTCAAAGTGTATCTCTTTTGTTTAAAATGGACAGAATTTTAAATGAAAACAAAAACTGACGTACGAAAAACTGACCAAAAGCATTAGTATTGTGTTTTTTCTTTATTATAACGATACATGGGTCATATGTTATGTGTAAAAGTCAACCTCACCTCAATATGAGGCACAGTGTGGCCGGGATCACTCAAAGTGTCACTCTTTTGTTTAAAATGGACAGAATTTTAAGTGAAAACAACAACTGAAGTACGGAAAACTGAACAAACACATTCAGATTGTGTTGATACTTTAGGAGAAGTATCCATGGGTAATTTTTGACATGTAAGATTCAATTACACCTCAATATGAGGCACGGTGTGTCCATTATCACTCAAAGTGTCTCTCTTTTGTTTAAAATGGAAAGAATTTTAAGTGAAAACAACAACTGACGTACGGAAAACTGACCAAACGCATTCGGATTGTATTGATAATTTAATATAATGATACATGGGTCATTTTTGACATGTAATAGTCAACCCTTCCTAAATCCAAGGCACAGTGTGGCCGGTATCACTCAAAGTGTCTCTCTTTTCTTTAAAATGGACAAAATTTTAAGTGAAAACAATAACTGACATATGGAAAACTGGACAAATGCATTTGGATTGTGTTTATACTTTAGTATAACGATACATGAGTCATTTTTAACAAGTATTAGTCAACCACACCTTAATCCGAGGAACGGTGTGGCCGGTATCACTCAATGTCTCACTCTTTTGTTTAAAATGGACAGAATTTTAAGTGAAAACAATAACTGACGAACAGAAAACTGACCAAACGCATTCTTATTGTGTTGATACTTCATTAGAATGATACATGAGTCATTTGTGTTGTTTAAAAGTCAACTTTGCCTCAATACAAGGCACAGTGTGTCCGGTATCACTCAAAGTCTCTCTTTTGTTTAAAATGGACAGAATTTTAAGTGAAAACAACAACAGACGTACGGAAAACCAACCAAACACATTCGGATTGTGTTTATAGTTTATAAGAACGGTCCATTAGTCATATTTGACGTTTACGATTCAACCTTGCCTCAATTAGAGTCACTTTGTGGCTGGTTTTACTCAAAGTGTCACTCTTTTGTTTAAAATGGACATATTTTTAAGTGAAAACAACAACTGGCATATGGAAAACAAACCAAATGAATTCTTATTGTGTTTATACTTTAGTAGAATGATCCATGGGTCATTTTTGACATGTAAGAGTTAACCCTTCCTCAATTTGTGGCACGGTGTGGCCGGTATCACTCAAAGTGTCTCTCTTTTGTTTAAAATGAACATAATTTTAAGTGAAAACAACAACTAACATATGGAAAATTGACCAAATTCATTTGTATTATGTTGATAATTTATTATAAAGATTCATGGGTCATATTTTATGTGTAAGAGTCAACTCCACCTAAATATGAGGCATGGTGTTGCTGGTATCATTCAAAGTGTCACTCTTTTGTTTAAAATGGACAGAATTTTAAGTGAAAACAACAACTGACGTATGGAAAACCAACCAAACACATTAGGATTGTGTTTATACTTTATTATAACGATCCATGGGTTAGGTTTTACATGTACGAGTCAACCCCGTCTCAACATAAGGCACGGTGTGACTATTATTATTCAAAATTTCTATCTTTTGTTTAAAATGGAAAGAAATTTAAGTGAAAACAACAACTTACGTACGGAAAACCAACCAAACGCATTTGTATTGTGTTGATACTTTATTATAATGATACATGGGTAATTTTTTACCTTTATTAGTCAATCCTACCTCAATCCAAGGAACGGTGTGGACGGTATCACTCAAAGTGTCTCTCTTTTGTTTAAAATGGACAGAATTTTAAGTGAAAACAACAACTGACCTACGGAAAACCAATGAAATGATTTTGAATTTTGTTTATACTTTAGGATAACAATAAATGGGTCATTTTTTATGTTTACAAGTCAACCCATCCTCAATATGAGTCACGGTGTGGCCGATATCACTCAAAGTGTCACTCTTTTGTTTAAAATGGACATAATTTTAAGTGAAAACAACAACTGACGTATGGAAAACCGACCAAACACATTAATATTGTGTTGATACTTTATTAAAACGATCCATGGGTCATGTTTCATGTGTATGAGTCAACCTCGACTCAATTTGAGGCATAGTGTGGCCAGTATCATTCAAAGTGTCTCTCTTTTGTTTAAAATGGACAGAATTTTAAGTGAAAACAACAACTAACATACGGAAAACCAACCAAACACATTTTTATTGTGTTGATACTTTAGGATAATGATACATGGGTCATTTTTGATGATAAAGAGTCAACCCAACCTCAATATTAGGCACAGTGTGGCCGATATCACTCAAATTTTCTCTCTTTTGTTTAAAATGGACAGAATTTTAAGTGAAAACAACAACTGACATACGAAATACTGACCAAATGCATTCAGATTATGTTGATACTTTAGGATAATGATACATGGGTCATTTTTTATTTGAAAGAGTCAAAATACCCTCAATTAAAGGCATGGTGTGTCTGGTATCACTCAAAGTGTCTCTCTTTTGTTTAAAATGGACAGAATTTTAAGTGAAAACAACAACTGATGTACGGAAAAGAAACCAAATGCATTTTTATTGTGTTGATAATTTAAGAGAAAGATCCATGGGTCATTTTTCATGTGTAAAATTAAACCTAGCCTCAATCCTAGGCACGGTGTTGCCGGTATCACTCAAAGTGTCACTCTTTTGTTTAAAATGGACAGAATTTTAAGTGAAAACAACAACTAACATACGGAAAACTGACCAAACGCATTTGGATTGTGTTTATACATTATTATAATGATACATGGGTCATTTTTGACATGTAAGAGTCAACCCTACCTCAATTCGAGGCATATTGTGGCCGGTATCACTCAAAGTGTCTCTCTTTTGTTTAAAATGGACAAAATTTTAAGTGAAAACAACAACTAACGTATGGAAAACTGAACAAACATATTCGGATTGTGTTGATACTTTAGGAGAAAAATACATGGGTCATTATTTACATGTAAGAGTCAACCTAGACTCAATAAAAGTCACATTTTGGCCGGTATCACTCAAAGTGTCTCTCTTTTGTTTAAAATGGACAGAATTTTAAGTGAAAACAACAACTGATGTACAGAAAACTGACCAAACACATTTGGATTGTGTTGATACTTTAGTAGAACAATCCATGGGTTATTTTTGATGTGTAAGAGTCAACCCCGCCTCAATATGAGGCATAGTGTGGCTGATATCACTCAAAGTGTCTCTCTTTTGTTTAAAATGGACAGAATTTTAAGTGAAAACAACAATTGGCGTACGGAGAACCGACCAAATGAATTATGATTGTGTTGATACTTTATGATAACGATAAATTGGTCATTTGTGACGTGTAAGAGTCAACCCCGCCTCAATATGAGGCATGGTGTGGACGGTATCACTCAAAGTATCTCTATTTTGTTTAAAATGGACATAATTTTAAGTGAAAAAAACAACTAACGTACGGAAATCCCCCTTCCTACCATACACACTAAAAGCATTCATTTTTTCCTAAAGAAACACATTCTATTTAAATAAAAACTATTCCAAAACCATTTTAAAAATACCAATGATCTTAAAATCCATGAAATTCATTCCATTAAAACCATTAAAGCCCCCCCCCCACCCCCTGGACACCACCCCACCCCCTGAACACCACCCCACACCCTTGGACACCCCCCACCCCCCTAGACACCCCCATGGATACCCCCCCCCCACCCCCTAGACACCCCAACCCCCTGTACACCCCCCACCCCCAGGACGGCCCCCCACCCCTCCTAGAGACCACCCCACCCCCTGGACACCCCCCCCCCCCTGGACACCCCCACCCCCATGGACAGCCACCCCCACCCCCTAGACACCACCCCACCCCCCTTGGATAGCCCCCAACCCCCTGGACCACCTCCCCCCCCCCCCGGACACCACCCCACCCCCTGGACACCCCCCACCCCCTGGAAATCCTCCCAACCCCCTGGACACCACCCCACCCCCCTAGTCACCCCCATGGACAGCCCCCCCCCCACTACCACCACCACCACCACCCTGAACAGATCCCCCACCCCCACTCCCCACCCCTGGACAGCCCCCCCCCCCCCCTCCACCCCCCACCCCTGGACACCCCCAACCCTCTAGATGCCCCCCCACCCCATAGCCCCCCCCCCGGACACCTCCACCCCCATGGACAGCCACCACCACCCTCCTGGACACCACCCCACCCCCCTTGGACATCCCCCCAACCTCCTGGACCCCCCCCCCCCACCCCCTAAACACTGCCCCCACTGGACACCACCCCACCCCTGGACACCCCCCCCCCCACCCCCCTGGACACCCCCCAACCCCCTGGATGGCCCCCCCACACTTCCTAGACACCACCCCACCACCTGGACACCCCCCACCCCGGACACCCCCACCCCCATGGACAGCCACCCCCCCTGGACACCACCCCACCCCCCTTGGACACCCCCCCCCCACCACCACCACCACCTCCTCCTGGACCGCCCCGCCACCCCCCACCCCCCCCCCCCAGACACCACCCCACCACTTGGACAACCCCACCCCCTGGAAATCCCCCCCCCCTAACCCCATGGACACCACACCACCACCTAGACACCACCATGGACACCCCCCCCCCCCCACCCCTCCGGACACCACCATCCCCCCAGACACCCCCCCCCCACCCCACCCCGGACACCCCCACCCCCATGGACAGCCACCCCCACCCCCCTGGACACCACCCCACCCCCCTTGGACAGCCCCCCCAACCTCCTGGACCCCCCCCCCCCCACCCCCTGGACACCACCCCACCCCCTGGACACCCCCCCCCCACCCCATGGACACACCCACCCCCTAGAAATCCCCTCAACCCCCTGGACACCACACCACTGCCCTAGACACCACCATGGACACCCCCCCCCCCACACACACACACACCACCTAGGATAGCCCCCCCCCCCCCACACACACACACCACCCAGGATACCCCCCCCCCCCCACAGACACCCCCCATCCCCCCGGACACCCCCACCCCCCTGGGCACCCCCTACCCCCCTTGGACAGCCACCCCAAACCCCTGAACAGCCCCCCCAACCCCCTGAATTCTAAATTTAATTCTTTATGTAATTAATTAACTTATGAATTTTGTGTTAATGGTGTATGGTTATACTTGTTGTATGTATATTCTTATTGTAATTACTTTATGAATTATGTGTTAATTTTGTATGGGTATACTTTTTGATATGCTGATTTTTTGTAGGTCTTGTTTGGGTGTGCTGCTGTAGAATTTTATGTTACAGTAGGCAGGGCATTTATTAGTTCTTTTTTAGTGCTGATAAAGGGTGCCTTTATCAGTGCTAAATAAGCACTGATAAAGGATCACTTTATCAGCGCTAAATAATTTCTAATAAATGATAACTTTATCAGCGCTTTTTAGTGCTGATATAGAAGCCCTTTATTAGCGCCTTTTTAGAACTAATAAAGGCTCCCTTTATCAGCGTGTTTTTAGCATTGATAAAAGCTATCTTTATCAGCACTTTTTTATCACTGATAAAGGGGACCCCCCCTATCCCCCCCTTTATCAGCGCTGAGCTTTACAGTACTTTTTTAGCACTTTTAAAAGCCTATTTTGAGTGCTACACATCGTGTTGAACATTATCCTTCTTCGTTACTCTTGGTGGACACCAACTACATAAGTAGTGAAGTAAGAGAATGACCACCCAAGGGAAGTGTTATTCACTATTTCCCCTTCATCTTTATCCCCTTGTTTTCTTTGATAGCTCGAGAGAGTATCTAGGATTGTCTATGTGACTAAAGATCTAGTGAAGACTACTTTGGTTTATGAAGTGATTCTTGACTTAAGTGGTACATCCTGCTGATTCTTTCACTTTGGGAGAGTATTTATGTCCAGGAAGAGAATACAAACATAGGTTCTCATCATTTTGGGCAACAGAGTTTTGTGACTCGATAGATTCATTATCCACTAAGTGAGGATGAGAAATGATCTAATCAATTTGAGATCAATGATAGGTATCAAACAATTGGATCAACCTGAATCTCTGCCTGAATCTACCTACTTTCTTTTCCTTCTTCTTTTCTTTCCTTATTTTCTCTATTTCTTATTTTGTTCATTGTTTCATAACTCTATTCCTCATTTTCCCCAGTGATTTGTATCACCATTCCGTGCTTCTTTTACTACTTTCAAAATATATAAAAACCCAAAATAAATTTTCAGGAAGACCACTAGGAAATTTTAAAATGTTTCCTTGAGATAAACACTTAAGTTGGTCATTATGTTATATTTAGAGTTTAAATTTATTTGTAACCTTCCTTGTGACAAGGATGTGTTCACCAAACTGGAACCATTTTGGGGGAATACAACATTTTCCTTTATGGTTTTTTCATCTTTCCTTTAATTTTTCATAAAAAACACAAACAAAAATGATGAACTCTAATGATTCTAATTCAATGTTGTTTCTTGATCTGATATAATAAATTGAGAAGGTTATATTAGTATTCCAATATTGGGTGCAAGAATGAAAACATTGAGAGCTTACTGATGATGAAATGTTTTATCAGGATGAAATCAAGAAAATGATTCAATAGATATGGGAAAGATCACAGAAAATCAAGAAGATAAGGATGCACTCTAGAAACCAGTTGAAAAATATTTTGGGAAACAACTGAGGAAAGTGAAAATAAGCATGAAAAGAGAAACGAAACTGGAGCTACCAATTTTCAAGTCTAAAATTCCCTTCAACCCACTGCTAGAAGATCAAGATCCATACACTGATAATTGTTTCAAGGGCTGACAAGGGATGGTTGTGTAGAACTTGAAGAAGCTAAATAACTTTACAAGGATCGTTTTTATAATATTTTATTATGATGAATTTTATTGCACTGACCTATCTATTAATTTCTCCATGGTAGAGTGGGATGAGCTAGAATAATACTTCCTATCCTTTTCTATGAAATGCATATAAAATGAGGAGATGTATTTTGAAGAGATGTTATAGGAGTTTGGATACCTCACTCTTTTCCTAGATATACTCTCAAGATCGCTATTTCATCTTGAAGAAGAAAAGGTTGCACACATACAGGGAGTTGACCATTTCATGAAAGAATTTTTCTCTCTATTTGGCTTTTATTTTATTGAAACTAGTTTCAATTATGTTTCTCCAATTTTAGGTATTGAGGATGCAGTTCATTTTTGTGATTTCCTAGAAATTAAAGGGGAATTTGAAGCTGCACCTATTGAGGGATTGTTGGAACTTCCATTTTTTGTTGAAAATCCAATGTTTTATTTTTTGGTTGAAGAAAAGAAAGTTTTGGAACCCTGAAAGGGTGTAAAAAAGGATGTTGACATATTTTTTGTTCTCAAAGAATAATCTATTGATTAGATTGATGAAGAGGTAAAGTACCCTTATGTTATATTTTCCCTCCATCACTACACAAGAGTTGTACATCCAAGGAGTGGGATTGGTTTGAATATATAAAAAGGATATTTCACAAATTAAAAAACATTGAAGATGAAAGGAAGATAATCTGATGGTTATTAAAGAAGAAACCACATTCATCATCAAATTGGGGTTGACCCAAAGGTTTTCTAACTATGGATAGTCAAAACACAGCACCCCTTAGGGGTTTATCTCAAGATTATCCTTCTCACTTTTTATTTAATATTTAATTTAAATTTTATTAGTGTTTTTTAATTATGTTCTTTTTCTTATAGGAAAGTTATCAAGTAGTGATTCCATGTGAAAACTGATCAAGGACAATAGGAGCTTCACATTGAAAATCACTAGATTAAATGCCATTTCTCAAACCTGGTTGCATTTGAATTTGAACTGTAAATCATAAAGTCTAATGTTAATTTTTTTACATATTGTAGGGATTGGAACTAAGTAGCCATAGAGATACTTTCAAAGGAAAAAAGGGAGGATAAATGTGGCTAAACTAAAAAATGACAAACTGCACATCCAGGGGAGTATTGTTTTTAACATTGAAAATTTTTAAATTCTAAACATCACCCACCACATGCTGCTAGGAATTAAGTATGGGGTAATACCCCTTGATTTTATTATAAAAAAAATTGAACCTCCTTTTCTTGCATGGGTGTCTATCTTTCTTATTTCTATAGTATAGAAAAATAAATTTGAACTGAATTTCAAAACTAGCTAGCACCCCAAATGAATATTGATTCTATCTCATTCTTCATTATGCTTCCATTTAAACCAAATTCAAAAAAAAAATATCTATCTACAATAATTTAAAGCATGAATGTTCAAAAATAAAAAAAATTTCAATTTTGAAAATTGATTTGGTGTGTGGTAATAGTGTTATTTTTGAACTTTAACTTCACCCCCTAAAAATTATGAAATGATGAATTGAATATCTCATTTGAATGAAATTATTCTCTCACCTTACGATTCAATATTGGGGATAGTGTTTAGTTTTAAGTGTGCGAGAGAGGGTAATTTCTGTGTTCCTTAACTATTCTTTAATTTTTTCCACATCACAGTGCCCCCATATTTTTTTTAAAATGCCTACATTTTGGTTTCCTTTATATGCTTTTGGGATTTAATTAAATTTTTTGAGTCTATAGGTTAAGAAAATAATAACTCTTTGTGTCCTTCCTAGAGTAAAATTCCATGACTCATTTTGATATATTTCACTAAGTTTGAAGTTGTGAGGATTGGTTGATTGCTAAGTGTTGTTATCCACTATTTATGGAGATAGAGTTTGAAAACTATGAAAATGAGTTTTGATAGGTTAGATTCTTGTGGAATGCGAACTATAACTTTGGGAATCTTAAGCATGAACTTGAACCTATCTACTTCATCTTAGGTGACATAGAACACCTTTGGAAGTTAACTAAATCAAGAGTAATATAAATCCTTTGAATATGGAGTATAATGGTAAATTGGTATCCCATGGTGAGTCTCTAAGATAAGGGCATTGGGTTCGTTTCTGTAAATAATGCCAAATTTAATGTGTCTTGTGCAGTGCTATACACAAATTTATGGTTAGGAAAAAATCAAATAAAGAGTCTTGTCAAAAATAAGCACATTAAGGTGAGGGAAAAATTGAATCTAAATGGACAAGGGGAAATTATTTTATAAGAAAATATTTTGAGTTGTATCAATAAAGTGGAAAGTGTAACTTTAGTTTGAGAAACCTATAAGAAAGTGAAATTTGTTTTCTCCTCTTGTTATAGATTTGATTCCACTTGTTTCTCTCTAGTATATACTCTTATATTTGGAATTTGAACTTGTGTTAAAGTAGGGTGGTATGAAGAATTCACATGGAATGCATGACATTCTTAACAATGGATGATTCAATGATTTTTCCTTAATTTGGGTGTATGTAGTTGAACCAAGGAAAGATAAACATCAATTTTTCTTAGGAGTCTTTGTAAAAAAATAATTGAATGAGTTGAATTTTCCAAGAGTGAAATTTATTAAGTGTGGGTAATTTGATGTGGCATTATTTTATCACTTTGTCGAATCTATTTTGTTGAATAAAATGTTTTTGATATGTTAAGTTGAGCTTTTAATGGAGATTTTTTAAAAAATAATTAATTTGGTTGAATTTTCTTTTCTTTGAAAATCTTCTTAAAAGTGTGGATCTTTTGGTGATAGTTTGTTATTATTCGGTTCATTATTTTTCATTTAACTTTTGAAAATTAAATTTTTTGTGATATTCATTAAAAATGTTTTTTTTTATCAATTTTTTTTATAAATCTTTCACTTTTGATGATGATTCTTTTATTATTATGATTAAGAATACTTTTGGAAGCGAATTCAGTAAGGAATTGATTTTCTTATTTTTAAATTTCCAAATTTTGGATGAATAGTTGTTGAAACAAATTCTAATTTTCTTTAAAGTGTTTATTATTTTAGTTCCTCTATTTTAATCATATATAATTTTTGTAAAAAATCGTTTGAATTTGAATATTTTTATTTTCACTAATTTTGGAATTTTGTGCTTTAGGTCTTGCATTGAAAATTTGGAAAATACCCAATGTGACTATGCCTTGGCGAGATCGATTGCGCATGAAAAATCCATGCGACGATGAGTCTTCCCAGTAGTGAAAAAATTGCATAGGAAATTGATCGTCCACACAAAGTAAAAAATGATAACTATTGAAGTTTTCGTGCCAACCAAAAAGTGGAAAAGGAAAATTCTTTCAACCCTAGAAATTGATAGACCGCAACACTTTAGTGGCTACATGATCTCTCCATCAACCGAAAATACAATCCATTTTTCCATGGGGAATCTAAGTTCTGATCCACTATGCCATTGTGCATCGATTGTGCCTCCATTGAAGTGACTGTGTAGAAAAAATCAATCAACCTCAGGGCACCTCCATCGATCGTATGACGATCTTCTTTCAACCGCACAACCACAACCATTAATCGTCGAAGAAATTCCTACCAAAGTTGCATTGTTTAACCCCTATGGAATCCGAACCCACTTCACTTCTTACTAGAGGAATTTTTAACTAACCTCAAATTAATCCATGACTACCAAACTAGTTATCCCAGATAAACCTGATGATTGTGGGAGATTTCAGCCCAAATCCCACTGAAGAACACCAAGTTGGTCCACACCTGATAACCTAAGGCTCGCTAATTAAAGCCTTTATGGTGTAATAAGATTCTCATCACTATGGTAAGACACCCAAAAATTTGGATCCTAATGTCACCATCCACACTGTGAACACCATTGAAGATGATAATGCATGTGGTAGATAAAGAAACTAGAGAACTCGGCCTCGATCCATGGCCAAATATCTCTCTGTAACTAAAGAAATCCAAACCACAAATTCTGAGTGCCACCGAGGAAGCTTGCATCCCACACCACTTAACAAAGATGGTTGTTAAGCCTCTAAAAATTATCATCTCAGGTCCGATGATTGGACCTGAGGGTCAGGTACACCGCGGGATGAATTCCACCCGGCAAAAACGTGATGTGGCAGCATATCTGGTTTTATATTTAAAACATTTTTTAAAATTCAAAATGTTTCATTTGTAATGGTTGGACGATAATACCCCTGCTGTGTAAACTGTTTTAATAAATAACTGTAAAATGTAAAAATAAAATCTGTTATTATAAAACATTAATAATATTACAAAATAAAAATTGTTTAATAATAATAATAAATATATAAAAAATGTTTATTTTAGATTTTTCTTAATCAATTTTAGAGTGAAAATTTATATTATAAAACTTCAGTGAAAATTTAAAATTAATATGTGTTTTATATATAAATTTTTCCATTGTTTAAAAATAAAACAAATAAGGTTTCGAGATATTAAAATTTATGGCTATTTTTTCATTATTTTACGGGAAACCTAATAAGGTCATTTTTTTAAAATATTACATCTTGAAAATTTTTGTTTATTATAAGTATAGAAAATATAATTATGTTCATTAAATTACTTTTTAGTGAAAAATTACATTTTTATTTATATATTAATATATTTTCAATTTAATTTTATGTGAAAATTTGAACTATAAATTTCATATTGATATCTGTATTGGAAATTTCTAACAAAAATTTGTATTGAAAATTTTCACCATAAATTGCATTATTCATATATTAATATATCTACACTAAAAAAGTAAACATGTATGTATTTTATAATTTATTTAATTAAAATTCAACTATAATTATTGTAAATATCAAGTGGAAATTATAATTGGAATCTTAAATGGGAATATGAACTGCAATTTTCAATTGTAAATTTGCCCTAAAAGTTTCTAATGCAAATTTTCAATATAAATTTCCGGTGAAAAATTTCCAATTTTTCTCTATATTAATTTATTTTCATTGTAATTTTAAGTAGAAATTTGAATTGTAAATTTTCAGTGGAAATTTCCACTATAATTTTGCATTTTTTATTTGTGTATTGATATATTCTCAATTATAATTTAACTGGAAATCCAAATTGGAAATTTAAGATGAAAATTTTCTTTTTAAATTTTCACTGTAAATTTCAAGTGCAAATTTGCATTGTTTATTTACGTATTAATCTATTTTTACTTTTAATTTAAGTGGAAATCCAAATTGAAAATTTGTATTGTACTGTAAAATTTTACTGAATATTTTCAGTAAAGATTTATATCAGTGGAGATTTACAATTTAAATGTAAAACATCAAATTTCAATGCAAATTTACTTGGATGTTTGTATATAGGTTTGGAAAATTTACACAATACAATTTTCACATGAAATATATAATTTAATATTATTATGTATATTTTTATTTTTATGTGTTTCTTTGTGTATTTTTAGTTTGCATTGAAAATTTCATCAGACATTGAATTTTTATTGGAATTTTTTAGTGAAAATTTGCACAAAATTTTAAATGAAAATATCTAGTGAAAAAATGCACATTAAAAATTTCCATTAGAAATTTGAATTGAACCTTTCACTAAATGTTTCCAATGGAAATTTTCACTAAAGGTTTATAGTGTAAATTCTCAATGTAAATTTTCAGTGAAAATTCACATTTTTTGTGTATTAACATATCTTCTTTGTAATTTACAATGTGAATTTGAAGAATAATTTTCCATTCGATGTTTTCACTAGAAATTTGCAGAATGAGTATCTTGGGAATAAAATATTCTACCTATACATGATTTATTTATAAACTCTTAGGAATCCAGAAATTTTACACCATAAATTTTAATGCAAATATTCAATAAAAAATTGGATTTTTACCTATGTATTAATATATTTTCATTGTAATTTTAAGTGAAAATTTGAAGTGTAAATTTCATGTGGAAATTTTCATAGGAAATTTTCGATGGAATTTTACACTAGAAATTTCTAGTGGAAATTTACACAGGAATTTCCAGTGGAAATTTACACAAGAATTTCCAATAGAAATTTACACAGGAATTTCCAGTGGAAATTTTGACAGAAATTTCCAGCAGTGACAGCGTAAAAAACCCCAAAAGTGCATAACGGGGGAATTTTCATCCAAAACCCCAACCTAAGGGTCAGTTTCAGGTTCCCAACCTGACACAATTTAAATCCTCAAGCCTCGCCATGGTCGCTACTGAAGATCCCACCAAATGCCACCACTTTAAGGAGATGATTACATTGTCCAAAGCGAATGTTGAAAACCCCTGGCCCGATATTCTAATATATATATTTATTTATTTATATTTACATATTTACTTAAATAATTATATAAATAATAATAATAATTAATAATATACATAAGTATAAATATAAAAAAATTAATATTATTAAAAATATAAAAAAATGTTGGTTCAACATCAACCAATGAAGTCCAAGCCCAAGAGAAAAACATTTTCCGATCAGAACAGATTGTTTCAACATCACTTCATATCTTTTTCTATATCTAAATCAGAAAAAAATCATATCCCTTAATCTTTACACATATAGGACATCTATATACATGATTGTAACCGCTGCTTGGCACATCAAAAGTGGAGGATAAGTGTGTTAGGTGATGAGAGGTTTGCTGCTTTCATTGGGAGTTTTCTGAAGTATTATGATGAGTACCTAAGGCTGCGCCACATGGTTTTCACCGCCTATTATTCTTGAATTTCACTATTTTCCTTTTTGTATAAGAGTAGTTTTTATCCTTTTTTTATATTCTCGTACATGAGAACAAACCATTCCCCGAAGAAGGGACTCAATATTTATTTTTCTTTTACCTAGTTCCTTCCATTGTAACTCCATTTTCTATTTTGTAAATGTATATTTGTGCTCATTCTTACTTCCTTAATGTGTTGTGATCTCAAACCTTCCAAGATGAAGGGATAATTTGAAAGTCCAGTTCCAATAAGAGAAACCCTAACACTGCCTGGAGATCCACACATCATGTCAAACATCATCCTTATTCATTACTCCTGGTGTATAGTGACTACATAAGTGGTGATGTGAGATCATGACCACCCAAGGAAAGTGTTTTTCACTCTTTCCCCTTCATATTTATCCCCTTCTATTCTTGAATAGCTTGAGATAGTATCTAGGGTTGGATGTGTGACTAAAGATCTAGTGAAGACCACTTCAGGTTATAAATAGATTCTTGAGATAAGTGGTCTGGCTTGGTGATTCTTTCACTTTAGGAGAGTACTTATGTCCAGTAAGAGATTCCAAACATAGGAGCTCATCATTTTGGGTGAGAGAGGTGCGTGACTCGAGAGATTGAGCATCCACTGAGTGAGGTTGAGAAATGATCTAATCCATTTGAGATCAATGATAGGTAGCATACAAGTGGATCGACCTAAATCTGGGCCTGAATCTATCGACTTTATTTTCCTTCTCCATTTTATTCCTTATTTTTTTTATTTCTTATTATGTCCACTACTTCATCACTCTGTTCTCTACTACCCCCAGTGATTTTTATCATTGTTCCATGCTCCCTTTGCAGCTTTCAGAATATATAAAAACCCAAAGAAAAAGTTTCAGGAAGACCACTAGGACATTCGACACTACTTCCTTGATATCAACATCTGAGTTGTCCATTATGCTATATTTAGGGTTATAAATTTATTTATGATCATCCTAGAAACAAGGAACCGCTCGCCAAACTGGAACGATTGTCCAGGAATGCAACATTTTTCTTAGTGGTTTCTCTAGATTTACTTTAAATTTTCACATAAAAAAATAACACAAACAACAGTGATGAACTCTAAAATTCAGATTCAATGGTGTTGTTTGATCTAATATAAGAACTTGAGGAGACTGTAACATTATTCCAACATTCGGTGCAAGAACAACAACATAGTGAGGTTACATGTGATGAAATAGTTTATCAAGATGAAATCGTGCAAATGATTCAGAAATCTATGTGAAAGATCAGAGAAAATCATGAAAATAAGGATGCACTCTACCAAATTGTTTAAGATCCTTCTAGGAGACAATTGTGGAGGAAATATAAAAGTAGGAAAAGAGAAAAAAAGCTGGAGTTTCCAATTTTCAAGTCTGAAATTCCCTTCAACCCACTGTTAGAATATCAAGATCTACACACTGAGTATTGTTTCAAGGGTTCACAGTGGATGGATTATGATGAACCTTAAAAAGCTAGATAACTTGACAAGGATCATTTTTCTAATATTCATTGTGATGATTTTTTCTGCACGGCCTATCTATTAATTTTTTCATGATAGAATAGGTTGATCTAGTACAAGACTTTTTATCCTTTACCTTAGAAGACATAGAAAATGAGGTGATATGTTTTGAAGAGAGACTGCGGGGTGTTGACTACCTCACTCTTACCTCATATATCCTCCCAGGATCATTGATTTATCTTCAAGAATAAAAAGTTGCGCAAATATAGGGAGTTGAAAATTTCATGAAAGAACATGTCTTTCTATTTTAATTTCATTTTATTGAAACTGATTTCAATTCTATTTTTCACATTCTAAATATTGAGGATGCAATTCATTTTTATGATTTCTTGGAGAGCCAAGAGTAATTTGAAGTTGTTTCTGCTGAGGAACTGTTAGAACTTATAGATTTTGTGGAAAATTCAATGTTTAGAGCTAATATTTAAGAAGAGAAGGTGTTGAAACCCTACAAGGGTGTCAAGGAGAATATTGACACATTTTTTATCATCAAAGAAGAATTTTTAGGTTGGATTGATGAAGAGGGAAAGTACCCTTATGTTATATTTTCCCCTCCATCACTGCACAAGAGCTGTATAACCAAGGAGTGGAACTGATTTCAAGATCTAAAAATGGTACTTCACAAATTAAAAAACATTGAATATGACAGGAAGATAATCTAGAGGTTTTTAAGGAATAAACCACATCCTTCATCATATTGGGGTTGACCCAAAGGTTGTTTGGCTATGGACAGTCAAAACACAGCACCCCTTGGGGGTTATACCAAGATTATTGTTCTCCTTTTTTATTTCCTATTTAATTTAAATTTTATTACTGTTTTTTAATTATGTTCTTTTTCTTATAGGAAAATAATTAGATAGTGATTCCATGTGGAAACTGATCAAGAATAGCAGGAGATTCACATTGAAAATCGCTAGATTAAACTCCCTCCCTTAAACTTGGTTTCATTTCACTTTAAGTTGTAAATCACGAAGTCTAATGATAATATTTTTACATCTTGTAGGGATTGGAATTGAGTAGCTAGAGGGGTTTTCAAAGGAAAAAGGGGGGATTGATGTGGCTGAACTAAAAAATTGCAAGCTCCACATCCAGAGGAGTACTGTTTTTAATATTGAAAATTTTTAAATTCTAAACATCTCATGTTTCATGATGCTAGGAATTAATTGTGGGGGTATACCCCTTGATTTTCTTATAAAAAAATTATGAAACTGCTTTTCTTGCATGAGTGTCGAGCTTGCTTATTTTTAAAGTATTGAAAAATCAATTTGAGCTGAATTTAAAATTTGGATAGAACCCTCAATGAATATTGATTTTATCTCATTCTTCACCATGCTCTCATTTGATCTAAATTCAAAATTATTTTTTATATTTGTAACAATGTAAAGCACGAACTTTAAAAAAATAATGATTTTGAAAATTGAGTGGGTGTGTAGCAATTGTGTTATTTTTTAACTTTAATGTCACCCCTTAAAAAATTGTGAAGTGCTTAATTGAATATCTCATTTGAATTAAATTTTCCTCCTACCTTATGATTCAACATTGGGGACAATATTTATTTTCAAGTGTGGGGGGGAGGCGGATTTCTTTGTGCCTTAATTGTGCTTCAATTATATCCATGTCACAGAACCCCCACATTTTTTTTAAAATGACTCCATTTTGGTTTCCTTTATCTTCTATTGGGTTGTAATTAAAATTTTTGTGTCTTTAGGTAAGGAAAATATGAACTCTTTGTGTCCTGTATAGGGGAAAATTTCATGAATTATTTTGAGATATTTCGCTAAGTCTGAAGTTATGAGGATTATGTGATTATTGAGTGTTGTTATCCACTGTCTTATAGAGATACTATTTGAAAACTAGGAAAAGGAATTTTTATAGGTTAGATTCTTATAGAATTAGAACTATAACTTGAGGAAGCTTGATCTTGAACTTGAACCTAGCTACTTCAGCCTGGGTAACATAGAACACCTTAGGAAGTCAACTCAATCAAGAGTAATATAAATCCTATGAATATGGAGTAAAATGGGAAATTGATATCTCATACTAAGTCTCTGAGACAAGAGCACTAGGTGTGTTCACTACTACAAAAACAGGCAAGGGAAGTGCTACCCTTTTATCAGTGCTAAAAAAAGAGCTGTTAAAAGTGACCCTTTATCAGTGCTTTTTTAGCACTGTTAAAGGGGGCCCCTTTATCAGCGCTTCTTTTAGTAGCGATGATAAATTTATATTTCAAAAAAAATCATGAAAAATAATATATTGTTATATAATTATATTTATATTGATATAAATATAATATTTATTTTTTAAATATGTTTTAGAAAAGTATAAATAGACTATTACATTTAATATACAAGAAATTCAGTGAAATTTTCTTTAAAATATTTTTAAAAATATTATTAATTAATAATTTTATAGTTATCATCGATTAAGAATCATTTAATAACAATTCAAAGACACAAAAAATCAAAAAAAATAATAAAAGATCGAAAATAAGTTGAAAATGTAACTCAAACTTCAAACGGCCATAACATTTAATCCGGGTGTTCATTTGAGATCTACAGCATATAAAATCAAAGCCTGCGATGAGATCTACATGCTAATGACCTAATAAAATCTTCTATCACATTTTTCAAGGCCAAAAAAGACCCAGAAGGCCTCCAAAACTGAGTTTTTAGTCGGGGTAGCCCGATTTGTTAACATTCAAACAAGTATAACTTCTGATCTGGATGTTCATTAGGCCTGTACCACATATCATATCAAAGTTTGTTTCATTTTCTTTGATTTTAATGGTTGTGGAGTTGAAAAGGGATTCTAGATTAGAAGTTATGGTCATTTTAACATTCTATGGATTTTCAAATACACATATATATGTATTTATTCGTAAATATATATATGTCTGTGTGTGTGTGTGTTGTATATATGTATTTATTTATTTATTTATTTATTTATAAACACACATAAAAAATATATTTTAAAAATGTATTTAAAACTAATCTTATAAATATATATGAATATAAAAATAAATATATGGATAAAAAACATATTAATATAAATATATATTAATATAAGAATGAATATATATATACTAATATATGAATAAATATGTATGTATTAATATAACTAAATATATTTATATTAATAGGAATCTATATTAATATACGAATAAATATAACTATATATATAAATAAATATATATATCATTAAATAGAGAAAAAATGAAATGTCTTAGTGGTAAAGGTGCAGGCACGCAAGGGGGAAGGTCACGGGTTCGAGTTCGGGTGGAATCAAGGAGGTGTGCATGTGTGGGGGATGCACGGGAAGGGCAGTGCATGGGAGAGATTGAGGGGGGTCTGACTAGTGCTGATAAAAGGGGGTTCAAGCATTATTAAAAGCTCCCCCCCCCCCCCTCCGCATTATATAAATATTTTTTATTTTATTTTATTTTTTTTGACTTTTATCTACACTTTTTTTAGCACTGATAAAAGGTGCCTTTATCAGCGCTTTTCTAAGATCTGATAAAAGGGGCCCCCTTTATCCTCTCCTCGATTAATAGTGCTTTTTTTAGTGTTTTTAATGAACTTTTCTAGTGCTTATAAAGGTCATTATTGTAGTAGTGGTTTCTGTAAATAAATCCAAATTTAATGTGTCTTGAACAGGGCTATGCATAAATTTAAGGATGGGAAAATTCAAAGGGTCTTATCAAAAATGGGCTCATTAAGGTGAGGGGAATATCAAACCCAAATGAACAAAGGGGTGATTTATTTAAAAGAAAATCTTTGGAGTTGTATCAACAAAGTGGGAAGTGGAACTTTGGCTTGAAGAACCTAGAATAAAGTGAAAGGTGTGTGTTCCTCTAGTTATAGATTTTATTCCATTTGTGTGTCTCTAGTATGTACTCCTAGAACTGAAATTTGAACTTGTGTTGAAGTAGGGTAGTATGATTAATTCACATGGGAGGCATCACATTCTTAGCAATGGATGAATCAATATAAACTGGTGTATGCAATTGAACCTCGGAAGGATGGCCGTAAATATTTTTTAGTAGTATTTGTAAATAAATAATTTAATGAGTTGAATTACTCATAAGTGAAATTTATTAAGTGTGGGGAATTTGATGTGGTGTTATTTTATCACATTTTTTCACATCTATTTTGGTGAATTAAATGTTTTTGATATGTTAAGTTGATATTTTAATGGATATTATGTTATTCTGGAATCAATTTGATTGAATTTTCTTTTCTTTGAAAATCTTCTTAAAAGTGTGGATTTTTTAGTCATAATTTTCTATTTCTCAGTTCTTTAATTTTCATTTAACTTTTAAACAGACATTTTTTGTGATATTCATTGAAAATATCTTTTTTATCAATAGGTTTTTGATAAATCTTTCACTTTTGATGATAATTCTTTCATTATTCTAATTTGGAATACTTTTGGAAGAAAATTTCATTTAGGAATTGATTTTATTATTTTGAAATTTTGGAAATTTGGATGAACATTAGTTGAAACAAATTCTAGTTTTCTTTGAAGTGTAAATTATTTCATTTACTCTATTTTAATCATATATGACTTCTTATAGACATTTTTTATTTGAATTTGAATGTTTTTATTTTCACTAATTCTGAAATTTTGTGCTTTTAGGTCCTCCATTGAAAATTTGGCAAACACTAGAAGCAATTGTGCCTTGGCTAGATCGACCGCGCGTGTAAAATCAAAGCAATCATGAGTCTACCCAGTAGTGAAAATATGAAAAAGTAAATCGACCATCCACCCAAAGTCAAAAATGATAATAATTTAAGTTTTTGTTCCAACAAAAATTGGAAAAGGAAAAACCTTTCAACCGTAGAAATTAATCGAACGCAACACTTTAGTGGCTACATGCCCTCTCTATCGAACGCAAAGCCAATCCATTTTTCCATGGGGAAAATATAAGTTTCGACAATATCTATGTACCCGAAGAAATTTGAACCTCAAATTCTGATCGCCACTTAGAAAGCTTAAATCACACGCTACTTGAAGAAGATAGTCATTGAGCCTCACCATGATTGCTATTGAAGATCCCACCAGATGCTGCCACTTGAAGGAGATAATTGCACCATCCAAAGTGAATATTGAAACCCCCCATTGCCCGATCTTCTAATATATATATACATACACATATTTACTTAAATAATTATATAAATAATAAGAATAATAATAATTAATAAAATATATAAAAATATAAAAAAATAAAAAAATATTATTAAAAATATAAAAAATATCGGTTCAATGTCAACCAATGACGTCCGAGCCCAGGGGGAAACATTTCCCGATCAAAGTAGATTGTTTCAACATCACTTATTATTTTTATGTGTATGATTTGGGAAACAATAATGACCCTTGATCTTTCCACATGGAGGACATCTGTATGCATGATCGTAACCACTAGTTGGCATAGAAAAAGAGGAGGAGAAGCGTGTTAGGTGATGAGAGGTTTGCTTCTTTCACTAGGAGTCTACTAAAGTCTGGTGACGAGTACCTGAGGGCACGCCATGTGGATTTCACTGTCTGTTATTTTTTAATTTCACTATTTTATTTTTTTGTACAAGAGTAGTTGTTCTCTTTTTTATATTCTCAGACATGGGAGAAAACCATTCCCTGGAGATGTGACCCAGTTAATTTTTCTTTTCCCTGATTCCTTCCACTATAACTCCATTTTTTATTTTGTAAACACATTTTTTGCTCATTATTTCGTCCTTGATGTGTTGTGATCTCAAACCTTCATAGATAAAGGGATAATTTACAAGTCCAGTTTCAGGAAGAGAAACCTTGACATTGTCTAGAGATCTGCACATCATGTCGAACATCATCCTTCTTCATTACTCTTGGTAGACAGTGATTGCATAAGTAATGAAGTGAGAGCATGACCACCCAAGGTAAGTGTTTGTCACTCTTTACCCTTCATATTTATCATCCTCTTTTCTTGGATATATTGAGAGAGTATCTATGATTGGTTGTGTAATTAAAGATCTGGTGAAGACCACTTCATGTTATGAAAAGATTCTTGACTTAAGTGGTCTGTCCTGGTGATTCTTTAACTTTGGGAGAGTATTTATGTCTAGGAAGAGATGCCAAACATAGGTGCTCATCATTTTGGATGACAGAGGTGTGTGACTCAAGATATTGAGCATCAACTAAGTGAGGTTAAAGAATGATCTAATCTATTTAATATCAATGATAGGTAGTAAATTAGTGGATCGACCTGAATCTAGGCCTGAATATTCCGACTTCCATTCCTTATCCTTTTCTTTCCTTATTTTCTTTTCTTGTTTTCTTTGTTTCTTATTGTGTCCATTGTTTCATCACTATATTATCCACTTCCCCCAGTGATTTTTATCATTGTTACATGCTACCTTTACTGCTTTCAAATTATATAAAAACAAAAAAAAATGTTTCAGGAAGACCACTAGGACATTCGACACTACTTCCTTGAGATCAGCCCCTAAGTTTTCCATTATTCTATATTAAAGGTTATAAATGTATGTGTGGTCGTCCTCACAACAAGGACACATTCGCCAAACCGACATCGTTGTCAAGGAATGAAACATTTGGCTTAGTTTTTTTTCTATATTTCCTTTAATTTTTCACAAAAAAAAACAAAAACACAAACAATAGTGATTAACTCTAATAGTTTTGATTCAAGGTCATTATTTGATATGATACAAGAACATGAGGATGTTATAGAATCATTCCAATGGTGTGTGAAAGAACAACAGCATAGAGATATTACTAATGATGAAATGGTTTATCATGATGAAATCATGAAAATGATTCAGAAATCTATGGAAAATATCATAGAAAGTAAAAATAAGGATGCACTCTAAAAACTATTGAAGATCCTTCTGAGAAATAATTGTGGAGGAAATAGAAAAGAAGCAAGAAAAGAGAAAAAAATGGAGCTTCCAATTTTCAAGTCTAAAATTCCCTTCAACCCGTTTTTAGAAGATCAAGATCCACACATTAAGAATTATTTCAAGGTATGGAAGGGGATGAATTATACGGATATTGAAGAAGCTGGACAACTTTACAAGGATAATTTTTCTAATATTCAATGTGAAAATTTTTACTGTACTAACCTGTCTACTAATTTTTCCATGATATAACAGGTTGATCCAGCACAAGAATTCCTATAATTTTACTTAGAAGACATGGGAAATGGGGTGGGTGTTTTGAAGAGATATTTTAGGAGGTTTACACCTCATTCCTTCCCCATACATACTCTTGGGATCATTATTTCATCTTAAAGAAGAACAAGTTGCGCACATACAAGGAGTTGATGATTTCATGAAACAATCTGTCTTTCTATTTGACTTTGATTTTATTGAATATGATTTCAATTTTATTTCTCCCATTGTAGGTATTGAGGATGTGGTTCATTTTTTTTTTGTTTCTTGGAGAGTCAAGAAGAATTTGAAGTTGCGCCTGTTGAGGAACTGTTGGAACTTCCAGTTTTTGTTGAAAATTCAATGTTTAGTGCTGGTGTTGAAGAAGAAAATGTGTTGGAACCCTACAAGGGTTTCAAGGAAAATTTGGACACATATTTTTTTTCCAAAGGATAATTTTTTTATTAGATTTATGAAGAGGGAAAGAACCATTATGTTATAATTTCCCCTCCATCACTGCATAAGAGCTGCACAGCTAAGGAGTGCGGCTGGTTTGAAGATCTACAATTGGTACTTCACAAATTAAAATACATTTAAGATGAAAGGAATGTAATCTTGTGGTTATTAAGGAAGAAACCACATCCATCATTAGATTAGGGTTTACCTAAAGGTTTTCTAGTTATGGACATTCAAAATATAGCACCCCTTAGGGAGTTATCCCAAGATTATCCTTCTGCCTTTTTGTTTCCTCTTTAATTTAAATTTTATTAGTGTTTTTTAATTATGTTTTTTTTTATTATAGGAAAATAATCATGAAGTGATTCCATGTGTCATCCAATCAAGGATAGCAGGAGCTTCACATTGAAAATCACTAGATCAAACTCCCTCCGTCAAACCTGGTTGTATTTCAATTTAAGTTATAAATTATAAAGTTTAATGTTAATCTCTTTACATATTGTAGGGATTAGAATTGCACATCCAGATGGGTCTTTTCAAAGACAAAAGGGAGAATACATGTGGCTGGACTAAGAAATGAGAAGCTCTACATCCAGGGGAGTACTGTGTTTAATATTGAAAATTTTAAATTTTGAACATCTCCTGTTGCATGATGATAGGAATTAAGTGTGGGAGAATACCTGTTGAATTTCTTGTAAAAAATTGTGAATCTATTTTTCTTTCATGGGTTTCTAGCTTTATTATTTCTAAATTATTGAAAAATCAATTTGAACTGAATTTCAAATCTGGCTAGCACCCCCAACGAATATTATTGTTATCTCATTCTTCACCATGTTCTTGTTTGAGACAAATTTAAAAAAAAAATTATTTCTATAACAATGTAAATCATGAACTTTCAAAAACAAAAAAAATTGATGATTTTGACAATTGATTGGGTGTGCAGAAATTGTGTTGTTTTTTAATATTAATGTTTCCCTTAAAAAATTTTGAACTACTGAATTGAATATCTCATTTGAATGAAATTTTTCTCCCACCTTATGATTCAACATTGAGGACAATGTTGAGCGTTAAGTGTGGGGGAGGGGAATTTCTCTTTTCCTTACTAGTGCTTCAATTCTATCCACATCACAGTAGCCCCACATTTTTTTCAAAATGCATCCATTTTGGTTTCCTTCATCTTCTTTTGGTTTGTAAGTAAATTTTTTGATTCTTTAGGTTAGGAAAATAATAAATTTTTATGTCTTGCCTAGGAGGAAATGTAATGACTTGTTTTGAGAGATTTCATGAAGTATGAAGTTGTGAGGATTATGTGATTTCTAAGTGTTTTTATCCACTGCCTTATGGAGATAATGTTTGAAAATTAGGAAAAGGAAGTTTAATGGTTTAAATTCTTGTGGAATTGGAACTATAACTTGAGGAAGCTTGAGCTTGAACTTGAACCTAGCTACTTCATCCTAGGTAACATAGAACACCTTAGGAAGTTAGGTCAATCAAGAGTAATATAAATCCTTTTAATCTGGAGTAAAATGAGTGATTGGAATATCATGGTGAGTCTCTAAGATAAGGGCATTGGGTGTCTTTCTGTAAATAAATCCAAATTTAATGTGTCTTGCACAGTGCTATGGATAAATTTATGGCTGGGAAAAATTCAAATAAATGGTCTTATAAAAAATAGGCTCATTAAGGTGAAGGGAATATTGAACCCAAATGGACAAGGGGGTATTTATTTATAAGAAAATATTTTGAGTTGTATCAACAAAGTGGGAAGTGGAGCTTTGGTTTGAGAAACTTAGAAAAAAGTAAAAGTTGTTTGTTCCTCTTATTGTAGATTTAATTCCACTTGTCTCTCTAGTCTGTACTCCGGGAACTGGAATTTAAACTTATGTTGAAGTAGGTTAGTATGAATAATTCACATGGGAGGCATCACATTTTTAGCAATGGATGATTCAATTATTTTTCTTTAATTCAGGTGTATGTAGCTGAACCTAGGAAGGATAACCATCAATTTTCCTTATGAGTCTTTGTAAATAATAATTGAATGAGTTGAATTGTATAAGAGCGCAATTTATTAAGTGTAGATAATTATATGTGGTGTTATTTTATCACATTTTGTGCATCTATTTTAGTGAATTAAATTTTTTTTATATGTTGAGTTGATCTTTTAATGGAGATTTTGTTAGTCTGGAATTAATTTGGTTGAATTTTCTTTGAAAATCTTCTTAAAAGTGTTGATTTTTCAATGATATTTTTTTATTGCTCGGTTCTTTAATTTTCATTTAACGTTTGAGCGAGTATTTTTTGTGATATTCATTGCAAATGCCTTTTTTCTGAACTATTTTTTGATAAATATTTCAATTTTGATGATAATTATTTTATTATTTTGATTTGGAATACTTCTAGAAGAAAATTTCAATTAGGAATTGATTTTCTTGTTCTGAAATTTTGGAATTTCATATGAACAGTGGTTGAAACAAATTTTGGTTTTATTTAAAGTGTTAATTATTTCATTTCCTCTATTTTAATCATGTATAAATTTTTTTAGAAATTTTTTGTTTGATTTTTAATATTTTTAGTTTCACTAATTCTGGGATTTTGTGCTTTTAGGTCCTGCATTGAAAATTTGGCGAACACCTGAAGCGACCGTGTCTTGGCTAGATCAATTGCACGTGAAAAATACAAGCGACCATGAATCTGCCCAGTAATGGAAAAACGGAAAAGGCAATCAACCATCCACCCAAAGTCAAAGATGATAATTATTGAAGTTTTCATGTTAAACACAAATTGGAAAAGAAAAAATATTTCAACAGTATAAATCGATCGACCACAACACTTCAGTGGTTGCACGGTCTCTCCATCGACCGCAAAGCCAATCCATTTTTTCATGGGGAAATCTATGTTCTGATCCACCATGCCATTGTGCATCGACCGTTCCTCCATTAAATCACCCGTGCATCCAAAATCAATCGACTGTAGGGCACCTCCATCGACCACACGTCAGTCTGCTTTCGACCGCACAACCACAACCACCAACCGTTGAAGACCTTCCCACCGGATCTGCGTTGTTGATCCTCTATGGAAGTCAAAGTCACTCTGCCACTCATGGGAGGAAGTTTTAACAGACCTTTGATGAATCCACAACTTCCAAATCGGTTGACCCAGATAAACTCAGAGATTTTTGGAGAAGACAGCCTAAATCCCACTAAAGAACACCAAGCCAGTCTGCACTTGACGTAATGACCCGAACTTTTGAATAATTTTTATTTCCTGAATTTGTGTGTTATTATATTTTATACTCAACAAAACTATATCTTTTAATAAATGAAGTGATTATAATTAAAATGATAGCATTGGGTTTCGACTATTATATGACCATTGGTCAATATAACCGTTGTAAACTATAATTTTAACGTTATGATTATTGTTTATAAATACAAATGATCATGGTTAATTAATACAGAAAGAAGATTCAATGACCTCATCTAGTAGACTCGGTCCATAAGAATCCCATCTGTTGGAGCTTGGGAAGGAGGTAGCATCACTGGGCTTGGCTTTGGACCAAGCTCAATCTGAACTCAAACATGTTAAGCTTGAACGGAATCACTTACGGGAGAAGTTCAAGCTGATAGAAATCACCACTTGGGAAATTTTGTCCGAGTCACCCCAAGATTCTATCACCATAACACACCTTACTCTTAGGTCCTATGTAGGTGTTATAAGGGGATGTGTAACTAGGCCTTAGTTACTTTTTGTAATTCTTTTTTATAAATAAAATTTTTATTTCTTATTATGGTAAAATTTGTGAATTTCAAATATCAAGATAAATATAGAATGAATTTATAGAAGTTCCATATTATTGGTGAATTTTGGAAAAATGGCATTTTAAAATATTTTTTTATACTTTATATAATTAACAATGTGAAATGATTTTCAAAAAAATGGTCTTCTACAATTGTGATCAGTAAGAAATTTAGAGTCTAATAAGATCAACATAATTTTTGGGTGAATAGTAAATTATGAATAGTAATATTACCCTAATGAATAGTAATGTGACCAATGGAATAGTAACCTCACTTAAGAAAGTATAAATATAATATATGCATATTTTTTGGTAATTTGATATTATAGAATAAGTAAATAATTATTTCAGAAATTATTAGTTAAGTATTAGTATTTTTTCAGGTAAATAGAGTTTTTACATAAAAAATTAAATATCTCATAATTAGAAAATTATTTTCATAAAATGGAGTTCATTTTTGAATTTAGAGCATCGATATTAGGTTAGAGTGAATTTATGATATTTTTATAAAAAATTTTGTTTTTTGATGAATAGTGAAAATACAGTTTTGAGTTTCAGTGTCTTTAATGACATCATTAATGATGTCATCATGATGTAATAATTCTGGTTGACTTGTGTACAATAATATGTGTTATGAGGTGTCCCAAGTGTCCAATACCATGGGAAAATACCATGGGCAAGCCCATGGTTTTGCAAATACCACTGATGAGTTGTCCCTTGAAAATTAATAAAATATTCCCACACTTTTTCTATAAATACCAACCCATTCATTCATTAATTTCATTAAACATTCATCCTCAATGAAGATATGGTATTTTTAACTCCTAAGTAGTCCTCCCAAGGTGCCCTGAAGCCCCCTAAGGTCACAAACCTTCGAATTTTTTAAGTTACTTTTCAAGGTTAGGGAACCTTTCACCCTCCTCTTTTAGTCATGACTTCCTTTATGTTATGACTTATAGTTTCCATTTTATTATGTGGGGGTATGTTCTAATATATCATTATTTCTTTCTATTTTATTTCCAAATTATTAGATACCATTTCCACTCTCATCAAATTATTTTCTTAATTTTTAAGTGATTCTGTTAGGCTGCCGAATTTTCGTAAAAGAAATTGCATCTTCTCTTTTCTTTCAAGTTTCCTTTTCATTTGGTATGTCATTCAAACATCCATACCATGATCTTATTTTCATTTTATTTTGTCCCTATACTGTATTATGAGTTATTTATGAGTGGGAAACCCAATTCCCCTTTTTTTAATGTTTTCTAAAATCATGTTTTATAGCTGTTAGGTTGCAGAATTTTCGTCTCAAAATATCTCTCTTTCTCAAGAAATTATATCATTCTATTTATGTGAATACCCAAAACTATTTCATTTCTAAGGGTATTTATAAAAAAATAAAAATTATATATTTTATTCTATAATTAACATACATAAAACCTTTATTCCCTTTCTATGGGTTATAAATGACATAATGATCTTGTTTTTAAGTACTTTTTAAAACGTCGCGATTTGGAAATGAAACCCATTTATTTTATTACCTATTGGTTATTTATGAAATTTTTGATTATGATCTATGTGGATCACATGAAAATAAATACATATTAAGGGTTCACCCTGATAGCGGTCCAATGCATTGGGTAAAGAATTTTATCTCTATAGATGACAAGTTTTACGATACCTTGGTGAATAACCTTATTAATTTTTATGACACCTTGGTGTTGGACCTTAGTGATATGTTCATGAATGTCTAAATTAAATTTTGTATCCACATTTTTAAGTTATGTTTCAAGTTATTATTATTATGATATTCATCTTTATCTACATGTTCTTATTGATCTCTCAAGTTCACATGTTGACAATTTCACTTGTTTACCTTACTAGGCCTTCTACTAACCTTTTCCTTTGATGTATGTCTCCAGGTTATGAGATGCAGTAATTCTACTTAGGATGAACTTATTATGAATCCTTACAAGTGTTTTAGAAGAACATTTTATGTTTTCATGTATTATGTTCCTGATTTTCAAGACACTAGACTTTAAATATCCTTTGTTTGTAAAATGTAATGAAAAGTTATGTGATGAAAAGGCGGGATGCCATACCTAATAACTTGAGGCTTGCCGATTGAAGTATCCTTGGTGTAAGAATATTCTCTCCACTATAGGGATACACCCAAAAAATTGGATTTTGATGTCGCCATCCACATTGCGACCGTTGTAGAAGATGTTAGTGCATACGATAGATAAAGAAACCAGAGAACCTGATGTCGATCCACAGTTGGAGATCTCACTATACCCAAAGATATATGAACCACAAATCTCAAGAACCACTGAGTAAGCTCACGTCACAGACCACTTTTAGAAGATGGCCACTGAGCCTCATTGTGGTCGCTATTAAAGATCCCACCAAATGCCACCGCTTAAAGGAGATGGTCGCATCGTCCAAAGTGAATGCCAAAAGCCCCTTGATTGATATTCTAATATATATATATATACATATTTACTTAAATAATTATATAAATAATAACAATTATAATAATTCATAATATATTTATAAATAAAAAAAGTAATATTATTAAAAATATAAAAAAAATTGGTTCAACGTCAACTAATGACGTCTGAGCCCAATGGAAAAAAATATTTCCTGATCAGAACGGATTGTTTCAACATCACTTATTATCTTTTTCTGTGTGGGAATTAGGAAAAAATCATGGCCATTGAGCTTTCAATTTGTGGTGCATTTGTATACATGATTTTGACCGCATCTTGGCACAGAAAAAAGTGGAGGAGAAGCGCATTAGGTGACGAGAGGTTTGATAGTTTCACTAGGAGTTCACTGAAGTCTGGTGACGAGTACCAGAGGGAACGCCATGTGGATTTCACTACCTTTTGTCTTTGAATTTCATTGTTTTTTCTTTCGTATAAGATGGTTTATTCTCATTTTTTTATATTCCCAAGCACAGGATAAAACCATTCCCTAAAGACAGGACTCGGTCTGTATTTTTCTTTTCCCCAATTCCTTCCACTGTAACTCCATTTTTTATTTTTAAAAAACATGTTTTTGATCATTCTTCCATCCTTAATGTGTTTCAATCTTGAACCTTCATATATGAAGGGCTAATTTTCAAGTCCATTTCCAAGAAGAGAAACCCTGACACTACCTCGAGATTCACACATCATGTCGAACATCATCATTCTTCATTACTCTTGGTGGACAAAGATTTCATAACTCGTGAAGCAAGAGCATGACCACCCAAGATAAGTGTTCATCACTCGTTCCCCTTCATCTTTATCCCCTTCTTTTCATGGATAGCTTGAGAGGGTGTAACACCCTGAGATTTTATGAGATATATTATTTTTAATTTCTTTGATGTCTTATATTATACACTACACCAAGATTAGCTTGTATTATACGAAACACTGTATTATCTTGCAGTATACTCAACACTATTCCTGGCTTGTGTTACACACAAATTCAAGTTCATTTTGTAGAAATTATTCTCCGCAACATTAAGTATAGATTTTGTTTAATGTATAAATGAAATAAGTTTTGATTATGTTATATGCAACACCAAACAGAGCTTTCACTACACGCAGCCCTGACTTGTCTTTCATTACACGCAATCAAGACCTTCTTCGATAGTGTGTGTAGTACGTAATACCGAGTTTCACTAAACAAGATATTATTATAATATTATTATGAACTAGCCGTTATGAATAGTAATACCCACTTTATAAAATTTTATAAATTTTATCTTTCAAACTGGACTTCATTTTTGGATTCGGAATATCGAAATTAGCCTAGGGTGAATTTTTTAAATTTTTCTGAAAACTTTCAATTTTTGATGAATAGTGAAAACCCTGGGTTACTATTTAAAAACTAACTTTTTATTTAAATAATTATTTATTTTATTTAAATTTATTTTAGGTAAAAATTGATACATAATACCTATATAAGTTCAATTTAATTCATTGGATTCATTTTATAATAATTTTAGATATATAAAAATTTTATTGAACTTTTCACCGTCTTTTACCCACCTCCTAGGAGAATTTGCAAATTTACATAAAACTTAATTTTACCACTTCTGTGAGTGGAATTTAGAAAATTTGAGAGACACGGTTAATATCAAGGAGTAAAATGTGGTTTAATAAGATAAAAATATTTTTTGGTGAATAGTAACTTTTTACTTTTATTTACCACGGTTAAAAGTAAATAGGGTAATTAATGGTAAAAATGATATTATTATTACCCTAAAATATGTCCTAATTCTATTGTATAAGTATAATTCTACCAAAAACAACCTTAGGAATATAATATTATCATTTAGGTCCACTTGGATTAGATTAGGACATTTATTATTAATTTATTTAAAGAAGGGTTAAAATAGTTAAAATCAAAGTTTAATAACTAAATAATTTTTAATATAGGGTTATACATAAGATAAATTAGAATATAAATATTCATTAGAAATATAAAAATATTTCCTACCTAATGGTATTTTATTTATAATTTTTAGATGTTAAATAATTTATGTTATTTATGACACAATGGTGATGCAGTAATTACCTAAATAATGAAATATTTGAAATAATTGATGTTATAAATACCCAAATGAATGTAATTTGATAATTTTTATAAATTAAACTAATTTTATAGGTTAATATGACATGTTAGTATTTAATTAATTAATTTTTTTCAAACTAATCGTGTTGTTATGATTTTCACAAAAATCCATTACCAAATAGTGTCAAAATTGACATAAAATAGTTTTTAAAACAAATATTATATTATTAATTGTTATTATATTTATAAAAATCTAAGGTTCAACCAAGATACTTATATAATGATATTTGTATCATTAATGGACCACTTCGGGGGTCTCTTGGATGTATATGGTAAGTTTATTAACTATATAATATAAAAATACAAAGTGACATGGTAAATGTCAAACTAATTAACTAAGAGTTAAAACTAAAATATAAGGTTAATATAATGACCCAAACCTGTCTAAAATCTATTGTTTGAGATTATTTCGACCCATACCCATTTTAGCTTCGAAATAAATCAATTTGGAGCTATTATAAACTGAATATGACTTTATTATAAAATAATATTTTATGTTTTCCAAAGGTGCCCCTCTCCCCCCCTTATAAAAAGGGAACCCCTTCCCTCTTCTCTTTACACCCTTTTGAGCCTTGAAGCTCGGCCAAACCCTGAAAATTTCTCTTCTACACTTCTCTAGAAATATTCTGGAGGTTCTGGTCTTCTCAAAATACCAACTCTACTTCCTTAAGAGGAAGCTTAAAGGAGGTGCGTCGAAGAAGAGGTAATCTCTTCTTCCGATTATCTCAAGTTTCATTCTTCTTCTACTTCTTCTTCTTTAGTTGTATCATTATAAAGTAATAAAATCAGTATTAATTATATACTTATATGTTATTATAAATATTAAACAACCTTATTTCACCTTCTATCCATCATACAGAAAACGAAATCTCCGAGCGTGCGTACGTACAGAATATCGTCTCCATGTCGTGGTGTAATCTGTTTTTGACCACCACCTTACTTGGATGGGTATAATGGTGCAAATAATTAACTATATATGATTATTGTAAAGTGATATTGATTCTGAAATATTATACATACACTTCAAAACAATTCCACGATCATGGGAAAGATATCATCGCTCGTGCTTACGTACGGACTACCGTCTCCACGATGCGATGAGATTCATTCTCCATGTTAACCATTAATGAATGATTATAAAGTATATATAATGAATAATAATGAAATATATGAAATAATAATGATACTGGATTTATATATATATATATGTACTTCATCTACTTAATTCCATTCAATTCAATAAGGAAATGAAAATAGCGTTCATGCGTACGTACGGCCTACCGTCTCCATGAACGGTGTATTTCATTCCATTTATCGATCTATCATATATATATGTATATGATGAATACATATTATATATAAATCATTTTTTACATTCTGGAATTAAGTAAATCAGGATATAAGTTATAATATCAAGAATAATAAGTCGAAACACGTACAATAAATGAAACGATTTTACCCAAATCGCTGCTTTTACATCGAATTTACAAAAGAATGGGTAATATAAAGTCATAAATAAACCATATATGATATCATAACAATGAATATGATTCTTTAATAATTCAATGACGTTATTTAAATCATTATACAGGAGGTTCAGATACATACGAAGCATATCGGACATAAGGTAAGGGATAACTATTTCAATCTCTTTTTTATCCGAGATTATTTATTCGTAAGTATTTACTGGGGTTCTATTTTTCATCCATGTACATAAAATGTTTTTCATAAAGTGTTTAATATTCTTCCATGTATTTTTAAAGTCATGTTTACCCTTATTTTACTTTTACTTTGTGTTATGGATGGAATCATTCTTTTGTTTACCATACGTGGTGCTTTTTGACTTTTCTGACAAAAGTACGAGGAGAATGTTTTTTTAACTTATACGGAATAAACGGATTTTTATGGTTTCATAACACCTTTTCTTCATGAATTATAGTCTAAAATATTTCATGATTATTTTCAATAAAATCCATTTCTTTTAAAATTGCATGGAATTTTGTGAAAAGAAAATGATTTTGAATAAGAAATGATATTTTTCTCAAGAATTATTTTCAAGTGTTTTATCAAAACCATTTTCCATCTAAGATGACCTTATTTCATATGTTTATGTTTCAAGTATAATGTCTATATTATTTACAGGGTTTTATTTTTCTTATGATGAAATGATATCCATTTCTTTTATATGGATTATGTTATGATGGGATGATGTTTATGAAACCCATTTTATTTGTTGGGTTATTATGAATGATGTATGTTTATTTTGTGGCACATGTAAGAATGATTTCAATATGAGATGGGTGGGACCTATATCTCCCTCTAATTAATTGGGTAAAGATTTATATCTCATGAGATAGACATGACTGGAACGATAAGTTAATCCAGTTCAGTGTTACAGGACTGGAACGAGGAGTGAACTTGATTCAAAAAGGGACTTTGTCCACTAAGATGGTCTTGGAAGAAATGCCTTGGCTAATAAGGAAATAGTATCATGTGATTAATGGTTTTCCACAATTACATGTTTTATTCCCATGCTATTTTATCATGATTGATGATCTATTATGATCTATGCCTTATGTACTTCTATGTTTTATGTCATTGTTCAAAATTTTGATGTTTAAATATTATGCTCGTGTTTTGAAGTTCAAATGTATATGGTTTGTTTTATTTTTTCCATGCTTACCCTTACTGAGCATTTGAGCTCACCCTTTATATGTTTTCTTTTCCCCATGATTTAAAGAAAGGTTTTAGGTAATAAAACCAAAAGGGGAAGATCTTTATGGGAGATGTTGAAGATCTTTCACCATGATTAGAAGATTACGTTCCGAGTTTCCAAAGACACTAAACTATTACGGTCCTTGTGTGTCTGTTTTTGTTATGTATTAAGTATTCTTCTAAAGTAATTTAATGTCCATGTACGTCAAGATTCGGGTCTCTACAGTTGGTATTAGAGGAAAGGTTTAGTTAACCTTTGGAAACTAGGATGCAAAAACTTTAGTGAGATCCCCAGAGATATTTCTAAGTTATGTCTAGGGATGTCCCTAAGGTTAAGTATAAGTATAGGTTATATTCCTAGAATTATGGTAATTATATTAGAATTAAACCTAAGATGTTAGATATCGAAGGTACTCCCCCTTTATTATGTTGTTTTCCCTAGCATGATTTTTGCCTCTCACACTATTCTTTTTGGGTTTTAGACGATGACTGGAACCTGAAGTAACCGTGTTGATCAATGTAATGGACAATGCAATGATTGTACTCCTGAACAAACCAATTTTATGGGATATGGAGTGCAAAATTTTATTTTTATACTTATGCAAGCTATGAATCATTCTGGACTTCCGAATGAGCAGAGAAGGGAACAATATTCTATTCAGTCCTTCATGAGGCAACATCCACCTTCTTTCAATGGGTCTTCTGATCCACTTGTTACTGAACAATGGATTAGTACCATTGAAAAGATATTTTCCATACTTCACTGTTCAGAACATGATAAAGTCATTCTATTTGTTTACCATTTAGAAGGTGAAGCAGACTAGTGGTGGACTCTAATTAAGAATACAAGGCCCCAAGATGAAATTGAATCCATGGAATGGGACGAGTTCAAGAACTTTTTTTTCAGTAAGTACTTCCCTAGTATTCTTCAAACAAATATTGAAAAGGAGTTCCTTGAGCTTAATCAAAAGGATGATGAATCTGTTGGTATATACGAAGCGAATTTTACAAGGCTTGCAAGGTATGCATCTGGCTTTATCATCCAACCTGAAAGTAAAGTTGATCGATTCTTCAGTGGATTAAAACCAAGTCTTAGAAGGGAATTAGCTATAAGAGACTTTAGTATCTATGAAGAAATTGTGCATTGTGATATCAAAGTAGAAATGGAAGTTAGTGTTACATATCCATCTCATGGTTTGGACAAGAAACAAAAGATGGAGTTCAAGGAGAAATATCAGAACAATGGTGAAAAGAAGATGAATGTTTCTTTATGCTCAAAGTGTGGAAAGAAGCATGGTTTAGATTGTCTTAAAGGGACTAGAAAGTGGAAAAGAAGGTCATCGAGCAGCTGAGTGTCAAAGTAATGGAAAAAGGGTTTCTAATGATGTGAATAAAGAAAATATTGCAGAGAATGCACCACCAACACTTCAATGATTTAAGTGCAATGAAATGGGGCATTATGATAATCAATGCCCTAATCTAAGTGTTAATGGTGATTGAGATGAGCAACCTCTTAAGGCAAAAGAAAAAAGGGAAGTCACATGTGATCACTATTGGCGATGTTGATTATGACAGTGATTTTATGGAATGATTATGTGTTTATGTAACGAGACTCCAAAATTGTAGTGTGGTATGTCATTTTAGTATCATAGAATATTGGAATATATATGTATTAGTCCATTGTGGTTTTCAATAATTTTATGGTACCAGTAACCATGAAAAGTGATTGAAATATTTTTGGAGAGCAGATGAAATGCGCATAATGAAGGGATAAGGAGAAAATAATTTGTATGATAGTATTCATGAGCTCATGACTGATATAAGGATAAAGTGATATCATGGTTTGAGTATATAGAAATTTTGGGATGTGGAAAGAGTTAACTTTTAATAGAACTCATGTTTTCACTAAGGTTCTATGGTAATACATGATTAAGGTATTCACATGCTTGGAATTTGACCAACAAGATATATATATCTTATGATATACGAGCGATAAATGATTGTATTCAATGTTTGGTAGATGACCTTTCTAGTAATCATTTTATTTATACTATGGGATTGGACAGATGTATTTTGGATAAACCTAAAGATTGGAATCGATTAATTTAGACATCAGGTAGTATTGTTTAAGGCTAGATCTTTCTGTTATGTTTTAGAAAAAGGACAACTCGTAGTACGGGCAACAACTCGTCGCGTCAGACAAGGTTGTGGGAATCGAACCCACAACCGAAGTACGACATGCCTTAATTGCCTACCATTGTCCTACAGGAAGTCTCTGGTTAGTAGAAACTAGTTTTATTTTATTAAGCGCTATGATAGCTGAAGTATAAGTCCATTTTAGAAACCATATACGATTAATCTCAGCATAGATGGACTTCTGTATATTTAATAAATTGTGCTAAACTTTTTGCGAAAGAAATAGATGGAATGACCTATCATTCTATCTCATAATCTATTAACACTTCACATAAGACAAATTCAACTTCATTTCTTTAAGAGATGAAGTAGAAATTGTTCGAGGCACGAGCAATGGTGAGATGATACTGAAATAATGTAAGTATTTCTTCTAATTCAAATTCTTTAACTTTAGGGAAATGATATTGAAAACAAAAAATGTGTCCTAGTGCCCTCATATCTGATGAATCGAAAGGTACCTTAGATCATCACAAATTTATGGCTTTGTGATTGTTGGATTTTTCATAGCCATGTCCTCTACCACTCTTCATCAGAAGTTGATGGTTATATTTTTCTTCTATATCCATATTTCCACCTATGTTCTCCGATGTGGAAACCCAATGATGAGTTAATCTGGGTAACTATTACATTTCTAACTTTCCTTTTTAAAATTAATTTTTAGTATTCCTTTTTACGATGTGGGTTTCTATGAAAGAAACTTTCAAGTAGTAAACCAGTTATAACCCCGATGAATTTCGAGGGCGAAATTCATTTTAAGGGGGGTAGAATGTAACACCCCAAGATTTTATGAGATATATTATTTTTAATTTATTTGATGTCTTCTATTATAAACTACACCAAGATTAGCTTGTACTATACGCAACACCGTATTAGATTGCAGTATACGCAACACTATTCTTGGCTTGTGTTACACACAAATTCAAGTTTGTTTTGTGGAAATTATTCTATGCAACATTAAGTATAGATTTTGTTTAATGTATAAATGAAATAAGTTTTGATTATGTTATACGCAACACCAAACGAAGCTTTCACTACACGCATCCCTGAATTGTCTTTCATTACATGCAATCAAGACCTTCTTTGATAGCGTGTGCAGTACACAATACTGAGTTTCACTAAATAAGATTTTATTATATTAATATTATGAACTAGCCATTATGGATAGTAATACCCACTTTATAAAATTTTATAAAATTTATCTTTCAAAATGGACTTCATTTCTGGATTCGGAATATCGAAATTAGCCTTGGGTGAATTTTTGGTATTTTTCTGAAAACTTTCAATTTTTGATGAATAGTGAAAACACTGGGTTACTATTTAAAAACCGACTTTTTATTTAAATAATTATTTATTTTATTTAAATTTATTTTAGGTAAAAATTGATACATAATAACTATATAAGTTCGATGTAATTCATTTGAGTCATTTTATAATAATTTTAGATATATAAAAATTTTATTGAACTTTTCACCGTCTTTTACCCATCTCCTGGGTGAATTTGCAAATTTACACAAAACTTAATTTTACCAGTTCTATGAGTGGAATTTAGAAAATACAAGAGACACGGTTAATATCAAGGAGTAAAATGTGGTTCACTAAGATAAAAAAAAATTGGTGAATAGTAACTTTTACTTTTATTTACCACGGTTAAAAGTAAATAGGATAATTAAGGGTAAAAATGATATTATTATTACCCTAAAACATGTCCTAATTCTATTTTATAAGTATAATTTGACCAAAAACAACCTTAGGAATATAATATTATCATTTAGGTCTACTTGGATTGGATTAGGACATTTATTATTAATTTATTTAAAGAAGGGTTAAAATAGTTAAAATCAAAGTTTAATAACTAAATCATTTTTAATATAGGGTTATACAAAAGATAAATTCGACTATAAATATTAATTAGAAAGATAAAAATATTTCCTACCTAATGGTATTTTATTCATAATGTTTAGACATTAAATAATTTATGTTATTTATAACAAAATGGTGATGCAGTAATTACCTAAATAATGAAATATTAAAATAATTGATGTTATAAATACCAAAATAAATGTAATTTGAGACTTTTTATGAATTACACTAATTTTATAGGTTAATATGACATGTTAGTATTGAATTAATTAACTTTTTTCTAACTAATCATGCTGTTATGATTTTCACAAAAATCCATTACCAAATAGTGTCAAAATTGACATAAAATAGTTTTTAAAACAAATATTATATTATTAATTGTTATTATATTCCTAAAAATATAAGGTTCGGTCAAGATACTTATATCATGATAGTTTTATCATTAATGGACCACTTTGGGGGTCTCTTGGATGTATATGGTAAGTTTATTAACTATATAATATAAAAATACAAAGTGACATGGTAAATGTCAATCTAATTAACTAAGAGTTAAAACTAAAAGATAAGGTTAATATAATGACATAAACCTGTCTAAAATCTATTGGTTGAGAGTATTTCGACCCATCCCCATTTTATCTTCTAAATAAATCAATTTTGAGCTATTATAAACCGAATATGACTTTATTATAAAATAATATTTTAAGTTTTCCAAAGGTGCCTCTCTCCCCCCTTATCAAAAGGGAACCCCTTCCCTCTTCTCTTAACACCATTTTGAGCCTTGAATATCAGCCAAACCCTGCCCATTTCTCTTCTCCACTTCCCTAGAAACATTCTGGAGGTTCTGGTCTTCTCAAAAGACCAACTCTACTTCCTTAAGAGGAAGCTTAAAGGAGGTGCGTCGAAGAAGAGGTAATCTCTTCTTCCAATTCTCTCAAGTTTCTTTCTTCTTATACTTCTTCTTATTTAGTTGTCTCATTATAAAGTAATAACATCAGTATTAATTATATACTGATATGTTATTATAAATATAAAACAACCTTATTTCACCTTCTATCCATCCTACAGAAAAATAAATCACCGCGCGTGCGTACGTACGGAATACCGTCTCCACGCCGTGGTGTAATCTATTTTCGACCACCACCTTACTTGGATGGGTATAATGGTGTAAATAAATAACTATATATTATTATTGTAAATTTATATTGATTCTGAAATATTATACATACACTTCAAGACAATTTCACGATCATGGGAATGATATCATCGCTCGTGCGTACGTACGGACTACCGTCTCCACGATGCGATGAGATTCATTCTCCATGTTAACCATTAATGAATGATTATAAAGTATATATAATAAATAATAATGAAATATATGACATAATAATGATACTGGATTTATATATATATATATATATATATATGTATTTCATCTACTTAATTCCATTCAATTCAATAAGGAAACGAAAACAGCGTTCATGCGTACGTATGGCCTACCATCTCCATGAACGGTGTATTTCATTCCATTTATCGATCTATCATATATATATATATATATATATGTATATGATGAAAATATATTATATATAAATCATTTTTTACATTATGGAATTAAGTAAATCAGGATATAAGTTATAATATCAAGAACAACAAGTCGAAACATGTACAATAAATGAAACGATTTTACCCAAATCGATGCTTTTACATCAAATTTACAAAAGAACAGATAATATAAAGTCATAAGTAAACTGTATATGATATCATAAAAATTAATATGATTCTGTAATAAGTTAATGACATTATTTAAATCATTATACAGGAGTTTCGGATACATACAAAGCATATCGGACATAAGGTAAGGGATAACTATTTTAATCTCATTCTTATTCGAGATTGTTTATTCGTAAGTATTTACTGGGGTTCTATTTTTCATCCATGTCCATAAAATGTTTTTCATAAAGTTTTTAATATTCTTCAATGTATGTTTAAAGTCATGTTTAACCTTACTTTACTTTTACTTTGTGTTATGGATGAAATCTTTCTTTTTTTTACCATACGTGGTGCTTTTTGACTTTTTCGACAAAAGTACGAGGTATATGGCATAAATGGATTTTTATGGTTTCATAACGCCTTTTCTTCATGAAGCATAGTCTAAAATATTTCATAATTATTTTCAATAAAATCTATTTCTTTTAAAATTACATGGCATTTTGTTAAAAGAAAATGATTTTGAATAAGAAAGTATATTTTCCTCAAGAATTCTTTTCAAGTGTTTTATCAAAACCATTTTCCATCTAAGATGACATTATTTCATATGTGTATGTTTCAAGTATAATGTCTCTATTATTTACATGGTTTGATTTTTCTTATGATGAAATGATATCAATTTATTTTATATGGATTATGTTATGATGGGATGATGTTTATGAAACCCATTTTATTTGTTGGGTTATTATGAATGATGTATGTTTATTTTGTGGCACACGTAAGAATGATTTCAATATGAGATGGGTGGGACCTATATATCCCTCCAATGCATTGGGTAAATATTTATATCTCATGAGATAGACATTGCTGGAATGATAAGTTAATTTGGTTCAGTGTTACAGGACTGGAACGAGGAGTGAACTCGATTCAGAAAGGGACTTTGTCCAGTAAGATGGTCTTGGCAGAAATGACTTGGCTACTAAGGAAATCATATCATGTGCTTAATATTTTTCCACAATTACATGTTTTATTCCCATTCTATTTTATCATGAATGATGATCCATTATTATCTATGCCTTATGTACTTCCATGTTTTATGTCATTGCTCAAGATTTTGATGTTTAAATATTATGCTCCTATTTTGAAGTTAAAATGTATATGGTTTGTTTTATTTTCTTCATGCTTACCCTTACTGAGCATTTGAGCTGAACCTTTATATGTTTTCTTTTCCACATGATTTAAAGAAAGGTTTAAGGTAAGAAAACCAAAAGGGGAATATCTTTATGGGATATGTTGAAGATCTTTCACCATGATTAGAAGATTATGTTCCGAGTTTCCAAAGACACTAAACTATTATGGTCCTTGTGTGTCTATTTTTGTTATGTATTAAGTATTCTGCTAAAGTAATGTAATGTCCATGTACGTCAAGATTCAGGTCTCTACAAATGGTATCTAGGATTGGTTTTGTAACTGAATATATGGCAAAGACCACTTCAAGTTAGGAAGATATTATTAACTTAAGTGGTTCATCCTTGTAATTCTTTCACTTTGGGGGAGTATTTATGTCCAGGAAGAGATTCCAAACATAGGTTCTCGTTGTTTTGGGTGAGAGAGGTGTGTGAATAAATATATTGAGCATCTGTTTAGTGATTTTGAAAATGATTTAATCTATTTGTGATTAATGATAAGTAGAAGATGAGTGGATCGACTAGAATCTAGGCTTATTTCTACTAACTTTCTTTTCCTTTTCCTTTTATTTCCTTATTTTCTATGTTTCTTATTTTTTCCATTATTTCATCACTTTGTTTCCCACTACCCCTGGTGATTTTTATCATTTTTCTATGCTACCTTTACTACTTTCAAAGTATATAAAAACCCAAAAAAATGTTTCAGTAAGACCACTAGGAAATTTGACAATGCTCCCTTGAGATCGACCCCTGGGTTGGTTGTTATGCTATATTTAGGGTTATAAATGTATTTTCAATCATCCTCGTGATAATAATACAATCACCACTTACTACATAAAATTAGTTAAATTGTAATAGTTTGATTTTTTATATATTTTTAAATTTTATTATCCCCGTAGGAAATAACAACGTCCAACGTACGATGAATTGGCCAAACTTTTCTTCTAATGATATGTTGGAAATTGAAGAAGGATCAATAAAAAATAATAATAAAACAATTTTAAGTAGTAGGATGATAGTTATGATTAAAACATTAAACTGACTTTAATCTCAATTAATTCAAATAATTCTCAAAAATTATATTTAATATTAAAATAGGAATATTTCTCACCAATTATGAACTTTTCATAGAAAATCAGTAAAGAGAGTAAATAAAAAATTTTGAATAAATTAATGACATCAACCCCCTATAATACCAGGGAGTGGTTCCTCTATCTTCTGAGTGGTACCCATGCCATTCCAAGGTGTGGGTCCTCTATCTACCGATTGGAACCCCCCTACTAAGGCATGGTCCTATATCTATCGAGTGGAACACCTATCGCACCAGGGTTTGAGTACTATATCTACTAAATGGAACCCCCTATATCACTAGGGTGTAGGTCCTCTATTAAAGATTTTACCCCCCCCCCCAACTATAGAGCATAGTGGTGAGGTGTGGGTCCTCCACATTATTTCTTGTATAGATACATGATATGTTGGGCATAAAAGATGGACCATTGGGGCTGCAAACAGACTCATCATTCTTGGATGGGCTATATAGATGGATATCCCCTTTCTCTCTTGTTTGGGTTTATTTATGATCATATATGTTGGGTTTTGTTTCTCTCTTTCTATGGTTTTATCTAACTTATAGTGTATCTTTCTATTTCTCCATTTGTGGTTTTTGGGGAATCCTACTGGGTATATATATATTCACCCCTACATCAACATTTCCCACAAATGTTGTGTCTTATAGAGAGGATAGGAAGATCAGCAGTGACATCGATGGACTATAGTGATACTTGGGTGCATTGATCGGATACGGTGATCAAACATGGAGATCAGGAGTTGGGATATCTTCAATTTTTTCTTTATCCAATTGTTATCGATTTGGGACCTCATTTATGGTTAGGAATATATTTTTTCCCTTTATTATTTGGTTTATATTGTCATACTCTGATGTATTTTCTAGAGTTATTTCATGCATGATTATACTCTACATGTTTCAGCCTTTTATTCTTTCTCTGTACTTTTTCATGGAGATGGTTGGGTGCATACATAAAGGTACATTAGTCTAAGGCCTCCCATATAAGTTTATGTCTTCTCTGTGTCTGTATTCATCCCCTAGCCTATTTAAGGCAGGCTTGGGGTTGTCACACCCAGCTTTCCATTAGCCAGGCAGTCCCCAGTGGGTCGAGTTATGACAGATTAGTATCAAAGGTGGTACATTATTGGGTTGTTGTAGAGTTGTACCCTTGATGAGGATTGTTTGGGAACTTAGGGAAATTGTTTCATAGTGTGTTGGGTGTAGCTTTTAGGCCAGGGAATCTAGTGTTGGTGTGGCGGTTGACATATACATTCACCAGAACACTAAATAACTTCTTATCAACTCGGCATACCAAGACATTGGTTGTCGGTAACCATTGGTACATGCATCATATAGGATTGAGCACTTTGACTATCCATCTTGATTTAGCTCCAAATATATGTTCATCTAATCATGGTGCATCTTGATAACTTTCATGATGCCTCCACAAAGACTACTAGTCAGGTTACCGATACAGGATCATGACGACAATTAGTTGAGTGATGAGTCCTCAATTCAAGGACTATCTCATGAGGTTTTTCCTCTAGGTGGTAAGGGATCTGTGTCATCACCATTTGAGTAGCAGATAGTTCCAGTGGGTTGGGCTGATGATGCACACAGTCTTAGCACACTATATGAGTTTCGGTATCAGATACTGTTGAGGTTATATGGTGATCCAAATCCCCAGGCAGTGGAGGATTGGATTGAGTTGGTGATTAGAGTTTTTAGGCTTGTTTTAACCCCAACCAATCATATGGTTTCACTGGAAACTAGTCTTTTCCATGGAGAATAAGGGTGCTGGTGGATTCTGATTACGCATACCCATCATGAGATGATACTCTCATAGTCAGACTTCCAACATTTGTTTCATGATGATTATTACCCTTTATACTTGTGCTATGTTTGGATTCAAAATCTTATTGAGCTATAGCAGGGCTATATGATGGTTGCTAAGTACACCACAAGGTTCACTGACCTCATACATTAATCCCTCAATATGGTGTGAGATATATTCTTCTGGGTGTGGAAGTTCAAATAGGGTATCCCCAAAGACATTCAGACCATCATGGTCTTCATATGCACTCTCCCATATATTGGAGTGATGGACCAGGCTTTAGTTACAAATATATTCTTTAAAGAGGGACATCAAGTGGCTATATTCAGAGGTGGTTATCATGGGATTGAGTTTTATGTATTAGTTAGCAAGTGTCAGTCATCAGGTTCTTAGCATAGGAGACCTTCCTAAGGTTGGACTCAATCACATGGATCTATAGTGTAGGCTATGTTCATAGGAATCAGCCATCCAAGAGAGGGTTGATGCTATGCATGTGATGGTCGAGGTCACATGAATCTTGATTTCATGACCCGACGTACTAAGGAGGGAAATAGGTAGTGGTTGGACTACCATGGTAGAGGCAGTGCCATTATTATAGATCTCTCAATCATAGTTAGGTCATCCCTTAGGGAGATGGTGCTAGAAAAGGAATAGGTGGAGATTTTAAGGGAGGATATTTTGGTGTAATGCGGATCTACAAGCTACTTACACCACCACCACCAGGTGTCCCATGTCAGACTTAGAGATTCGGTGGTCAAGGTCACAAGAATCTATAGGTTTTGGAGGGATATGAAAAAGCATCTCATGAGATGATTCAAGGTACAATTTTTTCCTTCTCTACTCTTGGTCTAGTACTTTTAAACATAGGTGAAAGTCATTCCTTCATTTTTATATCCCTTGTGTGAGATCTAGAGCTCCCTGTTGAGACCTTAACCTAGAATCTTTTGCTAGAGGTTCCTACTGTGATCAATTCTTTGATATCACATATTTTCTGGCAGTGTGAGCTAGCTCTTGGTGGAGAGAGTTTCTCATGGTACCTCTTGGTCATCACGATGAAACTTTATAACTTAATCTTAGGTATGTACTGGTTTTCCATGATTCGGGCCCAGATTGACTGTCATAGCAGGAGAGTTAGATGCCTTTGGACAGATGAGATGAGATTCTCCATTATGGGTGAGAGAGATGACGTGGCTAAGTGAGTGCATCTTATGAGAAGGAAGCAACAACCCATCACCCATCAATTAGAGATCTTATCCCTTGTTGTAATTGGATCTTCAGGCATCTGACTTCCTTCAATATTGGAGGACTATATTGATTACTTCTCTTAAGATGATATGGGACTACCTTTGAGGAGGGAGATGGACTTTTGCATCGATTTATACATCAAGACCACACTAATATATTCTATGGAATATCAAATGGCCCCTACCGTTCATCACAAGATGAGGGTGTAGTTGGATGACCTTTAAGAGAAGGGTTTTATTAGACTTAGTGTGTCCCTCTAGGTGGCTTTAGTTTTGTTCATGAAAAAGGAATACGGGATCTTGAGGCTTTGTGTTTATTGTCGTCACCTGAACCAGGTAATGATAAATAAAAAGTACCCATTATTGAGGATTGAAAACCTCTTTGATCAGTTGAGAGTTACGAGTTGGTTCTCAAATATCGATCTCAGGTTTTTCTACCACTAGTTGAGGGTTCATGAGGATGGTATTCTGGAGATGGAATTTTGATGTCTCTATGGACACTGAGTTTCTGGTGATTCCTTTCAATTTGATGAATTCCCCTACTATTTTTATTGCTCTTATGAATTAGATATTTTGTCCATACTTGGTCCAATTTGTGGTTGTCTTCATTAAATACATACTAATTTACTCTACGATAGAGGAGAAGCATGCAGATCATTTGAGGATGTTCCTAAACTTACTCCGAAAGCACCAACATTATGGTAAGATCAAAAAGTTCCAATTTTGGATCTATGAGGTTAACTTATTGGGGTATTTAATCTCTGATCATGGTTTAGTTATGGACTTGGTGAAGATTTATGTGGTGATTTCTTGGGAGCCACCCAAGTGCATGTTAGAGGTACAGATTTATCTTGTCTTGAAGGGGTAATACAGGAGGTTTATGGTATACTTATCCCAGATTTCATCCCCTTTTAACACCCTAATATATAAAGGGAGGTCGTTTACCTAGACTAAGATGTGATAGGGAGACTTCGAGGAGCTGAATTTGGGGTTGACCAGTGCTCATGTGTTGAGACTACTAGAGGAGGCTGTTGAGTACATAGTGTTTTGTGATGCCTCTAGAGTTGGTATCAATATAATATTGATGCAAAGGCAGACAGTGATCAAATATGGGTTGATATAGTTGAGACCCCATGAGAAGAACTATGCGACTCACAACTTAGAGCTGGCACTGGTGGTCTTTGCTCTGAAGATGTGGAGACACTATCTTCTGGTTGATCATTTTGTTGTATACTCAGACCACCAAATCCTCTATTACATCTTTACTCAAATATACCATAACCTAATATAGAGGAATTGGTAGGTCTTCTTATAGGACTATGAATTCTAGATAGTCTATACTTTTAGGAAGGGAAACATGGTGGTAGATTCACTTGGCAGGAAGTCCCATTCTTGCTTGGTAGTAGAGGTGTCTGAGCAGTTGGATTCGCTATAGCTATCCCTGGTGGATGAGAGGGGTGTAGTTTTTATTCATCTCATGGTGTTGAATCTTTTGCTTCTTCGGCATGTGATAGAGGATCAGTTGGGATACATTGAATGTGAATTTCTACATGACCAAATATCTTTAGGAGATGCACTAGATAGATTTTATTAAAGAGGAGAGCATTTCATCCTTTTCTAGGTATAGAAAGTGGTTTCGGCCACATTGTGTGAGGATGTGATGAAGGAGTTTCACACTTCCCACTTGGTTGTACATCCTGGCGTGGTAAAGATGTAAAAGGTCCTTTAGCAACAGTTTTGGTGGGCTGGCATGAGGTAGAGTGTTGTCGAGTTCATCTCTTGGTATCTCACATGTCAGTAGGTGAAGGTTGAGCATCAGGTTCTAGTAGGTTTGACACAGCCACTTGAGATCCTAGAATGGAAGTGGGATAGAAAATATATGGAATTTTTGATAGGGATTCCATGGACATAAAGATTCCAAGATTCTATCTAGGTGATTGTTTCCTGACTTTCCAAATTGGATAACTTCCTTACATTAAAATAACAGAGCTTAGTTGAGAGTTTGGGGTAGTTGTATGTGTGGTAGATCATCCAGCTTTATGGGGTACCCCTGATGAGTATCTCTGACTGTGATGCTTAGTTCATGCCATGGTTGTTTAAAGGATTGTAGGAGGCCTTCAAGACCCAATTGTGGATGAGTGAGTCATTTCAACCCCAGAAGGATTAGAATACCGAGTGGACTATCAAAGTGATAAATGATATGCTGAGAGCTTGTGTTCTAGACTTTGGATAGAGTTGGTAGAATCACCTATCATTGGTAGAGTTTTCTTATAATAACAGTTATCACTATACTATCGGCATGACACCTTTCAAGGCCCTATACGAGAGACCCTGTTGGTCACCATTATACTGGACTAAGGCCAGTGAGACTTCTCTTTTTGGGCCTGAGATGGTGTAGGCGATGATAGAGAAAGTACAGTAGATTCATAAGCATATGAGGACATCCCAGATCTGATATAAATCTTGCACATATAGATGTTGTAAGACTTTAGAGTTCGAGCAGGGAGATCATTTTTTCCTGAGAGTCTCCCTACAATGAGGATTGTGGAGGTTTGGCTGAGGAGGCAAGTTATCCTTGAGGTTTATCAAGCCGTTCAATATCCTATGGTGGTTTGGAGAGGTTTATTACCAATTATCCATGTCCCAACAGTTGAATCAGGTGAATGAAATCTTTCATGTGCCGCATCCGAGGAGATACGTACACATCCGGTCACACGTTATTGACTAGGTCAATATGGACATTGAGGATGGAGCCACCTTCATGGAGTACCCAGTGGTGATCAAGGAACGGCGGGAGAGGATCCTGTGTGGATGGATCATCCATGTGGTTCATGTGCTTTGGCAATATGAAAGCATCCATGTGAGCTCCTGGGAGTGTGAGATCCAGATGCATGCTCAGTACCCTCACCTTTTTGTGTATATTGTGCTTTTTGGTGAAAAAAGTCTTGAAGGAGTGGAGAATGTAATGACTCTGGTTTTGTTGGATTAATCCTTTGAATATTTTTGTGTATATGTATGGATTTTTCCTTGAATTTGATGCGGTGTTTGGGTGTCTTCGAACCCTGGAATTAATATATTAAGAATATTAATATATTTTAAAGCGTGTGCGCGTTTTAGGACCAAAAGGGGCCTAGATCCCTGAGAGGGGGTGAATCAAGGTATGGATATTCAATTTAAAAATTCTTCCTGCCCCAGTAGATCTTGACCTCTATATTATAAGGGTCACTTTGTTTTCTCTTATGTTGTTAACATTTATCTTTTTCTTTCTTACTTATCTGATAAGGAAGCTTTGGATTCAATGTAGGGAAGCAAGCAGGTAGACACCGATATTTTTTCTTAGTTCACCCTCACTGGGCTACGTCCAAGGAGCATACAATGGTGATGTCCCGCTGTACCAAATCCACTAAAGCACACTGCGAATTTACAATGTTCGGGATAGATCACTTCTATGCCAAGGATCACTGCCTTTACAATGTTTAGGGTTAGCTCACCACTTTCTCAAGGGTCACTCCTTGTTCCTCTCTCTCTCTGGCTCACTACCGGTAGAAAATATCACCTTCTTCCTCTTCCTTTTCTCACTGCTCTGGAAAGGATCCACACCCAGTTTATGGACTTGTAGGTTCATTCATTATCTCTAATGAATTCTGCATCCTTAACTGTTCACAGATTCTTTGTTGACGTTTATCTTTCACCCGCAGATGAATCTCTCTTTGCACCAGGTGTATCGGGAAACCCCAATTTTTACGCGCAACCTCTACACTGCCTTGAACGAAATTTTCTACTTTTTTGCGAAATTCACTTTTCGTGAAACTCCATTTTTATGCAAAACCACTTCTTTTACGCGCAGCCTTTGCTTTATGCACAACCACTTCTTTTACACGTAGCATTTCCTTTACACACAAACACTTCTTTTACATGCAACAGTTTACTTTTACGTGCAACCTTTTATTTTCATGCAAACAATTCTTTTACATGCAAACTTTTTGTTTTTGTTCAACTCCCTTGTGCACTCCAATTTCACGTTCCAGATCTCGGATGCTCTCTAAGTATTGAGCTCTGTTGAATGAGGGGGTCACTTCATATTTATAGGCAAAATCGACCCCTATATGAAAAACCCTCCTTCTGCGCATAATCCTCTTTGAGCACAAAAGATACATCTTCCGCGCAACACCGTATTTCGCGCAATGCTCCAATTTTTTGCGCACCTCATGCCTTTGCTAATTTGCAAGCTTCTGATCTCGAAAAACATATTATGGAAAAAAATTCTCATCACTATTTCTCAAACCATGCCATTATTTTGGGCACCACTTTCTTTTTCCATTCACCACTCTAATTTTGCGTGCACCTCATGCCTTTTCCGAAAACACATCTCTCCATTTTCCAATTTTTAGACCCAAAAATTTGGAAAACACTGGAAAACAGAGACCCCTTAGATATATTCTTTTTTGTACTACCTCTAGATCTTCCATTACTTTTTCATAGTTCTTTGTCAACATAGGTTATCAACAATATCTATGGAACTTGACAAATCACCATATAAACCCCCTTTGTTAATAAAATTAACATCGTGGTCTACTCTGTCAACAAACACAACATGGAGGTCCGCTTTGCCAACAAACACAATCACCTAAAAATGCTTAAATGATGTCTTGAGGTATATTTTCCCAACAATATCCCCCTTTGGGTTTGCTAAAAACTCTTCTCATAACGATTCTCTACACTTTAATACTTCATTAAAGCCCCTTCCAGTTGCTACCACCATTAGCCTCTTGTGATCCTGATATCATTCAATGATTCACTTAACATGTACTCTAATCCCACGTGATCAATGCTCTATGTGATAAATAAGAGTAAATTAAAAGATCATCAATGAATCACTGCATTTCTGACACCAATTGTTAATACCGCACCGATACCAATTGAAAAACTTATAGCAATTAGGGAATGCTAAAAACCTTATAACACTATTCCAATGCCACTCTTCTATTTTTATCATGATCCTCAGTTGTCGTGATATCTATTCTTTGATAGATCACTTATAGCATCATCAAGTTCAAAACTCTCCCCATATCTCATTGCTCTCCCCCTATCTCACTGCTCCACCTGTTAGTTTCTCCCTGTGTCTTTAACAAAGACATTTTCTCCCTTCATTAGCCACAGTTTCTCCCCCTTGAGGAGTCATTATTTATCCCCCTTTTTCAATGAACCCAAAGGTCACTCCTCTATGATCTAATACATTGGAAAGAAGACATATTATCATAGTAGATAAAAACACACCATAACTCAAGGAGAGGGGGGTATCCACAGCCACCCTTTTTCAAGTGCGGGGATTCGACTGAACTCCCAGATCCAGTCGATGCCTTTCAAAAGTTTCCTTGGGTAAGTCCTTTTTCAGAATGTCTAAAAACTATAGTTCTGTAGGCACATACTCCAACTTCACGATTCCTTTCTCAACCTTATCCTTGAGAAAATGATACTTTATCTCAATGTACTTTTTCCTTGAGTGACTGACAGGGTTTTTTCTAAGATTTATATCACTTGAGTTATCGCACTAAATTCCGATCAGAGACTTCACTTCAACACCCATATCATCAAGCTATTGCTTCTTACATAATAACTGTGTTCATGCTTGAGTGGCCTCAATATACTCATCTTCTGTGGTGCTCAATGAAATGAAATCTTGTTTCTTGCACAGCCAAGAAATACACAATCCACCAAGATAGAAATCACCTCTTGACGTTGATTTCCTGTCATCCATTGAACCAGCCCAATCTACATCAGTATATCCCAATAACTCTGACTGAGATTTTTCACTATATATTAATCCAAAATCCATCATTACCTTGATATATCAAAGTATTATTTTCACTGCAATCATGTGGCTTTCCTTGGTATTTCATTGATATCGCACTTCTTGGCATGTGTTGAAAACAATATCAGGTCTTGTTGCTATCAGGTATAGTAAACTCCCAATAATCTACCTGTATTCTGTGATATTAACTGCCTTTCCATTATCATCTTTAGATAATTTCATTCGAGTAGCAACCGGAGTTTTCATATCCTTTGAATTTTCCATTCCAAACCTTCTCAGAACCTCCTTAGCATATTTATATTGATAAATGAGTTTTCCATTCCTTCCTTATGTCACCTATAAATGAAGGAAAAACATCATCTCTCTAATAATTGACATTTCGAACTCACTTCTCATGAATTCTGAAAACTTTCTGCACTAAGCTTCATCTAATCCGCCAAATATTATTTCGTCGACATAAACTAGCAGCATCATCCTTTGATTACTTTGTTGTTTAAATAGAGATTGTAATCAACTCCTCCATGCTGGAAACCAATCTTCTTCAAGTACTAATCAAGCCTTGAGTACCATGCTCTTGGTGCTTGTTTTATCCTATACAACGCCTTATTTAGTCGAAAGACCTTGTTGCGATAGGCCCACTTAGACCCATTGAAATTTGTATCTATTGGCCTTGAAACAATCTACCATGTTTGATTCTTCTCAACTTGGTCAAGCTCTTCACATAGCTTGAACCCAACTTTCATTGTGAGTTTCTTCTTTAATTTATTTAGGATCTACCTGTAATAAGTATCATGCTTGTTGTAGAGTTCCCATCTTCTTTGTCAATACTGGCACCATCGGATCACCAATGAAAATCTACCTGTCAATTTCATCTCGACTCTTTGGCATCATTGGAGATACAAACTTGACTTCCTCATGCTCATTATCTGTATTTTCTTTGGCGTCATCATTTTCCACATTTTCTCCCCTTGAGTCTTTTACCACTTCATTACTTTCAACAAGCATATTGCCACTATGTCATTTCATTTTTTTCAACTTATTTTCTCAGCTTCTTGTTATCCTGAAAATAGTCAACTAATACCACATTGTTAGAACAAAATAGATAATCATTAAATACATGATTGTTGTTTCTTTACTACAATCCGTCTTCTCCTGGAAGACAACTAACACATAAAATTTGAACTGGGTTATAATACCAATGGATATATATTTAATGCAACTAAGAACCACTGGATAATCCATTTATATCATTGAGAGATCTTCAGTTTCAATTTTGACTCTTTATCATATCATCATCTCTTTCTACAGAACACAACCATCTGAGACAGATTTGAACGATGGAATCGTTGTGTAATAGAACTTGTTGAATCTAATATCATATGTGATCTTTAATTATTATGATCATTCTTTACTCACGTAATTTCATCAACCATCATATCCCTTTGAGAAATTTCTTCTGATTATGAGGTATAATGCTCCCCCTATGATGTCCAACTATTCCAGTTATAAATCCTATTGTTATACCCATAAACATTCTTCTTCTCCTGCATCATTTCTTCACATGTGATTACAGTTTTGAGAAACTTCTCCAGCTCACTTATATCAATGAGATTATCATTGGGAGAATTCACCACTTAGAAATGAGCCATCAACAAAACCTCTAAGCCTACTGAGTTGAAACTCGGTGTAGGAAACAATAGATAATGTTAATAACACAATCACTATTTGTTATGCTCAATTACTTTCACCTATATCATTCATCCATATAACACTAAATTCATTCATGGAATTCATACAGATTCCTTCTTTAACTCTAGTAATTGATTTGAATCAGTTGACATTCTGAAGCATATCACTTCTCCACTTTTCATCTTTATATGTCACTTTCCCTTGGATCGTATATCTCTAAAACCTGAAACACATGACTCATCATTTAATAGCATTTATATACATAGGGAGAGGGGACTTTCTAGAATCCTTAAGATGAGGATTGTAGTTGATCCTTGTAACACCCCGAGATTTTATGAAAAATATTCTTTTAATTTCATTAATGTCTTGTGTTGTATGTTACACCAAGATTACCTTGCCCTATACACAACACCGTATTAGCTTGCAGTATACGCAACACTATTCTTGGATCGTGTTACACACAATTTTGATAATAGTTATTCTACGCAAAATTGAGTATATATATATATATATATTCAATGTATAAATAAAATATGGTTGGATTCTCTTATACGCAACAATAAAGGAGTTGTGCACTACACGCAACCCTGACTTGACATGCATTACATGCAATCGTGACCTTCCTCGATAGCGTGTCTTGTACGCAATACCGGGTTTTACTAAACAATGATATATTATTATAATATTGTTATGAACTATCCATTATGAATAGTGTTAACTAAATTTTGAATTTTATAACATTATTATTCATCTTACACATTTCTAGAACATGGTATAAGAACAAAATAAATTTTTTAGGTAAAATAAGTATTTTTCAAAAAATGCAGTTTTGCCACCTTTTGATGGCGCACCCACTTTAAATCTAGTTTTTGACATGTTTATAAGTTCAATTTGACAAAATAAAATTCTTCTTTTTAATCAGGATATAAAAATTTACATTAGATAAAGTTTTGATATTTTTCTGATAACTTTCATATTTTTATGAATAGTAAAAGCATGCTATATTTTAATTAAAAACAACTTTTTTCATCGTAATATCTTATGTGGTTAAATTATAATATTGAATGGTTTTAAAGAATAAATAGAATATATTTTTACCATTTAATATAATGTATGTCATTAGCATTGATTTTATCTTGAATTCGTAAGTTAAATCAATTCAATCTTTTGCAATGTTGTAAAGAAACTCCTGTTTTCTTTGAACAAAGGGATTAATTTTAATTTAATTTCTACATCTTTTGTGTATTGAATTTGGAAAAATGGATTCCATATTTGGAATAAGTGGGTCCAAATTATGTTAATAAGCTACTTTTTATTTTTGGGCATTGTGAATAGTAACTACGGTAAATTTTATTTACTATAGTTAAAGATAAATCGGGTAATTAAGGGTAAATATAAGATTATAAAATTATCCTAACACTTGGAAAAATCCAATTGTATGGATAAAAGTATACCCATATAACCTAAGGGTTGGATTAGATTCATTTTATGGACTTTTTTCCATGAAAATAATTTAATTATTATTAAAACCAAAGAATGTGACAACATGTCACTTTCTTAAATCTTATAAGTATAATAATTTTAATTTAGTTATAACCTTCATGAAACTTCAAAAATTAATAGTATCCAGAACTCTAATACAATTATATACATCATAGGAATTTATTTATAATTTTTAGTGATAAAATAATTATCATTTATTATGACACAAAGATGATGCAGTAATTGTCTTATTAATGAAATATTGACATAATTGATGTTATAAATGCCCAAATAAATGTAATTTGAGACTTTTTATGAATTACATTAATTTTCTAGGTTAATATGACATGTTATTGTTGATATAAGTAACTTATTTAGAACTTATCATTCTGTTATGAATTTCATAAAAATCATGTACCAAATAGTGTCAAAATTGACATAAATTAGTTTTTAAAACAAATATTATATTATTAATTGTTATTTAATTTCTAAAAATATAAGGTTCGGCCAAATTACTTAGATAAAGATATATATATTAATAATAAACAACTTGGGGTTCTTTTGGCTTTTTATGGTAAGTTTATTAACCATATAGTGTAAGAAATAAAAAGACACGGTAAAAGTTAAATTATTTAACTTAGAGTTAAATCTAATTGATAAGGTTAAAATAATAACCTAAACTTGTCTAAATACTATTGTATGAGAGTATTTCGACCCATACCCACTTTATCTTCGAAATAAGACCCTTTGGAACCATTATAAACCGAATTTGACCTTAATATAAAATAATATTTTAAGATTTTCCTAAGGTGCCCCTCTCCTCCCTTATAAAAGGGCACCTCCTCCCTCTCCTCCTCACACCAATTTTAGCATTCAAGCTCTGCCAACCCCTGCCAAAATATTTTCTCCACTTCCCTAGTATCATCCTAGAGGTCTTGGTCTTCTTCAAAGACCATCCTTAGTTCTTTAAGTGGAGGTTAAGTGAAGGCGCGTCAAAAAGAGGTAATATCCATTACCGATCTTTTTCAATTTCTTTCTTCTTCAACTTCTTCTTCTTTAGTTGTTTCATGATAAAGTAAAAACATAAGTATTTATTATATACTGATATGTTATTATAAATATGAAACAACTCTAATTAACCTTCTATCCGTCTTACGGAAAAAGGAAATCACTGCGCGTGCGTACGTACGGAATACCGTCTCCACGCCGTGGTGTAATCTATTTTCCACCACCACCTTAATTGGATGGGTATAATGGTGTAATTATTAACTATATATGATTATTATAAATTGATATTGATACTTAATCAGTATACATACACTTCAACACAATTCTACGACCAAGGGAACGATATCATCGCTCGTGCGTACGTACGGACTACCGTCTCCACGAAGCGATGAGATTCATTCTCCATGTTAACCATTTAAGAATGATTATAAAGAATATATAAGCAATAATAATGAAATATATAACATTAAAAAGCTACAGTATTTATGTATATATGTATGCCATCTACTTAATTCCATTCAACTCAATAAGGAAATGAAAACAGCGTTCATGCGTACGTACGGCCTACCGACTCCATGAACGGTGTATTTCTTTCCATTTATCGATCTATTATATGTATATTAAAAATATATATTATATATAAATAATGTTTTATATTATGTAATTAAGTAATCATGATCTAAGTAATCATATTAATAATTACAAATCAAAACACGGACGACAAATGAAATGATTTTACCCAAAACGCTCTTTAACATGGAATTTATAAAAGAACGGGTAATATAAAGTCATAAGTGAACCATATATGATATCAAAACAATGAGTATGATTCTGGAATAAGTCAATGACATTATTTAAATCATTATATAGGAGTTTCGGACACATACGAAGCAAATCAGACCTAAGGTAAGGGAAATATCACAATCTCATTTTTATCCGAGATTGTTTATACTTTGGCATTTACTGGGGTGTATTTTATCATCCACATCCATGTTTACTCAATATGTAATATTATTTCCATCCACCTAAAATTGTTTAAATCCAATTTTACCCTTCGATGAGTTTTTATTAAAGGATATGAAAGGAATCTTTTGTCGTTTTTCGTACGAGGTACTTTTTGACTTTTCTGACAAAAGTATGAAGAATGTTTTTTTTAACTTATACGGCATGAATGGATTTTTAGAACATTATTTCCAAGAAGCTTCCTTTAAAAGTTTTCAAGTTTATTTTTAATCAACTTCTCTTAGTTTAGAATTTTATGACATGTTAAGAAAGGAAAAGTATTTTTGAAGTAGAAAGGATATTTTCCTCAAGAATGGAGTTCAAGTGTTTTATCAAAATTATTTTCCATCTAAGATAATAAAGGGTTATGTTTCTATACCTATTATTACATGGATTTGATTATGTTGTGATGGAAATATTTTTATGAATTCTTTTATCTTATATGAATTGTTTTATGATGTCACGATGTTTAAAGATTCTCATTTTTATTACATGGGTTATGCTATGATGTATGGTTTATGATTTTGTGGCACACATAAGAAGGGTATCATTATGAGATGGGTGGGACCTATATCTCCCTCCAATGCATTGGGTAAAGATTTTATATCTCATGAGATAGACATGGCTGGAACGGTAGGTTATACTAGTTTAGTGAAATAGGACTGAAACGAGGGTGACTCGGTTCAGAAATGGACTTTGTCCACTAAGATAGTCTTGGCAATGAGTCTTGACTAATAAGATATGATTCTCTATGATTATGTGTGTATGCCACAAAGTTTCATGTTTTAAGTTATTATTATTGGGATTTCATTTCACTACTATGATTTATCCGATGTTATGATATTATGATCTCTTTTTCAGGTTAGGATTTCCAAAATGTTATGTTCTTATGAATATGATGTGATTGATTTTTCTTTTGTTTACCCTTACTGAGCATTTGAGCTCACCCTTTTATGTTTTCTTTTCCCCAGGATATAAAGAAAGGTTTTAGGTAAGAAAAAAAAAAGGGAAGATCTTTATGGGAGATTTTGAAGATCTTTCACCATGATTAGAAGATTACGTTCCGAGTTTCCAAAGACACTAAACTATTATGGTCCTTGTGTGTGTGTTTTTGTTATGTAATAAGTATTCCGCAAAAGTAATGTAATGTCCTTGTATGTTAAGCTTTGGGTCTCTACAGTTGGTATTAGGGGAAAGGTTTAGTCAACCTTTGGAAACTAGGATGCGAAAACGTTAGTGAGATCCCTAGAGATATTACTAAGGTATGTCTAGGGATGTCCCTAAGGATAAGTATACGTATAGGATATAGTCCTAGAACTACGGTAACAATTTTAGAATTTAACCTAAGATGTTAGATATTAAGGGTACTCCCCCTTTACTATGTTTTTTCCCTAGCATTATTTTTTCCTCTCACACTATTCTTTTTGGGTTTTAGACGATGGCTAGAACCCGAAGGAACCGTGTTGATCACTGTAATGGACAATGCAATGATTGTCCTCCTGAACAAACAAGTGTTATGGGAGATGGAGTGAAAAATCTTATTGATATACTTACACAAGCTATGAATCATTCTGGACTTCCAAATGAGTAGAGAAGGGAACAATATTCTATTGAGTCCTTCATGAGCCAACGTCCACCTTCTTTCAGTGGGTCTTCCGACCCACTTGTTGCTGAACAATAGATCAGTACCACTTAAAAGATATTTTCAGTTCTTCAATGTTCTGAACATAATAAAGTCATCTTAGCAGTATATTGTTTGGAAGGTGAAGATGATCAATGGTGGAATATTATCAAGAATACGATGCCAAGAGATGAAATTGAGTCCATGGAATGGGATGAGTTCAAGAACTTGTTTTTCAGTAAGTACTTCCCTTGTATTCTTCGAACAAAGATGGAAAAGGAGCTTCTTGAGATGAAGCAGAAGGATGATGAATCTGTTGGTATATACGAAGCGAATTTTACAAGACTTGCAAGGTATGAATCTGGAATTATCATCCAACCTGAAAGTAAAGTTGATCGATTTTTCAGTGGATTAAAACCAAGTCTTCGAAAGGCATTAGCTATAAGAGACTTCAGTAGCTATGAAGAAATTGTGTGTTGTACTATAAAGGTAGAAATGGAAGTTGGTGTTACATATCCATCTCATGGTTTTGACAAGAAACGAAAGATGGAGTTCAAGGAGAAATATCAGAATAATGGTGAAAAGAAGATGAATGTTTCCTTATGCACAAAGTGTGGAAAGAAGCATGGTGGAGATTGTCTTAAAGGGACTAGAAAATGTTTTAAGTGTGGAAAAGAAGTTCATCGATCAGCTGAGTGTCGAAGTAATGGAAAAAGGGTTTCTAATGATGTGAATAAAGCAAACACTGTAGAGAACGCACCACCAACACTTCAATTCTTCAAGTGCAAGGAAATGGGGAATTATGCTAATAAATGCCCTAATCCAAGGGTTAGTGATGATCGACATGAGCAACCGCTTAAGGAAAAGGACAAAGGGAAGTCACATGCGATCACTATTGGTGATGTTGAATATGAAAACGATGTGGTGGAATGATTAAGTGTTTATGTAATGGGATTACAAAATAATGTTGTATCATAGAGTATTGGAATATTTATGTATTGGTCTAATGTGGTATTCAAAGTGATTGAGATATTTTTGGAAATAAGATGATATGCGCATAATGAAGGGAAAACGAGAAAATGAAATGTTTAACAGTATTCATGAGCTCATGATTGATATAAGGACTAAGTGATATCATGGTTTGAGTATGTAGAATTTTGAGGATTTTGGTATGTGGAAAGTGTTAACTTTTAACTGCATTCATGTTTTCACTAAGGTTCAATGGGTATTCAATAGAATACATGATTAAGGCCTTTGAATGTTTGGAATGTGACCAACAAGACATATCTTGTGATATATGGGGACCAATGATGGTATTGAATCTCTGGTAATCGTTTTCACTATATTATGAGAGTGGACTGTAGTATTATGGATAAGCCTAAAGATTGGAATGGATTATGTTGGACATAAGTTAGTATTGTTTAAGGATAGAAGTTTTTTTTCGATATTATTGATGGGATGTTATAGTAATATAGTTTTAGAAAAAAAGACAACCTGCAGGACGGGCAACAACCCATCGCGTCGGACAAGGCTATGGGAATCGAACCAACAACCGAAGTACGACTAGCCTTTATCACCTACCACTGATCTACAGGAAGTCCCTGGTTAGTAGAAACTAGTTTTATTTTATTAAGTGACGTGATAGATGAAGTATAAGTTCATTTTTTCATATATGATTAACCTCACCAAAGACGGACTTATGTATATTTGATAACTTTTTCTAACCTTTTGTTTGAAACAGATGGAATGACCCATCATTCTATCACATGATCTTTTAACACATCACGAATAACAAATTCAACTTCATTTCTTTAAGAGATGAAGTGGAAATTGTTTAAAGCATGAACAACAGTGAGATTGTACCAAAATAAAGTAAGTATTTATTCTAATTCAAATTCTTCAACTTTAGGGAAATGATCTTGAAAACCAAAAATGTTGTCCAAGTGCCTTTATATCCGATGAATCATATGGTACCCTAGATCATCACAAATTTATGGCTTTGTGATTGTTGTATTTTTCATATCCATGTTCTCTACCACTCTCCATCAGAACATGATGGTTAGATTTCTCTTCCACATCCATATTTTCACCTATGTGGGAACACAGTGATTAGTTTATTTGGATAACCGTTACGTTTCATACTTTTGTTTTTAAATATTGGTTTTCCTTTTTACGATGTGGGTGAAACTTTCGAATAGTAAACCATTTATAACCCCGACGAATTTCGAGGGCGAAATTCATTTTAAGGGGGGTAGAATGTAACACTCCGAGATTTTATGAAAAATATTCTTTTAATTTCATTAATGTATTGTGTTGTATGTTACACCAAGATTACCTTACGCTATACGCAACACCGTATTAGCTTGCAGTATACGCAACACTATTCTTGGATCGTGTTACACACAATTTTGATAATAGTTATTCTACGCAACATTGAGTGTGTATATATATATATATATATATATATATATATATATATTCAATGTATAAATAAAATATTTTGGATTCTGTTATATGCAACAAAAAAGGAGTTGTTCACTACACACAACCCTGACTTGACTTGCATTACACGCAATCGTGACCTTCCTCGATAGCGTGTCTTGTACGCAATACCGGGTTTTACTAAACAACGATATGTTATTATAAAATTGTTATGAACTAGCTGTTATGAATAGTGTTAACTAAATTTTGAATTTTATAACATTATTATTCATCTTACACATTTCTAGAACATGGTATAAGAACAAAATAAATTTTTTAGGTAAAATAAGTATTTTTCAAAAAATGCAGTTTTGCCACCTTTTGATGGCGCACCCACTTTAAATCTAGTTTTTGACATGTTTATAAGTTCAATTTGAAAAAATAAAATTCTTGTTTTTAATCAGGATATAAAAATTTACATTAGATAAAGTTTTGATATTTTTCCCATAACTTTCATATTTTTATGAATAGTAAAAACATGCTATATTTTAATTAAAAACAACTTTTTTCATCGTAATATATTATGTGGTTAAATTATAATATTGAATGGTTTTAAAGTATAAATAGAATATATTTTTACCATTTAATATAATGTATGTCATTATCATTGATTTTACCTTGAATTCGTAGGTTAAATCAATTCAATCTTTTGCAATGTTTTAAAGAAAAACCCGTTTTCTTTCGACAACGGGATTAATTTTAATTTAATTTCTGCATATTTTTTGTATTGAATTTGGAAAAATGGATTCCATATTTGGAATCAGTGGGTCCAAATTATGTTAATAAGCTACTTTTTATTTTTGGGCATTGTGAATAGTAACTACGGTAAATTTTATTTACTATAGTTAAAGGTAAATCGGGTAATTAAGGGTAAATATAAGATTATAAAATTACCCTAACACTTGTAAAAATCCTATTGGATGGCTAAAAGTATACCCATATAACCTAAGGGTTGGATTAGATTCATTTTATGGACTTTTTTCCATGAAAATAATTTAATTATTATTAAAACCAAAGAATGTGACAACATATTACTTTCTTAAATCTTATAAGTATAATAATTTTAATTTAGTGATAACCTTCATGAAACTTCTAACATGAATAAACTCCAGAAATATAATATAATTATATACATCATAGGAATTTATTTAGAATTTTTAGGGATTAAATAATTATCATTTATTATGACACAAAGATGATGCAGTAATTGTCTTATTAAGGAAATATTGACATAATTGATGTTATAAATGCCCAAATAAATGTCATTTGAGACTTTTTATGACTTAAATTAATTTTCTAGGTTAATATGACATGTTATTGTTGATATAAGTAACTTTTTTAGAACTTATCATTCTGTTATGAATTTCATAAAAATCATGTACCAAATAGTATCAAAATTGACATAAATTAGTTTTTAAAACTAATATTATATTATTAATTGTTATTTAATTTCTAAAAATATAAGGTTCGGCCAAATGACTTAGATAAGGATATATATATTAATAATAAACAACTTGGGGTTCGTTTGGCTTGTTATGGTAAGTTTATAAACCATATAGTGTAAGAAAAAAAAGACACGGTAAAAGTTAAATTATTTAACTTAGAGTTAAATCTAATTGATAAGGTTAAAATAATAACCTAAACTTGTCTAAATACTATTTTATGAGAGTATTTCGACCCATCCCCACTTTATCTTCGAAATAAGACCCTTTGGAACCATTATAAACCGAATTTGACCTTAATATAAAATAATATTTTGAGATTTTCCTAAGGCGCCCCTCTCCTCCCTTATAAAAGGGAACCTCCTCCCTCTCCTCACACAAATTTGAGCATTAAAGCTCGGCCAACCCCTAAAAAAATATCTTCTCCACTTCCCTAGTATCATCCTAGAGGTCCTGGTCTTCTTCAAAGGCCATCCTTAGTTCTTTAAGTGGAGGTTAAGTGAAGGCGCGTCAAAAAGAGGTAATATCCATTACCGATCTTTTTCAATTTATTTCTTCTTCAACTTATTCTTCTTTAGTTGTTTCATGATAAAGTAAAAACATCAGTATTTCTTATATACTGATATGTTATTATAAATATGAAACAACTCTAATTAACCTTCTATCCGTCTTACGGAAAAAGGAAATCGCCGCGCGTGCGTGCGTACGGAATACCGTCTCCACGCCGTGGTGTAATCTATTTTCCACCACCACCTTAATTGGATGGGTATAATGGTTTAATGAGTAACTATATATGATTATTATAAATTGATATTGATACTGAAATATTATACATACACTTCAACACAATTCCATGACCAAGGGAACGATATCATCGCTCGTGCGTACGTACGGACTACCGTCTCCACGAAGCGATGAGATTCATTCTCCATGTTAACCATTTAAGAATGATTATAAAGAATATATAAGCAATAATAATGAAATATATGACATTAAAAAGCTACTGTATTTATGTATATATGTATGTCATCTACTTAATTCCATTCAACTCAATAAGGAAATGAAAACAGCGTTCATGCGTACGTACGGCCTACCGTCTCCATGAACGGTGTATTTCTTTCCATTTATCGATCTATTATATGTATATTCTGAATATATATTATATATAAATCATGTTTTATATTCTTTAATTAAGTAATCATGATCTAAGTAATCATATGAATAATTACAAGTCAAAACACGGACGACAAATGAAACAATTTTACCCAAAACGCTCTTTAACATGAAATTTACAAAAGAACGGGTAATATAAAGCCATAAGTGAACCATATATGATATCAAAACAATGAGTATGATTCTGGAATAAGTCAATCACATTATTTAAATCATTATACAGGAGGTTCGGACACATACGAAGCAAATCGGATCTAAGGTAAGGGAAATATCACAATCTCATTTTTATCCGAGATTGTTTATACTTTGGCATTTACTAGGGTGTATTTTATCATCCACATCCATGTTTACTCAATATATAATATTATTTCCATCCACCTACAATTGTTTAAATCCAATTTTACCCTTCGGTGAGTTTTTAGTAAAGGATATTAAAGGAATCTTTTGTCGTTTTTCGTACGAGGTACTTTTTGACTTTTCTGACAAAAGTACGAAGAATGTTTTTTTTTAACTTATATGGCATGAATGGATTTTTAAAAAATTATTTCCAAGAAGCTTCCTTTAAAAGTTTTCAACTTTATTTTTAATCAACTTCTCTTATTTTAGAATTTTATGACATGTTAAGAAAGGAAAATTATTTTTGAAGTAGAAATGATATTTTCCTCAAGAATGGAGTTCAAGTGTTTTATCAAAATTATTTTCCATCTAAGATAATAAAGGGTTTTGCTTCTATCCCTATTATTACATGGATTTGATTATGTTGTGATGGAAATATTTTTATGAATTCTTTTATCTTATATGAATTGTTTTATGATGTCACTATGTTTAAAGATTCCCATTTTTATTACATAGGTTATGTTATGATGTATCGTTTATGATTTTGTGGCACACATAAGAATGGTATCATTATGAGATGGGTGGGACCTATATATCCCTCCAATGCATTGGGTAAAGATTTTATATCTCATGAGATAGACATGGCTGGAACGGTAGGTTATACTGGTTCAGTGAAATAGGACTGAAACGAGGGTGACTCGGTTCAGAAATGGACTTTGTCCACTAAGATAGTCTTGGCAATGAGTCTTGACTAATAAGATATGATTCTATATGATTATGTGTGTATTCCACAAATTTTCATGTTTTAAGTTATTATTATTGGGATTTCATTTCACTACTATGATTTATCCCATGTTATGATATTATGATCTCTTTTTCAGGTTAGGATTTCCAAAATGTTATGTTCTTATGAATATGATGTGATTGATTTTTCTTTTGTTTACCCTTATTGAGCATTTGAGCTCACCCTTTTATGTTTTCTTTTCCCCAGGATATAAAGAAAGGTTGTAGGTAATAAAAAAATGGAAGATCTTTATGGGCGATGTTGAAGATCTTTCACCATGATTAGAAGATTACATTCCGAGTTTCCAAAGACACTAAACTATTACGGTCCTTGTGTGTGTGTTTTTGTTATATAATAAGTATTCTGCAAAAGTAATGTAATGTCCTTGTATGTTAAGCTTTGGGTCTCTACAGTTGGTATCAGAGGAAGGGTTTAGTCAACCTTTGGAAACTAGGATGCGAAAATGTTAGTGAGATCCCTAGAGATATTACTAAGGTATGTCTAGGGATGTCCCTAAGGATAAGTATATGTATAGGATATATTCCTAAAACTACGGTAACGATTTTAGAATTTAACCTAAGATGTTAGATATTAAGGGTACTCCCCCTTTACTATGTTTTTTTCCCTAGCATTATTTTTTCCTCTCACACTATTCTTTTTGGGTTTTAGACGATGGCTGGAACCCGAAGGAACCGTGTTGATCACTGTAATGGACAATGCAATGATTGTCCTCCTGAACAAACAAGTGTTATGGGAGATGGAGTGAAAAATCTTATTTCTATACTTACACAAGCTATGAATCATTCTGGACTTCCAAATGAGTAGAGAAGGGAACAATATTCTATTGATTCCTTCATGAGCCAACGTCCACCTTCTTTCAGTGGGTCTTCCGATCCACTTGTTGCTGAACAATGGATCAGTACCACTTAAAAGATATTTTCAATTATTCAATGTTTTGAACATGATAAATTCATCTTAGCATTATATCATTTGGAAGGTGAATATGATCAATGGTGGAATCTTATCAAGAATACGAGGCCAAGAGATGAAATTGAGTCCATGGAATGGGACAAGTTCAAGAACTTGTTTTTCAGTAAGTACTTCCCTCGTATTCTTCGAACAAAGATGGAAAAGGAGTTTCTTGAGCTGAAGTAGAAGGATGATGAATCTGTTGGTATATATGAAGCGAATTTTACAAGACTTGAAAGGTATGCATCTGGCATTATCATCCAACCTAAAAGTAAAGTTGATCGATTTTTCAATGGCTTAAAACCAAGTCTTCGAAAGGCATTAGCTATAAGAGACTTCAGTAGCTATGAAGAAATTGTGTGTTGTACTATCAAGGTAGAAATGGAAGTTGGTGTTACATATCCATCTCATGGTTTTGACAAGAAACGAAAGATGGAGTTCAAGGAGAAATCTAAGAATAATGGTGAAAAGAAGATGAATGTTTCCTTATGCACAAAGTGTGGAAAGAAGCATGGTGGAGATTGTCTTAAAGGGACTAGAAAATGTTTTAAGTGTGGAAAAGAAGGTCATCGAGCAGCTGAGTGTCGAAGTAATGGAAAAGGGGTTTCTAATGATGTGAATAAAGCAAACACTGCAGAGAATCCACCACCAACACTTCAATGCTTCAAGTGCAAGGAAATGGGGCATTGTGCTGATAAATGCCCTAATCCAAGGGTTAGTGATGATCGACATGAGAAACCGCTTAAGGCAAAGGAAAAAGGGAAGTCACATGCGATCACTATTGGTGATGTTGAATATGATAACGATGTGGTGGAATGATTAAGTGTTTATGTAATGGGATTCCAAAATAATGTTGTATCATGGAGTATTGGAAGATTTATGTATTGGTCTAATGTGGTATTCAAAGTGATTGAGATATTTTTGGAAATAAGATGGTATACGCATAATGAAGGGAAAACGAGAAAATGAAATGTTTAACAGTATTCATGAGCTCATGATTGATATAAGGACTAAGTGATATCATGGTTTGAGTATATAGAATTTTGAGTGTTTTGGTATGTGGAAAGTGTTAACTTTTAACTACATTCATGTTTTCACTAAGGTTCAATGGGTATTCAAGAGAATACATGATTAAGGCCTTTGAATGTTTGGAATGTGACCAACAAGACATATCTTATGATATATGGGGACCAACGATGGTATTAAATCTCTGGTAATCGTTTTCACTATATTATGAGAGTGGACTGCAGTATTATGGATAAGCCTAAAGATTGGAATGGATTATGTTGGACATAATTTAGTATTGTTTAAGGATAGAAGTTTTTTTTCGATATTATTAATGGGATGTTATAGTAATATAGTTTTAGAAAAAAAAGACAACCTGCAGGACGGGCAACAACCCATCGCGTCGGACAAGGCTGTGGGAATTGAACCCACAACCGAAGTGTGACTAGCCTTTATCACCTACCACTGACCTACAGGAAGTCCCTGGTTAGTAGAAACTAGTTTTATTTTATTAAGTGACGTGATAGATGAAGTATAAGTTCATTTTTTTCATATACGATTAACCTCACCAAAGACAGACTTATGTATATTTGATAACTTTTGCTAACCTTTTGTTTGAAACAGATGGAATGACCCATCATTATATCACATGATCTTTTAACACAACACTAATAACAAATTCAACTTCATTTCTTTAAGAGATGAAGTGGAAATTGTTCAAAGCATGAACAACAGTGAGATTGTACCAAAATAAACTAAGTATTTATTCTAATTCAAATTCTTCAACTTTAGGGAAATGATCTTGAAAACCAAAAATATTGTCCTAGTGCCTTTATATCCGATGAATCATATGGTACCCTAGATCATCACAAATTTATGGCTTTGTGATTGTTGGCTTTTTCATATCCATGTTCTCTACCACTCTCCATCAGAACATGATGGTTAGATTTCTCTTCCATATCCATATTTTCACCTATGTGGGAACACAGTGATTAGTTTATTTGGGTAACCGTTACGTTTCATACTTTTGTTTTTAAAGATTGGTTTTCCTTTTTACGATGTGGTTTTCTATCAAAGAAACTTTCAAATAGTAAACCATTTATAACCCCGACGAATTTTGAGGGCGAAATTCATTTTAAGGGGGGTAGAATGTAACACCCCGAGATTTTATGAAAAATATTCTTTTAATTTCATTAATGTCTTGTGTTGTATGTTACACCAAGATTACCTTGCGCTATACGCAACACCGTATTAGCTTGCAGTATACGCAACACTATTCTTGGATCGTGTTACACACAATTTTGATAATAGTTATTCTACGCAACATTGAGTATATATATATATATATATATTCAATGTATAAATAAAATATGTTTGGATTTTGTTATATTCAACAACAAAGGAGTTGTGCACTACACTCAACTCTGACTTGACTTGCATTACACGCAATCGCGACCTTCCTCGATAGCGTGTCTTGTACGCAATACCGGGTTTTACTAAACAATGATATATTATTATAATATTGTTATGAACTAGACGTTATGAATAGTGTTAACTAAATTTTTAATTTTATAACATTATTTTTCATCTTACACATTTCTAGAACATGTTATAAGAACAAAATAAATTTTTCAGGTAAAATAAGTATTTTTCAAAAAATGCAGTTTTACCGCCTTTTGATGGCGCACCCACTTTAAATCTAGTTTTTGACATGTTTATAAGTTCAATTTGACAAAATAAAATTCTTCTTTTTAATCAGGATATAAAAATTTACATTAGATAAAGTTTTGATATTTTTCCGATAACTTTCATATTTTTATGAATAGTAAAAACACGCTATATTTTAATTAAAAACAACATTTCTCATCGTAATATCTTATATGGTTAAATTATAGTATTGAATGGTTTTAAAGTATAAATAGAATATATTTTTACCATTTAATATAATTTATGTCATTATCATTGATTTTACCTTGAATTCGTAGGTTAAATCAATTCAATCTTTTGCAATGTTTTAAAGAAAAACTCGTTTTCTTTCAACAACGGGATTAATTTTAATTTAATTTTTGCATATTTTGTGTATTGAATTTGGAAAAATGGATTCCATATTTGGAATCAGTGGGTCCAAATTATGTTAATAAGCTACTTTTTATTTTTGGGCATTCTGAATAGTAACTACGGTAAATTTTATTTACTATAGTTAAAGGTAAATCGGGTAATTAAGGGTAAATATAAGATTATAAAATTACCCTAACACTTGGAAAAATCATATTGGATGGCTAAAAGTAGACCCATATAACCTAAGGGTTGTATTAGATTAATTTTATGGACTTTTTTCCATGAAAATAATTTAATTATTATTAAAACCAAAGAATGTGACAACATGTCACTTTCTTAAATCTTATAAGTATAATAATTTTAATTTAGTGATAACCTTCATGAAACTTCGAAAATTAATAGTCTCCAGAAATATAATACAATTATATAAATCATAGGAATTTATTTAGAATTTTTAGGGATTAAATAATTATCATTTATTATGACACAAAGATGATGTAGTAATTGTCTTACTAATGAAATATTGACATAATTGATGTTATAAATGCCCAAATAAATGAATTTGAGACTTTTTATGACTTAAATTAATTTTATAGGTTAATATGACATGTTATTGTTGATATAAGTAACTTGTTTAGAACTTATCATTCTGTTATGAATTTCATAAAAATCATGTACCAAATAGTGTCAAAATTGACATAAATTAGTTTTTAAAAAAAATATTATATTATTAATTGTTATTTAATTTCTAAAAATATAAGGTTCGGCCAAATGACTTAGATAAGGATATATATATTAATAATAAACAACTTGAGGTTCGTTTGGCTTGTTATGGTAAGTTTATAAACCATATAGTGTAAGAAAAAAAAGACACGGTAAAAGTTAAATTATTTAACTTAGAGTTAAATCTAATTGATAAGGTTAAAATAATAACCTAAACTTGTCTAAATACTATTGTATGAGAGTATTTCGACCCATCCCCACTTTATCTTAGAAATAAGACCCTTTGGAACCATTATAAACCGAATTTGACCTTAATATAAAATATTATTTTGAGATTTTCCTAAGGCGCCCCTCTCCTCCCTTATAAAAGGGCACCTCCTCCCTCTCCTCCTCACACCAATTTGAGCATTCAATCTCGGAAAACCCATGACAAAATATCTTCTCCACTTACCTAGTATCATCCTAGAGGTCCTGGTCTTCTTCAAAGACCATCCTTAGTTCTTTAAGTGGAGGTTAAGTGAAGGCGCGTCAAAAAGAGGTAATATCCATTACCGATGTTTTTCAATTTATTTCTTCTTCAAATTCTTCTTCTTTAGTTGTTTCATGATAAAGTAAAACACATCAGTATTTATTATATATTGATATTTTATTATAAATATGAAACAACTCTAATTAACCTTCTATCCGTCTTACGGAAAAAGGAAATCACCGCGCGTGCGTACATACGGAATACCGTCTCCACGCCGTGGTGTAATCTATTTTCCTCCACCACCTTAATTGGATGGGTATAATGGTGTAATGAGTAACTATATATGATTATTATAAATTTATATTGATACTGAAATTGTATAAATACACTTCAACACAATTCCACGACCAAGGGAATGATATCATCGCTCGTGCGTACGTACGGACTACCGTCTCCACGAAGCGATGTGATTCATTCTCCATGTTAACCATTTAAGAATGATTATAAAGAATATATAAGAAATAATAATGAAATATATGACATTAAAAATCTACTGTATTTATGTATATATGTATTTCATCTACTTAATTCCATTCAACTCAATAAGGAAATGAAAACAGCGTTCATGCGTACGTACGGCCTACCGTCTCCATGAACGGTGTATTTATTTCCATTTATTGATCTATTATATGTATATTATGAATATATATTATATATAAATCATGTTTTATATTCTGGAATTAAGTAATCATGATCTAAGTAATCATATGAATAATTACAAGTCAAAACACGGATGACAAATGAAACGATTTTACCCAAAACGCTCTTTAACATGGAATTTACAAAAGAACGGGTAATATAAAGCGATAAGTGAACCATATATGATATCAAAACAATGAGTATGATTCTGGAATAAGTCAATGACATTATTTAAATCATTATACAGTAGGTTTGGACACATACTAAGCAAATCGGACCTAAGTTAAGGGAAATATCACAATCTCATTTTTATCCGAGATTGTTTATACTTTGGAATTTACTGGGGTGTATTTTATCATCCAAATCCATGTTTACTCAATATGTAATATTATTTCCATCCACCTAAAATTGTTTAAATCCAATTTTACCCTTCGGTGAGTTTTTAGTAAAGGATATGAAAGGAATCTTTTGTCGTTTTTCATACGAGGTACTTTTTGACTTTTCTGAAAAAAGTACGAAGAATGTTTTTTTTAACTTATACGGCATGAATGGATTTTTAAAACATTATTTCCAAGAAGCTTCCTTTAAAAGTTTTCAAGTTTATTTTTAATCAACTTCTCTTAGTTTAGAATTTTATGACATGTTAAGAAAGGAAAAGTATTTTTGAAGTAGAAAGGATATTTTTCTCAAGAATGGAGTTCAAGTGTGTTATCAAAATTATTTTCCATCTAAGATAATAAAGGGTTTTGTTTCTATCCCTATTATTACATGGATTTGATTATGTTGTGATGGAAATATTTTTATGAATTCTTTTATCTTATATGAATTGTTTTATGATGTCACGATGTTTAAAGATTCCCATTTTTATTACATGGATTATGCTATGATGTATGGTTTATGATTTTGTGGCACACATAAGAATGGTATCATTATGAGATGGGTGGGACCTATATCTCCCTCAAATGCATTGGGTAAAGATTTTATATCTCATGAGATAGACATGGCTGGAATGGTAGGTTATACCGGTTCAGTGAAATAGGACTGAAACGAGGGTGACTTGGTTCAGAAATGGACTTTGTCCACTAAGATAGTCTTGGAAATGAGTCTTGACTAATAAGATATGATTCTCTATGATTATATGTGTATGCCACAAAGTTTCATGTTTTAAGTTATTATTATTGGGATTTCATTTCACTACTATGATTTATCCCATGTTATGATATTATGATCTCTTTTGCAGGTTAGGATTTCCAAAATGTTATGTTCTTATGAATATGATTTGATTGATTTTTCTTTTGTTTAACCTTACTGAGCATTTGAGCTCACCCTTTTATGTTTTCTTTTCCCCAGGATATAAAGAAAGGTTTTAGGTAAGAAAAAAAAAGGTAAGATCTTTATGGGAGATGTTGAAGATCTTTCACCATGATTAGAAGATTACGTTTCGAGTTTCCAAAGACACTAAACTATTATGGTCCTTGTGTGTGTTTTTTTGTTATGTAATAAGTATTCCGCAAAAGTAATGTAATGTCCTTGTACGTTAAGCTTCGGGTCTCTACAATCCTGATGGGTCAACCCTTTGATTCTTTCTTTGAGAGCATCACACTCCTTCCTTTCCTACTCTAATTGGCTGGCCAAATTCAACTGTTCTGGACATATGACTAAGAATTCATTTCCCACATACTGAGCCTTTTTCTGATATGTAGGTTCTATAGGCTTGGCCATTCTCACACTTTGGGGTTTAAACCTACTAGTATAAATTTCATTCTTTTATGTCCCCCCAATATGTAATTTACCATGATTCCTTATCTAGGTAGGAATCTCTCTACTTTTAATCTTCCCTTACTTCTTCCACCATTGCAGGGATCTTCCACTTTCCTCCACTTCTCGTTGTGGCACACAACATATGGATTTTTCAATGCATTCTTTGTTCATATTTATTTTATTAGATATCTGATTCACCACACTATTTTGAGCTAGTTGTAGGTCTTCCATTGAATGTACATTCTTCGCACTCACAGTTGTAGCATCTCCTCCCTTTTTCTTCCAGATTTGTTCATGTTCTTTCTGAGTGATCTGTTGTGAGTGTGACAGAGGAGTTGACTGATACACATTTCGTTCATCTCCTTCTGATTCCCCTGAGGCTCTAAGCCTAATCTTTAACTTAACAATTTGTCTCACAGTGTATAATTTCTCATTATGAATCACTGGAGTCAAGAATCTCCTTTCAAGTCCCTTTTCCTTTCCTACTTTCTTCTTAATAAAATTTCTTTCTAAGTGCCCATAATGAGAACATAAAAAACATCTTCCATCAAAGGAATACCTCATTTCATCATTTTTCAGCTGAGATGTTGATTCAGCTTGAGTTATTCTTCTGACATTGAGCTCCTAAGCATCCTGACACATACTCATTGTGTGTTCCATTCTTCCACAGTAATAGAATCTGATGAATGTTCTCCTCTGAGATACTCTTCTCTCTAATTTCTCATGATTCTTCTTCTTATTATTAGATTTATTACAGTTTCTATTTTCATAGCCTAAAATGTATTCTTGAGCCTCTAAATAGAATCTTGATGTATGACCATGAATCCCACAAAAATATCACATGATATCATTGCTTCATGTAAAATCCTTTTTAGGTTTATCTCAAGAACCTAAAAGTTTTTTCTTATCATTGGAGATTTTAACTTCTCTTTTCCTATCATGCATATGAGTGGTATCATCATATCCAATTCCATATTTTTCCAAAAAATGGATGGCCTTTGGGATGATACAATCCTTTCATACTTCTCCTCTGAAGTAGCATATTTGGCTTTCATTTCATCATCACCTGTCGAAGGATAATCAAATAATAATTATAAGGCATCCTTCAACTTGGGATTCTCTTTGGAATTAGATTTCTCTATTTCTTTATTGACTAACTCTATCTCTTCCTCTAGTTGCAGAATCTTCTTATCTCTCAATTCAAGTTAGACATTGAGTTCTCTTCTGAGATTCTTTCCACTACTCATCTCATCTTCCAGTTCTCATGTGAGCTTATCTACCATATCACTTTGATCATTTATTTTCAATTTTTCTTCAGCAACATAATCTTAGACAAATGCATTCTATTGTTGTAGCCTTTGATTCTTCTGAACTAATTCGGATAGTTGTGTAGCAAGAGAATCATTGATGGCTTTCAGATTATAAATTTCATCTGAGTTCAGATTCTTTCCCTTAACATCACATTTGATATTTTTTCTCTTTATAGACATCTTTTTGAATTCTTCATCTTGGGAATCATTCTTCTCCCTCAGATCAATATCCACGTCAATAAGCCTTTGATTTAATCCTCTTAGCTTGTTGACCTCAATTTCTAGTAATTGGATCCAGATATCTTTACATTTGACTTCTTCATCCAATTTCTGATCCAATTCCTTTGTCATATCGACATCATCTACCAATGGCCTTCTTGAAACTACTTCATCATCAGTAGTTTCAGCATCACTTTGAATTTCAAGTATATTACTCGTTCCTATATCATTATTAAGTGAATCTATATTTTCTATATTTGATTCATCCAAGCCTTCCTTCATCAAGATGTTTGATTCCTTTAGTTTAATCCTACTTTTTCCATAAACACTTCCACACTGAGGAATATCATCAGACTTCTACTTCTTCTTTGATGTTTTTCCCTTTGTCATGGAACAATAAGAAAAGGGCAGACTAAATCTTCAATCACACCAATCGGCTAAACCAAGTTAAAGAAAAAAAATCTGATAAAAGAAACATATCCCTCTGATACCAATTGTTAGTACCAAAAGGGGCCTAGATACCCTGAGAGGGGGGTGAATTAGGGTATGGATATTTTATTTCAAAATTCTTCCTACCCCACTGGATCTTGACCTCTATATTATAAGGGTCACTTTGTTTGATCTTATGTTGTTAATGTTTATCTTGTTATTTCCTTATTTATCTGATAAGGAAGATTTGGATGTAATGTAGGGAAGAAATCCGGCAGACACATAGATTTTTAATTGGTTCACCCTCACTGGGCTACGTCCAAGGAGCATACAAAGGTGATGTCCCGCTATACCAAATCCACTAAAGCACACTGCCAATTTACAATTTTAAGTCTAGATCACTTCTATGCCCAGGCTCACTTCCTTTACAATGTTTAGGGTTAGCTCACTACTTTCCCAAGGGTCACTCCTTGTTCCTCTCTCTCTCTGGCTCACTACCAGTAGAAAGGATCACCTTATTCCTCTTCCTTTTCTCACTACTCTGGAAAGGATCCACACACAGTTTATGGACTTGTAGGTCTATTCATTATCTCTAATGAATTCTTCATCCTTAATTGTCCATAGATGCTCTTTTGACATCTAGCTTTCACCCACAGATGAATCTATCTTTGCACCGGGTGTACCGGGAAACCCCAATTTTTATGTGAATCCTCTACACTTCCTTACGCTTAATTTTATACTTTTGCATGAAATTCACTTTTCGCACAACACCACTTTTACACGCAACCACTTCTTTTATGACCATCCTTTTATTTAGCACAACCAATTCTTTTACGCATAGCCTTTTCTTTACACGCAAACACTTCTTTTACGTGAAACAGTTTACTTTTACACACAACCTTTTCTTTGCATGCAAACAATTCTTTTACGCACAAACTTTTCGTTTTCACGTAACACCATCATGCACTCCAATTCCACGCGCCAGGGCTTGAATACTCTCTAAGTCTTGAGCTCTGTCTAATGAGGGGGTCACTTCATATTTATAGGCAAAATCAACCCCTGCGCGAAAAACCCTCCTTCCGTGCATAATCCTCTTTGAGACCAAAAGACAAATCTTCCATACAACACTGTATTTCGCACAATGCTCCAATTTTTCATGCACCTCATTCCTTTTCCAATTTTTGAGCTTCTGATCTCGAAACACCTCTTGCACGAAAAACTTTACATCACTATTTCTCACACCATGCCATTATTTTGCACACCACTTTCTTTTTTCGTGCACCTCTCTAATTTTGTGCACACATCATGCCTTTTCCAAAAACATATCTCTCCATTTTCCAATTTTCAGGACCAAAAATTTGGAAAACACTGGAAAAAAGCACCACCTTAGATCTGTTCTTTTTGTACTACCTCCAGATCATCCATTCCTTTTTAATAGTTATTTGTCAACATAGGTTATCAACAATATCTATGGAACTTGAAAAATCACCATTTAAACCCCCTTTTTCAATAAAATTAACATTGTGGTTTGCTCTGTCAACAAACACAACATGGAGGTCCGCTTTGTCAACAAATACAATCACCTCAAAAATGATTTAATTATGTCTTGATGGATATTTGACCAACAACGTGCATTGTTTTAGTGTAAATGTTTTTCCCATTGATTGAGACCTCATATGGTAAATATAAGACCATAGTTGATTCCAAAACATGGGGTTTTCCCTAGGCACAACCTAAGGTTGGTTGGTTTCGGACGTTCAGTGGGAGGTGACCGTTGGAAGGTATGTTTAATAAAATAAATTATTTATTTATTTATATTTATTAAATGACCCAAAACCTAATCCTACCTTATAAATACTTAGGTATGGTAAACATCTAGGGTTATCCAAATAACCTTGGGAGGAATTGAAAGGAGGAAGCGTGTTCTTCAATAGCATTGGAAACCCTGAGGATGTTGATTGATGAACAGATTGAGGTGGAACATGATACAGATGATGAACACAATGGATCTTCTTATTCTTTTCTAGTGGTCACATTCTTCACTAATTATTGATCCATAATTGAGGTAGGGTTCATTTTTTACAATTATTTCCCTTTTGATTAAATATTAAGCATGGATTTATTATCATATTTCTTTGGTCGATGATTGTTGTTCTTCACATGAGCTCGATCATAAATTATGTTATTGAACTTAGTTTATTATCGTTATGCTTTTGATTTCATCTTTTTTCACGTTATGTGGTCGTTTTCCAAGATCACATTGTCCAATGATGGATTCACCTAGTTCTTGTGTTTTCCCCCACTGTTATTTGTTTTCTTCATCATTGGCCCATGGGGTCATGGTTTGACATTTTCGGGGTGGGTTTGAGCACGATTGAACCCCCTGATTCACATTGGTTTCATGAATGGTGTATGGATTGATAATTTGGGGATAAATAGAGGTTAAATTTAGGATGTGGGTGATGGCTTCATGGATTTTAGATCCAGAGTAGTGGCAGATGAGTGATGAATTCCCACACTGGCAATCAGACTTCCAATTTTTAGCCATTGGAGGCTGAGAATTGATGGTCAGTGATGTTTCCTTCGATTTAAGTAGATTCAAGTGGTCAAAAAGGTATGAATGGTGGTGAAAATGGTGGATCTAGGATCTGTATGAAGAAACTGGGTTTCGAAAAATTTCCTGACTGCGTGTTGTGTATCCTAGAGGAACATATGTCTTGTACTCCCCTAGCTTTATCAGCTAGGGTTTTGGGTAGAGATAAATATAACATGCTATGTATGAATATATGCACACCGTGTGACCCAATTCTGGTAAATTAGTGTGTACTCTGAGTGTACACGAGCATGGACATGGCCAAGGTATATGGGCATGACCAGTGTACACAAGCACGGGTCGGAGGGGGCACAGGCAGGCCCTGGGTGTCCAAGAGACGTTGTGTACCACATGTACACATCGTGTAGTATGACATGGATTCCCAAGCCGTGTCCATGGGAGAACACACCTAGGTGACGAGGCAAGGTCACACGCCGTGTGACCCCACATACACACCATGTATTTCTCCCAAGGACTTCCACCTTTTGTATCTTCTTCAGGACTCATATTTTGGCTTGTAATTATCCTATCCTAAGTAGTTTTCCATGTAGAGCATGATGGAAGCCTTCATAGTGGATTTCAAGATACAACATGAGGTGTTTTGAGTGTGACGCTTCTTCAAGAAACACTTGACCGATAGTAGTGATCAAGAAGAATCATTAGAGATATGTCAGGTTTGGCAACCCCCTGTCGTACTAGGGTGTGGGTCCCTCATACTATTTACACTGGTTGAGTGGTACCCCACTGTCGTACCAAGTCATGGGTCCTCTATCTACCGAGTGTTAACTCCCTATTATTATAGGGTGTGGGACCTTTATCTACTGAGTGGAACCCCCTCTATTATACCAGAGCACATGTCCTCTATCTACCAAGTGGAACCCCCTGTCACACTAGGGCATGGGTACTCAATCTATTAAGTGACACCCCCTATCGCATTAGGGTGTGGGTCCTCTATTGTAGATTATGTCCCATCGACTGTGGATTATAGTGGTGAGGACTGGGTCCTTCACATGGTTTCTTTTATGGATACGCAAGACACTGGGAATCAAAGATTGACCTTTATAACTATAGAGAGACTCGTCATTCTTGGTTGGGTTTTGGAGATGGAGATCCTCTTTCTCTCCCATCTGGGTTTCTTTATGAACATTTATGTTGGATTATGTTTCCCTATTGTTATGGGTTAAGCTTAATTTTGTTGTATATTTTTATTTCTATCTTTATGGTTTTAAGGTCATTCTACTAGGTATGTATATACTCACCCCTTCATGGGATTTTCCTGCATGTGTCGTGTCTTATAAAGATGATAAGCAGATTGATAATGATATCGGGGGAGCATAGTGATACTCGGGTGCATTGATCGTGTATGTTGGTCAGCCTTGGAGATCTGGAGTCAAGCACTCTTCGGTTTTCCCTTTATCCAGTTGTTGTCAGGTTGAGACCTCATTTATGGTTGGGTGTATATTGTGACCCTTTTTTCTTCAGTTTATATTATCGTACTCTGATGTATTCCCTAGAGTTATTGCATACGGGATTATACTCTAGATGTCAGCATATTTTATTATTTCTCTACAATTTTTCATGGATATGGTTGGGTGTGTGTGTGTGTGTAGGTATATTAGGATAAGGCCTCCCATTTCAGTTTAATCCTTCTCATCACTTGTCATCAGCACCTAGCCTATTGGATTTGGGCTTGGGGTTGTCACATCTGGCTTGTTTTCAGCCAGGCGGGACCCAGTGGGTCGGGTCGTGACATAAGGGCTGCTATAAAATCATTCCAAGAACGGAGATGATCCATAATTATGAAGTGCTACACTATAAAGTCTTTTTTCATGCTTGATTAAGAAAGTAAAATCTGATGCATCAACTAATCGTCTTGGAATTTGTATGACCATTGTGTAATTTAGAACGATCGTGTTTAAAAATGGTATCGGAACAATTAATTCATTAATAATCCTAAATAATTGACCATATGAAAAAGGGGGATTTTTTTATTAAGGATGGGATACCAAGATCAAGGACTTTTTTCATCTCAACTCTGACAACAAACATGAAAAATCAATTTAATTTCTAAATTCACTTGCACATGAACCTGGAATTTACAAAACAAGAAACGCTTTCTGTAATTGAATTAAAACCAATTTATTTCTCCACTATAATTTTTAATCAATCTTATCCAAATAAATCAATTAAAATTTCCTAAAATCTACTTTCGTCGTCTCATGGGTTCAACCTTGAACCTGTGCTTACTGATGTGGCATTATTTATCACACTTTGTCGTATCTATTTTGGTGAATTAAATGTTTTTGATATGTTAAGTTGAGCTTTGAATGGATATTCTTTTAGCCTGGAATTAATTTCATTGAATTTGTTTTTCTTTGAAAATATTCTTAAAAGTGTGGATTTTTCAATGATAATTTGTTCTTGTTCGGTTCTTTAATGTTCATTTAAATTTTAAACGTTAATTTTTTCTGATATTCATTGAAAATATCTTTTTTCTCAACTAGTTTTTTATAAAGATTTCACTTTTAATGATAATTATTTCATTATTCCAATTTGGAATACTTTTAGAATAAAATTTCAGTTAGGAATTGATTTTCTTATTTTGGAATTTTGGATGAACAGTTATTGAAAAAAAAATCTAATTCTTTCACCATCCACGCTATGATTACCATTGAAGATTCCAGTACATATGATAGATAAAGAAAACAGAGAACCTGATCTTTATCTGTGGATGAAGATCTCTCTATACCCGAAGAAATCTAAACCAAAATTTCTGAATACCACCGAGGAAGCTCTCATCCCACACCGCTTGAAAAAGATGGACGTCGAGCCTCATTGTGGTCACTACTAAAGATCCCACTAGATGCCACCACTTTAAGTAGATGATCATTCCATCCAAAGTGAATGTCGAAACCCCCTATTAATAATTATATATAAATATTGGTTCAACGTCAACCAATGACGTCCGAACCCAAGAGTAAAGAATTTCTCGATCAGAGCAGATTGATTCAACATCACTTCTTATCTTTTTATGTGTCTGAATTAGGAAAAAATCATGGCCCTTGATCTTTCCATGTGAATTTCATATGTATTCATGATCGTATAACCGCTCCTTAGCACAGAAAAAGTAGAGGATAAGCATGTTAGGTGACGAGAGGTTTTCTGTTTTCACTAGAAATATGCTGAAGTCTAGTGATGAGTACCTGAGGGAACACCACATGAATTTCACTGCCTGTTATTTTTTAATTTCACTGTTTTATTTTTTATATAATAGAATTTGTTCTCCTTTTTTAATATTCTTATACACGGGAGAAAATCATTCCCCGAAGACTGGACTTAGTCTGAATTTTTCTTTTCCCCAGTTCCTTCCACTATAACTTCGTTTTCTATTTTTTAAATACATGTTTGTTCTCGTTCTTCCTTCATGTTCTGGGATCTCAAAACTTCAGCGATGAAGGGATAATTTTCAATTCAAGTTCCCAGAAGACAAATCCCATTGTTACCTATATATCCACACATCATGCTGAACATTATCCTTCTTCGTTACTCTTGTTGGACACCGACTATATAAGTATTGAAGAAAGAGCATGACCACCCAAGGGAAGTGTTATTCACTCTTTCCCCTTCATTTTTATCCCCTTGTTTTCTTGGATAGGTCGAGAGAGCATCTAGGATTGTCTATGTGACTAAAGATCTAGTGAAGACCACTTTGGTTTATGAAGAGATTCTTGACTTAAGTGGTCCATCCTAGTGATTCTTTCACTTTGGGAGAGTATTTATGCCCAGGAAGAGAATCCAAAAATAGGTGCTCATCATTTTTGGAAACAGAGTTGTGTGACTCGATAGATTAAGTATCCACTAAGTGAGGCTAAGAAATGATCTAATCCATTTGAGATCAATGATAGGTATCAGACAATTGGATCGACCTGAATCTGGGCCTGAATCTACCGACTTTATTTTCCTTCACTTTTTCTTTCCTTATTTTATCTATTTCTTATTTTGTTCATTGTTTCATAACTCTATCCCCCATTGTCCCTAGTGATTTATATCACCATTCCATGTTTCCTTTACTACTTTCAAAATATATAAAAACCCAAAAGAAATTTTCAGGAAGACCACTAGGACATTTGAAACTGCTTCCTTGAGATCAACACTTGAGTTGGTAATTATGTTATATTTAGAGTTATAAATGTATTTGTAACCTTCCTTAAGACAAGGAAACGTTCACCAAACTGGCACCATTTGGGGGGAATACAACATTTTCCTTCATGTTTTTTTCATCTTTCCTTTAATTTTTCATAAAAAAACACAAACAACAATGATGAACTCTAATGATTCTGATTTAATGTTGTTGCTTGATCTCATATAAGAAATTGAGAAGGTTATAGCAGTAATCCGACATTGGGTGAAAGAACAACAACATTGAGAGCTTAATGATGATGAAATGTTTTATCAGGATGAAATCAAGAAAATGATTCAGCAGCTATGGGAAAGATCACAGAAAATCAAAAAGATAAGGATGAACTCTAGAAACCTATTGAAAAACCTTTTGGGAAACAACTAAGGAAAGTGAAAAGAAGCATGAAAAGAGAAACGAAACAGGAGCTACCAATTTTCAAGTATAAAATTCCCTTCAACCCACTGCTAGAAGTTCAAGATCCATATACTAAGAATTGTTTCAAGGTCTGATAGGGGATGGATTATGTAGAACCTAAATAAGCTAAACAAATTTAAAAGGATCGTTTTTCTAATATTTTATTATGATGATTTTTATTGCACTGAACTATCTACTAATTTCTCCATGATAGAATGGGATGAGCTAGTATAATACTCCCTATCATTTTCCATGGAATGCATAGAAAATGAGGAGATGTATTTTGAAGAGAGATTGTAGGAGGTTTACTACCTCACTCCTGTCCTAGATATACTCTCAGGATCACTATTTCATCTTGAAGAAAAAAAGGTTGTACACATACAGGGAGTTGACCATTTCATGAAAGAATTTTTCTCTCTATTTGGCTTTGATTTTATTGAAACTAGTTTCAATTATGTTTCTCCAATTTCAGGTATTGAGGATGCAGTTCATTTTTGTGATTTCTTAGAAATTCAAGAGGAATTTGAAGCTGCACCTGTTGAGGAATTGTTGGAACTTCCATTTTTTGTTGAAAATCCAATGTTTTGTTTTTTGGTTGAAAAAAAGAAAGTGTTAGAACCCTACAAGGGTTCCAAAAATGATGTTGATAGATTTTTTGTTATCAAAGAAGAATCTATTAATTGGATTGATGAAGAGGTAAAGTACCCTTATGTTATATTTTCCCTCCATCACTGCACAAGAGTTGTACATCCAAGGAGTGGGACTGGTTTGAATATATACAAAGGATATATCACAAATTAAAAAACGCTAAAGATGAAAGGAAGATAATATGATGGTTCTTAAAGAAGAAACCACATTCATCATTAAATTGGGGTTGACCCAAAGGTTTTGTAACTATGGACAGTCAAAACACAGCACCCCTTGGGTGTTATCTCAAGATTATCCTTCTCGCTTTTTATTTCCTGTTTAATTTAAATTTTTTAAGTGTTTTTTAATTATGTTCTTTTCCTTATAGGAAAATGATCAAGCAGTGATTCCATGTGGAAACCAATCAAGGACAACAGGAGCTTCACATTGAAAATCACTACAATAAACACCATCTCTCAAACCTAGTTACATTTCAATTTGAATTATAAATCATGAAGTCTAATGTTAATTTGTTTACATGTTGTAGGGATTGGAACTAAGTATCCATAGGGATCCTTTCAAAGGAAAAAAGGGAGGATAAATGTGGATAAACTAAAAAATGACAAACTGCATGTTACACCCCGACCTATCTATTATTTTTATTTTATTATTTTCTTTGGTTTTAAAATTTTTTGCTGAGGTTTGGGTTAAATCCCAAATGAGTTTTTTTGAGTTTTTCCAAAAAAACACACATTTTTTAGTTGACGTCACTGAGTGCATGGGCAGAGTGCATTTTGGAAACCCCGTGTGGCTTCACCGAGGCAACAGCACAGTTTTCTTGCCTTTGGAAATTTAAATGGGTAAATTCAATAATTTATTGTGTGATTTAAAAATTTTATGGTTGATAATAGTTTTACAATTATTATTATTATTATTATTATTATTGTTTTTGTTGTTTTTGTTGTTGTTGTTGTTGTTATTCTTATTATTATTATTATTATTATTACTTCAGCCGGTGTGCGGGCATTGTACGGTTAGCGAAGGTTGTGCGACCATCCCGAGCACCCGTGTGACTGCTTCTGGATAGGACACAAGATACCACGTGGTCTGCACATGAGTGCTTGAGTTGTGCGCAGACTGTGAGGTTGCAGAAATCAATTAATAAGGATATGTAAATAAAAATGAGGTAAAATTAAAATGAGGCGGATAATAATACTATTACTGAATTTTTTCTATCACTATTATTATTATTATTATTAATTTTGTTCTTGTTTCTTTTTGTAATTATTTTTTTAAAAAAAGTAATTATTATTATTACTATTAAAGATTTTTTTATTATTATTAGGTGTATTATCAATATTTATGTTATTAATTTTATTAATGTGATTATTATTATTATTATTATCCATTTCTTCTTATTATTTTTATATGTATTGTTTTTATTATAGATCAATGTTTTGTTTTATTTTATTTATTTGCTTTTCTTTTTGTTTTTATTTTATTATTAATATTTTTTCCTTAACCCTAAACCTAGCGTGGCCTCTCTTCTTTTCTCCCCCCCCCCCATAGCCCTGCGTGTCGCACCCTTTCCCATCTCTCCCTTCTCCCACATGACCTACCCTCTACTACTGCCTTGATCCTCTCCCAGTGCCGCACCAGCCTACTTTGGCTCCCCCCTCAGCCTGACTAGCACTACACACGCCCAGCAGCATCTTACTCTCCCTATTGCAGCACCCCATCCAACCACACCTCCTGCCCACCTCCCTCATCCAGTCGCGCCTCCTGCACGGTGTCGCCCCCTGCGGACCTCCTGCATGGCACCCCCCCTCCTGCTTTGCTTCCCGGCGCCCCCATCCTCGGCTCCCACAGCACCAGATCCCTTCCCAACCTCCTTTATAGCACCTCACATCGCTCCTTCCCTGTTTCGGCCTCCCTGCCCTGCGACAGCACCTCACAACCCGCCACCCTCCAGCGATCCACTGGCCTCCTACCCTAATTGCTTGATGCCTAGCTGACCCAGTGCCTCCAAGTATCTCCTACGTTTCACCAACCTCCCTTGGCCCTCCCTACACCAGCGCACCTCCCACACCCCACCTTTCACCGGTTGAGCAAGCCTCCCCCCTATCCGAGTGCCCTGCCTCCGTCGTTTGTCCTCCGACCCACCTTAAGTCGGTACCCACCGTTCGGCCAGCAGCAACGCAACGTCCTGGATTCAATATCACCTCGCCACCGCACCTCCCTTTACCGGAGAGCAGGCCTTAGATGCGGTCCCCTCCTCCTGCTTCGTTCGACCAGCAATAGTGCAATAACCTCTGGTTCCCCTTCCATTCCGTCCGAGCAGCCTGCTGAACCTTCTACCGGCGCCACCAGCCTCACAACCCCCCCCCCCCTCGGACGCTGCCTCTTTCCCTTGTTGCGTTTGAGCAAGCCGATCCGTCGGCCTTCCTCCTACTCAGCACACCCAAGCATCGTCCCCTTTCCCTATTCCGGTTTTCCAGCAGTGGCGCAGTTCCCCTGCGTCGTCCAGAAAGCAGCAGCGCGGCACCCCGATACTTTCCCCTTAGTTGCACTAGCTGCAAACCTCCTTTCGGCAGCCGCACACCCACCTAACCTCCTTCCGGCCACGCGCCTTTTTGGTTGTGTGCCTTCTGACCCGCTATGTTCCATCCAATCGGCCCCGCCAGTGCAACGTGTGTGCTTCTGGCCAACACGCCTCTTGTCTGACAGTCGCGCGACCTTCCAACTAGACCACGCCCACTTCCGGTGTCCTCGCTGCCCCTTTTTGATTGTCATGTAACTCTGCTGATTGAGCGTGTCTCTGTGCCGAGGTTAAGTTTGTGCTACTTCTTCATTGGATTGTTATGAATTAGTGTTTTTATGTTTTTACTTATTTTTGTGGGTGTTGCAGCGCATCAGCAAGGTATTTATGTGGTATTGTAGGCATCGGCGTGCCTGTGCTTATGCGCCTACGTGAGGCGTGTCACGTCGTCGTGATTGTTCTGCAAGTCGAGGTAGGTCCCCCCACTGCACTCGCCTTTAAATTCAGAATTTATTAATTGCTTGATATTTTATTAATTTTAATAAATGGGAAATAATATAATATAATTAATTTTTAAATGATTATTTGGTGTAAAAAGAGCCGTTTATTTTATACATGACACTTGAAATATTTTACTGATGAACGGACACCCAGTAGTGAAAGAATGCCCATTTTTACTTTAAACATAATTCACAGAATTTCAAATGTAGTTCTGGTTTATTGATAAATTATTTCTTTTGAAGCATGAACAAGTGTTTTAGTTCTCTAGAGAAATGGGGATTTTCTTTAAAATTGGTGAAGGCCCGTTTGGTACTTTAATAAAATAAATCATTTTGGAAAACTCTCTTTGGGGTGACTCAAGGGTGATCTTTGGTGTACGTTGATTGCATGAGTTGTGTGTGATGTTTGTACTACTTGTTTGACTTTGTTGACTCACCCCTTTCCTTTTTATTATACGTGTTGACATGGGAACCTAGAATAGTAAGTGATTCTTCTGAGAACGATTGCTGCACTAGTTTAGATTACGCACTCGCTAGTGGCCCTTAGTATAGATTATACTCTGCTAGGGGATTGGGCCCCTCGGTTAGGCCATGTAGGGAAACACCGTGCATTAGGGCATTATGACATCATCGAGAGTAAGCATGCCTTCAGGATGAGTCACATGTATGGTACGTTCTAGATTTTTTACGAGCTCCTAGGTTCAACCCATGTTTCTTTTAGTGTTTATTTGTATGTGGCAGACGATTGAGAGGTGTAGTTCGGTTGTTGGCCCCGTGTACCACTTTCTACATTTCCCTTAGTGTGTGTTGTGTGTTGTGTGTGGTTTTCCTTTTTTACTAAAAACAAAAAATTTGGATTTCTAAATTGTTCAAAAAAAATGTTTTAAAACACAATGCACCTGTTCTTTTCAAACATTATACTTGTTCTTAAATTAAGATGGGCAGTAGACTATTACTTGTTTTATAAACGAAATTGTGTGTGTGGAAACCCATATTTTATATAATTTGGTTCAAACCTGGAATTAGTAAATTCTTTATTTAAAGGTAGTGTTTTGGGGATAGTTTTTTGGGAACGCCTACTGAGTTTTAATACTCAGGCCTATAGTGTTTTCCTATTTTTAGTTTATGTTGCAGGTTTGACTCAAGTTTTCTCGCCGTGGGTGAGAGTTGGTTGTGGATTGGTGTAGAGACTCTCGGGGTTGCGAGGAGTTTTGGTCATGGTCAGGTTATTTGGTTTTTGTTGGTCATTCTTTCCTTTTGTGTTGTTTATTTACTTTGCATTGTTCTATTTTCTTTCCACTGCTTTATTTATTTTCATTGGGCGAAATCATTTCCTATTGCTCTCTTTTGATGCCCTGGTGCTTGTCGCTAGCCTGAGAGGATTGGGAACGCCTCTTGGTCCATGTCTTAGACCTTCTCGGGTGATCGGTTCAGGGTTGACCCGGGTTGGTTCATGAAAAAATGGTATCAGAGGAGGTTGTCTCTTGAGCAGACCTTGTTTTTCAGAGCGCCCATTGTTATTTCGGGTTGTCATGGTAGAAGGAGTAGAATTTTTGGGACTCGAGGCATAGGAATGGGAAGGACGTCATGAACCCTTTCTCATTTCGAACCTCGGGTTACCATGTGATTTTTGGGTTATCGATGTCTTTTGATTCTTATGGTTTTTTTGGTATTGGGAAATGAAATTGGAGTCGAGAAAGTGACCTATGTGAGATCGCATGGTCTGGAAAGCCATGTGGATTTGGGGACCTTACCCTAGAATGCTCTCAGTGACGGTGGTGTGACTGACGTATGGTCGCCAACCATATGGTTGAGTCACCCATCTTCACTAGTTTCCCCCTAGTGAATCGTTTGGGTTTTCCTTCATTCTGAAAATCATTGTGAAAAGTGTTATTTTGGTATTTGAAATGACAATGACCATGTTTGACCCATATTTTATTTTATTTTTCCTTAGTGTTCACCCCCATGAAGGTTCAATGGATGCCCAAGGTGTATCTTTGGATGGTGCATCCTTAGAAAATCCTCTAGTTGATCAGCCCATAGATTATGTCCTCAAGTTTCGAAAGTTGAACCCTCCCCTGTTTTATGGCCAAACAGATCCACTTGAGGCGGAGGAGTGCTTGCGGAAAATTGAGAGGAACTTCAATTTCTTTGGGTTTCCTGAGTTGTTAAAGGTGAAGTTGGATACCTTTATGCTTGAAGGCCCAACCTAGAAATGGTGGAAGTCCGTGTCTCGGAATAAACCTCGGAAAGATCTAACATGGGAGTTTTTCAAGTCATCGTTCATCCAGCAACACTTCTCTGAGGTGACGAATATGAGGAAGAGGATGAATTTGTGTTGTCTTTAGTAGGGCATTGAATCAGTCCTATAATTCTATAGACATTTCATATACCTAGTTACGTACGATAAATGGTTTGTTGCAAATGATCCCGGGAAGGCTCGACAATTTGAGTCTGGACTCCGACCTGAACTGCGATCGAAAGTGGAAGAGCTCAACCTAACCACCTTCTCAGATGCTGTGGGGAAATCCTTTCTTGCTGAATCTGATCTAGCGGGAGGACTTGAGGTAGTGAATCCTCCCCCGACCTTGGGAGGCAGTGTAGAGGATGATGATAGGAAAAATGGGAAGCGACCTGATGTCGGTGGCTCTAATAGAGGGATTAAGAGGCATTCATACCTTCAGCCATATTCTTCACAATGCAATGTTGTGATCTGTCACCAGTGTGGTAGGTAGGGTCATAAGAGGCTGATGTGCCCGAGTGCTCCGAGACCCTGCCACACCTGTGGACATATGGGTCACTTGCAGCGATTCTACCAAGGTATTTCCAAGAAGCACGTTGAAGCCAGAGCTATCTCATCGAAGGTTACTTCAGCCCGTCAGCAGGAGCAGGGCGATGTTTGGGGATCAGTTTGAGGTTTTCTCTTTGTAGTGTTACCTGGATGTAGTGGTTGTCACTTGTGGAGTTTTTTGGTGTTTCTTTTTTTCCTTCAGTTGTAATAATGGTTATTATCGAACCTCTTTGAAACTTTTATTTTATTGGAAGCGTGTTTGGTGAAATTTTGGTTTGTGTGTTATGTTTGGGAATTTCTGAAGCCTGACTGCGAGGTAGGAGATGCTTCAATCATTGATGCTCCATCCATAGGCCTCGGAGTGAAGCTGGCACGTAGTCAGGAGAACCCCAGTGGTGAAGAAGGGCATTGGTTTAATCTCGGTCCTTAGTGTGAAATGGTTTATGTTATTTCGAGGGTGCGATGTTGTTTATATAGTATTGGTGGTAGTTTTGATGCTCTAAATTTTGGCCTTCCTTTCTCCCCCCTCGTGGTGGGGGTTTTTGGTCTGTGCAGAAATTTTTCAAGTTCGGTTAATCTCGTCAGTTCTTATGGTGGGGAGACCCACAACGGGTCTCGCAAAGTTAAACCTAAAGTAATTTAGAGTTATCCCAATCCTTATGGTGGGGGTTCTGTTTGGGCCTCCCCGTGTCAGTATCAGAGTTTCTTTTAATGTATCGTTTGGTGGCAGGTGGTCTCATGCGGAACCACCTAATTCTAAGTTCTTCTTTTTGAGTAAATTCTGGGATTGGAATACACCCAACGGTTCCATTGGACTAAGATTATGGGAATAAATGTTTGAAGTGGTTTAGGTTCGTTCCTTGGTGGAAATGGATGGTTTGGGTTCTCCTTGGTGATAATTAAGGTGATTGTGTTTTAAAGATGAGTTGTGTGTCATGGGTTTTCAAAGTTTGTTTGGATCGATCAATTGGAGATGCTTAAACATTTTTTGGTGGGTGACACTGGATAAGTTTTATCTTTGGGTTCAGATCTTATCATGGCTTTCCGATGGCAGAAAGCGTTATGGTGGGTAGAATTGTCACACCCCGACCTATCTATTATTTTTATTTTATTATTTTCTTTGGTTTTAAAAATTTTTGTCGAGGTTCGGGTTAAATCTCGAATGAGATTTTTTGAGTTTTGTCAAAAAGGCACACATTTTTTAGTTGACTTCGTTGAAGGCACGGGAAGAGCGCGTTTTGGAAACCCCGCGCGGCTTCTCCCAGGGAACGGCACAGTCTGCCTGCCTTCAGAAATTTAAATGGGTAAATTCTGTAATTTATTGCGTGATTTAAAAATTTTATGGTCGATAATAGTTTTACAATTATTATTATTATTATTATTATTATTATTATTATTATTATTACTTTGGCCGGTTTGCGGGCACCTCACGGTTAGCGAAGGTCAGGCGACCATCCCGGGAACCCGTCCAACTACTTCTGGATCAAACACAAGCTACCGCGCGGTCCGCACATGAGCGCTTGAGTTGTGCGCGGACCGTGAGGTTGAGGTAATCAATTAATAAGGCTATGTAAAGAAAAATGAGGTAAAATTAAAATGAGGTGGATAATAATACTATTATTGAATTTTTTTTCTATTGCTATTATTATTAATATTATTAATTTTGTTCTTGTTTCTTTTTGAAATTATTTTTAAAAAAAATTATTATTATTATTATTAAATATGTTTTAATTATTATTAGGTGTATTATCAATATTTTTGTTATTAATGTTATTAATATTATTATTATTATTATTATTATTATTATTATTATTATCCTTTTCTTCTTATTATTTTTATATGTATTGTTTTTATTATAGATCAATGTTTTATTTTTTTTATTTTTTTTCTTTTCTTTTTGTTTTTTTTTATTATTAATATTTTTTTCCTTAATCCTAAACCTAGCACAGCCTCTCTTCTTTTCTCCCCCCCCCCCCCCCGACAGCCCTGCGCACCGAACCCTTTACCATCTCTCCCCTCCCGCATGACCTGCCCTCTGCTCCTGCCTTACTCCTCTCCCAGCGTTGCACCAGCCTACTTCGGCTCCCCCCTCAGCCTGCCTAGCACTGCGCATGCCCAGCAGCATCTTACTCTCCCTACTGCAGTACCCCATCTAGCCGCACCTCCTTCCCAGCTCCCCCATCCAGCTGCGCCTCCTGCACGGCGCATCCCCCCTACCGACCTCCTGCATGACACCCCCTTCCTGCTTCGCTGCCCGGCACCCCCAGCCCCGTCTCCCACAGCACCAGCTCCCTTCCCAGCCTCCTTTCCAGCGCCTCACATCGGTCTAGCCCTGTTTCGGCCTCCCTGACCTGCGACAACACCTCACGACCCGCCACCCTCCAGCGCTCCACCGGCCTCCTAACCTGCCTGCTCGATGCCCAGCTGACCCAGTGCCTCCCAGGATCTACTGCGTTGCACCAGCCTCCATTGGCCCTCCCTGCACCAACGCACCTCCCGCGCCCCACCTTGCACCGGTTGAGCAAGCCTCCCCCCTGTACATGTGCCCTGACTCCGTCGTTCGACCTCCGACCCACCTTAAGATGGCACCCGTCGTCCGGACAGCAGTGGTGCAACGTCCTAGATGCAATATCACATCGCTGCCGCACCTCCCTTTACCGACGAGCAGGCCTTGGATGTGGTCCCCTCCTCCTACTTCATCCAACCAGCAATAGTTCAATGACCCCCGGTTCCCCTTCCTTTTCATCTGAGCAGCCTGTTGAACCTCCTACTGGTGCCACCAGCCTCGCATACCCCCCCCCCCCCCGGACACTGCCTCTTTCCCTTTTTGTGTTCAATCAAGCCGATCCGTCGGCCTTCCTCCTACTCAGCACACCTAGGCGTCATCCCCTTTCCCTATTTCGGCTGGCCAGCAGCGGCGCAGCACCCCTGCGTCATCCAGCAAGCAGCGGCGCGGCACCCTGATACTTTCCCCTTAGCTGCACTGGCCACAGACCTCCTTTTGGAAACTGCACACCCACCTAACCTCCTTCCGGCCACGTGCCTTTTTGGTTGTGTGCCTTCCGACCCGCTATGCGCCGTACAGTCGGCCCCGCCAGTGCAACGTGCGCGCTTCCGTCCAACGCACTTCCGGCCAACGTGCCTCTTTTCCGACAGTCGCGCGACCTTCCAACTGGACCACGCCCACTTCTGGTGTCCTCGCCGCCCCTTTTTGACTGTCACGCAACTCTGCTGATTGAGCACATCTCCGCGCCAAAAGTAAAGTTTGTGCTAATTCTTTGTTGGATTGTTATGAATTAGTGTTTTTATGTTTTTTCTTATTTTTGTGGGTGTTGCAGCGCATCAGCAAGTTATTTCTGTGGTATTGCAGGCATCGTTGTGTGTGTTCTTATGCGCCTCCGCAAGGTGTGTCGCATCGCCGTGATTGGTCTGCAAGTCGAGGTAGGTCCCCCCACTGCACTCACCTTTAAATTCAGAATTTATTAATTGCTTGATATTTTATTAATTTTAATAAATGGAAAATAATATAAGATAATTAATTTTTAAATTATTATTTGGTGTAAAAAGAGCAGTTTATTTTATACACGACAATTAAAATATTTTCCTGATGAATGGACACCCAGTAGTGAAAGAATTTCTATTTGGCCTTTAAACACAATTGGTGGAATTTCAAATGTAGTTCTAGTTTATTGATAAATGATTTATTTTGAAGCGTGAACAAGTGTTTTGGTTCTCTTGAGAAATGGGGATTTTCTTTAAAATTGGTGAAGGCCTGTTTGGTACTTTAATAAAATAAATTATTTTGGAAAACTCTCTTTGGGGTGACTCAGGGGTGATCTTTGGTGTATGTTGACTGCATGAGTTGTGTGTGATGTTTGTGCTACTTGATTGACTTTGTTGACTCACCCCTTTCCATTTTATTATACGTGTTGACATGGGAACCTAGCATAGTAAGTGAGTCTTCTAAAAATGATTGCTGCACTAGTATAGATTACGCACTCGCTAGCGGCCCTTAGTACGGATTATACTCTTCTAGGGGATTGGGCCCCTCGGTTAGGCCATATAGGGCAACACCAGGCGTTAGGGCGTTATTACATCATCGAGAGTAGGCATGCCTTCAGGATGAGTCACATGTATGGTACGTTCTAGATTGTTCACGAGCTCCTAGGTTCGACCTATGTTTCTTTTAGTGTTTATTTGTATGTGGTGGACGATTGAGAGGTCTAGTTCGGTTTCTGGCCCCATGTGACACTTTTTCCATTACCCTTAGTGTGTGTTGTGTGTTTTGTGTGGTTTTCATTTTTACTAACAACAAAAAATTTGGATTTCTAAATTTTTCGCAAAAAAAAATGTTTTAAAACGCAATGCACCTGTTCTTTTCAAACATTAAACTTATTCTTAAATTAAGAAGGGAAATGGAATATTACTTGTTTTAGAAACAAAATTGTGCCTTTGGAAACCCATATTTTATATAATTTAGTTCAAACCTGGAATTAGTAAATTCTTTATTTAAAGGTAGTGTTTTGGGGATAGTTTGTTGGGAACGCCTACTGAGTTTTAATACTCACGCCTAAAGTGTTTTCCTATTTTTAGTTTTTGTTGCAGGTTTGACTCAAGTTTTCTTGCCATGGGTGAGAGTTGGTTGTGGATTGGTGAAGCGACTCTCGGGGTCGCGAGGAGTTTTGGTTGTGGTCAGGTTAGTTGGTTGTTGTTGATCGTTCTTTATTTTTGTGTTGTTTATTTACTCTGCATTATTCTATTTTCTTTCCGGTTATTTATTTATTTTCATTGGGAGAAATCATTCCCTCTTTCTCTCTTTTGATTCCCCAGTGCTTATCTCTATCCTAGGAGGATCGGGAACGCATCTCGGGCTATGTCGTGGACCGTCTCGGGTGATCGGTTCAGGGTCGACCCGGGTTGGTTCGTGACACTACACATCCAGGGGAGTATTTTTTTTAACATTACAAATTTTTAAATTATGAAAATCACCTGCCATATACTGCTAGGAATTAAGTATGGGGTAATACCCCTTTATTTTCTTATAAATTGTTTTTGAATCTCCTTTTCTTGCATGGGTGTCTAGCTTTCTTATTTCTAGAGTATAGACAAATAAATTTGAGCTGAATTTCAAAACCAGCTAACACCCCCAATGAATATTGATGTTATATCATTCTTCATTATTCTCCCATTTGAACCAAAATCAAAAAAAGTATATCTATCTACAATAATGTAAAGCATGAATGTTCAAAAACAAAAAAAATGACAATTTTGAAAATTGATTTGGTGTGTGTTAATAGTGTTATTTTTGAACTTTAACTTCACCCCCTAAAAAATTTATGAAATGATGAATTGAATATCTCATTTGAATGAAATTATTCTCTCACCTTACGATTCAATATTGGGGACAGTGTTTAGTTTTAAGTGTGGGGGAGAGGATAATTTCTTTGTGCCTTAACTATGCTTCAATTCTGTCCACATCACAGTGCCCCCATTTTTTTTTAAATGCCTACATTTTGGTTTCCTTTATATTATTTTGGGCTGTAATTAATTTTTTTGAGTCTATATATTATGAAAATAAGAACTCTTTGTGTTATTCCTAGAGTAAAATTCCATGACTCATTTTTAGAGATTTCACTAAGTCTAAAGTTGTGAGGATTGTTTGATTTCTAAGTGTTGTTATCCACTATCTTATGGATATAGAGTTTAAAAAATATGAAAAGGAATTTTGATAGGTTAGATTCTTGTGGAATCGGAACTATAACTTGGGGAAGCTTGATAATGAACTTGAACCTAGCTGCTTCATCTTGGGTAACATAGAACACCTTAGGAAGTCAACTCAATCGAGAGTAATATAAATCATTTGAATCTGAAGTATAATGGGTAATTGAGATCCCATGGTGAGTCTCTGAGATAAGGGATTTGGGTTCGTTTATGTAAATAAATCCAAATTTAATGTGTCTTGTGTAGTGCTATACACAAATTTATGGTTGGGAAAAAATCAAATAAAGGGTCTTGTCAAAAATGAGGTCATTAAGGTGAGGAAAAAATTAAACCTAAATGAACAAGGGGGAAATTATTTTATAAGAAAATATTTTGAGTTTTATAAATAAAGTGGGAATTGTAAATTTGGTTTGAGAAACCTAGGAGAAAGTGAAAGTTGTTTGCTCCTCTTGTTTTACATTTGATTCCACTTGCATCTCTCTAGTCTATACTCCTAGAATTAGAATTTGAACTTGTGTCGAAGTAGGGTGGTATGAAGAATTCACATGGAAGGCATGACATTCTTAGCAATGGATGATTCAATGATTTTTCCTTAATTAGGGTGTATGTAGTTGAACCAAGAAAATATGACCATCAATTTTTCTTAGGAGTCTTTGTAAAAAATAATTGAATGAGTTGAATTTTCCAGAATTGCAATTGATTAAGTGTGGGTAATTTGATGTGACATTATTTTATCACACTTTTTCGCATCTATTTTGTTGAATAAAATGTTTTTAATATCTTAAGTTGAGCTTTTAATGGAGATTTTGTTAGAAAATAATTAATTTGGTTGAATTTTCTTTTCTTTGAAAATCTTCTTAAAAGTGTGGATCTTTCAGTGATAGTTTTTTATGGTTCAGTTCATTAATTTTCATTTAGCTTTTGAAAAGGAATTTTTTTTTATATTCATTGAAAATATATTTTTCTCAATTGTTTTTTGATAAATATTTCACTTTTGATGATGATTATTTCATTATTTTTATTAAGAATACTTTTGGAAGAGAATTTAAGTAAAGAATTGATTTTCTTATTTTTAAATTTCCAAATTTTGGATGAATAGTTGTTTAAACGAATTCTAATTTTCTTTAAAGTGTTAATTATTTTAGTTCTCCTATTTTAATAATATATAATTTTTGTAAAAAAAAATTTTGAATTTGCGTATTTTTATTTTCACTAATTTTGGAATTTTGTGCTTTAGGTCTTGCATTGAAAATTTGGAAAACACCCAATGCGACTATGCCTTGGTGAGATCGATTGCACATGAAAAATCCATGCGACCGTGAGTCTTCCCAGTAGTGAAAAATTTTCATAGAAAATCGATCATCCACAAAAAGTAAAAAATGATAATTATTGAAGTTTTCGTGCCAACCAAAAAATGGAAAAGGAAAAATCATTCAACCCTAGAAATTAATAGACCACAACACTTCAGTGGATGCATGATCTCTCCATCAACCGCAAATACAATCCATTTTTTCACATGGAGGACATCTGTATACATGATTTTAACCGCTGCTTGGCACAACAAAAGTGGAGGATAGGTGTGTTAGGTGACAAGAGGTTTTCTGCTTTCACTAGGAGTTTTCTGAATTCTGATGATGAGTACCTAAGGCCGCGCCACATGGATTTCACTGCTTGTTGTTTTTGAATGTCATTGTTTTCCTTTTTGTATAAGAGGAGTTTTTATCCTTTCTTTATATTCTCTGACATGGGAAAAAACCATTCCCTGAAGAAGGGACTCAATCTTTATTTTTCTTTTACCTAGTTCCTTCCATTATAACTCCATTTTCTATTTTCTAAATTTATATTTGTGATCATTCTTCCTTTATTAATGTGTTGTGATCTCAAACCTTCCAAGATGAAGGGCTAATTTGATACTCCAGTTCCAAGAATAGAAACCCTAAAACTTCCTGGATATCCACACATCATGTCGAACATCATCCTTATTCATTGCTCTTGGTGTACAGTGACTACATAAGTGGTGAAGCGAGAGCATGACCACCCAAGAAAAGTGTTCATCACTCTTTCCCCTTCATCTTTATCCCCTTATATTCTTGAATAGCTCAAGAGAGTATCTAGGGTTGGTTGTGTGATTGAATATCTAGTGAAGACCACCTCGAGTTATAAATAGATTATTGACAAAAATGGTCCGGCTTGGTGATCCTTTCACCTTGGGAGAGTATTTATGTCTAGTAAGATATTCCAAACGTAAGCACACATCATTTTGGGTGAGAGAAGTGCATGACTCGAGAGATTGAGCATCCACTGAGTGAGGTTGAGAAATTATCTAATCTATTTGAGATCAATGATAGGTAGCATACAAGTGGATCGACCTGAATCAGGGCCTGAATCTACTGATTTTCTTTTCCTTCCCCATTTCTTTCCTTATTTTCTCTATTTCTTATTATGTCCACTACTTCATCACTTTGTTCTCCACTACCCGAGTGATTTTCATCATTTTTTTCATGCTCCCTTTGCTGCTTTCAGAATATATAAAAACCAAAAGAAAAAGTTTTAGCAAGACCACTAGGACATTCGACACTGCTTCCTTGAGATCAACCTCTGAGTTGGACATTATGCTATATTTAGGGTTATAAATGTATTTGTGATCATCCTCAAAACAAGGACCCACTCACCAAACTTGAACTATTGTCCAAGAATACAACATTTCCCTTAGTGGTTTCTCTAGATTTACTTTAATTTTTCACAAAAAAAATAACACAAACAACAGTGATGAACTATAAAATTTGGATTCAATGTTGTTGTTTGATCTAATATAAGAACTTGAGGAGGTTTTAACAGTATTCCAACATTCGGTGCAAGAACAAAAACATAGTGATCTTACATGTCATGAAATATTTTATCTTGATAAAATCATGCAAATGGTTCAGAAATCTATGTGAAATATCAAAGAAAATAAAGAAAATAAGGATGCACTCTATCAACTTGTTTAAGAGCCTTCTAGGAAACAACTATGGAAGAAATAGAAAAGAAGTAGGAAAATAGAAAAAAAGCTAGAGTTTCCAATTTTCAAGTCTGAAATTACCTTCAACCCACTGCTAGAAGATCAAGATCCACACATTGATAATTGTTTCAAGGGCTCACATGGGATGGATTATGATGAACCTTAAAAGGATAGATAACTTGACAAGGATCGTTTTTATAATATTCATTGTGACGATTTTTTCTGCACGAGCTGTCTATTAATTTTTTCATGATAGAATTGGTTGAGCTAGTACAAGACTTCTTATCCTTTACCTTGGAAGACACAAAAAATGAGGTGATGTGTTTTGAAGAGATACTGAAAGGTGTACAATACCTCACTCCTACCTCATACATCCTCCCAAGATCACTGATTTATCTTCAAGAAGAACAAGTTGTACAAATATAGGGAGTTGACAATTTCATGAAAGAACCTGTATTTCTATTTGACTTTGATTTTATTGAAACTGATTTCAATTCTATTTTTCATGTTGTAAGTATTGAGTATGAAATTCATTTTTGTGATTTCTTGGAGATCTAAGATGAATTTGAAGTTGTGCCTGCTGAGGAATTGTTGTAACTTCCAGATTTTGTGGAAAATTCAATGTTTAGAGATAATGTTGAAGAAGAGAAGGTGTTGAAACCCTACAAGGGTGTCAAGGAGGATATTGATGCATTTTTTATTGTCAAAGAAGAATTTTTAGGTTGGATTGATGAAGATGGAAAGTACCCTTGTGTTATATTTTCCCCTCCATCACTGCACAAGAGCTGCATAGCCAAGGAGTAGAACCAGTTTGAAGATCTACAAAGGGTACTTCACAAATTAAAAAACATTGAATATGATAGGAAGAGAATCTAGAGGTTTTTAAGGAAGAAACCACATCCTTCATCATATTAGGTTTGACCCAAAGGTTTTCTGGATGTGTACAGTCAAAACACAGCACCCCTTGGGGGTTATACCAAGATTATTTTTCTCCTTTTTTATTTCCTCTTTAATTTAAATTTTATTATTGTTTTTTAATTATTTTCTTTTTTTATAGGAAAACAATCAGACAGTGATTCCATGTGGAAACTAATCAAGAATAGAAGGAGATTCACATTGAAAATCACTAGATTAAACTCCCTCCCTCAAACTTGGTTTCATTTCACTTTGAGTTGTAAATCACGAAGTCTAGTGATAATCTTTTTATATCTTGTAGGGATTGGAATTGAGTAGCTAGAGGGGTTTTTCATGAGAAAAAGGGGGGATAGAAGTGTATGAACTTAAAAATTACAAGATCCACATCCAGGGGAGTACTATTTTTAATATTGAAAATTTTTAAATTCTAAACATCTCATGTTTCATGATTCTAGGAATTAAGTGTGGGGGTATACCCCTTGATTTTCTTGTAAAAAATTGTGAAACCGCTTTTCTTGCATGGGGTGTTGAGGTTGCTTATTTTTAAAGTATTGAAAAATCAATTTGAGCTGAATTTCAAATTTGGCTAGCACCCTCGATGAATATTGATGTTATATAATTCTTCACCATCATTTGAGCGAAATTCAAAATTATTTTTTCTATCTGTAACAATTTAAAGCATGAACTTTAAAAAAATGATGATTTTGAAAATTGATTGGGTGTGTAGAAATTGTGTTATTTTTTAACTTTAATGTCACCCCTTCAAAAAATTGTGAAGTGCTTAATTGAATATCTCATTTGAATGAAATTTGTCTCCCACCTTATGATTCAACATTGGAGACAACATTTATGTTCACGTGTGGGGGGGAGGTGGATTTCTTTATGCCTTAATTGTGCTTCAATTATATCTATGTCATAGAATCCCCGCATTTTTTTTAAAAATGACTCCATTTTGGTTTCCTTTATCTTCTATTGGGATGTAATTAAATTTTTTGTGTCTTTAAGTAAGGAAAATGTGAACTCTTTGTGTCCTTCATAGGGGAAAATGTCATGAATTCTTTTGAGATATTTCACTAAGTATAAAGTTGTGAGGATTATGTGATTGTTGATTGTTGTTATCCATTGTCTTATAGAGATACTATTTGAAAAATAGGAAAAGGAAGTTTGATAGGTTATATTATTATGAAATTAGAACTATAACTTGAGGAATCTTGATCTTCAACTTGAACCAAGCTACTTCATCCTGGGTAACATAGAACACCTTAGTAAGTAAAATAAATAAAGAGTAATATAAATCCTTTGAATATGGAGTAAAATGTGCAATTTAGATCTCATGGTAAGTCTCTGAGACAAGATCACTAGGTGTGTTTATGCAAATAAATCCAAATTTAATGTGTCTTGGACAGGTCTTTGCACAAATTTAAGGATGGGAAAAATTCAAACAAAGGGTCTTATAAAAAATGAGCTCATTGAGGTGAGGAGAATATCAAACCCAAATGAACAAGGGGTGATTGCTTTATAAGAAAATCTTTAGATTTTTATCAACAAAGTGGGAAGTGGAACTTTGGCTTGAGGAACCTAGAAGAAAGTGAAAGGTGTTTGTTCCTCTTGTTATAGATTTGATTCCATTTGTGTGTCTCTAGTATGTACTCCTGGAACTGAAATTTGAACTTGTGTTGAAGTAGGGTAGTATGATGAATTCACATGGGAGGCATCACATTCTTAGCAATGTGATAACCAAAAAGTCAGATTGAAGCCTCTTCAGTGGAAGAAGATGCTCTCCACTGATCCGCACCCAGATAAACCCAAAGATCGCAGGAGAAGACAACCCAAATCCCACTAAAGAACACCAAGATGGTATGCACTTGATAACCTAAGGCTCACCGATTGAAGCCTCTTCAGTTGAATAAGATGCTTGCCACTAAGGGAAGACACCCAAAAAGTCAGATCCTGCTGTCTCCATCCACGCTGCGACCGCCGTTGAAGATTCCAGTGTGTAGGATAGATAAAGAAACTAGGGAACCTAATGTCGATCTGTGGTCGACAATCTCTCTATACCCGAAGAAATCTGAACCTCAAATTCTAAGTGCCACCAAGGAAGATCGCATCGCATGCCACTTGAAGAAGATGGTCACCGAGCCTCACCGTGATCACTACTGAAGATCCCACCGGATTCCACCACTTGAAGGGGATGATTGCACCGTCCAAAGAGAATACTGAAACCCCCCTTGCCCAATATTCTAATATATATATACATACACATATTTACTTAAATAATTTTATAAATAATAATAATAATAATAATTAATAAAATATATAAAAAATATAAATAAAAGTAATATTTTTAAAAATATAAAAAATGTTGGTTCAACGTCAACCAATGACGTCCGAGCCCAAAGTGAAAACATTTCCCAATCAAAGAAGATCGTTTCAACATCACTTCTTATCTTTTTCTATGTTTGAATTGGGAAACAATCACAACCCTTGATCTTTCCACATGGAGGACATCTATATGCATGATTATAACCACTGGTTGGCATATAAAAATAGGAGGAGAAGCGTGTTAGGTGACGAGAGGTTTTCTTCTTTCACTGGGAGTTTACTGAAATCTGGCGATGAGTACCTGAAGGCACGCCACGTGGATTTCACTGTCTTATTTTTTAGTGTCACTGTTTTATTTTTTGTACAGGAGGAGTTGTTCTCCTTTTTTATATTCTCACACATGGTAGAAAACCATTCCCTAGATATGGGACTTTTTCTGTATTTTTCTTTTCCCTGGTTCCTTCCATTGTAACTCTATCTTTTATTTTGTAAATACATGTTTTTTCTCATTCTTCTTACCTCAATGTGTTGCAATCTCAAACCTTCATAGATGAAGGGATAATTTACAAGTCAAGTTTCAAGAATAGAAACTTTTACGTTGTCTAGAGATCCACACATCATGTCGAACATCATCCTTCTTCATTACTCTTGGTGGACAGTGACTACATAAGTGATTAAGTGAGAGCATGACCACCCAAGGGAAGTGTGTGTCACTCTTTCCCCTTTATCTTTATCCTCTTATTTTCTTTCATAGCTTGAGAGAGTATCTATGAATGGTTGTGTAATTGAAGATCTGGTGAAGACCACTTCAGGTTATGAAGAGATTCTGACTTAAGTGGTCTGTTCTGGTGATTCTTTCACTTTGGGAGAGTATTTATGTCTGGGAAGATATTCCAGACATAGGTGTTCGTTGTTTTGGGTGATAGATGTGTGTGACTCAAGATATTTAACATCCATTGATTGAGGTTGAAGAATGATCTAATCTATTTGAGATCAATGATAGTTATCAGATGAGTGGATCGACCTGAATCTGGGCTTGAATCTACCGAATTTCCATTCCTCCTCTTATTTCCTTGTTTTATTTCCTTATTTTCTTTGTTTCTTATTGTGTCCATTGTTTCATCACTCTATTTCCCACTTCCCCCTAGTGATTTTTATCATTGTTTCATGCTACCTTTACTACTTTCAAAATATATAAAACCCCAAAAAAATGTTTCGAGAATACCACTAGGACATTCGACACTGCTTCCTTGAGATCGGCCCCTGAGTTTTCCATTATTCTGTATTAAAGGTTATCAATGTATATGTGGTCATCCTCAAAATAAGGACACGTTCACCAAACTGACATTGTTTTCAAGGAATGCAACGTTTGCCTTAGTGTTTTTTCTATCTTTCCTTTAATTTTTCACAAAAAAAACAAAAACACAAACAATAGTGATGAAAACGGTTTTGATTCAAGGTCGTTGTTTAATCTGATACAAGAAATTGAGGATGTTATATAATCATTCCAACGGTGGGTGAAATAACAACAACATAGAGAGATTACTGATGATGAAATGGTTTATCATGATGAAATCATGAAAATGATTCAGCAATCTATGGAAAATATCGGAGAAAATAAACATAAGGATGTACTTTAAAAACTATTGAAGAGCCTTCTAGGAAACAACTGTGGAGGAAATAGAAAAAAGTAAGAAAAGAGAAAAAAATGGAGTTTCCAATTTTCAAGTCTAAAATTCCCTTCAACCCACTTCAAGAAGATCAAGATCCACACATTGAGAATTGTTTCAAGGGATGTAAGGGGATGGATTATGCGGATGCTGAAGAAGCTGGATAACTTTACAAGGATAATTTTTCTAATATTCATTGTGATAATTTTTACTGCACTAACCTGTCTACTAATTTTTGCATGATATAACAGGTTGAGCCAGCACAAGACTTCCTATAATTTTCCTTGGAAGACACAGAAAATGGGGTGGTGTGTTTTGAAGAGAGACTGTAGGAGGTTGAATACCGCATTCATGCCACATACATACTCTTGGGATCACTATTTCATCTTGAAGAAGAACAAGTTGCACACATACAGGGAGTTGACAATTTCATGAAAGAATCCGTCTTTCTATTTGACTTTAATTTTATTGAATTTGATTTCAATTTTATTTATCCCATTGTAGGTATTGAGGATGCGGTTTATTTTTGTGGTTTCTTAGAGAGTCAAGAGGAATTTAAAGTTGCACTTGTTGAGGAACTATTGGAACTTCCAGTTTTTGTTGAAAATTCAATGTTTAGTGCTGGTGTTGAAGAAGAAAAAGTTTTGGAACCCTGCAATGGTTTCAAGGAGAATGTTGACACATTTTTTTGTTGTCAAAGGATAATTTGTTGATTGGATTGATGAATATGGAAAGAACCATTATGTTATATTTTCCCCTCCATCACTGCATAAAAGTTGCACAACTAAGGAGTGGGGATAGTTTGAAGATCTACAATTGGTACTTCAAAAATTAAAATACATTGAAGATGGCAGGAAGAGAATCTTGTGGTTATTAAGAAAGAAACCACATCTATCATCATATTAGGGTTGACCCAAAGGTTTTCCAGCTATGGACAGTCAAAATACAGCACCCCTTGGGGGTTATCCCAAGATTATCTTTCTCCCTTTTTGTTTCCTCTTTAATTTAAATTTTTTTTAGAGTTTTTCAATTATATGATTTTTATTGTAGGAAAATAATCAAGCAGTGATTCCATGTGTCATCCAATCAAGGACAGCAGGAGCTTCACATTGAAAATCACTAGATCAAACTCCCTTCTCCAAACCTGGTTGCATTTCACTTTAAGTTATAAATCATGAAGTCTAATGCTAATCTCTTTACATCTTGTAGGGATTGGAATTGCGCATCCAGAGGGGTATTTTCAAAGACAAAAGGGAGAATACATGTGGCTGGACTAAGAAATGACAAGCTCCACATCCAGGGAAGTACTGTGTTTAATATTGAAAATTTTAAATTTTGAAGATCTCCTACTGCATGATGCTAGAAATTAAGTGTGGGGGAATACTCATTGAATTTCTTGTAAAAAAATTTTGAATCTATTTTTCTTGCATGGGTTTCTAGCTTTCTTATTTTTTAAGTATTGAAAAAACAATTTGAACTGAATTTCAAATATGGCTAGCACCCCCAACGAATATTATTGTTATCTCATTCTTCACCATGTTCCTGTTTGAGCCAAATTCAAAAAAACAATTCTATAACAATGTAAAGCATGAACTTTCAAAAACAAAAAAAATGATGATTTTGACAATTGATTGGGTGTCTGGAAATTGTGTTTTTTTTAACATTAATGTTTCCCTTACAAAAGTTCTGAACTACTGAATTTAATATATTATTTGAATGAAATTTTTCTCCCAACTTATGATTCAACATTGGGGAAAATGTTGAGAGTTAAGTGTGGGGGAGGAGAATCTCTATTTGCCTTACATGTGCTTCAATTCTATCCACATCACAACACCCCCACATTTTTTTCAAAATGCATCCATTTTGGTTTCCTTAATCTTCTTTTGGGTTGTAAGTAAATTTTTTGATTCTTTAGGTTAGGAAAATAATAACTCTTTATGTATTGCCTAGGGGAAAATGTCATGAGTTGTTTTGAGAGATTTCATTAAGTCTGAAGTTTTGAGGATTGTGTGATTTCTAAGTGTTTTTATCCACTGTCTTATGGAGATAATGTTTGAAAACTAGGAAAAGGAAGTTTGATAGTTTAAATTCTTGTGGAATTGGAACTATAACTTGAGGAAGCTTGAGCTTGAACTTGAACCTAGCTACTTCAGCCTAGGTAACATAAAACACCTTAGGAAGTTAGCTCAATCAAGAGTAATATAAATCCTTTGAATTTGGAGTAAAATGAGCGATTGGAATATCACGGTGAGTCTCTAAGACAAGGGTACTGGGTGTGTTTCTGTAAATAAAGCCAAATTTAATGTGTCTTTCACAGTGCTATGCACAAATTTATGGCTGGGAAAAATTCAAATAAATGGTCTTGTCAAAAATAAGCTCATTAAGGTGAAGGGAATATTGAAACCAAATGGACAAGAAGGGAATTTCTTTATAAGAAAATCTTTTGAGTTTTATCAAAAAAGTGGGAACTGGAACTTTGGTTTGAGAAACTTAGAAAAAAGTGGAAGTTGTTTGTTCCTCTTATTGTAGATTTGATTCCACTTGTCTCTCTAGTCTGTACTCCTGGAACTAGAATTTAAACTTATGTTTAAGTAGGTTAGTATGAATAATTCACATGGGAGGCATCACATTTTTAGCAATGTATGATTCAATGATTTTTCTTTAATTCGGGTGTATGCAGTTGAACCTAGAAAGGATAACCATCAATTTTCCTTATGAGTCTTTGTAAATAAATAATTGAATGAGTTGAATTGTCTAAGAGTGAAATTGATTAAGTGTATAGAATTTGATGTGGTGTTATTTTATCACATTCTGCACATCTATTTTGGTGAATTAAATGTTTTTTATATGTTGAGTTGATCTTTTAAATGGAGATTTTGTTAGGCTGGAATTAATTTGGTTGAATTTTCTTTGAAAATCTTCTTAAAAGTGTGTATTTTCAATAATAATTTGTTATTGATCGGTTCTTTAATTTTTATTTAACTTTTGAGCAGGTATTTTTTGTGATATTAATTGAAAATACCTTTTTTTCTCAACTATTTTTTGATAAATATTTCAATTTTGATGATAATTCTTTCATTATTCTGATTTGGAATACTTCTGGAAGAAAATTTCAATTAGGAATTGATTTTCTTGTTTTGAAATTTTGGAATTTTGGATGAACAGTTGTTGAAACAAATTATGGTTTTCTTTAAAGTGTTAATTATTTCATTTCCTCTATTTTAATCATATATACATTTTTTTAGAAATTTTTTGTTTGAATTTTTATATTTTTAGTTTCACTAATTCTGGGATTTTGTGCTTTTAGGTCCTGCATTGAAAATTTGGTGAAAACCCGAAGCGATCTTGTCTTGGCTAGATCGATCGCACATGCAAAATCCAAGCGACCATGAATCTGCCTAGTAATGGAAAAACGGAAAAGGCAAATGACCGTCCACCCAAATTCAAAAATTATAATTATTGAAGTTGTTATGCTAACCACAAATTGGTAAAGAAAAAATCTTTCAACCGTACAAATCGATCGACCGCAACACTTCAGTGGTTGCACAACCTCTCCATCGACCGCAAAGCCAATCCATTTTTCCATGGGGGAAATCTATGTTCTGATCCATCATGCCATTTTTCATCTACCGCACCTCCATTAAAGCACTCGTGCATCCAAAATCGATCGACTGTAGAGCACCTCCATCGACCGCACGTCAGTCTGCTTTCGACCGCACAACCACAACCACCAACCGTTGAAGACCTTCCCACTGGATCTGTACTGCCGAACCTCTATAGTAGTCAAAGTCACTCTACCACTCATGGGAGGAAGTTTCAACCGACCTCTGATGAATCCATAGCTTCCAAACCGGTTGACCCAGATAAACTCAGAGATTGTTGGATAAGACAACCCAAATCCCACTAAAGAACACCAAGCTAGTCTGCACCTAATGTAAAGACCCGAACTTTTGAATAATTTTTGTTTTCTGAATTTGTGTGTTATTTTATTTTATACTCAACAAAATTATATCCTTTAATTAATGAAGTGAGTATAATTAAAATAAGACCGTTGGGTTTCGACTGTTATATGACTGTTGGTCAATATGACCTTTGGAAACTATACTCTTAACATTATGATTATTGTTTATAAATAAAAATAATCATGGTTAATTAATACAGAAAGAAGAGTCAATAGCCTCATCCAGTAGACTCTGGTTATACAAAGATCATCTGTCGGAGCTTGGGAAGGAGTTAGCATCACTAGTATTTGCTCTGGACCAAGCTCAAGCTGAACTCAAACACGTTAAGCTTGAACAGAATCACTTACAGGAGAAGTTCAAACTGATATAAATCACCACTCGGGCAATGTTGTCCGAGCCACCCTAAGATTCTATCACCATAGCACACCTTACTCCTATGCAGGTGTTATAAGGGGTTATGTAACGAAACCTTAGTTACTTTGTGTAATCTTTTTTTATAAATAAAATTATTGTGTATTATTATGGTAAAAATTTTTGAATTACAAATATCAAGATAAATATAGGATGAATTTATAGAAGTTCCACATTATTGGTGAATTTTGGAAAAAGGGTATTTTAAAATATTTTTGTATACTTTATATAATTAATAATGTGAAATGATTTTCAAAAAAATGGTCTTCTACAATTATGATCAGTAAGAAATTTAGAGTAATAAGATCAACATAATTTTTGGTGAATAGTAAATTATGAATAGTAATATTTCCCTAATGAATAGTAATGTGACCAATGAAATAGTAACCTCACTTAAAAATTTATAAATATAATATAGGTATCTTGTTTGGTAATTTGATATAAAAGCATAAGTAAATAACTGTTTCAGAAATTATTAGTTAAGTATTAGTATTTTTTCAGGTAAATAGTGTTTTTACTTAAAAATTAAATATCTCATAATTAGACAATTACTTTCATAAAATAGAGTTTATTTTTGAATTCAGATCATCGATATTAGGTTAAGGTGAATTTATGAGATTTTTATAAAATGTTTTGTTTTTCAATGAATAGTGAAAATACAGTTTTGAGTTTCGGTGTGTTTAATGACATCATTAATGATGTAATCATGATGTAATAATTCTGGTAGACTTGTGTACAGTAATATGTGTTATGAGGTGTTCCAAGTGGCCAATACCATGGAAAAATACCATGGGAAAGCCCATGGTTTTGAAAATACCACTAATGAGGTGTCCCTTGAAAATTAATAGAATATTCTCTCAATTTTGCTATAAATATCAACCCATTCCTTCATTACTTTCATTCAAAATTCATCCTCAACAAAGCTCTGGTATTTTTACCTCTCAAGGAGTCCTCCCAAGGTTCCATCAAGCCCCCTAAGGTCACAAACCTTCGAGTTTTTGAAGTTTCTTTTCAAAGTAAGGGTACTTTTCACCCTCCTCTTTTAGTCATGACTTCCTTTATGTTATGTCATATAGTTTCCATTTTATTATGTGGGGGTATGTTCTTATATATCATTATTGTTGTCCATTTTATTTCCAAATGATAAGAGACCATTTCCACTCTCATCAAATGATTTTCTGAATTTTTAAGTGACGTCGTTATGCTGTCGATTTTTTGTAAAAGAAATCGCATTTTCTCTTTTCTTTCAAGTTTCCTTTTCATTTGGTATGTCATTCAAACATCCATACCATGATCTTATTTACAGTTTATTATGTCCTTATACTTTATTATGAGTTATTTATGAGTGGGTAACTCTAGTCCCCTTTTTTTAATGTTTTCTAAAACCATGTTGCATAGTCGTTAGGCTACAGAATTTTCATCTCAAGATCTCTCTCTTTCTCAAGATATTATCTCATTTTATTTATGTGAATACCCAAACCTATTTCATTTCTAGGAGTATTCATCAAGAAATAAAAATGATATATTTTATTCTATAATTAACATACATAAAACCCTTATTCCCTTTCTATGGGTTATAAATGACATAATGATCTTGTTTTTAAGCACTTTTTAAAACATCTCGATTTTGAAATGAAACTCATTTCTTTTATTCCCTATGGATTATTTATGAAATGTTTTATTATGATCTATGTGGCTCATATGAAAATAAATACATATTAAGGTTACGCCCTGATGGCGTTTCAATACATTGGGTAAAGAATTTAATCTCTAGAGATGACAAGTTTTACGATACCTTGATGAATAACCTTGTTAATTTTTATGGAACCTTGGTGTTGGACCTTGGTGATATGTTCACGAATTTCTAAATTAAATATTGTAGCAACATTTTCAATTTATGTTTCAAGTTATTATTATTATTATATGCCTCTATCTACATGTTCTTATTGATCTCTCAAGTTCACATGTTGACTGTTTCACTTATTTTCCTTACTCGGAATTTTGCTCACTCTTTCCTTTGATGTATGTCTCCAGGTTATGAGATGCATTAATTGTACTTAGGATGAACTTATGATGAAGCCTTACAAGTGTTTTAGAAGAAAATTTTATGTTTTTGTGTATTACGTCCCTGATTTCCAAGACACTAGACTTTAAAGATCCTCTGTTTGTAAAATGTAATGAAAAGTTATGTAATGAAAAGGCGGGATGTCATACCTGATAACCTGAGGCTCGCCGATTGAAGTCTCTTTGGTGGAAGAATATTCTCTCCAATGTGGGGAGACACCAAAAAAATGGATTTCGATGTCGCATCCACATTGTGACAATCGTAGAAGATGCTAGTGCGTACGATAGATAAAGAAACCAAAGAACTTGATGTCAATCCACAGCTGGAGATCTCACTATACCCAAAGAAATATGAACCACGTATCTCGAGAACCATTGAGAAAGCTCGCGTTGCACACCACTTGTAGAAGATGGCCATCGATCCTCGTTGTGGTCGCTATTAAAGATCCCACCAAATGCCACTGCTTAAAGGAGATGGTCACGTCGTCCAAAGTGAATGCCAAAACCCCCTGGCTTGATATTCTAATATATATATATATATATATATTTGCATATTTAATTAAATAATTATATAAATAATAAAAATAATAATAATTCATAATATATGTATAAATAAAAATAAAAGTAATATTATTAAAAATATAAAAAAAAATTGGTTCAACGTCAACTAATGACGTCTAAGCCCAAGGGAAAAAACATTTCCTAATCAGAGCATATTTTTTCAACATCACTTCTTATCTTTTTCTGTGTATGAATTAGGAAATAATCATGGCCATTAAGCTTTCCATTTGTAGGACATTTGTATACATGATCGTGACTGCATCTTGGAACAGAAAAAAGTGGAGGAGAAGCGCGTTAGGTGACGAGAGGTTTGCTGGTTTCACTAAGAGTTCACTGAAATCTGGTGACGAGTACCATAGGGCACGCCATGTGGATTTCACTGCCTTTTGTTTTTGAATGTCATTGTTTTCTCTTTTGTATAATATGAGTTATTCTCCTTTTTTTATATTCCCGAGCATAGGAGCAAACCATTCCCCAGAGGCAGGACTCGGTCTGTATTTTTCTTTTCCCCAATTCATTCCACTGTAACTCCATTTTTTATTTTGTAAATACATGTTTGTGCTCATTATTCCCTCCTTAATGTGTTGCGATCTTGAACCTTCAAAGATGAAGGGCTAATTTGCAAGTCCATTTCCAAGAAGAGAAACCCCGACACTGCCTAGAGATTCACACGTCAGGTCAAACATCATCGTTCTTCATTGCTCTTGGAGGACAGCGACTTCATAAGTGGTGAAGCAAGATCATGACCACCCAAGATAAGTTTCCATCATGCATTCCCCTTCATATTTATCCCCTTCTTTTCTTGGATAGCTTGAGAGGGTATCTAGGATTGGTTGTGTAACTGAAGATCTGGCGAAGACCACTTCGGGTTAGGAAGAGATTATTAACTTAAGTGGTCCATCCTTGTAATTATTTCACTTTGGGGAGTATTTATGTCCAGGAAGAGATTCCAAACATAGGTGCTCATTGTTTTGGGCGAGAGAGGTGTGTGAATCAAGAGATTGAGCATCTGTTTAGTGAGGTTGAAAAATGATCAAATCCATTTGAGATCAATGATAAGTAGAAGATGAGTGGATCGACTTGAATCTAGGCTTCTTTATACTGACTTTCTTTTCCTTTTCCTTTTCTTTCCTTGTTTTCTATGTTTCTTATTTTGACCATTGTTTCATCACTTTGTTCCCCACTGCCCCCAGTGATTTTTATCATTGTTCCATGCTACCTTTATTGCTTTCAAAATATATAAAAACCCGAAAAAAATGTTTCAAGAAGACCATTAGGACATTTGACAATGCTTCCTTGAGATCAACCCCTAAGTTGGTTGTTATGCTATATTTAGGGTTATAAATGTATTTGCAACCGTCCTCATGACAATAATTCAATCACAACTTACTACACCAAATTAGTTAAGTTTCAATAGTTTGAGTTTTTATAAATTTTTAAATTTGATTATCGTAGTAGGAAATAATAACGTCCAACGTACGACTAAATTTATGGTGTCGTTGTCGGGGATGATGACCAAAGTAGATTTAGCATTTTGAAATATTTTTATTTTATTGTTTTATTTTTCCTTTTATCACTCATTGCTCATGTTGTAATTTCATATTAAATCTTTTATTCACAACCATGATACCCAAGAAAAAGGAAAAGAAATCAAGTATAAACATGAAAATTGAAAGAAGTTTAAGAAAACAAAACGAAGCTGAAGAAATGGTCAATATAGAGAAAAATAAAGTTGTCAGAGGCATCCAAGCAAGATATCCAAGCCTACAAACCCTCACATATTACTAGAGACCCTCCAACACAAGACTGCGACTGAGCATCCTTGTACCACTCATCGCAGCCAATCATTTCAAAATAAAACCCGATATCATCCAGATGATTTCCAACACTGTTCAATTCTCTAGACAACCACACGAAGATCCAAATGCACACTTAGGGAGCTTTCTTGAACTCTTCGATACATTTTAATTTCAAAATGTTTCAAGTGACGCGGAAAGACTTCATCTTTTTAGATTTTCTTTAAAATAACGAGCAAGAAAATGGATTCAAAGCTTGTCGGCCTATTCCATCACCACATGGGATGAGTAGATAAGAAACTTTCTCACTTGTTTCTTTCCTCCCTTAAAATTCATGGACATTCAAATAAATATTTTTAATTTTAATCAATTTGAAGATGAATCACTTTATAGAGCATGGGAATTTTTCAAAGATCAAATTAGAAAATGCCTACATCATGGCATTGAAATGTGGCTATTAATTCAAACGTTTTATAAGGGTTTATTTCAAGGCAATAGGTCCATTGTACACACTGCAACATGTGGGTCATTAACAAAAAAATCACCAGAGGAAAGCTCTAATTTACTCAATGAGAGGAAATCTGCAATTTACTCAATGAGATGGTGAGCAACAGCTTCCAATGGAAAGGTGAAGGAACACAAAAAAGAGGCATCCACGTGGCCAACAATAATGAATGGATAACATCCCAGATGGAAGTGCAAACCAAAAAGATGGACACCATGATGGGATAACAACCCCAAGGTATGTACACTGATGAAGATAATTATGTCAATTATAATTGTGGTAATTAATTTAAGGGTTAGAAGTCTCAACAACAAGGTCAAGGATATCAATAGCGTTCTTCAGGTTTTCAAGTACAATAAGGACCGTTACTTTAGAGCCAAATCCACACATTGGAGGAAACCTTGGCTATATTCATGGCGACCATGAGAGTGGCTATCAAGGACCCGATCACCTAATTGAAATATCAAGGAGCGAAAATCAAGGAACTGAAGGATGACTCAAGAGACCAAAAGGCTACACTACAGAACCTAAAATTTCAAGTAAGTAAAATTTCTGAACAACTTCAAGAGAGACTGCGAGCAGTATTACTGGGATACCCGAAAGTCAACCCATGTGGAGATTTTAAGGCTATCACCCGTAGAAGTGGGAAAACAACATAAGAAAACCTTGAACCAAGCAGGATACAGGTAGGAAAAAAAATTAAGAAAAATGTAGTGCCCAAGGCCGGATTGACCAATGAGAGGAGAGGGGTGAATTAGTGGTTTCTTTCTACGAATTCCTTTTCTTTTCAATTCAACATTTTGAACTTGTTAAGGTTCTCAATCCACTCAATATTATCTATCAAACTTACCTTGTGTGCAGTAATAATAACAAAAAGAGCAGCACGCTGTATTTACAAGGTTTAGTATAAAGGCTCACTCCTTATCGTGTTGGTTATTCCCCCCAACATGGATTATCCACTATAACCATATTTCAATTATTACAATGGTCGATATAGAGTCACACTGTATCTCCCCTGAATCCACACATGAGTTTCTTTATACTGCATCCCACAGTGTTACCAGAATCTGCGTTGGCCTGCTCCAGAAACCATACTGAAGACTTCTACTCCTGAATCACACAAGAGACTTCTTGCTCCGGCTCAAACTGAAGACTTCCTCCTTTCTTCAAGGCTTGATCCAATTTAGGTCGATCTTTTTATCTTCCTCCACGAGCTTGTTGGATCACACTTGCCTGTGTACTTATTCAAGTACCTTAAACAGCTACCGGTCGAGTCTGTTGGTCTTGCTCAATCAATTCTGATCACCTACATCTAATCAATTGCCTAGGTGCAATAATACTTGGGCTCTTCCTCCTTATCAATGAAGTCTCGACATTAGTGTTATGTGTGCAAGAGGTGAACACAATGTTCTTTGATATTTTATGCAAGATAGAACTTGCACAAACTCTAATTGCTTCTGCTTGAATTATCAACTCACTTCAATCAAGTATATGTCATGCGTAGATTGCATGGAATCCGAATTATTTCGGGTATCTCAATTATTCTTGCACGAATTGCATGGGTAACATGGGTTGCATGCAACCCTTGTTTTCCCCTTTTCTTCAATGTATCATGTGAAGCGCGTGATCCAATCAAGATTATGCGATATGATTATCGCCTTCGCAAAAGCCAAGTGAGGCTTGCCAAATGTCTTCACATAAGAAAACAGATGGGGGAATTAGGGGGATGGGTTTTTTTTATTTAAATGGGTCTAGGTTTAGTATATTTAGGAATATGGGTTTGTTGAGCGCCACTTCAAGTGGCGCTCAACAATTCGGGTGGCTAGCGCCACTTCAAGTGGCGCTTTGCCACCCTTTTTTTATGGTTTTGTTTTCTTTTTTTGTTGTTTTAATTTTTTTTCCACCTCATCTCTTTTTAATAAATAATTTCAAAATAAATAAATAAAATTTTAAAAATAATCTTATAAATATGTATTTAAAAATGATAAATTAATTATTATTATATTTATAATTATATAATAATGAAATTATATTTATGTATATATATAATTATATGTGTGTGTATAAATATAATTATGTATATATATAATTAAAAATAAATATTTATAAATATAAATCTATTTATATATATTTTTTAAATAAAAAATATATTTGTAATTATATAATTATAAACTAATATTTATATATAAATAATTATAATTATATGAATATGAATATATTTAAAATATATAATTATGAAAATATTGTTACATATATATTTAAATTTTATTTATAAATATATTTAATATTCATATATAAATATATATATATATATATATATGTATGTATGTATGTATGTGTGTGTGTGGAGAATTATATTTATAATTATATTTATAATTATATTGTAATTATAGTTATACTTGTATATTTATAATTATATATTTGTACATATATATATTTACGTAGTTATAAGTAATTATTTATAAAAAAATTGAAATATTGTTAAACATATAGTCTTTCAATACCACCTACTTGAAACTTAAAAATGTTTCAAGTATGTGACTTTGAAAGCCTATAAAATATAATCTAAATGACCAATATGAATGAAACTTAAAACATGTATTAAAAATATACTAAATAGATGAAAATAAAAAAAATTACGTAAAAAATGTCGATAGAAAATATTTGATAGGCTTTCAAAACCATCTAGTTGTAACTTAAAAATGTTTCCACTATGTGACTTTGAACGCTATAAAAGATAATCTATATGACCAATATGAATGAAACTTAAAACATTGATTAAAAATATATAAATAGATGGGAAAAAACATAAAAAATGTCGACAGAAAATATTTTATAGGCTTTCAAAACCACCTAGTGGAAACTTAAAAATGTTTCAACTATGTGAATTTGAACGTCTATAAAATATAATCCATATGACCATTATGAATGAAACTTAAAACATGGATTAAACATATACTAAATAGATGAAAATAAAAAAAATTACGTAAAAAATGTTGACATAAAATATTTTATAGGCTTTCAAAACCACCTAGTTGAAACTTAAAAATGTTGCAACTATGTGACTTTGAACGTCTATAAAACATAATCCATATGACCAGTATGAATGAAACTTAAAACATGGATTAAACATATACTAAATAGATGAAAATAAAAAAATTACGTAAAAAATGTCGACAGAAAATATTTTATAGGCTTTCAAAACCACCTAGTTGTAACTTAAAAATGTTTCAACTATGTGAATTTGAACGTCTATAAAACATAATCCATATGACCAGTATGAATGAAACTTAAAACATGGATTAAACATATACTAAATAGATGAAAATAAAAAAATTAGGTAAAAAATGTCGACAGAAAATATTTTATAGGCTTTCAAAACCACCTAGTTGAAACTTAAAAATGTTTTAACTATGTGACTTTGAACGTCTATAAAACATAATCCATATGACCAGTATGAATGAAACTTAAAACATGGATTAAAAATATACTAAATAGATAAAAATAAAAAAAATACGTAAAAAATGTCGACAGAAAATATTTTATAGGCTTTCAAAACCACCTAGTTGTAACTTAAAATGTTTCAACTATGTGACTTTGAACGTCTATAAAACATTATTATTTGATATACAATAATTAATTAGTTAGTAATATAATTATTAATTATTATTTTTCATTATAATCATTAATTATTAATGGTTAAGTCGATGTGACAAATTTTGTTTATATTGTACCTGTACTTTATAATTTAATAGTTAATTGAAATAAGTTTGTATTTAATATATTTTTGGTTTTCTTGTTATTTGACTTAAACAACAATTACTTATCATAGTGAATAAGTTTTTTAATATATACAACATTACATCCAAAAACATCAACGACGATGCCCCCCGGTACCACAACGCGGTGTCTGAATGTCACGTCCTCTCCGCGTCCGACGTTCGTGTCGCTCCGGTGTCCTCTCTGCAGGTTCCTCCTCTTCCGGTGCTTCTGGTGCCTCCCCATGATGCTGTGTAGAGGACTGACCAAAATCATGTGAGGATGCCCCAAAATTATGTGAGGATTCCCCAAAATCATATGGGGTGACATATGGATATGAAGCTCCTATAAATGGTAGAAATGGGGTACTGAAGAAGGTCTTTTCGGGAGGAGAGGGGGCTGCCATAAGCTGTGTGACTGCACCCAGATCGAAGTCCATAGTAGTCTGCAGAGACTCCATATGCGGTATATAAGCGTCTCCCTTCTGTGCAAAATCATCAGTCGGCTGGGCGGGATCGTCTCTCTGTGGTGCGACGACATCTGCAGGAGCTGCTCTCGGATGTCGATGTCGTCGCCTCTGCCCCTCCGGATGTGCTCGTCTCTGTCGTCCAGCTGGCGGCGGTGGTGGTGGTGCATCCTCCTCAGCAGGCATAGCAGGGACCTCGTCATCCTCAGGTGCTTCTTCCTGAAGATATGGATCAGGATATATTTGTGGCTCCTCATCAAAAAGCTGTCACGTATCAACCGGAGATGATCCAATAGAGCCACCACATCCCGATGAACTACCTCCCGTAGAATATATGCATGCTCCTGAGGCTGTGTGGAATGTGCAAGCTGACCAATGGCGTCTGCCTGCAAATGAAATAACAATCAAATTAATATCAAAAATGAGTTAAACAAAATTAATAAATCTTAGTAAACATACCAATCGTTGAATGCCAATCCCCTGACGTGTAAGGTGCATGATGGTGTGACGTCGATACCAGTGTGCATAATCCCCCTGATCAGATAAATGAGAGTGTGATGTGATATATCCCTGTGGAAAGATACTGAATCAGGCGCGCCTGTCCCAAAGCTGGATATAAGATGCATGATGTCGCCGCCAGTCTGTCGTCTGTCTACCTATAAGCACAATCGAATGTAACTCGGTAGACTGTCGTGGTGCCAAGGGGATATGCTGTATAAAACCGAACTGGCGCATGACCCGGTCTGGCTGGTGCCACTCAACGATGTGGAAGTGAATGAGTGCCACCACTGCAGCACGATCTCCAGCCAAAGCTGTGCAGTATAGTGGAAGTGATGCGTAGACATAACCTGTATAAGGAGTCCATGAAACCTGAAATGTAAACTCAAAAAATAATTCATATAGTAGCATGATAATTTTACTGAGATTATATTGAAATAACTTAAAATAGTGATAACAAAACAAATTTTCCTACAAAAAAGTACTGTTTAACTTACATCAGCCGACACTATAGCATCGAATATCTGTCTGAAGCTGTGCACACTATGTCTCGGAGTATGTGAAAACTTCTGAGACTGACTCCATCTGGTGAAAAAAGAGTAATCTACGATAAGTTTATAAAAAACAATAACAAAAGTACTAAATAACCGAAATTAATGACGTAGACATACCATCGTCCCCAAGGACAGTCCTGAAGTAGCTCTGGTGCAAGCGGTGCGACAACTTGAGGAGCGATGCGTGGAAAATGCTCCCAGGTCCATATCTGTACTAACACCATGCAACCTGCAATCTGATGTGAATCGGCCTGACAACTAGTGCAGAGAGATCTTACAAATGTGCTAATACAGCGGACCTCCAACTGTATGTAGTCGTCTGATCCAGATCCTCAAGTAATGGGAGGTACATCATGTGTACCAAAGCGGTGGAGTAGTCGACGCACAACATGCCTCCGAGCAGCCACAAAATGTATGTACGTGTGTGCTGAAGAAGCGTTTCCTCGTCTGCATCATCTGGAATGACATCGAAATGCTGATCAAGCCACTTCATGCGCAAACGCGAACCCTAGAGGACACCCCGTGCGCCGATTACGTCAATGCCTAGAAGCCTCTGTATGACTGCAACCCAATCGCCAGTACTAGCACCCGTAACTGCATCTCCATGGATAGGTAACTCCAGTATGTAGGCAACGTCCTCTAATGTAATAGTCATCTCCCCCTCTGGGAGATGAAATGTGTGTGTCTCTGGCCGCCATCTCTCAACCAACGCAGCTATCAAATGATGGTCGATGGTCTTGAAGTCACACATAGCGACTCCGTAAAAGCCTACACGTCTATGGTATGAACAAATAGCCATCGACGGTGCCTCATGATGGAAACGATGCGCTCTCCGAACATGAAGATGTCTAACAGGTCGTCGCGCCAACACATCACGCGACACGTGCGTCTCCTGGCCGGATAAAAGTGGTTGCTCCATCTGAATGTGCAAACAGCAAAACATTAATTTCATGTAATATATGACATTTATCATGTAAGATATGAAATTTATCAATTAATATTGAAAGACTCATAAACACATTGGGTTAGTTGTTGTCTCCCGTGGTGGGGTGTTGGGGTGAAGACGTTCGGAGTTTCCTCGTTTTTTTTTTGTGGTTATTGTAAGTTCATCTTTCATTATAAAAAACTGATGACATTTTCATATAATAGTTCAACTGGTTTTGTTTTCTTATACAGGTACATTCCTTTTTTTGAGTTGGTGTTGTCTGTTTAAAGCTACTCATGTAATGTTGATCGTTCGACAAAAAATATCATGTGAAATCGTGGTACATTTTCAAAAAGTTACCATATATACAAGTAATACAAATATGATTAAAAATGAAGATAATGATAAAAATGATTACATGTACAAAGTTTTACAGTAACTAATACAGTACGTGATTCATTTTAACCATTAGATGATTGCCCTATGTGTCTAGGGAAACGTGTCTTCGTATGACCTTCCTGGCGGCATATGCTGCACCGCCGTCCAGCTGGATGTTCACTAGGCCAATCCATCTCATTCCGAATACAAGTCGACTTTGGTCTCCCTTTAGGTCGAAGTCTATTGTTGTTCGGTATAAGCGTGGGTGCGCCATCAGGCAGCCAAAAATTCTGATATTCCCCGACTGGCATCCACGGAGTACTGTAGCAGGAGTTGATTCTCTCTAGTCGATAAGTCGGATCAATGAACTGCTCCCAAGATACATGTATATAAGCACATGCAGCAATCAAATGGCCGCAGGGATATCTCAATGCCTGAAAGTTTCCACAATCACAGTAATGTTTCTCCAATAAAACAACTCGCACACGACCATTACTACATGCCACAGCATCACCGGGCTCAACGACCTCAAAGCGTTGCTCTGGATGATTAAATGCAGTTACACGGTAAGTTGCGGCCTCCTGAAGAACTGTATCTAGATCGTGTTGGAAATGGTATCCATAGCGCATCCCTCTGTTCAAGCCCTCTTCAGCCTGCTTTCCTCGTTCCAGAAAGTACTTTACACTACGATAGAAGGTCTCTTGTACCAACCCTGAAATTTAGATTTACGACATTATACAAATATTATATTATAATAGTAACTCTTCTGGGTAACATATATTCAGATGTTCGTATTTACCTGTGATAGGTAGTTTTAGAACTCCCTTTAAAACTCCATTTATACATTCTATGATGTTTGTCGTCATATGACCATATCTCCTCCCATCATCATATGCCAACGACCATTTCTTCTTTGGAATTTGCATCATCTAATCATACACTTCCGGATTCACTCTGTGAATATCTTGAAGACGCTCCTCCATCTTTTGTTGTTGAGGCTCATATGCTATCATACAAGCAGTCATCTGAACAGTTATGAAAATAACTATGACAAAAACATTTTAAACAGAAAAAGGATGTTCATACCAATCTTTAAGACTGCCTTTTTCATCGACTCATTCTTGAACTTCTTTCGCAAATTGCTGGCAATGTGTTGAATACAGTATCGATGATGGGCATAGGGTGGTCTCCACGAAAGACCCTCAGACTGTATCGCCTCCTTGATTGCACGGTGGCGATCAGAAATAAGACAAATCCCTTGTGCATCCGTAACAAACTCTCGGAGACATGCCAGAAACTAGATCCATGATGAGAAGTTCTCTTTCTCCACAATTGCAAATACTATAGGCAGAGGGGCTCGATTTCCATCTTGTGTGGCGGCAATCAATAAATTTCCTGTATACTTTCCATATAGAAATGTGCCATCAATCTATATGAACTTCTTGCAATGTCTAAAAGCCGCCACATATGGTAAAAATGTCCAAAATAATGTATCAAACACAACCATTGAGCGGTCAAGTTGGTTGTGTTGGTTAACATATTCAACAGTATGTAACCGATAGACTATTTGATTATTGTGGCGTAGAAGCTCCAACAGTTGTGGTAAAATTTGATAAGAGTCATCCCAATCACCATACACTTTCACAATAGCCTTTTGTCGTGCTGCCCATACCTTCCAGTAAGAGATTTGGTACCCAAAAAGCTGTTTGACTCGCTCAATGACCAGAACCATAGGGACGTCTTGACATGCTCTAATCATTTCAACAATAATAGTTGAAACAAACTCAACATCTAATGAAGAGTGTTCATGTGCCAAGCTTGTGTTCACACAAGTGTGTGGAGTAAATCTAGTGATGTGCCAGCTGTGAAAAGTGTTATCAATAATAGCTCGCAGACGCATTTGACAGTTCGATTCATATTTTTCACAACGGATCAAATAGTAAGATCTCTTTGACTCTTCTACAACATATGAGTAATGTCTTTCAATGTAATATTGTTTTATCACGTTTTTCATTGCTTCTTTGCTCTCAAACTCTCTGCCAATATACAGAACACCATTATCTGACACTCGATTTGTGCCACCAATGATTCCTGGAAATTCTGAACTGGGAGTAATAACTGAATAATCAAATTCTGGCAAGCGATTCATGCCTTCAGTCGACCATGAAGCCAATAGTGGAGGATGGTTCAATGGTCAGTTGAACCTCACATGAGTTGGTATAGACTGATCTACCACATGCTCTTCTTCTTCTTCAACTTCCTCTTCATCTTCTTCTTCAAAATTGTCATTATCCTCAAATTCATCAACCAATGCATCTAAAGTATGTGGAGGACTATCCATTGAAACTGTGGCCGATGGAAATGATGGAACAACTACCGATGCTGATGGAACTTCTTGATGTGAAGGACCATATGACATAGTCTCATGAATTCGAGATGGGTCAACTTCCAATGTTGATGGAACCTCCATTGTAGTTATAGTGACATACAACTCCATCATTTGATTCTCAGGTATATACTTAACCAATGAAAGTATATATTCCCAATCATCATCATCATTTACCGGATAGGGCACATGCCAAAACCTATCTATAAATTGGAGATGTCTGAATGTGATGGACTCTATCACTTGATTCCTCGCCAGTTTTAACTTCCGATGAATTTTCATTTGCACAGCTTCCAAAGTAGTACATCCTCCAAGCATCACAACAGCTTCTGGATGTATATTATAACTACATCCTTGTTCTGTCTCAATTATTTGACCGTTGCAATAAATATAGGCGGCGACCATCTTTTTTATCTAAAAGAAATCATTGTTATTAATTAAATTTGATTAAAGAATCAATTTATGTATACATGATTCTGGTAATTTAGGTTGGAATCCTAATCCCTCCACCAAATCAATATGTTCAAACCATATTGATGTGTAACTATTTACACAACCTACAAGTTTGTGTTACTTACCTAAAAATAGAAGTCAATCATATTTATACATATCCACATGCATTATATGCATGAGGTACACGAACACATCATGTAAAAGCATAGAGTTATATGAAATTGAAAATCTCCACATGAGTAAGCCCGGAGTGACAGATAGCCAGCCCCATTCACTTTCCTAGACAAGGCAAGCCTCCAGGAAAGTAGGTGATCTGACCCAAATCCCCTCTACCCGGGGATACTTTACTCAAGAGAGCAATCATTTCATGACAACTCTAACACTTAATATGCAAAAAATATATTGAACTACTAAATTCAAGTTCATAACTTCAATTACAAGCTGAGGTCAAGGTAGATTGGAAACTAAATTCATTATCATACCTAGAATGTAATGCAAAGGTATATTCCAGAAGCAATTTACTACTACTTCGCTAATTAATATAACTACTTCGCTGATTAATATAACTCCTTCGCTGATTAATGTAACTCCTTCGCTGATTAATGTAACTCATTCGCTAATTAATATAACTACTTTTCTAATTAATATAACTACTTGGATAATTAATATAACTACTTCGCTAATTAATATAACTACTTCGCTAATAACCTCATAATAATTAATTAATAACCTAATAATAATTAATTAATAACCTAATTACAATTAATTAACAACCTAATTACAATTAGTTAACAACCTAATTACAATTAATTAACAACCTAATTACAATTAATTAATAACCTCATAATAATGAATTAATAGCCTAATTATAATTAATTAATTACCTAATTATAATTAATTAATTACCTGATTGTAATTATTTAATTACATAATATTTATTAATTAATAAATTCTTAATTATTAATTAATAGCCTAATTATAATTAATTAGTTAGCTAATTATGATTAATTATTTACCTAATTATGATTGATTAATTACCTAATTATGATTAATTATTTACCTAATTATGATTGATTAATTACATAATTATGATTAATTAATTACCTAATTATGATTAATTAATAACCTAATTATGAATAATTAGTAACCTAATTAAAATTATTTAATTACATAATATTTATTAATTAACAAATTATTAATTATTAATTAATAACCTAATTATAATTAATTAATTACCTAATTATGATTGATTAATTACCTAATTATGATTAATTAATTACCCAATTATGATTAATTAATTACCCAATTATGATTAATTAATAACCTAATTATAATTAATTAATAACCTAATCATAATTAATTATTAACCTAATTATGATTGATTAATAACCTAATTATGATTGATTAATAACCTAATTATGATTGATTAATTACATAATTATGATTGATTAATTACCTAATTATGATTGATTAATTACCTAATTATGATTGATTAATTACCTAATTATGATTTATTAATTACCTAATTATGATTCATTAATTACCTAATTATGATTCATTAATTACCTAATTTTGATTCATTAATTACCTAATTATGATTCATTAATTACCTAATTATGATTCATTAATTACCTAATTATGATTAATCAATTACCTAATTATGATTATTTAATAACCTAATTAATTAATAAATTATTAATTATTAATTAATAACCTAATTATAATTAATTAATTAGCTAATTATGATTTATTAATTACCTAATTATGATTAATTAATTACCTAATTACGATTAATTAATTAGCTAATTATAATTAATTAATAACCTAATTATAATTAATTAATTAGCTAGTTATGATTAATTAATTAGCTAATTATGATTGATTAATTAGCTAATTATGATTGATTATTTACCTAATTATGATTGATTATTTACCTAATTATGATTGATTAATTAGCTAATTATGATTCATTAATTACCTAATTATGATTGATTAATTACCTAATTATGATTAATTAATTACCTAATTATGATTAATTAATTACCTAATTATGATTCATTAATTAATTACCTAATTAAAATTAATTAATAACCTAATTACAATTAATTAATAACATAATTACAATTCTTTAATTACCTAATTACAATTAATTAATAACCTCATAATCATTAATTAATTACCTAATTATGATTATTTAATAACCTAATTATGATTAATTAATAACCTAATTATGATTAATTAATAACCTAATTATGATTAATTAATTACCTAATTACAATTAATTAATTACCTAATTCCAATTAATTAATTACCTAATTACAATTAATTATTAATGTAATTATAATTATTTATTAACCTAATTAGAATTAACTATTAACCTAATTATGATTAATTAATTACCTAATTAGAATTAATTAGTTACCTAATTATAATTCATTAATTACCTAATTATAATTACCTAATTATAATTACCTAATTATAATTACTTAATTAATTAAATAACTATAATCATTTCATTACCTAATTATATTTAAAAAAAACTATACTATTTATATAATACAAATATTATAAACTAATTCTATAAATTAAACAACTAAATTATTAAATCAAAATATTAAAGAAATTTAAAGAAAGATTTACCTCAAATTTGTGGAGACGTAGCTACGCAGATAGAGCGACTGGAGAGGCAAGGCAGAGCAACCGGAGAGGCAAGGTGCAAAGCAGAGATTTTTATAGAGATAACTTTGAGAGAGAGAGAGGAGGGGAAGTGAGGGGAAGATGAGAAATGGGGTGGGCGAGGGGCCTATTTATAGGCGGGTGGATCTTTCGGCGCCACTTCAAGTGGCGCTGACTATACAGGGAGTAAGGGGGCAGCGCCACTTGAAGTGGCGCTGCATGGTTTTTTTTTATTCCTTCAGCGCCACTTGAAGTTGCGCTGAAGGCTTCTTTGGTCGAAATGGCCGAGCGCCAAATCAAGTGGCGCTCGGCCTTCTCTTTCTTTGAGCTCCACCTCATGTGGCACTCAATAACCCCATTTCCCTAATATTATAAAACCCTACCCCATATAACTAAAAAAAAACTATCCTCCTAAAATACCTGCAAACAGATGCTTCGCGAGTTACTTTCATGTGACACTAGTTGTGTCCACGGGTCTTGTCCCAAACTCCTCGCAAGATCTAGATGTCTTGCGGGTTACTCCTTCGCTAGACAATGGTTGCCCGCATATTGCTTCGCAAGACCTGGATGGCTTGCAGCTAGTCTTCACAAGATCAAAGATGTTTCACGTGTATGCTTTCCTTTGAAGAGATCTTGTGATCATACTGCCTCCTTTCACATATGTATTTAAGCATGCATGGGTTGCATGCTAATTGTTACTTCCCCCTCTACTTGTCTATGGCCTTATTCACGTGACCAAGAAGGGCTTACGCGAACGGTTCTCCCTCAAGCACATTGCCTACGCATATCTAGGGAGTATTCATGCAGGTGTCTCCTCAACTTCGCAAGATCTGGTGTCTCATGATTTTTTATTACAGTATCTTCACAAAATCTAGATGTCTCATGAGTTACCTTCATGAGACAAGAGGGTGTTGTCTGTAGGTTCTCCTTAATCTCTTCATAAGATCTTGTTGTCTCGCAGGTTCTCTTTCACGTGAGTGGATCACGTGAGTGGATCACGTGAGTCGATCACGCGACTTCTTCTCCTACGCCTGAAAGAATCACGCGGCTGCTCTCTATAGTTATGAGACCTATCTTTCTCTCATTATTTCAATGTTACAGCAGCTTCTTCGTTCGACCGAGCCTTGATATTTATAGAGGATAGTTCCTCTGCTTTTCATGTCGTGTGCGGACTTCTTCAAGCACCCTGAAGATCTCGGGAGATCATGAATGTCGAGATCCTCGGCTTCTCTAAGCACTGCATGATGGCTAATTTTGTGTACAGGGGTTTTTTTTAAATGGGTTAAAGGTTTAATAATTAGTTAAATGGGTCTCTTGAGCGCCACTTTAAGTGGCGCTCAAGAGAGTTGAAACCGAAGCGCCACTTGAAGTGGCGCTCCCCCAATTTGGCGGAAACTTCTTTCAGCGCCACTTGAAGTGGCGCCGAAACACGACCCTCACCCCACCCACATTCCTCACTTCCTACCCCTTCCTCTCTCTCTCTCTCTCAAACTTCTCTCTAAAAATATTTTTTGTTGCTCTGCGTTCTTCGGTTGCTCTGTCTGCGTAGCCTTGCTTCTTCGGTTGCTCTGCCTGTGTACCTACGTCGTCACAAATTTGAGGTAAATCTTTCTTTAAATTTATTTAATATTTTGATTTAATAATTTAGTTGTTTAATTTATAGAATAAGTATATAATATTTTTATTTTATAAATAGTATGGTTTTTTTAAATGTAATTAGATAATGAAATGATTAGTTAGTTAATTAATTAATCATAATTAGTTGATTAATCAATGATAATTAAGTTATTAATTAATCATAATTAGGTAATTAATTAATTGTAATTAGGTTATTAATTAATCATTATTAGCTAATTAATTAATCATAATTAGCTAATTAATTAATCATAATTACTTAATTAATGAATCGTAATTAGTTAATTAATTCATTATAATTAGGTTATTAATTAATGGTAATTAGGTAATAAATAATCATAATTAGTTAATTAAATAATCATAATTAGTTAATTAATGAATCATAATTAGTTAATTAATGAATCATAATTAGTTAATTAATGATTCATAATTAGTTAATTAAGTAATCATAATTAGGTAATTAATTAATCATAATTAGGTTATTAATCCTAATTAGGTAATTAATTAATCCTAATTAGGTAATTAATTAATCATAATTAGGTAAGTAATTAATCATAATTAGGTTATTAATTAATCCTAATTAGGTAATTAATTAATCCTAATTAGGTAAGTAATTAATCATAATTAGGTAATTAATTAATCATAATTAGGTACTTAATTAATCATAATTATGTAATTAATTAATCATAATTAGTTAATTACTTAATCATAATTAGGTAATTTGTTAATCATAATTAGGTAATTAGTTAATCATAATTAGGTTATTAATTAATCAATATTAGCTACTTAATTAATCATAATTAGCTACTTATTTAATCATAATTAGCTACTTATTTAATTATAATTAGGTACTTAATTACTCATAATTAGGTACTTAATTAATCATAATTAGTTAATTAATTAATCATAATTAGGTAAATAGTTAATCATAATTAGGTAATTAGTTAATCATAATTAGCTACTTAATTAATCATAATTAGCTACTTAATTAATCATAATTAGCTACTTATTTAATCATAATTAGCTACTTATTTAATCATAATTAGCTACTTATTTAATCATAATTAGCTACTTATTTAATCATAATTAGGTACTTAATTAATCATAATTATGTAATTAATTAATCATAATTAGTTAATTAGTTAATCATAATTAGGTAATTAGTTAATCATAATTAGGTAATTAGTTAATCATAATTAGGTAATTAGTTAATCATAATTAGGTTATTAATTATTCAATATTAGCTACTTAAGTAATCATAATTAGCTACTTATTTAATCATAATTAGCTACTTATTTAATCATAATTAGGTAATTAGTTAATCATAATTAGGTAATTAGTTAATCATAATTAGGTTATTAATTAATCAATATTAGCTACTTAATTAATCATAATTAGCTACTTAATTAATCATAATTAGCTACTTATTTAATCATAATTAGTTACTTATTTAATTATAATTAGGTACTTAATTACTCATAATTAGGTACTTAATTAATCATAATTAGTTAATTAATTAATCATAATTAGGTAAATAGTTAATCATAATTAGGTAATTAGTTAATCATAATTAGCTACTTAATTAATCATAATTAGCTACTTAATTAATCATAATTAGCTACTTATTTAATCATAATTAGCTACTTATTTAATCATAATTAGCTACTTATTTAATCATAATTAGCTACTTATTTAATCATAATTAGGTACTTAATTAATCATAATTATGTAATTAATTAATCATAATTAGTTAATTAGTTAATCATAATTAGGTAATTAGTTAATCATAATTAGGTAATTAGTTAATCATAATTAGGTAATTAGTTAATCATAATTAGGTTATTAATTATTCAATATTAGCTACTTAAGTAATCATAATTAGCTACTTATTTAATCATAATTAGCTACTTATTTAATCATAATTAGGTAATTAGTTAATCATAATTAGGTAATTAGTTAATCATAATTAGGTTATTAATTAATCAATATTAGCTACTTAATTAATCATAATTAGCTACTTAATTAATCATAATTAGCTACTTATTTAATCATAATTAGCTACTTATTTAATCATAATTAGCTACTTATTTAATCATAATTAGGCACTTAATTAATCATAATTAGGTACTTAATTAATCATAATTAGGTACTTAATTAATCATAATTAGTTAATTAATTAATCATAATTAGGTAATTAGTTAATCATAATTAGGTAATTAGTTAATCATAATTAGGTTATTAATTAATCAATATTAGCTACTTAATTAATCATAATTAGCTACTTAATTAATCATAATTAGCTACTTATTTAATCATAATTAGGTAATTAGTTAAACATAATTAGGTAATTAGTTAATCTAAATAGGTAATTAGTTAATCTAATTAGTTAATCATAATTAGGTAATTAGTTAATCATAATTAGGTAATTAGTTAATCATAATTAGGTAATTAGTTAACCATAATTAGGTAATTAGTTAACCATAATTAGGTAATTAGTTAACCATAATTAGGTAATTAGTTAACCATAATTAGGTAATTAGTTAATCATAATTAGGTAATTAGTTAATGATAATTAGTTAATTAATTAATGATAATTAGTTAATTAATTAATCATAATTAGGTAATTAGTTAACCATAATTAGGTAATTAGTTAACCATAATTAGGTAATTAGTTAACCATAATTAGGTAATTAGTTAATCTTAATTGTGTATTTACTTAATTATAATTAGTTAATTAATTAATCATAATTAGGTTATTAGCGAAGTAGTTATATTATTCAGCGAATTAGTTATATTAATTAGCGAAGTAGTTATATTAATTAGCGAAGTAGTTATATTAATTAGCCAAGTAGTAGTAAATTGCTTATGGAATATACCTTTGCATTACATTCTAGGTATGATAACGAATTTAGTTTCCAATCTACCTTGACCTCGGTTTGTAATTGAAGTTATGAACTTGAATTTAGTAGTTCAATATATTTTTTGCATATTAAGTGTTAGAGTTATCATGAAATGATTGCTCTCTTGAGTAAAGTATCCCCGGGTAGAGGGGCTTTGGGTCGGACCACCTACTTTCCTGGAGGCTTGCCTTGTCTAGGAAAGTGAATGGGGTTGGCTATCTGTCGCTCTGGGCTTACTCATGTGGAGAATTTCAATTTCATATAACTCTATGCTTTTTACATGACGTGTTCGTGTACCTCATGCATATAATGCATGTGGATATGTATAAATATATTTGACTTCTATTTTTGGGTAAGTAACACAAACTTGTAGGTTGTGTAAATAGTTACACATCAATATGGTTTGAACATATTGATTTGGTGGAGGGATTAGGATTCCAACCTAAATTACTAGAAGCATGCATACATAAATTGATTCTTTAATCAGATTTAATTAATAACAGTGGTTTCTTTTAGATAAAAAAGATGGTCGCCACTTATATTTATTGCAACGGTCAAATAATTGAGACAGAACAAGGATGTAGTTATAGTATACATCCAGAAGCTGTTGTGATTCTTGGAGGATGTACTACTTTGGAAGTTGTGCAAAGGAAAATTCATCGGAGGTTAAAACTGGCGAGGAATCAAGTGATAGAGTCCATCACATTCAGACATCTCCAATTTATAGATAGGTTTTGGCATGTGCCCTATCCGGTAAATGATGATGATGATTGGGAATATATACTTTCATTGGTTAAGTATATACCTGAGAATCAAATGATGGAGTTGTATGTCACTATAGCTACAATGGAAGTTCCATCAGCATTGGAAGTTGACCCATCTCAAAGTCATGAGACTATGTCATATGCTCCTTCACATCAGAACGTTCCATCAGCATCAGTAGTTGTTCCATCATTTCCATCAGCCACAGTTTCAATGGATAGTCCTCCACATACTTTAGATTCATTGGTTGATGAATTTGAGGATGATGACAATTTTGAACAAGATGAAGAGGAAGTTGAAGAAGAAGAAGAGCATGCGGAAGATCAGTCTGTACCAACTCATGTGAGGTTCAACCGACCATTGAACCATCCTCCACTATTGGCTTCATGGTCGACTGAAGGCATGAATCGCTTGCCAGAATTTGATTATTCAGTTATTACTCCCAGTTCAGAATTTCCAGGAATCATTGGTGGCACAAATCGAGTGTCAGATAATGGTGTTCTGTATATTGGCAGAGAGTTTGAGAGCAAAGAAGCAATGAAAAATGTGATAAAACAATATCACATTGAAAGACATTACTCATATGTTGTAGAAGAGTCAAAGAGATCTTACTATTTGATCCGTTGTGACAAATATGAATCGAACAGTCAAATGCGTCTACGAGCTATTATTGATAACACTTTTCACAACTGGCGCATCACTAGATTTACTCCACACACTTGTGTGAACCCAAGCTTGGCACAGGAACACTCTTCATTAGATGTTGAGTTTGTTTCAACTATTATTGTTGAAATGATTAGAGCATGTCAAGATGTCCCTGTGGTTCTGGTCATTGAGCGAATCAAACAGCTTTTTGGGTATCAAATCTCTTACTAGAAGGCATGGGAAGCACAACAAAAAGCTATTGTGAAAGTGTATGGTGATTGGGATGACTCATATCGAGTTTTACCACAACTATTGGAGCTTCTACGCCACAATAATCAAATAGTCTATCGGTTACATACTGTTGAATATGTTAACCAACAGAACCAACTTGACCGCTCAATGGTTGTGTTTGATAGATTATTTTGGACATTTTTACCATGTGTGGCGGCTTTTAGACATTGCAAGCAGTTCATACAAATTGACGGTACATTTCTGTATGGAAAGTATACAGGAACTTTATTGATTGCCTCCACACAAGATGGAAATCGAGCCCCTCTGCCTATAGCATTTGCAATTGTGGAGAAAGAGAACTTCTCATCATGGAGCTGGTTTCTGGCATGTCTCCGAGAGTTTGTTACGGATTCAGAAGGAATTTGTATTATTTCTGATCGCCACCGTGCAATCAAGGAGGCGATACAGTCTGAGGGTCTTTTGTGAAGACCACCCTATGCCCATCATCGATACTGTATTCGACACATTGCCAGCAATTTGCGAAAGAAGTTCAAGAATGAATCGATGAAAAAGGCAATCTTAAAAATTGGCATGAATATCCTTTTCTGTTAAAATGTTTTTGTCATAGTTATTTTCATAACTGTTTAGATGACTGCTTGTATGATAGCATATGAGCCTCAACAACAAAGGATGGAGGAGCGTCTTAAAGATATCCACAGAGTGAATCCAGAAGTGTATGATTACATGATGCAAATTCCAAATCAGAAATGGTCGTTGGCATATGATGATGGGAGGAGATATGGTCATATGACGACCAACATCGTAGAATGTATAAATGGAGTTTTCAAGGGAGTTAGAAAACTTCCTATCACAGGTAAATACGAATATTTTAATATATGTTACTCAAAAGAGCTACTATTATAATATAATATTTGTATGATGTCGTAAATCTAAATTTCAGGGTTGGTACAAGAGACATTCTATCGTAGTGTAAAGTACTTTCTGGAACGAGGAAAGCAAGATGAAGAGGGCTTGAATAGAGGAATGCGCTATGGATACAATTTCCAATGTGAGCTAGATACAGTTCTTCAGGAGGCCTCAACTTACCGTGTAACTGTATTTGATCGTCTAGAGCAAAGATTTGAGGTCGCTGAGCCTGGTGATGCTGTGGCATGTAGTAATGGTCGTGTGCGAGTTGTTTTATTGGAGAAGCGTTACTCTGATTGTGGAAACTTTCAGGCACTGAGATATCCATGCGGCCATGTGATTGCTGCATGTGATTACATACACGTATCTTGGGAGCAGTTCGTTGATCCGGCTTATCGACTCGAGCGCATCAACTCCTGCTACAGTACTCTGTGGATGCCAATCAGGGAATATCAGAATTTTCAGTTGCCTGATGACACACCGACGCTTCTACCGAACAACAATAGACTTCGTCATAAAGGGAGGCCAAAGTAGACTCGTATTCGGAATGAGATGGATTGGCCTAGTGAACATCCAGCTGGACGGCGGTGCAGCATATGCCGCCAGGAAGGTCATACGAAGACACGTTGCCCTAGACACATAGGGCAATCATCTAATGGTTAAAATGAATCACGTACTCTATCAGTTACTGTAAAACTTTGTACATGTAATTATTTTTATCATTTCACCATTTTTAATCATATTTGTTGTACTTGTAAATAGGGTAATTTTTGGAAAATGTACCACGATTTCACGTGACATTTTTTGTCGAACGATCAACATTACATGAGTAGCTTTAAACAAACAACACCAACTCAAAAAAAGGAATGTACCTGTATAAGAAACCAAAACCATTTGAACTATTAAATGAAAATGTCATCAGTTTTTTATAATGAAAGATGAACTTACAGTGACTACAAAACAAAAACGAGGAAACTCTAAACGTCTTCACCCCAACACCCCAACACGGGAGACAACAACTAACCCAATGTGTTTATGCTTCTTTCAAAATTATATTATAAATTTCATATCTTACATGATAAAAGTCATAACTTACATGAAATTAATGTTTTATTGTTTTCACATTCAGATGGAGAAGCCACTTTTATCTGGCCAGGAGACGCATGTGTCGCGCGATGTGTTGGCGCGACGACCTGTTAGACATCTTCATGTTCGAAGAGCACACCGTTTCCATCATGAGGCACCGCCGGCAGCTATTTGTCCATACCTTAGACGTGAAGGCTTTTATGGAGTCGCTATGTGTGACTTCAAGACCATCAACCATCATTTGATAGCTGCGTTGGTTGAGAGATGGCGGCCAGAGACACACACATTTCATCTCCCAGAGGGGGAGATGACTATTACATTAGAGGACGTCGCCTACATGCTGGGGTTACCTATCCATGGAGATGTCGTTATGGGGGCCAGTACTGGCGATTGGGTTGCAGTCATACAGAGGCTGCTAGGCATTGATGTCATCGGCGCACGGGGTGTCCTCCAGGGTTCGCGCTTGCGAATGAGGTGGCTCGATCAGCATTTCGATGTCATTCCAGATGATGCAGACGAGGAGACGCTTCTTCAGCACACACGTGCATACATTTTGCGGCTTCTCGGAGGCATGTTGTGCGTCGACTACTCCACCGCTTTGGTACACATGATGTACCTCCCATTACTTGAGGATCTAGATCAAACTGCTACATACAGTTGGGGATCCGCTGTATTAGCACATCTGTACAGATCTCTCTGCACCAGTTGTCAGGCCGATTCACATCAGATTGCAGGTTGCATGGTGTTAGTACAGATGTGGGTCTGGGAGCGTTTTCCACACATCGCTCCTCGAGTTGTCGCACCGCTTGCACCGGAGCTACTTCAGGACTGTCCTCGGGGATGATGGTATGTCTACGTCATTACTTTCAGTTATTTAGTACTTTTGTTATTGTTTTTTATAAACTTACTGTAGGTTACTCTTTTTTCACTAGGTGGAGTCAGTCTCAGAAGTTTGCACATACTCCGAGACATAGTGTGCACAGCTTCAGATAGATATTCGATGCTATAGTGCCGGCTGATGTAAGTTAAACAGTACTTTTTTGTAGGAAAATTTGTTTTTTTGTCACTATTTTAAGTTATTTCAATATAATCTCAGTAAAATTATCATGCTAATATATTACTTATTTTTTGAGTTTACATTTCAGGTTTCATGGACTCCTTATACAGGTTATGTCTACGCATCACTTCCACTATACTGCATATCTTTGGCTGGAGATCGTGCTGCAGTGGTGCCACTCATTCACTTCCACATCGTTGAGTGGCACCAGCCAGACCGGGTTATGCGCCAGTTCGGTTTTATACAGCATATCCCCTTAGCACCACGACAGTCTACCGAGTTACATTCGATTGTGCTTATAGGTAGACAGACGACAGACTGGCGGCGACATCATGCATCTTATATCCAGCTTTGGGACAGGCGTGCCCGATTCAGTATCTTTCCACAGGGATATATCACATCACACTCTCATTTATCTGATCAGGGGGATTATGCACACTGGTATCGACGTCACACCATCATGCACCTTACACGTCAGGGGATTGGCATTCAGTGATTGGTATGTTTACTAAGATTTATTAATTTTGTTTAACTCATTTTTGATATTAATTTGATTGTTATTTCATTTGCAGACAGACGCCATTGGTCAGCTTGCACATTCCACACAGCCTCAGGAGCATGCATATATTCTACGGGAGGTAGTTCATCGGGATGTGGTGGCTCTATTGGATCATCTCCGGTTGATACGTGATAGTTTTTTTGATGAGGATCCACAGATATATCCCGATCCATATCTTCAAGCAGAAGCACCTGAGGATGACGATGTCCCTGCTATGCCTGCCGAGGAGGATGCACCACCACCATCGCCGCCAGCTGGACGACAGAGACGAGCACATCCGGAGGGGAAGAGGCGACGACATCGACATCCGAGAGACGCTCCTGCAGATGTCACCGCACCACAGAGAGACGATCCCGCCCAGCCGACTGATGATTTTTCACAGCAGGGAGACGCTTATATACTGCATATGGCGTCTCCACAGACTACTATGGACTTCGATCTGGGTGCAGTCACACAGCTTATGGCGGCCCCCTCTCATCCCGACGAGACCTTCTTCAGTACCCCATTTCTACCATTTATAGGAGCTTCAGAGCCATATGTCACCCCATATGATTTTGGGGAATCCTCACATGATTTTGGGGCATCCTCACATGATTTTGGTCAGTCCTCTACACAGCATCATGGGGAGGCACCAAAAGCACCGGAAGAGGAGGAACCTGTAGAGAGGACACCGGAGCGACACGGACGTCGGACGCGGAGAGGAAGTGACATTCAGACACCGCGTTGTGGTACCGGGGGGCATCGTTGTTGATGTTTTTGGATGTAATGTTGTATATATTAAAAAACTTATTCACTATGATAAGTAATTGTTGTTTAAGTCGAATAACAAGAAAATCAAAAATATATTAAATACAAACTTATTTCAATTAACTATTAAATTATAAAGTACAGGTACAATATAAACAAAATTTGTCACAGCGACTTAACCATTAATAATTAATAATTATAATGACAAATAATAATTAATAATTATATTACTAACTAATTAATTATTGTATATCAAATAATAATGTTTTATAGACGTTCAAAGTCACATAGTTGAAACATTTTTAAGTTTCAACTAGGTGGTTTTGAAAGCCTATAAAATATTTTCTGTCAACATTTTTTACTTATTTTTTTTATTTTCATCTATTTAGTATATTTTTAATCCATGTTTTAAGTTTCATTCATACTGGTCATATGGATTATGTTTTATAGACGTTCAAAGTCACATAGTTGAAACATTTTTAAGTTTCAACTAGGTGGTTTTGAAAGCCTATAAAATATTTTCTGTCGACATTTTTTACTTATTTTTTTTATTTTCATCTATTTAGTATATTTTTAATCCATGTTTTAAGTTTCATTCATACTGGTCATATGGATTATGTTTTATAGACGTTCAAAGTCACATAGTTGAAACATTTTTAAGTTTCAACTAGGTGGTTTTGAAAGCCTATAAAATATTTTCTGTCGACATTTTTTACTTATTTTTTTTTATTTTCATCTATTTAGTATATGTTTAATACATGTTTTAAGTTTCATTCATACTGGTCATATGGATTATGTTTTATAGACGTTCAAAGTCACATAGTTGAAACATTTTTAAGTTACAAATAGGTGGTTTTGAAATCCTATAAAATATTTTCTGTCGACATTTTTTACGTAATTTTTTTATTTTCATCTATTTAGTATATGTTTAATCCATGTTTTAAGTTTCATTCATACTGGTCATATGGATTATGTTTTATAGATGTTCAAAGTCACATAGTTGAAACATTTTTAAGTTTCAACTAGGTGGTTTTGAAAGCCTATAAAATATTTTCTGTCGACATTTTTTATGTTTTTTTCCCATTTATTTATATATTTTTAATCAATGTTTTAAGTTTCATTCATATTGGTCATATAGATTATCTTTTATAGTGTTAAAAGTCACATAGTGGAAACATTTTTAAGTTACAACTAGGTGGTTTTGAAAGCCTATCAAATATTTTCTATCGACATTTTTTACGTAATTTTTTTATTTTCATCTATTTAGTATATTTCTAAAACATGTTTTAAGTTTCATTCATATTGGTCATTTAGATTATATTTTATAGGCTTTCAAAGTCACATACTTGAAACATTTTTAAGTTTCAAGTAGGTGGTATTGAAAGACTATATGTTTAACAATATTTCAATTTTTTTTATAAATAATTACTTATAACTACATAAATATATATATGTACAAATATATAATTATAAATATACAAGTATAACTATAATTAAAATATAATTCTAAATATAATTATAAATATAATTCTCCACACACACACATACTTACATATATATATATATATATATATATGAATATTAAATATATTTATAAATAAATTTTAAATATATATGTAACAATATTTTCATAATTATATATTTTAAATATATTCATATTCATATAATTATAAATATTTATATATAAAGATTAGTTTATAATTATATAATTTCAAATATATTTTTTATTTAAAAAATATATATAAATAGATTTATATTTATAAATATTTATTTTTAATTATATATATACATAATTATATTTATACACACACATATAATTATATATATACATAAATATAATTTAATTATTATATAATTATAAATATAATAATAATTAATTTATCATTTTTAAATACATATTTATAAGACTATTTTTCAAATTTTATTTATTTATTTTGAAATTATTTATTAAAAAGAGATGAGGTTGAAATAAAATTAAAACAACAAAAAAAGAAAACAAAACCATAAAAAAAGGTGGCAAAGCGCCACTTGAAGTGGCGCTCAACAATCCCATTATCCTAAATATATTAAACCTAGACCCATTTAAATAAAAAAAACCCTCCGAACCAAATTTTCCCTGCATGATCGCTTCGTTTGATCATGTGGCACCTCGGTAAGTTTCTTGTGATGCCTTCATGCGACATCATCTCAGAATAATCCAAAAGATAATTTAGTAAGATACGGGATCTTCATGCGGGCGTAAATTTCATGCAAAGACTTCAGTGGTTGTCTTCACGACTATCACGACGTCTCGATGAGTGTCATTTATTCATGCGCCACACTCTTAAAATGGCTCATAGAATGTCGTCATGGGTCACATTATCTAAAGATCATGATGTGATATGTTGTTGGCTTCATGCGGTAGCTTCATGCAACGGTCTCATAACATCTCACATGCATGCAATACATCGATTGCATGCATGTACTCAGTTCGATCGAGCTCATCTCGATGACTTGGATAGATTATTTTCCCTGGTCGATTGTCTTCAAATCATGCAGGCAAAAGCTTCACCACCTGAAGATTGAAGATAAAGGCTCATTCAAACTGGCGGAGCACAGTATCTCATCAGATAGATCAAATTGAATGATGGAGCAGTGCGTGTTTTGTCAGAGTTTTAAGTGACGGGGGAACAGTACGCTACCTCTGCGTCCCACATCGAAACTTAGAAGTGCCTTTACTTCGGTATATCAATCAAGGTGTTCCATGGATCGGACAGAAATCTCAAACCCCCTTCGGTACCGCCTCGTAATGGTTCACCTTGCCATTATGTCGCCTCGCAAGGTGGCGCCACGTCTTCTCTCATACACTGTGGACCTTATACACAGGCCTATGTGGGCGTGCTCCTATGCCCCCATGCCGCCTACGGGCTGGCTTTAGCTGCTCCCATGGGCATTGTTGACCCTCAGGTCCCACAAGTGACCTGTTCATGGGTTGGGAACTAATTTTTAATGTAAGGTCTAATTGTATACTTAGAAGAATCTAAATATCATATGAATGAAATTCAAAGCCTTCCTCAAAGATGTCAAACTCAAACCCTCATCTCTTCTTCATCCTCAAATATTCTCCATGCAAAATATACATCTATTTTTTAATGGGTTTCACTTGTTGTATCTAATGTGAAAACTCCTTGGCATGTGTCTTCAAGCATTAAAGATCGGTTCAAACAATCATCAGATTTCTTTAAGGAAAATTGTCCAAGCATGACATCCAATTTTATGAATCCATAACAATTCTTTAGGCATCTCCACATTAACCACCATCACATATTGACTTGTTGGAAACAAATGCAATTTGGGCTCAACAAAAAAAGAAAAAGTAGTTGAGGAAGAGGTAAGAGAAGAACTATCACTATTCAAGTTGAGAATTCAATTTCCACAAAGGGTGCATCAAGGGAAAATCAATGCACAAAAAGGTAATTTTCTAGAACATTTCAAAAAATTACATATTAATATCTCTTTTATAGAAGCTCTCTCCATCATGCCGACATACGCTAAATTCATGAAAAAGATGGAGTCCAACAAGAGGGAGGTGGAGGAAATGGGCATCATTCCGCTGACAAGAGTCTTCAATGGTGGTATTGAAAGATCACCCTACAAGCAACAAGACATGGGTGGATTTTCAATTACTATAAATATTCAGTCTAACAAAATTGGAAAAGCACTGTTTGACCCAGGTGAAAGTGTCCACATCATGTCTTACAACACGTTCAAGAGTTTCTTCTTAGAGAATATGAAGAACACAAGAGTTGTGCTCCGACTGGAAGATTTGACTTTGAAAACCCCCTGAAGGACAATTGAAGATATCATAATCAAAGTAGATAAATTCTACTTTCCGGTGGACTTCTTAGTGTTAGACATGGAAGAAGAGAAGACTCATTTCATCTTAAAGGATACCATTCATGGCCACTGAACGGGCTTTAATTGACGTGCAAAGTGGAGAACTGTGCCTAAGAGTTGGTAGTGAGCAAGTAAGTTTCAACATTCATCGGAAGGTGAAGAATTATGATGTGCAAGACGATGACCTGGAAGAGGACAACATGCCCAAAGTTGAAGATGTTGTTGTGGTTGAAGAAAAGAATGAGGTAGTTTCTATTGTGCAAAAGAAAATACAAAGTGGAACTGCTAAAAAGAAGAAAGGAAAACTTCGAGAGAAAATTGAAGACATTAGAGGAGAAACTGACACTACTACAAATTTGGGCTATAGCCACGGACCTATAGCCACGATTTTATAGGTCTGTGGCTATAGGTTTCATATTGCCACGGATTTTTTTCCAATCCGTGGCTAAATCGCACGATTCCGTTTTTCCCCAAATCCATTGGGCTTCCTCCATGCCTCACGTTTCCTCCTCCCCGAGCCCTCCTCCTCGTCGTACCCTCCTCCTTCATGACGCCTCCACGTCGCGCCCTCCTCCTCCCCGACTCCTCCTCGCCGCTCCCTCCTCGCTGCGCCCTCCTCCCCGACACCTCCTCACTGTGACCCTCCTTCCCAACGCTACCCTCACCAGCAGCACCTCTCCAGCGATTCCCCATGGCGGACGGCCTCCCCTCCCTTGTGCTCCCTCGCCAGTCGCGGCCTCCCCTCCCTGCGCGCACGCCTCCGGAGCCCCACCTCCCTACGCGCACGCCTCCGGCACACCTCCTTGTTGGCCAGCCCACCTCCGGTGACCGGACCCCTCCTGGTCGAGCCCTCTTAGCACCTCCAAGATTATGTAAAAGGTACATAGTATTCATGGATTTCTAGGGTACTATAAGTGATTTTTGGCACACATCGCAAGGATTGTAATTCATTTGACCTCCCATATGTGGAATAGGAAGAAGTTTTCCTAGACTAAACAGTACCAAAGATCCATCAAGGGATTGAAGTTCAGGCTAATGAGTGATCATATTTTTAGACTATCTAAGGAGATCATGGAGTACTTTGTTTATGGTTCTGACTTTAGAAAAGTGATTGGTTGGATGTTGATGCAGATATATAATTTTATTACATATGGTTCAAGGAAATTAATACCCCATGAGTATAAAAACATGAATTGTGATCTAGATCTAGTATTATTAGTCCTAACTTAGACGATTTGGAAGAATTGTCTTATGCGTGATCAAATTGATATTTAATTAAACCATTAGAGTCCCGGGGATGTATTCACATATAGGGACATGAACATGAGGAACTGTTTCATGTTGTAATTCTTATTGATCAATGAATTTGAGATATTATATACTCATTGAATTTGAAAAATTGTATTAGATTCCATTAGAAGGAAGTCCCATGCTCATTTTACTTAGGAGGCATTTGAGCGATTTTCTACCATGACATGAACACTTGTTGGGATTGTGGGTGAATATTTTATTCAGTTGAGGGTGATGACTCCTTTAATTATCCATCATGTGAGATATTCCATTTTAGGTTACACCTACTATGAGTTATTATGTGACTAGATATCCTTCGCAGATTCACCCAAAAGATTTTTTGAATAAGGGAATGGTATCTTAATTTTATAGGGATGGACTGTGGTCCTAGTAATGATGTTAGAGTATGTGATTATAGAGTTTCACACAACCCATTTTCTATACATCCTTAGGTGTGGAATATGTACATAATACTTCATTGGAAATTTTTGTGGGCTATTATGACACAAAACAAGGCTTATTTCATCTCTTGATGCTTCACATGTCAGTAGGTGAAGACTATGATCCAGGTTCGAGTTGATTTTTAACAACCCCTAGTGATCCTAGAGTGGAAATGGAATTGAATTTCCATTTACATTAGTACATGGTGTTAATGTACATCAAGATCCCATGACCCCATCTATTTTATAATTGAACAACTTCTGGAGATCGTGAAATTCCTTTATATCCTGGAGTAATGTCTAGAGGAGTGTTTGGGAAAGTCGTAAAATAGTAGATTGTTTTCCATTATGGGTTACCCTCATATATTCTATCAAACCCTGATATATGGTTCACATTATGGCTTTGGAGGGGCCTATATGTGATAACTATGAGCTAGATAAATATGAGTACAACCTTCCAACCCTAGACAAATGGGAACACCGAGCTCACTATAGAGGTACTTGATTATATGCTAAGGTCTTGTGTAGTAGACTTCATCTACAGCTATGAAAATTGCATTCCCCTGATAGACTTTTTTTTAAATAATAGCTTCCATTCTACTATCACTATTTATCATCTTGAGGCCATCTATGAAAGTACCTTCAGGCCACCATTGTTCCCCAAATAGACCGTAAAGAAATCTCTTGTTGGGCCATATATTGTCTAGGAAATGATAGAGAAGTACAAGTTCATCCATGAGTTCATGAAGACATCCCAGAATAAGTTGAAATATAATATATATCTATAGAAAAGGCCATTATATTTTGAGTAGAGAGACCAAACATTCCTTTATGTCTCCCCGCAATGTGGATTGGGGAGATTTTTCCAGGGTTCATGATATCTCTACCGCCATGATTCATATCCCTCTCTGTGGCTAAATCATAACCCGTTTTTTTCTCCCAATTATCATCGGGTGCCTCCTCTGCCCTCTCGTCGCGCCCTCCTCCTCCCCGATGCCTCCTCGCCGCGCCCTCCTCCTTCCCGACGACTCCTTGCCACGCCCTCCTTCTCCCAGATGCCTCCTCACCGCGCCCTCCTCGCCGCGCCCTCCTCCCCGGAGGCTCCTCGTCACGACCCTCCTTCCCGACGCGACCCTCCCCCCCCCCCTGACGCCTCCTCGCAGCAACCCTCCTCCTCGACTCAGCTCTTCCGACGGCTCCTCGCCGCGACCCTCCTCCTCACCGCGACCCTCCTCCCGGACGCCTCCTCCCCGACGCCTCCTCCCCGACTCCTCTCTTCCAATGTCGAGGAAAGTTTTTATGTATGTAAGCATATGAATTATATAATATTATTCCTAGTTCACGGAGTTGCAGAAATTTTCTCTAACCTTGGGAGGTGATCAGCATTCTATGTATCATCGGTTTGAGTATGGGTTGATGTTAGACATACTTTCAAAGGTTTATCACATTTTCTTCCTAATTATGAAGGATATAAAATGTATCTTTTTATTTAAATTGAACTTGAGGTGAATAATTAGGAGATAACAGGATCCTAATGATCTAGTAGAAGTAAGAATAGGAAAGGAGATTATTCTACAAGTTGTGGATGATGATCAATTGGTTAGGGAAAGACTTTATCATTCCCTTCTTCTAGAGTCAAAGGATTCATTTTTTATATGTGGAATAAATATACACACTCAGATGGTTTTCCATTTTTACCCTAGGAAGTATCACTCATGTAGATATGGGCCATCTTCTAATGATTTTTCATTATGGTTGGAGTGGCGGTTATAATTTTACTTTTACAAAGGAATTGTAAGCACAGTTAGTGATTTCTAGTAGAGTGGGATATATAAATTATCTAGGAGGTCAGTATGTGGTGGATCTAAAGGCACTAAAGGGATGGTTTAATAGTTTTATATAGATCTAGGGAACCATATGTAATTTATGTAGGGTCATTGTTTTAGTTTTATGAGGTTTTTTATTTTATCAAGCATTGATGGATTCATCTCATTATTTTATGTCCGTTAATATCATATATAATATATATTTTTCTATTGTGTTCCATTAATTAGTTTTATCATTTATAACGATTTAGGGATGAGGGAGGAGGTTATCATATGGGCTCTTTCTTATAATGTTGAAATTTGCAGGATGCAGTGCAATGCAGTGATTCACAACAGGTGTTTTCACATATATTCGTTGAATTATTTGTAGTTATCTCCAAGAATTTTCATTTCCAGTTTCACTTGATTTTGTTAAACATTTTTACACTATGTCTCAACAGGATGCAGTGCAATGCAGTGATTCTCAACTGGTGCAGGAGGGCAGTGGGGGGTGTCCAGGGTCTGTCCAGGGGGCTTTTATTTTCCTCTTTCTTAAGTTGGTTTTTTTGGAATTCTAAAATCCTTTGGGGTAGTGAACCAGTTGTGGGAATTCCTATCAAATTCAATGGGGAGACTAAGCCTTCTTGCAGGGCGGAGAGGGCAGGGTGGAGGGGGGCAGGGGGCAGGGTGGAGGGGGGCAGGGGGCTGGGGGCTGGGGGCTGGGGGCTGGAAACATGCATGTCCTTTATACAATAAAGCTTAGATTTCCTCCAAATAATGGCTTGTCCTGAGAGAGATTCATAATGCTTGAAAATCTCCTTGATGAAAGAAAGTGATCGGTCATCATTTTGACAAAAAATGATAATTTCATCAACATAAAACAAGTGGGTGGGTGCTCTTATCTCACCCATTAGGTATGACTGAAGTATCTTTTGTGAGACCCATTAATAATGAAAGAGAGTCTTGATTTGTAGATAAGTTCTTGAATAAGCTTAATAAATATGGTTGAGAAACCAAAACTGTCAAGTACTTAAAAAGTGAAATCCTAGCTAAGAGTGTCAAAATCTTTAGAGATGTCAATATTTAAATCAATATTTCTAGGTTTGGATCTCCTCTATAATATATTCACACATTCAGAGTTAATATATAAATAATTTGTCACTTTCATGTATAAGCACCAACTAATACTTCTTTCATATTCAATTATCTAAGAGTTAAATGAGTTTTGCATGTTATTTTAAAACCATACATTGGAAATCGTAGCCATGTAGCTTCTCATATATTACAACCAATCACTAGTTGAAAACTCATGTAACATGAGTGGCCTTTTTTGGGAGATCATATTTCTTCTCTTCCTTGTCTAATTCTTATGCAAAGTTAGATGATTTTGTTGTTGTTGATGCATACATTGATCTCTTGACAATTTCATTATCCAATTCCTTGCTTGGTATGGATGCCAATGATCCTCCTAAAACATTGGCAACCATGAAATTTATTGGTTCCATATTTTCCAATGTAAGAACTAGCTTTCATAAAAAAAACATGATATATGTGCTTTTACATGGAGAAGAAAACTTCTGTTTCATTTGAGCATTGTTACAGATAGCTGCCCGGAAGATGATAATGATGGTTTATCATTCATGCCAATGATCCAAATTTCTGAATGGCTGGATGAGTTCTCGTGTCATCTATTTTCTTTACTTCTACACTTGGAACCATACAGTTTTATGTAAGTGTTTATGCCTTTTTTTTCTGTCCCTTTCTTCAATCATTCATGTATTATTCTAATATTTAGTTATGAATTGTCTAGTTATTAAGTAGTTTATGGTATTGCAGAAGTTAAGGGCTACACTCTTCATCGGTTTTAGGAATGATCCTGATTGAGGATGGTCCCTATTATTTTTTCATGCTGAAAATCCTGCTTGGGAAGCTCTCTCAAAGTCTCTATAGTCAGGTATGTCCTGTAATTGAAGGTTGTTCAATCTAGTAGCTTCAAGAATCCATTTTTATTCATTTTTTAAGATGATTTCATCTTTGGAAAATTTATATAATTGCCTAAATCGTGTAAAATGTGTCCTTTTTTTCTGTCTACAGTTGATACACTGATCACATATATATAAGAAGTTGTTATATCTCATTTCTTTTCCCACTATTTTCTTATAGGTGGTTTCTTATGATAAGACCGGTTCTATCCACCACCATCGAAGAAAATGAGTTCAAGATTTGGGTAAGGTTTATTCCATTTTTATTCTTTCATCCACCTATGTTCAATATATGAGTAGTCATTCAATTTGACATTACCATTTATCTGCTTATAGGGTGCTTCTTCTGGTGCAAGATCCCAAAAAACTGACTCAGGTACTATATCAATGTCATCATTGTACCTAACGGTATGTAATAACTTATTCCATCATGCTTTTTGTTTTATGTACTCTGAATTCTTTATTCAAATTACAAAATTGTAAATGTGATTTTCAAAATATTCTCTTAATGAAAAATGTAATTTTATCTTATGCAATTTAATTTCTCCATGCATCCAAATCTAACATATCATTCTTTATACATTGAACATCAACTATTCTCTATACTTTCAAGGGAGTTATATGATTATTAGCTGCTTTATTGTATTTATTACTCAGCTCGATTGTATTATTATCACATGATCATCAGTAGTTGCATTTTTTTTGGTGCTCCAACTCTTGTGTATGTAGATTCATATCATAGTCTTTCAACTTTTCTACTACCGGGTATGTTATACCTGAATCGTTTGATCATAGGGTGTCTACTTAGCGTACAATTTTATTGGACCATCCAATGATCCTCCATTGCATATTGTATTCTCACAGCGCATATTCTTTCCTCTGAATGCAGTGTACTCCATCCGATGATCAATCCGATATTCTCACTATGCCCATTCGTGTCATTGCACGACCCCTTCATTTGGTTGTTTTACATTAAAATTCTCATACTGTGTCTGTTTTTCTTGAACCATTTCATCTATGATTATAACCTTCTGATAGTTACTGCATGCGGAAGTATTGCTAGATCGCCTCTATCCGAGTAATAGAGTCTTGGTTTATCCGAGCATCTCGGTCGGTGTATTTATGTCTGAACATCCCCCCTGCCCGCAACACCCACCCTGCCGCCTTCGAATCAGCCCGCACCATCCCCCCAACACCTGCAACCAGCCCCTTTCAACCAGCATTCCAGCCTCCTCCCGCTCCCTTCGCTCCTGGTCTGAAGATGTTTCCCCGCGGATGTCGCTGGATTGGGCCAACACGCTGCGGTCACGCCGCGGTCACGCCACGGTCACGCCGTAATTTTGCCCTGCTTCAGCCACATCCAGCCCACACCAGCCCCCTTCCACCTTCATTTCAGCCCGCTGCCACCAGCATTCCAGCCCGCAACAGCCCCCCCCCCCCCCCCCCCCCCCCCACCACCTTCGAATCAACCCGCACCATCCCCCCAACACCTGCAACCAGCCCCCTTCCACCCGCATTCCAGCCTCCTCCCGCTCCCTTCGCTCCTGGCCGGAAGATGCTACCCCGCGGATGTCGCTGGATCGGGCCAACACGCTGTGGTCACGCCGCGGTCACGCCGCGGTCACGCCGCGGTCACGCCGCGGTCACGCCGCGGTCACGCCGCGGTCACGCCTCGGTCACGCCGCGGTCACGCCGCGGTCACGCCGCGGTCACGCCGCGGTCACGCCGCGGTCACGCCGCGGTCACGCCGCGGTCACGCCGCGGTCACGCCGCGGTCACACCGCGGTCACGCCGCAGTCACTCCACAGTCACGTCGTGATTTTTCCCTGCTCCAGCCACATCCAACCCACACCAGCCCCCTTCCACCTTCATTTCAGCCCACTGCCATCGGCATTCCAGCCCGCAACAGCCCCCCCTGCCACCTTCGAATCTGCCCGCACCATCCCCCCAACACCTGCAACCAGCCCCCTTCCACCCGCATTCCATCCTCCTCCCGCTCCCTTCGCTCTTGGCCAGAAGATGTTGCCCCGCGGATGTCGCTGGATCGGGCAAACACGCTGCGGTCACACCGCGGTCACGCCGCGGTCACGCCGCGGTCACACCGCGGTCACGCCGCGGTCACGCCGCGGTCACGCCGCGGTCACGCCGCGGTCACGCCGCGGTCACGCCGCAGTCACGCCGTAGTCATGCCGTGATTTGGCCCTGCTCCAGCCACATCCAGCCCACACCAGCCCCCTTCCACCTTCATTTCAGCCCGCTGCCATCGGCATTCCAGCCCGCAACAGCCCCCCTTCCACCTTCGAATCTGCCCGCACCATCCCCCCAACACCTGCAACCAGCCCCCTTCCACCAGCATTCTCGCCTCCTCCCGCTTCCTTCGCTCCTAGCCAGAAGATGCTGACCCGCGGATGTCACTGGATCGGGTCAACACGTTGTGGTCACGCCGCGGTCACGCCGTGGTATTAATATTTTTCCCTTTCAGAGCATCTTTCAACGAAGTATTAATAGAGGATGGCTTGCAGAATTTCTGTACAATTCTGCACTTATCAGTGGCATGGCCTATCATTCTGCAATGCTCATTGTACTTTGGTATGTTTTCTAATACAAAACATACCTCAATAAGATGATCATTTATATCAATAGAAACACATTCCAGGGGGTGTAGAGGGCCAGGGGGAGGGGTGTCTGGCAGGGGGGTGTCCAGCAGGGGGGGAGGGGTGTCTAGGGGGTGCAGGGGGTGTCCAGTGGAGCTGTCCAGTTGGGGCATGGGGGCTGTCCAGTGGGGTGCAGGGGGCAGGGGGCAGGGGGCAGGGGGCAGGGGTGTCCAGTAGGGGGAGGGGTGTCCAGCAGGGGGAGGGGCTGTCCAAGCAGGGGGAGGGGTGTCCGGCAGGGGGGGAGGGTTGTCCAGGGGGTGTCTAGTGGGGCTGTCCAGTGGGGCTGTCCAGTTGGGGCATGGGGGCTGTCCAGTGGGGTGCAGGGGGGGAGCATGGGAGACTAAGGGGGGCATGGGGTGCAGGGGGGTGTTCAAGGGGGCTGTCCAGGGGGTTGCAAGGGGGTGCAAGAGGGCTGTCCAGGAACCTAAGCCCATGCAGGTTATGAATGTCTCTATAGAGAAAATGCAGTGCTGTCCAGATCTAGAAAATATCATAAAACATCCCACAGATACTTCACAGGCACTAGGTATAACTATTTCACCACCTATAGATAGTGAGCACGGTGCTATAAAATCTGGTAACTCTATTTCAAATCATAATTCCAATGTTTTTTTTAATGCAGTACTACATGAAATCTGATGATTTATGTTGATGACATGATTACAATTTGTAAGAACATGAGCCTCATAATTATTGTAAAATCACAAAATAATGGTAAGTTTGAAGTGAAAGACTTAGGCATAGCTAATAAAACCTTAGGCATTGAAATTGTTAGAGATAGACCAAATAAATTTTCTTATCTCAAAATGGTTAAATATTAAATATTAAAAATAGACACATGTTTGAATCTCTCAAAATTTACAATGTACTCCTAGTAAAACACTTTAAATTTTCTTCAACACAAAAACCCATTGCTGATGATGATATTCAATTTAGGTGTAAAATCCATTATGATAATATTTTTGGTAGTATTATGTACTCTGATTTCCATGGGACCTGATATTGCCTATGAAATCTACAGTCATAGCAGATTTATGACCACACCTGGTGCAGGAGGGCTGCGGGGGGGGTGGCTGGGGGTAGCAGGTGGCTGGGGGGTGGCTGGTGCAGGGGGTTGGGGTTGGAGGCTGGTGCAGGTGGGCTGCGAGGGGTGGGGGGGCTGGTGCAGGTGGGCTGGGGTAGCAGGGGGGCTGGGGAGGGGGGACAGGTGCAGGTGGGCTGGGGTAGCAGGGGGCTGCGGGGGGGGCTGGTGCAGCTGGGGGCTGGTGCAGGTGGGCTGCGGGGGGGGGGGGGGGGGGGACTGGTGATGGTGGGCTGGGGGGGTGGCAGGGGGCTGGGGGGGCTGGTGCAGCTAGGGGTTGGGGTTGGGGGATGGTGCAGGTGGGCTGCGGGGGGGTCAGGGGTAGCAGGGGGGGTGGGGAGGGGGCTGGGGTAGCAGGGGGCCGGGGGGGCTGGTGCAAGAGTGATGAGGGGGAGCTAATACTAAATTTCTTTATATTGTAGAGTATGCACTAAAAGAATCTATACCATGTCCAGCTACTATAAAGGTATGGTGTTTATTTTTTATCTCTATGTTGTTAGAGTTAATTTGTATTGAAGTTACTCATTCTTTTATATCATCAATTTAAGTTGAAATGTAGTTCTTAAATCCAAATACTATATAATTCTTGTTGAATCCATACATGCCTTTAGTAAAGAGGTCCATGTAATGTTTTAAATTTCATGTGTGTTATGTGATGGTTTCCAACTTTGAAGTGGTGTGGGATCTCTTAGTGCATGATCTGGAGGTATTTGACATTATTATTTGAATAGATAGAATGATCGATGTTATGTACTAGATTGAATTTTCTCATTTTTGAGTTCAGTTTAAATCTCTTTTTGGGGTCTCTCTTGTCTTTTAGGGTAAGTGGGATTCTAGATTTGGGATAGTAGGGGGGTGTCCAGACAGGGTAAGGGGTGTCCAGATAGGGGGGAGGTGTGTCCAGACAGGGGGGATGTCGCTGGACCGGGCCAACACTTTGTGGTCACACTGCGGTCACGCCGCGGTCACGCCGCGGTCACGCCGCGGTCACGCCGCGGTCACGCCGCGGTCACACCGCGGTCACGCCGTGATTTGGCCCTGCTCCAGGACGACACCCTACGGCGTTTACTCCTCCTTAGAGAAACATTGAATGGTTAGCTCTATAATTTTTCGTATTTCCTCATTCCTAAACTATATCTCCTCTCAGTGCTGCCTCTCATCCATCTTTCCACAAAACGTGCATAGCAGGTGGTACAAAGGCTCAATTTAACTGAAAACATTGGTTTAGAATTGTCTGACATATTTTATTGTACATGTATCACATAATATTTGTTCGGTAATTCTTCTTTTTCCTCATCCTCTTCACATGTTTTCCGAACCAGATCATCCTCATCCTCTGCACATGTCGTCTGAACCGGATCAGCCTGTTGTGATGGAAATTCAATGTCTGCTTTTGGCTGTTTTAGATGAAATTCCTTCCATAATTCCCTTATCTCATGTAGCACTCATTGGAGGAGGAGGATCACTACCAAGTTGAGTTTTAAAGGCTGCAAACAATCTGTTTGATGCAATTCCAAAGAGGCTGTTCTATTCTGAGGGCCTATTTCATGCTGGATTTCCCACATTTCCCCCACAAACTGGCAAAGGGAGGTATGTTTGGGCCTATGCAAACAGGGATTGTTTGTTATGGACAAAGATGCAACTGGAGACCTGGTTTTCTTGAAGAATTTCCATGAAGGGTCTTCACTGTAGAGGAGACTAGCTCTGGTCTGTATTTGGTAGTTGCTTCCATGATGGTTCCCACAACCGTTTGACTGAATTTCACACCAAACCAAGCCCTGCTAGTGACTCTTTTTCAATGCACTATAAAAATCCCATGGCCAATCCACCAAAATCAAACCAGCTATTCCAGGGCCATTTCCACTCTCACTAAAAAATCCAAACTCAAGCCCTACTACAATTCCAAGCTCCCACTTCAATTTAGCCACTATGAACTCATTTCCAGTCCCCCACCATTTTTCAATCCACCTAGGCAACCCATCCACAACTTGACCACCAATCAGGCCTACCCACCTCTCAACTTCTAAGCCACCAACCCCACATTTTCCACCAGGCATCCCACATTAAAACCATTCCAAACCTCACCCAATTCTAACCAATTAAACCAGACCCCTTAACATTTGAAGCCCTCATCTAAATTCCTATTCCAACTCACTTAAGAGGGGCGGGCTGTCCAGCAAGGGGGCAGGGCTGTCCAACAGGGGGGGAGGGCTGTCCAGTAGGGGGGAGGGCTGTCCAGTAGGGGGGAGGGGTGTCCAGCAGGGGGGAGGGGTGTCCAGCATGGACTTAACTGGTTTTTTGGCACCCAAAAATACTGAATGATATTGTCTCATGCATAGTAACTGCTCTTAAAATTGACCAAAGGACCTTACATGCTGACTTGGATCTATTCGACAGAGTAATGGTTGAAATAAACCTTGACTCAAAACTTCCCAGCTCAATTAACTTCAATTCCAATGAATACAAAACTGAAGATATAGTGGAATATGAGCAAAAACCCCCATTTTGGGATCACTATAAAATCATAGGGCATACTATCTTCAACTGTAGGGTGATTAGGAAGCAGGTAATACAACCATCTGAGAATGAATGGAAGGAAGTGAGGAGACCTAAAAAAGACAAAGCCCCCATGATAGACATGCCTGAAATATCCAAAAAGAAATATGAAGTTTGGGTCAAAAAAACTCACACTTTGACTCACATAAGAGATAGTTCAGGAACCAAATGGGTGGATGAAGTGGAGGAAGAAGAAAACTCTATTAATGATCAAAACCTCTCAATTGAAATTACAAACCTTTTACTAGACACTATTAGAGTATCAACCGAGCAGGAAAAGATTTCTAGCTATCAACATGACCTAGAAAAGCATAATCTCTAGCACCCAATCTTGGATGGAGGGAATTTTTCTACTAATGAACTGAAGAAACTAACATGTACTCCTAGTACTTAAATCCACAATAATGATGTTTGCACTAAAGAAAATGATGTGGCTGACACTCCATACTTAAGTGCCAAGCAGACCCATATTACTTCCACACCTAAATTAGGTATGCAAAAGGAAAATCAGGAAACCCCCTAGTCTTCTAGCTCCATGGTGAAACCTGCCTCTATAGACCTAGAAGCTCGAGCAGGCATGAAAAAGATTCCAGCACCTGTTTTACATGACAATTCAGTTTTGGTTCTCGTACCCTAACATATGTAGGTTTTTAATGTTCCCCCGGAGCAGAAGTAGAATCTCTCTCAGAACTCTATCGAACAACAATCTGCTCTAGATCCTGTTATTCCAGGTACTTCTCCTCCTCTTTCTTATGCTACTAATAACTATTCCATTCTTTCTAAAAAACTGCATTATGATCAAAATGAATCTTCCTCTGATTTTTTCTCTAAGAATTCTTCTTCTCTATAATGATGCAATCTGACCACTACTATCCCATCCCATATTGATAAAAAAAAACAATGCCTCTTTTATGAACAGTAGCCTGGTTTTAACTACAGGTGACTCCACAATGGGAAAGTAGCATGAGACCAAATCACATGTCCATAATCCTGGGTCTGGGGGGGTATGTCCTGGGGTGTCCAGAGTCTAGGGGGGGCAGGACTGGCAGGGGTGTCCAGGGGGTCTGGGGGGGTCTGTCCTGGGGTGGGGTCTGTCCTGGGGTGTCCAGGGTCAGGGGGCAGGGGGGCAGGGGGCAGGGGTGTCCAGCAGGGGGAGGGGTGTCCAGCAGGGGGAGGGGCTGTCCAGGCAGGGGGAGGGGTGTCCAGCATGGGGGAGGGGTGTCCAGGGGGGTGTTCCAGGGGTGTCCAGGGTCTGGGGGGGTCTGTCCTGGGGTGGGGTCTGTCCTGGGGTGTCCAGGGTCAGGGGGAAGGGGGGCAGAAGGCAGGGGTGTCCAGCAGGGGGAGGGGTGTCCAACAGGGGGAGGGGCTGTCCAGGCAGGGGGAGGGGTGTCCAGCATGGGGGAGGGGTGTCCAGGGTCTGGGGGGGGTCTGTCCTGGGGTGGGGTCTGTCCTGGGGTGTCCAGGGTCAGGGGGCAGGGGGGAAGGGGGCAAGGGTGTCCAGCAGGGGGAGGGGTGTCCAGCAGGGGGAGGGGCTGTCCAGACAGGGGGAGGGGTGTCCAGCATGGGGGAGGGGTGTCCAGGGGGGTGGTCCAGGGGTGTCCAGGGTCTAGGGGGGTCTGTCCTGAGGTGGGGTCTGTCCTGGGGTGTCCAGGGTCAGGGGGCAGGGGGCAGGGGTGTCCAGCAGGGGGAGGGGTGTCCAGCAGGGGGAGGGGTTGTCCAGGCAGGGGGAGGGGTGTCCAGCATGGGGGAGGGGTGTCCAGGGGGGTGGTCCAGGGGTTTCCAGGGTCTGGGGGGGGTCTGTCCTGGGGTGGGGTCTGTCCTGGGGTGTCCAGGGTCAGGGGGCAGGGGGAAGGGGTGTCCAGCAGGGGGAGGGGGTGTCCAGCAGGGGGGAGGGGCTGTCCAGGCAGGGGGAGGGGTGTCCAACATGGGGGAGGGGTGTCCAGGGGGTGGTCCAGGGGTGTCCAGGGTTTGGGGGGGGGGTCTGTCCTGGGGTGGGGTCTGTCCTGGGGTGTTCAGGGTGAGGGGGCAGGGGGGGCAGGGGGAGGGGTGTCCAGCAGGAGGAGGGGTGTCCAGTAGGGGGAGGGGCTGTCTAGGCAGGGGCTGTCCAGGCAGGGGGAGGGGTGTCCAGGGGGGTGGTCCAGGGATTTCCAGGGTCTGGGGGGGGGGGTCTGTCCTGGGGTGTCCAGGGTCAGGGGGCAGGGGGCAGGGGTGTCCAGCAGGGGGAGGGGTGTCCAGCAGGGGGAGGGGCTGTCCAGGCAGGGGGAGGGGTGTCCAGCATGGGGGAGGGGTGTCCAGGGGGTGGTCCAGGGGTGTCCAGGGGTGGTGGTCCAGGGGGAGGGGTGTCCAGAAGTGGTGTCTATTGCTGGTATTCTTTTTTGGACTTCAACAGATTATGCAAGGACTCGGTGGGGGTGGATAGTGGGGGTGCAGTGGGGGGGAGGGGGACCTGGGTGCAAGGGGTAGTGAGGGGGCTGGGTGTAGGGGGGTGGGGGTGGATATAGGGCTGGGTGCAGGGGGGTGGGGGTGGGGCTGGGGGCCTGGGTGTAGGGGGGCAGTGGGGGTGCGGGTGGGGGTGGATAGGGGGGGTGCAATGTGGGGGAGGGGGGCCTGGGTGCAAGGGGTAGTGAGGGGGCTGGGTGTAGGGGGTGGGGGCTGGATATAGGGATGGGTGCAGGGGGGATGGGGGGGGCTCGGGGCCTGGGTGCAGGGGGGAAGTGGGGGTGCAGTGGGGGGGAGGGGAACCTGGGTACAAGGGGTAGTGAGGGGGGATGGGTGTAGGGGGTGGGGGCTGGATATAGGGCTGGGTGCAGGGCTGGGGGGGCTGGGGGCCTGGGTGCAGGGGGGCAGTGGGGGTGAAGTGGGGGGGAGGGGGACCTAGGTGCAAGGGGTAGTGAGGGGGCTGGGTGCAAGGGGTAGTGAGGGGGCTGGGTGTATGGGGGTGGGGGCTGGATATAGGGCTGGGTGCAGGGGGGGTCTGCAGGAGGTGTCTAGGGGGTGTCTGGGGGGTGTCCAGGGTGTGTCCAGGAGGTGTCCAGGGGGTGTCTAGGGTGTGTCCAGGGGGGTGTCCAGGGGGTATTTTTTTATGGATTTGGACACCCTATAGCCACGGTTTTAAACCGTGGCTATTGGTTCATTGCCACGGTTTTTAACAGTGGCTATAGACATAATGACATGGTTCTAAACCGTGGCAATATATTATGTCTGGCCTTTAGTATAGCCACGGTTTCAACCGTGGCTATAGGTATACAGCCACGGTTTGAACCGTGGATATATACCTAAAGCCACGGTTTCAACCGTGGCTATAGATTTAAAGCCACGGTTTGGAACCGTGGCTATAGGTCTAGGCCTATAGCCACGCCAAACTTAGCCACGGTTCCTCGAACCGTGGCTATTACCTATAGCCACGGTTTGAGGGCCTATAGCCACGGTTTAGAACCGTGGCTATAGCCCGAATTTCCAGTAGTGTGATACAACCAAGTTTGAAGAGCACCAACAGGTATGGCCGATACATGACCTAAAATTTGGTTTTTTAGGATTAAAGAAACTCTGATAGATCGGCCCAATGGAGTTTGAGCAAGTGCTTCCCATTGGTAGAGTCAAATTATATTCAGAGGAAGGACAGGGACCGACCTATTTGGAAAAATCATGGTTAAGGTCATTCGTGGATCCAGACCAGGTACAATCTTTCTAATCCTCTATCACCTGAGTTAAAAGGTAAGGTCGCGCCAATGAAGTTAAATAAAAGTGTTTTCAGGAGGCAATCTGAATTTTTTAGAAATTTGTGTTTTTAGGTGTAGACACCCCCCCCAAATCTTTTCAAATTTCATTATAAAAGGGTCTGCACTTTCACATGTGTATTTTTATTTTCAGGTCTGAATGAAAGCACAAAAAGAACTCGTGCAAAGAGGACCATCAAAAAGGGTGTCCATAAACTGAAGCACATCAATTCAACAAGTATGAGTTTTATTTTAATATTTTCTGTTACTCCCTAATATTTTTGCTTATAAATTTTTAATCGAAAAATGCATGTGTCGCACTTGATTTTTTCTCAAATCATTGATCGAGGAGACAAACACTATTTAAGATCACCATCATGCCATGTTTTTAAATTTCTTTGTTAATAGATTTAAATGAGAAAAATGGGGGGATGAATTAGTAAAAATAAACATTGGGTTTTGGATTTGATGAATCATGATTTGGGAGATTTTTTAATTTTTGTAAATGAATTTTTTCTTAGATTTATCATGATTTGAATTTCTAAAATTTGTATGAATCGATTTGTTTTTAATATGCATTGTCATGAGTGATTGTCTCAATCACATGTTCTCATTCCCGAGAAATTTTCTAAATCTAATATTTACAATTCTTTCTTGAGTATATTTCTATTAGATTGGTGTAGTCCAATATGTTTGGATGATGTTGGGTCAAATACTTATGCTTCGTACTGCACACCAGGCCACAACTCTCACGGGTCGAGCTCCGTGGTGACCTCGTTGGGGGTTGCAAGGGGCAACGCACCCCTACTTCGGGGTCCGGGGGCCGAAGGTCGACGACCCAAATTAGGGGGGTATTGTAGCAACTCTGACCACTGTAGCAAAGCTGACCAGGCGACACCGACAGGGCCTGTAGCAGTGTAGACTTTGGCATGACTATTATAGCAGCTCGAACATTGGAGACAGCGGTACTATAACTACGCTGACTTCTTGCCACCGGCCACTGTAGCATCTTGGACTTAGGTGGTCACATCACTGTAGCACAGTGGACTTATTGTGCGATTGGTGGCACAATACTTCATCTTCTTTATTAGCTCATTTGAGCTAGGGGTCTTTGTGTGAGGAACTATGATCTCCTTGTAATTGTGCTCCCATATTTTTTAGTGAAGTGTTTCGGTCTCTCCGTGGATGTAGGGATTATTCATGAATCACATAAATCATCGTGTCTATATTCATCATCTTCTTCTTCTTTTATTTATGTCTTTTCTTCATCTACAAACCTCTATTGTGTGAATCCCGATGTTTTCGCAACAATTGGTATCAGAGATTGAGTTCAGGTTTCTCGAATTGAATGATGGTTGTGGAAGAAGGCAATGTGAAGATTGACCGCTTCGATGGAACTGACTTCAGTTAATAGAGGATGCAGATCGAATGATATCTTTACCAGAAGAAGATGCACTTATCGCTTCTGGGTGTAAAATCGACGACTATGGAGTAGAAGGTGTGGGAGCTACTGGATCGACAGGTTCTAGATGTTGTACACCTTACATTGGAAAAAAAACATGGAGTTCAACATCAGAGAGGAGAAGACAGAAATTGGGCTAATGAAAACTCTCGCAAATATGTACGAGAAGCTTTCAACGTCAAACAAAGTGTATATGATGCGACGATTGTTCAATCAGAAAATGTTTGAAGGGGGGTTATTGAAAATCACATCAACAAATTCAACATCATCATAATTCAGTTGACATTGATGGGAATTGTCCTTGACGACGAGGTATGTACACTGGTTTTACTGTCTTTGTTACCTGACAGTTGGGAAGTGTCTGTATCAGCTATGAGAAATTCTTCGGGGAATACCAAGTTCTATCTAAAGGATGTGTGGGGCTTGATCCTCAGTGAGGATATTTGAAGAAGATAATCAAGCAGATTCTCTTGTTCTGCTTTGAAAGATGAAGGAAGAAGAAGATATGCACAATGAGATAATCATAGAGGATGATCAAAGTCAAGAGAAAAGAGCCGAAACAAGGCAAAGATGGTTGGTCCTACCTACTAGATTTATGTGAAGAAAGTACATGTCAAGAAGAAGTGCAGAGAAAAATGAAAGGCGCCTGAAAATAATACAACAAACATGGTGGCTGAAGGAATTGATGATGTGTTGTTGTTGAGCATAGATAGCCCTATGGAGTCTTGAATTTTAGACTCAGAGTCGTCTTTCCATTCCATGTCGAAGAAGGGTTTCCTGAGAAAATATGTTTCTAGAAATTTTGGTAAGGTACATCTTGCGAGTGATGAACCCTTACGGATCGTGGGGAAGAGTGATGCATAGATCAAGACCAAGAGTGGAAATTTGTTGGTTCTGAAAAATGTGAGGTATATCTCTAGTTTAAGAAGAAATCATATTTATGTTGGGTATCTTAATGATGCGGGTTTTAGTGCCACATTCACTGGTGGTACATGGAAGATCACCAAGGGAGCCATGGTCATAGCTTGAAAAGCAAAGAATGGTACCATGTACAACATGACAAAAAATTTAATAGACATGGTTTCATCAAGAAATGTTGTTAGAGATTCACAATTGTAGAACTACAAGCTAGACCACATTAGTGAGAAGGGGATAAAGGTGGCGGAAACAAAAAGATTTCTACCATAGCTGAAGTCAGTGGATGTTGGCCTATGTGAAGATTGTATCTTCAGAAAGCAGAAGGTGTTTTTTGTGAAAGGAGGCAGAATACCGAAGGCAGAGAAGCTAGACCTGGTGCACACTGATGTACGAGGGTATGCACCAATACATTCTCTTGGAGGTTCAGGATCAAAGCTGAAATGCTTGAGGTCTGTCAATGGTGGAGAGTATGGCAGTAATGAGTTCTGGGAATTTTTTTCTAGAAATTGAATTTGGTGGGAGAAGACTCTTCCAAGTACACCACAACAGAATGGTGTGGTAGAAAGAATGAATAGGACATTGAATGAACGTGTCAGGAGTATGAGGTTACACTCAGGGTTACCCGAGACCTTCTGGGTTGATGCAGTGAACATGGCAACATATCTCATCAACAGGAGTCCAGTTGTACCAATGGGAAAATGTCTACCCAAGGAGCTCGGGTCTAGTAAGGAGGTAAGACTCTCACATTTATGAGTCTTTGGTTGTTTGGAATATGTACATATCAATGTTGATACAAGGGAAAACTTGATGCTAAATCCAAACCATGTTTCTTTATTGTATATGGTGTTGAGAAGTTCAATTACCGTCTTTGGGATGATCTCAATAAGATGATCATCAGGAGCCAGAACGTGGTATTTAATGAATATGTCGCGTACAAGGACCATCATGCAGTTAAAGTTGATAATGGAAATAGAGAATCAGAGTGTCATAAGCAAGTGAATCTTGAAGGTGTACCTGAGCATGTGACACTAGAACCAGTAGAATTTTCCCCTCAAGTGGAGTTGAAGAAATAAACAAGGGTAAGAATGCATGTGCAGAGGTATTCACAATCCTTACATTATTTTTTATTAACTGATGATGGAGAACCAAAATATTTTGAAGAGGCAATGCAGTTGAAGGACTCGAGCAAGTGGGAGATGGATATGAAGGAGGAGATTTCCTTATTGCATGGTAACACCACTTGGGAATTAACACATTTGTCGCAAGGAAAGAAAGCATTGCAGAACAAGTGGGTATACCGAGTCAATAAAGAACACGATGAAAATAGGAGGTAAAAAGCAAGACCGATGGTGAAAGGTTTTCAACAAAAGGAGGGAGTGGATTTCACTAAAATTTTCTCACCTGTAATGAAGTTTACCACCACCCGAGTGGTTCTCAGCATTGTGGGATTAAAAGACTTGTATCTTGAATAGCTTGATGTGAAAACGGTTTTCCATCTTGAATATCTGGATGAGGAAATCTATATGCAACAGTCAGAGGGATATGTTGAGCCTGAGAAGGAAGACCTGGTGTGCAAACTCTAGAAGAACTTATATGGGTTGAAGTAAGCACTCAAGCAGTGGAACAAAAAGTTTGATGCATTCATGACTAAAAATGCATACAAACAGTGTGGCATGTATTAATGTTGATGCATCAAGTCTTTTGGTGATGAATATATTATATTACTTCTATATATGGATGACATGCTCATTGTAGTATCATGTATGCATAGGATTGATGAGCTGAAATGACAGCTGACTAAGGAGTTTGAGATGAAAGATCTTGGAGAAGCTGACAATATTTTGGGGATGAAGATCAAGAGAGACTGTGCAGCTGGAACCTTGATGTTATCACAGGCTGACTTCATTGGAAAGGTTTTGATAATATTTGGTATGTTGGAAGAAAATCCAGTCTCTATTCCCCTGGAAAACCACTTCAAATTATCAATGGTGTAATCACCAAAGACGATGGGAGAGGTTGAGTACATAACAAATGTATCATACACATCAGTTGTTGGAAGCCTGATATATGTCATGGTTTATACTCAACCTGGCATTTCTCATACAGTGAGAGTTGTAAGCAGGTGCATGGCTAACCCTGGAAAGTAACATTGGGAAGTTGTGAAGTGGATATTGAGGTATCTGAAGGGCAGCAAGGAAGTATTTTTGTGTTGTGGGAAAGGAAATTCATTATAGGTGTATGTGAATGTTGACCTTAGAGGTGACGTCGACAATATGAGGAGTGTAATAGGTTATGTATTTACTTGTGCATGAACTGTAGTAAGCTGGATATCACAATTTCAGAAGGTGGTGGCTTTATCCACCATAAAGGCAGAATACATTGCAGTAATAGAAGTTGGAAATGAGATGGTTTGGCTGAATAACTTCTTGGACGAGCTGAGTAGGAAGAGAGAGGAAAATTTATTGCATTGTGACAGTTAGAGTGTTATACATCTTGCAAAGAACCCAGTGTTTCATGCTCGGATGAAGCACATTCAATTGAAGTATCATTTTATCAAAGGCTTGATACATGATGGGTTAATGACATTGCAGAATATTTGGGGAACAAATAATCCAACAGATATGTTGATGAAGCAGATGGTAATATAGAAGTTAAGGCATGTTGTGCATCTTTCAGTCTCCACTGATAAATGAGGATGAGAGGGAAAATATGGGAGAACACTATGAGAGCACAAATGTAAGGGTTGGTGTCCTCAAAACCAACTGTTTTGTACTTTGATTACATGAATGTTCACTTATTATATATTTTTCATTGTTCTGCATGACTATAATATAATAATGTCCTGGAATATTTGTTGCATTAATAAGGTCATAGCAGATCCCCGCTGTAATGAGAACCTTGAAATGCTATAACAATATTCTTAAATAAAGTTCTGCGGTTGGATGACATACTATGATAGGAAACATAGTATACAGACCGTCATGTGCGAGTACTCGTAAGAAGACGAGACTCTCTCTCATGGAGTTCGCACTTGATAATCTCTAAGATGGGAGATTATGAGAACAGACCCACCAGTAGTAATTCTGCATGTCTTGTTGTCATCGGATATTGTTATCTGCGAGCGTGTGTAATGGTCCTTATACTGGAAGATTATCATTAACTCATTTTATGACTCGCGCACTTAGATTTACTGACGAAAACCATCACGCAGACAGTTGGCGGAAAGTAGGGTACGTTGGGTGTGTCACGAGTGACATGTTGTTAATGGATAAGTCGATGAAGGATTTGTCCCTTCTATTTGTGGAAGTTGATATCTTGGCCCTTTGATTGAAATAGAACTGTTGCATTAAATTCCATGGCCATGGTGTAAACGACGAGTTTATTTCAGGTAGTCAAAGAACGACGGATCAAGCATATAGTTTTATGACACTTCCATGAAACCTGCTTGATGAGATATTGAGACAAAGGGATTAAATTACACAGTAAGCGTTCGTATGAGGTGATACATCAATGCGGCGTCAACTTCTTTCTCTTGGGTGCCTTGACCCATTGCTAGACAGTAATCTTGGACTTTAGGCAAGCCCGCCTAATGCCAATGAGAAAGAGGCCTAGAGGGTCACACACTAAATGTATCCAAGTATCTCAAGTTGAATAAAGATTATTCTCATACGTGGTTTAATAATTATTCAAGGAAGCCTAAGTTGTTTTAAATGATGGAGGAAAAATAAAATAAAACAAGTACACGTCGTGTATTATTAAATGTACACGCCGTGTAGTTTTATTTTGGAAAGGAAATGAATAAATGAAAACAAGATATACACGTTGTGTGCATTTAATGTACACGCCGTGTATTTTTCAATGAAAAAAAAATACATGTTGTGTATTTATTATTACACGCCGTGTAGTTTTTCCAGTCGGGATTTTGAGGATATAATATCGTTTTATTAAATGATATTTATTATAATCAGCATGAGCGCATGTCAAGGAATTAATTATTCGACATGGGGGTTTTCAATAAGAGTTAATGAAACAAATGAAACGCGTAATGTGTTTATTTATTGTCATAACTCTACAACCTCAAACTCGATTATAAATATCCTCACAACCCCAACTCTTTTCCTACACAATAGAATCATTGTGCACAACATCTCTAGAGAATTCTTTCAAGGCCGAAAGAACCTCTTCCTCTAAGAATGCTCTCAAGACCGAAAGAGATCCTCTTCCATCAGATCAAGACGATCTAAGGCGGACAGCGCAAGCAAAGACTTCTCCACACTAGCACCCGGAGAATCCTTTGGCGATGTCCATAGATACGAGGTACACGTGTGGATCACCGCTAGAGGGAGTCTACACTTGGCTTCTGCGACGCAACGACGGATCACATCGACAACATGATCAAGAAAATCAACGAAGAAAGAACATCCAAAAGGTATTTCTTTATAATTAATTAAATTAATTATAATCAACCTGTAACAATCCTTGTTTTTGGTTCCGGGACAAACCATCTTCTTTGTCTTTTTCTGTGATTCGATCTGTGGAGACTGGCGTTTATTGTCGTATTGATCCCGGATTGATCATTGCTAATGACAAAAAGCCAAGTGGGCACATCCACCCACGCGCTTCCGCTGTGCCTGGAACCTTCAAATGGTATCAGAGCGAGGTTACAACGTTGATTATAGTTATTTAATTTTCGTTGATAATTTACGCATTTATATTTGATTCAATTCGAAATATATCGTTCTATTAATCTGAATAAACGAGATCTATTCTTCCTCCTTCGTTTCTCGATTCATATCACAGAAACGACTTTTTAATTTTGATTTTGATTAAAATAAAAATGAGGAATTCGTCTGGAGGAGTCGCTCTTTCTGTCTATACAACACGGGATTACACGGCGTGTAATTAAAACTACACGCCGTGTACTTAGGTTCAACAAACCGGCACTGGTCCGCCAAACCACGCTGTGTGAATTGATTATGCCTAAGTTTTAATCACGCCGTGTTGACCAGAATTGAATGGCGCGTGGAAACCGGAATACACGGCGTGTATGTTGGAGCAACACGCCGTGTAGTCCGTTCCGGCCCAGGTGAAACCGTGTACAAATATGAGCCGTGTACCGCATACACGGGATCGCCAAGCCGGTTACCGCGTAACAAGGAAGTACACGCCGTGTATGATTCATCTACACGCCATGTACTCCAAAATTTCCAAAGTACAGAAAACACGCCAAAGCCCCGGCGTGTACTTTGGATAAAGGGTGAAAAGAAAATACACGTCGTGTAATTATAAACTACATGTCGTGTACTTTCCAGAAATGGAACTTCACCAGGTTTCCTCTAATGTACAAAGACCCATACAAGGAATATGGATGAGAAGAATCTCAAGGAAATTCATAAAGGAATTTAAGATAAATAATTGATTAATTATAAGATCATAATTAATTGAATTCGAGCGCGACTTATCTTAAATGAAAGAGCGATTAAAAGAATTTGAATTCTAAATATGCGTAAATGTCGTTGCATGCTGTGGATGATCATGAGCTAGACCAAAGACCCTTTGTATGTGTATAGTTTCATTTAAATTTATTTAATTTAAATTTGTTGGCCTGCGAGCCTTCTTCCAATAAAATGTAGGGTCTGCATGCTCATGGTTTCTTTAATGTAAACCCATGTATGGAGGATCTCCCAAGCCAGAGAAGACAGTTCAAATCCCAAAGTCGAGGCGAAACTGACGCAAGAAGATACAAAGGTGGACAGGTGGGAGCTTCAAAACACGAACCAATAGGTTCAAGGTGTTTTCCCTAGGTCAGGGTTAGCTTATCAAAACTGCTAGATAAGCTAACCAATAGAAGCTCATGATCATGCCATCTTATTTTATTTCTGTCTGATTGCATGGTTTATTTATTATGTATGTGTTGTCGCGATCACATAATTAATAAAATGAACAAGCATGCAAAGATGGAATAAAATAAAAACCAGACTATGCGTAAACATTTTCAGAACATGGTTAATCACTTAAGCAAGCATCACTTAATATTAACAAACATGTGATAATGCAAAGCTACGCATAAAGGAATAAAATCCCTCAATACCATATTAAGTCAGACCAAGTCTTCTGTTACCTGATTAAGGGAAAGACTCAATAAAACTATGTGTTTGACCAACCCTTGTTGGGACACTTACTTTTATAAAGGAAGCTCTTATGAAAGGTTTCGGGTTGACTTAACCATATTACATCAAGAGAAGTAGCCCTTTCTAGACTTAGTGTAATATTGGAGCAAGAGTTGAGGAAATCCAAGTCAGGATTTCAGGATTGGGGAGTCCACTCAACAGATCAAGAAACTGTAAGCTCACAGTTGGAAAAGACCTGCCTACCTAAATACCTTCAAATAGCTTGACCAACCCTTGTTGGGGTTATGCGAAGGGAAATATGGATCCTTGCCACTAGAATGTCAAAGAAACTGGACATTCTGAGTTCAATGGTGAGGGCCATTGGGACTTGATAAAATAGTGGGAGAATTAATTCATTCATTCATTATTTCTCATAAATTGTAATTAAGAAAGTAATAATAAATCTGCTCTTTTAAATTGTAGAATCAAGATGACAAACTCATTAAACACATTTTCTCTGCGATCAATATTGGATAAAGACAATATTCTCATCGGTAGTAACTTTCAGGAATGGTTTAGGTGCATTCGGGTTATCCTACGCCATGAACGAAAGTTTTACGTGCTGGAGTCCTCACTTCCTGATTCTCCTGCCCCAGGGGCAAGTGATGAAGATTTTCTGGTCTATGATCAACATTTGAACGACGCTCTCGACGTTCAATGTTTGATGATATCATCGATGTCTAGTGAGATCATGAAGTCTCATAAAGACATGGATTCCTATAGCATGCTTGAGCACCTTCGTGGTCTATATCAGGAGAGAGAAAGACAGGAAAGGTTTGAGATCTCCAAAGCTCTATTTCAGAGCAAGCTTAGAGAGGGTTCCCCAGTCGGGCCTCATGTAGTCAAGCTCATTGGCTACATTGAGCGCTTGGAGGTTCTAGGGTTTAAACTCCCCGAAGAACTGGGTACCGACCTCATTCTTGCATCACTCCCCCAGAGCTTCTCAAACTTTGTTGTGAACTTCCATATGAACAACATTGAGAAGTCTCTGTCTGATATTCTCATCCTCATTCGCCAAGTGGACACTGACATGAAGCGTGAAAAGTCTTCTGTCCTCATGGTGAATAAAAGGAAAGGGAAGGCGAAGAGCTTTAAGCCCAAAGCTTCTTCAAGGCCTTCCAAGAAAAGGAAGATCAAAGGGGAGGCAAAGGAACAGGATGTTGTTTGTTTTGCATGTGGCAAGAAGGGCCACTGGAAGAAAAACTGCACCCAGCCAAGGAAGCAAGGGGAAGCTTCAGGTGCATTTGTTATCGAATGCAATCTATATGTTTCTACTAATTGGGTATTAGATATGCTTGTGGTGCTCACATCTGTATCCAAATACAGGAACCAAGTAGATTCAGGAAGATTGATCGAGGGGAGGTAGATCTACGAGCAGCCAACGGAGCCAGACTTGCTGTTGTAGCTGTCGGGGACTACCACCTCACATTGCCTACGGGGATGGTATTGGTTTTGAAAGGTTGTTATTATGTGCCTTCTGTTACTAAAAACATTACACTAGTGCAGAAAACGTTATTTACGTCACCATTTTTTACGTCGGTTATATATAACCGACGTGATAATCTGTGAAACGTGGTTTTTTACGTCGGTTATTTCATAACCAACATAACAAATGTGGTGAGTAGATTTTTAACGTCGGTTATTTTAATAACCGACGTTACAAATCGCGCGTGTTTGGTTTTTATGTCGGTTATAAATTAACCGACGTTAAAACTCAAAGCGCTTTGGTTTTTTACGTCGGTTATTTTATAAACGACGTAAAAAACCAAAGCGCTGGGGGTTTTTTACGTCGATTATTTTATAACCGATGTAAAAAATGAGTTATCTACAGGTTTTTTACGTCGGTTATCAAATAACCGACGTAAAAAACCCCCCGCGCTTTGGTTTTTTACGTCGATTATTTTATAACCGATGTAAAAAACGAGATATCTAGGAGTTTTTTACGTCGGTTATGTTATAACCGACGTAAAAAACCCCCAGCGCTTTGGTTTTTTACATCGGTTTTAAAATAACCGACATTATAAATTTAAAAAATAGTTTATAACATCGGTTATTATATAACCGATGTTATAAAACATTTAAAAAATTAAAGCCCCATGGACTGTCATTTACGATTTTTCGATTGACAGTCCGCCTGCTCGTCTCTCTCGCGCGGTAAACCCTAATCGGCTCGTCGATCGACCTGTGTTAAACTCATTTTGGCTTCATCGTTTATCTTCTTTACTCCTCTCGGATCTATCATCTCAACTCGCAACACTCAAGTAAGCCTTCCACGAATTTATTTCGTTCATTTTTTTTCACGAATAGTCTATAATTATGTTTTGCGATTTTTTTGTTTAAACTAGGTTAGATTCTTCCATTTCGAACCCTATTACATCTTTTTGAATATCGTTGGCTTTTTATTTCCTAACCATCCACTATGAATATCATGTTTTCTATTCCTTTGATTGAAGGGTGTTCAACAAGATATCATAGATAAAATGATTGAGAAAATTATTAACTAAACTATATACTCATTATTTATATGGTTTCAATACCATATAATCATTAAATGGTATCTACCAAGAAATTTATTTAGTATCATTTGGAACCCATTTATATTACATGGTATTATCATGTTTATTGATTGAATTATAAATTTTTTATTTATATGATTCCATTTTAAATGGATATTAAACCCATTTTTTCCATGTATTCTTTGTGATATAATGATTATTGATTTTATATCTCACACATACGTATGGATGTTGATGGGTGGGGTCATATATCATCATCCACTTCATTGATTTTGTTTTATATCTCATAAGATAGTAAGGTGTGGATATAATGAGTTTGTTCAAAATGGCATGGGAATAATATTTTTTCACACATGTTAATGTGTGGACATAATGTGTGGACATAATGAGTTTATTTGATGTAGGTTTTTCTTTTTCATGGATTACTTCATAAAGTGGTCTCGATTCATTTGATTTTGTGTTTCCTTTGACACCATCCCCCCTTAATGACTATGATCTCTCATTGCCAAGTTTTTCTCTAATTGTTCTCTCATACACCTTTTGGATTTGATGGTTGATTACAAACATATTTATTCAAATATTTAAGCTGGATTATATGCATTTTTTAGGATTATATTTCCGTTTTATGCCACTTTATTTACTATTCTATCCAATACTAAGACCCTTTCTAGTAAGAAAAATTTCATAAAAAATACGATTGGACACTTCATCATATTTCATGAAACGTTTTTAAAAAAAATATGTTATATCAAAGATGTGGAAACGGGTGGTGTCTGGGGGGTGTCCAAGGGGGTGGGTGGGTGTGAGTGGTTGTCCACGTGGGTGGGGACCTGTCCATAGGGTTTTGGGGGTTGTCCGGTGGGGTGGGGGGCTGTCCAGAGGGTTGGGGTGTCCAGGGGGGTGTTCAAGGGGTAGGGGTGGGGGTGGTGTCCAGGAGGGGTGGGGGTGCTGTCTAGAGGGGTGGGGGGCTTTCCGGAGGGTTGGGGGTGTCCAGGGGTGGTCCAAGGGGGTGGGTGGGTGTGGGGGGTTGTCCAAGGGGGTGGGGGCCTGTCCAAAGGGTTTTGGGGGTTGTCTGGGGGGTGGGGGTGATTCTCAGGTTTACTCCATTTTCTCCAATTTTCTGTCAACTATGTAGGCGTCATGGTTTTCTTTGATTCAATGAAATTTAAAACTGTTATATCTAACTATATTTTGTTTTAAAAATAATATTCAAGCATATTTTTTTAAATACCCATAGATTTGTTTTATATTTTAAATTGTTTTACATTCAAATTATGATTTTTTCATATAAACATATATTTGTCTTATCTTAAAAATATATATTTTTTGTTGATATTTGTTATAGGTAATGATGAGTCAAAGTTGGATTACGACACATCGAATGAGCAATGAATTTGAGGAAGGTGTTGATGTCTTTTTGGAATTTGCAAAACGAAATGTTCCAAGTAGTGACATTTTTTTCTGTCCATGCATGAAATGTTTGAATATGAAGAAGTTGAAAAGTAGAGAGATAAAAGATCATCTGATTTGTTATGGTTTTAATCCGAGTTACAGCCCTTGGATTTGGCATGGTGAAACTGGACGGAATGTCACTGATGATGATGATTCGCAAGATGGTAACTCTGATGGAATTGAAGAAATGATTCGCGATATTGTAGCAGAACAAATTGAGATAGAACCGACAGTTGCGCGTCTATATGGTGATGCTGAAAAACCATTATATCCTGGTTGTACAGATTTTACGGTTTTGTCGATGGTGTTAAGATTGATTAACCTGAAGGCGAAACATGGATGGAGTGACATAAGTTTTACAGAGCTTCTACAATTGATGAAAGACATTCTTCCAGAAGATAACGATCTTCCAGATTCACATTACAAAGCCAAGAAAATATTATGCCCGATGAGATTGGGATACAAGAAAATACATGCCTGTCCGAATGACTGCATTATATATAGGAAGGAATATGAATTTCTGTCAGAGTGTCCTAAATGTGGGACATCACGATATAAGGTGAAAGAAAAATCATAGGCTGGTGTAGAGATTACAAAGCTCCCTTCAAAGGTATTTTGGTATCTTCCTATAATTAATCGTTTCAAACGTTTATTTGCTAATTCACATGATGCAAAAAGGTTAAGATGGCATGCTGAAGAGCGGGTATGTGATGGAAAAATACGTCATCCAGCTGATTGTCCACAATGGAAGAAAATTGATGCGCAGTATTCTACATTTGGAAATGAAATTAGAAATCTCATACTAGGGTTGTGCACAGATGGAATGAATCCATACCGAACACTCAGTAGCACACATAATTCATGGCCTGTTTTATTGGTAATTTACAACCTCTCTCCTGAAGTTTGTATGAAGCGCAAATATTTCATGTTGTGTACAATGATCTATGGTCCAAAGAAACCCGGTAATGATATTGATGTTTACTTGTCACCGTTGATTGATGATTTGAAACTGTTATGGGCTGATGGTATTAGGGTGTATGATTCTTATAAAATGGAATATTTTCAACTGTATGCAGTGCTTCTGTTCACTATAAATGACTTCCCGGCGTATGGAAATTTGTCTGGATACAGTGTTAAAGGGCATAAAGCATGTCCAATTTGTGAACAACAGATGTCATATTGTCAATTGCATCATGGGAGGAAAACAGTGTACATGGGTCATCGAAAGTTTTTGCCTATGGAACACCCTTATAGAAGACTAAAAAAGGCATTCAATGGCTCACAAGAATTTGATACTGCTCCAAAACCTTTATCCCTTGATCTGTATTTTGAGAGGGTGAAAAACTTTGACGTGACATTGGGAAAGACACGGAAATCTGGTAATGATAGACATATTTGGAAGAAAATGTCATTTTTTTTGAGTTACCATATTGGAGGTATCATGAAGTTAAACATAATATTGATGTCATGCACGTGGAGAAGAATATCTGTGATTCTTTGATTGGAACATTGTTAGATATTAAAGGAAAGACTAAAGATGGGTTGAATGCAAGATTAGACTTACTATCAATGGGAATATGTTTGGAGTTAGCTCCCACTCCTAAAGGAAGACGAACATTTCTTCCCCCGGCTTGTCATACATTATCGAAGAGGGAGAAAATTAGCTTCTGTCAGTGTCTTCATGATACCAAAGTGCCTCAAGGTTATTCTTCTAATGTAAAAAATTTTGTCTCATTGAAGGACTTGAAGTTGATAGGTATGAAATCACATGATTGTCATGTCATGATGTAACAAATTCTACCAGTTGCATTGCGTGGAATATTGCTCATTCGTGTCAGAAAGACTATAATGAAGTTGTGTTATTTTTTCAATTCAATTTGTAACAAGGCGGTTGATGTGAATGCTTTGAACATTTTGGAAAAGGATGCAATTTTTATACTTTGTCAATTGGAAATGTATTTTCCTCCAACTTTTTTTGATATAATGGTGCATTTAATGATTCATCTGGTTTGAGAAATAAAGCTTTGTGGACCTGTATATCTTCTTTGGATGTATCCTTTTGAAAGGTATATGAAAATATTAAAGGGGTATGTTAAAAATCTATATCGACCTGAAACCTCCATTATTGAAAAGTATATTTCTGAGAAGGTAGCAGAGTTTTGTACGAGCTACTTGGCTGCGGCACAACACATAGGTTTGCCTCCATCTCGCCATGAATGAGTTAATAATGAGGGAAAGGGGATTCGCGGCTTGAAAGTCAAATCATTGTCAGCTGAACAGATGAAGAAGTTAGAATCATACATCTTGAATAACATAGCTGATGCTCAACCGTATATCGCATTGCATATTAATGAGTTGAAACAATGTCATCCAAAGAAGAAAGAAATGTGGATTCTGAATGAGCACAACAAAACTTTTTTGTCATGTATTAAAAAGACTTTTCTTGGTAGATCAGATGTATCAGAGACATTAAAATGGATAGTGGGTGGTCCATGTTTAAATGTGATAACATGGTCCAGTTATGACATTAATGGTTATACATTTCATACGAAAGCTCAGGACAACAGAAGTGCAGTTCAGAATAGTGGTGTATCGGTGTTTGCAGAAGCAATGCATTTTTCAAGTGTTAAGGAAAAAAACCCAATTTCTGCATCAAGTGCATATTATGGAGTGATTGAAGACATATGGGAGGTTGATTACTTTAAAATTAAAGTTCCTGTTTTTAACTGTAAATGGTTTAACGGTAACAACAGTGTCAGGCACGATGAATTTGGAATGACACTTGTTAATCTGAATAGATTGGAATACACGGCTGATTCTTTTATAATGGCAACACATGCAAAACAAATTTTCTATGTAGTAGATCAATCAGATATGCAGTGGGTTGTTGTTTTACAAGGGAAAAAACAATATGTTGGTGAGGATGAACTTGATGAATATGCTGATTTATGTGAGATCTCTACTTCCATGGAAAGATTAACAGAACATAATGATGATCATGTTGAAGACATAGTTTGTTCCATAAGGAACGATCACGACGAAGGAATTTGGGAAAACAATCCATTTGTACATTCCTAAAATTACAGGTAACATATGTTTATTTCTTGTTTACATTTATTTTTTCCATAAATGTTAGATATTGTAAGTTTTTTATTTACTAAAACATGTTTTAAAACAAAATAAGTATATGTTTTTGTTTGTTTTAAGTTTGTTTAGTTTACTTTATCATGTTTATAACCATTACATGAATTATATATCTATTTTTTTTGTTCACTGACAATTACTTTACCATGTTTACTATGTTTACCAGGTTTACCATTTTTACCATTTTTACCATCTTTACCATCTTTACCATCTTTACCATTGTTTAACATGATTACCATATTACCAATGTTTACTATTATGTAACTTAGTACACTTTTCTATTTTCTGATTACAGTAGTATTAAAATATTTGAATTTGTATATTTGTGAACTGACGTTTGTTTTTTTGATTTGAAGGATAATGAAAGATCATTCAGATGATCAACCACATGATTATGGAGAGGAGCATATTGCTGGTCATACCTCTGGGGATGAACATTCACATGCTCCTATTACGACAAAGAGTTCAAAGGTTGGTAAACGTGGGTGCACACATTTACCAAAATTATCACTTGCCCGTACGCAGGATCAGAGGATAGTCATTGAGTTTGATGATGATGATATTCCTAGAGGTCCGAATGCAAAAGATTTTAAGAGTTTTGTAGCAACTCAGGCTAAGAGAAAAGTAAGCATTCTGTATGATGATTAGAGAAGTGTGGATAAAGCGATTATCTCTCAGTTGTGGGAGACGATTTTGGTAAGATCTTTTGTCATTGTTTGACCATTCTTTTAATGTTTCTAGTATATATAATATGTTTAACCACTTCTTTATCAGATGACATTTGATATTCCTGACACTAGAGGAGTCAGGAAGAAATGCTTATCGTTGGCTGCCAGGAGATGGAGGGATTTCAAATCAACCCTCTCATCTGATTTCATTTATGGTCATAGGAGTCATGACAATCCATGTCGTATATATCCTTTTATAGATGAAGACACATGGAGACAGTTTTTTGAAAGTAGAAGAAAAGAGTCATTTCTGGTAAGGGAAATGTAAAATTTTATAAACTTTCTTATATAAATGATTTTATTAATGTTTTGTTAATGATTTCTTATTCTTAAATTACAGTAAACAAGGAAAGCTCATCAGAAGATCCAATCTAAAAATGTATACCCTCATAGTTTATCTCGGGGAGGGTATGCATTATTGGAAGAACAAATGATGGCAGAAAAATTTCAACAACTAAGAGCTGAGTCTTCAAGCTCTGGATAGGTGGCCCCTTCATCCCCTCCATCTAGACATGAAAAATGGAAGAGAGCTCGGAAGGGAAAAAAAGGGCAATATCTTTCGGAAGAATCGAGAATCGTAGCTGAGAGGATTGTAAGATATCTATTTAATTTATTTAAGTTAACTATTTTCTTCATATAATTTCAATCATTACAGAAATGTTCAATTAATTAATACAGGACTCTCTTGAGGAGCAGAGTTCAGAGGGGACATTTACATCTACTGGGAGGGAAGATATTTTATTTGCAGCATTGGGAAGGCCCGAACATCCTGGTCGTGTAAGAGGATATCCGACAGGTGTATCGGTAAGAAAAGTGTTTCCACGTTCTTCAACTTCTAACATTGAGGGGGTTTATAAAAAAAATAGAATCCTTGGAGGCTGAAGTTCATAATATTAATGCGACGATGGAGGACAAGATTAGAGAGTCGGTGCAGTCTATGTTTGCAGAAATGCAAAGACAATTTCAGACTGCAGCTCTCACTCCTCCACCTCCCCCTGCAGACCCCATTATTTATCCTCCACCTCCGCCAGTAGCTCCCACTCCCCCACCTCAGCCTGCGGACCCCATTTTTTATCCTACGTCTCCGCCGCAGCTTCCTACATATTGCGAGTTGTATGTTGATGATTCTCAACATCATATAGTAGCATATGGGTTGGTATATTGTATAGGAGATACAGTTCATCATCAACAATTAGAGGTCGAGAATCAGAGGGTCACTGTACAAGATATTATAGATAGATCAGCTAGGGTACCAATACCTACAGATGAGGTGACGACAGTTGGACAGAGTATCGGCCATTTTTTATTTTGGTCATCCAGACTTCTTCGACTCATTACCATAGAGGTATGAATGTTATATCTTTTATTTTATTTTTTTATTAAAGTTGTTTTATCATTTGAAAACTAATATATTTTTCAATTTTTTTTTACAGGAATACTTCAAAGGTAAAGAAATACTGTATAGACAACAACAAAGACAAATGGCTATGACATCAGATACAGATTCAAATGGTCTTGACAGATTGTCAAGATATTCGCATTTGTTGTTGGGTTATTATGAGTTTCCAATGGAAGCTCATGTTTGTGGACGTGAAATAAGTGTGGGGATTATAAAAACTGATATCATGGAGCTTATTGCTGGAGATAAGTTGGGCATCAACGTGGTGCAAATTTTTTCCATGTAAGTCTTATCACCTTTTCCCTGCGTTATATTTATTAAAAATGTATACTTATGTATGTTTTGTATTAGGTATCTTTATAAAATTTGTGAGAGGAATGAGCTGACATAAGTATATGGATTCATGGACCCGCAATTGATTTCCCCTGAAGCATGTGCATTGAATGAGGAACAAAGAATGGTTTATATTGCTGAAAGATTTGAAAAGAATATAATCACACAATGTTGGATGATGCCTTTTTGTGAGAGGTATGAAACACATTTTTCTCAAAGAGTTAATTATCTTTTAACATAAAAAACCACTAACGTTAAATTTCCTTTTATCAGTGATCATTGGATGTTAGGGGTTTTTTGCCCAAGGGAGAAAGCTCTTTATTGGATATGCTCTGTCTATGGTGATGTGCGGGAAAGTTTTAAGAATATATTGGAAAAGTAAGTTTCAATTTCTCAATAGTTTTATATATTATAATGAATTTTAAATTTACCTCATTCGTATTATTTTCTAATAGTGCATGGGCCTACTTTCGAAAAAACACAAAGAAAAGAAATGCAAAGATCAAATATGTAAATGCGAAGGTAAATTTCCATTTATAATTTGTACTTTTTGATTTATTACATAAAAATAATATATTGAATTTACACTCATTCAAATAGAATTGTCATGAACAACAAGGCCCCATCGAATGCGGATATTATATGTTAAAATTTATGTATAAAATAATAACAACTGGGACAGTTGTGAATTTTGACCTGGTATGATTTCCTCTTAAACTTTGCCATAATATTTCAATTTGATTTATTCATTATACACGTTAACTACCTTCTTTTTCATTTGTAGCTTTTTGATGACCCTAAACCCTATACTGCTGAAGACATCAAACACTTACAAGTGGAGTGGTCAAATTATTTTACAGGTTTGATTGAATTTTAGTTGTTTGTAATGTAAAATGTAATTTTGAATATTGTCGTTGTAATTGTGTATTTGGTAGTTGTTTAGGTTGGATTTAGTTTTTTTTAAGTTGACAGTGTAAGTTTTGAATGTTATATAAGTGAATGTTTAATTTTGCTCTACTTCTTGTTTTGGTTTACTTTTGATGGTTTTTCTGGTATGGATTTGGGTCTGTGGGGGAGGGGTTCCAAGGGTGTGGGGGTGTGTTCAGTGGGGTTGGGGGGTGTCCAGCGGTCTGGGAGGGCTGTCCGGTGGGGTGGGGGGAGAGTCATGGGGGGTGGTGGCAGGGCTGTCCAGGGGTGTGGGAAGGCGGTCCAGGGGTGTGGGAGTGCTGTCCAGGGGTGGGGGGGTATACATGAGGGTGGGGGGGTTGTCCAGGGGTGTTTGGGGTTGTCCAGGGGTGTGGTGGGGGCTGTCAAGTGGGGTGAGGGGGTGCTGTTCAGGCGGGTGGGGGGTTTTCGAGGGGTGTTTGGGGTTGTCCGGGGGTCGGGGGCAGTCCAGGAGTGTGGTGGGGGCTCCAATGGGGTGGGGGAGGGTTGTCTAAGGGGTATACATGAGGGTGGGAGCTCCAATGGGGTGGGGGAGGGTTGTCCAGGGGGTATACATGAGGGTGGGGGCTCCAACGGGGTGGGGGAGGGCTGTATATGGGGTATACATGAGGGTGGGGGCTGTCTAGGGGGTAAGTTTTATATGTTATCAATGTACATGCTTAATTTTGATCTACTTCTGTTTTTGTGGTACGATTTCTTGATTTGTTTTCTGGTTGATTCTGGTGGAGAGAGGATTGACTGCATTCAATTTTTAAAAAAAAATCGGGTTTATCACGTCGGTTATTTAATAACCGACGTGATAAACCCCCTCTCACGGGTTTATCACGGCGGTTATTATATAACCGATGTGATAAACCTCACTCCCCCGGTTTTTCACGTCGGTTGTATAATAACTGACGTGATAAACACCCCTAACCCTGGTTTATCACGTCGGTTATATAATAACTGACGTGATAAACACCCCTCACCCCAGTTTATCACATCGGTTATATAATAACCGACGTGATAAACCCCCCTCACCCTGGTTTATCACGTCGGTTATATAATAACCGACGTGATAACCCCCCTCCCCCGGTTTATCACGTCGGTTATTAAAAAACCGACGTGATAAACCCCCCTCCCCCCGGTTTATCACGTCGGTTTTTTAATAACCGATGTGATAGACCATTTCCCCGTCCTTTTATCACGCCGGTTTTTTAATAACCGACGTGATAAACCATTTTCCAGGCCTTTTATCACTTCGGTTGTTAAATAACTGACGTGATAAAACCTTCCCATTTTCTTTATCACGTTGGTTCTAAAATAACCGACGTCATAAACATTGAGATTTTATGTTTTTAACGTCGGTTTTTAAATAACCGACGTCAAAAACGTTATTTATAACGTCGCCCGTATTAACGTCGGCTAGAAACCGACGTAAAAAATGTTTTCTGCACTAGTGTTATTTCAGTATCCAGATTAGATACTGATGGATTCATATTCAAGTTTGGAAATGAATGTTGCTGCTTTTATAAAGATAGCATTTGTTTTGGTAGGGCACATTTATATAACGGTCTTTATGTGTTAGACTACACAAACCAAGTAATGGCAATCGATAACAAAGTTAATTCACATGACTCATACCACACCCAACTTTGGCATCACCGGCTAGGTCATGTCAATGAGAAACGTTTGACAAAATTACATCAAGATGGGTATTTAGATTCTTTCGAACTAAAACCACTTGGTGTATGTCATGCGTGTCTACAAGGCAAAATGACCAAAACCTCATTTAGTGGGAAAGGTGAAAGAGCTAGAGAGCTTCTAGAATTAGTTCACACAGATGTGTGTGGACCATTTCCAGTTGAAGCAAGGGGTGAGTTCTCGTACTTCATAACTTTTACTGATGATTTTAGTAGATATGGATATATCTACTTAATGAGGTATAAGTCAGATTCTTTTGATCGGTTCAAAGAATACAAGAATGAAGTTGAGAACCAGCTTGGTAAGAAGATTAAGAAACTCCGCTCAGACAGAGGAGGAGAATATCTTAATCAGGACTTCATTGATTTCTTATGGGAGTTTGGGATTCTATCTCAACTCACTTCTCCTTACACGCCACAATGGAATGGTGTAAGTGAAAGGAGGAACCGCACCCTGTTGGACATGGTGAGATCAATGATGAGTCATGCGAGTCTTCCATTATCCTTTTGGGGATATGCATTACAAACAGCAGCGCACATACTAAACCAAGTACCAACTAAATCGATAAATAGTATTCCATACGAGTTATGGAGTGGACGCAAAGTCATGTTATCGAATTTACATGTGTGGGGTAGCGAAGCATTTGTTAAGGCCTCTTCAGGTAACAAACTCACGCCCGAGGCACAAAGTGTATTTTTATAGGATATCCCAAGGAAACAAGGGGATATTACCTATACAACCCCTCAGACAAAAAGGTTACAGTGGCAAGACACGCTATATTCCTTGAGAGGGAGCACATCTCCAAAAGAGATAGTGGGAGCAAGATAGACTTCGATGAAGTCAAGGCTCAAGATACACATGAGTTGGTACAAGAACAGATTCCACAAAGCCCCGTGGAAGAACAATCTGTTCCAGAGACACAAGAACTGCGTAGGAGCACGAGAGAGGTGAGAGAACTAGAACGATATGGTTTTCTTGTCACCAAGGATAGTGACTCATTATTGGTTGACAATGATGATCCTCTACCTATAAGGAAGCAGTTGAAGGCACAGACGTTGCCAAGTGGCAAGAAGCCATGAATTCTGAAATGGATTCCATGTACCAAAACCAAGTCTGGATTTTGGTAGATCCTCCAGTTGATGTAAAGCCTATTGGTAATAAATGGGTATTCAAGAAGAAACTGGACATGGAGGGGCAAGTCAGCACCTACAAGGCACGACTGGTTGCAAAAGGTTTTAGACAGTGTCAAGGAATTGACTATGATGAAACTTTTTCACCGGTTGCGATGCTGAAATCCATCAAAATCCTATTGGCCATTGCTGCTTACCATGACTATGAAATTTGGAAAATGGATGTCAAAACAGCTTTCCTTAACGGGAACCTCCAGGAAGATGTCTACATGATACAACCTGAAGGGTTTGTGACTCCAAAGGATGCCAACAAGGTATGTAAGTTGCAGAAATCCATTTATGGATTAAAGCAAGCATCAAGATCATGGAACATTCGTTTTGATGAAGCTGTAACGGAATTTGGCTTTGTTAAGAACAAATGTGAGCCTTGTGTCTACAAGAGGTTTAGTGGGAGTGCAGTCGTTTTCCTAATAGTATATGTTGATGACATATTACTAATTGGAAACGAAGTACCTGTCTTACAGTCAGTTAAGGCATGGTTGCATAAATGCTTCTCCATGAAAGACTTGGGCGAGGCGGCATATATTATTGGGATCAAGATCCATCGTGATAGATCCAAAAGAATGTTGGGCCTGAGTCAAAGTACATACATTGACAAGATACTGAAGAGATTCAGTATGGAACAGTCCAAGAGGGGATTGTTGCCAGTGTCACATGGCATTCATCTTTCCAAGAAAATGTGTCCTCAGACACATGAGGAAAGAAAGAGGATGGCAAGGATCCCTTACGCATCCGCGATTGGGTCAGTCATGTATGATATGCTATGTACGAGGCTAGATGTTGCTTACGCATTAAGTGCGGTAGGCAGATATCAAGCTGATCCAGAAGACCGTCATTGGATGGCAGTCAAGACTATCCTTAAGTATCTGAGGCGTACTAAGGATATGTTCCTGGTTTATGGAGGAGATGAGGAACTAGTCATCAGAGGACATGTAGATGCTAGTTTCCAGACTGATCAAGATGACATGAAGTCACAGACTGGATACATCTTCAGTTTGAATGGACGTGCAGTGAGCTGGAAGAGCTCAAAACAAAGTGTGGTGGCAGATTCTACAGCGGATTCCGAGTATATCGCAGCTTCTGAGGCAGCTAAAGAAGCAGTATGGATGTGAAGCTTCGTCCAAGAGCTGGATGTTGTACCGAGCAGTAAAGATCTTATCACACTCTATTGTGATAATACTGCAGCGGTGGCACTTGCAAAAGAGTCAAGGTCACATCAGCAGACAAAGCACATACTTTGGAAGTATCATCTCTTAAGGGATTTTTCTCAGAGAGGTGAAGTTGCAGTGAGCAGTATTTCCACAGAAGACAACGTGGCGGACCCATTGACTAAAGCATTGACTCAGCAGAAACATGATCATCATGTGAGGTCTAGCGGACTAAAAGTCGTAGGCAGTTGGCTCTAGTCCAAGTGGGAGTTTGTAAGGGTTGGTGTCCTTAGAACCAACTATTTTGCACTTTGATTACATGAATGTTCACTTATTATATATTGTTCATTGTTCTGCATGACTATAATATAATAATGTCCTGAGATATTTGTTGCATTAATAAGGTCATAGCAGATCCCCGCTATAATGAGAACCTTGAAACGCTATAACAATATTCTTAAATAAAGTTCTGCGTTTGGATGACATACTATGATAGGACACATAGTATACAGACCGTCATGTGCGAGTACTCGTAAGAAGACGAGACTCTCTCTCATGGAGTTCGCAATTGGTAATCTCTAAGATGGGAGATTATGAGAACAGACCCGCCAGTAGTAATTCTGCATGTCTTGGTGTCATCGGATATTGCTATCTGCGAGCGTGTGTAATGGTCCTTAGACTGGAAGATTATCATTAACTCATGTCATGACTCGCGCACTTAGATTTACTAACGAAAACCGTCATGCAGACACTTGGCGGAAAGTAGGGTACGTTGGGTGCGTCACGAGTGACATGTTGTTAATGGATAATTCGATGAAGGATTTGTCCTTTCTATTTATGGAAGTTGATATCTTGGCCCTTTGATTGAAATAGAACTGTCGCATTAAATTTCATGGTCATGGTGTAAACGACGAGTTTATTTCAGGTAGTCAAAGAACGACGGATCAAGCATATAGGTTTATGACACTTCCATGAAACTTGCTTGATGAGATATTGAGACAAAGGGATTAAATTACACAGTAAGCGTTCGTATGAGGTGATACGTCAATGCGGCGTCAACTTCTTTCTCTTGGGTGCCTTGACCCGTTGCTAGACAGTAATCTTGGACTTTAGGCAAGTCCGCCTAATGCCAACGAGAAAGAGGCCTAGAGGGTCATACACTAAGTGTATCCAAGTATCTCAAGTTGAATAAAGATTATTCATGTACGTGGTTTAATAATTATTCAAGGAAGCCTAAGTTGTTTTAAATGATGGAGGAAAAATAAAATAAAACAAGTACACGCCGTGTATTATTAAATGTACACGCCGTGTAGTTTTATTTTGGAAAGGAAATGAATAAATGAAAACAAGATATACACGTCGTGTGCATTTAATGTACACGCCGTGTAGTTTTCAATGAAAAACAAGTACACGCCGTGTATTTATTATTACACGCCGTGTAGTTTTTCCAGTCAGGATTTTGAGGATATAATATCGTTTTATTAAATGATATTTATTATAATCAACGTGAGCGCATGTCAAAGAATTAATTATTCGACATGGGGGTTTTCAATAAGAGTTAATGAAATAAATGAAACGCGTAACGCGTTTATTTGTTGTCATAACTCTACAACCTCAAACTCGATTATAAATATCCTCACAACCCCAACTCTTTTCCTACACAAGAGAATCGTTGTGCACAACATCTCTGGAGAATTCTTTCAAGGTCGAAAGAACCTCTTCCTCCAAGAACGTTCTCAAGACCGAAAGAGATCCTCTTCCATCGGATCAAGACGATCTAAGGCGGACAACGCAAGCAAAGACTTCTTCACGCTAGCACCCGGAGAATCCTTTGGCGACGTCCAGAGATACGAGGTACACGTGTGGATCACCGCTAGAGGGAGTCTACACTTGGCTTCTGCGACGCAACGACGGATCATATCGACAACGTGATCAAGAACATCAACGAAGAAAGAACATCCAAAAGGTATTTCTTTATAATTAATTAAATTAATTATAATCAACCTGTAACGATCCTTGTTTGTGGTTCCGGGACAAATCATCTTCTTTGTCTTTTTCTGTGATTCGATCCGTGGAGACTGGCGTTTATCATCGTATTGATCCTGGATTGATCATTGTTAATGACAAAAAGCCAAGTGGGCACATCCACCCACGCGCTTCCGTTGCGCATGGAACCTTCAACAAAAAGAAAAACAGGTGATATTTCATGAATCGTCGACTTGACATTGACGTTGTGAATGGAAAGCATGCACCGATGAGTGAAAAAAATGAGCTTAAATTAAGTAAGTTGTTTAAGTCAGTTACATCGAAACAGGTCAGTTTAGCATATCAGGTTCCAAGTGGGAGATTGTTGGATTCGTGTAGCTCGATCTGTTTGGATAATGTTGGGTGGAATACTTGCAGCTCATACTGCGCACCAGGCTGCAACTCTCGCAGGTCGAGCTTCGCGGTGAGCTCGTTGGGGTTGCAGGGGCCCTGCTCCAGAGGTTGAAGGTCGACGGTCCAATTTATGGGTAAACTGTAGCAACTCTAACCGATTGTAGCACAACTGACTGGGAGACACCGACAAGACACCGTAACAGTGCGGACTTTGGCACGACTACTGTAACAGCTTGAACTTTGGAGATAGCGATATTGTAGCTCCGCAGACTTCTTACCACCGGCCACTGTAGCAGCTTGGACTTGGATGGTCGCAACACTGTAGCAGTGTGGACTTCCAGCCATCGTTAGTAATGCGAAACGGGCGGGCCGGGGCTGGGCGGGCCAAACCCGCACGGATTTGAGCCCACGCGAGTTTGTCTGCAAAAGCCCGCATATAATGCGAACAAAAAATTTCAAGCCCGCCCCACCCCGCATAAACCCACAGGCTGCCCGCGGGCTTACCCACATTTACAAAAAAAATACTATTTATAATTATTTAAATACTGTATTTTTTATCATTTTTAAAGGTATTTGTGGGGAGAAGTATGAATTAACAATAACTAGAGTTTTAAGGGATGCGATGGAACATTTTTTTGTGAGTTAATGGTGGCATGCGGTGATGTCGATGTGGTGGCGAACTGGTGTGATAGAAAGTAGGTGAGTGATCGGTGATGGGTGATGAATGATGATGTTGGTTGTGTGGTGATGTGAACAACTAAACCTGTGAATGAATGAAGTCTCTCCAGGTAACGATCAGTTTCAGAGGAAGCTATTAATAGTGTTTTCACGAGGTTCTATCTTATTCTCTTAATAAAAAAATAAAATTAAATAATAACAAAATTAAATCGACCTAAAAAATATTATGATTATAATAACTCTTTTATAGAATTGAAACCATATGCAGGGGCGATGAGTTCCATTTTTCGAGAGATAGGTTGACACGCCATGTGAATATGGTTAATAATTACTATATAAATAATATCATATCATATTAAAACAATAAATATAGGCCTATTTAAAATTCACATGTGAATAAATGGTGAATTAATATGACCATTACGGTGAGAAATCATGTCACTGTTTAACCATTATTTTTTTATTAAAAAAACTAAAATGTTAAAGAAACATATATTGTAAAAATAATATATATTTTTTAAAATCAGGCCCGCAAGCAAGCCCGCACTCGCGCAGGCTCAACCCGCATTGGCCCGCACCCGCGCGGGCCCAACCCACATTGGCCCGCACTCTAAACGGTCAAAAATTTTAGGTCTGCCCCGCCCCACATCCGCCCCATACCTACAAAGCCCGCGGGCCACTGGCCCGCTTTGCATCGCTAACCATCATTCATTGTAGCACAGTGTACTTACTGTGTGATTAGTGGCACGGTACTTCATCTTCTTTATTAGATCATTTGAGCTAGGGTTTACTGTGTGTGAGAAACTCTGATCTCCTTGTGATTGTGCTCCCAATTTTTTTAGTGAAGTGTTTTTGTCTCACCGTGGGTGTAGGGATTATTGTCGAACCACGTAAATCATTGTATGTGTTATTTTTCTTCTTTTGTTTTTGTTTTTTCTTCATCTGCAAACTTCTATCGTGTAACTCCCGGCGTTTTCACAACAACTTCTTGAGTTTAACTTAGACATGTTTTCTTTTAGAACTTGTTTTCCATCTTTTCAAAACTATGATTGTAAAAATCCACTTTTAATACGATTGAGGCATATTTTGTTAAGTCTTTATCATGAAACCTACCTTTACATTAATCCTTCTAAAGCTCATAGAAGCCATGAATAGCTTTGTTAATGAGTCTCAATACAAACCTATTTTATCTCTTCTTACCCTACTCTGAGTATTTTGCACGATTTTTAAAAAAAATGTGTGAAGGAGATAGTGTCATGACTGAAGGAATGTTTATATTGAAACGAATGTGTGGAGGTACTTTAAGGGATATCAGGAAGATTCATGAGTATCATTTATTGTATTTTATTGCACATCCTCTTGAAAATTAAAATTAAAAAATGGGTTGTCGTCTTAGAGGATCAAAAATCATTATTTACCTGATCAATGATTTTTATCATTTTAGGTTGGGTGGTGAATGTGAGACTTGTCCAAACCCAACTTCCGGGGAAAAAAATTAAAACAAATTAAAAAAGGGAAAAAACACAAGAGGGTGTATTTCATTCATTATGCTCCATTGATACATGACCATGATTTGAATTTTTAGGGAAAAAGGGAGATGTCGTTTTAAAGGGAGAATTTTTCAGTAAGCTTTTATTGATTATCATGGAAAATGTTTTAAAGCTTGCTTTTTGAGCTTTACTTGATTTTTACATCATTTACCTACCAACCTCGAAGTCTCAAAGTCATTCAAACCAGGAAAACCACTCGTGATTATTTGGGATTGTCTCTAAGAGGTGGAGAAAGTAAATACATGCAAGCCTATGGTTGATGAGAATTTTCACCCCCGATTTTTGTCATTTATTGACGAGTCTTCGCGTATAATGGCCCAATAACCCCCATAGTTGACTTGGATAGATCCAGTGTATGATTTTATGGCATTTAAGCAAATCAAGGGGTGCATTTTCACCTATAAATACAAGACTAGGGGTGGTGCAAAACCATTCCCAATTTGTGACAAACGAGGGGGGGTGTGCATGTGAATTACTTTTATTTCTCATGTTCATGTTTGGGTTGTTGCATTCGTTTTTAATTCTTCCAATCATTCTTTTTTGATTCAAAATCATTAAAAACACAATTAAGAAAATAAAATCTAATGCATTAATTGATCATCTTGGATTCCACTTAGCCATTGTATAATTTAGGATGAACAAGTTTAAAAATGGCATCAAGACAATTAATTCATAAATAATCCCAAGTAATTAACCGTATGAAAAAATAGATTTTTACATAGGTAGCTTGAGTGTCGATGGATGGGTAGAGAGCAACACCAAATGTCCCTCAGAAGCAAAGTCTGATGGAGAAAGACAATCCTCGAATGACAATGCAATAGGAGGATATAGTAAAGGTCTACACAACCCAAGAAGAAAGAAGGGAAATAAAAAAACAGGGACCATGTGAGTTGCATTGTCACCAAGAGGTATAAATCAAGGGACGCAAAGACTACTCATATCTCCCTAAACCAATGAAGACACGATCAGCCAAAAAAGATGGTAAATCCACAGTACAAGAGCTACAAACAGTGGGAGGCGACAAGGAGGATCAACATATAAGAGACACCGGGACTACAGAGAACGACAAGGAGGTTACAAAGGTTGAGGCTCTCTCAGATGTATTGGTGGTACCTCAAGGGGATGCAGAAGAGAAGAAAGAGGAACAACATGGGGAGATGCTACTACACTCTGAGGATGCGTGGTGGAGGATGCGTGGTTGGAGGAGGTTGCATACCCACCTAGATAGCAACGGGAGATAGATGCAAGTTCTGAGCAAGATTTGGAATTGCTCATGCACTCGGGGGAAGAATTAATGGGAAAGGTTCTAGTGATTAATGCCACACAAGAGGTCCAGGCGGAGGCTACAGCCTATGAGGCAGTTCCTCCCAAAGGGACTTTAGATGGTCCTCAACGAGAGAAAGTCGCGATTCTGAAGCATAATTTGGACTCATGCAATCGAATGAAGAAATGGTGGACTTTCTGAAGATTAATGCTACAAAGAAGATGCTGAAAAAATGATGGAAAGATTGCTCTGAATGGACACTGTTAGGGAGCAGTGTGATTGGATTGACAAGCAAGACCGCATGTTGATAAAAGGCTTCAATGTGAGGAAGATCAACAAAGAGGAATACATGCAAATTTAGGACTATTTGGCGTATCATTTTAAAAATCTTTTAAAGGAAGATCCAGGCACACAGGCAGCTTCTATTCCCTGCAAATTGTTTAGGGATAATGATTCCAACCGGCTTAAACTTTCCTTCAATAATTTTGTAGTTCATTTCAGTGTTTGGTCTGGTTAAGTTATGAGGGTTCTCACTTTTCCTTTAAAAGTGTTTAATAATAAAAAAGTTACATTGAAGGAGGGATACCAAGACCAAGGATCCCCTTCCTCTAAACTCCAACAACAAACATGACAAAACAATTTAATTCACTTGCGAACCCGGAATTTACAAAACCTAACACGCTTTCTCTAATTGAATTAAAACTGCTCTCATTTTCAATCAATCTCTCTACTTTCACAATCTCATGAGTTCAACCTTAAACTCACTGCTTACTGCACCAAATTAGTTAAGTCACAATAGTTGGTTTGTATACATTTTAAAATTTGATTAATCCTTGTAGGAAATAAGGAAGCCCTGCGAGCGACCACTGACCACTCTGACAACAACTATTCAATTTATGACCTAGGTCCCAATGTGTGGATAATGCCATAAGAGGGAGAATCTGAACAATAACACTCTTTCAAGTGTATCTTATTCCTATGTGAATAGGAACACGTCTTAATTTAGTTTGATAAATTCAAACCAACAAGAAAAACAGAGTCCACGTTAACTTGATTCTTACAATCATTTTCCTTTTACCTTATTAGAGTCCTAAAATCCAAATATTGCATATTGTGTTCATTCACCATTTACTCTAATGCAAATTTTTCACTAACACTTTCTTATTCACGCAACTCAACATGCCAGAAATTTTCACTCAGAACTAATCCTTGCAATTCCTACTCGACTTAATTAGTCGATTTCTACTCGATGCACCGACTTTGCATTGAACAAAGAAGTTACTTATACTTCACACAATTCCTCCCCTCACAATAACTATTTCACACAACTTCAATTAAGTGATTTTGTTGAGTATTTCCTTCCAAACACAACTCATTTGAACCAAATTCAACATATCTTTAGCAATCCTCAAGCTCCAAAAGTGTGCTTGACAACAAATCTAACTCCAATAAAACTTGTGTCTCGGATCGCCTCCATCAGCACTCGTACCAAACTTCATCAAATTTAATAAAGTTTTGATTCGGGTGTTGATGAAATGGTGTCAAGGTATCATTACCAGAACATAAATACAGATAGAGCATGAAATAAGGATCTTTTGCATTACAGATATTTTCATGTTATTCTCACATGATTTTATTGAGTTTATTTAAATTTGGTACAACTATTGTATGATTTTTTTAGAATTTAATTATGATGGAAGTCATCAATCACTAAAACAATTTTCTTTTTCTTTTTTAAGATGGTTTCCCAACATGAGTTCTGAGTGTAGGGATACCAGCAATAAATACCTGCTCCAGCACACCAACCCTTTCTTCGATCAACCCTTCTTCCGCGGCCCTCATCCGATCATACTCCCCCTCCATCATCTCCCTCAGCGCCTCCACCTGCCTCGCTTTCCACTGCATTTTCCTCACCTGTCGTGTCACATTCATCAACTTCAAACAACCATTTTCATACAACTACCAAAATGGAGCTAACCTGTGACTTGATTATGGTTCCCACCAAATGTTCCATCTCTCTAGTTTCCTCATTAGCCAGCAACATGGCATGAGCACCTGCAGCACCAAGTGCAGCTGCGACTGCTGCTCTAACCCGTACGCTCAAAGGTACTGCACCATTTTCCGATGCCATGTCCCGGGTTGCCATTTCCTTCATACCGGAATCTTGTTTCCCCGGGGCTAACAACAGCCCCTCTGCAATGGGGTTTTCCTTGCAAAGTGCAGTAGCAGCAGCCTCCGCAGCAGCAGTTGTAAGAACCGGGTCAAACCTACCAGAGATGTGAGCAACCTAGCAAAATATGAATATCAACATGAGAAGAAGGCAACACAGACCGAACCTTGATGCAAGCATTCAAACCTGTTTCATCAGTGAACCATCCGAATCAAAACGAGAAAGGGTGCAATTTCTCTTCAAAGAAGGGCCTTCATCCTCACCAACCCCATTCTGCTTAACTTCACTAATCATCTCTGATTCCAGATCCTCCCTTGAAGTCTCGTGCGACTCCAACGAATCCAACTGAACTTGTTTGCCACAGCTTGTATCATCGCCATCTGTTCCCTCCATGGCATTCTTCTCCCTCAAAGAACCCAACATCAGATCCCCGAATGGCATCTCTATAAGCCTGGAGATGCATTCTAGTTTAGTCTTGGTACGAACACACTGAGCAACAAGCTCCCAGTCATCTCCGTGCTTCAAAACAGACTCCAAAAGAAGCAAATTCTCCGCCTCCGTCCAAACTGTTTTTTCAGAAGAAGCATTATTTTCAGAGCAATCCTCCAGCTTGAAATCCTCAGCCGACATGTTCTCTCCATAGGCTCCATTTTGAAAACAAGCCACGCAAATAGTGCAACTCCCCTGCCAAAGTAATAGGCTTGCCATCAAAGATTATCGTTACTGCTCGAGGGTACACTGGCAGGCAATGAAAGAGGAAACAGACAAATCCAAACTCATGAATCTCAAACAGAAGATGAAACATACTGGGCAAAAAAGATCAGGGGTTCAACATGCAGTAATATTTACAGTTTAATATAAAAGAAATCAGAACAAGTGTAGCAGGCCTATGCAAATAGAGAGCAAAGATTGTCAAATTTCAATAACATGATGTCATTCTGGATTTGAGCATGTGGGTTACTGATTTTAATTACAGAATTTCACTGTATGAATAAGCGTTGTTGATGACGAAGTGCACCCCCAATGCATTTGGCATGGCGGAATTGAGAGAGAAGTGAAAATAGAACTGGAAAATGAAAAAAGGGTTGTTTCGCAGGGAGAATTTCATTTCTCCTGGAATCCATTTCTACCTAAAAGGGTGGAATTGGTTTCCACCCAATAAACCCTGAAATTGGAATATATAAATGGAATTGGTAATTATTCTATAAATTTTATAATTACACTTTTAATTATGTTTTGAAATATCGCAACTTTTATTATCATATATAATTAATTAATTAATATTTTTTTCATATTTTTTAATAATATAATTTAATAACTATATTTAATTATATTATAACTATAATTATAATTATAATTTAACTACTAAAATGGTCAAAGTACTCTGTCCGCCACCATCATTATATTTTAATTACATTTTAAATTATGATTCAAATTATAACATAATTATTACTATTATTTTTAATTAGCTTATCATTTTGGAACAAATTAAAATTATTTATTCCATATGCACTATAAAAAACAAAGACCCTCGACAAACTGAAAGAAACCAGGAACAAACTCCCGGACATCAAAATAAAAACACGACAAAAAAAGCATCCAAAGCCTCCACAGCCCAAAAACATCGGACTGGACCGACCAAAGGAGCAACCACAACATCCATCGTGATAAAAGTGACATCTCCTAAGGCCTAATGACCAATCTAGTGCAGCTGAGGGGGCCAAGAAACGGGCCAGATCAAGGCCCAACAAGCACATAGGCTAGCTCAATAGGACCTGCCCAACACCGAAGAAACCAAAGCTGAAGAAAGCCAATTCTGACAAGCCAACTGAAGAAATTCCAATACTCACAAACCGACCAAAACGCGTGACGACCGAGGAGATCGGTCACATCGCCCCCAGCCAGATCCGCGATCTCCGTTCTGGTCAGCAGAGTCACACTCCGCGCCACACGCCACCCACAGAGACCAACAAAAGGACTCTGCCGCATCAACAAACGCTGACAACCATGAACCACCGGAGCCCACAACAACAATTGACCCCAACAAGGCCACCACAGGTCATCCTCTCCGGCCGAAAACAACGAACCGCGACACGACGACAAGAAATCCGAGCAAACCACGAACAGACACATAAAACACCACACCAAAACAGACAGACACACAAAAAACAAAACAAAACAAAAGAGAACCAAGAGACGGCTGAAAACCTTAGAACACACAACGGCCAGTGGGAATCGATGTCCAGCTGAAACAGTACAGGGTTCACCTGTTCAGGACAAACACGAGGGGGGGTTGACGACCTCTCCGTCTCCATAATGACAGGACCACCACTACCAAATCAACCGGAGAAAGATCTGCTGATGTTCCTGAGTCAAGGTCATTCGCAGCACCATTCAAAACGGCAACCCAAATCAGATGTGAATGGGCCCCTGGTCAACCACAACATCTCCAAATCTTCCCCGAAATGAGCAGCATTCCAAAAGCCTTAAGCAGGGGCGAAGCAAAACAAACAGGCAACCTCACGGAACAAACGGAGCATCGAGACCAGAAGCCCGCCATCGATCAACCCAATAAGTTGTTGGACCGAAGCCACAGTCTCCACCAAGAAGAGGGAAAAGCCTGAATGTCAGATGCAAGAGGGTTTGACGGCCCCTCGTCTCCAAGCCGCTGGCCACCCCTCGACCCAACATCGAAGAACAGGAATGCCTAAAGAACCAAATCTTCCAAAGAAAGCTATGAGTTCCACTAAACCAGTATCGATCCTCAAAAATTTCAACGCCCAGCACAAACGACAATCCACCAAAGCAGCAACCAGGCATTGCTAATAAAGGCATGCGCCGCCCAAACCATCAATCCTCACAACAGTACCAGGTAGAATTTCCGGCAGCAAGAAAGCCCACTCAAAAAGATGCCTGAAACCGTGACAATGGCACCGAAGCAAGTAGCGGGGGGAGGCAAACTCCAGAAGAAAGGCTGCGCCATCAACCGCAAGGGGGGGACTGATAGATTTCAATTTGATGTTCTGAGAATTTAGAGAATCTGAGAGAATAGTATGCAAAAGAATCAAAAAGATCTAACCAGTTTCCTTCAAGAAATTTCAGTACAAGCTTCCAGAATCTCTCCTGTTCGTCTCTCTAGGAGCAGGCCGAGACCACACCCAGACTAACTTCCCAACCAACCCATCCTCCACTCTAACATCGCCCCTCCCTCCTATTTATAATCCTCTGGACACCGATTTACAAATATACCCTCCACTTAAAAGAAACAGAAAACAGTTATAACAGAACAGTTATAACAAACAAAACAAACCCAACAGAAACAGTTATAACAGAACAGTTATAACAAACAAAACAAACCCAACAGACTCAACGACTAAACAACCTCTCTCCCCCACCTACGATATACATGCAGCAAAGGAGGATGAGGCTGAACAGCAACAGCGGATTCATCTCTATCAATACCCTCCCCTCGTTTACCACCTTGTCCTCAAGGTGGGCAGAAGGAAATTGATGCCGAATAACCTGTGCATCTTCCCAGGTTGCTTCTTCAGCTGAACGGTCTTGCCACTTAATAAGCCACCGGTAATTAGTGCCCTGATATCGTTCTGCCAGGATTATTTTCGGAAATTCCCCTTGACCAACAAATTCCTTAGGTAATGTCTCTCCTGCCCGTTCAGAACCCACAACTGCTCGCAGCTGGGAAACATGAAAGACCAGGTGGACTTTACTGTTTTCAGGTAGGTTGAGCTTATAGGCAACAACCCCTATCCGCTATGCGATTTGAAAAGGCCCATAATACCTGGCAGCCAGCTTCCTATTAATCCGTGTTACCACCCCTGGACGGTTTTGCCACTTAATAAGCCACCGGTAATTAGTGCCCTGATATCGTTCTGCCAGGATTATTTTCGGAAATTCCCCTTGACCAACAAATTCCTTAGGTAATGTCTCTCCTGCCCGTTCAGAACCCACAACTGCTCGCAGCTGGGAAACATGAAAGACCAGGTGGACTTTACTGTTTTCAGGTAGGTTGAGCTTATAGGCAACAACCCCTATCCGCTATGCGATTTGAAAAGGCCCATAATACCTGGCAGCCAGCTTCCTATTAATCCGTGTTACCACCCCTGGACGGTTTGGACGCAATTTTACCCAAACAAAGTCCCCTGGTTTGAAGATAACCTCTCGTCGATGTTTGTTGGCTGACTTTGTCACTCTGCTGTGCCCGGTGTAAGTTCTCCCAAATCTGTTCTAATACTTCATCTTGATCCGTCAATGTTGTAGCTACAGCTTCCACCACTGCTTCACCCTTCACATACTGAATAAGTTGTGGAGGCTTTCGGTCATACACTATTTCAAAAGGAGTTTTTCCAGTTGAAGTATGATAAGAAGTATTGTAGCTATACTCTGCCCAAGGTAACCAAGTCACCCACTATTTAGGCTGATCAGCAAAAAAACAGCGCAAGTAAGCCTCCAAACACCGATTTATGACTTCAGTTTCGTCGTTAGTTTGGGGATGGTAGGAGGAACTCATCTTTAACGTTGTGCCATGCAGCTTAAAAAGCTCCTGCCAAAACAGACTGGTAAATAAGGGATCCCGGTCGCTAACAATTGTTTTGGGAATGCCATGCAGTTTGACAATTTCTTTCAAGAAAACTTCTGCCACAATTCTTGCAGTATATGGATGTTTGAGGGGAATAAAATGGGTGTACTTGCTCAGCCTATCAACCACAACTAATACCACATCATACCCTTGAGATTTTGGGAACCCAGATACAAAGTCCATTGAAACTTCCTCCCACACCAAAGCTGGAATTGGTAATGGTTGAAGTAATCTGGCTGGACTAAGTGTCTCGTATTTACTTTTCTGACATGTTGCACATTCCCGCACATACTTCATCACACTTCGTGACATTCCCTTCCAAATCACCCCATTAGCCAAGTGCTTATAAGTCTTCAAATATCCCAAATATCCGCCCGTGGGTGATGAATGACAGTAATGTAGCATCTTCGGAATCAAAGTTGATTGCTTGCTTAACACCAATTTATTCTTATAATACAGCCGTCCATTGCGGATAGAATATCCAGGTATACTTTCCCGGCCTTGCTGTAAGTTTTCAGCTAATTTTGCCAACCGGTCATCTTGTTGTACTTCTCTTCGCACTTCCTGAAACTCCTCCCAAGTTGGCTGAGAAACGGCCATAATCTGACAGTGTCCTTCCTCTGTCGTACGGGATAATGCATCTGCAGCTTTGTTTAGCTTTCCCGATTTATATACTACTTCAAAATCATACCCCATTAACTTTGCATGCCAGCACTGGTGATCCATTGAGACTACTCGCTGACTAAGCATGTGTTTCAAACTATGATAATCCATATACCACAAACCGTCGTCCCAAAAGATATTGTTTCCAATGCTGAATAGACAACACAAGTGCCGTTAAATCCTTCTCATAAACTGACTTTGCTAATGTAGTCTCGGACAGCGCTTTACTGAAATATGCTAGTGGTCTGCCCTCTTGTTGCAAAATTGCCCCAATTCCATACCCGGATGCATCGCATTCTATTGCAAACAGTTTTGTAAAATCGGGCATTGCCAATACTGGAGCTGTTGTCATGCATTCCTTAAGCTTTTCAAAGGCTTCTTGAGCTTCCTTTGTCCACCTGTACTCACCTTTTTTAGTCAACGCAGTGAGTGGTCGGGCTATTTTTCCATAATTTTGAACAAATTTCTGATAGTATCCGGTTAACCCAAGAAATCCCCTTACTTCTTTTACGTTTCTAGGCTCCCTCCACTGCTTAACACCCAAGAGTTTCTTTAGATCCATCAAAACTCCTTCTTTGGAAATTACATGGCCTAAATATTCAACTGTCTTTTTTCCAAATGAACATTTCTTTTCATTTGCATATAGGACATTTTGAACCATAATTTGTAACACCTGCTGCAGCCGTTCCAGGTGTTCCAACCAGCCTCTGCTATATATCAGAATGTCATCAAAAAACACCAACACTCCCTTTCTTAACATTGCTCTAAAAATTGAGTTCATAGTTGCCTGGAAGGTTGCTGGAGCATTCATCAACCCGAATGGCATAACTCTATATTCATAATGTCCCTCATGGGTTCTAAAAGTTGTTTTTTCCACATCCTCCTTCATACGGACTTGATGGAACCCGGATCTCAAATCCATCTTAGTGAAGTATGCAGCCCCATTTAATTCATCCATAAGCTCATCTATAACTGGTATAGGAAATCGATCTGGAACCGTTCTTTTATTCAAGGCCTGGTAATCTACACACATCCTCCATCCTCCGTCTTTCTTTTTAACCATAATAATAGGACTTGAATATGGACTACAACTGTGTTTTATATACCCTTGTGCCAAAAGTTCTTGTATCTGTTTTTCCACCTCGTTTTTCATATGATATGCCAACTTATATGGTCGTATATTAACTGGATCTGATCCTTCCTTTAGCATAATCGCATGATATGTTTCCCTTAGTAGAGGTAGTTCCTTTGGCACCTCAAAAATCCGATTATACTGCTGTATTAAACTGCTTAACTGCTCTCTCTGCCTCTGAGCTAATTCTTCCCCCACTTTCCTGTTGTCTTCAATTTTTGCCCACTGTATTCCCTGTATAAGTACACTTCCTACTCAAATAACTCTGTAAAGCTCCTGGCAGCCCTTGTTGTACATCAATTCCCTGAAGCATCACTGCCCTCCCTTTCCAATTGAACTCCATTGTCATCTGTTTCCAATGTGTAGTCACATATCCCAGAGTTTCTAGCCATGAAATTCCCAATACTAAATCCGGTCCTGTGGTGTCAAATATATAAGCATCAATGTCAAATTCTTCTGCTGCTAAATTCAACTTCATCGCCTTACACATCCCTCTGAACTCTACCCAATGTCCATCTCCCATAGGAATATAGAAGGGTGTTGTTTCTTTAATCTGTACCGTAAGCGACTTAAGCAACTGCTTTGAAATAAAATTGTGGCTTGCCCCACTGTCAACTAAAACAACTACTGGTACCTCATCTATTTCTCCTTCCAACAGCATCCTCTGGTTCCACTTTATTGACAGTTGTCCTGGTGATCCAACAGTGGTTCCCAACATCTCTAACTCTTTATATTCTCCAGTAATTTCTTCCTTTTCTTCATTGTTTTCACCATCTTTCCTCTTGTGGTTCAATGCACTCTCATATCATAAACTTGTAACCCTCGTCTGGACACCTATGTCCAGGTGCGAACTTCTGTCCACAAGTATAACACAGTCCTTTAGACCTTCTTTCTTCATATTCTTCTCGTGATAAATTTCGTACCCCTTTCCAACGAGGTGCGGAACCGTTTTTCCGCTCCTTTTCTTGCCCCTCACCAAGAGGTACGGTTCGAACAATGTTCGTATTCCATGGCCGCCCTACTCCCACTGAAACGGATCGAGTTCGTGGCAGTGGTTGTTTGAGAATTCCTTTTACTATAAGCTCTCTTTCCACACGCCGCGTCAATGTTAGCAATCTAGCTTTATTCGGTGGTTCGTGTGTCATTACGGTACTTCCAATTTCTGCCTTTAATCCTCCGATAAACATGCTTATGTACCACTTTTCAGTAAGTTCGGGTATCCGCATAGCCGCTCTTTCAAACTCATCAATATATGTGTCCACAGTTTCTGTCTTCCACAACTCCTTAAGGTAAATTAACGGATCTTCCTCTGCCACAATTCCAAATCGGCCAAGGACTTCCTCCTTCAACTGACTCCGCGTTAATTCTAGTTGCACCGATCTCAACGATATCATCCAATATTGAGCTAATCCCTCCATACAAATTTGTGACATCGATACCTTCAAATTTTCCCGCGTCTGATGTAAAGAAAAATATACTTCAACTCGTGATATCCAGGATATCGGATCTTCTCCAGAAAATATTGGCATCTCGACCTATTTTGTATATGTGTTCAGCTCTCCATAATCATTCCTCTTTGGTAATTCACCTTCAACCTTTGATCTATTTGGTGTCTCAACATCTTTCATACTTCCTTCTCCTTCTTCTACAGCAGACTTGTCTTTCTCCTGTTCTCGTTCAGTACTTCCTGTTGTCCAATCGAGAATGTAAGTTCCTGCATCTAACGTTGGAATTCCGTCTTCATTTCCAAAATCGTTACCTCAAGATTTGCTTATCGCTGAGCTCCAGATTTCATCTCAGAAACAACAATCTCCAACGTCGTTAATCTGCTCTCCATTCGTGTGTTCATAGAAATTTTCAACTGCCGGAAAAAACTCTCTTCTAGTTTCTCTCTCTAAAACTCTCTCCACAAAATGCTCTTAATGAAAGCACCAAATTGATAGATTTCAATTTGATGTTCTGAGAATTTAGAGAATCTAAGAGAATAGTATGCAAAATAATCAAAAAGATCTAACCAGTTTCCTTCAAGAAATTTCAGAACAAGCTTCCAAAATCTCTCTTGTTCGTCTCTCTAGGAGCAGGCCGAGACCACAACCAGACTAACTTCCCAACCGACCCATCCTCCTCTCTAACATCGCCCCTCCAATTTATAATCCTCTGGACACCTATTTACAAATATACCCTCCACTTAAAAGAAACAGTAAACAGTTATAACAGAACAGTTATAACAAACAAAACAAACCCAACAGAAATAGTTATAACAAAACAGTTATAACAAACCCAATAAACCCAACAGACTCAACCACTAAACTACCTCTCTCCCCCTCCTACGATATACATGCAGAAAAGGAGGATGAGACTGAACAGAAACAGCGGATTCATCTCTATCAGGGACCTACAAGCGAAAACGTCTAATGCAAGATGCCCATCTAAAACAATCACAGAAGAACAATGGAAGATAAACGGGGAAGAACGGGGAAGAAAACTGAACAAACACTCTCATCCCTGCCCTCAAAACGGCTGCAGGCGGATCATCTCTCCACGGTGCTAACATGTGCCGAGAGAGAAATCTGAAACCCTAATTATGCTTATTATTTTATGCAAAGAAAGTGTGTATAATTATATGATTATATATATATTGGTCGTATTTTAAAATATATTTTGAATTGCACTTTTTATAATTTTCTAAATTTATTTTAATTTATATTTCCACTTTCACTTAAATCAAAACCACTTCCAATATATCAAATGAGACATGAAAGGTAAAGGAAAAAATCCAACATTTTACAAATTATTTAAGTGATAAAATTTTAAGGGACGTTGAAACTAACGCACACTGTTATTGAATGTATACTAAGATGCATTAAAGAATTGTAAAGAAACTAATATAGCTTTGCACCAAAAAGATATATCATAAACCATATTTACCTTTCTAAGAGATCAGTGAAAATATATAGGTGAAGCAAAACAAATTTGAATAGACTGTTTTATCACAGGGAAAAAGCATGTGATGCAATTCCTAGAGAAGTATCATGGTGGCCAATAGAGGGGCAAACAGAATCCCATTAAAAAAATGAATGTTACTAATGATATGTGAAAGAGTTGTGGAAAATACACAAATTAGCATAGATGGGTTGTATAGGGAGTTAATGATATAAGTTTGCATTAAGGCTTCACGTTAAATTGTTATTTTTCCATTTTTATGGTAGATAAACTAGTGAAATTTAAATTCAAACCCATTTGGGTACATTATTTGACAAATTTTTGCTCCACTGTTGGTGGTGGGGTGGTAAGGGTTTAGGGGGTGAAGGGCATATCGTGGGGTCAAGTCCCACAGGTTGCATGTTTACTGCGATTTTCTTTCTTGTGTTGTGTTCTGTGGTGGCGGATGTAATCTACCTATTTATTATTTGACAAATTTTATTTTCCAATTGATAAAACTAAAATGAAATCAAAAAAGCTTTCAAGTTCAAAAAAAAATGCACCGTATCTTGAAGGTTGTATATTGAGTAGAATTAGAGTAAATATAATGTCGTAGGGTTGATTGTGGTCTTAAAATTGATCATCAAATTATTAGCGGTGATCGTTTAAAACAATTAAGATTGAAGATCAATAAGGAAGGTGGATTTGAAGGAAAATCTAATACTTGAAGCCTAAACCATCTCATAATTTAAAAGTTTTAGTTAACCATATTTAAATGGAGTAAGTGCAATGCCCTAGAGTTGATGATGATGATGATGGCCTAAAACAAAGGGAAAAATGAATGCATTGCAATATAGAGAATTAAAACATTTTCAATGAAAAGGAAAAGTATAGCAAAAGTGATATGTAGCATAAAGTTATTCACTAAATTCAAGGGAAAGTTTTACAATATGTTCATTTGACTACTTTCATTTTCGGGTATCAAGCATTTCATAACCAAAGATTAATACTAGCGTAAGGTGAATATTAAAAAAACGAAAAATGAATATTCATTCATACAAAATTAAATAGAAAAAAAAACAAAAAAATACACATCAAGTAGTAGGAGTTGAATTGACTAGAGATGAGATGAGAGAAATGTGTTTAAAGATAAATAGGGCAAGTGCTATGCAGTTATAAAGAATTTTTCATTCATGTGAGACGTGATTTAAGAATGATAAATGATGAAATAAGGTGGCTAAAGAGAGCGCAAAGTAGATCAAAATTGAAATGATGAAGACTTACAAAAATATATAAAAAAATTCAAGAGGGGCCTACCCCAGATATTGAAGATCTAATGTAAATAATAAGGTAAAGAAAAGCATGAATGGATTTGTCCACAAAAAATGGACAATTTCCGGACATTAGTCAAAAGGATACAAATGCTGGTATGAAATGGAACATTTTTTTTTAAAGGTTGGGACCGAAGCCTCATTTTATTATTAAAGCAAAGTAAAGACTTATTTTAACTGGGTAGGGGGAAGCCCATTACATAGCCCAAATGCCCAGTGGACATGTAGCCCATTACATAGCCCGTACGCTCAAATTTTTGGCCTAAGGCCTATTCTGTGAATAGTAACCTGGCTGCTACAGTACCCACCGCCGCTACTGTGCCCTGTCACCGGAATATGAAATGGAACATATTTTGATTAAAAAAACTCATTTCTCGGAACAATTTCCCAACTCATTAACGAGACAGCTAGAAGGAGACTAAACCGTGGAAAGGAACATTCTGAATCTTACAATAAGGAATCCAAAGCCTATTTTCAATCCCACACTCTTCTTGTCAAAATTAAGCAGACCCTTCTTATGAAGAGTTGCAGAAGAATTGGTAATAATATCTATTTTGTATCACATTCCATTCATGCCATTGGCAGCCACCGTTTCCCAGGAATCAATGAGAGTAGCTAATCCAGTTAAGTAAACAATCCATGGTTGAACCTAGCGTGAGACGGAGATGAAAAAATCACCTTTAAATGCTCATAGCGTCCAGAATCAACAGATCTGCCGCAATTTGAACATGTCAATCCTGTTCGATTCGTCACATCTCCAAAAACGTCATAATGCGATGCCAGCGGCGGCGATTTGAACTCACACTCACCATTATCCCCCACGCATGGAAGCACGGAAACGGGTTTCAACGAATTTGGATTTATCACAACTCGAACCCCGTGAGGAGGACCTTCCTCCGCCCTGAACTTAAAAGCTTCCCCATTCTCGCTCCCAACAGAAGTCACACCCAGCAGCCCGCCACCATCATCAGACGCGGCAGAAAAATTGATCAAACCCCACTTCTCGAGGAACAGAAAAACCTTGTGAAGCAGACTGACGTCTCCGACCAGCGACTTACGAACCTCCGCGAACGTAAGCCTTCGAGATGGCTCCTCCCGGTACTTGGTGATGATGAAGTCTCTGTACTCTTTGTAGATCTTGTGTGTCCTCGTAATCGAACTTCCATCGAAGAACTCGCTCAGGGAAATCCTCTCCGTTTCGTGGATATCATCCCAAGAAAACCAACCTGAAAGTGATCGAAAAAGGAGAACCCAGTTAGGGCTTTCAAATATAAATAAATGGGGCGGCACGGATATAGAAAGAGAGAGATAGACGGGAATAGGTAGGGATGGTATAGAGGTCGAGCTCTGAATCATTGGCGGGTTCGGAAGTTGAAATCGGGTCCTCCGCGTTGAGCTCCATGGCTCGGGCTTCCCTTCTGTCTTCAAACATAAGAGAGAGAGGGAGGTGGATTTACTCGCCCTTCACTATCCCAATTATATTTTGAGAGGAAGAGTTTAATATGCATCCTAATATCATCTCCAATGACACCTTAATTATATACAAACCCCATAGGCATTTGATGGTGCAGCTTGGTGGTAGGGAGGTCTCGGGTTCGAGAATCGCTAGATGCATGTGTAGATTTCTTTGTATTTTTTTCTACTCCTTAACCGAGTGTAATATATGACCAATAAAAAACGATACCTTTATTATATGCATTATGATCAAATATCATCTTAAATTTAATATGTGTAACTTGGATCACACATAGTTAGATCATTTAGGTTGCCATAGTCCAAGCATGTTAAGATTGAAAGGGACTCCTCTAGCACGTATCCAATAGTTTATTGGGTAACAAATGGCGCAAAGTTTATAAAAAATAATAATAAACTTCCACACGCGCGCATAAACAATAGTTCTCAACGCAATAAAATCAAACAACCACATGCAATAAAACAACTTCATGCCAATAATTCTAGACATACTTGATATGGAATGTAAATTTAAATGTAGACCCCTCCAAGTCAATTAACCATCACGTTCTCCAAATAAGGTTCAACGCCACTTGCAATGTGGTCATGCAAATATGTAAATGAAAGATAAAACTAGAGGTGGTTGTACATAATAACCAAGGCCTACCTTTTAACACCCTGAGATTTTTATGAAATACTCCTCTTTAAATAATTTGTTTTTTTGGTAGTTTGTGTTGCATGCAACACCGGGTTTAAACGAATTGTGATATACTATTAAAATATTATTATTTTAACATGATCGTTATAACATAGACATTGAATTATCGGGTATGAATAGGAATAATCATATTATGAAATATATTTATTTATTAATGTTTGGGAAATAAACACTTATTTTTTAGTAAAGTCATTATATTCTTCGAAAATACGTTTTCTAAAAAAAACGATTTTATTGATTTCTATGAGAAAATAAATATAATTAATTTTGACACTTTTAGAAAATGTATTTAACAAAATAAACTTTATTTTTGAATTCACCATGTCAAAATTATCTTAAAATGAATTTTTGAGAATTTTCTAAAAAGTTTGACATTTTAATGAATAGTGAAAATTATTGATTTCTATTGAAAACTGTATTTTTTTAAAACATTTTCAAAGTCAAATTCTATTTTGGATTAGTTTTAAACTTTAATTAGTTTTTTTATTATAAATAATCTAATTTTGGTATTTGAAATGAATTTTATACATGAATTTAGTATAAAAACATTTCATACTTAAAATGGACATTTTCTGAAAAAATGTTTTTCGTTGCGTTTTTTCGATTAAATTTTAAATTAAATTATGAAACTTCTGTGTTTTAAATTTTGAAAAAATGGATTTTATATTTGGAATCGGTCTGTCCAGATTTATTAAATGGGTCCCTTTTATTTTGGTCATAATGAATAGTGAGCATATTAATTTTTATGACCACGGTAAATGGTAAATTGGGTAATTTAGGTTAAAAATAAAATGATAAGAACTGTTAAATGACGTCAAAACTTTCCTAAATTTTATTAGATGAGTTAATTTTATCCATAATCATTCATTGTTCGGTTATATGACCTTTTATGGCCACTTGGACGAGATTATGACCTTTATAGTATTTTATTTAATGAAAAGTCAAACATGTCACACTCTTATTTTTAATAAGTGTAATATTTTTAATATAGAATTATCAAGAAAATATGTCCGACTATAAATATTATTTGGAAAGATAAAAGATTTATCTTCATCATGATAATTTATTTTTAATTTTTATAAAAGAAATAATTATCTTAAATTCTTGCACAACACTGATGCAGTAATCATTCAATTAATGGAAAAAATCAAAATAATTGATATTTAAAATATTAAAATAAATATAATTTGAGATATTTTATGCCATCCACGAATTCTATAGATGACCATGACATGTTTAGGATATAATAAAACAGCTGGTTCGAATTTGACTTATTGTTTTGATATTTTTAAAGTCAAAGCAATGAATAGTATCAAAATTGACACTAATGATATTTCATGAATATAATATTCTATTAAATTATTTAAAATTCATAAAAATATTATATAATCACAAAGGGGGTAAGATATGGTAAAAAAAATATCCCCTATGCATTTATAGGCCATTTGGAAGCATTTTTTTAGAATAGTTGTTGGGCAAAAATCCCTCAAGGTATCATTGAAGCATTTTTGAGGTGATTGTGTTTTGTTGACAAAGTGGACATCTGTGTTGTGATTGTTGACAAAGCAAACTATGACATACAAATTTGTTGAAAAAATGGATTTCATGGTGACATGTCGAGTTCAAGGGATGTGGTTAACGATCCATGTTTGATTCAAGAACGTCGACAAAGGAATGGTTGACTTGGAGGCGGTACAAAAAGAGCAGATACAAGGTGGCGCCATTTTCCAGTGTTTGCAAATTTTTGGGCCTGAAAATCGACAAATGGAGAAAAGTGGTTTTGGCAAAGGGACTTGCACGCCATTGTCTTGAAGGAGAGGAAACTTGCGCACCATATGTTTTTCAAGATCAGAACATCAAAAAATGGAAAAGGGAAAAGGGGTGCCCAAGTTTTAGGGTTGGTCGCGCAAGTGACTTGCGCGGCAGAGACTTGCGCGCCAAGACTTGTGCGTCGAGAGGAGACTTGTGCGTCGTTGCGCAGGGTGTCCAAATGCCTATAAATAGAGGTCGACCCCTCCTCATTCAGTGTGAGTTCAACACTTAGAGAATTTTAGAGCTCTCGTCGCGCATGTGTGGTGGTCGCGCAAGTGGTGGTGTGGTCGCGCAAGTAGAAGTTGCGCGCCAGTTGATTGTTGCACATCCAGAGTGGTTTGGGCGATAAAGGAAGGGAGTCACCCAAGTTTTGAGTTGAAGAAGGGGGTGTCGCGCAAGTGGTTTGGTGACACTTGCACGCCAGGTTTTGAAGAAGCGTGACAGTTGATGGTTGTGCGCCAAAATTGGTTTGGGCGTAAAAGGGTGTGAGTCGCGCAAGTTTGGAGTTGCAGAAGCTTATGTCGCGCAAGTGGTTGAGGTGAACTTGCGCACCAGTTTTAACTTGCGCACCGAGACTTGCGCGCCGACTTGGAGAAGGGCGCCAGGTATGGTTGAAGCACGACAGTGATTCAGGGCTGCGTGAAAGTTGAAAGATTGTCCGATATCTTCGGTGCAAAGTGAGATTCATCTATAGGTGAAAGTTGGATTTCAACAGAACATCTACATACAACAGAGGATGTATTCCTTAGTGATAATGAAGAGACCTACAGGTCTATAAACTGTGAGTGAATCCTTTCCAGAGCAGTGAGCAAGGGAAGAGGAAGAAGGTGATCCTCTCCACCGACAGTGAGCCAGAGAGAGAGAAACAGGGAGTGACCCTTGGGAAAGCAGTGAGCTGACCCTAAACCTTGTAAAGGTAGTGAGCTTGGGCATATAAGTGATCTAGCCCAAATCTTGTAAACAATAGTGTGATTTAGTGGATTTGGTACAACGACACATCACCGTTGTATGCTCCTTGGATGTAGCCTAGTGAGGGTGAACCAAGTAAAAATCTCAATGTCTTCCTGCTTACTTCCCTACATTGCATTTAAAGTATCATCATCAGATAAAGAAGAAAAGAAGTGTTCATAATAAACACACAAATGTAAACAAAGTGACCCTTGTAATAAAGAGGTCAAGATCCAGTGGGGCAGGAAGAATTTTGAAAAGAATATCCATACCCTGATTCACCCCTCTCTCAGGGTGTATAGGCCCCTATTGGTCCTAACAATAGTCTTATTATATTTTAATATTTTGTGAAATTCCAAAAGTTCCCCTCACCTCAATTATAAAAGGACACGCCTTCCTTTACTTCTTCACACCACTTTGAGCTATCTATCTCAACCAAACTTTGCCTATTTCTCTTCTCAACGTCCTTGTTTAAGTTCATGTGGTTCTGGCCCTTCCAAAAGACCCACCCTAGGTCCTTTAAGAGAAGTTATAAAGGAGCTCCTTCGTAGAAGATATAATCATCTTTACCGACTATTTCAAATTTCTTTCTTCTTCTACCCCCTCTTAATATGTTATACCCATCATAAAATAAAAACCCCAATATCATCTATATACTAAGATGTTATTATGATTATGATACAACCATATTTCACCTTTCATCCATCCTATGAAAAAGGAAAGCACCGCGCTTGCGTACATACGACCTACTGTCTCCACGTAGCGATGTAATTCATTTTTCACTATCACTTTAGTTGGATGGTTATAATGGTGAAAATAATGGATATATATGATACTTATGACATGATATTCATTCTGGAAAATTAATATATCATCCATTTCTCTACCCATTCACCATTAAGGAAATAATATCGTCACTCATGTGTACGTACGACCTGTCATCTCCACGAAGCGATGCGACTCATTTTTCATATTCAACTTTAAATAATGGTCATAAAAACGTATTAAATCACTAAATATGATACCTATAAATTTAATAACATTCTAGAGATTATGAATCTATATTCCATGAACATGAACCAAATCTTACGTGAAAAACATGCATGGAAAAATGAAGTATTTAACACAAAAAACAATGGTAATAATGAAATGTTATTAACGATCAGGTGGTAAGAGGTTATATAAGGATTATATATGATATAATAAATATGAATATGGTCATGTTATAAATTAATAATGTGCTTTAAACCATTATACATAAGGATAAATCACGTTTAACTAAAGGAAAGCACGATGTAAGGGATCTCTCTGAACCTCCATATTTCCTTTAGGTTACGCTTTTTATCTCTTTACCTCAATTTATATCTTCATTATTCTTATATACTTATACTATATTCTGTGTAAATATACCACACATATGCATGTGTCTCAATTCATCTTTCTTTAATGGGGAATTACATCTTTTAAGAGGTTCCCTTATCAATTCCTCACGATATGCAAACCCGATTAAAGAGAACTTCTCCATTTCTTACCCATTTTCAAGTACAATACATAAAATTATTTCAACCACCAATAGTTTTCTAAAATCACTAAATTTATCATGAAAAACTATTTTAGTTCATTTTTTATTTTATGCAAACAATTATGCCTTTATCCTCTTTAAAGAAACTTTATTCTTTTCCCTAAAACTACTCTTAAGTGACACATTTCAAATGTTACCTAACCACTATTTTTAATGTTTTAAATTTAGTTGGAAATAATTATTCTTGATCTATTATTATTTTACCTTTATTCATGGACAATAACGAATTAAATCCTGTTTTCATGGATTCCATTGTTATATGCCTTTTGGTTATGCCATATGATAAGATTACGATGCCCATTTCTTTCTATGTGTAACCCTTATGTTTATTCCTTATGTTTAATTATTTATGTGGCACACATATGAAAAAATATGTTATGATGGGTGCACCCAGATAGGTCTCCAATTCATTGGGTAATGTTTTAGTCTCATGAGATGTTATTTATGGGATTAAGGATTAAACCTAATCCATTATGGAACTCTGTCCACTATGTGATATAGTCTTGACAGTTATCCTTGATTCATGTTTATGTCATGTTATATATTGATGCCACTTTTCTATGTTTCCATGATCATATGATTCCATGTTATATATGTTATGCTTTTATATGTTTATTCACAGTCCATGCCTTTTATGTTATCATGTTATGCCTTTTAACTCATGTGTTATGCTTTATTCCCATGTTTATTCCATTAATGAGATTTTTAGCTCATCCATTTTGTATATGTATTCCCTAGGTTATCTTATGTATTTATAGGATATCAAAGGAAGTTAGGATCTCATTATGAAGATTAATAAAATTTTGTTTTATTCTAGTTTCATGTTTTTTAATTATTACCTAGTCTTCCAAATACACTAGAATTTTCAATCCTTAGTTTTGTATTTCATAGATAATTATGCTCGAAATCATATAATAATATGTGTAAAGGGATTGGGTCACTATATTTGGTATAGGAGGATGGTATAGTTATTTTGGGGGATTAGGACTAGAAAACTTTAGTAAGAACCATAGGGATAATTCTATCACCATAGATAACCTAGATTGAAACTTAAAGAATCATAAGTTAGGATATACTTTTCATTTATAAGTTTACCCTTCTATTTTCATAATTGCCTTTTTATATGATCATTAGATGAGTATTCAAGCCCCCTAATTTTATTTTTCTTTTCTATTTAATGTAGGGAAATTGGAGGACCCATGCTAATAACCAATGTGATAGTCAATGTGATGATTTCGCTAACGAGATGCCAAACCTGATGGGAATGGGAGATCAGAACTTAATAATAGTACTAGATAAACTAGATAAAGTTATGAATAATAACTTGAATCATGTGGAACACCCTCCTTCTCCAAAAAAGAGTAAGCTTTGGTTGAATCCTTTATACGAAAAAATCCTCTTATCTTTAGTGGATCTTCTGATTCCCTCATCATGGAACAATGGATTAACTCCATTGAGAAGATATTCCCAGTCCTTCAATGCTTAAAAGAAGAGAAATCCATGTTGGTGGTTTATCATTTTGATGGTAAAGTTAATCATTGGTGGAAACTGATCAAGAACATGAAGTCTAAAGATGAAATTGATTCCATGGATTGGTAAGGATTCAAGAAATCATTTTTCAATAAATATTTTCCAAAAACTCTCCATCTTAAGATGTAGAGGGAGTTCCTTGGACTAAAGCAAAAGGAAGATGAGTCTATTGGAGCATATGAGGCAAACTTTACAAGGCTTGTATGATACACCTCTGGATTTTTCATGAACAATGAAATAAAGTTGGGTCGCTTCTTTAGTGTATTAAAGTTGAGTATAAGAAAAGATTTAGCGATTCAAGACTTTGAAACCTATGAGGAGATTGTTTGTTGCACCCTTAAGGTTGAGATGAAGATTAGATACTCTCAGTAGTCTCATGGGTTTGGATATAAAAAGAGGAAGATGAAGTTTAATATGGGTGGATCATCAGATAAATCCCTAAGAGGAAAGAAAACCCAACATACCATGTGTCAAAAGTGTGGGAAGAAGCATCCTGAGAATTGTCTAAATAGAACCAAGAGATGATTCAAATGCAATAATATAGGGGCACCAGGATAATAATTTCTGAAGGGATTTGAATAATCCCACTAATGAAAAGGAATAAAAGAATCCTCATATCAATACTCATCTTGTAGTACAGTGTTTCAATTGCAAAGAACATGGGAATTACGCGATCTAATGTCTTGAGCCAAGGGCTATTAGAGACAATCAATGAAAACAACCTCCAAGGCATCAAGGAAGGGCATATTTTATCACTATTGTTGGGGTGGAGTCTAAAAAAGATGTGGTGATAGGTATGCTAGTTATTCATGTGACATCCTGGACTCGAATCACTCAACAGTAACCGAACCCGATTGGCCACATAGACTTAAGCGTGTGTCCTTGTGTGCCAGAGGCTACTGACTAACAGCGAGGGTCCATGGTGAAATAGTGGGGAGATATACCCTCATGATAAGAGTGTAATACAATGGTATAATAATATATGAATCAATAGTGGAAGCATATGAAATAATTGACCAACTGATAATAAACATCTAGTATATAAATAACCAAGTAATCTCATCTAACTGTGTCATATACAATGATGATCATTCTATTATATACAAAAGATAGGCAATACATGACAATATACATCCAATATAATACATGTATCAAAAGTATAAAAATACCAAAAGAAATTATCCCAGATAGTATCATGAGACATAGCCTGGTCTTGTGCTCCCCTGCTCCTATGAAAAACCAATCAAGAATCAGCAAGCAGGTGCTTTCCCCTGTATCTACCTGCCTCCATGAAGATTTTTGGGGTTCCCAATGATATCTTGAATGGGGTGTGAGATAACACTCATTAGGACACCACCAATGGTGTCTATAAAAAACCCATTTAGTGCATAAGATGAAACAATGTACAGATATAATGGGTGTATAAGTAAAATAGTAGAAGTGACATTATCTAGTCTATCAAGTATCACTGTGATCAAGAAACTAAATCATAAAGGCTATATGTAAAGCATAACAAGCATTAATAATGGATTATGCCATGTAATCATGTATCAGGACTATATGGATAGGGTCTAAGGAGTAATAATGTACAAGGAAATCTAGTGAACTAAGTAAATCAAGTGAATAGGATCCAAGGAGTAGAAATGTCCAAGGCATCCTAATAAGTTGTTTAAATAGGATCTAAGGAGTAGAAATGAACAAGACATCCAAATAAGAAAAGTGAACTAGATCCAAGGAGTTGAAATTTCCAAGGCATCCTAATAAGTTAGATCCAAGGAGTAGAAATATCTAAGGCATCCTAGCATGTCAAATAAACTAGTTAAACTGGATCCTTGGAGTAGAAATGTCCAAGGCATCCAAGTAAGTCACGTAACCAGGATCCAAGGAGTAGTAATGTCCAAGGCATCCCAATGAATCGAGTAATCCAGATCCAAGGAGTAGAAATGTCCAAGGCATCCTATTTGTTCATTAAACCAAGGAGTAGAAATTTCCAAGGCATCCTAACATATCAAGTAAATCAAGTAATTAGATTTAAGGAGTAGTAATGTCCATGGAATCCAAGTAGTCTAATTAAATGGGACCCAAGGAGTAGAAATATCCAATGCATCCTAACCCATTCACTCTCTAGTTCATAATTCCCTTTGTAATAATATACAATCCAAGGGTTCAAAAATTTATACCTTTCACAATCCAATCATGTTGATATTTAAAGGGACCCCTATGTAACATATATAATAGTCGGGTAACAATTGGTGTAGAGTTTATAAAAAAATAATAAACTCACTCACTCACATAGACACACACACACACATAAACAATAGTACTCAATGCCATAACCATATTGAAATATCACTAACCAATTCATACAAAAAATGTCATATGATAAAAATAAAATCAAATAACCATATGCAATAAAACAACTCTATGTCAATAATTATAAACATACTTGATATAAAAATTAAATGAAAATGTAGACTCCTCCAAGTCAATTAACCATCACATTCTCCAAATAAGGTCCAATGCCACTTGAAATTTGGTCATGAAAACATGTAAATGAAAGATAAAACTAGCAGTGGTTGTACATAATAACCAAGGCTAACCTTTATAGTATCATTTCTCAAGACTCATTTTGAAAATATTGCCCCTTCATATGATAATATAATATCAAGACTAAAAAATAGTCTAAATTTTTTTGTCATTTCACATATCAATAATATATATATATATATATATATTAACACAAAAAACATAACTAAAATTGCATTATAAAATTATATATATATTTATTTTATCAAAAATTCACTGCAAATAAATAAGAATAACCAATACGAACAAAACCAAAATGAAGGTGTAAAATTAAATTCAACAGGAAACAATGAATAACTTAGGAAACATAATATAAATGAGAGATTTAGAAAACCGAAATCACACTTTAACCCCTCACAATCCCATAAAAAAGAAACAATAATATAATTATTGAAGACACACTATAAGAATGAAAGAAAAGGTAAAAGATACAACCCCAAATGAGAGAGACTGTAAATTTTTTATGGTCATAAGAATTGCAGACACAATATAAGAATTATATCTCACTCTCAAGCATTAGGGTATTAAAAATCAAGAAATTTTCAATTAAAACACACAACATCTAAAAAAATCAAGACACATAAAATTGAAACTTTCAATTAAATAAAAAATAAAAAATATGTTTGACGTAAGTTTTAGGGAAATCAAAAATCTAATTTTCAATAATTTTCATTATAAAAATTAGATAAGGAACAAAAACACTAGATGCAACATTCAGCATCTTTCCATGAAATCAGGATTCCAGGATTTGAACGGGTAGTGTGAGATGAGGCGGAGATGTGGTTTCACTGATGGAGTGAGATACATCTAACTATGTAAAGGGAGGGAGAGATAGGGAGACAACATGAAAAAGAGTGGTGTTCAAATTCATCGTCTGGTTGAGGGATAGAGATGCAGTGGAGATGGCATATATGAAGGAAGAGTTTTAGGTTTCTAGGGATATTTGCAAAGAAATAAGGAGTGAGGCACCATCTTACTTACCCTACCCTTTGGTTACCCAATCCCCTAGGCTTGTTGGGCTTACCCTGGGGTCGGGTTTGATAATAATCAGTATATTTGAAGATCCTTGTAACATCATGGACCTGAATTCCACTCAACAGTGCCCCGAGCCTGGTTGGTCACATGGACTCAAGTGCATCTCCCCAAATGACAGAGGTTACCGACCAGCAGTGAGGGCCTATGGTGTGTTTATAGGGAGACTATGTCCTCATTAACAGAGTGTAACACAATGAATTAACAATAATATTCAATATCAGAAGTAGATATAACAAGAATACAACTGATAAATAAACAAGACAAGAATATAAGACAAATCCAGAAGTGTCTCATAAACAATGATGATGATACATGTCTCTAAAAAGTAGCCAAAACAAGTAAAAAGTAGCAAAATACAATACATGTATCCAAAATACCAAAAATTCCAAAAAGATATATTTATGAATAGAATCACGAGCCTTAGCTTAGTCTCGTGCTCACCCGCTTCTAAGCATGGTACAAAATCAACCCTCAAAATGTGGGTGCTTGCACCTGTCTTTACCTGCATCCAAATAGTCTATTCGGGTACCTAACAATGACCCAAACAAGGTGTGAGATACAATACCAGTAGGTAACCACCCAAAGATCTATATAAGTTCAGTCTATGAAATATAATAAGCTAAAATATGTGCAGGTAAACAGGTAAATAGTAAATAAAGGTAAAGATGCCCATGGCATGCAAACTACGGAACTAGAAATCCCGAATAGCCTCTCAAGGATCCCTACAAAATATGGTCAAGCTCCTATAAAAGTTAGTTATAAGTAAAATAAAGTAAATTACCTAACCTCACCATACAACCATAGAACCATTTCAACCACAACCTTACCATACAACCCGAACTATTAGAAATATCCACAACTAAGCCGTTCAACCAAACATATCATATTTCTCATAGTCACGTCATATGTCAAATTGTCATACCATGAAGGGCTAGATCTAAGGTGTTGAAGACCATGACATTCTCATTGAGTCTTATGAGCATCTCGATGGAAACTCGGTTAGACACTGGTTGGAGTCCTAGGAGCATGTCATACCAAACATGTACTATACGAGTCTAACCAATCCGGATCCAAGGGGTAATAAAGCCCGACGCATCTCACAGAATCAAGACCAAAGGAGCATACTCAGTACAAGGAATCCTCTACCACGTCAAGATCTAAGGAACAATGTCCAAGGAATCTTTGGAATAAATCACCATTTCATACCATTTTTCATTTCATTCCATATGATTATACCCACTCACATAAACATTTCACATTCATTACATATCATGAGTATACCCACTCATATATCACATTTTCTAAATAAACCATTCAAGCAATCTAAAAGCAACCAATGAGTATACCCACTCATTTAACCAATTCCATTTAATCCATTTGATCAATTCAATCATGGCATATCGAAATAGCCTAAGGCAAGGATCCAGAACATCCCCTAAATAAGAAACTCAATTCCATTCAATTATAATTGGGCTTACTACATCTAGGAAAGCACGAGAACTCACCCATTGGGTGGTTCAACCAAGTCATAATAAGGTAATTTCATAAAGCACACCCCATGGGTGGCCATGGTTTAGGAAACGACCACCAACACATCAAAATAGAATCTAAGGGAATCCCTAACAGGTCCAATTTATTTTATTTCAATTAATCAATTTAATTTTGAGTCCATGTCGGAAAGTCTGTCGGGATACACAATTTTAGGTAGCCTAATAGAGCACCAAAACCAACAGGAAAAATATAGACCACCTACCTTATCTTGGTAGTAGACTTCTCGTCCAATATCAACTCCTGATTCGACTTAGATTGGGAGAAAAAATGAAGAGCACATGAAGAATATGAAATTAGGGCATATTAGATTGCACCAAAATAGCACAACTGATATCCAAAAGAACAAAGAACAACTAAAAAGGAATAGACTACTCACCGATGTAGATCCAATGAGACATTCCACACTTGAATCAGAGATCAAATGAAGAATTGAGATCAAATCCAGGAATATTCATCAAAGGATTCTCTCAAAAGGTAAGGGTTGTTGTGTGTAGAGTGAAAAATGAAACTTAGGTTTACAAAGATTTTAATTGAATTTAAAATTATAAAATAACCCAAAATTTAAGGGGTCGCACAATTTAGGTGCACGGTTTGACAAACTATGTGCCAAACCACACATTTAGCTGTAGGAGTACAGTACCAGCATGGTTTCCTCGCACGATTTGACTAACCATACAAAAAACTTGAAAAACCCTCTGTTAAAATTATAGAGGTTTTTACATGGTTGTGCGGCCAAAATCGCACAGTTTAGCCTAACTGTGCGATCTTCCCCTACTCTCTATCTAAAACTCTTACGGTTTGTTTAACTATGCGGCCTACCCCACACAGTTTACACTAACCATGTGCCAGGCTTATTTCACCCCATAACTTGGGTTTCGAGCTCTGAACAAGCCCTGAACACCCCCGATACCTCCATAAACTCAAAGGGAATTCATATTAGATCATGTTTAAATATTCAAATTAAAAAAATAAGGAATCTGTAACTCATACAAAAACTCAAGTTCTTATAATCTTCCCCCTTAAAGAAATTCATCCTCGAATTTCCTTATGAAGGGTGTTCAAGATTCATCTGAGAACAACTATGGCCACTGAGCACGTACATCAGTCTCCCACTCCCAAGTCTTGTGTCTTATAAACGACTGTGCTTCTATAGCACCCATACTAGAGAAACTGACCGGTCTTAAAGAACCTTTGTGCTCCTATCAACTATACGAATCAAATTATCCTTAAAGGATGCATCAAACTAGAACTCAATCTCCTCATGTTAAAAAGTGTGATATAGGTATGAGTGATAGTGGCGTAGCTGAGATATGTGGAAAAAGTTGTGGATGGATCAGTACTTATGAGGTAACAACAATTTATAGTCTACTGACTCGACTCTATCTAGAATCCTGAATAGTCTAACATATCATAGTAAAATATTACCCTATCTCCTGATCTATATGTTTCCCAGCCTCAGTGAAACATATATGAAGACCCAATCCCTGAACTCGAACTCTAGAGGTCGTCTGCAATGATCGGTGTAAGATTTCTATCGAGACTGTGTAGTAGCCATCCACTTCTGAATCAACTGGACCTACTCAGAAATCTACTACACATGACATGGTCCCCAAAATGTTGCATCACCCACCTCTAACCATCATAGGGGTGATCATCATGGTATACCATACAAATCCTCATAAGGTTCCATTTGTACTGTCACCCGATATCTATTATTGTAATCCAATTCAATAAGGGGTATATGCCTCTCCCAAGAGCCCCCAAAATCTTGGATGCATGCTTGCATCATGTTCTCAAGCACCTGTATCATACACTGTTACTAACCATTAGTCTAAGGGTGGTATGCTATGCTCAAAAGCACCTGTGTACCTAGTGTCCTCTAAAACCTCTACCAGAAATGAGACATAAACTAGGCATGCCTATCTGAAAAGATAGTGTGTGGTACCCCATGGAGTCATACTATCTCATGAATATACAACCTCCCAAGAAAATCCATGCTAAAGGTATCCTTGATCAGTAAGAAATGAGAAAACTTTATGATCCTGTCAAAAACAACCCACACAATATCGTTACCTCAAGGTGACCTTGATAAACAGGTCACAAAATCCATCGCAAAATCATCTCATTTCCACTCCAAAATAGGCAACTTCTACAAAAGTCTAGATGGTCATTAATGTTCTGCCTTCACCTACTAATAGGTGGAACACCTTGTAACAAAACCAGCTACCTCATGCTTCATACCCAACCACCAGTACTGACAACACAAGTCACAGTACATCTTGGTGACTCTGGGATGCACTACCCAAGCTAATAAATGAAACTCCTGCATCAACTCCTCACGTATGTCCACTGGAACACAAATGCGACCATGGATACATAGGATCTCATCCTCTCCTATAGTCTAACCAAGAGAAGGTTCCTCACCTGCCACACTCTCCAGTAGGACTATGCCTTCTGAATCTGATAGCTTCCTCATCCTCACTCTATCCAACAGGGTAGAGGTTGCAACTAAGGATGATAGAAAATTCCCCCCGACTATCATGCACCTCTAAGTGAATCTCAAAGAACAAATCCATAAGATTTCACTCGCTCTACCTGTATCTGAGTCCTCCTACTCAGTGCATAGACCACTGCATCTCCTTTACCAAACATGCAAACAAGCTCGAAGTCGAAGGACTGTAGGTACTCCAACCACCTATGCTACCTCAGATTCAGATCACACTATGTAAATATGTACTTGATGATTTTTTGGTGTGTATAAACCACAAAAATCTCTCCTAGTAAGTAATGTATCCAACAGTACAATGCATGAAAAACTATAGCTAACTTGAGATCGTGTGTTGGGTAGTTCCTCTTGTGTGGTATCAACTACCAAAACCCATATGCCACGACTCTATACCCCTACATCAGCACTACCCCAAGCCCAATACTGGTGTGTCAAAATACATGGTGTAAATCCTAACCTACTCTGGAAGTATCAGGACCGATGCTGAATTTAATCTCCCTTTCAGCTTTTAAAAGGTAGTCTCACAGGAATCTAACCATACAAACTTCACAACCTTCTTAGTTAAGCCCATCAACGAAACTGATAAGTACGAGAAGTCTTTTATGAAGCACTTTTAATATCCAAAATCCCCAATAAAACACCATATATCAAAGATGTTCTTGGTATTCTCTTAGGAAACTACAGCTCTCACCTTCTCTGGGTCAACTGATACTCATGTCTCTGAGATAATGTGATGTAGGAAGTGAATCTGATCCATCCAGAAGTGGAAATTTGTGTGCATAACATATAATGGATACTCTCTCATTATATCCAAAATTATCTCAATATGTTTGGCATGGTCTTGTCGATTGTGAGAATACACTAAGATATCATCCATGAAAACCACCACAAATGAATCCTGATAAGGATGGAAGACTTAGATCATCAGTACCGTGAAAACCGCTATCATGTTTGTGAGTATGAACAACATAACCAGATACTCATATAGACCATACCTATTATGAAAGGTTTTATGAGGTATGTATTTAGGTCAAACACATACCTGGTGATATCTTGAACACAAATCAATTTTCAAGAAAGCCTGAGCTCCTCAAAGCTGATCAAACAAGTCATCTATCCATGGCAGGGGATAACAGTTATTAAACATAAACTGGTTCAATTTATGGTAATCTATGAATAGTCTAAGAGTTTTATCCACATTTTTTACAAAAAGGATTGGAGAACCCAAAGAGATGTACTAGGTCAGATAAACAACTTTGTTTACTAATCCTCTAACTACCTCTTGAGCTCTTACATATTTTTCGTATACATCCTGTAACGAGGAATGGATACTGTTGTAGCTTCTGGAATTAACTCAATGGAGAAATAGACCTATCTCTCAGGAGGTAAACCAGAAAAGTCATCTAGGAACACATACCTGAAATGATCAACCACTGGAGGAAAGTTAGTATAACATGCTTTCTGATTATCCAGATACAAACTATCAATCTGGGCTGTCATCCTGCCTATCCCATGACGCCGCGGTCCAACTTAGCTCACCTAGGCATCCCATTCATCCTTGTGAGTATGAACTAAACTCTCTGTTGATGTGAAAGTCACCCTTCAGTGATAGAAATCAATGTAATCATGATAAGATACTAGCTAGTCCATCCCTAGTATTACATCAAACCCTATTATCTTGAGGACATAAAGATCTCAGATGAAGTAACACCCACCAACCTCAAGGGGGAACTCCTTGAACTAGAGTATACCCTCTATTCTAATTCCCAATAGAGTTTCTAGCACCATAACTCTCTCATAATATAGTATAAAAAGCCCAATAATTTTCACCATAGGTGAAGATATGAAACTATGTGATGCACCTGTATCAAAAAGATCAGATACAATAATAGAGGCTACTAAGATCATACCTCTTACTGTATGTAATCCAAAACCCTATTCCTTAGAGGTAGGCTATACATAAAATATCTGGCCTAAACCATAGCCCTATGACACAACCTCACTTCCTGGAGTATGCCCACTATGATGTATCAGTGTAACATGTGCCTGGCTTCCTCGGCCATGAACACCACTACCTCGACCTAATCGACCAACACCGCTCTAGATCATTGCCTGATGTGGAGCTGAGAAACCTACTCTTGAACCTAGTGTTGGATCTGACCCCTACCACTCATAGCTAGAGGGATGGTCTTGCAAAAATACTGCATGTGGTCCATCTTACCACAAGCTCGACACTCGACTGGGTCATAGACACATTGATTCTTAATGTGGACTCGCCTGCAACACTGATGACAGGACAATAAGCTACCAGTAATCATAGCCTGACTGGTACTTATCTCACGGGAGCCTCAAAATGACACTTCCTTCCTAAAGATGTTGAACCACTAGGTTGAGAGACTACACTTCTATACTCTACGACCCCAATTTTCTTAAGGTTTCACTCTGTAATCATTGCCTGATTCACAATTTCAGTGATAAAGGTTAATCAGAACACCTTGAACTGAGACTTGATAGCAATTCAGAGACCTTTCTTGAAGCATATCTCCCTCGATATCTCATCAGTAAGGTACACCAGTGCAAAACATTGAAACTCTGTAAAGAATGCTGAGTAATTCGTAACTATTATCATGCCCTACTCCAGACACATAAATTCACTATCCCGCTCTGCCCGCAAAGTCTCAGCGTAGAAATAGTAGTAGAACCTAGTTTGGACAGCATCCCAAACCATACATCGTAGCATGTCATCCTAGTTTAGAACATCACACCAGAACTTTTCTACTTCTGAAACACACAAATCTGCTCAACCATAGACAATGCAGGTTGCGGTGCTCCCTAAAAAGTCTGCATGAAGTGAAATAATCCCTCGCAGAACTATACCTCAACACCTACATCCGGAACAATAACTGATGCCACGGTTGGTACTAAAATAGGATCCACTGGTATCCCATGTCCCATAACCTCTGGAGCGTGATCGTCACAACCCTCCTAGCTTATGACTATAGGTCTTCATGGTGTCATGCCTCTACAATTCCAATAACATGCGTCAAAAAATAACAACATCAAATCTCACAGCTAAAAATCACAGGATAGGTCAATACCCTCCTAAGACCAAGTCATAACCCACAACCTTCTCCTAGAGCCAGGACTATAAAAAGAAGTCACCACAAACCACTAGAGACACTACCTATTTCCCACTCAAAAGACAGGTCTAGGTCAAGTCTCTATTTACAATTTCAAGTTTCCATTTTAATTCATATTCATTTAACATCTAATCCCATTATATCACAATTTAATTTAAAAGTTAATCCAAATAGTTTGTCAAGTTCCAATCCATGAGGGCCCATAACACCTAATGAACCAAAATTTGGTGCCCATATAATCCATATCACATCAAATTTACTTTAAATAATTGATTTAAAAGGTGAGTCACCTTTCAGTCCATAAGGGACCATACTTCTTATGAACTGAAAGTTAGTGTTACTTTCCTCTATCCACTGTACAAAATCTATCACAACAATAGGCATAGTTATCACAACACCTATCACAACAGAATGAAATAAGTAATACACCATAAATGACATGGAATAATGCATGACATGTGATTCTTAGAAAGTGCCTAAAATGATGCATGAGATGAAATATATTAATCTCATCAGGTTGAAAAATAATATAACCCAAAATCATATCAATAATAATATCACAATTCAAGTGCATCACCCAACTGTAGAATCAAATTAATTTTAATAGTCAAAATCTAGAAAATAGAAATTTTATTCGAGACAATTTGGATTTTTCCTATACAAAGGGTAGCTAATCCTGGGAACAACTCATTACCAAACTCCTTTTACTTCCCATCCATGTCTATTATTGCTACGTAGTAAAAAAAACTAGAAAAGAAAGATATGATACCACTTTATAACATCCTAGACCTAGACGCCACTCAACAATTCCCTAATCCCAGTTGGTCACATGGCCTCAAGCGCATCTCCCCAAATACCAAAAGCTACCGACTAGTAGTGAGGTCCTAGGGTGTGTTCATGGGAAGACTATTCCTTCATAACTAGAGTGTAACATAGTGGATTAGAAATAACATTCAATAGCAGAAGTAGATATAACAAGTAGACATCTGATAAATAAAAAAACAAGAATATAAGACAAAGACATAAGTGTCTCATAAATAATGATGATGATAAATGTTTTTATAAAGTAGCTGAAATAAGTACAAAGCAGTGCAGTACAATGCATGTATCCAAAATACCAAAAAGACCAAAAAGGGCTATCTTTGAATAGCATCACGAGCCTTAGATCGGTCCCATGCTCTCCTGCTTCTAAGCATGGTTCAAAATCAACCCTTAAACTATGAGTGCTTTCCCATATCTCTACTTACATCCAAATAGTCTATTCGAGTACCCAATGATGGTTTGAACAGAGTGTGAGATAAAATCCCATTAGGTAACCACCCAAATATCTATACAAGTCCGAACTGTGTAATATAATAAGCTAAACCATGGGTAGGTAAATAGGTAAGCGGTAAATGAAGGTAAATATACCCATGGAATGTAAACTAAAAAACTAGAAATCCTGAATAACCTCTCAAGGCTCCCTGTAAAATATGGTCAATCTCCTTACAAGTAAGCTACAATTAAAAGAAATTAAATTATATGTCCTCATCGTACAACCATAAAACCATTTCAACCATGGACTTTCCATACAACCTAAAGTGTCAGAAACATCTACAACCAAGACTTTCACCCAACCATATCACATTTCTTATAGTCGTTCCATATTTCAAAGTATTATACCACTAAGGGATGGGTCCAAGGTGTCAAAGACCAGGTCATCCTCATCAAGTCCCATGAGTATCTCAATAGAAAATTGGTTATACACCGGTTCAAGTCCTAAGATCATGTCATAGAAAACATGTCCTATGAAAGTCCAAGAAAGCTGAATCCAAGGGGTAGAAAAGCCCGAGGCATCCCATGAAATCAATACCTAAGGAGCATACTCAATCCAAGGAATCCACTACCATGTTAAGATCCAAGGGAAAATGTCTAAGGCATCTATGGAATCAATCACTATTTCATACCATTTGTTATTTCATGCCATATGAGTATACCCACTCACATAACCATTTCATATTCATTACATATCATGAGTATACCCACTCATATATCAAATTTTCCAAATAAACCATTCAATAAATCTAAAAATAACCAATGAGTATACCCACTCATTTAACCAATTCCATTTAATTAATTTGATCAATTTAAGCATGGCATATCAAAATAGCCTAAGGTAAGGAGGTAGTACATCCCCTAAACAAGTAACTCAATTCCATTCAATTATAATTGGGTTTCCTACATCTAGGTAATCATGATAAATCACCCCTTGGGTGGTTCAACCAAGGAAAAATAAGGTAATTTCATAAAGCGCACCCCATGGGTGGGCATGGTTTGGGAAATGACCACCAACAAATCACAACAGAACCTAAGGGCATCCCTAATAAGCCCAATTTTATTTATTTAAATTAATAAATTTAATTTCAAGGCCATACCGGAAAGTACAGATGGAGGTACAATGGAAGGTAACCTAATAAAGAACCAAAACCAATGGGAAAAGTATAGATCACCTATCTTAGCTTGGTAGTAGAGCACTCATCCAGTATCAAATCCTAATTCGACTCAGATTATGATAAAAAATAAAGAATGAATGAAGAACCTAAAATTAGGGAATATTAGCTTGCACCTAAATAACATAGATGATATATAAAATAATGGAGAATGACTAAAAAAGAATTTATTACTCATCAATGTGGATCCAATGAGATGTTCTGCGCTTGAATTAGAGATCGAATGAAGAACCAGGATCAAATCTAGAAATAATCGTCAAAGGATGGCCCTAAAAGGTAAGGGTTGTTGTGCGTATAATGAAAAATGAAACTTAGGTTTAGAAAGAATTTAATTTAATTTAAAATTATAAAATAACCCAAAATTTAAGGGGTCACATGGTTTAGGTGCATGGTTTGACAAACTGTGCACCAAACTGCACGGTTAGTTGTAGGAGTAGGTCACCCTCATGGTTTCCTCACATGGTTTGACTAATTGTATGGAAACTATGAAAAAAAACCTCTATTAAAATTGTAGAGGTTGTTTCATGGATGTGTGGCCCAAATCATAGAGGTTGTCCTAACCATGTGACCTTCCCCTACCCTTTACCCACAACTCGCATGGTTTGTTTAACCGTGCGACCTTCCCTACACATTTTACAATAACCATGTGCTAAGCTTATTTCATCCCATAAATTGGGTTCCAGTCTCTAAATAAGCCTCAAACACCCCCGATACCTCCATGACCTCAAAGGAAATTCACATTATATCATGTTTAAACATTCAAACTGAAAAAGAAGAGATCAGTACCTCATAAAAAACCCTAGTTCCTACAATCCTTTATGATGTTTTACCAAAGTTTTGTATTTGTTAACAACTAAACTTGTGTTAAAGGATGTTTTTTTAAAATAGGAGAAAGTTTTTATAATTTCTTAAAAAAAATTTGTTATGAAGTTTTTGGAGGTTTGGACTGAAAGTTTTGTACAAAGTTAGAAGAAAGTAAGAAAGTTAGGAAGTTAGAAAGTTCTTAACTTTATAAAATCAAGTCAGACAATGCTATGTTGATTTCAAAGTTCTCAAAATCATGAAATATCTAAAGATTCAATATTTTGAGGAAATAAGAGTTGGAGTGTTTTCAGACAAAGTGTTCTAGACAGAGCCTATCATACATAGCTGTACCAGATGAAGATCTGTATAAAGCTTCAATAGGAAGACATAAATATTGATCACCAGATGATAGATTTTCAAGAAATATAAAAGTGTGAATTTGCTGATGTTTTAATAAGTACAACCTTGTTGATTAGATGAAATATTCCGAACATAGTCTTATTATAAAATTTGAAGTTGCATTAGCGTAAATAAGATGATCAAATGAGCAAGTTAAAAAAAGTGAATAAAGTTTAAGTTTGTGATCAGAAAAAGTTTCTGAATAGACAGACAATCTGTAGTTTGAAGTTGCGAAGTTCTATAGGAGGAAAGCTTCACTAGACATAAGAGAATCATACATAGGAATACGAGTCTCTAGAAAAAGTAAATGTTATAAATGTTGAAGTTTCTACTAAAAATCTATTGTAGGTAACTAAAGTATTTAGAAGTCACAATAATGTAGTTACCCATATTTAGTTGTCTTAAAGAAATGGATAGAAAAATCTTCATTAAAGTGGTTTGTAAAGCTTGTACTGAGGAAGAAAATCCTCTTATTTTACAATTGGGTAAAAAGTTTTCATATATAAGTTTTAGAAAGATGATTCCATACAAACATTTCTAGACATACTATTTGTAAGAAGTTTGAAGTTTTAGATAATAATTCTTAAATAGATGTTTATTTAAAGCAGGACAGAGACTTATGTACAGAGAATTTCCAGATAATCAATTTTTGAATAGAAATTTTTAAAAATCTTTGAAAATTTCTAAAGATATGAAAAGTTAAAAATGTTGAAGTTTTGGAGAATTCAAGAAGATTTGATAATACTCCAGAAGAGTTGATAAGACTTGAGAATCATTCAAATGAAAGTCAAATATCTGAGAAATTCAGATTCATGAATTTAGCTGAGTGGTAAAACTTTTCTATTTTCCTACCTATGTTATTATGTGGATCCTATAAATTGAGCCTAGAAAGTACATGATACTTAACACTATTCAATGACAAAAATATGAGTTGCTGAAAGAATTGTTTAAAAGTTAAGCTTCCAACTGAAGTCAATTTTCATGTTGAAGCAGAATTACAGATAGAGATTTTATACAAAAGCATCGAACGGAGCTCATTTCTAAGAACCATACAAAGAGCATCAGACAGAGGAAATGAATAGGGTTTACATGAAATTTTTTTTGTGAGGTGATAAGTTTGTTAATTAGTCATAATAGAGGTTTTGTAAAAGGCATAGTTTCAGAAGAGGCACATCAGAGAGAGATTACAGACACAGACACATAAGATGGAGATTACCGAATAGAGAAATTGGATAGAGGGCAGATTATACAGAGATTTATGATAAACCCTTTATATATAATTTTGATCAAAGTTTAATATTCTTGTTATGGATAAAATTCAGTAAACAAAATTTTTAAACTGACAAGACTTAGTATAATCATTCCTATTGGGATGTAGAAAGTGTCTAATGGGAGTTGACACAAAATTTGTATTCACTTCTTAGTAATAATTAATTTCAATGGACCCATGGGAGTGGCTATGACAAGGATATAGGTTCTCACACTAAGACCAAACCTTTTAAATCATGTTTTATTTGTTTACTTTCATATAATTTCATGCATGTGAGTTTGTTAAAAAGGTTATAAGGAAATAACTCTAACATGTTGAAGGGATTAAGTTTATTAAATATTGAATTTTTAAAAAATACAACAACAGATTCACCCCCCACCCTCAATTGTTTTAATATCCTTAGGAATATCAAGTGGTATTAGAGGGAAGGTTCCCCTATCAAATCCTTATCATGGAAAATCTAAATTCTGTTAATAGTAGAGGGATTCCTATATTTGATGGAAAAAATTATCATGGATGTAAAAATATAATGACACCCTATCTTATATCTCTTGGATTAGAGGTTTTATATGAAATAAATATTGGGTTTACACCCATTGATAAAGATGCTCACATAACTTTTTCTAATAATAAAATCATTGAAGTTGATGTAAATGGTAGAAATTCTATTATTATGTCTCTATAATAAAATGTTTACATGAAGGTGATGGGTCTTAAAACATAAAATATAATGTGGGATAAGATCAAAAGTTTTTTTAAAGGAAATACTAAAGCGAAGGAAGTGAAGCTAAAAATATATCATAACAAGTTTTAAGACCCGTGAATGAAAGATGAAGAAACTATTGATAAGTAGTTTACTAGAGTGAATGAAGTTGATTACAATATCATAGGTTTTAAATATGTCTTGTAAGATTCTACAATTGTTAAGAAACCCATGAGAAACATTATGAATGGTTTTATTCTAAAATCTATGCTTTAGAATATAAAAAATATTTATCACTTGATGAATTGCATAACTTTCTTATTACCTATGAAATGAGAAAATCTCCATCATTCAAAAAGAATATCAAGGATGAAATAGATTTTGAAGCTATGAGAAAGATAAAAATTCAAGATGTTGAACATGTTTATATTTTTGTTTCTGAAGATAAGGAATATGATTAGTTGAATGAAAAAATCATGTCACTTATCACCAATAACTATCAAACAAGAAAAGGAAATTATGGAGAAAATCTTACTCTAACATGTTTTGAGTATGTTGGAATCAAAAAATTTGATATGAATTTCCTAAAAAAAAATTGGTGAATTTTAAGATCATTTTTAAGGAAATACTCGATGGAAGAAGAAGGACAAATCTTCTAAGGAATAAAATAAATACACTGATAGAAAGAAAAGGTTCACTGGAAATAGAAGAAGTATGTTGAGTAAGAAAGTTGAATCTGATATAAATGAGATTGATTCTTCAAATGATGAAAGTTTAGAAGAATTCAAGATCTTCTTTTCAAATTTTGAGAAAAAGTAAGATTCATCAGACAATGAATAAGAAGGAGGTGAAGAATCATACATGGATTATTAGCTCAGATTAAAACTTATAGCATGTATTGAAAAAAATAGAACTCTTAAGAAATAAATCAGAATGATAAAGAAAGAAAATGGAAAGGTTTTTTAAGTAAGGAAATATGTTCTTAAGAAGTAATAAGAGTATATTCAAGTGATCTTAAACTAAAAACTAAGAATTGTTGAACTGGGAAAGATGGTTGAAGACCTCGGTATGAAATTGATAGCTAAGGAAAGTATGTTAACAAAACTCATTCAAAACTTCTTAAGGTATAAAGAAAATTAGTAAAGTTGAATGAAAATTTCAGTAATGATTTGGAATTAAAAGTTAAATCATCCAAAGATATATAAAAATATCACTCTAAGAATCAAGTGAAATCTCTACCCACTAAATGTCAAATTTCATATGATTTTACTAAAATTTCATGAATTGAGATTTTTTTTGGGAAATATTGGGTTGGGAAGGGATGCAGGAAATACATCATATCCAAAAAAGTAGAAAATTATTTCTATAAGAAAGATGGTCCGTGCCTATATAAATCAAAATCATAAAGAAGCTACGAACATCAATAAAATTTCTTTAGAGAAAATAATACTTCTATAAAAAACTGATATTTGATGATTTTTGTTGGTGTTGTGGGATTTATGGGTAGAGAGCTTACAAATGTTGGAATAACATTTCACTTACCAAAAATAGGAATGAATAAAGGGGGAGAAATGGTGGAAGTAGAATGAGTAACTTTATTAAGACATATAAAGTTAGAAAAGTGAAATCTCAAGATGTTAGGAAACTTCCAACATAAAAAAATTTGATTATCTAGAGGAATTGTGTGGAAGATGTGACCAATCTAGCCAAATTGATGAAGAATATATCAGCACACTTCTAAGGTAAAGTTCTTATGATAGAAAATAAAATGAGCTAGAAAGAATAAAGTTAAAGAAAGATCTTTTGTTATTGAGACAACTCTAAATGAAAAAAAGAACAAACCATAGATTATTGATAGTGGTTGTTCCTAACACATGATAGGAGATATAAAAATATTGAAATATATTAAAAATTATGATGGAGGATCAATTACTTTTGGAAATTATAGTTCCTTAAAAAATAGAATAAGAACTACTGAGATAGAATCTAAAAAACTAAAATATAAGGAAATTATATTTGTTGATGGGTTTAAGAAAAAACTTCTTAGCATGATTCAACTTTGTAATGATGGAAAAAGATATATTTATAAAATATTATTGAATCATAAGAAGCATGGAATATAAAAAACTTTTTATAAGAGGAGAAATAACTAGTAAAAATATTTTTCAAATTGGGGAACTTGGTGACTCATGTTACTTGAGTGATGAAAATGAGAACAAGTTATGATGTCAAAAAATTGAGAATATTGGGAAGAAAAGTATGAAAAAATTTCTATATGAAATCTTACAACATTTAGAACAAGATAATATTATGTTTTTATAACTTGTTAAAAAGTAAATATGGTTAGTAAAATCCATAAGAAAGTAGAAATTCAATATGCTATACCTCTTGATCTTATTTACTCATATCTTTGTGGACCTATGAGACATCAATAAATAAAAGAAGATTTATATTTTATCACTTTTATTTATGATTTCACTTAGATGAAGAACATCATATTTATGAAACATAAATCAGTGGCTATAGAAATATTCAGATCTTTCAGAATATATATTGAGAGAGAAATGAGGGTTTATATAAAAGATTTTAGAACTGATAATGGTATAGAATTCACATGAAATTATTTTGAATATTATCTAAATATTCATTGAATAAAACATCAATGTAGTTATCTATACACCTCCCAATGAAATGGAGTTGTAGAAAGGAAAAAATAGAACTTTCATGGAAACGAGAAGAAACATGTTGGAAGAGTAAAAACTTTCAAAGTTCTACTATGAAATTTGGTATAACAAAAAACCTTCAGTGAAATATTTCAAGGTTTTTGGAAGTCCCTATTTACTAAAAATAAAAAATCTAGATCTTAGGAAATTCGATAAAAAATATGATGAATGAACTTTTATGGATATTCACTTAATGGAATAAGTTAAAAATGTTTGAACAAATGTTTACAAAAGTTGGTGGATTCCTATGATGTGAAAGTTATTGAAAATCCAAATTCCTTAACAAAAGATATTGAAAATGTTTAGGAAGAAAAATTGAAGATTTATAATAAAAGTGGAAGTGATCCAAAATAAATATATCAAGACTAATAGGAATCATGTGATGAGGAAAGTGAAGCTGGAAGAGAAAATTTGAAATTTCCTACCCAATATAAACAGGTTGAAACTGAAAATATACTTGGAAATTAAAAAGCTACAATTTAGACTAGAAGAAGGTTGATATTGAGAATATTTAGGCAACTAAGAAATCATTAAGGTATAAGAAATTATTACATTATATATTTCCAATATATATAATCAGTTCCATTAAAAATAGTGAGAGGATAAACATCCATTGGAGAAGGATTTTAAAAAGTACAAGGAAAAAGGTTGCTCTAGTATTGATTGTTGGGTATCAAAGAGGGATACTTGTGATTACCAATTGAATCATTACTCTCTAAATTGTTAGATTTTAAAATGTATTATCCTTTAATAGATAGTTATGATACTATTTATTTTCTCAATTAGTGTAAAGGGACTTGTTCATTTAATACTTAGAGAAATATTTTCTGTTACGAGTTGTTCTTGTTTGTTAAACCTTATGAGAAACTTAGGGTTCTTGGGTAGGATAACCTAGAAAAGAAGAGAAAATCCACCACTAATAATGCTAGTGAATTATTATGTGACACCCCCTCTATCTAGATATGTGTTATAACTCTAAATCCATTATTAGGGTGACATAGAATTACTTGGTGCACCTAGAATTAGCGACATTTGGGTGTTTATCCCATGATTCCTATTTTAAATTAATATTGTATGGTTTTAATCTTGATTATATTTTACATTATACTATCCATGATTGATTTCATTTTTTTACATTGAAATTTTTAGAACTTATATGACTCTTCTTATAACTACTTAGGTTTTTTTCACTTCCATTTAACTATTGTCCTACTTAGTAATACTTATGTGTTTTAATTTTATTTAACAATGTATAGTAACATTGGGATATATATGGATAAAATCTGGATCACATTACCAAGGAACAAACCTTAGTATGCTAAGGGTTTGGATGAGTTTTTAGATTTTTCCATTTCTAATCGATATGTTGATGAGACAATAAGAAGTTCATGCCCTAAATGTAAATTGAGAATATGGTTGAAGAGACATGAAGTTTATGAACACTTGATATTGAAGAAATTACCTTCTCAATATTTGTGTTGTATTTGGAATGAATAATTGGATGTTATATAAAGTTTCAACACTAATGTTAATCAATAGAATAAGCTCCAAACTTCATCAACAATGGAAAATAAAATGGAAGACCTTATAAACAATGCTTTCACATTGCAAAAAAACAACATCAACATCAAAATATATCAAATAAACTATTTGAGGGTACTATAAATAGTAACCTAAAAAGTGATGTTTTTGGGGCTATAGGACAACCATATCAAGTTCACAACAAATCATTAGATCCTCCTCTTGATTCTAAAGTGACTAATATAAGAGATAACTTCACTGAGCTGAAAAATTCATTTCATGATTTAGTTGAAAATGGAAATCAAGAGTTGTATGGTGGATGTTTGAAATATTCAAAAATATCTTTTCTACTACAATTGTACCATATAAAATGTTTACAAAAAATTACAAATAAGGCGATGTCCATGATATCAGAATTTTTGTGTGACTCCTTTCCTGAAGCTAAGATCATTGAGTCTTTTTATGATATTAAAAAGTTTTCAACAAGATTGGATTGAATTATATAAAAATAAATGCTTTTCCCAATGATTTTACACTTTATTGGGGAGAGGATTCAAGTAGATATGATTGTAAAAAATGTTTGACTTCTAGATATAAGTCAATTGGTGATGTTTTAAGTTTGAATCAACATACTACTATGAAGAAGAAAAAAAGAACACACCCACAAAGGTTTTGTGTTACTTATCTTTAAAACCTCGACTATAAATATTTTTAATGTTATCGAAAACCACTGAGCACATGAAGTGGTATTCTATAGATAATAACAATTATGGGTTATTGATACATGTAAGAGATTAAAAATCCTAGAAGATATTTAATTAATTACATCCATATTTCTCATTTGATGCAAGGAATGTGTGATTAGGATTGGCTACCAATGGATTCAACCCATTTGAGACTTTGAGTAGCAGTTATAACATTTTTAAGGTTGTTTTGATCCCTTAATATCTACCATTTTTGATATGTATACAAAAAACAAGTTTTTATCATTTCTATGATTATTCCTATAAAAAAAATTCCTAAAAAAATATTGATGTATACTTGAAACCTCTAATTTAAGAATTAAAGGAATTATGGAGAAATAGTGTCGAGACATATGATGCATATTGTAGAATAATGTTCAAAATTCATGCTGCTCTAATGTGGAACATTAGTGACTTCCCTAGACTTGGGAATATATCTGGTTGGAACACTTACATCGGTCTGGATTTTCCTGTTTGTAACTTTTATTTTGATATAGAATGGATTAATTATAGTCAAAAATAGTGATTCTTGTGTCATCACATATTTCTTGATCCATCTCATAGATTTTAGTTGAACAAGTCAAAATTCAATGGTTTTATTGATCACAAACCACCTCTAAAGTTGTTGACATGTTCTAAAATATTGGAACAACTTATAAATGTTGAAACAAAATTTGGTAATGTGAATCATTCGAATGATAGTGGGAAATGAGTTCAAAGTGAATTATAAATTGAAATCGGAATGAAATAATGGAATAAAAAATGTATATTCTTCAAACTTCCATATTAGGAATTTAATTTGTTACATCATAATCTTGATATTATGCACATTGAAAAGAATATTTGTGATAATTTGATCTTCACATTGCTTAATGATCATGGAAAATAAAAGTATCATCTCAATGCTCGTAAGGACTTATATATAATGAATATAAAGTGGGATTTATGGCCAGATGATAATGGAAAGTATGATCTAAAATTTTTTGCAATGAAAAATTGGGATAAAGACACATTCCTTCATATTTTAAAACATGTGAAGGTACCTGATGGGTATTCAAGTAATATATCAAGGTGTGTCGACTTAAATAATCATTGGTAACATATATGGAAAATTCATGATTCACATATTTTGTTACTGTAGTTACTACCATTAGCATTGCATACATTTCTACCTGAAAATGTTACTGTAGTTGTACTCCAATTTTTCACATTCTTCAGACAACTATATGAAAAAACTATATAACCAATTGAGCTTGAAAAACTTTAGGATATATTTATATTGATTATTTTTGCAATGGATATGATCTTTACTCTGTCATTTTTTACTATCATGATGCATTTAACTGTGAATTTGGTCTAGGAATCTATGTTAGGAGGTCTCATGAATTATTGATGGATGTATCAAATTGTGATGTACTTTATTTATATGTTTTAATCTTAAGTAAACAATTCTTATCACTTCATTAAATACATAATTATGTTTTATTTATTTTATTTCATAGATACCTTGGTCATTTAAAATCATACATGAAAAATAAATCTCAACCTGAAGGCTCTATTTCAAAAGGCTATTTAGCACATGGGTTTCTTAACTTTTGTTCTAGATACTTGGATTATATTGAGATAATATTCAATTGAGTTGGACGTGTTGATGACGCTTCGACTCAATTTCAACTATATGGGAAATAAATAATATTTCCTACTATTGGATGGTTAGTTAGGAGGATCTCAAATATTACCCTGAGAGATGTGGAATTATTTTAGGAACATAGATATGTTCTACTGAATAGTGAAATTATAGATTTATTTATTAAATAACTCAATATACAAATAAAGAGGTGAATGAGAATTCGAACATGAAATGAGAAAGATATAATTTTTTTAATAAAGTTCTTATATAATGGTTTTCACATCATGTAAGTTTATAAATATTACAGTCAATACATATGTTAGGTTGACATATATATATTTTAAATCTAATAATGTATGTTACTTTCGTATGTCATTAATACCGATAATTGGGTTGAGTTGTTAGAATATTTAAAGTTTCTCACTCGAGGTCCTATAAAACAGGCAAGAAATTTTGATTCTTATAATGTGAATGGATTTAAATTTCATACAGTTAATCAGGAAGAGGGTTTAAAAAAATAGAATAACGGTATATTTACAATTTTTGAAATGGGATACTATGGAAAGTTTACTGATATTATCTAATTAAATTAACATGTTCATTTTTAATTTGTTTTATTCAAATGAAAATGGGTTGATATTACCAGGGGTATTAAAAAATATTCCTTTCAATTTACTTATATTAACTTCTCTTTATTGATGGATGTTGGTGACCATGAATTACATGATCCATATATATTCTCATTGTAATAGAAAATAGTATATTATGTGGAAGATATCATGGATGAAGGGTGGATTCTAGTTTTTCACATTAAACAAAGATACTTGTATGATATGGGCGATAACATGTAAGATTTTATCTCTGACATTGAATCCCATCAACAATAATAAACAGACTTATTTTTCCATCATGATATTTAAAATATTACTCTTGTAAGGGTTGATAAGTAAATGATGTAATTACGGAGCAGTATAATGACACGATTGAAGGAAAAAATGATTGTATATGCATCCATTCATTAAATTATCAACCACTTATATTATATGTTATTCATTTCAAGTACTATGGATCTATTATCCTATTTAAATTGATTTTTATGCATAATTTTTTTTAATTTTGAAAATGTAAATGTTATATTTATTTTTATGAGAAGTTATTCATTATCATACATATATTTTTTTTATTGTCAGTATTGTGCCTCTATTATCATTTATAAATTTAATTTTATGCATGAATTTTTAAAAATATATGTTCTAAAGTTAATTTTACTTGTTTAAATGACATTAATTCCAAGGAGAAATCATTTCACTGATCATAGTCGACACCCTATTTCTTTACAAGGATATTTAAGGGAGATGACTATAGGTACAAATTTTAATACAAATGAAGTTATAACACTTTTTTATACTGATAAATGTTTTTTTATAAAAGATAAAAACAATGTTACTACTGAGACAAATATGAATAGTTCAGATGTATGAAATCTAAATTGATTGAAGATAGTTATCCACTTTGATTGTTATGGGGTACCCATGGGTAATACTGTAAGATTATTTTTCTATATTCTAGTATAGTTGGTGGTGGAGATGGTTACCCATCTGATTACATATTATGATTGGAGTAATATGCCTCAATCTTGTAAGAATAAAGTCTTTGATTATTATATAAAGGTAATTATAAAACATTATGGCTCAATTTAATTCCATTATGTAATTAAATCCTAATATTTTAAAAGTGAATCTTTTTGTATTAATGTTATTTCACTTTACCATTGCTCTATATAAAGCATCAGTTGAATTATATCAGAAGATGAATGGATGTGTCCCTGATGATATTGTATTGATGGATGATTTGAGTGAGTAGGTAAATTACAAAACTTCATAATAATTTAGTAAATAAAATTTTATTGGTTTTAATTTTAAATTTAAATATACATCATTGTTTAACTTTCAAGAAAATTTTCATACAGGTGCTGGTAAAAGGGAGTGGAGATAGAGAAAGCGACAATGTTGATCTTATTTTCTTGAGTAGTGATTAGGGTTGAAATTAGATTTAGTGGTGGTGATGTGTAACTAAAATCATGACAAACTAACATTGATATAGTGATTGAGAAACCATGTTGTGGTTTGAGGTAGGGGATATCTGTATTCCCCTTACATTACATGAAATCTATATGCTTGTTTGATTTACTAGGTTTTCTTCTAAATTTTACCTTATACACATCATTCTTAGGCTCATAGGTTTTATCCATGCACATTATTTTCTCACATGGCCATTTTCCCCAAGTATAAACCCTTTACGCAATTCCATAATTCAAAAAAATAATATTGTCAATAGATTCACTTATCAACAAAAGAATTTCCATTCCAAAAAACATATGGGTCCAACAGTTTGATTTATATGTTATAATGTTTCTTATTAATGAATTTTTCTTATAAGGATTTCTATGTTGTTTATCAAGGTTGTGTTTTTATGTATATATGATATATTGGATTTAGTGATTTTAAAGGGAAGTTTCCCCTTTATTTTTATGGTGGTTTCAAAAAGAAACTTGAAGAATGTATCTAAATAATAGCTTTTTTATAAAGTTTTTTTTGAGGAAGGTTTTATATGTATGGTTATTATCTTAAAACCAAAGTCCTATTTGAAACTTTATACAATGTTTTTTTTCCAAAAAATGTGTTACACACTTGGTTTATTCCCTAATAGAACCTTATTTTATATATGTTTTTGGATCCTCTGAGAGAATTGTGTTTATTATTTGTTTTTATGTGAACTATATATGGGTAATTTATAAGAAGGGTTTATGGGGGAGGGATGAGTTATGATATTTAAATGCTTTTCCTTGTGGAATTTTATTGATGTGTGACTGATATGTGATATATGTTTCCACATCATTGGTCTCTAGTATCATGGTAACCCTTAACATCTAAGTGGGAGATTGAGAGATGGTTTATATGTTAGTCATGATGATATAATGACTAGGGTCCTCTGTTATATTTGTTTAGACTATGTGGACTTATATCTAGTGAGAATTTTTGGATTAATCCTAGAAGTTATTGTCTAGGAACATCATTAATAGGTTAGAAGATGGTTCCACCTGAGTATATCTAGGACCTTTTCACCAGGACCATGGGAGTTTACCATGATTACATATACTTTATGTGACATCATTAATACCATTATTGATTATTATTCTTTCCTTATATGTAATTCTTGTCCTTATGTTTTTTAAGGTTTGGTTTAATTGTACTTTTATTTTTGGTATGACTGCTTTTGGTGATGGTTTTGGATGACGCCCTTGGTTCACATGGAGGTTTCTTGTTCAGAATTTTGGGTTTTCTCTCTTTTGTTATACTATGTAAGTATTGGATAATTTAGCTTCTCTGTATTATGAGATTCTAGTTTAGATTTATTACTCATCTTGGTATTTATGTTATGTTGGTATGTAAGATGGATGTTTGTATTTATGTTATGTTTTATTTATTTTTTAGGCTCATAGTTTCTATAGTTTTTAACATAATTATTTAGTGGTGGTTTAAACTACTTCTAAATATGGTCAAAAATATGTTAGTGGCGGTTTAAACCACCGTCAAATATGGTCAATTTTTTTTAGCAGAGATCGAAACCACCGCTAACTTGTGGGAAATTTTCCAAAAGAAAACCATTTCTAAAAACAAAATTACATCCACTAAAAAAATGTTTCTTGAAACTTCTCATAAACTACTACTAAATGGACTAAACCGATGCCAATTAGATACCAATTCCAAATTTAGCGGTGGTTTTTAAAAATCATTGTGGAAACATTTAACAACGGTTTTAACTACTGTTAAACATCTATTTTATTATAGTGGATTAATAGGGGATAATCCAGGGTTTTAGGATGTTTTGGGGGTTTCCCATTTGGTAATACAAATATACATGTTGTGTAGTTCAGTGAACACATGGTTATGTTCTTTATTGTTTTTGTAAGACAAGCATTTGGGACTACACATCATATACTTGGGATTACATGCCATGTAGTTGGACTTAGGGTGTGATAGGGGCACACGACCATGTAGTGAACACAGCCATAACCCATGAAGGGTACATAGCTAGTGGCCATGTATGGTGCTAGGCCAAACCCCATGTGGGGGTATATGACCTAATAAAGGGTTAGGTGCCCCATTTTGGGTACACATAATGTATGGGGTGGTACATACCATGCAGTTTCATGATGTAAATGTTGAGTGGGGATGAGGTACATGGGAACCCATGTAAAGTTACATGCCGAGTTTCCTAGGGTACATGACCAGGGAGGAACTATGGGGGTATATTCCATGTACCCAAAGTACAAACCATATACCTTATTGTCTTGGATTGTTTTGCATGTTTTCAACCTACAATCAGAATTGAACTTGTGAGTAGTATATTATGATCATTTTTTAATATAGATCATGATGGTGGAATCCTTTCATCATTAAGAGTTTGTTTGGATGGGTGATAATTTTCAGGAGAATTTCTTCATGGATTTGTTTTAGAATCCTCCTAGGGGTTGGGTTCTAAGTCGCAAGGCATGGGTGAGGGTTGTGATCTTGGTCATTATCTTGGATCGAGTGTGACATGATAATCCATTTGAGGTTCTTTTTTATGGATCTCATAAGATGATATCTATTGGTATATCTAAGGAGATATTAGTTTGTCCCTTCATGTTAGGATTTATTTCTCAAGGTTAGAGTAGTTGAGGTTTATCTCCCATGTTTGAGGATCAGAGCCGTTTGATCCTTTTTGATGGATTGACATTGTGGGATGATAGTTATGGCTAGGTACCATTTTGATATTGAGATGATTATGAGGGACTCTTGATGATGACCTAGTGGGATAGTTAGTAATAGAGTGATCATTGAATGTCATATTTGGATACTAAGGATGATTGAGTGGCATGTTATTTCTTTGGATTCCCTTATGGGAGAGTTGGTACCCATGGATGGGTTGTTAGTCAGAAAGGAAAGCTAAGGCTTTCTTGTGTGGGATTTTCCCAAGGTTTTATTATGTTTAGTATCTTTTTTGGTTCCTAATTTTGAGGTGTTCATGAGGACCATTTTGAACAAATTGTTTTTCATGCTATTCTTTTGGATTCATGTTGGGCACATTATTGATCAAGGATTTATTGGAGGCCATTGAGGGGAATTTGGGATATTTCACATTGGGCGTGTCCCTCACTTTGGATGACCTATAAGAACCCCTTGTAGGGTGTCCTTATCTTTCCTTTTTTCCTTTGGGACATTTGTGGATATTTGTACGGGTGGGGCCCAAGATTATGGGTTCAATGGGGGAGTCCCTAGTAGTATTTCACTTTATTATATGAACCTGGGGACTATAGGAGATATGAGTTTTGGTTTGGCCTTGAAGTGGGTCATGGAGAGAATATGGTGGATGTTTGTTGAATGATGAGATCCAGGGTGCTGAGAGAGGCCTTATGATTTGTTGGCTAAGAGTGGATCAATGTTGATGTTCAGATGCATGGATGATGGGTTAGTGGTTTGACTGTCCCACATTTAGTTGTCCTTTGGCCATGATACTTAAGGTAATTTTAACTCTTGAACTTGGTTTGAGTAGGAGACCCCTAGAATATTATAGATTGGTCATTGTCCCTGAGTATTGATATGGTTATCTCCTCTATTGGATGGTTGTGTTTAGATGGTATTAGGGATATAATAGAAGATCTAGATGAGTGTATCCCCCCTCTAGTTGAGTATGAAACTTGGCTAGAGTGGATTCATGCTAATGAGGTGTTAAGGCACTCACAAAGTGGGTTTTGTGTACCATGGATGCTATTGTGCTCCCAAGGTTGTGGATGATATAAAATACAGTTTTAAATATAGAGTCCACCTATTATTGGTTCCATATTTGGTGCTTTATTTGTTATACAGGACCCTTTGGACTGACATGTTATCTAGTCGTGTAAACCTAGATGTTCCTGTTGCCAATTCATATCATGTTATTTGAGTCCTAGAACCCAGTAGATATTCTTTTTCATGTGGACACATATGTTTACGCCCTGAGGTTTAACATTCATACCTTTTTGTTTAGAAATCTTGGAGCTCCTATGTAGATATAGAAGACACACTAATTTTCATGTGACTGGGTGAGCCACATGTTGCAAATCCACTAGCGTGGGCTAGAGTTGGGGTAGGCTTATCTCAGGTGTCATGCCAAAACCTGTGGTTGTATTTTTCCATTTTATCCCCCTTTTTATATAGTTTATTTTTTATTCTAGTAATTTTTAGTCTTCATATCATCTTGGAATATCATGTGTGTATACACTTATTATGATATTATATTATAGTTTCATCATTAGGGGTGGTGTACTGAGATTTATTTACCACCCCCTATATGTGAACCTTAGTGTACATGTAGATCCGACACCTTCTTTCAGGTTAGATCATAGTTTATGAAATGGATGGGGTTGTGTCCCAATGTTACTTGATTTAGTGGAGCTACTCATGTGGGGTCTCAGTATTGGGATGGTGCAGCTTAAGCATCGTGGAGAATGGTTATGTGGTCTAACTCGATGTTGGTAGTAGAGACTGATGTACTTATTTTTAGTTTTTTTTATTTTGTATATGTGGTTGGACCAGTGGGGGACTGTCTATTATATGTTTCACATGATTGAGTTTATATAAATTTATACTACATTTCATTTATTATACCATGATTTGTTTCAATTTACTTATTATGTGTACTCTGATGTCTATCCTTGTGGATGTTTTGGTTATTTCCACTATTATTACACTATGACTGGAGGGTATAGTTTTCTCACTGTATGTTTTAGACCATCACTACTAGTTGTAATACTATGGTGTTTAGAGAGTCATTATTTAGGCCTTGTGGTGATCCATATCAAGTGACATGATAGGTAGACTCAGGCTGGTTCATTACACACCTCATCCGTTATGGGAGAGGAATAGGATTTGTTGGAGTAGACTATATGTATAGCATAACAACCTTCACATTTTTGGCTCTATCATCAAAGGACTCACCTCAAGTATCATGGGGGTTTATAGAGTCATTAAAAATTATCCATATAATAATGATAATAGGAGAACATTTTGTTTGAATTCTTTCACGACTAGATTATAATGGATCACCAGGTTATGAAATGTGGGTAATATTTTCTCATCAAGTCACTCCAACTCATATAACTAAATATATGACTATTTATCTTTATGTGGTTGATTGAAAATAGAAATGATAAGTTAGGGTAGTGAAACCTCAATGAGAAGGACTTTCTTTATCCTATATACAAGTGAATATTGGGCCATCTATGTCGTAATACGAGTTGTGGTCTGATAAACCTAAAGGTTATATATGAGCTTTTGAGCCAAGATTTCTTATCATAGACAACCATTTTATGATGGATATTGGATGGAGTATTTTTGAATGGATTTATCTATATATTTTCCACTGAATGATACTGGGATGAATAGTTGAACTATATATTGTAATCTTGAACAATCACTTCAATTCAGAAGCACACAAATTGGTTTAATCTCCATCAACATTATATAATGGCCACTAAACATGTTAATGAAATTAGACTTCATCAAATTAATGATAGGATTTTTTTTTCAAATTCATTGAGGTATATATCCTTTGACCACTTGAAGAAGAAATTGGGGGTGGTAAAGATTTACTTTAACTTCCAAGATATTGTTGGAGGGTATGAACCCATGAAATCAATCCCCCACATGGACAATGGGCATGATTTTTTGGAAATATGAAACATTTCCAGGGGTTGATGGATAAAGTTGGAATGTAACTGAAAATAATAGAAATTATTTATAAATCCCATTTAGTATTACATCCTTGATGGATAGAAGTATCTAGGTCTCCTAATTTGATGGAAGATATTGCCTTCTGACTAGTGAGAACCATAGGAAATAACATGGACATTCAATATAACAGTGAGGGTATCTCCTATTTTTATGAACCTAGGTAGGACACCAACAAAGCCTTTGTTATAAAGTACTTTATAAGAATTTAGGTCATTATAAATGATGTAATTTTCTACACAATGATGGATCAATTCCTCATTGACCCAACCCAATGTGATAATTCCATTTTGGAGGACATCCATCCAACTACAGAATTCGTTAACAAGAATATCTGATCATCCGAATAAGATGTGGTGTTGATAGTATTTATTTCCTCTATATCATTATTGATGAATGGAGACACTACTATACACTGTGAAATTTGAAATAATTTCTTATCTTATTCTGGATATTCTAGGGCCATAGATTCTTTATCCAGTGCATTTTCTTAGACACTCTATGAATGAAGATCATAAGAAAATATTAACTCTATTGGGAATTCATCAATCACCCCTCATACATAAATAAGAATTGGAACCATCACTTCCTTCTAAATGGAATATTCACCATTGTGTTTCTTGATCACCAACTCCAAATCCCAATTTATATTCAATTGGGCCACCAATATCTATAGATATAATTCCAAGAATAGGATAAGGTCTTATAATTCTACCTCATTATTGGTTCATCCTTTTGAAAATAAAAAATGAATAATGTGGAACTTATTTTTATATAAAGATGAATAAAATCCTCAGGATATCCAAATCAAGCTTCAGTTTTCCATCCTTTGGCCAATTGAGCTTCTATAGGTGTCATATAAGTACATCCCACATGATTGGGAGGTTTCATGGATCGAAAAAGACACTTCATCAGGGAGTTCCATGTTTATCCTTAATTTCTAAGGGTTATGGTGAATTATGATGAAATCCACTAAAAAATTCATTGTGATTGATTTATAAGACATGAAATAGAAGTAAAACTTCTATAAAATGACCACTCATCATGATAAATTCCTAGTTATAATATAGAAAATAAATATACACTTAATTGGATTAACACGAGAGATTAAATGAACCTTCTAGTTTTGTAAATAACATCCCAGTTTCTATACTATGATGATCATTCCACAGTTGTTATTCTCAATGTCTAGATATTTATTTTCAATATCCTATATTATACAACTAAGATAATAAATATTATTCTCTTAGTACACATCATTTATCTAATTTAGGTGGGTTATGAGTGATATTTATAGGTATTCTATAAAAATAATGAGAGACGTTACTTCTATAGTTGGAATCATGACTAGAAGATGTAGGAGGTATCACTTGACACCATCAAAGGCTTTCTAAAAATATCCATCCCACTAGTAGATGAATCATTTCTTCATCTGTTTTGTAAAGGTAAATCAATTTCCACCAAGGTTAGCTATAAAATTCCTAATGTAAGAAACCATCCCTTGAAGGCATATCAACTCTTTTAGGTTTAATATAGGGGGAATAATAATTATCACTTTTAATTTTTCAAGGTTGTCATAGATATTGTGATGGTGTACCAAGAAGCTAAGATATTTACATGATGTTACTATAATGAAATGCATCATAATAAGTTTGAAATTCCATTGGGAATTTGAACTTATAATTCTATGAGGGGATTATTTCAATAACCAAGACTTATACTAGTGTTCTGAGTGTTTTAATGTCCTTAAAATATGTTTTTGGATGGGTTTTAAGGCTTGGGTGGTGTCCTAGGGGTTGAAGATTGCATCTAGGAAGAGTTGGGTGGCTGAGTTGCTAGAAATTATAAACCACAAACCATTCATGGAATGAGCCTATAGTTCATGCCATGAAAGTATCATGGAGGGGGTTGGGGGTCTCTTCTTGGGTACCTTCATGGTGTGAACCTTATGTTTATGTCATGAATCATTTGGGAAACCCTATTTTTGAGGGATTTTTGGTGATTTTTTCAGGGATCTGACTTTAGGAACCCCTTTATATTCCCTATTATTGAACATTCAAATTAAAGGGGGAAAGTACCTTTTTCCATCCTATTCACCCAACTTATCATGCCTTCAATATAGGTGGTTTGGAGGTTATTTTCTATTCCAATTCGAGGGATTTGGAGGGATGATTTCATTAGAGTAAGGTGAAATAATCATGCTTAAGGGGATTTCATATGAATCACATAGAGGAAATCCTAATATGGTGTATTAAATCCACCATTTAGTATTCTATTAAAGGTTATATAGTGGTTTTGACTAGACCACACTCCATTTTATACGAATTCAGAAACAGTTCATTGCTCGATGAGTCCGAAATTGTTTATGACAAGTAGGGTTTTTGGTTTTAATTGTTTAATTAATTAATTTGATGGTTTTTATGGATAATAAAGGTAAAATTTGGATCAGTATAGGTAGGAATAAGTTCTAGATGTATTTTTGGATCATACATTGTAATAGGGGGCCCTTAATTTATTAGTGTATCTTGGCTATTTGGTGATTTTATATTTGTGTGCCTCATTGGTATTGTATCCCTGTATATTTAATGTTTCTTGTGATATTCCCCATATGTTTGGGATGGGATCATTTTATCTTAATATTTAATTTGGACTATATATCTTACTAAATGGTTCTATGGCGGTGCCTTGGTCGAATGGGAACTGGTGGACCTCCTTATGGTTTCTTTGGAGGTGTGTGTTTATTTTGAAAATTAAAACAAAATTTCCATATTTAAATGAATTTTAAAAATGGTTTATAGATAAAGGGAACTTCATGAAAAAATAGGTCAATTGAGAAATGATTTATGAAAATTATTTTGAAATTGGAAAGTTTATTTTTAAAGAATGTTTCAATGGATTTTTTAAGGACCTAGCATGAGTAAAATAGAATGTGATTCTTTTTTAAATGATTTTTTTGAACTTGTGAGGGTGATGCCCCAATTTTCCAAAGCTTTTCATCCCGTGGACATGTTCAAGACATGGGATAAGGCCCCATGGGACTAGTGCCCTATTAAAGAGTTAGTGAGTTGTTAGATGGTTTGTGTCCACTATTTTATATTTCCTACATGTGATGAATATATGATTGATTTAAACTCCCTTGAATGTGTGGGTATAGGTAAATGTCCATGTTTTGACCTCCTTTGATCTATAGGGATGGGTATGTGTGATTGATTGTGACCTACCTTGAGTGTGTGGGGATTGGTTGGTGTTCTTTTTATAACCTACATTGATAGTGTGAGGATGGGTTAGTGTGTGTCATGTGATATACTTGAGTGTGTAGGGAAGTATCAATGTGCTTGATATAGTAAAAGTCAGTGGGCCTTAACATAGTAGGTTTAGGTTGAGGACTACATTGGGGGAAACATCATGGTATGATATGTCGCATAAAAGATGGACCTCACTCAAGAGACAAGGGATGTGTCAATGATTATGATTATTCCATATTACTCTATTCACTGGGTTGGGGATTGGATGATTCCCCAAACTAAATCTTCAGGTGTAGACTGAACATAATTTATATTGGCGCCCTATCCGTTGTTTTTGGGTAAAATTCATTTTGTGGTATGTGTGACTATCTTCCTTATGGAATTTAGTCAAAGAAGATATGGTTAGGTATCATGGTGTCTTTGTCAATCTGACTTGTGTGGTTGTATGTGTATTTCATATTATGTTTCTAGGTGGATTTATTTTATAGATAATATTTCATTACTAATATATATATTGTATGCGATTCAACTTGATAACAATAAAACTAAGTACTTTTTAGGCATTGGGGATACCTATTAGGTCATTTGAATCACCCCTACCCATATACACGACATGGGTTTCTATGTAAATGGATAAACTACATTATTTTATCTTAGGAAATTGGTATTTCTTGGAGTTGGATGTTTGATATAGGCCTAATGTGTTATAGAGGATATAGATTTTTTAGGATGATTATATGAGTTAGTCCAGATGGGTGGTGTATTTATTTTTTTTGTTATGTTTTAGCATGTATCAGACAATGTGTCTTTTATTTATATTTGAAACATGTTATTTTTTTATTATCTTCTATTGATCTATTTTGTTTTTATACATCATGTAGACTACTTTATATATTCCTATACTGAAATGTAGGGATCCGTAGGGATCCCTGATCTCGAAGAAACTTCTTGGTTCTTATCAACACATAATAGCTCTAACATTTTTAGGATCAAATTATACGATCTATTCTGAGACCACATGTCCAAAGAATTTGACTTCATGGTTGAAAAAAGTTCATTTTGATATCTTATCATAGAGGTGATGATCATATAGATTCCATAAGAAAATCGTCAAATGGGGAATATGATCCTCCTTATACTTGAAATAGGTTAGGATACCATACAAAAATTACACCACAAAGGATTCAATTTATCAGTGGAAAATATATTTCATCACCTTCACGAAGACCATTAGAGTGTTATTTAGATTGAACGATATCACTATAAACTTAAAATTACCATACCTACTCCTGAACGTCATCTTAGGAACATCTGATTCCTTCACTCAAATATTATGGTAACCTAATTAGAGATCAATTTTTTTAAACCACTTTTACCATTTAAATTGATGAATGAGGTCATAAATATAGGGTAAGGGGTAATTATTATAAATTATTATCTGATTTAGCTTCCGATAATCAATATAAAAATAGAGGGACCCATATGTTTTCTTAGAGAAGAGAATCAGATTAGACCATGTTGATACTCTCTGGTGGATGAATCCATTAAATTCTAGATCATCTAGAAGGATCACCAAATCTTTTATCATATAGTTTACATTCAATAAGAGATAAAGAAAATCATCTATGTCCTAGAAACCAAATCAATAAAAAAATTAACATCCCTTTTTGGGTGTAAAACTGAGATGTAATATGGGAACACTTATAAAACTCCCATTTGATTGGAGGAAGTTTGGCTAAAATGTTACATTTATCTACCTCAGTAAAAATATATGATTTTAGACATACTAGACTACCCACTTTATGAAGGGGATATCCCACTGAAACAAGTCATGTATTTGAATCCCCTTTAAACATATGAGAGTTTCCATAATGAGTTATAAAGGTCAACCTTAATTTATAGAAATAATCATGATCCTTAAATGCATCCATATAATATATCCCTATAATTAAATCAAGATAATATATCTTAGGAATGAGTATGTAAAATGATAACTTTAATTATAACATAGAAACAATTTAAAATAGACATCAGAAGCCTTGATCATTTTTCTTTCCAAGGGGAGTTGAAATATCCCTAATGAATGGAATGAACTTTGGCGGAAGTTTAAAAAATGATGTTACATGGGAAGAAATAAATGAGTGAGAATCACCAGTATCAAATAAAGCAACTAGTATAGATGATTCAGTATGTACGTTACCTCTCACTATGATCATCATGGTTTTAGAATCCACTTGAGATAGATCTACTGTGTGTAACTACCTGATCCTGGTTTGAATCTAGGTCTACCATTAGAATGAAGATCATTCCTTAGCTCACTTTGACTATATAGGGAGCTAGTTCTACCCCCACACCCTTAGGTTTGAGGTCTTACTACCTTAGAGGCATCCAACCGAGTAGCAGATCCCTTAGATGATGATGATATTGCACTTATTATGGGATAAGAAATAACTTTACAAAACCTCTTAAAATGTCTTAGAAACCCACATGAATTGAAATACCTTTAGGGATAATAACATGATGACATCAAGTACCTAGACTTACAAAACTTATAAAATATAAGTGATCTTCCACCTGAATTCATTGATACTATAAATTGATATGAGTGTCTGCTGCCACTATTACCCACCCATCTCATCTCATCATGTTTCCTATTCTTCTAAAAAAGGTCACTAATACCCCCACTAGACACATGAGGTGTTATAATCATCCATGAAATAACTTCATGGTAATTATTTTCCATTATAGATCGATCCAAAACCTCAACATAAGTTAGAAGCTTCAAGATAAATATGGTAGATTATATGTTAGGATGATGACCCATAAAAAACCTCCAAACCTTAAATATATCATTTTATATAAACTTTAAGGCAATATATAAAATCATAGATTTTTTTCAGATACTCTAAAAATGTTCCATCACCTGAATGAAGATCAATAATTTACCAAGACATAGACAATTCCATCATGTCTAGAAAAAACTAATAGGTAAAGAACACATTAAAATCCTTCTATTCTATATTTTAATGATACTTTCCTTAAATGATAAAATAAAACCATTTCTAGTTGGGGAAATAAAATATAAAGGTAAAAAAATTAACCTTTATGGAATTCGAGGTCTTAAAGAACTATAAAATCCTATTGACCTTTTCTATCCCATCCTTAGCTTCCTAAGGGTCAAAAAATACTCAGAAATATGGTGTCTTATAAAGGAGGAATTCATGAACTTGATCCTTATCAGGGATAGAAACTACTTATTTATCTTGAACAGGACCAAGATCCACTACTTGGTCCATAGCTCAAACCATTTTATCTATATACTCAATGAGATTCTAGTCCACTGGGGAATTTTCCTAATTGGAATTATATTTTTATCCCTTTGGAGGGTTTATAGGATATCTTCAAGGGAGTATCATACTTCATGAAACTGAATAAATTTGAAACATTTAAAAAATAATCAATATTAAATCATATTTATAGATATTTATGAAATAAACAAACACATGATCCATATAAAATCATGTAAAACCTCACCCTTCCACAAAACATGGCTCATGTGCAGGGTCTGTAGTCCATACATCCAGCCCAAAAGAAAAGGGGAACCAAATCCAAAATCGAAATCTCATTCTCAATAACCCCTAGAGCCACATGGTTATGTAATAGTGCTAGTTAGACACTCTTTTATACCCTCTCACCTAATCCCTGATAATTCTATCTCCTTTATACCTAACTCAACAAGTACACACACTAATATTAGGCTATTATACCATTTTTTTCATAAACAAAATCGGTATACCTATGACCCAAGCACTTTATCCATTTAGTGACCTATAAAAAAGGGAATTAATTATCCTAATTGATTAGAAAAAAGTTCCTGGTCATCATAGAAATCCCTTTTCAATGATTTTCCCAAGAGAATCATCAAATGAGTCTATTCTACAAGCCCAACACGACCTTTTAAAAAATTGGTAGGTCATGCTCCAAAATATAAACTGTCAAGAACAACATAAAAAAATATAGAAACATAAATAAAACTCAAAACCATGTGAATATATGTATATAAATCTACAAAAAATGAGAGTTAAAAATATACAAGAGTACAAAATAGAATTGGAAGGAAGCTTAATAGTTGGTATAACATATGTCAACAAACTAACCAAAAAAATGATCGTCCATATTTGTGTGACATGAGGGTCAAGTCCCCACCATTTTCCCACAACCAACTAGATCTAAAATAATAAGAGTACCCACCACCTTCATAGAGAACCCTTACTTTACCTAAACCTATTAAAACAAGGTCTACATACACCCATTGAGTGTATATAGGGTTGAAGAAACACTAGCCTAGTAGGATCCCACCAAGTGTTTCATTAGTAACCCTTGTTAGATGAACACAAGCATACTAGTTTGAACTACACTATATAAAAGTAACACATGAAATTTAAGGGAAATAAGAAAAGTAACATTCTTTAAAAATTTGGAAATAAAAGTACATTATATGAAAATAAACAATATATAAATGAAACATTGGAGATTCCTCATATAAGTTTTCAAGCACCCTAGGTCATCATATCAACTTGTGAACTAATGGTTAATATATGTGTGTGCATAAAACACCAAGTAAATCATGCCTTTTCCTAGAAGTGTTGTTTCACCCATCCATGGAACCATAAATGACTAACCATATAGGAGTAAAAGCCTTGTCCTAGTGGTGTGGTGACACCCATTCACGACACCACAACTTTAATTTAAGTCTAGTATGTTTATTTAATGTGGTGTAATAGAAATGGGATACTTAAAACTAGTTTTCCCTCCTTATATAAATATGTTCCTATGTTCCATTCCCATTTTAAACTTCCCACAATTTATTTCCAACAACCATCCATCAATAAACCACAAGACTATTCCATTTATCATTTCCAAATCATGCCTTTGAAACCCATTTTGCTTCTCAATTCAAGGGAAACCATTTAAATAATTCTTATCATATATAATCATCCCTAAAAACAAATATAGAATAGAATAGACTAAATAATACACCCTTTAGAAAACATTAAAAGAATAATTGTTAAATAAAACAAGTGTTCCACATGAATCCACATAAATTAAACAAGTTAAACTACTCACCAACAAAGGGAATACACTTAATGATCAAAGAAATAACATGGTAAAGAAATAAAAAATCAAGAAATAATAATCCTATATAATAAAAATCAATAAATAATAACTCTAAATAGTCATGTCCATAGAGATATAGGAGAAACATGGAGAAAGAAAGATTAGGGATAACAAAGAAGTGAAGAATTACATACTAGATGATTTCAAAGAAATTTCAGGTAAAATCTCACCAAAAATTGAGTGATGAGGGGGAGAGAAAGAGATATAACGAAGGATAGGGGTTAGTGCATCAAAAATTGAGGAAATCAGGGAGAAAGAGGTTTAAATAGGTAAGTCATAAAATGGTAAAATAAAAAAAATTAAAAATTTGAGTAGTGGTACACCACAACATAGCCCTACTAGACACAACGTGGTATTCCTCCCTAGAAATTTATATATAATATACCCCTAGTTTATGGAATGGGATGTCTTAGTAGGAAGAGTGGGTGAATATCCTCTATAATTAAACCTTCATAGTTGTGGTGTGGTTCCCTCTTCCGCGCACCCCATGTGGTGTGGTCACTTATACTATAGTGTGGGGGTGCTCAAAATGAAAAATATTAGGGTTTTAAACCAAAAGACTCCATAGATAATCCTATAAGGTTTTGTAATAGTGACTTGGAAAATTCCATTGCATCTAAAAACTCTACAAATACATGAGGAAAATACCTAAGAGATTAGAGAATAATAAAAACCATTAAATAGCAAGATCCATACATGAAAATGGAATTGTGGGTGTGACACTCTCCCTTAACATGGGAATATGTGTTTTCCTTTGTGGAAACTCATAACCATTCATGATATAATACCTTATAATATTTCCATGGTAATCATAATAAAACATCTCTAAAAAAATCATTACTCATGTGTCTTTTTCTCATTTTAGATTTTATAGTAGATCTCTTTATATTGTTGGGATATTTAGCTTCAAAACACACATCCATGGGGTTTTTAATATCTCCATAGTAGAAATAATATATTTTCACCTTCCTTTGAGGATTATTTATACTATATTTATCAAGATTCTCCCTCTTATTCACTGATTTTATATATCCATCACTACCGATTCCACTTGTTGAGACTATCATGAGAGGGATCTTTAATTCTACCTTTGAAGATATTAGAATCTTTTCAAGATCCTTAATTTTCACATTATTCTTCATTATTCAATAACAAACCACTTTACCCAAATTTCCCCCTCATAAAGTTGATTTTTAGAAGAATGATTCTGTCTTTGATTTTCTTCCCCTTAGCTATTTTTTCCAATGATTCTTGTGTAATTTATATACATAAATCTCTTTGACCTTTTATTTTTTACTCATAATTTCAAAGTATTATTTCAAGGATAAATTCTCTTACATCAAATTATTATTTTATAAATATAATTATAGTACAAATGAATAATCCACCCCATGTATTATTTCTAAATAATCCCCATTTTCTTATAAGGATTGGATCTCTATTTTATTTCTACAAAAACATTATAAGGATTGAAAAATTAATAAAATTTTCAATTATTCAATATAATCACCATCCTTTTCAAACTCCATGGAAGATCCTAAATTTATATATTTAAAATAAACTTCCAAAATAATATTAGTTTCAAATATGTTAGTAAAATTAGAAAAAATATAAATTATAGAGATCTTACTTTTAGGGGACTTCTTTTTCTAACTCTTCATCCTATTTACATTTAATATAAGGAAATTTTTACAAAATTTTTGATTAAAAAACTCATCATTTCAAGATTTAAAATCATCTTTGTTGATGGATTTCCTATATTATTTTCCAATTCATTTAGAGGGAGTTACAATTATTTCTTGATTTAAAGGTTCTCCAATGATATCCTATAATGCCTCTCATATCTCAAAAGTTGTATCACATTAAATAAACCTATTATAAATTTTTTTGGTCATAAAAATTACAAAAAATATTCATGAATTCTGCATCATGAACACTTTCCTCATATTTTATCAGATAAAAATAAAAATTAATACACCTTTTAAAATAATATCCATGAGAAAGTATATAAGAAAACACCTCCTTTTTTCCAAATTCCAAAGTTAGTATCCAAAATAAGAATACTTATAAATGTGTCCATATATGAAATAAATTCAAAAATATATTTGATAGATAGTGATCGAAGTCATAACCTTTAGCCTATGATACCAAATTTTGGGTCTAGTAGGCTATAATATGAGTCCCAAGGACCCCTAAGAAGTGAGTGAATTAGGGCGACGAATAATTAAAACACCTTCAAACATAACCCTTGATATTCATCAAATATTTAACCCATATTAGTAGAAATAGAATTTAACCTATAAATACATTGATTTCACTCAAATATAATATAAATAGATATTCAAAAATTAAATCACATGATGAAATAAGGTTTTTACATAGATCACCCTCAGTAGGATATAACCACAGAGTATAAAGCTGATGTTGTGAAATTATAACAAAATAAACTATTAATTCACTTTTAAATGGATATAATGTTTATCCTATAATCACCACATTCCTAGTTGCACTACCCTTATAAAAAATTTAAGAAAAATATAAAATCATACTTAAGGGTCACTCCAAATCATTTCACCTCTATGCATTGATTCAAGAGATACATACTCAATTTTTATACTTAACCATATTTTTAAAATCATCTTGTGAACTGATATAATTTGCATCATGCAACCCCAAATTGGTTGAATGATGGATTTCAACATTAATTCCTTTTTACTACAATGTTAGATATAAATAACTCTTTTTAAATAGAGTTGAATCATTTCACTTAAAATTAACTTCACAATAAAAACCAATTCTTATAGATTAAAATAATTTCAGAGAATAAATTATCTTATTATACTTTTAATTATTCTTAAAAAACCCAAATATAATCATAATAACTCTATAAATGATTATCCTCTTCTCTTATAATCCAGATGTATAAATACAGATCTCATGATGGATCACTATTTTATCTCTTCAGAAACTAATTTTTTCAATGACATTCTCTTTCAAAATTATGATATAGCGACTTATAATCTCCACTCCCATTAACCAATAATTGAGATCAATTAATATTGTCTAAATTCTATATGTTTATTCCTTGTGTCACACATATTTAGGCGTGATCAAAATTTTCCAACCAATAAAACTATCCTTTAAAATATCAATATATATATATCTTCCATTTAAATTCAAACCATATTTTCAAGATATAAATATTTCACTTAAACAATGGGATGATTTCCTTTAACTATAGTGTGGTTATGTTTAGTAAATATCTTGATTTTTTGAACCATGGTTTCCTTATCATCCTCATACCATGACTTATGGTTGTTTTAAAATTCAAATTTTTATATCTAAACAAGTTACAATGTATTTATCTCCAAACCATGATGTAGTTCCTATCTTCTTAGATCTATACTTATTTTGAGAAAACATCGAACATTGTGATATTCATTATGATAAATTTTCCTATTTTTATGTCAAATAGAAACCCAAAATACTAATCTTATCCTTCATATTCAATTTTACCAAGAACTATAGAAATATCTATATACCACCATGATATCCATTGTGGAATGTCCAATATCATCTCCCCATTTTTAATTCTTATGTGAAAACTGTTATCAAACCATCCAACAACCATGATCAAATTTTAATTTTAATTTTCTATATTCTACTACCAAAACCATGAAATGTAAGATAGTGTGGTTAAATTTAGAATCTTATTTCCATTCATGCAAAAAAATATGACCGACCTCTACTCTGGACTAAAAGAAAAACCATTCTTTTTTATTAATCCATAACCAAAACCATGATTGTTTTTTTCTTACATGTGGGATACAAATATTTCTATAAATTTCACTTCAAACCATTACTACCAAAATTATTAAAACCATGATGAACTCCTCTTGATATAATAAACTTTGGAATAGTTTACAAACATTATGTCTTTGTTTACTCCTTCTCTACAAAAATTAATTTCGGCCTTTTTTCCAAATGCTTCCATCAATTATCTTATGTATTTTAATCTTATATAATATAGAATAAATAATGTTACCTTATTAAAGATTTAATAAACACTATATAATTATCTATTATTCTCAAATTTTTCATCAATTATTATATTTTCCATGAAAATCCATTATCATGCCTTCATCATTACTATATCCACCATGTAGTCATATTAATGACTTCAATATTTACTCCCCAATCTTATTAGTATTATCATGTTCATTTATAAATGTTAATACCATATATATTAATTCCACCCATTCTTTATTATAATTCTAATCTCATGTAAATATCAAAACATTTTTTCTTCATCAAGTATAGTGTCTATGTATGATTTTTATCTTCAATATTCTCCAAATATCACAATATTTTCTTATTCCATCTTTAAAATTTTCAGGGCCACAACATTCTACACTTTCAATGATCTTATAATATATTATTACTTGGTTAATTATCAAAATTTTAACCTTTTAATTTTTTTCCATAATTGAAAACTATCTTTAAATGAAAACAAATCCAATTTCAATTAGCACCAATGATTATCACCACATATTTTCAACCAATCAAAAATTTATTCTATTTATTATAATAACCATGACATGTTTTGGATTCACTGTATATTTATTATAATTTCTCTATTGCACTAAATCCTCTAAGACTTAGTGTACTTTCTAGTTATATCACATTATATGTTATAATTTGTGAAACCAAATCCAAAAATATTTTGGATATATTAACAAATGATTTTCATAAAATATATTATTTATTTTAACTATATGTTACATAATATGTAATAACTTATGAAAATACATATAAAAAATCATTTATATATAATCTCAAACGCATTTGTGGTATCATTCAACGTTTTTTTACAAAACATTTGTATAAAAACTTAATCATCATTCACAAAAACTATGACACCCATTGGGTCACATGTATATCTTGTTTAAATTTTATTTATTTATTTATTTATCCTTGTATTTCCCAGGATTTAGAGGTCAAAAACCTTAGTTTTGGGGGAAATGGTTAGGGGATAAAGTTATGCACATGGTTAGTAGTAATAATGTAGCTGAACATGAACACTTATTTTTGGGGAAAAGTTACACCCATATAGTTGGAACATGGTTTGACTCACCATGCAACCAATCTATACTGACTTTATAACCTAATAAATTTTTTGTTTTTACCAAATTTCCCTAACAAGATTTACCCCAAACTCACCCCTTTCTCTCCCAATTTAAATTCATCCATCTCTCCTAGTATTTTATTATCCCCCCTTGGTTCTTGGTGATTTTCCTTGGATCTTGGATATTTTTATTATGTTAAGCATGTTTATTCTTTATTTCTTCATCCTCCACCCTTTTTTCTCCTTATTCTTCTATTTTCATAGAATTTTGAAGTCCCAACATTCCATATGGACACACTTAGGGTTATGGAAGGTGGATTTATGTTTATTCTTGGTGGTTTATGTGTGTCAGGACTCCTATATTCTGATTCTAGTGGTATTTTATGATGGTGACACATTCACATCTAGTTTCGTGTAGGTGAATCTACCTAAGTGGTCATTCTCCATGTTTATAATTTAGTTTTTATTTCCTTCAATTATTGATTATTAAGATTCATATATTTTTTTTATTATTGATGGTCTAACTATGTTTGTTTTTATTCTTGATGTGTGATGGAAATTTTTTGGTTTTAAATATATTTTCAAAGAGAATTTGATTCGATGCATGGAATATGTTTGATAAAATGGCTCAATGATGATTTTTTGAAAATAGTGTTTAATGAGGCTTTTTAAAAAGTTTTTCATTATGTTTGATTCTTAATTAGTTATGGACATGTGTGGTTTATAAAATTTTTATTTGTATTGTTTTATGTGTTTACCCCCATTATAGAACATGGGAGACCTTGGGTGTGTGAGTGTATTATGAAATTAAAGTTGTATCCTATGTCATAGACTAGCTAGGGAATGTTTCACAAGGGATATAGGGAGATCATGGAATAATGTTTATCACATGAACCAAGAGATCCCATGAAAATAATTTTGTCCATGAGGACCGGGAGAACCCATGGAAGTAGTGTAAGGACTGATCAAGACCACGATACCATCCAAACTTTTATACTCCTTTATACATCTAGTGAATTATGGCTTAGAATACCTCAAACTATACCCCATTGGTTAGAGACCATGATACATATTGTGTGTTCCTTGTTTACTTGTATGCCATTGTGTTTATGCCTAAACCCCTTTATAGGATATTTGATATTATTTTTACTTATGATTATTATTATACCTATTCTTATTACATATTTGAATGAGTTGAATATGTTTATGTCATGTGGATTCACTTCCTTTTATTTGAGACTTTTTCACTCATGTTTTATAAAAATGATTTGTTTTAATAAAACTATAGATTTTTATAAAGATTTTTTTTTTCAAAGTTAAATTATTTTAAATATGGATTTAAAATTATAGTTATTTGTTTCCCTAGAGATAAACTTTATGTAGATTCATGTTGGTATCCAACTATGATTTTTCCTCACACCCTGAATATACCTTTTGGTGTATGAATTTTTTTATAGAACATTTGTAAAAGCAAGGGAACCACATAATTAAATGGCTCTTCTCCATTACTATAATATATGGTTGGTTTGGGATAGTGGATATGATGGTCTCATAGAGTTTAGAACATGTATAGAACATTAATATTTTGGAATCATTTAAGATGTTATGTATTTGAATCCTTGGACATATACTTATTTTATAATTTTTTATTTGTTTACTAATGGATATCATATATATATATTATTTAAAAATTATAATGTTGTGAGGATTATGATATCTTTTTTTGGCCATTTATATATATGAACTATTTAGATATTTATTTATCTATTGATTTTGTTTATCTGATGGCATGGGAATCCAATTCATGGATGGTTCAAGCAAGGTTTTCAAGGGCAAAACCATTCAAAAATGGTTAAGTGTGATATTCTGGTTCTGGTCACTAATGCATGGTGATTAGAACATAAGGTATTGTGGTAGAGTAGTCTAGGTATTCTGGTAGTTTGATCTAGTTTGGTTCACTAAAAAATGGTATAAAATACCTCTTGTTATTTGGGGGTTATTGGTAGACATGAGATACGACCATTAGAGATCGAGAGGTAGGTACAAAGAAGTACATTTAAAACTACTTTTATGCCAAACCTAATTTTTCCATGGGTGGTTGGGAGTTATGTTTTATATTTAAACCTAGTTTTGGGTTTTTTATGAGATTTAATGTCTTTTTTCATTGATTATGGGTTTCAGTAAGAACCCATGACTAGTTTCAAGAAATTTTGAGTTTTGGGGTAAAATGGGGGAGGAAGTTAGTGGTACATAGTTTAGGTACATAATTAGAAGAAAATGTGATGATAATATATGGATAGGTATATAATACTTCCAATGCTACTTCATATGGTTGGTGCAAGGTTTTTCGAACAATGCATCCAAATCATGCATAATGAAAAAATGTTTGAAATTTCTATATTTTGACCCATTATTCATTTGGAATTTTTATGATAATAATACTAGTTGTTTGATGTTTATTATAAGGGTTTTGTGGTCTAATTGATGACATATTGTGTTTTTTTAGAAATGCCTCCTACAAAGGAATCCTCTAAGATATGGGAGGGAGATGTGGAGTATATTCTGTAAGAGAACCCTCTAGTTGATCCTGCTTTAATGGAATTAGTTATTTGAACTATTCAATCCTTAGGCTAAGTGGATGAAAGTGGTCAGTCATAGACAATAGAGTATTCTCATGAATTTTCAGTTGAATAAACCAATTTTACATGGTAAAAATGTAACCTCAGAGACTGGAGAATGAATTGAAAGCATTGAGCATATATTTATCTTCATAAAGACCACTGGGACCTCTAAAGTTGGACTCAACACTTATATATTGGATGCTCCGACTAAAAAGTGATGGGAATACATAGTGGAATAAAAATTACATGAGTATCTAACCTGAACTACTTTCAAAAATCATTTCAATAATTATTTTTAACCTAATATATTTAGGGTGTTGAAGGAATGTCAATTTGTTACCATGGAGCAAAGACATCATTTAGTGATGGAATATGCTACTCAGTTTGTTGAGTTGATTCATTTTTCTCCAAAGCTCATCTCAAATCACTATCTTAAGGATTAATGTTTTGAAATAATCTTGAAACCTAGATTAGATCAATTATTATTCTCCTTTACCTACCGACATATGTGATCAAACAAGAGGTTATGAATGAGGCAGTATTAGTTAGAAAGATGGGTCTTAGTGGCACTTCATCTATAACAATGGTAGCCATAACTCTTCCTCTATCCAAAAGTATAAACGGGATAAACCTCATCCGAGTAGTGGTAAGGGTGCTTAATAGTCATCATCTTCAGTGTTGGTGGATTCTTCCAAGTGTAATCTAGTGTCTTTTTATCAGTGTGGGAATTCTGAACATACCAAACCTAATTGCTCAGATGCTCTGAGGATGCGCCATTGATGTGGGAGTTTGGGTTATGTTCAACACTTCTATAAGACTCCCCATAGGGTATTAGAGTTTTTTATTCATTTTATAATGGTTTATAGGTGTGATATTATGCTTATAAGAGTGTTGGATCTCACCCTTAGTCTAATGTTTAATCTCATCCAACTATGACGGGTGAAGGTGAGCCTAAGTCATGATATCTTTATGAAATGGAGTTGGAACCTGAGGACTCTGATTCCAGAACAGAAACCATGAGAGTTATAATGTTTATTTTTCCCCTATGGATTATTTTTTATATGGTTGTTTTTTATTCATTTACCTCGTTAATGTTTCTTGATGTATTAGGTATGTGAGTGGAGTTGATTCCATTTATGATGGATCTACTTACCCAATTGGGAAGGAATGTGAAGCAAGGTTTTAAGTTCCCAAAGTGTGGTATTTTAGTTACTAACATAGAGTTTGTTTGGGGATTACTTATGTTGTGTAATACCCCTATATTTTAAATATATTTCCTTTAAAAGAACTTAAGTATTCGATAGCTTACTTTACACACAACCTGAGTATAAATGAACAATGATATAATATATTGTTATAAACTAGCTGTTAAATTAGAGGTATGAATAAGATTATCCACATTATTAGTAATATGTATAAAGGTTTAATATAATCCAATTTTATTTATTAATTCATAATAAATAAGAAATCAATTTTTAGTAAAGTCATTTCATGCTTTAAAATTATGTTTTTTTTTCAATTTTTTTATTTCATCCTATCCATAAACATTATAATTAATTTATAAAACATTTAGGAAATTTATTTCATAAAAAAGATATATTTTTTTAAATCAATATATCAAAATAATCTTAGGGTAATTTTTTTTGGATCTTTATAAAAATATTTTTAGTAAATTGTGAAAAATATCGATTCTATAGAAAATAATCTTTTCCATTAAAGTATTTAAAAAGTAAATTTTTGTTTTGAATTTATTTTAAAATTTAATTATTTTTATTTTTATTAAAAATAATTCAATAAATTTAATAAATTTAATTAAAATTTATATTATTCTTAATTTTAGAATAAAAACTTTTTTATACTTAAAAATGATTTTTTGGATGATCCTTTTTCTTTACATTTTTCTGATTTATATCAAAAGTAATTTTAGCCACTTATAAAAATTAAATTTGATAAAATGGAATCCATATTTGGAATTATCATATTTAAATTATTTAATTATTCCATATTCATTTTTGGTTATTATGAATAGTAACATTGGTAAAAAAAGTTAGCTACCATGGTTAGAGTCAAAACGGGTTAAAAGTGGTTAAAACTAAAATTGAAAGGGTTAAAATGACTTAAAAACTTTTTTTAATCCTATAATTTGATCATAAATTGAATCTATCTTATGTCCTATTTGAATATGAGTCATTTTTGATCCATTTGTCTTGAGTAAGGCATTAATATATTTTAATTTTTTGAAAAATTCTAAGTGTGCCCTCTCCCTCACTTATAAAAGAACACTTCTCTCATCTCCAAAACTTGATATCCTATTATCTCATCCATTAAATACTAAAATCCTTTCATATATCCTTTTAATTCATCTTATATACCATGTTACTCTCCTTAGAACAATCATTCAAGGCTTAAGTTGTAAGTTAATAGAGCTATCATAAAGAAGAGGTATAAATATTTATTGAGCTCTTTCAATTTTGTTTCTTCATACACATTATATAAAATTATATATCCATCATCACATAATGAATCCAATATCATAAATATACTTATATGTTTTTATGATTATGTAAAAACTTTTTTTTCACCTCATTTCCATCAAATATGAAATGAATGTATCGCTCGTGCGCATGTGTGGACTACCATATCTATGTAGCAATATGATTCATTTTCCATCACAACCTCACATGTTTACTTGTCATTATATATTTATTGAATATATATAGAATTATTGAAATAATTATGATTATATAATGATAAAATATTATTTATATTTCTTTCATTCTTTTAATTAGAAGATGAAAACAATGTTCATGTGAACATACGTACTACCATCTCCATGAGTGGTGTAATTAATTTATCTATTTATAACTTTTATATATGGTTATAAATATGAACATAATGAATATATATTATATTTATATCTTTATTAAAATTTTAGATATTATAGAACCATGATCAAGATGAAAGTATTAGAACTTCCAAACAAAATCTTACTTAAAAATGAAGCATTTAACACCTGGAAACAAAAATTTTAATAAATAATTATTAATAAATGGGTGTTAAAATGTTATAAGTGTATAATATATGATATTATAATTATGTATATGATTTTTTATATAATTATTACAAATCAAAATTTATTATATATGAGGATAGAGTGCTTATAAAGCAAGTCAGACTTGAGGTAAGGGTTTTATTTTTCTATCTTATCATTATCGGTATTATTTTTGTTTAAATTTTAGATAATAAAATTTTATGATCTGTATCTCAAAAAATATCATTTTTTTCACCTCATTTTATTTATATAAATTAGAAGTTTTCTTTTTATTTTCCTCTCTCTAAGTACTCAAAAGTTCAAAAAATTAAAGAAAACCGACTTTATTTCTCTCTCCATTTGGGAATTATTTCTTCCTAGTCTATATTATATTTAAAATGATTTCAATATTATTTTTAATACTCCATAAGGATTTTTTAAATTCATTTTTACCCATGTTTTACTATTTATAAAAATGTTTAAAATGAGTCGTTTTTTCTTTTTCTAAATGAGGTGTTTTTTATCAAAGGTGTGAACAAAATCATTTTCTAAACACAAATCACGCAAATAGATTTACCACTATCATGACTATTGTTTTATTTTAAGCTTCCTTTACATTTCCCTTGGTAAATTTCAAATAAATTAATTTTCTCATTATTCTATTAATTCTTAGTTAAAATGTTATGAAATGAAAAATATATTTTCTCATGTTTTAAATGAAATGTTCAAATGACATTTTAATGGAATTTTTATTCTATGTCATTATTATTATGATTTATAGGGGATAGGATCCAATTATACCATATTTATACTTTATTTTTATGGTTTATTATTATGTTGATGAGATGTTTCCAATTTTTTTTTTATTTTCCACATGTTATTCTATGATGATAATATGAAAATTTTGTGATCTTGTGGCATATATATGTACGGTTCTCTTTATGTGATGGGTGGACTCAAAATTATATAGTCCTCTAATGCATTGGGTAAAGCCTTATATCTTAAGAGATAATTATGGGAAATGATTTGATGCAATCGATACACTATAGGAAACTGGTAGGGATGCCTGATCTACTATAATATGGGAAACATGTGGTGATGTATTATTAGCTATGATATAATGGTCTTGATAGTTAACCATTAAATATGATATAATTTTTTTTCCAATGATGGTTCCAAACTCTTATAACATGTTGATATGCTTATTATTTTAATTTGTAGATCATTATTTATTTTTTATGATTCCAAAATATTATAATATATTATTGTTTTATGCCATTAATCATGATTATGATCTATAAATTGTTGAGTATGATTTTATATTGATAATCACATGTTCACATTCCATTATTATCATGATATGATTAAATACTATATTTCATTGTTATCCCCCATGTTTACCCTTACTAATCATCTAATCTCACCCATTTTTATGTTTTAATTTTTCCTCAGGTTCCAGGGAAGGGTACTAAGTATAGTGAGCCTAGAAGGGTACCTTATGTAAATAAAGATAGTTGAGATGATGAAGATTGTACTTAAAAAATATGTTTATGTATCTAGTATCTAAGTACACTAAATATTCATGGTTCCTAGGCATGTTTTTTGGGTGATATATTTAATATTCATTGAAATGATAAAATATCTATTTGTGTTATGCTTGGGTCACTATATTTAGTACCTGAGGCAACGTTTAGTTATTTTTAAAGATTATATTTTTAGGAATATGGGGATAGAACCTAATAAAAACTATGTTGAACATAAAGTGATATAGGATAAACCATAAGTTTCATAGGTTGATAAGATGGTATCATTATTTAGAACATATTAGGAATGATTTTAATGATTATTTGATTGCTCACACTGATTATTGTAACTTGATTCTTACACTATGAATTTTGGTTTTATCCAATGGTTAAAACTATAAGAAATCAAGCAATTGTTTTTATGTAAAATGAACTGATTTTCCTCCAGAGAAACTAGAATGATATGAGATTTGGAATAAAGAATATTATTTTTATTCTCATGAAACCCTCTAAATTAATGAATCATGTTGAACTTTTGAATAGTCAAAGGAGGGAGAAATATACTATTGATTCTTTCATGATGCAAAATCTACTTTCTTTTAGTGGATCTTCTAATCTACTAGCGCCTGAGTGATGAATTAGAACCTCTAATAAATTATTTTATCTTATTTAGTGCTAAGAACATATAAAAATTTCCTTATCCATTTATCATTTGTAAGGATATTTAGATCAATGGAGTAATCTTATTAAGAATATGAGGAATGAGGAAGAAATTGGATCTATGGAATGGGAGGTGTCTAAGATGATATTTTTACCAAGAAATTCCTTTGCATTATATATGAAAAAATAGAGAAGAAATTCCTTGAGATTAATAGAAAGACAATGAAAAAATTGGTATATATGATTAAAATTTTACAAGACTTGAATTTTATTCTTCTAGTTTAATTATTAGCCCAGAATGAAAAACTGATTGATTATTTGGTGGCTTAAAACCAAGTCTCCAAAATATATTAGCTATAAGAGGCTTCAATAGTTATTAAGAAATCATTCGATGTTTTATCAAGATAGAAATGAAAATTATATTTTACTAGTGTTATTATAAGGAAAGGTATATGGATTATCAAGAAATATCAAATAAATCACATGGACGAAAGATATTCCAATCACCTTCATGCTAGAAATATGGTAAGAAACACCAATTTTTTTTGAATGGAACAAGTAGATTCATTAAATATATAAGGGCTAGTCATAAATACCATGAATGTATAAAGGTGATAAATATGTCAGTTGATATAATTATGGAAAGGAAGATTCCATCCAATGATACTTAAAATGAAAGGATTATGGGTGTTTCACTAACCAGTGCATGAATCTAAAGGTTGATGATGATGATTGAAATAAAAAATCTCTCAAGACCAATAACAAAGGGTAATCTCATCGATCATGACTACCAAAGTGGTTTATGAGAATGAAATGGTGAAATACACACTCATCATTCACTCTATAATAGCTAATGTCTTATTTGATTCTAGCTTGACCTACTTTTTTATATCAAAGGAATTTATTAAGGGTATCACATTACCACCTCAATTATTAGATATTGATTTAGTGTTGAAAAATAAAAAAAGGCACAATGATCGCTCAAGTCTATATCTCTTATATGATGTAAGTATGTGAGAATGTGATTTATAAAAATCACGTGATTCTCCCTCTAGTAGAATTTTATGTGATTTTCGAAATGTATTAGATATCTATATATAGATACCATATCAATTTTTGAGGAAGGTAAGTCACATTTGATATTTTGAATCAACCTATGATCATATTTTATTGTGAGGATGAATATGAACTTTCAATGGATGTTTTATTATATTATTTGGGCCATACATCTTATTATAGAGGGATATTTATCTCAAGTGGTTAAGGAAAAACTCAACATCAAAGTTATAACTATTGTTCAGAATTATACTAATGTTTTTCCTAAGTAATTTCTAAGTCTCCCCCCAAATCGTGAAGATGGTCTTTTAATAGAACTCATACTTTAGGCTACACCTATTTCAAAGACTCAATATAGAATGGCCCCAATTGGATTGTAGGAATTAAATAAACAATTCTTAGAGAATCATGATAAGGGATTCATACACCCTAGTGCATCAACATAAGGTTTAAGAATAATGATGGGTCAATGCATTATCTCATTGATTATCGAGAACTTAAAAAGATCATTATCAATAAAAAGTATCATTTATCCTATATCAATGATTTTTTTGATAAATTTCAAGGATATAAATACTTTTGAAATATTTTAATTTATTTTAGATAACATCAACTATGTAGGACATACCTAATACAACCTTCCATATTAGGTATGGTCATTATTAATTTATAGTGATTCCATTTGGAGTTACCAATACCCCCGTAATCTTCATTTATTTAATGAATAAATTCTTTAGATATTACCTAAACCAGTTTGTGGTAGTCTTTATAGATGATATTATTATATATTTCAAGATCATGAAGGATCATAAAGATCACTTGAGAATTGTAATAAAGACCCTAAATAAGGAGAACATATATGAAAAATTTACCAAGTGTGAATTTTGGCTACTGAAAGTTTCATTTTTGGGTCATATAATCTCACATGAGGGTATATCGGTGGATCTTTAAAAGATAAAAGTTATTGAGAAATTTACTATACCAACCATGGTAACCAGGATCCATAGTTTTCTTAGGTTTTATGGATACTAAAAATTCATTATGAGATATTTATCATGACTGTCTCATCCAATCATCAAGTTGACTCAAAATGGAATTAAGTTCTTTAGGACAAATAAATGTGAAGGGAATTTCAAGGAGATGAAATGAATGATTTTCATCACACTTATTCCTACACTACCCTATAATAAAGAAGGGTTTGTGATCTATAGCGATTCATCAAAGTACGTATGGGATGGGTTGTTTCCTTAAGTTGAATGATTTAGTGATAGAATACGATTCTCACTAATAAAAAATACAAGATAAAAATGATATAACTCATGATTTATAGATGGAAGTGGAAATTATTTCATTTAATATATATAGGAATTATCTTTATGGTGAAAGGTGTGACATATATATGGATAATAAAATCTTTAAGTATACATTCAAAAATAAATAGTTGAATATGCACCAGAGAAGATGGTTGGAGTTGATTAAAAAATTGATTGCTCAATATACTATAACCCTAGTAAGAAAAAAAAGGTTAATGATACTCTATAATTTGGAAAGACCATCCTAGTTTATCCATGATAATGATTGAAAAAGATCCAATATTTATGGATTTATAGAATATATATCTTGAAATAATTAAGAAAGGGGGAAGATCATATCTTTCTTTGATGAATACTCAAAAATCCGTCTATGTGAGGATTAAAGAGGGGAAGATAGAGGATGTGGAGCTGTAGAAGATGGTGAGAGATATTCCTGAGTTCAACCATGATTATTATAGAATGACAAGGTTTATGAATCGAATATGTGTCCCATAAATACAAGACTTAAATAATGAGTTGTTCAATGAATCTCATAGTTTATTATTCTCTATTCCCCATGGATGCACAATGATGTATAGAGATCTATAAGATTATTTCTAGTCAGATAAAATGAAAATATATATTTCAAAATATGTATCTCAATGCCTAGTATTTCAAAAATAAAAGTCTAATTAATACAATTCAAATGAGATATAACAACCATTACCCATACCAACATGGAAATAAGAAAATACCACCATGGATTTCTTCGTGGAAATAAAAAAACATCTAAAGGATATAATTATATTTGGGTTATAATAAACCTCCTTATAAATTCAGAACATTTCATTACTATCATATAATATTTATATCATGATAATATTTCTAGGATATACATTAATATAGTGGTATGGTTTCATGGTGTTCCAATTCTATTATATCTGATTAGGATCCAAAGTTTACCTTGATGTTCTGGAGATGTCTTCAGTAAGATATAGATACTGATTACAATTTCATTCCTATATATCTTCCTTAGATATATGTCATTCTGAGAGGAACATTTGAACACTAAATGATATTTTGATAATTTTCTCTATGGATTTCAATGTTAGTTGGGGTTAACACCTTCCTTCAGTGGAATGTTATTACAATAATAACTTTCACTCGAGCATCTAGATGGATCCTTATGAATCCCTTTATGGTTGTAAGTGAATAAATAAATTATGAAGGGATGAAGTTTGAAAACATAATATATTCATACCTAATATAGTTGATGAAATAGAAGAGAAATTTAGGGTCATTCAAAAACACATCAGGGTTGCTTAGAGTCAAAAAAATTTATGTTGAAAATAATTGGTGAGATATAGAGTTTTAAGATAGTGATAAGTTATTCCTATTAATATCTCATTAGATGAAGGTTATGATATTTAGAAATAAATTTAGGCTGAGGCCTAGATATATTGTTCCATTCAAATTTTTTGATCGTATCAAGATGGTTTCTTATCACTTGGTGCTTCTACAAAACCACTCTCATGTTCACGATGTGTTCTATGTATCCCTCCCAATGAATTACATACATGATCCTTCACATGTACCAAAATAAAAGTTTTTAACATAAGATAATGATATTTACTATAACTTACAACTAGTATAAATCATGGATTATAGATATATAGTGCTACATAAAAAGACTACTCACCTGGTTGAAGTTCTTTGGAGGAATCATAAATTTGAGAATTCTACATGGGAACGTGAGGATATAATAAAGTAGAGATATCCTTATTTTATTATATAAGAGAGATCAATTTTTTAAGAAGAAATTAATTTTAAGGGGGGTCTATAATGTAATACCCTATGATTTTAAATGTATTTCCTTTAAAATAGACATGAATTATTTGATAGCTTTCATTACACAACCCCCTGAGTCTAAATGAACTATGATATAGTATATCGTTATAACCTATTAATTAAATTGATGGTATGAATAATAATAAATTAATTATTAAAATATATAAAAATATTTTATATAATCCAAATGTATTTATTATTTCATAATAAATAAGTACTAAATTTTCAATAAAGTCATTTTATGCTTTAAAAATATGTTTTCATCAAACTGGTTTTTATTGAATTTCGAGTGTGGATAATATAATTAATTTCTTCCAATTTTTTTTTATAAAACAGATATAATTTTTTAAATCTAAATTTCAAAATTATCTTAATGTGAAATTTTGGTATTTTTCTAAAAAGATTATTTTTTTAGTCAAAAATGAAAATACCAATTTTATAGAAAACTATCTTTTCTATTCAAGTATTTAAAAATATACCTTTTGTTTTGAATTTATTTTAAAATTCCATTAGTTCATTTTGAATTAAAATAATCCAATTAATGTCACTATAATTTACATTATTCTTTATTTTGGTATAAAATATTTTTATACATAAAAATGTATTTTCTAGAAAACAGTTTTTCATCACGTTTTATGGGTTTTTTTAAAATTATTTTTAACTACTTATAGAAATTTAATATTATAAAATTTAATCCATATTTTTAATCATAATTTCCAAATTTTTTAATGAGACCACTTTCATTTTTATGCATTATGAATAATAACTTCAGTAAAAAATCAAGTAACCATGATGGGAGTCAAAACAGGTTAAAAGGGGTTAAAAAATAAAATGATAAGGGTTAAAATGACCTAAACAATTATCTACATACTATTTTATTATCATATTAAAACCTTATACCACATCATATTTTAATATGAGTCATTTTTTATCCATTTGGATTTAGTAATAAATTAATATATTTCAATCTTTCGAAAAGTTCCAAGTTTTTATCTCCAACACTTATAAAAGGACACCACCTCTCATCTCTTATACACACATCAAGAGCCTCTTAGATCATCCAAAACCTACCCATATTCTTTCTTAGACACATTATCTTCTTCCAATATACCATGGTATTCTTCTAAGACCAATCTTTCAAATCTTAAAGTATAAGCTGAAGGAAGTCTCTGAAAGAAGAGGTATAAATTTAACTGATCTCTTTCAATTTTCTTTCTTTCACTACCTTCTATAAAACTATTGTATCCATAATAAAATTATAAATATATTATAATAAATATAATAAGATGTTTTATGATTATTTCATAACCATTTTCCACCTCCTATCCATCAAATCAGAAATAAAAGTATAGCTCGTGCGTATGTGTGGACTACCGTCTCCACGTAGTGATATGATTCAGTTTCTATCACTTCCTCAAATGGTTGGTTATAATGAAGGATTTAATGAATATATATAATATTTATTATATAATTATGATTTTTAATGATAAAATATTATTTATATTTCTTTCCTTGTTTTCGTTAGAAGATGAAAACAATGTTCTTGCATACGTACGGGCTACCGTGTCCATGAGTGGTGTAACTCATTTTTATATCTCTACCTTTTATGGATGGTTATATATATATATATAATGAATATATGTGATATTTATATCATGATTAAAATTCTATAGATGGTGTAACCATGACCAAGATGCAGGGGATGGAACCAAGGATCAAAAACTTACATGAAAAATGAAACAGTTTGCACCTAGAAACAATGATTTTAATAAAGATTTATTAAAAACAGTTATTAAAACGTTATAACTGGATCATATATAATATAATAAGTACATATATGGTTATTTAATATAATTATAATAAATTATAATTTATTATATAGTATTTTAGAGTGCTTTTGAATAAATTCAGATTTGAGGTAAGAGCATTATATTACAATATCACTTTTATCAAGATTGTCATGTTTAAATTTCCATTTATGATATTTTATGATATATCTCTAATAAAATATCACGAATTTTTCCCCCTATTTTTTTTGGAAATCAAAAGTTTTTCATTCATTTTCCTCTCTCTATATACTGAAAATTCCAAAAAATGTTTTTAGGGAAAACCGACTTTATTTCATTCTTCAACCTGGAATATTTTCTTCTTGCTCAATATTTTCATTAAAATGTTTCCAATATTTTTTTAATATTATAAAAGGATTTATTAAATCCATTTTTACCCATATTTGACTTTCTATAAATATTTTTAAAGGAATCTTCTTGTTGTTTTCCAAACGAGGTACTTTTTACCAAAGGTGGGAACAAAATCTTTATTTAAATAAACACCAAACAAATGGGTTTATTTTATAGCATTAATATTATTTTATTTGAAAGATTACTTTACAAATTTTCTTATATTTTTGAAAGAAAATATTTTTCTTAATATTCTTTGAATTTTTAATTAAAATTTTCTCGAAGGAAAATGATATTTTCTTTATGTTTTTTAAGAAATGCTTAAATGATATTTTAAAAGATTTTTCATCCATCTATTATGATTTAATTAGAATATTATAAAATGATACCATATTTATTATTTATTTTTATGGTTTATTATTATGTTTATGAGATGTTTATAAGACCATTTTATTTTTCACGGGTTATGATATGATGCTATGATGAATACTTTATGATCTTGTGAAACATGTATGTATGGTTTATATTATATTATGGGTGGCCCTAGAATTAGTTATCCCTAAAATTCATGGGGTAAATCCTTATATCTCATGATATAATTGTATGAAATGAGTTTATGTGTTTGATCCACAATGGGAAATGGGTAGGGATTCTTGAACCACTATGATATGGGAAATTGGTGGTGATGCCTAATATACCATGATATGATGGTCTAAATAGTTAACATTGACATATGATATGGTATTTATGCCTATGATGGTTTAATACCCTTATGACATGTTAATATACTTAAAATTTTAACTCATGACTCATGATTATTTTTTTAGGATTCCCCAATATTATGACATACTAATGTTTTATGCCATTACTCATGATTATGATCTATGAGTTGTTGTATAAGGCCCCATCCTTAAACCTTACTTAAAATTGAATTAAATGAATAATTCACATTGAGTATCTTTTCAGGTTTAGAGTTTTAGAGAATTAGGACATACTATTACATCTCAAAAGATTACAAAGTAGTCTCTTCTACTAAATTTCCATAAAATAAAAACTCTTAAAAAGAAACATGTCTAGTTTCATGTTTTAGGTAGCATGACTTTCCCTTGATCCCATCCTTGACCCTATTCCACGCTAAGTCCTGTGAAAAACATTTCAAAAACTTGGGATGAGCATAAAAACTCAGTAAAGGATACACAAAAAACTGTTAGTTTATCAAAACAAAAAGTAAACCATGTATACTTTATCAAGGTAATACTTTTCACCTTTATGAAGTAGTAAAAAAAACTCTTCACAGAATAAAATATCATTACTTACCTTTTTGTAACCAAAGGATTACCATAAAACCCATATAAAGAACACATAACATATATAAAGGTAACTTGGGACATAAACATACTTAAGTGGAATAACCATACGGTCGACTTACACACATATCACTTAATGGAATAGTCATACGGCCAATTTCCATACATACTTAATGGAATAGCCCTATGGCCGAATTCCATACCCAATGCATTGGAGGTTATAACATAACCACCCGTCCTGGTATTCACGGCACCACCCGTCATAATGTCCAAGTACCATTATTACACATAAAATATGGAAAATATAAACATTTCAATAACAATATTTCATTTGAAATCACAATAAATAATTCCCAGATATTGAATTAATCAATCCATTTTCAAAAACCATTTAAAAGAGATTTTTGAATCAAAGTGTGCTATACCACTTTGAAGCTTTTAATGGAATTATAATTTTAAAACATTAATGTCCATATAAATAAATATTGAAAACCATTTTGAAAACATGGACATTAAAGATAAAGATTTAGAATAATAAATCTTTAAAACATTTAAAATTATATTTTTGTTAAAGAGTTTTTAACAAAATGAGAGACTCTTGAATACAAATAATAGCGGAATAAAATTTCATCCGAACTTTATAATATCATGAGAATAAAAGGATTCATGATATAATATGTCAAAGGACAGTATACACACCATATAAGAGTGAATTGGTGCATAACAACAATGAAGTCTCAAAATAAATGTAAAAGTCAAAGGGGTTTATACACCGTATAAAAGAAAGTTGTGTATAAAATGAAATATGCCTCAATGAAATGATATTGAGACGAAGTCCCTTACAAAGACGGTATCCTTGGTTTAAGGATAAATCAATTACATAATTATGTGTGACAAATGAATACACCAAATATAATTGGATATTAAGTGTAAAATAATCAAAGGTCATTCACACATATTCAAAGGATGACATATTCAATAAATACATGTTGAACCCAAAGTAATCGAAATTGGGTTAAGAAGTTCCCTTGACAGCCTAACGGCGTCACCTCAAAATGAGTTGATGAGAGATAAAAAGTGTATCTCATCACTTGGACATAAAAGTTACATCAATAAGGATATATGAGAACATATCCCATCATAACAATATGTAAATTAAAAGACCAAACAAAAGAAGTCTTTTAAAAAGAGGAGGGTGAAAGGTTCCCTTACAGACTTGGGTATCTTTCGAAACATACGACCCGTGAAAGAAGGAGAATACATCATTGATGTAAATACTCATAAATGAAGGAATATTACACAATGAGTAAAATAATGGTCAGTACATACACCACTCAAAGGAAATTGTGGCAAATGTAGCATAAATCTCACGGGAATAAAAGTGAGATGAAAAATCACTTACGAAAACTCGGCAGCCTAACGGCGCCACTTAAAACTTCCAAAAATGGATTGATGAGATAAAATAGGGTATCTCATCACATTACAACAAAATTTACAGAAAGAGTAATATGAAATAACATCCCCCATCATAACAAATAGGAGCTTAAAAGAAGTGACATAAAGAGGAGTACTTAAAAAGAAAGAGAGAGGTTAGATCTCTTACGAAAATTCGGCAGCCTAACGGCGCCACTCAAAACTTCCAAAATGGATTGATGAGAGAGAATAGGGTCTCTCATCACATGAACATAAAAATTACAGTAAGTTTAATATAAAATATCATCCCAATAACAAGAAATATTAGCTTTAAAAGGAATGACATAAAAGTGTGTACTTAAAAAGAAAGAGAGGAGTAGGATCCCTTACCTCGGGTCCGACTTGACTCGATCGTTCTTTAATCTCCTGAATAATAAACTTGAGTTAATTTATACTTCATTAAGAACATTTTTCAAGTTCATTATTCCTTTTATATCACTTATTACCATGTCATAAACATTATGTAATCATTTAAGTTAATAATATTTGTTTTGCCGATATTTGGTTCTTAAGTCGAAAGTGGACTTCTTACAATTACATGTTGTTCGTGTGGCCAAATGTTTATTATATCCAGAATTGTATTCATGATGTAGATATCATATATGTCATATATATCCAGTACATTCATGCATTTATAACATTACATAATCATTTAGAGGTAAGAAATGAAATGCACTGTTCATGGAGACGGTAAGCCGTACGTACGCATGAACGCTACTTTCATTTCTATTTCATATTTTATAGAATGGAATAATAATGATATAAAGTTATATTATAATTACAGTATAATATAATATATAATATCATATTTCCATCCTTTATACGTCCCACATATGGTATTTAACGAATCAAATCACTTTGAGGGGGCGGTAGTCCGCACTTCCTTAAATGAAGATATCGCGTTTACCCATAATGGAAACCATAAAGGTATGCCCAAAATGAAAAAAAAGAGAATCTTAAGGAAAAAATAAACATATTATATATCATATAAAAATAGTGACATCATAATGGACACCTTTGAAGGTGTTAAATGAGTATTGAACAATCATCGTTTCGGGAGGCAGAATTTCGCCATCCATGGAAACCGTATGTTCTTTAACCATTTGATGTAGTTTTGTGAGAGTGTAGATCGAATAAATCTTATAACAACATCCTAGTATATTGAATATACTGGTGTTGTTACAAAAGAAGTAAATAAAAAGATTTTAGGGGGTTGGAGAAGCAAAATAAAACAAATGAACATGAGAGAATGAATTACCTTTAAAAGTGTAAATCCTTTTGATTTGAGCCTAAAGGCTTCCTTTGAAAAGATTATTCCCAAAGGGAATCCTCTAGGATGAGGAGAGGGATGTGGAGAGAGTAAATGGGTAGGGGTTGGCCGATCCAAAGGCTTGAGGAGTGTGTGAAATGAGGTAGAGGTGGGGGCCTTTTATAAGAGGAGAGGAGGGGCACTTTTGGAAAGTAAAGAAATATTACTTTATTTGAAAATGTGTTTCGGTTTTAAAAGGTCCCAAATTGATATAATTCGTGGATAAGGTGATAAGGGTTCTAAATACACCCATCCAATAAGTTTTGGACATGTGTAGTTCATATATTTTACATTATCTTTCCATTTTATTTAAATCGTCAAATAATGATGTCATCGCTGCATCATTATTATGTCATAAATAATTTAATTTTTTTAATTTCTAAAAATTATAAAAAAATTACTATGATGTAGGAAATCTTTTTATCTTTCCAATTACTATTTATAATAAAAAATCTGACTTGTATAACCCCACTTAAAAAATTGTTTTAGTAAAACATCATGTTTGTGTCATTTTTACTTTTACATTAAATAAAAAGTTATTTATGTCATTTCCCAACCAAAGTGGCTCCATGGGGTCCCCAAGTTGACACATGGCTTGTCTTGGTCGGCCATTACACATAAAATTAGGTTAGGACATGTGTCAAGTTCATTTCATATTATTAAAACATTATTTTTACCTTAAACTACACTAATTACCTCTAATCGCGATTAAAAACTTAATAAGTTACTATTCACCAAAAAATTATTTTTATCCCATTGAACCACATTTTACTTCTTAATGAAAACCATTTATGTCGGATTTTTGAAATTCAAAACATAGAAGTGGTAAAATTTCATTTAAACGAAAAATCAGTTTTTATAAGTACCACTTAGTGGTTTCACTATTCATCAAAAATTGAAGTTTTTCAGAAAAATCCAAAAAATTCACCCTAAGCTATATTTGATATTCCGAATTAAAAAATGAAGTCAATTTTACAAAATTCACAACATATAAGTTGCATTAATTAATTTAATAATTAATTCCCGCTGTCAGAGCAAATAGCGTGTTTTTATGAAACAATAAGTATCAAAAGATTGACACTAGTTTAAGTCCGATTTCAAAGTGAAATTAATTCCAACGACCACTATTGGATTTAATGGTAAAAATATTTTCTAATTTCACTTTATAACCAATTCAAAAGATACTCTAATCATATAAATAAATTAGATTAAAAAGAGGTTTTGAATTAAAAAACAACATTTTACACTATTCATTAAAAAAAATGAACTTTATCGGAAAAATACCAAAAATTTACACAAAGTAAATTTTGATGTCCCGATTCTAAAGAAGAGTTTTATTTGGTCCAAAAGAATGTATAAGAGTGATCAAAACTATTTTTTAATGACAGTTCGCCATGATAAGTGAACATTTAGTGAAAATTAGGGTATAAAAGCCTAAAATTGAATTCTTTCCGTATTTTAAGACTTTGGATAAATGTAAAAACATTTAAAAAACACATATAATCATATTTTAGTTATTTCTATCCATTCCCTCCAATAAAACGTCTACATGTTAACTACCATTTAAAATAATAATATTTTATTATTAGAGTGCAACGTAAGATTCCCAAGAAACTCGTTGTTGCGTGTTGGGTACGCCATCGAGCATAGCGTCCCCTTTATAGTCATATTAATATTTTATTCACAAATTTGGATAAATAAGAAAATGTAATATTCTTTATTTACCTGGGGTGTTACATCCTTCCCCCCTTTTGGGAATTGCGTCCTCGCAATTTTAAAATTGGGCTTGGAAACATCCTTGAAAGTCCCACATCGGAACAAGAGTCGGTAAAACAATCACTTTAAAATAAATAAAGATAAGTACAAAGGTCACCCGAGTTAACCCATAATAGGATTCCGTGTAGGAAAACATGGAAATGGAAGAAAAAGCAAAGGGTCATGTTCTGATGGAGAGTGATAGAAAACATGTTTAGGAGAAAGTTAACCATGAGAAAATCACAAACTTGTGATGGGTTAAACGATATTCGATTCCCCAGTAGGAAAAGTTAATAGACAACATTTTTGTTTTAAGATACTTTTTATTGAGGAATTTATTCATAAGGAAACATAATCACTTATCATGTTGACTTTCAACTTTTACTAGATTCCTTAATCAAACTCATATTTTTTTCCAAAAGACGAGTATTTAGGGACACTTGTTCACATTAAGAGTACTATAATCAACTTCTAGAGAATCACCTAATCCACCAAAGAGAACTATATACATCCCATGTCTTTAGGCTTTAACCAAAACCAAAACCAGAAAGGTTAGTACAAGATCAGATAACCCAGAAAAGGATAACCCATTAGAAAGAAAATCTATTCTTAATCTCCAAAATTTGTCCAACAAAACCCAAAGTTTAACGAGGACCATCCGATAAGCAATTTGTCCATAAAATTCCTCAAAGTAAACCAATCTAAGATTGAAACCCAAACATTTGAAGGATTTAGTCACATAGTCTTCCAAGTTAAATCGTAACATTTATCTCCAAACAAAATCAGTTTCTCTTAAAGTCTCGCATTGAAAAGTAATTATCCTAATCACATATCCTCCATGATAGGTTAATCATTTTCATAAATAACCCAAAATCAACTTACTCTTAAAAAAAAGAATCAGTCAAACTAACCAGGGACTTCACGTAGTCCAGTGGTAGGCGATAAATACCAGTCGCACTTTGGTTGTGGGTTCGATTCCCGCAGCTTTGTCCGACGCGACGGGTTGTCACACGGTCTGCGTGTTGTCCTTTTTCCAAAACTATATATTTCTTAAAACATTCCCCAAAATGAGATAAAATCTTCAAGAATAATCATAACATATTTTAACCTCAAGTTTATCTCATTCCTTTCATTTTCCATCATATCATAGAGTAACCCAAAATTACCTAAAAATTAAGGATCATATAAACCCTAATGGTTACCTTAATAATTATTACTTGAATTTCCACATCGAGTTGGCCATCTCATACATGATGCATTAGAGAACTCACCAAGGTTGAAGTGGTTGATCATGACTCCTTGATAGTTGGTTTAGAACAACTATGAGATTTCTCATTGAATCCCCCATCTCATCCAGTATCTTAATCAGAGAACCACCACAGTTTCCTTCAAACCCATTGTCACTTTGGTGCCTGCTAGATCTATCCATTTACTAAAACCAAAAAGGTCAGTGTGGGTATATCAACCAAACCATCATGTACAAATGAGGAAGGTAAAAACTAAGATATACTTACTCATTCACTTTATCTAAAACTAGGACTCTTTTTGAAATCCTAACCATTAAGGTAATGTCACTTATGCTTAGAGAATACCCTAACCTCTAAAGTTATCTAAACCTTCCTTTGATACCAACTATAAGGCCCCAGCCTTAAACCTTACTTAAAATTGAATTAAATGAATAATTCACATTGAGGATCTTTTCAGGTTTAGAGTTTTAGAGAATTAGGACATACTATTACATCTCAAAAGATTACAAAGTAGTCTCTTCTACTAAATTTCCATAAAATAAAAACTCTTAAAAAGAAACATGTCTAGTTTCATGTTTTAGGTAGCATGAATTTCCCTTGATCCCATCCTTGACCCTATTCCATGCTAAGTCCTGTGAAAAACATTTCAAAAACTTGGGATGAGTATAAAAACTCAGTAAGGGATACACAAAAAACTGTTAGTTTATCAAAACAAAAAGTAAAACATGTATACTTTATCAAGGTAATACTTTTCACCTTTATGAAGTAGTAAAAAAAACTCTTCACTGAATAAAATATCATTACTTACCTTTTTGTAACCAAAGGATTACCATAAAACCCATATAAAGAACACATAACATATATAAAGGTAACTTGGGACATAAACATACTTAAGTGGAATAACCATACGGTCGACTTCCACACATATCACTTAATGGAATATCCATACGGCCAATTTCCATACATACTTAATGGAATATCCATACGGCCGACTTCCATACCCAATGCATTGGAGGTTATAACGTAACCACCCGTCCTGGTATTCACGGCACCACCCATCATAATGTCCAAGTACCATTATTACACATAAAATATGGAAAATATAAACATTTCAATAACAATATTTCATTTGCAATCACAATAAATAATTCCCAGATATTGAATTAATCAATCCATTTTCAAAAACCATTTAAAAGAGATTTTTGAATCAAAGTGTCCTATGCCACTTTGAAGCTTTTAATGAAATTATAATTTTAAAACATTAATGTCCATATAAATAAATATTGAAAACCATTTTGAGAACATGGACATTAAAGATAAAGATTTAGAATAATAAATCTTTAAAACATATAAAATGATATTTTTGTTAAAGAATTTTTAACAAAATGAGAGACTCTTGAATACAAATAATAGCGGAATAAAATTTAATCCGAACTTTATAATATCATGAGAATAAAAGGATTCATGATATAATATGTCAAAGGACATTATACACACCATATAAGAGTGAATTGGTGCATAACAACAATGAAGTCTCAAAATTAATGTAAAAGTCAAAGGGGTTTATACACCGTATAAAAGAAAGTTGTGTATAAAACGAAATATGCCTCAATGAAATGAGATTGAGACGAAGTCCCTTACAAAGACGGTATCCTTGGTTTAAGGATAAATCAATTACATAATTATGTGTGACAAATGAATACACCAAATATAATTGGATATTAAGTGTAAAATAATCAAAGTTCATTCACACATATTCAAAGGATGACATATTCAATAACTACATGTTGAACCCAAAGAAATCGAAATTGGGTTAAGAAGTTCCCTTGACAGCCTAACAGCGTCACCTCAAAATGAGTTGATGAGAGATAAAAAGTGTATCTCATCACTTGGACATAAAAGTTAAATCAATAAGGATATATGAGAACATATCCCATCATAACAATATGTAAATTAAAAGACCAAACAAAAAAAGTCTTTTAAAAAGAGGAGGGTGAAAGGTTCCCTTACTGACTTGGGTATCTTTCGAAACATACGACCCGTGAAAGAAGGACAATACATCATTGATGTAAATACTAATAAATGAAGGAATATTACACAATGAGTAAAATAATGGTCAGTAAATACAACACTCAATGGAAATTGTGGCAAATGTAGCATAAATCTCACGGGAATAAAAGTGAGATGAAAAATCACTTACGAAAACTCAGCAGCCTAACGGCGCCACTTAAAACTTCCAAAAATGGATTGATGAGATCAAATAGGGTATCTCATCACATTAAAACAAAATTTAAAGAAAGAGGAATATGAAATAACATCCCCCATCATAACAAATAGGAGCTTAAAAGAAGTGACATAAAGAGGAGTACTTAAAAAGAAAGAGAGAGGTTAGATCTCTTACGAAAATTCGGCAGCCTAACGGCGCCACTCAAAACTTCCAAAATGGATTGATGAGAGAGAATAGGGTCTCTCGTCAAATGAACATAAAAATTACAGTAATTTTAATATAAAAGATCATCCCAATAACAAGAAAGATGAGCTTTAAAAGGAATGACATAAAAGTGTGTACTTAAAAAGAAAGAGAGGAGTAGGATCCCTTACCTCGGGTCCGACTTGACTCGATCGTTCTTTAATCTTCTAAATAATAAACTTGAGTTAATTTCTACTTCCTTAATAACCCTTTTCAAGTTAATTATTCCTTTTATATCACTTATTACCATGTCATAAACATTATGTAATCATTTAAGTTAATAATATTTGTTTTGCCGATATTTGGTTCTTAAGTCGAAAGTGGACTTCTTACAATTACATGTTGTTCGTGTGGCCAAATGTTTATTATATCCAGAATTGTATTCATGATGTAGATATCATATATGTCATATATATCCAGTACATGCATGCATTTATAACATTACATAATCATTTAGAGGTAAGAAATGAAATGCACTGTTCATGGAGACGGTAAGCCGTACGTACGCATGAACGCTACTTTCATTTCTATTTCATATTTTATAGAATGGAATAATAATTATATAAAGGTATATTATAATTACAGTATAATATCATATATAATATCATATTTCCATCCTTTATACGTCCCACATATGGTATTTAACGAATCAAATCACTTTGAGGGGGCGGTAGTCCGCACTTCCTTAAATGAAGATATCGCGTTTACCCATAATGGAAACCATAAAGGTATGCCCAAAATGAAAAAAAACAGAATCTTAAGGAAAACATAAACATATTATATATCATATAAAAATAGTGACATCATAATGGGAATCTTTGAAGGTGTTAAATGAGTATTGAACAATCATTGTTTCGGGAGGCAGAATTTCGCCATCCACGGAAACCGTATGTTCTTTAACCATTTGATGTAGTTGTGTGAGAGTGTAGATAGAATAAATCTTATAACAAAATCCTAGTATATTTAAGATACTGGTTTTGTTACAAAAGAAGTAAATAAAAAGAGTTTAGGGGGTTGGAGAAGCAAAATAAAACAAATGAACATGAGAGAATGAATTACCTTTAAAAGTGTAACTCCTTTTGATTTGAGCCTAAAGGCTTCCTTTGAAAGGATTATTCACAAAGGGAATCCTCTAGGATGAGGAGAGGGATGTGGAGAGAGTAAATGGGCAGGGGTTGGCCGATCCAAAGGCTTTAGGAGTGTGTGAAATGAGGTAGAGGTGGGGGCCTTTTATAAGAGGAGAGGAGGGGCACTTTTGGAAAGTAAAGAAATATTACTTTATTTGAAAATGTGTTTCGGTTTTAAAAGGTCCCACATTGATATAATTCGTGGATAAGGTGATAAGGGTTCGAAATCCACCCATCCAATAAGTTTTGGACATGTTTAGTTCATAGATTTTACATTATCTTTCCATTTTATTTAAATCGTCAAATAATGATGTCATCGCTGCATCATTATTATGTCATAAATAATTTAATTTATTTAATGTCTAAAAATTATAAAAAAATTACTATGATGTAGTAAATCTTTTTATATTTACAATGACTATTTATAATAAAAAATCTGACTTGTATAACCCCACTTAAAAAATTGTTTTAGTAAAACATATCATGTTTGTGTCATTTTTACTTTTACATTAAATAAAAAGTTATTTATGTCATTTCCCAACCAAAGTGGCTCCATGGGGTCCCCAAGTTTACCCATGGCTTTTCTTGGTCGGCCATTACACATCCAATGAGTTTAGTAGATGTTTCAAGTTCATTTCATATTATTAAAACATTATTTTTACCTTAAACTACACTAATTACCTCTAATCGCGATTAAAAACTTAATAAGTTACTATTCACCAAAAAATTATTTTTATCCCATTGAACCACATTTTACTTCTTAATGACAACCATGTATGTCGGATTTTTGAAATTCAAAACACAGAAGTGGTAAAATTTCATTTAAACGAAAAATCAGTTTTTATAAGTACCACTTAGTGGTTTCACTATTCATCAAAAATTGAAGTTTTTCAGAAAAATCCCAAAAATTCACCCTAAGCTATATTTGATATTCCGAATTCAAAAATGAAGTCCATTTTACAAAATTCACAAAATATAAGTTTCATTAATTAATTTAATAATTAATTCCCGCTGTCAGAGCAAATAGCGTGTTTTTATGAAACAATAAGTATCAAAAGATTGACACTAGTTTAAGTCCGATTTCAAAGTGAAATTAATTCCAACGACCACTATTGGATTTAATGGTAAAAATATTTTATAATTTCAATTTATAACCAATTCAAAATATAATCTAATCATATAAATAAATTAGATTAAAAAGAGGTTTTGAATTAAAAAACAACATTTTACACTATTCATTAAAAAAAATGAACTTTATCGGAAAAATACCAAAAATTTACACAAAGTAAATTTTGATGTCCCGATTATAAAGAAGAGTTTTATTTGGTCCAAAAGAATGTATAAGAGTGATCAAAACTATTTTTTAATGACAGTTTGCCATGATAAGTGAACCTTTAGTGAAAATTAGGGTATAAAAGCCTAAAATTGAATTCTTTCCATATTTTAAGCCTTTGGATAAATGTAAAAACATTTAAAAAACTTATATAATCATATTTTAGTTATTTCTATCCATTCTCGCCAATACAACGTCTACATGTTAAATACCATTTAAAATAATATTATTTTATTATTAGAGTGCAACGTAAGATTCCCAAGAAACTCGTTGTTGCGTGTTGGGTACGCCATCGAGCATAGCGTCCCCTTTATAGTCATATTAATATTTTATTCACAAATTTGGATAAATAAGAAAATGTCATATTCTTTATTTACCTGGGGTGTTACATGTTGGGTATGATTTCATACTGATAATCACGTTTTTACATACCCTTATTCCCATGATATTCTTATATATGATCATTGATTTATATTTATCATGTTTACCCATAATGAGAATATGATCTCACCCTTTTTCATGTTTTATTTTTTCCATTGATTATGAGGAATAGTACTAAGTATGATGGCTCTATAAGGGTAAATTATATAAATAAAGATGTTTGAGATGATGAATATTATACCAAAAAAAAGATGTTTATGTATATAGTCTCCAAGTACACTAAACCTTTACAGTTCTTGAGAATGTTTATTTGGGATATATATTGAATATTCATCGAAAAAACATAATATCTATATATATTATGATTAGGTATCTATATGTTGGATCTAGATGTTTTTGATATTATCGATGGTATGGAATGGATGATCAATTATAAATCTCAAATTGCTTTATATCCCTATATTGGACAATTTTTATCCCTAGATGGGATCACTCAAATATTCTTGGGTGAGTGATACCCAAGGTTAATTAGGGTAGGACCCATTATTCTAGATGTGGGATCGATTTAGTGCTAGTTATCCAGGTTTTTCAATGATGTTATAGAGAGAGGCTCAGATGATTATCTTTTAGTGGTAGTGGACTAGTAATAGGAAGCGTTTTTGAATGTTTTTTTTGGGATTTTCACCCCATCGATAGGTTGATTTTACTATCAAACTACTCTTAGGGATGAGCCCCATTTTTTTACTGCCATACCAGATGGCTCCTATCAAGTTAAAGGAGTTAAAGGCTCGACTGGAGGATCTTTAAAGAAATGGATTTATTCATATGAGTGTGTAACTATGGTCCTATCCAGTAAAATTTAAAAAGAAGGAATATATGAGTATCTGAATTTTCATAGATTAACATGAGTTTAATCAAGTGAAAATTAAGAATAAATACCCATTTCCCCAAATTAATGACCTTTTCATCATCTCAAGGGATCCCAATCATATTCCAAAATGTACTAAGTTTTGGGTACCACCATATGAGGTTCTAGGAAGATGATGTTCCTAAAACCACATTTAAGAGATGTTATAGGCATTTTGTGTACCTAGTTATTCCTTATGACCTTACCAATGCTCATACAATCTTTATGGATTTGATGAATTTGATCTTTCACCTCATTTTGGAATCCTTCATGGTTATGTTGTTTGATGATATCATGGTGTATTCAAACATATAGGAGGACTAAAGTAACTATCTCAAGGTTATTTTAGGAACCATAAGAGAGAACCACATGTATGTTAACCTATAAAGATTCTAGTTCTAGATCCAAGAAGTTAAGTTTTTAGGTCATGTGATTTTTGAAAAAGAGATTTTTGTAGATCCTGATATGATCTAAGATGTCATGACTTGGGAGAATCCCAAGAATTTGTTTGAGATCAGGATATTTTTGGGTTTGGCTTGGTATAAATTGTTTTTTATCACTTCTCTAGTATAGATTCATCCTTGATAGCTTTGACACAAAAGGGATGATGTTTAAGTGGAGTGAGAAGTTCAAGAGGTATTTTGAGAATTTATAGGTCTGTTTGAATCAACTATACTTTTGATTCTTCCTAATCCTTGGAAGGGATATGCAGTGTATTGTGATGTATCATGTGTGGGGTGGGTGTGTGTTTATATGTAGTATAATCATGTGGTGGTCAATGGCTCTTTTAAACTATTCCCAAATGAAAGGAATTACCCCATCCATTACCTGGAGTTAAAAATTATGATACACATAATGAATAATTGGATACATTACCCCTTTGGGGAGAAATTTATAGTTTATCTAGATCATAATTGCCTAAAATATATCTTCACCAAGAGGGACTTGAATTGTAGGAAGAGACGTTGGGTGGATTATCTTTATAATTTTTATTTTGATATAGCATGTACCTTCAGTAAGGGGAACATGGTCATCAATTCCATGAATAAGAAATTTATGATCTAGGTAGTGAAATAATCTATGGATGAGCGGACTCTAATGAATTTTATAGTTAATATAAGTTTGGAGGTGTAGGAGAATGGATAGAATGTGTTCTTGACAAGTGTTCAGGTCACACCCTATCTTATTGATTAGGTTTGGTGTGAGAAGGCATACAAAACATACTACTAGAATATTAGTAGAGTTTTAAACGGTGGGTAGAACTTAAATGATTGGTCTCAGTCTCCCAATGGAACCATATTCTTTAGGATGTGGCTAGTATTTCCTCTGACATTGAGGCAATAGGTGATTCACAAGGAGCATTATTCTAGTTGGGTCAATCATCCCAGTGCCACCAAGATGTTTTATATTCTGAGATATTATTATTAGGGTCCTGGTATGATGTGTTTATTTACGATTTTTGTATCCAGATGTTTTAACTTATAAATAATCAAATCCAAGCATAAATGACCGGTTGGGTTGCATCGGCCTCTTCCCATTCTTCTATAGAAGTGGGATGAGATATCAATGGACTTTTTGATCATTATACCTAAAAATTACATTAGAAAAGATTTTATTTGGGTGATTATAGAACAGTTGAATAAATTATACCATTTTATTCCCATTAGAGAGTTGACAAAGGTGTAGGATCTCAGACAACTATATGTCTGAGAGATTGTTTGGCCTCACGAGGAGTCCTTTGTAGGGGACCAGTTGTGATATGAACCACACTAAGGTGGTGGTGAATCAATATTGTTAACTTTAAATACCAAATTATACTTTTATCCTTTTATCTATTTTATTTTACCTCTATAAATTATTCATGTGAATGAATTAATCTTGTTCTCTCTCATCACTATCATTATTTCTTATTGAAAAAACTAACACAAACATACAAACATACACACATGATGTACAACCATTTACAAGGTTCACCTCTCAGTATAAGAAGTTTAATCCTTAGTGTGATCAGGTAAAACCCAAGGTCACACAAACTACTAGTATAAACCCATGATATTTAAATTATTTTCTACTAATAGTGTAGAGTGTATATCCCACACACTTGTTTGGATCATCCTGCACTGTGGTACATCTTGTACCTTTAAAATTAAATACATGAGAAATAATAAGATATTTTGTAACCAATATAGAATGTTGCCTTATTGTTGATGTGAAACTCTTTCTTCTTATACCCTTTCAAAGTATAAAGTCTCTTATTCTATTTTCATGTACAAAACATCACAAAACCTCTTCTTATTATTTTCACAAAAGAAAACTGGTATACTACTTCTTCTTCTACCACTTATATCTTCTTATTATTCTATACAAACAGGAGTTCACAAATATCTTATCCTCCCTTATCCTATCTTATCTTCTCTTTCTATTCTTATTATTTCTTTCTTCTTAAGTTATAAATAGACTTCATTGGATATCTTCTTAATTATTAAAATATTTAGGATGTATATGAATGATTAGAGTCATGTGTCTTTATTTTATTTTTTGATACCAAAAAAATATTTTTCATATTTTGTATTAGATAATTTTTTTTCATTACTAACCTTCAATACATATGTATTTGATAATAATAACTACAACATCGATTAATCATTCACATGATCTTATCTTACATGTAATCCTCCATGATTTCTTCTTCATAAAAGCATATAACTGTAAAAAAGTTATTCATGATTTTAATTTAGTAATAATGGAATCTGAATTAACTTCTCATTAATTCTAGATATTATTTACTGTATAATATCCCAGAATTGTTCTTTATTAGCACTAGATAAATCACGATACATATATCATGATATTCTGTACCAAAATATTGGCTTAATTTCATCATCACATTTATTCTTCCATAGATCCTCATTTAAATACCTGAAGGAATTAGGTATTAATAATTCTATTTCATCACAAGACTTTCATGAATTCATCATTAATATTTACAAGGTTTTTACATAACCGAAAAATTTACATCTTCATTAACTATCATAAAAAATATTATATCCCATATCTATATGTATACATACATCAGACATGATCTTATTCATGGGAAAGGTACACTCACACATCCGTTGTTTTCTTTCTTCTTCACATTCAGTATGATGCATGAGATAATCTGTTCAAGAAAATTGAAAAGGTTGATCATATCATACATGGTGGTACATACATTTTAGACAGTGAATAGCTTGATGAACCATGGATAAAACTATCTTCAGTTATTCTCATTCATATTTAATTTATACAAGTAAGACTACATGCATGATCCATCATTTCAATCACACCCATTGAAAAAATCTAGTTCCATTACCACCCAGAATCATGGCTCAAAAATAGGTGGATATAGGGGATCGAGCTCTAGTAAATCTGTATGGAAGTATATATGAAAATATTTAAACATGGAATAAATATAAGGGAACACTTGACTTAATCAATGCTCTTATCATATTTATAAAAGATCCAGGTCACAATACCTCCTCCTACCACACCTCCTACTAGAAAATGTCATAGTAGCACCTCCTAACAATTCATGGTGGCACCTCATAATTCATGTTTAAACAATCTCAAGTGCTCAGTCACATTATACATATCATGATATCAAAATCAATTGCACATTCAAAACTCCTACCATATAAATCTCACAGCATCACCTCCAACCATCGCACAATTGTACCTCATAACATGCGAGGATTATAGTACCACCTCCTACCCTCACATAGTTGCACCTCCCATTACATGGTGTCACAATAAATTTCGTAGTTGCAGTATCCTTCCTTACGGTCTCATGCCACTAATGATATCATGCCTTATTTATGATCAAAAATAATATTCACTTGACTCCTAAGATCTCATAATCTATCCAGTGCAAGGTTTAAGCAAAGGGGGATATGTCATGATACGTCTGAGAAAAATTTTGTTCTGTATAACATGAAATGATACTATGTTTTATACATATAATTTACTATTGGAAATATATTCTTCTAAGAGGATTTATCTCACATTGGAGCTTTTCATAGGATCCCTCTTTTTAATAATCCATTATGTAGCTTTTGATGCCCAGTTGTGAGTATTTGTGTCTTCTCCAGGTTTCCTTTTCCTTTACCGTCACGATTCCCCTCATGGTTTCACTACCCGCTCTCATGCATGTTTTATACTCCCTATAGCCTACCTGATCAAGTGAACTGGCCTCCTTACCACCTTAGGTTGGCCATGAATATTGGATCCCATGTGGTGAGATATGATTCCACATGTGCGGTTGAGTTGGGCCCTCGTCCCACTTGAGGCTAGGCGTATTTTTTACAAAACAATTTTAAATCTAGTAAGTAAAATATATCAATATAATGTAATGCTAACAAAATTTTCCTCATGAATAAATACAAATATTTTTTCATAGTGTTCTATTTAAATATTCAAAACACTTATTTTATGACATGTATTTCAGTCTTATTTCACTTAATATGTTTGGATACAAATCTTGGGATCTTTTTCTTATTCAAGATTGGATTATTCAACTAAACTTCAAAGTTACTTCAATTTTTGTTCATCATATTAACATCACTTAAAAAAAAATCACACAAATTTGTATAAAAATATCCCCCTTTTTTATTTGTTGTAAATACCTTATCAATGACATGTTAATATATTGTATGCGTTTTCTCCCCCTTTCTTATAAAATAATCATTTCACTTTCTCTCCCCAATATCAAAAATAAATAAAAAGTAAATGGGGAAAGTTTTATGAATTCATATGTCAAAAAGTGCCATAAACCTTTCCACTCTAAGTCTACCTGATATATTCTAAGTGTATAAAACATGAGGGTTTGATCTAGACAACAAATATGACCATTATAAAATAGAATGATACCAAATGAAATAATAACTCACAATATTTTATTCAAGGGATTCCCAATTGTATTTTAGGCTGAGAAAAATGATAAATACCAATTGAAATTCAATTTTATCATAAATATAAACCTATAAATCCTAAAATCACAACAATGAATAGGTTAAAATCATTCAAGTACAATGATTAGGATTTGACAACATCCTTGGAACTTCTTCATCCTTCCACTTTTCATATGACACTGATTAATTCAATTAATCCCCCATGAAATTATAATATGATTTTAATTATAAATGATTAGAGATAAAGAATATATACCTCTTCAATTAAATAGTTTTCATCAACTTTATAGAATTATAATATTTGTATGAGATAATAATTCTGACTGATTATTAAACATTTTTCATTTGTATATCCCTCAAGGAGACACTCCTATTAATCTTTATAATGGTTAAACTATTCTTCAGATAAATCACATGATATTTAAATTGAGATAAAACCAAAATGAATATTAAAATTGAGGCTATTTAAATTTTATATCTTCCACAACTCCACTAAGGATGATCTTCTTTAACACAAATTATATAGAATACTAAATGCAAGATCAAACCAAGATGTCATTTTATTCATTTTTTATCAAGTGTTGGAATCAATAACTTCATTAACCATCATCAAAGTTGATCCTTTCTTCAATTTTATAAAATAAAAATTTAGAGATTAATCTTGGATGGAGACATCCTCATTTGGACTGTCCAAAATGGGCAATTATCACTCATTATTAGGTTTTTTCCCTGAGAGTGTGCTTCACCTTTAAATCCATACATTATAAGTACAAATATAATGCATAGTGATTAAGGGAATAAGGTGTATATTACCTATTTATCAATGTAAATAGAAAGGTTGACATGATTTTCTCAACCATGTTTCTCCATTTCTACTACTCTCCATGCTTTCACATATGATCTTCAATTTTAATTTATCTTGATGAATCTAGGTACTCATCACTTCTTTAATTTATTTATGTGTGACTTTTCAATTATCAAGAGAATTTATATCACTTGTATCACATGGTGAAATTTTTATACTATTTTGGAACTCATCATGTACTAGTATTATTGTAGAGAAATATCTATGAATGTGTCCATCCATGTTTCACCAAACACAGAGAAATTTTTCAACACTAGGGATATCATTTGCTGATAAACTCTCATGAAATTAAAATTCTTTATATAGATTCTTATATTTATCTTTAACACTATATTTTTTCAATAATTCATCCATATTTCTTTCCTTCTCAAAATATATTGGCCAAAAAACTAATATATCTTTGGGAATATGTATAACATTTTTTAGTTCTCCATTAGGAAAATTTTGAGTACTATTTTTCACATCAGTTCTTTTGGGTATTGCACTCATTTTGATCTCATTGATTTTTTTGGAAATAGATCACCCTTATTTCTGTTATACAAGTCCAACTATCCCTTATTTTTAAACTTATTGAGTGTAATATGATTTTTAACCTTCTTTATATTTTTCCTTAAATATAGACCATAATCCTTTTTTGTAATCATCATGTGAGTATTCAGATGTGCAGATCCATTCAATTTATTTTACAAAAATGGTACATATTTATTATTCTCATGTGGTATTATATAATTAATTGTGTTTGATATATAATGATATGAACATGATTCAATTTAGTGACCAATATCTTTTCTAACATCATATAAATTTTCAAGTGAATTGAATATTTTTGAATAATGAATATTTTTATTATTATGTGAATGTTTCATCTCGATGAGATTTCTCCCCCTTGAAATGTAATTAATTTGTGATTTATCATTTAATTTATTGTACTTAAAATCATATTCAAAAATTTAAAACCTATTATAGAACCAAAAATGACCTACAAACCATGATATTTTATTCTAAATGATATGTTGTCTAGAATTTATAGATTTTTTAATAGACTATTTTTGTGATTTCTCAATAATTGGCGGAATGTTATGAGAAAACCATCACAAAAACTTCCTCTTATATCCACCATTGACAACGTGAAATATTTCCCTTAATTTTTCTGCACTCATGCTTGAGAATAATTTGTATTTAAACTTTCATTATTTATAAACACAAATTTAGCAAAAACATTTCAATTTGATATGGATAGTCACACATTTGTCACATCTTCTTGAGATAGTTCATCAAACAGTTTTATGATATTATTATCAAATAATATAGGTATTTTAATATTTTAATCCCACTTATAATTTTACATTAAATAATCTATACATTCCTTTGATTATGAATACTCAATATGTGTCATTTATAAATTGTCCAGTTTGATTTCTAATTCTATAAATTTCATATTGAGGTAATTATTATAATATTAAATAAATATCATTATATATTTATAGTTCTTACTTATTCTTCCAATTTCTTCATCATTCATTCTACTCTTTTATTTAATCAATGTATCAAGTTCCATGATCTTCTTGGATGTAATACCGAATTGTGTATTCTTGACATCAATGCCGTTTTTCCATTTTTTCTCAACGCTTAAATACTTTTCTAAAATTCTTTAGTAGAGTCATAATTCTCTTATATTCCACTAAATAAATCGTATTAAAATTTTTATCATCTCTCTTCAAGCTCCTCATACCCATATTCTTTGATAGTAAATTATTTTGAGATCTTAAATCAATTAAGAGATCTTTGTCTTAGGAAATTATCTTAGTTATTTGTCTGTCCTTAAAGCTGAGTGATCTCTTCTTGATGACTCTAAAAAATAACAGAAACAATAGAAAATATTTTTTTGGGTAATTAATGCATCATATACTTTAATTCATTAATAAATAAATCTATTTATAGAAGGTTACACCCACATGAGTCTTCTTTTTTCAGATAGTTTAAACAAAAATATTCACATACCTTAGGATCACTTGAATAACTTAATCCCATTGAGGTAATAATTTTATCCCTATTCTCATTTGTTGAAATGACCATTTTTTCATCTCTAAAAATTTCATATATGGATTCATTATTTCCTGGAGGGAATGAAAATTCTTTCACTTTTGACATAAGTGACATCTTCCTCATCATCTTCTTCTTTTTCTTTTTGATATTCATCAATGTATTTGAAGAAACTATGTTCTGATTTGATATAGAAATAACTTCTATGAAATACTAATTTATTATAATTTGAAGAAAGAAAATTCAAATCTTCAAAAGAGAAAAACTTCAAATTAGAGAATACAATCAGAGGTGAACTTGCCTCTAATACCAATTGTAGGGAACCAGTTGGGATATGAACCATACTAAGGGGGGGATAGTGAATCATTATTGGTAAATTTAAAGACCAATTTATAATTTTATAATTTTATACATTTTTTTACCTCTGTTACATATTAAGTTGAATGAATTACTCTTTATCTCCCTCTCCTCATTATCATTCTTTATTTCTGCATAACCAAGAACATGCACACAAGAGGCACAATGGTTTACAAGGTTCACCTCTTAGTACGAGAAGGCTAATTCTTGGTGTGATCTAGTAAACACCAAGTTAAAAAAACCCAATAGTAATATAATATTATCATTACACTATTGTCTTGTGATAACATAGAGTGTGTATCCCACATACTTGTTTGGTACATCCATCACTTAGGTATATGTCATACCTTTATAATTAAATGCAGGTGAAATAATAAGATATTCTAACACCGATATCTTTTTTTTCATATTGTTAATTCGATGCTCCTTATTATTATTATCTTGTTAAATAGAATGTATATTATTTTGATTATATGTACAATACTTCAAAAAAACACTTATTCTTCTCTTCACAATAGAAAAATAATATATTTCTACTTCTTCTACCACTTCTCTCTTTTTCATTTTCTTCTTCTTTTGTATAGATAGGAGTTCACAGATCTCATCATCTTAATTATTCTCTCTTATCTTATCTTTATTTTCTTCTTATTTCTTTCTTCTTCAGTAAAAAATAGTCTGCACTATATCTCTTCTAAATTAATCAACTTTTTAGGATGTTTTTGAATGATTATAGTCGGGTATCTCTATTTTCTTCTTCGATGCCATTTTTTTTCTTCAGATTCTATAATGGATCAATAAAACATTTTATTCATTCTCCTATAATTTATATGCATATGACAATAATAACTAAAAAATCAATTACTCCACATGATCATCTCTTCTATATAATATTCCATGCTTTCTTCTTTATAACTATATATAATTGCAAATATGTTGTTATTTAATTTAATTTGGTCATAATGAAATCCAAATTAACTTCTCATTAATTATATATATTATTATTTTTATAATATCTTATAATTATTCTTTATCAATGTTGAATAAATCTTCGTCTAAGTATAATGGAATTATTCACTCAAATCTTGGATTAATTGCATCGTCACATTTATTATTCAATAATTCCTCATTTAAATGACTGATGGACACATGTATTGTTCATTCTATTTCATCACATATCTTGCATGAATTCATCACTAATATTCACATGGTTTTCACATAAACACAACATTTAATTCTTCATTAGCTATCCATGGAAATAATGTATCCCATGACTTTAAGTATGTATGCATCAAACATGTTCTTTAGAATGGGCCAGGTAAGTTCCCATATCCTTTTTTCTCATTCTTATGAACCTTCAGTATGTTCTATGATCTCATTTAAGAAAATTGAAAAGATAAATCATATCATGTATGGAAGTGCATGCATTTTAGACAGTGAATTTCTCAATGAACCCTAGATGTGCCTGCCTTAAGTTAATTACATTCATATTTCATGCATGCATGTAACATTGCATACATTATCCATAATTTTTACTGAATCCATTGTATAAATCTGATTCCATTACCATCTATAATCATAGATTGAGAATAGTGTAAATTTCAGACTGAGCTACTATAATTCTATATGGAAGTACACATGACAAGCTTTGAACATGTCATAAATCCAAGGGAAAACCCATCTCAATCAATGCAAGTCTCATATGCCTAGAAGATCTGGGTCACAATATCTCCAACTACCACACCTCCTACCATGTTAATGTCATGGTATAACCTCTCACCGTCACACAATCACACCTAATAACCCATGGATGAACAATATCCAGCACATGGTTTCACCATATAGCACACAATCTCCCAATCCACCTCCCAGTCACATCTTATAATGTATGAAGCTCATGATATCACCTCTCACTATCTCATGGTTTCACCTCCTATCATGAGAATCTCATGGTATCACCTCTTACCATTTCACATCCATAACTCTCATCGCACGTTCACACAATCCATCACATGATTGTAGTATCCTTCCTCACAGTCGTATACTACTCATGATAGAATTCATTATTCATTATTGAACCTCATATTCACTAAAATTCTTAGATCCCATAGTTTATCTAGTGTTATGGTTAAGAAATGAGGAATATGATTTAGTAATTCTAAAACAATGTCATTCAGTGTGATACACGCCATTTCCATGTTTTATCTATATCATTTAGGAGAGGAAAAGTGCCCCTCTAATATTGGTTGTACCACATCAGAGATTTATAAAGGACCCCACTTCTTAATAAACTATATTTCATTTTTGATTCCTAGTTAAGAGTGTTTGGGTACCCTATGGTATTCCTCTTCATACAACATCATGCTACCCCATATGGTGGATCCACCCACTTTAGTGTATGCTTTGTGCACCATCTGTCCTTCCTGTATAGGTATACTAGAATCCCTGCCACCTTGGGCTAAACATTCAGGATGGCTCCCATGTGGTGAGCTCTACTTTCACATGTGTGATTGAGTTGGACCCTTGTATTGCTTGAGGCTAGACATATTATTTTTAAAAATATTGTAAAGAGAGTAAGTAAAATATTATATTATATTATAAGGTCACCTCATATTTCCTCACAAAAAAATGTAAATATCTTTGCATGGTCTTCTCTTCAAGTATTCAAAAACATTTCTTCCAAGATGTGTATTTCATCCTTAGTTCACTTAATATGATTTTACACAACTCTTGGGATATTATTCTTCTTAAAGATTGGATTATTCAAAAAAACATTCAAGCTAATTCAATTATTCTTAATCCTATTGACATCACTTGAAAATAAATACAATTAAAAAAAGTGGTGTCAATAATACCCCCTTTGATTTTTTTGGCAATAACTTCTCAATGACGTGTTAAATTGTGGCATGTGTCCTCTCCCCATTTCTTATCAAACTTTTATTTCACTTTCTCTCCCCCTTATTGAAAATAAATACAAAATACTTGGAAAAATTAATATCAATTCATACTTAGAAAATTTCCATCAACCATTCTCCTCCAAGCATACTTTAATCATGCTCGGTGAAGAAAAAAAGAGGGTTTGATTTAGACAAAAATTTTGTCCCTTATAGAATAGGATGATTTCAAATGAAATGAGAATTCACAATATTATCTTAAAGGGTTGTCCAATTTTATTCTAGGCTATAAAAATGATAGATACCAATTGAAATACAATTTTTTCATTAATATCAACCTAAAAATTATGCACTCACTTCAACAAATAGGTTAAAAGAATTAAAGTACAAATAAAAGGAATAGACAATATCCTTGTTACTTCTCCATTATTTATCTTTTCTTATGTCTTTGATTATTTCAATTTCTTCCACTAAAAATTAGAATCTGGTTTTAATTATAAAATTTGAGAGATAAATAATACATACCTCTTTAATGACATGAACTTCAACATCATTCCAAAATAATTAAATTTTTATGAGATAATAATTATGGAAGCACCTTAAACATTTTAAATTGTCTCCCACTTAATCATACACTCCTATTGATATTAATAGTGGTTTGAATCTTATTTAGATGAATCAAATGATGTTTTATGTTGATTAAAAACCAAAATGTATCTTCATCTTATTTATTTTTATATTTGATATCTTTCACATCTCTACCAAGGATGATATTATTTAATATATATTATATAGAATACCAAATGTAATATGAAAAAATTTGGAATTATATTCATTTTACTATCAAGTGTTTATAGAAACAATATACTTCAGCTTCATTAAATATGATCCTTATATTGATTTCCATAATACCAATTTAGAGATCATTCTTTGATGGTGACATCCTTATTTGGATTATCCAAAATCGAAAATCATAACACTTTCTCAAGTTCTCTCCTTGATAATATACTTCAATTTTAATTCTAAACATTATACAAACAAATACAATACACAAATATTAAGTGAATAAGGTGGATATTCCTTAATACTCAATGTGAATAGTATGGTTGAGATGATTTTTTCAACCTTGTTTCTCTATTTACTCCACTCTTTATGCTTTCACATCTGATATTACATTTTGATTTATTATGTGGTAGCATGGCAATCATCACTTCTTTAATTTTTTTGGGTGTGAATTTTCTCTTCTAAAGATCCTTTATAGAACTTGTATGACCTGGTGAAATTTTCATCATATTTAGGTTCTCTTCTTAGTCTAAGATTATTTTAGATAAGTCTCTATAAATGTGTCCATCCTTGTTTCACATCACACATAGAAAAGTTTCCACACAAGGGTGTTCATTTTGTTGAAAAAATATAATGAATTTTTACTTAATCATGTGGATACTTATATTTATCATTAATACTAGATTTTTCCTATGATTCCTTTATTTATATTTCCTTATATAAGTTTACTGGCCAAAAAACTAATATATCTTTAATAATATGCGCAAAAATTTTGGTTTATAAACATATAAACTTTTGAGTGATGTTTTTTCACATCAATTATTTTGGGTATAACACTCCTTTTTCTCTTCTTGAAATGTTTTTGAAATAAATATCCCTTATATATGTTTTAAAAGTACAAATCTCCATTTTTTTGAAACTTCTTATGTGTAATCTAGTTTGAAACCTTTTTATATTTCTACCTAAAGATGAACCATTATCCTTTTTGATAATCTTATTAAGAGTATTCAGATTTGAAACTACCTATAATTTATTTTCCATGGATAGAAAAACATTATTATTCTCATATGGTTCTATATGATTACCTTTGTTTTATACATGATGAGATGAACATTCATTACTTTTTTGGACATCACTTTTTCCAACATCATAGAAATATTCAAGTTCCATGTATCTGTTTGAATAATGAATACATTTATTATTCTATGTATGTTTCATATTCATGAGTTTACTCCCCCTTGAAATGGACTTCCTTTTTGGTTCATCATTTAATAGATTGTACAAAAAATCTAATGCACAATGTCTAAACCTGTTGTTGCACCAAAAAAGTCCTCCAATCCTTGATTTTTTTCTTTTTAATGACATGTTATCTAGAATTTCTATATTTTTGAAAAAACTATTTTTGAGAAATACCAAAATCTATTTGGGATGTTCTCAGGGAAACAACACAAAAAAAAAACATCTTCATTCCACCATTGTCATGGTGGAATATTTCCCTTCACTTTTCCTCATCCATACTTGTATTGAATTTTTTTAAACCTACATCATTTATAAATATAGATTTAGCACAAAAATTTTAATTAGATATGTATGATACCTATTTCATCTCCGCTTCTTAAGATATATTATGAAATGATTTCATAATATTATTATCACTTAAAAGAATTATTTTAACATTAGAATCATTATTTTATTTTATATAAAATTTTCTCCACACTTCTTTGATTATGAAGACTTAATATGTGTCATTTCCAAATTGTAAAATCCAATTTCATATTGAGGGTATTTGTATGATATTAAATAAATTATATTCTATATCCAAGTCCTTCCTCATTATTTTTAATTATTTATCTTGCATTATACTATTTTCTTGTAGTAATGTACCAAGTTCTTTGATCTTATTGGATTTAATATCTATTTGTGTATTTTTTACATTAATTTTGTTTTTTATATTTTCTTCCAACACATGGATCCCACTATTATATTATTTAGTGGACTCATCCTTATCCAATATTGAACTAAAACACTCCTATTAAAATTTGTATCATATCTCTTCATGCTCCCCATTCCCATTTCTTTTATAGTAACTTTTTTTGATAGATTAATTCATTTATGATATTTTTCTCCGAAAACCTTATTTATGTTATCTTCCTCTCCTTCAAGCCGAGTTATATATTCCTACTGAATTTCAAAAATCCAAAAAACAATAGAAAAAATTCATTAGGTAAGTAATGAATTATATCCTTTAATATATCAATCGATAAATATATTGATATAAGGATACACATTCTTTAGTCTTATTCTTATGGCCTTTTTAAACAAATATATTCACATACATTAGGATTAATTGAATCACTTGATCCCACTAAGGTAGTAATTATGTCCACACTTTGTTTGTTGAAACAACCATTTGTTCATCTCCCAAAATTTTAGATCCAGCTTCATTATTTCCTAGAGGTACTAAAACATATTCCTCTTTTAACATGAGGGACATCTTCCTCAAATTCTTCTTTATTTTTTTTCCAGGTTTATTAAAGTATGGGAAGAAATTTATTTCCTATTTTATATAGAAATAACTTCTATAAAACTACACTTTATTATAATTTCAGGAAATAAATTATAAATCTTTAAAAGATAACAAAATTAATGTAAATAATCAAATCACAGGTGAACCATCCTCTGATATTAAATATTAGGGGACCAGTTGGGTTATAAACCACATTGAGAGGGGTTTAAATTAGTGTTGGTAACTTTAAAGATTAATTTATACTTTTATCCTTTTATCCGTTTTATTTTACCTATGTCACTTGTTAATGAGAATTAATTACTCTTACCCTCTCTCCTAAATATCCTTCTTTCTTATAGTATAATTAAATACACACACATACACAAGTGGGAAGATAATTTTAGGGTTCACTTCTCAGTATGATAAGGCTAATACTTAGTGCGAACCGGTAAAACCTGAGGCCACACAAACAACTAGTAAAACCTTATGATATTTACACTATTATCTTATAATAGTGTAGAGTGGGCATCCCACACATGTGTTTGGTGCATCTAGAACTTAGGTACATCCCATACCTTTAAAATTAAATTTTTGGGAAACAATTAGACATTATGACACCAAAATATAATCTTTTCTTATTATTTATGTGTTTCTTATTCTTCTTCTTACCTTGTATAGTAGAAAGTATCTCCTTATATTTTTATGCATAGAACTGTACACAACCAATTTTCCTAGTCTTCATTATAGAAAACTAATATGTTACTACATCTTATACCACTTACCACTTATTATTTTTTTTCTTATTCTTCTATGCAGACATGAGTCCATAAATATCTTGTTCTCTCTTCTTCTATCTTATCATAACTTCCTCTTATTATTATTATTTATTTCCTATTAAATTTTAAAAAATTTCATTGGATCTCTTATTAATTATTAAACTCTTTAGGATATATATGAATTCTTACAGTCTTATCTCTCTTTTTTCTTCTTTGATACCAACAAATATTTTCTTCAGATTCAATATCTGATCAACAAAAAATTCCCTTCACTTACCAAAAATGTATATGTATATTATAATAATAACTAAAACATATATTACTTCTTAACATGATCTTATATTTCATTTAATACTCTACAATTTCCTCTATAAAACTGTGTATAACCATAGTGTAGTTATTCATTCTTTTAATTCGGTCATAATGGAATCCGAATTAACTTCTCATTAATTATGGATATTATTTTTTGTATAATATCCTAAAATTATTATGCACCAATAATATAAAACTCATTATCCAAGTATTGTGATGTTATTCACTAAAATATTGGATTAATTTCATTATCATATTATTCTTCCATAACTCCTCATTTAAATATCCAAAGTACTTAGGTATTCATTATTATATTTTGTCACATGTATTTCATGAATTTATTATTAATATTCACATGGATTTCACATAATTGAAACATTTCCATATCCATTAATAATCCATGTAAATCATGTATTCCACATATACATTCATTAATCATATTCTTTAGTATGGTCCAGGTAAGCTCACACATCTTTTATTTTATTTCTTCCACACCTTTAGTATGCTGCATGATCTCCTCGGTTGAAGAAAGTTGAAAGGATCAATCATATCATTCATAGAGGTGTATGAATTTAAGATAGTGAATGAAACACCCTGATATTTTTATAAAATATTTATCTTTAAATAATTTTATTTCTTTAATATTTTGCGTCGCACGCAACACCGAGTTTAAACGAATCGCGACACACTATGAAAACATTATTATTTAATGTGAAAGTTATAATCTAATAGTTAATTTGGTGGGTATGAATATGATTAAATAATTTATGAAATACATACCTTTCCCACTCAATATAAATGTATTGATAAATTCTTAGTAAATAATCATTCAAATTTAGTAAATCCATTTTATTCTTCATAAATACATTTTATCTAAAAATGTTTTTTCTTATGAGTGAATATTATAATTGATTCCTGAAATTTTTAGAAAATTTATTTGAAAAAAATTAATTTCATTTTTTTATTCATCATGTCAAAATTATCTTAATATGATTTTTTTAGAATTTTCTTAAAAGATTAAATTTTCAGCAAATAGTGAAAAATACCAATTTTTATAAAACTGTCATTTTATTTATATTAAAATGTATTTTTATGGTTTTAATTTTATGTAAAAGTAAATTAATTACTATTTATTTAGATATATTATAATTAATTATATTTTAATCACCGTTATACCTTATTTTGGTATAAGTACAGTTTTGGGCTTAAAACACATTTTTTCAAGAAAACTATTTTTTGTTGCATTTTGCAGAATTAATTTTAAATTAAATTATGAAACTTATATGAGTTAAATATTGAAAAATGGATTTTATATTTTTAATCAGTGGGTCTAAATTAGTTAAATATATCTATTTTATTTTTTGTCATTAAGAAAAGTAACAATAGTAATTTTATTACCACAATAAGGGTAAATTGAGTAATTTAGGTTAAAAATAAAATGATAAGGAATATTATATAACACAAAAACATACCTAAATTTTATTTGATGTATTAATTCCATCCATAATCATATAATTATCATTTTTATGACCTTTTTATCCATTTGGATGATATTATTACCTTTATAGTATTTTATTTCAAGAAAAGTCAAACATGTCATGCTCTTTTTTTAAAAGATGATGCCTTAGTCAAAGGACCAAAGCACTGAAATATATAAATATAAAAGGTTTACAAAAGTATGAAGGAGGGGATTTTATTACAACCATTTTTATGTAGAGAGATGAACTCAGTAAGGAGGTTCCCCGTGTATTTGTTATTATTGTAGACACCCTTATTGGAAAGACCATACGCCACCTTGTTTGCCTCTTTATATGTATGGGTGATAATATAATTGAGTTATGATAGGTGTCATAGGAAGATGCTCTATTAAGCAGTGAGGGTCCACGCAAGGTGAATCATTCCATATCTAAGAGCCTGAACGATGGTAGTTGAATCAATTTCAATCCAAACATTATTCAATCCTATTTGAATTATCAAATCGACTGAATTGATGACACTGTACATCTCTGCTTCAAGGGAGGAGGCATGACCACATGAACCAAAACATCATCCTAGAATGTCACTATTGTGATTTTTTCATATGATACCATAGCCTGTAGGTCCCAAGTTTCTTTTTGAGGCACCGTCCACATTAATTTTGATCTAGCCGGGAATAAGGGTTTTCCAGAGTACTTCTAGTAAACCTCTCAGAGGGCTGTATATTCCTTTAATCTTGATCCATCGTAGGATACTGAAATCCTTAATAGAGTTGTGGTAGGTCCCTGTTTGCATGATTACAGCTTCATTGATCGCAGTGTAGATCTTTATTTGTGCTGCATGAAATATGAAAGTGTTATTTCTGTGCATAATATAATTTCTTCCATACCAAATAAGGTGTATCAGTTCCACCATGATGATAATGAAAAATGATTAATTTGGGTAGAGGTATCCATAGTAGTGCATTTCTAAAGCTGCAGTCCAATAGAGTCCAAACCTATCCATATGAGATCAAAAATATAAAAAATGTATTTCCATAAAGTAGGAGCAGTAACACATGTTATAAATAAGTGATCAATATCCCCTCTATATTGATTACACATGAAAAATTTAGAACAAAGCTTTATACCACACATCTGAAGATTACAATAAATGGGGATTCTATTATGAGCAATTCTCCAAACTAGGGTGAGTCGGGAGGGTCTAACCCATTTTTTTGTTAAAGTTATTTATCTAGTAAAAATCATTGTTGTTGGCAGTGACATTATGACTATAATAGAGTTTAGAGGTTAGCATACCATTATAATCTAGTTCCCAAAATAAGAAATCATTAGTGTTAACAAAGGTGTAGTTGTTAATAATAATAGATATTTCTTCGGGTAAATCAACATTGAGAGAGCTCAAACAGTCATTAAAAAAGATATTAATATTTGTGGGTAATAAATATATTATTTTAATATTGATTTATCCAAATGATATGTTAGACTATAAATAGTATTTATAAATATAAATAAATTATATCCATCATGGTAATTTATTTTTAATTTTCAGGTAAGAAATAATTACATTCAATGCTTACACAACGTTTATGTAGTAATTATTTAATTAATTGGAAAATCAAATAAATCATATTAAAAATATTAAAAGTAACATAATTTGAGATATTTAAGGCAATAAAAAAATTCTCTAGTTGAAAATTACATTTTTATGATATAATAAAATAGTTTTTTTGGGTTTTACTTGTTTTATTGATATTTTAAAAGTCAAAGTAATGAATAATATCAAAATTGACAATAATGATATTTTATGGGTTTGATATTTTATTAAATTATTTAAAAATAATAAAAATATTAAATAATAACAAATAGGATAATATATGGTCTAAAATTTCATCCCTGTGTATTTATAGGCTATTTGGAAGCATTTGTCTCTAGATTAGTCTTAATATATTTTAATCTTTTGAGAAATTCCAAAAGTGCCCCTCACCTCATTTATAAATGGACATGTCCTCTCTCACTTCATTACACAAATTTGATACTTATATATCAACCATAATCTATGAAATTATTTTTTACACTTCCCTATTCACATTATAGAGGTGTTGGTCTCCCAAAAATACCCACCCTAGAGCCCTTTAGGGGATATCTAAATGAGTATTTTCGAAGAAGAGGTAATCGCTCTGACCGATCACTTTATTTTTCAAATCTCGTTTAACTGATATAAAAATAAGATATTCATAATAAAATAATTAATTTATTATCATAAATATTCTTAAATGTTATTATTATTATAAAAACACCACTATACAGCCTCCTTACCATTAAATAAGAAGTGAATGTCTCTCTCGTGTATACGTATGACTTACCATCTCCATGTAGTGATAAAAATAATTTTTCATCACCATTTTTATTGATGGTAGTTATGATGGGTTTAATATTTACATATGATATTTATAAAATTATTATACTTCTAGAATGATAATAAAATGTCTACCTTCTTATCATCCAATCTTTTAGGAAACGATAACATCGCTCGTTCGTATGTATGGACTACCATCTCCACGATATGATGTAATTTGTTTTTCATTTATATTTCACATGGATGGTAATATGGATTAATTTTAAGAATATATATAATATATATGATATAATAATGATTATTTAAATGTGAATTATTATTTAACATTCTTTCATTCTATTAATCAAAAAATAGAAACACCATTCATGAATTCGTACAACCTACCGTCTCTATGAACGGTGTAATTAAATTTTCTATCTCTAAATTTTTATGAATGATTATAAATATGTATATAATTAATATATATTACATGTATACCATTATTAAAATTATAGATATTATGGGAATATGATCAATATATAAGGACCAGGACTATAAAACCAAAACATGCTTGGAAAGAGAGGTAGTTATCACATAGAACAATGATTTAAATAAAAAATTACCAATAAACATGTGATAAGATGTTATAAATAAATTGTATATGGTATTATATATATATATATATTTATAAATTAAATGTCTAATAAATTCATATTTATTATATAGTAGGTTTTAATGTGAATAAGAAAAGGTGATACTTCATGTAAGGATTTATTTCACATTCTCATCATTATTATGGATTTTTATGTTTAAGTCTCTACTGGAGAATATTTCTATTATATGTCCATGTTTTAATTTTTTTTTCAAAAAGTTTTTTAATATTCTACTATAATTGTTTAAATTTATTTTTACCCATGTTTTAGTTTTTACTAAATGGTCTGAAAGAAACCTTTTTTTTCTTTTTTCAAATGAGGTATTTTGTGACTTTTTTGACAAAAATATGGTAGGAATTTTATTTTTTTAAACTTATGTGGAATGAGAAAATTTTACCTCCTTTAGGACGCCTCAATTATTTGAATAATCCTTTACAATTATAAAAGTTTTTTATAGATTTTTTTTTCATTTATAGGTGCACAACTTTTAAAAAAAGAAGAGATTTAAAAATGGAAAATATATTTTTCCTCAAGAATTATTTAAAGCGATTTAAATTTTTTTCCTATATAAGCTGAAATCCTTTGATGTTACTTAAGATTTACTAGAGATATGATCCAACGATACAATCATTATTATTTTTATAGATTGTTTATATTTATAATGATAATATTTTTGTGAAAAAAGTTCCCTTTTACATGGTTTATTCATTGTTGAAATGATTTTGAAATCCATTTCATTTCATGTGTTTTGTGATGATGAATATTTTATGATATTATGGAACATATTTGTTTTATTTTATTTATGTGATGAGTGGAACCTATATCTCCCTCCAATGCATTGGGTAAATCTTAATATATCATGAGATAACAATGGGAAACAAGTTGATAGGCATGATCCTACTATGGGAAACTGGTGTGTCCTGATACACTATGGGAAACAGGTGAATCATGATCCACTATGGGAAAAAGTTGTTCCTAATCTACTACAGGAAATAGGTGAATACTTATCTACTATGGGAAATAGGTTTGTCTTGATCTACTATGGGAAACAAGTGCATCTTGATCTACAATGGGAAATAAGTTATAATTTCTAATCTACTATATTGATGGTCTTGGTAGTTAACCTAGAAATATGAAATGTTTTTCTATGTTTATAATTGTTCCAAACTTTTATTAAATTAGATTATGGTTCATGATTTATTATTTATGATTTCAAACTCTTATGGACCATGTTTACTAAGATGATAATGTTTTATTACTTGACTCATGTTTATGATCTATGATAGGTTGGTTATGAAATTTTTAAGTTATGTTTATGATCACATAAACTTATTATTATCTTATGATTATATATGATCATAAATTAATACCTCCTATTTTTACCCTTACTGAGTTTTTGATCTCATCCTTTATTATATTTCCTTCCCCTAGTTATGAAGAAAGGTTTAGATAAGGTATGCCTAATAGTTTTACTATATGAGAAGATCCTTGTGGGATATGTTTAAGATCTATCATGAAATAAGAAGATTTTGTTCCTAGTCTCCAAATACACTAAACTATTATGGTCCTTGAGCACGTGTTTATGAAATTTATTGAATTTTAATCTAAAAATATGTGACATTTATGGATGAAAAGATTGGTTGTTATAGTTAGTATTAGAGGAAAGGTTTAGTCAATCTTTATAGATTAGGATTATAAAAAATTTAGTGATATCTCTATGAACATGCCTAAGTATATGTCTTGAGATATTTCTAGGTATATCTATAAGGATGATTCTAAGTATAATTCTGTGTATAGGAAAATATCCTGGAATTTTGGTGAAGGATAGAGTAAGGGGTTTCCTAGAAATTACATCCCTGTTTGGATACTACAAGTTGATGTGGCACTACCACAGAGGTGCCTAAGGGTGAAAAAAATATTAAATGGGAGCATTGATCTCGACTTAATTATCACTTAGTGCACAACAACGAGCCTTACTGCATAATTGGTTTGACAATCCCAGGGGAAATGATTTAGAAATTCACAAAATATTTACGAACCATCATGAAAGATTTAAATAATGACCATAAATGACCAAGGTTATGCCTAAGGAATCATAGATAGAAAAGAAGGTGTCAGAAATTAAACCTTATATAAATGATTTATCATGATTATATAATTTTACACTCTAATTAGTGATTATAAAGCTATGATTTCTGATTTTAGTCAATGTATGAAACATAAAGAAACTATGTTAATGCTAAGTGAGATAGAAAATGCAATTATTTTACTCCTGAGAAACCATATGTTATGGGAGATGGAATTAAAAATTTTGTTTCTATGATCATGAAAATTTATTAGGCTATAAATCATTATAAGTTTCCAAATGATCAATTAAGGATAATATATACTATTGAATCTCTCATGAGGCAATATCCAACTTTTATTAGTTTATCTTTTGATCCACTAGTGGTTGAGAAATGGATAAACACCATTGAGAAAATATTTTTTCTTCAATTATTAGGGCATGAAATGGTTATCCTAGCTATTTACCTTTTGGAAGGAGAAGAATATCAGTGGTGGAATCTTATTAAGAACACATGATAACTAGAAGAAATTGAATCTATGGAATGGAAATAGTTCAAGGGGATATTTCTTAGTAATTACTTCCGTAATATTCTAAAAAAAATATGGATAAAAAATTAATTGAGATTAAAAAAAAAATGATGAATCTATTGGCACCTATGAAGCTAATTTTACAAGACTTTCAAGGTATGGTTCTATTTTATTCATCATCCCTAAATAAAAAATTAATCAATTCTCTGATGGACTTAAACCATGAATTTGAACAGGATTTTCAATAAGAGAATTTTTTAGTTACAATTTGTTCAATGTGAACTGAAAGTAGAAATGGAAATTATATATTCCAACAATTCATATGGTTTTGATAAGAATAGTAAGATAGATTATTATGAAAAATGAAATGGTGGAGAGAAATTCCAGCCATCTGTATGCCAGAAATTTGGGAAAAAGCATCAAGGGAATTTATTGAATGGATTTGGGAGGTGATTTAAATTTGGAAATTCAGGTCATAAAGCCCTTAAATGTTTACATGAGATTAATGGGATTATTAATTAAATGTAGTTGAAGAGTATACCAACTAAAACATCACCCACACTCTAGCGTTTCAAGTGCATGGAGTTTGGGAATTATGTGAATCAAATCCCCAATCTACAGGCTAATGTGGATGATAATACACAACAATATATATAAAAAAAAGGTTAAAGGGAAATATTATACAATCATAATGGATGAAGTGAATCATGATAATTGGGAACACTTATCCTCCCATCCTTATTTGGGAGTTTCATGTTTAATTTTGTATGAATGATCCCTATGAATATCTTATTGTTCATCCTTTAGTGAATTTTCATGTGATTATCTCATCTACATGGATTCTGGAATAATGAAATAACATTTGATATTCTATTGGTAAAAGGATGAATCAAATTTTCCATTTTTTATTAGATAAGTTTATATATAAGGAATAAAGGGTGAATTAACTTTTGGAAGTGCATATGTCTCTATTAACTTAAGAGTTATGGATACCATCATGAGTTTATGAGTTTAAGGTAGATAAAAAGTTCAAAGTCATTGAAACCCCATTTTAGGTTTTATATGATGGGATTTTATTAAGATTAAGGATATTTTAAGAGAAATTTATAGCAATACAACCCTTTGGTTTTGTATATGTTTTAGTGAAAAATTTATTTAATGAGGAATGCCTTTAAAATTTGTGGACATATGATTAAAGGTACTAGTAACCATTAGGGTTCATCTTATCTTTGATGCCAAGGTAATTATGGATTGTAGTTTATCACCTTAAAAATTCAGCACACTTCGTTGCTATCAAAGAAGATTTCTATCTGGATTCTCTTTCCAGAATATAAATTAAGTAAGTCTCAAGTTTTTATAAGGTACCAAATTCAATTGTATCTAATTAGGGTCTAAAAATTACCTAGAAGTTTTCGTGAAGACTTTAGTAGGATATTCATACACAGTTGATTTTTATCTCTATGTATCATCCTTAGAGATCTGGTCATCCTAATAGAATAATTCAAACCCTATAAGATATGCTAAGATCTTGTTCTATGGATTTCAATAGTTGTTGGAATCAAAACCTTCCTCAAGTTGAGTTTTCTTACAATAATATCTTTCACTCAATCATTTAGATGGATACTTATAAATCACTTTATGGAAAGTAGTTTAGAACTCCAATATAATGAAATGAAGTTTCAGAAAGAAAGCTATTGGGAATTGAGAAAACTAATGAGATAACAGAGAAATTTAGAGCTATTCAGAAATATGTAAGGACATCACAATGTTGAAAAAAATTCAATACTGATAATCATCGATGAGATATAGAACTTAAATTTATTGAGAAGGAATTTTTTTATAGAAGAAATAAGTAAAAACTAATCCCTAGGTATATCGCTCCCTTTTAAATACTTGATCATATCATGATAGTATCTTATCATTTTTCACTTCCACCAAACCTCTTTTAGGTTCATGATCTGTTCCATGTATCTATTATGAGAAACTACATACATGATCTTTCACATTTATTAAAATCAGAGGCCATACCCCTGGAGTAAGATATTTCATATGAATAACAACTGATAAAGATCCTAGATCACGAAGATAAATTTATATGAAAAAAGGCCACTTGACTAGTTAAATTTTTATAGAGAAATCATATATTTTAGGAGGTTATGTGGGAACCTAAGGATATGATGAGGCATACGTATCCTCATCTATTTGTATCCAAGTAATGAATTTTGAGGGGGAAATTCATTTTAAGGGGTTTATAATGCAACAAAATAAGATTTTTATGAAATATTTCTCTCTAAATAATTTGATTTCTTTGATATCTTTCATTTCACGCAACATCGTGTTTAAACAAATCACGATACACTATTAAAACATTATTATTTAATGTGACAATTATAACCTAGCCAGTAATTTGATGGGTATGAATACGATTGACTAATTTATGATATATATATATGTATATTTCATACTCAATATAAATGTATTGATAAATTCTTTGTAAATAATCATTCAATTTTTAGTAAAGTCATTCTATTAATCAAAAATACGTTTTCTCCAAAAATAATTTTTATTGTGAGTAAATATTATAATAAATTTCTAAAAGTTTTAGAAAATTTATTTTAAAAAATTCATTTCATTTATTTATTCAGCATGTAAAAATTATCTTTGGATGATTTTTTGATATTTTTTTGAAATGATTAATTTTTCATTAAATAGTAAAAAATACTGATTTTTATAAAATGTCATTTTCGTTATATTAAAATGTAAATTTATGATTTTAATTTGATCTAAAATTAACTTAATTACTATTTATGTATATATATTATAATGAATTATGTTTCAATTATACTTATACCTTATTTTTTTATAATTATATTTTTGGGCTTAAAACCCATTTTTTCAGGAAAATTATTTTTCATTGTGTTTTTCAGAATTAATTTTAAATTAAATTATATCAGTTATGTGAGTTCAATTTTGAAAAATATATTCTATATTTGGAATTCGTGGTTCAAATTTTTTTAAATTGGTCAATTTTATTTTTGGACACTAGGAATAATAATTATATTAATTTTATTACCATGGTAAAGGTTAATCGGGTAATTTAGGTTAAAAATAAAATTATAAGGGCTATTAAATATCAGAAAAAATTGGATAAATTTTATTTTATGAGTTAATTTCGTCTATAATAATCTAATTTTCAGTTTTATGACATTTTGTGTCCATTTTTATGAGATTCTGACCTTGATCGTATTTAATTTCAATAAATGTCGAACATGTCACTATCCTGTTTTTAATAACTATATTATATTAATATTGGGTTATCTAAAAGTAAATTTCTAATATAAATAGTATTTTGAAATATAAATGATTTATTTTCACTGTGCTAATTAATTTTTAATTTTTATGGAAGAAATAATTACCTTAAATGATTACATAACGCTGACACAGTAATTATTCAATTAATAAAAAAATAAAATAAATTATATTAAAAATAATAAGTAATATAATTTAAGATATTTAAGGTTATAAAAGAATTATATATATGAACATGAATTTTTTAGGATATAATAAAGTAGTTTTTTTGAAATTTATTTGTTTTCATGATGTTTTTAAAGTCAAAGTAATGAATAGTATCAAAATTGACAATAATGATATTTTATGGGATTAATATTATAATAAATTATTTAATAGTCATAAAAATATTAAATCAGAAAAAATGTGATAATATATGGTTGAAAATATCATCCCCTAGTAATTTATAGGCTATGTTAAAGCATTTATCTCTATAATAGTCTTGATATATTTTGTTCTTTTGATAAATTCCAAAATTGCCTCTCACCTCAATTATAAAAAGACACCTCCTCCATCACCTAATTACACCACATTCAACCTTAATTATTGACCATACTCTACCAAATTCTATTCTACACTTCCATATAAACATTATATAGGTTTTTTCCTACCCAAAAGAGAAACCCTAGAGCCCTTTAAAGGATATCTAAAGGATTTGTTTTGAAGAATAGGTAATCACTCTAACCCATCACTTTCCTTTTCAACTATTCTTTACCTACTATAAATATATGATATTCATAATAAAATAATAAATTAATTATAATAAATATTAGGAAATTTTATTATTTTTATGAAAAATCCATTATACACCCTCTTTACCATCAAATAAGAAGTGAAATTCCCGCTCATGCGTCCGTATGACTTACTGTCTCCACATTGTGATACAATAAAATTTTTATCACTATATTTTATAGATGGGAATTATGATGGGTTTAATGTTTATATATGATATTTATAAAATTTTTATACCTTTTTAATGATAATTTCATATCCACCTTCTTATCATGTAATCTTTTGGGAAATGATAATGTTGCTCATGTGTATATATGGACTACAATCTCCACGATGCGATATGATTCGTTTTCCATTTATATTTCACATGGATGGTAATAAGGATAAATTTTAAGAATATATATGACATATATGATATATTAATAATAATTATTTTAATTTTAATTATTATTTACCTTTCTTTTTTTCCATCAATCAAAAAATGGAAACAACGTTCACGCGTACATACGACATACCATCTCCATGAATGCTGTAATTTATTTTTATATCTTATTTTTTTGAATTATTATAAATATGTGTATAATTAATATATATTATATTTATACCATTATTAATATTATGGAAATAATGGGACTATGATCAAAGTATAAGGACCGATACTGCTAAAATAAAATATGCTTGGAAAATAAAGCATTTATCACCCAGAACAGTGATTTTAATAACAGATTATTAATTAACGGGTTATAAGATTTTATAAATAAACCATACATGGTATTATTGATATATGGTTATGTAATAAATTTTTAATAAATCCATATTTATTATACAGGAGTTTTAAGTGTGAACAAGAAAATGAGAGACTTGATGTAAGGTTTTATTTCACAGTCTCATCATTATTCAGGATTGTTTATGTTTAAGTCTCAATTAGGAAATATTTCTATTATATGTCCATGTTATATAAAAATGTTTTGAAAAATATTTTTAAAAATTATACTATAATTTTTTAATGTCATTTTTACCGATTTTTGAATTTTTACTAAACAATTTGAAAGGAATAATTTTTCCATTTTCTAAATGAGGTACTTTCTAAATTTTCTAACAAAAATACAGAAGGAATGTTATTTTTTAACTTATGAATAATGAGAGGATTTTACCTATGTCATGATTCATCAATTATTTTAATCATTCTATATATTTTTAATTTTTTATTTTCAAATATTTTTTTTTCATTTAAATGTGTGCATATTTTTAAAAAAGAAGTGATTTCAAAAAAGAAAAGTTATTTTCCACAGGAATTATTCCAAGTGATATTTAAAAATAATTTTCCATATTATACCAAATCCTTAGATGTTACATAATATTTACTAGGGATTTTATCCAAGGATACCATATGTATTATTTCTCTATATGGTTTATTTTTATAATGATAAGATTTTGGTGAAAATCATTCCCCTTTTCATGGTTTATGATTTGATGAAATGTTTATGAAATCCTTTTCATTTTATCAGTTCTATGATGATTAATGTTTTATGATATTATGTCACACATATGTATGATTTTATTTATGTGATGGATGGTACCTATATCTCCCTTTAATTCATTGAGTAAATCTTAATATCTCATAAGATACAAATGAGAAACAAGTTGATGGGCTTGATCCCACTATGGGAAACAAGTGTGTCCTAATCTAATATGAGAAATAGGTGCGTCCAGATCCACTATAGGAAAGAGGTGTATATAGATCTACTATAGAAAATATGTGAATCATGATCTACTATGAGAAATAGGGTTGTCTTGATCTACCATGGGAAACAAGTGCGTCTTGATCTAAAATGGGAAAAATTGATAAGTCTAGATCAACTATGTTGATGTTATTGGTATTTAACCTTGAAATATGAAATGTTTTTCTATATTTATGATGGTAAAACACTTTTTATAACATGATATTATAGTTTATGAGTGATTTATGATGATTTATCACTATTATGGCCCATGTTTTTTGAAATTATAATGTTTTATTCCATGAATCACGTTTATGATCCATGACAGGTTGTGTATAAACATTGAAAGTTATGGTCATGATCAAATACCCTTATTATTATATTATGAATTCATATAATCATAGATTGATATCTCCTATGTTTACCATTACTGATAATCTGAGCTCACCATTTATTATGTTTCCTTCCCCAGGTTATGAAGAAAGGTTTAGGTAGGGTATGCCTAAGAGGAGTATTGTGTGAGAAGATCTTTGTGAGAGATGTTGAAGATATTTCACGAAAAAAGAATATTCTGTTTCTAGTATTCAAATAAAATAAACTATTATAGTCATAAGGCATATTTTTATGAAATTTATTGAATATTCATCCAAAAATATGCGATATTTATGTATGAAAAGACTAGTTCTTTACAGTGAAAACCTCTACAAACCATAGATGTAGATTCCATTAGTTAATCTCATTAGTTATTCATGCATAAAAGTAACATTGGATGCATGATCCATAATTTTGATTACTCTCATTACATAAATATGATTCCATTACCATTCACATTCTTATATCGAGAATATGTGGACACTATGGCTTGATCGATTTTAAATCTACACAGCAGTACATATGACCAGCTTTGAACATGACATAAATCTAGGGGATGAATCGGCTCAATCAATTCTCATCTCATATTCAAAAAATATTTGGGTAACAATTGGTCCTTACAACACACTTCTTACCATAAAAATTATATGGTAGAACCTCTTACCATTACATGATCACACCTCATAACCCACAATAAAATAATCATTGGCACATGGTTTCACCATACAATGCATGTTTTCACAATCCATCACACAGTCACATCTCCTACCGTGTGAAGATCATGGTAGAAACTCCTATAATCACACTTTCGCAACCCTTAACACGAGTATCTCATAGTATCACCACCTACTATTTTAAAGCCACACCTCCCATCATAGGATCTCATAATCTATTGCATAGTCACTACCTCCTTCCTTATGGTTGTATGACACTCATGGTAGCATGACTTGTTCATGATCTAACCTCACATGTACTCAACTCATGATATACCACATTCAATACTTTTTCAGGGTTAATAAATGAGGAAGAATTAATGGTAAGACTTAGATTATATCTTTCTATGTGACAAGAGACACTCTCATGTTTTATCTATATCATTTAGTAGTATAATAGTGTATCATTAAGTGAGGTTGTCCCACATAGGAGATTTATACAATATCTCAATTCTTAATAACCCATATTAAATCTTATGGTGCTTAATTGTGATTATCTAGGACTTTCCTAGGCTTCATGTACCTACACTACTATGTCACCTCACACGTGGGTGCCACCCACTCCTGTGGGTGTTGTTCACATCCTCTAGCCTTCCTTTGTATGCACTATATCATCCCTTATACCTTGGGTGGGCCATGTGGTCTATCTCCCTAGTGGTGATCTATACTCCCACATGTGTGGTTGAGCTGGACCCTTATCTTTCTTAAGGGTGGTCATATATTTTACAATACTATTTTAAATATAGTAAGTAAAATATTTCAATATAATATAAGGAAACCTAAAATTTCTCCATGAAAAAATTTAAATAATTTTTCATGGTCTTCTATTCAAATCACAAAACCACATATTCCAATATAGGGACCCTAATTTTTTTTACATAACTATTACATAAATTTAAAGATAAACAACATAACAATGTTACCCAAACATGATCCAATGGTTTAGAGTATTGGGAAAATTAGGAAAATACATAACTTTCATAATAATAAAACATAAAAATTTATTTAAAATATTCTTCATCATTCCTTTAAATATCATGTTCTATTTAGTATATATAGTCACCTTAGGATATACATCAAAGAGAAGGGGTGAGATAAAATCCCAATAAGAGGATGAATAAGGGGAATGAGTTAATAAAACATGAGTGATAATAATTATAGTCATCATAAAATAATAATAATATTATCCTAAAAATAATTCTGGGAATATTGGATAAAGGCATGGAATGTGGTAATGTAAAAAACGAAACATCATGTCTTAGTGGTCAAATACCACACATAATTGTGAACAAAGATAACATCATGTTAATGAATAACATATGTGAATAATCATAACATCATCATTGTGAAAAAATATAGAATCACATTCACACATAATACACATAATATCATGAGATACATCACATCACCCAATTCATTGGAGGGCTATATAATTGTGGGATCACTTGTCACATCATAACATTTACATAATCATGCATGCCACATAGAACATATATGAATCAAATTCATGAAGTAACCCATGTATATTTATGGGTTTAATAATAATTTCATAAATAATATATTAATAAATAAACTTGGGGTTTCAAAAATTAAAAAGGTAAAAAAATATTTCGTATAATAATCATCAATCTCGTGTGAAGAAGATATAATCTCAATGGGAGTCAAGATATGTTTTGGAAATAATAGTTCTTTAGGAAAATCTTTATATTTGTCATAAACCAATTTGGAAACATATATATCCTAAAAAATAAGAGTTAAGTAAAATTTAATTATATTTAATTAATATTAATGGAATATCCATACTGAAATTTTGTATAAAAGAGGTATAACCCAAAGAAAGGGAGTTCGGTTCGAGAATTACATTACCTTATGTCCAAATGCATTCTAAACTTGCACTTAATACCTTGGATAATAAAATAAGATTAATTAATTAATTAATTAAGAACCTATTATACATGTATTTGATTTTTTATAATTTTATTAAGTATATTTATAGAAATTTTTATGAGTTATAGAGTTCGATTTTGTCGTTTTGGGAGTGTTCATTTTCTGGGTTTCTATGATCAGTTCACTTGTATAGAAGTATGGATATTCATGTAAAATGAAAATAATTCTCCAAAATTGAAATTATATGTTATTAATTAACTTTAATAAGTTTAAATGGTTTTATATATTATTTTTTTTATATGAGTATTATTCATTAGATAAAACATTGATGAAAAATGTTTAGTTTATGTTGTCGATTTTTTCGACCGTTATGAACTAGTCTCATTTTATTTAATATTATGTATATAAATTAGTTACAGAAAATTAAAAAAGAAAATATATACATATTATTTTTTAACCATAATAATGGTTTTATGACTGGCCTTGAGATAAGTAATTTAAAATGAAAACTCATCGTCCATGAAGGCAGTGAATCGGCACATCACGAATGATGTTTTTATTTTTGGAATAAAAGGAGAAGAGAAGATATTTGATGATGGATATTCCATTAAAAAAAATAAAATTATAGTATATATTTAATATTGGAGTTATCATAATTATTTATATAGGGTAGGTTATTATATGATAATAAAATAAAATAAATGAAAAGAGAAGTATTGAGGATTTTACTTCTTGAATATCGTCTCCTTGAGAACCTCCTAAGGCACTTGGGTTTGGTATTTTTTTGAGACTGGTAGATCTTAGACACAGGTAATTGGATTGGAAAGGTAATTGTATATAATTAATACCAGATACAAGGTTATGGATGTGTTAAAATAAGAGTCAGTGAGGGGTGGTATTTATAGGGGAGGACATGGGTGTTTTTTGATTATTTTAATCATTAATTTATTATTTTGGTTCATGACTATCAACAGAGTTGATTACCATTACTAAATATATAAAACAAAAAAATATATTTGAGATAATGGTTCTTAAATCATACATACATCTTCTATGACTCAATAATTCATGTATTTAGCATATATCGTAAATTTTCATATTTCACCATTCACAAAAAATTCAACTATTTTAGAAAAATCCTAAAAATTTACCCTACCCATTTTTTGACGTGTATATTTAAAAAATAGACTCCATTTTATGAAAAATATTTTCTAAATATGTGAAATTTAGTTTTTAAATAAAATCATCATTTATTAAAAAAAATTCTAATTTTAATATTATAATTGATTTTATGACCCTTTGAAAAATTAATTATGGTCTCCTAAAATTATATTAAAATTAAAATTCAACATAATATTAATTTATGAATCTATTTTTTGAAATATATTTTCTTTTAAATCATTATATTAATTATAATATTGCATGTAAACATTGTGGTTTTACAAATATACCAACACTTAATTTATCATTTTGAAAACACTTATTTACTTATACCATGATATAATTATATCATATTTTAATTTATAAAATATATGAATTTTCAAATAGATATGTACAAAAACATATCTAGTGATGAAGGCACACACAACCACATTCTATTTGATGAAGGCACAAATATGCCATTCTGGGAAGATGTATGTATGATTTAGGAAGTGGTGCAGTTGCATGGGGTTCCACTTTTGATCATATCTGATCATGATCCAAGGATCACATCTAAATTTTGGATAATTATTCAAATTTTATTGTGTATTTAATTGAATTTCATAATGGAATATTTCCCCCAAACTGATGGAAAATCTAAAAGATCTATTTATAAACTCTAAGAAATTATGAGGCTGTGTGTGCCTTCATCACTAGATATGTTTTTGGACATATTTGTGCCTTTATCAAATAGAATGAGGATATGTGTGAAATATATGCATTTTAAAATAGATCCTTATTTATCTCAAGTGATGAAGGCACACACAGCCTCATTCCAAACCAAATCACACTATAATCATCGATTTGGAACTCATGTAGGTTTCCTTACTTCACTGTATTCACCTTCTTTTGTAACTCTAAATCACACCTTTGTCCATACTTGATATTCTCTTAGATAGATAGTTAGAAAATAATTTGGTAAAGGTAGTATGTATTTCCTATTATTAAGATTTTCAAATCCATCCTTTAAATATCCATGAAGATAGGGTCTTTATCAATCTTCATCATGGATAGAGTAGCAGGTTCTTTTCTATTAAAACCTCTAGCTACCTTGTTTTCCATTCCTAGATGGAAGTAAATAGAGAAATTTTTGTCCTTGATTATCTCTAACATTATATTTGATGCATGTTGATATCCTTCTATGTTAATATATAATTTATACTATTGTGATCAGTATATATGTCACACTTCTCACCATAGAGGTAGTGCCGCCATATTTTCAAGGAAAAAATCACAACTGCAAGCTCCAGATCATGTGTTTGGTAGTTTTTCTCATAGATTTTCAACTACTGTGAGGCATATGCTATCACTTTATAATTATTCATGAGTACACAAACCAATACTTTCATTGAAGCATCATTATATATAAAAAAATTTCACCACTTGTTGGTAGTGTGAGTACAAGTGTAGTGATTATCCTCTTATTTAGCTCCTTGAAGCATTCCTCACATTTTTTCATCTAGGAATAATTTACCCCTTTACTCGTTAAAACAGTAAGTCCGATATAAAATCATGATAAATTTCTCAAAAATCATCAGTATTACCTTTCTAATCCAATAAAACTATATATTTTCATCACAAAAGTGGGTCTGTACCACTCCTCAATTTCATAGAATGGTCCCATGATTATGGAGATAATAATAGAAGAATAAAGTTTCATGCTATTGGGTCAAATGATAAAGTAGGAAAGAGGATACAACCACCCACATTAAGATATACATAAATACTTTCAAGGTATGAAGCTAATTTTACAAGACTTTCAAGGTATGGTTCTATTTTAATCATCATCCCTAAATAAAAAATTAATCAATTCTCTAATGGACTTAAACCACGACTTTGAACAGGATTTTCAATAAGAGAATTTTTTAGTTACAATTTGTTCAATGTGAACTAAAAGTATAAATGTAAATTATATATTCCAACAATTCAAATGGTTTTGATAAGAATAGTAAGATAGATTATTATGAAAAATGAAATGGTGGAGAGAAATTCCAGCCATCTGTATGCCAGAAATTTGGGAAGAAGCATCAAGGGAATTTATTGAATGGATTTGGGAGGTGATTTAAATGTGGAAATTAAGGTCATAAAGACCTTAAATGTTTACATGATATTAATGGGCTTATTAATTAAATTTAGTTGAAGAGTATACCAACTAAAACATCACCCACACTCTAGTGTTTCAAGTGCATGGAGTTTGGGAATTATGTGAATCAAATCCCCAATCTACAGGCTAATGTGGATGATAATACACAACAATATATAAACAAAAAGGATAAAGGTAAATCTTATACAATCATAATGGATGAAGTGAATCATGATAATTGGGAACACTTATCCTCCCATCCTTATTTGGGAGTTTTATGTTTAATTTTGTATGAATGATCCCTGTGAATATCTTATTGTTAATCCTTTAGTGAATTTTCATGTGATTATCTCATCTACATGGATTCTGGAATAATGAAATCACATTTGATATTCTATTGGTAAAAGGATGAATCGAATTTTCCATTTTTTTATTAGATAAGTTTATATATAAGGAATAAAGGGTGAATTAACTTTTGGAAGTGCATATGTCTCTATTAACTTAAGATTTATGGATACCATTATGAGTTTACGAGCTTAAGTTATATCAAAAGTTCAAAGTCATTGAAATCCCATTTTAGGTTTTATATGATGGGATTTTATCAAGATTAAGGATATTTTAAGAGAAATTTATAGCAATACAACCCTTTGGTTTTGTATATGTTTTAGTGAAAAATTTATTTAATGAGGAATGCCTTTAAAATTTGTGGACATATGATTAAAGGTACTGGTAACCATTAGGGTTCATCTTATCTTTGATGTCAAGGTAATTATGGATTGTAGTTTATCACCTTACAAATTCAGCACACTTCGTTGCTGTCAGAGAAGATTTCTATCTGGATTCTCTTTCCAGAATATACATTAAGTAAGTCTCAAGTTTTTATAAGGTACCAAATTCAATTGTATCTAATTAGGGTCTAAAAATTACCTAGAAGTTTTCGTGAAGAATTTAGTAGGATATTGATACATAGTTTAGTTTTATCTCTACGTATCATCCTTAGAGATATGGTCATCCTAATAGAATAATTCAAACCCTATAGGATATACTAAGATCTTGTTCTATGGATTTCAATAGTGGTTGGAATCAAAACCTTCCTCAAGTTGAGTTTCCTTACAATAATATCTTTCACTCAATCATTTAGATGGATCCTTATAAATCACTTTATGGAAAGTAGTTTAGAACTCCAACATAATGAAATGAAGTTTCAGAAAGAAAGCTATTGGGACTTGAGAAAACTAATGAGATAACAGGGAAGTTTAGAGCCATTCAGAAATATGTAAGGACATAACAATGTTGAAAAAAATTTAATAATAATAATCATCGATGCGGTATAGAACTTAAATTTGTCGAGAAGGAATTTGTTTACAGAAGAAATAAGTAAAAAATAATCCCTAGGTATATCTCTCCCTTTTAAATACTTGATCATATCATGATAGTATCTTATAATTTTTCACTTCCACCAAACCTCTTTTAGGTTCATGATATGTTCCATGTATCTATTATGAGAAACTACATACATGATCTTTCACATTTACTAAAATCAGAGGCCATACCCCTGGAGCAAGATATTTCATATGAAGAACAACTGATAAAGATTCTAGATCAAGAAGATAAATTTCTATGAAACAAGTCCACTTGACTGGTTAAATTTTTATAGAGAAATCATCTATTTTAGGAGTTTATGTGGGAACCTAGGGATATGATGAGGCATAGGTATCCTCATCTATTTGTATCCAAGTAATGAATTTTGAGGGGGACATTCATTTTAAGGGGTTTATAATGTTACAAAACAATATTTTTATGAAATATTTCTCTCTTAATAATTTTATTTCTTTGATATCTTTCATTTCACGCATCATCGAGTTTAAACAAATCGCGATACACTATTAAAACATTATTATTTAATGTGACAATTATAACCTAGCCAGTAATTTGATGTGTATGAATACGATTGACTAATTTATGAAATATATATATATATATATATATGTATATTTCCTACTCAATATAAATGTATTGATAAATGCTTTGTAAATAATCATTCAATTTTTAGTAAAGTCATTCTATTAATCAAAAATACGTTTTCTCCAAAAATAATTTTTATTGTGAGTAAATATTATAATAAATTTCTAAAAGTTTTAGAAAATTTATTTTAAAAAATTCATTTCATTTATTTATTCATCATGTAAAAATTATCTTTGGATGATTTTTTGATATTTTTTTGAAATGATTAATTTTTCATTAAATAGTAAAAAATACTGATTTTTATAAAATGTCATTTTCGTTATATTAAAATGTAAATTTATGATTTTAATTTGATCTAAAATTAACTTAATTACTATTTATGTATATATATTATAATGAATTATGTTTCAATTATACTTATACCTTATTTTTTTATAATTATATTTTTGGGCTTAAAACCCATTTTTTCAGGAAAATTATTTTTCATTGTGTTTTTCAGAATTAATTTTAAATTAAATTATATCAGTTATGTGAGTTCAATTTTGAAAAATATATTCTATATTTGGAATTCGTGGTTCAAATTTTTTTAAATTGGTCAATTTTATTTTTGGACACTAGGAATAATAATTATATTAATTTTATTACCATGGTAAAGGTTAATCGGGTAATTTAGGTTAAAAATAAAATTATAAGGGCTATTAAATATCAGAAAAAATTGGATAAATTTTATTTTATGAGTTAATTTCGTCTATAATAATCTAATTTTCAGTTTTATGACATTTTGTGTCCATTTTTATGAGATTCTGACCTTGATCGTATTTAATTTCAATAAATGTCGAACATGTCACTATCCTGTTTTTAATAACTATATTATATTAATATTGGGTTATCTAAAAGTAAATTTCTAATATAAATAGTATTTTGAAATATAAATGATTTATTTTCACTGTGCTAATTTATTTTTAATTTTTATGGAAGAAATAATTACCTTAAATGATTACATAACGCTGACACAATAATTATTCAATTAATAAAAAAATAAAATAAATTATATTAAAAATATAAAAAGTAATATAATTTAAGATATTTATGGTTATAAAAGAATTATATATATGAACATGAATTTTTTAGGATATAATAAAATAGTTTTTTTTGAATTTTATTTGTTTTCATGATGTTTTTAAAGTCAAAGTAATGAATAGTATCAAAATTGAAAATAATGATATTTTATGGGATTAATATTATAATAAATTATTTAATAATCATAAAAATATTAAATCAGAACAAATGGGATAATATATGGTTGAAAATATCATCCCCTAGTAATTTATAGGCTATGTTAAAGCATTTATCTCTATAATAGTCTTGATATATTTTGTTCTTTTGATAAATTCCAAAATTGCCTCTCACCTCAATTATAAAAAGACACCTCCTCCCTCACTTAATTACACCACATTCAACCTTAATTATTGACCATACTCTACCAAATTCTATTCTACACTTCGATATAAACATTATATAGGTTTTTTTCCCCCAAAAGAGCAACCCTAGAGCCCTTTGAAGGATATCTAAAGGATTTGTTTTGAATAATAGGTAATCACTCTAACCCATCACTTTCCTTTTCAACTATTATTTACCTCCTATAAATATATGATATTCATAATAAAATAATAAATTAATTATAATAAATATTATGAAATTTTATTATTTTTATGAAAAATCCATTATACACCCTCTTTACCATCAAATAAGAAGTGAAATTCCTGCTCATGCGTCCGTATGACTTACTGTCTCCACATTGTGATACAATTAAATTTTCATCTCTATATTTTATAGATGGGAATTATGATGGGTTTAATGTTTATATATTATATTTATAAAATTTTTATACCTTTTTAATGATAATATCATCTCCACCTTCTTATCATGTAATCTTTTGGGAAATGATAATGTTGCTCATGTGTATATATGGACTACAATCTCCACGATGCGATATGATTCGTTTTCCATTTATATTTCACATGGATGGTAATAAGGATAAATTTTAAGAATATATATGACATATATGATATAATAATAATAATTATTTTAATTTTAATTATTATTTACCTTTCTTTTGTTCCATCAATCAAAAAATGGAAACAACGTTCATGCATACATACGACATACCATCTCCATGAATGGTGTAATTTATTTTTATAGCTTATTTTTTTGAATGATTATAAATATGTGTATAATTAATATATATTATATTTATACCATAATTAATATTATGGTAATAATGGGACTATGATCAAAGTATAAGGACCGATACTGCTAAAATAAAATATGCTTGGAAAATAAAGCATTTATCACCCAGAACAGGGATTTTAATAAAAAATTATTAATTAACGGGTGATAAGATTTTATAAATAAACCATACATGGTATGATTTATATATGGTTATGTAATAAATTTTTAATAAATCCATATTTATTATACAGAAGTTTTAAGTGTGAACAGGAAAATGAGAGACTTGATGTAAGGGTTTATTTCACAGTCTCATCATTATTTAGGATTGTTTATGTTTAAGTGTCCATTAGGAAATATTTCTATTATATGTCCATGTTATATAAAAATGTTTTGAAACATATTTTTAAAAATTATACTATAATTTTTTAAATTCATTTTTACCCATGTTTGAATTTTTACTAAACAATTTGAAAGGAATATTTTTGTTATTTTCTAAATGAGGTACTTTCTAACTTTTCCAAAAAAAATACAGAAGGAATGTTATTTTTTAACTTATGAATAATGAGAGGATTTTCCCTGTTTCATGATTCATCAATTATTTTAATCATTCTATATTTTTTTACTTTTTTATTTTCAAATATTTTTTTTTCATTTAAATGTGTGCATATTTTTAAAAAAGTAGTGATTTCAAAAAGGAAAAGTTATTTTCCACAGGAATTATTCCAATTGATATTTAAAAATAATTTTCCATATTATACCAAATCCTTAGATGTTACATAATATTTACTAGGGATTTTATCCAAGGATACCATATGTATTATTTATCTATATGGTTTATGTTTATAATGATAAGATTTTGGTGAAAATCGTTCCCATTTTCATGGTTTATGATTTGATGAAATGTTTATGAAATCCTTTTCATTTTATCAGTTCTATGATGATTAATGTTTTATGATATTGTGTCACACATATGTATGATTTTATTTATGTGATGGATGGTACCTATATCTCCCTCTAATTCATTGAATAAATCTTAATATCTCATAAGATACAAATGATAAACAAGTTGATGGGCTTGATCCCACTATGGGAAACAAGTGTGTCCTAATCTAATATGAGAAATAGGTGCGTCCAGATCCACTATAGGAATGAGGTGTATATAGATCTACTATAGAAAATATGTGAATTATGATCTACTATGATAAATAGGGTTGTCTTGATCTACCATGGGAAAAAAGTGCGTCCTGATCTAAAATGGGAAATAGTTGATAAGTCTAGATATACTATGTTGATGTTATTGGTATTTAACCTTGAAATATGAAATGTTTTTCTATATTTATGATGGTAAAACACTTTTATAACATGATATTATGGTTTATGAGTGATTTATGATGATTTATCACTATTATGGACCATGGTTTTTGAAATGATAATGTTTTATTCCATGAATCAAATTATGATCCATGACAGGTTGTGTATAAACATTGAAAGTTATGGTCATGATCAAATACCCTTATTATTATATTATGAATTCATATAATCATAGATTGATATCTCCTATGTTTACCATTACTGATAATCTGATCTCACCATTTATTATGTTTCCTTCCTCAGGTTATGAAGAAAGGTTTAGGTAGGGTATGCCTAAGAGGAGTATTGTGTGAGAAGTTATTTGTGAGAGATGTTGAAGATCTTTCACGAAAAAGAATATTCTGTTTCTAGTATTCAAAGAAAATAAACTATTACAGTCATCAGGCTTATTTTTATGAAATTTATTGAATATTCATCAAAAAATATGTGATATTTATGTATGAAAATACTAGTTCTTTACAGTGAAAACCTTGACAAACCATGGATGTAGCTTCCATTAGTTAATCTCATTAGTTATTCATGCATAAAAGTAACATTGGATGAATGATCCATAATTTTTATTACTCTTATTACATAAATCTGATTCCATTGCCATTCATATTCTTATATCGAGAATAGGTGGACACTGTGGCTTGATCGATTTTAAATCTACACGGCAGTACATATGACCAGCTTTGAACGTGACATAAATCTAGGGGATGACTCAGCTCAATCAATTCTCATCTCATATTCAAAAAATATTTGGGTAACAATAGGTCCTTACACCATACTTCTTACCATAAAAATTATATGGTAGAACCTCTTACCATTACATGATCACACCTCATAACCCATAATAAAATAATCATTGGCACATGGTTTCACCATACAATGCATGTTTTCACAATCCATCACACAGTCACATCTCCTACCGTGTGAAGCTCACGGTAGAACCTCCTATCATCACAATTTCGCAACCCTTAACACGAGTAGCTCATATTATCACCACTTACTATTTTAAAGCCACACCTCCCATCATAGGGTCTCATAATCTATTGCATAGTCACTACCTCCTTCCTTATGGTTGCATGAAACTCATGGTAGCATGAATTGTTCATGGTCTAACCTCACATGTACTCAACTCATGATATACCACATTCAATACTTTTTCAAGGTTAATAAATGAGGAAGAATTAATGGTAAGACTCAGATTATATCTTTCTATGTGACAAGAGACACTCTCATGTTTTATCTATATCATTTAGTAGTATAATAGTGTATCGTTAAGTGAGGTTGTCCCACATAGGAGATTTATACAAGATCTCACTTCTTAATAACCCATATTAAATCTTATGGTGCTTAATTGTGATTATCTAGGACTTTACTAGGCTTCATGTACCTACACTACTATGTCACCTCACACGTGGGTGCCACCCACTCCTGTGGGTGTTATTCACATCCTCTAGCCTGCCTTTGTAGGCACTATATCATCCCTTATACCTTGGGTGGGCCATGTGGGCTATCTACCAGGTGGTGATCTATACTCCCACATGTGTGGTTGAGCTGGACCCTTATCTTTCTTAAGAGTGGCCATATATTTTACAATACTATTTTAAATATAGTAAGTAAAATATTTCAATATAATATAAGGAAACCTAAAATTTCTCCATGAAAAAATTTAAATAATTCTTCATGGTCTTCTATTCAAATCATAAAACCACATATTCCAATATAAGGACCCTAATTTTTCTTACATAACTATTACATAATTTTAAAGATAAACAACATAACAATGTTACCCAAACATGATCCAATGGTTTAGAGTATTGGGAAAATTAGGAAAATACATAACTTTCATAATAATAAAACAGAAAAATTTATTTAAAATATTCTTCATCATTCCTTTAAATCTCATGTTCTACTTAGTATATATAGTAACCTTAGGATATACATCAAAGAGAAGGGGTGAGATAAAATCCCAATAAGAGGATGAATAAGGGGAATGAGTTAATAAAACATGAGTGATAATCATTATAGTCATCATAAAATAATAATAATATTATCCTAAAAATCATTCGGGGAATATTAGATAAAGGCATGGAATGTGGTAATGTAAAAAACGAAATATCATATCTTAGTGGTCAAATACCACACATAATTGTGAACAAAGATAACATCATGTTAATGAATAACATATGTGAATAATCATAACATAATCACTGTGAAAAAATATAAAATCACGTTCACACATAATACACATAATATCATGAGATACATCACATCACCCAATGCATTGGAGGGATATATAATTGTGGGATCACTTGTCACATCATAACATTTACATAATCATGCATGCCACATAGAACATATATGAATCAAATTCATGAAGTAACCCATGTATATTTATGGGTTTAATAATAATTTCATAAATCATATATTAATGAATAAACCTGGGGTTTCACAAATGAAAAAGGTAAAAAAATATTTCGTATAATAATCATCAATCTCATGTGAAGAAGATATAATCTCAATGGGAGTCAAGATATGTTTTGGAAATACTATTTCTTCAGGAAAATCTTTATATTTGTCATAAACCAATTTGGAAACATATATATCCTAAAAAATAAGAGTTAGTTAAAATTTAATTATATTTAATTAATATTAATGTAATATCCATACTGAAATTTTGTATGAAAGAGGTATAACCCAAAGAAAGGGAGTTGGGTTCGAGAATTACATTACCTTATGTAGGAATGCATTATAAACTTGAACTTAATACCTTGGATAATAAAATAAGATTAATTAATTACTTAATTAAGAACCTATTCTACATGTATTTGATTTGTTATAATTTTATTAAGTATATTTATAGAAATTTTTATGAGTTATAGAGTTCAATTTTGACGTTTTGGGAGTGTTCATTTTCTGGGTTTCTATGATTAGTTCACTTGTATAGAAGTATGGATATTCATGTAAAATGAAAATAATTCTCCAAAATTGAAATTATATGTTATTAATTAACTTTAATAAGTTTAAATGGTTTTATATATGATTTTTTTTATATGAGGATGATTCATTAGATAAAACATTGATGAAAAATGTTTAGTTTATGTTGTCGATTTTTTAGACCATTATGAACTAGTCTCATTTTATTTAATATTATGTATATAAATTAGTTAGAGAAAATTAAAAAAGTTAATATATACATATTATTTTTTTAACCATAACAATGGTTTTATGACTGGCCTTGAGATAAGTAATTTAAAATGAAAACTCATCGTCCATGAAGGTAGTGAATCGGCACATCACGAATGATGTTTTCATTTTTAGAATAAAAGGAGAAGAGAAGATATTTGATGATGGATATTACATTAAAAAAATAAAATTATAGTATATATTTAATATTAGATTTATCATAATAATTTATATAGGTTAGGTTAGTATAGGATAAGAAAATAAAATAAATGAAAAGAGAAGTATTGAAGATTTTACTTCTTGAATATCGTCTCCTTGAGAACCTCCTTAAGGCACTTGGGTTTGGTCTTTTTTTGAGATCGGTAGATCTTAGACATGGGGAAGAGGATTGGAAAGTTAATTGTATATATTTAATACTAGATACAAGGTTATGGATGTGTTAAAATAATATTTGGTGAGGGGTGGTATTTATAGGGGAGGAGAGGGGTGTTTTTTGATTATTTTAATCATTAATTTATTATTTTGGTTCATGACTATCAATAGTGTTGATTACCATTACTAAATATAGAAACTAACAAAATATATTTTGAGATAATGGTTCTTAAATCATACATACATCTTCCATGACTCAATAATTCATGTATTTAGCATATATCGTAAATTTTCATATTTCACCATTCACAAAAAATTCAACTATTTTAGAAAAATCCTAAAAATTTACCCTACCCATTTTTGACATGTATATTTAAAAAATGGACTCCATTTTATGAAAAATATTTTCTAAATATGTGAAATTTAGTTTTTAAATAAAATCATCATTTATTCAAAAAATTCTAATTTTAATATTATAATTGATTTTATGACCCTTTTAAAAATTAATTATGGTCTCCTAAAATTATATTAAAATTAAAATTCAACATAATATTAATTTATGAATCTATTTTTTGAAATAAATTTTCTTTTAAATCATTATATTAATTATAATATTGCAAGTAAACATTGTGGTTTTACAAATATACCAACACTTAATTTATCATTTTTAAAACACTTATTTACTTATACCATGATATAATTATGTCATATTTTAATTTATAAAATATATGAATTTTCAAATAGATATGTCCAAAAACAAATCCTTCTTTATCTCAAATAGAATGAGGTTGTGTGTACCTTCATCACTAGATATGTTTTTGGATATATCTATTTGAAAATGCATATATTTTATAAGAGGCTGTGTGTGCCTTCATCACTAGATATGTTTTTGGACATATTTGTGCCTTCATAAAATAGAATGAGGCTGTGTGTGAAATATATGCATTTTCAAATAGATCCTTATTTATCTCAAATGATGAAGGCACACACAGCCTCATTCCAAACCAAATCACACTATAATCATCGATTTGGAACACTTGTAGGTTTCCTTACTTCACTGCATTCACCTTCTTTTGTAACTCTAGATCACACCTTTGTCCATCCTTGATATTCTCTTAGATAGATGGTTAGAAAATCATTTGGGAAAGGTAGTATGTATTTCCTACTATTAAGATTTCAAAATCCATCCTTTAAATATCCATGAAGATATGGTCTTTATCAATCTGCATCATGGATAGAGTAGAAGGTTCTTTTCTATTAAAACCTCTAGCTACCTTGTTTTCAATTCCTAGATGGAAGTGAATAGAGAAATTATTGTCCTTGATTAGCTATAACATTATATTTGATTCATGTTGATATCCTTCTATGTTAATATATAATTTATACTATTGTGATCAGTATATATGCCGCACTTCTCACTATAGAGGTAGTGCCGCCATATTTTCAAGGAAAAAATCACAACTGCAAGCTCCAGATCACGTGTTTGGTAGTTTTTCTCATATATCTTCAACTACTGTGAGGAATATGCTATCAATTTATCATTATTCATGAGTACAAAAACCAAGAATTTCATTGAAGCATCATTATATATAAAACAATTTATCCACTTGTTGGTAGTGTGAGTACAGGTGTAGTGATTATCCTCTTATTTAGCTCCTTGAAGCATTCCTCACATTTTTTCATCTAGGAATAATTTACCCCTTTACTTGTTAACATAGTAAGTCCGATATAAAATCAAGAGAAATTTCTCAAAAATCATCAGTAGTACCTTTCTAATCCAATAAAACTATATATTTTCATCACAAAAGTCGGTCTGTACCATTCCTCGACATAAATAATTTCCAAGGAACATATATTTTATCTCAAATAGAATGAGGCTGTGTGTGCCTTCATCACTAGATATGTTTTTGGACATATCTATTTGAAAATGCATATATTTTACTAAATATAGAAACCAACAAAATATATTTTGAGATAATGGTTCTTAAATCATACATATATCTTCCATGACTCAATAATTCATGTATTTAGCATATATCGTAAATTTTCATATTTCCCAATTCACAAAAAATTCAACTATTTTAGAAAAATCCTAAAAATTTACCCTACCCATTTTTTGACATGTATATTTAAAAAATGGAGTCCATTTTATGAAAAATATTTTCTAAATATGTGAAATTTAGTTTTTAAATAAAATCATTATTTATTCAAAAAATTCTAATTTTAATATTATAATTGATTTTATGACCCTTTGAAAAATTAATTATAGTATCCTAAAATTATATTAAAATTAAAATTCAACATCATATTAATTTATGAATATATTTTTTTAAATAAATTTTCTTTTAAATCATTATATTAATTATAATATTTCAAGTAAACATTTTGGTTTTACAAATATACCAACACTTAATTTATCATTTTTAAAACACTTATTTACTTATACCATGATATAATTATATCATATTTTAATTTATAAAATATATGCATTTTCAAATAGATATGTCCAAAAACAGGTCCTTCTTTATCTCAAATAGAATGAGGCTGTGTGTGCCTTCATCACTAGATATGTTTTTGGACATATCTATTTGAAAATGAATATATTTTAAGGGAAGAGTGAAATATATGCATTTTAAAATAGATCCTTCTTTATCTCAAGTGATGAAGGCACACACAAACTCATTCCAAAACAAATAATACTATAATCATCGATTTGGAACTCATGTAGGTTTCCTTACTTCACTGCATTCACCTTCTTTTGTAACTCTAGATCACACCTTTGTCCATCCTTGATATTCTCTTAGATAGATGGTTAGAAAATCATTTGGGAAAGGTAGTATGTATTTCCTACTATTATGATTTCCAAATCCACCCTTAAATATCCATGAAGATAGGGTCTTTATCAATCTGCATCATGGATAGAGTAGCATGTTCTTTTCTATTAAAACCTTTAACTACCTTGTTTCCATTCCTAGATGGAATTGAATAGAGAAATTGTTGTCCTTGATTATCTTTGACATTATATTTGATGCATATTGATCTCCTTCTATGTTAATATATAATTTATACTATTTTTACCAGTATATATGTCTCACTTCTCACCATAGAGGTAGTGCCGCCATAATTTCAAGGAAAAAATTACTACTGCAAGCTCCATATCATGTGTTTGGTAGTTTTTATCATAGATATTCAACTACTGTGAGGCATATGCTATCACTTTATCATTCTTCATGAGTACACAAACCAATACTTTCATTGAAGCATAATTATATATAAAAAAATTTCTCCACTTGTTGGTAGTGTGAGTACAAGTGTAGTGATTATCCTCTTATTTAGCTCCTTGAAGTATTCCTCACATTTTTTCATCTTTGAATAATTTACCCCTTTACTTGTTAGCATAGTAAGTCTGATATAAAATCATGAGAAATTTCTCAAAAATCATCAGTAGTACCTTTATAATCCAATAAAACTATATATTTTCATCACAAAAGTGGGTGTGTACCATTCCTCAATTTCCTTTGTTTTTGAAGGGCCTAAAGAAATTATCTCAGTCGTGATCACGTCTCAAGAATGTGACTTTATTTATCCAAAAGTAAAACTTTCTGAACTTGGTGTACAATTTTTCCTTCATTGATGTCACTATCACAGTCCTTATATGTTCTTCATGTTCCTACTTTCTCTTATAATATATTACAATATAATCGATAAACACCACAAAATTTTTTTCAAGGTAGATTCTAAAGACTTTATTCATAAAATCCTTCAGTATTTTAGGGGAATTAGTAAGTCCAAAGGGAATCACTAGGAACTCATAATTCCCAAAACTTGTAAGAAAAGAAGTATTCTGAATATCTCCCTTCTCTACCTTCAGTTGATGATATCCTAAACAAAGATCTACCATTGAGATTTATAGATCTTCTCATAGTTGATCATACAAGTCATAAATCCTTCGAATATGATACTTGTTCTTTATAGGGATCTTATTTAGCTCCCAATAATCAATACACAACCACATTTATCTATCCTTATTATTGAAAAATATCATCAGTACACCCCAAGGTGATACACTAGGGAATATGAAACCTTTTTCCAATTACTCTTACACCTACTTATTTAGCTTCTCCAGTTCAATAGAGGCCATGTTGCAGGTACATTTTGAGATAGAAGTGGCTCTAGGTATAAGCTATATTAATAACTCTACCTCAAGACCTGGGGAAAGTCCATGTAGATATTTGAGAAATACATCACTATATTCTCTCAAAAAGGAAATTTCCTCTAAGTTGATACCTTCCTTTGACTCAACCATTTTAGAATGGTATGCTTCTTCACAGTGCATCACCACCCACACCATTTAAGGGTTTTATAAAGGAGATTCATGATATTCATTTCATTTATAAAGTAGCATGTGATAGTTTAGAATATGAAAAGATATTTCCTTTTCCCGATACTTGATGTGTTCTCTATATACTGAGAGACAATCCATGCTCAATATAGTACAGAATTCCCCCAAGGAAAGTATTATGATATTCAATGGAATAATCTTCCCCCATACACTAATAGGAGAAGAGTCTAACATGTGGGTTGAAATGATCACAACACTAGTTTTTTTGTAGATATCTATACTTAAAGGTATCAAAGATTAGATTCAATAGTTTAAGAAAACTTGTAGGATATAAAGGAATGCATAGAACCAGAATCAAATAATAATTTTTTTATTCTTTAGTGAATTTGTAGTGTCCCTTGTATGACTTCATTTTCTTGCTCCACTTTAGTAGTAGTGATGGAATATTCTTTCCCTTGATCCTTTTGATTTGGTGTATAATGACATTGATTACACTAAATAAGTCTAGGTTTAGTGTACTGGCTTGAATAGTTCCCTTTCTCCCAATAGTTGATGTATCAAACCATGGGTGGTGCTCTCCTTTACTCAATCATGTTGGCTGGATTCTTTATGTATCTCCAACATTCATGAGATTGGTGGTCTTATCTAACTCATTTGAATCATTTCCCCATCCCTTTTAGGAAATTCCCATGTTGTTTCTTCCCACATTTTTTAAATGTGGGTGGTTGGATCCTCTTTCCTTCTTTATCATTTGACCCAATAGCATGAAACTTTATTTTTCTATTATTATCTCCATAATCATGGGACCATTCTATGAAATCCATCTCATCTTTGAGAGAACATCTTACCACTTCTTCATAACTTCCAAAATATTGGATAGTTATAGCCTTTATAAGGTGTGATTTTAAATCACTAAACAATATATCTATTTTTATAACATTATTGATAACAAAACCTGAGGCATACCTTGAAATCCTTGTGAATTTTTATTCATATTCCATAAAAGATTCACCTTCATTTTTCTTTATCTCTTTTAATTCTCTCTCCATCATTTTATGAATATTTAGAGGGGAATATTTTCTAAGAAATATTTTTTGAAAGTCTTCCCACCCCATATCTTCCATTTCTTCCTTCATCTTGGTGTTCTTTATCAATACCCACCATTGATTGACTTCTCTATCTAAATGATAGATAACTAGATTAACCTTCTCCTAAAAACAATAGTGGATCCTATAAAATATCATCTCCATTGAGTTAAACAATTGTTCCATAATGAGTGTATCATAAGATCCACTAAATTTCGGTGGTCGTTGCAACATAAAGGACTCAATGAATAGTTTCTCTTTCCTAGGTGAAGGTAGACATTCCATGTGGTTCAAGTTATTGTTCATAGCCTGAGACAACTAGGTAAGAATCACCATAAAATTTCGAACTCCACATCCCACGACATTGGGGATGTCATTAAGATAATAATTGTATTTTCCATCACTTGATTCCCACCATTTCTAAAATTGAAATGGTTTGAAAAAAATGCAAGTAATAAAATCATGAATAAATAATTTATTATTTTGTGAAATTAACTATAAATTCATATAGTATGGGATCTATATGTTTAGAATTATTCTAAAACAAATATTTATATACTTACTCATACCTTAAGGTTTTTCACTAACATTCTATATTCATAATTCCCAAATTAACTAAACTTTTTTCTGATACCAACTATAGCGACCCTAATTTTTATTACATAACTATTACATCATTTTAAAGATAAAAACATAATAGGATTGCATAACTAGGATCCAAAGGTTTAATGTATTAGGAAAATTATGAACATACATAACTTTAATAATAATAAAACATAAAAATTTATTTAAAATATTCTTCTTTATCCCTTTAATTCTCATTTTATCCTTAGTACAAGTAGTCACCTGAGGATATATATCAAAGGGAAGGGGTGAGTTAAAAGCCTAGTAAGAGGATTAATAAGGGGCATCAATCAATAAAACATGAGTAAGAATAATAATAATCATAATCATAAAATAATCATAATATCATCATCAACATCATGAGGGAACCGTTGGATAAAGTCATGGAATGTGGCAATTCATAAAAATGAAACATCATGTCTTAGTTGTAAAATAACACACAAATTTGTGAACAAATCTAGTATCATGTTCATGTATAACATATGTACATAATCATAACATCATAATTGTGAAAAAATATAGCATCACGTTCATGAATAATACACATCATCTCATGAGATACATCACATTACCCAATTCATTAGAGGACTATATAATTTTAGGCCCACCCATAACATCATAACATTTACATAATCATGCATGCCACATAAAATGTATATCAATCAAAGTCATGAAGTAAACCTTGTAAAGGAATTGGTTTATAATAATTTCATATATAATACATTCATGAATAAACTTTTGGGTGCCAAATTAAAAAAAATAAAAGCATATTTGGTAGAAGAATCATCAATCCTGAGTTAAGAAGAAATAATGTCAAGGGGAGTCAAGATGTGTTTTGGAAAGAAGAGTTATTTTATAAAATTATTGTATTTATCATAAAAAAGTTGGAAACATGTATATCATCAAAAATAATATGTAATAACAATGAAATTATATTTAAGTAATACTAAAGGAATATCCACATTGAATTTTTTCACAAAAGAGGTATAACCCAAAGAAAGAGAGTTGGGTTTGAGAATACCCTTTCCTTATGTACAAATTCATTATGCACTTGAAATTAATACCCTATATAATCAAATTAGATACATTAATTACATAATTCATAACCTATTATATATTTATTTTATTTATTATATTTTTATTAATTTCATTTATGATGATTTTGATGAGTTTTAGAGTTCAATTTTTCATTCTGGGAGTGTTTGTTTTCATACTTTTCATGATTTATTCACTTTTATACAAATATATAATATCAAGTAAAATGAGAATAATTATCAAGAATTGAAATTATATGTTATTAATAAACTTTTAGAAGTTTAAATGGTCTTATATATCATTTTTTTGATATTAGGATTATAAGGACCTGGCCTTAAAACGTTACTCTTGAATTTTACACAAGTCCATACATTATTACACTTTGAGGATCTTTTCAGGTTTATAATTTTAAATAATTAGGATACCTTACATACATAACATTCCACATTCATACAAGAGGATACTACTAAAAACAGTTTCCATTTTTTTCAAAATATAAAATGTTCAATCTTAAAACATGATTTCTTTGACATCCCTCTACATCATTCATCACAACTCCCTTATTTATCTTAACCATCCTTATATCCTCTAAAAAACATTTTAAAAACTTGGTATGAGTATAAAAATCAGTAAGGGATATAAAGAAAGAAAGTGTTAGTCTAGTGATAACATAAAAACCAATAAACTCATAATCATAAAAAAACTCATATGCATAGAAACATCATGTAGATTCATTGGGAAATATTTACCATATCACTATTACATTAACCCTTTTACATGGAATAACATATTGGTAAAATTCCATCTCCAGAGTACCCAATGCATTGGCGAGCTATAATGGGGCTCACCCGTCATATCTTGAGCTATAATGGTCTCAACCCAACATATCTTGAGCTATAATGGGCTCAAACCAACATAAATTGAGCTATAATGGGATCCAACCAACATAAATAATTTCCAAGGAACATATCATGGTAATAAAGTATCTTGAAATCAGGATAAACCTCTCATTCCTACACATAAAAAAATAATCCTTTTGAAATTTATTAAAGAGAGTTTTAAAAAGATTTTAAAAGGAAAGTCCCTTAAAAATATAATTGGAATGTGAATTAATAGAATGGATTGGATATGTTTATACAATGTAAATACACATAATAATACATAATATAAATATAAATTCATCACACCAATAATCTTAATACCACATAATGAATAAAGAAGAAGGTTAACCCAAAGAATGGAAATTGGGTTAAGAATTTCCTTACCTCAGTTTCTTCTTACTTCAAAAGTGTTTAAAACTCCCGTATAATGGTTAAAATAATGTTATTATTATCTTAAAAAAATATATTCATGTTTATAACACCTTATATGATAATTTCATAGCATCATTTCACCCTTTAATTATTAGTATTTTGTTCCTTCCATTGTTTTGGGTGCTTTCTTTACATGTTTTCCATGACCGGTTCATGATGGATGATATTGTCGATTGGAAATGAAACTCTAGAATTGGAATGGAATGGTAGTTAAATAATTAAAAAAACATAAATTATTCCATTTATCATTTTTAATTCTTAAATGAGGATGATTCATAAGTTACAACATTAATGGTGTTTATTTAGATTATTTTAGTGGTTCTTTTATAATAACGACCTCATTTTATTTTATAAATTAAAACCATGTGTAAAAAATAAATCCAGAACCATGGATGAGACATAATACATATATTATAACCTGGTTAAACTATAAAAATGGTTTCATTACCATAATTTAAATAATTAAAGAAAATTTAAATCACATCATCCATGATGTCGGAAATTAGACACATCGCAGACAATGTTTTTATTCCTTGAATAAGTGGGAGAGGAGAAGAAGATTAATGAGGAATTATACATAAACATGAGAAAATCCAGAATTTACATGATTTATGGTGATTTCATGCCTATTGGATAAGAGAAGGTAAATATATAGAAGAAGAAAAGAAAGGAACTCAAAATAAAAGAAGAGTTGAGAAACCCATTATGAAAATTCGGCAGCCTAACGACGTCGCTTAAAATTTCATAAAATATTTTGATGAGAGAAAAGGGGTATCTCACCATCCTTAAATAATATGGGTAGTAATGGGGATATATAATGAAATATCCCAACATAATCCAAATAAAATTAAAAATAATAACATAAAAAGAGAGAAAATAAAGAAAACAAAAGATGATGTTTACCTCTTGATCTCTTCTCCTTGAGATCCTTCTTAAGGGATTTGGTTTTGGTATTTTGGTGAGAACAGAAGATCTAGGATGTGGGGAATAATATTTGGGAGGGAATTTTGTAGAAATTATACAATTATCAAGGCTTGAGAGGTGTGGGAGGAAGAGGGGATTGAGGGTGGTATTTATAGTGGAGTAGGGGAGGTATTTTACATTATTTTAATCATTATTATAATATTTTGCTCAAGACTATGAATAATATCAATTAATGTGACCCCAAATAGTAATAATTGCATGTGATTTCGAACAAAGTGGTCTTAAATCACTTATGATGTCATAAATAGTGTATTTAACTGATAATTTGAATATACGGTATTTTACCGTATTGCACTATTGATAAAAATTCAAGAATTTTAGAAAAATCCCAAAAATTTACCCTAACCATTTTTCTATGTGTATAATTAAAAAATAAACTCCATTTTTTGAAAATAATTTTCTAAATATTATTAATTTAATTTTTAAATAAAATCATACTTAATTAAAAAATTAATAATTTTAAAACCATAACTGCTTTTATATCATATTGAAAAATTAATCAAGAATTCATTATCTTAAATCATTAAGAAAATAAAATAATAATAAAATTTACTATTTATTAGGGTCATATTACTATTCATATTATTATTTATAAGGGTATGTTACTATTCACCAAAAATTAAGTTTGTTTCGTTAGACTCCAAATAAATTACTGAACACAATTGCAGAAGACCATTTTTCAAAATTCAAAACATAGAAGAAGAAAAATTATGTTTAAAGACTAGGTATAAATATCCACTTAAAACAAAGTTTCATGCATTTCATTTATTTTTTTAAAACCTTGGTGTGTTACAAGGACGATTCATTAAATAAAATGTTAATGAAGAATGTTTAGTTTATTTTGAAAATTTTATGACCATCACAAACTAGTTTCATTTTATTTAATATTATATCTATAAATTAATTAAAAAATCTTAAAAAAGTTATTATATACATATTAAAATATTTTTTAACCATAACAATTCTTTTATGACCATACTTGATGGCGGTAATGGAAAATGAAAAATTGTAATTCACAAGAGCGGTGAATAAGCACATTACAGATGATGTTTTCATTTTTAGAATAAAAAGAGAAGTGAAGATATTTAATGATTTATATTACATTAAAAAAATAAAAAATTGTATATATTTAATAATAGAGTTATAATTCTACTTTTGATAAGGTAGGTGAGGATAGGATATGAAAATAAAATAAATTAAAAGAGAAGAATTGATGATTTTACCTCTTGAATATCATCTTTTTGAGAACCTCCTTAAGACACTTGGGTTTGGTCTTTTGTTGAGACCAGTATCTACTATATGTGGGGATGAATATTGGGAAGTGAATTGAGAAGAATTTATAAAATTTTCAAGGCTTTGCAGGTGTGAGGAGAAGAGGTGGTGAGGGGTGGTATTTATAGGGGAGGAGAGGAGTGTTTTTTGATTATTTTATTCATTTGTCTATTATTTTGGATCAAGAATATCAATAGTATTTATTAACATGACTAAATTTAGTAAATAGGTAAGTAGAGTTAGATATAATGGTTCTTTCATCATCCATACATCTACGATGACTCAATAATTCATGTATTTATCTTATATCATAAATTCCTGTACTTTACTATTAACAAAAAATTCAACTGTTTCAGAAAAATCCCAAAAAACAACCCTTACCATTTTCAACCTATAGATTTTAAAAATATATTCCATTTTATGAAAATAATTTTATATATACTAGAAATTTAATTTTTAAATAAAATATTCATTTATTAAGAAAACACCAATTTTAATATTATAATTGATTTTATGACCCTTTGAAAAATTAAATACGGTCTCATAAAATTATCTTATAATTATAATACAATATAATATTATTTTATTAATCTATTTATTCAAAAAAAATATTTTAAATTATTATATTAATTATAATATTATAAATAAACATTTATGTTTTACAAAAATACCAACACTTAATTTATTATCTTTAAAACATTTATTTACTTATACCATGTTATAATTATATCATATTTTCAATTATAAGATGCTAAAATTTTATTTATACTTTTATTGGTGGGGTTACTATTCTATTGGTTGGGTTACTATTTTAATAGTCATATTACTATCCCAACAGTCAAGTTACTATTCTATCGGTATAGGTTCCATAATTTTTATAAATACCACTTATTTCATTCTTCATCTATGAAAATAATTTTTTATTGGGTTATATATGTGATGTATGTGTTCTATAATATATAACATAATTATAAGAAGGGAAATTTCATTGATAGGATTCCCAATCATTACATTCTTCCCCACTTTTGAAATTTCTCCCTTGAAATTTTGTTTTACATACTAAGGTGAAAACAGGTGAGGGTATTTTTCTTTCACTGCTTCCCTGAGTTCCCATGTAAAATATTCATACTTATGGTTCCTCAACAAAACTTTGACAAGGTGAGTCATCTTTTTTGCATAGGAATTTTTATCTATAGTGCATAATCTTCACCAGAATCACTTCATATGAGAGGTCGTTCTCCAGTTTTACCACCTCCGGATTCAGTTTATGTGAGGGGTCAGGTATGTGCTTCCTTAAGAGAGATACATGGAACACATAATTAAATTGAGCCATATTTGGTGTAAGTGAAAGTTTATAGGCCAATGATCCTATGTCATCAAGGATCTAAAAGGTCCTAATATACCTAGGTCTAAGATTCAATTTCTTTTCAAACCACACGATTCTCTTCCATGGTGATATTCAAAGGAATACTTTATCTCCAATTTCAAACTCAAAATCCCTTCAACAGTTGTCAACATAACAAATTTTCTAACTCTAAGCATCTTTTATATGTTATTGGATGGCTTGAACCTTATCTATCATATCTTGTATATGATTAGGTTCAAGTAGCATTCATTTGAAAACTTTATCCCAACAAGATGGAGTTCTATAACACTTCCCATAGAGAGTTTCATATGAATCTATTTGAATACTTGATTGGAAGCTATTGTTGTATGATAACTCAACTAATGGAATATGCTGATCCAATCCACCTTTGAATTCTATTGAGTAGGCTCTCAGCATGTCCTTGAGTGGATGAATTTTCCTTTTAGACTGGCCATCAGTTTGGGGGTGATAATCCATTCTGAAACTCAATTCAGTACTCAAATAATGTTGAAGATTTCTCTAGAATTTAGATGTGAAACTTGGATCATGATCAGAGATTATCTAAAGTGGAACCCCATGCTTCCATACCACTTCCTTCACATATATCATGGAAAGTTTTTCAAGTAAGAGATATTCCTAAATTGTGATAAGACAGGCTATCTTGGTGAGTCGATCCACCACAACCCATATCACATTGTTTCATTTGGATGTCTTTATGAGACTGGTGACAAAGTCTATAGTGACATTCTTCCATTTACACATGGGTATAGGAAATGATTTTATCGTCCATTTATAATTCTACTTCTCTTCTTTAACTTTCTGACATACTAAACATCTTGATATATACTACACAATATCATTATTCATGTTGTACCACTAGAAGTGTTCTCAAAGATTATGGTACATCTTAGTACTTCCAAGATGTATAGAGAAAGGTGAGCTATGTGTATTAACCAATAGCTCCTTCTTTATCTTAGGTGATGAATCCACACACATCCTTATTCCAAAAAAAAAATCACACCATCATCATCAATATGGAACTCACGTATCTTTCCTTCCTTTAATACATTCACCTTCTATTATAAATCTAGATCATCACTTTATGCCTCCTTGATATTCTCTTGGATAGATGGTTGGGAAATCATTTGGGCAGGGTAGGATGCATTCCCTACCATTATGATTTCCAAATATAAACATTTCATATCCATAATGATAGTGTAATTATCAATCCACATCATTGATAGAGTAGTAGGTTCATTGATGCATATTTAGATCCTTCTATGTGAATATGTACTTTAGATTCTTGTAATCGGTATATATGTCACACTTCTCACCATAGAAGTATTTCTGCCATATTTTCAAGGAAACAAGTGTAGTTGCTAGCTCCAGATCATGTGTTGGGTAGTTCTTCCCATGGATATTCAACTACCATTAGGCATAGACTATCACTTTATCATTTTTCATGAGTACACAATCCAATAATTTCTTTAAAGTATCACTATATATCACATAAATTCATCCACTTATTGGAAATGTGAGTATATGTGAAATGATTAGCCTATTCTTATCTTCTTAAAGCTTTCCTCACATTCTTCCTTCTATAAATACTTTAACCATTTCCATGTTAACATAGTAAGAGAGATAGAAAATCATGAGAAATTTATCACAAAACATTGATAATACCATTCTATTCTAAGAAAACTACGGATTTATGTGACACAAGTGGGTCTAGACCATTCCCCAATCGCCTTTATTTTTTAAGGGTCGATATAAATTCCCTCACTTATGATCACATGTCACCATAATGTTACTTTCTGTATCCAAAAGTCACATTTTCTAAACATGGAATAAAATTTATCCTTCCTTCATGTTTCCAACACAATTAGTAGATATTCTTAATGTTTCTTATTTCTCTTAGATTAGATGATAATATCATCGATAAACACTACCAAAAAAATTTCAAGGTAGTGTCTAAAGAATCTATTCATCAAATCTATGAAGATTTCAGGGGAACTAGTAAGTTCGAAGGGTATCACTAGGAACTCATAACACCCATACATTTTACAGAAATAAGTCTCCTGAATACTTAATTTTTCACCGTTAGTTGATGATATCTAGAAATAAGATCCACCTTTGAGAAGTAAAGAAATCCTCATAGTTGATCAAATATTTCATGAATGATACTTTTTATTTATGCTGATATTATTGAGCTATTATTAATCTATATAGAGCTGTATTGATCCATCCTTCTTCATGACCAAGAGCACTGGAACACCCCAAGTTGAGTAACTATGGCATATAAACCCTATTTCCAAGTGCTCTTTCATATTCTTATTTAGCTCCTCTAGTTTATAGGGGCCTTACTATAGGGTCATTTTGAGATAGGAGTGGCTCCGTGTATAAGTTCTATTGAGAACTCTAACTCATGATCTGAGGGAAGTCCAAGTAGATCTTCAGAAAATACATCACTGTATTCCCTCACAATGGGTATTTCTTCTAGGTTGATACGTTCCTTTGACTCAACCATTTGAGAAAGGTATGCTTCTTCACAGGGAATCATCACCCAACCCATTAAGTGATTTTCTAAAGGTGATTCATGATATTCCTTGCATTTGTAAAGGAGCATAGGATAGTTCTGAATATGAAAACATATTTCCTTTTATTAAAATTTTATGTGTTCTCTATATAATGAGAGCCCATACATGCCTAGTATAACATCAAATTACACTAAGGGAAGTATTATAATATTTGCTGGAAGAATCTTTCTACATACGCGAATAACAAAAGATTCTAACATTTGGGTTACAATGATTACACCACTAGGTGTTTTTGTGGATATCTATACTTCAATGTATCAGGGATTCAATTCAATTGTTCTAGAAAACATGAAGGATATAAAGGAATGTATAGAACCAAATCAAATAATACTTTTTCTATTATTGAGTGAATAGTAAGTGTACCTTTTATGACTTAATTTTCTTACTCCACTTAAGCAGTAGTGATGGCATAATATTTCCCTTGGTACTTTTGATTTGGTGGTTGAAAAATCTAATTTTACTCAAGGATTCGAGGTTTAGTGCACTGTCTTGCATAGTACCCTTTCACCCTACAGTTGAAGAGTTGAACCATGGGTGGTTCTCTCCTTTCCTCTATCATGTTGGATGACTTATTTATGTCTCTCTAAAATTCATGATCTTGGTGGCCTTCTCTCCCACATTTGAAGCATTTAACTATCCCTTTGAGACAATTACCATGATGTTTCATCACAAAATTTTGACACATGGGTGGTTGGATCCTCTTTCCTCATTTTTCATTTGACCCACCAGTATGAAACTTAATTCTTCTCTTCTTATCTCTATAATTATGGGACAATTCTTCGAACTCCATCTCTAATTTGAGAGAAAATCATACCACTTCGTCACAACTCCCAAATTCTCAGATAGCTATATCCTTTTGAGGGTGTAGTTTTAAACCACTAAAGAATCTAACTATTTTTATATCATTGTTGATAACAAAACCGGAGGCATACATTGAAATCATTGTGAAGCTTGTTTTGTAATCCGTGACAGATTCGATTTACATTTTATTTATCTTGATGAATTATATCTCTATATTTGTATGAAGAGTTTGAGGGAAATATTTGTTAAGAAATATTTTATTAAAGTCTTCCCACTCAATCTCTTACATTTATTCCTTTTCCTTGGGTTTCTTTATAAATTCCCACAATTTATCATCTTATCCATCTAAATGATAAATAAGTAGATTCACATTATCCTTATTATAATAGTGGTGAATGGAAAAGATATTCTCCATTTAGTTAACCTATTATTCCACAATGAGTGGATTAGAAGATCCACTAAATAAAGATGGTAGTTTCTAAATAAAGGAATCAATGAATAGCTACTCCTTCCTAGGTGAATTCAGACATTCCATGTGGTTCATGTTGTTGTTCATAGCCTAAAAGAGATGGGTAATCATTTCCCTAAAATTTTGAACTCCACCTCCTAGGGCCATGGGGATTCCATTATTAAAATAATTGCATTGTCCCTTATATGGGTTATTATCTTAGTTTCTCTAGGTTCCCATTATTTATAAAATATAAAAGGTTTGAACGAAATGTAAGTTAAAAAATCATGAATAAATAATTTATTCTTTTGTTCAATAAACTACAATGAACTATATTATGGGATCCTATGTTTATAATTTTTCTGAAACAAATATTTATATACTTAGTCATATCGTAAGGGTTTTCACTAATATTCTCTAATCCTAATTACCATATTAACTAAACTGTTCTCTGATACCAACTATATCGATCCTATTTTTTTTGAATAACTATTTCATCATTTTAAATACAAAGAACATAACAACGTTAAATAACCATATCCAAAGGATTAGTTTCTTTGAAAAATTAGGCACATATATAACCTTCACTATAATAAAACATAAATATTTATTTAAAATATTTTTCTTTATCCCTTTAATGCTCATATTCTCCTTAGTACACGTATTCACCTAAGGATATATATCAAAGATAAGGGGTGAGCTAAAATCCCATTAATAGGATGAATAATGGGAATAAATAAATAAAACATAATTCAACATAATCATCATCATCATAAAATAAGAATAGAATCATCATAAAAATCATGAGGGAAAAATTGGATAAAGGCATAGAATGTGGCAATGCATAAAAATGAAATATCATGTCTTAGTGGTCAAATACCATATATAGTTATGTACAAAGATAACAACATGTTCACACATAATATATGTAAATAATAAAAAATCATCATTATGAACAAAACTATCATAATTTTCAAGAATAATACATATAATCTCATGAGATACATCACATTACTCAATGCATTAGAGGGCTATATAATTCTGATCCCACCCATCACATCATAACATTTACATAATCTTGAATTCCACATATAACATATATAAATCAATGTCATGAAGTAAGCCATGTAAAGGAATGGGTTTCATAATAATTTAATTATTCATAAAATCATGAATAAAAATTAGTGTTCCCAATTAAAAAAATGTAAAAACATATTTGGTATAAGAATCATTAATCTTGAGTGAATAATAAATAATCTCAAGGAGATTCAAGATATGTTTTGGAAAGAAGAGTTCTATTGGAAAGTATTTATATTTTTCATAAACCAAGTTAGAAACATGTATATAATAAAAAATAATAGGTAATAAAAATTAAATTATATTTAATTAATATTAAAGGGAATATCCACACCAAAATTTGGCATGAATGAGGTATAACCCAAAGAAAGGGAGTTGGGTTCGAGAATCCCCTTACTTTATGCTTGAATGTGTTATGAAATTGAAATTAATACCATGTATAATCAAATTAAAATCATTAATAACTTAATTTATAACCCATTATACATGTATTTGATTTATTATAATTTTATTAAGTTCATTAATAGCCATTTTGATGAGTTATAGAGTTCAATTTTTTTTGTTCCGGGAGTGTTTGTTTTCTTGGTTTTCATGATCAGTTCACTTGTATACAAGTATGGAAGTTCATGTAAAATGAGAATAATTCTCAAGAATTTAAATTATATGTTATTAATGAAATTATATATTTTTAAGTGGTATTATATATCATTTTTTCTGATATTAGTATGATTCATTAGATAAAACGTTAATGAAAAATATTTAGTTTATTTTTTCAGTTTTTATGACCATCACAAACTAGTTTCATTTCATTTAATATTATGTCTATAAATTAGTTTAAAAATATTAAAAAAGAAATTATATAAATATTAAAATATGTTTTAACAATAATAATTGTTTTATGACCAGACTTGAGTGAGGTAATAGAAAATGGGAACACGTCATCCATGAATGCGGTGAATCGACACATCATGGACAATGTTTCCATTTTTAGAATAAAAGGAGAAGAGAATATATTTGATGGTGGATATTAAATTAAAAAAATTAAATTATAGTATATATGTAATAATGGAGTTATAATACTACTTTGTATAGGGGATGTGAGAATAGGATAATAAAATAAAAAAAATTAGAAGGAGAAGAATTGAGGATTTTACCTCTTGAATATCGTCTCCATGAGGACCTCCTTAAGGTACTTGGGTTTGGTACTTTGTTGAGACCAATAGATTTTGGACATGAAGAAGAGAATTGATAAGGTAATTATATATAATTTAGATAAGTTTCAATTTTTTTGAGGTGTTACAAGAAGGGGCAGCGAGGGGTAGTATTTATAGCTGAGTAGGGGGTGTTCTTTAATTATTTTATTCATTAATTTATTATTTTGGATAAAAAATATCAATAGTGTTGATCCACATGAAAAATTACAATAACTAGGGAAGGAGATTTATCGATAATGGTACTCACATCATCCATGAATCAGTCATTACTCAATAATTCTTGTATTTAGCTAATATGGTAAATTTCTATATTTCACTATTCACAAAAAAATCAACTATTTCAGAAAAATCTCAAAAATTCACCATTAATATTTTTAAATTTGTAGATTTAAAAAATGAACTCCATTTTATGAAAGTAATTTTATAAATATGATAAATTTATTGTTTAAATAAAATAATCATTTATTCAAAAAATACCAATTTTAATATTATAATTGATTTTATAACCCTTTGAAAAATTAATTATGGTATCCTAAAATTATTTTATAATTAAAATAAAACATAATATTAATTTATGAACCTATTTTTTTAAAATAAATTTTATTTTAAATCATCACATTAATTATAATATTGTAAATAAACATTTACATTTTACAAAAAACCAACAATTAATTTATCATTTTTAAAAAATTTATTTACTTATACCATGATATAATTATATCATATTTTAATTTATATGATTCCTAAATTTTATTTATAATTTCATAGGTGAGGTTACTTTTCTATTGGCTGGGTTACTATTATTAATAGTCATATTACTACTCCAATGGCCAGGTTACTATTCCATCAGTATAGGTTCCTTAATTTCTATAAATACCACTTATTTCATTATTAATTTATGAGAATAATTTTTTTATTGGGTTCTCTATGTTATGTACGTGTGTTATACTATATAAAATAATTATAATAAAGAAAATTCCATTGATAAAATTTTGGTTCATTACATCCAAGATGTGTATTTCAGTCTTAGTTCTCTTAATATGATTAGAAACATCTCTTTGGATTTTATTCTTATTTAAGATTGGATTATTCAACTAAACTTACAAGCTAATTTAATTATTATTAATCATATTGAAATTAATTGACAACAAATACAATTTTTAAAATGTAGTCTCAACACCCTCAACTATAGTTTCCAATAAGGATACCCATTTTGCACCCTATTTTTAGAAAGGTATCTAGGAATTTATGTTAAACAAGTTAATGTTAATCACAGTATATCACCTACATATGGATATCCAGAATGAGAAGGCTATCCACATTCCTTAGGATATTCTTAGATCATGTATGTATGACTTAGTGGGTTTATAGGAGAGGCATATCTTGTTGTTTGAGTTTTTATACAATAATTGTTAACATACATTGATCAAGATGTACCCTTTTGAGGAATTTTATGTGTGGTTGTATTGGTACCCATCGTGTTGGGATGAGTTGGGTGAGTATTCCTTATTAGGATCAAGTCCCATCCATGATATGATAGAGAAAGTTAAGTTGATTCAAAATATGTTTGCAATAGCTCAAAGTCACTGGAAATTGTATAATGATCATCATCATTTTCCATTAAATTTTGAGGTCATTGATCTGTTATTTCTTTGGGTATATATTTGGATTGGTCATCATCATTTGAGAAAACAAGGGAAGTACATGTTCCATTATGTCAGGCCTTTTCAAATTGTGTAGTGTTGGGAGAAGGTAGCCTATCAGTTGGAATTTCCATCATAGTTGCCCTTGATTCATAATTTTTCCATGTATATCAATTTAAGAAGTACCATCCAAACCCATATAATGTGATATAGAGGGAGTATTTAAAGGTTAATCTTGACAAAATCATTGTATATCATCTTACTCATATCTTGGATTATAAGAATAAGGTTCTCTGTTGTAAATTGTTCTCATTGGCCAAATTGATTCGGTGGGGAGGTCATGAAAGCCATGATACAAGGGAGTGTAGATATTTAGTGATATATTAGTTATCTCAACTGTATTCTAATGAGGAAAATTAATTATTTTCTAGGGTTAACAAGTTACATCATGGGGAATTTTTTTACACTCATCGGGTCAATGGTACATCTTGTTTTGATTTTTTATTTTTTATTTATTCTTGGAGTTCCCAATAGTTAGAGGTTGAAAACCACAGTTTTGGGGGAAATGGGTTGGGGCGCATGGTCATCACACAAATATTAGTAACCACGAGGTTGATTGTGTGGCCTTTTTTTGGGGAGATAGTGACCCCACATGGCTGGCTCATGGTTTTCCTAATCATGTTTCCAAACCATATGGATAGTTCAATAAATTAAAATATTGTGTTTTAACTAAATTATCCTTAAGGGATTTACCACAAAATCACCCCACTCTCTCCCCATTCATGTATATCCCTATCCCCTTATCTTGATGCTTCTTCCCCTTATCCTCTTGGTGATTTGACCATGCATATTATCATTTTTTCTTGAGGTAAGAGTGTTTCTACTTAATTTATTCATCATTAATCCATCATTATCATTTTTTCTATATTTTCATAGAACTGTAAAACTATAACATGTCATACGACCGAACCTAGGGTTTTTATGGGGGTTTTATGTTTTTTATAGATTTTTAGGTGTTTAAGTACTCTTATCTTCCAATTATAGTGGTATTTTGATAAGGTGGAATATTCTCATTTGGTTTCAAGTATATGTTTATACCTAAGTGGGTATTTTCCATGGATTTCTTTTAGTTCTTAATTTAGTTTAGTTTTTTATAATTAAATTTCCTCTAAATTGTGTTTTTATCGATGGTATATTCGTTTTTGGTTTGATTATTGACATGGGATGGTAATTTTATGGGTTTAAATATATTTTTAAAGAGTTTTGGACTTTATTCATGCAACATGTTTGATAAAATGGAACAAATATTCTTTTATGTTTGAAAATAGGGTTTAAAGATACTTTTTTATAAGATTTTATTTGTGTTTGATACTTAATTGATTATAGGAATTTGTGAAATATGGAATTTCTATTTTTGATGTTTTATGTTGTTATATTATTTTTGGGACATACGATACCATGGGTGGGATATTGACATAAGAAATTGAATATGTATCCTACTTTATAGACTAGCTAGTAAATTTTACCATAACACCCCTGGTTTGAGGTACTTTTCCATTTGATTATGTATTGTGAAGTTATATAATGATTGTGTTGAAATCCATGAGTTTTTTGATGGTTTGGGGTGTTTTGGAAACAATATAGAGAGAGAATGTGTTGAACATAATTTGGGGAAGTCATGTTATATTTCCTAGGTAACTGTGTGAGGGGAAATGAAAATCTCTTGGAAAGAAAATAGTTGGTGGAGGATTTAAGAAAACCAGATGGTATAGAGTTTTTTGGATAGTGTCATTTTTCATGATAGTCACATGAAATACCAAACCATGTATACCAACCATGTGGCCTTGGGTGTTGTCCAATATAACCCACATGTGTGGAAACTGGTTTACCAAACTATGTGTCCTAACCATGCGACGTGATTGATAAAATTTTAAAATTGGTTTTAAGTCATGAAACTTCCCCTAAAACCCTAATTTATTTACCCATGAGTTAGGAACTTGAACCCCATACTTACTCTAGTTTTTTTAGTAATTTAATTACCTCTTTAGACTTATTTTAATGAATCATTGAGCATTATACCCTAGGGATTGAAGGTAAGAGTCCCATTTCTCTTTCCCATCTTTGACCTTTTGATTTTCACTTGAGAGGAACCCAGGACCATGGTCATCATGCCCAAATATATGGTTTAGTATGTTTTTAAGGGAATTACTTAGGATACATTGAAGGAAATTTTATAACGGATTATATCTACAAATTCATAGTTTAATTCTATCTTGGTGACTATATTCAAAGTAGATGACTTCCCTCTCATTACACTTCTATTGATAAATTGATAGCTTATTTTCAAAAATTGATTTCTTTTTTAAATTTATGAAAAATATTTGGAAAACCACCAATGTTTTTTGGTTTTTAATTGTTGTGTTATGGGTCTCTTCAACAATATGTTTGATGAAATGAATAAATTCAGAATTTTAAATGAAGAATAAATTAGATTGTGAGAACATGGAATGATAACCATTTATGTGCCTCAATACTACATTATAGGGTATCCTATTTGGTTCATACTTGGGTACCATACCTTATGGGGCAGGCTAGATTGTACCTCCAAGTGAATACTATAGACTGTAGGGACTAATTTCCACTCATAAGTTTGAGTATTCATAAGGCCAGGTTTAATAGGAGATTCATTGGCTTGTGTTATGCATGAGTGCGTGTGTTCATTCCATGGGTATTATTTTTTTCTGGTTTATTTCCGCACATAAATTTTTTATCACTCTTTATTTCTAGTTTTATACTCTTTATCTGTTTTATATAAATGTGCTAACATATTATAATCCTAGTGGAGTGTTTGGGAAGTCTTGAGGTTTTCCTACTAAGTCAATATACTCACCACTTAAATATGAAACTTGGTACACATAAAAATGTTTTATCTCATGATATAGGTAAAGTTAAGATACTATACTTCTCCACTGTTTCACTGTAACACCCCTAGATTTTTTGAAATATGTGTTTTCCGAATTAATTTAATCTTTTTGATATTTTACATTTCACACAACACTAAAAATAGTTTTTTATATTAAAGTAATAAATTTTTATTGAGTTATATGAAACATAAATTTAATAGCACATTACACACAACATAAAATTTATCTTTATCTATACGGAACACTGAGGTTAGATTACATTACATGCAAGACTGAATTTCCTTGATGGCTTGCGTAACGCGCAAGACCGAGTTTTACCAAAAAATAATATATTATTAAAAATGTTATTAATTAATATAATAAGATATAAACTATACATTAATTTGGGGGTTATTAATAGGATTAAATAACTTGAAAATACATGGTTGAATTCATTGGTTAAAAATTAATTAAAAATAAATATAATAACCAGTTGAATATAAAGGGAATGTTTTTATAAAAACTAATTTTATGATCACAAAGGAATTTTATCCTAATAAATAAAATTAAATAATATTTTTTAATGATATTAATGAAATATATATTTTATATACATTCATTAATTTTATTTTATAGGCATAATATAGGAAGAAATCCAATATTACACATAAAAATATTTATTTTTATAAAAGAAATATTACCGCCTTTTAATGGAGAACCTATTTTAAATATAAAATTTAGAACTTTTATAAATTTTATGTATCAAAATAAAAGTTATTTTTTAAAGATAAACATAAAAATTACATTAGTTTTATTAATATTTTTGTATTTTTCTGTGAAGTTTCATTTTTTGATGAATAGTGAAAAATTCTGATTTTTTATTCAGAACTTATTTTCCGTATAATTTATTTATAAGGTTAAATTATATTTATAATTGGTTTTAAAGTATAATTAGATAAAATATACATAAATTAATCCAATTTAGTTCATTATAATAAACTTCACTTTGAAATTTTATATAAAAACATACCAAACTTTTGAAAATTTTTATTTTAAAAAAAGTCCTCTTTGTTGTCCCCTCTGACGGATTAAATTTAAATTAATTTATTCCACTTATATGATTGAAATTTAGAAAAATGTATTAAATATTTTTAATCAAAATAATTTATAATTTATAATTATAACAACTTAGTTTTTGACAAAAAATATTAGTGATAGTAATTAAAATTAATTACAATGATTAAGAGGAAAATTAGCTTAATAAAGGACTAAATCTTAAACTTAAGGCCAAAATAGACATAAAAACTAGTCCAAAATCCATTTTAGGGGAATAATTTGACCCTATTATCCCTTTCCTATAATTTTTTTAATTATTGGATCCACTTTTCATAGTAAAATCATCTATGGAATTCCCTATCCAAAAAATTTACAAGAATGCGACTCCCCTCCACTATAAAAAGGCACTCTCCCCTACCACTTACTCACAAGTATGAAGACCATTATATCACCCAAAATCTACTAAAATAATCTCCAAAAATATCTCCCTTCATCCTTGAATCCACCCTTTGGGATGAAATCCAACCAAGGAAACTCTTTTGTGCAAAGAAAATAGAGTTATCCAAAGAAGATGTAACATCATTCCCCAAACTCCTTTCTTTTATTTTCTTTCTCCATCACCTAAAATATTATTATTCAATAATTATATAATAATTTAAGTTTCATGAATTTACTGATATGTTTTTATTCTAAGGGTTCAACCTGAACTTACACACACTTCAATTTAATGGGTAATGAACTTACCATTTTTTTGTACGGTGAACTACCACCTCACAAAACGATGCTGTTTGTTTTTACTTTACCACCTCTCATGGTTGAGAATTATGATTAAAAATATATTTTTATAATATATATAAGATATTTATTATTTATTTATATTTTTTTAGTTATTATATAAATCCTAAATTTATTTCCATTTTTTGTAAATGCGATAACTTCGTTTGTGGAAGTGTGGACAACCACATCCTCAAAGTGATGTGATTAATTCACACTTTACATGAAATGTATTATGGATAATTTTAGTAAATATATATGATATATATTAAATAATAATTATACTGGAATTATATTATATATATGTACATAAATTTTATTTAATTTCTTTCTTTCAATATGAAAACAAACCTGAAGAATCAATCATGCGTACGTACGACTTACCGTCTCCATGAATGGTGTATTTTGTTTAATATTTATATATTTTATATATTAATATAAATATTTATATACAGAACATATATTATATATAAATCATGTTTTAAATTGTCTAAATAAGTAAATCATGATCTATGTAAGATGATCAAGAATAACAAGTCAAAACATGTACGATAAACAAAACAATTATTACCCAAAACATTACTTTAACATAGAATTGTTAATAAACGGATAATATAAAGTCATAAGTGAATATTATAGGTTATTATATATAATAACTTGGTTATATTTTATATGAATAATAAAATTATATTTATTAAAAATGAGGTTTTAATATGTATGAATAAAGTCAAGACTTAAGGTAAGGGAATTCCATCTTACTTTTTATTTCTACGAGACACAAGACATGTTAACCATTTATTTTTTATATGTGGTGCTTATACTTCCCATGGATGTATTCTATAATTACTATAAATAAATTTATGTTTATTTACATATCTATTTTATTATATTTATTTCATGGGGTTTATGTTTTAAAATTTACCAAATTGGTAAAGTAATTTTGTCACAATTTTCCTTCTTTGAGGCACATGCCATGTTATGAATTAATGGCCCGAAGGCCTTCTTTTTTTATTTTTATTATGGATAATCCCCCTTTTAAGGGTTTAAGGGGAACCCGTACATAACCCGTAGGCCCAAGGCACATGCCATGTTATGCACCTATGATTTTATATGAGGTGTATATACTGAATTTTACTTCTTATATCATGAATATACTTCTTTTCATGATATTTTAAGCTCCATTTAATTTTATTATTTCAATCTTACAATGATTAAAAGTTACTAAAGTGTCAACAGTTTATTGCTACAATTTCATCATTTATTGATATTCTTTATGATTATAATTCCATTGATGAAATATTATGATCAATATCTTAAGAAATCTCATGAATTTTATTATTCTATGGTAATCCATGATATATTAATGTATTGGTATCATTTTCTTACTCTTTTCTACATAAGATGATTAATAAAGTGTTTTTAATAAATTTCAACTTTACCTCTCTCTTTGTTCAGAAATCCATGTTCTTTAAAAAACATGTTTTCTAGAACATTTCAAGTTTTATTTTTATGTTTTCAAAGTATTTTCAAATAAAAATGTTTTAAAAACGTTTTCAAGATTTCTTTATAAGTTTTCAAATCATTTTCAAATATATTTTTTCAAAACATTTTCTAGATTTATTTATAAGTTTTCAAATTATTTTCAAATAAAAAGGTTTTAAAAACATTTTTCAGATTTATTTATAAGTTTTCAAAGTATTTTTAAATAAAAATGTTTTCAAAATATTTTCAGTATTTATTTATATTTTTTCAACATATTTTCAAAGAAAAAGTTTTTCAATTTTTTTTTAATCCTTCTTTATAAATTTTCAAAGTATTTTCATAGAAGTTATTTTCAAAACATTTTCAAGATTATTTTATAAGTTTTGAATGAAAAAGGTTTTCAAATTTTTTTCAAGATTCTTTTATAATTTTTCAAGGAATGTATTTTCAAATTTTTTTTAGACTCCTTTATAAGTTTTCAAATTTATTTTAAAAGGAAATAGTTTTTAAAAGGTTTTATGTTTTAAAAATAAAATTTTTCAAAGAAAAAAGTATATTTTACTCAATAAATGATTTTAAAATATATTTAAAAATTAATTTCCATTCTAGATGACATCTATTGGTGTTACTAATGCCTTTCTGGGAAATGATCGAACGGTTTTGTTCATATTCTTTCTTTGAATGATTTATGTTTTGATGGCATGATGTTTATGGTCATGTTTCTCTTTGAAGAGTTGTATGCTTATGAAACAATATTCATTTCATGGGATATGATTTGATAAAATGATTTTGAAACCTTTCTATTTTTCACATGTTGTGATATGATTACATGTTAATGATACCGATTTCATTTTATGGGTTATGATATGATAAATGTTTATTATCTTGTGGTACATATATGTATTATTTAATTATGAGTTGGGTGGGACCTATATCTCTATCCAATGAATTGGGTAAATATTTATATCAAATGAGATAATGATTGGAATCAAGTTGATGGGATTGATCCCCTATGGGAAGATGGGGAAACTAGGTCCCTTATAAGGAAATGACTATGATTGGTGATGATGGTGTGGATTATCCAGTAGGCGTAGTCCCCATAGATATGGGAATATGAAGAAACCCAATCCACTATTGGAATATGGGGAAACCCGATCCCTTAAAAGAAAAGGAATGTGATTGGGGTTGGTGGTGTGTCCTGAACAGTAGGTGTAATCCTCATAAAGATGGGAAGATGGGAAAAACCGACCCACTATGGGAAGATGGGGAAACCCAATCCCTTACAAGGAAATTATTGCGACTGGGGATGGTGGTGTGTCCCACCCAGTAGGTATAGTCCCCATGAAGTGCCTTGATAAGTTCTAGAAAATTTTATTGACTTATAGGGAATGATATTACATGTTTATGTGCATTCTAAAATTCCATGTCTTACTCCTATGTTATGCTTTCATTTCTTATGCTCTTGATTTTCTTATGATCCATGCCTTATAAACTAATAGCCTTTATTCCATGATTCATTTTTATAATATTTGATATGTAGGGTATGATCTTATAATGTTATGATCACATTGTCATACACATATGCCCATGTTTATTCTTACATATCTCCCTTATTTACCCTTACTAAGCATCTATGTTCACCCATTTTTACATTTCCTTCCCCAAGTTATGAAGATATATTTTATGTATGATATGTCTAAGAGGGGTTCTAGTCTTAGAGGACTTAATGAGAGATAATTTATCTCACTCATGTACCAGTGTTTACGTTTACATGTTTCCAAAGGCACTAAACTGATACCATATTTAGGCGTCTATTCGTGTAATGTTTTAAGTATTCCAAAAAAATGATGCAATGTCATTGTACGTTAAGACTAGGTTGTTATATTTTGTATCATTGAAGAGGTTTACTAAACCTTTGGAAACTAGGATGAGAAAACCTTAGTGAGAACTCTAAGTACATGTCTAAGGATAAGTCTAAAGATAAGAAAAAGTATAGGAAAATTTCCTGGAATTTTTGTAAAGGATTGATCAAGTGGTTTCCTAGAAATACATACCTTTCTAGATACTAAAATTGGATGCGGTTCAGTTACATATTTACCTAGGAGTAATAATTCTAACAAGGTGCATCGATTCAGACTTGAGCGTAACTTGGTACATGACAATGGTCCTTAATACTCACCTGGTTTGACACTCTTAGGGGATATGATTTAGGAATTCACACACTATTCACAAACCATCATGAAGGATTTAAAAATAAGTTGGATATGAATAACCAAGGATAAACCAATGGTGTCATATATTAAGTATTGTTTCATGATTTATACATCCTATAAGTAATTTATTTTCATGATTATGTGGTTTTATGCTATGATAAGTAATGATCAAACTATGATTTATGGTTTTAGTTAATGGTGGGAACCAGAAGGAACTAGATTAACATTTAATGTGATGGAAAATTTTCCCATGATAAGTAAAATGGGATGATCACTAGCGTGAAGGATGTTGTGATCATACCTAATCAGTTTTCATGAAACATGATTAAAAACGTCTACCTTAACCAACTCTCAGACTCACTAAGGAAGAGAAGGAAGGAGTTCACTGAGATTTCAAGTAATGGAGACTATGTATAAAAGAAGATTCAGTTTCATTTATTTAAATATTGTGGAAATAATCACCTAATTGAATTTCTTATAGGAATAAGAAGATGCTTTGACTATAGAAAACAAGGACACAAATAAAGTAACCAAAAAGGAAAAATGAAGGGTTCAGTTAATGCAATTGATGATATTATTATCCTCCCTAATACATCATTGAAGGTTAAATTATTTAAGTGCGAAATTAATGGTCATTATAAAAATTGATTTCCCAAGTGGAAAGATCACGAATAGAATAAAAAAGGTGGTATGAGTAATGGTTATATTGGTGATCATGATGAGACTATAGATTAAATGTGAAAGGAAAGGGGAATTAAGTAATAAGATGAGGCAAAATTTTTATAGATTAAGGATTAATTAGAATAATTGAAGTGTTTATGTACTTGGATTCAAGAATTATGTTATATTAATGGTGAAATATATAAGGATTTTTTATTTTATGTTTTTCACTTAGGATTTAAAAGAAAAAATTGAATGGTTCTGATGGAATAGAAAATTGATTTAATGGTAAGGTTATGTCCATGGAAAACACATGATTAAGGGAAATATAACCATTAATATTTTCCTTATGTTAAGCTAATGTTGTTTGGATAAATATATGATGGATATGAATAAGTAAATTAGATGGTACCGATTACCTTGGAATCGATAAGGGATATATTTAAAAAGTGGTCTATTTTATCATGTATTAAGTTTACAACTTATTGTATTCAAGGAATATATCTAGTAATCCTTGGAATAAGGAAGCATGCATGTTTTTGAAAGGATTTATGGTAATTCAAGTTATTATCATATTTCAAGAGAATATACAATGAGGGTATTCACATGTTTGGAATGTGAAAACCAAGAGATACCTTGTGATTTATTGGGGGTTAATGTTAAACTAATTTCATGAACTTATTTATATAGTTTTTGATTTTCATAACTTGGAAGGGTTATAAGGTAAACCATTCTTGGAATGGTTTATGTTAAATTTCTGATGAGGTTTTAGAGATTAAAGAATCATCTCTCTATATGTTGATATATGCATATTGGATAACTTGTGATAATTTTTTTTGTGATATATGGAATGAACTATCATTATATTTATGATTCTCATGGTCCACAAATACTTCAGGAATGAAAAATTCACCTTTATTTCTTAAAATAAGCGATGAAGTGGAAATTTATCAAGACACAACAAATGGTGATATTATACCGAATCAAGTAAGTTTATCTTATCATTAAAATTATTCAACTTTAGGAAAGAGGATATTGAAACCAAAAATTTTATTCTAGTACCTTTGTTTCCTATGAATCAAATGGACCCTTAGATCATTATAGATTTATGGATTTGTGGTTGTTAACTTTCTCTGTACCTTGATCTCTATCACTATCTATCTGAACTTGATAGTTATATTTCTATTACATGTCCATGTTTTCACTTCCCACCCATGTTATCTTCATTTATAATGCGGGTTTCTATAAAAGTAACTTTAAATTATTAAACTTTTTCTAACCAACATGAATTTTGAGGGTGAAATTCATTTTATGGGGGGTAGAATGTAACACCTTGAGATTTTATGAAATATATTTTTTGAATTAATTTAATATTTTTGTTATTTAACACTTCACGCAACACTAAAAATAGTGTTTTTATATTAAAGAACTATATTTTTATTGATTTATATGAATCGCACAGTTAATCATGCACTACACACAATATAGTGTTTATCTTTATCTATACAGAACACCGAGGTTAGCTTACGTTACACTCAAGACTGACTTTCCTCGATGGGTTGTGTACCACGCATGACCGAGTTTTACCAAAAAATAATATATTATTAATTAATATAATAATATATAACCTAACTGTTAACTTAGAGGTTATTAATTTGATTAACTAACTTATGAAAATACATTGTTTAATTCAGTGGTTACAAATTAATTATAAATGAATATAAGAACCAATTGAATATAAAGAAAATGTTTTAATAAAAACTACATTAATTCTCACAAAGGAATTTTATCCTAATAAATTAAATTAATTAATATTGGTGAATTATAATAATAAAATATATATTTTATACACATTCATTAAATATATTTGATAGATATAGGATAGGAACAAACCCAATATTATACATAAAAACCTATATTTTTATAAAAGTAGTACTACCACCTTTTAATGGAGAACCTATTTTAAATATAAATTTTATAAATTTTATAAATTTAATATGTCAAAATAAACTTAATTTTTAAATAGAAACATAAAAATTTGGTTTGGGTTATTTTTAGTATTTTTTGTGAAGTTTCATTTTCTGATTAATAGTGAAAAATACTGAATTTTAATTCAAAATTGTTTTTTCATCTAATTTATTTATAAGGGTTAATTATATTTGTAATTGGTTTTAAAGTATATTTAGAAAAAATATACATCAATTAACCCAATTTAGTTAATTTTAATCAATTTTAATTTGAAATTGGATATAAAAACTTACCAAACTTTTGAATATTTTTACTTTAAAAAAACCCACTTTGTCATCCCGTCTATGGGATTAAATTTAAATTATTTTCAGCCACTCATGTGATTGGAATTTGGAAAAATTAATTAAATATTTGGAATTATTATAATTTATAATTTATAATAAGATCAAACTTGTTTTTTTTAAAATATTAGTGGAAGTAATTAAAATTAATTTCAATGATTAAGGGGAAAACTAGATTAATAAATGACTAAACCTTTAACTTAAGGGAAAAAACGAACTAGAAACTTGTAAAAAATCCATTTTATGGACATATTTTGACCCTATAATATCTTGGATCGAATTTGGTTCATTATTGGATCAAAGTTTAATATAAAAAACGTGGGTGAAATTCCCTTTCAAAAAATTTACAAGAATGCCACTCGTCCTCCACAATAAAAAGGCACTCACCCCTCTCACTTATTCACACCTATCAAGCCATTTGGGTCACCAAAAATCTACTCAAATATGCTCCAAAAATCCCCAGATTACTTCTTGAATCCTGATTTTGGGTATAAATCCGACCATGTAATCCCTTTTTTACAAATAAAAAGGAGTTACTCAAAGAAGATGTAACATCCTTCCTCAACCTCCTTTCTTTTATTTTCTTTCTCCATCACCTCAACTATTATTATTACATAATTATATAATAAACTAAGTATAAAGAATATAATGATATTTTTTATTCTAAGGTTTCAAACTTCACTTATGCACACTTCCATCAAATGGGTAATGAACTTACCATTTTTGTGTACGATGAACTATTGCCTCACAAAACAATGATGTTCGTTTTTCCTTTACCACCTCTCATGGTTGGGAATTATGATAAAAACTATATTTTAATAAGATATATATATATATATGATATTTATGATTTATTTATACTTATATAGTTATTATATAAATCCTACCTTCATGATTTCCATTTTGTGTAAATGCGATAACTTCGTTTGTGTAATTGTGGACTACCGCCTCCTCAAAGTGATGTGATTCATTCACACTTTACATGGAATGTATTAAAGACGAGTTTAGTAAAAATATATGATATATATGAAATAATAATTCTAATAGAATTATATTATATATATATAAAAATATATGTTAATTAATTTCTTTCCTTCAATATGATAATAAAATGGAAGTAATGTTCATGCATATATACGACCTACTGTTTGCATGAACGGTATATTTCATTTAATATTTATATATTTTATAGATTAATATAAATATTTATATACTGAATATATATGATATATAAATAATGTTTTAAATTATTTAAATAAGTAAATCATGATCTATGTAATAGTATCAATAATAACAAGTCCAAACACGTATGATAAACAAAGCGGTTATTACCCGAAATATTACTTTAATATAGAATTATTAATGAAAGGGAAATATAAAGTCATAAGTGAATATTATATGGTATTACATATAATAAAATGGTTCTATGGTAGATTTATAATAAACTTATATTTATTTTACAGGATTTTTGAACATGTACAAATAAATTCTTGACTTAAGGTAAGGAAATTTCATCTCACTTTTTATTTCCGTGAAACCCAAGTCATGTTCACTTCTTATTTATTATTTTTTGTGTGTATTATGAACATGGATGTATTCTATGATTATTATAAATAAATGTATTAGTATTTACATATCCATTTTATGATATTTATTTCATGGGGTTTATGTTTCAAAAGTTACCAAATTGGTAAAGTATTTTTTTCTCAATTTTTATTCTTTGTGACACATGCCATGTTATACACCTATATTTTTATATGAGGTGTATATACTGCCTTTTACATGTTATATCATAAATATCCTTATTTTCATGATATTTTAATCTCTATTTAATGTTATTATTTCAATATTATTATGATTCAAAGTTACCAAAGTGGTAACAATTTATTGCTATAATCTCATCGTTTATCGATATTGTTTATGATTATGCTTCCATTGATGAAATATTATGATCCATCTCTCAATAACTCTCATTATGTTTCTTATACTCTAGTAATTCATGATATCTTCATGTATTGGTACTATTTTTCCACTCTTTGTTACATAATATGAGTAATAAACTATTTTTAAGAAAGTTTGACTTTACCTCTTGCTTCGGTCATAAATATTTGTTCTTTCAAAAACATGTTTTTCAAAAAAAAATCAAGAATTATTTATAAATTTTCAAATTATTTTCAAATAAAAAGGTTTTAAAAATGTTTTCAATATTTCTTTATATATTTTCAAATTATTTTCAAAGAAAAAAGTTTTCAAAACATTTTCAAGCTTTCTCTATTAGTTTTAAAATTATTTTCAAAGAAAAAGGTTTTCAAATAATTTTCAAGATTTATTCATATGTTTTCAAATTATTTTAAAATAAAATGGTTTTAATTTTTTTTCAAGATTTATTTATAATTTTTTATATTATTTTCAAAGAAAATGGTTTTCAAAATATTTTCAAGTATTTTTTATAAGTTTTCAAAGTATTTTCAAAGAGATGATTTTCAAAATGTTTTCAAGCTTCTATTATATGTTTTCAAGGAAAAATATTTTCAAAATGTTTTCATTATTATTTTATAAATTTTCAAGGAATAATATTTTTAAACCGTTTTTAGACTCTTTTATATGTTTTTAAGATTATTTTAAAAAGAAATGGGTTTCAGAATGTTTTATGTTTTTTAAATAATTTTTTTAAAGAAGAAAGTATATTTTACTCAATAAATGCTTTTAAAGGATATTTATAAATTAATTTCCATCTAAGATGACATATTTTGGTGTTATTCATGCCTTTTTGGGAAATGATCCCAATGTTACATTAATATTTTTTCTCTGAATGGTTTATGTTTTTAAGGCATGATTTTTATAAAATCTATTTCTCTTTGACGAGTTATATGCTTATGAAACCCACTTATTTTCATTGGTTATGATTTTATGAAATGATTTTGAAACCTGTATCTTTTTCACAGATTATCATAAGATTACATGTTTTTGATACCCATTTCATTTCATGGGTTATGACATGATGAATGTTTATTATTTTGTGTCACACATATTTATGATTTCATTATGAGATGAGTGAGACCTATATCTACCTCAAATTAATTGGGTAAAGATTTATATCACATGATATAATGATGGGAATCAAGTCAAAGGGCTTGATCCACTATGGGAATATGAGGAAACACAATCCCTTACAAATAAAGGACTGTGACTGGGGATGGTGGTGTGTCCCGCCCAATAGGTATAGTTCCCATGAATATGGGAAGATGGGGAAACCTGATCCACTATGGGAATATGGGGAAACCCGATCTATTACAAGGTAAGTACTGTGACTAGAGATAGTGGTGTGTCACACCTAGTAGGTTAGTTCCCATGAATATGGTAATAAAGGGAAACCAAATCTACTATGGGAATATGGGGAAACCTGATCCCTTTCAAGGGAAGGACTGCAACTGGGAATAGTGGTGTGTCATGACTAGTAAGTTTAGTCCCAATGAAGTGACCTGATAAGTTCTAGGTATGAGTATTGACTTATAGGTAATGATATTACATGTTTATGTGTATGCCAAAATTCCATGTCTTACATATATGTTATGATTTCATGGATTATGATCTTGATTTTTTTATGATTCATGACTTATAAACTACTAACCTTTATGCCATTATTTATGCTTATAATATTTGATATACAAGGTGTTGGTCGGAGTGAGTATCTCAAGAGAGGGGGGGGGGGTGAATTGAGTACCCAATAAAAATTTATATTTTAAAAGGATTAATTTGAAATCCCCCAATTTGTTTCAAATGTCCAAGTTAATCAAAATATGTAGTATGATATAGATATTAATATATCTAAATATTTCTTAAAGATTGATTAGGTCTCGGATGAATAATATACAATATCATTCAAACCTTTGAAATCAATTTAATTGATCAAAATACTATATAAAAACAAATTAAGATAAACTATCAAAGTGAATATTTTTTTTACAGTTAAAATAAAATTCAATTTTAAAAGTGGAAATAAATTAAAAAACACACAACATAAATTAAAAAAAGAGGTTCAGTCTAAAAATGAGACTTAGTACTCTCCACTTGGTGACAAATCACCACCAATAAGTTTATAAAAAATAAATAAGTTGATCCACAACCTGGACCAGGTTTTACAACATTTTATAACTGTACAGGTCACACATGACCTCTTCCATAGTTATACGTGGGAGAAAAAACAAATAGGCCACACAAGGACCTCTACCACTATTATACGTGGGAGTAAAAAGGATATAAATATTTGAGAAGATATCAGATATCTTATAGTTCATCACAAGAGATAGTGTGCATGTGATAATATAGAGTATGCACACCCACTTCTCAAAATATAATAAAGATAAATAAAATTGAGAAATCTAAAATTGTAGAGTTTATAAATGACTAGTTTATTGCAATTAATCTTGTGATTCTAGATTTTATTCTGTAGTGAAGATTGAGTTGGGTTCTATTGAAAACAATCAGAAAAATAGAGTGTTGCAGAATCTTGTTCTTTGATTAGAGGAAAGTAGTTGATGGGCATGTGCTTTGGCTTCCTCAGTCGAGTATTATTTTGGATGTTTCAGTTCAGCTCTTTATCTCAAAGAGTGTGTTAAATAAGCTCAAGCTCTCATATTCCTAACAGTTTGTTTAACACACCTCCTTGGTCATTTATAGAGTCTACTTCCTTTATTAGCATCTGCAATATAAAGAATGTCCATGTGCATCTGGATATTCTGTTTCCTTATATAGTGCGTCTGAAATCCTCTTCAATGTATTCTATTGGACATTTAAGTAACAATAATTAAACTATAAAATGATATTAAATTCAATAATATAGTCATTAATAATAATTCAAACTAAGTATGTTAAGAAAAATAGTGGTTGTAGCTTAGTCTTGTAGTGATTCATTCTAAAGGTGTCTCAGGGTCTTGCGGTGTCTCATTACAATAGTGAAACAGAGCTAGCAGTGCCTTGTACTTAGAAAAAATTTCACTTAGATTACAGTGTCTCAGTTGGTGGTAGGTCATAATTTTTATGGTGACTCCTATGATGATAGATCAGGCTGGTGGTGTCTCATAATTTTCCAAATTTACATTCTGGTGGTATGAAATTCTGAAGGTGTCTCATAATTTACCAAATTTTTACTCTAGTGGTATATCATCTGAATACTTCTTAGATTTAGTGAGATTTCCATGCTGAAAATGTCTTAACATGATGATGTCTCAGACTTTGTAAAAAAATTTACTCGGTAGTGACTTATCCTTAGTGGTGTCTTAATCTCAATGATGACTCATACATAGGAAATTTTATCACCTCTCTCAAAATCTAGGATACTTACTATGAAACATGAAATTCATTAATATCATTAGAATCATGATTTTGTGATCATTAAAACTAGGAGGTCAAAAATCTCCCCCTTTTTGATGATCACAAATCATAGAATCAAATATAAATAATTTATGGTATTAGGAATATCACAGATATAGAATATGACATCAAAGGTAAGATCAAAAAATAAAAATAAGGACTTATCATTCACACTATGTGCAGATGGTATGAAAGATAAAGAATGAGAAAATAATGATAATTATCAAGTATCAAAGTAAAATGGTTAAAAATTCAATATAATTATCAAGTATCAAAGGAAAAAGGATAAAAACAATGAGACATCAAAGGGAACACCACTGAATAAAATCCATACATGAAACTTCTCCCCATTTTGAGATTATCAAAAAGGTAAATAATTAGTAGAATAGAGATAGGAAAATCAGTAAAAAAAAGATGAATAACAGAAGAATATTTATTAAAGTAATTTGAAAATACTATAAAAAATTTAGTACAAACCATGTCCCATCAAAGAAAAAATATCCAATTCCACAAAAAAAGGTTCAAGATGTTGCAGAGGGGTCCATTGGTTATTTTCCCTTATCCATGGATTTATCTTGTTTTGAGACGGTAGAGTCAGATAAAGGTAGAATACATGGAACACTAGATGATAATACAACTATAACCCAAGGATGATCTTCTACAATAACAAATGGTCAGAGCTATCTCAAAGATTGAGTAGGAGACATTAGAAAAGGTTGGAATATAATAATAATAGATGCTATAGGATCTCAAGAAACTATAGGTGTAACTCTTTGACCCTAGTTTCCTAGAGTCAGTACATTATTTTATTACATTATAATGATCATAAGAAATAAAATCCCGAAGAACCGATTAGTTTATCAACCTTGTAAAATCTAGATACAAACATAAGTTATACATCGCATTTTGAAATGAAAAACAACATAGTGTCATCTTTGAAAACAATCATATCCATTAGATTATCCCTAAAGGTCAGTCATAATATAATTATTTTTATCTTGGGGAAAAATGAAACATAATAAAGGGGTGAGCTCAGATGCTCAGTAAGGATAAATAATACAGCAGAAGCTATCATAAATAAGCATAAACTTTTAAGGAAAGGTATAAAACTGAAACAAAATCCTTTTAAACATAATATTCAGTATAATATGGCATGAATAAATCAAATTATTCCATTTAAACATTCACATGGATATTATACTAATCTAATAATCACATTCAATATCAATAACTAATCTCATAATGAGGAAATGCATAATTCCAGACATCATAACCATACTATGAAGGCCTCATGCCAAGACCATAAATAACCATACAGTAAAAGCCTCATTAAAAGACACTATTTTTTCTCATGATACCTATTGATGCATCGAGGGGCTATATAGGTACCCACCCATCAATTAATAAGTCCAATGCATTCCTCATATGAAAAGGGTGAAACATAACATAAACATTCATATTAAAACTAGTATATGAAATGTTAATACTTTAACCATAAATCATGAATGGTATAAAAATAGAACATTCATAGTCAAACATATCATAAAACCTTCAATTCAATATGAAATACTGTATAATAATAAATCAGCCTCAATCAAGAATAAAATCCAACAAAGGATGTTGACATAGATGAAAATATTCTGATAAATTCATTAAAACTCTTTGAGAGAAATATCCCCTTTTTTACTTTGACATTATTCAAAAGCCGCACAATTATAAAAGAAAAAATTTCATATGAAAATAAACTTGTAAGATTGTAAGGTAAGCTTCAAAATGTTAAGGAATCATAACGGTGGAAAATATCCAGTCGTGCTGTATAATTTAAAAAAAATATTATTTCCTTAATTTATGGAAAAGGTCATAAAGTACTTTGTTTGGAAACGACGAAAAGATTCCTTTCAAATTTTTTTTAAAAAAATTCAAAAATGGGTAAAAATAATTTAAAAAATGTTCAATAATATTTTGATATACATTTTAAGATACATGGACATGGATGATAAAGATATCCCAATATATACTTACGTATAAACATTCTTGGATAATAATGAGATTGTGAAATTAACCCTTACCTTATACTTCTCTTTATTAGAGGGTACGTTAACCTCCTATATAATGGTTAAAACATGTTATTAAATTATACCAGAACCATATACATATTTATGATATCATATATGATCCTCTTATATCATTTTTTTAATAATATTTTAGTATTACCATTGTTTCAGGTGTTAATTGCTTCATTTTCCTATGCATGTTTTGTTGTGAAAATCATGTTTGTTATAAATAGGAGGCATTTTATTCATATGAATAATGATATAAAGTTAATAATAATTATTTTTACTCATAATATAAATTTTATAATCATTATTTAATAGTTAACGTGGAGAATAAATCTCACCGCGTCGTGGAGACGGTAGGCCATACATATGCATGATCGACGATATCATTCACTTAATGGTTAAATGTTATGTAATTGGATGATATATTAATTATAAAGAATAATTATGTATTTCTATTCATTATTTATATCCACTATAATCATCATTTTACCCATCCAAATAAAGTAGTGTTGAATAACAAATTACACCATGGCGTGGAGATGGTAAGCCGTACATATGCACAGATGATGATATTGTTATTGATAGGATGGATAAATGGAGGAATATGGTTGTCCCATAATTATAATAAAATATCAAAATGTAGATGATACTGAATTTATTACTTTGGTATGGAAACAATATATTAATAGAATTAGAAGAAGAAAAGAAATTGAATGGAATTGGTAAAACAATTACCTCTTCTTTGAACATCTCCTTTTGATTTGCAAAAAAGGACTCCTTAGGATGGATTTATACCCAAAGTATGGCCTATAAAATGAATTGAGTTAAGTTAAGAGGGGAATTGGGTAGGGTTTGGCCGAGATAAATGGATTTATATGTGTGAATAAAAGAGAAGGAGAGGTCCCCTTTTATAATAGAGGGGAGGGACACTTTTGGAAACTCCAAAACTATTAAATTACTATAAATTTATTTTCGGTTTCAAATATATCAAAAGTGAGTTATTTTGAGGATAATATGAGGATGGGTCTAAATCATCACAAACAATGATTTTTAGACAAGTTTAGGCCACAAAAGTAACCTTATCTTTTGGGTTTAACCCTTAATTAAAGAGTTTAACTCTTACCGTGTCTACTTGTCTTTTTATACTATAGGTTTAATATAGTTACTATAAAATGAGAAAATAACCCCAAATGGATAATTAATGATATATTTAACACTATAATTGTTAGTTGGATAATCCTTATATTTTTATGAATTTCATAACATTTAATAAAATATTATTTATTTTAAAGTATCATTAATGTCAATTTTTATACTATTTAATATTTTCATTTTTAAAAATTTCAAACCATCATGATAAATTTGAACCAATACATCCAATATGTCACTAAAATGTATATTTTATCTACAAAATTATTGTATGTCATTAATTAAGTTAAATTATATTTATTTTATTATTTTTAATATTATTTATTTTTTATTTCTATTAATATAATAATTTATGTTTCATTATTGTGTCACCATTAATGGTAATTATTTAATATCTAAAAATTATAAATAAATTAATATGATGTAAATAATTATTTTATATTTCTAAATAATATTTATAGTCAACCATATCACTTATATAACCTAATATTAAAAATAATATAGTTATTAAAATTTGAATATGACATTTTTAACTCTTCATTAAATATAATAAGTACCCTCATCTAACACAAGTGGCTTAAAAAGGACCATATTTTCTACCTAAGTTTGATTTTGGTCAAAAAAACCTATAAAATGAAATTAGGATAAGTGTTATGGAAATATTATATTATTATAATATTATTTTTACCTTTAATTACCCTATTTACCTTTAACTGTGGTAAATAAAATCCAAAAGTTACTATTCACCAAAAATTATTTTGATCCTATTAGACAAATTTTTTCCTATTAATTAAAACCATGTTTTTACTTTTTTCTAAATTCAATTAAAAAAAGCGGTAAATTTATGTTTAATACAAATCCCTTAGATGTGGCTAGAAGACGGGTAAAAGAGACGTTCAAAAGTTTAATAAATTTTTTATGTCTAATTATTTTATAAAAATGATATCTATGACCTATATTGGAATAATATATTTATTATTTTTCTATCATGAGTTTAAAATAAATTTAAATTTAAATAATTATTTAAATGAAAAAGTTTGTTTTTAACAATAATGCAATATTTTTCACTATTCATCAAAAATTGAAACTTTTTTGAAAAATACCAAAAATTCACCATAAGCTAATTTTGATATTCAAAATTAAAAAATAAAGTCTATTTTCAAAAATAAAATTTATAAATTTCATAATTTGGTTTACACCATTCATAACTGCTTTTCAAATGGCTAGTTTGATATGTCATGGTGCACTCAAACTCGATGTTGCATGCAACGCAAGCAATTAAATTATTAAAAAGGAAGCATACCATGGAATATTGGGGTGTTACTTTCTTTCCTCCTTCAAATAATTTCATCCTCAAAATTTCTAGAATATCACTTTATAAAAAGATTTAGGTGGTTCTTCATCATAAGTTCCTCGGGTTCCCACGTCACCTCTTCCATTTTATGCATTATCCAAAGAACTTTTAACAGAAGAGTCATCCTATTTCTCAACACTTGTTCTATAGTATAAATAATCTAGAAATCTCTTCATAATAACACATATCAAGTTCTGGTTCTATTTCTTCGTAGGTGAGTACATGCATTGGGTCTGACATATATTTCCTTAACGGTGATACGTGGAACACATCATGAACTTTGGAGATACTTGGTGGCATTTACAAATAGTAATATATATATATAGGGACTCAGGTTTTTCCCTATCAGACTTTAGAATATTTCTACGAATAATTCCAGAACTAGGCATAGAGATAGCGTACGATTCTAAGCCCCGGTGTGTCAGGAATAAATTTTATAAAACTTTTAAGTATTTTTATGCTATGTGCATGGCAGAAATGAGTTATCTCTTAAAAGGTAGCTCATATTGGAAATATGAGGGCACAATTGCATCAAGATCATTACATTTACCCTAGGCGGGGTATAATATTTGCGGGCATGGACCTGTTGTAGAAAAAGTTGTCGATGGAATTTTTGTAAATAAATTAAATTAATTTATTTTTCACAATGTCTTGAATAACTACTAAAAGAAGTCTCAGATCTAATTTATGAGATTGAGGTTGATTTTGGAATGTCGTGTTTACCCTAGGGGTGATATAATCTATTTCATCACTGGGCTGTAGGTGAGCCGAGACCGGGATGGCGAAGGTTTTATTTTTTTTAAAAAGAAAATCATCTCCTCTCCCCCCCATCCCGTTGTTGCACAGGACATATACCCCTCTCCATTTTACAAAAAATCCAAGGAATGTTCTAATAGGATCCATTTTTGACATTGATAGTCAGCATATCGAGCATCAGTGCGTCGTGGGTATCATTCTGCACATGAAGCTTCGACGATCTACCGGTGATGTAGACAGTTTAATTTTTAAGACCGTACCCTTCTTTTTCATGATGAATATTATTTTAAGCTTTGATTTGAGGCCATATTAGTGTAGATCTAGATTTGAGGATCCCAGATCTGGTTTCAGATCTGAATTTGGAGCACCGGGGTGTCCCCGACGGTCCGTGGAATTTTTCTGGTGAGGTTTCAGGCGGCAGCGGAGCTCCGTCGGGCAGTGCAGTGGTTTCTGGTAGGCTGTAGGGAGGTGCGGTGGTTTATAGTGGGAAATGCAGTGGTTTAAGGTGTTTCTATGGTTTCTAGTGTGGTGGTGGTGGTTTTTGGTAGTGGTGGTTTCTGGTGGTCCGACGCGGCCGGACCGATCTCGTCCATCCAAAATGAGGCAGGGGTTCTTTAAACCCCCGTAACTCACAAATTGGGTGTCTGATTTTTGATATTTTTTTTATAAAATATGATACGTTAAATGAGACAGACCCTTTGAGAATAAATCAAGAATTTTATGAGTTGGGTTCGTGGCCCAGGGCCACAAAAATGTTGAAATAATAATAATATTTTATTATTATTCAACTTCGACCCATCATAACTTCTGATCAGAGCGTCCAATTGATGCACCATTAGTGGAATTGTGATTCTGATGGTAAAACATAAATTTAAGATAAATTTTAGGTGCTTAATTTAAAATCAGGGTGTGGTCCCCATGAGGCCCGTTCTGGGCATTTGCGGCGAAATGCGCCCTTTTCACCGGGTGTCTGTTTTGGACATGTGAGTAGTCGATCCCATATTTTTTTCTGAGAGAATCACAACAGCGTGATCTGTTCGATGTGTTCTGGGATCTATGATTGGTCCCCATTATGACCCATTGTAGTGAATAATACCCTTTTCAACGGTTGTCCATTTTGGGCGAGTGAATAGCTTATTCTGCATGTTTTTCTGCATAGAACACGATGGTGGCCACAGTTTGGGCCTAGGAGACGCAGTGTGCATGTGATGTTGTGTGGATTGATTAGGTTAGAAAAACTGACTATCTGGGTTGAGTGGGTCCCCCAGGTCACTTTGGCGATTTTACTACTAGCTGGGTTGAGTGGTTCCCCTAGCTTCAGATGGCAACATTATGACTAGCTGGGTTGAGTGGGTCCCCCTGGTCCTTTAGCTATGAGGGTTTTGGTATCACGTACACTTCACCAGACTGTGACCCCTATTTGACTACTATGAGGGTTTCAGTATCACATCCCCTTCACCAGACCGTGACCCCTCTTTGAATGCTTTACATACATGCAGTGCGGGTGCGTTCCCTCTTTCTAGAGTGAGTTTTCTCAATCCTCTTAGACACCAAAATCAGAGAATTTAGAGCATGTATCACTCTGAGAGTCCTAGCATGATCCTCAAGTACCTTCGTGTTTCACTGATGGAGTTCTCAGAATTGGTGTGACCAATATTTACGTAGGCATTGATAATCTACCTAGGATGTTCTAGTAGGGGACAAAGCCCAATGAGCCATGGGAGATAACCCTATAGCTGTGTATCGATATCTATTCTTTTGATTTTCTATAGTGCATTCTGCGAGTTACCATGTGAGTTTTATAGTATCTTCGTGACTAGAAGTACACGAGCAGTGATCCCCTATCTGAGCAATATGATCTTCAGGGTGTCAGATCGAGATCGTGAAGTTTTCCTCGATGGAGTTCTCGGTATCAGCATAACCCACACTACTCGAGTGCTAATCCTCTACTAGGCAAGTTGTTCCAGATTCGGTTTGTTGCACGATACCCCTTTCTAAGTGAAGTGTTCTAGCTATGTGTTTAGGTGTCCCCCAGCAGATCCTAGGTGGGATCTTCTACCTGATGAGTGGGAGCTAGTTTTGTTATTGGGTGACTTGTTCTGTGGTATTTTCCATCGCGTGTGTCCTCACAGACAGGTATGACGAGGAATGGACGGGTGTGCTATTTGTTCGTTTTACCCATGGAGTGGAATCTCTTTATCGAGTTCCATCTGGGATGGTGTGGTTGGATCATCAAATTTGAGATATCGATGATTTCCCCATTTCGTTTTGTACGCTATCAGGGATGGCTTGGCTCTTGTTGCTGTTTATGAGGTCGGTACCTCATAATACCATTATGAGTGTGGTGTTAGAACCTCAAGTTATTCACCATGTATAGTCTATGGTTTGGACCATAAGACTTGGTGACAGAGCTGAGTATATTTGGGTTTTATTATAGGAGTCTCGTGGTATGTGTCATTTTTGTTGACATGCTAGGGATGTCGAGCTAACTAGTCGGGTATAACCGAGGATGGTCTCGAGATGGAGTTTCACTCTCATCGGGTTATCTCAGGATGGTTCAAGTTAACTGGTTCCTATCAGTTACTCCCATTTTTGGTTTTGGGTTTTTGGGGAACCTACTGAGTATCTTTATACTCACCCCTTCATGGGATTTTCCCACACATGTCTTGTGTCTTGTTCATATCACATGTCCTTCGACAGAGTCCCAGTTAGACCCAATGAAGGCAGAGCGTAGTAGCTGTACTAACTAGGGTATTCACTAGAGCTTAGTCAAGGAGATTACTAGTGGATGTTTGACATCAATCCCCCCCTCATAGCAGGTTGGATGCTTTTTTAGTTTTCTTTTGGTGGGCCTTGTTTTTTCCCTTTTTGTACTTCTTCTGTACTCTGGTTTGGGATAGATGTATGCATGCATTTATTTTCAATTTTTGTATATATTTATACTCTATTTCATGGAGGTATTTATGGTTGTGTGTGTACAAGTAATTTAGGATAAGGCCTCCCATGTGTGTGATAGCCTACTTGGCGATAGTCGCCACCCCCTGGTCTATTGGAGGAAGCTTGGGGAGTCATGACTCAAGCCCCGATGGGTCAGGTCGTGACAGATTGGTATTAGATAAGGTTCCACATTTGGGACCCCAGAGCATAGTTGGTCTAGTTTTGATCATGGTTTGGGTTTCATAGAGTCAGTTTTAGGATGTTTCAAGTTTGGTTTTCTAGCCAGGGACTCCAGTATTGGTACGGGTGGATAACGTATCCATACACCAGGACTCTGATAACCTAACTATCGAATTGGTACATTAGGACACTGGTCATAGGAGAATAATGGTACATGAATCCTATAGTAATGGGTTTTGGTTTTCTCCTATTCTTCTTGAGTCATCTCCCCAAATACACTCTTTGACCATGGCGCGTCTTGAAAATTTTCAAGATGTTTCCACGATGACAAACTTTGAGGGTTCCACATCAAGGTTTTGGTCAGTAGGAGAAGATACATGTTGGAAAAACCCTGGGTTGGTATTGTTTGATGTATCTTAGACTATACAAGGAAGAGGGATCCTTCCCCCACAGAGACACATTTATGTGACACAATGAAAACTGTGCTGGCGGGTCAATGCCACCCAAAGAGGAAAATATCGTGGTGTGGTGTTTGAGTCCATTTGACTTGTGTACATAAGGTTTGGTAGCATGTTTGTATCTGAGGGCCCTGTAAGACCCAGTTTGAGTTTCTGGGAAGACCTTTATTGTTCGTTGGTTTCCTCACGTGGTCGGTGTCAGCTTGTATGTGAGATTCTTGAGGAGGTTGTGGTGTGGTTCATTGGGGATTCAAATTTTTAGGAAGGACGGAAAATTCCCCCACTAAGATGTGCCCTTGTGGCATGATCCAAAACCATGTGCGCGAGTCAGTGTTACCCAAAGTGGATAGCATTGAGGTGCGATGGATGAGTTCCTTCTACTTTTGAGTTTGAGTTTGGTTCTGTGCTTTGGTGGTGGTCTAGTAAGGGCTTGTAATACCCAGTGGGTACACTTGGGAAGCCCTGTTTGTTCTCCAGGTAACAGAGAAATTTTCCTTGAGGTGTTACAATTTTGTTGCAAGGTCTCGTGTGATGAGATATTTAGTGGGAGATGGAGTTTTCTTAAGGTGGGGAGTGCGTCAACCTTCTGAGGTTTGGAATTGGAACCAATCACATGGTGAGATGGGGTGCTAAGGTGGTCTTTTACTTAGCATCGTGTTGGTGTTGGAACAGACTGTTTGGAGCTAGTTGAGGTCTATTGGGGCTCGTTTGGGGTGGTTGTAGACGGTTGAGGGTGGCCCTGGGTGTTCGGTGATGAGTTATTGTGTTCGGTTGGATCACGTCGAGGGTTCAGAGTGTTATTTGGGGGAATCCGGCTACCTCTGAGGTTTGTAAACCCTCTATTCCATTGTTGGTGTTGTGGTTCTTCCCAGTGTGTGTTTATTAAAACACATAAAACTTTGGTGAGATCGCTAGTGTGGGAGTCCTATTGGATAGCTCAGGTCCTTTGCCTTGTTCCTAGCCCTTTTCTTTTCATGTAATAAAATTATTAAGGTGGGGAGGATGCCACGAATCAGGTTTTTCCCTACCAGACTTTGGAATATTACTACGAATAATTCTAGAGCTAGGAGCGGAGACGACATGTGATTCCAAAGCCTGGTGTGCCCATAATAAATTTTATAAAAATATTAATTATTTTTATAGTATGCACATGGTGGAAATGGGTTATCTCTTAAATGGTAGCTCATATTTGAAATCCGAGGGCACAATTGCGTCTAGAGTGTTCCGTTTACCCTAGGCGGGGTATAAATTTTTTAGGGGTGGACCTGCTGTAGAAAATTTTATTGAGGGAATTTCAGTAAATAAAATAAAATAAATTATTTTGGATTATGACTTGAATAAATCTTGAATGGAGTATCAGATCGAATTTATGAGACTGTGTTTGAGTTTGGAACATCACGTTTACCCTAGGGGTGACATAATTTATATCAGCACTAGGATAGAGGTGATCCGGGATCGAGATGATGAAGGTTTTATTTTTTATTTTAAAAAAAAGAAAACCATCTCCTCTCTAACATTATCCCATTACTTCTCAGGCCACCTCCCCCTCTCCCTTAGACGAACGAACCAAGAAAGGTGCCACTAGGTGCTGTTTTTAACATTGATCGTCGGCAGATCGAGCATCAGCATGTCGCGGGCATCATTCTGCACCCAAATCTTCAGAGTTCTGCCAACAAGGTAGGCGGTTTGAGTTTTAATCATGTACCCCTCTTTTTCATATTTAATCGTATTTGGAGCTTTTATTTGAGTCCATAGCAGTGTAGATCGGGATCTAAGGATCCTGGATATGGTTTTAGATCTGAATTTGCAGCACCATGGTGTCCCTGGTGGTCCGCAGAAGTTTTCTGGTGAAGTTTTAGGAGTTGGTAGAGCTTCGGCGGGTAGCGGAGTGGTTTATGGTAGGCCACAAAGGTTTTTGACGGTAGCGGTTTCTGGTGGTCCGGCACTGCTGGACTGGGCCGGTCCAGCCAAAATGAGCTGGGGGTTATTTAAACCCCCGTAACTCGCAGACCGGGTGTCTGATTTGCAAGATTTTTGTGGTGATGTGATCCTAGCGTCGAGACAGAACCTTTGAGAATAGTTTGGTAATTTTACGAGTGTTTCATGGCTCGGGGCCACAAAATGTTGTAATAATAATAATAATATTTTATTATTATTCAACTTTGACCCACCATAACTTTTGCACGGAGCGTCTGATTGATGCGCTGTCAGTTGGACTATGATCTAGATGGTAGGGAGATTGTTTCAAGATAAATTTTGGGTGATTAATCTGAAATCAGGGTTGGCCCCCCGAGGCCCGTTCTGGGCATTTGTGGCGAAATGTTCCATTTTCACCGGGTGTCGGTTTTGGACGTGTGAGTAGTCAATCCCATGTTTTTTTCTGAGAGCATCACAATGGCATGATCCATTTGATGTGTTCTAAGATCGAGGCATGGGGCCCACGAGGACCTGTTGCGGTGAATAATACCCTTTTCACCGGTTGTTCAATTTTGGCGAGTGAATAATCTATTCTGCGTGTTTTTTCATATAGAACATAATGATGGCCACAATTTGGGACTAGGAGATGTGGTGTGCAAAAGATGCCTTGTGGATCACTTAGGCTAGCGATGCTGACTTGCTAGGTTGAGTGGGTCCCTATGATCACTTTGGCGATGTTACTACTAGCTAAGTTGAGTGGTTCCCCCTAGTTTCAGATGGAAACATTACGACTAACTAGGTTGAGTGGGTCCCCCTGGTCCTTTAGCTATAAGGGTTTTAGTATCACGTCCCCTTCATCGGACTGTAACCCCTCTTTAGCTACTACAAGGGTTTTGGTATCACATCCCATTCACCAGACTATGACCACTCTTTAGCTGCTTTTTGTACGTGCAGCACAGGTGCATTCCTACTCTCTAGAGCGAGTTGGATCAATCTGCTTTGACAGTAGACTCAATAGATTTGGAGCATGTATCACCCCGAGAGGTCCAACATGATCCTCATGTCCCTTCATGTTTCCCTGGTGGAGTTTTCAGAATCGGTGTGACCAATATTTACGCGGTCATAGATCCTCTACCTAGGATGTTCTAGTAGGGGATGGAGCCCCAGTGAGCCCTGGGAGCTGACCCTATAGCTATGCATTAATATATATGCTTTATTTTTTCTACAGTGTCTTCCATGATTTTCTAGGTGGGGTTTGTGGTATCGTTGTGACCGACAGTACACAGGAAATGATCCCTTATCGAAGCGATATGATCTCTAGGGTGTCAGATCAAGATCGTAACATTTTCCTCAGAGGAGTTCTTAGTATCATAGTGACCAACACTACTCGTGCGTTGATCCTCTACGATAAAAGTTGTTTCAGATTCAGGTTGTTTCATGATACCCCTTTATGAGTGTGGTGTTCCAACTATGGTTTTAGGTGTCCCCCAATGGATCCTAGGTGGGATCCCCTACCTGAGGAGTGGGATCCAGTTTCGCCAATAGGTGAATAATTCCATGGCATTGTATGTTGAGTGTTCCCTCATAGAAATGTATCACGAGGGATGTACGGGTGTGCCGTTTGTTTGTTTTACCAATGGAGTGACATCTCTCAGTTGAGTGACATCTAGGATGGTGTGGTTGGATCATAAAATTTGAGTTGTCAATGTTTTCCCCTTTCGTTTTGTGCATTATCATGGATGGCTTGGATCTTGCTGTTGTCTATGAGGTCGGAACCTCATGAGACCATTATGAGTGTGGTGTTAGTACCTCGAGTTGTTCACCGTGTATATTCCATGGTTGGGACCATGAGACTTAGTGACAGAGATGAGTATATTATGGTTTTATTCTAGGAGTCCTGTGGTATGTGTCATTTTTATTGACATTCCAGGGATGTCAAGCTGACTAGTTGGGTATAACCGAGGATGGTCTCTATATGAAGTTTCTCTCTCATTGGGTTCCCTCAGACTGGGTAGAGTTAATTGGTTCCTATCATTTACTACCATTTTTGGTTTAGTGTTTTTGAGGCACCTACTGAGTATCTTTATACTCACCCATGCATGGGATTTTCCCGCACTTGTCTTATATCTTGTGCCAACCACATGTCCTTCGATGGAGTTTGAGTTGGACCCAGAATAAGAAGTCCGTATTAGCTATACTGACTAGGGTTTTCACCGGAGCTTGGCCTATGAGCTTACCAGAAAATGTTTGACAATAATTCCCTCCTTCATAGAAGGTTGGAGGCTTTTTTAGTTTTCTTTTGGTGGGACCTTTTTTCTCCCTTTCTGTACTTATTCTATACCCTAGTTTGGGATATATTTATGCATAAATTTCTTTCCAGTTTTTATATATATCTCTACTCTGTTTCATGGAGGTGTTTGTGGGTTCCTGTGTATAGGTATGTTAGGCCAAGGCCTCCCATGTGTGTGATAGCCTACTCGACGTAGTTGCCAACCCCTGGCCTATTAGAGGTGGGCTTGGGGAGTCACAACTCGAGACCTGTTGGGTTGGGTCGTAACACTACAACTCTAATTCTTTCCATAATTTTAAAAGGTACGATGTACCTGGGAATTAATTCACCCTTTTTACCAAATCGTATAACACCCTTCCATAGAGATACCTCAAGAAAACATGATCTCCCATTTGAAATTTTAAATCTTTACTTTGGTTATCAACATTGCTCTTTTTCTTACTTTGAGTTGTTTTGATATGGGCCTAGATAGTCTTTACCTTTTCCATCGTTTCCCCAACAAGTTTTGGGCCTATGAGTTTTCTTTCACCAACATCATCCCAAAAAGTCTGTGTATGACATCTCTTTCCATATAACTCTTCATATGGTTTCATCTGGATACTTGAATAGAAGATATTGTTATAAGATAATTATACTAGAGGTAAATAATGATCCCACATACCTTGAAATCCAAGTGAGTAAGATCTCAACATGTCTTCTAAGGTTTTAATAGTCCTTTTTTTGATTGTCCATCAGTTTGAGGGTGGTAGGAAGTGCTCAAAAAAGCTCAGTATCTAGGGAATTTTTAAGACTTTTCCATAATTTTGATGTAAAATGAGGATCATGATCAGAAAAAATCAATAGGGGTACACCATGAAGTCTCACAACTTCATTAATATATATTGTTTCTAAACGTTCAAGTGGTAAATCTTCTCTTATAGTAAGAAAATTTGTTGATTTGGTAATAATGTCACATCCCCACCCGTGTAATTATTTTATTTTATTATTTTATTGGATTTGAATAATTTTATTGGGTTCGGGTTTTGTCCCTGTTTAAATTTTTGATTTTTTATTAAAAAATAATTATTTTGGGTTTGGTGTTATTTGGCACATGGGTAGAGCACGATTTAAAAATCACGAGGCTTCACCCAGGCAACTGTGTGGCCCACCTGTCTTTAAAAAATAAAATTAGAATTAAATTATTAATGAAATAAGAATATTATTATTATTATAGTTATTAAATGTTAAGAATAATATTATTAAATGTTTTTTATTTATATGATTATTATTAAAAATGGAATAAATATTATTAATAATTTTTATCATTATGGTATTATTATTATTATTATTATTTTTATTATTAATGTTATTAATATTATTGAGTGTCTTTGGTGGGCTTTAGACTGGTGCACATGCACTGCATGGATAGCGGGAACCGTGCGGTCATCCCAGGTACCTGTGTAGTCACTTCTGGGGTGGTCAGAAGCTACCACACGGTTTGTGCACGGTCGTTTGAGCCATGCATGGACTGCACAGTTGCCCATTGTTTATATTAAACAAAAACTTAAAGAGAAATAAATTAAGACAAAAAAGAATGTGTGATAATAATTATAATATTCATATTATAATTATTATGAGTAAGTATTATAACTAAAATTAATGTTAATTATCATTGTCATTATGAATTATTATTATTATTATTATTACTATTAATAAAATTATTATTATCAATAGTACTATTAAAATTGTTATTAATATAATTATTACTTAAAATGGAATGAATTTTTTTATTTTTACTAGAATTATTATTATTGTAATTATAAAATCATAATTTTTTTGAGTATTAATTATTATAATTGTTAAGAATTTTATTATTATTACTATTGAATATTTTTATAATTAAGTTTTGTGCATACTAATTATTATTATTAGGATGTTTTATTTTATTTTTATTTATTTTAGGGTTTTTTATTCTCTATCTCTTCTCAATCTTTACCCATGAAAAACCTCCCCTTCTCATTCCTCTGTAGCGCACTGCCACCCCCTATACACCCTCCTCCACTAGCGCACCCACCTCCTTCTAGACGAACCTTCTTCCGGAGGCCTTCTCCCTTGCCGACACGACTCTTCAATGACCACTCATTGTCGGCGCACTTCTCCAGTTGCAGCCCCCCTCCTACCTGATGCACCACCCCCCAGTGTGGCCCTTACTAGCCAGAGGGACCTCCCTTGGTGCAACCCCCTGCTGGTTCTGCTCCCTCCGGCCGACTCTCCACTAGTCGGACGACCCACTTTCCAGTAACCCCCCTTTCTAAACACCCCCATTCCGGCAACCTGTACCTACTGACATCGCTTCGGCTGATGCCTCTCCTTGTCGGCAGCGCCACTCCCTATTGGTGCGGCTCACCAGCACCGCCCTACCAGTACATGACTCAGCCAGTGTGACCATCCACCTCTGGCTTCTTATCCTCTAGTGCACAACCCCTCTGGTATAATCTTCTTCCCCATATTATTTTATTCTTGTTTTCTCTTTCATTTTAGTTAGGTATTTCATTCATTTAGGCTTTATCTTGAAAGTTCTAGGGCTTTGGAACCCTTGTCGAGTGTTTCCGGGGTTGTGTTGTCATCGTGCCATGTTTTTGAGGTAGGTATTCCATGAAATTACATTTAAAATTTAAGAATACTTGATTTCATGCTTTTTAAACCTTGATTACATTTTAAATATTGTTATATGATCCTTGGTTGAATTGATCGATGTGAAAAATGGTGGTCTATGCATCGTATTGTGATAATAATTCTGTTTTTTTATACAGGTGCACACCTAGTGGTTGAATTTTTATTGTTGGATTTCACACATAGTTTATGATACTCAAAATAAGGTTTAGTAATTTAAATAAATTTATGGCATGCGATTTGTGTTTTTTCACCATGTTAAGTGTTAAATGTGAATTATTTTGTCAAATATGGCTTGCCTTGCATTCAATTAATTTCTCAGTTGGATTTTACGTGCTAAATATGCTATAAAATGATTTTTTGAATTTATAAATATTTTATCAGTGTGCAAAACAATGTTTTTAGGTTCCTTACATGGTTTCCAAACTGGTTTTGGTTTTATAAAGGGATGACTATGGGGTTTTAAGGGGTTTTGGTATGTGCCGCTGATAAATGGCCCATTTGGCGTTTTTGTAAGAAATTTTTTGTTTTCAAGGTGTAATGAAAATTTTTTAAAGAGTTTTTGTGAATGGTTTGAAAAATGGTAAAGGGTGTGTTTTCACTTCTTTTGAAGGATAAATTACATGTTTGATAAAAGTTGGTTTGGTGAAATGATTAAGGGATCGTTTTGAATCTTTGTATAAATGTTGAAATTGTTTATTATGAAAAACTCTTTGGATATTTATCATGCCTTATAAGTGTATATAATGGATGGGATTTCCTCACTGTGGAATCCTTGTGATCCATTATGAGAGTGCATCGGGTTGGAATCTTTGTGTTCGGTTTGTTCTATGGAATGAGATCAGTCCTTGGAGTGGATCCGGGTGACGCCAGTAATTGTTTATTTATTATATATATATATACTTGTGATTGGATGCTCGGCTAGCATTAGTTTCCTCACCCCCATTTAATAAATGAGACATAGGAACCCAACATATTGAGAGAATTTTCTAAAAATGATTACTGCACTGGTAGTTGACGTACTGACCAGTTGCCCATAATAGGTTGATATATTTGGGTTTATTACTATGGGATTGGTCCCCTCGGTCTGTCCTAAGTTAGGGTGGCTAGGTGTTTGGGTGTTTTTATTTCATCATGTGTGGCATGCTACCGAGGATGGGGTCTCATGTATTAGTACATTCTGGATTGTTCTTGATCTCCTGGGTTCACCTATGTCTACTCATTCTTAGTTTCTTGAAATATTGAATGTGACATATATATATATATATATATATATATGACATTTCCCATGTTGTGTGACAACTGTAGTGCTTCCATGTGTAATGTTTTATTTGGAAAGTTATGTTTTGGTTTTAATAAGGATTATGAAATTGTTTCCAAATAAAATTGTTTTATCCTATTTTGTACATGTTGTAAATGAAAGCATCCCTTTCCCCTTAAAAATGTTTTGGTATCATTAATGGAATGAATTTGATTTTATAAAGGAATAAGGGAAATGGGTTGTAATTTTATTTTTAGTAAAATGTATAGAAAAGATTATTTTTATAAATTGTAGTTAAAACTTGAAATTGATGTTTCTTTAATTTTAAAGGAATTTTATTAGGAATAGATCATTGGGAAAGCCTACTAAGTTTTATACTCACGCCTATAGTTATTTTTTAGCCCTTGTGCAGGTTTCAACTTGAGATTTTTTCTCCTTGAGTGATGGTTGATATTTGTGTTGGAGAGTGACCCGTTAGGTCACATGGAGCTAGTGTGGTTGTCTGGTTAGTTTTGTTTTATTTGTATAGATGCTGTATTTTATTGTCTCTTGTGTATAAAATATGTCCAGTTCAGGTTTTTATATGTATATTGAACTGCTTTCACATCTTCTACTGTTTGGTTCTCATTATTTATTGGGCAAAATAATTCCCCTATTTGTAATATGTTGATGCCTTGGTGCTTGTTTCCAGCCTGGGAGGATAGGGAATACCTCTCAAGACTTTCCATAGATCCGCTCAGGTGGCCGATTTAGGGTTAACCCTGGTTGGTTAGACAAAATAGTATCGGAGAAGGTTGGATCTTTAGTGGACCCTACTTATTAGAGCGCCCATTGTTACTTGGACATGTTAAGGTAGAATTAGTAGTATTGTCAGAATTTGAGGTCTAGGAATGGGAAGGACTTCATGAACCATTACTCGTTTCGAACCTCATGTTGCCATGGGATGTCCAGTTTGGTCAGTGTCTTTTGATTCTTGTGGTTTGTTTGGTGTTGGGAGATAAAAAGGGAGTTAGGAAGTAGCCTCCGTGAGCTCTTAGGGATTGGAAAGCCATGTATAGTCTGAGAAATTACCCTTGAATGCTCTCCATGATGGTAAAGTGACTGTAATATGGCCACCAACCATATGTCTGAGTCACCCATCGACACTAGTTTCCCTTGGTAAACCGTTTTGAGTCTTCCTTAATTCTGAAAAATTGCTTTGTATTTTTTTTGGAATTGTGAAAAGTAGAATTTAAAATGGTACTGAATTTGGTTTGATCAAGTTCCTTATTTCCTTGTTTTTTAGTGTCCGCCGCCATGAAGATTTGATGGATCCCCAAGGTGCGACTTCAGGTGGTGAACCATTAGCAAACACTCTAGTTGATCAAACTAAGGAATTCATTTATGACTTTTAGAAGTTAAATCCACATATTTGAAGGATTCCCTAGCTTGTCTGTTAGAATAGTGAGATGTTTGGGATCTATTTAGGTTGTTTTATTATTGTGGTGATTCTCTCAGTTGTGGCTTTGTGTGGCACAAGAATAAGTGGTTTTGATTTGGGATTAGCAGCTCCTGACTGCGAGGTAGTAGATGCTTCAATCATTAAAGCTCTAGCCATAGGTCTTAGTGTGAAGCTGGCATGTAGTCGAGGATCCCATGGGTTTAAGGAGTTTGGATATGTTCGTGCCTTTACTATTTCAGTGAGGTAGTTATAGTGTTTTTGTTATTGTTTCTCTTAACTACGAATTTCCTATTATCGCAAGGAGCATGGTGGACTTACCCCTCACTCAGCGTTTACGGTTACACCTTCTTGGATGAAAGTTTCTAGTTAGTGTTCTAGTGTGGACTTCCTAGGAGAATTAGGCGTGGTCTTGGATTTTATCCATTTATAGGTGAAGAGTGGTGGGTGGTTGTTGGCAGTGGTCTCAGCGGTCCAATCATTGGGCCCCTTACCCCTACCCATGTGGTGGAGTTTTTTTGGTATGTGCAAGAAGTTTTGTCTTAGTTCTTGTCCCCTTCATTCAGGAGTGGGCAGTTTAAATTATCATGTTGTGTTATTCTTGGCCTAGGTTTATGGGATGTTGTATGGGAGTTTTGGTTGGACTGTGTAGAAGAAGCCAGTTCTAGTTCCTGTTGAATTCTTATTTTTTCACTGTTAGTTGGTTCTTAATGGTGGGGAGTCCCACCATGGTTCTCATTGAGTTTTATCCTAATAATTATCAGGTGTTAGCTATTTTCTAATGGTGGGGAGTCCATTCCAGTCTCCTCTCTACTAGTGACCTATTTTTATTTTAGTTACAGTTTGATCTGATTGAAGTGGATTCTATTAAAGTTGTTGATTTTTTTAGTTTCCTCCTCAATTTGGGTAAACATTGGGATTATTGGGAGAATACCAAATGATCTTGTTTTGGATTCGTGGGGATGTGGTGGTATGACCTTTTCCAATGTTCTCGAGAAGTGGCTATGGGTTTTTGTATCATCTTGGGAAATGGGGTTAAGTTTCATTGGTGGTCGTTGAAATGTCCTCCGATTGAGATGTTGGATTTTGTTAATGTGGAATCTTGAGGTGTTGATCAATCGGCTGGAAAGTGTAGTGGCTTTCCGGGGGCAGAAATATTTATAGTGGGAAGAATTGTCACACCCCGACTTGTGTAATTATTTTATTTTAAAAAATATCTTGGCTTTGAATAATTTTTTCGGGTTCGGGTTGAGTCCTGGTTTAATTTTTTGAGTTTTTTATTGAAAAATGTGCATTTTGGGATTGATGTCATCTGGCGCACAGGCAGAGCATAGTTTGGAAATTGTGTGGCTTGAACCAAGAAACTATGCAGCCTACCTATCTTCAAAAAATTAAATAATAATTAAATGAGCAATGAAATGCGAATATTATTATTATTATCATTATTAAATGTTAAGAATAATATTATTAAAAGTTGCTGTTTATATGATTATTATTAAAAATGAAATAAATATTATTAATAACATTTATCATTATGGTATTATTATTATTATTATTAATGTTATTAATATTATTAAGAGTTTTTGGTGGTATTTAAGATTGTTTATGGGCACCACACGGATAAGGGAACCGTGCAGTCAACCCAAGTACCTATATAGCCACTTTTGGGGTGGTCAAAAGAAACCATACGGTTCGTGCACAGTCACTTGAGCTATGCGCGGACCGCATAGTTTCCCAATGTTTAGATTAAACAAAAACTTAATGAGAAGTAAATTAAGACAAAAAAAAGAGTGATAATAATTATAATATTCATATTATAATTATTATGACTAATTATTAGTATAATTATTATGAGTAAGTATTATTACTAAAATTAATGTTAATCATAATTTTCATTAAGAATTATTATTATTATTATTATTATTACTATTATTAAAATTATTATTATCAATAGTACTATTAAAATTGTTATTAATATAATTATTACTTAAAATGTAATGAATATTTTTTTATTATTACTAGAATTATTATTATTATAATAATAAAATCTTAATTGTTGGGAGTATTAATTATTATAATTGTTAATAATTTTATTATTATTACTATTGAAGATTATTATAATTAATTTTTGTGTATACTAATTATTATTATTAGATTGTTTTAATTTATTTTAGGATTTTTTCCTTTTCTCTCCCCCCTCTCTCTTTCTCCATGAAAAACTTCCCCTTGTCCTTCTTATATAGAATGCCACCACCCCCTACGTACCCTCCTCCACCAGCACACCCACCGCCTTCCGATCGACCCTTCTCCTAGAGGACCACTCATTTGCCGGAGCAGCTCTCCGTCAACCTCTCCTTGTTGACGTAGTTCTACGGTCGTGGCCCCCATCCTACCTAGTGAACCACCCTCTAGCACGACCCTTGCTGGCCAGTGTGACCTCCCTCGATGAAACCCCCTTCCAATTCTACTCCCTCTGGCTGACTCTCCTATAGTCGAATGACCCTCCTGTTAGAAACCCACCTTACTACGCACCCCCATTCTAGAGACCTCTCCCTACCGGTGTTGCTCCATCTGAAACCTTTCCCTACCGGTGTTGCTCCATCTGAAAGCTGTCCCTACCGGTAGTGCCACTCCCTATTAGTGTGACTCACCGGCACTTCCCTGCCAGTGCGCGACTCAGCCGGCATGACCAGTAACCTCCAGCCGCTTCTCCTCAGGTGTGTATCCCCTTCAGTATACTCTTCTTCCCCCGTATTCTTTTATTATTGTTTTTTTATTTCATTTTTGTTAGGGATTTTGTTCATTTAGGGTTTATCTTGGTCGGTCTAGGGCTTTGGAACCCTCATCCGGTGTTTCTGGGGTTGCGTTGTCATTGTGCTATGATTTTGAGGTAGGTCTCCCATTCACTTGCCTTTAAAATGTAATAATCCTTGATTTCATGCTTTTAGTTCCTTTATTACATTTTAAATATTTTTATATGATCCTTGGTTGAGTTTATTGGTGTGAAAAATGGTGGTTTGTGCATCGTCTTGTGATAATAATCCTCTTTCATTATAACGATGCACAACTAGTGGTTGAAAAAATTTTCAGTTGGCTTTCACACATAGTTTATGATATTCAAAATAGGGTTTATTAATTTAAATAAATTTAGGGCATTAGTTTTGTGTTTTTCATGACATTGAGTGTTAAATGTGAATTGTTTTGTTAAATATGGAATGCCTTGTGTTCAATTAATTTCTCGGTTGGATTTTACATGCTAAATATGACATAAAATGTTTTTTTTTGAATTTATAAATATTTTTGAAGCATGAAAAACAATTTTTTTGGGTTCCTTATGTGGTTTCCAAACTGTTTTTGGTTTTATAAAGGGGTTACTATGGGGTTTTAAGGGGTTTTGGTATGTTCCGCTGTTAAATGGACCGTTTTACATTTTTGTAAGAAATGTTTTGTTTTCAAGGTGTAATAAAAATGTTTTAAAAAGTTTTTGTGAATGGTTTTAAAAATGGTAAATGGTGTGTTTGAAATTATTTTGAAGGATTAATTACATGTTTGATAAAATTTGGTTTGGTGAAACGATTAAGGGCTCATTTGGAATCTTTTTATAAATATTGAAATTGCTTGTTATGAAAATATCCTTTGATATTTCTCATGACTTCTAACTGTATATAATGGATGGGATTTCCTCACTTTGGAATCCTTATGATCCATTATGAGAGCGCCTCAGGTTGGAATCTTTGTGTTGGGTTTGTTCTATGGCATGAGATCGGTCCTTGGAGTGGCTAGGGGTGATGCCTATTATTGTTTATTTATTATATATATATATACTTGTTATTGGATGCTCGGTTGACATCAGATGGCTCACCCCATTATATACATGAGACATAGGAACCCAAAATATTGAGATATTTTCTTGAGAATGATTTCTACACTGGTAGTTGACGTACTAACTAGTGGACCATAATAGGTTGATATATTTGGGTTTATTACTATGGGATTTGGTGTCACGACCCGTCCTCAGGGCCCGTGTCGTGACTACCCCAAGCCTGCCTTCAATAGGCCAGGGGCTGAAGACTAGCACCAAGGCGTAATTACCGATAAAAGGGAAGGCATTCTCTTTGTAAAGTAAAAAAACACCACAGAGCAAGCAAGCAGTAGAAGTAATCACTAAGTAAAAACTAATACAAAAGTAAGTGCGGAAAAGTAAGTGGACCAGTATACAAACCCAAATTGAAAGTAAAGTACAACTGGAAAGGGAAAAACAACAACTGAAAAGTAAAGTCGTAGCATCGAGTCATCCACTAGAAGTCCCACCTGAAGGGGGTGAGAACAGATAGCCTCCACAGCTCCTCGGGTCCAGCCGTCTGCTCCGAGTATGTCCCGCCCAGTGATCCACCTCCGGGTACCGACCTGCTCCTTGTGCCTCTACCACGATCAGCGCTGTCCGTCGTCTGAAACAAACACAACGTAGTGCGGGTATAGCTCGTGCAGGGGTGAGTATAAGCTACTCAGTAGGGACCCCGAGACCCCATAAGGTCTCCCAGAATCCACAAAGGATAATCCACAAAGGAAAGATACAAATCACGAAGTAACATTCGACACTGCTTAGGTATATGCCCATACATATACCTAAGTCATCAATTCCAGTTCGGCTCCAACATTCGAGCTCAAGTACAACCCAGTCCACACAGGAAATCACAACCCAGTCCACTCAGGAAAGCAAAACGTAATCCACACAGGATAGCACAACACAATCCACATAGGAAAGCAAAACAAGATTCAGCTCACACAGGTATACTTCTTCGTATGGAGATAGAGATGATCAGATATATCCACTAATTCATCTATGCCGTTGGACCCACAAAGGATCGATAGGTACTAACCCCCGAAATGACCCACAAAGGATCTGATCCACACAGGATCGATAGGTAACTAACCCCCGCAAAGACCCACACAGGATTAGACCCACACATGATCTGTAGGCGCTGGCCCTCACAGGACCGCTGAGTGCTTACCCACATAGGATCGGACCCATACAGGATCTGTAGCACTGATCCACGTAGGATCGTTGAGTGCTGTAGTCGTCGTCGTTGAATCCACTGAGGATCTCTGTACAGTCATCGTCGTCGTCGTAGTCACAACCAGCTCTAGGGTTCCCGCACACATCAAGCTCGTTCGGGAGGGTCCGCTCCACGAGCCGAGGGGTTGATAAATCAACTGACACATAGTCCTGAGTTGATGTATCAAAAAGTTTCGTATCGTCAACAGGAACTCAACGTCAAAGACGGCGCGTCAATCGGACGCCCGGTCTGAGAGTTATTGACATTTTCGTCCCAGGGGCCCGGTTTGTTTTTAAGTCAAAACCAACCCGACCATACTCCATCTGCATCCAAACCTCAGGCGGAGTAAGCCAAAAGATCCGTCTCACTTAGAGGAATCCATCAAAGTCGACAGTACGTCAATCGGACGTCCGGAGCTCAAGTTATAAGCGTTTCCACTCCAAGGGCCCGGTTGGTTTCGTGTACGAACCAACCTGGCTGAACCCAAAGTTCTCCAAAACCTTGAGTGTGATATACCAAAACGACCGTCTTGATCCAAGGATCTCATCTCAACTGACGGTGCATCGATCAGAAGCCCGTAGCTCAAGATATGGGCAACAGACCAAAAGAGGTTCGGTAATAGGGGGTTCGGGCCCGGTCCGACCGGCCCGATACCCCCAGGGTCGGCCCGCTTGGGTACGGCCCGACCCGGCTGGCGTGGCCCGGCCCGGCCTGGCGGTCCGGTCTGGCAGACCGGCCAGGGTAGCCGCCCGGCGCGCGGCGCGCTGGCCAGGGGCTCGGCCGAACGGCCAAGCCGTTTCGGAAGCGGGGGGCGCTGCCCCCGCGTGAAGGAAACCGCGACCCCTTTATGGGGCCGCTCAGCTAGCTAGCCGGGGGTTTGTAACCCCTGGTTTTTCTCCGGTTCGGCTGGCCCACTCCGGCCGGCTGGCTTCTGCCGCCACGGGACCGGCAAGCCGGTCCCCCCTGCTCTGACGCCGGCGGCCTGATTCCGACCGCCGGTTCCGCTGCTCCGCCGTAGCTTAAGCCGCGGACTTGGTCCGTCCGCGGTGCTTTTTTGGTTCACTAGCGCGGTGCGACGACGCCGCATCTCTGGTTCGTCTTCAACGGCATGGCGCGACAGTGCCACGCTTTTGGTTCATCTTCAACGGCGCGACGCGACGGCGCCACGCTTCTCCTTTCCTTATCAAATCCCGCGCGGTGCTTCGACATCGCGCTACCTTGCTCGTGCCGTAAAAAACAAACCAAAAAGGGGGAGGAGGGTCGGCCGTGTCCACGTGGTCCAACCTCCTCCCGTTATTGCGATAGCAAGCGGCTCAAAAGAAAAGGAGAAAACAACGGAAGAATTCACGAACTAACAAAATAAAATAAATCCCTACCTCAACGTTGTCGTCGAATGAGCGTTCGTCGCGGAATTAACCATCGCGGAAGAAAAGGATCACCGTAGGAGAATAGGATCACCGCGGAATGTCATTGGCATTAGATGATCTCCGAGGAAGGTGTCTCTCACCGCCGTCCGCCGTCGGAGGTCGGCGTTCTTCATCGGAAGCGGTGCGTTCTTCGCGTTCTTCGTTGAAGAACGAAGAATCCTCTCTTTTTCTCACAAAGTCTTAACACAACACAAAACCCAACATAATAAAATAAGTCCTTCCCTTATTTTATTATCAATATAAGAATTTGAAATTCAAAAGATAAGAAACGAACAATTAATTCAATGAATTAATTGTAACGATTTAACCGCCCGATTTAATGTGGCGTTTCTTAACCAGAATAAACGTAAGGTGTGACTTTTATTAAAAGGGGGGTTGCGGGTGCGTTACTTAGAAGGGAAGAAACGGCGGGGCTCGTGCGGGCCCCACCTCAAAAATATCCTACCAAGTGGGTAGGATATTTTGGGTCCCACTTTATCCACTCAACTTAGGTTAAGCCGCTTTAAGTGAAATAAAATAAATTGTCGCACCACTTTTATTTTATTTCTTAACTTAACCTCAAAAAAATTAAAAACCACACCCGAGAAAACGCAACTCTAGAAAAGGTGTTTCTAAGAAATTACCAGCACTGTGATTCCATTGGTTCCCTCGGAATTCGATTCTGATCAACGGTTTAAAAGTTATAAAAACCCGCTCGTTCGTTCACTGAACGTACCCGAGCTAAACTTCGGAAAATGATTTCGGGCACACCGGGCCTCAGAATCAGGTGCCATCAGAAACTGCGTTCTTGTAAAATTCCAAAGAAAATTAAGAAAAAAAAAATTCCTTGAATTTTACGGGTCTTTACATCACTCCCACCTCAGGGCTTTACGTCCCCGTAAAGATACATAAAAAACTAGGGAAACAAATGTGGGTACTGAGCAAGCATCTGAGCCTCCCACTCCCAAGTGCTCTCTTGGAGGTTCCTGTGCTGACATCTGATGCGCACTAGAGGAATCGACCATCCACGTAGGACCCGCTCTTATCGATCCTCAATCTCCACCGGGACCTCTGCAAAAGTTGCCCCATCATCAACGTACAGCTCCCCATGGTCAATGATATGCGTCGGGTCGTGCACGTATCTCCTCAGCTGAGATACGTGGAAGATGTCGTGCACCCGGTGCAACTGAGGTGGTAGAGCTAGGCGATAAGCCACCTCCCAAATCCTACTGAGGACCTGGAATGGTCCGATGAAGCATGGAGACAACTTGCTACCTCGTCCAAATCTCCGTAGTCCACGTCGAGGTGAGACCCGCAAGAAGATGTGGTCGCCATCCTCGAACTCCAGTGGCCTCCGCCTCCTGTCAACATAGGACTTCTGCCGGCTCTAAGCTGTCCTCATCCGCTCCTGGATGATCTGGACCTTCTCCATCGTGGCCTGGACCATCTCCAGTCCCACAAGTGCTGACTCTCCAGGGTCTGTCTAGCACAAAGGAGATCTGTAAGGTCGGCCGTACAACACCTCGTATGGTGCCATCCCGATGGTGGAGTGGTAGCTGTTGTTGTACGTGAACTCCACTAAGGGTAGGTGGTCCTCCCTGCTGCGACCAAAGTCGAGGACACATGTGCGGAGCATGTCCTCGAGATTCTGAATGGTCCTCTCCGTCTGACTATCCATTTGAGAGTGAAAGGCGGTGCTCAGACGTAGCTGCGTCCCGAACACCTTCTGCAACCCCTTCCAAAGCCAGGAAGTAAAGTGAGCATCTTGATCGGAGACGATAGATGATGAAACACTGTGAAGTCGTACAATCTTCTGACTTTAGAGACGTCCCAAGCTCTCCACTGAGCCCTGCTCTCTGATGGGTAAGAAGTGAGCCGACTTGGTGAGTCGGTCAACAATCACCCAAATGGAGTCGTGACCTCTGGAAGTGCGTGGAAGTCCAGTCACAAAGTCTATAGATATCCCATCCCACTTCCACTTAGGGACCTCCAAGGGTTGTACCAAGCCTGCTGGTATCTGATGCTCTAGATTCACCTGCTGGCAGGTGAGGCATCAAGAAATGAACTCTTCCACAACCTTCTTCATGCCCGGCCACCAGTGCTGTCGTCTGAGATCCTGGTACATCTTCGCCACTCCAGGATGTACCGCCAAAGGGGAAGTGTGAAACTCTCTTAGAACCTCCTCCCATAAAGCAAATGGTACCAAGGTACGTCCTATGAAAAGGACATCATGCTCTCCTCCTAAGGAGAAACCATCAGGTGTCTGTCCTGAGGATATCTGCGCACGCCGCGTCTCACAGTCAGCGTCCCCACGCTATGCCTCTCTGACCTGCTGCAGTAGTGGAGGAGTGACTGTGAGTGACTGAAGGAAGGCTGATCCATCTCTATCCACAAAGGATATCTACAAAGCGGCTAGCTGCTCTGTCGCCTCCCCAAGTAGCTGAATGCTCGTCCTCCTGATGAGAGCATCGACTACCACGTCCCCCTTCCCAGGAGTATAAACTATCTCAAAGTCATAGTCCTGGAGGAACTCGAGCCATCGCCGCTGTCTCAGGTTTAGGTACTTCTGAGAGAAGATGTACCTGAGACTCTGATGGTTAGAAAATACTGTAAAGCGCTCACCCATCAGGTAGTGTCGCCATGTCTTCAGAGCGAAGACCACTGCTACTAACTCCAGGTCATGGGTAGCGTATTTCTGCTCATGCGACCTCAACTGACGTGATCCATAGGCGATCACTGCCCGCTCCTGCATCAGGACGCATCCGAGTTTGGTCCCTGATGCATCGCAGTAGAATACATACCCCACTCCCTCCTCCTGTAACCTCAAGATAGGTGCGCTGGTCAATCTCTTCCTCAGCTCCTGGAAGCTCTGCTGACATCTTTCTAACCACACAAAGGGTTTCCCCTTCTTTGTCAAAGCTGATAGTGGTGCCGCAACTCTGGAGAAGTCTGGCACAAATCTCCGGTAGTACCTAGCTAGTCTCAAGAAACTCCGCACCTCCGTCACGCTCCTGGGTGGATCCCAAGCTAGCACTGCCTTGATCTTCGCAGGATCCACCACAACTCCCGCCTCAGAGACGACGAGTCCCAAGAAGTAGACCTCACGTATCCAGAACTGACACTTCTAGAGCTTTCCATAAAGCTGGTGCTCTCAGAGTGTGTCTAGTACAACCCGCAAGTGGTAGGCGTGCTCCTCCTCAGTCGTCGAGTATATTAAAATGTCGTCGATAAAGACCACGAAAAATCGATCAAGGTATGGCTGAAAGATCCTTTTCATGAGTCCCATGAACACTACGGGAGCATTGGTTATGCCGAAGGGCATAACCAAGAACTCATAGTGGCCATACCGACATCTGAAGGTCGTCTTATGCACGTCCTCATCCCAAACTATGAGCTGATGATAGCCTGACCTGAGGTCTATCTTTGAGAACCACCATGCTCCCTTGAGATGATCGAAGATCTCATCAATCCTCGGTAGAGGATACTTGTTCCTCACTATAACCTGGTTCAGGCGACGATAGTTGACACAAATTCACAAGCTCCCATCCGCCTTCTTGGCGAACAATATCGGGGAAGCCCAGGGTGAAACATCGGGTCAGATGAATCCCTTTCCCTGCAAGTCCTCCAACTGTACCCGTAGCTCTTGAAGCTCAGAAGGGGCCATCTGATATGCTGGAGTGGATATCGGGGATGTCCCGGGGTACATATCAATATAAAAGTCTACCTCTCTGTGAGGAGGTAGTCCTGGAATGTCGTCGGGAAAAACGTCCATATACTGATCCACCACTGCAGGAAAACCAGGACTCCGCATGTCAACTACTCCTAGGATGAGGCTAGCCAACTGATGAGTGATGGGATATCCTCTCCTCTGCGGGAGTCCATCCTGTGCTGTGAAGTCTCCCTTCTCGCCGGTGAAGGTGAACCTACTTCTGTCGGTGCGTACACATCGCACCTTGCGCCTAATACAGTCGATTTGACCATGGAATGTAGATAACCAATCCATGCCCAAGATGACGTCGTAAGGCCTCGACGCCACTACAAGAATATCCCAGCCGAAGCTCTCACCTCCTAGAGTAAGCTCACACTGCTGGCACCGGTGCATAATCGTCGAGTCTGCTCCCGTAGGAGTCTCTAGCCGTAAGGATCGAGCCAACGGCTCTGTCGGAATATCCGAGCTCCGAACAAGGGCAGTGGCTATGAAATAATGACTCTATCCTGTGCCTATAAGAACTAAAACAAGGGTGGAATAGACACAGATAGTACCTCGAATCATCTCGGGCGCGCCGTGGTCGTAGGCCTCCGCTGCCTGGAGCTGTGCCTGTCTCTGCCCGCCAGCTCCCTGTGGTCGGGGTGGACCTCCTGGTGGTGGTGGTGGTAGAGCCTCAAAGCGTCACCCACCACCTGCTGCTCAGCCAGCTCCTCTGCCTCGTCCGCCTACTCCCTGCGGACCACCATGATCGACCCTCTGCCTCTACCTCGGTGGCCCCTCAACTATCTGCTGCTCCTCGGCACGGCGGGTCGGGTAGTCATGAGCCATGTGGCCCTGCCCGCCGCATGCATAGCACTGTATGCCTCTCGAAAGACTGCCTTCGTGCTGTATACCCCGCACTGCTGAGCCAATGTCCTGAGGTCGCCTGCCTGAGGGTCTGGTCTGCCTAGACCCATGAGTCATCCGTCGACTGCCTGCTGCAGAAGACTTTGCTACCTGCCGCCCTGCGGGAGGTCTCGCTGCTGATGTAGACTCAACAAGGAAGCTCTCTATCAAAAGAGCTTGCTCCAGTACTCCTGCCTGGGTCAGAATGCTGAGGGAGATCAGCGATGCCCTGATCTCATGCCTTAACCCCTGCTCAAAGGTCCGGGCCCGGAAGAATGGGTCCCGTACCATGTCTGTCGGGTAACGTGAGATATTGGTAAATCTCTCCAAGTACTGGGCGACCGTCAAGCTGCCCTGCCGCAGCTGAAGAAGCTCCTGGATGCACACCGCACGGAGGGTGTCTGGGACGAACTCCGAGCAAAAGAGGCTCTAAAAGTCCGTCCAGAGGAGAGATGCCTCATCTTGCACCTGGAGCATCAAGATCCACCACCTGCCTGCTATCGCGTGTAGTAGGCTCACTGCGAGGATCAACATGAGGTCTGCTGGTGTCCTCACTAACCTGAAAACTCATACCACTGCCTCCAGCCAATCCTCGGCTGCCTGGGAGTCTGTCTCCCCGCGGAACCTGGGCGGTCGCTGTCACTGAAACTCGTGCAGTGCACTAAGGCGACGTGCATTGTCACCAGCTGGGGCTGGAAGCATCGGTGGCTCGACGGGTAGAGGTACCACCGGTGCCTCAGCTGTCAAAGGGACCTGTACCAAGGCCTCGTCGCTCGGTGGGCTGTCGTCACACACAACTCTCGGAACCCTAGCTGGCTTCCGTCGTGGGGCCATCCTGAAAAGAGACAGGTGCGCCACGGTCAGAACAGTATACCTGGTGAGATGACGCAAAGTAATCACAAAGAAAACTTGAAACACACATGCAATCAATGCTTTCGTGAATTAAGTCGGAAATCATAAATCAAGGTCCTGGTATACAGATACGTCGGCCGCTGCACCAACAATGGAATCTATGGACTGATAACCAAATTCTATACGCTTAACAATATTGCTTCACTTAGAAAAAGATCAGAGTCCAAAGTTCTGTGGTAGAACCGAACTCCTCTGATACCAATTTGTCACGACCCATCCTCGGGGCCCGTGCCGTGACTACCCCAAGCCCGCCTTCCATAGGCCAGGGGCTGGAGACTAGAACCAAGGCATAATTCCTGATAAAAGGGAAGGAATTGCCTTTGTAAAGTAAACAAACACCACAGAGCATGAAAGCAGTATAAGTAATCACTAAGTAAAAACTGATACAAAAGTAAGTGCGGAAAAGTAAGTGGTCCAGTATACAAACCCAAACTGAAAGTAAAGTACAACTGGAAAGGAAAAAACAGCAACTGAAAAGTAAAGTCGCAGCGTCGAGCCATCCACTGGAAGTCCCACCTGAAGGGTGAGCACAGATAGCCTCCACAGCTCCTCGGGTCCAGCCGTCCGCTCTGAGTATGTCCCGCCCAGTGATCCACCTCCGGGTACCGACCTGCTCCTCCTGCCTCTACCACGATCAGTGCTGTCCATCGTCTGCAATAAACACAACGTAGTGCAGGCATAGCCTGTGCAAGGGTGAGTATAAGCTACTCAGTAGGGACCCCGAGACCCCCGAAGGTCTCCCAGAATCCACAAAGGATAATCCACAAAGGAAAGATACAAATCACGAAGTAACATTCGACACTGCTTATCTATATGCCCATACATATACCTAAGTCATCAATTCCAGTTCGGCTCCAACATCCGAGCTCAATTATAACCCAGTCTACACAGGAAATCACAACCCAGTCCACACATGAAAGAAAAATGTAATCCACACAGGATAGCACAACACAATCCACATAGAAAAGCAAAACAAGATTCAGCTCACATAGGTATACTTCTTCGTATGACGATAGAGATGATTAGATATATCCACTGATTCATCTATGCCTTCGGACCCACAAAGGATCGATAGGTACTAACCCCCACAATGACCCACAAAGGATCTGACCCACACATGATCGATAGGTAACTGACCCCCGCAAAGACCCACACAGGATTGGACCCACACATGATCTGTAGGCGCTGGCCCACACAGGACCGCTGAGGGCTGACCCACACAGGATCGAACCCACACAGGATCTGTAGCACTGATCCACGTAGGATCGCTGAGTGCTTTAGTCATCGCCGTCGAATCCACTGAGGATCTCTGTACAGTCGTTGTCGTCGTCGCAGTTGCAGCCAACTCTAGGGTTCCCGCACACAACAAGCTCATTCAAGAGGGTCCGCTCCACGAGCCGAGGGGCTGATACATCAACTAGAACATAGTCCGCAGTTGATGTATCCAAAAGTTCCGTATCGTCAACAAGAACTCAATGTCACAGACGGCGCGTCAATCGGACGCCCGGTCTGAGAGTTATTGGCCTTTTCGTCCGAGAGGCCTGGTTGGTTTTTAAGTCAAAACCAACCTGACCGTACTCCACCTATGTCCAAAATTCGGGTGGAGTAATCCAAAATATCCGTCTCACTTAGAGGAATCCATCAAAGTCGACGACACGTCAATCGGACATCCGGAGCTCAAGTTATAAGCGTTTCCTCTTCGAGGGCCCAGTTGGTTTCGTGTACGAACCAACCCAGTTGAACCCAAAGTTCTCCGAAACCTTGAGTTCAATATACCGAAACGACCGTCTTGATCCAAGGATCGCATCTCAACTGACGGTGCGTCGATCGGAGGCCCGTAGCTCAAGATATGGGCAACAGACCGAAAGAGGTTCGGTAATAGGGGGTTCGGGCCCGGTCCGACCGGCCCGATACCCCCAGGGCGGCCCAAACTGGGTCGACCCGAACCGAGTCCGGGTCTGACCCAACTGGCGCGGCCCGGACCGACCTGGTGGTCCGGTCTGGTGGACCGGCCAGGGCAGTCGCCTGGCGCGCGGCGCGCTGGCCAGGGGCTCGGCCGAACGACCGAGCCGTTTCGGAAGCGGGGGGTGCTGCCCCCGCGTGAAGGAAACTGTGACCCCTTTATGGGGCCGATCAGCTGGCCGGAAGGGGGTTTGTAACCCCCGGTTTTTCCCCGGTCTGGCTGGCCCGCTCCGGCCGACCGACTTCTGCCGCCACGGGACCGGCAAGCCGGTCACTCCTGCTCCGACGCCGGTGGCCTGATTCTGGCCGCCGGTTCCGCTGCTTCACCGCGGCTTAAGCCACGGCCTTGGTCCGTCCGGCACGGCGCGACGGCGCCGAGCCCCTTCGCCGCGACCCCGCTCCGGCCGCGGTGCTTTTGTGGTTCACCAGCGCGGCGCGACGGCCCCACGCTTCTCCTTTCCTTATCAAATCCCGTGCGGTGCTTCGGCATCGTGTTACCTTGCTCGTGCCGCAACAAACAAACCAACAAGGGGGAGGAGGGTCGGCTGTGTTCGCGCGGTCCGACCTCCTCCCGTTATTGCGATAGCAAGCGGCTCAAAAGAAAAGGAGAAAACAACAGAAGAATTCACGAACTAACAAAATAAAATAAATCCTTACCTCAACGTTGTCGTCGAATGAGCATTCGTCGCGAAATTAACTGTCGCGGAAGAAAAGGATCACCACAGGAGAAGAGGATCGCCGCGGAACGTTGTTGGTGTTAGATGATCTCCGAGGAAGGCATCTCTCACCGCCGTCCGCTGTCGGAGGTCGGCGTTCTTCGTTGGAGGCGGTGCGTTCTTTGCGTTCTTCGTCGAAGAACGATGAATCCTCTCTTTTTCTCCCAAAGTCTTAACACAACACAAAACCCAACATAATAAAATAAGTCCTTACCTTATTTTATTATCAACATAATAATTTGAAATTCAAAAGATAAGAAACGAACAATTAATTCAATGAATTAATTGTAACGATTTAACCGCCCGATTTAATGAGGCGTTTCTTAACCAGAATAAACGTAAGGTTTGACTTTTTTAAAAGGGGGGTTGAGGGTGCGTTACCTAGAAGGGAAGAAACGGCGGGGCTTGTGTAGGCCCCACCTCACAAATATCCTACCAAGTAGGTAGGATATTGTGGGTCCCACCTTATCCGCTCAACTTAGGTTAAGCCGCTTTAAGTGAAATAAAATAAATTGTCGCACCACTTTTATTTTATTTCTTAACTTAACCCCAAAAAAAATTAAAAAACACACCAGAGAAAACACCACTCCAGAAAAGGTGTTTTTAAGCAATTATTGGTGCTGCGATTCCATTGGTTCCCTCAGAATTCGATCCCGAGCAACGGTTTAAAAGTTAGAAAAACCCGCTCGTTCGTTCACTGAACGTACCCGAGCTAAACTTCAGAAAATGATTCCGGGCACACCGGGCCTCAGAATCAGGTGCCATCAGAAACTGTGTTCTAGTAAAATTCCCAAGAAAATTAAGAAAAAAAATTTCCTTGAATTTTACAGGTCTTTACATTTGGACCCTCGGTTTGTCCTGAGTTAGGGTGTCCAGGAATTTGGCCGTTTTGATTTCATCTTGTGTGGCATGCTACTGGGGATGGGGTCTCATGTATTAGTATGTTCTGGATTATTCTTGATCTCCTGGTTTCACCTATGTCTACACATTCTTAGTTGCTTATGATGTTGAATGTGATACACACACCCAAATAAATATATATAGATTATATTTCCCATGTTGTGTGACTACTGTAGTGATTCCATGTGTAATGTTTTATTTGGAAAGTTATGTTTTGGTTTTAATAAGGCTTATGAAATTATTTCTAATGAAAAGTGTTTTATCCTCTTTTGTGAAAGTTTTAAATAAAAGCATCACTTTCTCCTTAAAAAGGTTTTGGTATCACTAATGGAATGAACTTGATTTAAGAAAGGAATATGGGCAATGGGTTGTGCTTTTATTTTGAGTAAAATGTATAGAAAAGCTTATTTTTATAAATTGTACTTCAATCTTGAAATTGAATTTTCTTTAATTTTAAAGGAAGTGAATTAGGAATAGATCATTAGGATAGCCTACTGAGTTTTATACTCACACCTATAGTTCTTTTTCTATTTTTACCTTGTGTAGGTTTCAACTTGAGATTCATTCTCCTTGAGCGAAGGTTGATCGTTATGTTAGAGAGTGACCCGTGAGGTAACATAGAGCTAGTGAGGTGATCTGGTTAGTTTTGGTTTATTTTTATAGATTTTGTATTGTATTATCTCTTGTGTATAAAATATGTTCAGTTCAGATTTTTATATATATATCGTACTTCTTGCACATATTCTTCTATTTGGTTCTCTTTTTTTATTTATTAGAAGTAATCGTTCCCCTATTTGTACTCTATTTATGCCTTGGTGCTTGTCTCTAGCCTAGGAGAATCAGGAATACCTCTCGAGACTTTCCACAGATCAGCTTAGTTGACCGGTTCAGGGTTAACGTGAGTTGGTTAGTGAAAAAGATGATCGACAATAACCCATATCACATCATTTATTCTAGGAGTATTTGGTATCCCAATGATATATTCCATTGTAATATCATCTCATTTCCACACATGTATAGGAAGAGGTTGCATGAATCCTCTAGGATTTTGTCTTCCAGCCTTCACCTATTGAAAAAAAAACATCTCAACACATAATTAGCAATATCCCTCTTCATGTTGTACCACAAAAAATGTTCCTTCAAATCCCTATACATCTTAGTTCCACCAGGTTTTATAGTGAGATTGGATCTATGAGCATCATCCAATAATTCCCTTTTTAGCTCAGGTATAGCCAGACACAAATCCTCTTCCCAAATTTAAAAATTCTATCTTCATAAATGAAGTCGATCAATCTCCCATCAATCCCAACTTTAATTTTCTTTTGAATATCTTAATCATCAGACTAAGAACTTTTTATCCTTTCCAGTAAAGATAGTTTGGAAACCATTTGAAAAAGTAGTGATGTTTCACCTTCCATGATAATTCCCATATCCATATTTACTAGATTCAGAAACATAAGATCCTTTTCAACTCTCATTTTGTTTAGAACTCCATGGTCTTTTCTACTCAAAGCATCTGCCACCTTATTTTACTTCCCTAGGTGGTAGTGTATTCTGAAATCATAATATTTGAGTAGCTAAATCCATCTCATTTGTCTCATGTTAAGTGACTTCTGTGATAAAATATATTTCAAACTCTTATGAACTGTATATATCTCATATATTTCACTATATAGATAGTGTATCCATATCTTCAGAGAAAATATTATTACTGCTAACTCAAGATCATGAGTTGGGTTGTTTTGTTCACAGATTTTTAATTGCCTTAATACATAAGCAATAACTATATCATTTTGTATAAGGATACAACCATGTCCTTTCCTTGATGCATCATTATAAATCACAAACCCATAATTTCTTGATGGTAAAATCAAGATAGTTTCATTGACTAATCTTCTCTTCAATTCTTTAAAACATTCTTCACACTCTTTTGTGAAAATGAATTTAACCCCTTTACATGTGAGTTTGGTTAGCATGTTAGCCAATCGGGAAAAATTCTGGACGAAACACTGATAGTAACCTACCAAACCAATAAAACAACATACATCAGTTATACTTATCAGTACTGGACATTCTTGGATTGCCTTTGTCTCTGCAGGATGAATAGAGATTCCATCCTTAGAGAAAATATGGCCAAGATAATAAATTTCTTGAAGCTATAATTCATACTTGCTAAACTTCCCATATAGTTCATTTCTTCTAAGAGTGTTCAAAATAATCTAAAAGTGGTTCTCATAGTCTTAGTAACTTTTTGATTATACCAATATATCATTAATAAATACTACAAAAAACAATAAAGATTTTCCTTGAACACTCTGTTCATTAGATCCATAAAAACACATTGTGAATTAATCAATCCAAATAGCATTATTGCAAATTCTTAACGACCATACCTCATTTGGAATGCTGTCTTTGGAATATCTTTATTTTTTACACACAATTGATGATATACATAATGAAGGTCAATATTCAAAAAATATTGAGCTCCATGAAGTTGATCAAACAAATTATCAATGCAAGGCAGATAATACTTTTTCTTTATTATAACAACATTGATTTCTCTATAGTCAATGCATAGCCTCATTGATCCATCTTTCTTCTTAACAAAAAGAACTGGGGATCCCCATGGAGAAAAACTAGGGTGAATGAATCCCTTATTAATAAACTCATCTAGTTGTTTCTTCAACTCTACTAATTCCATAGTGACCATTCCATAGGGAGTTTTTGATATTGTCCTTACATCAGGGATTAAATCAATAGTAAACTCAACTTCCATCTATAGAAGATATCTAGGTAAATTTTTTTGGAAATACATAAATATATTCTTGTAAAATAGGTACATCCACAATTTGAATATTTCTTCCTTCATCCCTATATGTTATTTCCTCTTCCTACCTAATAATATGATTCAGTAAAGCTACCGGGGGTTGGTTTTGATAAGAATCAAGTGATTAAGTTTCTGCTAAAAAGATAATGGATTCTATATTTTCATAAAAAATAGAAACTTCCTTATTATTGTAATAAATTTTTGCATCATATTTTGATAACCAGTCCATACCGAGGATTATATAAAATTCAACCATAGGTACGATGATAAATTCAGTAGATAAAGATTGTTTATATGCCATAATGGGAACTGCATGATACATCTTTTTTTCAATGAGACTTACCTTAGGGGTTTTGAATGACAACTCCCTTGTTAATGTGAATTGGAAATATCTAATTTTAAAGAAAACTGGGAAGATATAAAGTAATTCAAGGATCCAAAATAAAATAATGCTTCGGCTAAATTTTAGGAAACAATTAAAGTACCTGCCACTACATCATTAGGAACTTCAACCTCAGCAGTTGTGATCGCAAAATCTTGGCCTTTCTCCTATTTCCTTTTATAGGGAAAGTTTATTTGAATCTTAGAAAAATAATTTTCATAATTTCCCATATCTCTATAGTTGTTTCATTGAACATTGGTAGCTTCTTTATTCCCCTTTAGATCACAAGTTTAGTGGCCTTTTTCTCCACACTTGTAACAAAATCCCATCCTATTTAGGAAAATACCAGAGTATTTCTTCCCACAATTACTATAGGGTGGAAATTCAACTTTTCCCTTCTTCCCCTTACTTCCTTTTCTAGAGTGTTCATCAACCCTCTTATTCTCTTGCTTTACTTTAAAGTAATAAGACTTTGATAATTCCTTTTTTATCTTAATAGAACATGAGACTATATCTTCGTTAAATGAGAAATATTTTGAGACCAATGCTCATCGAAGGAATGGTTTTATCCCATCAAAGAATCAATAAATATTACTTCTTGGGTTACATATGTAGTCTGCAACATTTTTTCTAACCTTGTGAAGTTAGATTCATACTTTGCAACATTCTCATCCTCCTTATTCATCAGACTAAGAAATTTCCTCTCCATATTCACTCATAGAACACGAGGAAAGTATTTTTCTAGGAAGAGTTATTTAAAATCCCTATATTCCATATTTTCTACCTCTTTATCCACCTTAATTTTTTAAATTAATAACCACCATTGATTTGTATATCCTGATAGATGATAGACTGCCACAACAACTTTTTCCCTTTCGTTACTCCCCTAACCAAGAAATATTTTCTCTAAGAAAATTATCCACTACTTAGATACAAAAGGATTTTTTGTCCCATTGAATGTTGGGGGTTGTTTCCTCATGAAGCGGTCTAACATTGATCCTCCACATTGTGGATCAGACTGCTCTATATGGGTAAGGTTATTATTCATAACCCGATTCATCTGTCCCAGTATAGTTATAAGTTGTTCAACACTAGTTGTATCACTAACACCACTATAATTATCTTTCATAGGAGGGAAATCCCTATATAGATTATGTATATTGATAAAGTTTCCATTCCTTCCACTAGGAACTATTTCTAATTAATGGAATACAGTAGATTAGGTTATAAATCATAATTCATAATTATAAACTAGTAAAATACTTAACATAAATTGAAAAATTTATGCATATGTAATCCATAATCATAAAAATGATTTCTTTGTGAACATATTTACTCATAAATCCTTTATAACGGTTTCTAAAGAAAATGTGAATTATCCTAAGCATATCCCCCAGGAGTTTTAAACCAGGCACACAGTAAGGCCTTTTGTCATGTACTAGGTTACCATGAGTCAAGATCAAAACATGTTTTTGGAGTTTTTACTCCTAGGTACATCTGTTCCAGAACCACATACACTTGTAGTATCCAGATAAGGATTTATTTTCTAGGAATACTCACATAATCTCTAAATTACCAACATTTTAGGATGTTCTTATATACTTATCCTCAAAGTCTATCTTAGAGTAGTGTCCCCTAATTAAAGTCTTTTCTAAATCTAGTTTCCAAGGTTTGTACTAAACTTAATTTGATACCAACTATAATTCCCTGACCCTAGTTTCCTAGAGTTGGTGAATTATTTTATTACATTGGCATGATCATAAGAAATCAAATCCTGAAGGACCGATCAGTTTAGTAGCCTTAGAAAATCTAGATACAAACATAAGTTTGACATTATATATTGAAATGAAAAAAATAGTGTCTTATTTGAAAGTAGTATTATCCTTTAGATAATCCCTATAGGTCAATCATAACATACTTCTTCACATCTTGGGTAAAAATAAAACATAATAAAATGGTGAGCTTAGATGCTCAGTAAGGATAAACAATATAGAGAAAGCTATCATTAATAAGCTTAAACTTTTAAGGCAAGGTATAAAAATGAAACACAATACTTTTAAATATAATATTTAGCGTAATATGGAAAGAATAAATCAAGTAATTCCATTTAAACATTCACATGGATATTCTAATTATCGAATAATCACATGAAATATAAATAACTAATCTCATAACAAGGAAATGTATAATACCGAACATCATAACCATACCGTCAAGGCCTCATGCCAAGACCATAAATAACCATACCGTTAAGGCCTCATGAAAAGACACTAGTTTGTCTCATGAGATCTACCGATGCATCGAGGGGAAATAGGGGGCCCTGCCCATCACTTAATTAGTCCAATGCATTACTCATATGAAAAGGGTGAAACATAACATAAACTTTCATATTAAAACTAGAATAAAAAATGTTAATACTTTAACTGTAAACAATGAATGGTATAAAAATAGAACATCCATAGTCAAACATATAATAAAACCTTAAATATAATATGGCAGATTATATCATAATAAATCAACCACAATCAAGCATAAAATCCAACAAAGGATGTTAAAATAAATGAAAATAATCTAATAAATTCATTAAAACTCTTTTAGAGAAATATCCCTTTTTTACTTTGAAATTATTTAAAATCTGGAAAATTATAAAAGAAAAATTTTATTATGAAAATAACCTAGTAAGATTGTAAGGAAATCTTCAAAATGTTAAGGCATCATATTGATATAAAATAACCACTCATGCCGTATAAGTTAAAAAAACATTCTTTCCTTAATTTGTTGAAAAGGTCATAAAGTACCTTGTTTGGAAAACAACTAAAATATTCCTTTAAAAATGTTTTATAAAAAGTAAAAAATGGGTAAAAATTACTTTAAAAAATTGTCAATAATATTTTGAAATATATTTTAAGAAACATGGACATGGATGATAAATATGTCTCAGTAGATACTTACTTATAAACAACCTTGGATAATAATGAGATTGTGAAATTAACCCTTACCTTATACATTCCTTTATTAAAGGGTAATTTAACCTCATGTATAATGGTTAAAAAAACTTTATTAAATGTTACCATAACCATATCCATATTTATTATATCATATATTATCCTCTTATATCATTTTGTTAATAATATTTCAGTATTACCATTGTTTTGGGGGTTAACTTCTTCGTTTTCCTATGCATGTTTTGTTGTGTAAGTCATATTTGTTAAGCATAGGATGTATTTTATTCATATACAGAATTATATAAAGTTCATAATAATTATTTTTACTCAACATATTAATTTTATAATCATTATTGAATGGATAATGTGGATAATGAATCTCACCGCATCGAGGAGACAGTAGGCCGTACGTATGCACGAGTGATGATATAATTCCATTAATGGTAAAATGGTATGGAATTGGATGATATATTAATTATAAAAAATCATTATAATGTTATATTAATTATTATATTCATTATAATAATCATTATATCCATTCAAATAAAGTAGTGTTGAATAAAAAATTAAACCACGATGTGGAGACGGTAAGCTGTATGTAGACACACATGGTGATATTGTTATTCGTAAGATGAATAAATGGAGGAATATGGTTGTTCCATGATTATGATAACATCTCATCATGTATATGACTATAGATTTATTAATTTTTTATAAAAACAACATAGTAAGAGTATGTATAAGAAGAAAATAAATTTAATGGAATTGGTAAAACAATTACCTCTTCTTTGAGTGTATCCTTTTGATTTGCACAAAAGGAATACTTAGGATGGTTTTATACCCAAATTATAGACTCTATGATGAATTGAGGGAAGTTAGGATGATAATTAGGTAGTGGTTTTCTGATCCAAATGGCGTTATATGTGTTAATAAAAGAGTATGAGATGTTCCCTTTTATAATAGAGGGGAGGGGCACTTTTGGAAACTCCAAAACTATTAAATTATTATAAATTTATTTTCAGTTTCAAATATCTCAAAAGTGATTTATTTATAGGAAAAGATGATTATGGGTATAAATAATCACAACCAATGTTTTTTATACAAGTTTAGGTCACAAAAGTAATATTATCCTTTGGGTTTAACCCTTAGTTAAACAGTTTAACTCTTACCGTGTCTACTTGTCTTTTTATACTATAGGGCTGACATAGTTACTATAAAATGCCAAAAGAACCCCAAATAGATCATTAATAACATAGTTAACACTATCATAGTTATTTTTACTAACCTGATATTTTTATAAATCTTATAACATTTAATAAAATATTATTTATTTTAAAGTATCATTTATGTCAATTTTGGTACTATTTAATATTTTTATTTTTAAAAATATCAAAACATCATGATAACCTCGAACCAATACTTACAAAATGTCACTAACATGTTTATTATTTCTATAAAATTGTGTATGTCATTAATTAAGCAAATTTTATTTATTTTAACATTTTTAATATCATTTATTTGGTATCTCTATTAATAAAATAATTTCTTTTTCACTATTGTGTCATCATTAATAGTAATTATATAATATCTAAAAATTATAAATAAACTACTATGATGTAGATAATTATTTTATCTTTCTAAATAATATTTATTTCGACCATATCACTTATATAAACTAATATTAAAAATTATATAGTTATTAAAATTTGAATATGGCATTTTTAACTCTTCTGTAAATATAACAAATGTCCTAATCTAACCCAAGTGTAATAAAAAGGATCATATTTTCTACATAAGGTTGATATTGGTCTAAAAACACTTATATAATGAAATTAATACAAGTATTATGGTAATATTATATTATTATAATATTATTTTTACCTTTAATTACCCTGTTTACCTTTAACCATGGTAAATAAAATCCAAAAGTTACTATTAATAAAAAATGATTTTGATCATATTAGACCAAAATTTTCATACTTATTACAACAATGTATGTCATTTTTTTGAAATTAAATCCATAGAAGTAGTAAAATTACATTTAATGCAAATCCCGTAGATGTGGCTAAAAAGAGGGTAAAAGAGACATTCAAAAGTTTAATAAATTTTTCATATATATTTATTTTATAAAAATGATTCCAATGACCTAAATTAGACTAATATATTTATTATGTATCTATTTTGAATTTAAAATAAATTTAAAGTAAAATAATTATTTAAATGAAAAAGTCATTTTTTAACAATAATGCAGTATTTTGACTATTCATAAAAATTGAAACTTTTTAGAAAAAAATCACCATAAGATAATTTTGATATTCTAAATTAAAAAATGAAGTCTATTTTGAAAAGTAAAATCTATAAATTTCATAATTTGGTTAATACTATTCATAACCACTTTTTAAACGGCTAGTTTGATATGTCATGGTGCGCTTGAACTCAATGTTGTGAGCAACACAATCTATTGAATTATTTAAAAGGAAGAATACCATGGATGCTTGGGGTGTTACACCTAGTCTGAGAGATAACTGAGGAGTAATAGGAACTACTTTCTAAGTAGTATCTACTTGGACTTGAACAAAAAGAAAAGTCTTCATGAGATTTATAAAATCCATGATTATCTGAGCACCTGTTTCCGTATCACTAAAGAAATAACCCTTATCCTCCAAAAATCTATTCAAAACAAGAGTCATATCCTTCATCTATCTTACTTTCTCTTTAAAGGCCTGAGACACCAGGGAATCCTCAAAATTTTTGCTAAGAATTTTTAATTTTCATCTATTGTATGCTTGGTATAAATCCTTTATAGACAATATTTAATGGCCTCGGTAATAGTTTCCTTGTCATCTTTAATGTCATGGGAATAATTGGTAATCGACTTGAGAACATGGTCATAGTTTTATCTAATTATTCTCAAGGTCTCTTGGGGATGATAAATGACACTACCAAAAGCATTGAATGAGGTAAATCTTATCTCTTCTCTGACAACTAATTGGAATTGATAAACATCAATTATAGGAGGTTTTATGGAGGTATATGTGTTAGAGGACAAATCCTCAAGACTCTTTAAAATACCATCCAATGAAGTAGTAAAGGTTGACTTAAGGTCTCCAAGTATAGTCTTGATAGATTAAATCTCACCACTGATTAATTTTTTCTCAATATCTATCTCATAGATATGATGTATCATCTTGGGTTGTATGTGGAAAATCACCAAATCAAATAAATATCAGGAATTATTTTTACTTAACTTGGTAATAAGAAGTGATTAGTTCTTAAAAAACATAATAAAATCATAAATTAGTTTTTCACCAAAAGATTCCACGTCACTCTTTGTGACTGTATCAACCAGCACAAAAGAAGGAGCTGGAGAAACAGTTTTAGGAGAAGAAGATCTAACTGAGGAAAAATTTTCCAATATACCTATAAAGTATATTTGATCAAACATAGATCCCTCAAGATCTCATTCATTTCAAACCTCAGGTCCACTATCCTTTGGTGTACTCCTTTCATTACTTGAGTACTTTCCCCATTCTTCCATCATAGCATCGGCCCATATTTCTAAAGGAGTAGTAACTTCAATAGTACACTACATAATTATAGTAGTGACAGTAACATGAAATACCAAAATAGGTGTAAGAAAAATGGAAGTAGGGGTAGCATCAAATATCTGAATACCCTGAGCATTAGTAGACTTTCCTCCAACTGGAACTTATTCTATCTGTACATTAGGAGTATGAACAATAGAGTTATGTCCATTATATTTTTGGATAACAATAGAATCAAATTTTATAAGGATGTTAACTGGAGGATCATCAGCAGAAAAAATATCAAACTTCACATCACTACCTTTCTCAAAAAAAGACATCTCCATTTTATCTCTCTCATCCACATGTTATTCCATAGCAGTAATCACACTCATCTATTCTACTATAAAATAATTAGAAACTTCTCGACCATCAAAAGTAGAACAATCTTAAACTTCAGTTCCATCAACATCCTTAACCTTTTGTAGTAAATCCAAATATGGGGATTGATCCCCCTAAACAAATTCATATTTACCTTTAAGATATGGGTCCTCTTCTCTATCCAAAAATGGTTTTTCTAAAGATTCACCAGGTGAATAAAGTAGTTCTGCAGACATCTCTACATCTTTCCTTCTAGTTTTTCCAGGTGAACCATCAGGTTCACAATCATCATCATCAACATTAATTCCACTACCATTTTAAACATCATTTACATTTTCCTCATATTTATCTAAATAATCACCATATCTATTTTTATCTTCATCATAAGACTTAGTAGAACTTTTAAATTGATCCTCTCCTAAAATGTCGATTTCCTATTCATCAATTTTTATAAGATTTTCTCTTTTACGCAGACTTTTATAAGGGATAAGAGCGCCAAAAGTTATGCGAGGATATTGAGTTGACAAGTCTGGATCACTACCTTCATAAAAAAATAGTTATTTTAAATCTATTCTCTTGAAACACAATCTTATTCCTCATCAGATTATTATACTACTTCATCAAGCTATAACCCATGATCCAAAACATCCCTTGGTCTAATAGGATGATCAAATGGATTAAACTCATCATATATCTTATCACTATCATAAACCCACTATATTTTCCAGGGGTTCTAGATAATTATCATCCTTGAACAAATAAATCTTGAAATACAGAAACCACCAAAGTCTATAACTATTTCTTCATCCTCAGTTACAAGGCCCTTAGAATTTAACATTGAAAAAAATAAACTTCGATTAAATAAGTGAATTAGGCTTGAGTTAGGATTTATCATATCACACATATAAACCACGAGACATCTAAAAAAATTGATTTTGTGTCCTTATGAAATTAAATAAAGTAGATATACATACTGATATATTAATGTGGAAAATTCACCTTTTCTAGGACATAGAATATGTTTAATGAACTTAAAAAGCAACCTATATTCTCCATCTTGCTCAGATGCAATAGGTCTTCTTGTTATCCCATCTCTTTCCAGCACAAAAAAGTGAATCCTTATATATAAAAATGTCATTTTCTTCTGGAATACTGCCTTGGTAGTCATCATAAATTCCATCACAGGGTATACCCATACATTTATCCAATTTAATTTAAGAAAATCCTATTTTGTGTCCTTTAACATGACTTCTTATCAGGTCAGCACCATCTTGATCAAAAGAAAACTCCACACGCTAATAGAAATGGTATACTAATTTTGGTTAAAATAATTTTATTTTGAGGAAAACCAATTCAACTAACCTTGGTATTGAATAACTTTGAGCACTAGATAATTTCTTGGAAACAACCATTTTGATTAAACTTACCTTTCATTTAGTACAACTCAGTTTCTAAGGTTGTAGTTAACAGGTTCTATAGAATCTAGATCACTTAACTTTTTCTTTTGCTTCTTAGCTGGTCTCAACTCATCTAGAGAACACTTAGAGGGGCGATTTATCCTTGGCATATAGAATGGTTTGGAAAGCCTGATTGAAGATAAAAAAGGTTTAAATGATTTGAAATTCAGGAGGTGAAGGGTTGCATTAGGATCAAGAGAAAAAGGCATGAGAGTAGGTGTATTGGGAATAGAAAAAGGTACCATTTTTTTAATTTGATATTTAAAGAAAAATAAAATGGTAATTATAAGTAATTTTTTTGAAACTCATGATATTTTATGTATTGGGTTTTGAAATAAAAATAAATAAAAAAATATTGAACTTCTGGTTCAACTTTGAGAAATAAAAAAATTCACAAATAAATAAAAGAGAAATGAAAAGACAAACCAATGTCGTGTCACCAAAATTGTGTTCCACCAAATGGTGTTTCACATAACATTCTGTCACCCAACATCATGTCACCTAACAGTGTGTCACCTAGTTAAACTTAACCAAAATTAATCATCCCTACTTCATGACTAATATAATTCATTCTCTCATAATTTAAAGGTTTAGTAAATATATCAGCTAAGTGATGTTATTTTCCAATAAAATCAAGAGTTACATCACATTTTTGAAAATGGTATCTCAAATAGTGATGTATTATATCATTTTTCTTTGTCCTAAAATGAGATACTGGATTCTTATAAATGTTTATTTCACTTGTGTGGTCACAGTTTATGGGAACATGTCGAAATTGATATCCATAGTCTAGTAGAGTGTGTTTTATCCATAGAATTTGTGCACAAAAACTTCCAGCAGCTATGTATTCAGCTTCAGTAGTTGATAATGCTATATAATTTTGTTTCTAACTACACCATGAAACTAAATATTTTACTAAAAAGTGACTTTTCGATAACATTTTTTTTCTATTTAACTTGCATCCTCCAAAATCAGTATCAAAATAACTCACAAGATCAAATGATCATCCTCTAGGGTAAAAAAAATCCTAAATTGGTTGTAGACTTAAGGTATTTAAATTTTTTTTCAACTTCAAAAAAGTGTGACTCTTTTGGGTTTGCTTTAAAATGAGCACACATACCCACACTAAACATTATATCTGGACAAATTGTAGTCAAGTAGAGAAGGTTTCCAATCATACCTATCTAACTAGTTTCCCAGATTCATCAAGATCCAATTTACATGTGGTACTCATGGGAGTATCACTATTTTTTTTATTTCTATCCAAATTAAAACATTTTAAAAGATATTTTTTTATATTTATTTTGGTTCAAAATAATTCCTTCTTTATTTTGAAAAATATGAAATCCAGGAAAGAATTTGAGTTCACCCAGAAAACTCATTTCATATTCATTTTTCATTATTTTAGAAAAATAAGTACATAAGGAAATTCTTCAAGATCTACAAAATAATATCATAAACATAGATTTTTACTACTAATATATCTTTTGAAATTTGTTTTATGAAGAAGGTAGGATTAGATATAACTTTTGAGAATCCTTCTTAAATAAGAAAATTGGTGAGCCTATCATAGCTCTAGTAGCTTTTTTCAAACCATATAATGTTTTTGTCAATTTAAAAACTGTATTTGGAAAGTGGGTATTTTTAAAACTAGTGTGTTGTTCTACAAAAATATCCCCAATTATAAAACCATTAAAGAATGAACTCTTGACATCCATTTGATAAAGATTAAAATCTAGATGTGCTGTATAAGTAAGTATGATTCTTATGGACTCAAGTTTGGATATAGGTGAAAAGGTTTCCCCATAGTCTTCCCCTTCTTCTTAACTATAACCTTATGCAAAAAGTCTATCCTAGTTTCTTACTATATCAACTGAATCATAATTTTTTTTCATAAACAACCATTTAGTTCTAATAGTCAAGGTGTCCTTGGGTATATCTACAATTTCCCATAATTTGTTTCTTTCAAACTGATTTAATTCTTCTTTCATTTCTATTACACAGAATTCATTTTTAATGGCTTCATTGACGTTCATAGGATCAAGATGAGACAAGAAAGCTTGATGCTTAACCTGATTTCTTAGATAAGATCTAGTTTTTGTACCTCTATCTAGATATCCTAAAACATCATCTAAGGGGTGACATTTAAGAGTTCTAACATCTCTATAGAAATAAGGGTTGGTCACTTTTGGTTCTATAGGTTCAGGTTCTGGATGTTCTGGAAATTCTTCAGAACTGTATGATTTTTCTGTATGTTTGAGAGTAAAATCTAAAGGTTTCAAATTTAAGTTTAGAGAAGAAAAATCATCCTCTAGGTTTTCTAGAGAGATTTTGGGTTCATGTGAATCCGTCTCATCAAATTTAACATGAACTTATTCTTCCACAGTTTTGGAATTCTTATTGAAAACTCTATAGGCTTTACTAGAGATTGAATAACCAAGTAAAATTCCTTCATAACTTTTGGAAGAATTTTTTTTCCAAATTATTCTTTGTGTTAAGGATAAAGACATTGCAACCAAAAAATCTAATGTAATTAACACTAGGTTTCCTATTATTCCAAATCCCATAATGGGTCTTCTTAATGATAGGTCTGATCAAGACTCTATTAATAATATAGTACGTAGTATTGATAGCATCCACCCAAAAATATATAGGAAGGTCATAATAATTAAATATGGTATTGGATATCTCTTATAAAGTAATGTTTCTCATTTATAAAACTCCATTCTGCTGTGGGGTCCTAGGAGCAGAGAATTTATGAGTTTATCCATTTTTTTAGAAAAATATTCAAAATATTATTTCTCAAACTCACGACCATGGTCAATTTTTAAGGTCTTAACTCTAATTCCACTATGATTTTCTACAGAAATTACATACTTGGTAATGTAAGAGTAATCTCTACTTCTTTGATCTAGAAAGTATACCCAAGTATACCTAGAGAAATCATCTACAAGAACATAAATATATTACTTCCCATTAATACTGGAAACTCTAGAAGGTCTGAATAAATCCATGTGAACCAATTCGAAAGGTTGAGAGGTTTCCACTTCTTTCTTTAATTTAAAATAAACTTTTTGTTGTTTCCATTTTTGATAGGGGTTACAAAATTTATCATTTTGGAACTCAAGCTTAGGTAGATCCCTAACTAACCCTTTCCTAGTTAGATTCATAAGTGAGTGAATGTTTTAATGGAATAGTCTTCTATGATAAATCCAAGATTATTTGTGAAAGGAACTTAAACATGAAACATTTTGAGAGACTAAAGAATTTAAATAAACAACATAAACATTTTTCATTTCTCAAAGCAGTAAAAAACAAAGCATTTTTAGAATCATAAAAATTTCAAGCATCATTTTCAAATTGAACATTAAAGTAATCATAAAAAAACTATGAAATACTAAGAATATTATATTTTAAACCATTAATAAATAACACTTTAAAACTGAATTATTTTTACCATTTTTTCCTTAGATGATGATATTTCCTTTTGAATTTTCACAAAAGGTGGCATGAAGACCATCAAACTTAATGAGGATATTGAAGAATGAATAATCTCATATCATATGTATTTAAAGACCACTATCTAAGTACCATATACTTCTACAAGAGGTCTTTAAATATATTTTCTATAAAATAAAATTTATGCAAGAAATGACTTTGGTACTAGATCTGTTTGGGTCCACAAATGTTAGTACTCAAGGATTCAAGAACCCACATTTTCTTAATGGGTTTCCTATAAATAGATTTGAAAATTTTATAAGTAAAAACTATATTATCTCCCTTAGAAAAATAGTTTGTAGAAGAACTCTCTAGTTTGGATTTAGGAACAAAAGTGCCTTTTTTTATTTTCCTCTATCCAAGTTAATATCCTATTTTAATTACATACCTAGGTGAAACATGATTACCAAAAATATGAGTAATATTTTCTCTACCATTTTTAGACTTTTATAGATATTTCATTAATTGATCATTTGAGAGTTTGAGTTCAATATTTTCTTTGAGCTGTTGAGAATTTTTCTCTTTTTTAATAGATAGATTAGATTTAAAATTAGCAGATAAATCAAGCTATCTTTTTAAAACTTTTTATTTTTCCTTAATCTCATTAAATGTATCTTCCATAATTCTATAATATTAAAATATACCTTCTTGAGACATATCATCATCATTATTTTCAGAATCATTAGAATTATACATTGGTAGAATATGAGAAATAGTGGGTAAAAAAGGTACCTTATTGACTTTGGTTATGAAACTCATATTTGTTCTATCAGGATTATCCTCATGTGAAGAATCTGAATAACTGAAGTTATCCTTTGAGTTACTCAATATGTATTTTATATCCTTTTTTTATCTTCTTTCCTTTTCCTCATATCACTTTTTATACTTTAACTTTGGACAGTCTGATTTTATATCTCTTTTACTTTTACATTCATAGTAGAAAAATTCTTTTAAATCATAATCCTTATTATGGTTCTTCTTGAAATATCCTTTAGAATCATATTTTCCTTTGTAGTTTGGCTTTATAAAAAACTTATTTTTCCTATAAAACTTCTTAAACCTTCTGTATAGGTGATCCATCTCCTCATCACTATCTTGTGGAGATTCACTATCACTTGAATCTATAACTTGGACTTTCTCCTTTTCTTTTTTCCTTATATTTATGTCTAGATATAGTAGTCTTGAAGGCTAATTATTTTATTTTATTCTCTTCATCTTCTTCGTGGTTTAACTTTAGATCTTATTCATATATTATAAGCTTACCTATCAGTTCCTTGACTGACATCTTGCTAATTTCACCAGATTATCTAATTGGCACAGATGTGAATCTCCACATTTCATATAGATATCTTAATGGTTGCATGATTTTATCCTTTTATGATATAAGTTTTCCAAGATAGCACATGGTATTCACAATTTCATTGAACCTGAGGTACATGTCATAAATAGGTTTATTATGATTTATTTTAAAATTATCATATTTAATAGTATAATTTTTAAGTATAATCTTCTTAACATTAGTAGTCCCCTTATGGTAAACAAATAAATTATCCCAAATCTCAAATGTTATTTTACATGTAGAAATTCTGTTAAACTCTTCATCTCTTATGGCACAATTTAGGACATTCATATATTTATAATTATTATTTTAAGCTAACTTTGTTTCATCATCCCATGTACTTCTAGTAGTATTAAGTACAATAGTTTTATCTTCTATAATAGACCAAATATCAAAACCCATACTTTCAATATTCATTTTCATTTTAATTTTCCATTGAGAATAATTGGCACCATTAAAATAGGAAGGATTGTTGGCCACAAAACCTTATTTTCTATTATATATTTAAATAATTAAATTTAGAAATAAAAAAATTTAACATCCTTAAAGCCTAACTAAAATCGTAGTTAAAAATATTTTGAAAACTTTAATACTAAAGAAAAGAACCCTTTGATACCAAATGTTGGTCGGAGTGAGTATCTCAAGATGGGGAGTGAATTGAGTACTCCATAATTTTTTTTAAAAAAAAATATTAATTTGAAATCCCCCAATTTGTTTAAAACGACCCACTTAATCAAAATATGTAGTATGATATAGATCTTAATTTTTTTAAATATTTATTAAAGATTTATTAGGTATCAGATAAAATATATACAATATGATTAAAACCTTTGAAATCAATTTACTTGATCAAAATACTATATGAACACAAATTAAGATAAACTATCGAAGTGAATATTTTGTTTATAGTTAAAACAATATCAAGTTTTAAAATTTGAAATAAAGTAAACAAAAAATACAAAATATAAATTAAAACAAGTGGTTTAGTCTCAAGTTGAGACTTAGTCCTCTCTACTTGGTGATCACTCACCACTAGGAAGTTTATATAAAATAAACAAGTTGATCCACAACCTGGATTGGGTTTTACAATAGTTTACAACTATCTAGGTCAAAAACAACCTCTTCTATAGTTATACATGGGAGAAAAAAAATCCATAAAAGGACCTCTACTACTATTATACATGGGATTAAAAATAATAGAAATATTTTAGAATATATTAGGTATCTTCTAGTTTAGCATATGAGACAATGTGTGTGTGATAAAATAGAGTGTCCACACAAACCGCTCAAAATATAATAAATATAAATAGAAAATAACAATCTAAAAGTGTGGAGTTTAGAAATGCTCGATCTGTTGAAATTTATCTTGTGATTCTTTATTTGATTATGCAGTGAAGCTTGAGTTGAGTTCTCTTGAAAAATTTCAGAAAAATAGATTATTGTAGACTCTAGTTCTTTGATTTGAGGAAAGAAGTTGATGGGTATGTGCTTTGGCTTCCTCAGTTGAGTGTGGTTTTTGATGTCACAGTTTGGATCTTCAGCTTAAAGAGTGTTATTAGTAAGATTGAGATCTCATCTTCCTAACAATTTTCTTCATTTACCTCTTCGGTTGCTGAGGGAGTCTACTTCCTTTCTTAATAACAACAACAGAAAGAATGTCCATGTGCATCAAGATACACAGCTTCCTCATACAGTGTGCCTGAAATCCTCTTCAATGCATTCTACTAAAAATTTAATAAACAATCATTAAAATAGAAAATGACATTAACTTCAATAATATAGTCATTAGTAATAATTCAAAATAAGTAAGTTAATAAAAATAGTGGCAATTGCTTAGTATGGTGGTGAGTCATTTTGATGGTACCTTAGGGTTTGGTGGTGGTCTCCTTACAATAGCGGCACAGGTTTTGGGGTATCTTTTATATAGCCAAAATTTCACTTAGCTAGCGGTGTCTCAACTGTTGGTAGTTCATCCTTCTTACGGTGACTCCTCTGATGGTAGGTTAGGCTGGCAGTGTCTCAGAATCTTACAAATTTATGTTTTGGCGGCATGAAATCTTGACAATGTCTCATTCTTTACCATTTTTTCACTCTAGTGGTATGTCATTCGATGGAATATTAGACCTAGAAAGATTTCCATGCTGATAGTTTCTTAACATGACGATGTCTTAGACTTTGTAAAAAATCTGACTTAGTGGTGACTTATCTTGAGTGGTGTCTTAATCTCAACGACGACTCATACTTAGGAAATTTCATCACCTATCTCAAAATGCAAGATACCTACATAGAAACATGAAATTCATTAATATAATTAGAATCATTATTTTGTGATCATTAAAACTAGGAGGTCAACATAAAGCCTGATCTTCTAATGTTACGATCACGTTCTCATAACCATATGCTCATGTTTATACGTACATATCTTCCTTATTTACCCTTACTAAGCATCTAAGCTCACCCTTTTTATGTTTACTTCCCCAAGTTATGAAGATATATTTTATGTATGATATGTCTAAGATGGGTGATAGTCTTGGAGGACATAGTGGGAGATAATGTAGCTCACTCATGTACCAATGTTTACATTTCAATTTTTCTAAAGGCACTAAACTAATACAGTCTTTGGGTGTTTGTTTGTGTAATTTTTTAAGTATTCCTAAAAAATTATGTAATGTCTATATACATTAATACTGTTTTTTTATAAGCACCATGATTTTTTTTTGTGGTTGATGGGAATCAGATCTTGGAATGTGTCATGTTGTGGAGTCATTTTGGTTGCACCTTAGTGCATTGAGTATTTCATGTCTTGGGATTATAGATTAATTTTTCTATTACATTATAATATCACTCTAATTATCATCTTGTTTTAATATTGGTGGTTGATCTAGTTTTATATCATACATCATTTTATATATCTTCATTATTGCCTATTTTATATTTTTATTTAAGGGAAAATCATCCCCCAATATTTATTAAATCCATAGGAATTTATTTCCATCCTTTGGTGTCTAGAGGATGTCACCTAAGGCCAGTGACTTCTTGGTCTTACTCAAGACAATGGGTTGGGGTTAGGTTATGTTCTTATATATGTATATAATTTCATATATTATAGATTTAGGCAATCAGGAACACATGAAAGGAATTATCCAATGCATGATTTATAATTACCTATGGTGGTCCATGTATTAAAAAATGGCACTTCTATATCTTTAGTGAACATTTCACAATGTTTCAATACTGGAAAAGTGACATATACCAATGGTTTGAAACTATGGGTATAGCCCATTAAACCATGGGTATAGGCTATACCCAAGATTTGATGAAACGTGGGATCCTGAGGCGTCGAGATTTCTTTATACCCACGGTTTGTAAAAAACCATGGGCATAACCCACTGAAATTTCAACTTACCCATGGTTCTGGTAAACCGTGGGTATACATTTTTACAGTAGAAATTATATACCCACGGTTAAGTAAACCATGAGTATAGAGCATTCTAAAGAAGTATATTTACCCACAGTTTAAGAACCGTGGGTATAGAGGGTTCTGCAGTAGCATAGTTACCAACAGTTCTCAAACCGTGGGTATAGATTGTTTTCATAGAAATAGCATCTGCCCCGCTGGACAGACCCCCTACATCCCCTCCCTCCCCACTTGACAGACCCCCCCAGCACACCCCTCCCCCTTTTCACACCCCACTCTCCCCTCCCCTCTAGAAAGAACCCCCTTACACCCCCTAACACCCCTAGACACCCCCTGGACCCCCCTTGACACACTCACTATACACCCCCTTAGACCCCATGGACCCCCCCCCTTGGACCCCCCTGGACCCCCAACTGGACCCCCTAGACACCCCCCTAGACCCCCTTGGACACCCCCCCACTGGACCCCCTGTACACCCCCTCTTGGACACCCCCTAGACACCCCCTCCCCCTGCACCCCCAGATCCCTTCACCCCAATTTCCCCCCAACCTTCACCCCCCCACTGCCCCCCCCCCCACCTGCACCCCCACTGTCCAGCCCCCTCCTGGACACCCCCTGCACCCCCAGTACCACCTGCACCCAGAACCCCCTCCCCCCCACCTGCACCCAGCCCCACTACCCCCTTCACCTATCCCCCCTATCCCCCACTACCCCCTACACCCATCCCCCCATCCGCCCTACTACCCCCTGCACCCAGGTCCCCCTCCCCCTGCACTCGCCCCACTACCCCCTGCACCCAGACCCCCCTCCCCCTCCCCCTCCCCCTCCCCCCTACACCCATCCCCCCCTCCCCTGCACCCCCACGACCACCTACACCCAGCCCCCCAGCCCCCCACCCCCTGGACCCATCCCCCCCTCCCTACACCAATCCCCCCTATGAAACCACTATGAAACAATGAAAACCAGAATGCAAAAACAATAGAACCAAAATTGGAATCCACCTCAGCCTACACATCATATTTCATTTCATATTTACTATGCTTGGATTCTTCTCCAATATGTTCATTAGAGATGACCCTTAATAGAGTATATTTGAAATAAATTACCTCATAGGATAGATGAGACACATCTACTATATCAGCTCATAAGATAGTATTTTTCACCTTCTCTTGAATAGAAGGAATAGGGCCACTAACCTCTCTACCAAAGGAAACTAATTCAAAAACAGGATCATCCAAAGAGGGGGATTATTGAAACCAAGGATTGATTGGTTGGATTTGTGGAAAATATATGAGGTATGTTTGATTAAAGAGGCATGGTCTTTGTCAAGAATAATGGCATGAAGATCTATTGTATGAAGATGTGTTAAAAATTTATATATGAAGAGTGCATTCGATGTGTTAACATAAATAAGAAGTCTTGGAAGAGGATCGAGGGTGAAGGTATGCATGGAAGAATTTCATAATGAAATTACATTCATGATTTGGAGATATTGATATGTTTTTGGTGTCTTAGATAAGGGATTAATCACCCTACTTCTGGGTGTGATATGTTTGAAAGTTCAAAGTCTTACAAGGGGCATTTAGTTTTTTCCTGCTGAGATTGAAAAGTCAATCCAGAGAACCCAATTATCACGAGGCATTTAACGGTCCTTTTCCAGATGAGTGGAATTCCCTGGAAAAACAAAACTGTATGGGGTTGCTCTAAGAATGAACAAAATCTTCATAGAAGAATCAGTGGGAAGATTCACCCTATTCCTAACATTGTATCAGATAACGAAGGTAGATTCAGACAATCTCAGGTATTTCTTTTGGGTATATTGTTGTATTTAGGGTTGTATGGCACTCCAATCAAGGTATGTGATAAGGGAATAACTGTCTTTTTACCATTTTCGATCTACTAACAAATCCTGATCCCTTTCAGGAGGTCAATGAAGGTTTTACTAGGAATTTCAAACCAAACTATCTAGTGTATGATAGAGTATTTTTGGCACCAAAGTAATTCTATAGTTGCATTGGTATGGAGTCTAATAATAAAATCCAACAATGTATAGTATCTCATGATCTGATATTACATTATCAAATTGGTTATGAATGTGAATTTCCATTTATTAATCCCAACAAATTATCATTTCACCACCTTTTATACCCATAGCATTTTCAGAATCAATATATATTGCATAGTCTCCTATATGTGCTCATTATAAATTCCAATGTCCTTGATCCTTATTCATGGGAATTTACAATTCATTTATAGAAATTATCAATCCCTCCTTAATTATATTTGTTTCCTAGGCCTTCCCATGGTTCAGACATAGACTCTGATATAGGAATACTAGGATGGACTAAAGTGGATGGGCTACGCCCATGAGTGAGAACATGTGTTTGGGCATCAAGGAATCACCACTCAGGAACGATTTACTCCACAAACAATTAATTAAAATAGAAACAGAAAATAAATAAAATTTCAGCATGACCCATCCATATTTCGGACATCCATGTCGAAGGAAAAGAAAATAAATAGAAGCAACACAGTAAAAACAGACAAAAAATGAAACACACTATCAATCCCTCAACTTCCCCGATATCCCTACCCTACAAAGAAAACCACGTAGACTCCTCCAGTTCCCTTCTGGTCCCTTTGTAGAATATAAGTACCCTCCATCCGTAGAAAGTGGTAAAAGGCCTAAGTGGCCAATGCGATAAAGAAAATAAAATAAAAACTCAACTACAACATACCTGTCTCCTGTGATTAAACAATTCACCACCCAACATATACGAAACGCAACGCCTCATGGGTATAATCATGTTTCTACAAGCAAGGGGGAAACATATCCAAGCTTCAAAATGATATTATCAAATATTAGAGTCCTATTAATTAAGAATCACTCTTCCTATTAATGATATATAATCAGTTTGGCTCGAGTTTCAATGCCTCATGGGTCCTTCCCCCTGGACAAACTCCCCAGCACACCCCTCCCCCCTTGCACACCCCCTACCCTCTTCCCCAACACCAGGCCTCCTAAATACTTGTAACCCCCCCTCACCCAGCACACCCCCTCCACCTAGACAGACCCCCCAACACATCCCCTCCCCTTTTCACACCCCCACTCTTCTCTCTGGACAAAACCCCCTTGACTCCCCCCTCCTGGACAACCCCCTCCCCTTGCACTCTACACACTCCTAAACTGTCCCCCTCCCTACCCCCTGCACACTCCTGGACAACCCTGCTCCCCTTGCACCCTCACACCCCCACACCCCTACCCCCCTCCCCCACCCCCCTGCACACACCCCTTCCCTCTTCCCCAGCACCCCTACCATCTTCCCCAACACTAGCCCCCCTGAATACTTGTAAACCCCCCCCCCCCCACCCAGAACACCCCTCCCCATCACCCCCTCACCCCTTCCCACAACACACACCCCTTCCCTCTTCCCTATCACCCCCCCACACACCCTCCCCGCCCCTCACCCCCTTCACAAATGGAATTCCAAAATTGAACATCAATTTTGTCTCATACATGACAATTGTAGAATCATTAAAAAAGATCCATTTCAATTTGGAATATGAAAACTACCTATTTACTAATCAAGGATCACTTGAATTTCATTCTTTAAAAGATGACCCATGACCGTAGATATTCACTCGATCATTTTCATTGCACAAAAATAGGGTGCATATTGGATAAAATTTCTCAACAAAAACTTGCATAAAGAACTTAAGTGTTGCAAAAGAAACTGGAATCTTATAAGAATTTTACTTTTGCAGACATGGGACGGATAGATTTAAATCTATTATAATGAAAAATGGAAGCTAATCCACCAGCTGAATAGCCAGAAATTATAGTCTGCAGTTACAAATTCCTTCAAGTTGATAAAATGAAAAAATATGTGGAAAATGAAAAAACTTTAGATAATTAAATGAATTTACTTTTTTAGTATTTCTCATTCCCTTGTCATTTAGATCATATATCATTTATTGGAAAACTTTTTCCCCTATGAAGTAAAGATTAGTGACCTGATGAAGTTAATCCATATTTATTAAATGACAAGAAAATGAAATTGGAAACTTAATATTTTTTTTATGAAATTTAAAGAACATAACTGGATCTACTGCTTCCACAGTATCAGTGAAAGATGCCCTATCACAATATATAACTTTAATCCTTTTCCAGTTAAAAAAATATAGATATTGAAATGAATAATAATAGCCTTTTAGAAACCAAGGGCTTGAAAAACCTAAAAGACTGCATATGGTCCATGAAAACATGTTTTATTTTCATTTTATAAATTTTTTTACAACTGCATTACAAAATTTTCTAGAGTGAAGGGAAGGAAAAAAAATGACAAATCTTTTTCTAAGTGTGATAAGCCAGTGAGCTTCTATCCAAAGAGATTACAAAACAATTGTTAACCCCAACACCAAATCCCTTGTCAAAGTGATAATCCGGTGAGCTTCCATCCAAAGAGACTAAAAACCAGATCAAATACATTGCATAAGATTAAGATAAATATGTCTCATGAGATTTAAAGGAAATAATATATGAAAGGAAGTGAATTGATTATGGTAATAGGAACTCTCACGTACTGCTTTGGCCAAAAAAGACTCAAAATAGGTAATACTGACACTGAAACCTTTAGTCTTTATAAAGATGAACACAATAAACAATAATGATAACCACCCCCTACTCTTCCACCCAACATTCTGCAAATTAAAAAAAATAAATGAAGGAAATCAGAAGAAACATTCGACGTAAGGATTGAGAGTGACGGTGCTCCGCGTAGGGAGGCAGCGAGCAAATGAAAAGAAAATAAAAGTTGGAGAGGATAAGGATTAGCTGCGGAGGTGGAGGTAAGCTCGGAGGCATGTAGAAAGAGGCAAAAGAGGAGGAAAATTTGTTAGAGACTAAACATGTATCAGGGACGAGATGAGGAATTGAAACAGTGATGGAATCGAGAGGATATGATGGTGGAGAGATGAAGCTGAAGCATCTGGTGGCTAAGTCAGAGGTAGAGGCGTAGTCGGAGGAACGAAGGCAGAGCAGGCAGAGGAGGCAGTGGTGGAGGAGGAGTTTGAATGTAGTATTCATTATATTTTAAAAAATATACACACATAGCTTACTAAATACAATCATAGACAGAAAACAACCATGATAATTATTTTAAAACACATGTAAAAAACACACCTTAGTGAAACATACCTCCAGTCAAGAAAAGATCCATAGAATCCCATACCTTCAACCCAGCTGCAAATAATGTCATGAAACCAAACACATTCAAAGCTCCAGTCATACATGAGCTTATAACATTTTCATGAACACTGAGTTGTATAGCCAAAAAAAAACAAAAATGAAAAAAAGAAACCATGGATGCATAAAAAGAAATACCTTTCATACTTTTTTTCCTCTAAATCTCAGTTGTCCATCATGAACATCATGCTTCAGGACAATGACAAGATCAAATGAACTGTCACAGTATTTCATACATCCTGAAAAATCATTGATTTTTTTTCTTAAATGATAATCAAAAGAAGCACATGATTATCGCTGTATTAATGGAATCATTTAACATGTTCCATGTTTTACAAAAAGTGTGGGATTACATATGATCTGGAATTATTTTAAACAATATCTTGTGTAACTTCATAAACCAAGAAAAACCCAATGGAGAGTAAAACAAATGCAAGAGTACATGAAAGAATGTAGTGAGCCGACCTAAAAATTTGTATCAACATTAAAATAGAACAAAAATGCAGGGATTGGGGGGAGGGATAATAGGGGAATACAGAAAAACAATTGATGAATGTCAAGTAGCTCAAAAATTCACAATTAAGCAAAAAAAGAATCCATCTGCACAAAATTTGATAGAAAAATATACATATGGATTACCTGATTTTAACCAGAAATATTGTGATCACCTTTCTCACTAAATCTACTAGCAGTGGGAAAGCCACTATCCCCCTGCCCCCCTGCACCCAGCCCCACCCCCACCCCCACCCCCCCTCCCCCCAGCACCCAGCCCCACCCCCCATCACCTAGCCCCCTCCCCCTACACCCAGCCCCCTACACCCAGCCCCAGCCCCCAACACCCAGCCCCTCCACTACCCCCTACACCTAGCCCTCCCCCAGCACCCAACCCCCTCCCCCTCCCCCTGCACCCAAAACTACCCCCAGCACCCAACCCCCCCCCCCACACCATTCTTACAAAGCTACCTATAAACCCCAAAAAACAATCTCTAGCATGTACCATATCATTCAGGGACTTGGGATCTCAAAAAACCCAACCAGTTAAATCAATATAACAACTTCAGATTTCACAAAATTCAAATTTTAGAAATAACAACTAAGGAATATATTATTTTTTTACCTACATTAATTTAGACTTGTCAATTAAATAATTTATGAAAAATAAAGAGATAATAAATAGAATCCAATTTCACTATATGGGATATCATTTAGAGCTAATTATTATATTGTAGTAAGGGCATCTCTTACCCATATGCATGACTAAGGATTCTAATGTTAGTTTTATGTAAATGCATGCGAAAATTTATGCAGAAATTTTTAGAAGAAAACAAATTAACCATTGTCATCTATACAAAAATTCAATTCAAGTTCTTAAAGTACATACATAAGTCTCCCTACTAAGTCAAAAATGGAGGGGATTAATATCCACCCCATCACCAACATCCCCATCCCCAAGTCCATGCCGATCATCATCAACATCATTATCATCATCATCAACATCTTCAACAGCCTCATCACCAACAGTAGCATCAACAACATCCTCACCACCAACATATTTATCGCCACCGCCTTTGTTGCCACTACAGGCCTCATTGGAATCACCCGACACATCATTTAAAGAGAGAATTGATGCCATATATGATTCAAAATTAGAAACAGCCTCTGATGGAAGAAACTGACTCAAAACTGCTATAGCTTTCATGAAATGTTTGGTTATCAGCTTACTTATTTCATGCTCCTCTAAAACTATTTTTTTTGCCTCAGCTTCTTCAGCATGAGCGATTTCCAACTCAGAGGTCTGGGAGGCTTGAGAGGAGCCTGATTACGACCAATACTTAGAGGGGATGTTGTTTTTCCCTAGTTGGCATCGTACTCTCCCCATGTGCTCCTCACCTAATACCTGAATTAAATGATCATGTGGCCTGAAGTTGTCATATTCCTTACCATTGAGGGCCTCCAAGGTATCCTGTTGAAATTATAAACATATTAAATTATGAATTTTTTATAAATATTTAAAATATAAATAAAAAACCTTACAATTTTATCTTGTGTTTGTGCATTTACTACACTTCCATCATTTTTCTTTCTACTGGAGAAAAATAATTTGGCACGAGGTACAAGAACTTCGATGCCCAATTTCACTTACTGCAAATGAGAAACTCACAAATCAAGATTGGTACCATATATGAAAAATTCACAAATTTGGCCTATGTCTATTCAATAATATTTTCAGTAGAACATCCTGTATAATAACACAATACCTGGTTAAATTACCTGGTGCTTTTCATGATCAGGCATTGTAGTGTGCCCCAATGTGTGCAAATATGCCATTGAATCCTTATTCTTTATGTTTTTCTCTAAAACATCCTAAAAAAATTCCAATACAAGTAATAAGAATTAAATTTTATATGTCAACCATTAAAGATTGATATTACCTTAAACTTAGCATTCTTCCAATGTGCAATCATTTTTTCATATTGACTTTTTGAAAAGTCAGGGAATATGAGTACCCCCTCTAAGTCAGTACCAACCCTTATCTTCTAACCAACATACAACTCATGATTGTATGAGCGCCAGAACTCCCCAATATCCATCAACCTTGCTGTCTTAGCAGCTTCTCTGTCAGGAAAGTTAAACCGAATCTGCAATGAACATGTTATTTCATTTAAATACACCAATAATATAGATATGACTTTATATAATTTTCTTACCCATATTTTCTACCACACTTTGTCCTTAATCTCTTTACTGATACATCTCCATGACACCGGTTTCTCTAGAATGATATTATGATACTTGGCCAAAGTAGCCATGAAACTTCTACACTACGTTGCAGTTGGACCTACCATCTGGTTTTGTCAATGTAATCCACCATTAGCTGTTTCTATCGATTCCAAAAAATTTTCATCCGAGTGCACCCACGTCGCCTAGTAGAAGATACCGCTGAACAAGAAAAATAAGGGGTAAATAAGAATTAAGTCATGATACAACATGAAAAAAATAAAGTGATATAATTTGAAACAATTATAATCAAAAAACAATATGCAGATTGCTCAATAGACTGTAATGGATCTATGGGCTATCCTAACTCAGTAGCCTCTGCAGGAAGTGTCTGTTCCAGTGCATTATTTGGGTGACCTTCATGCACTGGAGTGAAATATAATGGAACAAACTCATCAGATGCTGTCTAGATGGTAGAAATTGGAGGTGGTGTAGACATGGAATCATATGGGTAGTAGGATGGGGGATACATCATCCGATATGGATATGGTAAAGGTGGAAACATCTGTGGAGGCGGTGTAGTAATCGTATGGGAAGAAGAGGCAAAATGAGATGATGGAGGCATCAACGGGATCTTCCCTGAATGCGGAAAAGACATGGCATGCGAATTAGAGGGTAGCTGAGATGATGATGGAGGCATGGATAAAAAAATCCACGAAGACTCAAGGGGAGGATGGAAAGGTGTGGTGGAAGGGGTGTCCGATGGTAGTTTAGTTGGAAATGGGTATTATGGGTGCTCTGTCTAGGTCTAGGAGCATCCCCACTCATACCCATGCTAACCGGATTATGATTCAAATCTGGTGGAACTGAATTTCCCTAAAAAAATTGATAAATAATATTAACATGAAATTATATTTAATGCAGAAAAAAACATTACAATTGTAATACCCACTGATGGAAGTGAAGGCAAAGCACGCTCACGCCCTGATCGATCGGGATCAAATATTTGCTTCCTTCAACCTTCTGTATTATTTGGCATAATCTACATATGAATGAAATTTAATTTTTTTAGAAATAGTTTTCACAAATCATGAATACAACTTACATCTATCAATAATTCATGAGAGGAACCAATTTGACTTATTTTAACTACTAATTGTACAAATTATTACAAGGAAATAACTAACACATTTTTTCAAATTACATTACCAATTTATAAATTTTTTAAAAACAATATTTAAACCAAGTTTTGTACATTGAAATAAATCTGATTTAATGAAACGACACCAGAAAATAAAAAAAAACATTTTATTACAAACTAAAACATAATTAAAGTAATTACAGTAATAATAACTTGAGAAACTCATGTCAATATAAACTGAATGAATAGTGAACATATATGGTTGCTTCTATATATTACTGACCAATACTTCAGGTTCAACATCAACTCTCACAATGGGACAATTTGATTCATCAAATGAAATATTTTGGCCAACACCAACGGGGACATCAATGGTGGAAATTTCAACACCAGCATCAGGAAAAATATGTCTGGGGATTACGTCATTAATGACACCATAATCAGGTCTCAAATAGTCTTTCACATAAAACACTTATTTATCCATTGATTCCAAAATGTATGGTTCATCGGTATGCAGGCATCGACTCATATCAATAACTCTGAATCCATAGTCATCAATAAATGTACCATGTCATCTCATTGAATGAAACCATTTACATTTCACCATAGTGACTCTACCTTGAGAGTAGTAATATAATAATAATATTTTATCAACTAGACCATAATAATACACATATTTATATCGAGGCCTACTATCTAATAAGATGGAATAACAATCCATTGTAGTGGTTAACATAACGCCATCATGTTGTGTTCCCATTTTCACCGCTCGATCCGTTGTAACAAATTTATACCCATTGATTATTAAATATTTACATTCACGAACCAAAGAATTAGGACCAAAAGCTAAAGATCTAAATTCTTGAGAAACAAAGTCAATAGGTAAACTCAACACCTAAAATATATATGAATAATACAATTAAATTGATATCTATTTTTTAAACTAATTAAAGTAATGGTAATACCTTTGATTTCAACCAAGCAGAAAACTCTAGGCTACACAAAGCCTCTCTCCTTATCAAATACAAAGATCGATGAACTCTACTTATAATCTGATTATGTTACCTACATAAAATGATAATAAAAGTGTAAGGTATATGTGAAATTTCATAATATGAGATAACATATAAATATCTAAATTACTTAGTTGATATAGTCATTGAACAAACCAAAGTTAAACAAGACTGTGTGATGTTCCATATCCTGCTCTTCAAGGCTCAATGTAGCCAATGTATAAGACCCAACAATTCCTCCTGTTTGGGGAAGAGATGAAAACGAGGGATCAACTTCCCCATATAGGTCATCTTCATTTCTCATTGGCCGATTATGTCTTGTGGTGACATCAGATAAATAAATTGAACACAAACCCATACATTCTTGAGCCCAATAACCCATCACAATCAAACCTTCAGGATAATTCTTATTTTGAACATATGATTTCATTATGCACATATTTCATTCAGTAGGATACATCCACTGAAAACCAACTGGTCCCCCAAGAAGTGTTTCAATTTTAAGATAAACCGTTAAATTTAACATGAAAGTGAAAAAGGATGGAGGAAAAATCTTTTCCATCTCACATAAAATTAATGGCGCCTCCTGCTGAATTTTTATCAAGAATGACTTGGATAAACTTTTAGCACAAAGGTCACCCTTACATTATTGGATAGAAAATTCCGAATTTCTATTGGAATCAATTCATGAAGAAGGATGTGATAATCATGAATTTTTAGAGATTTTAGTTTCACATCTCTTCTGTTGACTTGTTTAGATATGTTGCTGGAATAGCCATCGGGAACCTTGATATTATCCAATACTTAGAAATTGATCTTTCTCTGATGGTGTCATCACATAATAAGCACAATGAACTTTCCATTTGTTTTCACTAATACACACAGGATGCAGTTCTGGTCGAATACCGCAATCCAACAAGTCTCGACGAGATCAGAAGTCGTCTTTGGTCTTCCCCTTGATATTCAAAAGATTTTCAAGAAACATTTCACATATATTTTTCTAAATATGAATTACATCTAAACAATGACATAACAAATTGGTAGACCAATATGGCAATTCAAAAAAAAATACTTCTCTTTTTCCAATTGTAAGTGGTTTCAGTGTCAACATTCTTCCTCTTTTTAGATTTCAACTGACCTTTACCTAATGAAAATCTGAAATCTTTTAATTCATTAAGCACATCGCTTCTTGACATATGTTGAGGTGGTTGTTCAGTCTCAATGATATTATCAAACCTCCTATAATTCATCATGTATTGATGATCCATTGGCAAGAATCATCGATGCCCCATAAAACTGAAACTACGACGATATTTAAGCCTTCTCGATCGTGTATTCTTCATACAAATAGGACATGATAGTTTTCCCTTCGTGATCCACCCAGACATCATTACATAAGAAGGGAAATCATTTATGGTCCATAGAAGGGTATCACACACCTGAAACATATTATTTGAAGAAGCATTGAATGTCCGCACACCGAAATACCAAAGTTGTTTCAACTCTCTTATTAAAGGTTGCAAGTAGACATCTATATCATTACTGGGATCAGAAGGTCTAGATATCAGTATAATCAATAAAGTGAATGGGTTTTTCATACACATCCATGGAGGAAGATTATAAACATTAATAAAAACTGGCCACGTGCTGTGAGAAGTACGCATCTGACCAAACGAATTAGAACCATCACAGGATAGACCCAACCTGACATTACGCACCTCAGCTGAAAAATCAGGATGCTGTGCATAAAATGTCCGTCATGCTAATCCATCTGTAGGATGAACCAACTCATCATTACCTTTAATTATCTTAGCATCATGCCATCACATATTGGATGATATTTCTATAGACATGAATAGATTTTGAAGTCTAGGAATCAATGGAAAGTGCCACATGACTTTCTGTGGCACATGAGATAGTGTTCCATATGCATTTGTCTTCCATCGAGATGTACCACATTCTTTACAGTCATTACTGTCAGTTGTTTCCTCCCAAAATAAAATGCAATCTTTTGGAAAATCATGAACTTTATTAGTATCAAATCCAAGTTGCTTAATTAACTTCCATTCCATGTAATGATTTTAGGGAATATCTGCACCGTTAGGAAGCAAGTCCTTCAAAAATATAAGAATTTAATCAATATAGGTATTATAAATTCCAAACATGTTTTTCCCATGATATAACTGCATTAAAAATTCCAACTTGGTCATTTTAGTACATTCCTGATATACTAGAGTTCTGGCATTATCCAATAATTTTTTCACTCTCTCATCATCATCTTCAGTATTTTCCTCAGGTGTATTGATATCATTGTCTTCTTTCACTGGCATACTATCTCTCTCGGGATGATGGAAAAATGGAAACCGATCGAATATCATATTCTCCATGACACTTCTTTCATTTTTTTTATGACCAGTAGAACATTGAATCATCTCTCCATGGTGATACCAAACATAATAGTTTGTTTGAAATTCAAATTTCGTTATATGGTATCTAACTTCTTCCCAGCTTAACCATGGTCTTCCAACACATTTATAGCATGGACACTGTATACATCCAGCTTCTATCCATTCTATAACAAGAAAAATAAAAGTTATCTTCAAATTAACAATTTAAACCATAATTAAAAAAGGGATATGTACTATAAAAAATAAAATTTTTTGAACATAAAAACTTAATAGTTAATTCACATTTGTATTGCAAGTGCCTTTATTTTTATTACCATTTTCAACCCTTTTAGTATCAGATATAAAATTATTACCTATATCCTATAAAGGTATGATCAACAAGGTAAACCATAATGGTCCAAGAAAGGTTTCATGTCTATGATAGAGTGGTATGTGTTATTATAGTTGAACTAAGGGACAGATAAAAAAGTTTGTCCTCCCTTAGGTGTAACATAAAAAAAATCAACTTTTAACATTAAAACACACCCTTAAACATGGGTTATTTCATTTAAAAATCAAGGGTGAGATAAAAACATTCATCCATCATCAAAAATATTTTAAAGAATCCCCATATTCATGTAATTTAATATTTTCCATAGGTAAAATTTTAAATCAAAGAGGGAATTTTTTTAAATAAAACCACATAATCTCCAAGAATTAATGAAAATAATTTAGATAATTTATATAAAACAATAATGGGTATCAAATATAGGTATAAATATACTAGAATATGAATTTAATAAACTAAATAACTTCATAATTTTTTAATAAAATAATTACCTAAAAACACCTACTGCATAAAAAGTGGAACAAGTCACAACAAGACTATTAAAAAGGAAAAGGCCATTTTGGTAAAATAAATGAATTTAAAATAAATTGAAAAATCAAATAAATGTTATTATATTAATATCAAACACTAAATTTTACACACATCATGATTAGGGTTCTCATAAGAAATGAAAATGAGGGAAATTGAAGTGAAATGACCAGGGGAGTCTCCCTTGGAATTTAGGTAATGAATTCTGTATAAAATGTCATCAATTACTATTTTGTATTATTATAGAATACCCTCATATAATTTTGAACAATGAGTTAACTGGATTAGACTTGATCTATTTGGTTGGAATAGCTCCATCGTAAGCTATGGGTTATAATACTACTATTATTCTAAATGTCAAGGATGGTTCCTAGAGTTTAGACTAGAAGAATGGATTGGGAAGAATGGAAAGGCTCACCTATGAGTTATATTGAGATAGAATTATATATTTATCCTTCACATAACTTTTTTCAAGTAACTCAAATAATTAACAATTCATAATTCAAAATAATATATCCTTTTTCGTAATTTTAATTTAATTAATATTTACCCATTTATTATAGTCAAATATTAACATGGTAAATAAACTAAAATAATTTAATAAATAATGAACATCTTAAATAAAATAATAATAGTTTATAAACTTCTTTGAAATATGAAATTATCATTTTTATAATAATTTCATAAAACAAAACATTATTAATCAAATAATTTATTAATTCTCTAATATTTATTTTCTCATATTATTCCCCTTCATTCAACCATCAATTAAATATTTTTTTTTATTTTTATAAAGACCAAATTTATGGGTTTGTTGTTAACCCACATAAAAATATAAATACAGACATGAAATTAAATTATATAGGGAATCATTAGACCTGTCTAAAAAAATTAAAATATTGGAGTCTTGCACCCTATATAATCTATATGTAATATAACTTACCCCATTTTTTGGATCATATTTAATGAGGTCCTCAAATAAATAGACCATATTGTCCTAGGTCTTGATAAAATCTTCCATGTTAATATTCCCTTCATTAAATAATCACGGAAAATAATTTGATATTGTTTCTTGATCCACTATTTTTATTCCTCATATGTATCAAATTCTATCATTTGATTTTATATTCAATCTGTATCCTCTAGTGAAGGATTGATGGTCAATGTCTCCATATATTCCTTATATTATATAATAAGATCCAAATTATATTTTGGATCAGTTCCATCTTTTCATCTGTGGTCCAACTAAAAACCCTTAAATGTGTTTACTGTAGTAGAATGATTTCTCTTAGAAAATATTTCAGGTTTAAGTTCTTTGTATGTTATTGTATTAGACAATTGGAGTTAGGTAAACTTATATATTATCATACATACATATTATTCCTTCATTCTTAGTTTGGATTTGATCTTCTAAGGCCACTGAATCTTCCTTAGGAACGTCACTTATAATAGGATGTCTAGGCTCAATGGATTCTTTCTCCATCCCCTTAATACTAGTAAATATTCCCATTGATATTATTACAAAATACATATATTGAGGATATCACACCCCATAATGGTGGGGGGGGGGGGATACCAACCCTATCTATAGGTAGAGGATATTATGCCCCAAACCCATGGGGTAAATTTCTAACCCTTCCTAGGAATGGTGAGATGAAATTATTCCTTGATGTAACTTTATCATCAAGGATGGATTCTATTTACCAAGAATTATTAATTGATAAGCCTATTTACTATAATGCTGAGACGATCAATCATGCTAGATTCATCACACGCCACATATCTATCTTCATAATTTGCTCCACCATCATGTCCAATGTGTAAGGTCACTTTTAAGGTACTGGTTATATGTAAAAATATAATCCTAAATGAATATTCTAGGTCACCATATAGTCTTGGTATAGGTATATGATGTGTTCCCAAGGTAAACATCATATATACCTTAGGATATTGATATCCCATGCCCAAAACCCAAAAAAGAGAAGTATAAATATGACTATAATATGTATGGAGAGGTGAACATGGTGTGTAGGATCCATAGGGATAGTTGGCAGGTTCTCCATCTTCATAGGTCATATTCTATCAAGGAAAAATGGAATGCGGTATTAAACCTCATGGTTTGTGAGGCTACTCGGGCTTCCTGGGTGTGTATTCCCTATACACAAAAAAATATCTAGATAAGGGTAACATATTGTATGATTTAACAACATAATGTGTGGTATTTAACATATCCAATAATCCCTAACTATTGTGCCTACCAAAGCACATGGTGTGTGTTCTTTCGAACTATACGCCATGTAGTTGGGTTCTAAGATCTAAACATTACTCTAGTCCTTGATTCATTTCTAATTCCTCTTATTTTTCTTCATTTACCACTTGAATTGCCTTTGGCCATGCTAAACATGATAATTCCACCTATGTAAAGTGGTTTCTATCCTTTGGTACCTGAGTTGATGATTCGTATCACAATCTTATCGATGTGCATATTGTTATTCATGAAGAAACCCAAAATCAAAACTCCCCTATCCCATTTTATCTTATCCTATAATACATACTAATTCTATAATCCTACATGGAGAACACAAAATGTAAATATATGGAACCTATTTTAATTGTTCAATAAAATTAATCTGTGATATTAGTTGAATCATCAGCTTAAATCTAAAGTTAGTGATGAACATGTAAAGAACGGTGGGAGAAATAGAAGAAACCACAAGAAAGAAAATGATGATACTGTATGATCAAGAATCATCTACGTTCACATAAAATAAATAAACAAATAAGTAATTTCTAGTACCAATATCAGTTATCCCAATATCATAATTTCAACCAAATATCATAAGTTAAAAGGCTATTTGTTACCTGAATATTGATTCAATTTAAAGAAAATTATTCCATGTTCAAATCAAGAAAAAAAGGGGATAAATCCATATATATAAATTCCCTACCATGATGGTGAAATGATGTTTATTAGATTCTACTTCACAACCAAGGTACTTTTTATCGACATCAATAAAAAACTTATATTTCTTCCCTGATTTTTCATCACCACCAATCCCTCTCTCCATATTCTTCTTCTTCTCCATCTAAGGTTCATGTGGTAATAGAAAAAATAACCCTAGGGAGATTTCATAATATGGATTAAATAAATAAATTCATGGGTTTCTCAGTATAATAACCAATTAATTAAATAATTAAATTATTTAATTAATCATCTCATGACCAAAAATACCCAAGAGTCCCAATTAAAATGAATCTTAATCCATGAATATGGTAACATTCACATTTTAGATTCAATATCTATCTTGGTTTCTCAATATGATACTCTATTTAAGATATATAAGAAACTTTAAAAAACATACAATCCATGGACTAAAAATAATATAGTAAATTTTTATATTATTTATAAAGATCCTTGACACTCTATTTTATACGAAAAAGAAGATTTGGGGTAAACATCACAATATGGAACCAAAGAAACCTTCAAAAAAATTTTGTGAAGTTTAATACTATAGTAAAATTACCTTTTTACCCCTAATAATGTCTTAATACTTTTTTTAAACATAAAATTCATCTAAGTATCATCTGATGAAAACTTAGGTCAATACTCCCTACTGATTTCCACTACTTTCATAACTACCCCTATCTTAGAGTCTGTTAGAATGGATTCCAATAAAGAGATAGGTCACTCTATTATAGTAATTCTAGAAACCCGTGAACAAATTTCTACCCTATTTTGTGAAATACATGTAGACCCCCTCCCACTAAAAAGAGTGGTATCATTAATACTAGGAAAAACTCATTACAGAGGAGGCTAGTGAGATTCTCTCTCCCCTTACCCCACCCCATGAGGGAGAAATACTATCAAAAGATCCTTCCCCGGAGTGAAGAAAAATTTAACCTAGGATTTACTAAAGGATCCTCCATCACTCCATACCATCATGGGATTCACAACGAATATCAAATTTCCTTTATATATTAACTCCTACAATATATCTGAAGGAGTATTAATTGATCCCCCATCCCAAATGAGAATCCTAGACTCACTACACCATAATTAGTTGGTGAATTCACTACAACACTAGTAAAAAGATTTGGGGGGATCCTTTCCACCCCTTCATCTCCTACCAAATCCACCACCCAGCTCACAAAGCTATGGAAGAGCCACCATCCTTATCTCCAGAACAACAATAGATAATTCTAATTCAAGCATCAAATTAGTAATAGACTCTATAGGACCATCAACATTCATCGAAAAATGGAAAGGAAGTATATATCAAACCACTATATGAATTTTGAGACATAAATCCATGTGATTCTCCAAAAGGTCAAAGTGATGAAAATACATATTATTACCTTCATAAACAGTCTTAGGGATAAGACTAATACCATAATCAAATTTAAACTAAATGAAATCTATGAGAGTTTGATATAGTCTTGATTAAATACATAATCTAGCCTGAATGGGTTTCTTCCTTATCATTTCCAACTAATCAGCCTATAAGAACACCCTGAATGCATCACCAAAATGATTAAGAACTCTGAAATTCTTAGAATAGAGATGAATTATAGAGATCAAAATAAATAAAACTCAAAAGGAATATATTTCAATGCATGAATCACCAGATTCCAACACATCAGAAAATAATAAAGAGGCTGAAAATCATGAAAGAGATGTGACCAAACAACCCAAAATTCCTCTTTATCCACTCATCTAATAGAAAAAGAGTGGGGCATAATTCTCCCTAGCATAAGATTTTTACTCCAAGCCTCACTCTAGGTTCACTTTTTGATCAAACACATATGTTGAAGTATGTCATAAGCTTCATATTGAAATGATGATAAGTTTGAGAGATGATATCTCCAAAAATCAACTCAATGGAAGAGATATCAACCATTGGAAAAAGGAGAAGAAATTTCATACCTAGATTCTGGAGCTGGGGGAAGGGAGGTGGAGGTCGAGAAAAGACATTTCCAGAGTTGGGGGAAGTTGAGGCAAAGGCCAAGGCCAAGAAGAGAGGGAGCCGAGAGGGAGGACGTCGCTGGAGATGGGGGCAGGGAGGCAGAGGTCGGGACATTGAGGCTAAGGCGAAGGCCGAAAGGGAGGTCGGGAGCATAGGCAGAGGCCGTGGAGGGGAGGAGATGGCCATGACATGGTGGTCGGATGGATGGGAGGTGGAGGTCGGTGAAGGGAGGAGAGGGCAGAGCGGTAGAGGTCAGATGGCCGAGAGGCGGTGGTTAGGGAGGGGAGGAGAGGGATGAGAGTCGAGGAAGTGAGGAAGAGCATTATGGGAGAGGGTGATGGAAGCGAGGGTAAGGAGGAGCATGATAGAAGAGTGGAGGAGCGCGATGAAAGAGGGAGGATGAGCACGGCGGTGTTTGGGGAATTGGGTATTGGTTTCCCACAATTTTATTAAAACTGTGGGAATAGATAATAAAAAAAAAGAGATATCCCCACAGTATTTCTAAACCATGGGGATAGATTCATGGGGAAAGATCCCCTTTCTAGTAGTGTTTACGAATCATAATAGTCTGAGACACATCTTTTCCCAATAAGACTTGAACCTGAGGTAATGAAGATGGATGGAATACGCCAATATTTTCAACATTGACTTAGTTTTTACACCTATAAAAGGGAATTTAGTGGTTTATTATTTGAGTTAGAAGTCATATAACAAAGTGTTCAGAGAGTCTCATGACCAGTGGCACCTTATGGGAGTATTAGAAAACATGCATTTGGATTGTATGAAATAGACTCAAGATGTAATTTTGATTCTAGTTAGTCTTATTTATGATTTATTAAACCATTTCAGGGTGGCTAAACAAACATACCTAGGATGATTTACTATTAGGTCAAACCTCAATGGTTGGGATATTGTAACACCATGATATTTTAAATTATAGTTTCCTCTGAAACCAAATGTGTTCGATAGTTTTCATCACACGCAACACCAAACCACAATGAACCATGAAACAATATACAACCATTAAAATATATCCATAAAATTAGATGGTAAAAAAATATTTAACCAAATTTTGGTATATATATAAAGTTCATTATTAATTCTAAGTTATTCATTCAATTAGTGTAGTTAAGTAACTAATATGCCTGATTTATGGATTAAAATTTAACCCTTCTAAAATTTTATTTTATATGATTTAATTAAAGATACTAGATATATTATAGATAAAATATTTTATTTATACTAATAATATGTTTACAAAAAATTTTATTTGTAATATATTTTAAATTAGTATAATAATAATTATAATTTTAAAAATTTATTTTCATATGAAAATGTTTTTCATTATCTATTTTTTTTTATTTAAAAGTTAAATTCTAAAATTTCAAAATTTTAATTTGAAATAATTGACTTAATTTTTATAATTAAACATAAAAATATTAGTGTATGATAAAATTTTGATATTTTTAAAAAATAATTGATTTTATGGTGAATAGTGAAAAAATACACATTTCCTATTGTCGTCACATTTAGGAAATTATCATAAAACAAGAATGAAATAATTTTTTTGAAACATTTTTATATAAAAAATTTATTTATAAAATAAAATAAATAATTTTGAAATATTATTTTGAATTTATAAAACCCATGTTTAACATTTTGGAAAAATAATAATATTACTTTTAAAATTATTTTTATTCGCTTATATTAAAAATTTATTTTCATAATTTATAGAAATTAAATATATTAAAATGTATTTATTATTTTATATCAATATATTCATATTATGTAATAAGTTCAATTTTAATTTTATGTATAAAAGCATGAAAACTGAGATAAATGATAATGACCATGATGATGGTGAATGAGTTATTTTCAAAGAATTGTTTTACTAAAGTTGTGAAATTTTTTATCTAATAAATTAAATTGATATATATATATATATATATATAATGAATCAATATATGATGTTTACACATATATAAAAATATATTTTCACTCATTTAATTGATAATTAATTTTATATAAGATTAAAAAAAATTAATGATTAAAACATCATTTTTTTCTATAAAACGTTTTTCTATATATTAAATGTTTTAATTTAAAAGAAAATTTTAAATTATTTATAAATTGAATTATATTATATGGGTATTTAATTTAGGTTAATCTCACCCAAATTTTATAGGAGGATTTATCTTATATTTTTAGTAAAACATAAATTACTTTGTCAAAAACTAGTTAAAAAGGTAAAAATAAATAAATGTGAAAGTAAGAAACCTAAGAATAAATGACTAGAAACATGTTTTTAAAATGTGTGAAAATGAGTTTTATAGGATTTATCTACCTTATATCACCCTAATATCCATTATTTCTAACTTTTGGAATCATTAACCTTTGAATAGTTTCATTCCATTATTAAATAATAATGGGTGTTTACAAAAGTTCAATTTTCTTCACTTATAAAAGAGAATCACTCCCATATTACAAAAGTTAAAAATCCCCTTAAAATTTTACTTAAAACCCTATCCAATATTTCTCTCCTAGAAGTTACCTGGATTACCTAAATCCCATATTCAACATAATTTATCCTAATAACTTTTATTTCTAAGGATACTTTCAAGAGAAAGTTTAAGGTCCCAAAGTAAGTATAACTTAATCCTTATCATTTTATTATTAATATTTATATTAAAAACCTATGTTAAAAATAGTAATATAATTACCATATTATTATTAGTATACTAAAGTTTTATTATATTAATTTAATAACTATTATTTTTTCCTTTCCATCAACTTAGAAAAACAAAATAATGTTGATCATGTGTTTGTGAGGACTACCGCCTCCAAGAAATGACGTATTAAATTTTTAACCATTGACTATATTCACTTTTTATAAGGATGTAATTGAAGAATAAAGGTTAAATATATAATATAATTATTATTATTCAGATATAAATTATAATCCACCATATTTCCCTCTCATTCATAGAGAAATGAAAATTTCTTCATGTGCGTGCAGACTACAGCCTTCACAAAGTGATATATTTTAATTTTCATATAGTTTATTTTTTTATTTATTAAAATATATTAAAATTTGATTAAAAAAATTAAAAATATCTAAATATTATCATCATCTTTCATTAATAATGATATTATTCCAAAATAAATCACTTTCTTAACCATACTCATCCATTAATTAGGGTATGTTTTTGTTTGTGTAATTTTAATAAATTACTCAAAAAATGATATATAATAATATTATTAAGGAATATGAGTAATTAATTACTGATTATATAAGGTATAATAAGTAAATAATTATTTTATTTTTTATTAAATGGTAACTTAAATAACATACTAATTAATTAAGGAACCACATGCTTGTCACAAATTTTTTCTCCATGAACTATAACAAAAAATATCATAGAATGAAATTATAGCTTTATAAAATATCATAAAACATAAATTATATTACTTTTTATGATATGGTAATGATAATATTTGTGAGAATAATGAATAACAACACTGCTATAATGAAACTAGTTTAAAACGATCCCCATAACTCACATGATATTGAAAATAAATAATAAATAAATAACAGAAATACAGAGAATAAAAATAAATGAAATAAATGAAATTTATAGATATGAAAAATATGATAAAATAGTTTATTAAGGTAGTTATTTCTTTATACAAGATATTTGAGTACTTTTGTGGGTGTTAGGAATTTAGGTAATGAGTTCTTTGTCTTAAATTTAATTTCTTGAGACATATTTCATATTGTAAACCATGATATCTTTGATATAATTTGATTTATTAAAAATGAATATATTTTACCATATTCATGTCATTCATGGGATTTTAATTACTATTTCATGTTCTTTATTTAATTGTATTTTGATTACATGGGTACCAAGGGTGTAAGGTTTTATTGTCTCAATTTTCACCACCTGAGACACATTTATTATTATACACCATGTTTTTTTGGTATAACTACAACCCCTTTTATATTTTTTATCATGATCCTATTATTATTCATGGAATTTAATGTATTATTTTATATCCAATCCCTTAAGGGATTTTGATTCAAATTTTTCTAAAGTTGTATGTGTTATTTGTCTCAAGTTTCAACTCCATGAGACATGTTTGATGTTGTGGAATATACTTTATTTTATATGTAATATTTAATACCTTATTTCCTTCAATTATAATTAATATATTTCATTTAATAATATTTTAATTTGATTTTATACCTATCATTTTCTTTTTATTATTAAATTACAATTAACTTAATGGATTTTTCATCTCAATTTTGCTTCTTTAAGATATGTTTTCTATTCAAAACATATTTTATTTTTCTGGTGTATATACTGTCCATGGATTACCTTATAAATCCACTCATACTATATTAATATTTTGGGTTAAACTTGTGAAAATCCATCAATTTTTTTGGGATAATTATTTACTTAAACATACACAATTACTCTATATGGTGTCAATTTGAATATGCTCACATATAACTATATTCATGTATTGTTTCAAACACTCTTGACCTTTCAACTGTGTTTTCTAGATTCTTGGTAGATCCGATAGGGAGTTTGTAGGAGTTCTAGTGGCTAGAAGAGGGCCTTGGGACTTTATCAAGGTGACCACACCCTAGTGGTAGTCATGGAGGTCGGTGTTTTTGGAACTTGGTGGTTGGTTGTGTGGTTCTTTGTGCATAACGGCCAAAAAAATTGAATGTTGAGAAATTTTAGAGGCTGTTTTGGACTTGGTTTCTACCTCTATGAAATTGGAAACTCAAAATGCTTGATCTAGGGCATGAAACTAGGCATGTGGCCATGAAGGACCACCTATCTTAAATATTCGAAGGAAATCAACATGCCCATGGTCTTAGTTATGGTGAGGAAAAAATGCACATGTTCTTGGAAACATTCCCCAATGGAAGCCATTTAGGGATGATGTGCTAAAGAACACCATGATCATGTCTAGCCCATAGTGAAATTCAAGTTGGTAGTTGGGTTGGTTTTTCAATGGTGAAAAAATACACTGATATTCATGAATCTTGACTGTTTTAGAAGGATAAATACATGAAGAGTTAGTAGGTATCTTAAATGTGGTTTAAATTTGATTCTCCCATATAATAACTAATCCATGATCCACTTCTCGGAATTCCTTAAATTTCTATATGCACCAGGTGAACTTGGGTTGGTAGAGTGATTTATCACATTGTGACTTCTCCAATCGAAGTTTCTGCTTGTTAGGTTCTTATTTTAGGTTCCATGCGATTTTCATCTTATGGTTTCTAACCCCTACTTCATGGAGAAGTGAAACACCTTAGTTTTTGGAATGATTCCTTCTTCTATTTTCTCTTTTTTATTAGCGTTTTATTTTTAAGGAAGAATCTTATAATTGGAGGCCTTTTTTTGGGTGTTAGTTTATCTTAGTTTGTTGGTTGTTTTAAATCTCTAGGTTCTGACTAGTCATTCATTGGAATTGTTTTGTTTTTTATGATGGTGGTTAATCCTCATTCATCTGTTCCTATGAAAAGAACATTGTGATTCTTAATCAAGGATAGGGATTCTTTGTTTCTCCATTTTTATGAGAAATCATAAAGTCATCATTCATTATCTATTTTGGTAATATTGTAATTAACCTTAATTAATATTAAACTATAAACAATTAAAAGAGATGGTTTATGGTTATAACGATCATATGTACTTATACCGTGTTAACGATTTGCCTCTTTTTTACTATATAATTCATTATCTCTTGTTTATGTTATGGTTAACATGTTTTTCTATGATATGGTTATAATTTTTGTTTATAATATTTTTATAATTTTTTATGCTATGGTTTAACATGCTTTATATGTTGAAATTGGATAATTAACATAAAACTGGAAATAATTATTGGATAAATAATTAAAGAGGCATTTTTAACTTCAAACCATTCTTCTTATATTTTTTTGGAAATAAAATGGACGATTGATGCATATTTAAATGAATTTTTTATTCATTATAGTTTAATGAAACTTGAAGTGATTGTTGAATGAAGGTTTAAATATATTATAGCTGTTGATAGCTGATTCCTTAGGTTGCATGTGGTTGTAAACAATGATAAATGAATCAATTAATAAAAGATAATAATGAACCAGTTGTTTGATAAGGAAAAATGTATGGGACTGAGTGAGAAAGTTTTATTCTAAAGTAATGATGACTTGGTTTTTAGGTCCTAGATTCATTGTTGAATATTAATTATTTTCTTTTAGACTTGTGTGATTTCTCTATATGCAATCCTTGGGATGTGATGCGATGTGAGCCTGAGATGGCTGATGGTTTTTTGATACAAGGTGGGGAGGCCTAGGTCAATGGTAGAAGTAATACTAATGATTTTAGCATTTAGGGTGATATACATGGAATATTCAAGGATGGAATTGAGAAATATGTATCTAGTTGAAGTTGGGATTCCCCATTGTTGTTGTTCTTAAATGTAGGACACTTTCTTGTAGTTAAATCTACTTATTAGAAGGATGGCCAAGTTGGTTGTTTCTAAATTCCTTTTACCACTTCTTAATACATTTGTAAGTTCTTATTTCATGCATCTTTTTTTGGTAGATTAGGATGAGTTATAGAGTTCTTTCAATTATGGAATGATAATGAATAATAATATGTTAACCAATGAGGTTAGTGGATTAATGCAATATCGATGTTAACTCTTGAGGAACCTTGTGATCTGTTTGTTTATTCTTGGAGAGATTGGTTATCAGTTGGTTGTTAATGTAATGTGAAAATGGAATAATTTTAATTAATTTATAATGAATTAATTAACATAAAGTGAAATGTTTTATTGGAAGAATTATTGAATGTTTATGTGCTTATAGGATATCTAGTCCTTTATGGTGGCGGTTGGATGTCCAAGTGATGATAGTTACAATTGATCCGAAGACTAGGCATATTACAATAGTGTAGTTATAAGCTATATATATCCTATATGTTCTATGATATAATAAGATAAATCACCCATGTAAGTAGGGATACTAACACTTAGTGGACTCTGAGAGGGTGTCTTCCCCAATATCTAGGCTGGAGAGGAATTGACAGATGATTTCCCCCTCTTTCTCCACTCTCTTTTCCTAGTAATATTATCTACTAGTATTAATGATGGTTAAATTACCATATATATATATATATGTATGTATAGAGGGATATAATGTCATGTGGTTATTTCAAACACATGCATCTTCAGATATAGTATCCTAAGGATTATTTTAGGTATGTCGTGTATGGGTTGTGATGTATTGAGGTATAATACATGACATACGGGTTGTTTTAGTTCCCAATAATTACTCCATAACTATCTAGATATGTGGATGATGATGTGATTGGACAATATGATTCACATTATTCATGATAAGCAAACATTTCCCAGGTGTCTTCAGGCAAAATTACTTTTAGATAAATATGGATCAGGATGTACAATGTTGGGGAAGAGTAGAAAACCTATGGAGAAGTTGTAGATGTGTACCTTATTTGATATATTTTTGGTTATTTTATGATTATGTGTATGTGATACTTGGTGAGAGAGCTATAATGAGGTTGAGAACTTAGTACACTAGTTTAGGTTATGTGTTTGATTCACTTTTTGTTCACTGGAATTTCATATGCTTCCATTATATTTTTGATAAGAGGATCCTAAGGGATCCTATAGAGTATACATGTTATTCTAAACCAATGTAAATAAAAAACTTTTCTAGTCAACAAGATCTAGATGGTGATAAGGCTGGACACTACTAACTCATGGGCTGTTCAATAGCTGTTTCAGATTCATAGTCATTACTGAGGATTTCATTTTTGGTACTTGTAGTATCCTTTATATTTTTTTAGTTTTATGACATTTCATGTGTGTGGGGATCTTTCTTTTATTTTATTCTAATCATGATTTGATTATTTTAATTTACTTATATCCATTTCCTCATGTTATTTAGAGGGTAATGCCTCCCATTTATGTGTATGATATACCCTCAGTGCTTGTCACCAACTCATGGCCTATAGAATTCTAGATTTTCATGTCATTATCTTCCTTGTCTCATTTCCATCCTAGGAGGATTGCCTTTGGGGTGGAGGGGGTTGTGATAGAGTGTTATCAAAGGTTTAAGTTGAGGGATAAGATTGAGTTTGGAGTTAGGAATTGGTGAGGATTCATGGGTTTTCATGGAAATAGTATCAATTGATTTTAGTATATGATGTATATAAGAGATATTAGATAGAAAATGGGTATATAGTCCCCCTATGATCTGATTTACAGACCTTAATGTTTATAAATCCTACTAAGTGAAGTGATAATGGTTGTAGGGTAGAGGATTAGAAAAAGATAATGAATTATTTTTCTTTGCATATGTGTTTGAAATAGGAAGACCATGGGATTAGGTTAAACCTTAATTAATTAATATTTAATATTAAAAATTCTATTTATAGGGGTCACTAAGAATTTTTTCATTTATAGGTATAGATTCAAGTCAATTTCCTTGTTAGGTTCATGCTAAATATGTTCATTATGATGTGCTTTCAGATCACCACAGAGTCAAGGCTTGTGATGGTGAAACCTAGAGGAGGAAAATATGAAAGTTTCAGCACCCAAGTTTATAGAATTATGAGGGATACATTTCATACCTAGTGATAAAGGATTTTTTAGAGGAGGTAGAGATAGCCTTTAGTTCGATCTGTACTTGGAAGGAGTAGGTTTCATTGGTTGTGATGATGCTGCATGGGGAATCTGAGAAGTGGTGGTTCTTATTCCTCAAGGATCATGAGGAGTTAGAAATATCATGGGAGAAGTAATGAGATCAGTTTTTATCAGAGTTTAATTCTTTAATTGGGAAGGAGATCTGTAACTAAGAGATTCTTAAACTTTGATAGGGGAGTTCTAGCATTCGATAATTTGGGATCTATATCAGGACCCTTTAGTGAAATGGTTTGGGACTATTTACTTATGAGGAATCTAGGGTGAGGAATTTAAAGAACAATTTTCATCCAAAGATACATTTTCAAGTCACCAAGTTTGTGCTATTTATGTATCTCAATATTATGGAGAGATCTGTGGTTATTGATAGGAAACTGTACAAAACCATATTTTCATAAGAGAGGAGTCATTAAGATTCTATTTGTAGAAGATATGTGGTATGGAGTTCCATATTTCTTATACAAAAGAATCTTCAGACATCTGGGGGTTGATCCCAACCATTATAATCTCATTTCTATGGGGTAAATAGATATTAGTTCCCTTACAAGGGACTAGATACTTGTTTTCTTATGGTGTATATGGTCATCAGTGGCAAGAGTTCTTGAAATTTATAAGAATATAGTGTGTGGTAGGTGTTCAACTTTAAGTTCCACCATTGAGGTAGTTTCATCTGAGGAAGCAATAGTATCACTACAAAATATTTAACTTATGCCAACATAAATTTAGTAACAGACAATATATCTATTGGTATTAATGATAAATTCCAATAGATATTAATTTTTATTGGAATTAAATTCAAGTACCAACATTTATTTTTACCAACATATATTTGCTGTTATTAGTTTTTTAATACCAACATATTCTTTACTAAAAATTATATTTGTTGCTTTATCATATTAATACTGAAATTTGTTTTACCAACAAATGGATCTATTTTCATTAATTATTATTAAAAATAGTTTTTTTTTTCAACATATAAATATGTTACCAATATTTATTCACTACAAAAAAAAATTTAAGGATAATTTTTTTATTACTCTCATTTTATAGTTTACTAAAAAAATTATATTTATATTAACAAAAATACTATGATAAATATTAGGAATATGACACAATCAATTTGAAACAAAATAAAACTGGTATTTTAAATATGTTTTATTTCAAATAAATTATTATATAGTATTTTCAAAATCATTCACATAAATAAACATGATGATATTCACATTTAATAGTCAGTCATTTAAAAAAATTTAAAAAAGGAAAAAATTAATATAAAAATGAAAGTGGGTTCCGACCACCTGATGAAATTTTTCCCAGTGTCTCCCCTCTTACCCAATTACCTACCAATATTTATATCTCTAACATTGGTGATCTCTACCTACACTGAAACTCCTGTTTCATCACTATTAAAGTCTTCCACATATTCCCCTTGATTTTTTATTTTTTCTCACACCTTTATCTACTGATGTTTAATTTCATTTTTCCTCTTTCAACTATACAGATGCAGTGTTGGGAGGGGTATAAACAAAAACCCATTTCACATTCAATCATTTGGGCCTCTTATTAGGTATCCATTTTTTACTATGGATGTTTTAAGCACCTAAATTCATGTGTATCTAGTGTTTAAATTGAATTCTAGTTTGGGTTTTAATGAAATTTTGATGAAACAAGACTTATTATTTTTGTTCTTGGTTTTTTGGGTGATTTTAGAATTATAATTACATACTTATCTCTGGTAAATAATTTGATCCCAACATTGAATAAAATTCTTGTGGATAAGATTCATCCACCTTCCAAGACCCCTACTATAATTATGCTCCCTTAGAAAAATCCTAGTAAGAATCCTGGAAGATTTGTTTTTTTTAGTCAAGGCCATTATGAAATGGTAAGAATGTTGATCTATGTTAGTTTAAAGAATGGGAAACTATTATGTTTCCTAATTATGGATGGACTAAATTTAATATGGACACTAATTATGTGAAATATCTTTATGGTGACATGATATATCTGGAACTCTTCACGATTGATTGAAAAAGCAGTAAAGGTACACATTCTGATTAATTTTTGGGTTGTGCTCTCAAATGAACATTTGTATGGTTTGATGTGAATAACTATCCCATGAGATTGTTAACATGGAACTTTATTCTAAATAAAATTGTTCACTTTTCCTAATGAAGCAAGTGAAAGAGTGAAATTTGGGTGAACATATTAGAAGTGGGAAAATATGAAATTTCTATCATGATTTCCCAATTTTGGAGTGTAAATGTTGAGCGAATGCCACCATTCTGTATTTACTCAATCACAGATAAAAACACAATGATAGTCATCATAAAATTGCTTAACCCCTTCTAATTAGTACCTTTAATGCTAATATATTGGTCACTTTAAAAAGAACATAAATTTTTACACATGAAAATTACTTGTTGCACAAAGTCTTTGATATTAAATTGGGGCAAGGACCCCATGATATTGAATAATAACTTTATTGAAATATAAATTAACCTAGATACATTTTAAGTCTCATTCTAGGTATGAATTCATTTTAAATTAATTGGAATGTTTTCATTCTATAAATCGTAGCAAAACATACAATCCAAATTGAAATTTTACACCTTTAATCAATAGAAATGAAATGTTTAACGAATGAATACACCCTAAATCATCCAATTTAAAGGGGATTCATTCATTCTTTTATGAATAATTTTTCTCCATTTTGTATCTGATTATAATTTATTTATTGATTTAGTGTGTGGAATGCCACAATGTGGTATTATTTCTTGATTAATGTAATATTACCTTTTTTGTGATGTGAAAATGAATTATATTCATTTTGTTACATTAAATACTTAGTATACCATTGACTTTGATATTTGAGAATCTATAATTATAATATTTTTCACAATGAATGCCTTGTGTTGAAAGATGAAATAGTTGATCCTTGGATGAAAAATGATATCTATATTGATTTTTATTTATATTTTGAAAATAAAAATGACATATTTATGTGACTATAAACTAACAGTGCTTTAAGTTAATGGATATTTTTTTAGTATTTAAAATCTATTACTCTATATGTTATTTGTAAGTTGGTTTCTTTGTTATTATATATTTATGACTTTTTTTAATTACAGAACAACATTATATTATCAACTTTTCATTAACTAAACTAAAAAAAAGATTTCTACAAACAAAAATTTAATAATAGATAATATGTCTGTTTTAAATAATGAATAATCCCAACATATATTAATTTTTGTTGGTATTAATTTTACGTACCGATATTTTTTCCCAAAAAATATATCTACAATTATTAATCATTAAATAATAAAAAATATTAAACAAAAAGTTAAAATTTTCCTCAATTTATGTTAACATTGAAAATTTTATCACCAACGCATGAAATAGTTATTAATATTTACTATCAACAGTAAAACTTTTATCATAAAAAAATTTATAAAAAATTATACCAAACTAATAAATATTTATTAACTATTTAGTATAAATGTATTAATTATTTGTCACCGACAGATTATTTTCAATAAAATTATATGATTTTATTAATAATTGAGATATTAATATTTTAATAATATTAAATGTACTATTTTGGGGGAAGTGGGCTGGTTGAACCCTATTCTTCAGCATCTGTATTCTCTATTTCCTACCTCCCCTCCCTTTTGAAATTACGAGAGCCTCATCATCATTGCTACTTCTGGTGCCTCACAACTACCCCACTTTAGTTCCTCGAGGATAGGATATCAACTATATACTATATGTAGTCCTTTTAAATTTTATTTAGTTTCTTCTTCTATTTCCGATATATGATATTATACTATATATCTGAATCATAAAAATGGTTGGACAAATATTTTTAGTAAATTTATGTTGTAGACACTATCTAATTTACAGTTAGCAGTGATATTGTTAGTGACCTCTACCGATGGATTGAAAACTTCAATTCATGATTCAAGAGTGAGTCTAATTTTTTGAATGTTCCTGCATTAATCTTTTTTTTTCATTAAATTTTTTAGTATTTTATTTCAATTTTTTGATTGAATATAATTTCAATAATTGATCTATAATAAAATGGAATGGTTATTGAACATAGAATGAATCAATTATAGTTTTCATATTTATCAATTCCTCTATACTTGTTTCATAATTCCTTAAGGAAAAGGATGATACATTCTGTAAGTATTAGATTCCTATAAAATAAATATATACATTGAAAATGTAACTAATTCAAATCATATTTTTTTTAACCGAAACCAAAAAATATTATACAATTCTAAAATAGTGCTCTAATTTTTTCCCTAAGTTTTATATTTCGATCATAGTGAAGATTAATTCTCATCAAGGATCTGTCTTAGTAGTACATGCACACTGTTATCCCGAGACTATTTTCCAATACTTCTGATTGATGATTTTACATATAAATTTTCTAAGAAACCATTGAATCACATCATTTATTTTAGTTACCTAATTTTACTCTAATTAAAATAAACATTAATTTAGAGTTATTGAGCTGATATATGGTGGAATTTATAAATACCTAGAGTAATCATTTAATTATTTCTATATAATATCATCCATGTTATTTAATTCTAAGTCATGTTATTTAGGAATAATTTTTTATTTTTGGAAATATAATACATGTTTTTCCAACATGTTTCATGTTCTAATATTTTTATTGCATGTGTTGAAATTTTAGTTAATCAATCTATTCCAATTTTGTAAAATGATCAAAGGCGATCCAAATTTGTTAAGAGTTCTATATATTCAGATTTAGTTTCTTCATCATAAAGGTTATAAACTTCCTTCTTTATTATAATATTTCTCATTGTTATTGTTATATTTTAATGTGTAAAGGATGATGAGGATAAATTATCAAATTAATTTAATGTTTTTTAATGTATATCAACGGTCTCACCCACTACTTTTCTAAAAAAACTACAATGATTGAAATTTTATCTATAAGTATTTCGATAGTTTTAAAGTATTTGTAATTTCACAGTGAACCATCCTATATTTTCTGTAGAGTATAATTCACATCAGGAAAAATTTTATTATCAGTGTTAGATGCTTTATAGGGTCTCAATGAAGCTTTATATTGAATTGGATTCATTACAGAAAATTTATCTAAAGAAGTTTATGGAGGCGAATTGGCTATTGACACATCCCTTCTCTATTTATAATTAGGATCTTACATGTATCTCTCATGAAAATATTTAGGTTTACCAAATATGTTATATCATTGAGCTATAGAAATGGGCATCTTATTTGGTGGAACTGTACTAAGGCTCTACTTTCCTTTAAGAACATAAAATTCTTTCCAAATATATGCAATATTGAAATGATTTCATCTAAATTGTACTGAAGAAATACCTTATATAATTGCCTCAAAATGAAACCAAATTATTTATACATTTTATTTATATCATATATACAAATAGAATTATAATAAAATTGGTCAATTTTGTATTCCCATTTGGTTGAGAGTTTCTCTGATAGCTTATCAAAATTTTTCTCAGTATATGAAATCATTATGTGGATCATAACAAATAAATTATTTGTATATTTAAGGATTTTCTTACATTCATCCATCAACATATAATAACTTTTCATATCTTACACCATCTTTTTTAACATATCCATTTTTTTTGAAATCACATCAATTTGGGTAGGTGAATCGATGTAAACAAAGTTGGATATTTGTAAGCCACAATCTCCATTCATTTAACATCTTAATTATCATTTTCAAATGTATCAAATGTAGTTTCCTCTTTCTCCTTGAAATAATTTTGAATATTTTTAAGAATCTTACACACTCTATAAAAAACATCATGATAGTGAAGTAACAACTCATGGCTAGCATAACACCTTATTAATACCTTCAATACCATCATCCATATTTTGAACATCTACATCACTAGATCATTATTTTTTAGATACTACATCATGTTTTAATTTTCTTAAATTTTCACTAACATATTTTAAATCACTTTCACATTGATCAAGTTTCTTATTGAAATCATACAAGAACTTCAGAAAATCCACAATATATTCTAGTATATGTATGAAATTGTTACAATTGAGTTCCTAAGTCTTGAATTTTATGGATTCATTAATCAATTCCTTTTTGAACTCTTGAAATTTATCAATGGATGTGGTATCAGATTGTAATTTAGATATTCTTTCGTTTACTATTGATACAACAATATTTGAATTTAATGTAGCTAACTAATCCATAATTAACTTCATCTATACCATAACAGATTTAGCAGCACCAATCATAATTGGTTATTTTCCCTTTAGTAAATCTGATTAAGCTTTTAGAATATCTTTAATCTCATTATTAAATGCTTCATTCATATTTGTATCATATTTTTAGGAACTTTTATAAATTAAACATCAACTATCATCAATTATTTCAACACATCAAAGTCTGAATTTGAATCCATTAATGACTTAAACTCTTTAATGTATTATTTAAAATCTATTATTTCCTTTTAATTAATCATTTATTCATCTAAATCATTCAAACCACCTTTCATGTTTGTGATTTATTTTTTGTAAATGTTGGAAAGAAGAAAATATTGTTGTAGAAAACTGTTTTATATTTTCATCAAAATCTCAATCTTCATGTTCATTAGCTGGTGATGTAGTTTTATAATCTATTACCACTTTTTGTCTCTATATAGTTGCAAATTATACATTTTCAACACCTAAATCATCCTAAAAGTATTCATTCCAATCAACCATATCATTCTCTTCTTAAATTATTTTATCCACTTTCATATGTGTTTATTCAATAGGCCCATTCACCTCTTGTTTATTTGTCGAGTAGTTTTCTCTACTAAATCAACCTCCACATTAGCATCCACTAAAATTTTCTCATTTCCCTCAGTAACCTTTCTACATCCATTTCAGCCTCCACTAATTCTTTAATATCAATCACCATACTGGTATTCACTTCTACAATAGCATTTTTATTCATATCATCATTAAAAATTTCAATTTAAAGTTTCAAAATAATATCTTCATTTTATTATTCAATGAAAACTTCTTGATCTATTTCTTCCTTAACAAAAATTATTCAATAGTTATAAGAAAAATATATTAGTAGATCTATGCTCAGGACAAGCTAGTATAATTACTACATATTTAATAAATACTATTTTATAATCCCCCTTATTTTTAGCAAGGATATCTACTTCATTACCTTTATCTTTTAAAAAATATTTCTTCAAAGAAATTAGTTTAATCAAGGATGCACTAAATATATATCCATTCATACAAAAAAAACATCTATCATAGAATTATTGTGATAAAACTTCACATATTTAGAAAAAATTCTCAATATTTTTAAAATTTATAATGCCAACTTAAAATCTAGAATAATAATGACCATATTTTTCTTTATTTTGTGCATTCTAGGGATCTAGGAGGGGTTCAAACATGGATAAATAGGTTTGGTTCTTATTGAGATTACTCAAACCATCAGGTTGGAAATCCCCTCTTATTGTCTCCCATTTTTAGACTATTACTGGAAGGGGTTATGTTTGAGAAATCCATTCCAGTACTTTGATTTCTAGTTTAAGTGTGTAGATTTACTTATTTTAAGGTCTGATTTCTTATTTTATCATTTTATTTATTTTTATTTTTTAAAGAGAAATTTTATCCTCAATTTCCATTTTTTCTAAATATTCACACTTTCTAGTTCCTCTACAGATATGGATATGTTTATTAATGTTTTAATATCATTTATATTGATAAAGTAGTGAAATGTGTTTAATTATTCCATACACACCAAGGTGAGGAAAATATTATGGTTATTTAATGTGCTGGACCCCTCTTGACATGTTATATTTCTTTTTCCCCTTGGAGTAATGTATGGATTTTATTTTATTTTTTGTTATATTTTGAGTTTCTAGATAACATATATTGATGTGTGTGATGATACAAGTCATGCAATTAATGAAAAAGCTTCTCATTACAAAACATTGGTGGTAAAACACTCCAGTCAGAGAAGCTGGTGGCATTTATCCTAGATTTAGATATTGTTTCACTTTGGAGTATATATAGTTTTTATATTACATTTAACAAAAGTTGATGGAATCAAGTGTTGTATATATAGTGTATAACCTATTTTTTAGTATTTCCCTTGAATTACGTATTTATCCATTTTCATACATTTATATATATTTATTTTGATGTTTTATGTAATGGAATTGAAATTTTTTATTGTTTACTTAAAATATAGTGTGTACATATACACAAATAAATTTCTTACTATCAATTTATTTAGACATGTGACTTAATTTTCTTTTTTTGAGTAATAAAAAATTATTCATTTCCTTAAAAAAAACATGTTTCTCCTAGTTCTCAAACAAATTTTTTAATTAAAATAATCGTGACAATGGTGTAAGTTCTATCTATGCTAAAGTGAAAAGTATTTCAAATCAAATACACCCAGGTAATATTCCAGCCAACTATTTAATTAAATTTTTGATTTAGATTCTAAAATTTGATTTTCAAGAGGTTTGGTAACATGTGATCATTTTTAGCCTATTTATTCCCTTATAAATTTGGTTAGAATGATTACTTTCAGTGTATTTGAGTTTTCATTGTGAGTTTCCTTGGGGAAATGTATTTTAATATACCTTTTATTTATATACATGTGTTTATTGGGTATTCCTAGTCATAAAAAATAAGGATAATAATCCTATATTCTTGTTATTTTTCACTTATTGAGTGGGTTTCCATCATATTTTATTATAAATAGTTTTAACCCCCACCCCTATTTCATGATTGAGTTTTCAGCAGGTGTTCAAATAACAACGGATTGACATGCATACTTAAGTAGAATGATCGAAAGCAATCAACAAGTTTTCCCTCATCTATTGTAATACTACATTGAACAATATAACTATTAGAAATTTTATTTAATGTAATTTGGAAACCTTATTACACAAAATATAATGGTATACAAGTTTTCATGATGGTAATTTATAAACCTTATTTTATAACTTTGATTGGTATACTTTTCATTTTGTATAATTTGGGTGGGATTCCTCTATTGTATGTGCCCCTCTATGTTCCCCACAACTTTCAGTGGTTAATGGGGATTGAAAAGAGAAATCTCCAATTGTGAATACGGATGATTTCTCTTAAGACTATGAAGGAACTCCATCTTCAATCCTTCATCTATCCTTTGTGAGAAGGTGGTGATGGGTGCCCCTCACATTAGGGGCTGGTCATATTCAATCTAGTGTGGTTGAATCTATCCAAGAGGATAAACCACCTATATGTAGATCTCCCCAATTCCCATGATGAAATGATTTGGTCTCCTCGGTGAAGAGGTCAATTAGGATCATCCTGATTGACAATTCCCTTACTATGCAGAAGATGAATGGGAAGTCTCAAGATCAGATCAATATTACTATCAATAAAGATTGGGTGGATGTTTTTAGCAGAGATCTCACTTTCTCAGCAAGTGAAAAATTTATGTACTGGGAGGATGACTGATTTTCATTCCAATGACACTTCAATTTTTATTGGCTAATGATGAACATTTTTTGGTTATATTTGGTTTTAAGTGTGACTTCATTTAATAAAAAATAAAAAAATAATTTATAGAACAAGTTTCTTGGAGATTTATTACTTTTTGTGAGTTTGAACATGTTTTTATATTATATTTGAATATGTTTTTTCAAATAAATCATAGTTTTTTGGAGTTTAATATAAGATAATTTTATAATTAGTATATAATAAATATAATAAATATGTTATATATAATTATGTTAATAAATATAATATAAAATTTTATCTATAATCATTGGAAGATACACACATAATATTTTATTTAAAATATAATTTATAGACATTAATTATTATTATTGCTTATAAATGTTGGTAATAATATTATCAACAGATAAATTTGTCATATGAATTTGTTACTAATTTTTTTAACCAACATATATATTATTTATTGGTATTATTATAATTTCAACAAAACTATTTTTTCATTTTCAATAACATTCAGGGATAGAGTTTTTACCAACAATTTAGTAACAATAATTTTTTTGATAAAATGTTTTACCAATAAAAATTCACTTTTACCAACAGATATACCCTTTTTGGAAAAATATAATTATATTTTAGTGAGGGTTCTCTATATTTGGATCCGGAGAGGGGATATGGGGCAAGATGAGGATAGCCCCATAATACTCCTTTACCTTAATGAGAAGAGTGAATCCATGTAGGAATTTGCCATTAGGGTTAGAGAGGTTATCAATCTAGGCATCACCAATTTCATGCCCTGGAGTTTCCAGCTCTAATGAATGCAAACTTTGTTTATGTTACCCTTTTACTATTTTCTACTTGGGTGCATGCATTGCTTTATTTAAGAGATACACACTCCATTATATAACATAACCTCATTCGTGCTTTTGAATTTGAGATGGAGATACTTTCAGTTCCCTTGGAACTGACTATGCCAGATAGAGGTTGAGCTTATCTATTTGAAGTACATAGATACTATGAACTATTTATAGGGAAGCACCACTCATGGAGAGACTTTTTATGTTTACAGATATAATAATAATACATCATCCACGGTATGGACTGACTATATTCAGTGAAGGCTATCATGAATTTATATAGAAGAAATATTATTTTATATGATGTTGATAGAGAGTCTTACATGTTAATTGGTGAGTGAGACCCTCAGATGTGTCAGTTACATGTCCTTTTCTTATCTTCCTTGATGGTTGAATTGATGTTGAGTTCATCAGATGTTCTGCTGCTGGCGTTTCCTAGGTTTTTGTAATAGTACCCTAAAGTATTTTTTGAGGAGGCAGTGGAATTACCCATTCGATGAGAGATCATGTTTGGGATAGATCAAAAAACTGGTTCTTCTATGATATTAATGTATTTGTTTTGGATGGTGGCTTCTGAGTTGGGGGGGGGGATTGGGTGAATATATTGATAATACTTTGTATCAAGGTTTTTGTTAAACCATGCATGCCACCTTGGGGTAATCTAGTTTTGTTCTTTATGAAGGTTGATGATATCACTACTACAAGACATGAATTTAAAAGCACTGGTATTTATCACTGCTAGAAAAAAGCATTGATAAATGACATCTTTATCAATGCAAAAGAAAGCACTGATAAATTTAACCCTTCATCAGTGTTTAATTTTTAGCACTAATAAAGGGTACCTTTTATCAGTGTTATATTTTTAGCATTGATAAAGGTTCGAATAAATAAAATGAAATAATTAAAAAAATAAATAATAAAATAAAAAATGAGTTTATTAAAAAAATATTACAAATTTTATTAATTAAATAATTATTGTTAAAAATGAATAAATTGATTATACTATATATAAATTATAAATACTAATAAATAGTATGTATTAAATATATAGACATATACAAAATAGACATTAAACAAATTAAAATAAAAAATTTGTAAATTGAGAAAAATATTAAACATTTTATTAATTAGATGATTATTGATAATGTTAATAAATTGTATATATTAAATTTATAGATATATATTAATTTATATAAATATGATTCATATATTACAAAATATTTATGTTCTTTACATTAAATAGTAATATATTTAGTGAATAATGGTTTATAATTAAAAATTAATATGAATTAAAAATACCGACTAATTGCATAGAGTAATGGACATATAATTGAATTTCGTATGATTTTTCAATTTAACATAGATCAGATTTGTGTAATATTGATTTCACATATACATAATTAATGAATTTTTATATACAATGCACACACAAAAAACTTATCCATTTTTTCAATATTGTTAAAGTGTACTTATTTTTAATTTATTCAATTTCACTCATTTTTAGCATGCATGCACTTCAAATTAGATATTCATTAATAACGTTAAAAAAAATATTCGTAAAAAAATATTTGTAAAAAAAATATTTGAAAAAAATATTTATAAATAAATACATTTACAAATAAATATATTTATAAATGTACATACTATATTTATAGAATTATATATTTATAATTATAAACAAATATATATTTTTTTTAAAATTATTTATATAATTATATATAAATAAATATATATATTTAAATAATTAAATATATTTAAATAATTATATATATTTAAATAATTATTAAATTCATAATAAATTTACTTAAATAATGAATATATTTACTATATTTATATTTATATATATTTATTATATATATAATTATATAAATATGTATAATGATATAAATATTATATTTTAAAAAATTCTATATAATTAAAATAAATAATTTTATATTTAAATAATTATAAATTTATAATAAATATATTTAATCAAGGAATATATTTACTATATTTATATTTATATATATTTATTAAGTATATATATATATAAAATTTTTTATTTTTAATTATAATTATAAATCCTTTATCAGCTCTTAAGATGAGGCTTTATCAGTGCTAAATGAGCATGGATAAAATGAATATCTATCAGTGCTAAAATTTTAGCATTGATAAAGATGGATTTTATTTATGCATTTTTAGGAGTGATAAAGACCTACCTTTCTCATTGCTAAAAAAGAACTGATAAATACATTTTTTATCAATGCTTATTACTTAAGCGCTGATAAATAGGCTCTTTATCTGCGCTTTTTTGAAAGTATTGATAAAAGTATCCAAATCTATTTTAAAAATCTTACTGGTTGCAAATCCATCGTAATATCATAATCTTTCTACATAATCCACCCACTACCGGTGCTCCTCCTCAATGAATCGAAGCTTGAATAACACAAACCCACTCGAATCACACAAACCCACTGCCTCTAGTTACGCAAACATCTTTCAACATCTGGTTTTTTTCTTGAAGTGAGGGTTTCTGAAGAAATCATTGAGATCTAGATCGAAGGGTCTCAAATTTTCTTAAACCTAGTAAGGTATTCTAGTGTTTCCCTTTGTAGATTCCGATTTTCTTTCTATATTTGTTGTTTCATTTTTTATTTCTTCTTCAACAATGTCATCAGTTATTTATGTTACGATCGTTGTATACTATTGTGATTTTGTTTATGATCTGTTGTTTTCTTAAATACTAATTTGGATATCCTATTTTGGTGTTTTTAAATTGTTGTTTTGAATCAATTTTCTTCCTTGTCTACATATATACCCCACCTTACTCCACAAGCTTAATTTTTTCACTATTTTTAAATCTTAGAGAATCACCTCTAGTCCGCAGATAAACCAATTAAATAAATATTTATGACACTATATAAATAGAGGATGTTTTGGATATAAAAACCTTAAACTAACAAAAAAATTGATTTAGCAAACCAATTCTCAGTTTGATGATGGTACGAAGCAGCAAAAGAAGTTGATTTTATACAATTCATGTAAGGGAATTTATTTATTTAAATTATGTTTTAATATTATAGTGTAAGGATTTTTTCTTAAAAATTTATTTTCTTAGAATTGGGTTGTTTTATTTTAAGATAAATCTTAGTAAGGGTGATACCATATTTATTTATTTTCAATGGATCTCTATTTTCAAAATTAGTATGGGGTTTCATTTATTTTACTATGTTATGATATTCTACTATAATGGTTACATATATTTTTATCAATTTAATTTAATTATATATATATATATGTAAATATATATCTTTCTATCTATTTATATGCATTTTGCATAACTTATAATGTAAGGGTGATTTTATAATTATTTATTAACAAATTATGGTTCTGGATTTCCAAATTTGGAAGGGATTATATTTATTTTCATCAAAAATTAAGTTTAAATGTGAATTTGTTTTTCAATTATGTGTATTATAAATTTCATTATATATATATTTATATGTTTAAATGTTTATGAGATAAAAATTTCAAGGGTTAGTATGTTTTTCTCCCTTGTTTGTGATATATTTTGTTAATGTGTATTATTGATTTATGCCAACTTATTTATGGACCTCTCTAAAATATCAAGGACAGGTCAATGCGTATTTGATGGCCTCCATAGAATCCTTTATATGGGTAGATCTGATGTGATGACCTCCCTATAATTATTGTTATGGGTCAGTGTGGTGATATGTTATCCTATGAGTCTTGATATGTTTTTAAATATTTGATATACCATTAATTTTAAATGTAATAATTCCTTAAGGTTTCTACATTACTTTTTCCAAAAAATATAATTGAAGTTATCAAGTTCTATATATTAGAATTTTTTTTATGTATTCATCATTTTAGGTCTACATGTATTGGTTCCACCCCCAAGGATCTCTAATTACTATCAATGTATATGTAATTACTCTTTATTTATTAAAATGTTTTATCAATACATATTTATATATTCTAGTTTACTGAATGAGAGTTTATTATTCTTGTTTATCATATTTGGTTTTCTTATTACTCATTAATTGACAATAATATATTTTCATTTTTTAGGGGATTTAAGAAAGACTTTATGTGTTTCAAACAATTATTATTGTAATTCTTTTCTTGAGACACACCCCCATCTCTTTTATAGACAACTATCATCCTTGTCAATATCATATCCCAACATTTATTATTTCAATTTATTCTTGAAACTCATCCCCCATGTCATTTATTTTTTCTTGTACTACTCTGAGAATTATTCTTCCCATGGATGACTACTTCTTAGAGTATTTCAAGCAACATAGAAGCATATCCACAATAGATGAAGTATGTGTGAAATAAAAAAATGAAATTGTAAATGTCTGGGATATGAGTTGATGAGGATGAGTTGTCTATAACTTTCACCTTTGAATGAATTCATAGGATAAAAACTACTACAGTGGAATAATTATTTTCTTAAAATTAAATTACCCATTTTCTTTGACATAATGAAATTCTTTGAAACAACCAAATGTTGAGTTTACCCTATTATAATTTTCTATAAATATTACCTTTGATAATTAATATCTTATGTGTTTTTATTTATTTATTGTATAAAATTAATCTTTTATGAATTTAATAGGATGGATATGAATCGAAAATGGATGCACTCTAATCATTTAAAAAAATTGTATGAAGATGGAGTTAAAGAGTTCATCATGTTTATAAGAGAGAATGCATACGAACCTTCTCAAATCCTTTTTCTATGTTTATATTGTTGTTATTAAAGAAAATATAGTTCGGAAGAGTTGGAATAAAATTTTATTTTTCACAGAATAGATCAAAGCTATGAATGTCAGACTAAAAACGGGGAAAATATAAATGTTGACACAGATTAGAATGATACTACGGTTTATGGATCATTTGATATGAATACCAGTGTAAATGATGATGGGGATCACATGGAAGAAATGAAAATGGAAATTGAAGATGACCTTAATGATTTTCCAAAGTTGTTTGAGGAGTTAAATAACTATGCCAAGAAACCATTGTATACCGGTTGTACTAAATACACAACATTGTCAGCTGTATTAAAGTTATATAATTTGAAAGATGGCAGTGGATGGAGTGACACCAACTTTACATAACTAATTGGTCTCCTGAATGATATGCTACTAGAAGAAAATGAACTACCATGGCAAACATATTAATCTAAATGAATGTTAATTTCAATGGGAATGTTCTCTAAAAAAATTCATACTTGTCCAAATGATTGCATACTATTTCTCAAGGACCATGAATCACTCATAAAATAACCCAAGTGTGGCATAAATTGATACAAGAAAAATGAATCAAGTCCTTAGAAATATATATGGTACTTTCCTATCATTACATGATTTAGAAGACTATATAGATGTTAGGAAACTGCGAAATAATTGACATGGCATGTCGATACAAGAATTAATGATGAGAACCTGTATCATTCAACAGATTCTCTTTAGTGGAAGAAAATTTATTATGAGTATCCTGAATTCGGAAATAAGCCAAGAAAATTTCATCTTGTGTTATCTACAGATGGAATAAATCCTTTTGGTATATAGAGTAGTACTTATAGTAAATGGATTGTCATATTGTTAAATTATAACTTGCCACCATGGTTATATATGAAGCACAAATACATTATGCTGTCTCTGATTATATCTGGAAAAAAGCAACCCAGTAATGATATTGATGTCTATTTGGATCCATTGATCAAATATATGAAATTGATGTGGGATAGAAGTTTTATAATGTATGATGATCATAGATGTGAAGAATTCACATTGAGTTCCATGTTGTATAGAATGATAAATACCTTCCCCGATTAAGGAAATTTATCAGGCTATAGTATTAAAGGAATGTTGGGGTGTACCATTTGTGAAAAACTGAATACTTAGATTAGTTGAAACATTCCTTACATACTATGTTTTTAGGAAATAAGAAATTTTTACCACGATGACATAAATACCGATCCCAGACGACAACATTCGATAGGAATATTGAACAATGTACAACATCGTATCTAGTAATGGGAGATCAACTGTACAATAAAGTAAAAAAATATTGAAACATCTTTCGGTAAACCATTTTGGAAAAACCTTACAAAATCAGGTCGGAAGAAGACATAAATTTTCTTTGAATTACTGTATTAGAGTTGTTTGTATGTGAACCATTTTCTTGATGTCATGCATGTATAAAAAAATTGAATTTGATAATGTTATTGGCACGTTACTAAATGTTAATGAAAAAAATGAAAGATGGCATCAAGTCTATGTTGGACTTTATTGAAATGGGGATAAGGGAATAATTGGCATTGGTGAAGGGTAAAAGGTAGAGTTTTCTTCATCCAACAACTTACACTCTATCTAGACAGAAAAAATTGCAATTTTTCCTTTTCCTTAATAGTATAAAATTTACAAACGGGTATTTATCAAATATCAAGAATGTTATGTCAATGAATAATTTGAAGTTATAAGGACTAAAATCAAACAAAGTCATGTTTTGATACAATATTTAATTCCTGTAGATTTCTGTTGCATTCTGCCTCGAAATATACAACATACATTAACCAAACTCTGTTTCTTTTTCAAAGCCATATGTAGTAAAGTTATAGGCCGGACGAAGTTTCCCATCATGAATAAGGAGGTTGAATTCATATTTTGTGAATTATAGATGTTCTTCCCACCATCATTATTTGATATAATAGTCCACCTGATGGTTAACTTGGTTAGATAGGTTTAACTATGTGGTCCTATCCATTACAGATAAATGTACCCCATTGAACAATATATAAATATTTTGAAAGGGTATATCAATAATTAAAGTTGACCAAAAGGTTTTATTGTAGAAAAATATATTATTAAAGAATCTATTGAATTCTTTATCGATTACCTATCAGATGTTGACAACATCAGCCTCCCAAAGTCTCATCAAAACGAATGCCTTATGGGTGAAGGAATTTCTGGAAGAGACGTTGTTACAATTACCTTGACAAAGTAGGAGAAAGTGAACCTTTACATTTTACATAATAGTGAAGATTTTGATTAATACATTGAATCCCACAAAGAATTTCTTAGAGATTTTAATCCATCAAGGGATGAAAGATGCATATCTAATACACATAATCAATAGTTTATAACATGGTTACAAGATCAAATTTATAAGGAGTTATCTAAAAATACGAATTCAATTTTTGAATGACATCAATGGCTAGCCATAAGACCAGATGAAAATGTTGTATATTATATTAGTTTTGTAATAAATGGTTATATGTTTTATAAAAAATAACATGATGACAATAGTACGATGTAAAACAGTAGTGTTACAATTATGGCTAAAGCGATGCACATATCTGGTTCCAAGGATAGAAATCCAATTTATACAAATATTTCATATTTTGGAATTATCAAATAGATATACATGTTGGATTATACAATATTTCAAGTACTGATTTACCATTTCAAATGGTTTGATAATATAATTTCAGTGAAAGTTGATGAAATGGGCTTTGTGAAGGTGAATTTCATCATAGAAGGGAAAAAATACAAGTCATTCATAATGGAATCAAAAGCAGTGAAATTATTTTATGTCTCTGATCCAACAAATAATAATTGGTCGATTATCCTACTGGCAACTAAAAAAAATTCAGGTTAGACAAAAATTCAATCAAGGAAGTCCCTTTTATTGGGAGATCACAATCACTTCATGCCGATCCCAATTTAGACAATGTCTTTTACGTTAAAGGAGACCACAAAGTGGGGTTTTGGATTCTCGATAGAGGAACCAAATCCATGAAACCCTTAAAAAAATAAATAGAGTTTAATGAGAGGTACACGTTTTTTTTAATAAACTATGTTTTTTTCATAATATTATATGTTCTCTACTACATTAATATAATATAAAATAAATGTTTGACTACTCATGTAGACAATTTATTCTACATATAATGATGTGACCAACCCCTTAGAAGAACAAACTATAATGAAGTAAACCCTTTGGAAAGATTTAAAGTTAATTTTATGATATAATTTCTCTATTTTAATGAAAAATTATATAATGGAACATTGATTTAATTTTTATTATTCCTTGTATAGATAATTTATTTTAGAAGATTCTTATCCATATATCATGCCTTTGAAGGAAGAGAAATGATGTTGTCTCTACTCAATAATAGAGGTAATCTTGATTTTTTCATAATAAAATTAGTGTCCATATAATTAATATATTTTTTCATATTTATGTTTAATTTATTTATTTTTAGTATTAATCACATAATAATTTTTTTCTTATGTAGGTGGAATATTTTGTTCGAATTGGGGTGGTCTATTCATCTCTCATGACTTTCTATACCAAAACTTCCACAAAATTTCTTCCCCATTAAAAATGTTTCACCCCTACAATTTTTCATTTTTCAATTTCCTTCAAGTTCCCTCAACCACCTTTATTGGAAGAGTAATAACGCTACCTCTGCTCAATCCCAGAGGTAATCATGATGTTTTAAAAATAAAATAATTTTCCATAGAATTAATATATCATTTTATATTTATATTTAATTTATTTATTTTTAGTATTACTCACATAATAATTGTTTTCTTATATAGGTGTATTATTTTTTTTTGATTTGGGGTGATTTTTCCATCTTTTATGCCTTTGTGCACCAAAACTTCCACATACTTATTCTCCCTAAAAAACATTAACCCCTAAAATGTTGAAATTTATCACCTTCCTTCAATTTCCATCTACTACTCAATCACAATGGTAATATTGACGTTTCCACAGTAAAATAATTGTAAATAGAATTAATGTATTATTTCATGTTTATGTTTAATTTATTTATTTTTAGTAATACTCATATTGTAATTTTTTTTTCTTATACAGGTGAATTCATTTTTTCAATCAGGGGTGTTTTATTCGAAGATGCTCATGAAATATTGATAGTTTGAAAAATAAATTTAATGGATATCAAGGTAACATTGAAAGTCAGGATTGTTTTGAGACTTTAAGATGTGTATGAATCATTGGATTAGTTTGATCAGTATGACTCCAAGTAATTATTTATATTTAAAATTGACATTAATTTTACTAAAATAAATAACTAACATACTCAAAATTGAGAAAAAATATTCATATTGTTTTTATACTTTCATAAAATGATCTATAAGTAATTTTTTATGTATATGAATCAATCAAACCTCAATCCAATACACAATTTTCCTGATATGACTCAATGTGTCTGTTATCAGTTTAAAATCATCATTTTATTTCAAAAAAAGTGTCACTCATTGAAAACCAATAAAATGCACTCATATTTTCTTGATAATTTATAAAAATTATTCATAAGTAATTTTTGATGTGTAGGAATCTATTTCATGTTAAACTAATACACTATGTGATCAGAATGAGTCAAATGTGTGTGTTTCCATTTTAAATTGATATTTTAGTAAAAAAGACAACTGACATATTCAAAACTAAGAAATTGCATTCATATTGTTTTGATAATTTTAGAAAATGATCCAAAAGTCATTTAATACATGCATGAATTATCCACACCTCAATAAGACACATAGTGTGATCAATATGACTCTAAGGGAATCTTTTTATTTAAATTTGTCATCAATTTTAGTAAAATAGACAACTAACCTACTTAAAACCGATCAAACACATTCATATTGTTTTTATAATTTATAAAAATTATCCATAATCCCTTTTTGACATGTATGGATTATCCATATCTCAATCTGATACACGATGTGCCCGATATGACCGAAAGTATCTCTTATCAGTTTAAAATCAACATTTTAGTTCAAAAAGTTCCACTCATTGAAAACTGATGAAACATGATAATATTTTATTAATAATTTAGGAAAATGATTCATAAGTCATTTTTGATGTGTAGGAATCATTTTCATGTCAAACTGATACACAATGTGATCGGAATGAGTCAAAAGTGTGTGTTTCCAATTTAAAATTTCATTTTAGTAAAAAGACAACTGACATTTTCAAAACTGAGAAAACATGTTCATATTGTTTTTATACTTCCTGAAAGTTTTCCAAAATTCATTTGAGATGTGTATTAATCCATCTCACCTCAATATGATTCACAATGTGACCAATATGACTTAAAGTTCATCTTTTTATTTAAAATTGTAATCAATTTTAGTAAAATGGACAACCGACCTACTCAAAACTGATCAAAAAATTTCATATTGTTTTTATAATTTACAAAAATGACATATAATTTATTTTTTATGTGTAGGGATCATACACACCTTAATCCAACACACAATGTTCCTGGTATGACTCAAATTCTCCATTATCAGTTTTAATCGACATTTTAGTTCAAAAAGATTCACTCACTGAAAACTAATTAAACACAACCATATTTTCTTGATAATTTATGGTAATGATTAATAATTTATTTGTGACATTTAAGAATTGTTCTTATGTGAAACTAATACACAATGTGATCAAAATGAGTCAAAGTGTGTGTTTTGAGTTTAAAATGACATTTTAGTAAAAAAGTCAATTGGAGTACTCAAAACTGAGAAAACACATTAGGATTGTTTTTATACTTTAATAAAACAACCCATAAGTCATTTTAGACATGTAGGAAGCAATAAAACATCAATCTGATCCATAGTGTGACCATTATGACTCAAAGTGTGTATTTTTATTTAAAATTTACATCAATTTATGTAAAATGGACAACTGAGCTAATCAATACTGAGAAAACACATTTGTATTATTCTGATACTTTAAAAAAATGATCCATATGTCATTTTTGATATTTAAGAACCAAAATAACCTCATTCTAACCCATGGTGTGACCGATATGACTCAAATTGTATATTTTTATTTAAAATTGACATTAATTTTAGTAAAATGGAAAAATGATCTACTCAAAAATGAGAAAACACGCTCAGATTATTTTTATAATTTACAAAAATTATCCACAAGTCATTTATGATGTGTAGGAATAATCCAAACCTCAATATGATACATTATGTTTCAGGTATGACTTAAAGTGTCTGTTATCAGTTTAAAATCGACATTTTAGTTCAAAAAGTGTCACTCACTGAAAACCGATCAAACATGATCAGATTTCATTGATAATTTTGGAAAATGATTCTTAAGTAATTTTTGACATATAGGAATTAGTTTCACATCAAATTGGTAAATTATGTGACCAGAATGAGTCAAAAGAATGCTTTTCCAGTATAAAATGAAATTTTAGTAAAAAAGACAATAGATGTACTCAAAACTGAGAAAATGAATTTATATTGTTTTTATACTTCAATACAATGATCCAAAAGTCATTTGAGATGTGTTAGAATTAGAATCATCTCAATATGATGCATGGTGTGATCGTTATGACTGTAAGTGCGTCATTTTATTTAAAATTGACAACAATTTTAAAAAAATTAACAATTTCCATTAATTTATTTCTTTATATTATTACTATCAAAAGAATTTCATTCAAATATAGGTGCATTATTTTCTTGAATAGGGGTGGTTTTTTTAGAAATAGCATGATTCAGGGTGAGGATTAAAAGAAAATGTAATAATTAGTATTTATGTAATTTTATAAACCAATGTTTAAAATGTCTATAATATAGTGTTTTTTTCTTGTATTTGTCTTATAAATTCAATTTCATTTAAATTTTGTATTTTTAATTGTTTTTTTGATATCTGGTGTGTTTTTGGTGCTGTGGTGTGCTATTACAACACACTGTACTGGTGCTAGTGTGCTGTTGTAGCACTCTGTAGTATGGACCTTTATCAGTGCTTTTAAAAGTGCTGATAAAGGCCACATTTATTGTTCTTTTAAATGTGCTGATAAAGGAAACATTTCTCAATGCTTTTAAAAGTTTTAATAAAGGACACATTTATCAGTTATTTTAAAAAACTTATAAAGGTACACTTTATCAGTGCTTCTATAAGTGCTAATAAAAGTTCAATTATCAGTGCAAAAAAAGCACTGATAAATGACCAAGGCTTTTAATCTCACTTAGGTAGTCAACACTTTTCTAGCACTGATAAAGACCATTTCTAGAAATGTTAAAGGCCTATTTTATAGTAGTGTATTTTTTTCTCTATATTTAGTATCATAACTTGAATTAGGTGAATATGAAGAAACATTATCCTCTTTGGTGGATTGATGATTTGTTTGATCAATTTAAAGGAGCTCGTTATTTTTCAATGATCGATCTGCAATCAAGATGTCATCAGATGCAGGTAAAGGGTGAGGATATACCGAATACCACTTTCTGATATCATTATGGGTATTATGAGTTCATTATGATGTCATTTTGTGTGAAAAATTCTCTAGCAGTGTTCATGGGGTTGATAAACATTGCATTCCCAAAGTTTTTGGATTGGTTAATGGTGGTTTTCACTGATGACAACCTTATGTACTCCTCATTTGAGGAAAAAGAATGCAACACATCTATAAGGTGTTTTGGGAGTTTTTCTTCATCACCATGTATTTAGGTATCCATTTAAGTGTGAGTTCTAAGATTTTTTAAGTTTGTTTCTTGGGGAATTTTGGTTCACAAAATAGTGTAGTCATGGATCCTTTGAAGATCGAAGTGGTTGTTTCTTGGGAAGCCACTAAGAATGTTATGGATGTGTAGATTTTCCTCTATCTTATAGGCTATTATAGGAGGTTCATAGCTGATTTATCTTAGGTTCTAACTCATCTGACAACCTTAACTAGAAATGGTCAAGTTTTCTTATAGAATGTTCAGTTTCATGAATCCTTCGAGTACCTAAAGGAGAAATTGGTTAGCACTCCGATTCTTTGTTTTCCAACTTGGGGAGTTCAGTTTGAGGTTTTCAGTGACACTTTGCATCTTGGATTGGGAAGTGTATTTATGATATACATATCAGTTTTTTATTATATTTATTAGTAGTTTCATCCCCATTAGAGTAACTGTACCACTTGTGATCTTGAATTAGCAGTTTTTTGTTTTCCTTTAAGTCATGGCGGTACTACATTATTGGAGAGTGCTTTGTGGTTTTCACCGATCATAAGAGTTAGAGGTATTTATTATCCCAACATGACTTGAACTTTCGATAATGAAAGTTGATATAATTCTTAGAGGATTATAATTTCAATATTTCATTTTCCTCAGTAAAGGGTAATATTTTATCTGATGTACTAATAAGAAAGTAGTTCAATGATACCATACATCAATCATGACATTTTTTGAGAGTGATGAAATAGATTTCTATAATACATGTTGATATGCGAGAGTTTAATGATAGATGATAACTTTATCAAATGATAGTTCAATCACAACTTGTGTTGTAGGTGGAGGAGTCCTAGTTGGGGGATTACAAGGTAGATGTCTGACAAGATCGAGTTATCTATAGTTACTCCCTTGATGGTTTGTATAAGGATGATAAATATCGAGTGTTGTTTTAGGGAAGGATTTTCATTCCTTCAATGATGTGTGTGGTGATTCTATATTAGTTCAATAACTCACCCATGGAATTACATCCTAGCATGAAAAAAATGTACCATGGTATGAGAGTTCAGTTTTGGTGTCCTTGGTTAAAGTGTGTGGTTGTAGAGTTTTAATCTCTATGTTTAGTCTTATAGAAGGTAAAGGAAAAACACCATGTGTCCAACGGTTTTCTTAAGCTGTTAAATATTCTTCAGTTTACATGGGAGGAAATATTAATGGAATTTTCATTGGTTTAACACAATCTAAGGTAGACCATGATTATATATGGGTGATTGTTGAACACTTGAAAAATTCACCCCACTTCATAGTGATCAAAGAGTCAAGCTCGATGGAGGTTTTGTTGAGGTAGTACCTAGAAGAGGTGGGGAGGCTCCATAGAGTCTCAAGGATGATCATCTCTGATCATGATCCTCATTTTACATCCAGGGTGTGGGGAGGTATTCATCATGATTTTTCTTCTTAGTTATACCATTGTACCGCTTTTCATTTAAAGAAATATGGTCAAAAAAAGGAAAATATTTAGACTCTTACAAATATATTTCACACTTTTGGACTATATTTCAAAGGTTGGATAAGGCCCCTACCCCTAGTAATGTATTCTTAAAATTTTATTTTTCACTCCACCATTGGTATGAAATTGTTTGAAGCTTTTCATGACTAACCTTACTATTCTATGCTATGCTAGAATGAGGTTAGAGACTCAAACATTCTTAGGTTGGAACTAGTGAAAAGTGATACATAGATGGTTTAGCTAACTTGAGTGACAATGAAGGTAATTTAGGATCATCAGAAGTCCAAAGTTTAATAGAGGATGAGACCTATAAAGTTTAATGTTGAAGATCATGTGTTATTAAAAGTGACTCCTTGTCATGGTAGTGAAGGTTTGATCATGGAAGGTAAATATTCCCCAATTTTTTAGGCATTTCAAGGTATTTTCTCATGATGTATTGAAGGGGTATTGAACAACACATCCCTTATATATGATCTAGATACAAAATGTATTTCATGTGTCAAAATTCATCCCCTATCTCTATGAAAAGCTATCACAACATTGAATAGATAGATATTGACATTTATGATGATGCAAACTTCAAGAAGTAGCATATGGAATTCTATGACCACTAGGAGAAGGTGTTTCTTAGATGTGTTATTCCCTCGATACATTTCTATTGCCGAAATGATGGCATGGAGGAGAGAACTGTGATGAACCAACCCATGTCGGGGCTCGAGCTGAAACTACCCCAAGCCCGCTTCTATAGGCCAGGGGGTGGCGACAAGCACCTAAGGCACAAAAAACTCAGGGAGGCCTTCTCCTAAAAACCTATACGCACACATGCAACCAAATTGATGAAAATGTACAGAGGGAATGGAAAAAATATGAAAAACTATAATAAATAAACCAAGAATGCATGAACCACTAAATAGTACAAGTAAAGTACAATAAATTGAAAGGGAAATAGGGGAAAAATACACACCCAACCATAAAAGTGACACAACTTGGCAGAAAACTGAAAAGTAAAATAGTTGAGAGAGCATCGCTCCTAGATCCCAAGCTACGACCACCATACATGGTCCAAGCACCTTGTATCCATAAGCTCCGCTAATTTCATGATCAACCTATCGGTCGTTTACAAGGTCACACAGAGTGAGGGGTATGACCAAGAAGGGCTGAGTATAAAAATACATAGTAGGATTCCCCAAAGGATCAAGGGAGAAAAAAAAGATGTACTAAATGTGGGAGCAATAGATAAAAAGAGGTACAATAAAAAGGATTAAAACTCAACCCAATAAGAGAGTGAAGTAAACTCATCCAAACACAAGGAGATAGAAACTATAATTATATGAAATTATCATCAAGTATTTGATACTTATAGTAGGAGAGTATACTCGTCTAACCATGAGAATCTAGACATGAAAAACATGTGGCATACCCAATGCATCTTCACCTCTCTTGGAAGGAGAGTAGATAAAACCCAAAGAGTGGGTACTGAAATAGGATATATATATATATATATGCTTAAATAAGAAACCCAAATTAAAGAGTAATGTGATATCCATTTCCTATCTCAGCCTAAGAAAGTGAGTAGCCAAAAGTCCCAGAAGTAACCAAGATCGATGCCTGACATCCCACACATCTACCCTGAACTGCATCTAAAATGGGCTCAATCACCAAACCTTGATACTATCCACTTTGGGTGGCACTATCTTGCCCTCATAGGTCACATTATAAGGATGCATCTTAGTGGGAAAAGTTCCCCTCTTACTTGTGAGTCAAAAGTAGTTTCAAAGCACGTCTCATCACTAATCCATATCTGGAAAGAGTAAACCCAAAGTAGAGGACCCACACCCTAGTATGTTAGGGGGATTCCACTATAATAGTCATCGTAGAGGACCCACACCCTGATGCGTTAGGGGGATTCTTCTCTTGTTCATTGTGGACCCTCACCCCAGTGCGTCTGGGGGATTCCACTCAGAAGTTGTTGGTAGAGGACCCACGCCCATGCCAATAGGGGATTCCACTCTCATAGTAGTCATAGAGGACCCATAACCATACTGACATGGGTTTCCACTCTAGGTCATCGAGGACCCACTCCCTACCCGATAGGAAGATTCCACTCAGAAAATATTTTGGAATTACACTGACCATCATTGCTTGATGGTACCTCACAGAAAGCACTGAGGAACACCGTCCATCCCTACTAGATGGTACCTCTAAGAAAAACATCACTGCAGTCATTGGGTACTACCCTAGATAGTCATCACATCCAAAATATCTTGAATCATAACTCAAAAACCACTACAGAGGGCACCATCGCATTCTACATGAAAAAACACTTAGGATAGGCTACTCGCATGCCAAAATCTAATTTCAGAATAAGGAGATACAAGGGATAAATGATTCATAAAGTGGTACATGACACATGTGGGGACCAAACTACGTGTGAAACCACCTCATCTTCTGTCCATGTACCTATATATTCTTGAGTACTAAACTGTGATCAAGTACCCTTAGGCATTCTAGTGTACTCCTAGAGTACACATCATATCTAGAAAAATGGGTATTGAGTGCATGATACTCGATGCTGATTTGAAGGGAGAACATGTAATTTCACTGATATGTCTCCTCAAATAGACCCAGAATATTAGACCACATCTCTTCATACATCTTATCCACTCTCACAAGAGTCGAAGATGACCTATGCCATGGTCTTTCTTCAAACACAAGAGAAGGATATTTCAACGATATTCCTTTCATGTTTCCACATTTAATGATATTGTGAGTATGGATCCTCACATCCAAACAAACCATACTGTTGTGATCATTGTAGAAAAAAACGCTAGATCGACTATTCATTCACCCCAATAAGACATCTGATGGAAAAGTTTCATTTCACCACAAAGCATGAGAACTAGGCCCCATGGGTTCTGCACCTTAACTTTAGTTTAAAAAAAAGTTTTCTTGAAAAGTTCACCCAAGGACCTGGGTCATACTACCACTGACGGCGTGTTAATCGGGCATCCCATGTAGGCATCACATTCGAAATAAGAAGCAAGAATAATAATAATCATATTATTATTATTAAAATTGCATAATTCGTTTAACTGAGCAATGATTCCAAATTCTTAAACTTCCAAAATGGACTAAAAATTACCATCTCAGAAGTAGGGATACATCGCTGTGGATAGCATATAAAATGGGCACTACATTTAGGAGATATGCCCGTTACAAGGTTTCTTAATTATAATAATTATATTATTATTATTCAAACTCAGGAATTTAGTTTAACTAATCCTAAAACCAAGATGTAAAATTCCTGAATTTACGATATTAAATACATGGTCACATCACTACTGACGACATGTCAATCAAATATCACACGCATGAGTTATGGCGGGTCAAAAATTTAATAATAATATTAAATCTAATATCTCATGAATGTTTCATGGGACCAGGTCACGTGTTGGGGTAAATTATCTGAAATAGTCTTAAAATGAATGTATTGAGAATAGGGTTATGTCACCATTGACGAGACACTAAACAGACTCCCCAAGCAAGATTTATGAGGGTTTAATAATTATTATTAAGAATATTATTTATATTATTATTACTATTTTTTTCATTTTATTTCCTTTTTTTTCATTTTCATATAGGTTTTTCCATCCACTCACTAGCTCAGTGTGTCATCGGTCCTCCTCATCAATGTGGCATGCCTCGAGTTAAGCGGTCCCCTACCTCATTTGTCACCCCGCCTGATTGCGACCCCTCTTCTCTTCACTACTCCGCTCAGCCACGGCTCACCGGCTCCACCTCACCGCACCAGCACCCCACTGTCTAGACTAATCCATCCAGTGAACCACTGTGCACCGTACCACACTCCACCGCACTCAACAGCCTCCGAATCACCCAGCCACCAGCCGCCTCAGAAAATAGCTGCACCGCTCACCCGACCGGCTAGATCCCACGATCACAACCTCCACGCAACCCGTCTCCTTCAGGTGCGCCCACTGATCACCGTACTAGTGGCACTCCCGTGGTACCTTCCATGGACCACTGGGACTCCTCTAGATTCCCAATTTTAGATCCGAGGGTAGATTTGTTATCCCCATGATTAGACCTTCACAACACCAGGCTTCGATCGATGATCCGACGACCGATTAATGTGTCTGAAAAAGCGCTATTAAATCCATGAAGAATGGATAGATTTTTTGATAAAATTATAGGTTTGAAACATGGATCAATATCTTGGGTAGTTAATACATCTACGATGACAATAAAAATAATGAAAAAATTTAAAAATGAATGGATTTTCAATTAAAACTTCAATATGAGGTTCAAAGGAAAGAAATCCTACCTTGATTTGATCAGCTCGACATCACCAATGGATTATACTCACTTATGCTTTGATCTTATGATGATCCATTCTTGATTCATAGAAGAACGGATGAGAGAGACATGATGAAGAGATACTTAGTAGAGAGAGAAAGAGAAATAAGGGTTAAACCAAATTCTGATTCCCTAAATCTCTATTTATAGGAGTCTCGCTCAGCATAGAATCTAAAACCTCTGCTCCCTCTCATTTTATGTCACGATTAGGTAAGATACTCCACTAAAAACTCAATTTTGGTCTCAGATTTCCAATATGAGTCCACTTTTGATATTTATTTACTTCAGCATTCGAAATAAAATAATTTGGTTTAATTATTTTATTTTCGATTTCCCCCTGTGTGACTTTTCTCACAGAAGTCTTACGCCGACAAAAGTTATACCCTGCCTAGGGTAAAAAACACATTCTAGACTCAACCTTGGCATTATATTTCTAATCCGAGTTACCCTTTAAGAGATATCCCGTTTCCATCATGTGTATTGTACCAAATATACTTAACATTTTTTTATAATTTATTGCGGGCACACCGAGCCTATAAATTTCATGTCGTCTCAGTGCCTAGCTCTGGAAATATATGTAGAAATATTCCAAAGTATTAAAAGAAAAAAATTGGGTCTATTCATCATTCCATAATTTAGGATTTTCATCTCAAAAAATAAAAACTAGGGAAAAATACTCAGGATACTGAGCTCGCACCTGGATCTCCCGCTCCCAAGAAAAACCTACATGTTTCTATGTTGGCACAACAAACAATCCAAAGAGACGGTTTTTCCTTGTAGGGTCTTCTCATATCATTGACGTGTGTAGAAACATGCACGTATCTCCTCATTTAAGAATCATGGGAGATGTTGTGCACCCACCCCAGCTATTGGGGCTAGGGAAAGGAAGTAGGAAACCTCACCATCTCTTTGCATGGTCCCGAATAGATCTAACTAAACTCAGGGATAATTTACCTTTTTGAAAAAACCTCTACATCACATGTAGTGACCAAAATCATTATTTTCCCCTAGAACATGATATCATGATTCCCTTCTTCAGAATATCCATCTATTGAAACACCTAATGATATATGGTCATACTGAGTTTCACAGTTGATGTTTCACAATCGAGACTCTATTACACGCTTGAGAAGCAAAGGAGTCAACACCATCAACTGAAGAAAATTGTACCCTCTTACTCCACCAGGGTTACCTATAGGGAAGATAACTGATCTAAAAATTCCTTCATTAGGAGATCCTATGACTTCCTACTAATGGAATTTTCTACAACATTTCCCTTTCCCAGAGTATAGACTATCTAGAATTCATGGTCTTACTTGAAGTTCAACCAGCGTCGCTGCCTCAGTTTCAAGTCTATCTGGGGGAAGACGTACCTAAGAAATTGGTGGCCTGAACAAACCACAAAGTGCTCTCCCAGAAGGTAGTGTCTCCACATTCTCAGGGTGAATACTACCACTGTCATCACTAGGTAGTGAGTCTCACAGTTCTGTTCATGGGGTCTCCATCGTGTCAAACTATAATTAATAACTATTGTATCAAGGTTGATGTTGAGCATGCATGGTAGAAAAAAATAGGAAATGTGAGTAAACTCATTCAACCACAAGAATCTATACACTAAAATCATGTGGCATACCCCGTAGGTATTTGATTCCCTTGGAAGGAGAGTAATCCCCAAAACTGATACTCCACTACAGGCACTGGAGACATATTTAGAAAAAAGTGTCAAGAAGGAAATAATCCCATGGAAAATTCAGAACTTACTCTAACACTCCATCACACAACCTCACCCTAAAAGCACAAGTCATTGGAACTATTAAACCACACCTTGAGACTATCCTCTTTAGGCGGCACTAACTTGCCCTCACGGTTTTTCTCACATCACACAAATGTATCTTGATAGGGGAAGAAACCCTCTTCTTCATGCATTCAAGGTTACATCGAACAACACTGGCATATGGTTACAATGATTCCCCATGTTACCCGGGTAAAATCGCAAGAAAGGAGCAGGGATAAAAGAGTACTCCAAACAGTGTTTAACAAGTTCTATTGCAAAAAGTATAAAATAAATAGGGTGTACCTCTTATCATCATGTGTGCTATAGGATTGTAAACATCCAAAGCATGCGGCTGTCCGTGGCCCTAACCGCCAGCTTCCTGAGCTTGAAGTGGGATGCCTGGCGGGGGTGGAGAGACCTCATAACATATTCCACCACCCATATCTCCTTCTGATCCTCTACCAGCACCACATCCTTGGGGACCACCCTGATCATAGCGTTGTCTCTGCCATGGTGATCCACCTGCTACCTGCCAGGTATTATCAGCACGTCTGGTCAGGAAGTCTCGTGCCAAGTGACCTCGCCCATTATAAGAATAACACCATACCTCCCCAAGATTTCCCCACAATTTGAGTTACCTCATCCCCATACTACTACTTTCTTGAGATAGATTATGGGGAGGCCTCCTGCATTGGGATCTTTTCATTTGACACCTTCTAGACGTGACATACGTCTCATATTTATTGTTATTACTATCACAACCAGATGTATGGCGCCCCTTGGACATAAATCTCTCTATAACCAGTGCTTGCTCCAGCACCCCAGCATAGGTGAGGATAGAGAAGGGTAATATGATAGAACAAAACTCTCTGTGGAGCCCCTTCTCAAAATTTCATGCTTGGAATTAGCCATCATGGATCATGTCTAGAGAGTAGCATGCAAGGTCTGTAAACCTAGTCACATACTCAGTCACCATCATCCCTGTCTGTTAAAACTAAAGGAGATCCTAAAGTCGAAAGGAGTGAAAGAAGAAGGTGTAGTACTCCTCATGAAAAAACTTCTTTAAGTCATCCCACGAGAGTGTATACTCATTGTGTATCTAGGTAACCAAGATCCACCAACATCCAGCTATTCTGTAGAGAAGGATGTCTGCGAAATCCACCATCTGATCTGTTGGTGTCTATGTAATCCTAAAGAGGCGGACCACCAACTCTAGCCAAACCTCTACTGTCTGAGGGTCTAGCTCACCATGGAACCTCAACAGTCTTTGGTGCTAGAAATCACAGAGTGCAATCCACTTGTGCACATCCTTAACCTACTCTACTATGGTTCTATTATTCTCAATAGGCAGAGGTGTTGCTACCTACTCACCTAGAGAAATGGGATATCATGATGGGTCCTAAACTGAGGCCACATTGCTCATAGGGTCATCATCACGAACCAAAACTAGTATACGGAATGGCTTTCATCGTTGAGACATACTGAATGTTATCAAGGAGTACCAAAATTAGATGAGTATACATATATATCAAATACCATGTGGAGATCACTAAATAAGGATAATAAAAGTCTCAATCCTATATGATACATGTACCATTGTTCCCAACAATGAGTCTCTTAGGGTGCCGCGTCAACAAGAAGGTAATCAGGGTTCTGGTGAATAAATACATTGACTGCCTATACCATCATTGGATTCCCTATCCTAAGAGCTGCTCTCAAGACACTTCAGCACTGTTTCCCTAAACCCAACCAAGAAATTTTTAGGGAAATGTCTAAACAACGTCGCAAGGCTCAAACCACCTCTGATACCACTTTTTCACAACCCAAACCATGCCAGGGATTGAGATGAAACTACCCTAAGCCCACCTTCATAGGCCAGGGGGTGGTAACAAGTGACGAAGGCACAAAAAACTCAGGGATACCTTCACCTAAAAACCTATACACCCACAAACACACACACACACAACAAACTTAATGAAAAAGTGATTATGGAAAGGAAAAAAATATGAAACACTGCTATAAATAAACCAAGCATGCATGAACCACTAAAAATTAAAAGTACAGTACAATAACCTGAAAGGGAAAAAGGGACAAAATACATGCCCAACCAGAAAAGTTCCACAACCTAGAAAAAATATGAAAAGTAAAATAGCCAAGATATCCCCACTCTTGGATCCCACGCTATGACCACCATATGTAGTCTAAGTACCCCGTCTCCTTAATCCCCTCTAATGTCATGATAAACCAGTTCATCGGTTGCAAGGGAACACTAAGTGAGAGAAAATACCAAGTAGGGATGAGTATAAAAATACTCATTAGGATTCCCTGAAGGCTCAAGGGAGTAGAAAAAGATGTACTAAAGGTGGGAGCATTAGATAGAAAAAGGTACAATAAAAAGGAGTGTAGCTCAAACCAATAAGAGAGTGAAGTAAACTCATCCAAACACAAGGATATAGAAATAGAGAGCAGATGAACTTCTCTTTAAGTATTTTCTACCTATAGTAGGAGAGTAGACTCATCCAAACACAAGAAGCTATACACAGAAAGCACGTGGAATACCTCATGAATCTTCGCCTCTCTTGGAAGGAGAGAATCTAAAACCCAAGGAGTGGGTACCAAAATAAGATATATATATTCTCAAACAAGAAACCCAAATGAAAGAGTAAGGGGATGTCCATCTCACAGCTCAGCCCAAGAAAGTGAGTAGCCAATGGTCACATAAGTAACCACCATCGATGCCCAGCATCCCACACGTATTCCCTGAACTGCAAGCCAAAGGGGCTCAATCACCGCACCTTGATACTATTCCCTTTGGGTGGAACTATCCCATTATCATGGTTTTAGGTCATGTTACAAGGATGCATCTTGGTGGGAAAAGAGCCCCTCTTACTTGTGAGTCCGAAGTAGAGTCAAAGTACATCTATTCACTGATCTATATTTGAAATGAGTAAACCCAAAGTAAAGAACTCATACCCTAGTATGTCCGGGGGATTCCACTCTAATATTCATCGTAGAGGACCCGCACTCTCACACATCAGGGGGATTCCACTCTTGTTAATTGAGGACCCTCACCCTAGTATGTTAGGGGGATTCCACTCGGAAGTATCTAGTAGAGGAACCACACTCATGATGATAAGGTATTCTACTATCATAGTAGTTGTAGAGGAACCACACCCCAACTGATGGGGGATTCCACTCTAGGTTATCGAGGACCGACACCCTACTCGGTAGGGAGATTCCACTTAGAAAGCATCGAGGAGTTAAACTGGACATCATTGTAGGATGGTATCTCTAAAAAAGAACTCAGGAACACTGGCCATACCTGCTAGATGGTACCTCTCATAAAAATGTCACTGTAGTCATCAGGTACCTCCCCAGATAGGCGTCTCACCCAAAATATCTTGCATCATAACTTGAAAACCACTACCAAGGGAACCATCGCGTTATAAATGAAAAAACACCCAGGATAGGATATTCACATACCAAAATATGAGTTCAAAAGAAGGATATAAGAGGGATAAAATATTTTTAAAGTAGTACACAGTGCATGTGGGGCCGACCTGACATGTGATCCCACGTCATCACATGTCTGTGTACCTAGCCATGATTGGGAACTAAACTGTGATCAAGTACCCTTAGGCATGCCAGTGTACTCACAGAGTACACATCATATCTATCCAAAAGAATATCGAGTGCATGACATTCGATGTTGATTCAAAGGGTGAAAATGTAATTTTACTAATGCGTCTCCTCAAATGGTCCCAGAACATTTGATAGAATCTCTTCATATATCTTCTCCACTATCACAAGAGTCAAAGTTGACCTAATTTGTGGGCTCTCTTTAAACACAAGAGAAGGATCTTCCACCAATATTCCTGTCATGTTTCCACATTTAATGATATTGAAAGTAGGGATATGCACATCCAAATGGACCACACCATTGTGATCCTAGTGAAAAAACATGCAAGATTGACTGTTCATTCACCCCAATCAGACATCCAATGGAAAAGTTGCATTTCACCATAAAGCATACGAACTGGGACCTATGGGCCCCATACCTTGACTTTATTTTAAACATCCAAAAGTCATCTCAAAAAGTTCTCCTAAGGACCAGGGTTGCACTGCCACTAACGACTCATTAATCAGACATCCCAGGTAGGTTCCGTGTTTGAAACAAGAAGCGCATGAATAATAAACTTATAAAATGGCCTAAAAAGGCCCATCTCAGAAGTAAGGTCACGTCACCGCAAACAACACATAAAATGGGCACTCTGTTTAAGAGATAGGTCTGTTACAAGGTTTCTTAATAATAATAATATTATTATAATTATTTAAAATCTACCATTTAGTTTAACCAATCCAGAAACTAAGATGTAAAAGTCAAAATTCTTCTGTCTTAAATACACGGTCACATTGCCACTGACGGCACATCAATCAAACATCTCACTTAGGAGTTATGGCGGGTTAATGATTTAATAATAATATTAAATCAAATGTCTCATGAGTGTTTCTTATGATCAGGTCATGGGTTGGGGTAAATTATATGAAGCGGTCTTAAAATGAATGTATTGAGAATGGGGTTACATCATCGCTAACGATGCTCTAAATGGACTCCCCAAGTAGGAGTCATGAGGGTTTAAATATTAATAATAATAATATTATTAATATTATCATTACTATTTATTTTTATTTTAATTATTTTTTTTCATCTCGGTTTCCCCTCCACTCGCTGGGTCTGCATACCACTGGTCCACCTAATCAACGTGGCATTCCCTGGTTCAAGCGACCTCCTTCTACCTTGGTTTCCCCGCCTGACCATGACCCCACTCCACCTCGCTGCTCCGCTCGACCATGGATCTCCGGCTTCACCTCATCACACAAGCACCCCATCACCGACCTTCTCCATACAACACACCTCCGTACATCATCCCGTGCTCTGCCACCCTCTCTAGCTGCTGGCTCGCCCAGTCACCTACTACCTCGGAACCCAGCTGTGCCACTCACCCGACCGACCAAATCCCACGACCGCTACCTCTACATAGTCCGACACCGTCGGCCGCCGCACTGGAAACACTCCAGTGGTCCCTTCCATGGACCACCAAGACTTCTCCGGATGCCCGATTTCAGATATGAGGGCTGATCAGTGATCCCTATGACGAGGCCTTTATAGTGCCAGCCTCAGATTTATGATCCAATGGTTGATTAATGCATCTGAAAAAGGGTGACGAAATCCACAAAGAACAGACATATTTTCAAATAAAATTTTAGGTTTGAAACATGGATCAATGGACATGTTAGTGAATCCATAAACAATGATAATAAAAACAATTTAAAAAATTAAAAACAAATGAACTTTCAATTAAAACTTCAATCAGAGGTTCAAAGGAAATAAATCCTACCTTGATTAGATCGGCTCGACATTGCCAATGTGTTTGCCTCACTTCAACTTGGATATACCAATGATCCATTCTTGATTCATCATGGAAAAGATGAGAGAGACATTATATAGAGAGACTTAGTAGAGTTATAAAGAGAATTAAAGGTTAAACCAAATTCTAATTCCCTAAATATCTATTTATAGGAGTCTTGCTCGGTGCGGAATCTGAAACCTCTACACCCTCTCATTTTATGTCATGATGAGGTAAAAAAGACATTCTAAACTCAACAATAATCACATATTTCCAATCTGAGTCCCCTTTTAAAATTTATTTACTTCGGTATTTGAAATAAAATAATTAAGTTTAATTATTTTATTTATGATTTTTACCCTAGGTGAATTTTCTCACAAAAGTCCCATGCTAACAAAAGTTATGCCCCATCTAGGGTAAACACCAAGTTCCAAACTCTACTATGGCCTCATATTTCTGATCCAAGTTACCATTTAAGAGATAACCAATTTCCTTCGTGTTCATAGTATAAAATATACTTAACATTTTTGTATAATTTATTCTAGGAAAACTGTGCCTCAGAATTTCATGCCGTCTCAACACCTAGTTCTGGAAATATATGTAGAAATATTCTAAAGTATTATAAGAAAAGAACCAGGTCTCTAAAAGAACCCCAAAACATGAGTCATAGATACACACTCAATATCCTGAGTTTTTTTAAGATTAGAAAATTTCTTGTAGTGATTCTCGTTTTATCATTTTCAACCTTTTAAATGGATTATGATTTAGTTTTATTTTGATTTATTCTTTATAAATTTGATATTTTTTGAGAGGTACCACTCCTAGAAGAGTGTTTAAAAAAATTTTCTTGGTTTTTTGTGTTTTTTCACCTTGTTCTTTTAAGTGAGGTGGTTGTTTTCCTATAATGGTGATATTCTTAAGAGGTATCTCCCAAGATGAATGTTTAGAAGAACCAATTTTTTTTATTCTCTCTAATTTTGTTTTGATTTCTAAGTATGAGAATTATTTTATAGGTATCTAATATAATGGATTGGAGCTTTTTGGCCTTTTATTTGGGTTTTTTTCATGGCTCGTTGGATCCAATAGGGAGTTTGGAGGAATTCCAGAGGGAAAGAGAGGGGAATAAGCCTTTCTGGAGGTTACCACACCCTGGTGGTGGTTATGGTGGTGGGTGTTTTGGGTCGTTTGTGGTTTCTCATATGGTTTTTGGTGACCTGTAGGAAAAAATGGCTTATCGATCCATTTCAAGGCCATTTAGGATCTGGAGTCCTCCTATCCTAAATGACCAACTCATAACACCCAGAAAAGGGTGTGATACTAAGCATGGTTCCATGGATAACTACCTATCCAAAATGGGTAGAGGAAATCATGATGCTCATGGTCATGGGAGTGGTGTGGGGGAAACACCCTAGTCATTGAAAATATTCTATGGATAAATCTATTTTGGGTTGAATACGAAATAACAACAAAGCCATGACTAGGACATAGTGGATTCTATGGTGACAATTTGGTTTGTTTTTAAATGGCCATAAATCTTCATGGATCTTGACTGATTTGTAGGGGAAATTCATGATAAGTCAAGAGGTATCTAAAATTCAGTTTTAATTTGATTATACCCTATATTAACTGATCCACACTCATTATTTTTGAGTTTCTTTAGTTTATATATGCAGTGGATAAAATAAGGTTTGATCAATAAATTAATTACATTAAGGCTTCATAGAAATAAGTTAATATTATACGGGTTCTCATTATACACCTTTGGCTCCATGTGACTGACTTCTTTTGGGTTCTTTCTGACGGTTCCCAGAGAATAAAACACCCTTGTTTTGACATACACCCCCTTCTTATCCTTTTCCCATTTTCATAGATTTGTTTGGGAAGAATAAAACAATGAGAGGCCTTGTTTTGGGTATTATTTAAGATTGGTTTTTTGGTGTTCTGCATATTATAGGTTCTTGATAATCTTCTATTGTCTTTTTTGTTCGTCTTCTAGCAGTGGTTGATCCTCAATCATCAGTTATTATGAAAATAACATTGCACTTCTTAATTGAGGTTAGTAATTTGTTACTTCTACTAATTTATGTGAAATCATAAAGTCATAATAGTTTATATTTTTGGGTGATGGTGTAATTATACTTAATAAATATTATACCATAAATAATGAAAAGTTATAGTTTTTGGTTGTATCAATCACATGTGTTTATACCATGTTAATATTTTGCCTATAGTTTTACTATATAGTGTGTTATCTCTTGTTTATTATCTTTTTAGCACACTTTTTTATAACATGGTTATCATTTTTGATTATTTTATGGTTTATAATGTTTTATATGTTGAAATTGGATGATGAACATAAAGATGATAATGCTTATTTAAAAAATAATTAAAGAGTCATGTTTTAATATGAAACCATTCTTATAATTTGATGGAAATCATATGGATATTTGATTCATGTTTAAATGAATTTGTTTTTTTACTTATAGTTTAATGAAATTAGAAGTGATTCTTGAAATAATGTTTTAATATCCTATAGTTTTTGAAAGCTAATGCCTTAAATCTGGTAGAAATCAATAAGAAATTAATCATTTAATATAATACAACAATATACCTATTATATGATAAAGATAAATTTTTGGGGATTAATGAGATTATTTTATTGTGAAGGATGATTTCATTTTTTAGGGCCAAGATTCCCTGTTGACTATTTTTTTCCTTACTATCTTGTGTGATTGTTCTGGATGTGTTCCTTATGATGAAATGCAATGTGAGATTGAGATAGTTGATGGTTTGGTGAGATATAGGTGGGGAGGCTTGGGTTCGTGGTAGTAATTGATGATGGCGATGAAAGGATACATGGTGATATACATGGTAGTGTCAAGGATGGAACTGGGACTAATAGAGTGGGTTGAAATTGGGATTTCGCATTGTTTTTTTTTCTAAAATTTTGGACGCTTGATTATTGTTGAATCTTTTGAATGGCCAGATAGATGATTTATTTGTTTCTAAATTCGTTTCCCCACTACTTAACATGACTAAAAGTGCATGGTTGATTCATATTATTGTGTAATATTAGGATGATTCCTATAGTACATAGAATTATATAATGATAATGAATAATAATATTTTAACCCATGAGGTTGGTGGTTAAATGGAATGTCAATGTTAACTATTTAAGACCCATGGGATTAGTTAGTTTATGCTTAGTGGCCATAATTATTTTTTGGTTGTTAATATAACATGTAAATGAAAAAATATTTATCAATGGATAATTAATTAATTAACATAAGGTGAAATATTTAATTGGATGTCTTCTTGAATGTTTATGTGCTTATAGAATATCTTGTCCATAGTAGTGGCAGCTAGGTTTCTGAGTGATGATATCTATAGTTGAGTGTGAGACTAGTTAGATGCTTATAGTGTGGTAGTGAGATATATATATCCTATATGTTTAATGATTTCATATACGTCCCCACCTATTTTGGTAGGGTGAATGACACCCAGTGGAGGGTGTTTTCCCCAATATCCATGCTGGCGAGGAATAGATGGCTGACTACCCCCTCTTTCACTACTCTCTTCTCTTGGTAGTATTATGTGGTGGTATGAATGGTGGTTAATTTATCATATATATATATATATATATAGAGGGTTGTAATGGATTTTAGTTATTTTAAACACATTTATTTTTAGATATATTATCCTAAGTATTATTATATGTATATCATGTATGGGATATGATGGTTTTTGGTATAATACATGACATACAGGTTGGGTGGATCCTAAGAACTACTTGATAATTATATAGAGATGTGGATGATGATGTGATGGTATGACATGATTAATAAAATTCATTAAATGCTACAGTTTCCTTGATTTCTTCAAACATGATTAGTCTTGTAGAGAGTTGGATCTTGACATATGAAGTTAAATAATAGTGGAAAACCAATGGGGAAGTGTTTATGGGGTACCTACTTTGATATATAGTGGTTATTACATGATTACTTGTATATGATGCATAGTGAGAGATCCATGTTGAGTATTGGAACTTAGTATACCCATTTCAGTGATGTGTTAGCTTCACTTTTTTGTTCACTAGGATTTAGTATGATTTCATTATCTTTTTTCACGAAAGGATCTGAGGAGGATCCTACTATGTAAACATGTTATGATCACCCAATATATATAAACTATTTTTAAGGTCAGAAAGATATGGTTGGTGATAGAGATGGACTCTACTAGCTCAATGGTTATTCAAGAGTTTCTTTGGATTTGTGGACACAGTTGAGGATTTCCTTTTTGGTATTTGTATTATACTTTGTAGTTTTTTAGTTATATGACATTACATGTATGTTGGTTCATTTATTTTATTTTATTCTAATAATGGGTTGATTGGTGTATTTTTCTTATCTCTCTTTCCTCATGTTATTTATATGTTAATGACTCCCATTTTTGTGTATAATATATACTGGGTTCTTCTCACCAACCCATGGCCTATTGGAAGAGATCTTTAGGCATAATTATCTCTCTAATCACATTGTTAGCCTAGGAAGGGGTACATTTGGGGGGGGGGGGTTCATGAAAATTTTACTTATTGATTAGGAAAATATCAACAATTTGTATAATTTTTATTCTGATGCTAATTTTTATTGACTACATGAGAAAGTTGATTATGTATTGTCTAACCATCCAACTTCTTTCTCCAAATGGTTAATGTTCATTTATTGATTGGATAATTATTTACATTTCTTATTTTTTTATCTTAATATGAATTTTTATATATTACTAATAAATTTTGATAATGCATTTTATTTTTATTCATATCTTTAATATGGTGAATGCATTGGACTTATAGAAGTGTTGGGTGAGACCTAGTATTATATATCCCCTTGATACATCATTTGGTTTAATTGCACAAATGGTCTGTGTATTATGTGTATTATTTACCAATTCAAGCATGATTCCTTGATTATTTCCTTACCAACAATAATCATGTACTTGTTATGACTTTATAAGAAGAATGATGTATTTTTTTGATTCCTTGATGGAATGGATAATGTGTTAGTTGAGGCCTCTATGGTAAAGATCCATATGTTTTTCATTAAGAATTCTATTACCATGAATTCAGTTATTATTTTCCACGTGTTTATTTATATTAATAACCATTTTTTGTTTCAGTCTCATATGAACATTTATATGGAATTATTTTTATTAACATTTTTTTCCTACCATATTATTTATGAAAATTTTATTCCTTGATAGATTTTGATAAACATGTTCCATTACCTAGTGTTTGAGATTACCCTTATTAGTTTTTATTTCACTTAATAATAAATAAAAGTATTACATATGACATTTCTAAAAGTGTATCATGTGTGGAGGGTTTTTTGAGAGATGTTGAATACTTATCATAGATTTAATATTTTCATATATAGTGGTAAAAATTTTCATTTTAGGAGAAAGTCACGTTCTTTTTTAGTTAAAATTATATCCTAAACCTCTAAAGATCTAAACCTAAAAGGCCATTCGAATGTAAGTGAATCAATTTTTTTATTTGGATTTTAATTATTTATGGTTTCAATTGGGTTTCTTTAGTATATTTCAAATCCAGTATATAAAATAATCTTCTTGTTCACACTGAATACCAGGAACACTGGTCCAGGCCATATCAAAGACTATTTGGGTTGGATAGAAGATGAAAAATCTATGTTAAAATTTTGGGATTGGATCATATTTTCTTCATCATTCAAAAAAAATCTCCTTTCATCTTATCAAAATTTAAAATGGGTTTTACACATGAGTATTAAAAAAATGTATAGGGAAATGAAAACCCATTTTTGGTGGTTAGGTACGAAATGGAATCTAGCCACTTATGTTGTGAGATATCTCAACTGTCAATAGGCAAAGAATCAACATCAACCACCATTATAAATTTTATAGTCTATGAATGTATCTATATATAAATGAGAATATAATATAATGGATTTTTTCATAGGACTATGATGGAAACTTAAGAAAGGTAAAGAAATTTGGGTGACTATGGACCGACTCACCAAGCTAGCATATTTCTTTCTAATTTGAGAGTCCATTATGGTAAAAGACATAGATAATGTTCATATAAAATAAATTGTTATGTTTAATATAGGGCCTATTTACTTTGTCTTTGATTGAGACCTATGATTTTGGAAGTCCTTACAACAATCCTTTGGAACTTAGTTGACCAATAGCATTGCATATCATCCACAAATGGATGGTCAGTTAGAATGCACTATCTAGACACTGAAAGAAATTATTATAGATTGGATGATGTATTTTGATCATTCATGGGAATATAATTTGAAATTATTAGTTTTTTCATATAACAACATATATTAGGACCTAATAAATACAGATTTATTTAAGGAATTTTATGACTGACCCTTTCAATATCCACTTTATTGGGTGAAGATTGGGGAAACTTCACTAATTAGACCTAGTCTTGTCTATGAGACTATAGAAAAAGTGTGTATGGTTAATAAATGGATGGATATAATATAGTTTTTTTTGAAATAATATGTAGACCATCTTTGATTACCCTTATCTTTTGATGTAGGTGACCTTATATTAATGAATGTTTCACCGATACTATATTAATACATTCCTTGATTCATATCCTAGATATAAAATAATAGGAATTTCAAGGTAGATTAATATATTTAGTACATTTATTTTCTAATAATGTTCTAATTCAATAGAAAATTAGGTAATGGGAAATGTTCAAACTAGAATAATGGCCATATCTCTTTTAGGACACTGCTAACCTCCACATTTCAAATGATATAATGCTCATTGGTGGAGAAAATGTTACACCAAATTTTTGAGTAGTTTTTCCATTTAATTATGTATTTTATGTTATATAATAATTTTTTTACTTCCAAGAGTTTCTTGATAGTTTCGGTGAGTTTTGGAAGCACTTTTGAGGGAGAATGGTTTAAGCATTGTTAGGGGAAATGATGATGCTTTTATTAGGTAATTATATAAGGGGATAGGAATCTCTATAGTAATGAATATGGTTGGTGAAATGTTTTGGAAAACCAAGTGGTAATTTTATGGACATATAAATTTTTATATAGTGCCATTTTTCATAGTCATCACACAATTTACCAAACCTTACATCCTTGGGTGTTATATAGAAGCACATACATAGTTGGTGCATGATTTTGCAAACTCTATGGACTAACAATGCAGTATGATTAACTAAATTATAAAATTGGTTTTAAGTATAAACCCACCTAAAAAACTTCATTATTCCTCTTGTGAATTAGGATCTTGAACTCTATACTTACTCTAGGTTTTTTCATGATTTCCTTCCCACAAGAGACTGCTTCTTATAAATCGTTCCATTTTTGACCTTAGGGATCATAGATAAGAGTATAGTTTCTCTTTATCCTCCTTGATCTTTTTATTTTCTCTTCAATGAAACACTATATCAGTTCCATCATGGATAAATATATTTTTTAGGATGTGTTTTGTTGGTAATTCCTTGTAATCCATTGAAGGGATTCTGGGAAAAGATTGGATCTATGAGATAATGGTGTAATTATATATTTGTGACCATATTAAAGTTAGGTTTATTCTCAAAAATTCCACCTATATCAATAAAATTATATCATATTTTCAAATATTTATTGATCATATAATTTTATTAAAACCCTTTGGAAAAAACCCTATGTTTGTTGGTTTTTAATTATTGGGTTGGGGGTGTCCCCCATAATATATTTGATGAAATGATTACATGCATACATTGAATTAAATAATAAATTAAGTAGTGAGAAATTATAAAGATCATGGTTGGTGTGTTTTTATACTATATGTGAGGTTAGAATTGTTGGTTAGGTATTGGTTACCATTCTATATACGATACACTATATTTTACCAGCAAGTGATGACTTGGGACTAGAGGGATGGGTCTTTCGCTTGCATAGTGGACATTTAAAAGGGATCTATTTTACTATAGATGCTTTAGGTTGTGTTATGCATGGGTGTATGTATTCTTATCATTGGTATAACAACCCTTCTATTTATTTCACATTAATACATGATTTATTACATAATATTACACTTAATACAACATGAAAGATTGAGAAGTATAGTATCTTTAGGAATTTGATACATGAAATAACACTTAAAAAAGGGAATAAATCATGTTTATTGAAAAAATACATAACATGATCATATTATTCCTAATACATAACACTACATGGGATAACCTAGGAATATACATAAGAATGGGTCGATCTATAAAGCTCAGTAAGGGAATAAACATGGAATAACAAGAAGAAATTAATATATGTAAGATAATAGGAATATAAATAGAACATAAAATGGATGATAATCATAAACATGAACAATGAGTCATGATATAACATGATAACAAAAAGAAAACACGGGAAAGGAGGAGACAACTTAAAACACAACATCATAAACATAAGTCTAGGGTAAATTCCAAGATATAATGATGGAAAAAGTTACACGATGGATTAGGTTCACTACCTAATCCCTTGCATGATGTCTCATGAGACTAAAACATTACCAAATGAATTGGGATGCTATATAATTCCAGGAACACTTATAACTTTTATTTCATTATCATGCTTAACTGTGCCACATAGATCCTAAAACATGGAATCATTTTTTTCATCAGTTTTTATTCCATGATAAAGGAGTTTGGAATAAATACATGTAACTACCCAATAAAATAAGTATAAGTGAATAAAGGTGAACATCCTTGATAGGGATTAGGTATGGGTATTCACTACACATTTGTTTGACATGGAAAATCATGGTGAAATTTTGGCAAAATAACAGGGGTGTATAAATGTTCATGGAAGGGATTAATGAGAGTGTAAGGGGTATATAATAATTTAGTAATAATAGGAGAAGTACGGGGTATATGGAATAAAATATCCCAACATTATTAATTGTAAATAAAAGGAATAATATAGTGAATAAACTTTAATAAAGAGAAGTGAAAAATGAACCCTTACCTTGAGAGTGTGACTCCAAATGCTTGGGAGAATCTTCTTGAGAGCTTGGGGGAACCTTGGGAGGTCTCTAGAGAGAGGAGGTAAGAGTAAGGAAATACTCAATGTATTTTTAGTGAAGATAAAAGGGATCTTGGGTTAGTTTATATAAGTAATGAGTGGGTAATTGTTTATCATTTCTCTAACATAGGTTTTGGAATATATATAATAAAATAACCGAAACCACAGACCTTACAATGGTTTTTCCCATGGTTTCTACCAAATATGAGTGGTTTTAGTTATTTTATTTGTCAGAAGTCCTAAATTAATAAAATTATACCATTTATGATCTGTAAGTGAGTTATAATCTTATAGAAATGATTTTAAAACCTTAAAATATATTAATGGTTTTGGAGGATTCCTAAAGGCTTTATAAAATTAATCAAATAAAAATTAGATCAAATAATTTTAAATTAAAAAACATATATTTGGTTATGTATACCATTTATTTTATTTATTAGATCACTTTTGGGTCATTATGATGTCATAATACACACCATTTATTTATACAATATTTAATTTTTACTCTAATATTTGAATATCTAAGGAAATTTTGAAAAATTCATTATTGGATAATTTTTACATTTTGATTAAAAAAATAATATTCATTTTATAAAAATAATTTTCTAAATATTTTTATTTTGACTTTTAAAAATAATAATCAAAATTTATTGAGAAATACTAGTTTTTTTGACAATAACAGTTTTCGAACCCTTATAAAAATTACATTTGACTTTATAAAAATTATATGATCATTTATATTTAATAAAAATTATTTAATAATAATATATTATTAAAATAGTTTTTTTTTATTTCAAAAATCCATTAATTCATCAAAATAAATGTCTTAATTGAAATTTAATACTAATTAAAAAAATGAAATTTGTTTTTTATTATAGAAAAATAAAAATCGTTAATAATATACTAACAAGAAGAAAATATGAGCATTATTATGTTAAAACTGAAAAATATATAATCATATTATTATAGAATTGATACATATCCATTTAATACACTAGAAAATGTGCTAATATTAAGGTGTGCGATGGTGAGACTTTCATGGGGTGGTTAAACGTACATGGTTTGGGTTTTGATCTCAATGATCTCAAACTTTTTTTCCATAAAAAGTCTTGCTCATGCTTAAGTTGTGGGATATCATCTTGGGATTGGACAAGGGAAAATTATGGTGATTCTATCTCCCTCAAAAGCTTCAGTAAATTGGATTTATAGGGTATGATCCAACTATTTTAGGCCATAACTTCCTTTGTCTGTGTCAATTGGATTTGTTAATACCCTATATTTATACTATTCATGTGATCACTATTCAATGGATATATTATCAATGGTAATGATACTTAATGGTCTTTTAAATCTTATAGAATATAATAAAACCAAATAAGTGCATGTGTTTTCTATAACCATAATACATAATAAGACATTTAATTTAAATCATAAGTGAAATTTTATTTATAAATGTCCAGGTCATTACAATCTTCCCCCCTTTAGAAATTTTTCCCTTGAAATTTTCATTTCACATACTAAAATAGATGAGGGTAATCATGTTTCATCACATCCTCTGATTCTTAATTTGGTTCTTCAAACTTGTGGTTTCTCCACAACTCTTTTACCAGGTAAATTGTCTTATTTCATAGAACTTTGTCTCTATGATCTAAGACATTCACCAGTTACTCTTCATAGTAAAGATCATTATCCAATGGTACCACCTCTATATTGAGTACATGTGAGGGGTCTGGTATATACTTCATCAATAAAGATACATGAAATACATCATGTACTTGAGATATGTTAGGTGAGAGTGCTGGTCGATAGGCCACCACTCTAATGATATCAAGGATATAAAAGGGACCGATGTTTTTTGGATTAAGCTTTCCCATATTTACTAATCTCAGGAAATTATTCCATGGAGATATGTAGAAGAATAACATGTCTCTGATATCAAACTATAATTCTCATCGATGATTGTTAGCACAACACTTCTGTTAACTCTATGCAGCCTTGATGTGCTGCTGAATGGTCTTAACCCTTTTCACCATTTACTTAACCATTTCGGGACCTATCAATTTTCATTCCCCAACTTCATCCCAATATGAAGGGTTTCTTCACCTCTCCCATAAAGGGATTATTAGGGATCCATTTGTATGCTTGAATGGAAACTGTTATCGTATGATAACTCATCCAGAGAAATATGTAGATCCTATCCTCATTTGAATTCAATTGATTATGCTCTCAACATGTCCTCAAGTCTCTAGATAGTCCACTCAGATTGGCTATTAGTTTGAGGGAGATAAGGTTTGATGAAGTTTAACTTAGTATTTAGAGAATATTGGAGACTATTCTAGATTTTAGAGGTAAATATTGTATATTTATCAGATATAACTAATAGTGGTGTTCCATGAAGCCTCACCAATTCTCTAATGTATATCCTTGAAAGTTTATTGAGAGAGAAGTTCCATTGAATCACAATGAAGTTTATAGTCTTTTTAAGATGATGCACCACAACCTAGATATAATTATTTTCTCATGATGTCTTTGGAAGACCAGTGAAAAAGTCTATGGTGATGTTTTACCATTTCCATGTAGGTATGGATAGTGGTTGCGTCATCCCCAAGGATTTTTTCCTCACCACCTTCACTTGCTGACACACAAGACATATTGATGTATATTCCAAAATATCCTTCTTCATATTTGTCACGACCCGTCCTCGGGACCCGTGCTGTGACTACCCCAAGCCCGCCTCCCATAGGCTAGAGGCTGGTGACTAGCACCAAGGCGTAAATCCCGATAAAAGGGGAAGGCATTGCCTTATAAAGTAAAAAAACACCACAGAGTAATCCAACAGAAGTAAAAACTAAGTAAACTGGGTGCAATAGTAAGTGCGGAAAGTAAATGGGCCAGAATACAAACCCAAATTGAAAGTAAGTACAACTGGAAAGAAAGTACAGCAACTGAAAGTAAAGAAGCAATGTCGAGCCATCCACTGGAAGTCCCACCTGAAGGGTGGGTACAGATAGCCTCCTCATCTCCTCGGGTCTAGCCGTCCGCTCCATGTACGTCCCGCCCGGTGGTCCACCTACAGGCACCGTCTTGCTCCACAAGCCTCAACCACGATCAGTGTTGTCCGTCATCTGCCTCCAACACAACGTAGTGCAGGCATATCCCGTGCAGGGGTGAGTATATGCTACTCAGTAGGGACCCCGAGACCCCTGAAGGTCTCCCAGAATCCAAAAAGGATAATCCACAAAGGAAAGATACAATCACGAAGTAACATCCAACACTACTTAGGTATATGCCCATACATATACCTAAGTCATCAATTCCAGTTCGGCTCCAACATCCGATCCCAAGTTCAATCATGTCCACATAGTAAAGTACAACCTAATCCACACAGGAAAGCACAACCCAATATACATAGGAAATCAAGTCAATCATATTGAAGTTAATGATTGAAAGTCAAGACTCATCTCACACAGGTATAATGCTTTGTAAGGTGATAGAGATGATCAAATGTAGCCACTGATTCATCTGAGATGGGACCCACCTAGGATAATAAACCAGCTAAGCTGTCAGACCCACATAGGATACAGACCGGCTACTTTTCCAGACCCACGTAGTATACAAGAACAATAGTCATCATCGTCGAACCCACAGAGGATTTCAGTACGGTCATCTTCGCTACTGAACCCACGAAGGATTTCAGTGCAGCCATCATCGCTGCCGAACCCACAGAGGATTTCAGTTCAGTCGTCATCCCTGCTGAACCCACAAAGGATTTCAGTGCAGTCATCATCGCTGCCGAACCCACGAAGGATTTTAGTGCAGTCATCATCGCTGCCGAACCCACAGAGGATTTCAGTGCAGTCGTCATCATCGTCGTAGTCACAGCTAGCTCTAGGGTTCCCGCACACAGCATGCTCGATTCCGGGAGGGTCCGCTCCACGAGCCAAGGGGTTTGATACATCAACTGACACATAGTCCGGAGTTGTTGTATCTCAAAGTTCCTTCTCGACAAAAAAAACTCAACGCGACAGACGACGCGTCAATCAGACGCCCAATATGAGAGTTATTGGTTTTTTTCATTCCAGGGGCCCGGTTGGTTTTTAAGTCAAAACCAACCCGACCACACTCCATATGTGTCCAAACCTAGAGCAGAGTAAGCCAAAAGGTCCATATCACTAAGAGGAATCCAAAAAAGTCGATGGCACGTCAATCGGACGTCTGAAACTCAAGTTATGAGCGTTTCCGCTCCAAGGGCCAGGTTGGTTTCATGTTCGAACCAACTCAGCCATACCCAAAGTTCTCATTAACCTTGAGTTTAGTATACCAAAATGACCGTCTCATTCCAAGGATCACTACGCAAATGATGGTGCGTCGATCAGAGGTCCGTAGTCCAAGTTATGGGTAAAATACTGAAAGTGGTCCGAAAGTGGGGGGTCTGAGCCCGGTCCGACCCGGCCCAAACCACCCTGGGTTGGCCCGACCCGGGTCCGGGTCCGGACCATTAGGGCGCGGCCCGGTCCGGTCGGCGAAACCCGGCCCGGTCTGGCAGGGTGGCACACTGGCTCGGCCAGCAGCTGAGCATGGGGGGACGCGGTCCCCCCTTCCCTTGCGCTCCCCGGACGTGGCGGGTGCCACTTCCTCCTTCGGATCCCGCGCGGCTGCGGGATACAGGTCGCCTGCGGCCGCGACTTCAGCCACGGCGGTTTCTCCTGGTGGCGCGCTGGGATGCCGCCGCCTCCGGCCACCGGCGCTGCCGCGCTAGCGACCCGCACCGCCAAGGAAGTCCGCGGGCCACCGGAGTCGCTCCAGTGGTCCGTTCTTGCTCCCGTCTGCGCCTGGGGTCATCTCGGGACCCGTAGATTACTGCGACGGCCTCCAATATCTCAATGGTCCCGTTTCATCGTCGCCCAAAGTTCCGCGCATCAAGAACAGAGAATCGGTGGGTTCAGACTTGTTCGTTGGTCCGCACCCACCACGTTAGTGGTTCAAAGAACTTCCAATAATTAAAACACATGTCGAGGATATAATCCACATAAATTAAATTAAACCAAACCCCCTACCTCGAAGAAGTTGTCGAATGAGGATCGTCACGGGAAAGACGTCGTGGGAGACGACATCGCGGAAGAGGATCGTGGGTGTCGTGGTACACGGCGTCGCGGAGAAGAGGATCGTTGGCGTCGTGGTACACGGTGTCACGTCGTCGATCTCCGAGGAACTTGATTTCTTCGTCGTCTTTCTTCGGAGGCCGACATTCTTCATCATTCTTCGCGTTCTTCAATGATGAAGAACATTCTTCAAGACTAGAGTAATTTCTCCCCAAATCTTCTCACACAACACATCAACAATAATAAAATAAGGTTTTTCCTTATTTTATTACTCATGCCATCCCTTTTTGAAATTCAAAATTAAATCACAATTTAATCAACATGCATTGACCAATTAGTGAGGCGTTTAATAATCCAATTAAACGCGAGAGTTGACTTTTCATTTAATAAGGGGGGTGCGGGTGTGTTACACAAAATTAATGGGGGTTTTCCAACTTAATGGGAGGTTTGAGGAAGTTGAATAGGTGGGGCTCATGTGGGCCCCACCTCACTAATATCCTATCAAGATGGGTTATGATTTAGTGGGTCCCACCTCAACTTCCATACGTAGGTTTAAACTACTTAGAATAAAATTTGTTGCATAAATTTTATTTTATTCATTAGTTAACCTTTTTTTAAAACAACACCCGAGAAAATGCAACTCCAGAAAGGGTCTTCCTAAGAAAAAACCGATGCTGCGGTTTCATCGGTGCCCTCAGATTTTGGTTTCGAGCAACGGTTCAAAAGTTAGAAAAACCCGCTCGTTCGTTCATTGAACGTACCCGAGTTAAACGTCAGAAATTGATTCCGGACACACCGGGCCTCGGAATCAGGTGCCGTCATAAACTGGGTACTCGTAAAATCCCAGAGAAAATTAAGAAAAAATTTCCCTTGAAATTTACAGGTATTTATATTACTCCCACCTCAGGGATTTACGTCCTCGTAAAGATACAACACAAACTAGGGGAAAAAATGAGGGTACTGAGCATGCATCTGAGCCTCCCGCTCCCTAGTGCTCTCCTGGAGGTTCCCGTGCTTCCATCTGATTCACACTAGAGGAATCGACCGACCACGTAGGACCCGCTCCTATCGATCCTCGATCTCCACCAAGACCTCCGCAAAAGTCTCCCCATCTTCAATGTCCAACTACCCATGGTCGATGATATGCGTTGGGTCGTTCACGTTTCTCCTCAGCTGGGATATGCGGAAGACATCGTGCACCCGGTGCAACTGAGGTGGTAGAGCCAGGCGGTAAGCCAACTCTCCTATCCTACTGAGCACCTTGAATGGTCCGATGAAGCTAGGAGATAACTTGCCACCTCAGCCAAATCTCCGTAATCCATGTCGAGGTGAGACCAGCAAGAAGACGTGGTCTCCATCCTCTAACTCTAGTGGTCTCTGCCTCCTGTCAGCATAAGACTAATGTCGGCTCTGAGCTGTCCTCATCTGCTCCTGGATGACCTGGACCTTCTTTGTCATGGCATGGACCATCTCTGGTCCCAAAAGTGCTGACTCCCCAGGGTCTATTCAACACAGAGGTGATCTGCAAGGTCGGCTATATAATGCCTCGTATGGTGCCATCCCGATGGTGGAGTGGTATCTGTTGTTGTACGTGAACTCCCCCAAGGGTAGGTGGTCCTCCCAGCTGCGACCAAAGTCGAGGAAACATACACAGAGCATTTCCTCGAGAGTCTGAATGGTCCTCTCCGTCTGAACATCCGTTTGAGGGTGAAAGGCAGTGCTCAGACGTAGCTGCATCCCGAATTCCTCCTAAAACCCCTTCCAAAGCCGGGAAGTAAAGTGAGCATCTCAATCGGAGATGATAGATGATGGCACACCATGAAGCAGTATAATCTCCTGAATGTAGAGACGTCCCAAGATATCTACTGATCCATGCTCTCTGATGGGTAGAAAGTGGGCCGACTTGATGAGTTGGTCGACAATCACCCAAATAGAGTCGTGACCTCTGGAAGTACATGGAAGCCTAGTCACGAAGTCCATAGATATCCCATCCTACTTTCACTCTGGGACCTCCAAGGGTTGTACCAAGCTTGCTGGTACCTGGTGCTCCACCTTCACCTGCTGACAGGTGAGGCATCGAGAAACGAACTCAGCTACATCCTTCTTCATACCCAGCCACCAGTGCTGTCATCTGAGATCCTGGTACATTTTCACCACTCCTGGATGTACCGATAAATGGGAAGTGTGAAACTCCCTCAGAACCTCCTTCTGTAAAGCAGATGGTACCATGGTACGTCCTCTGAAAAGGACGTCGTGATCTCCTCTTATAGAGAATCTATTAGGTTCCTATCCTGAGGATATCTGCGCACGCTGCATCTCATAGTAAACATCCCCACGCTGTGCCTCTCTGACCCGCTGTAGTAGTGGAGGAGTGACTATGAGTGACTGAAGAAAAGCTTCTCCATATCTATCCACGAAGGATATCTATAAAGTGGCTAGCTGCTCTGTCGCCTACCCAAGTGGCTGAATGCCCGTCCTTCTGCTGAGAGCATCGGCTACTACGTTCCCCTTTCCAGAAGTATAGACTATCTCAAATTCATAGTCCTGGAGGAACTCGAGCTATTGAAGCTATCTCAGATTCAGTTCCTTCTGCAAGAAGATGTACCTATGACTCTGGTGGTCAGAGTAGACTGTAAAGCGCTCATCCAACAGATAGTGTCGCCACATCTTCAGAGCGAAGACCACTACTGCCAACCCCAGGTCATGGGTAGCGTAGTTCTGCTCATGCTTCCTCAACTAACGTGATCCATAGGTGATCACTGCCTGATCCTACATTAGGACACATCTGAGTTCGGTCCCTGATGCATCGCAGTAGACTACGTACCCCACTCCCTCCTCTGGTATCCTCAAGATAGGTGTGCTGGTCAATCTCTGTCTCAGCTCTTGGAAGCTCTGCTGACATCTGTCTGACCACACGAAGGGTTTCCCCTTCTTAGTAAAAGTTGAGAGTGGTGCCGCAACTCTAGAGAATCCTGGAACAAACCTTCGGTAGTACCCAGCTAGTCCCAAGAAAATCCGCACCTCCGTTATGCTCCTGGGTGGCTCCAAAGCTAGCACTGCCTCGATCTTCGCAGGATCCACCGCAGCTCCCGCCTCAGAGATGAAGTGTCCCAAGAAGTGGACCTCGCATATCTAGAACTGACACTTTGAGAGCTTACCATAAAGCTGGTGCTCTTGGAGTGTGTCTAGTACAACCCGCAAGTGGTAGGCGTGCTCCTCCTCAGTTGTCGAGTATATCAAAATGTTATCGATGAAGACCACAACAAATCGATCGAGGTATGGCTGAAAGATCCTGTTCATGAGACCCATGAACACTATTGGATCATTGGTTACGCCGAAAGGCATAACCAAGAATTCATAGTGGCCATACCGACATCTGAAGGTCGTCTTCTACACGTCCTCGTCCCGAACTCTGAGCTGATGATAGCCTGATCTAAGGTCTATCTTTGAGAACCACCATGCTCCCTTGAGATGATCGAATAGGTCATCAATCCTCGGTAGCGGATACTTGTTCCTCACAGTCACCTGGTTCAGGTGACGATAGTCGACACACAGTCGCAAGCTCCAGTCCGCCTTCTTGACGAACAAAATCGGGGAAGGCCAGGGTGAAACACTGGGTCAGATGAATCCCTTTCCCTGCAAGTCCTCCAGCTATACCTATAGCTCTCGATGCTTAGCGAGATCCATCCGGTGTACTGGAGTGGATATCGGGGCTGTCCTAGGGTATAGGTCAATATAAAAATCTACCACTCTGCGAGGAGGTAGTCCTGGAACGTCGTCAGGAAAAACGTCAGCATACTGATCCACCACTACAGGGAAACTCGAACTCCGAACGTCAACTGCTCCTAGGATGAGGCTAGCCAACTGATGAGTGATGGTCTGTCCTCTCCTCTGCGTGAGTCCATCCTATTCTGGAAGGGCTCCCTTCTCTCCGATGAAGGTGAACCTGCTCCCATCGGTGCGAACACACCGCACCTTGCTCTTAATACAATCGATCTGAGCATGGAATGTAGATAACCAATCCATGCCCAAGATGTCATCGTAAGTCCTCGACGCTGCTACAAGAAGATCCCAGCTGAATCTATCACCTCCTATAGTAAGCTCACACTGCCGGCACCAGTGCATAATCGTCGAGTCTGCTCCCGTAGGAGTCTCTAGCCGTAAGGATCGAGCCAACGGCTCCCTTGGAATTTTCAAGCTCCAAACAAGGGAAACAGAAATAAAATAATGATTCGCTCATGTGTCTATAATAACTGAAGCAAGGGTGGAGTAGACATAGATAGTACCTCAAATCATATTTGGCACGCCGTGGTTGTAGGCCTCCGCTGCCTAAAGCTGAGCCTGTCTCTACCCGCCAGCTCCCTGTGGTTGGGGTGGAACTCCTAGTGGTGGTAGTGGTAAAGCCTAAAAGCATCGCCCACCAAATGCTGCTCGGATAGCTCCCCTGCCTCTTCTGCCTGCTCCCTGAGGACCACCACGGTCGACCCTCTTCCTCTTCTTGGGTGGCCCCTCAACCATATGCTGCTCCTCTGCACGGCGGGTCGGGCAGTCACGACCCAAGTGGCCATGCCCACCACATGCGTAGCACTGTTTGCTCCTCGGAAGGCTGGCTCTGCGATGGGTGCCCCACACCTCTAAGACAGTGTCCTTAGGTCATCTTCCTGATGGTCTGGTCCTCCTGTACCCCTATGACGTCTGTCTACTTCCAGCTGCAGATGAATCTGCTACGTGCCGCCCTGCGGTAGGTCTCTCTGCTGGAGTAGGCTTAGCAATAAATCTCTCTATGAGAATAGCTCGTTTCAGTACTCCGGCCTGCGTCAGAATGCTGAGGGAGATCATCAATACCCTAATCTCATGCCTCATTCCCTTCTCGAAGGTCCGGGACCAGAAGAATGGGTCCTGCACCATTTCCGTCGAATAGCGCGAGAGATCGGTAAATCTCGCTGAGTACTGGGCGACCATCATGCTGGCCTGCCGCAGCTGTAGTAGCTCCTGAATGTGCACCGCACAGAGGGTGGCTGGGATGAACTCCGAGCAGAAGAGGATCTCAATGTACTTCCAGAGGAGAGATGCCTCATCATGCACTTGGAGCATCAAGCTCCACCATCTGCCTGCTGCCGTGTTCAGGAGGCTCGCTGAAAGGATCGCCATGAGGTCAGCTGATATCCCCACTAACCTGAAAACTCACACAACTGCCTCCAGCCAATCCTCGGCTGTCTGAGGGTTCGTCTCCCAGTGGAACCTGAGCGGTCTCTGAAGGTGAAACTCATACAGTTCACTAAGGCGACGTGCACTCTCAGCGGCTGAGGCTGGTGGCATTGGTGGCTCGATGGGTAGAGGTACCGCCGGTGCCTCTGCTGTAAAAGGGCCCTGCACCGAGGCCTCGTCACTCGGTGGGCTATCTTCTCACACAAAGCTCCGAACCCTAGATGGCTTTTGTCGTGGGGCCATCTTGAAAAGAGGTGTGCCACGGTCAAACTAGTATACCTGGTGAGTTGACACAATGTAATCACAAAGAAAACTTTTGAAACACACATGCAATCAATGTTTTCATGCATTGAGTCGTAAATCAGAAGTCAGGGTCCTGGTGTATGGATACGTCGGCCGCCGCACCAACACTGGACTCCCTAGACTGATAACCACACTCAATATCCTTAACACTATTTCTTCACAAAGCAGAAAGATCAGAGTCCTGAGTTCTGCGGTAGAACCGAACTCCTCTCATACCAATTTTTCACGACTCGTCCTCGGGACCCATACCGTGACTACCCCAAGCCCGCCTTCCATAGGCCAGGGGCTGGCGACTAGTGCCAAGGCATAAATCCCGATAAAAGGGGAAGACATTGCCTTATAAAGTAAACAAACACCACAGAGTAATATAGCAGAAGTAAACACTAAGTAAACTGGGTGCAATAGTAAGTGCGGAAAGTAAATGATCCAGAATACAAACCCAAACTGAAAGTAAGTACAACTGGAAAGAAAGTACAGTAACTAAAAGTAAAGTAGCAATGTTGAGCCATCCACTAGAAGTCCCACCTGAAGGGTGGGTACAGATAGCCTCCTCAGCTCCTCAGGTCCAGCCGTCCGCTCCGTGTACGTCCTGCCCGGTGGTCCACCTCCAGGTACCGACTTTCTCCACAAGCCTCAACCACGATCTGCGCTATCCGTCGTCTGCATCCAACACAACGTAGTGCGGGCATAGCCCGTTCAGGGGTGAGTATACGCTACTCAGTAGGGACCCCGAGACCTCCGAAGGTCTCCCAGAATCCACAAAGGATAATCCAAAAAGGAAAGATACAATCACGAAGTAACATCCAACACTACTTAGGTATATGCCCATACATATACCTAAGTCATCAATTCCATTTCGGCTCCAACATCCAATCCCAAGTTCAATCATGTCCACACAGGAAAGTACAACCCAATCCACACATGAAATCACAACCCAATCCATATAGGAAAGAAAGTCAATCATATCGAAGTTAATGATTGAAAGTCAAGACTCAGCTCACACATGTATACTTCTTCGTAAGGTGATACAGATGATCAGATGTAGCCACTGATTCATCTGAGCTGGGACCCACGTAAGATACTAAACCAGCTAAGCTGTCGGACCCACATAGGATACATACCAGCTACTCTACCAAACCCACATAGGATACAAGAACATTAGTCATCACCGTCGAACCCACGAAGGATTTCAGTATGGTCATCTTCGCTGCCGAACCCACGGAGGATTTCAGTGCAGTCGTCATCGATGCTGAACCCACAGAGGATTTCAGTGCAGTCTTCATCGCTGCCAAACCCATGGAGGATTTTAGTGCAGTCGTCATCCTTACTGAAACCATGAAGGATTTCAGTGCAGTCATCATCATTGCCGAACCCACGGAGGATTTCAGTGCAGTCGTCATCACTGCCGAACCCATGGAGGATTTTAGTGCAGTCGTCATCGTCGTCGCAGTCGCAGTCAGCTCTAGGGTTCCTGCACACATCATGCTTAATTCTGGGAGGGTCCACTCCACGAGCCAAGGGGGTCGATATATCAACTGACACGCAGTCCGGAGTTGATGTATTCCAAAGTTCCGTCTCGACAAAAGGAACTCAACGCGACAGACGGCGCGTCAATCGGACGCCCGGTCTGAGAGTTATTGGCTTTTTTCGTTCCAGGGGCCCGGTTGGTTTTTAAGTCAAAACCAACCTGACCACACTCCATATGCATCCAAACCTCGAGCGTATTAATCCAAAAGTTCCGTCTCACTAGGAGGAATCCAACAAAGTTGACGGCACGTCAATCAGACGTCCGGAACTCAAGTTATGATCGTTTCCGCTCTGAGGGCCCAGTTGGTTTTGTGTTCAAACCAACCCGGCTATACCCAAAGTTCTCCGAAACCTTGAGTGTAGTGTACCGAAATGAATTTCTTATTCCAAGGATCACTACGCAACTGACGGTGTGTCGATTGGAGGTCCGTAGCCGAAGTTATGGGAAAAATACCGAAAGTGGTGCGAAAGTGGGGGGGTCTGGGCCCGGTCCGACCCAGCCCAACCCCCCTGGGTCGGGCCGAACCGGGTCGACCCGACCCGGGTCCGGGTCTGGCCCATTAGGGCGCGGCCCAGCCTGGTGGGCGCAGCCTAGTCCGGTCCGCACAACCCGGCCCGGTCCGGCGGGGTGGCACGCTGGCTCGACCAGCGGTCGAGCATGGGGGTATGTGGTCCCCCCTTCCCTTGCGCTCCGTGGATGCGGCGGGTGCCGCGTCCTCCTCCGAATCCCGCGTGGCTGCGGGATCCCGGTCGCCTACCGCCACGGCTTCAGCCGCGACAGTTTCTCCCGGCGGCGCGCCAGGACGCCGCCGTGCCGGCGACCCGCGATGCCGGTGAAGTCCGCAGGCCACCGGAGCCTCTCCAGTGGTCCGTTCTTGCTCCCATCTGTGCCTGGGGTCTTCTCGGGACCCGTAGATTACTACGATGACCTCCAATCACTCAATGGTCCCGTTTCATCATCGCCCAACGTTCCGCGCATCAAGAACAGAGAATCGGTGGGTTCAGACTTGTTCGTTGGTCCGCACCCACTGCGTTAGTGGTTCAAACGGCTTCCAATAATTAAAACACATGTTGAGGATATAATCGACATAAATTAAATTAAACCAAACCCCCTACCTCAAAGAAGTTTTCAAACAAGGATCGTCACGGGAAAAGACGTCGCGGGAGACGGCATCGCAGAAGAGGATCGTGGGCGTCATGGTACACGGCGTCGCTGAGAAGAGGATCGTTGGCATCACAGTACACGACGTCGAGTCGTCGATCTCCGAGGAAATTGCGTTCTTCATCTTCTTTCATCATAGGCCGGTTTTCTTTGTCGTTCTTCGCGTTATTCAACGAGGAAGAACGTTCTTCAAGACTAGAGTAATTTCTCCCCGAATATTCTCGCACAACACATCAACAATAATAAAATAAGGCTTTGCCTTATTTTATTACTCATGCTATCCCTTTTTGAAATTCAAAATTAAATCACGATTTAATTAACATGTGTTGACCAATTAGTGAGGCGTTTAATAATCCAATTAAACACGAGAGTTGACTTGGCATTTAATAAGGGGGGTGTGGGTGTGTTACACAAAATTAATGGGGGTTTGCCAACTTAATGTGAGGTTTGAGGAAGTTTAATAGGTGGGGCTCGTGTGGGGCCCACCTCACTAATATCCTATCAAGAGGGGTTAGGATTTAGTGGGTCCCACCTCAACTTCTATACGTAGGTTTAAACTACATAGAATAAAATTTGTTGAACAAATTTTATTTTATTCATTAGTTAACCTTTTTTTTAAAACAACACCCGAGCAAACGCAACTCCAGAAAGGGTCTTCCTAAGAAAAAACCGATACTGCGGTTTCATCAGTGCCCTCAGATTTCGGTTCCGAGCACCGGTTCAAAAGTTAGAAAAACCCGCTCGTTCGTTCCCTGAACGTACCTGAGTTAAACTTTAGAAATTGATTCCGGGCACACCCGGCCTCAGAATCATGTGCCGTCAGAAACTGCGTACTCGTAAAATCCCAAATAAAATAAGAAAAAATTTTCCTCAAAATTCACAGGTATTTACAATATTGTTCCACCAATAGTGCTATCTGATATCTCGATACATATTTTTGATTTCTGGATAGATTGAGAAATTTGAACTATGTACATCATCCAAAAAATCATTCTTTAACATAGGATTTGATGGTACACATAGTTGTGACTCAAATCTTACAACTGATTCTTCATTAACATTGAACTACAGGGATTTCACTTTTATTAAAGATCCCACTTTTTCATGAATTCCTACATCACCTCTTTTATCATCCTTTAACCTCTCCATAAAGGAAGGTTGAGAAATAATTTGTGAAAGGATTGATGATGTTCCTTCCTTTATGATTCCCATGTCCATCCTTTTGAAATCCAAGAATATATGATCCTTCTCAATTCTCATCAATGATAATTTTTTTGGATCCTTTTTTACTTAGAGTGTATTACAATTTATTCACATTCTTAGGATTGTAGTTAATTGAAGATTCATAGTCCCTGATCAAATCTAACCATCTTTTTTGGAGAATATTCAGCTGTTTTTGTGTAAATATATACTTGAGGATTTTCTGATATGTCTATATTTCATACTTCCCCAAAAATATATAATTACACCATATTTTCAAATTTAATATCACTATATCCAACTCCAGATCATGTGTTGGAAAGTTCTTCTCATGATATTTCATCTACCTTGAAGCATAGGCTATCACTTTGTCATTTTTCATTAACACACAACCCCCTTTTTCCAAGCATTACTGAATATCATGAAAATTTCTCAACTTATGGGTAGTGTGAGTAGAATTGCAGTGATAAGCCTCCTTTTCAAATCCTTAAATATCTCTTCACATTAATCATTCAAAGAAATCTTGACACCCTTCTGAGTTAGCTTGGTTAGAGGGTTTTAAAACATGAAAAATTTATAAAAAATCAATGATAGTACCCAAAAAATCCAAGGAAATTAGGGATATCTATCACAGATGTTGGCCTCATCTATCCTTTAATTTATTCTTTATTTTAATGGTCCGTAGATACCCTAATTATTGTGATAATATTCCCCAGTAGTGAGTCTTCCTTAAACCAGAACTCACATATGTTGTACTTGGCATAAAGCTTCTCCTTTTGTAAGGTCTTTGGCATAGTGCTCAAATACTCCTCATGCTCCTCCTTACTTTTGGAGTATATTAGAATAACATCTATAAAAACTATTTTTTTCTAAGGTAATCCCTGAAGACTCTATTCATCATGTCCATGAAGAAATATGTAGTATTAGTGAGTTTGAATGACATTAATATGAACTCACATTGCCTATAACTTGTACGAAACATAGTCTTCTAGATATCCTAATTCTTTACCACAAATTGGTAATATCATGACTGAAAATACACCATAGATAAGTATTTTACTCCACATAGTTGATCAAACAAGTCATCAATACATCGAAGGGGACACTTTTTCTTTATTTTGATCTTGTTTATCTCATGATCATCAATGAAAAGGCGCATTGACCCATCCTCCTCTTGATGAAGAGGACTGGTGCAACCCAATGTGAAGCACTTGGGCATATGAACCCTTTTCTAGATTTTCCTATAGTTGTTTTCTCAGTGCCCCATGTTCCACAATATCTATTCTATACAGATTCTTGGATAATAGAAACACCCCAGGTATAAGATCAATTGAAAATTCAACCTCTCAGCTAAGAGGAAGACCATGCAATTCCTTGAGAAACACATCAGTGTATTCCCTCACAATGGGCATGTCTTTATGGATGATCCTTTACTTCGACTCAATAATTTTAGCTAGATATTATTTCTCATAGGGAAATATTATCCATTCTTGAGATGTTGGTTCTAAAGAATATTCATACTCTTCCATGAACTTTTACATAATAAGGATATGATTTTCAATACAGAGAGTTATTTTCTTCTTGTGATAATTTATGTTGGATATATATAGGGAAATCCAATCCATACCTATAATTTCATCAAATTCCACCAAAGTTAGTATGGAGAGGATCACCGGGAAGTTAATACCAAATATGTTGATAAAAAAGGAGTTATATATTTGAGATCCAATAATTTCCCTATTTTCCATTTTCATAGAGAGCACTACTTTCATTCTTTGTGGTGGTGTTTGAATAGTTCTACTCATCATTTGTGATATGAAGGAATGCATAGAACCAGACACTACTAGAAATTTAAGCTATAGACATAGACCTATAGCCACAGTTTTATAGATCAGTGGCTATAGATTTTTTATTTCCATGATTTAATTCAACCTCCATGGCTAAATCAACATTACTTTGCACGGGTGTCGTTTTTTTCTAATCTGTATTAGGCTCCTCCTTCTCCCCCGATTCGCATCCCTCCTCCTCCTCCCCTGATTTTTAGCCCTATCACCACACAACCCTCCTCCCTAACGACGTCTCCTCCTCCACACAACCCTCCTCCTCCTCCCCTAATTCATAGCCCTATCACCGTACAACCCTCCTCCCCAACGACGTCTCATCCTCCCGACGATCTCCCTGATGATCTCACAGTTCATCCCTCTCTCACAGTAATGCCCTACTCCCCAACGAACTCTCCCATAGTGGTGATATCCTCCCCGATGACCTCTCTCATAGCGGCACCCTCCTCCCTGAAGACCTCTCTCACCGCAACGCCCTCCTCCCCGACGACCTCTGTCATCGCAGATCCCTCATCCCTGACACTTTCAACGGCAACACAGGTCACAAAACATGCATCCATCTCTAAAATAGGATCATTTTGATTGATCTAATACGATTATGTAAGGATAACACCACTTCCCCTTATGTGAGAACATTTCTCAAAGTCACTAATAGCCCCATTAGTACAGGAAGTGAAAATTTTGGCAGATGGATCAAATGGCTTCCGCACAGTTCAGGTTTGAAGATAAACACATATGGTTATTGTATTTTGGGTTAAATGAGAGGGGGTGTCATCAAGAATACTTGGGGATCAGTTATGTTTTCATTATCGATTCAGTTAGAAACTCATGATTCACTACAAGCCAAGGCTAATGCTCTACTAAGCGGTCTCAACATTTGAAGGTAGAAGCATATCGCTCTTCATGCAATTGAGACTGATTCTCTAATGGTCTTCAATTCCCTTCTCAGATGTAGTCTCACACCATGGACTACAGAATACACCATATGCAAAAGCAAAATTTTTATGAAAAATAGCCTAGAGTTTCTTCATGATTGGCATGAAAGGAACACAGTGGCTGACTTTCTCGGTTCAAAGGTGAATTATGAATAAGAGGTTACTCTATTCACAGGTCTCAGGTCACTTCCAAGGGAGGGGGAAAAGATGGTCATCGTAGATTCTCCTGATCTTCACTATTATAGGCCAGCATAATTCTAGGTGAGAGTTTTTTTGTCTTCCCCTTTGTTTGATTCTTTTATAAACTTGGTTTGTACCTTCTCATAACTCTTTTATTTATTTGAAAAATTAGTTTTTGGATCATGATTTATTCATCACTGTAAAACAGAACCGATCCACCTTTATCATATTTGATATCTGTAATAAGATTTTTATTTCAGGTCTTGTGTGAGGTAGATCTTATATCCAAAATAAAAAATTGGGAATGTATATATCATTCAAAGAAACATTAGATACATTTTCCTTCTGATACCATTTCATCTTCTTCTATGAACATTGAAGAACTTCTTCTGATGTTTGATACTTATGAGGATCTTTTTATACAGAACACTCCCTTTCATCATGAAAACTAAAAAACATTTTTTATCTGTGTTGGAAGATGTTTTAAGCTACTGATAGCCCCGTTTATGGGTCTCAAGAGTCACCTCTCGTTGTACCCTAGTGGAATAGTAGGCATCCTTGTGTCTACATCGAATCCAATCTTTTCCATATAAATTATTAGAATATTTTTTAAAAATATTTTGAAAATGAATTATCAATTTTCATCATTGATATTAGATATATAAAACATTGAAATGGCTATGGAACCCATTCCCACTCAGGTTTACCCTTCCTCAATATCTTAGAATAATCTTGTTACACACAAAACTCTCATGAACAACTCAAAGTTATGACTATTCCCAAGAGTGGGAAAACTATTTTAAAACCCAAACTATTGATTCCTAAACCATTAGAGTCTTCAAAATTGTAGGAAAAAACTGAATAACCAACATTAGAAACTAAAAAATCAGAGCTGAATAATGAGTGAATTGGTTAGGGAATATTGAAATTCAAAGAGAGGAACATGGGGAAATTGTTGATGGGTGTTAAAATCTGGAGAAAAGTGATTTTCTATATTCAAAAGAGAGAAAATTGACATCTTGGAAAGATTTTCCTAAATATTATTGTATTATTTATGGGAGAGTGTCAAGAAAATATAGGAGATTCTAGAGATTAGATAAAGATATAACAACCCTTAAATATAGACACATGTAACCCATCCAATGAATAATGAGATTGATCTATCGACACTGAAATAATAGGTGGAAGATGGCCTTGATGTGGCCATTAGATAAATAACCTCATTCCCACTTATAAATAGATTGATCTCAAACAAAATTATAATATGTCATAATGGTTTTTGATTTGTTAATTTTTTTATATGGTGATGATGTTTAGACTACTATGGCATTCTTGAGGAGACATCCCCCCATAAAAATACATGGATTTAAATGAATTTTTATTTTCATTTATCTAGTGTGATTTTCATGAGATCAGATTGTTTCCATATGAGTAGTAGATTATTATCCATGCACCTTTAAATTTTATCATGGTTTTAACTATTAATTTGGTTTACACATAATACTAGCAAAATTTTCATTCATTTCTAATATGATGTAGGGGAGTTAGGGGTGATAAAGAAGTGATTAAGCATTCTCAATTACCATGGTTAGGTGAAATTAGTGTATCGAAAATCTTTTTTTCACTACCTAACCTAACACACTAAAGAGAGAGTGAATGGATTGAGATATTGGGTCATTCCAAGTTATTTTTTAGGGGGTGAATTTATTTTATAAGATATTATTATATAATTAATGAGATAATTATATAAGGGAACCCTTCATTATATTCATCATTTTTCACTTTTATTTTATTTCTTCCATGCACTTGTGGTTCCACTCCTTCATTATTTTATTATTTTAAAAATAATAGTGTTATGTTAGTATAGGTGTGAGGAGAATGAATTATTATATCCTTCCATGCACTTATGGTTCCCTATCTCTTTTCACCATAAAATGTAGTATTTTTAATTTTCTATTGTATTACATTTCTAGATTGGAGTTGAAAATTAGTGGAAATCATGTTTTGGTTCCCTATCTCTTTTCACCATAAAATGTAGTATTTTTAATTTTCTATTGTATTACATTTCCAGATTGGAGTTACAAATTAGTGGCAATAATGTTTTGAGTTCTTAATCAGATCTACCTATTGAATTCTAAATCACTAGTGTTTTTCATGGTGCACTTTGATCATCCTTTTAGAATCATGCTTTTGTTTAAGGACATTCTTATTAAAGACTATCTGGTAATGCCTATATGATAGAATGATTTAAATTTATGTTTCATATAATCATGATTAGTTGAATCTTCATTTGATTAACTTGGACATAGGGCTGGACAAAGCTTATTTACTTGATTTTCAGGTTGGTCTGAGAGGAATATAAAGGTTTTTTGTTGATGAAGTGAAACACTTCTAATTATGGAAGGGCAGAAAAGTGGATGTTGCAACAGGATTTTATGTATGGAGTTTTGCTATGATTTCTGGCTCATACGGTGACTCCCTTTTCTCATTATATGAAGTTTTATTAAAATTCATGTTTATATCCTCTTTCAATTACTTGATGGTGCATGCTCATTGCATCTCATGTTTTCACTGTATCTTGAACCTTCAATTTTTCCCAAGGTATGGGTTGTAGAACCATATCATTCATTTTTTCACTGTTGTAGTTCATTAATTTTGCATTGAATATTTACCTATTAGAAATATTGAGCTTAAAATGGGTGTTGTGTAGCATGTGGTCTACAGTTTTCATTGCTGGCTTCAAAAGGGAAAATTGGACTTCTGATTTTCTGGCTATACAAGTTCATCTTTTTAATTGATATGTTGTTAAACCTAAACCAGGTTTGATGGAAAATGATGAGTTATCGATGATGAAAAAGAGGTGAATAAGGGGAAATGAAACACCACTGAGGGTCCATGAGGTTAACATCTTTTCTTCTATTGTGTTTGGAGAAACCTGGTTAAGGTGATTCTTTCTTTCCAATTATGTGAAGCACATAAAAATATCAGTATCCTTTTTACAATTTCTTTACTGCTTTATATTGATTGGTGTTATTGGTGATCACTTCTATTTGATCTTGTTTTCTCATACTAATCACGATTTTTGATTTGGTGTTAATCAAAATGGTTATTTTAGTTTCTGTTCAGCATGTTATGCTGCTATAATTTTTACATGAATATATTCCATGTAATGTCTTGTTATTGTGAGTTTATATTTTTGAATCAATATGTATAGATTTAATTTTATTTTAATCTATTTCAGGATTGGTATTATTCAAGTATTCATGATTCTATCTTCTATTTACAGAATAATATCTTTGTTGAACTACTGTTTTGAAAATTTTAGGGGGGCTGGTGCTGGCTAGGAGAGATGGGGGGTGCCATAGGGGGATGGGGTAGGGGATGGTTGTGGGGGAGGGGACAAGTTTGGGGGGAGGGGGATAGTATGGGGGAGGCTAGTACAGGGGATGGGGTGGGGCTGGTGGAGGGGGGCTGGTGCAGGCTAGGAGGGTTGGGGGCTGGTGCAGGCTAGGGGGCTGGGGGTGGTTCGTGGGGGGGACTGGTTTTGGGGGGAGGGTACTGGTTTGGGGGGAGGCTAATACAGGGGAAGGGTGGGGTGGTACATGGGGTTAGGGGGGCTAGTTTAGGGGTGGGGGGTTGGGGGTTGGGGGGATGATGCATGCTATGGAGAGAACTAGAAACAAAACATAGCCCATGCTTATGCATGTGAGCATATATATAAGGATCCTCTTGTGTGTGGCTTGACACCTTTGAGGTATAGTCCCTCTCCTAGCATCTTTAATTCCATAATTTTTTAAATTACATCTACCTTCCTTCTTGATTCCTACTTTTTTATATTAAATTGCAATTCTTGATCAAGTGTTAGTTAAAATAATTGTTTTTTATAAATAAGTCATGGTTTTGTAATAAAACCCATCCAACGGAGGTGCACTGTCTGTGAAAACTCACAGTGGTAGTTTATGATTATATAGATTGTTTGACATTATTGCATTTATGTTTTCCATTTTAATCCTTACTCCTCTCATTTGAGACACCACTAGAATCTCCAAAGATTTTTTGACTCACAGGGGGGATGGTGAGGCTAGGGGGGTGGTGAAGGGGGGGATGGTGCAGGCTATGGGGGCTGGGGGGGGGGGGGTTAGGGGGGCTATGTAGGCTAGGGGGCTGGGTGGAGGGGGGCAGGGGGAAGGGGGAAGGGGGCAGGGGGCAGGGGGTAGGGTGGATGGGGGATACACCAATCCAACATTAGTTTTAAGATTTTGAGATTTGGGGTTTAACCTATAGCCTTATTGATTTTTAGATTCTATGATTTTATATTAAAGGATTTTTAGTTTTAGAAGTTATGGTTTCAAGTTTAGGGTTTTAAGTTTTAGAATTTTAGGGTTTGGGGTTTCAAGATTTATGGTTTTAGAGTTTATATGAATTTTGAATCCATGAAATCCATTTCTATCAAAATAGGTTGAGCTCACTTGAATCCTATGAAAAAGGTGCTGGAGTGACATTAAATGACCAAACAACCTTTTTCATTATCATGCCCACCTGCCTTTTTTTAATGTTTTGGTTATTTTTTTTATTTTCCATATTATTTTTTATTTACCAAAATCATTTTTAAACCTCACTTATTTTCCATTTTTTTTCCACTTTTCCATTCCATACCTCTTTCCCTTCCATTTAAAGAACTTCCAATATTCTAAATGGGGCATTAGTTTTGATATCTTAATATCTAATGTTCTGAAAACTTTTACAACATGTTTTTAGGTATTTTACTGATTGAACACCTAGATCAATTATTGATCCTCAGGAAACCTCAGTTGTTTGGAACTTAAAGTAGGTAGGTACAACTCAAAATGGTTTCAGATGCTCAAAACATGCAGCTTGACTCATCACCCCCCACATTTTTCTTCTATTTTTTCATTTTTCAAAGTAGATTATGAATTTGGAAGGATTCAAGCAAGGGATGTTTTGCAACATCTCTGGACAGGCCCAATCTCAATTACATCAATTGACACTGTCTGGGGAAACCAGTGTATTGAGGTGTGGCCATTGGGTTTTATGAAGGTAATTAGACTTAATCAAACATGTTATTTAGTTTTTTAATGGTTTATTTTAACTTCCTTCACTGGTGAGCCACCACTTAAAATCATAAGCTTTCACTTAATGTGAGACTCAATCTCTCTCTTAAAATACTTCAAGTTAAACCTATAATTTTTTTATTTAATTATGCTAAATTGAAATAAAAAACATTATTTTTTTCATGACTAATTGGGCCTTAGCATTTCACTTTAAAATATTCATTGTTTTTTCTTTTGAATATATGTTAAGTAGGGTGCAGCGATTGATCGCATATTGGGAGAAATAGTTCACAACACCTCAATGAACTCACCGATTGACTACGTCTTGTGCATTGGGAATTTCCTTGAGAAGGTATAACTTTTTATCACAGCTATAATTAGTTATGAACCTGCAAATAAAGTCAGCTATAATTAGTCATGGAAGTGATTATGCACGTATGGGGCTATGTGTGCCCATGTATATATATATATATATATATATATATATATATATATGCATACGCAGGTGAGTGGATACCGGTATATGCATATAAGCATATGTCCAAGGATCCCCTTGCACATGCTCATGGCCATGCAGGTGTGTGCACAGGGGATAGGTGTCCTTGCATGTGTATGAAGGTGAGTATACCCAGTGGGGGAGAAGCAAATTTTAGTTAGAAAGATCGAAGAGCGGAAGTGGACAGTTTGGTTCCACCTTGAGGTAGGATCCCTCTTCTAGCCTCTTTAATTCAAGAATGCTTTAAATTGAATTTAGCTTCTTTCTTAATTATACTTAATTATATTGAATTCCATATCTTGAATAAGTGTTCTTTAATATAATTGTTTCATTTGATAAATAAAGTCATGTTTTTATAAATAAAGTCATGTTTTTATAATAAATCAATGTCATGATTTTATAATAAAACCCCTCCAACAGAGGTTCACTATCTTCTAAACCAAAGAGTAGTGATAGTTATTTGTATCATGTTTAGATTTGGTTTGAGTCTTTCATATACCTCTTGTTGGTGTTTGTTTTGTGGCTAGTTAGTTTTTGTTTTCTTTGAATAATATAAATTGGATTATCATACATTTTTAACTCAAATGACATTTCCCAAGTAGGCATATTCCTTGACCATGACACTTTCCTTTTCATTATTTGAATATTATAAACAAAATTTCCATGTTTAGGAAAAGTGAATGAATTTGTAAATGGTTTGTGTAGGGTGTATGATTATTTTCCGTCATTTTTTTCCCTTTAGACGATGCATTATTGTGCATCTCGCTATAACCTTCTGCTGCGATCCATTGTTATAGAATATTAAATAGTTGATCTGTTCTATCATCTTCCGGTGGGGTGACGGTCAGATTGTTGCCCCGCCTCCTTCTGATCCCTTTGCTTCTGGCCAGAATACAGGTCCAACATTCCGCAGTCACGCCGGGGTCACGTCGTTGTCATGCCGCGGTCACACCGCGGTAATGCCATGATTTGGCCCTACTCCAGGATGAAACCCCACGTTGGTTTGAAGTGATAGTATTTTATGAGTCTTGTGATCAATGTTGAGACTGACTAATCACAATTTCTCCCGGCGGGGTGATGATCAGAATGTTTCGCCGCCTCCTCGCGCTCCCTACGCTCCTGGCCGAAAGACGCTGCCCCACAGATGACGCTGGACCGAGCCAACACACCGTGGTCACGCTACAGTCTCGCTGTGGTAATACCGTGATTTGGCCCTGCTCCAGGACGACACCCCACGACGGTTCATAGTAATAGTATTCCATGAGTCTTGTGATCAATGTTGAGACTGACTAATCACAATTTCTGCCGACGGGGCAATGACCAGAATGTTGCCCGACCTCCTCCTGCTCCCTTTGCTCCTGGCCAGAAGATGCTACCCTGCAGATGTCGCTGGAGCAGGCCAACATGCCGCGGTCACACCGCAGTCACGCCGCGGTCATTCCATGTTCACGCTACGGTAATGCCTTGATTTGTCCCTTCTCTAGGAAGACGCCCCGTGGTGATTCACAGTGATAGTATTCTATGAGTCTTGTGATCAATGTTGAGACTGAATAATCACAATTTCTGCTGGCGGGGCGATGAACAGAATGTTTCCCCACCTCCTCCTGCTCCCTTCACTCCTTGCTGGAAGATGCTACCCCGCAGATGTCGCTGGACCGGGCCAACATGCTGTGGTCACTCCGCGGTCACTCCGCGGTCACGCCGCATTCACGCCGCGGTAATGCCGTGATTTGGCCCTACTCCAGGATGAAACCCCATGACGGATCATAGTGATAGCATTCCATGAGTCTTGTGATCAATGTTGAGACTGACTAATCACAATTTCTGCCGGCAGGGCGACAGACGGAATGTTGCCCCGCCTCCTCCTTCTCCCTTCGCTCCTGGCCAAAAGATGCTGCCCGGATGATGTCGCTGGACCGGGACAACATGCCGCGGTCACGCCACAGTCACGCCGCAGTCACACCGCGGTCACGCCGCGATCACGTCGTAGTAATTCCATGATTTGGCCCTTCTCCAGCCACATCCAGCCCACACCATCCCCCTTCCACCTTCATTTCAGCCCGCTGCCACCAATATTCCAGCACACAACAACCCCCCCTTCCACCTTTGAATCAGCCCGCACCATCCCCCTAGCACCTGCAACCAGCCCCCTTCCACAAGCATTCTAGTCCCCTTCCACCTGCATTCGAGCCCGCACCAGCCCCCATACACCTGAAATCCAACCCGCACCAGCCACCACACCAGCCACCACCCCCAGCTTCCTATAAAACACTCATGCCAGCCCTCTACCACCTGCAAAACAGCCCCCGACCTCCTACATCCCAGCCCGCACCAGCCCCCTGCCATCCCCCTACTGCCTGCCTTCCCGCCCGCACCATCCACTCCATCACGCACCATCCACCGCACTAGCCCTAACCTCCTTTATTTCAGGATGCATGATAAAAAATCCATTCAAATCAAAAAAAGGAAGGGAGAAAGCGGATCCCCTTTCCTGAGCTCTCTTTTCCCCGAAAATTAGCCATGTAAACTGCCATTAATGTTCACCGAGAACATTGGGGTAGAGACACATCTTTTAACCCAAGATGAGAACCTAGCTAGAAAGCCTAGCAGATCCAAAGCATCCCATAAGAAGTCCCACCCGACCAAATCAAAATCCTTGAATAAATCGATCTTGAAGGCACACCTAGGAACCCCAGAATCAAGATGGTATCCCCACAATAATTCATGTGTAACATGATTATTAGGATTAATTGGTTTTGATACTGAAGGTTGAGGATATTTTTATCCAGATTTAGATTTATGGGTCTATTAAGGTTATTTTTGCAACCATCCTACTAGAGGGTCCGAGTTATAAGTGGTGGAAGTATATTATTCAGATTAAGACAGACAAAGACTATTCTTAGAAAAGTTTCAAGGCATTGTTCATTTAGAATTCTTTCATAATGAAGTGAAGGTACTAATGGCTATAGAATTTTCTAGGAGGGGTTGTCTAGGTGGGGTGTCTAAGGGCTGTCCGGGGGGGGGGGGGGGTTCTGCAGGGCAGGGGGAGGGTGAAAGTGGGGTGTCTAGGAGGGGCTATCTAGGGGGGAATATAAGGGCTGTCCGGGGGGTTTGCAGGGCAGGGGGAGGGTGCAGGTGCAGTGTTTAGGAGGGGCTGTCCAGGGGGGGTGTCCAAGGGCTGTCTAGGGGGGGGGTCTATAGGGCAGGAGGCAGGGTGCAGGTGGGGTGTCTAGGGGGGTTGTCTAGGGGGGGTGTCCAAGGGCTGTCCGAGGGGATGATTTGAAGAGATAAACCCATGAGCAATGGGACCTAACCTCATAGCAATAATTTTTCTAATGATTTTTGGAAAGGTATTCCCAATAGAAATAGGTCTGAAATCCTTTACATCCACAAAATTTTCCTTCTTTGGTATCAGGGAAATAAAATTAGAGTTGATTCCATAGTGCATTGAGGGATGGTTAAAGAACTCCTTCATAGCATTAAGGAGCTCATCACGAAATATGTCCCAGTAGAACATAAATAATTAATTTGTGAACCCATAAGGACAAGCCACACTCTCCATATTTAGAGAAAAAAGGGCACTCTTAACCTCCTTCTCATCAAGGGATGTAACAAGGGAGATTGTTGGATTGGTGTAGCCCGATCTCGTTGGAACATGTACCTTTGAGATACAACCATAACACCAAGATCATTGAACTCAAACTTGGTAGTATAAACATCCTTAAAATATCTAAGTAGACTATTCAAATCCTTAATCTCTTTGAAATTTACTTCAGAAACAACTTTTTGAATAGGAGGGAATGATTAGAGATTTCTAATCAACTTTGTTTGGGTAGTCGTTAACCCAACCAACTTGTCAAAATAAACCATGGGAATAAAGGAATTATTAAGTTCTATAATCTCATCATTAGTATATTTTAACTTCTGTTTCAGCTCATTATAATCTCCTCAAATATTATCAAACTCATTTATAATATTAGAGGCAAAATATTACATTTTATAACTTTATGAGATCTTACTAATAGAGGGTGATTACTCATGTACAATATGAGGTGGCGATGGTACATTAGAGAACCATGGAGCTGGGACAAGCGAGAGAAATCATATCCCTGGAGCAAGGGGGGAGGTTGCAGATGGGGTGTAGGGGCGGGTAGGGTATAGGGGGGTCTGCAGGGGCAGGGGTAGGGAGAGGGGGGGGGAGGGGGGGGGGGGGGAAGGGGGGAGTGTGAATGGGTAGGGGGAGGGTGCAAGGGGAAGGGGGAGGGTGCAGGGGGTAGGGGGAGGGTGCAAGGGGTGCGCAGGGGCAGGAGGAGGGTGCAAGGGGCGGGAGGGGGGGGGGTCTACAAGGGGTATGGGGAGGGTACAAGGGGGGTTCATGGGGTGTGCAGGGGGGGGGGGTCGTGTTAATCCCACCAATTAGACTATATTGTCACATCTTCTTTGATCACATAGTCAAACAAAGTCATATTTTAGATATTTGAATACTTTTAGGAAAGACTTATGCAAAACATTTTCATATGACATTATAAGTCATATGATTATCAATGCTGTACAACATAACCACTATTTCCATATCATTTCGAGTGCATCTCAGGACTTCACTCCCAATGAAATGCCCTTGTTCTTGACACTATAGCATCTAGTAGTTAATCATCAGTAAAAACAACCATCTCTATGGCCACATCATTATTTAGTCATCCACCTCCTAAACAGACATTCTCATCTTTCAAAACTCTAATATGTCCACCAAAACGCCCGTAGAGGGCTTCAAGTTTCTCACAATTTTAATACAATGTTTTCTCCTAATGTTTGAGGGTGTTTATATGAAGATCATATCCAAAAGACTTGGTATCATTTCATAATGATTTTCAATGATTTGAATAAAACCTATGATGCATACATGAAACTTGTAGATTATTGTAAATATGCACCAAAGTATACGACATGATGTAGTAAAAGCCATCATATCGTGGTTTGTGTTATCTGGTGATTCATGATACCACACATAGTCTTGATTCATGATACCACACCTAGCCACTATGAATCCATACACATGAGGTCTCCATGTGTTAACCAGGATACCATCATTCCTGCTTTAGTGCCATTCCAAAATTCCACCTGCAAGGGGTGGTGCAAGAGGGTGGTGCAAGGGGCGGGGGGGGGGGGGGGCAGGGCTATATAGTGGGGCTGTGTAGGTGTGAAGGGGGGGGGGGGGGGGTGCAGGGTGGGGTACAAGGGGGGCTGTGCAGCGGGGTTCCAGGGTGGAGGGTGTCTGTCCGGGGGGGGGGTGCAGTGGGGTTTTGCAGGTGTGTAGGGGGGGGGGGGTGCAGGGTGGGGTGTAAGGGGGCTGTGCAGCGGGGTGGGTGGGGGGGGGGGTGTACAGTAGGGGTGGTGCAAGGTGTGTCCAACAGAGGGGGATGCTGTCTGGGGGGGGTCTATCCAGGGGGTGAAGGGGGGTCTGTCCAGGGGGTGGGGGGGGGTGTCCAGGAGGGTTTTCAGGATAGAGGGGGGGGGGGGGTGTCCAGTAGGGGTGCTGTAAGGGTTATCCAGTAGGGGGGGCTGCTGTCCGGGTGGGGTTGTCCTGGGGGGGGGGTCTATCCGAGTGGGTTTCCAGGAGGGGGGGGGGGTCTGTCCATGGGGGTTGGAGGGGGGGATGCTATCCGGGTGGGGTTGTCCAGGGGGGTTTCCTGGAGGGAGGGGGGGGGGGGTCCAGCGGGGGCTACTGTCCGGGTGGGGTTGTCCAGGGGGTGGGGGTTTGTCCCGGAGGGATGGGGTGTCTAAGAGGGGGGGGGGGGGTCTGTCCAGGGAGGGTGTTAGCAGGGGTAGTGCAAGGGGTGTCCAGAAGGGGGGGGGCTGCTGTCCGGGTGGGGTTGTCCTGGGGGGGGGGGGGGTCTGTTCAGGGGGGTTTCCAGGAGGGAGGGGGGTGTCCAAGAGGGGGGGGGGGTGTCTGGTGTTGGGGGGGGGGGTCTGTTCAGGAGGGGGGGGTCTGTCCAGGGGGTGAGTGGGGTCTGTCCAGGGTGGGAAGGGGGGCTGTAGGGGGAGGGGTGGATGGGGGGGGGATTTAAGGTACAAGTGTGGTGCAAGGGGGAGAGTGGGGGGGGGGGGGATTTGTAGGGGGCGGTGGGGAGGATGCAAGGGGCCAGCACCGGCTGAATGGTGTTGGTTTTTTTACGAAATGTGCAGGCCTATAACCACTGTTTTAAACTGTAGCTATAGGTCTATATCCACGGTTGCAACTGTGGATATAGGAGATGAGTGATTTTATCCGATGCCACGGGTTGAAAACCATGGATTTAGGGTTTTTTCCATGGTTGGGAACCATGGCTATAGGTTTTACCCTATAGCCATGATAATACCATCCACAGTTGTGGGAACCATGGCTATAACCTATAGCCACGGTTTTAAACCGTGGCTATAGGCTAATTTTTTAGTAGTGAAAATTAAAAATTAGGTTCTCTATTCTTGAATGAATAACTATTATACCTATCACCACTTTGTTGTTGGGATCCACCTCCGCGATTTTGATGGAAAAATATCAACCTTACTGTCTTGGAGGTTATTGTTTTTCTCTGAAAACCCTTGACATAATGCCTTTGTTTACAAATTACCTTGGTTCCATGAAATTGAATCAATGAAAAATGTGCAGAGGGTTTACTATAAGGCCCCAACCTTAAACATTACTTAATCTTAAGATAAGTCAATAATTTGATTTTAATTCACATAGAGGATCCTTTCAAGTTTAGAGCTTTATATAATTAGTTCATAACTTATACATAACAACTTGAATATTAAGATTAGATGCTTCTACTCACTATCCATTTTTTCATAAAACAACAACTCCTTAAAAAGAAATAGGTTTCATTTCATGTTTTAACCAACATGAATTTTATTTGAGCCCATCCTTGACTCTATTCTTATTTATGTCCTATGAAAAATATTTCAAAACTTGTGATGAGCATAAAAAGCTCAGTAATGGATACACAAATAAAGAAAACTATTAGTCTTAGGATAACATGAAAACCATGAATACTTTAGCATAAGTAATACTTTTCACCTTTAAAAAGTAGTAAATATACTCCACTAAATATAATCTCACTACTTACCCTTTTTGTAACCAAAAGATTACCATAAATCCCATATAAAGCAACATATAACATATAAAGGTAGCTTGGGACATAAACATACTTAAATTGAATAACCATACAATCAACTTCCACACATATCACTAAATGGAATAGCCATATAACCGACTTCCATACCCAATTAATTAGAGGTTATAACGTAACCACCCATCCCTAGTTTATCATAGAACCACCCATATTTGATTTATCACATAACCACCCATCATTGGTTAATCATGTTACCACCCGTCAAAAGTTCAAGTACCATTATATAATCATAACAAGTAAAATATTGAAAATATCAACATTTTACTAATAAAATTACATTTTCAATCACAATAGATCATTTCAAGATATTGAAATATTAAATCCACTTTAAAAACCATTTTCAATACCAAAAAATCCAAAAAAAAGGGAATAAGTAATTTATTTTCCTTTTAAGAAAAATTAAGGCTTATAGAGGAAGCCAAATATTAAATAACGGTTATAGTGGCAGAGGAGTCGTTGTCATCGTATATGTTAAAAAAATTCCTTTTTTGTCATTTAGTAAAACAATTCATAGAAAAAATATTTCCTTTGATTGAAATTAAAAGTAAAATGGGTTTATTATACACCATATAAAAGAAGGTGATGTATAACAACAAAATATGCCTCAATGAAAGGATATTGAGATGAAGTCCCTTACAAAGATCATTCCATTAGATTAAGGAAAAATAAATGAAATAAATATGTGTGAAAAATATAAATACACATAATATAAGTTTATATTTAGTGTAAAACAATAATAGGTCATTCACACATATTCATGGAATAAAAAAACCAATGATATGGATATTTAACTCAATGAATGAAGATTGAGTTAATATTTCCCTTACCTTGAGTCCGACTCGTCACATATGTTCCTTGTTATTCCTAAATAATAAAATAAACTTCATTTCTATTTGATTTAGAACCTTTTTCAAGTTTATTATTCCTTTTTATATTACTTATCATCATGTTATAAAAATTACATAAGTATTTAAGTTAATATCTCTTATTTTTTTTGATATCTGATACTTGAGTCGAAAATGAACTTATTTTGATGTAAATTTTCCATGTAGTAAAAATTAAATAGTCTCCTGAATGATATAAATGATTTAAATATCATATATATCAGGTATATATGTATTTATAATATTCCATAACATTTATAGATAAGAAATGAAATGCACTGTTCATGGAGATGGTAGGCCGTACGTATGCATGAACACCACTTTCATTTATTTTTCAAATTAAAAGAGTGAAAAATAAATGAAAAATAGGTATATTATAATTAAAATATTATATATATTATATAATTTACATAATTTCATTAACTCTATCCTTTATATGTTATCATGCATGACATGAACGAATCATATCACTTTGAGAGGGCAGTAGTCCGCACTCCCTCAAATGAAATTATTGTATTTACAGATCATGAAAAGCATAAAGTCATGTTGTAAATTAAAATTACAGAAGAATATTGAAAATATAAATATAATTTATATCACATATAAATACAGTTCCATCATAGTGTCCACCATGAGAGGTTGTAGGGGAAAATTGAACAGTCATCGTTTCGTGAGGCAGTAGTTCATCGTACATAGAAACAATATGCTCATATCCATTAGATGGAGGTGTGTGTAAGTGTACTTAAAATAATTATAATAAAATCATACTAATATATTTATGATACTATTTTTTTATGTAATCAAAGAATAATAAGAGCATAGGGAGTGGAGAAGGAGAATAAAGGAAAGAAACTTGAGAGAAAACGTTACCTCTAAATCGGGTAACTTCTTTTGATTTGAGCCAAAAGGATTTCTTTAATTTCCTTATGCAAAAGGTAAGGCTTCTAGGAGGAAGGTAGTGATGTTGGGAGATTATTTGAGTTGAATTTGGACAATCCAAGGGGTTTTAGAGGTGTGATTAAATGGGTATAGTTGGTGTCCTTTAATAAGGAGGAGGGGAACTTTAGAAAAGTCTTAAAATATTAATTTATTATAAATTCTATTTCGATTAAAAATGAGTAAAAATTTAGTTATTTAGAATATAAGATTAATATAAGTCTAAATAAAATCATTTGATAATAATTATATAGGTTATGGATATTGTTTTTTTCCTTGTCTTTTTGATTTAACCATTTTTTACTCCTATTGTTTTATCAAGCATTTAACACTTTGAGAAAAAAAATAGTTACCAAAACATAAAACATGTCTAGTAAAAGAGTAATTAAAAAAAGTTTTGACTTATAATAATAATTTGGCCTAATATTATATTTTTTTTGAATTTTTATAATATTTAATAAAATATTTTATATTTTAAAATATGAATTATGTCAATTTTGACACTATTCATATCATGAATTTTTAAAAATACATAACTTTATTATTTTGAGAAAACTTCATTAATACAATTATACATATTATATTCATATATAAAATTAGTTTATGGAATTAAAATAATCAAATTAAATTTATTTTAATATTTATAATATCATTTATTTTAATCCTTTATTAGTGAAGCAATCACTGCATCTTCATTGTGTCATAATTAAATTTATTTATTTAATGTCTAAAAATTATAAATAAAATATCACAATTTAAGAAATAGTTTTATCTTTATAATGAAAATTTATAATCGAAGAGATAACTTATATAACCCCATATAAAAAACGTTTTATTAAAAGAAACATGTTTATGTTATATTTCCCTTTTCTTTAAATTAAAAATTATAAAATGTCAATTTCACACCCAAGTGGATTAAAAATACCAAACGTTAGCCCTAAGGATGCTCATGGTCGGAAATAACTCATAAATTAGGATTAAGAAACATTTTAGGTTCGTTTTATGTTATTATAATATTATTTATTTACCCTTATTTACATGATTTACTCTTTAACCATAGTAAATAAAATAATTACTGAAGTTACTATTCAGAATGTCCAAAAAATAAAAAGGTACCTATTTAAAAAATTAAGTCCTTATGATTAAAAATATGGAATCCATTTTTCCAAATTCAAAACACATAAATTTTAGTAATTAATTTAAAATTAATTCCCGTTTTCAAAACCGGAAAGCATGTTTTTAAGAAGTAATAATTATCAAAAGATTGACATGTGTTTATGTCCAATTTCAATAGAAAATTAATTACAATGAATAAAATTGGATTAAATGATAAAAATATATTCCATTTATACATTAAAACCATAAAATAATATTATTTAACCATATAAATTATCTTGATGGAAAAAGTTGTTTTCAATTAAAATTTAGCATATTTTTACTATTCATCAAAACATGATAGTTATCAAAAAATATAAAATATTTATCCAAAGTAAATTTTGATATCCCTCTTCTAAATAAGAAGTTTATTTTTTCAATATATAACATATAAAGGTGACAAATAACTAAATTTAAAAAGGGTTCGCCATCAAAAGGCAGTAAAACTGCATTTTTTGAAAAATACTTCTTTATCCGAAAAACTGAATTTGTTATTATATCATATATAGAAAACTTGTATGATGAATTTAAAAAATTTAATTGAATATATAAAATATATTTTTCATTAAATAAAAATCCATAAATAGTGATATGATTTTATAAACATAATTATTCTCTTTTTAAATAGGTTTTCATAAAAACACATCCTTTATATTCAATTGTTTTTTATTTCCATTTCTAGTAAATTTGTAACCAATAAATCATTGTTTAAACATGTGTAAAACATATTTAAAAATTAATTCGATACTATTAATTCCCTCTATTCTAACGGCTAGGTGTTAACTACCATTTTAAATAATAATAATATTATTGTATTATTTTTCGGTATAACTCAAAGTTGTGTGCAACGTAAGATTTCAGAAAAACCCATTGTTGTGTGTCAAGTACGCTATCGGAAAAAGATCCCCCTTTAACTTAAAATTAATATCTTATTCATAAATATTAATAGAAATTAAAAATTATTATTCTATAAATACCTAGGTCATTACATCATTCCCCCCTTTTGGAAATTGCATCCTCGTAATTTTAAAATTGGGTTGAGAAACATCATTGAAAATACCACATCGAAAAAAGAGTTAATAAAAATATCACTTTAAAATAAATAAATATAAGTAAAAAGGTTACCCAATATAACACATACTAGGATTCCATGTAGGAAAACATGGATATAGATGAAAAACTAACCATCATGTTCTAATGGAGAGTGATAGAAAACATGATTAGGAGAAAGTTAACTACCAGAAAACCACAAACTTGTGTTGGGTTAAATTGTCTTTGATTCCCCAGTAGGAAAAGTAAATGGAAAATGTTTTTGTTTTAATATCCTTTTCATAAAGTTGAGGAATTATTTTACTACTTATAATAATAACATAAAGAAATATACTCACACGACAAGTAGTGTTTCATCCTTTAATAAATTTCTACCACACACTCATCTTTTCTCTAGAGAATCAAATAATCCCTAAAATTTGAACTATATATTTCCCCCATATTTAGACATTAACCAAAACCATAATGGTTTATATAATATAAGATAATCCCCAAAAAAGTATAATCCTTTATAAAAATATATACTACTCTTAATATCCAAAATTCAAAAGTAATTCCCAAGTTCTACATAGAACAAAAAACAAACAATTGTACTTAAAATTATTCAATATAATCTAAACTAAGATTGAAACCCAAAAATTCATAAGTATATTAACACCTAGTCTTCCACGATAAATCTTAACATTTATCTCCAAATAACATCGACTAATCTTAAAGTATTATACTTAAAAAGTAATTAACCTAATCACATATTTTCTATGATAGGTTAATCATTTCCATAAATAACTCAAATCTCTAAATGTCCACAATAAAAACATATATTCTTCCAAAATAATATTTCAACCACTAATCCATAGATGAAATCCCATAGTATTCTATTTTCCTTAGGAATATATTGTTCCCAAAGGAGAGAACGTCTTCCAAAATAACATTTATCACATAATCAGTAAATAATTTTCCTATACTAATGATATCCATTTGATAAAATATAAGTTGCAAAAATAAACTTATTCTTAATCTATAAAATTATTTAACTAAAAATAATAAGTCATAATAACCAGAGACTTTACGTAGGCTAGTGGTAGGTGATGCACCCTTTTCACCCTTTTATTGTGGGTTTTATTCTCGGAGCCTAGCTGGAAGCGACAGATTATCACCCATATTGTGGTTTGTTCCTTTTATAAAACTAAAAAATAACCCTAACATATTTTAACCTCAAAGGTTTTGTTTTATCTCTCATTTTCATCCTAACTCATAATTACCTCAACATCTTATTTCATGAAGTCTTATATATATTGACATTTTTTTTCACCTCTATATGATAAAATAAAATTATTCCCAATAGAAAGAACATCATACCTTGATCATGGTGTCCACCTAGTTCCATCGACATCTTGTTCACATAAATAAAAGGTCCATGAATTGCAACAATGATTTAGATATCCTTCAAAAAATAATTTACTTTATAAAAATACACCTTGTACCACTTGAGTCATATGAGTGTTCACAGAAAAATAGTTTTGGAAAATAATCATGTATGACATATAATTTCAAAACATCTTACAAAACTTGAATTTTATAAAATAGTCAGACCAAGTTTGAGTTGAAAATTTCAATCAATAGTCCTTTTCAAATACCATAAGTATATTCTGAGAGTCTATATTTTAAAAGAAAATATAAATAGGTTGCTCAAGGGTATCCTTCTTCAAAACCTTTATTAGAATCATAACATTCTTCAAAATCTAGTGATAAGGTAAAATATTTGAAAATGCCTTGATAATATTTACCTTTATTGAAAATATGATAATATTGAGAAAATATGATTTGATTAAATACAACCCATGATCCTTGATGGTATTGAGGTATAGTTGAGGTGTTTGATATCTCAAACAATTTCTTGAAAGTGAGTTGTATATTATAAAATGTTTTAGAATCATTTGGACATGACATTGTAATAATTATAACAAGTAAGTCATTAGAAAGAGATACAAATGTCATTTGAGATCCTTCTCATTCCATTTAAAATAGACTTTCCTTGATCTAAAAAAGTTATAAAACAAGTATTTAACTTAAATAATAGACATTGATACAAACCATGTGTTTAACAAAAACTCATAATCCCTAAATTGTCTAAACCTTTCATCTGACACCAACTATAAGGCCCTAGCCTTAAACATTACTTAATCTTAAGATAAGTCAATAATTTGACTTTAATTCACATCGAGGATCTTTTCAGGCTTAGAGATTTAAAGAATTAGGTCATAACTTATACAGAACAACTTGAATATTACTAACAGACTCTTCTACTCACTATATATTTGTTTCATAAAATAAAAACTCTTTAAAAAGAAACTTGTTTCGCTTCATGTTTTAAACAACATGACTTTTCCTTGATTATATAATTGACTCTATTCTTCTTTATGTCATGTGAAAAATATTTCAAAACTTGGGATGAGCATAAAAATATGACTAAGTAATTCACAAAGAAGGAAAACTATTAGTCTTGGGATAACATGAAAACCATGAATACTTTATCATAAAGTAACACTTTTCACCTTTAAGAAGTAGTAAATATACTTTACTGAATATAAGCCCATTGCTTACCATTTTTTTAACCAAAAGATTACCATTAATCCCATAGAAAGCAACATATATCATATAAAGGTATCTTGGGACATAAACATACTTAAATGGAATAACAATACGGTTGACTTGCACACATATCACTAAATGGAATATCCATAGGGCCGAATTCCATACCCAATGGATTGGAGGTTATAATGTAACCACCCATCATTGGTTTATCGTAGAATCACCCATATTTAGTTTATCATGTAACCACCCATCATTGGTTTATCATGTAACTACCTATCAAATGTCCAAGTACCATTATATAATCATAACACATAAAATATTTCAAATATCAATATTTCACTAATAAAATTACATTTGAAATCAAAAGAGATCATTTCAAGATATTGAAATTTTAAATCTACTTTCAAAACCATTCTCAATACCAAAAAACCCAAAAAAGGGAATAAGGTATTTCTTTTCCTTTAAAAAAAATTAAGGCTTATAGAGGAATCCAAATATCAAATAAATATTATGGAAGAGGAGGAGTCTTTGTCTCTATATACGTTAAAAACATTCATTTTTTAAATTTATTAAAATTATTTTTTGAAGAAAGATTCCCTTTTAATGAAATTAAAAGTCAAAGGGTTTTATTATACACTGTAGAGTTCTAATCAGGTAGGCTCCCGAAAAGGAAGGTGCACCTTGTTGACATGAGTCATATCATTTAGTCATTTAACCCTTTATCATTCTAGGGTGTTACATTTTTCATTAAATAAAAATCTATAAAGAGTGACATGATTTTATAAACACAATTATTCTCTTTTAAATAGGTTTTCATAAAAACACATCCTTTATATTCAATTGGTTTTTATTTCCATTTCTAATAAATTTGGTAACCACTAAATCATTATTTAAACATGTGTAAACCATATTTTAAAATTTAGTTGATACTATTAATTCCATCCTTTCCAATGTCTAGGTGTTAACCACGATTTAAAATAATAATAACATTATTGTATTATTTTTTGGTATAACTCAAAGTTGTGTGCAATGTAAGATTTCAGAAAACCCGTTGTTGTGTGTCAAGTAGGATATCGAAAAAATCACCCCTTTAACGTAAAATTAATAGCTTATTCATAAATATTAATAGAAATGAAAAAGTATTATTCTTTAAATACCTGGGTCATTACATTTACTGGAGCATTACTATCCTTCAATGCATTAGTGGGTTTCTCCCATCATCAATTGGTAGCTAGGTTTCCTTCATCCCCACACCTAAATAATTTCCTCATTCCCCATAGGCAATTTCTGGGATGCTTTATTCAGTACATTTTATAATTGGTATGTTGAAATTTCTTAGAACTATTAGATTTCTCCATCAGAACACCAAAATTAAACTCCACTTTCTGCTTTATATCCCCATGATACCCTTGAGATTCTCTGATCTCCATTTCAACATTGAGGGTACATCAATTTTTTTCTCATAGTTATAAAAGTCTGGGATTTCTAGGGATTTTCATACACAATGTTTTATCCCACCAATGAAGCAGTCATCCTTGTATTTAGGGGTAATAAAAAATACATAGGCATATCATGAAAGTATTGTGAAGATTTCCTCATAAGCGCTAATAGAATCATTGTATTTTTTTCTTAGGGGAAAAGAATCCATTTCCATTTTAAGTCAGTGAATGTGAGAAGAATATTTATCAAAAAACATTTTCTATAATTCCTTCCTCCCTATCACTCTGATATCTTCCTCAAGTTTTGTATTATTGATCAATGTCCACCACTGATCATCTTCTCCCTCTATATGATAAAAAGCTATCAAAACCTTCTCATTCTCAAAAAATTTAAGTATGGACAAGATCTTATCAATGGAGTTGATCCATTTTTCTACGATTAAGGGATCAGATGATCCATTGAATGTTAGAGGCCTTTATCACATAAAAATATCAATTACATCTTGTTATTTCTTAGGGATATTTGGATGCTCCTCCTAATCCAAATTTCTATTTAGAACCTGATTCATTTTAGAGAGTATCATTACAAAGTTCCTGATTCCCACTCCCATAAAATTCGGAAACTTTTTGGGGGAATTCATCACATTTCCCATCATATTGGTTGTTTACCCGGTTCATCATATTTCTAGCCATTTGTTAGAATAAAGGGAAAATTAGGTTTGAATTTTCTTAATAATGAAAAATTCACTATTGTATAATTTCGACAATATAATTCCAAAAATAATATTCACTTTATAATTTTTTTTCTAAATATATTTATTTTCACTTTTTTAAAAAATAATTCACATTTATTAAGAAATATAGGGTTTTTTGACAATAATAGTTTTCAAACCCTTATAAAAAATAAATTTGAATTCATAAAAATTATATGATCTTTATTTAATAAGAAATATTTATTAATAATATTTTATTAATATAATATTTATTTCAAAAAATCAATTAATTCATTAAAATAAATTCCTTAATTTAAATTGTATACCAATTAAAAAAATTTTGTGGTTTATTGTATAAAAATCAAAATCATTTATAATGTAACGATAAGAATAAAATATGATAATTATTTAATTGAAAATACAATATACATATTCATATTCTTATGGTCTTAATACATATCCCTTTAAAATACTAGAAAATTCTTTAAGGGTAAGGTGTGTGATGCTGAGACTTTTTTTGGGGGGGGGGGGGGGTTCAACGTACATGGTTTGGGGCTTCATCTTGATGATATTGAACTTCTCCTATAAATAGTTTCTCTCATGATTAAGCTATTGGATCTAAGATTAAGAATGGTCATGGTAAAATCCCAGTGATGTTACCTCCCTCTAAATCTCTAATAAGTTGAATTCATAGGGTACGATCCTACTGGTTGAATCCATCACATCTTTTGTCTCTATCAATTATATTTTTTAAAATTATATATTTATACTAATCATGTGACCACTATACAATAAATATATTATCACTGGTAACGATTCTTAATGGTCTTTTAAATCTAATAGGATATAATAAAACCAAATAAGTTCCTGTGTTTTCTATAAAAATAATACATAATAATACATTTAATTTAAATCATAAGGGGAATTTTATATATAAATGTTTGGTTTATTAAAATTGGTGTGATTTTAATTTGGTTTATTTAGATTATTTTTTATCACTCTTGATATGTGGCATCCTGCCCCATAATCCACTAAGCAGTTCCCCAAGACGGTTGGCCATATGACCTGAAGCATGCCCCCTGTAAACCAAAGGATTCCAACTAATAACATGGACCTAGGGTGTGTTTGTGGATAGAGTATTACCTCTTGATCAAAGTGTATCATAGTGGTAAATAGTAATGGTAAGTAGTGAAAATAAAAATAAATAACCAAAAATAGAATAAGAATAATATATAATCTAATATGAATAAACCGATGGAATATGAATTATAAATAGATAAAAAATGATGATGATGTCATGTAGCTATTCAAAAATTGGATACAAGGGTTACAGGAAACCATACATATACCAAATGATAAAAAAAATACAAAAATACTTAAAGCTAACAATACTCGCATCATGAAAAGAGGCACAATCCTATTCTCCCATACTCTATCCATCCATCCAATGGCCTGAAGGCCTTCAAATATTTTTATTTATTGACAAATCTCCCTTTTAAAAGAAGAAAGGGGAGAACCCAAAGGACTTCAAAGACATAGGACAATCACACCTGAAGGAAAAAAGAGTGAAAACCAAACTGAAAACCATAACATCCCCTTCCCATCATAAAAAGTTGTTCACTACAAGAAAACCACCATGTAGTGGTGGTTTAAACCGCCGCTACATGGTTTGGTGGCGGTTTACAGAAACCATCGCTAAATTTGGTGTGAGAAAACTATTATCTGCGATTATTTCCATTTAGCGGAGGTTTAAGTGAAGTGTCATAGCTGTGTCATTTCACGACGATTTTACTGAGTTTAGTGATGGTTTTTACGTGCCCAGGATTTTATTTTATTAGCGGCGGTTATAACCGCCACTAATAAAATAAAATCCAGTGGCCATAAAATCGCCCCTAAAATCACGAGAACCACCTCAGAATGCACGCGGGTGATGCGACTCTGTAGCGGTGGTTAAAACCGCCGCTAAACACAAAAATACCTATGTTTAGCAGTGTTTTTTACCGCCGCTAATGTCTTACCTGTATACTTTTCGCAGCGGTTAAAACCACCACGAAAAGCTGACTAGAAAAAAAATATAAATTTTCTGCTTCCACTACACCACTGCCCTGAAAAACAAATCAAACCAGAATTCTAGTTGAGAACATCTCTTGACGCTTCCAACACTTCCCTATGTAAAATCATTCAGTTCCCTGTTTTCATAATTCAATTCACATTAAAAACAACCATTTATATAGTAAACACCATTTATATTATGTGTTCATGTTATTATCACCTCTACCTTTGCATCAAGATAAAAAACATACATATAATTATTCAAGAAAAATAGAGACACCTTCAACTAAATGTTCTGAAAAAGAAACCGTCTTCATGGTATCAATTATGACTAACTTAGTCATATATTTCATCAGCTCAATGAAATAGTTAACATATTCAATCAATATATGATTCCCATATAAGTGAAATATAAATTCCATTTCCTTCAACACATTCATAGTTTAAGGATAATATTTCTGAATAAACAAAATCATGAAACCTTCCTAATATTTTGTCTTTTGTAACTCAATATAAACAATGTTCTTTAAATATTTCCAACTCAGACCCTAGAGGTTGAATGTGGTGAACTTGATCTTATAGGTCTTAGGAATTAGTTAAATACTAAATATTCTCTCAATATCATCCAACCATTACCTTACCCATTGAGGACATCCGTAAACATGGAATATGGAAGGATTATAATTATAGAATTCCCATATCGAATCTCAAGCATGAGTTCTGTAAGGATGAATACTTTTTTCCAAAACATGGATAGAATAAGAAACCAAGTCAATCATAATTTGGCCATTAAGTGGATTTTCTTATCAAGAATTATATTTCAATAGCTTATTTAGGTTCACATGGATTTTTTAAAGTGAAATTAATTTATATTACATTAAAAATTAAATTCTATCAAATAAATATAGAACCTAACACAATCTCAAAAAATAACATCAACTCAATCTTACATATCAAATAAACATATATTAATTAATACTCAATATAATTTTTTATTATATCATAAATTTATTTAAAACATTCATGAGTCATATAAAAACATTGAAGGATAAATTGAAAATAATGATGACATTCTAGACCATGTAGATAGATTACATGAATATTTATAATAATCAAAAGCCTTTGTATCCTAACAATGCATCATGAAGTTTACATATATTTTCATTTTAAAAATGAATGTTTTGTAGAATTATTTATTGAAATTTCGTATATAAAATAATATAATATTTATCTAAAAAAACATCTCAAATAAATGATAAATATGTATTTAAAACAAAAATAACCATGTATAACATCCTCTGATAACTCAAGGATATTTAGGAAAAGTTTTGTTCGTGAATATCATAAACTGTAAGATACAAACATTCGTTTGAGGTAAGTTTAATTTAAATTTCAGTTTAACTGCATTTTTTGTTTAATAAAATGATCCTTGAGAAAATGGGGGGTTTGGAGCTTCTCCAGGCATTTGGGATTTGAAAAATGATGAAAAGAGGCCATCCAGTGTGTAGTGATTGGTTGGTGCATGGTTAGAGATAACCCTACACCATGGACCTGGGGATGTATAACCTAAATCCCTTGGATAGAGGTAGTTCATGGACACCGCATGGGTTTTTTCAAACCATGGGGATGGACCAACCAATCCATATGACCTGGACACCTCTTGGACAGAGGCCAAATTGTGTATCTATTTTAATTTTGAGAAATTCCCATTCCCCCCCTTGAGCGTTAAAATTTCTTACCCGATTTTTCAGGCATTTTATCCTCCAACCCCAAGGTTTATGAACTATGAGTTGTACCCTATTCCAAGGAACATTATCCTTTAATCCTTAGTCATTTAATGTTCCATTAGCTATTAATCTAAGTTCTATGTGAGTATACCACTCCTCATTATTCTATTTCATAGAAGAACCATATCTTTTTGTTTTCTGCTATTTTGAATCCTTAAACCCTTCTTTTCCAGAGTTGTTTTAGATTGGGAAATTCAGGGTTTATTTGGGCTTGAATGAAGTTTTGTGGTTAAGTGAGCAGTTATCTATGATATTGAGGTAACTTTCTGTGGGTTATATCCTATTGTATTGATGTGTATTCATGTCTATATGGATGTCATTTTGTACATTTATATTGAAAATTTAATTTTGTTAAAGAAAATTATAAAGTGTGTGTCTAAATGATGTGTTGAACCTTTCAAGGATGTTTTTGGATATATTGATGAAGAGTGGACTGGGTTTATGGCCACCCATGGGGTGTGACAATCCTAGTTTTATACGGTTTAATACCATCTCCCATTAAGAGAAACCTAGGTTTTATATAGGGTATGACCACATTTTATCATCATGAACTGAATATGAAAACCATTAACAATGCATGAAGATTCACTATCTACACATTCTGCCTCACCAAAGTGCCCACAACACTATCCCCTTGATCACTATGAAATGACCCAATTTGGTTAACACATCAACAATGGGTTTAACTCCTAGTCATCCAAAATCTCGATTACCAATTCAAACACAGGCCTAACTGGAATGATGTATACCACACTCGAGAAATCAAGAAATAAAAGGAAATATCAAAAATCAATAAAATGCATAAAAGGAAACATGAGAAATCAAGAAAATGTTAGGACATGAAAATGTTTGGTGGAAACTATGTGACACACATGTTACATATACAAACCAACTGTTCCCATATTTATTCAACACATCAACAATATAACTACTCACAGTCCGATGATGCATCATCACCCTCTCCACCTCCATCTCCACTTTCTGCTTTCACCTGTAAGAACATTATATTAAAAATTAAATATTTTTTCCTATTTATATTAAAAAATAAAACCAATGAAAGTTTTCAAACTAAATGATATTGATTTTTGTGATTTATCTGCTGACCACCAGTCGATGCACTACCACCGGGGGCATATTTTCTCATCTACTGATGTATATCAGTCATCGCTTTCTGCAAAGAGGATATCTGAGCCCCATGATCTTGAACTATGGTTCATAGAGAAGAAATCTCCCTATGATAATCTTCAGGTATCGACTGAATATAACCAAAAGTAGATGCAGCTAGAATCCCTGGTGGCATGCCAAAGACCTCAGATGGTACGGGTCCAAAAACTATCCTGCACACTCTACTAGGATGCTAATTCCCAATGACTTTAGCAACTGGGTCATCTTGGGAGACTGAGTAGGACTGCCCAGGATTGATATCCCATAGTTCTTTAATTTTTACCTATAAATAAAATATCAATATATATTAACACATTAAAAACTGATAATAAGTTATTATAATAAAAAATTGACTTCATTCCCCAACTTCTTTGGCAGGCTCATTAACAAAACATCCATATGATTTTTTGTGAACATCCAACCATAGTTCAGTTCAGGATTCTTAGTGCCCTAAACTCTGTGACTGCATTAAGAAAATATAAATCAGCAATTCAATATATTAAACAAATAATATTTTCTTATAAATATTTAAACTAATTAAAAGATTACCAATGTCGTTCGACTTCTAGAAAAGCTTTTTGATCCCGCAGTGTGAGGTATGACTTGGTTAGCCCGGTTTGATGCATTCTGTCTTGAGAGATCCTAAAATAAATAAAATGAAATTTAACAGTAATGTATTCAATGTCATATCCTCTTCATATAAATGTATAAATGTAAAATGAGGATAATATAATAATATGTATTTCAATACCATCCGCTTCTCATCACGATGTCTGTCATCAAAAACTTTCCATTGTTCTTTAGGTACCCCACTGGGTAGCTTCTCATACATTTGTTGCACGGTCAATGAAGTATCATTAGTATCGCAACACAATCTCCATTTGAAATACTTCCATTTCTTACCAAGATTTTTCAACGTCCACTTCCGTGCTATCACATCAGCAACTGTAAAGTGGAAGAACATCTTTATAAAAAAATTCATTTTGAACATATTAGTAACACGACATTAAATTAAACCATAATGTAATAAAATTATATTTATTTTGGAATAAAAAACTTTATTTTTCTATCTTGGAGGCATATGTCCCCAATCATCATAAGAAATAGGAAGGGAAATGGGCTCCGCTGCCAGCTAGCCTAGAATCTGGCCAAGTAACCCCGCAACATCATCCGTAGGGACCCCATAAGAATAAAATGGCACAGCTATCTTCTCTACATTCATATTCCAAACATCTGAACTTTTTATGTTTTTCTCCACGGTTGCAGTTTTTTCATCTTCAATGAGAAAACAATTAGTATAAACAAAATGAAATAAATTTATTTAATTAAAATTTGTACCTATGACAGTGACACTCTAGAATGTACGTGATGAATTGGAAGGGGCATGTCTCCATCCCACTATTGAGGCTTCTGAAGGGGGATTCAAAGACTCATCCTCTAATGGGACACCCACAAATGGTGTGAGTGATGGTGCAGGGGGATATGGTGCAGGGGTGTAGGCAGCTAGTGCCTCAGATGCCATGAGGAGGGAGCAAGATGGATCGTCATCTGTCACAGAACTAGATGAAATAATGTACCTCTTCCTCATTGGAATTCCTGTCATTTAATCAAATAAAATTTAGTTCAGAATATATATTTCAAAAAAATTATGCAGAAAAAAATTGAAAATGATAATAGATGCCCAGTGCTAACAGAAAAAATACATATAACAATGATAATGAATGACTGAAAAAATGAAAAAGTGGTAGCTGGATGAATAAATAATTGTACATACAATCATTTTCCCCTTCAATCATGTCATTTTCCTGCTCCATTGCTTCATCCACTTTGTTCATCCTTACTAGAATAATATTTTCAATATCATGATGGACAAATAATTATGCTTCCTGTTGTTGAGGAAATTCAATTTTAGTGGTCAAATCTTCCACTTCATCACCAATATCATACAAATCTCTTTTTATTACATGAAAAACTACACTCCACCCTTCATCCAAAACATCATTCACATAATATACCATTTTTTCTTGCGATGCTAAGATATATGGATCATGCAGTTCACGATCACCAACATCCATCAAGCGAGAGAAGTTCACAGAAGTAAATTGCAAGGAATCTCTTTTAACACGTCTGATAATATTGACCCATTTGAATTTGAATAAAACAACAGAAAAATGTCTATGGTAGTTTAATTTAATAATATCATGCAGCTTTCCATAGTATCTCACTTCAAAAAATGTAAATATACCACTATTATGTGTTTTCAAACCCAATTCTTGATCGACTGTACGAAATCTAAAGCCATTCACATTATAAGCATCTAACTTTCTAACTTGTTTTATAGGACCTCTAGAAAGAAACTTCAAATCTTCTGACAAGTCTTCTCGACTATCAGTATTCATGATCTGAAAAAGAAATATAATTTAATAGATTTAAAAAATGTATGCGTCAAACTAATATTCGTATTTATTGAAATATTTATGAACTTACACGTCGTGAAAACCATTATACAAGCTCTTTATTCACAACTTTCATTATATATTTCTAATTTCATGTTAGAACTCTCATTCGTCTCTTTTTTTGTATCCTAAACTCTTCAATAAATGGATCTTCAATTTCACTATTCAGCAACACATATCTATGTGCCTGTAATAATTCCAATTCTGTCAGTGTCACATTTGAGGTCCTCCCAACTGATCAGCCAATAGCAAGAAATATTTTTGATTTCTCATGCATTTGAGATTTATTTTATGTGTCCTCAACACTTACAACTCGATTAAATATTATCTCAATATCATCCAAATATCTAGAACAAAATGTAAGACACTCCTCAACTAAATAGCCTTCAACAATAGAGCCTTCTGGTTGAGCTTTATTTCTCACGTATGCTTTCAAATGCCCAAGGTATCTGTGAAATAAAATAATAATATTATGAATTTATTTAAATGCCAAAAATTGTTTACTTAAATGAAAAACATATAAATAAAATACCTCTCAATTGGATACATCCATAGATAATGAACAGGGCCTCCTAATTTAGCTTCCTCTACCAAATGCACAGTTAAATACATCATGATAGTAAAAAACGATGGAGGAAAGATCATATACATTGCACAAAGGGTCAATACAAACCTATCCTAGAGGTTGTCAAGCTGAAATGGATGTAGATATTTCTCACATAATTTCCTGAAAAATGTGCAGAATTGGAGTACAACAGTAGTAACGTTTTCAGGTAATAATGTACGCAATGTCAATGGTAGTAACTTTTGTAACAAAATATGTGAATCATGACTTTTCAATCCATGTAACCTACTATTATTCAAGTCAACACACCTTGAGATGTTACTAGAATACCCATCAGATACCTTCACATTCTTTAAAATTCGAAGGAATGTATCTTTATCCCTATTTTTCATTGCAAAAATGGCTGGATCATACTTTTCATTCTCATCTGGCCAGAGATCAGGCTTTATGTTCATTACTTGTATGTCTTTGCAAGCATTGAGATGATCCTTCGACTTTCCATTCTCATTAAGTAATGTGAAAATCAAATTATCACATAAATTCTTCTCAATATGCACCACATCAAGATTGTGCCACAAAAAATTAAATTCCCAATACGGGATTTTTAAGAATATACTTTTTTTATTCCATTATTGCATTCTGATTTCACCTGACGATGCACTTTAGACCCATTTTCTGCTATCATTTAAATGATGAACCTTCCCAAATTCTATTTCAACATTTTCAAGCTATTTCAATATTTCAGAACCAGTTAACAACTTTTGAGGTGGTCTTCGATCAATGGAACCATTAAATTTTGATCTGTTCAGCTGAAATATATGAGATGTATCGAGAAATCTTAGATGGAACAAGAAGCACCATTTTCTACTGTGAGGTAGCAGTTTGGGCTCAAAATAAAAGTTACAAACAGGACAATCCAAACCCGTGTAAGTGTTCCAACCAGATAAATTCCCAATCCCAGGGAAGTGATAATGGTCCACATTAAAGCAGCATGCATTTTGAACATTCTTTTAGAAGAAGCATCAAATGTCTCAACACCATTGATCCATAACCCCTACAATTCGTCAATAAAAGGCTGAAAGTATACATCAATATCATTTCCAATCATTTTTTTCCCGGAATAATCATCGAAATGATAAAAGATGTTTGTTTCAAACACATCCATGAAGGCAGATTATAAGGGATCAAAACAACTGGCCAAATGCTATAACTGGTACTCAAAGTCGCAAATGGGTTGAATCCATCAGTAGCCAATCCCAATCGAATATTCCTAGGATCAACTGATAAATCTAGATGTAATGAATCAAATGTATTACATGATTGAGAATCTCGTGGATATCTCATTAACCCATCATTGTTTTTATCTACAAAATGCCACTTCATGTGTTCAGCGGTTTTCGATGACATGAATAATCTTTACAATCGAGGCTTCAAGGAAAAGTAACGCAAAACCTTTGCAGGCATGTTCCTTTTTTTCTTCTCCATGAAATTATGTTCATTTAGACTTCCAAAATAACCATTTGACTTCCATCTAGAAGAAGAACATTTATTGAAATTCTGTCTACTTGAATCCTCTCCCCAATAAAGAATACAATCATTGTGACACACATGTATTTTTGTATAATTTAGACCAAGCTTGTTAACAACGTTTTTCATATCATAAAAAGATTATGGGATTTTTGCTTCAGGAAATGCATCACGAATCAATTCCAATATCATGGACATTGCCTTATTTGTAATTACACATAGACATTTGATATGGTACAACTTCAGCAAAAATGAAAGCTTTGAATATTTCAAACACCCACTATACAAATCTTGACTTCCATCGTCAACTAAATCATGAAACACTTTTTCCTCAGTGAAGTTTTCTCTTACATTTGGCTCCATTGAATCAAGAGGAGGATCCTATGATATCTTACAATCTTGATCATCTTGTGTTACAGTCTCAAAAACATCACTTGTCACATTGAAATTTTTAGCACCCTTTTATGGTTGTTCTGATATGTTTTGATGCTGATAGTGGTGTCTTGTAGTGCCGAATGCATCATTTATGAGGTTTTTCATTTAATTTTCCATTGTCAACAAACTTGGGACCTCATTCTATGGATTAACATCAGTGCTAAATCTTTCTGTAATGTTCGATTCTCTATGCCAACCCCAACACAAATATTGACTAGGGAATTGCTTCAGTATTAAATGTTCATAAACATCATCTCTCTTAAAACATGTTCTAAATTTACATTTAGGACATGGAAATCTTATTCTCCCTTAAATGGATTGATTAGAAATTGAAAAATCTAAAAACTAATTCAAACCCTTAACATACTAAGGTGTGTTCCTCGGTAATGTGATCCAACTTTTCTCCATGTATATTACAATGTGCCTACACAATAAAAAAAATTAAAACACATAGTTACTACTAAATAGAGAAATAGATTCATATATACAATAGTGTAAGATTACAGAAACATAATATAATAAAGATGATCCCCTGAGTTAGATATGAACCCTCTAGTGTTTGGGATAGGGGAAGTTTCTTTGGTAAAAGAAAAAGTGTGCTAACAATGCCATATTACACAATTACCACATGGTCAATACTAAAAGTTATGATAAACAATATTCCTATCATGTTTCTCCCAAATCTCCAAATTTTCAACCCTTGACTTTTGAAATCTTTTATGACATAAAAATATAATATTAGATAACAAAAAGTAACATAATCATAACTTGGTTGGAATCACAGTTCATGAGGAAAAAAATAATGTTTCCAATCTTGATGAAGAAGCTTAGAAATAGCAGGATGTAACCCTTAATTGGTCCTGATTATGTGACTCTAAATCACAAAGAAAATGGTATGGGCTTAATGGCCATAAACTAAATGACCCATGTTACAAGACCATATCTAACTCCTTCAACCCAGGTAGTAAAAGTGGGACATTCCTTATGCCACTACTTCCATTTATGATTAGAGAGTGCATATATTTTCCTCTTGATATCACACAAACAAGCACTAAAACAATCTCAAAGAGTGAAAAACCCACTATTATCAACAATAGTGGTCATTAGTTTTATTGAGTTATAATTAATTATGAGATCATCCATATTCATGATACCATATTTTACCAATTCATATTAGGTTAACTTGAAACATATCTTTATGTAGTCTACCCCAGCTTATGGTCCACACATCATAAACTTAAACAATGTGCACATGGGTCAATTTTTTCTAACCTTAAACATCATCTATATCAGTAAAACTTGTATGAACTAAAACTATATAAGTAAATAGACACACAACTCATCATGGTGAACAATTTTAAAGATAAACCTAGGTAAAAATTGTGTCTCCACTAACTGGATATGATGCTAACCTAATCTAAGTTAAGCATTTAGAATTGAAAAATGGACGAAATCCTGTTAGGTTGAAAATATATAAAGGTAAGCCTAATAAGAAGACAATTCCTTGTAAACCAGGCCTCCTCAATATGAGGATCAAGAAAAATTTAAGGTGATAAAATAAATGACTTAAATCTTGTTGGGTTCATAATGTTAATCTAGAAGAAGTCAGGCTGTACTCGCTAGGCCCTTTTGACTATGAAATTTTTTAATCATTCACTTGTTCTCTCATCCCCAATTTATCAGTCTAGAGGTATATTTATGAAATTTGTGAAGAAATAATTTTGGGGTGATCAAACCCTTTTAAACATTAGAATCCACACTCTAAATTTATCCCTTTGTGATCCTTATCATGTTGAGTGAACTATTTTATCCAAATGGACTAAAAAAAGTGTTATAGTGATGGTAGTTATGCCTATAACCATCCATGATCCATATAAATAAGGAACTAATTCATCCAAATGAACTAACTATAGTGTTAATTTGATGGTAGTTATGTATATATCCATCTATGATTCATGATCAAAATGAAATAATTCATCCAAATAGAATAAATCTAGTGTTACAGTTATTGTACTTATGCCTATACCCATACATGATCCATGAACCCGAGGAAATATTTCTGACTCAAGCATTTTTGAGAACCATATTTGACTTTATGCATTACCAATTTAATGTTCAATTGGTTTTAGATTATTTTAATGATGTTTCCTCCAAAAATTTCATAGCTTATTATGAAGTGTTAATCAAGATAAAACAAAATATATGGAATGGATGAAAATTAAGAATAAAAAAATATTCATTCATTAATAAAAACAAATGATAAGTGGATCCATATTCTGGAGTCTCTCTTCGATGTTACACATAAATAAAAATGATAAAAACAACTATAATATACTCAAATCATCCAAATCTAAAAAATAATCCTATTCCTGATGATAATTTATGATGGACTATTGAAGGTTCATTTGTTTAATATCTTTCAATTTAGCCAGTGGATGTGTCTTCTTAACATGGGAGGTTAGTTTTAAACTTCTCTATATAATGGGCTCAATCCATATGTCTGCTGATAGTAGCTACACCTACACCCTTTTCACATGAGCCTCATGTTCTTGTGGTTTTTCTATCTTTATAGATATTCAATCATGAGGCCATGCTTTTCAATAGAGAAATTATGAAACTACTTAATTGAATCATCTATATGCTTGTCTTGATGGTTAGAAATATTGAATAAGAGGAGGCTATATCTTTTCCCAAGCCATAAAAGAGTTGGAGAAGAAAATCCACTTTATCAATATTCTCCTCTATCCCCATGATGATAGAAAAAAATTGGCCCCAAACACATTTTATCACAACATAGTTTTTTACAGTGATGTTGGGATCCAAATACTATTTACTCGATTCTGTAAGTAGGAAGCTAACGATACTATAGAAGCCTCCCTATTTTATCCCCCCATGAAGCCACTATAACCAAAATGTATGTAGGAAGCTAACTATACTTTAGAAGCCTCCCTGTTTTATCCCCCCCACACCCATGGTGCTTCTAGACCATAGCATGTTAAAGTTATCTAGAGAACACCACTCCCAGAATTCAATCACTAAAAAAATGGGTAAAATAAATAAATAGCCTTAAAATCATTAAAAAATAAGAAACTTATTTCATGGGGTGTTAAAATAAACCCCCTAACGACACATTATTTCCATATAATGTAATTAGTATAATTATAAAATTCAAAATGATATAACCCCATGATACCTCATTTCAAGAGGTGGTTGGGTGGGAAAACAACTTGGGGGTATAAGAGAGATTTAAATCCAAACAAAAAACACATCTAAGAGGATTAAACTATTCTATAAAATTTCCTCATCATCTCTAATCACATTAAAACAATAAACATGAAACAAAAAAACCAAAATAGGTAGAGGCATAACATATATCTCTGCACCATTTAGGGATAATCTAGAATGGTGAAATTTATACAAAACATACACCTCGTGAAAATACACAACCAAGAACCTAAATTCCACCAAAATACCACAAAACCTAAAACTATCATTAAAATCAACTTCCATTAAAGATCCAAAATCTTAAAGCTAAAGTGAGAAAAAAACCCACAGAAAATTCAAATTAATAACAACCTTTATTTTTTTACCAAGGTTGCAATGCTCAACATGATTCTACTAGAACCTCAACCGCATGGTCTTCATGTCACAAAAACCTCAAAAAGATCAAAACCCTCATGTTCTCAATAATATAAATTTTTATATTAGTTATGTGAGAATGATTTCATTTATATTCTCATTCCCAACCCATCTAGAACGAACCTCCACAAATCTCAATCATAGGCACACACAACCTTCATGTGGAAAAAACCCAAATCAACGAGGTATTCACAAGACCAAAATTCACCTCAAACTACCTTATGACATCTAAAAAACTAATTAAAATAGAAAATAATATGGGAAGAGGGAAACCTAGGGAAACCTGGGGTCGCGGGGTCGCTGGGGTCATGGGGGGATGGGGTCGCAGGGTCACCGGGGTCACGGGGTCGCCGGGGTCGCGGGGGGCCGGGGTTGCCGGGGTCATGGCGTCTCCGGGGTTGCGGGGGGGGGGGGGGGGGGGGCTGGGGTTGTGGGGGAAGCAGGGAGAAGCGGGGTCGGGGTGGGGGGGAAGGGTAAACAGTGTAAAAAAAATGTTTCGTGGCGGTTTCTTATAAACCCCCGCGAAACCATTTTTTTAAAAGTCTTAGCGGCGGTTCCCAAAACCGCCGCTAAAAAACCACCGCTAAAGACAATTTCTGTTGTAGTGGTTGAAGCAATCCAACATTGCGCTGAAAATCGGCAAGCAAGTGTCCTGTGTCAAAGCACATGCCCGATCCGATGGCTGACGCCATACCCTCTCAAACAACCAAATCCAAAAAAGTACTACAATGATGAAATTCTAGATCTAAATCCTCTTTTGGGCCTATTCCAAGTGATCGAGTCTAGCTTCACTAACTTCCCACCTCTAAGTTCAAACAAAAAACTTCCACCAAACACATCGATCGAAGTAACCATCAAGGATGAGATCCAGAAATCACTCATATCCAAATCAACAGAAGAAACCAGAAGACAAACCAAAGGGTAGATCCAAGTCAAACTCTCCCACAACAATCACCGATGGAACTGAAATAAGAAGAACCTCATCTCAACTGCAAGGTACCCTTCGAAAACATCCCAATTCTTAGAATAAAACATTAGAATCTTGAATCTTACCTTTATCTGTACTTGCAATCATGAAGTTTTCTTGGGTACTAAGGGTAACTGGTGAAGGGTGTGAGATATAATCTGTAGGACACCACGAAAGGTATCTAAAACAATCCAGTTTGTGTATATAATATTCATAGTGTACATGAACATAATAAATTCAGGGCAATAAATAAATAAGTACGTTAGATAGAGTTTCTTTAGGATACCCGACCGACTCTACCAGCTTCATCCTAGCATGAAAATATCTGAATAAAAGGCAACTTGTAATGATACAATATGGGTGTATAATATTTATCTAGCATATATTAATGGAATACAACTAAGCCCGTGATAAGACAAGGATCAAGTACAGATCGAACTCAAGAATGTTTTTTGGATTAGAGGATGTATCCCTTAATTGAATAAAATATTTTTTTTGAAATTTTTTATAAGGAATATCTAGAATTTAAATAAGTGGCATCCTGGACTCTTCTAAGATGAACCACATATAGAAAGAAAAGTATCGAACCAAGAGTACTAGAAATACCCAACACCATAAGAGTCCATCCAAAGTGACCCATAAAGGCATTCCAAGTATCACTCTCTGCATGGTGTAAAGAATGAACCTATGATTCCATCATAGGTATACTACATAATGGACCAAGTATCACTCGTGGATGGTTTAACCACATCTCCCACCAAGTTCATCCAAGTTATCTACCCTAGGGAATTGTTATCGCTCATGGGTAAGTAATTAATTCATCTAGTGAGCTCGTACACGACATTCTATAAAGAATCCAAGAATCACTCTTGGAATAAAAGTAATAATTCCCATTTCCAATTATAAATAATGATGAGACCATATAAGGAATCCTTAATTTGGGACCCTTGTATTTCCCTTGGAATAAGTGAAGGGAAGGTTATGGCTAGCACTAACTCATACCATAACCACTAAGAATTGTTAACAATTTGTCTAATTCATTTAAATCATGAAATTCATACTATGGAATAAAGCATGGGGGTATAAACACATGTCTTATCATTTATCTTATGAAATTCATATTTCATTTCATTTATTAAAAGGTAATTTATACACCAAAATTAATATTTAATAATATAATTTATAAAGTATAAGGATCTTAATCCTTTAAATATGGGTATACCCAATGGGGTGGATAAATTTGTGGTAAATTCCTAACAACATTGATTCAAGGGTAGCTAGGGTACCGTTACTCATAATAATAACTTTTAATTTAATTAATTAAACATTATGGAGGTGACACCGAAATATTAATAATGTGGAGCAATGGTTCATGATAAAATATAAATATAATTTGATGGAAAAGAACTAAACCACCTACCTTATTATTGTAGTAATCTCCTCATCCAGTATCGATCCTTGAATCAAGATAAAATGGGAGAAATCACAAGAATAGATGAGAACCCTGAAAATAGGTCATATAAGATCAAAATAAAATAGAACAGGATATGGGAAGAGATATAATGTAAATAAAGAATTTGCGTGGAGATATTAATAGGTGGAATCAAAAAAATTGAATGGTGGTTGATTGTAATCTTGGATGGTGGAGAAAATCCAAGCCCAAGATTTGGCTTAAGGAGGAGATATCCCAAGAGTAGGGGTTTCTATGTGAGAGAAATAAGGGAGAAAAAGGAGAGGTGAGTTAAATAGAAGGAGGGGATAAGTATTTATTTTACTAAAATTTTAATGATCACATTGTTTATCCATATGGTTGGACAATCCATATGCCAACCATGCACCCAGATCTGCCTTAAGACACCCTCGCATGGGTTAGATGCACAATTTGACTAAACATGAACAATACACGTGAAAAACCTCTATTTTAACTATTAGGAAAGTCACATGACCAATAATCCTGGGATAAAAGTTTTATTCAAACCTCATAGACCCCTACTATTCACTAGTCACCCCACACAGTTGAGGCACATGGTTAGCTCTAACTGTGCACTAATTGTGCGGCTCATTCTACCTCTAAAAAATAGAGATCTGGTCTCAAAATGAGACCTAGAATCTCACAAAACACTCCTTCTACCATTAATAAAATTATTAACATAAAAAATAGGTTTTTAATAGAAGAATAAGTTCCCATAACTCTTTGATAAGTTGGGATGTTACAACCTCCCCTCCTTAAAACAACTTTTCCTTGAGTTTCCCTTCTGAGGGTGGTAAAGCTTCATCCAACATCCCGAAGGTCTTCAAATTTTTATTTTGATAAAGAACCATTTTAAGGGAAGAAGGGGGAAACCCATGAAATCAAGACATAAAAAAAACCATGCCCCAACAGACCAAAACTCAAGATCAAGAACAAACATCACTATAAGAGATCAGCTCCTCTCAGCAACAAAAGACATTAAAACTAGCTTCCATTGTCTCATCGTAGCACGACTAGCTGTCCCATGCCAAAAATCATGAGCCTGGTACTAATGGAAAAATCCATACCCTCTCAAACATATGATTCCAAGAATCCATTAAACAATGGGAAATCCTTGCCCTGAACCTCATCTGGAGTAGCTTCTTGTAGACAAACAGTTGTAGAATCACTTAAGCCATGAACCATCGAAACCAAAACCTTTCCTCCTTACAAGAACATTCAAAGCAGTGAAAAACATCACTATCCTCCTTTCAATCCAAAATCATCACTTCAGTACAAAAAATTACTGAAGAACCAAAAAAACAGCCCACACCAAAGCCTCAACCAATTCTCGAATTCAGAAACCCATCTCACGAACACAATATATAAAATTCATCCCAAACAAGACCTGAATCATGTAGAAAAAACCATTAAAGAAATAAAAACTAGATGAATCTATTCCACACCACTACCACAATCGAACTGAAGTTTCTCAGATCAGAATGAATGGGCACTCATACCTCAAACCATTCACAACCACACCCAAATCCAATTAAAAGGAAAAAAACAAGACAAAAATCACAACCACGATGGCAACTATGAGGACATGATGCAAAAAATAAAAACCGTATCCTGTCACCGCCTTCAAATTCATGCCTAGAGACCACATCAACCCTCTGAAAATGCACCCAACTTGGAATGGAACTGTTGCATATACCTTCTTCCAGGAGGAGTGGGAACGATGACCATAGGAGCCACCACACTACCAAAATAGCACTACCCAGTAAAGAGGGGGAGAGAAAAAGTAGGCCGGTAAATGGTGGAAAATACCAAGACAACCTCACCCAAAAATAAATGATGACACCATTGAGAGAATAACCTCCATCACGAAGCGCTGAGCTGGAGCGCTGAAGATAAAATCCGAATTCAATCCATAGCAGAAGAGAGTTGGCAACATGGGAACCCTAACACAGTGTTTCCCCTTATGGGATCATTCCTTCAGGGGGTGGTAATGCTTCATCTGAGAAAATATTCATCCAATGAGCACATACATCAACCTCTCAATCCTTGTTATATTCCTATACATGGCCATTCTTTCATAACACATGGACTAGAGGAACATACCCACCATAGAGAACATTCTTGTTTTGATCAATGATACATATCTAATGCTACTCAAAAGATGCATCTTCCTCCATATCTATATCTTTAAGATAAAAAAATTATATGGGTTATAATGATAAAAATGAATCTATGATACATGGAAGACATATTTCATTACACGATACCTCTGAGGTAACTGCAAATGATAGGCTACTGGCCCAAATCTATCCACAATATTGAAAGGTCTGACATAAAAAGGTGACAACTTTCCCTATCTCAGTATCCATCTAGGACATAATCTTGGAGAAACTCATAGAATACCAGATATACCTCCTCAAACTCTATAGGTATTATACAATTATTGGTATAAGTATTCTACCTATACTAAGCTATATGAATACATCTAGGAGTCAGCTGTACTTTCTCTAAAATCTCCTGAACAAGATGAGAACCCAGTAGTGTTGTCTCACCTACAACTAACTAGAATTGAGGTGAATGGAATGACTGACCATAGATGGACTTATATGGATCCATATAAATCATTTCTTGAAATTTATTACCATATAAAAACTCAACTATATGTATATGTTTCTCCCATGAACCTCTAAAATCAAGGATGCATGCCCAGAGTTTGTCCTTTAACACCCATATCATCCGTTTGGACTTCCCATTAGTCTGATGGTGACATGGTATACACATTGTAACCTATGAAAGCAGTGATTTTTGTGAACATTTATAGAACCATTATGTAAAACAATAATATCATTTGATACGATAGAATGGGGAACACAATGATGGCACACAATCTTCTGGATAAAGATCTTCCCAAGATCATCAACTAAGAAGGTCTCTCAAATAGGTAGAAAATGTGCGACCTTGGTTAACCTATTAATGATCACCCATACCACATCAATGCCTCAAGTGGATCTTGAAAAACCCATAATGAAATCCATAGTGACGTCATTTCAATTCCACTTAGGAATAGATAGATGTTGTAGAAGTCCAGGAGGTCTCTAGTGCTCGACCTTCATCTGCTGACAGGTAGAACACCTAGTGATGAAACCTAGAATTCACCTATTCATACCCCACCACCAATACTAGAAAAATATTTCTCAGTAAATCTTGGTAATCCCAGAGTATAATTAACATAAAAGGCATGAGATTCCTACAATAACTATTATTGTATGTAAGTAGGCACCCATACAAACCCATGGAAGTGCAAGATCTCATTCTCATCAACAACCCAACTAGGTGATGGGTTCTCACATGAGACACTCTCACTCAGTACAAGGCCATTGGGATCTAAAACTTATCTCATTATCACCCATTATAGATGGGAGGATATAACTACTAAATATGCTATAACAGGTTTCACATGACACTCATGAACCTCCAGAAGTATCTCATAAAATAGATCCATCAATTTACACTCACTACTGGCCTCCTAGACAACCTGTGTTTGAGTCTTACAACTCAATGCATTATCTAATAAATTACCAATTCTAGGTGTATAAGAAAAGTAAAAATCAAACAATTGCATGTATTATACCCATCTGTACTGCCTCAGATTCAAGTCATGCTGTTTGGAAATGTATTTGAGACTTTTGTGATATGTGTAAATAAAAAATTGATCACCCAATAATTTGTTTCAACAAAAACATAAATAATGAACCATGGATGCTAGATCAAGGTTGTGTGTAGGGAAATTCTTCTCATGAGGTATCAGATGGTAGGACCCATACACTATAACCTGGTCTCCCTACATCTAATCTGCTCCAAGCTCGACCCTTGATGCATCAAAATAAACTGCATATCTTATGCCCATCTCTAGATGAATCAGGATCAACACTAAATTAAATCTACCTTTTATCTTTTGAAATGGTGTCTCATAATCATATGACCATAAAAACTTCAAACCCTTCTAAGTCAAACCACTAAGAGTTTATTCTAGGCATGATAAGTCTTGTATAAAGTGCTTGTTATAGCCATCCAGTCCTAATAAATTTTATATATCAAAATTTTTCTTGGGATGCACCCATGAAACCATGATGGTCACATTCTCTATGTCAATAGATAATCCTATCTTTGAAAAAATATAACCCAATAAGTGAATCTTATCAATCCAAAAGTAGAATTTGGTGAGATTATCATACTGATAATAATCTCTCAGTATATTCAACATGATATCAAGATGATTTTTATGGTCATGTCAAGAATGAGAATACACCAATATTGTATCCACAAATAATACCACAAAATAATCTAGATATAGGTGAAAAACATAATTCATCAAAGCTATAAAGACCAAAGGTGAATTTATAAGGATAAAAATAATAACCATATACTATTAAAAGACATATCATCTTTAGAACGCTATACGAGGTACATGTGATGGTATCACATGAACTTGATAGTACCCTAACCTCAAATCGATCTTGGAGAAAACTATCACTCATAGAAGCTGATTTAATAGGAAATATATATGAGGTAATGGATACCGATTCTTTATCATAATCTAGTTCAAAAGACAATAATCCATACACAACATGAGGGTATTGTCTTCCTTCTTGAAAAAAGGATAGGTGAACCGCAAGGAAAAGTACTGGGTCATATAAAACCCTTCACTTATATGTCTTCCAACAGCTTCTTGAGATCTTGGATCTCAATAAGTGACATCCTATAAAGAGAAATGGGCACTAGTGTGCTCCTGGAAATATATCGATGGTGAAATCTACCTCTATCAAAGAAGGTAATCCAAAAAAGTTTTCAAGTAATATGTACTTAAAACAATTGATCACAGGAGAGAATTCCATACATTACATTTCATGATCACTCATAAATATACTGTTCATATAAGCTTTCAATATTCCCAAAAAACGATGCTCAGATCCAGCTCAGATCACCTAGACATCCCACCCACCTTGATGAAAATAAGAACTACCCTCAGGTGATGTAAAATAAACCCTTTGTCTATAGAAATCAACATGGGCCTAGTATGGAACTAAACAGTCTATCCTGATAATGAAAATGATTTTGATCAATTTGAGTACAAAAAAATATCACAAGAAAAGATACCCACCCATCTTAAGGGGACACTCTTCTCACTGGTTCACACTCTTTGATCGAACCCCTAATGACGAGTTGAGAATCATCATGCAACATAAGTACTCCATTTCTATGGAAAAAATTCCACAATTTTCATAGATATAAAAGACTGTGAAGAACCTATATCCAAAAAGGAAGAAACTAAAGTATAAACTACTAGAATAGTAGCCCATACTTTAGAAGGACCTAAAATATGATCCTCAATAGTAGGATACACTGTATAGATATGGCTAGATATATGACCTTGAGATGAAATCTTACTAACCCGGTCTAGTTTTCTATGCTATCGGTGAACATCTGAGTTCTGACTACCTTGGAAATGACCACCCCTCAGTCTGATTGGCTAGTACTAGACCAAATCCTAGCCTAATACAGATCTAAAAATCTTGTACCTAAATGTGGTGTCCGTTTATATCCCTTCTCACAAGTCATTTGATATAAAGTTTGGAATAAATGATGAAGGTGACCCATATTTCTGTAATATCGTTACTCAACAGGTCTCATATACATTGGGGTCTTTATAATCATTTCTACCACACTAGTGTGACACCACATAACTATTTTTGTGTGCCATCTGACCAATGATACTGCTGTGATCATACATGTAGAGATGTTTCCTACCACTAGAGAAACCACCACCCTACATGGATATTCAACTTCCCTAACTCATACTTCCATCTTCCCTTAGGTTTTACTATGTAATGAGGGCATTGTTCAGAATATCTGAAATAGTGGCCAACTGATGAAAATTCACATATGATTTGATTGCGTATGTAATACCATTATGATAATATCTCATAGTCTTCAAATCATAATTGGTTAGTATCGACACTTAATGTTGAATCTTGGTAAAATGAGTAGAATAATATTTCATAAACATTACACCTTGATGTAGGAGCACAAAATATCTATTACAGTTTGGTCTCAAATACTATAGAAAGAAGTAGTCATAAAAGGATTTCTGGAAGTACACCCAGACCATGCCCTAATGGAAATCAGCCTAATAGATAGCATCCCACAATCGCTTGGAAGAGTCATGGAGCATATAGGTGGATATCTTGACCCTACTCTATAGAAGCATTTCTGTATGCTCAATTATCGATAACATAGACTCTAGCCATGACTCAGTAGCCTAAGGACTACCATCCCCTGAGAAGGTGGGAGGATATTTCTACTGGAATTCTGGTATCAAATCTCCCATATTATGAGATGGTCCAAATGCTCTTTGAAAATACTACATGAAGTGAAAGAATCTATCTAAAAAAAATGTGCATTGGCACCCAGTGGAAGATTAATTAGAGGTACCTCAGGTGGTACTATAAGAGGTAATACTAGTGTCTCTGGGCAGACCACCTCTAGAGCATGGTCATCACCATCATTCTAGTGAAAAAATAATGGATGGTGTGGAGTCATATCTCTTAAATTTCCAAATTCATGTCTCAGATAAGATTTAAAAGAAGATAGAAAAAAATAAAGAAGAAAAAATAGGTACACAAACTTCCCATGAAAGATTCATACCTCTCTACTTACCCCTAAATCTATATCTAGGTGATAATAATGATCTGAACAAACCATATGAGAAACTTCTTATAGTCCACTACTAAGGTCGGGTTAGGGTGAAGGTCTCACATATTAATATATAGCTTCCGATATAGGAAGTGAAAATTACAACTTACAGGGGAAAAAACCAATTAATTTAAAATTGTAATCCCCATTTATTAGTAAAAAATTCATTTAAATTTTAAATTTATTTAATTTTATTCTCATTTTAAGTACATATATATCACAATCTAGTTATTTACATCACTATTCCAAATTTATAAAGCAACATACTCTTTATAAATTTTAATTGGTGCATTAAATAAATTTGGTATGACCTTTACATCGAACATCAGGATGTAATAGGTCATGTAAAATGATTTGATTAGATGAATCACCATTCCCAATTTATAAAATTATATGCTACATAAATTAAAATTTAGAATTATTGAAATAAAATCAACTAATTTTTTAATCCATATAACCAATGGTTCATAGATGAAACATTGAAAAATTTGTTAATTAAGGTTCATCATCATTCGATATGGGAAAACACTTTTCAGATTGATGCAGACACTTTAATTAACCTGATTATTTTATCCCAACAAAAAATGATATCATATTTACATATATAATAATTCAGACACTAACTATATGCAGTAAGAAATTCCCACAGAATGTTAACATGGAATGAAAAAATACATGGTATATAAGTCATGAAGTTCCTATAATGATGCATAATATGATACTTCCTTATTGTACCAAGAAAATATAAAAGAAAATCCATAATAATAATATCATAAAGAATAATGTCATAAAACATGCATGTCACAGAATTATGAAACTTGTACAACTATAATAGGCACAAAACAATAACAACAATCACCCATCAATGGTAATTTGGGTCCCCCCTATAAATGGGTTAGCTACTCTTAGGAATAGGCTCATTACCAAATTATGAAACATTTCTAGTCTCCCATCTAATACCCAAATAGTAATAAAAAATGAAAAAGGGGCTTTGATACCACTTTGTAGAATCCTACCATAGAAGCCACTTAGAGATTCCCTGATACGGTTGGCCACATGACCTCAAGCATGCCTCCCCATATTCCAGAGGGTGCTGACTAGGTTTTAGGGTGTGTCCTTGGGGAGACTATTCCCTCTTGATCAGAGTGTATAAAAATGGTAAATAGTAACACTAAGCAGTGAGAATAGAAAAAAATTAACAGTAGAAAAATAAGAATAATATATCATCCAATATGAATAAATAGGTGGAAGCAGAATCATAAATAGATACAAAATAATGATGATGAAGATGTAATGTATTTATAAAAAAATGAGATACATGTGATATAAGGGAAACATACATATACCACATGCTATACAAAAATTCAAAAAGACCAAAATCTACCACTAATTGCATCACAAGCATAGGATTATTCCTCTAATCCCATAATCCATACCAATACTCAGAATCAAACATCATAATCCATATTATTCCATTAATTTACACTTTTAATCTTGAAGTCTACTCAGTTACTAAGAGAAGATCAATCAGGGTGTGAGATATACTCAGTAGGACACCACCAATGGGGTCTAGAATAATCCAGTTTCTGCATATAAAATGATAAGTGTACAGACACATAATAAATGTAAGGAAAATAAATATGTATATATGTCAGATTAGGTTCCCCAAGGATACCAGACTGACTCTACCTACTTTGGCCTAGGAAAGACATCCCTGAATGAATGGAAACTTCTATAGATACAATATGGGTGTATAATAGTTCTCTAGAAAATATGAAAAATAAGATAACTAAGTATGTGAAAAGGTAAGGATCAAGTACGGACTGAACTGAAGAAAGTTTTTTGTCTTGGAGGATTCATAAATTAATTCAATAAACATGAATTTATGGATTTTTTATATAAGTAACTTCTTGAGTTTAAATATGTGGTATCCTAGGCCTATTTAAGGAGAACTGTATACTCAAACCCATGTATCATACCAGGAGCACTATAAATACCCGACATCATAAGTGTCCATTAAGGTGATCCATAAAGGCATCCCAAGTATCACTGTCTGAGTGGTGTAATGCATGACCCTCTTAGCTTGTCCTAGGTGTACCACACATGGGACCATGTATTGATCATGGATGATGTAATAATATCACCCACCGAGTCTATCTAAGTAATCTCCCAAAGGGAACATATATCACACATGGTTAAGAAAGTAATTAATCCAATGATCCCTTATAAGGAATTCTATAAATAATCCATGTATTATTCTTAGTGTAAAGGTAATTGTACCCATTTCCAATTAAGATGAACGATGAGCCCATCTAAGGAATCCTTAATTTGGGACCATTGTATCAACCTCAAAATAAAGTGAATGGAAGGTTATGGTTAGTAATAAATCATACCATAACCAACAAGCACTGTTTAAAAGTTTTCAAATTCATTCAATTAAATAAATTAAAACTATTTCTTAAAGTATGGGGGCCTAAACACTTTCCCTATCATTTCTCTTATGAAATTATATTTCTATTTCATTTATTACAAGGAAATTCATACACCTCAATTAATATTTAGTAATCTCATTTCGAAATCATAAGTGTCTTATTAATTTAAATAGGTGAACACTTAAATGGGTGGATCAAGTTGAGGTAAATGCCTTACAACATTGATTCACAAGTAGCTAGGGTCCCATTACACATAATAATAACCTTTAATTTTATTACATAAACAATATGAAGGTGATGCCAGAATGTTCGGGGTGTGGAACAAATGATCATGATAAAATAAAACTAAAACTTGATTTAAAATAACAATACCACCTATCTTAAGTCTTTAGTGAACTACTTGTCTAGTATCTACCCATAAATCAAGCTAGAATAGAATAAATTAGAAGAATATATGATAACCCTAAAAATTGGGAAGATAATACTTCACCAAAATAGAATAGAATATGGGAATATAAATGATATAAATAATGAAGATTATTTTATATCTCATTTAGTGGAATCCAATGAGACAAACGGTGGTTGATTCTGAGCTCATATGGAGGAGAAAAGGCAACGTCTTGCTTATGTTTGAGGTGGAGAGCTCACATGGGTTGGGGATTCTGTGCAAGATAAATGAAGGATAAAAATGAGGGGTGAGTTAAATATAATTAGGGGTGAAATCTTCATTTTACCCAAAGTTTATTGGTTACATGGTTTGACCACAGGGTTGGCTAAAATGTGAAGAATCCATGCACCCAAATCTATCTCATTACACCCCTCACATGGGTTTGGCTCACAGTTTGACTAACTATACACAACCCATAAAAAACCCTATGTTTTAAGTTTGAGACAAGTCATATTACCATGTAGCCTAGGTCACATGGTTTAGTCAAACCGTTCATCCAGCTACTATGCACTGAGCACCCTGGATGGTTAAGTCACATGGTTAGCACCAACCATACACTAACTTTGTGGTTCATTCTGCCTCTAAAGAAAATATATGGAGCTACAGGCTCCAAATGAGCCCCAAATTATCCCAAACCACTAATCATACCTTTATTAACTTTATTAACATAAAATTAGAGGCTTTTAGTAGTATCATAAGTGTATATAACTCTCTGAAAATTTTAGACGTTACATGATAACTAGTTTTATAATCTCTATCTATTAATAAAAATGCAAAAACTTACTCTGAATCGAGAAGCATGTGTGTGATGTCTTGAGTTTTTTCTATCTATAAGATATAATAACCACATGAATATAAACTTGGGTTTATATATATATATATATATATATTTATCATTATATAGGTTAGGTGAATATTTCATAATTAAATAGTGCGACACCATAATGCCACATTCATGGTTGATGGTAATATGAGCTTGGGGTTTGTTTTTTTATGGAGTTGTTGTGTTTATTCCTTGGTGCCTTAAGTATTACATGTATTTTTATTGTAGATTCCTGAATTTTATTATATTTTGATACTAATATAATTGTTGAATTGTTATACTATTTGAGGTCAATCATATTTTATATTATATATCATTTTATGTCTCTTCATTGTTATTTATTAGAGGTTGTTTGTTTAAAACGTAAATCATTGCCAAAAATTTAGTAAATACCTTGGTATTTATTTACAAAGTTTTATGTCTAGGTAATTTTATGTAAGGATAGTGGTTTCTTTGTATCAATCAAGCTAATGGGTTATTTATGGGATGTTAAATCTACCTATTGGACTGAGGGAATCCATGGAAGTTTATATCTCATGTGGACCGAGAGAACCCATGAGAATATTGTTCCCCAAGAGAATCATGAGCACACATGGAAGGAGTTTAAGGAATAATGAAGACCAAGAGATCTTACAAACATATTTAACTCACTTAGCCAACTAGTAAACCATGTCATAGACTAAGACATACTACACATCATTGGTTAAATCCTATGATACATATTTCCTATGCTGTGTTTGATGTATATGACCTTGTTTTTATATCTTATAAAATTTTTTATATACATGATGTTTTTTATGGATATGATTATTCTTATTCTTATTCCAGTTCATAATCCATGTTTATATGATTTTATTATGTTTATGTCGTGTGGAATCACTACCTTATATTTGATATTTATTCACCCATTTATTTTGAAACATGGTTTAATTTGAGAAACCCAAACGAATTTCTAATGAATTTTTTTTAAATTAATTGTTTTTGAAATATGGATTATAAACTAGAGTTATTAGTTTTTATATAGTAATTACATATGTATATTCATGGTGGTATTCTATAAAGCCTTTTCCTCAAACCCGAAATATGAATTTGGGATTATACAAAATTTATTTTGTAGGACACATGCGATGGTTAGGGTGCCATGCAATTTGGTTTCACTTATTGATTACCATTGTCCATTCTTAGTTAGGGATTTTGGAGTCAATGTTATCATGGAGTTTATCGTTTTTTGAGTATTTTTTAATCTTAGATTTATTTGGGATGTTATGTATTAGCTTCATTGTCCTTGTACCTATTTTTGATCTCTTCTATTTGTTGACTAATGGATATCATATATAGTTTTGTTTGTAAATTTTAAAGTGATGATGATTGTGATATATATTTCTTTTTCATTGTTACGTATTATATATTTGGATATTTAATTATCTATTGATGCTACTTATTTGATGGTGTGAACATACAATTCATGGATGATTCATACCAGTTTTTCAATGGTGAAACCATTCCCAAATAGTTAAGTGTGATACCTTAGTTCTTATCATAATCCCATGGAAATTGGGAAAAAAGTTTGGGGCTTGTGGTGAAGTGGTGTGGGTGACATGGCAGGTTTATTGAGGACGATTCACTACACAACCAAAATGTATGACCCAACATGACTTTATATCATTGAAAAAAATTATGGATCACCTAATCCATAATTTTAATAGAATGCCTCCTTATGTAAAGAATTAATTCTACTCAAGAAATGAACAGATATGGAATGAACATGATCTAACAGATATATCTCCAAAATTTAATCAACCATCTCTATCATATATAAGAATGCATAATTGTACAATACTTTGTACAAGATATTTCACAACCTTAAGACATGGAATACATAAATATTGAATATACAACTCAAAAATTCTTTATTATTCAATTATGTATTTCCCATTTAGATGAATAAATCACATTTCACTCAACCGAGTGGATTAGAACATCACATTACCTTCATGAAAATAGTTAATAACATCACATGTCACTTATCTTATTATGGTCATACACATCCTCATTATATATCTATCTTAGGTCTAGATATTATAATCATCATATGATTGTTAAAATCTATTGATACCATGAGATGATTAAGCATGATTTTGATATTAGTAGTTTTTGTTACTTTAGAGTGTTTGTGGAGACAACAAGATAATTTTCTTAAATGAAGAGTTAAAGAAGATTAACTTTCATTATGATTGGATAAAAAATAGAGAAAACATGTGAAGATAATGGGTGAATTTATTTTGTTGGACTTTGTTATCAATATATAAATCTTGTTCTAACCCACTTAAATGAAAGTTTATTATGTGAGGAGAAGGTATTTTAGAATTTTAGAGGATTTTTTAATAATTCTATAGATGTTTTAATGAAATTTAGAGATATTTGGTTTTGAGAAGATCTGTGTTTTAAAATTCATAAAATCCTCAAATATAATGTTTTTTATATATAATAATTTATCTACGATACGTAAGGTCTTATCATTAATATAAATTTTTATCCATACATATGATTTTATATACATAAACTTTTATCAATGATATATAATGTTTTATCTTCAATAAATATGGTTTTCCATATATAAGATTATCTATACATAATATCATATTCATGATATGTATTGTTTTTATGATATATTAGGATTTTTACCTTTCCAAATATAAAGTTCGAGAGGAAGAAAAACATTTGATAAAAAACTACTTGAATGTATTTTACTTTATTATGGATAACTCAAAGGGAATCAAAACTTATTCAAAACATATCTAAAAAAATCATAGGTTACAAAAACTATTGGGATCATCTGATGGATCAAATTTAAAATAGATGAATTGAAGAAGTTATTGAAGGAAGTTACATGTATGAATTTCAAATCTTAAATTTGAATTTGAAGAGGAATATTCATTATTTCTATTGGATATTTTTTTTGTTATTATTAAAATATTTTAGTATTGTAAAGAGAAGTAGAAAAATAAAAATAAGTATTAGTATAATAAAAAAATAAGTGGATTCATCTACAATTTTAATATTATATTATGACTGTGAGATGTTTGAATAAAAAATTATAACAACAATAAAAGTGATTTTTTTAGTGAAGCATCAATTTATTATTTCTAATAAAAAGTAATTATCTTCATTTCAATAGTTGATATTTAAAAATTCAAGAGAAATTATTTTTATCATAATTTCATGGATAATCCTTTATCATTATATCCCACATGATTATTCAAGTGAATCATATGATCATGGGATTTACGAGATCATACCCTGGATACAACTTATCAATTTTTTTTAACATTATAAAAATTTATTGTTCACATAATGTTTTAGATTTTGTGTGTGTAATATTGTTATAATAATTCACTTTAACATTTGTAAAATATTTTTTTTAAAAGAAACCTAAAAATGGAATATAATTCATTGATTCATCTCATACTTTGTGAATTCTCACTAATATTATGGGTCCTTTTTTAATTGGTACCAAATAATTAAGGTTTCTTTCAAATATTATAATCTTTTTAAAGTTTGAAGTGAAAATGTTTCCTCTATACAAGAATAATTGAGCATTATATTTTTTTGTGAACATGGACAATGTTAATTCTGAGAAAAAAGGAGATCCCCACTTTTTTGGGAAAATTAATATATTTGGAAAGATTATATTATTAAATAATTGTTATCAATTAGTTTGGATGTATTAAAGGCTTATACATATGGTTTTACACCATATTATGAAGGCTTTTCCATGAAAATTGTTGATAGAATAAATTTGGTGAATGTTAGTCATGCGGAAAATGCTATTTTTCAACTCTTTTTGAAAACATTTTTTTCTCAAAGTTAAAGGGATAAAAAAATAAGGGGCATATGAGATAAATTTAAAAATAGCAATGAATTTAAGTGGAAAGTGAAGAAAGTAAAGTTATAAACTTAGATATTGATATATGAATATCACAATATTAATGATGATGAAATAGTGGATAAATTATTCACTCGATTTGATGAAATTATGACCAAAATTAGAGGTTTTTGTCAGATGGTGGAGGATTCTATAAGGCCCCGACCATAAAACTTACTTAATATTGAATTAAATGAATAATTCACGTCGATGATCTTTTCAGGTTTAGAGTTTTAGAGAATTAGAACATAACTATTACATCTCAAAAGATTACAAAGTAGTCACTTATACTAAGTTTCCATAATAAAAAAAACTCTTGAAAGAAACATGTCTAGTTCCATGTTTTATATAGCATGAAATTCCCTTGATCCCATCCTTGACCTTATTCCACATTAAGTCCTGTGAAAAACATTTCAAAAAAACTTGGTGTGAGCATAAAAAGCTCAGTAAGGGATACACAAAGAATGAAAACTGTTAGTTTTTCAAAATCAAGTAAACCATGTATACTCTATCAAAGTAATACCTTCACCTTCATGAAGTAGTAAAAACTCTTCACTAAATAAAGTATCATTACTTACCTTTTTTTAACCAAAGTATTACCATAAAACCCATATAAAGAACACATAACATATATAAAGGTAACTTGTGACATAAACATACTTAAGTGGAATAACCATACGGTCGACTTCCACACATATCAATTAATGGAATAGCCATACGGCCAATTTCCATACATACTTAATGGAATATCCATACGGCCGACTTCCATACCCAATGCATTGGAGGTTATAACGTAACCAACTGTCCTGGTATTCACGGAACCACCCGTCATATGGTTTATAACGTAACCACCCGTTAAAATGTCCAAGTACCAATATAAAATCATAAAACATAAAACCAATATAAAGGAATGATAACATTTCCACATTTCAACCACAATATATCATAAATATATTGACATAATAGAATCCTTTTTCAAAACCATTTTCAATACCAAAATATATAAAAGAGTATATGGTATTTATTTTATTCTAAAAACATTACGGCTTATTGAGAAAGCCAAAGACCAAATAATACTCGCGGCGGCGGAAAAGGTCGTTGTCACCGCGTACGTTAAAAAAAACATTCCCTTTTTTCGTTTAGTAAAACGCTTTGTAGAAAAAGATTCCTTTTGTATAAAAGTAAAAGTCAAAGGGGTTTATACACCGTATAAAATAAAGTTGTGTATAAAACGAAATATGCCTCAATGAAAGGAGATTGAGACGAAGTCCCTTACCTCGGGTCCGACTTGACTCACTCGTTCTTTAACGTCCTGAATAATAAACTTGAGTTAATTTATACTTGATTAAGAACCTTTTTAAAGTTCATTATTCCATTTATATCACTTATTTCCATGTTATAAACATTATGTAACCATTTAAGTTAATAATGTTTGTTTTGTCAATATTTGGTTCTGAAGTCGAAAGTTGACTTCTTACAATTACATGTTGTTCGTGTGGTCAAAAGTTATTTATATCCAGAATGAAATTCCTGATTTGGATATCATATATATCATATATATCCAGCATATACATGTATTTATAATATTACATAATCATTTAGAGGTAAGAAATGAAATGCACCGTTCATGGAGACGGTAAGCCGTACGTACGCATGAACGCTACTTTCATTTCTTTGTCATATTAATGGAATTAAAACTAAATGAGACGTATGTATATTTTAATTCCAGAATTATATTCATCATTTAGATATATCATTAATTATATATATCTATTATATACATGTACTTTTAATAGTACATTACATTTGGGGATAAGAAATGAAATGCACCATTCATGGAGACGGTAAGCCGTACGTACGCATGAACGCTACTTTCATTTCTATCTCATACTTTAATGGAAAGAAATAATAATTATATAGATTTATATTATAATTCTAGTATAACATCATATATAATAACTTTAAATCCATCCTTTACACGTCCCACATATGGCATTAACGAATCACATCACTTTGAGGGGGCGGTAGTCCGCACTTCCTTAAATGAAGATATCGTGTTTACCCATAATGGAAACCATAAAGGTATGCCGAAAATGAAAAATATAGAAGCTTAAAGAATAAATAAACATATTATATATAATATATAAAAATATTGACATCATAATGGCCACCCTTGAAGGTGTTAAATGAGTATTGAACAATCATCGTTTCGGGAGGCAGAATTTCGCTATCCACGGAAACCGTATGTTCTTTAACCATTTGATGTAGTTGTGTGAGAGTGTAGCTCAAATATATCTTATAAAAACATACTAGTATATTGAAGATACTGGTGTTGTTACAAAAGAAGTAAATAAAAAGAGTTTAGAGGGTTGGAGAAGCAAAATAAAACAAATGAACAAGAGAGAATGAATTACCTTTAAAAGTGTAACCCCTTTTGATTTGAGCCTAAAGGCTTCCTTTGAAAGGATTATGCCCAAAGGGAATCCTCTAGGATGAGTAGAGTTATTTGGAGAGAGTAAAGGGGCAGGGTTTGGCCGAGCCAAAGGCTTGAGGAGTGTGTGAAATGAGGTAGAGGTGGGGTCCTTTTATAAGAGGAGAGGAGGGGCACTTTTTGAAAGTAAAGAAATATTACTTTATTTGAAAATATGTTTCGGTTTTAAAAGGTCCCACATTGATATAATTAGTGTATAAGGTGATAAGGGTTCGAAATCCACCCATCCAATAAGTTTTGGACATGTGTAGTTCATAGAGTTTACATTATCTTTCCATTTTATTTAAATCGTTAAATAATGAGGTCATCGCTGCATCATCATGATGTCATAAATAATTTAATTTATTTAGTGTCTAAAAATTATAAAAAAATACTATGATGTAGGAAATTTTTTTATCTTTCCAATGACTATTTATAATAAAAAATATGACTTGTATAACTCCATTTAAAAATTGTTTTAGTAAAACATATCATGTTTGTGTCATTTTTACTTTTACATTAAATAAAATGTTATTTATGTCATTTCCCAACCAAAGTGGCTCCATGGGGTCCCCAAGTTGACCCATGGCTTGTCTTGGTCGGACATGACACAACCAATGAGGGTAGGACATGTGTCAAGCTCATCTTATTTTATTAAAGTATTATTTTTACCTTAAACTACACTAATTACCACTAATCGCGATTAAGAACATAATAAGTTACTATTCACCAAAAAATTATTATAATCTCATTGAACCACATTTTACTTCTTAATGAAAACCATGTATGTCGGATTTTTGAAATTCAAAACACAATGATGACAAAATTTCATTTAAACAGAAAATCAGTTTTTATAAGTACAACTTAGTGGTTTCACTATTCATCAAAAAATGAAGTTTTTCAAAAAATTACCCAAAATTCACCCTAAGCTATATTTGATATTACGAATTCAAAAATGAAGTCTATTTTACAAATTTAAAAACATATAAGTCACATTAATTAACTTAATAATTAATTCCCACTGTCAGAGCAAATAGCGTGTTTTTATGAAACAATAAGTATCAAAAGATTGACATTGTTTAAGTCCGATTTCAAAGTGAAATTAATTCCAACGACCACTATTGGATTTAATGGTAAAAATATTTTCTAATTTCACTTTAATACCAATTCAAAAGATAATCTAATCATATAAATAAATTAGATTAAAAAGAGGTTTTGAATTAAAATACAACATTTTACACTATTCATTAAAAAAATGAACTTTATCAGAAAGGTACCAAAAATTTACACAAAGTAAATTTTGATGTCATGATTCTAAAGAAGAGTTATATTTGGTCCAATAGAATTTATAAGATCGATCAAAACTATATTTAATGACGGTTCTCCGTCAAAAGGTGATAAGTGGACCTTTCGTGAAAATTAGGGTATAAATGCCTAAAATTGAACTCTTTCCATATTTTAAGCCTTTATCATTTATTGGGTAAATGTAAAAACATTTAAAAACTTATATAATCATATTTTAGTTATTTCTATCCATTCCCGCCAGTACAACGGCTACTCGTTAACTAACATTTAAAATAATATTATTTTATTACTTGTGTGCAACGTAAGTTTTCAAAGAAACTCATCATTGCGTACCGATTACGCTATCGAACGTAGGAACCCCTTTTAATTAAAATTAATATTTAATTCGTAAATATTAATAAATATGAAAATTATTTATTCTTTATTTACCTGGGATGTTACATCCTTCCCCCCTTTTGGGAATTGCGTCCTCGCAATTTTATTCACTTATCAAAATAAGTGGGGGTATTTATCCCTCATAGCATTTTCAGATTCCCACGTTGCCTCTTCAATCACATGGTTTTTCCACAAAACCTTTACCTGATGAATCACCTTATTCCGTAACACCTGCTCCCTATGGTCAAGAATCTGGACTGGTTGTTCCTCATAAGATAGGTTCTCTTCCAGCTGAACTACCTCTGGACTCAAAACATGAGATGGATCAGACATATACTTTCTCAACATTGAAACATGAAAAACATTGTGTACCTGAGATAAACTCGGAGGTAAAGCCACCCGGTATGAAACTGATCCAACTCTCTCCAGAATTTCATATGGTCCAATAAACCTTGGACTCATCTTTCCTTTCTTACCAAATCTCATCACACTTTTCCAAGGAGAAACCTTGAGAAAAACATGATCACCTACGTCGAACGATATATCCTTCCTTCGGTTATCCGCATAACTCTTCTTCCTGCTCTGAGCTGTTCTCATGTTCTTCTGAATCAACTGAACTTTTTCTGCCATCTCTTCTACCAATTCTGGTCCCATCAGCTTCCTTTCACCCACTTCATTCCAAAATGCTGGAGTTCGACACCGCTTCCCATATAATGCCTCAAATGGTGCCATCTGTATACTAGAATGAAAACTGTTATTATAAGAAAACTCAACCAAAGAAATTTGTTGGTCCCAACTTCCCTGATAATCCATAGAGAAAGCTCGTAGCATATCCTCCAATGTCAGGATTGTTCGTTCTGACTGCCCATCTGATTGAGGATGAAAAGCTGTACTAAAGTTTAATTCAGTACCCAACAACTTCTGAAGGCCTTTCCAAAAGTTAGAAGTAAACCTGGGATCACGATCCGATACAATGGAGAGAGGAACTCCATGTAACCTGACTATCTCTTTAAGATACAAACGGGAAAGTTGATCAAGAGAGAAAGTATCTCGTATAGCAAGGAAATGAGAAGATTTGGTCAAGTGATCAACAATAACCCATATTTCATTATTACCTCGATATGTCTTCGGTAATCCAACAACAAAGTCCATGGATATATTCTACCATTTCCACTCTGGCACTGGTAAAGGATGAAGCATCCCTTTCGGTAACTGCCGCTCTGCTTTAACCTGTTGACATGTCAAACACTTCACAGTAAAATCAGAAATATCTCTTTTCATTCCATCCCACCAGTAATACTCCCGCAGATCTCTGTACATCATAGTACTGCCCGGATGAACTGAAAACGGAGAACTATGAGCTTCACATAACAACTCTCTCTTCAACTGTGAATCACAAGACACACACAATCTCTTCCCAAACCTCAAAACACAAACACAAACTTATCCAAGAACTCATGGAAAATTTTATTCATAAGGTCCATGAATACAGCAGGTGCATTGGTTAACCCAAAAGGCATAACTACAAATTCATAATGGCCATATCTAGTACGGAACGCAGTCATCGTAACGTCTTCTTCTTTTACTTTCAACTGATGGTACCCCGACCTCAAGTCAATCTTCGAAAAATACTGAGCTCCCTGGAGCTAATACCACTTCATTCGATGGCCCAACATCTTCTGAAGTTGTTGCAAGGATTTCACCACCCCTTTCTGCTTGTAGTCTTGCTGCATTCCCCCAGTTGAGTTCTTCGTTGGACACTCGTTTGCATAATGACCCATTTCATTACACTTAAAACATCTTACCATTGGATTTTCATTTCCTGCTTGATCATCTTCCTTACAGTTACGAGCAATATGACCAGACTTACCACACCGAAAGCACTTACCAGACTTGGATAAACATTCTACAGGATGCATTTTACCACACTTCTCACAGGATGGATATTTGGTTTTCTTACCTCCTTGCTTCTTTGATGAATTCTTCCCCTTTTCCTGCCAACTAGACCTCTTATTCTATTGTTTGTAATAGAACACCTGATCATCGGCAAACTCCATTTCCATCTTCTCCGCACATCGAAAAAGTTTTTCATAACTTTTGAACTCACGAGAAGCTAAAGTCCTTCGATACTTTGGCTTTAACCCTGAGTAAAAACGGTTTATTTTACTATCAAGATCTCATATGAAGTTTGGAGCATACCTTGCCAATCGAGTGAACTTTTCTTCATAAGCAGCCACTGAATCATCCTCCTGCCTCAATTCTAGGAACTGTTTTTCCATCCTAAGACGAACCACATTAGGAAAATATTTCTCAAGAAACATACCTTTGAATTCGTCCCAGTGAAGATCCTCAATCTCATCACTATCCCTTATATTTTCACCATCGACCACCACTGATCAGCTTCTCCTTCAAAACGGTAAACAGAAAGACTAACCTTTTGATGTTTTGAACACCCCATGACATCAAAAATCTTCTCCAGTTCTTTAATCCACCCTTCAGCTTGAACAGGATCAGATGATCCTCTTAATGATGGGGGATGTTGCCTCATGAAATGTTCCACCACTGACATGTTCCTCTGTGGTAGATCTGGCTGATCTCGTGCATGGATACCACCACCATTTATAGCCTGAGTCAACTGTGCCATCACTGCAACAAACTGTTCAGTTCTGATTCCGACCATCTCAGGTTGCTGATTTGGAAGGTTATCTTTCTCCTGATGTCATCCCAACATAGCTGCTTTGTTTCCTCTGCGGAAAACCATTCTGAAAACAGAAATATCTTAGTCGAAGAAACATGGTAATCTGTAAATGCTATATCATTTCAATCATATTGTAATTTAACACTTTTCTAACTCCTAAAGTTTTCTAAACCTCCCTTTGATACCAAATATAAGGCCCCGACCTTAAACCTTACTTAATATTGAATTAAATGAATAATTCACGTCGAGGATCTTTTCAGGTTTAGAGTTTTAGAGAATTAGAACATAACTATTACATCTCAAAAGATTACAAAGTAGTCACTTATACTAAGTTTCCATAATAAAAAAAACTCTTGAAAGAAACATTTCTAGTTCCAAGTTTTATATAGCATGACATTCCCTTGATCCCATCCTTGACCTTATTCCACATTAAGTCCTGTGAAAAACATTTCAAAAAAACTTGGGGTGAGCATAAAAAGCTCAGTAAGGGATACACAAAGAATGAAAACTGTTAGTTTTTCAAAATCAAGTAAACCATGTATACTCTATCAAAGTAATACCTTCACCTTCATGAAGTAGTAAAAACTCTTCACTGAATAAAGTATCATTACTTACCTTTTTGTATCCAAAGTATTACCGTAAAACCCATATAAAGAACACATAACATATATAAAGGTAACTTGGGACATAAACATACTTAAGTGGAATAACCATACGGTCGACTTCCACACATATCACTTAATGGAATAGCCATACGACCAATTTCCATACATACTTAATGGAATAGCCATACGGCCGACTTCCATACCCAATGCATTGGAGGTTATAATGTAACCACCCGTCCTGGTATTCACGGAACCACCCGTCATATGGTTTATAACGTAACCACCCGTTAAAATGTCCAAGTACCAATATAAAATCATAAAACATAAAACCAATATAAAGGAATGATAACATTTCCACATTTCAATCACAATATATCATAAATATATTGACATAATAGAATCATTTTTCAAAACCATTTTCAATACCAAAATACATAAAAGATTATATGGTATTTATTTTATTCTAAAAACATTATGACTTGTTGAGAAATCCAAAGACCAAATAATACTCGCGGCGGCGGAAAAGGTCGTTGTCACCACGTACGTTAAAAAAACATTCCTTTTTGTCGTTTAGTAAAATTCTTCGTAGAAAAAGATTCCTTTTGTATAAAAGTAAAAGTCAAAGGGGTTTATACACCATATAAAAGAAAGTTGTGTATAAAATGAAATATGCCTCAATGAAAGGAGATTGAGATGAAGGCCCTTACCTCGAGTCCGACTTGACTCGATCGTTCTTTAACGTCATGAATAATAAACTTGAGTTAATTTATACTTGATTAAGAACCTTTTTAAAGTTAATTATTCCTTTTATATCACTTATTTCCATGTTATAAACATTATGTAACCATTTAAGTTAATAATGTTTGTTTTGTCAATATTTGGTTCTTAAGTCGAAAGTTGACTTCTTACAATTACATGTTGTTCGTGTGGTCAAAAGTTCTTTATATCCAGAATGAAATTCCTGATTTGGATATCATATATATCATATATATCCAGCATATACATGTATTTATAATATTACATAATCATTTATAGGTAAGAAATGAAATGCACCGTTCATGGAGACGGTAAGCCGTACGTACGCATGAACGCTACTTTCATTTCTTTGTCATATTAATGGAATTAAAACTAAATGAGAGGTATGTATATTTTAATTACATAATTATATTCATCATTTAGATATATCATTAATTATATATATCCATTATATACATGTACTTTTAATAATACATTACATTTGGGGATAAGAAATGAAATGCACCGTTCATGGAGACGGTAAGCCGTACGTACGCATGAATGCTACTTTCATTTATATCTCATACTTTAATGGAAATAAATAATAATGATATAGAGGTATATTATAATTCCAGTATAACATCATATATAATAACTTTAAATCCGTCCTTTACACGTCCCACATATGGCATTAACGAATCACATCACTTTGAGGGGGCGGTAGTCCGCACTTCCTTAAATGAAGATATCGTGTTTACCCATAATGGAAACCATAAAGGTATGCCCAAAATGAAAAATACAGAAGCTTAAAGAAAAAATAAACATATTATATATCATATATAAAAATAGTGACATCATAATGGCCACCCTTTAAGGTGTTAAATGAGTATTGAACAATCATCGTTTCGGGAGGCAGAATTTTTCCATCCACGGAAACCGTATGTTCTTTAACCATTTGATGTAGTTGTGTGAGAGTGTAGCTCAAATAAATATTATAACAACATCCTAGTATATTGAAGATACTGGTGTTGTTACAAAAGAAGTAAATAAAAAGAGTTTAGAGGGTTGGAGAAGAGAAATAAAACAAATGAACAAGAGAGAATGAATTACCTTTAAAAGTGTAACCCCTTTTGATTTGAGCCTAAAGGCTTCCTTTGAAAGGATTATGCCCAAAGGGAATCCTCTAGGATGAGGAGAGGGATGTGGAGAGAGTAAATGGTCAGGGGTTGGCCGAGCCAAAGGCTTGAGGAGTGTGTGAAATGAGGTAGAGGTGGGGGCCTTTTATAAGAGGAGAGGAGGGGCACTTTTGGAAAGTAAAGAAATATTACTTTATTTGAAAATGTGTTTCGGTTTTAAAAGATCCCACATTGATATAATTCGTGGATAAGGTGATAAGGGTTCTAAATACACCCATCCAATAAGTTTTGGACATGTGTAGTTCATAGATTTTACATTATCTTTCCATTTTATTTAAATCGTTAATTAATGAGGTCATCGCTGCATCATCATGATGTCATAAATAATTTTATTTATTTAGTGTCTAAAAATTATAAAAAAAATACTATGATGTAGGAAATATTTTTATCTTTCCAATTAATATTTATAATAAAAAATCTTACTTGTATAACCACATTTAAAAATTGTTTTAGTAAAAAATATCATGTTTGTGTCATTTTTACCTTTACATTAAATAAAAAGTTATTTATGTCATTTCCCAACCAAAGTTGCTCCATGCGGTCCCCAAGTTGACCCATGGCTTGTCTTGGTCTGCCATGACACAACCAATGATGGTAGGACATGTGTCAAGCTCATCTTATTTTATTAAAGCATTATTTTTACCTTAAACTACACTAATTACCACTAATCGCGATTAAGAACATAATAAGTTACTATTCACCAAAAAATTATTATAATCTCATTGAACCACATTTTACTTCTTAATGACAACCATGTATGTCGGATTTTTGAAATTAAAAACACAATGATGGAAAAATTTCATTTAAACGGAAAATCAGTTTTTATAAGTACCACTTAGTGGTTTCACTATTCATCAAAAATTGAAGTTTTTCAGAAAATTACCAAAAATTCAGCCTAAGCTATATTTGATATTACGAATTCAAAAATGAAGTCTATTTTACAAATTTAAAAACATATAAGTCACATTAATTAATTTAATAATTAAGTATTGCTGTCAGAGCAAATAGCGTGTTTTTATGAAACAATAAGTATCAAAAGATTGACACTAGTTTAAGTCCGATTTCAAAGTGAAATTAATTCCAACGACCACTATTGGATTTAATGGTAAAAATATTTTCTAATTTCACTTTAAAAACAATTCAAAAGATAATCTAATCATATAAATAAATTAGATTAAAAAGAGGTTTTGAATTAAAATACAACATTTTACACTATTCATTAAAAAAAATGAACTTTATCAGAATGGTACCAAAAATTTACACAAAGTAAATTTTGATGTCCTGATTCTAAATAAGAGTTATATTTGGTCCAATAGAATTTATAAGATCGATCAAAACTATATTTAATGACGGTTCTCCGTCAAAAGGTGATAAGTGGACCTTTCGTGAAAATTAGGCTATAAATGCCTAAAATTGAACTCTTTCCATATTTTAAGCCTTTATCATTTATTGGGTAAATGTAAAAACATTTAAAAACATATATAATCATATTTTAGTTATTTCTATCCATTCCCGCCAGTACAACAGCTACTCGTTAACTAACATTTAAAATAATATTATTTTATTACTTGTGTGCAACGTAAGTTTTCAAAGAAACTCATCGTTGCGTACCAAGTACGCTATCGAACGTAGAAACCCCTTTTAATTAAAATTAATATTTAATTCTTAAATATTAATAAATATGAAAATTCTTTATTCTTTATTTACCTGGGATGTTACAGATTCAATATTTTTTGAGAAGATAATTGTAAGGAATAGTGTTGATATTGTTGTTAATAAGGTGTAAATATTTTTAGGACAAGGTATTTATTGTGGTGATGATGACGGTCGGAGAGGGGAAGTTATTACAAAGCTTATGTCACTTGGAGAATAAGTATGAAATGGAATTGGATTTCATGCTCCGAAATTCTCTATAACCAAATCAGATGATTATTGAACAGATCCTAAGTTCCAAGACATGTGTCAAAGAATGACACTTTGTTATAACATTTGAATAAGGTCATGCTATACTTGATTTCATGAAGAATTTGGAAGATCCATCCAATAGCTTCTAATTGGATGGAGTTGGTGAACAAAATTAAATGATTGATTGCACTGATCTTCAAGGACCAAGACATGTGTTTAGGTGAACAAATTGTTTATTAAAATGTTTCCATGCATTTTGTTTCTCTACATGGGAAGTTTAAGAATAGTTTCATCTTTGTTTGGATGGTAGAAGATGAGAACTGTTCTTCGGGATTCATATTCCAAAAAAAAAAAGAAAATGAAGAAGATGAAAAGTGAAGGACAAGTGCATGTGATTGGAATTTGAAGAAGAGGAATCCATATATGTGTTTAAGGTGGCCATGTATTACATTTGTATTGTAGTTTTTTTTGTTAAAAAAGTGCATATATAATTAGATTACATAAAAATATAGGTCCAAACATGCAAGCAACTGGACAACATCAATCTCAGGTGTATACAGGACACTGGGTCAATCGCACCCAAGGGAAGCCAACCGAGCAAGTACAAAAGAGTAAAGAATGTGTGGGGTGTGTATAAGACCACTAGAGTTTATAGGGGTGAGTAGAAACACCACCGTGTGGGGTAGCATAGAGGCCTAGTGGGCGTAGAGAGGGAGCCCTTGAGAATCGGTGCGGGGTGGCACTGGAGGTGGGAGAGGAGTAATATTATGTGTTGCTAGAGTTCCTTGGTTTATATACCATAGTAATTCCATGTGTGAGTTTTTATGTGGGAAGGAATTTAAAAAATGGACACCATCTCTGCCATTCATCTGATATCATGTGAGAACTTGGCCGCACGCTCCATCCCGCATCTCGTGATCTAATCATCATTGTCTGTGACCGATCCGAGCTGATCCAACTATTGTAGAGCCTCAATGTCATCGTCTTCAACCTCAGATCATCCCGACGTCACTAATCGCCATAGATGAAGACACTCCTCCATGATTAATCTCCTACCACCATTTTCAATCAAACCTCACACGTGAGTATCGTTTTGATGTCACAAACACATGCATGAAATTATGAACTCATGCATTCAATAAAACACAATGATCCCACGTGGATGAAGAAACTAAATGTGTGAGGCTATGACATGGATCTTGAGAACTAAAGGAAAATATTTTCATGCAACTCATAGTGAATGCACATGAGGTGTTCACAATAAATGAGGATCCCAAGTTGATCAGAAACAAACCGAGTGACTCGGGTTATCAGTCTCCTTTGAAATCTTTAAAATGACGAAGATCTTGGGAATTCAATAGATTTTAACCCCACTGCATTTCATTATTGATTTGAACATGTATCTCTGATTCAATCCTCACTTATAAATAGATGAGAAACAAGCTGTTAAGTGCTGCTGGTATTCAAATATTTGAGAGCTCTCATTTCTCTGAAGAAACAGAGCCACCACAAACTCCTTTGGTTCATGAAAAGCTGTGGTTTCCATGAAGCTCTGATATGCGAAGGAGAAGAAAGACCCCGAGAAACCTTGACAGGTGCTATGAACTCTTGAAGCTATATCACAATGAATGAAACTTCACTCTATATATGTGAAGTAAAACCATGGACACACAATTTTTTTAACAAACACTTGTCATGCCTCGTAAAGGAACTGGTATATGAAACCAAACAGGGATAATGAATTGTACCTCCCTTCATTGCGAAACACATCCAAGACCACAAAACCATCCTGGTTCATGTTTTTTGATTGATATAGCCATGAGATAGTCACGAAGAAGAAGAACCGTGCTCCTCTGATTTGCACAAAAAATAAGACTCAAGTTTGAGTTTTGGTGAAGAAGGAGCTGAGGCTGTGCATGGTTTGTGTGAGATACCTCGAAAAACAAGAAGAAAAAACCAAGTATAGAATATGCCCATTCAGGTTTTATGAGCAGCCTTTTGAGAATAGGAACCCACAAACATCCTTGTTATACCCATTCGGTGTGTGTGGGAAAGAATAATAATAATTCCAAAGCATTGTGTGTGCACACGTGAAGAAGGAGATGAGTGAATAATGTGCATGCATGAAATCTTTCGAAGAAGAAAGAAGGATTATGAGCCATAATAATTTTCATGTATATGCATGATTTGAGATACTTGAGTGAGAAATAACTAAGCTAAACAGTGGTTGCATAAAAATAATGAAAGTGAAGAAAACACATACATAACACACAGTGAGCCCAAATTAAAAAGAACAAGTGTGTTTGTGTGCTAAGAACCAAAAGAAAAGAAGAATAAATGGAAGAGAAGAATAAAAAGTGTTTGTGCTCAAATATTGATAAACATTTGGGTTTTCACACAAGAATTATTGAGAGTACAATGCATGTGTAGTTTCATGATACAAACATATTAAATCTAAGATATTTATACAAAAAGAGAGCATGTGTTTGGGTTAACAAGAAACATATTATATATGCAAGCATTCATGCATAAACACACGTACGTGTGAAAATATTTGAGATACCCAAGAATAAATGCATTTGATTCTATTAATTCCATGAACGAAGTGGAAATGAATTGAGACTTAAGCAAAAATTATTTATAGAAGATCTTATAACCGATTTGATAGTAATTGAGTATTCAAGATAGAAAATATTGATATTGTGCAAGATCATTCTTTCTTATCAATATTCTTGAAGAATTTTGTGTACATTAGTTGTACACACATTAGTGATATCGGGTCTTCATCATAAGAAGAAATAATTTCCCTAGCATTTTTGAACTGAGGACTGATCAGGAAAAGTGATTAGAATTATTGAGCAAGTCCAACATACCATACCAAAGGCTGTTGAAGATTATTGAAGACATACAGAGGAAAGTGTGATTCAGCAAGCCCATGTGGGAAGATAATAAGATCATTATATAGTAAATCAAGTTAATTAAAAGTAGGAAGCTGCTCATATGACTCGAGATCTAGAAGAACCATATGAGATTTATGGAAAAGAAGAAGTCTTTAGTGGGACTTTGAAGTAGGCCAGTGAGACTCTGGTAACACTGTGGGAAGCAGTATAAAGAACCTCTTGTGGGACGCAGGAGAGATATAGTGTGACTCTATATATACCATTTTAATTGTTCATATAATTATAGTGGAGAATCTATGTTGGGGATAATAACCAACACAAAAAAGAGTAGGTCTTTTAACTGAACATTGTAAATCCTTGTGTTCAGTGCCGTTATATTTACAGCATCATTTGAGGTAAGGCTAAGAGACACAAGAAGAGTGGATCAAAGATTTAACCATACAAAAAGGCTTAACTGAAAAGAATCAATTTTTAAATTTTTTAAAGGGATCACTGATTCACCCCCTCCCCCTCTCAGTGATTCACACTGATCTGGGCACTTCAATATTTTTTTTATCTTGATAGGTTTGATGCAATGGTCTTAGTGCATTAAGACCGTGATCTTAGTGCACTTCCATTGATTGATTTTCATAGATTTAAGATTGAATATGAAATATATAAGGGATACATATTTATGAATAATATCAAGGTAGATATGGAAATTTCATCTATGTATTTGAAGAAAGAGTAGACTAGGAAAAAAAATAACGAAGATGAGGAAGAATGTACTGATGAATAAGATGTTAAAATGATATTTTACAAACTCATGAAATTCGTTTTTAGAAGTTTGAGATGACCTAAAAGAATATTTTAGAGAAATATACCACTTATGTGTGTCAAGTTTGGGGATATTAGATAAAATATGGAATAATAAGAGGTGTTAAATATACTTTCATTCAAAAATGTCATGTTGTCCTGATATAGTGTATGTTGTTACATTATGTTCTAGATAACAAATTGAACTAACCAAATATCATTTCATTACTAAAAATATAATTATTAGTTATATTAATGGAATGATATATTATGGATTAAAATATTATAAAAGGGGAAATATTGATCTCTATGGATATACAAGTGTGAATTGGGATGTAAATATAGATGATAGATGATCAAAATGTGAGGAGAAACGTGTGTATGATGGCACACAAAGAAGAAAAGTTTGGTAACATTGAGTAATAATGAAGTGAAATATGTTTCTATAAATCAATAAAACCTAATTTATGTAGATAAATATTCAATTAGAATATATCATGGTTGATATGATGTTTTCACTGTTAGTGGGTTGTAATAATCAATGTGGGAGAAATTTATCAAGAAATATGGTTCAAAATTCTTGATCAAATAATGATGATATAAAATATTACTTTATCGAGGAGTTCATGGAGTAATGAGTTATTAATCTAGAGTTTTGTTTCCAACCAATGAGTATATTTTATATTTTTTCATTAATCATTTACCAAAGGAATCATTTCACAAATTGAGGTTCATGATGGGAGTTCAACCTCATTCATCTAAAGGAGAAGGTATGATGAAAACATTACCTATTTCAATTGTTATTTGGATATTTATTTTCAAAGGGGGAGAAATAAATCATAAATCATGTTATGTCTATCCACTAATGTGTTTAATAAGGGGAAGAAAAAATAGGGGAGAATCCGAATATATTTTATTAACCAAATGGGTGAGAGATCTCTTATTTTTGGGGAGTATATATATAAAGATAGTTTTAAAAATGGGTAAGATGTGATGTCATTATAGTTATGTTAGTTGTGAACTATGGTATTATATTTGTTGATAATTTATATAGTAACTTGTTATAAGATGGGTTAATAATGTATTTTGTGATGTGGAATATTTTTTATCATGATGATGATCTCAATATTTTTAAGTTTTAGTTTCAAGTGTTACAAATAAGAATATGTAAGTCACATTAATGGATACCATGACTTTATTATTCAATATTCCTATTTTCTATAATGATTTCACTAAATTAAGCTTAAAATTATTTAATTATGATTCATTTCCAAGTGTGTTGAGTTTGAAATGTGATTTATGTTCAATGGATGGTAGAAAAATCACAAGGGAGTTATTTTTGAGACCAAGAGCATATTAAAGAAGTTTTAGAGAACAATATTTTTTTGTAACCTTGGAGAGTTTATTGATACCATTGGGAATTTTACAAAAATCATAGTTTTAAGAAGAATAAATTTCATTATTGTTATTTACTAAAGGGTAGAAAATATGTGAAGATAATAGAGTGGGTATTTTTTATGCATTCGATTTTAAATACATAAATTATGTTCAGACACACATAAATTAATGTTTATTATATGAGGGGATGGGTTTTAGAAGTTTATAGGAGTCTAAAAGAAGACTGGAGGTGTTTTGATAAATTTTAGATATTTTCAGTGATGAAAATTTATGGGTATAAAAATTAGTAAAGTCTTTAAACATAAGGTTTTCCATATGTAATATTCTATCTATGGTGTGTAAGGTTTTATATTCAATACAAATGGTTTTTTTGCATATGTGTTATTTTTTATATGTAATATTTTCTATATTATATTTGTGATTTATCTTTAATATTTATGATTTTCCATATGTAATATTTTATATACGTAAGATTTTATCTATAATAAATAATATTTTTCTCTAGTATGTAAGGAATTTTACTTTTTTAAAAAATTATTTCAACATGAAGAAAAACAGATAAATATAAATTTCTTAAAACCGCTTTATTTTGTCATGTATGAATCATATGGAATAAAAACTCATCAAAAAAGTGTTTAAATAAATAAAAGGTGACTAAGATGTATAGGATGATCATAGGTCTCCGATTTTAATGATAATAAATTGTTAATTTATTAAAGATATGTACTTTTTTGAATTTCAACTTTGAAATTTGAATTTGAATGGGATAGATTGTTATTTTCATTATAAATTATATTTGTTATTGAATTTAAAATATTTTAATTTTTTGAAAGGAATTAGAAAGAAAATAAGAATAAGAATTGGAAGAGGAATCACTATTTTTATATTATAGTGTGAGTGTGAGAAGTGTGAAAGAAAAAATACAACAATAATAACTTGGAATTGTTTTGGTTAAAGAATCAGTTTGTTATTTATAATAAAAATTGATTCAATTTGATTATGTGGGATAAATTTTCACAATCCAGGAGACATTTTTATGTGTGAAGAGTTCAAGGATAAACATTTCTCATTGTATTCAACATGATTATTTTAGTGGATCATATAATCATGAGTTTTAATAGATCATACGAAGGATATAACTACTCATTTTGAGTGGTAAAACTTGTAAAAAACAGATTTTTCAATTGCACATGTAATAGTGATATATTCATTAACTTTAATAGGTTTTGAGGATTTTTAAGGAAACTAAAAAAATGGAAGGGAATTCACTAATCCCCCCCTCTCAATTAATTCTCACTATTCCTATGAGTCCTTATAAAAATATTATCTTGTTTGAACACTAATATGCGACATGATCAACACCATAAAAAACTGACTGGATCAACCACAAGGTTATCATAATAATGGTATCAATGTATTAAGTTTCACATGCACTATACCGTATAATTCTTAGTTACATGGATGAATTGTGAAAAATTTACCCCTAGTATACCAAATGAGTAATGTATGACACTCCACATGGTATGTCTAGTGTTTCAACCAGTATATGAAACAATTTTTTGTGTCTCATGGGTAAATTCATAGCTCTATAGTAAACCCAACCAATGATAATATTCAATTGTGATCATAACCTATAATAATCTATAATGAACATATATTAGGGATAACTCAATGCCACACAATTATAAGTCAATTATCAGTTTATTTTATGAATATATACATCCAACATGAAAAAATGGTAAAGTTAAGATTTTATTTTATATAAAATGATAGATTTTTTATTTGTAAACTCCATTAATTATATAAACATAACCATATATAACCATTAGTTTACTATGTAATACAGAACACATATTTATGTGACTATCTAATAAAAATTCTTTCACTAAACCCTTTTAATAGGTAACATGATTGAATACATTTTGTTTTAATAATATTGATATTGGATTGAAAATCATCATGTTTAACTATTTGAATATAGTATTCATGAATATTTACTTTGAAAAACCATTGATATGATGTTATTAATTTTTTTAATCAGATCACTTTCCAAGTTAACTTTCATCATATTTAAAAATTTATATTCAAACTTTATATTAAGATCAATTGGTTACATATTTAAATATATATTTTTAAAATAATAATTTTATTTCCCAACATGTCCTAAACTCTTTTAAGATACAAATTAAATTTAAATTTGAATTATACTAGTATCATCTTTCATTTTTTAACCTTTTAACTTATCTAATACCAAATACACCCATTATCCTCTTAGAAACTATGTTTTCTTTAATTTATATTTCTAAGACTGAAAAAAAATTTATTTGAAAATAATTTTTTTTCTTTTGTAGGATTATTTTAAAAATTAAAGTATTAATAATCATAAATTAATAATAATTATATATGTTTTGAGAAATATTCTAAAAATAACACTTCATTAATTAAAAAATTACACAAAAGGGTGCAATAAATTATTTACCTCAAATTATAAAAAATAACTTTAATGAACTCTTTTATCACAAATAAAACATTCTTTATCCCTAAATTATTTTATACATATTCTATAATTTAATTAATAATAAGCAGTTTTATAAAAAAACATCTCATTTTATTCAAAACAAAACTTTGATTACAATATATCTCTTGTAACACAATGAAAATAAAATGTGATATAATATGAATTATTTTTTATTTGAGATTTAAAGTTATCCGTTACATCTGTCTCCTTGATATTGGAATTAATTTAGTCATTAATTTAATAAAAACTTTAATTTATAACCATTTAACCTTTAATTTTTAAATCTTGTACATATTAATAAGTATTTTCAATGTATATTGGGTATCATATACCTATTAAAAAAGATTTTATTTCTATAACATTAATACCTGATAAAGAATTTCCATGGAGTTTCTCACACCCCTTTAATTATTTTGGGAAATTTATCTTTTATAGATAAGGTTCAACATAATTAAATCATTTTCCCACATTCTTAAAAACTCCCCTAGGTTTTAAAAAATTATTATAACATTGGAGTGTCCAATCTTCTTCTTATAGCTCAAATGTTTACCCTTATGCACTATCAACAAAGTACCAAAGTTTAAACATGAAATTTTTAATTTTTAATTTCCTAATATTTTGATTTCATCAGGTAAATATTCATCGAAGTCATTCATATTTTCGAAACCTTTTCATTAATGATTATAAAATAAAATATTGAGAAAGATCAAAACTGGAAGGAAACCATAGCCTCTCCAAGACATTAATATATAAAATCATATTGAGTATATAATAAAAGGATAATAATTTTTCAATTTTCTAACATCTAAATAATTTAATTTGAAACCACATAGTGAATCTATTGATGCTTATAATAAGAATCTAGATTTATTTTCTGAAACAATTAATTAATAAACTAGTAAGTGATTAATCTTATACATAGAATTTTTCTTTTCTACTTAATAAAAATCTTTTGTTTATATACTAGTCTAGAAAGTATCTTATCTTAATATTTTCATTATATAAAAATAGTATCATTGTCAATTTTTATGATGATAATGCTGAAACTTTTATATACAATAGAATATTTTTATCATATGAGTATCATTCATTACAACAATTTAATAAGAACTTTTATTAAATTTACTCCCACTAAAATAATAACAGCCTTTAGTTTTTTATCACATCTTTTATAAGGATAAAATTTATATTTTACTATACCTTTAGTTCACTTTATTTTTCCTCTAAAAACATAGTTATTTAAATATACCATCTTGTTAATCATTATTGTGGATACCTAGAGACCAATAGGTATTAGGATCATTGATAATTCACTAAGATGTGATAGATCATGGAATCTTCTTCTTTTATGTTTAATAATAGAAAAAACATTATCACTACTAAATTTAATTGAATTATATATTATAAATAATTATTTTACTCTCTAAGAAACATGAACATGTTTTTCACATTGAATTTACAATGTTTTCAACTCAAAATTAATGGATTCATCCTTATAATTATCTAAAACAATTGAGATCACACGAGCCAATAATCATTCTATATTAAAAAAGTCTATATTATCCTTTAAATTTTGTTATATATAAATATATTCTGACTAAAGTAATAATATTACACATAATTAAACCAATTATCTTAAAATGTAATAGTATGAAGAATCTATAACCTCTAACAGTGACTCCACTTTACTTCATATGAGTTACACATTTTCTTCTATTCTTCAAACAATGAATTTATCATCAAACAGTGAATGAAACCTTTCATTAATAACTAAACACAATCTTCACTTCTTCACTAAGAAATGTTGATAAAATAGAAATCATTGAACTTAAATCAATAAGAAAAAACTCCAAAAATCATTATACATACTAATAAAACCTTCATTCTCTTCAATAAAAATTTTAATCTTCAAATTACATGTATTACTAATTAAATAATTGAATGGATAAAGGTTTTATAGGTTTATTGGGTGTCTTACTATTTCACTTTTTATATTATCTTCTTTATTTTCCAATAAACTATTCTCAATACTACTTTCATCTTCATCTTCCTTAAAAAATATCCTATAATATCTATCTAATGAAATTAAAATTTAAAAATTCAAATTCTAAAGTTAACAACCTATTAAAATTATTTCCCTTCATTTCATTCCATTAGATCACTTAAGATATCATCTTGACCTTTGATGTGATTTAGGGAAATTAGAGGCTGAGTTTGAGTAGTCCTTGGATCACCAAATGAGAGACATTATAAAATCACATGAAATATTGAAATTTTCACTCACCATACCATGTATAATGTCACTATATCATATATAAATCATTTTTTTTGTTTTGATACATTAAACTACATTGAAATCTATATTCATAATTCCCTAAATTCTCACACCATGACATAGGTCAATCCATTTTAGTCTAAAACCGAATAGAGCATTCCTTATTGCAACCATATATTGAAATTTTTCATGGTGGATAAGTATTTCATGTCTATACATGACATGTTTAGATATATTCATTATATAGGTGATACCATTTTAGTTTCTAGATAATAAATTGTTATAACCAAGACGTTTTTACATCCAAGGTATAAAATTACATGGAATTTCAAGAGTCCATACCAAGGTATCATCTATCTAAGCATGACATAGTCACTTTAGTTTTTATTCCTAGTCAATAACCTCAACTAAACCATTTATTTCCAACTTTATTCCACCTCCTTAATTAATACTAAACCATTTTTCCTCTAGAACATGTTTAATGTTCCATTAAATAATGATATTCCCCATTTTACACTATAAAATTTGTAAACTCGAAAGGTGTTTCTGACACCAATTTTAGAATTAACTAAACCATTTTCATTTTAGTACATGTACTAATTTAATTTTGGATATTTTCCATGACATAATTACTCTTAATTTACATAAAATATCCCCAAACACAAAATTACCAGTTCTAAACTTATTATGATGACTTCAAAATCATATAATAAACATCACCTCAAATAAAACATTATAAATTAACTAATTTTGAATATGATTCATATATTTGAAAATGTGTTGGCAACAAAAGATAACCCAATATCATTAAACACACCCACCTCAATTTCTTCATCACTAAAATTCACCTAAATACCTTCTATTGTGGTATTATTTATCCTCAACCATCTTCCTGGTCTCAAAAATCACCCCATTAATTTTTTTTCAAAACATTAACCTAAATCACCCTTTAAACATAGAAATAAATCAAAATTAACCTATTTTTAGAAAAAGTGATATAACTCAATTTTATAAATAATAATTATGAATGAAAATATTAAATATTAGGTTAACTCAATTCCACTTAAAAATATCTGTATCCAACTCTACTCAAAACCATTAATGTACATGTTACAAATTGCTTTTCATGTACACATAATCGATAAAAATGTTGTAATAGTTTAGAAACTGAATTCTCGACTTCCCCCTTTAAAATTATCAACCTTAGCAAGAGATTTTACCCTATTTAGAAAAATATATATCCTTTTATTTATGTTTTAATTTTCATTTAATTCGACAAAAACTTCCAAAGAATAAGTGATAGATTATATGGGAAGCTATACCTTAATCATGAGAATAATATTGTTCAATTACCATTATCAAACCTATACTTTGAAATGAATATTTAAAAAATGACTTGTTAAATACATCCAATACTTACCCCTTTGTAAGAAAAAAACACAATTTTAGCCATTCTTTGTGAAAATTTATTTTATACAACGATACATGATATCTATATTCTTAGATCAAGAGTGTTTAACCATATTTATCAAAATATTGATCAAAATTTTATTATCATAAACCACAAGAAACTGAAACTTCTCATCCACTTTGGGATCCATATCAACTAAAAAATCTATTTCTTTACATACATATTCAACTAAGGGATCCGTATTATTCATATTAAATTGAGATTTATGGAATACATCATGAATAGATTTCAACTGATGAGGAAATTCCAACTGATATATCGCTCTCCTAATCCTCTTAATGATCCCAATTGGTCCCCCATTACTCAAAGTATGGTTTACCTATTTCTTGAGATATCATAGACATAACTAAGGTGATACCTTTAAAAACACTTGGTCACTAACTGAATAATATAAATAGTGATTCCAATGACCCGTATAATATTTATGGAGACTTTTAGTTATCATTAATAATTTTCGGATATTTTTAATATTAATTATCATATCCTAAAAAATGTTTTTCCCTACTATATTTATCTCACCCATCTCCTTTTAACAAAGGGGAGACCAATATGTATAACCATATAGGGCCCTAAAAGGAACCATCCTGATAGAATATTGGTAATTATTATTATAAATGAACTAAACCAGTTCTATATGGGTTTCCCATGAGATTATAAAGTCTGAGACACAAGAATAAAGTATATCCTGCAAAATTTAGATTACCTTATTTGTCAGCCCATCCATTTGTAGATGGTAGACTGTACTTAATTTCACCTAGGATCCTATCACCTCATAGAGGCCTTTCCAAAACTTTCATGTGAAATAATGAAATGTATCAAAAAAGATAATACATGTAAATTCATATAACATTATAATATCCTACAAATATAGTTTCCCAATAACCTATAACCTAGTGGTATCTTAGATTAGAATAAACTGAGATGATTTATTTAATTGGTAAATCACCACCCAAATGGAATTATTACCCTGATAAGTATGAGGTAACCTAATGATAAATTCCTTAGATATCTTTTCCCATTTATTTATGGTAATAAGAAGCTGTTGAAGGAGACTAGAAGGATTTATGCTTATATTTAATATACTAATAGCAATAAAAATGTGACATGAAGTCCGTTATGTCATTTATTATACATGAAAACCACTATCAAAACTTATTTTTATATTATATATTGGTGGTACCTAGGCATATATACCATTTAAAATTATTAAAATCCATTATAACAACATTAATCAATTATAATGGAATGAAATAATAGTTTATGAAGCCTACAATTGAGTGATAGAGTCCACTCATCGGTGGTCTACCCACTAAATATAATTATCTTAATGTGATTCCACTCAAAATATTTGAATTACTCATAATGAATAAACTAAAGGGGATAATTTTTAAACTGGATATGGGGAAATTTTTTAAACTTTGTATTATAATGGAATATATCCTTCTTCTCTTACTTTATCTCCAAATTCATATGATCAAAGATATCCATCAAATTCAATTCATCCATGGACTCTTTAAAGCTTGAGAAGAAATTTCATTTTGAGGGAAGCGACAATAACATCCCCTTATATGATTACATTGGTGACATATAGATTAAGTTATTGAAGGTATTCCACCCATTTCCTCTACATAAGATTCCGTTCTTTCTATTAGAAAATATAATTCAATTTTTTTTGTTGGTATACACCATTAAATTATAACTAAATAGATAATGTCACCAATATTTATGATCTTTCATAACCACTATGAACTCAAGATAATGGGTTATGTAATTATTCTCATGTTGTAAAAAGTGATGAGAACCATATTACTTCACATGATCACCATACATTAGTATACAACCTAAACGCATACCCAATGAATCATAATAAATTATATATATCCCTCATTATCCTAAAGTATAATCAAGGTAGGGATCACATTATTCATTTAATTATCTCATAAAATGATTCTTGATAATCCAGGATCCATGGGGATTTAACCCCTTTCAAAGTGATCAGTTAGTGGTGATGCAAGCTTGATGAAATCATTCAAAAACTGTTCGCAATGGATTATTAAACCTAAATATATATTTATCTCAAATATTATCCTTAATTATTATCAAGATATCTCATTATTTGGACCAATCAAGAAACCTTGTTCTAATACCACATTCTCTAATAACATTACTTCTTAGATACATAAGTTTCTATTTTATGACTTAGAATAAAGGTGATTATTAGGAAGATTCCCAAAAACAAATTTCAAATTATTCTCATGATCCTATTCATGTTTTAAATAAACCCAAATTTCATCCATGAATACAAAAATGAATGTATCAAGGTTTCAATGAAATATTTGATTCAAAATCACCGTAAATACTATTAGATAATTTTCTAACAAAATTAGCATTATTTGGTTCTAAAAATAACCATAATTTATCCTAAAACCAATCTTTGTAATATCATCCTCTATTACACTAAGTTGAGTATATCCTGATCAATGGAATATATATGATAAAAACATTAACCCTTTTAACTAATCAAATAGATCATAGATATGGGGAAATGGATATCTATTCTAAGTAGTCACTAAATTCATATTTTTATAGTCAATGCATAAGAAGAACATACTATCATATTTCTTATCAAAGTGCATAGAGGTGGCCCATAGAGATACATGAGGAATAATGAAGCTCCTTTATTCCATGAAATCCATCTAAATATTTAATTATTTCAATTATTTTATCACTATAAAGTAAGAAGGTAATGATATATTCTATATATTCAGAACTCGATTGATTGAAAAATCAATGTCCTACTCTAAGGGTAAACCTAAGAAGTCATTCATATCAACTTTGGGAAACTTTCAAACCACTATAGGAAGCTCAATCCCAATTTTAAATTCATAAACCTCAAATAAAAGGGTTGATATCGAACATATTAATCTACTAACTTTAGGAATAGGTGTTCATGCTTAATTAGATTGTGGGTCCCACTCTCATTGGAACATATGTGATATTCCATCGTTTCCAAAAAATTCACCATTTACTGATAGAAATAAACATGATATTTATATGTAATAATCCAATTATTCATGATAATAACATCAATTTAATCCATAAAAAAGATAATAAAATATCACACTATCTCCATGACTAATTTTGAGACAATACAAAAAATATATCAAATCCATGTTCCTTATTTTTCTCTAGAGGTGTTAGTATCTTTATAACATAAGGCATAAGATCAGAAGGGAGTTTAATTAATTATGTGATATGATTATATATAAAATAATAGGAGAAAATTATATTAAATAGATAAATAACCATATACGATGAAATGAAAACTCTACCTTTCACCATTGTCGGTCCTACCATAGATTCCAAAGGAACTTTCTATAATACATGAAACTACCTCACCATTGTATGGGTATGAGGCCTACCACTATCCTAGGGCTGTGTACTTAGCTAATTATTCCCATGATAATAAGAATTCCTATCAACATGCCCATGGGATCAAGGATCTATTGGATTAAAGAAATCAGACTATGTTGTAGATCCCAAAAGAGATGAGAATACCTTACCCACTTTGAGGAGGGGGTTAAATTTACAAAATCCATTTAGATGGCTTAAAAAACCAAAAGTTTAGAAATAATTAGGGGATTATTGGCATAAAGAACACATATTCTCAGTATTTCCTCTATGATAATAGACAAGAGATAAACTACCCATAGCTATTGATGATACAAATTGGTATAGATTTTTAGAGACACCATTAATTACTCATATAGGTTCATCATCCTTACATTTCTTATCTATAGGGAAAATATCTCTTTCACCTAGTAGGGAATAAACCCGGATCAATACTAACATCTTGGTCTAATCAATCTCCACTATCAGGGATTAGTCCACAAACTCAACATAAGTCTGGAGCTTCTATAAGAATACTTAAGATTATATGTGAGGAATAAGGCCATTTGAAATAGTTGACCTTAAAATTTATCATTTAAACCCTTTTAATGATAAAAATAAACATGCTCAACAAACTAGTATCTATATTCCATAATAGTCTGACCACCCTACTAAATGTACACAAACTCCCTATTCTTAGCTAGGTCCATCTTGTGAGGGTATATCTATTGGTTAAGCATTTACCCAAAATTATTTCATTCAAATTTATTATGTTTAATATCCTAGATAATATATTACCACCACTTCTAGTAGGGACACTCAAGAAAAAAATAAGTATATTGTAGTTTAATGGTCACTATAATACTGAGAAACTAGAAAATTTTCTCTATCTTCTCTTGGTAGTTATCTACCAATTGAGAATCATTAATTACCTAGAAGGATGGAGGTATATTATATATGAATACTTGAGATTTATATTTTACTAGAATCTTACATGGGAAAGCCTCCTTGGCCTGGGTTGGGCCCAGACCTACTCCTTGTCACATAGATCAATCCTTTCATAACAAAACTTTAATGATATTATAATCCCATAATGGATTTTCTCATGTAAATTTATTTTCATATTCTCTAAAAGGGGTCACAGGAGGTCTTTAAGGAGTAAGGGTATTATATAATATAAAATTAATAGGAAAGAAACAATCAAAATTAATAAATACACCAATTTTAACCATAATATATTTATTAAAATAAGATAAGCATAAAAATAATAGAAATAGTAGAAAATAAAAACAAAACCACCCATCTATTTCAAAGTTCCATAGCTTAGGTACCCAATTTATAAGACACATACCTTTCTTGGGAAAATCCTTTACTAACACATGGGTCTGATAGAAAACCAAGAACTAGCATCCCCCAAAACACAAAGAACATAAGTCTCTATACTAAAAGTTTTGTCTAGACAACCCTTCATACCTACCTCATATTTTCAAATTATCTAATCTCCTATCCACTAAAACATCCCAAATAACATAATTCAAAAACCTATAAATGATACCATTTTTGATGAACCAACCCTAGATATACCTGACCTGAGCACCCAAGATGGTATGTGGAAAGGGAAAAAAGGAATTACAAATTCCCATGGGTAGGAAACTAGTTCCTAGGAAACATGAAATGTAATTTTAGAAAGGTTTACCTAATAAATCCATCAATATTCTCCCAACTCATATCCTAAGATGGTCTTACCATAATTTTGAGATTGATCTATTTTAATACATATCACCAAAATAACAACTCATCATATTTTTACAATATAAATAAATATCAACAAAATGATAATAACTAAAAATACCAGTATAAGGTATTATCCATGATACAAAAAAACACCTCTACCCATTTACATTTGACATGAGGGATTACTCACTTCATGTGAGCACCTATTACCAAACAACAACAAATAATAATAATCACTACCTCTAATTAGAACCTTTAATTTACAGCTATTTGTTAAAACAAGGTCTATATGAACTAATGGGTTTATATATGGTGTGAGATCAACTAACCAAGTTGGGTCCCACCAAGTGACCCGTAAGTAACCTTTGAAAGATAAATACAAACATGATAGTTTTAAGATAAACTATATGAAAATAATATTTTAGCCTTTTAATTCCATGTGACATATAAAATCATTTTAAATTATTTTAGAAAAGAATGAAAAATATGTGTAAATAAACACTCCAAAACAAGAACCATGGGAGAATGCCAATGGAAGCTAAGATCTTGGTAACCTAGGATCCTCATACTGACTCATGAGTAAACCAAACATATCCAAACCATGCATGATCCACTAAGGAGAACTTCATCTCATCCTAGTAGTGCAGTGGCACCCATATAATGACCCTTAACCACATACATGTCTGAGTAATGTTTATTTAGTCTAGCATGTTCCATGTTTAGGTATGGCATGTCATGAGAAGTAATAATTTTCCTAGTAATACCATATAAGAACCTAGTTTCTCATGTGTTATTTCCCTTAATTAAATAATCATGATTTCATTATTTTAATAAATTTCCATTTAAAGAGAATCTCATCAAACAAATAACATACAACCTCAGATTCCATATTCAAAACATTATTTTTAAACCACTTTGGTTGAAAATATAAAAAGTGAACAATTATAAACAATAATATTATATATAAAAACTTTCAATGATTTCATAATGGGATTTAAATAATTTAAAACCCACTTTTAAAAGTGATAAAGCACTCAAGATTCTTCCAACAAAGTTAACTCATGAAACCACCTATTGTAATCAATGAAACCACTAATAAATGAGGTGAATCCACCTGAGTATAAGATGAGGGATCCATAAAAGGAAAGAAAAACCCTAATAATCAAATTCCACACCATTAAAATTGTTTAATGTAATTACTATGTAACCATGGTTATAGAAGGACATGAAAACCATGAAAAATAGAAGAATAGAACTAAAAAAGTAAGATTAGAGACACTTAATCAATGATGTCATGAATAAAAATGATTATAAATCCGATTTAAATAAATACCAATAGAGGATGGGGGAGATATTATCACATCAGGGTCTTGAGTATTCTAATTGAAAATAAGAAAAGAGAGAAATGGGTTAAACACACAAGGGGAAATTTTCATATATTTAATAAAATCCGGAAGAATAGGTCCTGTTATAGCCAACTATATCATAGAATGTCCCACCCACTAGAAAAACACCATTGTATACCTGGGTTGAGTTATGGTGTGATTACCCTAGGTCACTGTGAAACCTAACTCCTTAGAAAAAGGGCCCATAGGCTTGGGTCAAGTCATGATGTGACCCGACTACCCTGAAAAATGTGAACTATAACTGGTTAGGGTTATGAAATGATCTCCCTTGATAACATACTTACCCAAATATAGTCTATAACTTCAATTCACCAAAAAATAATATAAGATCTAAAAAAATGAAATAATGATAAAATAAAAAATATTAAATAAATAACAAAATTACATACCTGAAAATGATCACGTGGGAGTGAAGAAACCATAATTTTCTTACACAAATCCATGAACACATACTCCTTTTAAAATAGTCCCTTAATATTTTTTTACAACCACCACACTTAACATTTCCCATAAATAATTTTATAAAATATAATTTTGATTTTTTGTCAATATTTTTTCTACACAATGTTTTTTTAAACACCTTCATGTTCTTTCTATTTATATTTTCCTTATCTTCTATGTATCCCTTTAACTTATTCACATTAGCTAGTAAAATGTTAAATTCATCAGTATCCTTTGAAAACATTTTTTTTTCTTTTCAATATTTTTTCAATTAATTTCATTATACATTTGATTTTATTTCATAAAATGTTTATTATATTTCTCTAGCTTTATGATATTTAATAGAAAATTATTTAACTCTCACTTTAAAATGAAATTCATTTTTGTTTCTTTTTGATCATCATATAAAAAAGCATCATCACTAGATAAATTATTATTATTGACTTTAGTAATAATTTTTTTTCAACATATTGCTTATTTTCATCTTCTCTACCTTTTTCATCATCCGACTCTAGAAAAAAAAATTAATATTTTTCAGTTTTGAGAAGCTATTACCTTTTCCCTTTGAGAGAAACTTATACTTGTTTAAAATTGAGGTTTTATTCTTTGAATAAATTTTTTATGATTCAACTTCATAATAAATTTCCTTTTATTTGAGTTTTTGAGGATTGGCTATAAAACATCTAAAATATCCAACCTAGAAAAATCTCACCGGTGGGTTTCCATAATACATTCTTTTATCCTTTCTAGATGCTTATTTTAAAAAATAAAATTAACTCTCCAAACATTATTTACACATGTATATCATCCTTATAATTCTTATCTTATAATTTATCTTGTTTTTTACTCTTCTCCAACTTCACATATCTAAAGGATATTTAATTTTTAGAATTTATTTTCTCCTTAAAAACTTATCCTCACCCCATTTCATAAGAAATAAATATATTATATAAACCATCTTATAAAATTATGATAGAATGTAAAACTTCATGTATCAATACCTATGCATTAATGTTTTCAAGTAATATGTTTAGTATATATTTTATTGTCATAGAATCATAGAAAGTGTCACCAAAACACCTAATGGTTCTCACCACTTCATTGACCCTTGTAAAGAAGTCATCAATAGATTAATTATCATGAATTAAAATGTTTTTATACTTTATAAATAAAATATATACATTTTATTCTTTCACATTAACATTTATTTCATATATATTAAATAAATTATACAAAATAACTTTTAGTATCATAATATTCTTGAATTTAATTAATTCTTTCTTTGACAGTGATGAAATAATTTAATTATGATATCGAAAATCATTATTATTATTTTTCAATCAATAAATATTATCAAGATTTTTTTTATATGAGGTAAATACCCAATTGTAATCTATTCACAATAATTTAATGGATTTGATAATAGGTATGGAAGTATTCTATAAATATAAATATTATTATTCACTTAATCAAAAATTGGAATCCCATTATTATTAATTGAATTATTTTGATCCTTTGTGGTAATAAAATTAATAATGAGAACCAATAAAAGAATAGAGTGAAAAATTCACTTTGAAACATAAAATATATTGAAACATTCAATGGAAATCTTGAATAGTTCTTTGATACCAATTTATAAGGATACATAGATTTCAATAGGTAATAGGATCTTTATGATTCGCTAAGAAGGGGGTGAGTCAATGGATATTCTTATTTTACATTTCACTAATGAATATCCTTCATGATTGGTTAATATGATTTTATTATATTTTTTAATTACTTTTTACCTAATTAATTAATAAATAAATATTGGGTATAACAAATATACATGGTTTACCACCCAAAATGAGTGGTTACTTCTTTATAATTATTTGGAAAATAAAAATCACATGATCTACTAATCATAATGGATTATAAATGAGAATGGATTATTCTTAAACCCATGTTATACAAAAATATCCATTAACTAATGAAATTTATTCCCATACAAGGAAACAAATAATCATTGAATGTAATACTAAAATTAATCTTCAACTGATAATAGAGTCTCAACTTCACTATTGATGATTTAGAACATCACATTTCTTCTTCAAATGCCTAATTTTTCATCAAATATATAATGAAATATTTCTTTGACAAATAAATACTTGATTGATTTATTTACTAACAAATCTTGATGAAATATAAATCATTTAACTTCAATATATAAGAATAAACTCAAAACATCACAACATAGAAAAAGGAAGCTTTCATTCTCTTTAAGAAGAACTTCAAACATAAAATTTAATGTATTCCAACTCCAAGAATTCTATTGAAAAATATTATATAGAAATATTGGATATATTATTTTTTAATTAATTTCTTATCTTCTTTATTTTATTATACAAAATTATTAATACCACTATTTTATTATTCTTATTTACACACCAACATACAATATAGATTTAATTAAATTTAAATTTAAATTTTATATTAAAAAGATAAAGATATCCTAAAATTATCCAACATTATTTTGAGATGTTGGATCACTCAAGATTTATTTTTCACCATTGGAAATCTTTAAGGACTTTAGAGACTGAATTTGAGTTTCCATTAGATCACCAAAATAGGAAAATTACCAAATCACTATAAATATAGATATTTTAACTCACTATGTTAGGAATGAGGTATCCACAAAATACATCTATCCATTTTTGTTAAATCAAATTAAAGTACTTTGAAATAAATCTTAAAAATGAAATTAATTCTCACAATAATACATATATTACTTCATTTTATATCAAAATCAAAGAAATCATACCCCGTTGATTTAGAATACTACTCTTTATCCTGATTGTTAAGGATTTTATTAAACACCATGGAATGTCTAGATTTTACCATGGAATAGATGATACCTCTTCAATTTTTAGGCAAGAAACAATTTAAATCAAGTAATTGTTACATTCTAGGTATAAGGGGTCCTTGAAATTTCATGAATTCAGACCATGACATCATTCATCTAATTATTTCATAGTCAATTCCATTTTGGTTCCAAATTGAGCACCATAACTATAAAAAATTATTTTCCTTGTTTCTATGTCATGAAGAAAGTATTGACTATTTTTTACTCTAAACACACTTAAAGATCCATGGAATAAAAAGAATCTCCATTTTAAATAGGAAAATTTGCAAACTAAAATGGATTCTCTGATATGATTTTTAAAATCAAACTAACTATTTTGATTTTGTGACTTTCACTATGATCTTTTTGACAACTCACCCCAACATAGTGAATATTCATTCACTTACACTATATCTTAACACCAATTTTAAAATTATAAACTTAATCTAATCACTTAAACAACATATAATGAACATCAAACCAACTAAAAAAACATGAATCAATCAATTTTAAATAATATTAATAACTTGAAAAATGTATTGATAAAAAATTAACACACAAATTAACACACCACATCCACTTCAATTTCACCTTCAAAAAATATCCCCTTTGATAAACACTTTATATTGCTAAAATATTCATCCTTGAAGATCATTCTGGTCTCAAAAATCATATTATATATGAATCTAGGATAGTTGAGTGGAAAACTCATTTCCCAAATACAATATATAGAATATACCAACTCTATTCTGATGGTTTCCTAACTCTTAGAGTTTCCCAGCAAAGTGGGTTCTAAATCTAACACTGGTTTTCATTTATCTAACCCACATAGTTATCCATTTTCACTATTAATTAAATATGATAATCTATAGTCATATAATTTTCCATGAACATAATATGTTGGTTGATTGAGGTCCTAAATTATGTTCACAGTGAAAATAATCAAAGAATTAATATTTAATTGGATTAAAACTATCATAATCTTATATAATGTATTCCCTTTATGTATTCATTCTTCCAATGAATTAATTTTTTTTATAATATATATTAAACAAAATTAATATGTTTATAACACATTACTATTAAATTCATTATATAACACAATATTTGTGTTAAATTCTCAAAAAATAAATATATTTATATTTACACACATCCAAATGAATTCCATTCATAATTTATATGAAACGATTTCATGTCAAGGCATAAAATCATATGAAACCAAATTCTATAAAGGATCAAGTATGGTGTGAAAATTTTCCAACCCCTAATTTTCTAAACAAATCTTACGCTCCCATCCCAGTCAATAGTCTAACCCAAATCACCACTTTAAATGGATCAATAATCAAGATACAACTCAATTATTGTACAATTATAAAACATAATAAGTGTAAACCATAGAATTTTTTTTACTTTCATGTTTATAACCCTTAAAGAAATCATAATCATGGATGAACATAGCTAAATATTATAGAACAATTAGTATTTAATTTCTTATATGAATGATAAGAAATTTATAAGAAGTATTTTAACAAATTAAAATAATTAATTCATCAATTCCTAATATAAAAAATTTGTATCCATGAATACTAAAGTAGACAATAAACTAAATAAATCAATAATTTATAAATTTAGTAATAATATAAACATTAATAATCATTTCATAGGTCAAGGGTCATAAACAATTTATAATTAAAAATGAATTATGGTCATTCTATTATATATAAATATAAAAATTTAATATTTATTTCAAATATACAAGAACATCGTATTATATTATTTTAATGTAATTTTATTTAAAATCATTCACATTCCAAAATATTTGATATTAATGAAAACTTTAATAATAAAATGAGCATTTAATAATTTATTTATATATTTTAAATAAATAAAATATCAAATATCTCATTTTATTTATATCCTAATCAAATCATTAAGAAATTTTTTTGAATTGGTTTAGATAAATTTCAAAAATACAGCCTTTAATATAGAAATTTTATATTCTCATTTATGAAAATTTCTCAAATCAATATGAACACTTTTATATTTTACCTTAATTGGAAATTCATAAACATTTTTCAAAGTGAAAAAACATGTAAATACACTTTATACCAAGAATATATCCACCAATATTTTTTGATATAGTTCAAATCCACCCACGAATTTGGCATGGTCCTTAGAGACCCTTAATAGAAACTATTTTTGAGAATTTTTCCATTTTTTTACATATACTATAACATAGTTCCTCCCATGTGACATCAATTTCTAAGGGAAAATATGTTAATTTTTATTTAGGAAAGATATTTCAGATATATCCTTCAAAAGTCCAACTTCTAAAACAATGTCATAGTTTAACCCAATTATGTCATGGTTTTCATATGGAAATTATATATATATTATAACCATGAGAATTTTCTTGGTAAAAAAAGATGTAGAATTATCGTTTTTTCAATTTTATATTTTTATAGAAACTATTACACATTAATTTTTATTAAACCGTGATGTTTTTTATAAATTTTTAAAAATATTCTGATTTTCACCCTAAAATAATTCATGATTATGAAAAATTACAAGAATCATGGCCATTTTTCAAAATACATATTTTGGTTCGGATTTTTTTTAATTTCTTAATTTATTCAAAAAAACCCGAAGGATATGGATGTGGATAAAATACGACAAATTTTCTTAGAGGGGATAAAATTTATCCAAAGGTAGTGGAGAAAATCATCCAAAAGAAAACTTTCTATAGTTTCAATCCATTTATTTTGGGTTGAAAAAAATAAATAAAGTATATGTACCCATTTTCTGATGATCTAGTTTATCTGAGGTTCTCCGCATGAGATTTATAAGGATCGTAGAGAAGAACCAGTGTACTCCATCCTCCTTGGGTATCTAATGGTTTTGTGAATCACCCAATTACGGGGAAGGATCCACTTCAATACATGTTGTCCTAGAATGGTTTCTTATAGGATTGTGGAGAATGAAATATAAATAGATATTCAATTCAAGGAGTTTTAATAATGATAAAATCACAATATATTATGTTTCCAAACCCTAAAAAATGAGTCTATTTATATATTACTCTAAGTAAACTCCTTATATTATAATGTTTTCTCACACAGTTAGCTATTGAATGAAATGTTTCAAAATATATTGAAGTTACAACCCCTTATAACTTCCATCTCGAAAAATTTTAACATTTAAAAATCCACTTTGACATTATATACTCCTCAAATATTTATCACATGAAAATAAAACCAAACATGATATATTAGGTAGAAGAGTTACAGAAAGTTCAATATTTATTTCATAACATTTCAATTAAAATTAATTAAACCAAATTGCAGTTACCCTTACTGCATCGTGGTATAAAATAACCCAAACAATGATGTGGTTTATACAACCATGGCATGGGTTTTATTATGTGTATATTTATAATAGTAGATAATAATTAATGTACATTTTATCACATAGTGTAATAAATTGGGCCTTCTTTATAGAACTAATAACATTCTTCTATGGTATTAAAAAATCATCTATTTATGATATGTGTTACACTGAGTGATATAACTATATTTTCATATCTTATAACTTATGAAACCATATTTTACCTTTTTCACCAACAATGATATCAAATTACACACAAAGTTATATCTATATATCATTTTATACATTAAATAAAACATAGGGATGTATCCATGTTTCATGTAGTGTTATATTCAAAAGTAATATTTTATTCATAGTTTTTATATCATACAATATTATTTTCATATATCATGTTATATAATTTTAAAACTAAAACCTTTAAACAATAACTACCTTATACTCCATAAAACCTAGATACATAATATGACAAAACTTAATATAAATCTATTACTTTATAACCAAAAAAATGATACTGGATAATAAATCCAACTCTAATAAGATTGATCGGTCCAATATAAAGGATTTAAAATAAATTTCCTAGCACATGGTTTTCAAAAGAAATCCCTAACCTCCTTTTACCATCGTTGAAGAATTAGTTGCATAATAGTCATGTTATGCTCAAATTTAAAACCAATTTGAGCAAAAAAAATTGACTTTGTAACTCTAAATGGTTCATGCCAGAATCCCAAGAGGTTTCACTCAAGGAAAATTGAAAAGGCTTGTTTATGGAGCCTAATTCACCACTAAAAAAACTAATAAATAATTTTTAAACCTTTATTACATCATTTAATAATCAGTGGTAAAAGAAAATTTTATCAATGTTAAATTTAAACTCCAATAAAAGTGTGAATTTATCAATTCTTATTTAATCATTTATAAAGAGTAATGTTTATCATTGCATAAATAAGAACTGATGAGGATTACATGTTTTGTAAAATAATTTTCTTAGAATATGCATGAATAACATACATAGACACACTCACAACCACACAAAGACCCACAGACACACACATTTTTAAAATCTATTTTTAATAATTATTATTCACGTGTGTGTGTATATTTATAATATTTATATCAATGAATATATTTAAAATGTTATTATATTCCAAAATATAAAATTTATTTATAAATATAATTTAATTGAAATTTTAAATCATAAAATATATATTTTAGAAAATAGAATTTAGAATTTATTATCTACCTATGAATTTATTAATATATAATTATATATATAGTTATATTTTAATATATAAATTTTAACATGTTAAATATATAATCTATGTATATATATATAAATAAAGTTTATATATCAAATACATGCCTGCATGCAAGTATACATACATATATATGTATATACATACACACATATATATAAAAATTCATATATATATATATATATATTTATTATAGATAGTCGGGATTACAACTAACCAAACACACATGAACCCTGACACACAAGTGGGTAATACCACACCCCTCCCCACTTGGATAGGTAATCACCAACCATGACCAAACAATTCATTCCCTAAGTTCCTAGTGTCATGGAAGCCCATTATTTGACCCAATAACATAGAGGATTTTTAATCCTTAATTTTTATTCTTTTTTTTTCTAGAATCGGGCCATGTTTTGTGACCTCCCCCTACACTATTGAGTTCCCATGGCATGCTAAATGATCCCTATAACCATATATCACCGCCCAACCAAATCATATGAAATCCATCCAATGGTCATTGAGCGGCTGACCCTTTCCATATACACCCCACCATTAAGAGGGGTACTTGTCTATAGAGGTTGTCGTGAAAGGGGCACTCATTCAAAGGTAACCACTACCTTTGCACACCATTGGATCTACCATCCCCTCCTGTGCCTCATTGTTCATCGACAACCCTGCCATCGAGTAGGGAATCTATCACCAACCATACAAAGTGTGGGGCCATCGTGGTTCAAATGGGAATACTTCCCATAACCAAATGGGGCCAAATACACCCACCCCAATTTATTTTTGGGAAATTGTGATCATTTAAGGATCAAACCCTTGAGGGTATGCATTACTGGTAGAGTTTGTTCCACTCGAATGAGCACTCAGATTCCATAAAAATATATTAATTATGAATTTTATAAAATTTCACACACACACACATATATATAATTAAATATAGACATAAATAATATATATATATATATATATATATGAATAATTAGATTAAATTAAAATTTAAAATTGAAAAATATTTAAATAAATATTATATATATGTGTGTTTTTCGATATTTATATGAGTGTGTTTATATATATCAATTATATGGATTAATTTAAAATATAATTATAAATTCAATAAATATATCTTTATTTTTAAATGAAATAATTTAAATTCGAAATTAAAATATATACTTTATAAATTAAATTTTATAATTCCTGACAAATATAATTATAATTAATATAATTAGTAATATATATATATATACAAATAATTAAAAATAATAAAATAATTTAAATATAATTATAGTAATATATTATTGACGATATATTTCTAAATATAAATAAGAATATTTTTTACATAATTAATCATTATTGTTTTTATTAGATATGTGATGAATAATTTTTAAAAATATACTTAATTATGTAAAAATATAAATAGAAGGTAAATATATTTTTAAAATGTAATTAATAATATTATTTGATATATAATTATTAATTTATTAAATTATTAATTTTATTTAAATATAATTAATAATATTTGTATATATTATTATACATTTATACAATTAATTATATTTTTAAATAGTATATAAACATTTTTCAACTTTTAACATTACTTTTTAAATGCCATCAGCCTCTTAAGGCCTGTGTGCTTTATATTTTGGTTAACTTTTATAAGTGTTAAAAGTGGATCTGATAAATGAACTCTTTTATCACCACTAAAAAAGAAAATAATAATAGTCTTCTTTATTAGTGTTAATGTTTTTATACACTCATAAATGGTAGATTTATCCGTGTTTATAATAAATAATTGATAAATCATTCTATTTTTTATTTTAATCCTAATGAAAAATCCATCTCTACTTTCTTACAAAGCTCTAAAATTCATTAAAATATCCTCAAATATTTGATACTTTTTTGGATAAATTAACTCCTAAATCTATAGTATTACCTTGAACATTGTTTTCATTTGTTTATATCTGGATCAAATAGGATTATTTATAAGAATTATCTTAGGTTTTAAATAAATATGATTAAAAAAATATATATCTATGTAAACTGAGAATACTATATATATCTGTGAATAACTATATTAAAACACACAAAAAAAACACACACACACACCTATATATATGCATGTGAATATATATTTCTAAATACAAAATTATATATATATATATTCCATTTATATATTCATAATTATATATAGGTACACACTTATACATGCATACGTTTTTATTTATAAAGATAAATGTTTAATATGTTTATGTGTGTGTGTAAACACACACTAAAATCTACCTATACACACACAAACCTAGTTGTATATATATTATATATTTTAATATATATTTATACACCTAAATTTTTATATGTGCAATAATTTTTTATTATTTGACCATATAATATTTCCTTTATTATAATTGTATCAGATAAAAAGAAAAACATTAAAGTCTCAACTCAAACGGCCCTACCTAACTCCATGGGGGTGTCCTTATTGAATTCCCCCAAACTTAAATCTTTAAATCTAAAAAAATAGTTACATTAAAAGAATAGTTAAATATAAAAGTCCTTCCCTCCAAAACAATGAATCTTTTTATTCCTCTATCATCTTCTTAGTTTGTGCAACACCCTCCAGGGATGCTTCATGAGTTGTTATTTGCCTATCTTCTACCTTTCTTGATGTAGGTGTAGTATCTTTCATTTCAACACATCGAAATATATCTTCATATTTGGGACTATCAAATGTTTTATAAAACTCCTCTACCACCTCTATGCCTTTATCTATTGGTTATTAATTCAATGTGTGGGAAATATTTAAACTAATGTGTATTAAATATTGAAGATCCCTATGTAAATTTCAAAGAATTTTATTTATCTCTAGATATGTATGAGAGTCAGTGGAATTTTAGGATATGATAAATCATATAATGTTAACAATAAGGTATTTTCATATTTTATTAATATTCATTATTATATTTTATGTATTCATATTCAATATTGTAATTTTAATAATTTTTTAAAATAAAAAAAGAAATATTTTCATTGTAACCAAATTATTTTTCCTGAAATATATAATTTTATTTAAATGGTAAATTTCTAAATTTTAGAACTTAAATTTGATGAAATGAACATTATTTTTTTAATTCAACATTGAAAAATTATCCTAGGGTGAATTATTTATATTTTCTTAAAATGGTTGATTTTTTGAATATGGATTAATTATTTTTAGGATGTTAATTTATTTATAAATTTTATTAAAGTAATATTTACCTAGAACACTTATTCCACACTGACAAAGTTCTTGTACTAGCGGTAGAAAAATAAATTAAATTATTTTAAAAACATTAAAAGTAATATATTTTGGATAAATTATGATGTTCCATGAATTTAATATAAAATTATAAAGTATTAATTCTGGTTAAAGTGTTTATATTATAGTTCCATTTTTATATTTATTACTTTAAATTGAAAATATGTGAGTTGTCATGAAAATGACATAAAATGATATTTAATGTTAAAATTTTATTATTAAATAATTAAAAAAAATTAAAAAACCTATTTTTACTCAATTTTATAGGAAATTTTCCATAATATCCTGAATGTTTCATTTATTCACCTCTTTACATTTTTAAAATAATATTTTTAACCCATAAAATCAAAATATTTGTGAAAATGACATTAATTTTTACCTATAAAAGTGGCTAAATATCACACTTTCAAAGAAACATATGGGTTTAATTTTTTCATAAACCTATTGAAAAATACATCTTCAAATTACCAATAACACATACCTAATCCCTTAGGGTGATAAAATTTCTCTTCTCCAAAGGCCTTAAGTTCAATCAAAATCTGGTGTCTAAAACATTTAGCTAAGGGTTTCCAAGCCTCTTTCACCTTTTTTAATTACGTTTTTTATCTTGAAACCATATAAAAAATTCACATATATTTATGAAATTATTTAATTAATATGGTGGTTAACTATATTTCACCAATTTATTACGTGGGATAACATGTTACCTATGAATAAACTCTTCTCCATGAACCACTATTATGTCAAAATATAGGTTTTTCAAAGACTGTTTTTCTTTAAAAATTATCCTATTACCTTTTCCAAAATTAATGTAATAAATCAAAATTTATTAAAAATTAGTGTATTATATATTATAAAATTTATTTTATAAAACATACATATTTAGTATGATTACCCATATTTTTAACACTTTTGAGAAACATGGTTCACTATGGTGGTTTTACACAACCTATATAAAAGATGTTTTTTATGAAATTAATTATCTCATGGGAATTTATAAAAGATAATTTTATGATTTAACATAAAATTAATATTCTATTAATTTTATTATTTTAATTCTTGAATTGTAACTTATAAATTATAACAGTGAATGTAAATGTAAAGATACATGGTTATTCTTTACCATAAAAATACTCTTATTAAGGAATGTTTTTAGGATGGTCAAAATTTGATGAACTATTAAACTTATATAATAATATAATTAAATTTACTATATAACATAACTCTTATATAATTTTAAAAACTACATAACTCATAACTTTTACAATTATGAATATAATAAAACATTTTTGAGATTATGAATTGAACGACCACAAAACGACCGATGCAGACTATACTAATTAAGTATATGAACAAAAATGATAGTAAGGGATAAAAATAAAATAATAAACAAGAAATATTTTATTAATCATGTATATAATTAATTAAATTTATTATTCAGAAGGTATTGGATGTACAAGACAAGTTAGGACTCGAGATAATAGGTTTCTTTACTCATTTATTTTCTTTGGGTTGTATCAGTTTTTTATTGACTATGTTATGTAAATATTATACATATAATTATTTTATTTTTCATTTTCACTTGTTTTATGTGTAATTAAAATTGTTACACATAATCAATTAATTTATTAATTCTCAATTTAATGTTAAAATATTTAAATGTTTTCTTGTTTCAAACTCCCATTTTGAGACAGGTTTGATATCATGAACCTATTTCTATTCATATGGTGTATATGCTACCTATTGAAATATTATATCTAAATAACTATTTGATTATGATATTTAATGGGGTTTTAATAATTTTCTTTTATAATTATTTGATACGAATTTTATAAAAGTTCTAAGGTTTTTATTTGTCTTAATTTCAATTTCTTGAGACATGTTTCATGTCGTGAACCATGATTTCTTTTATATGGTGTACTTAATAACCTATTAATGAATTTTTAAATATAATTTCATGATATTAATGGTATTTTTATATCCATGTATTATTCTATAATTTAATGTATTTTAATTTTAAAAGTTACTAAAGTTCAAATGGGGTTTTATCTCAATTTTCCCTTTATTGAGATAGGTTTTTTTACCCATAATTTTCTTTAATTTGTGTGGTGTTTATATAATAACAATGAATGTCATTTATGGTAATTTTCATGAAAAAATATGGGTTTTAAATCCTTTTATGTTTTTATTTCTGATGATGTTTTGAATATCAAAGACCAAAATGGGTTTTCTTTCAACTCGTTAATATAAATGTTTGAAACACTTTTTCTGAAAATATTTTCATTAATGTTATTTATATTTTTTCAATAATGTTCATTTATAAAAATTAATGGTTTCCTAAAGTTATTTTACAGTGTGTTTGATCTTCTTTTAAAAGATTTTTTTTAAAAAATTATAATGTTTTCTAGATGGTTTAATTTGCAATCTCTTTACAAAAGTGTCGAGTATATATTATTCATGGCATTTACCACCTGCTAAATTTTTCAAAAAACCATATAATTTCATAATTATTAAATTACATTTCTAAATTTGTATGGGTTTTAAATAAATATCTTTACCCATTATTTTATAAATTTTTACCTTTTAAAGGTTATAAAAATAAAAGGGTATACCTTCTTATTTTTAAAAGTATATTTCAAAATTATTTTATAAAAGAGTAATTCATATATTTAAATATCTTATAAATTATTAAAATCCTTCACTATTTATATTACATAATGATACCATCCAAATATTTTCTCTAGATGAGTTATGATAATTTTTTCAACAAAAGTTTCATGAAACATGTTTCTTTTCCAATGGTTAACAAAGTTACAAAGGGAATGATGGTTTTTTCTATGAGTTTCATGATGAAATGAAAGCTATCTGTACTTTATTCATGTTATGGTTATTGAAAATTATTTAATATTATTGGTGAGCCTGATATATATTACGATTAAGGCTAAGCCTGATATAGCTCATAATGATGGGTGAGCCTGATATAGGTCTACAATGCATTTGATAATGTGATGGAGTTAAATAGATATAACTTACTCTTGAGAGATGATGGAGTTCACTAAATATAAGTAACTTTTAAGATATTATAGAGTTAGATGGGTGAAATTTACTCCTAATATAATGCTGTAATTATCATGTTAAGGTGATTCCATGATGAAAACATGATATCCCATGATAAAAACATGGGTTCTATGTTCTTGTTAAGAGTTATAATTTTTCCTTTGAACAAAGATATATTTCACATGGATCATGATTATTGAATAAAATTTATAATTACTTATGTTAAATATTTATTCAATTAATCATTTTTTATGATCTAGGATTTGATGGTTATGAATTCTATTATGTTATTCATATACACTTTGATTGTATTATCATACCATTAAGCTAATTTTATTCTCAAAGATGATATTAAATTGTTAATACCAATGTTTAACCTTACTGAGTGTGTGATCTCACCATTTTTATTATTCTATTTTCCAAGGTTATGAAGAATGATGTTATCTAAGTTATGTCTAGAAGGGTTTAATGTGTAGAGAATTTTATAAAGAATGTTTAAGACTTATTATAAGAAAATTTGGTTATAGTAGGAAAAATTCTCATATGAATATATAGACTAAGTTTCATAAATTTTATTTATAACTCTCTTAAATTATAAACCTAAAAGGTATTGGGTATGTAATTGACATAATATTTTCATTTTTGGTTGTAATTATCGATGGTTAAAACAGGTTCTCATATTTCTGGTATCAAATCCAATATCATAAAGAGTACATTTTTAATATTTTATCTAGATTTAAGGGTTATTGGAATTACAGCTGGTATCATTGAATGAGTTTAGATAAATTTAGAGTTTATGATGTTATTTGTTGAGGATTATTTAAAAGTTATGAATATCATCAAGAGTAAAAGAGTCTAAGTTTGATGATCATATTAAAGGAATATATACCTCTTTGAGGTTTTAAGTGGTGATATTTTAAGGTGATTAATGAAATTGTGGGAGATTTAATATTTTATTAAGGTTTATATAACTATTAGTTTTAATATAAGGATTATTTAGTAAGAATACTGTTATATTTTTGGGGATGTATGCTGAAAGTTATAATATAACCTTTAAAGTTAATATTTTCTTTAATGTTGATGTAGTTATATTTAATCAGGAAACAAGGTTAGTTTTTTTGAATGATTTAAGTAAAACAATGGGAATTATTGTGGAAATTTTAGAGATTATTATATTATTTATTCATATGGGGGTTTTTCATTTTGATTATTATCTTACATATGCTATACATTTTAATTTTATAAAACTCTAAAGGGATTTATTTTTATCCTTTTATGGATCTCATGATCTATTAGAAAATTATTTTTATGATTTTTACATAATAAATATTTGTGTTTAATATTAATTATTTAGAATATGGGATGAAATAGAAGTGGAAAATATTTATAACATGCCACCAAGTATGAAATTGAATTTATGGATGTGAAGAAATCAAGTAGGTATATTTTATAATATTCTCTATATTGATGGTAAAATAATCTCACAAAATGGATATTGAAAATAAAATTCTATCGTTTTACAATAATTTTTGTTGAATTTATGATCTCTTCTATCTTTGGAAAAAATGACATATGAGTTCAAAGCTTCTTCGATGATGAACATATTCTTTTTAAAAGTCTAATGTTGTCAAGAAAAATTAATGTTCCCTTTAGAGGGATTCCCCATTTATGTCTATATTTTCACTTATCACTAATGTTATAATTATTTGGGAACCAAATTATGTGTTTGTCTAGGTTACCTTTATATTTCCCATTTTCTCTTTTCAAATGTATTATTTATTATCCCTTTTTACATCATGGGTTTTTAGAAAATTTATTTTTAAATATTAACAAGGTTTTTACTTTTATGTTAATATTTTTTATATTACACTATAAATTTTTCTATAGAACCATTATAAATTATTTTATGTACTATTGAGTGGGTTTCTTTTGAAAATAAAATACACCTTTCACCTATTATAATGGGTTTTGAAAATGATTTAGTAATTTTTTTTCACTTCATATATCTTTGCCTATTGAACCCAAGGTAAAATTTAAAGGATGTAATTATTAAACAAGGGATGAATGTGGACACCTTGGTAATGTTAATAATAATAAAATTTGATGTTTTATAAGAATAATTATTATATTTTAGGGATTCATATTCACTATAGCAATTTTATGATTTTTTTCAATAATAAATAAGTAGTTTTACTCTAACCAAATTCTATTAATAAGTTATATGGTTTCATTTAAAAATTAAATTCTTAAATTATTAAATTTTAATTTGGTGTAATTATTTTAATTTTTGAATTCATCATGACAAATTTTTTTGGGTAATTGTTTTGGATTTTTTCTGAAATTGTTGATTTTTTTGTGAATAGTGAAGAAAATTATTTCTAAAAATACTATAACTTTTATGACATAATAATTATGTAATATTTAATTAATAATTATTAAAAACCTTGGATAGACCAAATAAGTGTTTAAGAAGTAAAATAATCACCTCAAAAAATTATTTTGAATTTGAAAACCCTTTCTTGACTTTTTTGAACTCATGTCATATTTTATTCTAAATAAAAACTATTTTTTGATCTTTGTATTTAATATAATGGATATAATATTACAATTGGTTATAGCATGATATAATTTTTATGTGTATTTATTTTCTTAATTTTAATCCAATTAAATTTATTATAAACAATAATATGCAAACTTTTAGTGTAAAATATTTTTTATGTTCAAAAAATGTTTTTTTGATTTTTTTGATTTTTTGTACTTGTAATAAAAATAATTTTATCCATCAATAGAAATTAAATATTATAATTTTTTTTATATTTTGAATTATCCAGTCAAATATTTTAATAAGGTATAGTTTATTTTTGATCATGAAAATATGTTATCTTGGTAAGATGTTATCACCTCAATAAAGGGTAAAATGGGTTAAACATGGTTAAAACAATGGGATAAGGTCTCAAAATATCTCAAAAACATAGATTTATTTCATATTAAGAGTTTATTCTGACTATACTCATCCTATTTTCTTAATAATTTCAATTTAGTTACATTTTTAATTGATTATATCCTTTATATTATTTGATGTAAATAATTACAAAATGTCACCCCCTTCCTTTTAATATCTCTAAAATGTTTCTATATGGATAAAAATAAGTTATGAATGGTTATAAATTGTTATTTTAAACATGAATAAATTATTTTTATAATATTAATTTACGTATATTATTTTTTAATTATATAATTTCTTTTAATGCTTATGTAACTCTGAAGCAATGTTTGTGCAAGCTGTATAAATACGAAGTAAATTATATATAGGAAAATTAAATGAAATATTTTTTATATTAATTATGATATTAAAATAATATAAAGGAAAATTATTAATTATTAGTCATGGTGAAAGAATTTTAATAGTAATTACATTTTTTATCGTAACACCTTTAATGTAAAAATGCGTGAATAGTCATGAAAATGAATTTAAATGATATTTAATGCTTAAAAATTATTTTAAAATCAATAAAAATCATAAAAATACAACATTTACTCTTATTTTTGAAATATTGTTAAGCCTATCATTCATGGTTTAGTTATGAGACCCTTATAATTTTTAAAATTACATTTTTAACCCATAGAGACTAAATGTTTATGAAAACACCATTGATTATTGCCTATAAAAATGGGTATAACATAACCTTTCCAAAGACACATATGAGTTTGGTTATTTCATTAAAATTATATTAAAATTTATATTCAAATCTCAAATAATTTTTTCTTAATCCTATGGAGTGATTAAATTTCTCTTCACTAAAGGCCTTATGTTCTATCAAAAGGTGGCACCTCAAAGATCAAGGTAAGATATTTTAACCCACTTTCACTATTCGTAATTGTGATTAATTTTCATGAAATAATATTAAAAATTAAAATATATTAATTAAATTATTAAATTTATATGTTAAAGTAATCTATTTAATTTATTTATATAGGGGGATCACTTGTTACCTCTCAATAAACTATTCTCCATAATCTGTTATTTTTATAAAAAAATGTGAGTTTTTCCAAGATGGTATTTTTTTTCAAATTACTCCCCTATATTTTCAATAAAAACCTAAAAAATAAAAATTTATGCTAAATAATATTTTAATTTATTATAGAAATTAATTTATATAAATTACATGGTTACTATGTTTTACCTTCTTCTAAACACTTTTTAAAAACATTATTCCCTATAGTGGTTTTATGCAACCTATTTAAATGATAGTATTTTCATGAATTTATGTATCTCATGGGTATTATTAAAAATTGATATTATAATTTAATATAAAATTAGTTTTTATTTATTTATGATTATAATTATATAATGGTAAATTATCCAATATAAAAAATTAATGTAAATGTAAACAAACATGTTTAATTATAACCATAAAAAACAGGCATATTAAGGAAAGTTTCAGGGACGGTAAAAATTTTATGAACTATAAATATTCCTTAATTATGGAATGATATGGACCCTATGAAATGACTCTTATAGAGTTTATAAATCTATTTAACTAATACCTTTTACCGTTGGGAATATAACAAATAGATTTAGATATTATGAACCGAGAAACCCTAAAATGATTGATGTTAACTATACCGATTTAGTAAATGAAAAAAATGACACTAAGGGATAATAATAAGGTAATAAACATGAAAAAGGTTCTTAATAATTTATGTAATTAATATAATTTTATTATTCCTTATGGTTTTGGATGTATGAGGAATGTCAGGACTCGAGATAAGGGGTTTCGTACCATGATTTCCTTTCATTGTGTTGTATCACTGCTTCATTGACTATGTTATGGAAATATTATGTGTGAAATGAAATTTTATTGTTTTATGTTTTATGTAAAAAAATTTTGTTTGGAATTACAAGTGTTACACATAATCCCTTCATTGATTAATTCTCACTTAAATGTTATAATCCTTGTACAGGTTTCCCATTTCAAACTCCCTTTTTGTGACATGTTTCGAATCATGAATTTTCCATTAGTATTGTGTATATAATACCTATTAAAATATTATATCATTAATAAAAATGTGATAAGGATATTTAAATTTAATTTTGATGTTTTTTCTTTTATAAGGTATTGATTCAAATGTTATAAAATTCATAAGGGGTTTATATGTCTTAATATCAATTTATTGAGACATGTTTTATTTCATGAACCATAAATTATATTATATGGTGTACTTAATAATGAATGAATATATTTTGAAATATAATTTCATATAATTCATGGTATTTATAGATCCATTTCATACTTTATATTTCAATTGCTTTAGATTTTAAAAGTTTCCAAGGCCAAAAGGGTTATGTCAACTCATTTTTTTCCTCATTGAGATGTGTACCATATTAACCACATTCTTTGATTTGTGTGATGTATATATAATACCATTTATTTTAATTTATGAAACTTTTCATGAAAATAAATATGGTTTTAAAATATATCTATGGGTTTATTTCTGGCGCAGTTTTGAATTTTAAAGGCCAAAGAGGGGTTTTATTTAAACTCATTGATTCAAAAGTTTTAAAGAATTTTACCCAAATTTTTACTCTATATTACTTATCTTGTTTCAATATTGTTCTTTTATAAACATAAATTGATTCAAATTTTTATTTTCCATGGTCTTATATATTATTTTAAAATGGTTTAAATGGAAATTTCTTAGCATTTTCCACATCGATCACATTAGAATCTCTTTACAATAGTGTAGAATAAATATTTTTATTAGAATTTACCAGTTGATCTATTTTTCTCAAAACTATGTACTTTTAAAATTATTAAATTCAATTTTAAAGTTCCTATATTTTCCCAAAGAAAATTCATTACCCATTGTTCTGTGAATTTTTAGTTTTCAAAGGTTATCAAAGGAAAACAGTATTCCTTCTTGTGTTTAGGAGTATATTTATAAATGATTTTATAAAAGAGTTTTTCATCAAATTAAACATCTTATAAATGATTAAAAATATTCATTGGGGGATAATACTTAATGATACTAACCACATATTTTCTATGGATGTATTATAATGATGTTTTAAATTAAACTTTCAGGAAAATTGTTTCTTTCCTATGGGTTAATCATGTTATGAAGGGAATTATGTTTGGTTCTAAGGATGCTATGATGAAATGAAGGATCTGTGAAATTTATTCAGGTTTTGGTTCTCATATATTTTGTTATGATGATACTTGAATTTGATATATCTTATGAAGTTGAGGAAACCTGATATAGATCATAATAGTGGCTAGGTTGGATATCTATCTCTACTAGATTGGGTAATGTGATAGAGTTAACTGGATAAAAGTTAAGCATATAAGATGATGGAGTTTACTAAATGTAAGTATCTCCTAATAGATTATAGAGTTAACTAGATAAAAGTTATCCTAAAGGAATTTTGGAATTATCCTCTTCAGGTGATTCCATGATGAAAGTATGATTTCCCAAGATAAAAAACGGTTTCACTCTACTTTATATGAGTTCTAATGGTTCCTTTGAACACAGATTAATTTCATATGGATCATGATTGTTAAATTAAATGTATATTTTAATGTTAAAAAATTTAGGAAATGTTTCATTTTTATTGTTTGGGTTTTTATGGATATGAATTCTATAATGTTACTCTTATGTACTTTTATTATGTTCTCATACCCTTAAGCTCATCTTATTACCAATGATTATATTATGTTTTTGTTGACTATGTTTAAATTTATTAGGAAATTAAGCTCAAACATATTATAAATCCATTTCCCATGGTTATAAAGAATGATTTTATATAATTTATATCTAAAAGGTTTCCATGTGTATATAATTTAATGGTTGATGGTGAAGACTTATTATAAGAAAAGGTTGGTGTAGTGGGAAAATGATTACATAGAGTCATGTGTTTAGATACATAAAGTGTTTCCCAAACAATCTAAAAATATAAACTTAAAAGACCTTAACAATATAAGTGAATCAATATTTCCTTTTTATTTTGAAATTATGGATGGTTAGAATTGACTCACATCTATTGGTATCAAATAAAGAATTGTAAAGAGTTTGTTTTTAGGCCCGGACTTGGGTGTATAGGTCTTGGGTGTCATAAATGATATTTTATTTAAAGTGTTGAGGTTTTTTTGCATTTTTTTAAAGTGTAAGGATATAATCTATATTTTCTTGAGATTTTTTATGATTTTTCCAAAAATTAGGAGATTTTATTGTTTGGAAGATAATATGACTGAAAATTTGTTAATTTTTATAGTTTTCATAACACTTTGAGATTTTATAAGGCTCTTTGAAGTTTTAGTGTGAATTTAATTATTTAGTAAGACTTACATGATTTTAAAACAACTTTATTAAGATTATATAATAATTTTAGAGTCTTATAAGGCATTTTATAGAATTTATAAGACCTTTTAAGATTTCACATGACATCTAATTTGAGGCCAGGGATAGAAATAGATGATTATTTTATCAAAATTTTGATGCTTGTATAAGACATTATATATATTTGGTATGAATTTTGAGCTTTATATAATACATTTTAAGGTTTTTAATAAATTATCTAATCTATTTAAGATGTCTCCAAAATCATAATGTTGAAATGGATTCATTGTGTAAGACTTCTATTACAACACACAGTACTTTCTGTATAACATCCCAAGTAAATAAAGAATATTACATTTGTATATTTATTAATATTTGTAAATTAAATATTAATTTTACTTTCAAGGGGATTCTATGTTCAATATCATACTCAATATGCCACAACGAGTTTCTTTGAAATCTTACATTGCAAACAACGTTGAGTTATACTGAAAAATAATATAATAATAATATTATTTAAATAGTAGCTAATGCCTAGCCATTTTATTGGCGGGAATGAACCGAACTAACTAAAATATTATTACACATGTTTTTTTAATTTTTTTTACTTATATCCGATAAAATTTAGAGGATTAAAATAAGAATGAATCCGATTTTAGGCAAGAAATATTCTAATATTCTTTAAAAGGTAGATTTTACACCTTTTGATGGAGAAACCTTTTTAAATCTAGTTTTTGTTACTTTTATATGTTCCATTTTACAAAATAAACTTATTATTTATAATAAATATATTAAAATTTAATTTGGGTATAATTTTGGTATTTTTATGAAAAAATTCATTTATTGATAAATAGTGAAAAATACAGCATTTTAATTCAAAACTACCTTTTAATATAATTTATTTATTGTAACAACCTGAGATTTTATGAGAAATATTTTGTTTTTATGTATTATGTTATACAAAACACCAAAGGAATATTTCACTACACACAACACTGTCTTGGCTTGTGTTACACGCAAGAGCAACCTTCCTCGATAGCTTGCGTTATACGCAATACTGAGTTTCACTAAACAACGATATGTTGTTAAAATATTATATAAACTAGCCGTTATGAATACTAATACCCACTTTTGAAATTTTATAAATTTTTTCTTTCAAAATGGACTTCATTTTTGGATTCGGAATATCGAAATTAGCTTAGGGTGAATCTTTGGTATTTTTCTGAAAACATCCAATTTTTGATTAATAGTGAAAACACTGAGTTAGTGTTTAAAACCAAATTTATATTTAAATAATTATTTATTTTATTTAAATTTATATTAGGTCAAAATACAAACATAATACCTATATATGTTCAATGTAATTCATTGGAGTCAATTTATAATAATTTTAGATATATAAAAATTTTATAGAACTTTTCACCGTCTTTTACCCATCTCCTAGGAGAATTTACAAATTTACATAAAACGTAATTTTACCGCTTCTGTGAGTTGAATTTCAAAAATCTGAGAGACACAGTTAACATAAAGGAGTAAAATGTGTCTTAATAAGATAAAAATAATTTTTGGTGAATAGTAACTTTTTTACTTTTATTTACCACGGTTAAAAGTAAATAGGGTAATTAAGGGTAAAAATGATATTATTATTACCCTAACACATATCCTAATTCTATTGGATAAGTACAATTCGACCAAAAAAAACCTTATGTATAAAATATTAACCTTTTTGGTCCACTTGGATTAGATTAGGACACTTATTATTATTTTATTTAAAGAAGAGTAAAAATAGTTAAAATCAAAGTTTAATAAGTAAAACATTTTTAATATACGGTTATACATAAGATAAATTAGACTATATATATTCATTATAAATATTAATATATTTTATACATAATGGTATTTTATTTATAATTTTTAGGCATTAAATAATTAATTTTATTTATGACACAACGATGATGCAGTAATTACCTTATTAATGAAATATTAACATAATTGATATTATAAATACCCAAATAAATTTAATTTGAGACTTTTTATGAATAAAACTAATTTTTTTATATTAACCTAACATATTAGGGTTGGTTATATTAATTTTTTTGGAAGTAATAATGCTGTTATGAATTTAGAAAAAACAAAATACTAAATAGTGTCAAAATTGACATAAAAGAGTTTTTAAAAGAAATATTAAATTATTAATTGATATTCTATTCCTAAAAATCTAAGGTTCAGAAAAAAAGGCTTATATAATAATATATATGACATTAATGAACCAATTTGGGTTCTATTGGAATTTTATAGTATGTTTGTTACCATATAGTGTAAGAATATAAGAAGACATGGTAAAAGTTAAATTATTAAACTTAGAGTTAAATCTAAATGATAATGTTAAAATGGTAAACTCAACTTGTCTAAAACCTATTTTTTGGGAGGATTTCAACCCATACCCACCCTAGCCTCAAAATAAGTCACTTTGTATCCATTATAAACCGAATATGAATTTATTATAAAATAATATTTTAAGTTTTTCCTAAGATTCCCCTCACCCCTCTTATAAAAGGGCACTCCCCCTTCTCTCTAATTCACACCTCCAAAGCCATTTGGCTCGGCCAAAACCATCCCTAATACCCTCTAAACTGTACTAAATTTATCCTAGATGCCTTCCTTTAGTCAAAAAGCCAACCTAAGGATCCCTTTTTATCAAATCAAAAGGAAGAACCTGATAAAGAGTTTAATATCTCACCACCTATTTCAAGATCCTTTCTTCTTCCACTTCCTCCTTCTTTGTTGTTTCCATTCTAAAATAATAACTCCAGTATCTTCTATATAATTTGATGTTATTATAAATCTTACAACCATATGATTTATTTTATCCATCAAATGATTGAAAAATTCACCACACGTGTGTACATACGACTTACCATATCCACGTCGTGGTGTAGTTTGTTATTCAAACATTTCATCATTTGGATGGGTATGATTATGAGTATAAATGATATAAATAATAAGTATGAAATTATTATGATATTATTATAATTTAATCATTATTATGACATTATTATGTGTATATATGATATACCATCCAATTATATACCATTTTAATATCAAAATAATGATATCATCGCTCGTGCGTACGTACGGCCTACCGTCTCCATGATGTGATGCGACTCATTCTAAATGATATTCATTGAATAATGATTATATAAATGAATTTAATGAATAAATATGATATATATTACACCAATAAATTTCTGTAAATGAGTTATCTATTACCTAAAAATAGTAATAAGAATTTATTTGACAAAACATGCATAAGAACATAAAGCAATGAACACCCGAATAACAAGTAGCAATGAAATATTACAAATAATCAGATAAGAATATGACCATATATGATATTATAACAATTATTATGTTTTTATAGTGATTAAATGAAAATATTTAAATCATTATAAAGGAGGTTCAGATACGTACGAAGCATATCAGACCTAAGGTAAGGGAAAATCTCACAATCTCAATTTTTATCCGAGATTGTTTATACTTCGGTATTTACTGGGGAATATTTATCATCCACATCCATGTTTCCTCAATATGTAATATCATTTATATCCTCTTAAAATTGTTTAAATATAATTTTACCAATTGGTGAATTTTTAGTAAAATATATGAAAGGAATCTTTTGTCGTTTTCAGTACGAGATACTTTTTGACTTTTCCTGCCAAAGTAGGAGAAAAATGTTTTTTTCACTTATACAACATGAATGGATTTTTATGATTTCATATAAAATTATTTCCATGAAGCTTCCTTTACACGTTTTCATGTTTATTTTTAATTAAATTCTTTTAGTTTAAAATTTTATGACATGTTAAGAAAGGAAAAATGTTTTTGAAGTAGAAAGGATATTTTCGTCAAGAATGGAGTTCAAGTGTTTTAACAAAATTATTTTTCATCTCAGATAATATATATTTCTGTTTATATCCCTATTTTTTACATTGATTTGATTATTTTATGATGGAATTATTTTTATGAAGTCTTTTTATCTTATATGGTTTATATTGTGATGACATGATGTTTATGAATCCCATTTTTATTACATGGGTTATGCTATGATATATGATTTATGATTTTGTGGAACACATAAGAATGGTTTCATTTTGAGATGGGTGAGACCTATATATCCCTCCAATTCATTGGGTAAAGATTTATATCTCATGAGATAGACATGGCTATAACGAAAAGTTAATCCGTTTCAGTGATATAGGACTGGAATGAGGAGTGAACTCAGTTCAAAAAAGGACTTTGTCCACTATGATAGTCTTGGAAATGAGTCTTGACTAATAAGAAATGATATTCTATGATTATGTGTGTATGAAGCAATGTTTCATGTTTTATGTTATGATTATTGGGATCACATTTCACTACTTTGATTTATACCATGTTTTGATATTATGATCTCTTTTACAGGTTAATATTTTCAAAATGTTATGTTCTTATAAATATGATATGATTGATATTTTCTTTTGTTTTCCCTTACTGAGCATTTGAGCTCACCCTTTTGTATGTTTTCTTTTCCCTAGGTCATGGAGAAGGGTATTAAGTAGGATATTCCAAAAGGGACTCTAGATATGATGAAATCAATGAGAGACAATGTAGATGCTTTATGAACCAGTTGTTTATGTTTCCCAGTTTCTAAAAAACTATACCTATATGGTCCTATCATGGTTATGTTATATGTTGTAATAAGTATGCTTCAATTCTGATGTAATAACAATGTATGTAAATTATGGGTCATTATAGTTGGTATGAGAGGAAAGGTATAGTCAACCTTTGGAAACTAGGTTGTGAAAGCCTTAGTAAGAACACTAAGGATATGTCTAAGCATAGAACATAATATTATTGTTCTAGAAATGGCCATGAATAACCTTTGATAAGACCTTAAGTGTGAAAATTTATTCTTTATTACGTGGTATTCCTATTATGATTAGTGTTTCTCACACTAGGATTATTGGTTTTAGTCAATGGATGGAACCCGAAGGAACCGTGTTAATGCTGAATGTGAAGGGAAATGCAAAGATTGTACCCCTGAGAAACCAAAAGTTATGAGAGATGGAATGAAAAATCTTATAGCCACACTCACTCAACTTTCTCAAGATATGGATCATGTAGGACTTCCTAACGAGAAAAGTAAGGAGCAACATTCTGTTGAATCCTTCATGAGGAAGCGTCCACCCCCATTCAATGGGTCTACTAATCCATTAGTGGATGAACAATGAATTAGTACCACTGAAAATATATTTTCAGTTCTTCAATGTTCTGAATATGATAAAGTCATCTTAGCAGTGTATCGTTTGGAAGGTGATGCTGATCAATGGTGAAATCTTATCAAGATTACAAGGAAAAGAAACGAAATTGAGTCTATGGAATGGTACGAGTTCAAGAACATATTTTTCAATACGTACTTCCCTGGTATTCTTCGAACAAAGATGAAGAAGGATTTTATTGAACTAAAGCAAAATGATGATGAATCTGTTGGTACCTACGAAGAAAATTTTACAAGACCTGCAAGGTATACTTCCAGAATTATTATCCAACCTGATAGTAAGATCGATAGATTCTTTAGTGGCTTAAAACCATGTCTTCGAAGGGCGTTAGCCATAAGGGACTTTAATAGCTATAAGGAAATTATTTTATGTGCTCTCAAGGTTGAGATGGAGATTGGAGTAACCCATCAGTCATATGGGTTTGATAAGAAGAGGAAACTGGAATTCAAAGGGAAATCTAAAGACCACACTGAAAACAATACGAGTTTTCCCTTATACTCAAAGTGTAGAAAGAAAAATGGAGAGAATTGTCTTAAAGGGACAAGTAAATGTTTCAAATGTGGAAAAGAAGGTAATCAGTCATTTTAATGCCGCAATGATGGGAAAAAGATGTCTAGTGATGCGAAAAAGAAAAGGCTACACAAAATGCACCTCCTACACTTTAATGTTACAAGTGTAAGTAAATGAGGCATTATACTAATAAATGCCCTAATACAAGTGTTGTTGATGATGATCGATGTCAACAAACTCTTAAGGCCAAAGAAAATGGAAAGTCATATGCAATTTCTATCGGCAATGTGGAGTACGATAATGAAGTGGTGAAAAGTAAACTTACCATCCACTCTAAAGTAGAAAATGTTTTATTTGATTCTGGATCCAACCACTCTTTTATTTATGAATAATTTTCCAACGGTATCGCCGTACTACCTCAACAATTAGCTGTTGAGTCAGCTGTGACAACTCCTAATGGAACAACAGTTTCATCAAAAGTTTATAATTCTTGTCTAATTGACATTTGTGGAAAAGTGATTCCTACAAATCTTGTGATCCTTCCTATAGTGGAATTTGATGTGATTCTTGGCATAGATTGGATTTCCTTATATGGATCTCATATCGATTGCCAAACAATGGAAGTCACATTTCATATTCCCGATCAATCTATGATCATATATCGATGCAAGGATGAATATAACCTTCCAGTGGAAATTTCTTCCATCTTATGGGTCTTGATTCCAATAAATGAAGGTTATTTATATCAAATGGTTGGATAGAAACTCACGATTAAGAATATTCCAATTTTACAAGAGTTTGATGATGTATTTTCAGAGGAATTTCCAGGTCTTCCACTAAATCGTGAAGTTGAGTTTTCAGTAGAACTCATACCTGGTGCTATACCCATTTCAAAGATACCTTATAGAATGGCCCCAATTGAGTTGCAAGAATTGAAGAAGCAACTCCAATAGAATCTTGATAAGGGATTCATATGACCTAGTGCATCACCTTGGGGAGCACCTATTCTATTTGTTAAGAAGAAATATGGATCAATGAGACTATGCATTGATTATCAAGAACTTAACAAGATCACTATCAAGAAAAAATATCATGTCCCACTCATTGATGAGTTATTTGACCAACTACGCGGAGTTCAATACTTTTACAAGATTGATCATTGTTTAAGGTATCAACAATTAAGGTTCAAAAGGGTGGATATACCAAAGATGACTTTCCGTACAAGGTATGGACACTATGAATTTATAGTGATGCCATTTGGTCTTACTAATGCCCCTTTTATCTTCATGGATCTAATGAATAGATTCTTTAGAGACTCTCTAGATCAGTTTGTGATAGTCATTATTGATGATATTATTTTCTATTCAAAGAGAAAGTAAGAACATGAAGATCACTTGAGAATTTTATTAAAGACCCTAAGAATGGAGAAGATTTATGCCAAATTTACGAAGTGTGAAATTTGGCTTCAAAAAGTTTCATTTTTGGGTCACATAATCTCAAAAGAGGGGATATTTGTGGATCCAGCAAAAAAAGAGGTTATCGAAAGATGGTAAAGACCAACAACAGTAACTAAGATCTGAAGTTTTCTTGGTTTGGCTGGATATTATCGATGTTTTGTGAAATATTTTTCACGATTATCTAATCCACTCACCAGGTTGACTCAAAAAGGAGTTAAGTTCATTTGGAATGAGGAGTGTGAAGAGAATTTTAAGGATCAAAAAAGAAGGTTATCTAGTAAACCTATGCTCACACTGCCTTGTAGTGGAGAAAGGTTTGTGATCTATAGTGATGCATACAAGAAGGGATTGGGGGTGTGTTCTCATGGAAAATGATATGGTGATAGGTTATGCCTCATGATAGTTGAAAATCCATGAGAAAAATTACCCAACTCAAGATTTGGAATTATCTTCGGTAATATTTTCAATAAATATTTGGAGGCATTATCATTATGGTGAAAGCTATGATATTTATACTGATCAAAAAAGATTAAAGTATATTTTAACACAAAAGTAGCTGAATATGCACCAAAGAAGATGGTTGGAGAAGATTAAGGATTATGACTGCTCAATTCATTACCACTCTGGTAAAGCAAACAAGGTGTTAGACACATTAAGTCGACAAGACCATGCTAGTTTATCCATGATGGGGATCACAAAACATCCAATATTTATGGATTTACAAAGGATGGATCTTGGAATTATAATGGAAGGGGAAAATCTTATCTTTATCAAATGAATGTTCAACCATCTATACATGTGAATATTAAAGAGTCATAAAAAGAAAATGTAGAGTTACAAAAAAAGGTGAGAAATGTTCCGAAATTCCACATTGATTGTGATGAAATAATAAGGTTCAGGAATCAGGTTTGTGTTCCTCCCATCCCATAATTAAAGAAGGAAATATTGGATGAAGCTCATAGTTCTTCATTCTCTATTCACCCTAGAAGCACTAAGATGTATAGAGACCTGAAGGAGTACTTCTGGTGGGATGGAATGAAAAGAGATGTTCTTGAATATATCGCTCGATGCTTAGTTTGTCAACAAGTTAAATCTGAGAGATAGAAGTCTAAAGGGATTCCACAACCATTACCCATACCAGAATGAAAATGGTAAAACATCACTATGGACTTTGTCACTGGACTTCCTAAAACATCTAAAGACAATAATGCTTTATGGGTAATAGTTGATCGTCTTATGAAGTTGGAACACTTCATTTCTATTAGAGAATATTTCTCTCTTGATCAGCTTGCTAGGATATATGTGAAGGAAGTGGTAAGATTTCATGGAGTACCACTTTCCATTATATCTGATTGGGATCCGAGGTTTACCTCGATGTTTTGGCGAAGTCTTCAGCACAATCTAGATACAGAGTTGAGTTTCAGCATTTATTATCATCCTCAGACCGATGATCAGTCTGAGAGGACAATTCAAACTCTTGAAGACATATTGAGAGCTTACTCTATGTATTTCAAAGGTGGGTGGGATCAACACCTACCTTTGGTGGGATTTTCATATAATAATAGCTTTCACTCCAATATTTAGATGGCTCCTTATGAAGCTCTCTATGAAAAGAAATGCAGAACTCCAACTTGCTGGGATGAAGTTTAGGAAAGAAAGATATTAGGACCTGATCTTGTTGATGAGATGGAAGAAAAGGTGAGATCTATTCAAAAACACATAAGAGGAGATCCGAGTAGAAAAAAAAGTTATCCCGACAACCGAAGAAAAGATCTAGAGTTTAAATTGGGTGATAAAGTGTTCTTACGAATATCTCCTTGGAAGAGAGTAATGAGATTTGGAAAGAAGGGAAAGCTGAGCCCTAGGTATATTGGTCCTTTTGAGATACTGGATCGTGTTGGGAAGGTAGCTTACTGATTGGAACTTCCATAGAATCTCTCTCAAGTTCATGATGTGTTCCATGTATCTCTCTTGAGAAATTACATACCTGATCCTTCACATGTACTAAGCTCAGATGTTGTACCACTAGAGAAAGAACTTTCTTATGAAGAACAACCAATAGAGATTCTGGATCGTAGCAAAAAAGTTCTACAAAACAAGACCACTCGCTTGGTTAAAGTTTTATAGAGGAACCAACAATTAGAAGATGCTACATGGGAACTTGAGGATATGATGAGGGAGAGTTATCTTCATCTATTTGTTACGAAGTGACGAATTTCGAGGGCGAAATTCATTTTAAGGGGGGTAGAATGTAACACCCTGAGATTTTATGAGAAATATTTTGTTTTTATTTATTATGTTATACGCAACACCAAAATAATCTTTCACTACACACAACACTATCTTGGCTTGAATTACAAGAAAGAGAATCCTTCCTCGATAACCTGCGTTGTACGCAATACCGAGTTTCACTAAACAACGACATGCTATTAAAATATTATATAAACTAGCTGTTATGAATAGTAATACACACTTTTTTGAAATTTTATAAATTTTATCTTTCAAAATGGACTTCATTTTTGGATTCGGAATATCGAAATTATCTTAGGGTGAATTTTTGGTACTTTTCTGAAAACATTCAATTTTTATGAATAGTGAAAAACACTGAGTTATAATTTAAAACCGAATTTTTATTTAAATATTTTTTTATTTTATTTAAATTTATTTTAGGTCAAAATAGACACATAATACCTAGATAAGCTCAATTTAATTCATTGGAGTCAATTTATAATAATTTTAGATATATAAAAATTTTATAGAACTTTTCACCGTCTTTTACCCACCTCCTAATAGAATTTGAAAATTTACATAAAAATTAATTATACCGCTTCAGTGAGTTGAATTTCGAAAATACAAGAGACACAGTTAATATCAAGGAGTAAAATTTGGTTCAATAAGATAAAAATAATATTTGGTGAATAGTAACTTTTAACTTTTATTTACCACGGTTAAAAGTAAATAGGGTAATTAAGGGTAAAAATGATATTATTATTACCCTAACACATGTCTTAATTCTATTGGATAAGTATAATTCGACCAAAAAAAACCTTAGGAATAAAATATGAACCTCTTTGGTCCACTTGGATTAGATTAGGACACTTATTATTTTTTTATTTAAAGAAGAATTAAAATAGTTAAAATCAAAGTTTAATATGTAAAACATTTTTAATATAGGGTAATAGATAAGATAAATTTGACTATAAATATTCATTAGAAATATAAAAAGATTTCATACATAATGGTATTTTATTTATAATTTTTAGACATTAAATAATTTAATTTATTTATGACACAATGATGATGCGGTAATTACCTTATTAATGAAATATTAACATTATTGATATTATAAATACCCAAATAAATGTAATTTGAGACTTTTTATGAATTAAAATAGATTAATAGGTTAATATAACATATTAGGGTTGGTTAGATTAATTTTTTTCAAAGTAATAACGCTTTAATAAATTTAGTAAAAACAAAATACCAAATAGTGTCAAAATTGACATAAAAGAGTTTTTAAAACAAATATTAAATTATTAATTTATATTCTATTTCAAAAAATCTAAGGTTCAGAAAAAATAATTATATAATAACATATATGATATTAATGAACCAATTGGGGTTCTATTGATAGTTTATTGTAAGTTTATTAACCATATAGTGTAAGAATACAAGAAGACACAGTGAAAGTTAAATTATTAAACTTAGAGTTAAATCTAAATGATATGGTTAAAATGGTAACCTAAACTTGTATATAACCTATTGGTTGAGAGGATTTATACCAATACCCACACTATACTATAAATAAGTCATTTTGGAGCCATTATAAACTGAATATGAATTTATTATAAAATAATATGTTAAGTTTTTCCTAAGGTGCCCTCACCCCTCTTATAAAAGGGCACTCCCCCTTCTCTCTAATTCACACCTCAAAAGCCATTTGGCTCGGCCAAAACCTGACCAAATACCATATCAAATGTACTCCCTTCATCCTAGAGGCCTTCCTTTATTCATAAAGCCAACTTAAGGAGCCCTTTTGATCAAATCAAAAGGAAGAACCTGAGAAAGAGGTAAATATCTCACCACCCATTTCAAGATGCTTTCTTCTTCCACTTCCTCCTTCTTTGTTTTTTCCATTATAAAATAATAAATCCATTATCTTCTATATACTATGATGTTATTATAAATGATATAACCATATTAGTTATTTTATCCATCCTATGAATGAAAAATTCACCACACGTGCGTACATACGGCTTACCGTCTCCATGTCGTGGTGTAGTTTGTTATTCAAACATTTCATCATTTGGATGGGTATGATAATGAGTATAAATGATATAAATAACAAATATTAAATTATTATTATTATTTATATATGACATACCATCCAATTGTATACTATTTTAACATCAAAAGTATGATATCATCACTCATGCGTACGTACGACCTACCATCTCTACGATGTGATGCGACTCGTTCTACATGATCTTCATTGAATAATGATTATATAAATGATTTTAATGAATAAATATGATATATATTACACTAATACCATTCTGTAAATGAGGTATCTATAACCTAAAAATAGTAATAATAATTTATTTGACAAAACATGCCTAAGAACATAAAGCAATGAACACCCGAATAACAAGTATCAATGAAATATTACTTATAAGAAGCTAAGAATATGACCATATATGATATCATAACAATGAATATGATTCTGTAATAAGTCAATGACATTATTTAAATTATTATACAGTAGGTTCAGATACGTATGAAGCATATCAGACCTAAGGTAAGGGAAAATCTCACAATCTCAATTTTTATCGGAGATTGTTTATACTTCGGTATTTACTAGGGCATATTTATCATCCACATCCATGTTTCCTCAATATGTAATATTATTTATATCCTCATAAAATTTATTAAATCCAATTTTACCTATTGGTGAATTTTTAGTAAAATATATGAAAGGAATCTTTTGTCATTTTCAGTACGGGATTCTTTTTGACTTTTCCGGCCAAAGTACGAGAAGAAAGTTTTTTAACTTATACGACATGAATGAATTTTTTTTATTTCATAGAAAATTATTTCCATGAATATTACTTTACATGTTTTCATGTTTATTTTTAATTAACTTCTTTTATTTTAAAATTGTATGACATGTTTAGAAAGGAAAAATGTTTTGGAAGTAGAAAGGATATTTTTCTCAAGAATGGAGTTCAAGTGTTTTATCAAAATTATTTTTCATCTTATATAACAGAGGGTTCTGTTTCTATCCCTATTTTTACATTGATTTGATTATGTTATGATGAAATTATTTTTATGAAGTCCTTTTATCTTATATGGTTTATGTTATGATGGCATGATGTTTATGAATCCCATTTTTATTACATGGGTTATGCTATGAAAAATGATTTATGATTTTGTGGCACACATAAGAATGGTTTCACTATGAGATGGGTGGGACCTATATCTCCTCCAATGCATTTGGTAAAGATTTATATCTCATGAGATAAACATGGCTATAACGACAAGTTAATCCAGTTCAGTGATACAAGACTGGAACGAGGAGTGAACTCGGTTCAGAAAAGGACTTTATCCACTATGATAGTCTTGTAAATGAGTCTTGACTAATAAGAAATGAGATTATATGATTATGTGTGTATGCCACAAAGTTTCATGTTTTATGTTATGATTATTGGGATTACATTTCACTACTATGATTTATCCCATGTTATGATATTATGATCTCTTTTGCAGGGTAAGATTTTCAAAATGTTATGTTCTTTTGAATATGATATGATTGATATTTCCTTTGTTTACCCTTACTGAGCATTTGAGATCACCATTTTGTATGTTTTCTTTTCCCCAGGTCAGGAAGAAGGGTATTAAGTAGGATATGCAAAAAGGGACTCTAGATATGATGAAATAAATTGGAGAAAATATAGATACTTTATGAACCAGTTGTTTATGTTTCCCAGTTCCTAAAGACACGATACCTATACGGTCCTATCATGGTTTTGTTATATGTTGTAATAAATATGCTTCAATTCTGAAGTAATAACAATTCATGTAAAGCATGAGTCGTTATATTTATATAGTTAGATTATCATTTTAATTGGTTTTAATGTGTAATTATATTTTGTTTTTACCATTTAATAAAATGGTGGTAATTGGATGTAATTTCTCTTTTTAATTATACATAAACACATGTAATCCTTTTGATAATTATTATTTCTTAAAAACACACTTTTTGTTTTGACGACGAGAATTAATTTTAAATTAATTTCTGTCACTTCTATATTTTGAATTTGGAAAAATGGATTCCATATTTGCAATTAGGAGGCCCAAATTGTGTAAATATGTAACTTTTATTTTTAGAAATTATGAATATTTACTTTAGTAAATATTTTATTTACCATGGTTAAAAGGTAAATCTGGTAAATAAGGGTAAACAATAATATTATAATAATATTAGAATACCCTAACATATGCCATAATCCTATTTTATGATACATGTTAGACCATGGTCACACTTGGGTCTATTTTGGGACCCGATGGAGCCACTTTCAAGTGAAAATGACACTTTATATTACTTAATTTAAAGTAAGGACAAAAATAAAATAAACATATATCTTTTAGTAAAACAATTGCCTATGGGGTTATATAATTGATAACTTAGACTATAAATATTCATATGAAATATAAAACTATTTCCTAAATTATTTTGTTTTATTTATAATTTTTAGATATTAAATAAACAAATTTTAATTATGACACAATGGTGATGAAGTAATTGCTTCATTAATAAAGGATTCAAATAAATGACATTATAAATATTAAAATAATTTTTTTTGAAACTCTTTATGCCATAAAAAATTTTTATAGATTAGGATGACTTGTAATAGTTGAATTAATGAAGGTTTTTCAGAATAATAAATATGGTTTGGATTTTTTTAAAATTCAAGATATTAATAATTTATAAATTTACATAAATGAGTTTTTAAATCAATCAATATTTTATTAAATGATAAAATCGTACTAAAAATCTAATATTCATCAAAATGACATATATGATATAAATAATGTCATTAATGATCCATTTTTGGGTCTATTATAATTTTATAGTAAATATATTAACTATATAGTATGAATATATAAGAGGACATGGTAAAAGTTAAATAAGTTAAAAAAGGGTTAAATAAAAAAGATAAGGATTAAAAAATATCCAAAATCTATCTAATTCTTATTGTATGATTTTATTTCTACTTATATTAACCTTATATTCCAATTAAATATGTTTTTGACTTTTTTAAACCTAAAATCAGTTTATAATAAAATAATACTTTCAAACTTTCCTTAAGCGCCCCTCCTCCCTCCTATAAAAGGACACCACATCTAACCCATTACTCACACCTCTCAAGCCCCTTGGATCATCCAAAACCTTCTCCAAGAAGCTCTTAAAAACCCTATATTCCTATTATAATCCTTCCCTTAGGTATAAGGTAATTCAATAAAGCCTTTTGGTTCAAACCAAAGAGAGTTACCTGATTTAAAGGTAACATATTCTCTCAAGTTCTTTTCTTTTATTTTAATTATCCAACCCTAAACTCTATTTATTACATTATTTTATAAAAAAACCAGTATCTTAAATATAATAGGTTTTTTTTATGATTATTATTATAACTACACATCCACAAAACTCCATCTAATGGATACAAACATAATGTTTCGGTGGACGACAAACTACCACCTCACAAAATGATGATTGTTTAATTATCTACTACCGCCTCTTATGGTGGCCATTAAGATGACACTGTATTTATATGTGATATATATTATATTTATATTGTCTCTATGATTCTGTATTTTTTTTCATTTATATCACACCTTTATGGTTTCCATAATGGGAAAATACGATAATTTCATTTGAAGAAGTGAGAAATACCGCCCCTCAAAGTGATATGACTCGTTCATGCCATATGTGGAACATATAAAGGAATAAGTTAATGAAATTATATATGATATTGTACTGGAATTATAATATAACTATTTATCATTATTTTTTCATTAAATTAAATATGAAATTGAAATAAAATTAGCATCCATGTGTTCGTATGACTTACTATCTCCATGAACGGTGAATTTTATTTCTTATCTCCAAATGTTATGTACTATGATAAATACATATATATACTGAATATAAATGATATATATGATATCTAAATCATGAATATCATTCTGTATATAATGTAATTTTGACCACATGTACAACTTGTAATTATAAGAAGTTCATTTTTGACTCATGTACCAAATATCGACAAAACGACCGTTATTAACTTAAATGATTATGTAATGTTTATAATGTGGTAATAGGTAATATAAAAAGAATAATAAACTTGAAAATGTTATTAATAAAGTATAAATTAACTTTATTTTATTATTCATGAGATTAATTAACGAATGAGTCAAGTTGGACATGAGGTAAGGGAACTCCTTAACCCAATTTCCATTCTTTTGGTTAATCTTCTACTTCTTGATTATGTTGTGCTATGAATATGTTTTAATGACATATGTTTGTTTTAAACTTAATATCTAATTATATTGTGTGTATTTATATTTTTCAAACATAATTATTTCATTGGTTTATCCTTAATGCAATGATATGATCTTTGTAAGGGAACCTTTCACCCTCCTCTTTTAGTAAAAGACTTCTTTTATGTTATGTATATTAATTTCAATTTCTTATGTTGGTATATTTTATTCTATATACTTATTGCAATAAATTTTATTTAAATGTTATTATAGACCCTTTTTTCTCTCACCAACTTATTTTCTTAATTTTAATATGATGTCGTTAGGCTGATGAATTTTTATAAGGGAATATGTCTCAATATCATTTCATTGAGGCATATCTTGATATTATGAACCTTTATTATCCTATAAGGTGTATATAAAATAAATTGAAATTTCATATCATGAATATAATTATTATCATGATATTATTGGTTTCATTTAATGTTATTCTTAAATTATTTTTATTCAAATATTTTCTCAAGTGGTAAGGGACTTCGTCTCAATCTCATTTCCTAATGGCATATCTTAATATTGTGCACCTTTATTATCATATAAGGTGTATATAAAACCATTTAGAAATTTTATATAAGGAATTTATATGTTCTCATGATATTTAAAGTTTTCTTTGATGTTATTCTTTAATGACTTTTATTCAAGAGTTTCTCAAGTGGTAAAGGATTCTTTAACTAAAACGTCGTTTTAAATGTTTTATAGATTTAATCTTTTAAATCCTTCAATTTCATGTCTATTTTTTAGAAATGATTTTAAATATTTATTTATATGGACTTGAGTGTTTTAAATTGTAATTTCTTTTCAAAATTTTCATAGTGGTATGTGACATTTTGATTTAAAACTCTTCTTTTTGAATGTTTTAAATGAATTGATCATATCAATATCTTGAACTGATATATTGTGAATGCAATGTGGAAATGTCATCATTATTTTATACTTGTTTTATGTGTTATGAATATGTTATGGTTATTGGGAATTGTGTTCACATATAGGTTATTCCGTGATAAGCCTAGGGCAAGTGAGCCCGAGATAGCTCTCCAATGCATTGGGTAACGTGACAGAGGTAAACGTTAATGTTTCTCCTAAGAGATTTAGTGAATATACAGTGATGGGTATTACAAATGTATCTCCCTACATATATGTGAAAGATATAACATAAGTATGTTATGGATGCCACAATATACCTTTATGATTTATGATTTCCATGTGTTACTCAAAAATATTATGATTTTGTGTGGTATATTAAAGATTTAAAAGTACAATTTCATTGTTTTGTATGTATTGATGGACTGATGTTTTCTTTCCTTGTTTTATAACCATTACTGATATTTTAATGCTCATCCTATGTTTTTTAATTTTTTTTCATAGGGAATAAGGAAGGGTAACAGAAAGGAATAATTCAAGAAGATTTATATCAGGAAAAGAACTATTTTTTTATTTAAGGAGTTTTATTACTGCGAAAAAATTTGGATAGAGTAGAAGTGTCTACTATATAATCTTTGAAAAGTAATGTAATAGTTACAAACTAATTCTCTAAAACTCTAATATTGAAAATATCCTCAATTTAAATTATTAACTTAATCCAAGATTATTTAATGTTAAAGGATGTGGCCTTATAGTTGTTATCAAAGGTCAGTTTAGATAAATTTAGAGGTTAGGATGTTATTTAAGAATAAGTGACATAACCATAATAGTTATCATATTATGAAGATTCATAGTTATTTTAGATAAATTTAATGGGTTTAAGATAACATTAATAAGTATATCTTAGTGTTTATCCTCCTCATAAGATATTATATGATGATTTTACTAATTTAACCACACTTAACGTTTTGGTTTTAGTAAATGGCTGGATCTACTAGGCACCAATGTAACAATATATGTGATGAAAACTGTGACAGTCTTCTGAATAAAAAACTTAATGAAATGGGAGATTTAGTGATAACTCTTATGTTTATTGTGAACCAACTATCTAGAGTAATGATTAACCACCAAAAACATGATGATTCTTATAAGGAATCATATATATGAAAAAAATCCCTACGAAAGTTTAGGTAATAATCATAGAGGTAAGTATATTCAAAAACCTATGTGTCAAGGATGTGGAAAGAAACCCCTAGGAAAATGATTCAAAGGGATGGGAAGATGCTATATATGTGGTAATTAAGGTCATAAAGAAAGAACCTACCATGGAAAAAGGAAGCATCCAGTTGACTTCAGGAAAGAGAAATAAGTTCTTTCTGAGGGATAAATTGAATGTTTTAAATGTGGTGTGCATAGTCATCATACAAATAGATGTCCTATGAGGAAGGTTCAAGAATGGGATTAGTAGGTTTGTAAAATTATATATTTACCAAAACCTAATTCCATTCCAATTAAGGATGAGGAAACTGAAAATAACCAATGAAAGGTATGGATTATTTCTTAGCTAATGTTTTGACATTATTGAATCTTAGGATATGATTCACGATTTTATTTGTAGGAAAGAAGTATTATGGAATAAGTTGGGAAATAATGGTTAATGGATCATCAAGAAGGTTTAATGAGTAAGAAGTCTATATATAATGGATTCAAGAGTTATTCTAGGTTTTAGTATGATGAAATGCTTAAAAGTATTAAGGCTCTTTTGATAATGGGATTACTTTGAAAGAGTTTTTTTCTAGTCTGCATAAACCAGAAGTTTGATATGTGAAAATGTTATTTAAGGAAGAATTATCTTTTCTTTTTTGGATATAGTTATAAAGAACGATTTGGGTTTATATGATCCTTGAATTTGAGGTAATTATAGGTTATTACTTTATGGGATAAAAATGTGAGTTATGAGATAACATTTGGGGTTAAAATATGTTATGGTTATTTTGAAGAATTTATCTCATTTTTAGGAATGTAATAAAATTATATAGTTTTTGAAAAAGAAAAACACTATAGACCATGTGACAAACCATCATGTCATAAAAATATTTAAGAATCTAACCTACAACTAAAGTGCGATTGGGATTTCCGAGCCTAATTTTAAAATTGTGAGGACGTAATTCCCAAAAGGGGGGAAGGACGTAACAACCCAGGTAAATAAAGAATATGAAATTTTCATATTTATTAATATTTGTGAATTAAATATTAATTTTATTTTCAAGGGGATGCTATGTTGGATAGTGTACTCAACATGGAACAATGAGTTTTTTTGGAAATCTTACATTGCACACAACTTTGAGTTATACTGAAAAATAATATAATAATAATATTATTTAAATGGTAGTTAATGCCTATCCATTGTATTGGTGGGAATGAACAGAACTAACTACAATATGATTACACATGTTTGTTAAATGTTTTTACTTTTATTCGATAAATTTTAGATGATTAAAGTAAGAATGAATCTAATTTTAAGCATGAAATACTCTAATATTCTTTAAAAGGTCGATTTACGAGATTTTGATGGAGAAACCTTTTTAAATTTAGTTTTTTTCCACTTATATAGGTTTCATTTGACAAAAATAAACTTCTTATTTATAATAAATACATTTAAATTTACTTTGGGTAAAATTTTGGTATCTTTTTAATAAATTTCATTTTTTTATAAATAGTGAGAAATACAACATTTTAATTCAAAACTGTCTTTTAATATAATTTATTTATATGGTTAGATTATCTTTTTAATTAGTTTTAAAGTGTAATTATATTATATTTTTACCCTTTATTCCAATTTTGTCCATTTTAAGTAATTTCACTTTTTAATTAGACATAAACACATGTAATCCTTTTGATAATTATTATTTCATAAAAACACGCTTTTTGTTTTGACAATCAGAATTAATTTTAAATTAATTTCTTCCCCTTACATGTTTTGAATTTGGAAAAATTTCTTCCATATTTGGAATTAGGAGGTACAAATTTTGTAAATAGGTAACTTTTATTTTTATAAATTATGAATATTTACTTCAGTAAATATTTTATTTACCATGTTTAAAGGGTAAATCTGGTAAATAAGGGTAAAAAATAATATCATAATAATATTAAATTACCATAACATGTGTCCTAAACCTATTTTATGATATGTTTCTGACCATTTTAATCCTTGGGTTGATTTTGGGACCCCATGGAGCCACTTGTAAGGGAAAATGACACTTTAGATTAATTAATTTAAAATAAGGACAAAAATACAACAGACATATATATTTTAGTAATACAATTGTATATGGGGTTATATAAGTGATCAATTAGACTATAAATATTAATTTGAAATATAAAACGATTTCCTACATCATGGTATTTTATTTATAATTTTTAGACATTAAATAAAAAATTTAATTATGACACAATGATGATGCAGTAATTGCTTCATTAATAAAGGATTCAAATAAATGACATTATAAATATTAAAATAAATTTATTTTGAACATTTTTATTCCATAAAACAATTTTATTGATTATTATAAATTTTTATCTTTGAATTAATTAAGGTGTTTCAGAATAATCAAGTTTTTGTGGATTTTTTTAAAATTCATGATATGAATAATTTATAAATTAACATAAATGAGTTTTTAAATAAATCAATATTTTATTATACGATAAAATAGTTCTAAAACTCTAAGATTCATAAAAATGACATATATGATGTTACTAATGTCAATAATCATCCATTTTTGGGTCTCTTAGAATTTTATAGTAAATATATTAACTATATAGCATGAATATATAAGAGGACATGGTAAAAGTTAACTAAGTTAACAAAGGGTTAAATAAAAAAGATAAGGATTAAAAAATATATAAAACCAATCCAATTATTATTGGATGATTTTATTTAGACTTATAAGCACCTTATATTTTAATTAAATAGTTTTTTTCCCTATTGAAACTGAAAATAATTTTATAATAAAATAATACTTTCAAACTTTCCTAAAGAGCCCCTCCTCCCTCTTATAAAAGGACACCACCTCTAACCCATTACTCACACCTCTCAATCCCCTTGGATCATCCAAACTATACTAAAATAATCTCCCAACATACCTCTATTACTCCTAGAAGAATTACCCTAGTCATAAGTCAATTCAAGAAATCCTTTTGGTTTTAACCAAAGGGAGTTACCCGATTTAATGGTAACGTATTCTCTCAAGTTTTTTTCTTTTATTTTCTTTATCCACCCCCTAAACTCTAATTATTCCATTATTTTATAAAAAATAATATATTCAATATACCAGGTTTTTTTCATGATAGATATTTTAACTACACATCCACAGACCTCCATCTAATGGATACAAACATACTATTTATGTGGACGTCGAACTACTGCGCCACAAAACGATGATTGTTCAATTATCTTCTATAGCCTCTTATGGTGGCCATTAAGATGGCATGGTATTTATATGTGATATATATTATATTTTTATTTTCTCTATTCTTAAGTATCTTTTTCATTTATATCATACCTTTATGGTATCCATAATAGGTAAATATGATAATTTCATTTGACGAAGTGCATAATACTGCCCCCTCAAAGTGATATGACTCGTTCATGCCATATGTGTAATGTATAGATTATGAAGATAATGAAATTATATATGATATTATACTAGAATTATAATATACATATGTATCATTAAGTTTTCATTCAATTAAATATGAAATATAAATGAAAGTAGCGTTCATGCGTACGTACAGATTACCGTCTCCATGAATGGTGCATTTCATTTCTTATCTCCAAATGTTATTTACTACTATAAATACAAATATATATTGGATATATATGATATATATGAAATGTAAATCATTAATATCATTCTTGATATAATGGAATTTTGACCACATGGACAACTTGTAATTATAAGAAGTTCATTTTTGATTCAAGTACCAAATATCGACAAAATGACCGTTATTAACTTAAATGATTATGTAATATTTATAATGTGGTAATAAGTAATATAAAAGGAATAATTAACTTGAAAAAGGTTCTCAATAAATTATAAACTAAATTTAGTTAATTATTCAGGAGATTAAATATCGAACTAGTCAAGTTAGATATGAGGTAAGAGAACTCCTTAACCCAATTTCCATTCTTTGGGCTAATATTCTACTTCTTGATTATGTCGTTATATGAATATATGTGAATGAACTGTAATTGTTTTACAATTTATATATAATTATATTGAGTGTATTTATATTTTTCACACATAATTATTTCATTGGTTTATCCTTAATGCAATGATATGATCTTTGTAAGGGAACCTTTCACCCTCCTCTTTTAGTAAAAGACTTATTTTATGTTCTGTATTTTAATTTCAAGTTCCTATGTTGGGATATGTTATTATTTATCCTTATTTCTGAAAATTTTATGTACATGTTATTAGAGACCCTTTTCTCTCTCATCAAATCATTTTCTGAATTTTAATGTAAATCCATTAGGCTGCCGAATTTTCGTAAGGGAATGCGTCTCAATCTCCTTTAATTAAGGAATATCTTAATATTGTGCACCTTTATTATCCTAAAAGGTTTATACACTATCCTTTGACATTTTATATCATAAAACTCTTTATTCTCATGATATTATACATTTCTTTTAATGTTATTATTAAATTATTTTTATTCAAGTATTTTCTCAAGTGGTAAGGGACTTCATCTCAATCACATTTAATTGAGGAATATCTCGATATTGTACACCTTTATTATCCTATAAGGTGTATATACAACCATTTTGACACTTTATATTATTAATTTCTATATTCTCATGATATTTAAAATTTTATTTGATGTTATTATTTAATTATTTTTATTCAAGAGTTTCTCAAGTGGTAAAATATTCTTCAACTAAAACATCATTATAATTTTTTTAAAGATTTAATCTCATAAAACCTTATCTTTCTTGTCCATGTTTTAGAAATTATTTTGAGGATTTATTTTTATGGACATGAGTGTTTTAATGTGTAAATTCATTGTAAATGTTTCAGAGTGGTATGGGACACTTTGATTCAAAACTCTTCTTTTTGAATGTTTTAAATGAATTGATTCTATCAATATATTAAACTGATATCTTGTGAATGCAATGTGGAAATGTTATCTTTACTTTATGCTTGTTTTATGTGTTATGAATATGTTATGGTTCTTGGTCATTGTGTACGCATATTGGTGGTTCCATGATAAACCTATGGGGTGAGCTTAAGATATCTCTCCAATGCATTGGGTTACGTGACAGAGGTAAACATCAATGTTTCTCCTAAGAGATCTAGGTAATATACTGTGATGGGTATTACAAATATATCTCCCTACATATATGTGAATGATACAATGTAAGTATGTTATGGATGCCACAATTTACCTTTATGATTTTTTTATTTCCATGTGTTATTTATTAATCTTATGATTTTGGGTGGTATGTAAAAGATTGAAAAATTTGATTTCATTGATTTATATGTATTGATGGACTAATGTTTTCTTTCATTATTTTATTAGCCTTACGGAGAGTTTTATTCTCATCCCAAGTTTTTGAAATGTTTTTTCATAGGTTATAAGGAAGGTTAAGAGAATGGAATAATTCAAGAAGATTTATATCAAAAAAATAATTATTATTTTATTTAAAGAGCTTTATTATTGTGAAAATATATGGATAGAGTAGAAGTTTCTAATTTTTAATTTTTGAAATGTAATGTAATAGTTATTGACTAATTATGTAAAACTCTAAACTTGAAATAATCCACAATGTGAATTATTAACTTAATCTGATATTATGTAATGTTTAAGGCTAGGGCCTTATATTCTAATTTCATAAGACTTTTTATCTGAGTAAAATTATTATCAGATTGTTTTATTTTGGTAGTGTAAGACATTCCCTGAAAATTTATGTCTCACCAAGTCTTGTGAAAATAAATTACTATCTAAAAAATTGATAATGTAATGGAATTAAAGACTCTTAAAAAACAGTTTTTGTGATTTAAATTTAAGAATAATAGTTTTTAAAAATTGTAAGGTTATAGAATTTACAAATAAAACTTCAAAAAAGGGATGATTTTGTACTGATATTCAACTCTTTATGTACTTTAAAATGTATTTTTTGTGATTCCATATTTTTATTTTTGAATATTGTGCTATGATGAGAGGTTTTACACTATAAATAATAATATGGGAGTTTCTTACTAAATCAAGTTCAGTAAAATAAATAAAGGATACTAGTTCTTAAAAATTTTGGAATTGTCAAATGAAAATGTTTTTTAATTATTTTTTTGAAATATATTATGAATAAATGTAAAATTATATTTATTTTATTAAATTATTTATATTAAATGAGTAGGATTATATTTATGAAATATCACTAGAGAAAAATATTTAAATAATATATGAATATTTGATGTTTGTGGGAGAAATCCAGTGCGAGTAATTGATTTTGGATTATCCTGTTAATTTTGAGGTATGATGTTTACCCCCAACTGTGATAATATGGAATAGTGACAATAATAGTGCCTCGAAACTAAATTATTATAAATATTAAATTATTTTTTATCCCTTCGTGTTCATTTTTGATGGACTACTTTTAGTTCCATAACGGTGTCTCAGATAGAAATATTGGGGCTTTAATTGAGTTTATAATGGGGTGTTTTTTCTAGGAGTATTATTAGTTTCATTCACATCATAACTTTTTAAAGTTTTTTATTATGTTTAGAATAAATAAATTAAATAAATTAATTTATTAATCTATTTAATTAATGGTGAAACCCTAGGTAACACCCTATATAAACCATGTTATGGTTTTTATCTAGGGGTTTTCATTGTTAATTAATTAATTCTTAGAGAGGATTAGAGTGGGTGAGCCTAATCTTGGTGGTAATTTTGGTTCATTATAGGTTTAAGAGAATATCCATATCTGCATCAATGGATAGATCATGAAATTGTGGAAATGAGTTTGAAGCATCAGTAATTCACCTTGAGATAAGGATTCTTCCTTGTGTCTAAGAATTCACATTTATATTTATTTACCAATGTGATCTTTATATTATTATGTGTTATAGTTATGTTGTTTATCATGGAGTTTTATCTAATTATTATTGATGTTCAATATACCTATATAAATTCTACTCATTGTGATTTTCTATGATTTTTTATTTAATTACTATATAATGTTTCTCTCTAGTTTACAATGTGATTCTTCCATTGATAATTCATTCATTTTAAAAAAATTAATTTTCCTTTGGGTTATTTATTGGGTGGTTGATATTCACACTATCCATTGTAATTTATTATCCCGTATCTATAAAATGAATGATCATCATCAGCCATCTCTTAATCCCATTGGTAAACATTGAGGAGATAATTTTTCATAGAAATGATGACAAGAGAGGGTGATGATGATTTGGTTTTTCCGGGATAATGATAAAACCCCTAGGAGAGGAGGGGTGAGGTTATAGGGGTGATGAAAACGTGCCTAATCCATGTTAGATGATGAACAATGATGTATTTGATGTAAAAAATGACCCCCAGAGGCCCTGGATGATGGTAGAAGAGGTGAAAGAAAGGATGGAGGTGATTCTGGGCAATGAAAATGATAATTAACCCAGATATGGAATTCTGAAGAAGAAAACCCGACTATATGTTTTGTTTTTTTTAATAACATAGAAAATTTACTCCTCATGTTAAGATAGCTAGAGTTTCAGTGGGCCTTAAATATAAAATGTAATTTAACCTTGTCTACACAACATATACCTTTACATGGACAACATGGTGTGTACAAGGAGTATACACTAAGGAGACCTATGGGACTTATACATAATGTGGGATAGGACCACACATCGTGTACCCTTTTAAAGTGAATTAATCATCGATAATTTAAAACACGATGAGTATTTCCATGGGAGAAAGACACAATGTAATATATTCAAAAATGGTGTGAACCCTATATATTTTAGGATCTCGTGCATAGTAAATACATAACAAGTTTATCATGGGTATCTACACACCATGTAACTAGAGACCAATAGTGACCCATTTAGTGGAGGTATACGCCGAGTACCCAGATATATTCACATGTAATGTACCTATACTAGCCAAGATCTATAGTTCTACTCTACATTGCATGTGAGGAGGCATTTTATTACCTGATGATGGATAAGGGGTTACACAATTCTTACTACTTTTGAGCTTTCCCATTACTATTACAATCTCAGTGCCTCTTTATAATTTCTTTCTTGGGATTTAGATTTGGGAACATAGATAGAGAATTGTAGGCATTTCTATAAGTAGAATGAAATAATGGTCATTTATTATAAATCAGAGGAAATACATAGGACAATATGGATGGTTTGTCTCTTCTTATTTGGATAGCCAATGATGACGAGTGTGTGTGTAACAGTGAGGGTGTTCTTATATGTAACACCCCATGATTTAAGTAAATATATTTTCCATTGAAATAAATAAACATGTTTGATATCTTTTGATTAACGCAACACTAAACATTATTTAAAAATTGAATACATGAAGAAAATGATAAAATAAATTAATTTATAAAATAAAATGGTTTAAATCCACTTAAGAGAACATAATTTAGTGTAACGATACAATTTTGAACTATTTTTTAGATTTATGAATTATAATTAAAAGGAATAATTTAAATGAATGAGAAAAAAAAATTATTAATAAAATTGAGGTGATAAATAAAAAAATTAATTATTAACATCCATGAAATAATGGATTAATGATAAGGAATACTAGTATAATAATTCCTGGTTAAACATAAATGTTTTGTTAACAAATATTATTTTATAATATTGGTGTGATTTATTTAAAAATTAATCTCTCTTATTTAGAGTATAAAAACCATGAACAAATTATATGATTATATATGTATAAAAATTAATTATCATTTATAAATTTGTTATTAAATGGTAAGAAATGAAGATAAAATCATTTGAAGGTAAAAAGAGATATTTTTCAAAAAAAAAATTATATAAGGAATGTATTTTTATCAAAATATTTTAAATTAATTATATTGATATATAATTTTAATTAAAATATTACATAATATATTCAATAAAATAAAATAAATTAAATATAATGATTTTTACCAGTAAATGAATGGGAATAAAATCATTTTTATTCTTAAAGATACATTTATTTAGAAGTAGTTCCACATGTTTTGTGTTCTGATATTATAATTAAATTCAGCCACCTAGAAATTATATCTAATAAAATGGATTCAATATTTCAAAATTTTATCTATAAAATTGTATATGAGGAAATTTAATTTTTAGTAATAAATAATAGTTACCATGGTAAAAGTTAAGTCATCATGGTTATGTTTAAATGTGGTAAATGATTAAACTATGATATATATCCATAACTATCACAAAAAATTGTCTAAATTTTATTGGTTGAATTTATTTCAACAAACCATTATCCTATATATAGAGATGTTTTACATTTCACTCCACTTTCTATTAACAATTAATTTTTTTATATTTAGTAGTTCTTAATATTCACAATGGTTCCCCTCCACTCACTTATAAATGGGAACCTTATCTCCTCATCTCCTCATATGCATTAAGAATCATAAATTGGAAAATTTTACACCCAAATAACTTCCCAACTCTCCTTCCAATTACATAGAGTTTCTAGTCTCATCAAAATACCAACTTAAGATTGATTAAGGTGAAAGACAAAGGAGGATAGACAAAGAAGAGGTAATCATCTTAAGTGAAGTTTTTAAAGTTTATTTATTATTCCACCGACTAAAAATATTCTATAACCATAAAAATATAATGAAATTACTATCATTATTATGTTTTTCATGTTAAAATCATCATGAACCATCATTATATCAAATTGAAAATGAAAACATCTCTTACGCATACATGTGGACTACCACCTCCACAAAGCAATATATTTTATTTTTCATCACTGCCTCTTATTACCAGTAATAAAGATGAATTTAATGAATATATAATAAATCTATGAAATAATTATAATTATTGAAATATATATTATAATTTACATGCTCTTTAATATATTCATTGAAATTTGAAAAAATAATTTGTGTTTATGTATGGACTATCACCTCAATGAGGTGATGTATTTTATTTTACATCATTAACTTAAATTAATGATTATAAAAGAGTAAATAATAAATAAATATGAAATTTATGAAATTGTTATGATTTTAGAATCATGACCATGGTACAAGGAATGATATATCTAAAACCAAACATGTGTGGAAAATAAAATAGTTGCCACCCGAATAGTAGTTTTAATGAATAATTTTAAACAAATTGGTAATTAGAGATTATAATAGAATGATATATTGAAGTATAAGTATAAATATAATTATGATCTATATTTATAATAAATCTAATTTTTTTATAGTAGGTTATAGTATGTATGAATCAAGTTGGGATTTGACATAAGGGTTTTTGTTATAATGTTTTTATCAGGATTTTTCATGTTTCAATTAATATTGTGGGAAATTTTATATTTCTTCTATATTAAACATAATATATTTTATTCATCAATGATTAATTTTATTTGTTTTCAAGTATTCCTTCCATTTCTAGCTCTTTGGTACTCAAGAAAGACCAAAAGAACTTCTTTAGGAAAAGATGACCCTAATTGTTTTTTTATGTTAGGAATATTTTTCTACCATGCCTACAATTACTATATTATTTAAATAATGTTATTAAATTTATGCCAATTATTGTTTAATGTTTTCTTCAAATATATTGTATTATATTTTCAAAATTTTAAAAATATTTTTGTTAACATTTTCTATAAAGGTCAATTTTTGAATTCCTTACAAAAGTGTGAAAATAATATTTTTTTAAAATTTTATGCTTGATAGAATAATCACACCATAAAATAAATTACTCATTATAAATATTACTTTATAAGTTTCCATAATTTTAAATGAAAAACATATTCTATTTTTTCTGTTAATTTTTTTAATTTAATAAAAAAGGATATTACTTCTTATTTTTCAAAGAATATTTTAAATACTTTAATAAAAGTTTTTTTCATATATGTAAACATCTGTTAAGGATTATTATGCTTCACTAGGTAAATGATCTAATAATACCATCCAATTTATTTCTCTAAATGGATTTTGATGATATTTTGAGAAAATTTTAAATATCCAATTTATTTCCCATGGGTTAATTAAGTTATGATTAAATAATTAATGTTTTTATGACCTGGTTTCACACAAATGCTTAGTTTTCATTACGTTAGGGGTTTACCTAAAATTATATATCTCTCTAATGAATTTGGGTATTGTTTGATTTCTCATTAGATAATATAAAATGAAATTAGAAGTAAAAATCATCATTTATATGACTATGTCCACTACATTTATGGGAATATGGATTTAACATAATCAACTATTTGACTATGTCCACTATTTTATGATTATCCTAGTAGTTATCCATGTATAGGTAAATTATTTTTGATTCTTATTTATAAGAAAAAGATTTATGTCTTATGGTTATGATATTCTCTTATCGATCACGATTGATTATTAATGATTACACACTCTTATAACTCATTTTATTTGTTATAAAAAATCCTTATGAAATGACTCATGTTTTATGGTTTATGAATTTTTAGGTATGTTTTCTTAACTTATGACCATGTCCCTATACCCTTATTCTTAACACATTCTCACTTATGTTATTTTATTGTTTTTTACATTGTTTTACCTTACTGAGCATCTGATCCCACTCATTATTATATTTCCATTTTACCCATGTTATAAATAAAGGTATTAAGTAGGAAAATTTCCAATAAGTGTATTACATAAGAAGAAATTTATTAGAGATATTGATGAAATTTTCTGAAATAATTTGAGTACGTATCTAGTATCCAAATATGCTAAACCTTTATGATTATAAGGCATGAATTATTATTAAATAAATTTTTTTTCTTATAAAATGATGAATTATATATATATGTTATACATGGATATCATTAGTTGGTGTTAGAGTAGGGTTTAATTATTTTTTTGAGATTACATTATGAATAATAAGAGAGTGGAACCTAAACAGGATAAAGGCCATGAAAACCATCAAAATATCCTGATATCTCAAACACTGGTATAGTAGTAAAGTGTTGAACTCAAGGGAAAGGGTGTAATTTATCTAAAGAATTATTTATCTCAAATTAATAGAATAAGTAAAAGGTTTTTCATAGTATAGGAAGAATCATGGAGACTTAAATATTACATCTTTAGAGTATCAAAAATACATAAGGGGAGTTTAAAAATTGATGATGTCTTTATTTAAAGATACAAGGTAATGAAAATTTCATAAGACCTATGGGAAATTTTCCCCATCCATGAAAATTTTTACTTGTAAAAGATGAACTAATACTAAAATTTGAGTAATTTTTTTTTGTGTTTTTTCACTTTCAGTTGAAGTAGAATCTTCAATATCGATTAATAGAACTACAAAAAAATAAAAAAAATTATAAAGATATCATCATAGTCATATTTTCAAATTCCTCAATGGGATTATTCTATTTCATTCAAATTAAATCCTACTATAAATATAGATGATATAACAATCCTAGGAATGAAGGAGGAAATTGGATGAAATTTACATAATTATATATATTGGATTAACTAAGAAAGAATTCTTTTATAGGTGAAAAGAGAATAAAATACTTTCAAAAACATATCCTTCATCTATTTATGCTCAACTGTTCACATGAAAATCCCATTCCCAGAATAAGTTTGAAAAAAATAAATCCATTTACCATAGTTTAGTTTTTGAATCAGGTGAATGAAAGGAAATATAATAAAGAACTAAAATTACATAGGATGAAATTAAAAATAAAAGCATGATTGGATTAATACGTAATATTATTTCATAGTATATATTTTAAATATAGAACTAGATAATGTATAAGGGAAACATGGAAGATGAATACCCTTGATATGATGCTTTAATACCCTATGGTCTGCCCCTAAGTCTCCTTCAAATTCAGTCCTAAAGGTCCTCAGTTAGCATTGGTGTGTCACATATGTTCAGTCTCCATCCCCATGCACTAGAATTCCTAAATTTTCTTATTCAAATTTCTACCTCCTATTTTAATAAATCTATGCACTGAATTAACCATCCCATATGAAAACATTTTATTTGGCATATATTAACTACTCATAAGATAAGAATGCGACAATTCCATGTGACTCATCCACTTAACCCAACATGATCAACCATGTATCCCTTTCCAATTTGAAATAATTTTTTAAATTACATCATAAGTATCTCATAAAACAAAATTTTATCACACTACAATGATTCATAACTAATCTAACAAAATTTAAAAAAATCCAATTATTATACAATAAAAAACCCACATCTAACTGAAATAAAAAGGTATTTTATCTCAAAAAATCTTTTAATAAACCATGTGTAAACCCCTATCTACATTATATTTTACTTGTTCACTTTAGTCAGCTAAAGAACCACATCATTTGAGTGATAAATCATGAATAAGGAACACATCCACGGAGCAATATCATCCTACCAAGGCATATTAAGCTTTGTTATATGCTAGAGTGAACTCTAAATTCCAATAGAAATAATAGTGTAAAGAGGATAAAAATTAGTTTTTGAGCCAAAATTATAGGAATGAACACTCAAAATAGCTTAAAATTATTATCATCAATGAAGAATTTAAATCTACGAGCAGAAACATAACCAAGACCCAGATTCGATCTCTATTGATGGATGGAACCGACAAAAAGTGAATCTTTAGAGGAAAGGGTTTAGTTGAAATATCGATGAGAAGTAATGTCAAATGTTTGATCTGAGATCATTTATAATCCCTTATTTTCATCCTCTAGATCATAAAAACAACACCCACACCTCAAAATCAGATAGATATAATTAATGTAACCCAACTTTCCAAAAAAATTAAATTTTGTAGCAAATAAAAATGTAATATTTAATAATCATTGCAAAAAATTAATTTTCCATCTTAGAAAATCCTTTCAAAAACATTAATCTAAAAAAAGTATTTTCAAATTAAATAATTAATAATTTTATACAATTCTATCAAATATTTTCAAAAAAAATTCATAAATCCATTTGTAAAATTCCATTTTAAGGAAAATAAACTTTCATTCCAGACCTTGTCTAAAACCTGGTATATTAATACAATGGAATCATCTAGACATTTCATGTTTGAAAAATATTTCAAAAAAAATTCTATTTTAAAAATATGGACATATTCAAGCATACAAATGTTGAAAAGATATCCAATATATGAGAATAAGAAATATTTTTCACTACATTTCTAGGATTAACACATAATGACAAATATTATTAATTTCCCAACACCAAAAGATAAAACACATGTATTAATTCAATTATATCCAATTTTCAGTAAAAATAAATATATAATACAATAAAAATACATGCATAAAATATATGAATTTTAGGACCTACTCAAAACCTAAAACAATATATGGTAAAAGTTATATAAGATTAAGATAATGTATAATGGGTTAAAATATGGTTCTATAATTTAGGGTATATTATGATTGATTTTCATTCTCATATGATTATATAATTTTATTAATGTTTATTAATACTCACACTAACCATTTTGGTTTTATTCAATGGTGGTAACTAGGAGGAATCATGTGGATAATTAATATGGTGGTCAATGTAATGACTGTCCAAATGAGAAACCAAATGAAATGATAACTGGGATGTGAAATATTTTGGTAATATTCGTATAAAACTATGATATTATGAACAATAATGTCATCCATTTCTAACTTATGAATGAAAAAAGGAATTAATAATACACCATTGAGTATTTTATGAAATAATGTCAACCTTACTACATTGGGTCCTCTAATCCACTTATTTCTGAGTCATATATCATTGTAATGGAAATAAAAAATTCACATTCCCTAATTCTTAGACCGTGAAGATAATTTCATGTATATGTATCATTTATAATGTAAAGGTCATCAATGGGGTATTATTATCATGAATATGAGTCAAAAAAATAAATTGACTCCATAAAATGGGAAGAGTTTAAGAATATATTTTTCAAAAAGTATTTTCATCAAACTCCATACACTAAAATAGATATGGAATTATAGGAACTGATGTAGAAGGATAATAAATCCATTAGTACCTATGAGGATAATTTCACTAGACTTTGAAGGAACTATTTTGGTTTTATCATTAACCTAGAAATAAAAATTGATTTATTGTTTTGTGACTTAAAATAAAGTCTCTAAAATTCATTATATATAAGATAATTTAGAACTGTTAATAAATCATTTGATGTGATGTCAAGGTTGAAACAGATAGTAGTGACTGTAATTGCTCTCATGGTTTTGAGGATAAGTAGACAAATTTTGTTTTTTGAGGAGAGTTAAATAATAAATCTCATAAATTAACAAAATTAATCTCCCTTTATGATGAAAATGTTGAAAGAAGTATGGGGGAAACTCCCTTAAGGGAATAGGTAAATGATTCAAGTATAGAAAAGAAAGAAATATAGAAAATTAATGTTAAAAAAACTATAATAATAAGATCAATTATGGAAAGAAAGATTTAAAAATGAACCATCCATACTTTAATTCCAAAATTTCAAAGTCTTTTTAAATTACACCAATTTGTGCACAAATAAAAATTATAATGATAATAATAATTGTTATTAACATCCTAACACAAAGGAAAAAATGAAGGCATATGTGATCAAAAATAGTGAAGTGGGTCACAATAATGCAGTGGTCTTACCATCCAATATAGAAATAAAATTTCCCTATTTGTTTTAGGTTACACCGTCAATTTTATAACTGATGAATTTTCTAAGAGTATCACATCACAAAATTGATAGTAAGATATTGAACTATCAATGAAAAATTAGAATGATATGATGATTTCATCTCATTTGTATAGCTCATCTCTAATAAATGTTTGTGGGAATGTATTACCAATTTTTTATTCTCCGAATGGTTTATTTTTATGTTATTTTGTTCATGTATTTCCTCTCTCCATATAGAACCCATATCAATTGATGAGGAAGGGAAAACACATTTTATACTCTAAATCATCTAATAGTCATCTATTGATACAAGGATGAAGATAAACTTAAAATAGAAATTAATTCCATTATATGTTTCTTAATAACGATTTAGGAGGGGTATTTATCTCAAATAGTTGGGAAGAAACTCAACATTTATGATATTTCTATTGTTTGGGAATATGATGAAGTATTTACTAATGGTTTTCCTAGTATTCCCCTGATTCATGAATTTGAGTTTGAAATTGAATCTATACCTTTGGGTATACATATTTCAAAGCTTACTTATAGAATGGATCTAATTGAATTATATTAATTAAAGAATAAAAAATATGAGATTTGAGAAAATTCACTCATACAACCATGCCTAACAATATTTTTGTTTAAAAGAATGACAATTCATTGATTCTTTTCATTGATTATCAAAAAAATAACAAGATCAATATCATGAAGAAGTATCCTCTACCCTATATTTATAACCTTTTTGATTAATTTAGGGGAGTTTAGTAATTTCATAAGACTAACCTTTGGTATGAATATCATTAATTATAGTTTAAAATGGAGGATATACTAAAAAAACTTCTATACGAGTTATGGACACTATGAATTTATAGTGATTCCATTTGGACTTGACAATGCACCCACTATCTTCATAGATATGATTAATAGTGTCTTAATGGATTAATTTTATTAGTTTGTGGTAGTATTTATAGATCATATTATTATATATTAAAAGAAAATGGAAGAGTATGAAGATCATTTAATGATTTTCTTGAAGACCTTTAGAATGGACATGTTGTATAACAAATTTAAAAAATGTGAATTATGGTCAAATATAGTATCATTCCTGGGACATGTACTTATAAAATAGGATATATCTATGTATCATTTAAAGGTAAAGGTTATTAAGAAATTTCCTAGACCAACCACGGTGACCGAGATCCATAGTTTTTATGGATTAAATGGATAATATGGATTATTTGTAAAAAAATTCTCATTCATATCATATAAATTAAATAATTTTATTTAGAAGGGATGAAATATTAATTTGATATATAAATTTAATAAAAATTTCAAGTTTATTAAAAGAGGGTTAATAGGTACACATGTGCTCACACTACGCTATTGCAGAGAAGGATTTTTGATATAAAGTGATGAATGAAATAAGGGGTTGTGATGTGTTCACATGAAAAATGATACATTTATTGCATATTACTCATACCAATTGAAAATTCCAAAGAAAAATTACCTAAATCTTTATTTGGAGATGATAGTGGTAATATTTCATTTAAAATATGGAGGAATAATCTTTATGGTGAAAGGCATGATATAAATAAAAATCACAAAACAATGAAGTATATATTCATGAAAAAGGAGTTTAATATGTTCCAAAGGAGATGATTAGAGTTTAATAATGATTATTAAATCTAAATACATTTCCTTCTCATGAATATGAAAATTTTGGTTGATTCTTTGAGTCATAAGGACCATACTAGTATACACAAGATGAGTATTAAAAGAGATCCAATACTTATAGATTTATAAAATATAGATATTGAAAAAATAAAGAGATATGGAAGATCCTATCTTGATTAAAAGAATATTCAACTATCTATCCATGTGAGGAATAAAGAGGTCTAAAAATAGGATTTACAACTATACAATGATGTAAATATTGTTACAAAGTTTACCTAGTCCTTGATGGACTAATAAGGTTTTGGAACTGAGTATGTGTCCCCTTAGTACCAGAATTTATGAAAGAACTATGGGATGAAGCACATATCTCATCATTATCTATCTACCCTAGAATCATAAAAAAGTATTGGGGACCTCAATGACCATTTATTAGGGGAAAACATGAAATGGGATATTATAGAGTATATATCTTGATGGTTTGTATGTCATAAATATAAGGCTATATATCAAAATTATAAGGGGATTATAAAACTATTTTTTATACCTATTTATAAATGGGGAAAATCACCATATATTTATTCATAGGACATACCAAGACATATAAAGGATATAACTTCATTTGGGTTTTAATATACTCTCTTATAAAGTTAGTAAATTTTATTATTTTCAAAGATGATTTCTTGCTTGACCAATATTCCATGATACTCATTCATGAAGTGGTAATGTTGAATGGAGTACCAATATCAATAATACCCAATCAAGACTAGAGTCTTACCAAATTTTTTTGGAGAAATATTCAATAAGAATTGAATATGTAGTTGAAATCTATCGTTGACTACCAATATTAGAAATATGGTTAGTCTGAGAGGACCATTAAAGAATTAAAAAAATTCTAAGAGCTATAATAATAACTTTTGCATGATCATCCAGAAGGATCATTATGAATCCATATATATAATTAAGTGAAGAACTACAAGATATTGGGGTGATGTTGGAGAATGAAAGTTATTAGGACATGAGCTTGCTGTGGAAATGAAATAGAATGTTAGATCCATTCAATAGTTCATCAAAGTAGCTTAAAGTCAAAAGAATTGTTATGCTAACAATATTATTTGATATCTAGAGTTAAAATTCGGTGAAATTTTATTCCACCAAATATATATTTGGAGGAAGGTTATGATATTTGGAAAGAAGGGAAAGATGAGACAAAGATATATTGGTCCCTTTGTGATGTTTGATCATATTGACACGGTAGCTTATTACATGAAACTTCCACCTAACCTCTCTCAATTTCATGATGTGTTCTATGTATTTCTTATAAGGAATCAGATACTTGATCCTTCCCATATAATATACTCATAGGTTATACCACTAGATCATTATCATTCTTTTTAAGAAAAACTGGTGGAGATTCTAGATGCAAGAGGAAAAGTGTTATAGAACAAGACCACCAACCTGGTCAAAGTTTTTTGGTAAAATAATATGTTCTAGAAAGATATGTCAGAATTCAAGGATATAACAAGGTATAATTATTCTCATTTATTTTCATTAGAGTAATGTAATTTTGAGGGTGAAATTATTATAGTGGAGTAGAATATAACACATTTTGATTTCACAATATATTATTTAATATGAAATAAATAAATGTGATCAATAGATTGTAATGCATGAAAAACCAATAAATAATTAAAAAATAAATAAAATGTTAAATTAAATTAGTATATAAAATATAAGGTTTCCAATTCACCTAATAAAATATAATTGATTCTTTAGAGGCTGTTTTGAACTTTTTTTTTTGAATTATAAATTTTCCTTTAAATCAATAATTTTAAGGAATGATATCAATAAAATTTATTTATAAAATTTAAGTAATAATTAATAAAATAAATTATTAAAATCCACGAAACAATGGATTAATTACAAGGAATAATTTCATATAATTATTTTTAAACGGTAATGTTTTTTTATAAATATTATTTTATTATATTAGCGTGTTTTATTTTAAAAAAATAATGTCAATTATAATGAGTATTAAAATTTTAAAAAAATTCATTTTTTATACATGTATAAAAATTAAAGATCATTCATACATTGATTATAAAATGGTTAGAAATTGACATAAAATAATTTTACGGTAAAAAGTGATATTTTTCATACATTTTTTAAAGTATGAATTGTATTTTTATCTTAATAAATTAAATTGATCCCTATTGATGAAGGATTATAAGGATAATTTTAGAAAATATATTCCATAAAATATATTATATTTGGTTCATGGGGGTAAAATTTCATTCAAACACACACAACACATTACACACACACATTCCTGAAAGGTAGGTCATAGCCCCCCAAGGGATAACCCACCCAACCAGCCACTATATTACATTATATATTTATGGAATGAAGGTATAATGGGTATGAATCCCATTACATTACTATAGGGCCACCATTCTATTGTTCAAATACCCTTTTTGTATCATTCCTGTATCGTATTCCATCAAATAAATCAACATTAATTTATGGGTTGTCATAAGGAAAAGAATGTGAATAAAATAATTTTTATGCTTAAAGATACATTTTTTCTAAAAATGTTTTTATATGTTTTGTACGTTGATATTAGATATAATTTATACCATATTTAGAAATAGAATATTATAAAATTTATTCCATATTTATAATTATCAAGTAAAAATTTGGGTATAAGGTGAATTTTATTTTTATTCATGAATAACAGTTATCATGGTAATAGTTAAGTCATCAAGGTAATGGTTATTTATGGTAAATGGTTAAACTAAGAGATACGACAAAAAAATCAATAAAACATATATAAGTTTGATTGATTTAATGAAATTAAACCTCCCATTATAATATCTTAAAAAATATTGTCTATTTTGTTCAACTTTCCATTTGAAAAAGACTTTTATTATATTTAAAATTATTTTAATATTTATAAGGATTCCACTTCTCCCCCTTATAAGAGGGAAAATCATTTCCTCACCTTTTAAAACACTTTTAGAATCATAAATAAACCAATTTATACCCAAATAAACTTCTAAATCTACACCCATGACCTATACATTCTATTATCTCTAAAATAAAAACTGAAAAGGATTATGGTGTAAGATGGAGGAGGATAACTAAACAATAGATAACCGTTTTAACCAAACTCTATCATGTGTATTTATTATTATACCACCTCAAAATATTCTATATCCATATTGATATAATTAAATTTGTATCATTATTATAAAAAAAATTATTTTATTGATATAATAATCATTATCTATCTCTTTTCTATCTAATGGGGAATGAAAACATCGCTCATGAATATGTGCAGATTACTACATCCATGAAGAGATGTATTTTATTTTTCATTATTTACTCCCATTATTGGTTTTAATGATATATTTAATGAATATATATGATATCTATAACATAATTATTTTTCTAATGGGACACATTACTCTTTACCTTCTTTTATTTCTATCTATTGAAAAATAAAAAGTTTTCCCTTATGTACATTCATACTACCACCAACATGAAGTGATGTATTTTATTATACATAACCTACATAAATGGTTGGTTATAAATTTCTATATAATTTTATAAATAAGATATTTATAAAATGATAATGATTCTAGAACCATGACCAAGGTGAAAGGTTGGAATCGCAGAACTAAAGCATGCATGGAAAATATAACAATTGACCCCCAGATGTTGATTATAATGAAGAATTATTAACAAATGGTTAAATTTACATTATAAGGGAATTATATACAATATGAGAAGCTTGAATAAATTTTTTTCAATATTTATAGTAAATACAAATTATTTATACAGTTTTTAGAGAGAATACGAAGAAAGTCAGGACTTGAGGTAAGTGTTTATGTTACAATCTTACTTTTTATCAGGAATGGTGAAGTTTTAACTTTCATTATCATAAATTAAATATTACTGATCTATTTAAACCCATATATTTTCTTCAACACTAGTTACTTCCATTTTTTTCAAGTATTATTTACATTTTACACTTATTCATAAGTAAAAAAAAAACAAAATAATGTTTTTAAAAAAGGATGAACTTATTTATTCTTTTGGGTCGAGAATATTTTTATTCCATGTCTATATTTTTTATATTGTTTTCATAATGTTATTCTATTTATTCATATTATTTTTTAAGTTCATTTAAAAAATTCATTCACTACATTTATAAATTTCTAGAAAGGTATTTTTTAACATTTTCAATACATGTGAATTTATAATTCATTACAAGGGTTTGAAAATAGTTCTTTTTTAGCATTTACTATTTGGCCATATTTTCCCACTGCCAAAGTAATTATTCATTATAAAGATTATATTAAAAGTTTCACTATTTTTTCATTGAAAAAACCATTCACATTTTTCTATGATTTTTTAATTTTTATAAATGTTATCTAAAGAAAAATTATATTTCTTTATATTCTTCAAATCATATTTTAAACACTTTAATAAAAGTACATTTCATCTATGTCAACATCCATTAGTGATTATTATGATTCAATGGGGATATTATATAATTATACCATCCATATTCTTTATCTAGATGCATTATGATGAAATTTTTGAGAATGTTTTATGAAATACATTCCTTTCCTGTATGTTAATTAAATTAAGATGAAATAATGAATGGTTTTATGATATTGTGGAATAATTATATATGATTTTCATTATGTAATGGGTGTCCTAAAAATTAAAAATACATTAATTAATTAGTAAAATATTTATAACTCATGAGATAATATGAAAGGGAAATGGGATTTAAATAAATACACTATGGTACTATCTCCACTATGTTTATGAGAATGGGGAGTGAACTCAATATATTATGGGGCTCTATCCACTATGTTATTATAATCATGTAAGTTATCCATAACTAAGGAAATTATTTTTGATTCTTATTTATATTCCAAAAACATATTTCTTAGGATTATGATATTCTCTCACAGTTCATAATTGATTATTGATGATCTTACACTCTTAAGACTCATGTATTTAATAATGATGTAGCATTATACCATGACTCGTGATTTATAAAGTATGACTTGTTGCATAAGTTTTTACAAGTGATGATATTTTTATCATTTTTTATGATTATCTTATGATCACTTGTGATATTTGATTATTATCTCACATGTTTAACCTTATGGAAGATATAAGATCACACTTTCTTATGTTTCCATATTCCCATGGTTATAAAGAAATTCATTAAGTAGGATATTTCTAAAAAGAGTACTAAGTGAGAAGATTTTTTTGGGTTATGTTGAACATAATTTATAATATAATTTTATTATTTAACTAGTATACAAATAATATAAACCATTATAGTTATTGGGTGAAAATTATTGTAAAATATTTTGAGTTATAATCTAAACTATCAGAATATGTATGTATTTTAATTTTGGGTCACCTCATTATCTCTTAAATAGAGTCAGGTATCCCATACTTCAACCTAGGGTGTCTAATTACCCATATATAATTCATATATAGATATATTTAGGTATCTCCCTCAATACCTAGGGTCATGATCCTATATCAAATCTAATGGGTTGGTTCAGGTTTCCCATCCCCATTACCAAGGTGTGAAATCCCTTACCTATAAGTCAGTACAAATAGGGTTTGGTATCCCATCATGGCCCTGAGGCATGATCATATTTTTGTGAGCTTGAATTACCATTGTGGAGGTGTATTTTAGTGATTTGATGCTTTCCCATTATGATTATTGTGGGGATATATTAGTTTTTATACATTGATGATTCATATGTTTGACTAGTGTGTGTGATATTCCCTTAATTGGAGATAATACATCAATAATGTGTAGGAACCACACTATATTTTTTGGCAATCATTTCATGGTTAGATATTTTGAGTGGTTTATAAATCTTCAAGACTCATGATTCATATGGAACCTTGGGGATTTACCTAGATATGTGGTATAAAGCTGTTCTATCAACTTCTAACAGTATAGAATCTACATCATTCTGAGTTCCTTAGGTTTCTTAGGTGTTACATCTTATAGGATTTGACAAGAGATTATTATGAATCTATTATGGTCCTTTGAATATTAACCATATTAAGAATATATTCATGTAGGTGATTATTTAAACATTCTTGAAATAAAGGAAACTGAATATTCCTTCATTCATTGTCTCCATTACCTGAACTCTCAGCGAACTCTTTATTTCTCTTCCTTGGTGAGTACGACAATTGGTTAAGGTAAATATTGTTAATCATGTTCCATGAAAACTGATTAGGCATGATCATGAAATCTTTCACTCCAATGGTTATCCCACTTGACTGATCATCAGAAAATCATCCATCACATTCAACATTAATCCAATTCCTTCCGGTTATCACAATTGACGAAAACCAGAATAATAGTGTGAGCATTACTTATCATAGCAGAAAACCACATAGTCATGAAAATAATTAATTATATGTTGTCTAAATCATGAAACCTTCTATAATATATGACACCTTGAGTTTATTCCAGGTTATTCATAGATAAATTATATCTAAATCATTAATGATGGTTTTTGAAGAGTTTTTGAATTCCCAAAGCATATATTTCGGGAGTTTCAAACCAGGTGTGCAATAAGGCCTGTTGTCATGTACCAAATTACCTCGAGTTAAGCCTGAAACATCTTGTCAGAGTTGTTACCCCTAGTTACATATGTTCTAGAGCCACATCCACTTGTTGTATCCAGACATGGATTTATTTCTTGGAAACCACTCACTCTATCATTTACCAAAATTCTATGACATTTTCATAAACATTAACTCATCATTATACTTATCCTTAGATACATCCATAGAAATAAACTTAGAAACACATCTAGGGATTTGAATAATGTTTTTTCATCATAGTTTTCAAATTTTAACTATACCTTTTCCTCTAATACCAACTATAGTGACCCTCTCTTTACAAAAATTAACATTATATAACTTTTATAGAATACATAAACATTACACACACAGATGTAAGAAGACCATAATAGTCTAGTGTATTTGGAAACACAGAAACATAAACATTAATACATAAATGAGATTCATTATCTCCCACTTGTTTCTTATTGAATAGAACCATTCTTAGACACATCAAACATAATACATATCTTCATAACTTGGGGAAAGAAACATAAATAGGGGTGAGATAAAATGATCCATAAGGGTAAATAAGGGATACATGTAAGCATAAACATGATAATAAGGGTATGATAACATGATCGTAAATATAGAAGATCATATTCTACATTTCAAAGACCATATACATGAATCACGCCATAATACTTGGCTGTTCATAATACAAGATTCAAATGGAAGTAAAGGACATAAGACATGAAATCATAACATAAGAGTAAAAAATATAATTGGGTCAGAAACATAATCATATAATATAATTTCCATAGTAGTTTATGCATCAATTCCAAGACCATCATAGTGGAAAAAATCCTTTACTAAATCGGGTAACCCCTATTCATTCACTGTGTTATTAAACTAAGTGACCCTCGTTCCATCCATGCATTACTTAACTGAGTAACCCTCATTACATCTCTATATTACTAAATCGATTAACCCTCATTCTATATATATATATTAATTGAGTAACCCTCATTCCACCCCTATATTATTGAACTAAGTAACCACTATTCCAGCCCTCTTTAATCTCATGAGATATAAATTGTTACCCAATGCATTGGAGGGAGATATAGGTCCCACCCATCACATAATGAAATCATACATAAATATTCAACAAGATCATAAAAAATCATACAATAACCCATGAAATGAAATGGTTATCATAAACATGTAAACATATAATAACCTATAGAAAGAGAAAATTTTCATAATCATTTCATTATAACTCATGAAAAGAAGCGGGTTTCAAAAGCATATAACTTGTAAAAGATAAATGGTCTTCATAAACATCATGCCATAAAAAAAATATCCATTCATAGAAAGAATATGAATGTAAACATTGGATAATTTCTCAATAATGGAATTATTAACACCAATATATGTCATTTTAAATGGAAAATAAATTTTAAATATCCTCTAAAAATTTTTCTTAAGGAAAATATCCTTTATTTTTTGTAAAAACTTTTTTAATACATAAAAAATTTGGGAAAACAATTTCTTAGAAAATACCTTGAAACTTATGAATTCATTTTGAAATTTTTTTCCTTGAATACTTATATAAAATAAGCTTTAAAACATTTTAAAAACATTTTTCTTTGAAAACACTTTGATAACTTATAAAAAGAGATTGTAAATGTTTTGAAAACCATTGTACTTGAAAACTTATAAAAAAAGATTGAAAACATTTTTAAAACCATTTTTATTGAAAAATAATTTTAATTTTTTTCTTAAACATGGCCCCTTTAAAAATTCAAAGGAATCTTTAAAGTAATGACGGCGGGTAAATCCCTATATGTCTTATGAAGTCAAAATAACATTCTTTTTCATGGTAAAAAAAGATAGAAAAGTTCCTTATTAGGAAGGAGACAATAATATTCCCTTGAATATATTGTTAAAAGTCAAATGGGGTAAAAATTACTTTTAAAGCTTATATGATAATGGAAAAATATTCAAGTAAACTATTTTTAGAAAACATAGATTTTCGACTGAAGAACGGGTAAAGTCAGGATTTCCTAAAAACACTTTCTCAACAGTCTTATGTACCAAAGAATAGAATATGGTAACAATAACTGAGTATATCATGAAATAATATAGGATAAATAAACTCATGAATATTCTTGATATATGGATCATAATATTTCAACAAGGTAAGTATAAACATAAAGAATCTTGGAATGTGATGAGATTGTCTCAATAAACCCTTATAACTCGATAACTTGGGATCATACTCTCCATGTAAAAAAAAAAGAAATTAAATTAATATTAAAATATCATAAAAATAATTATATTCATGATATTACATGTTAAATGGAATTATATACACCTCAAAGAAGAGGTTAGGTGCATAACAAAACATGAATCTCAAAGAAGGAAAATCAAGACAAAACTGTTTTATCGATTTGGTAACTTTTGAAAGCTAAAACCTATGAAAGAAGGATCATAAAATAGTAAAGTGAATACCCAAATATTTAAGTAAAATATACATATAATAATATAATGGAAATTATATAAACAAAAAGAATTAAATAGTGTTGAACATTGCTCGTATCTCACAAAAATTAAAAGTGAGATGAAATCCCCCTACCTTATGTCTGGACTCTATCCGTACTCGTACAAGCTTCCTGTATAATAAATATAATTTATTATAAATATTTTAATGAATATTATTATTATAAATAATATCATATATTATTTTATTATGAAATTATATTACCCTCTTGTTAACGATCCTACGTTAGAGTTTCACTTCTGGTAAAATTCACTTTGTTCTTCGCATGTGTCTTAATGTGTTTTATCTTTGGTCCTTATACTTATATCATAATTATAGAATGTAAAACATGATAAAAATATAATATATATATAGTATATTTGTATTATAATAATATATATAATATATTATTATGAAATGGAATACATCGTTCATGGATATGGTAAGCCGTCCATATGAATGAATGTTATTTCCATCTTTATTGTTGTATTGAAAGAATGTATGTAAATGAAATATATATATATATATGTATGTATATATATATATATATATAATTTTTAAAATAGCATTAATATATCATATATATCATGTAATATCATAAAAACCATCCTTAATACATTTCATGTGGTGTGTGAATTAATCACCTCGCATTGAGGGGTGGTAGTCCACAATTCCTCAAATGAGATTATTTTATTAAAACCAATTGGAAAGTAAATATATGTGTGTTGTAAAAGGAATAAATAAGTTTAAATACATAAAAAATATAATATATGACATATATAAATATATTTTATATCATAATGGCCACAATTATTGGTGGTAAAGTAGAAAGGAATAATCACTGTTTTGTGAGGTAGTAGTTCGCTGTACACAGAAACAATATATTCAACATCCATTAGATGGAGGTGTGTGTATGTTTAGGTATAAAAATTTACATAAAAACATCCTAGTGTATGTATTATACTGGGTTTATCACATAATAATAGAATAATGATATTTTAGGGGGTGAATAAGGAAAATAAAGGAAAGGATATTGAGAGAAGACGTTACCTCTTAATCAGGTAACTCCTTTTGGTTTATGCCAAAAGGATTCCTTGAGAGGATTTATTCCAAAATAGAGGCTTAAAGGAAAAAGGGAGTATTTTTTGGAAGTGTATTGGGAAGGTATTTTCTGAACTTAAAATGATTGAGATGTGTGAAGAATGGGTAGAGGTGGTGGCCTTTTATACGGATGAAAAAAGGACTCACATGGAATTTTTAGAAATAAGTTAGGTGTGTACATGTTCTTATGTAAACAAAGTCATAAAAAACCAAAAAAAATCAATAGTTTAAGTTTTAGGGACAAAATATGGAAATACAATGGGGTTTGGACATGTTTCTAGGTAGTTTTGGGTCTTATATTTAAGAGCTAGTACTTTAATAGCCTAATTTTTCTCTTAAGTGATGTAATTAATTTTAATCACATTCACTAAAATATTTTTTTCTATTTTTTTTACTTATTATACATTATAAATTATTATTATTCCAAATATGTAATCCATTTTTACAAATTATAATCACAAAATTGGAATAACTTAATTTAAAATCAATCCCACTATAGGGACGACACTACATGTTTTTAATGTAGGAAAAAGTTCAAAAGTTTGTTAAGATTTTATATTTAGTTTAAAATTAAAATTTATTATAATGAATTAAATTGTATTAATAGATGTAATATTTATCTAATATTATAATAAAAAATATTTATAATATCATTTATCATTAATAATTAATTATAAAAAGGCTTTTTTAACTAAAAACAGTATTTTCACTATTCATCAAAAAATGAAGTTTCTCATAAAAATCACAAACATTCAACCTAGGATAATTTAGATGTTATGAATTTAAAAATGATTTTTATTTTATTAAATTAAATTTATAGATGTGTCTAAAATTACTTTCATTATTAGAAGTGGTTTATTCGAGAAAACGATGTTTTTAAACATTAAATCAATTTACCAAAATCATATCTTTTATTATCAATATGTTTTATTTATATAAAACAATTTTAAACAATATTTGTAAAGTAATTATTACTATTACTATAAATATTTTTAATGGTTAGGTTATAATTATCTCATTAGTTAATTATATATATATAAAAAGATGTTTCATAGAAACTCAGTGTTGCATGGATCGTACACGAAGTTAGTGTTGCTTTTAGTGGAAGCCAAGTTGGTATTCCATGTAGTGCAAGACATGTTGGTATTTCTTTTCAAAGGAATGTTTGAATTAATGTTTTAATATATATATATATATAACTATTTCTAGTGTCATGTGAAATGAAAAATATTTAAAAGATAAATTAATTTTAAAAAAATAATTCTCACAATCTTAGGGAATTACAATGGATTTATTAGTCCTATTTCTTGATGAAACAATAGGTTTTATTGACCTTAATGAGATACTTGATGAAATTTTTTCATATTTTCAAATGGAATTTCTTTCTTTCAGTTTGAAATTTTACCCAACTATAGTCTCTATACTGTACTAGAACATAAACATCACATTTCCAATTCCTAAATTCTCAACCCATTGAGAATAGTAGGTTAAACATTTTTTGTACCGATTTATATATTTTGGGCCATTTCTATCAATGGAAATAGAATGAATCACCTAAGAATAATAATAATTTTAAGAAATGTTTAGCCTCATCCTACCAATATAATATTCAATAATATTGAATATTAATGATGTATTCAACCATATTGAGAATAGGAAACTCCAATTTCTCAGGAAATTCTGTATCAAAAGAATTAAAAAACCTAACTAAAATATTCCATGATTCTTTTAAGAATATAGATTCATATGGTGAACAGCTTTAATTGTTTATTTATTCGGGATGGTATTTCTTAAACCCAAATAACACAACTGAGTAAATTTTATTAAGATATTTTATCAAGAGTTTAATACATTAAGATTCCCCTATTAAAGGGTTAATCTCAAATTCTACTGATGATGATGATGTTTTTTATCTAAAACCAAAGCTTTTATCCAATTAGTATCATGTTTTATATCATTTATTCAAGTACTTATAAGGAATTAACTCCCAATAAAAATGATAACCCATACATCATATCGTTTTAGTGAGACAAGATCCATATATCACTAAGTAATGAGTCTTCATTGGAACCACTTTGTAATTTATATAGGAAATCATCCCAATAATAACAATCATTATTCTTGGATAGTTGAGTGGGTAACTCCTTACGTGGATCTATCATGTTGATAAAATAAACTCTATTCAAATGGTATACATCTTATGTATAAGAACCCGGTTCTTTATTGAGGTATTAATTATTTTCTCCCATCAATTCTCAGTTTAATTGCTTAAATATGGCATAAGGTTGATGCCTGTTGGGGTCATGAAGGTCTCTAGAGTGTCTGGGGATGGTCCAGAGCCTAGAACCCAAAGTTTGGGTGTTTTTATCTTGGTGCATGGTTAGTGGAAATCTTGTGGGGAAGGCCGCACAGTTTTACTAAACCGTACGAGGCAAAGAAATGGGGGCTTACAGACCACACAATTTGGGTAAACCAAGCGAGTTGAGATGCATGGCCATGCATCCAGGTCCTCAATTTTAGTAGACTTTGATAGATGATTTTATCATGGTTTATTCATGGCTTATAAACCATGCGGGGTAACCATACACTTTACCCCAGACCAACTAGAAACCATTCATGGTTTCTGCATGGTTTGAAAAAACTTTCAGAGAAACAATACGAACCTGTAATTTTAAGAATTTTATAAATTTTAAATATAATTAAAATTCTTTTTAAACCTAAAATGAATGATCAATTCAATTCAAAATAGCCTCCCTCTCCATGGAATGGATTTCCTTTGATCGTATTATTGGTTTTTAAATTTCTTCTCTGTACAGACTCCAATTCAAACGTGGTTTGTCTCTTGGGATCTGTAATGGTAAGGCCTTAATTTTTTTTATCATTTATCGATTCTCTTGGATATCAACTATGCTATTTGGGTTTAGTCTCGAATTCCATAATTTATTATTATTCGTCTTTTCTCCATATTTTTCCCAAAACAAGATGAATTAGAGCTTGCTACCAGATGAGCTATCAGTCCCAGACTTTGGTAGGTGGTCTCATTCCTTTTTCTAAATGTTAGTTCGTTTATATATGTTAGGGTGCTGCATGCCCATTTTAGGGAGTCAACTTAAATTGAAATTGAACCTTGTTATTTCCTATCAAGTTTTAAGTAATTTAATAGGAGTGTTTATTCATATTATAGGTTCTATACCTTGATTAAGGACTACCCCATGGGAAAGTTTCCTTGAATGACCCTTTATGGATTTATGCCTTAGACACCCCTTTGAGGTGTTCCTTTATCCCCTTAAAGGTTTGTTGAAAAAATGGAATGTGTTATGAATGGTATTTTAATATTGTTATATTGTAATTTAATTGTATTAAGGGTATAAGATGGTTGACTTTCCCCTTGACCCATATATGCCTTTGTTGTTAAATCATGTTTGCCTTGCCCATGTGAGTAAAATAGAGGCTAAGGATTGAATCGATGAAATTGGATTAAATTGCTTAAATTGTTGATTTTACCACATGTGATATATGGTAACTAGGCCCTTGGGTAGCTGGTTATGTTTACTAGGATTGTTATGATAAAAGCACCCATGTGAGTATTTAAAGGCAATCCCTTGAGCTTTGCCTTGTTTTTCAATTGCCTTAAAGGGGATGAATTACAACTTTTTTTCCATTTCCCATGTGAGTTATAGGATAACCAAGATATTTATTATCTTGTTATTCCTTTTAAACCTTTTATAAAAAATATTCCCACATGAGTAAATGAATGGCCAAGACCTATGAGGTTGGAAAATTCTTAAGTCACCTCCTTGAGGTGAGATTGATACTTGATGCTCTTGGTTTTAACCTTGGGATGTGTAATTAAAATTTTAAATTAAATTTGATTTTTTAAATGATAAAAAGAATTTGGTGATCCATGGATTCAACATAGAATTCCATGGAAGGACTCATGTGACTATTGATCATTATACCATGGGTGACACATGGTTACACTCTAGGATTCCATGGACAAAATCAATGGTTAATATTATATTGACATGAGTGATACATAGATCTAAATGAGAGATGCCATGGATGAACTCATTGAGCCTAGAAATATATTATGACTAATACATGGATTCTTATGATAATTCCATGGATAGAATCAAAGGGAATTTGAATATTATGCCAAGGGTGATATTCATGCTTATATTGAGGAGCACCGTGGATTTGCTCCTTTGTCTAGGATGTTATACCTCACCTGGAGCGATACCAGGTTCTTGAGAGGTTCTCCTAGGATGGGCTTGTTGGGTGTTAGTTTATATTTTCACCTATAGTGATAATTTAATTAAAAATTAGAAATGTCAAGGATAGGATCGGGTTCTGAATTGAGTTATAAATGAAATGAATTATGACGTATCTTCAAACCCAAAGTAGAAGATTGGATTCAGTCTTCACTTGTGCTTATTTAGATGGTCTTTTGAGGCATCTGTCGTGCTACCAATTACACGAAGTATGTTGGGCTCGAGTTGGATCTTGAGACTTATAAATTTAAACACAATTGAATTGTTAAATGAGTATGAAATTAATGTAAATGAAAACTAGTGCATGTAGGATGTTTACTTTTAATAGATTACTTGTTTACTACTTTTATTATTGCAATTTACCTATCATATATATTCACTGACTGATTACCACATACCATGGGTGGTTGCCTACTAGGATTTAGTCTCACACCCTCTTTGGGTCATGCTATTGGTATCAAACAAATTATATGATTACTTGTTATGATAAGGGAAAGCTCCCTCCTTTAGGGACTTGATATGCAACTCAAGAGTAAGAGATCATGGAACCAAGATGGGGCTTATGATACTAATGATATTATTTTGGATTTTTTTCTTTCATTATATGGATTGTAAATATTCATTTTATTCATATTTTGTCTATTTTATTAGAATCATTTGACATACATCATCATCCAATGTATTATGTGATTTATGGGTTTATTAAACCATCATTCTTTTGTTGTTTACTTCTGTGGTATGGTTTACTACTTTTTCTAATTGTATGATACTTCCACTACGTGACACTTTGTTAATAAGCGAATAATCTTCCCACTAACTCAGCTAGACCCTTGCTTTTAGTTATCAGCCTATGGTGTCTGCGGAGATATGCTTGAGGCCATGTCATCCACTGGTTTCAGGGCACTGTTCAATAGAATCCGGATCCAAGATGTTACAAAGTGGTATCCAAGCGGTGTTTTCCTAGTTTTCTTTACAATTTTGAGACAATAGAAAGTGATATAAAGGAATAATAATTTAGTAATGAGATGTTCCTTGTTGTAGCTAACCTGCAAACAAGAAAAATCCAAATTTCCTCGAATTAAATTGCTATTTTTTAAATTTTGAATATTACAGTTGATTTGATTTCACCGTTGGGTGATGAACTTGATTAATGTTGTTATTGTTGATAATATTTTTGGTTATTTTGTGTTGTAACCTAATGAGATGAGGGTATTCCATCTCATGCATCATATAATCACTTGCTAGATTTCACATTCCATGCATTATGCCATTCCATTTAGAATGCATTACTGATTTCATGCTATTGTGATAGGTGTTGTGATACATATGATTGCTATTGTGATAGGTATATTGTGATATATTGTGGTGTGAAATAGATAGACACCAAGATTTGGTCCCTAAGGTGTATGGTTTCTCTTGGATTAAGATTTGGTGGATCATGCTTCATCTATAAAGTGGATTGCGTTATGATGTTCCATAGGTGGATTCCATGATTTGGTTATTGGGGAGTATGGGCCCCCATGGATCAAAATTTGGCATGCTAATAAATGTAATTTTTTAAAAGGTATGTGATAAACTTGAAATGAGTATAAATTTAGTGAATGTGAATGTGAACTCAGTTTGAAATGAAATGAATATGAAAACAATTGAAACTGAAATGGGATATGATAGAGAACTTGATCAGACCCAACCATAGTAGTGGGCCTTTGTTAGTGTCTATCGTTTTTTTGACACCCAGACCGGACCCATGGGGCAGGCATAGGGGTGAGTTCTTATAGAGGATGGTTTTTACCTATCATGTTCTATTTCTATGATTTTAATATGAAAAATCATAAATGATCATGAAACGAGGAACATGTTTGGAATTGTAGATTCATGCCACCATGAAGACATCTAGATGTACACTTGGAGGGGGGATATGATCACACTTTGGAGATGGGGGGCCATGGGATACTATTGGACCCTCCAGTCATGCCAACTATGACACCATCTTTTATACCAGATGTAGGTGCTGAGGCGTTGTTTGGTGAAGGGTTAATTCAATTCATGAAGACCATTCAGGGAGCACCACAACCTACCCCAACTATGGAAAAGTTGACATGTGAGTTTCAGAATTAGCAAGCACCCTTGTTTTCAAGGTATAGAGGACCAAATGAAATATATTCATGGATAGAGGCTATGATGTCTATCTTCTAGAACCTAGAAATTCCTCCTGATAGGAGGTAAAATCTCACTATGTACATGTTGTATGATTCCACTAAGAGATAGTGGGTTGTTATCACTCAGACTAATCGTCATCGAGAGATGGCATAGATAGAGTTTCATATGGCCTTTTATGATTAATTCTATCCCGGGACTTTGAGGGATGATGGAGCTCGAGAGTTCTTACATCTATATAAGGGTGCACTATCAGTCATGGACTATTCAATCCATTTTACAGAGCTCCAACATTTCACACCTATTTTGATAGGTGACGAGTTATCCAAAGAGAGATGATTCAAGGATGGTATCAGATACGATATTCGATCATAGGTAAATTACTTATAGATAACCATAGTATCTGGGGTGTGAATCAAGCACTGATCACCGAGAATATCCTAGGGGAATCTGGAGTTGTGAGCCAGGGTGGCTTGGAACAAAGATATGGTACTTCATCGACTAGTAGTAGGAAGCGTCTTCTGGGGCTTCCATGTAGTGATACTAGTAGTCAGAAAATCTCTTCAGGTAGTTAGGTGAGGTACTACCAGTGTGGTAGGATAAGAAATACGAGGCTAAAGTGTATTAAGGACCTAGTCGAGTGCAAATATTGTGGCAAGATAGGCCATCTACAACGATTCTGTAGAATGTTTATACCATCAGCTAGTGAGAGAGGGTCTTCATCGACTCTTGTTTAGGAGTAGGGTGAATAGATTCTCACTAGACATGGAGCTAGAGTAAATCAAGGTGATTAGATTGTGGTGTTGGTCATAGTCATGGTAGCCATAACCCAAGTTCATAATGACAACAGGATGGATCAACTCAGGGTAGCTAGTCAGTGTAACATGGCCACAGTATAGGCCAGACATATGTAGTACAACAAACCCATTAGGATAAGGATCCCGAACATTCTACTATTAGAGGTACTATTCTAGTAGCCTCTATTTTATCTTCTGCACTTTTTGATATAGGGGCATCAAATATATTTATATATGTTCCCATTGTAGAGAGCCTTAGGTATTTGTTGACACTTCTAACGGTGTGATAATTCTAGACACTATATTAGGGATTAGGATGGAAGGTGCACATCAGTGTAGGGAGTGTCCGCTTGAGGTTGGTGGGTGTCACTTAGTATGGGACCTCTTCATCCTCGAGATGACAAGATTGATTTAATTCTTTGGATTGATTGGTTGGTTCCCTTTCAAGACTTTATTTATTTATGTCACTGCATGTTGAGTTTTACATCACCAGAGAGTGGAGAGTTCATTCAAAACGGTGAAAGAGGTGTCTAGGTGAGCCGAGATGGACCTGAGAATCATGGGATAGGCAGGATGACAACCCATATTCTTAGATTATATCTTGATGATCAGGGAACGTGTTTGATTTATTTCTCTCGAGTGCTTTATCATTTAAGGGATGTCTTCCTAGAAAACTTCTCAGGATTAACTTTAGTAAGATAGGTGGAGTTCTTTATCGAGCTAGTTCAAGGAGCTGCATATATATTCATTCTTTCTTATAGGATGGCTACGACAAAGTTGTAGGAGTTCAAGAGGTAGGTAGAGGATTTATAGGTAAAGTGTTTCATCTGACCTAGAACTTCTCAATGGGACTCACTGTTCGTTTTTGTAAAAATGGATGATGGTACCCTTAGGCTATCTGTGGATTACCAAAAATTGAACCAGTTGATGGTTAAGAACCAGCATCCTCTACCATTGATAGATGATCTCTTTGACCAACTCTGAGGAGCTTCGGTCTTATCAAATATTGATTTGAGATCTGGTTACCATTAGGTGTGTGTTAGTCCATTAGACATACCTCGCACAACCTTCAGAAGTAGGTACAGTCTATATGAGTATTTTGTTAAACCATTCGGTCTCATGAATGAAATAACAGTTTTTATGGAACTGATGAATCGAGTTTTCCATCCTTACCTCAATTTTGTTGTTGTGGTTTTCATGGACGATATCCTGAGGTATTCTCACAATTAACATGACCATGCCAAACATATTGAGATCGTTTTGAATACACTAAGATATGATCATCTATATGATAATCTCACAAATTTCCACTTTTTTATGGATCTTATTCCCTTTTTAGATTATTTTATCTTAGATATATGAGTATCAGTGGACCCAGAGAAGGTGAGTGCGGTAATTTCCTTGGAGTAGCCCAAGAATGTCTTTGAGTTGAGAAGTTTCTTAGGAATGGATGGTTATTAAATTAATTTTATATAGGAATTATCTTGCATAGCAGAACTGTTAATGGGATTTAATAAGAAGGGTGTGAAGTATGTATGGTTAGATACCTATGAGAAAACCTTTTAGGAGATGAAAGGGAGAATGACTTTAGTGTCAATAATTATTTTTCCCAAGATAGGTAAGAGTTACACTATATACTACCATGTGTTAAGTATTGGGATGGGAGTAGTTCTTATATAGGGGGATCAAGTCATTACGTACAAATCTCAACAGTCGAGGCCACATGAGGGGAACTACCCAATGAACGATCTCAAGTTAGATTTGGTTTCTCAAACTTTGTGTTGTTAGAGACATTACTTACTAGGAGAGTATTTTGTTGTGTACACAGACCAAAAAATCTTCAAGTACATATTTTCATAGTGTGATATAAATCTGAGGCAACAAAGGTGGGTTGAGTACTTACAGTCTTTTGAATTTGGGATTTCTTACATCCTTGGTAAAGGAAGTGTAGTTCACGATGCACTCTAGTGGAGGAATCAAATATCGGCATTGTAGAAGGCTAGTAGTGAGTGTATGTTTATGGAACTATTCTATAATATGTACTTGGAGGCGTACAATAGTAAGTGGAATATGTTTCTATCATCCTTAGTTGTTACCTATACCATTTGGGATAAAGTGAGGATGAGGAAGCTATCGAACTCTGGAGACCTAGTTTTACAGGAGAGTGTGGTAGGTGATGACCCTTGTACTGGATGGACTGTAGGTCAGGATGAGGTCCTACAGATACATGGTCACATGTTGGTTTCATCATACATGCACGAGGAACTGTTGTAGGATTTTCATGATTCATCTTGGGAAGTGCATTTGGTGTCACCATGATAGACCAGGATTTAAACCCTTAGTATTGGTAGCCAGGCATGAAAAGGGATGTAGCTGGTTTTTTCATGAGGTGTTCCACCTGTCAGCAGGTGAAGGGGGAACACCAACGACCAACTAGACTTTTACATAAGCTACCAATTTTTAGTGGAAATGGAATGAAATTGTGATGGATTTTGTGGCTGGTTTACCAAGGTCTTCTCGAGGTAGTGATGTTGTATGAGTTATTATTGATGGGCTCATGATGGTTTCTCATTTTCTAGTAATCATGTAAATATTCAGTGTTGATGAGCTTGGGAGTTTTTACATCTATGATATTGTATGAATACATGGGGTCCCACATTCTATTATTTCAGATAGGGATGCCCAGTTTACTTCTCATTTCTAGAAAGCGATATAGAAGGCGTTGGGTACATAGGTACTTTTGAGCATGAAATACCACCCCAGACATATGGTTATCTAGAGTGCACAATTCAAGTGCTTGAGGACAAACTATTGGAAAACATCCTGTATTTCCGGGGCTATTAGGGGATGCATAAACCCCTGTTTGAGTTCTCTTAGCATAATAGCTTTTAGGATACAATTAAGATGGTTCCATATCGGGCTTTTTACGTTAGGCCATATTGATCACACCTATGTTCGATGATGGTATGGGTGGAAAATATGCTAGTATATCATCTTATTTAGGAGACCATAGAACATGTTCAGTTGATTCAGAAGCGGATTACTACTGCAAAGTCTCGTCATAAATCTTACACCAATATATACATAATACCTATAGAGTTTGAGGTTGGGGATATGTTCTTCCTACATGTTTCATTGAGGTTGGGACACTAGTGGATCAAGATACATGGTAATATTTTTCCTAAATACGTCGGGCCGTTTGAGATTCTGGAAAAATTCAGGTCGGTAGCCTATCATTTGTTGTTACCTCAGAAGTACTAGGCTATGCATGACGTCTTCTAGGTTTCTCAGTTGGGATGTTACAATTCAATAATGTCCCACACTTTTCATCCTAAGGAGGTTGACCTTAAGGATGATGTGACCTTTGAGGAGAATCCCATATGAATTTTGGATTCTAGCATGATGGTTCTCCAAGGCCAGTCCATTACTTTAGTAGGGGTGCTATTGTAGCATGACCATGTGAAGAATTAGACTTGGGAGAATTAGGATGATATATGATCATAGTGACCAGGTTTGTTCTTAGATATTGCTTCACCACCCTTGAAAGGGAAATTTTGGGATTAATTTCTTTAACGGGGGAAGTTTGTAAGAACCTGGTTCTTCATTGAGTTATAAAATATTTATTTTCCATCAATTCTCAGTTAAATTGATCAATTATGACCTAAGGTTGATTCCATTTGGGTTCATGAAGGTCTCTATCATGTTTGGGGATGTCCTAGAGCCCATAACCTAATGTTTTGGTTTTTTAGCATAGCGCACGGTTAGTGAAAACCATGCGGGGCGAACCCAGGGTTTGACTAAACCGTGAGAGGCTAGAAAATGAGGGATTACATACTACACAGTTTGGGTAAAACATGAAGGTTGAGCCACACAACCTTATGGCTTGGTCTGCAATTTTAGATATCTTTGAAGAAGGGTTTTTTACATGGTTTGCGCATGGGTTATAAATCGTTCTGGGTAACCGTGCATTATGCCCCATACCAACAGAAAACTGTACAAGTTTTCTGCACGGTTTGAAAAATTTTGTAGAGAAACCCTACTAACCTATAATTTTAATAATTTTAATAATTTTAAAATTAACTAAAATTCTTTTTAATCCTAAAACGATGGATTAATTCAATGTTCAGAGGCCTCCCTCACCATGGAAGGGCTCCCCTTTGATCCTATTATTGTTTTTCAGATCCCTTCTCCATTTGGATTCTGATTCAAATATAGTTTATCTCCTTGGATCCGTAATGGTATGGAATTAATTCCTTTTTATCCTTTCTTTATTCTCCTAGATATCGAATGTGCTATTTGGGTATGGGATCATATGACCTATTTTCTTATTCTTCAATTATTTTTTAGATTATCCCAAAATTCAATGATTTAGAGATTGATACTAGATGATATATCATGAAAAACCCTAAGGTAGGTGGAGTTGTGCCTTTTGCTGAATATCAGGCTGTTTATATATGCCAGGGTGCCACACATCCTTTTTTGGGGCATCACATTAAACTGAAATTGAACCCTGTTATTTTCTATCCTATTTTAGGTAATTTAATAGGAATGTTTATTCATATTACAGGTTTTATACTTTGATTAAGGACCACCCCATGGTTTAGTGTCCTTGAATGACCCTTATGTCTTTATGCCTTGGACACCCCTTTGAGGTGTGCCTTTATCCCTTTCATGGGTTGTTAAAAAAATGGAATCTGTTATAAATGGAATTTTAAAATTGTTAGATTGTAATTGAATTAAATTAAGGTTATGGGATGTATTACATTCCCCTTGACCCATATATTTCTTTCTTGTTAAATCATGTTTTCTTTTCCCATGTGAGTAAAATATAGGCCATGGATTGAATTCATGAAATTTGATTAAATTTCTTAAATAATTTCTTTTCCCACAAGATATATATGGTAACTAGGCCCTTGGGTAACTAGTTAGGTTTTCTTAGATTTTTATGCTAAAAGTGACTATGTGAGTATTTAAAGTTAAACCATTGATCTTGGAATTGTTTTTTAATCACCTTAACAGGGATTAATTAAACCTTTTGTTGCTTTTCCCATGTGTGTTGTAGGATAAACAATCCATGTAGTAGCTTGTTATGACTTTGAACCATATTATACGAAATATTCCAATTTGAGTAAATTAAAGGCCAATCCCTAGGAGGTTAGAAAATTCTTGAGTCACCCCCATGAGGTGAGATTGATACTAGATGCTCTCAGTTTTGACCTTGGCATGTGTAATGAAATATTTAAATGAAATGAAATTTGTTAAATGATAAATAGTCTTTGGTGATACATGGATTAAACTTAGAATTCCATTGATGGACTCATGTGACTATTGACCTTTATACCTTGGGTGACACAAGGGTCCACTCTAGGATGCCATGGACAGAATCAATGGTAAGTATTGTATTGGCATGAGTGATACATAGATCCAAATGAGAGATTCCATGGACATACTCATTGAGGATTGTATTATATGCTAAGTGATACATGGATTCTTATGAGAATTCCATGGACAGACTCAAAGGGTATTTTAATATTATTCCAAGGGTGATACTCAGGCTTACGTTGAGGAGTGACGAGGACATATTCATTTAGATGATACATTATACCTCACATAGAACTCTACCAATTTTATGAGAGTTTCTCCAAGGACAGGCTTATAGCGTGTTGGTTGATATTTCACCTCGAGAGATACTTGAATTCCAACTTAGGAATGTCAAGGATAGGCTTAGGTTTTTGAATTGAATTATAAATGAAATGACTTATGATTACTCTGCCAAGCCAAAGAACAAGATTGGATTCAGTCATCACTTGTACTTGTTTAGATGGCCTTCAGAGGCATCCATTGTGCTACCAATTACATAGGGGAGGCTAGGCTCGATCCGGATCTTGAGACTTATAAATTTAAACAGAATTGAATTTTTTAATGAATATTAAATGAATTTAAATGAAAACTAGTACATGTAGCATGTTTACTTTTGAGTGCTTCCTTGATTACTGATTTTCTTATTGCACATTACCTATCATATATATTCCCTAATTGATTGGAATATACCTTGGGTGTTAGAATACTAGGACCCATTCTCACACACTATTTGGGTCATGATTTTGAGACCAAACATGTTATATGATTACAGGCAATGATAAGGTAAAGTGCCCGCTTTCAGGGACTTTATATACTACTCAGGAGTTGGAGAGCATGTGACCAAGATGTGGCTTGTGATGCTACTGTGATTCTTTTGGACTTATTTTACTTTTGTTATATGGATTGTACATCTACCTTGTATTCTTATTTTGGCTGTTTTGTTAGAAACATGTGACATACATCATCATCCTGTGTATGATGTGATTTATGGATTGTTTATATTATCAGTATTTTACTATTTATTTCTATGGTATGGTTTACTTCTGCTACTTGTATGATACTTCTCCTATATTACCCTCTGCTAATGAGGGAATAGTCTCCCCACAGACTCACCTAGGCCCTCACTGCTAGTTGGCAGCCACTAGCGTTTGGGGATATGTTCTTGTGGCCATATGACCCACTAGGATTGAGGCATCGTTCAGTGGAATCTAGGTCTGGGACATTACATGAAGACTTTCCCAGGTAAGTGCCACCAAAATAAAAATATAAGAAAATTATTCAAAATGAAAATTTAGAGGCACCCTACCTTGGAAGAACCCACCCAAGGATTATGCACTGTTACCCATTACATTTTTCCCTACACAAGATAATCTAGTCGAAACCTCCTTTTACATATCCTACCTGGTTGGATGATTAAGGTTTGAAATGTTCCATTTTGGAAGGAATATTACACTTAGTATTTCAAATGATTTCTTTCAAAGTGTCACAAAATTAATATACATCATATTAATATTAAGTACATATCTATAACATAATATTTAATCATTATTTTCTCATATTTATTCCTTTGTGTAGGTATGATTCAAAAGATTCAGTTTACAAATTCATATGTCATCCACCAAATTAATGTGTTCTCCAACACATTAATGTTTTAGCTATTTACATAACCCACAAGTCTATGTTATTCACTTAAAAATAGAATCATTGTATATTTATATATATGTTAATAGATATTATGAAAATGGTACATGAAATTTTCATGTAAATTCATATTGGAATATGAGACTAATAATATCCACATGAGTAAGATTAGGGTGATAGATATCTAACCCCTCACCTTTATAGAACAACGAATAAGTCTCCTAGATGATTAGTACTCTGACCATAACACCCTCTCCCTAGGGATACTTTACTCAAGAGAGAATTAAATTAATGATATTGTGCACACCGTATATACACAAACTATATTAAAAAACTATTTGTAGGATCATAACTATAAAACAAACTGAGGTCAAGGTAGTGGATAAACTAAATTTTATGAAGTCGTATATACATTTAATGAAAAGATATATTTCCTAGAAGCAATTTATTACATTTTTTAATATTCTATAAATAGTTTATAAACATGAATCATGCAAGGAATAAATTATTAATAAATTAACCTTTCATAAATTAAACATGAGACAAAATTTTATAAACTATACATATATAAAATCTTATTATAATGAATTTTCAATTTAGATAAACATTATAGATATTACATAATCATAAAAATAAACATTTTATATTGATTTTCAATATGAACTCTTTGTTTATAAGATTATACTATGAATTATAAACATTTTATAACCCAATTTTTATTATGTCAACTATTTACATAATCTAAATATTACCAAATTGAACCTTATTTGAACCATATCTAATCATAGAATTAATACATTTTTGATGTGGTCTAAATAATATATTGAACAAGGAACATTTTAAGATTGATATAATCAAATTAATTTTATCTTGAAAAATTCACAATCTAAGAATAAACTACATTATTATTTATAATAATTATTAATTTTTTTTAATTATTAATAAATTATAGTTATGAATTACTTATATCCATGAAAAGAGTAATAAATATAAACATTTAATATTTGAAAAAGGTTAATAATAAAAGTTTAATTTAGCCTATTTTATTAATATTATTCACATTCTATAAACTACTTTATATATATGGATAATATAAATAATTAAATATTTTTTAATCAAACTAAATATTAATTCCTATATACAATTTAGGTTTAATACAACATTTTAAATAAGCCTATGATATTTCTTTTATAAAAATTTCATAATAAAAAAATATATTTTTTAAAAAATAAACATTTTAATTTATTTATCAAAATAATAGCCAACACATGGCTAAGAGGGGAGCCACAAGTAGAAGAGAAGTTTTGAGCCTATTTGGTTTGGTGCTGGCATGATGGCGTATGGGGTGTCTGGGGAGGCACAAAGTTAGGACTGTGCAAGGAAAAGGTAAGGGAGTCTCCATATGGGGAAGCATGGGACTTAATTGAGTGATCTACTACATGCCTTGTGTAATAAGGTAGTCATCTTCTGAGGCACATTCCAATGTGGGATTCACTCAGTGTGATCACTAGTCACCTATCTCATGAACCACATACCATGAATACAACACCCACTACCTATATATCACAATATCCATGATTTATATACTAATCATATTCATGTTGCATCTGCATGAAATGATCGAACATATACACAAAAATCCATGCTCAATATTTATATTCAGAGTATGATCACCCACACAACACTTAGTACCTAAAATCTGAATGTATTTCTTGAACATCTAAAATATTCACTCAAAACCTAAAAATATCACTTGAAATTATGTTGTCCTATAAGATAATTTCATTCCCATTATAGACAATGTTTTTCACTCATCAGCACATCAGGTAGAGAAAAAATTACGTTTTGATTTTCCCCATGACACCCATTAATAGCTTTATTATCTAACAATAAAGATGTGATCGGACTCCACATAATGATAATATATTAAAATGATTCCATAAATGAAATAAAAGAACCAATAAAAATTTTATCACATAATTTTTATTATTTAAGAAAAAAGAATGAAATCCAAAATCCCTAAAAACAATTTTCTTTAATTTATAATGAAAATAACACATTTATCTAAATGGGATATTGTGACGTCACCCAAGAGTGCCGTTAGTTTTCTCAAGGATATCAAAGAATTTTTTTTATAAATCTCAAAAAGAAATAACTAATTTAAAATTTAATAGAGTCATAGATTGAGGTCGATCTACTGAGAATCATATTAAAATATCTTAAAATATTTTTGAAAACATAATGAATATAAGAGGACATGTCATTGAATTGTTTGATTTCATATATGATGGTTTTCATAAAAAGAAAATGAAAAATATATGTTCATGTACATAGTTGAAAAGTGATGTGATTGAGTTTCAATAATTTCATAATTAAACCTAAACATGCCTCCTCTTAGATACTCTATATTTTATAAATGCCCCTTTCCCCTCTCAAATATTTATATTAATTTACAGGTTGGTGTTCAAAACTATGTTTAAGAATAGGTATCCATGAATCCTGGATCTACTGTTCCATGAGAGGGTTTTTTAGTTTTTATTTCTTAATAGAGCATACCAACCTTGGACTGCATTGGTCAGGAATGAAAAAGAGGGTAAGATTTAGAAGATAAATAATGGAAATATAAAACTGATATTAAAAATGAATCATATGCACTATCCTAAACTAAGTAAAATTACCCTTCATTACATTTCTTGATTTAGGAAGAATTAATCCATCAGACTAGTAATTAGGGGATGTAAAGAAAAAAATACCTACAACAATAGAAAAATTCTCTAGCATCCCATGTATCTAGGTCAGTTGAAATATCTAAATGTTCACCCCCATGTACAACATCATCCTATATCTTTATTCCCCATCTAGAGAATTTTCTCTTTCTATTTTCTACATTTTGAATTCATATTCCCCGATATATTATTTTTGAAACCAGAACCAATATTTCATTGTCACCATAATGGTTTCCTTGAAATATGTTATGGTCTTCCTTTATCTTAGGATTTCTTAAATCTCCCCAATAGACAATTCTTCCCTCCAACATGTATATTTAGGTTTAAAAATCCACATAGCTTGTTTGAATACAATGGATAGCCCAAGATCATCGAGTAGATGAATCTTGATGTAACTAATCTATTGTATCATAGGCCTTCGTCCTATGATGCAACCTATGCCAAAGATGCATAGCCATAGTTTAGGGTAGATGTCCACAATGCATCCTCCCACAAAACCCAACTTGATAGTTATTTCATTGAAAACCCTATACGATGCATTAGAATCACTAAGATGCATATTCCTTTCTACTTATCTCAGTGTGCATGGATTCATTGTAGAATTATTTTCAACAATTGCAACATATAATCCTCAAATCTGGATATAGTGATGTGAATAGTTCCATAGTGTATCATTTGGTTTATCAAAAATACTTACGTTTGATATTTGTGGAATATCTAAATCGTAATGCCTCTTTTACAGTGTAGTTGAACCCCCTAGTATGTTCATGACATAGTGTATATAAAAATAGAGTATGTACACCTCCATCCAACCTTCATGTTGGATAGATGTAACTCTCATCACATGGATGTCGTAATTCCACCTTTGAATTATGCTTCACCATCATCACCTGAGCCCGATCCCTCTAGGTGGTGTCCATGATGGTTCTAAGTGAGAATCAATGGTGGTCTAGAGATATAGAGGATGAAGGAGGTGGAAAAGATTTGTCCTTGGAAGGTGAAGTGTGAGTTGGGAAGAAATAGTGGTGTTCTATAATTATTAATAATGTCTAGGTCATGTGCATCCAACATCAGAAACCCTGATAGTTTCACAATTCTTAATAAATGATTCACTCCCTCTTAAACTACGTCAAGTGAGATGGGTATCAGAGGATGCCATGAACCACTACAAACCACCTCATCCTGGTGAAATATTACTCCCACCAACTTTTGGATATGTATCCCACATTGCAGCTTTCTCTTTGCTCCACTTCACCTATGCCCTACTTCAATTGGTGGGATCTCTTAGTGGGGTGTTCTGGCTGGTGGACCCTTTATTGGTCCTTCTACATTGGGGGATTCCTTAAGGGTTGAAGGATAGCCCACTGGCCATTTCTTTTTGGCCAAATCCCCTTTGAAATTCCTCCAAAAAATAATAAACACAAAAATAATCAAAATAATAAATCAATGAAAAATATGAATTTTTATTTATCTTTATTTTTTTGAAAAATGAAGTTTAAAAATGTATATAACAAAATAAAATAAAAAATTCAATTAATACATGGGTATTCTTAATTAAAAATGATATACATTTAAAAAATATATTTTTAAATATATATTCTTTAAATGAACCTACCAAGTCCCCAATACTTAAACCATTCTCACCCTCAAACATATATCTCAACTATCAATTTAGAAAGGAAACCCCCATTCTTTCAATTTTAAAATTAAAAAATCAATGAAATAGAACAATTTTCAAGGGGGAAAAATGAATTTTAAGGTGTCAAATAAAGAAAATTAATTAAATACTTCACTAGGAATAATGTTTTTGATATTAACTAGAAAAATTGTGGGACTTTTCATCTATTCCATTCAAGTCCTCCAATTAATCATCAATAAAATTCCAATTTTTGATCTACCTCAATATTTGTTTTTATCTAATCACTCAAGGTAAAAATAAAGATAAAGGATTTCTCATTCCTTTTGTTACTACAAAAAACATATGAATTTGAAAATGATATTCTTTCTCTACTTATTGAAGATAAATTTCACCAAAAATCAAGAGGAGATTGAAACATGGATCAAATGATTCTGATCCTTATGGATGAAAGAAATTGATGAATAAAACAAACAAGTCTTGGAATGGATATTTATCTCAAGGTTTCATGCATATTAATAAAATTAAATACAATGTAATTCTCCCCTTCAAAATGGAAAACTCCCCCACACTTCCCAATCTCAATTAAGGCCATGATCAATGAAAATAATGAATCAGTTACCCCTCTATTTTTTTCATTTTCATTTTTTTACTATTTTGAAAATTGAGATAAGATAAGTATCACATTCATTACCCTATAGAAAATGAGAAAAATCATTGGTCAAATGATGATGATTTTGACCATCCATAACTCAACACAGGTTTTTTATTTTTATTATTTTTATTTTTTTAGGGTAGAACAATGAAAAAAATGAAATGAAACATGGAACTTATTCCCAAAATCCCATAAAAAACCAACATCACATTATCTGAAGAAGCATTTCCATGTTTTGAATTAAATCTCCTTTCCCACACACTTGAACTTTAAAAATCATGAAAAATATTAGAGGAATGGTAGGAATAGATAAATAGGACTGAAATGTGGCTATTCCTATAAAATACCATTCATGGTATCTAATGGTTAAAAGGAGTATAAATGTAAGGTATTTATCAATGAAATTGGCTAAATGAAACAAAAATTACTCTATATTTTTTAGTGAATTTTTACAATCATCACTTTGAAAAAATCAAAATCAAATCCTAGTTGGTAGCATGTTCAAAGTTCAATCAGATAATTTACTAAGAAAGATTTGAAATTTTTTTCTTAGAAACCTCTCGAGAATGTGAGAATGTCAATAAAATACTATCACTAATTGAATGTGTTATATTTATAAACTAATTAAAAAGAAATATTGAAATTCAAAGCATGAAATACGGAAAAAATTTTCAGAAAAATTTGACAAAAAGGAAAAGTCATGAATCATTGATTTCAAGTCCCTATATGTCTCTCTACTCATTAAAACTCCTAATTTTACTTATTAAATTCCATAAATTTGAAAATTAAAAAATTAAATCTTGGGGTTCCTAAAAAAAATATTAAGTATCATTGATAGAAAATCCAGAACTAATATAAGTTTTCACATGTATATTTCTCATTACAACTCAAAACAAATTGATTTTGGAAAAATAGGTGAGTATAAGTAAATTTTTATATTTAAAGATTACTCTCCTTTCATAAATCAATATTTTTATTACACATTCTTCTTTCATTAGTCCTTGAAACTTTAATCCTTATGGACTAGAAAATCTCAGAAAAAATGTGAATGTGTAGGACATTTTTTGTGAGATATTGAAAATCATAAAGGGTATGAACTCTTAAACATGTTACTAAAGTAGAAATGAAATTCAGAAAGAATAAAAAAAAAATAAGTTTTCCTATTTAAATATATTTGGTTATTAATTTTCATCTTGACCTTACCTCTCACTATCAATTAATCAAAGGTTCAATGCAGGTCACCCAGTTCGGATATACAAATGGTCGATGTTTTGATTCTCTCATATAGATAGGTCCTCTTACTTTTTTCGACACTAATTTTACTCTCCGTTTGAGAAAAAATTTCTCTATCTCCATGGGACAAATCAACCAAGTTCTATACCTTCATGATAATCTAACATCAGCTAACTAACTATCCAAATTTGATGATCATCCTTAAAATCTTATTAGATAGACTTGTACTCACTTTATCCATAATTTATAGTATATTTTTTAATTGAATTATCTATTTTTTCAGAAATTTACTTCACTTTTACTATAGTTAAATCTACCATTTCCCTTGGAAAATTGTTTCCTCAACTTATGACAGCTCATATTCTCTAAACTAATCACTATCCTCTTCCAGATTTTTTGTAACCCATTGAATGTTAAATTTTACCTCTTATCCATCAACTATAAAAAATAATTCTCCATTTTGGAAATCTATCCATTCCTTTAATATTAATATTAAGTTACTTTCCCAAATGGTTGGGTTCTTATCCTTATCTATTTACAGTACTAGAAAATCCATTGGGAAGTAAAACCTGCCTACCTTAACAGTGAAATCCTCCAGTAGTCCCCAGGGAAACATCACTGTAGTGTCTTCCAGTAGAATCCTAACTTTATTTTTTTCATTTCTCCTAAACCCAAGATAACAATTTCTTCATATGATATAATTTTTACAATGGAACCTAAATAAAAAAGATCAAAACCTAATATATTAGATCCAATGCCAATAGGAATAGAATAACTACCTGGATCTCCTTGTTTATTCACTATTCTCATTGATACCACAACTACAAAATCCCGTATGAATGGGATGGTTTCAAATTCCTCAATATTATTTTTTTACTAAATACTTCTTAAATGATAAATAGGTAGGAAATTTTTCAATTCCCTCAAAAAATGGAATGATGATGTGTAGTTTCTTGAACATATCTAGGAACATTTCTCTCTTCTCATTGAATTTTTCTTCCCTTAATTTCTCTAGAAATGGAGGTGGTGGTCGATATGGTGGTGGGAATTATTATTGAACTTTCTTATCAGCTTATTTTCCATCTTATATGTACTATTTCACTGGTTTTCTTGATTCTACTAGTTTTATTACATCCACTTACTGTATTTGAATCTATTTTTCCGATTGTTTTCAATATTTTAGTAACTTTCTCGGTGGTTGTCTTTCAAATCCTCAAATTTTTGTCCTTTAGATCACTATTTCATAGTTATTTGGTGTGTCCCTATAAAACTCCCTTTGGAGTTTCCCATAATTGGTTAGTGATCTTTCCAAAATGGATCTCCATGTACCTCATGGAAGCTCGTTGGATTATTGAGTCATATCTCAATTATTTTATGGTTGTACCTTGACTCATAGAATAGACGGTCAACTCCTTGGGGGATGCTTTCATTATAGTAAAAAAACTCACCATGGTCTCTTTTAAAGTGATTTCTTGACTTGTAAGTGAGGATCCTTGGTATTGGGGTTGAAAACCATATTTTCTTAGCAGGAAAATTTTTCCTTATACTTTATTTATTATTATATTATGGATTTTGTGGACTTAATTACTGTAAATAATTCTTTCTAGTATAATATATATAATTGATGTATTCACAATGCATAAATTGGGCCAATTGATTATCCATTATCACATCATGTTTCTGTGACACTTCGTTCATTTGAGTGGAAATACTGCTATTTTCCACCTTGTTCACTCCTTATATTTCCTTCACTTGTTCTAGTTTATAGTGTAGGAAATTACTAGATATGTCACCCAGTAATTATTAACTCTCTTCTGGTCATTTCCTTATAAGTGAAACTCCAGATTTTATATCCACAATTGACCTATTTCCGTATGGTAAACTATTATAAAATATCTGAATTAGAAGACACATTTTAAAACCATAATGATGGAATCAACAAACTAATCTTGTAAATTTATTCCATGAATTATACATTGATTATTTAGTAATTTTTTCAAAGTTTAGAAACCTTACATGTAAATAAATTGATTTAGATGGTGGGAAAATCATGTCAATAACATTATTTCCAAATCCTCCCAGGTTATAATTTAATGGGGAGGTAGACTCTAAATACATTTTCAAACCTTTTCCTTGAGTGAGAATCTAAACAAGAGTAATCTCATTATATCTTTTTGTACATTATTGAATTGAAACATGTCACATAACTCCAAAAAATGACCAATATGATAATTGGGGTCTTCAGGTTGTGGTGTGGTGAATTGAATTGATTAGGTGACCATTAAGATGATCCATAGATTTATATAAAAGTGGTGAGTGGCTATCAGTGGAACCAAAATGCTTAGATATAACCCCATGGTTTGATCATATTCCATAGTCATAGAGTTCTTTCATCCTATGATTTACCCCTTAAAATTCTTGCACATATCCTTGTACAACTCATTTTAATACCCCTGGTCCAGTCCCTTAAGCTTATTCTCTTCCATCCATGGTGTTATCATATTTTTGGTGTGTGTTATGCCATTTCCTACTTATCTCCCTTTCAAGATCAGGACCAAAAGGAGGAGATCCTTCTTTTTTCACCTAGTGGAATATTTGTGCACTGAATTTGATTATGAAACAATGTAGCAAGAATAAAAAGTGTAAAAATATGATTTTTTTTGATATTTAGAAAAAATATAATCATATCTAATCATCGCTCCAAAAAAATAGCACTGGTCATGACATTTACTTAGATCGTCATTAGTTATCTCAGGGATAAGAAAGAATAAAATTTAAAAATCATAAAAATCACTAAATAATTTAAAATGCTTTAGAGTGATAGATTGAGGTCAATCCATTGATAACAATGTTTAAACATATGAAAATATTTTGGAAAATTTAAAGAAAACAATAGGACAAGTTATTGAATGGTTTAGTTTCATATATAATGATTAATATATGGAGAAAATGAAAAATCTAGTTTTATTCACTTAGCTGAAAAGAGAAGTGATTCAAATTAAATGATGTTAGAATTAAACCAAATCAAACCTCTACTCAAAGTACTTACTCTCTATTTTATGAATACCTATTTATCATCTCATATATTCAGTTTAATTTATAGGCGAGGGTTCTATACCATGTTTAAGTATAGATATCTCTAAGTCATGCATCTTTTGGGCCATGAGAGGGATAACTAGTTATTTGATAAAATAGTATACCCTCCTTAGAATGCATTGGTTAGTCCTGAAAAAGAGGAAAATATTTAGAAGAAAAATAATGGAAATACACATCTCATATTAAAAATGAATCACATGCACTATCATAAAATAAATAAACCCATATTCATCACTTTGCATGGTATAGGTAGAGTTACCCCCTCATGTTAATTATAATGGGATGTAACAAATTAAAATAACAAATAGTAGTAGTAGAAGTATCCCGTGTCGTCTATATCTAGGTCATTTGAAATATCCAAAAGTTCAACCCCATCCATATAATCAAAATCTATCTTTATCCCCCTCCAGAAAGTTTTCTATTTTTTTTTAATTTTTGAATTCATATTCCTCTGTATTATTTATGTATCATGACCTGATCATTAATTATCTCCACAATGGTTTCCTTACAATATGGCTTGGTTTTTATTTATTTAAGGAGTGTGTAAGGCTCCTTTAGTGATGAAACTTCACTATCATGTGTATCTTTATTTTTAAAAATCCTATTATCTTTCATGAATCCCATGGATAACCTAAGATCATTGGGTACATGAATTTTTTTGTATCTCCTACATTGTGGTGTTGGTCTTCCTCCTGTAGTGTAGCCCATGAATGGGCTACATGGCCATAATGCAGGGAAAATCTTCATGGTAAGGCCACCTCCCAAAATCCAAATTTATGATTCTTCCATTTGAGGAACCTCCATAGTTCATAATAATCACTACACCACAATCTATTTTATTCTTTTCTCTGTGTGTATGAATGAAAAATAAAATTATTTTGAACATAAATAACTTATCCTCCTCAAATATAGCCATGGTACAATGAAAAGTGCAATGTTATAACATCTGGTTTAATAAAAATCCTATTATATACCATTTTATGCACCTCTACACTATTTTTCCTCTTCTGCACTACAAAAAAACCTCCCATGTTAATCTTAGGACAAAAAAGATTCAACAATGGTGTTGGAAATCTCTTCTTCCATCCAACCTTTATAGTTTCTAGATTTAACTCCCTTTATATACATGGAATAATCTTACCTTCAAACTGTTCTTCACTAGAATCACCTGAGGTCCCTGTGAAGATCCATGGTATCCAAGAGCCATGGAAGTGCTTCTGAGCTTGTGCCTGAGCTGTCTAGGTGGTGTTCATGGTTGTTCTTAGTGAGAAGAAATGGTGGAACGATGATATAGAGGGTGAAAGAGGTGGTGAGGGTGTGTCTGAGGTAGGTAATGTGCGAGAGGGGTTGAAATAGTGGAATTTTTATAAGTATGAACATTTGATGGCTCACTCATATACCACATCATAATCCATGATATTTTTCTATACTAAATATATGATTTGATCCCTCCAACATCATATCATGCTGGATGGGTGGAGGAGGATTCCCTGCGCCACTACAAACCACCCCATCATAGAGAAATTATCCTCCCATCACCCTGGGGACACGTTCCCCACATGTGGTCATGGTATACAACTCCTATTCTCCTTTACCATGGGTAGGCTCTCCCTATGTGGTGGTTTGGCCGACATTTCCTTTATTGGGTTATCTATATGGAGGGCTTCCCTATGGGTTCAGGGCTATCCCACTGACTATATTTTTTGGTAAACTACAATTTATAATTTCTCCTACGGAAGATAAACATATAAATAATCAAAATAATAAATCAATGTAAAATATGTATTTTTCTTTCTCTTTATTTATATTCTCTAAAATTTAATTTTAAAATGTATGTACATAAAAAATCAATTAATGCATGCGTATTTTTAATTAAAAACATTAGATATATAATAATTATTAGTTTTAAAATTTGAGGTAGAAAATGAACCTATCAAGGTGGATTTAATACCACTGATGGGAATAAATGGATCTTTCTATGATCCTAGAAATTCTATGAATACTAAAAACATGAAGGATCTATCATTAAACAGATCAATGTTCAAAGAAAATAAAAAAATATAAAAAATAGATCATACATAATTATCTTGTATAGAGATATTGTTATTTCTTTAATAAGGTATAATGATTCATAATGATCCTAGGGAGTAGTTGAAAAAACATTATTAACTCATTGGGGGGAACACCAGCCACAGGTTCATTGTTTGAAACCAGAGGATGCCCAAAATATTTTAGGGGTACTAGTGCCATCACTGGGGGTGATGAACAAGGATTCAGAAGAAAAAATATTCTATAAAATCTGCATAAAAATGATGATAATCCACGGTATCAGACATACGTTATCATTTCACCACTCTCTTAGAAATAAAGAAAACATATTATCTCTATATATGCAAAGAGAGATTATCCTCTATGAATGAAAAGTGAGTTGGCTTGGTCAGGTTTCATCAAATAGAACCTTGAATTACACCTCATTGATGAGAGCATTAAACACATTCAATAACCATTTTCATGGATTTTAATCTATTCATAATGGATTAAAATAAATTGAAACCACATATGGGGATATAGTTGTTTACATGTGGTAATACACTGTCAACGTCACATGAATACATACATCATATTCATGATCATATATATACTTCATATACACATATTATATGTTCACTATATAGAGTTTCACATATGGTATATTAGGATTATATATATACATAACATGAATTTATATACATATATGAAATTCATCATATTCATGTGTTCTATGAACATGCATCATATTCATATATATTTTAGTGCACATCCAATAATATTCCACCTACACTAAGGTATCGTTGAGTCTTAATACCAGCCTTCACAACTCTTTGTGAATCCATCCAAACTCTTTTGGATATGGTTTCATCAATATCATTTCATTTTGGAACAATCTTTTTTTTTTAAAAAAATTATCCTTATCCAAGGGCCTAATTGTGTGACCCTAAAGGACATAATAGTATTGAAAGCTATTATAAAATCCATATTTCATATATTTAAGAAAATATTGTCCTCTATAAAAGAATTTGTGCTACTCAATATATAAAGGGTTATAGTGTGATCTTTATAAAAAATACTCATATATCTATATGAACAAGTCCATCCTAAGATGTATCATATACATCATATATACTCCATATATAATAATTTTTCCCATGAGACTGAGTGACCACTTTACATGGAATTTAACTCCAAGATATTTTATAAGTATTCATTTAAAATTAATTTTAAGTGTTTGATGTCTTTATTTACATGAAACCCTAATGTAAATCCCCAACATAAATCATCAATTCTGAGCTAGAGATCCAAATAATCTCATGCATGTATCCCCATACACAAGAGGTTTTTGACTAGTTGTGAGGGTATGGACATCCTTGGAGGGGAGAATATAACTTTGAAATCATATCCATGAACTAATAATAGAAATAAATGTAATCGATTTGAGTAATCGAGATGAAAGAGAAGACATCATCATGTAATATCCAATGGAATCCATTTCATATAATAAATTAATGGGCTCCTAGCATGGCACTCCAAACTAGAGTATTAAAAGTGCATGTAAATAAATTAATTAACATTTTAGAATTCTCTTGAGAAAATTTTAGTACTACCACAAGCTCTATACATTATTTATCAACTTCCTAACATAGGAACCTTTCCATTTCTAAGATTCCTGTACATGAAGTCTATGCATGGATCAATATTTTCATATCAGGCGTGAGTAATAAAACCCAATAGGACACCGCCAATGAATATTTAACATGCGTTCACATGCATAAGTGTTTATATCATGATAAAAATAAATAATATTTCACACAATAAAACAACCATAATGAGAATAAATTCACTAACCAAGCCACCACGAGCCCCGGATGTACCCTCTTCAGCTCAATACTACAAGAACATTAGAGTAATAAAGGAAAAATCATATGTAAAAGATCCAAACTACATGATTCTCAATAGACACACATGCCCTATTCCAATAGTTCAGGCCATACTATTCCATTATACCCTATCGTTATATCTAAGGTTAGGTCTCATAGATCATCATGAATGCTGTTTCCTCATGGTTCACATCACATATGACCATCATACTCAAGGTTAGGCCACAATAGATGATCATTCTCCTTCATCTAACCTGCTACCGCCTTCTTGTCACATAAAGTGCCTAATAATTCTCCCCCTCTAGAGCCAAGGATCCACAACTTGTCCAGCTATAACTTTGGTACTATGAATAGAATAATAATACAATATATACCAAGTAAAACACATAGAAAAATGAAAAAACATATAAAAAAAAGTATAATATCTTGAGTGTAAAACAATAACCAAATCATAGACACATGTGATCAGACTAAACAATGAATAATATTATTAATACACAACATCATGTCTTTCTAAAGATCATATACAAAACCACTACATGGTAAGGAAATTTGTACCTTAAGGTTGTTCACATCAATGTCATAGTTTCTAAGAGCATCGTCACCTGAACCACATCTGAAAAAGAACCAAAAAAAATTTTCAATACAATAACTCATAGAACTGATAATAATCCAAAATTAAAATGGTTCTTGTGTGTGGAAGAGGAGAAGGAAAAGACAAGTGTAGAATCAACACTTACCCAATGTTCAATTGTATTCAAAGATAATCTTTGTGTCTAGTTTTGGAAGAAGAAACTTCATCACTCAAGGATAGTGACAAGTGATGGGATTTGAGGATCTTACAATTCTAAATAATTTATAACATTCTCATCCCATTACAATTCAAGAATAAGATATAATAAATTCATATGAACTTGAAATACGTACTAGGATTCATCAATGAAACAATAACAACTGAAATAACCAATGAGGAGGGTGAATTGATTCCATAGAAAAACCAAAAGGGGAGGTAGGATCAATAAAGAAAAGGAAGAAGTCAAGGATTAGGTAGATATTTTAGAAGGTAAGGACCTAGGTATTACAAGCGTCTAAAAAAATATTAAATAGGAATTATATGAATTGCCAATAGGAGGTAAATTCAAATAATAGTAAAAAATAAGCAATTTAAGATTCATTTAAGACCTCTATTAAAGAATAACATATTTACCCATTTATTTGATAAAGATACAAAGTAGAAGTAGAAGGTTTTTTTTAATTTTAAATTCATCCCAACCACTGAAACAAAACCCACCATGGCCTAGTATTTTTTTGTGTTTATATTGAACCCACCATCCCAACATTACCATATCTACAACATAACCCCCTAGGATTTTCTATTTTCCATCACCATGAACTCAAAAATGGATTTATTCAAGTTTAATAGGGTGTGGATGATATGATCCATGTCTGAGTAACACATATTTGAAAAATCATTTTCATCATTTCTCAATTTACACTAAGGTGAACTAGGGACATCTACAGCCTACACTGGGGCTGTGATTTTGCATCTTTTCGAAAAACAATTTCTAACATACACTTTGAAGATTTAAAAATCTTCCAACTAAAAAAACCCAAGTATAACCATCACATGACTTAAAAAACATTAGTTAAAATAATTTGGTACTTAAATAATAAAACTACCACAAATGATGGTTTTAAAATTGTCACCTATAAGGAATTATCATCACTGAGAAGTGTCTTTAGGAAACCTACTTGAGAAAATCATGCCACTGAGTCATAAAATCTACCTATAACTCCCTAGTATCCTCATGGATCCTTCCTTGACACCATAGGATCTAGAAAAGTACTAATGTCTTTCCCCGAAACACCTTATCACTCTGTTTTATAATCTGCATTGGAAACTCCTTATAATATGAATCTAGCTCCAACTCAACATCTTCATGGTCTATAACATGTGCAGGACTAGGCATGTACCTATGAAGATGATAAACATGGAACACATCATTCATTCCTTGATAACATGGAGGAAGGTCCATCTGGTAAACCACTACTCAGATACACTTTGTGTGTAAATACCCTAACACTAGTAGACCACATTCGATGGTAACTTTATTACATTGGTTTTAGATATAAGTGATCACATCCCAAAGGTATGAATAGTTTAGTAGTATTGGAAAAATAGATATATTCTTGAATTTCACAGTACATTTTAAAACATAATACGAAAAATATATTTTTCTTTAAGAACACTTTTATTCCCTTTTTATATCCCTTTATATCAACCATAATACACGTCATGAAATCCCGGGATAAGGAAACATAATAAAGGGGTAATCTCTAATGATCAGTAAGGGTATGTGTACAGTGGAAAATATCATGAACAACAAAAGAATAATAAATATGACAATGTAAATAATGGAAACACATCCCATTTAATCAATAACTTTCATATGAAGAATAATAGGGTAGGAATAAATGATAATCAAAATAATGTATATAAATAATAACATAATCTTGAGAATTATCTATGAATATTCCAAATAATTGAATAATACTATGGACATCAATAACTAATATCATAATTAGTGAATTTAAAATACTATAAATCATAAACAGACCATCAAGGAATCATTCAAAACCATCTTAATTAAATGGGTAAGGCCTCATCCAAATACTCAATATAGTTTGTCTCATGAGACCCACTGGTGAAACGAGGGGATATAGAGGTCCCTTCCAATCACTTACTAAGTCCAATTAATTACTCATATGAAAATAGTGAAATATAATCAACATAAACATTCATATTAAAAAACTATAATATGCTTTGTTAATAATTTCCCCAATCTGTAAACATAATCATAAACCATCCCGAGTAATATGGTGAATTAGATTAAAATAGAACATCACCGGTAAAAATGATCATAAACCATATAGGGAAATAATAAATATGGTATCATTACAATATATCCCCAATGAATCATAAGTAAAATTAGGGTTGTTATCATTTATGGGTAGAAAGACCATAAAATGTCATAGAAAACATTCTTGAGGAAAATATCATTTACAATTTTAAAATAAAATTTTACAAGATTTTTTTTGAATATATTAGGAAATAAAATTTATTTCAAAAAATCCTTCTAATATTCTTAAGGAATATTTAAATCAATAATGGAAGGTAATTCTGTACATGAATTATAAGTTGAAAAAACATTCTTTTCACACTGTTTTAAAAATGTTAAAATGTATCTCATTTAGAAAATAATAGAATAATTCCTTTCCAAAAGTCAAAATGTGCAAAAATTTATTTATTAAATCATTTTGAGAATTTGAAAACATTTTTGAAAACATTTTTAGAAAACAAGGTCACGGAAGAAAAATATGGCCAATCTAAAAGAAAATACATGAACAATATCACATATAAATGAATTTTTATGTTCATCTAATATGGGAGTAAATAGAAATAAAACATGTTGAAAACATTCATAACTAGTGGATAATAAATATATGTGTTTCACAAAATTAGGATCATATAATTTACTACAAAGGAAACTTGAAGATAAACAATCCCGAAATAAAGTAGATTGTAACATAAAGTCTTTACAACTTTGGCACTACTCAATTTTAAGGCCTATGAAATAATAATTTCAAACAAAATTTCTAGTATCATTAAAATAATTATTTTCATTATATAACATGTAAAATGGGTATTATATATACCTCATAAAATAATTTAGGCATATAACATTACATATATCCCAAAGAAGACAATTTGAGATGATAAACCCTTATAATGATCATTACATTAAAGTGAGAATTAATCAATAAACTGATTATGTGTATCAAATTAAAATCCACATAAAAAAAGTTTAAATATAATATATTATAATCAAAATACTTTAAAGACATAATCTTAGGATATTAATGGAAATGAAGAAGTAATATAACCAAATAGAAGGAAATCGAGTTATGAAATTCTTTACCACTAGGTAACATTCAAGTCAAGTAAACTTGGAATAAATAATTCCAATTGAAACTTTAAATACTATTATATAAGAATTATTACTCATATTACATGTAAAAATTTCATTATATACACCATATAACAGAAATTTGGAGTATAACATTAAAATATGCCTCAATAAAGGAAAATTGAGATGAAATCTCTTACCTTAGGTATGATTTCCTTCATACATGTTTTCAACTCATGTATAATAATTATTTACATATTATAAATATATTACAGAACCATACTCATATATATTACACCTTATATAATTTACACATAGTATTTTATCATCAGTTCATTAACAATTTTTTTTTGTTAAAATCAATATTTTAGGTAATAACTTCTTTTTCAAATATGTTTTGGTTTATAAATTTTAGTCCTTTTGATTTTATCAAGGTTTAATAATATAAATAACTTTCACCGTGATATATATGTCATATATATGTCATATATAATAATTATATAATTATTCATAATAGTATATGAAATTTAGAGTTTGGAAAATGAGTTATACAGTTCATGGAGATGGTTGGTTGTGCACACACATGAACGCTGAATCTATTTTATCAACTGATGGAATTAAAAAAGGTAAATAATATTTCACATTTTTAGAAATATTATTTTATGAAACATATCATATATATTCATTAAATATCTCCTTATTTCCATCTATGTAAATATAAAATGAAAAACAATTCACTTCGCTGCGTGGAGGTGGTAACCCACATGTATACTTGAGAGACATTATTATATTTCAATGATTTGGAAGGTAATAAGGTTGATGTGTCATTATAATTCAAGAATTATATTAATTTTATAAAAAATGTAAATATTTTAAATTCATCAATATATCCAACTAAGAGAGGTGGTGATGTAAAATGAATTACATCAGTTCGTGAGGCGGAAGTCTAACGTACACATTATTGACAGTTTTATTTCCCACTTAATGGATAGAGGTTATTATTTTATCATTTTTGGATAAGATTTTATATATTTATAAGAATAAGTAAAATGAAATGCATGATTAGGAAATTTACATATTCTTTAGACCACCTCTTTAGGTTTATACCCAATCCTTCCTAGATTGAATTTAAAATAAAAAATTCCTCTAGGTTGTGGTGAGGGATGTAAATAATATATTTGGGTAGGTATTAGGTTACCTAAAAGGATTTATGAGTGTGAATAGGAGAGGAGAGTAAGTGGAATTTTATACATGGGGGAGATGACACATGTCACAAACCAGCCTGGGTACCCTGGTAATCCAATAACTGAGCCAGACCTGACATGACCCGAAGGGAGTTCCTGATCCCCATGGGTTGGAGACTATCACCTAGCACCATACAACATATAAGTGGGAATTATTTCTCCACAAGAATGGAGAATAAAAAGATAAAATACAATATTTATATCAATAGAAAAACTCCACTAGGAGTAAAAGAGCCACAATACAACAAGGCATAAAATCCAAAGTACTAAAACCCAATGTATTAAATAGGTTAAACAACCCCAAGTTCCCTAATGAAAAAACTCACCAAGTCCAAAGCTCAACAGTTGGATCCACCTCCAAGAGATCCCTTCCCTTTTCTCGATCCTAGAAGAAGAAAGTCTACAAACATCAGAAGAAAAAAGTAGGGTGTAAGCCTAAGCCCTATAGGATACCACCAAATATTCCATAATAGATGCCAAATATATATTATCCAAATAAAAGCTTTCATTTTTTAGAAATAAATAGGTTTGGGAATTTAAAACCACATTTAAACAAAAAATTCTATACATTTTCAAAATGATGGAAGATATATTCGAAGCACATGATTTACTTTACAAGAGATTGAATATTTCTAAAACAATGGATCATGTAACACATTTGTATAAAATAGTTTATATAAATCCAGCAGGCATGTAAATAAGTTCAAATAACATTGGCTTATATTTATATCTCAAATATAAATGAACAAGAAAGCAACACGGTCATCTACCAAAAGGGACGATAGTATTAACCAGCTATAGGATTTCACACTCTCTAAGTGAAATCAGAAAAATATGGATACTCACGTCCCTATGAGACTGGCTAAAGGATACTCTTCAGCAAACCGTCGGGTATGTGACTAGCTGCATGTATGTTTTAGAATGTTGTAATAGATTAGAGTGTATCCAAATAACTCACTAACAAACTAAGGACTACATGTGATCTTATATGATGGGAGAAAAATTTTAAGACTGCTTAAAATACGATCAATCTCATTCTTCCATTTCAAAAAATCCAATTTCTTTCCATTTAAAACCAAAATAGGTTTTCCTCAGAAACATACCATTTTAATAAGATAAAACCACTGTGTTTATATGAAATCATTTTAATCCATTTTCATGAGTTTTAAATACATTCAAAACCAATTCCATCTTTTTCAAAATTCATTTTTACAATTAAATTAAAAAATTTATTTGAAAACACTTCCATAAAAATCCACCATTTAAATTCAAGAATTTAAATCAGTTAACTTTCCAAAAACCCACACCAATTCATTCGAATTGGGGGTTTTCCAAATTTCTATAAAAAATGCATTTCAAATCATCCAATTCATTGGAATTTAGTTTCATTCAAGCAATAGAAAGAAATTATAAGCAATTTAATTTAAATCAACAATTGAAATAAATCAAGAAAATAAATGTTAATCAATTTGTAAAAACAGAATGGAACAACCTACCTCTTTCTCGTAGAACGACACTCATAACGACAATCATAAATGATGATTAAGGTGAAGGAGATCCTTAAACTAAACCAAGAAGAAAGATCCAAAACCACATGGAATAGATCCATCAATCCCTAGATGATCCATCAAAACCCAAGAGAGGAAAAAGAGAGAAACTAGAAGAACAAGGGAAGAGAACTTACTTGGGAATCACACCGTAAAAAAAAGGATGATCGAAAGATGATCAGATCAATCTAGAAGGTGTGTAACCCCTAAAAATATCCTTGGGAGAGTCTTGGGTCGAGATCCAAGAGGTCTAGGAATAATATACTGGGCGGTACTGCCAAACACATTGTTTAAGGCTGGGAACTAGCTAAGTCATGATGTGTACTCAAGGGTCACGTCATGTAGGACACAATGAATAAGTACACCAAAAAACCTATTGCCTCAGGTTGAAAAACCTCTATTTAACCCCTACATGATGTGTATATTAGGTACATGACATGTACCAGATCATGGCATGATCTCTCCATTCACGACCTGAAACCAGCACCATGTACATGACATATACTTCAGGTACACGACATTTACTTGTTCTGTAGTTTGTAGTAAACCTAGAAAAAACACATAAAATGATTTTTAACCGAAAGGGAACATAGAAAAGTTTGAAAACTTACCTGATGAAGGTAACAGAATGTTACAACCTCCCCACCATAAAAACTTTATGCACCTAGAAACCATATGAAGGAGCTTCCATGCCAAAGAGATGATGCCACCAATCTCTTATCAGTGCCTCATGTTCCCATGTCTAGTGAATATCAGAGCCATTTTTCCATAGTAAAATAATCAATGGTATTGTATTCCCATGAAGCAACTTGGTCTCAGAATCAACCATCCCAAATGGTTTCTCAGTCAAAGATAAATTAGTCTTGATCACAAGATAACTCCAACTCAAAATGTGAGATGGATCAGATAGATAATTTCTCAACTACATAACATGGAACACATTATTTATCAAAATAAGCTGCGGTGGAAGTTCCAGATGGTACGAAACCTTCCCCACTTTATCATCAACCTCAAAAGGTCCCACAATCTGAGGAGAAATATTCCCTTGCCTCCCAAGCCACTGATGACCCAACCATGGTGAAATCTTTTAGAACACATGATCAGTGATTGAAAACTCCAAAGGTCTAAGAATTTGATTAGCATAAGACTTATATCAACTTTGTGCTATCAACATCCTCTGATGTATCAAATGAATCTTTGTTGTCGTCTCTTGAACCAATAATGGTCCAACTAAATAACATTCACCAACCTCTAAAAAACCCAATTGAGATATACAAGGATGAGCATACAAGGCCCAAAAAGGTGCATTTTGATCATGGACTATTAACTTTTGTTGTAAGAAAACTCAACCATAACTAAGTGATCATCCCAAGCCCCCAAAGAGTTAGGAACATAGGTGTATATCATATCCTCTAGAATCTGTATAGCTCTTTCTATCCATCGACCCAACTACAGATGGTAGGCCATGCTCAAATAAATCTAAGATCCCAGTGCCTCCTGAATGCCTCTCCAAAAGAGATAAGTGAATCGAGTATCCCTATCAGATACTATGGAATATGTAACTCTGTGCAAGGGAGAAATCTCTTTTACATAGAGATTTTCCAACTCATCAACTTTAGAAATGTTTCGAATGGGTATAAAGTGAGTTGACTTGGTTAGCCTGTCGATAAAAACCCATATTGAATTCATATTTCTCAGGGTATGTGGTAACCCAACCAAAAATCACATATAGATCTCATACCACTTCCATGTAGGGATTGGAAGTAGTTGAAGAAAACCCGAAGGTTTCTAGTGCTCAAATTGTACATGTTGGAACGCATAGAAATGAGAGAAAAATTCAGCAATGTCTTATCTCATACCTAGCCACCAGAACTGCCGCCTCATGTCATTGAACATTTTTGTGGTTCCTGGGAGCACATCCCATTGAGAATTGTGGAAATCCCCCATCACTACCTTTCTTGCCGCTAATGGTACAATTAAGTGGTTCTGATAGCATAGAACACCCTCTTTGGAGAAAGAACAATGGGAAAATATCTCCCCACCGTAAAGGGATCCTCTAATGATACATAACTCATCATAATGCTCGTGATCTTGAAGAATCATCTCGAGAAGAGTAGACGTCAACTGCACAATGTCTAAAGAAACATAAGCCCCTTCCTCATGAACATCGATATGAAACTGTGAAAATAGATCCATCAAATTCTACTATTATAAAGACTCTGTCACTCCTTGGGTTGGATGTTTCCTATTCAAAGAGTCAACAACAACATTCCCTTTCCCTAGGGTGTAGGGGATGCCAAATTTAAAAGACTGCAGGTACTCCACCCAATTCCTCTGTCGACGATTCAAATATTTTTCAGAGAAGATATAACTCAGGATTTTATGATCTGAATACACCATGAACCTTTCGCCAAAAAGATAGTGCCACAAACTTTTAAGCATGTGAATCACACCTACAAGTTTCAGATAATGGTTAGGATAATTCTTCTCATGTGGCTTAAGCTGATAAAATCCATACACTACTACATGACCACCATGTATAAGAATGCAGCTGAAGCCAGAACCTATTGCATAACAAAAGAAAACATAGCCCTGATCGACTTCTGGAAGGGTTAACATTGGTGTAGTAGTCAATAGACACTTTAGCTCAACAAAATAACTATGAAATTTATCATCCCAGGAATACTTCACCCCTTTCTAAGTCATAGTAGTCATTAGAGAATCCATATTCAAGAATTCTTTCATGAAACTGCTTTAATATCTAGCAAAGCCCAAGAAGCTCTAGATCTCGAAGACATTTCATAGTTTCTCCCAAGTCATAACAACCTTCACCTTATTATAATAAACTGATACAACCTATTCAGACACTACATGTCCTAATAATTTCACTTCCTAAATTCAAAAATCACACTTTGAAAGCTTGGAATAAAAGCGGTGGTTTCTCAACACACTCATAAATGTTCTCATATGTTGCACATGATCCTCCTCGAACATGAAGTAGACAAGAATTTCATTCAAAAATACTTCCACAAAGGTATCCAGATACTCATGGAAAATCTTTTTCATTAAGGCCATGAAAACTCTAGGATCATTGGTTAGACCAAATGGAATAACAAGATACTCATAGTGGACATACCTACTCTGAAAGATGGTTTTGTGAATGTTAGAATCTTTTATCCTAAATTGATGGCAACCATACCGAAGGATGATCTTTGAAAACCACATCGCCCCTTTCATATTGTCAAACATATAGTTAATCCATGACAATGGATATTTTTTCTTTATCGTAACTCAATTTAGCATTCAATAATCAATACATAAGAGAATAAAACCATTAGACTTCTTTGAAAAGTGGATCGATGCTGCCCAAGGTGACACACTTGGATGAAAAATCCTTTCTCATGAAGAGCATCCAGATAAGACTTCATCTCTCCCAATTCACCTCAAGCCATTCGGTAAGAGGAGATAGATACTGGTTGAGTTTGAGGAATTATATCAATAGAAAACCCAACCTCTATCACCGGTGGTAGACTAGAGAAACCTGATGGAAAAACATTGGAAAACTCAACGATGAGTGGAGGAGGATCACCACCTATTGAATCTCACTCCAAGTCAAAAGTAAACAATGATCTCACATTCCCCAACTTTGGATCAGAAGTTCTGGCTCTACTCGAACTTGGGTCCCATTCTCCTTGGAATATAAGATACACACCACTAGGTGTAGTAAAATAGACCTGTCAGATATGATAATCAATTCGGGATTTATTGTCGATGATCCAATCCATCCCGAATATAATGTCATGAGATTTCATATCAAGAACAAAAAATCTACAAGCTATCCTGACTCTAATAGAGAGAAGACACATGCAGGACTACGAAGACCCTGGTCTCTTTTTATACTAAGGGGTGTATTAATATCCATTGAAAAAGATAGCTTCTCTATTAGAAGATTAAGTAGGTTAATAATGTGGGTTGAAATAAAAGAGTGAGACACACCAGTATCAAAAAGAGCAGTCACTAATGAAAAAGCAATGGTAATGGCGCCTATCACAGTAATCAGACCTATGTATTCTTGCTCTGGAGACTCTTGCACTGCATGAATAAGCTTCATTGTAGATTCCAATGGCTGGAGAACTTTTATCATCAAATCATCTTATTTCTCTGTAGTCTTAGGAGGAGATGATGGTCCTATCCCACCACACAGAGTAGAAAAGTGATGGTATAACCTCTTAAATTAAACTAAATGTTTGTAAGAGATACATTTCTTGGGTGCCTCAAATGGAAACCATCATAAAATATACATGCCTTCCACATTGATATCAAGACAACAAACCTCCTCCTGGAGTTCTAGGAGGTCTGGAATGACTCTGTCATCGAGAACTACCACAAGGGTCATCAAGAATCTATTTTTATTTGAAGGAACCAATTTTTTCATAGGGAGAAAAAGGAACTCTCATGAACCATAACTTTCCATCCAATTCCATCTCAACCATCATCTATATATCCAACACATCAGTATAAGTGGTTTTCTTTAGAAATATATCTTGAGAACAAATATCGGATCGAAGACCCAACTCGAACGATCGAGACTTTATCCTCTCATTAGATACAATCTCGAGTGAAAACTACACCAGCTCAGTAAAGAAATTTGAATACACAGTCACAATTATGTAGACATCATCAATATTTAAAAATTCCACATACTTGGCTAACACCATTGACTCTAGATAGAACTAGTTAGTGAAAATAACCTTGATTTCCTTCCACTCTAAGCCCTCATACTTCCCTATTATCACCATCGTTTCCCACCATCTCTTGCTTGATCCCTCTAGTATGATGGTAGAACACTTCACCTTGACCGCATCAGGTGTCTACAAGAACTCAAATGAATGTTCTATCTTTCTCAACCATTCCTCAACATGTTGAGGGTCAGTAGAGCTGTTGAAGACTGGTGGATTCTGGTGAAGGAACTCTTGAGAATGATTCCAAAGAACATCCCCCTAAGGATCTATAGCTAGATTTTGTGTGTGAACAGGAGGTGGTTCCTATCCTAGATCTTGGACAGTGAGCATAATCACCTCAACTATATTTAGATCAACAATTGGATTTGATCACTGAGGTTCAGTAGTAAACACTTCCTGTATCTGATTCACATGTCTTCTCAGAGGCATGATGCGGCAAAAAATCAGTAGATAAAATGAGATCATTATATTAACACTCAAGTGGATTAACAAGATAAAATATTCTCTAGAAAAGAAAAAAACCAGATTTGGATTTCAACATATTCAAATCTATATAGGGAAAAGACTAGAACTAACCCACATGAAATCTTTCCCTAAATCCCCTGGTAACTTAAGGATCATTGGAGTGAGATCTGGCCAGGCACTCAATGGAAACTACCTCTTATGTCCCAACATGATATAAAAAATGCATACTGATTTCTAGAAAAAGTATCAATAACCTCCTCTGATACAAATTTTTCATGAACTAGCCTGGGTACCCTGGTAACCCAATAATTGAACCAGAACTAATATGACCCGAAGGGCGTTCTCGATCCCCATGGGTTGGCGAATTTTACTTGGAACTATAAAACATATCAGGCCGAGACTGAACCTAACTCGAACTGACTCAGTTTGGCCGACTTGACCTAGTCGGGTTTGGGACGAGCCGGTCTGTCTTGTCCCAAGGGCCAGGCCCATTAGGCCTAGTGGTCCTAGCGCATTGGGATGAGGGTCCAGTCATTTAGAATGCCCAATGACCCAGTCCCCTTTCTCCATCTTGGCCCACACTGGCATGCCAGTTTTGTTTCAGTTGTGCCACCCAGCATCCCAGTTCCCCCTCTGAACCAACCCGTGCTAGTGGGCTAGTTCAGTCCAGCCTGGATGCATCAGGTTCCACATCCACTCCGCATCACATGACCTGCTCATCCGACCTCCTCCCTGCACACAGTCCGTTGACTATGTGCCATCGCCACACCACGGCTCACCCAGGCCATGGCCTAATTCCATCACCTGTGACTCTTCAGTGGGCCTCCTCTACTTCCATGGTGCACCGCCATTGCAAACTACCTCTCACACATGGATTCCACCTCGTGCTACCATGGGTTCCACTACCGATGGTCTTCGATCTGGTGGTCCTTGCCTCCACCGTGACCCTCCTAGTTGTAGTCTTCCACCACCATAGTTGCCCTCCTGGCTGTGACTCTCCCTCTGCCATAGCCATCTCCCATGCTGGCGGCCATTCACCGAGCACCGCCGTCTCCCTTGGCCTCATGCCCACATTGATCCACCACTACTGTCCTTCTTAGACTGTAGTTGTTATCACGTCACGAAGAATTGATGATAACGGTCGAGTAGAAGAATGTGAAAATAACACACAAAGGATGGAACAAAACCTTTGTTTGTGTCAGCGTGATTCATACTTGTTGGGAGGTTTAATAAAGGATAATCAAAATGAAAATCCAACTTCTATTATTTCCCCGCATTCAATTTCCCATGCCCCACAAAGACAACCGATCCATGGGTCAATCTGTTAGTGGATTAACATGCGTTCATCGTTCAGAAATAAGAACAAGGGAAGGGGGACCACATAGAAAATAAACCCCTACCTGGGTTTGGATTGATCACTAACGAAGGGTGAATCTTTCCTTCATAGTTCATCCATCCACCGACATCTGATCTGAATCTATTCTTTGATCCATCAACGTTATTCATTAATTGCCTCTCATCATTCACCAATGAATTTCCTCCAAGGCTTTAGAGAAAAATATAGGTTCTACCCCCGATCTCGTATCTATATTAATGAAATTAATGAGGAAATGCATTATAGCATTTCTGTTACGCTGAGTAATCGCGTCGTTACACTATTTGATTTATGAAATGAAACGACATTTCTATTATGCTTGAGTGAAAATATCGTTATGTGGTTCCATTAATGAAATGAAACATATGGCTTGAATTTTCTTTTTAGTTAAACATTTTTCAATAAAATAATCTTTCTTAAGTTTATTTTATATTTCTATAAATTCCCAAAATTTAACTTTTACCCCTAACCTGCACCTGTTGAGGTTAGGCCCCACCTAAGGAAATAACACCCTCACGAGCTCAATGGTATTCTCATATTTCCGATTCGAGTTACTGTTTACGAGTTATAGTAAAATAAAACAATATTTATTTAATTATTTTATTTATGGGCTCTTCCAAAAAAACACTTTCCATAGTTGGCCAAAACTGGCCAATATTAGGTTCCCCCAAAGGAAATCACGCCCTCAAGAGATCAATGATGGTATCATATTTTTAATATGAGTCACCATTAGTGAGTTATAAGGATTTTAAAAATAAAAAAAATATTTAGTTTTTTATTTATGGTTATACCATTTTTTGGGTTTTGTCACTAGAGGCCCATCCTGACTAATGTTAAGTTGCGCCTGGGGTAAAACCGCCATCCATAAAACAACGATGCCTTTGAATTTCTGATCCAGGCATCCATTTAAGTGTTATTAAACTTTTTTAGGAAAACCTCTCATGTGTGCTATTTAAAAACTTAAATTTTTTTGATAGACTGTTAGAGGCCCACCAGGCCTCGGAATCACACACTCTCTTAATGTCTAGTCTCAGAATTTTCCCAGAATTTTTATAAAAATAAAACTGGGAAAATACAAGTCATTACATTATAAGAAGAGGTCAGAAGTGGGAATATAGGAAGCCGATGTCAGTCTCTGAGACTTGGATGTGTTAGACGTTCCGAGAAGAGGTCCCAAGACATGGGATCTACTGCTCAGGTCTCTTAGGGTGAGTCTAGTCAGCCTAGGAAGAGGTAATTATTTTAAAAATATCGAAGGGGAGATATTTTTAGAGATTTTCCATCCCGTTGTGCTGATAGTGAAATGGTGGATGGGCTACTAGGGAAGAGGCAATGAAAGGAACATATGAATCTGTAGGGAAGAAGATGTGATAGAGGATCTGGGAGAGTAGAGGGAGGTGGTATACATTTCGACATATTACATCCAACACCCCAATGTTTTCCACACCAAGCTCATGGAGTTAGAGGAAAAGTTAAGGGAGTATCTTCATGCAGTCAAGGAATATTACCAAAGGGCTCTAGGAATGATTCAAGGTACGGTATGTGTCTACTCTTAACCACCGTATTAATAGACACATGTTCTAATCATTCCTTCTTGTCACGAATCTTGTTCAAGACAAAGTGTTTCTAGTTAAACCATTGAATTGAACCTTACATCTAGAGATACCTATAGGAGGATACTTGAAAATCATAGTTATGCCGATAGTGTGATCTGACCCATGAGGCGAGAGTTTCAGTTGGTACCTCTTCGTAGCAGCGTCGAGGCCTTATGACGTTAGTTTATATATAGACTTGTCATCCACAGTTCATGCTCATATTGACTATTTTAGGAATAAGGATGTGGTATGTTTGTAGTGTTGGAATGGGGGTTTCCTTGGTTGGCAAAAAAGGAAACCCAGGTAGCATATGATAAACTCATGCATAGGAGGGTAAAATCGATCTCACTTGAGTTGGTCATCCTAACCCTAGTGGTAGTGGATGTTTTGAGTTCTCAGTTCCCAATAGTAGTGTCGGAGTATGAGGAAATCCTTCCAAGAAGATGTTTCCAGGTTTATGTCCCCACAGGGAGACAGACGTCTTCATCATTCTACACCTCGAGATGGAACTGATATCAGCATCAATATATCAGTTGGCTTTCGAAGAGCTTCACAAGCTGAGGGTGTAAGGGGAGGACTTACAGAGGAAGGGCTTATTAAGAACTAGTATTTGAGGTTATGTGTGGATTACTAGAAATTTAACCAAGTGTGCATGGAGTTTGTGAATCCACTACTAGAGGGTCGATGAACACATTGATTAGTTGAAAGGGCCAACCTTTCACGAGGATGGAAAGGTTCTTGCATGCCTTTTTAGAAGTTAAGATTTTAATGAGCACCCCAATCATGAGTTTTCCAGAGGAGGGAGTCAAGTACATAGTGTTCTAAAATGCATCAGGGACCTGGCATGGTTGGTTCTTGATGCAAAGGAAAGTGGTAATTGCCTATGGTTCGCATCAGTTGAGACCACATTGGAAGAACTATGTGACCCATGATCTTGATTTGGCAGTCGTAGTCTTCACATTGATATGTGGCGACACTACCTTATGGGTGAAAATTTTAATATCTAATCTAACCACAAGAGTACAAAATATATTTTCTCTTAGAAGGGTTTGAACTTGAGATAGAGATGATGTATCATACCTCCAATCAGTGGTTGTTACCCCTAAACTTTTATGGTGAGTTAGGGAAGAACAACTTGATGATACTGACTTTGAGTCTCTAAGTGCTCAGTTTCCCATAGGGAATGCCCCTGATGGATATTCAAAAGGTGGGGAGCACGTTATTACTTTTAGTGGATACACAATAGTAGCAGTGGAATCCTAGAGTGATGAGACACATTGGGATATGCACATGGGTGTCAAGGTGGACACTGAGGATGACAGAACTGGTTGAAGCTAGGCTTACCTATTTATATAAAAGTTGAGTGATTGTTTAATGAGTTTCATGGTTAACCAAATCACCATGTTGGTCACTTTTTAGCTTTTTAGGAAGAGAGTCTCATAGGGAGCTTGGGGCGCCTCTATGTGCAAGGGATAGTTTGACTCTATGGAGTCCAATCTATGATAGTCTTGGATCGAGGTGCACACTTTGAATCCCGATTATGGAAGAGATGGCATGAGGTGTTTGGGACTCAGCTATGCTTGAGCACCATCACAGGCCTTATACGAGCAACCCTATAGGTTTCCACTTTTCTAGAATGACCCCGTAGGGTCAGTGCTCATGGGATCAAAGTTGGTGTGGGCTACTATAGAGAAGGTTCAGATCATCCAGGAGTGGATGGGGACTACACAGAGCCGTCAGAATTCTTAAGCTTGTAACACCGCAAGAATTTACAAATAGATTTAATACAGAATGCATGGAACACTAAGTCTCTACAAAACACCATTTTTTTATAACCTTTCCAAGTAAACATAATTTTTCAACCTCTGTGATTTGAATTTCGAAAAACTAACATACACGATTGCGTTCAATAAGATATTTAGATTCTGATAAGACAAACATATTTTTTGGTGAATAGTTACATACCATTATGAATAGTAACAAACCCTTATGAATAGTAATGAATAGTAAATTTTCCAAAAAAATAGAAACTTCACACATGAATGTATAAAAACAATTTAGAAATCTTAAAAGTGAAAAAATGATCATAGGATAAGTATGGGTATTTTCTTATGTCATAAATATTTTAATTAAAATTTTATGATTAATTTAATAATTTAAAATGGAAATGTATTTTCATAAAATATAATCATAAATTGTTACTTTATTTTCTTATGGTTATAAGATAATTTTATGTGACCTTGATTAATTTCTCAATGTGTTATAAGATGAATTATAGTTTTAAAGTTGTTTTTTGGAATAAATTGTGATTTTCATTTAAAATTAAATTAAAAATATTTAGAAAATTAATTTTAAAAAATGGATTTCATTTTTTAATTCTACAAATCAAAAAATTCTTATGGTGGATGTTTGGTATTTTTCTGAAATACACAAATTTTTTATGAATAGTGAAATATGGTAAAATACCGTATATACAAATTATCAGTTAAATACACTATTTATGACATCATGAGCGATGTAAGCCCACTTGGTTCGAACTCAAATGCACTTATCTCTATTATGGGTCACATGAAACAACAATATTGGTTGTCTTGATGGAAATAATAAAATAATGAATAAAATATTCAAAATTCACTCCACTCCTCCTCTATAAATCCCCTCTCACTCCCTCTTATCCTCACTCCTCTAAGCCTTGAAACTCCTCAAATTTCTTCCCAAATACATTCCCCAATTACCTCCTCACATCCATGAAGCTCTTGGTCTTTCCAAATTAATAAAACCCCTTCCCTTAAAGAGATTCTCAAGGAGGTGGATTCAAGAGGTAATTTCTTCTTTTTATTTCTTTTATTTCATGTTCTCTTTAATGGGGCATGTATTTCATGTTTTCATAACATGTTCTTATTTACATTTTATTTTGTTCCACTACTATTTTATTAGTCTTCTATGAATGGTTTAACCATTTCCCCTCTCTTTTTAATGTTTTCTAAAACCATGTTGCGTAGCCGTTATGCTGCAGAATTTTCGTCTCAAAATCTCTATCTTTTTCAAGCACTCTTATTGTGTTATTATCTTTTAATTTCTATTGTCTTATGTTGTAATATGTAATTAAATACCCCATTACTTTATATTTTATTTAATAATTATGAGATACTCTATTTCTCTCATCAATATATTTTATGAATTTTTAAGTGACGCTGTTAGGCTTCCAGATTTTCGTAAGGGATTTCTCAACTTTTCTTTTATTTTGAGTTTCTTTATTTTTCATTACTCTCATCATTTATTTAAAATGTTGTAATGGATACAGTATATTACATGTAATAGATATTTATCATGATAAAGGAATAAATTTTCATCATCTCTTCGTTCCCATTCTTTTATACGAAAAATGAAAGCACCACCTGAGATGTGCTAATCTACCACATTCAAGGACGATGGGTTTTTAATTTCTGTTACCATATTAAATTGTGGTTATGAAACCATTATTATTTTTTTCAACAGACTATAATATATGTATTATTTCTCATTATATGTTTCTAGAATCTTTTTTACACATGGTATTGATTTATAAAGAAAAATGAGTTTGTAGTGTTCAAAAACCACAAATTAACCTAAACAGTTTTCATTAAATGATTTAACTAAATGATTCATCTTCAATCCAAGTAACCAAATGAAATTTACAACAATTTAACCTTATGGATGTTAAATAATAAAATATAACTTCAATTATGGACAAAAATCTTAATTTTACATGGTTCCCCATTCATGTATATAAGTATACCGATCATGAAACAAATGGACCCGAATAATGAAATTGAACCTCTTAACCCATCAAAAAGGCCAAGAATAAACTTTATAAGGTTATAATAAATAAATTAAATGCATAATATGTTCCATAAATATTAATTAATGAATTTAATTTGGTTATCTAGGACACTAAGACCAAGTGAAGAACACCATCAGACTATGGTAATGTTTCCTCATCTCACATCCATTTTTGTGAGACATTCCTTATTCACTACTATTACTTGTGTTTGGTATATGTATATTGGCCATTTATGTTTTATATCATTATTTCATATATTTTGATGATATTCAATGTGTCATTTAAATATTATTAATTTTTGGGCATGCAATTCAATTGATTACTAAGTTATAAGTATTTTCTACCCAAACCTCCATTTTTATTCATGTTTCTCTTATTCTCTACTCACCTCAATGATATTATTTTCTTATTTAATCCTCATAAATTATACGTGAATGTTATATATATGTGTATTAATAATAATCCTACTTTCATTTATGGGGAGTTATATGTTTTAAAAGGATCTTTCAAAAATTCTTCCAGAAATACAAGCTCGATTCAAGGAACATCTCAGATTCTTACCTATTTTGAAGTCCACCCTATAATCTGTTTTAATCCAAATTCATCTTTATAAAGTAAAAAATTTTACAATGAAAAAGATATTTGGGATCATTTCTTGTTTTATGATATCAAACAATCCTTTTCATTTTAAAATATCTTTAATATATTTCTTAAACCACACAAAAAGTTTTTAATTCTTAAGATTATTTAAAAAACATTTTACACGATTTCACTTCAGTGGGACATCACTTGTGCCTCAAATATAATATCAGTGTCCTTACCTTTTCATTTCTGGAATATAAATGTTTTAAAAATGTTTTATGAAAAATATAAATGATTTTCTAAAATAACTATTCTTTCCAAAGTTAAATTCATTTTTCTCATCTCACTTTAACTTTTATGAGATAAACACCTTATTCACTACTTATTACTTGCATGTGGTGTTTGTAATGACATTTGGTATGTTATATAAAGATTATCCTTATTCAAATGATATTATAGGGGATTATTATTTGAATATTTCAAGGTGGTATGGGACACATTAGAATGTTTAAGGATTATCTCCTCAATAAATTTTCAATGGTATCATTTAAATGTATCTTATTTATGTCAACATCCTTTTTGAATATTGTAATTAATTTAGGTTTATCTATTATGATATCATATACCATATTTAATTTTATGGTTTATGATTAGTTTCACTATGGATGTTCTATCTTAAAACCATTCACCAATTTACTCTGAATGGTTAGTGTTTATGATTATTTTTTGGGGAAATTTATTTATATTTCATATGTTAGTTTAAATATGAATGTATATGTTATTTATGTTTATACCCATTCATATGCGGAATTAATTTTACTTAGTATGTTTTTTGTGGGGCCCTCTATATCCCCTCAGTGCATCAGTAGGTCTCATGAGACAAAATATGGTCTTGCCACGAGGCTATGACAAAATGAATATTTATCGTTTTGGCTGAGGCCTTAATCATTTTTAGACTTCTTGGATGATTCCTTGATGGTATATTTTAGAATTTACTACATAGGCATTTACCTCATTATTAAGCTAGTAATTTAATGTTCATGTGGTTATTTGACAAGTAGAATACCCATGGTTATGTTTTATTATGGAAATATTTACTCAGCTAATATTCCTTCTTTAATGTGTTCAAATTTATTATTTGTAGAGGCATGTGCTTTTACCATGCCTATTGTTGATTTCTATGATATCTTCCAATATATTTATAACCCCTATTAAGCGTTTGATATCACCCATTTATTATGTTTCAGTTTCTCAGGACATGAAGACGTTTTTTTATGATTGACCTACAAGGATAATCTTAGAGTGGTGGATGTTCCAAGTAAAAATTTTATGTTGTATTTCTTTTCAAGTTGTAATGATGAACTTATGTATGTATTTGGATTTCCAAAACTACTAAACTACCAATTACTTTGGGATTTCATTCCTTGTAATCCTTACAATGTATTAAAACAATACACCAGCTCTACACTTCTAGGGTTGGGGCGTTATAGTTTTATCAAATGAAGTTAATAGAAAACATGGAAACTAGATTTAGAAAATTGAGATTAGGGAACAAACCCATAAGATAATCTACGAGGATAAAAATACAAGAACATCCTAGAATCTTGGTAAGAAATAGATTATGTGGATCTTCCTCGAAAATACATCCTTTTCTGGATACTACAAGTAGATGTGGTTCTGGAAAATATGTATCGAGGAGTGAAAACTTCGACAGGTAGTTTCAGGCTTGACCTGGGGTATCCTGGTACATGAAAATGGGCCTTAATGCGCACCTGGTTTGACACTAATGGGGGATATTCTTAGGATAATTCACATTTTATTTACCCACCATTAGGAATGATTTATGCCCCCAAAGCAACCAAAGTATATAGTTCTAGGATTTATGATGCATAAATTTATGCTATATGCTATACCATTTTTAGGGTCATAGAGAGTTCATAATGTTACCAATTAATATATAATATATAATTGATTATAAATGGAGCCTAGAATAAGGAATGCGAACTTCACCAATGCATGTGATGTGAAGTGTAAGAAGTATCATATCTCTAATGCTCTCAAGCCATCATTTCAAAGGAAGATTGTCTCCCAAGTATCCTCATAATATGAGGAAATAATATCATGTGTTGACAAGGTATTTAAAGACTTATCTGAGTCCTATGGCATTGAAGGGAAGAAAAATAAGAAGAGGATGGAAAGGAAAAACATGGATATATGGAAGAAGGTAAAGAAGTGTTTTCCCACATGTGATAATTCTAGAAGGAAACACCTTGGGATATGCTTGAGAGGAAAAGGAGTTTGCTTCAAGTGTGGAGAAAAAGGCCACCATGATCATAATTGAAATAAAAGGAAATAATTTTCATATACTGAATGGTTCAACTGCAAGGATATGAGACACTATATGAATCAATGTTCTAAGCGTCAAAGGATTATACCTCAAATAATTATTTTGGATAATGATCAAGTTATGATGCTACTACAGATGAAGTATAATGATTAATATGCCTAGTCAAGAATCATTCCATTTGAATATTTTTTAGTAATGTACTAGTTTTATGAATTATGATATATATAAGTATTGTAAAAAAATTATCTTTAATTATGGATTTCTTGTTATATGACGAATGGTACAAATGAAAAGTGATTGAGAATAAATTTAAAATTTTTAGAAAAAAAATATATAATTGAGGGAAAGACAACCATTAATATATATATCTTTTGTTGAGATAGTGATGATGAAATTATTGATTCAGATAAATACTGACTACCTTGGAACTGATTATTGACTTGTCATGAAGTGGTCTATGCTATCATCGATGGAGTTTAGAACACTTTTGTATTTAAGGAATATATCCAATAAAATATATCTTACTTAAGGAATATAAAAGAATTAATTTTTCCAATACGGGTTTTATGGTAATTTAAGTTATTACCATATTTCAAGAGGATTCATGATGAATATATTCACATGCTTGGAATGTGAATTTTAGAGCTACTTCTTATTGATTAAGGGTTAATGACATGTTCATCAGGGAAATTTAGAGACCTTCATTATAATGTGTTGAGTCATTATATTTTGGAATTTTAAGAATTTAAAAAATAGTTTATGTTGATCATTGTATGGGTTTTTTAGAGTTTAATGTTACTACATGATGGTATTATTATTCTTCCATGACCATGTTGTCTAATTAAAATGTGTTATTTTGTAGTAACTGATTCATTTCACTTTCCTCTTATTAATTTTATATTTTAACCATATTCTTGATGTGGGTTTCCCATAAGGGAATTTTCAAGTATCAACCATTCACTTTCAAAGTTTAATTTCAAATTTCTAGGATGAAATTTTTGTAAGGAGGGGATAATGTAACACCCCATGAATTTACAAATAGATTTAATAAATAATGCATGAAACACTAAGTCTCTACAAAACACCACTTTTTATAACATATCCAAGTAAACATAATTTTTCCATATCTGTGATTTGAATTTCTAAAAACTAACAAAAAAGGCTGCATTCAATAAGATATTTAGTTTTTGATAAGACAAACTAAATTTTTTTATAGTAACACAACCTTATGAGTAGTAACATACCCATATAAATAGTAATGAATAGTAATGAATAATAAATCTTCCAAACAAATATAATATTCACCAATGAATGTATAAAAATAATTTATATATCTTAAAAGTGAAAAAATTATCATAGTATAATTATTGATATTTTTGTATGTCATATATTTTTTAATTACAATTTAATGATTAATTTAATAATTTAAAATGGAAATTTATTTTAATAAAATTTAATCCTAAATTGTCAATTTATTTTCTTATGGTTACAATATAATTTTACAGGACCTTGATTAATTTCTCAATATTTTATAAAATGAGTTATAGTTTTAAAGTTGTTTTTTTGGAATAAATCATGATTTATTAAAAATTAAATTAAAAATATTTAAAAAATTAATTTCAAAAAATGGATTTTATTTTTTAATTCTAAACATAAAAAAATATTTAGGGTGAATATTTGGGTTTTTTTATAAATACTCGATTTTTTATGAAAAGTGAAATATGGTAAAATACTATATATACAAATTATTAGTTAAATACACTATTTATGACATCATGAGTGATGTAAGTCCACTTGGTTCGAACTCACATGCACTTATACCTATTATTTGTCCCATTAAATAAAAATATTGGTTGTCTTGAGGGAAATAATAAAATAATGAATAAAATATTCACAATTCAATCCACTTATCCACTATGAAACCCCCCTCACTCCCTCTTATCCTCACTCCTCTAAGCCTTGATACTCCTAAAAGTTCTTCAAAAATACCCTACCCAAATAACTCCTCACATCATAGAATCTCTTGGTCTTTCCAAATGACTAAAACCCCTTCCATTAAAGAGATTCTCAAGGAGGTGGATTCAGGAGGTAATTTCATCTTTTCATTTCTTTTATTTCAAGTTCTCTTTTATGTGGTATGTATTTAATGTTTTAGTTAAATGTTATTATTTATATTTAATTATATTCCAATGCTATTTATGATTATTATATGAATGGGTTACCCCTTTCCCCTCTCTTTTTAATGTTTTCTAAAACCATGTTGCGTAGCCGTTATGCTGCAGAATTTTCGTCTCAAAATCTCTCTCTTTTTCAAGCACTCCTATTGTGTTATTATCTTTTAATTTATGTTGTATTATGTTGGGATATGTAATTTAATATCCCCATTAATTTATATATTATTTAATACTAATGAGATACTATTTTTCTCTCATTAATATATTTTATGAATTTTTAAGTGACGTCGTTAGGCTGCTGGATTTTCGTAAGAGATTTTTCAACTTTTCTTTTATTTTAAGTTCCTTTATTTTTCTTTCCTATCCTCATTTATTTCAAATGGTATGATTACTATATTATATTACATGTAATATAATATTTTCACGGTAAAGGAATAATTTTTCATCATATCTCCTTTTCCATTCTTTTATACTAAAAATGAAAATACCACCCGAGAAGTGCTAATCTACCACATTCAAGGATGATAGTTTTTAAATTTCTGTTACAGTCTTCAATTATAGACATTTAACCATTATTATAGTTTAAACAGACACTAATAAATTTATTACATCTCATTATATGGTTCTATTATCTTTTTTTACACATGTTATTGATTTATAAAGGAAAATGAGTTCATTGTGTTCAAAAACTGCAAATTAACCTAAATAGTTTTCATTAGATGATTTAACTAATGATTCATCTTCACTCCAAGTAACCAAATGAAATTTAGAACCATGTAACCTAATTTATGTTCACTAGTAACATATAACTTTAACTATGGACAAAAATCCTCAGTTTACATGATTCTCCATTCATGTATATAAGTATACTGGTCATGAAACAAACAGACCAAAACAATCACATTGAACCTTTTAACCCTTAAAAAAGTCCATTAATATACTTAATAAGGTTATTATAAATCAATCACAAGTATAATAGGTTATTTAAATCTTAATTAATTAATTTAATTTGGTTATCGATAACACTAAGACCAAGTGAATGACACCATCACACTTAAGGTAAAGCTTTCCTCATCTCACTTCCATTTTTGTGAGACATTCCTTATTCACTAAAATTACTTGTGTATGATGTATGTATACTAAACATTGATGTTTCATATCATTATTCTATTTATTTTAATTATATCCAACGTTTCATTTAATTATTATTAATTTTGGTCATACAATTCAATTGATTACAAAGTTACAAGTATTTTCTACCCGAACCTCCATTTTCATTTGGATTGCTCTTATTCTCTATTCACCTTAATGATTTTATTTTATTAAGTTCTATTCATAAATCCTATGTTAATGTTCTATATATTTTTACCCATCATAATCCTACTTTAATTTATGGAGAGTTCTATCTTTTAAAAAGATCTTTCAAAAATTATTCTCGAAATACAAGCTCGATTACAGGAACATTTCAGATTCTTACCTATTTGGAAGTTCACCCTATAATCTATTTTAATCCATATTTATTTTTCTAAAGTCACACATTTTAATATTAAAAGGATATTTTGGTTCATTTCTTGTTTTATGAAAGAAAAAATGCCTTTTCACTTTAAAATATATTTAATGAATTTCTTAAATCGTACTAATTGTTTTTAATTATAAAGCTTCTTTAAGAACACTTTTTACACAATTTCACTTTAGTGGGACATAAATTATGCCTCAAATATAATATCAATGTCCTATTATTTTATTTTTCGGGATATAAATGTTTAGAAACAGGTTTATGAAAAATAAAAAATTATTTTCCAAAAGAACACATCTTTCTAATGTAAAATAGATTTTTCTCATATCACTTTAACTTTTATGAGATATATGCCTTGTTCACTACTTATTCCTTGCATTTAGTGTATGGAATAAACTTTGGTATATAATATCAAGAGTATCCTTATTCACATAATACTATAAGGTATTATTATTTGAATATTTCAAGGTGGTATGGGACACTTTGGAAAGTTTAAGGATTATTTACTCAAGAAATTTTCAATGGTATCATTTAAATTTATCTTATCTATGTCAATATCCTTGTTGAATCTTGTAATTAATTGATGTTTATCTCTTATTATATCATCTACCATATTTAATTTAATGGTTTATGATTAGTTTGACTATGGATGTTTTATCTTAAAACCATTCACCAATTTACTCTGAATGGTTAGTGTTCATGATTATTGTTTGGGGAATGTTGTTTACATTTCATATGTTATTTCCAATATGAATGTATATGTTATTTATGTTTATACCCATTCATATGAGGAATGTTTTGGACTTAGTAAGTGTTGTTTGGGGCCTTCTATAACCCCTCGGTCTATCGGTAGGTCTCACGAGACATACTATGGTCTTGGCACAAGGCCTTGACAAAAAGAATATTTATGGTTTTGGACGAGGCCTTAATCATTTTTAGATATCTTGGTCGAGGCCTTGATGTTATATTTTATAATTTCCGGCATATACATTTACCTTATTATGAATCTATTAATTGAAAGTTCATGTGGTTATTCGACTTGTAGAATACCCATGGTGATGCTTTATTATGCAATTATTTCCTCAGCTAATACAGAGCATTTGAGATCACCCCTTTCTTATGATTCATTTTATCAAGACATGAAGAAATTTTTTTATGATTGACCTACAAGGATAATCTTAGAGTGGTGGATGTTCCCAGTAAAACTTATAAGTTGTATTTATTTTCAAGTTATAATTCTGAACTTATGTATATATTTGGATTTCCAAAACTACTAAACTAATCTATCCTTCAGGATTTTATTCCTTGTAATATTTCCAATGTATTAATATAATACACCATCTCCAAGCTTCTGGGGTTGAGGCATTACAATGATGGTAGTCAACGAAGACCCTTGGAGTTCGAGGAGGGAGACCATGTGTTTCTTGGGGTCTCTCCTTGACATGGTGTATAATGATTTGGCCGGGGAGAAACATTATCTACATGATTAATCAGACTTTTTATGATACCATGTTGAGTGGGTGAGGGGGAGTACTTCTTGGCTCAACCTTTGTAGTTAGAACGGGTGCAAGACACCTTCCATTTATCCCAGTTGAGAAGATATGTACATGAACTATTACATGTTATTGACTGGGGAAAGCTGGACATTGACGATATGGAAACATTTGTCGAGTTTCCAGAAAAGATCAAGGATTGTAAAGAGAGGGCCCTTTTTTGGTGATCAATTCCTCTAGTGCACATTCAGTGGAAGCATAAGAATCTTCAAGAGATCACATGGGAGTGGGAGGCTCAGGTTTGTGCTCATATCCTTATCCATTTGGGAATCCCAAGGTTTGGATTTTGGGGACATAAAGCCTTATGGTGGGGGTAATTTAATGACTCTGATTTTCCTAGTTTTATTTTTAGAAAATTTCTGGGAAAATTCCGAGACCAGCCATAGAGACGACATGCAATTACAAGGCTCAGTGTGCCCGGAATAGTCCATAAAAAATGTTATGTTTTTAAATTTCTCGAGTGAGTATTTTTCTTGAAGAATTGGAATAAAACTTAAATGGTGGCCCATATTATAAATCCGAAGGCACTATTGTGTTCTGAATAGCGGGTTTACCCTAGGCGCGACTTAACATTAGTCGGCGTGAGCCTCTAGTGAGAAAACCTGAAAATGGAATAACTGTAAATAAAATAATTAAATAAATTATTTTATTTTTCGAATCCTTATAACCCACAAATGGTTAATCATATTGAAAATATGAGACCAATGTTGAGATAATGAGGGCATGATTTCCTTTGGTGGAACCTAACATTGGATGACATAGGCCTATTATGGAAGTAGTTTTTGGGACAAGGCCATAAATAAGATTATTAAATAAATATTAATTTGTTTTCCTATAAATCATAAATGGTAACTCATATTGGAAATCTAAGAGTACAATTGAGCTCATAAGGGTGTGATTTCCTTATGCGGGGCCTAACCTCGACCGGCGCGAGTCGAGGGTAAAAGTTAATTTATGGGCATTTAAACAAAAATAAAATAAACTTAATAAAGTTTATTTTATTCAAAAAAATTTCACTAGAACACAACTTCGAGCCATCTATTTAATTTCATAAATGAGACAACATAACGATGCTACAAATAAAGTGTAACAGAAATGTTGTTTCATTTAATAAATGAAACAGATTACGAACACAACGAATCCTCATAACATAAACTCTAAAACGTGTTTCTTCTATTAAGTTGAATAAAAAAGATACAGGACTGGGGGAGGATCCTAGAGTTTTCTCTGAATATTTGGAGTAAATTCAATAGTGAATGACAATCAATGATGAATGATGAACAAAGATGGACCAAAAATGGATTCGGATCAGATATCGGTGGATTGAGAAATAACGAATGCAAGATTCACCCTTTTTCAGCGATTGATATAATCCTTGGTAGGGGTTTATTTTCTATGTTTTATCCCTTCCCTCTTTCTTATTTATAAATGATGAATACAGTTCAATCCACTAATAGATTGACTCGCATATCGGTCTTCTTTAGGGGACAAGGGAATTTTCATGCGGGGAATTAAGGGAAGTTTGATTCTCATTTTGATTATCCTTTGTTAAACCTCTTAACGAGGACAAATCACACTGACATGAACAAAGGTCATGATCCGTCCTTTGTGTGTTATTTGTGCGTTCTTCTAATCCTACATTTTCTTCTATTTTTCATGATGTGACAGAAACCACGGTCTAAGAAGGACTGCCATTTTGATCAACCCAGGCATGAGTCCAAGGGAGATGGTAGTGTTGGGTGAACATTTGTTGGCATGGGGTCCAGTGGTGGTGGTGGGAGAGCCGTGGATTGGTGGGCTTCAGTGGAAGTAAGGGCCGTTGGTTCGAAGCCTGGAAATGGTGGAACCCATGACAACCATCGTGGGAGGGGGACCAGGGCCTCCAGTAGGTGGGATGCGGCGACAACCATGTCCGGGAGGCAACACACTAGCGGAGTGTCGTGGTAACAGAGGGGGCCTACGGTAAAGATATAAGTGGTGGCGGTATGCCACATAGGGGTGACGATATGCTATCTGTAGACCACGTGCAGGTAGGCGGTTGGCCGAGCTAGCCATGTGATGCAGAGTGGAAGTGGTGCCTGCCGCGTCCAAGATAGACCGAACCAGCCTGCACTGGTGGGTCAGTTTTTGTCCAGCCAGGCTGCACAGTATCCCAGTTCCCCCTTTGGCCATTTCCCAAAAAAACTAAGGAAGCATGGGATAAAGTCATGCATAAGAGGGTGAAAACGATCACTCTTGAATCGGCTAGCCTTACCCTCGTGGTAGTGGATTTTTTTGAGTTCTCTACTCCCAGAATTTGTGGTGGATTATGAGATCAAAGGAAACCCAAGAAACATGGGATAAACGTGTGCATAGGAGGGTTCAACTGATCACTCTTGAGTCATCCATCCTTACCCTCATGGTCGTGGATGTTTTGATTTCTCAGTTCCGAAAAGTAGTGGTGGAGTATATGGACGTCCTTCCAAGAAGATGTTTCCAGGTTTACCTCCCTGTAGGGAGACAAACTTTTACATCATTCAACAACCCGAGATGGAATTGATATCAATATTGGTATATAGGATGGATTTTATAGAGATTCGCGAGATGAGGGTGTAGGTGGAGGACTTTCATTGGATGTGCATAGTAAGACCCAATGTTTGAGGTTATGTGTGGATTACCGGAAATTTAACCAAGTGGTCGTGGAGTATGAGTATCTACTACCAAAGGGTCGATGAACACATCAATTGATTGAAAGTGACAATCTTTTACGAGGATGGAAATGTTCCAGCATGCTTTTTTAGCAGTTAAGACATATTTTGAAGAGCAACCCAATCTTGAGTTATCTTGAGGAGGGAGTCAAGTATGCAGTGTTTTTTGATACATCAATGAATGGACTTGGATGTGTTCTAATGAAAAGGGAAGCGGTAATTTCCTATGGTTCACATTAGTTGAGACCACATGAGAAGAACTATGCGACCCATGATATTGAGTTGGCAGTGGTAGTCTTCGCATTAAAGATGTGGCGACACTACCTTATGAGAGAACAATTTACAGTGTACTCTAACCGTAAGAGTCTCAAGTATATCTTCTCTTAGAAGGGTTTGAACTTGAGATAGAGATGATGCAGCTTACCTCCAACCAGTGGTTGTTACCCCACCCTCTTAAAGTGATCCAGGGAGGTATAACTTGATGATACTGACTGTGAGTCTCTAAGTTCTCAGTTGTCCACAGGAAATACCCCTGATGGATATTACAAAGTTGGGGAGCACTTCATTCCTTTAGTAGGATGCACAGTAGTAGCAGTGGATTCCTAAAGTGATGAGATTCATCAAGATATGAATATGGGTGTCAAGGTGGACACCAGGGATGATAGAACAGGTTGAAGATAGTCTTACCTATTGATATAAAATCTTAGCACTTGTTTAATCAGTTTCTTGGTTGAACAACTCACCATATTGGTCACTTTTTATCTTTTTCAGAATAGAGTCCGGTAGAGATCTTGGGGTGCCTCTACATCTAGGGGATTGTTCGACTCCATGGAGTCCAATCAATGATAGTCTCATATAGAGTTTCAGTCTTTGCATCCCAGTTGTGAAAGGGATTATAGGAGGCATTTGGGACTCAACTGCGATTGATAACCATTTGAGGCCTTGTACGGGAGACCCTAAAGATTACAACTTGGCTAGAATGACCGTGGAGGGTCAGCGCTCATGGGCCCAGAGTTAGTGATGACTATTAATAGGGAAGGTTCCGGTCATCCGGGAGTGGATAAAACTGCCCAGAGCCATCAGAATCCTATGATGGTAGGTGTGAGAGACCCTTGGAGTTAGAGGAGGGAGACCATGTGTTTCTTGGGGTCTATCCTCGACACGGGATTCAAAGAATTGGAAAGGGTGACAAGTTATCTTTGAGGTTCATCAGATTTTTCTAATAGTATTTAGAGTGGGAGATGTGGACTACCAATTGGAGTAAAAGTAATAGAATAAAATGAAGCATAAAATCCAAAGTACTACAAACCAAAGTACTAAATAAGAAAAACAACCCCAAGGTCCCTAAGAACACATCTCATCAAGTACAAAACTCAATAACTAGATCCACCTCTAAGAGATACCTTCCCTTTACTAGAGCTTTGGAGAAGAATGTCTACATACACCTGAAGGCAAAATGAGGGTGTGAGCCTAATCACATTAGAATACCACCAAATATTCTATAATAGATTCCAAATTTAGATTATCTAAAGAAAAGATTTTAATTTTTTATAAATATATAGTTTTGTTAATTTAAATGTTTATTTAAACAAAACATGCTATTCATTTTCAAAATTATGGAATATAAATTTAAATCACAATATTTACTTTACAATAGATGTAACATTTCTAAAAAAATGTCCTTTGTAAAATAATTATATAAAAAAATTTATATAAATTCATGAGTAATGTAAATGAATTCAAACAACATTGGCATATATTTATATATAAAATATAAATAAAAAAGTGAGAAAATTGATCATTTTCCAAAAGATACAATAGTATTAACCAGTTATAGGTTTTTACAATCTCCATGAAAAATCATAAAAATGTGTATACAGATGTCCCTATGACTCTATCCAAAGGAGACTCGCCACCAACCCGTCAAGGATGTGACCTGCTGCAAGTATGTTTTAGAACATTATAATAGCATAGAGTGTATCCAAATAACCCACTAACTAGCTAAGGCATTCATGCACTCTTACATGATGGGTGAACTATTTTAAGACTTCTTAAATTATGATCAATCCCATTATTCCATTTCAAAAATTCCAATTTCTTTCCATTTCAAACCAAAATAAGTTTTATTAAAAAACATACCCTTTTCAAAAGATAAAAACACTATTTCTCTATAAAATAACATAAATCCATTTTCATGAGTGTGAAATCAATTCAAAACCAATCCCAACATTTTCACAATTCATTCTCATAATTATATTCAACAATTTAATTGAAAACATTTCCATCAAAATCCACCATTTAAATTAAACAATTTAAATCAGTTAACTTTCCAAAAACCCACCCCAATTCATTGGAATTGGGGGTTTTCCAAATATACTTGCTAAAACCATTTCAAATAGTCTGATTCATTATAATTGAGTTTCATTAAAGAAATTGAATTTTTTTTAAACAATTTAATTTAAATAAAGAAATTGAAATAAACCAAGAAAATCAAAGTTAATCAATTTGGCCAATCTGAATGGGACCATCTACCTCTTTCCTGAAGAATGAAACTTGTAAAGACACCCATCAATGAGAATGAAGGTGAAAGAGATATTGAAACCCAACCTAGATGCAAGATCCACAATCACATGGCATAGATCCATCAATCCCAAGATGATCCATCAAAACCCAATAGATGAGAAGGAGAGAAATCAGAAGAACAAGGGATAGAACTTACCCAGGAATCACATCGCAAGAAAAAGGATGATTAAAAGATGATTGGGTCAATTCATATAGTGGTACAACTCAAAAAATATCCTTGGGAGAGTCTAGGATCAACAGAAAATATTTCTGGGAATAATAGATAGAGCGGTACTTACAAACACATTACTTAAGGTTGGGTGGGGGCCAAGTCATGATATATAGACATGGGTCATGACCTATAGGCCACACTAGATAATTATGACAAAAAACCCATTGCATCGATTTGAAAAACCACAATTTAACCCCTACACGAAATGTACATTAGGTACACGATGTGTAACAGCTCACGACATGATCTCCCCATTCATGACCTGAAACTAGCACCATGTACACGGCGTGTACTTCAAGTACATGGTGTGTACCATTTCTACAGTCTACATTAAACCCAAAAAAACACATAAAAAAGTTTTTTAACTGAAATATAACTTTGAAAAGGTAAAAAACAGACCCGATCAAGGTAATGGGATGTTACAACATCCCCACCCAAAAAACTTTATTACCCCAGAAAGCCTATCAGATTAATCTGAAAGGTGCGGCACCTTTAAAAATCACCTAGGGAGTGTCTAGCATCGAGAGACAAGAGGTATGGGAATAATTGACTGAGTGGTACTACCAAATGCACTATTTATGGCTTGGTGCATGCCAAGTCTCAACGTGTACCTGGGGGTCAAAACATATATTCCATTCTGGATAAGTATGCCAAAAACCCGTCATCTCAGATTGAAAACCCGCTATTTAACCCCTACATGACGTGTACATTAGGTACATGACGTGTAACATCTCACGACATGATCTCTCCATTTATGACCTGAAACCATCACCATGTACACGATCTGTACTTTAGGTACATAACATGTACCTTTTCTTCAATCTTCCGTAAACCCAAAAAAATACAAAGAAATTATTTTTAACTGAAAGGTAACTTAGAGAAAATAGAAAACTTACATGATCAAGGTAACAAGATGTTACAAACTCCCCACCAGAAAAACCTTCTGCCCCTAAAAGGATATGAACAAGATTCCTTGCAAAATAGACGGGACCACTACTCTCTCATCAGCGCCTCGCATTCCCGCGTCTCATGGATATCAGATAAATTTTCACATAGTACATGAATCAAATGTATTTTCTTACCATAAAGAACCTTGTTCTTAGAATCAAATATCCTAATTGGTTGCTCTGTCAAAGATAAATTAGGCTCGATCTAAAAATCAATCCAGTTTAAAATGTGAGATGGATCAGATAGATACTTTCTCAGTAGCGATACATGAAACATGTTATGTATCGACGTTAGCTATGGTGGAAGTTCCAGATATTACATAACCTTTCCCACCTTCTCAAGAACCTCAAAAGGTCCTATAAATCAAGGATAAAGTTTCCCTTGCCTCCCAATCCATTGATGACTCAACCGGGGTGAAACATTTATGAACAAATGATCACCTACTAAAAGCTCAAATGGTCTACGACGTTAATCAACATAATAATTATATCGGATTTGTGTTGTCAACATCCTCTGACCTATTAGATGAATCTTTTTTGTCGTCTTCTTTCCCCAAGCTTGGTCCAACCAAAGAACTTTCACCAACCTCTGACCAACACAACATATAATTACAACAATGACAATAAAAGGCCCCAAAAGGTTCCGTTCTGATTGCAAACTGGTCACTGTTGTTTTAAGAAAACTCAACCATCCCTAAGTGATCATCCCAAGCCCCGAAAAAGTTGAGAACACATGTGTGAATCATATCCTCAAGAATATATATAGTTCTTTTTGTCTGGACATCTGACTACATATGGTAGGCCGTGATCAAACAAACCTGAGATCCCAGTGCATCTTGAAGGACTCCCCAAAAGCGAGAAGTGAAACAAGGATCCCTATCTGATTCTATAGCAGATGGAACTTTGTGCAAGTGAACAATATCTTTTACTTAGAGATTTCCCAACTCCTCAACTTTGGTCGTATCATGAATGGGTATAAAGCGAGCTAACTTGGTCAGCCTTTCGATCACAACCCATATTGCATTCTTCTTTCTCAGTATATGTGGTAACCCAACCAAAAAGTCCATATAGATCTCATCCCACTTCCATGTAGGGACTAGAAGTGGTTTAAGCAAACCTGAAGATTTCTAGTGCTTAGATTTCAAGTATTGGCACATATAGCAACGAAAGACAAACTCTACAATGTCCCATCTCATACCTGGACACAAGAGCTTATGCCTCATGTTATAGAACATTTTTGTGGTTCCAAGGTGCACAACCCAGTAATAATTATGGAAATAAACCATCACTGCCTTTCATGTCTCTAATGGCAGAACGAAGAGGTTCTAATATCATATAATACCCTCTTTAGAGAATGACCACTAGGAAAATATTTACCAAACATAAATGGATTCTCTAATTCTATAAAAATCATCATTACTCTCTTGATCTTGAATAATCATCTCTAGAAGAGTAGACATCGACTTCACACTGGCTAAAGAAGCATCAACCCCTTCCTCCTGAACCCCAATGTGCAACTATGCAATGAGATCCATTAAATTATACTCTTATGAAGACTCTTTCACTACCTAGATTGGTTGTTTCCTTCTCAAAGAATCAAAAAATATGTTCCCTTTCCCTGGGGTATATGCAATGTCAATGTCGAAAGATTGCAGGTACTCCACCCAACTCCTCTACCAAAGATTCAAATATTTTTGATAGAAGATATAACTCAGGATTTGGTGGTCTGAATACACTATAAACCTTTCAAAAAAAGGTTATTCCAAAAAATTTTAAGTGTGTGCATCACAAATACAAGTTCTAGATCATGGGTAGGATAATTCTTCTCATGCAGACTATGCTGATTAGACCCATAAACTACCACATGACTACCCTGCATAAGAACACAACCCATTCCAAAACCTGATGCATCACAAAAGACCACATAGCCTTGCCAGACTTTTGGAAGGGTTATCACTGGCGCAATAGTAAACATAGGCTTCATCTCAAAAAAATAACTCTGCCATTTATCATCCTAGGAAAACTTCACCCCCTTTCGATCTAGAGTAGTCGTTAGAGTAGCCAACTTCAAATAGTATTTCACAAACCTAGGGCAATATTTGGATAATCCAAAGAAGCTCTAGATCTTGAATACATTTAATGGTTGATCCCAAGTCATAACATACTTCACCTTCTCAGGATAAATAGATACAACCTGTTTAGACACTAAATGTCCAATGAATTTCACTTCCTGAATCTAGAAATCATACTTTGAAATCTTAGAATAAAGGTGGTGATTTCTCAGTAGACCCAGTATTATTCTCAGATGTTGCACATGATCCTACTCTGACTTGGAGTAGACAAGAATGTTATCCCAAAAGATTACCACAATGGTATCCAGATACTCATGAAAAATCTTGTTCATTAATACTATGAAAACTTCCAGAGAATTAGTTAGACCAAAGGGTATAACAAGATACTCATAGTGGATGTAACTACTCTAAAAGGCGGTTTTTTGAATGTCAGATTATTTTATACTCAACTGATGGTAACCGTATCAAAGGTTAATCTTTGAAAACCACTTCACCCCTTTCAGATGATGAAACTGATCATCAATCCATGTAAAAAATATTTTTTCATTATCTTAACTCAATTGATATTTTGATAATCAATACATAAGTTAAGAGAACCATCAGACTTCTTAGAAAAGAGGACTGAATCTTCCCCAAGTGACACACTTGGAAGAATAAATCCTTTCTCAAGAAGATCGTCTAGCTGAGAATTCATATACTTCAGTTCATTTGGATCCAATTGGGAAGACGGGAAATAGACTCGTTGAGTTCTAGGAATTAAGTCAATAAAACACTCAACCTCTATCACTAGTGGAAGACTAGATAAATCCAAAGGAAACAAGTCAGAAAACTCGATGATCATTGGGGAATATCACTACCCATTGAATCTCTCTCCAGGTTAAAAGAAAACACTAATATCAATTTCCACAACTTTGGATAAGAAGGCCTAGTTCTACTCGACCTTGGGTCCCATTCTCCTTAAAATATAAGCTGCACATCACTAGGTGTAGTAAAGTAGACCCCTCAGAGATAATTATAAATTCGTGCTTTTTTGGTGATGAGCCAGTCCATCAAAAATTGAGGTACATATAGTTCATATCAAGAACCATAAATCTAAAGCTAGCTCTAAATCTGATAGATAAAAGACAAAAGCAGAAATATGGAGATTGTTCTCTCTTTTTATACCAATGGGTGTAGTAATATCCATTGCAAAAGATTTCTTATTCATAGGAAGATTAATCAGGTTAAAAATATGAGTTGAAATAAAAGAGTGACATGCACTACTATTAAATAGAGTAGCCACTAATGATGAAGCAATGGTAATGGTACCTCTCACAGTCACTGGACTCATGTCTGCTTCCTCTAGAGACTCTTCCAATGTGTGAAGAACCTTCATTACAGATGCCTGTGGCTGGAACCCTTTTATCATCAAAGAATTTGATTGAACCATAGTTTTAGGAGGCTTTGATGATCTTGTCACACTACATAGAGTAGAGAAGTGATGGAAGGACCTCTGTAAGTTCCTTGAACTTCTTCATAAGCTACAGTTCTTGGGTGGATCAGTGAAAACCCCCTAGAATGTACTAGATTTTTACACTAATAGCTAGTCAACGAAATTATTCCTGGAGCTGTAGGAGGTCTGGAATGACTCTACTATTGAGAACTACCATGAGGATCATCACACATCTATTTTCCTTTGAAGAAACCAATTCTATCATTGGAAGAAAAAGGAGCTCCCGCCAACCCTGACATTCCCGCCAAGTACATCTTAACTATCATTTCCCTATCTAGAACATTATCATAATTGGGAAGCCTCAACAAGAAAAACTAAGAATAGATATTTGATTGTAGTCCCAAATCGAACCGTCAAGAATTCATCTTATCATTAGATACTATCTCAGGTGAAAACTATACTAGCTCAACAAAGTGATTTGAATACTCTGTCATGGTTTTCTCGGCCTACTCAAGCATGAAAAACGCCACAGCCTTTTTCAAAACCATTTACTTTGGATAGAACTAGTTAGTGAAAAGAACCATGAGGTCCTTCCACTCTTAGCCCTCATGCTTCCCTTATATCACCATCGTGTCCCAACATCTGCCACTTGGTCCATACAGTATGAAGGTGGAACACTTCACCTTGATCACATCATGTGTCTCTAAGAACTAAAACTGATGTTCTGTCATTCTCAAACATTCCTCATCATTTTGAGGGTTTTTAGAGCCATTGAATACTAGTGTCCTCGGATGAAGGAACTCTTGAGAATGATTTTTATGAACATCCCCCTGAGGATCCATTATTGGAGCCTAAGTGGGAACTGGAGGTGGGGCCTATCCCAGAGCTTGGATAGTGTGCACAATCACCTCAACTAGATTCAGATCAATAATAGGATTTTATTCATGAGGTTCAGCGAAATCCTCTTATTATATTTGATTGAAACCTATTCTTGAAGGCATGATGCTACACAAAATCAGTAGATAAAAGGAGAGCATTAGATTAACACTCAAACTAAATAACAAGGGAAAATATTCTCTATATAAGGAACAAAAAGATTTGGATTTCAACCTATCAAAATATCGATAGGAATATGACTAGAACTAATCCACAAGACAAATTTCCCTAACCACCCCTGGAGACTTAGGGTTCATTTATGTGAGATCTTACCATATACTTCATCACAACTACCTCCGAAGTCTGAAAAATATTTCAAAAATGCATACAGACTTCAAGAAAAAAGATCAACTTCCTCCCTTAATACTAATTTGTCATGAACCAACATGGGTACCCTAGTAAACCAATAACAGAGCTGTCCCTAACATAACCTGAAGGGAGCTCCCGATACCCACGGGCTAATGACAAGCACCTGGAACCATACAACATACAAGTGGGAATGAGTTTTCCATAATAATGCGGAAGGAAAAGATAAAAGATAGTATGCATATCAATAGGAAAACTCCAATAGGAGTAAAATTACCAGAATATAGCGAGGCATAAAATCCAAATTAATACAACCCATAGTACTAAACCGGAAAAATATCCCCAAGGTCCCTATGTAAAAAACTCAGCAAGTCCAAATCTCAACAGCTAGATATACCTCCAAGATATCCATTTCCTTTGCTCGAGCATAGAAGAAGAAAGTATAAAAACACCCAAAGGAACAAGTAGGGTATGAGCCTAATCCTAATAGAATAACACCAAAGATTTCATAACATATTCCAAATATTTATTATCCAAATAAAATCTTTCAATTTTTTAGAAATAAACATGTTTGGAAATTTAAAATCATATTTTAAAAAAAATGATATACATTTTAAAAATGATGGAAGATACATTCAAAGAACATGATTTACTTTACATGAGATGGAATATTTCTAAAACAATGTCTTATGTAAAACATTTATATAAAATAGTTTTTATAAATTTGGTAGGAATGTAATGGAGTTCCAACAAAATTGGCATACATTTATATCTCAAATATAAATAAACAAGTGAGCAACATGGTCATCTGCCAAAAAGTACGATAGTATTAACCAGCTATAGAATTTCACACCCTCTATGTGAACTTAGAAAAATGCGCATACATACATCCCTATGACACAGGCCAAAGGAGAGTCATCAGTAACCCATTGTGGATTTGACCCTATGCCTGTACATTTTAGAACATTGTAATAACGTAGAGTGTATCCAAATAACTCACTAACTACCTAAGGCTTTTATAAAATCTTACAGGATGAGAGAACTATTTTAAGACTTCTTAAAATATGATCAATACCATTATTCCATTTCAAAAATTCAAATCTCTTTCCATTTAAAACAAAAATAGGTTCTATTAAAAAATATCCCTTTTTACAAGATAAAACCACTGGGTTTCTATGAAATCATTTTAATACATTTTCATGAGTTTGAAATCCATTAAAAACAAATTCCATCTTTTTTATAATTCATTTTCAAAATTAATTTCAACAATTTAATTGAAAAAATTTCTTTCAAAATCCACTATTTAAATTCTATAATTTAAATCAGTTAACTTTCCACAAACCCACCCCAATTCATTCAAATTGGGTGTTTTCCAAATTTCTATGCCAAAACCATTTAAAATAATATAATTAATTAGAAATGGATTTCATTAAAGAAACTGGAAGAAATTTTAAGAAAATTTAATTTAAATCAATAGTTGATATAAACCATGAAAATCAATTTTAATCAGTTCGGAAAATTATAATGGAACAACCTACCTCTTTCCCAATGAACGACACTCACAATGATACCCATCAATGAGAATAAAGGTGAAGGATATATTGAAACTCAACCTAGAATCAATATCTAACAAGACATAGAATAGATCTATCAATCCCTAGATGATCCATAAAAACCCAAAATAGAAGAAAGAGAGAAACTAGAAGAACAAGGGATATAACTTACCTGGGAATCACACCATAAGAAAAATGAGGATCTAAATCCAATAAGATCAATCCATAAGGTGGGGAACCTCTAAAAATCGCCTAGGGAGAGTCTAGGGTCGAGAACCAAGAGGTATGGTAATAATAGATTGAGCGGTTCTACCAAACACATTACATAAGGTTGGGCATAGGCTAAGTCACGATGTGTACCCAGTGGTAACGACATGTAGGCCACAATGGATAAGTATGCCAAAAAACCTATCGCCTAGGGTTGAAACAAATTCTATTTAACCCCTAAACAACATGTACCTCAGGTACACGATGTGCACTGACTCATGAGATGATCTCCCCATTCACGACCTAAAACCAACACTTTGTAATCGATGTGTACTTAAAGTAAATGTTATGTTCCTATTCTACAATCTATAATAATCCTAGAAAAAACACATAAAAAGGATTTTTAACCGAAAGGAAACTTATAAAAAGTGGAAAACTAACCCGATCAAGGTAACATGATGTTACAATAAGGTTTTAATTTTTGAAAAGAAAAAGTGATACCCATGTTATTAACAAAAAAAATATAAAAAATAGATAATTAACAAACCATGGATGACATAAGGTTGAATTAAGTATATAAAATTGTAATTATACAAATTTTTATGTGATTTTAATCCTTATATTTTTAGTTTAATCCACAGTAAACCCATTTTTACCTCAACCACTGTAATTAATTTTTACCATTTTTACTATAATTTATAACAAAATATTAATTTGAAATTATTATATAATATTAATTACTATTATTAAAAATATTTATTCTATTTTTCTAAATTCAATTCATATAAGTGGAATAATATAATATAAAAACAATCTTACAGACGCAACAAAAATTCTATATTTTAATGAATTTTCTTCCTAAGTATAGAAAGTTATAAAATCAAAATACAATATCAAATTGATTAAAATGACCAAAATTTCATTTTATAATATATAATTGAAGTAATTTTAGTTAAAAAAATTAAATAAAAATTTAAATTTTGAATCATTTAAATGAAAAGGTAGTTTTTAATAAGAAATAGTTTTTTCACTATTCATAAAAAATTATTCATTTTAGAAAGTTCACAAAAATTCAATCTAATATAATTTTGACATAAAGATTTAAAAAATTAATAACTTTTTTAAAATAAATTTTTTAAGAGTGGTAAAAGACAATTTTAAATTATATGTATAAAGTGCGATGAAACCACCTTTCAGAAAAATAATGTTTTTCATCAAAACACTTCAATTTCATTCAAATGATTCCTATTTTATTTATAATCAATATATTAAAATTGAATTTATTTTATACACGCGTAAATAATATGATATTAGTAATTTAGTAATTCTTATTAAAACCTTCCAATTTAAGGACTAGTTTATGAAAATATACTATATTACTATTTATTTACCGTCAGGGTTTTGTGCACTGCAAACTATTAAAGAGATTAAATTTAATGAAATATATTTCATGGGTCATTTAATATACATGTTTCATGTTGCATATGCTATTGAACAAAATTTTATTCTTTTATAATCTCATGGTTTTATATTCTCTCCACCTTCATTAAATTGTGTCCTCTCAATTTGAACATACACATGGAAATCGAGGGTTTTCCATATAAAAATACCATTATTGAAAACCCACATCGTAAAAATGGTTTAATAAACATCCAATTAAATAGGTAAGGGGAAACAAGAGTGTTATATTGAATAACACATTACTATGTTTCCAAGTAAGAGAACATTAATGGTAAGAGAAAATATTGACCTAGAAGAAAAGAGTAAAAAATTATCTAGTGTGATATAGATCAATGATCACAAAAAAGTGAATTATCAAGAGAAAGTTAATGACCAAAAATTCATATATCTAAAATGAGTTAAAATACCATTTATCACATAGATAAAAAGACAATAGGATATTTTTTTGTTCCAAGAAACTTTTTATAGAGTTGAGGTATTCTATTTCTATAATGATTGAGAATAATAGAAAATATACATACTATTTCATCCTTTGGTGTTCTGTAATAAATTTCTAATTCTTTAATTTCTCTAGTAATTAAATATCAAAGTTGAATTTTTTATTTATGATGCACTAAAATTAACTTTTGATGGATCAAAATATATATAAAAGAGTAAAAAATCCATCAGTATGTCTCAAAATACTTACCAAAACGAAACTGAATAGAAAAAGTTGTCCAATATAATACATTAATCTCTGAAACTCAGCAATAATACACAATATTCAACTTAATCCATTACATAAGTATTTATCCATCAAATAATTTAATTAAAAACAATTTCTTATCAATTGGAGCATCACATATGACAGTAGTAGGTGGAACACCCTTATTGCCCTTTATTTGTGGGTTTAAGCCCCGTTGCCTCTCTGAATGTGATGAGTTGTCACCCAATATATAGATTCACTACTAGAAAATTGGAAAATACCAATGGTTCAAAACCATTGGTATAGGTTGGATAACCATTGGTATAGTCTATTCTAATAGTCCTAAAAACATTTGGATAAAGTTTCAAAGGTATAGTCCTATACCAACGGTTTACAGTAAACTTTTGGTATAATCCTTTTATAATTTCATGTTACCAACAGTTCTGATAAAACCATTTGTATAAGTATTTACCAATGGTTTGAAAACCATTACTAAATATATATACCAATGGTTTATAAACCATTGGAATATGTATCCTTGGATACAATATATAACAATTATTCCGTGAAACCATTAGTATAGGTCAATACCAATGGTCTTGTAACATTTGGTATAGATCTTCTTTAAATTCCCAGGTAACAACACCCCCGCCTTGCCCAATCAACTATTTGAAATCACCAACCATGCCTAATTGGCTAATTACCTAAATAAATCCCCAAAACATTGTAGAAAACATCACCAACCAATATACAAACAATTATAACAGAAGAAACTAGTTAATTCATTCCACTAGTGATAACACATATTTAAAATGTCACATCTATTCATTCACAACTAATCATCAAGAATCAAATGTCGTAAATATTTGTAAAAAATGTAAAGGATCAATCTATATCTCATCACCATCACCATCACTACCATCACCATCATCCTCACTATCATCCTCACCATAATCCTCACTATAATCCTCATCATTTCCATCGTCATCTTCATCACCAACTCCATCGCTATTTTTGTCTCCCTCACTATTGATAGGAACTTCATCATACAAACCACTACTAGAACCATAAAACTATGCACCGTATAATGTTCACATCATCCAAATAGATATATCAAAATCCACAGTGGTATCTCTCTAAAGTTATGGACATATGACTACCATAAATTTCATAAATTCATCATTGGCCTTTTGATTCCATTCATTATCCTATATGACCATTTTTTGTCCTATTTTGCCTCATCCTAATCTTGCGTTGGCTATTTATGACCTATTTACAACTTAGTATTTTTATAAATGGAACCTAAATTGGGTTGACATCTAGTGGGGAAAATGCTATTCCTTGGGTAACAATATACTCTTCTATGGTTCTCATCTCCTAATACATGATGTAAATGATGGTTTGGCACAAAGTTGTAAGCTTCCTTCTCATCAAGGGCCTCCAAATAACACTGTTACAAATATAAATGGAATATTTTGTTAAAAAATATATAGTAAAATTTTAAATTAACAAAGTAAAAAATTATAATCTACTTGTGTGTCTATTCATTTACTGCACTTCCATCTTTCTTCTTTCTTCTCTAGAAAAATAATATTTCTCAAGGAACACATCCTTCAATATTCCAAAACTACCATTGTATTGAAATTGAATTTAGAAAACCCTTAGTTAAAACATATTGAGGCATGAATCTCATAGATAAAATGAATATAACCAATGTAAATTCAAATTTATTTTTTAAAACATATAATAAAAAATTCTTATAATAGTATCTCTAAATTATAATGAACTCAATGGTCAAGATGTACTTAATAAAAGAATATTTTCAATTTTTAAGATTTATATATGTAGTGAAATGTTTATCAATGTGTAAATAATATCAAAACCTAATAAATAACACTAACTGATGAATGAACAATATGTTACATGATTTACCAAAAGTACTGTAGACATATAAGAAGTTTTACAATAATAATTTCCCCACTAACCCAATAACACTCATAATAAACCATTTTAACATATGATAACTAAAAATTTTCATAGATAAATGTCAATGATAAAAATAATAATTATTTTTCATTCCATGTAAGATACAAAAAATCCAAATATGTGGTATGAACACTCTTTTCTTGATTCTCTAACACTGTCTTTTATTTTCTTTGGAAAAAAATTTTCTATTTTTATTTTCAAACAATGAACTAAAAAAACTATTTTTCACCCAGTTTAGTCTTCATTTTAGAATTTATTTGACAACACTTACAAAAAATCAACTAGTTTATTTTAAATTCTAGAATAAAATGACATATTTATAAGTGATAAAAACATACTTTCTATGAACAATCTAAATCACTTCTACAGAAACAATTTTTATAAGTGTTTTAAAATTCAATATTAATTCCCTACAAGAATTGAGTCAAGTTCTATGTAGGAATGTTATTAGTAGATGTTAGGTGGGTTTCATAAATTATGAAGAAAATTTATATCCAGTTCTATTAATAAAATAAGCATGTTAATTTTTGATATCATGGGTAACTAATCACTAAGTATAGAAATTGGCATTTTAAATTTTTTGGAGGTAAATATAAGTTGATAAACCACAAAAAATGTCACCATTAAGATATAATATTCATGGATTTATCTATTTTATTTAACATCATACATAATATAAAATAATAATAGTTTTCTAATCAAAGGGTATGTTATGGAAATTCCATTATGATGGAATGAAATGATATATACTATTTAAATGATACATATCATTGTTTTAAAAAGAGAACAAATGAGTTAGTGGTAAACTAATGATGTCTTATTTACGAGCTACTGTTTGTTTAATTAATAGTTAATTTTTTCTAATTTATTGATGCTGTTAGAATTAATAATAGTTCTTGGATATGTTTAGCCCATAATTATTTTAACATTTCATGCACTAATTGATGTTGTTTTGTTTTTTTATTTATATATTTTGTTTCTAGTGATATGAATTTTATTCCATATATTAATGAATAAGGATACATTAATGATATTTTGAATTAAAACCTGATTTTGGATTTCCTTAAAGGTGGGGTCAAGATAATATTGATTTCTTTTTTGAAGTGATTATTGGGTTTTGTTTGAAAGATATGTATAGTTAAATAATATATTTCCTTGGATTATGTGATGTTTCTACTATTTTTGATCTAATTATTGAGATTTGTGCTAACCTAATTGGATTATTTGGAAATGGTATGGATATGATGGATGATGTAACAATACCACATGGATATGGTTCTTTGGTTGATTTCTCACATATATATTTGAGAAGTATTCTGTTTTCCTTTTATAGATAATTGATAGTATGAAGAATCTTAAGTAGTGTTTTAATGTTCTTTTGAGTTTTTTTTCATGAAACATGAATGATTTCCAATGGTTTACGACTTATTTGAAAGTATTAATTATTTTTAAATGGGTTCTCATGAGGATAAAAGAGTAGTTATTAATTGGTTGGTTTTAGATTGTTATGGTTGGTGTTTTCTTTATTTGTTGTATTTGGATTTCCTAAGTGTTGGGGAACATGTTTATGGCGTATTATAATAATTTTGAGATTTATAGGTGTTTTATTTTTGAAAATGAGTTTTAATAACAACATATAAGTTGTGATATTTCTATGATATTATATTATTAGTTTTTTCTATATCTATGTTGATAATAAATTTAGCATACTCTATGACTAAAGGATTTGGGATGATGTATGAAATTATTTTAATTTTGATGCTTTATAATTTATTTTGAATCTATTTTGAGTTTTTATTAGTGGTTAAGAGTATAGGAATGACTTGGGAGGATGGGTTGTTGGTTTTTTATTCTAGAAAACACTAGAAAAAATCATCTAGTACCCAGTGTGTGGTAATGGGATCACAGTGGAGGAGACATAAAAGGGGGATTCTTAGGATAAAATTCAAGTACTTAGTGGTAATTTTCTGGGTAACTGGTAATGTTCTTTGGAGTTTATTTTTTTGCAATAGAATTTTTCTTGCATTAGAATATTCCACGTTTTATAAAATCTTTTCATCCAGTAGTTTCCTCACAGCATAAAATATAATATTTCAGTAAAGTATGATTTTTTTATAAAATCCAAGTTCACCAACTAAATTCCACTTCATATAATGGTTTTAAGTAATATCTATATCATATTTATTTAATTACTTCCAAAAGGTAAGAATATAATATATGGTAATATTATAAATACCATTAATAGTTTTTCAATGAAAAATTCTGTTTAAAAATTCAATTCTTTTTATTTTACCACATTGTCGATATACTGCAGTTGTAAAAATGTCATTAAATTTTTTACCCAGTAACAAAATCATTTTCATTAAATTCATCATGTGTTCTCGTATCAAAATATTCTTGGGTTATCATCCTTTCTTTATTATACGATGAATAAATGAAAACTAGTCATTTAATGAATTCTTAAATGTATTCCACTCTTTCAGATGATGAACATTTTGAGATTACATTTTCTACCCATTGTGATACTAGACATAGTATTTTTTTTTAAGAACATATTTGGTTATATGGTATCTATCTTATTCATGACTTAACCAAGGCCTTCCAACACAATTATAATAGGAAAGTGTATATGAACACTATCTCATGCAATTTTAAATGTAAAATCTAAAAATCTCTCCAACTTGTTTTGAAAATCTCTTGAGATATAATCAGTTTCATACATCCAAATTATATCCATTTTGTAAAAAAAATTATACATCTTGTCATAAAATAAATAAAATAATATTTATGTTAAATTGAAAATATATTTAAGAAAAAAATATTTTTTCACTTTATATGAAACCATAATTTACGCAAAAGTCTATATGAGAATGATAATATAAAATAAAATAAAATAATATATATATAAAAATATACTATAAATATAAAACCATGATATAAAATTTTCTTATATCAATGAATAATAACTATACATACTAAAACATAAAATTGTGTTTATAGATGTTGTCTTTATCTTTTCTCTTATTCTATTGAATTTTTAAATTATGTTATTATTATTTTATAAGTTCATGTATAAAATATTACTATTTCTAGGTAAACATCTTCCAAAACACAAATAAATTATGAATTTTGGTTTGATAAATCCATGATTTTTGGTTTCTCATATTGAGGGATGTAAAAGTTAATCCTTACTCAACATGAGATCAATGCAAAAAGGTGATTCTATATATATTGTAGGAATGATTATAAATATGATTTCTATATAGAATGAACCTTCAATATAAGTGACTTAGAATCACTGTAGATTTTTAGGTAAGGATAATTTGGACGTGTTACCCTCTAGACTTTTTTTTTGTGGTTTTCAATGGGACGATTGATGATGAATCTAAATGGTTATATCTCATTTAGAGAATATGTGGGTTGATGATGTGGATTATTGAACATTTCTAGGGTCATGGGTGTGTATGTGGTAGACTTTGTCATGATTGAGATATCAAATTTTGAAGAGGTGTGCTGATGAATTCTTATTTATATGGATCTAAAATGATTGGTGGTAATGGTTATTAGTTTAATAGGGCGATCCTATGTTTAGTTTCACATGAATCTTAGATAATGGGACTATATTTTATATATAGTTATATAGAAAAATGAAACCATTGAGTTTTTATATAATATAGGTGTAAATCACACACATAGAATGTGTTGTTCCATATAAAATATGGACTGGGTAGTATGGGAGTGTAAGCTAATAATGATTAAATTATATTGAGGTTTCATGTGTTTTGTAAAAAAAGCGTCTATTTTTTATGGGATAGTGAGCATCCATTTTTGGTATAAGTACCAATATTTTTACCTTTTATGCCAACCGACATAAAGGATTGAATCCTATTGTATGAGTTTGATATGCCATCACAATGAGGGAAAAAATAAGTGATGGGTCAGGTGTGATGGAAAGATCAATCTAAGAGATAATATTGATTAGTTACTAACAAGACAATGGCATTGTCTCAGTATGAGTGACACATGTGTGATGATGAAAACATTTTAGGTTTAACTCATGGAGTAGTATTAGGAGAACCATATGATGAGGATAACATTATTGTTTATTTGAGTGTATAACCCTCATTATGAATTTGATTTTAGTAGTTTCCAAGGATTTTTTTACATGATTTATGGATAGGTAAAGGATTGATGTGTTTAGATGAAACAGATTTTTGAGAGGAATGAAAAAGTGTTTGATCAGAGGAGAATCATTTCTCAGGGTTAGAGCATGACAGTTATTGTGGATGGTAGTGATCCTACCTTAATGATTATATATAAATTCAGGTTCATACATTAATGTGTCCCTTGATGCATTTTAGGATTCCTTGATTTTTTATGGAATAATAATTGAGTTATTTACTTGTGAGTTAGTGGAATACACTGAATATTTTGATGAAGGTAAGATAAAGTATTCATAACTAGTTATTTTACATATAATGGTATTCCAAAAAATACTATGGGAACATGGTATTGAATGTTAGAATTTTTTTAATAATGTGATCTGGAATTTTGAGGAATATTTGGCATGTTTGGGAGAAATTCTTGTGCATTGGACACTTTTATAATTTGGTATTGAATTGATTTGAGGAATGATACTAACGTTGGTCTATTTTTATTTCATGGAGTATAACGTGGTGAGATTGGAAGTGTATAGAGCAAGTCCTTGGACAACTGGAAGTGATTTTCAATAGAAATTTCCAATGGAAAGGGGTGTTATGGATCCGAGTTATCCCGTGTGTGAAGAGGCATATTAAAGGGAGTTCCATGAGCTAGAGAAATAGGTCCCTACTTCAAGACACTCGAGTATAGTGGATTCGTCCAATTTCTATATGGTTTATATGTTACTAATGTAGAATATGTCTTAAGATCATATTTTAAATCCATGAGTAGCTGTTCCTTTGAAGGTATGTTGCATGTTGATTTTTTATTTGGGTTTTAAAGTAAATAAATTAAATTGATTATGGTTTTTTTGAGTTGTGGTTACTTTCCCTTGGATAGTTTAGAGGGTATGTTATAGACTATTCATAGGTGGTTAGTCACAATCTGTGTGTAGTACGGTCACTCGGTGACATAATCAGTATTTATGGATATTTAAAATAAATAAATTAGATATTATAAATGTTCTAATTAGTTTTTTAGCAATTCTTGGAATGATATAGGGCCCCATGTGTGGGGTAAATAATCAGTAAACATTGACATGCCTACAAAGTGATATCCAAGTGGTGCTGGAAGAGGGAATTGCTTCACTTATAATATTAATGTTCCTTTAAACCTACCCCTAATAATTATACATGTTTTAAAATTGATTTTTATGTCTATGGCCTCTCCACATTGTTCAATTCACCATTTTTAAAATTAATAAATTATAGATTTTATGATGATATATATGGAGTTGAATCGAAGAATGTTTCCAATTCATTAGTTTATTATTTGTTCCCAATACTATGAAAAGTTTGAGATTTATCACTAAATATATTAAAATATTTAAAGAGAGTTTTAGATTTTGGAATTACATCATCCTTACATCAACAATGACTAAAAAATTCATGTATTTATTTTTTCTCATAAATTTTTGTATTTCACTATTCACAAAATTCATGTATTTTAGAAAAATCCAAAAAATATCCCCAAACCATTTCTTGATGTGTAGAATTATTAAATGAACTCCATTTTATGAAAATAATTCTCAAAATTTCAGAAATATAATTTTTAACAAAAATCATAATTTACTTGGAAAATATTGATTTTAAAATTATAAATGATTTTATAACACCATGAAAAATTAATTACAGCCTCATAAAATTATATTATAATCATAAGGAAAAAAAATTATTTTATAAATACATTTTTTTAAAATAAATTTTCTTTTAAGTCGTAATATTAATAATAAAATTTTAAATAAACCTTAGTGTTCTATAAAAATACTATAACTTAATTAATAATTTTTAAAATATTTATTTACTTATACTATTATATAATTATATCATATTATAATTTGTGACATTCCAAAATTTTGTTTATACTTTCATAGATGATGTTACTATTCCATTGGTTGTATCACTATTCCTAATGGTCACATTACTATTCTAAAGTTCATGTTACTATTTCATTGGTAAAGGTTCTTTAACTTCTAGAAATACCTTTTATTTCATTCATTATTAATTTATAAAGTTTTTATTATGATATCAAATTTATTTTATATGGTTTATAGTATGTGACATAATTATAAGAAGGGAATTTCCATTGATAAAAGTTTTGGGTCATTGCATTCTTCCCCTCTGATGAAATTTCTCCTTCAAATTGTTTTTACATACTATGGTGAAAACAATTGAGGGTAATTATCTTACATCACTTACTAATGTTCCCATGTTTCCCCTTCATACTTATGGTTCCGCCATAGTACTTTGACCAGGTGGGTTGTCTTGTTGTGTAGAACTTTATCTTGATGGTCCAAGATCTTCACTGGTTTCTCTTCATAAGAGAGATCATTTTCCAACTGTACCATCTTAGGATTTAGTACAATTGAGGGATATGGTTTGTACTTACTCAAGAAGAAAACATGGAATCCATCGCATACTCGAGACATGGTAGGTGGAAGTTCTAGTTGATAGGACACATATCCAAATCGATCAAGAATTTCTAAGGGGATGATGTACTCGAGACTTAGCCCTCCCTTCATCCAAAATCTCATGATCCTCTTCCCTAGAGATATACAGAGGAATACCATGTCTCTATCCTAAAACTCAAGGTATCATCGATGATTATCTGCATATCTCTTCTATCATCATTGGGATGCCTTGATGTGATGCTAAATGGTTTTCACATTTTCCACCATTTAATCATCCATTTAAGGTCCTAGCATCTTATGTTCAACAACTTCATCCCCACCTACTTGTATTCTTTATTTTTTCTTATAAATGGATTCATATGGAGCCATTTGGACACTCAAGTTGAAACTATTATTGTAAGAGAACTCGGCCGGAGGAAGATGTTGGACCCATCCTCCTTTAAAGTCCACAGAACATGCTCTCAACATGTCTTCTAGTGTTTGTATAGTATGGTCAGATTAGACATCTGTTGGAGGATGATAATCCATACTAAAGTTTATCTCAATGTTTAGATCATGTTGAATACTTTTCCCAAACATCAAGGTGAATATCAAATCTCGATCAAATATAATAAATATTGGTACCTCATTAAATCTTACCACTTCTCTTATGTATATCGGTGTATGATAATCTAGTGATAATTCCTCTCAAATTTTGATAAAGTGATATGTCTTTGTATGATGATCCACAACAACCCATATTTCATAGTTTCCTATGGATGTCTTCAGAATTTCGGTGATGAAGTCCATGGTGATGTTTTTACATTTCCATGTTGGTATGGGTAATGGTTTCATCATCCCCTTAGACTTTTTTCTTACATCCTTCACCTTCTGACATACTTGGTACTTTGATGTATATTCAACAATATCTTTTTTCATATTTTCCCCACAATAGTTTTCCCCAAGATCTTGATACATCTTTGTGCTCCCTAGATGAATAGAGAAAGTTGACCTATGTACGTTATTCAGAAGATAATTCCTTATTTCTGGATCATAAGGTACACATAGTCGTGACCCAAATATTAATACTCTTTCCTCATCAATTTTTAACTCTAAGGATAACCCCTTTCTCATAGCTTCCACCTTCTTCTAAATTTCTGCATCATTTCATTAAGTATCCTTTATATTCTCCATGAGGGATAATTGAGAAATATTTTGATAAATTATTTATGATGATCCATCCTTAATGATCCCCATTCCCATCCTTTAAAAAATATAGGAATATTGGATCCTTCTCAATTCTCACCATTGATAATGTTGTCGGATCCTTTATACTTAGAACATCTGCCAATTTATTTCCCTTACCACGATGGTTGTGGATCGAGCAGTCATAATACTTGATGAGCTCTAACCATCTTTGATAGTGCATATTATGTTCCCTTTTTGTGACTATATATTTGATACTCTTATGATCAGTATATTTATCACACTTCTCCCCATAAAGATAATGACTCTATATTTTCAACACAAAGTTCAAATCTGGTAACTCTAGATCATTCCTGGGATAGTTTTCCCCATGAATTTTCAACTGAATTAAGGTGTAGGCTATCAATTTATCATTTTCATTAGTAAATAGCCTAATCCTTTCTTTAAATAATCTTTTTATTCTATAAAATAGTTCCCCACTTGTTGGATGTCTGAGTACTAGCATGGTGATGAGCCTCTTTTTTAACTCAATGAAGTAGTATTCTCATTCAGTGGTCTAGAATTTTTTCCCTTTTTTGAGTTGGCTTGTTTAGTGGGTTTTACAATCATGATAAATTATTTACAAATTTATGTTAATACCTAGCTAGACCAAGTAAAATAGTGATCTCCATTACAAATGTTCTCTTGGGCCACACTTCAATTGCTTTTTTCTTGGAAGGGTCTATAGATATACCTTTTCTATTGATAACATGACCCAAAAATGATACTTCCTCTATCTAGAACTCACATTTACTCTATTTTTTAAATATTTTATCCCTCAACAAAGTCTATAGAACATTATTCATATACTCAACATATTCCCATTTCTCTTGAAGTATATCAGAACAACATCAATAAAGACTACCACAAAATTTTCAAGGTAATCTCTAAAGACTTTATTCATTAAATAAATGAAAATTTATGGAGTATTAGTGAGTTCTGAGGGAATAAATATGAACTCATAGTTTCCATAACTCAGTCAAAGGGAAACCTTTAGAATATCATTCCTCCTCAACTTTAATTGGTGATATCCTGACAGAAGGCCCACTATAAAGAAATGGTTGGCACTATATAGTTGATCAAATACGTCATCTATCAATGGAATGTCATAATTTTTAATTATCATAATTTTTTGAGACCATGATAATAAATGTATAGGTGCATTGATCAATCCTTATTCTTGAGGAAGAGGACTGGTGCTCCTCATGGAGAAGTACTCAAGTGTATAAAACCATTGTCCAGATTCTCCTGTAACTTCTTATTCAGTTCCTCTAACTCAATGATGGTAATTCTATAAGGATTATATGATATAAGCATATATCCAAGAATAAGTTTAATTGAGAAATCAACCTTTCGGTCAAGAGGAAGACTGAATAATTCTTTTGAGAACACATCTCTATAGTCCCTCACAACGGACATGTCTTTGAGCAAACTTCTATCTGTTATCTTGATCGTTTGAGCTAGATATTATTTCTCATAAGTTAATAATATCCACACTTGAGATGATGACTCCAAATGAGATTCATCCTAATCCTTACACTTGTATAGAATTTGAAGATTCTTCAGGATGTGAAAAGTGATATCCCTTTTCTGACATTTGATGTTGTCTTTAAATAAAAATAGATAATCCATGCCTTAAATAACATCAAACTCCACTGAAGGGAGTAATAAAATACTTTATAGGAGCTCCAACCTGCAAACATTATTTAGGGATGAGTTATATACTTTGGATACAATAATTACACCTTTTTTATTCTTATAAATAAATGAACCTCCATATTTTGTGGTGGTGTTTGAATAGTTCTATTAAACATAAAATATATGAAAGAATGCCTTGAACCAAAATCAAATAGTACATTCTCTATTCTTGAATAAATAACTAGTGTACATGTCACCATATCATTTTCAGGCTCCACCTCAGTAGTAGTGATGGAATAAGTCTTCCCTCTCTCATTTGGATTTTGTGTTTTATGACGTTGATTTCCCTTGAGGACTTGGGGTTTAGTGCACTAGCTTGCATAGTTCCCTTGCTCCCTATAGTTAAAGCATTGAACCATGGGTGGTTAATTCCTTTCTTCCAAAACATTTTCCTTATTCATCATGAATATTATAAATTTATGAGATTAGTGACCTTCTCTCCCACACTTATAGAATTTCCTCTCCCCCTTGAGGCAATTCCCATGAATATTATTCCCACATTTTGGATTTATGGGTGGTTGATATTTCTTTCCACCTTTCTCATTAGATCCCCTAGCTTGAAACTCAATATTTGAGTTTTTATCACCATATCCATGAGACAATTCTATAATCTCCATACCCACTTTGTGAGAACATAGAATAACTTACTAATAACTCGCAAAGTCTCAAATTTATAGATCCTATCAATGGTTTGGTTTTAAACGACTAAAGAATCTATCAATTTTTCTATCATTGTTGATGAGAAAACCTGAAGTGTACCTTTAAATCCTTGTGAAATTTTCTTTGTAGGCCATGATAGATTCCTCTTTCTTTTTATTTAGCTCTATGAATTATCTCTCCATCTTTGAATGAAGAGTTCAAGGGAAATAATTGACAATAAAAATTATTTTAAAGTCTTTCCACTCCATATTTTAAATTTATTCCTTTTTCTTGGTGTTCTTAATCCATTCCTACCTATGGTCGGCCTCACCATCTAAATGATAAATTGCAAGAGTGACCTCTTCTATCTCAGAATAGTAAAGAATAGAAATGATATTCTACATTGAGTTAACAATCTATTTCATGATGAGTGGATCAAAAGATCCACTAAATGTCTGTTGTCATTGCCACATAAAAGAATCAATATCTAGTTACTCCCTCTTAGGTGAAGGAGTATGTTTCAAATTATTCAGGTTATTGTTCAAATCCTGAGAAATATGGGTAAGAATCACCTTGAAATTTTGAACTCCACCTTCCAAGGAACTAGGGATTCCATTTAGGAAATCACTACATTGTCCCTCACATAGGTTTTTTTCTTGATTTCTCCTGGTTCTCAACATTTTATAAATAAAAATGGTTAGAACAAAACATAAGTGAAGAATTTATGAATAAATAATTTATTCCATTTTGAAATTAACTCTAAATAGATATCTTGTGGGATCCCTATGTTTAACATTTTTTCTAAAACAATGCTTCCTGGGTGCTTACTTATACATAGTATCATAATAAGGGTTTTCACTAAGGTTCTCTAATCCTAATTCCCAAATTAACTAAACTGTGATCTGATACCAACTATAACGACCCTGATTTTTCTTATATTAATATTACATCATTTTAAAGATAAAAAAAATTAAAGTGTTACACCCCCAGGATCCAAAGGCTTAGTGTCTTAAAAAATAGTACTATATAAAACTTTTATATAATAAAACATAAAAATTTATTTTATTCTTTCTTCTCTAGCTTATTATTGGACCTAATTTTCTCCTTAGTACAAGTATTCAACTGAGGATATACATCAAAATAAGGGGTGAACTAAAAGCCTAATAATAGGATGAATAAGAGACATGAAACATTGGTGAGAATAATCATCATCATCATAATTTAAGAAAAGTATCGTAATCGTAATCATGATATGAAACATTGGACAATGAAAATGTAATGTGGAAATACATTAAAATGAAACATCATGACTTAGTGGTCAAATAAAACACATATTTGTGAAAAACGTTAGCATCATGTTCATGCATAATTCAATTTATCTCATGAGATTCATCACATTACCCAATGCATTGATGTTCTATATAATTCCAGGATCACTCACCACATCATTACATTTTCATGCGCTAAATAATTTCGAGTTCACCTATCACATCATAACATTTACATTATCATGCATGCCACATAAAGCTAACATAAATATTGTACATAAAATAACCCATGGAAAGGAACATGTTTCATTATAAATTAATAAAATTGTGGTTTCTAAATGTAATATTTAATAACATACTTGGTAGAATAATTATCAATCTTCGGTGAAGAAGAAGCGATCTCATGAGAACTAAAAGATGTATTTTTGGAAATAAGATTTCTTTTTGAAAAATCATTACAAATGTCCTAAAACAATATTGAAAAAATCTATATCTTAGAAAAGAAAACGAAAGGAAAATGAAATTATATTTATATAAAAATAAAAGAACATACATACTAAAAATGGGTTGAAAGAGATAAAACCCAAAGAAATAGAGTTGAGTTCAAGAATTCCCCTTACGTTATGTACGAATTATTTCTTCTCCTTAATATCCAAGATAATAAAATTAAATTCATTAATTTAAAAAGAAATAATGTTTTATGCATGAATTTGATTCATTATAGTTTTATTAAGTTTTTCTATAGGGTTTTTGATGAGTTATAGAGTTTAATTTCATCATTCAAGAGTGTTTGTTTTCTTGGTTTTCATGATCGATTCGCTTGTATATGAGAATGAAAGTTCTAGTATAATGGTAATGAATATCCAAAATTGTTATTATATGTTATTAATTAAATTATAAAAGTATAATGATCTTATATATAATTTTTTATATACTATTAGGATGAATCATTTGATAAAATTTAATGATAATCGTTTTTTGTTAATTTTGGTGGGTTTTGATAACAACAAATTTGTTTTGTTTTATCATTTATTATTATGTAAATATGTTAGTTTCATAACATAAAAAGGATTATAAAATATATTTTAAAATTGTTTCAAACATTATAATGGTTATATGTCCATCCTTGAAGTTGTGAGAGTAAAATTAAAATGTGTTATCCACAATGTTGGTAAATCGACATACCACAGATGATATTTTCATGTTTTGAAAAAAGAAATGGAAGATAATTTAAGATGAAATATTCAATTAACATAATAAAATAATTTTATATAAAATATAATATAGTTATCATTCCTATTGTATAGGTGGAGGTGATGATATGATAAGAAAATAAATGAAATTGAATAGAAAATAAATGAAAAAGAAAGAGGGGTTTACCTCTTGAATTTCTCCTCTTTGAGAACCTCCTTAAGAGAAAGGGTTTGGTATTTTGACAAGAAAAAGATCTTGTATACATGGGGTAGGGTATTGGGAAGGGGATTTGGTAGAAGTTTGACCAGTATAAAATCTTGGAAGGAGAGAGGAGAAGAGGGGGCGAGGGGTAGTATTTCTAGGGGAGGAGAGGGGGTGTTTTATCATTATTTTATTCACTAGTTTACTATTTTGGATAAATACTATGAATAGTGTGAGTATTATCACTAAATATAATAAAATAATTAAATAGAGTTCTAGATTTTAGGCTTAAATTATCCTTACATCAACAATGACTCAAAAATTCATGTATTTAGTTTTTATTGTAAATTAGCATATTTTACTATTCATAAAACTTCAATTATTTTAGAAAAATCCAAAAAATTTAGCCTATCCTTTTTTTTACTTATATAATTAACAAATGAAATAAATTTTATGAAAATAATTTTTTATATATGAGAAATTTAATTTTTAATTAAAATCATCATTTACTTGGAAAATACGGAATTTAAAATTACAACTAATTTTATAACACTTTGAAAAATCAATAATGTCTCATAAAATTATCTTATAATCATAATAAAAAAATATATTATTTTATGAATACATTTTAGGAATATTAATTTTCTTTTAAATAATTATATTAATAATACAATTTTAAATATTCATTAATATTTTATAAAAATACTAAAACTTAAATAATAAAATTTAAAATATTTATTTACTTATACTATGATATAATTATGTCATATTATCATTTATAAGATGAATAAATTTTATTTATATTTTCATAGTTGAGCTTACTATTCTATTGGTCGGATTACTATTCCTAATGGTCACATTACTACTCCAAAGCTCAAGTTACTATTCCATTGGTAAAGATTACTTAACTTCTTGAAATACATATTATTTCATTAATTATTCATTTTTAAAGTTTATATTGAGTTCTCAAATTGATATTATATGGTTTATACTATGTGACATAATTATAATAAGGTAATTTCCATTTGATAAAAATTGTGGGTCATTACATTCTAGTAGTGATTGAGCTTTTTCTAAACCAATATTGACATAATTCCTATAATGTTCCCAAAAAAATGATGAATATTCTCAATAATTACATTGATCCTAAAATCACTTTTTTACCATAAGGGTTCTATATATGAATTATTTTTTTCCATAGAATAAAATAATTATAATTTAAAATTACTACCTAAACATAAATGATCACAATAACCCTAAAAGTTATCAATACCTATAATCTTATGCCCACAAAATAGAAGTAATTATTTCTTAACTAAAATTAAAATATATAAATTACTAATGGGTAGTATTACCATAAATTTCTCAAAAAATATCATTAATATTGATAATATCCCATCACATAAATCCTCAAAAGGGGTGTTCAATACCTTGAACTTATGATTAGCCTTAAACTCATAATTCCATGATGATATTCATAACTCTTTTGTTAATCTTTCATGAAGAAATATATTCTTCCCAAATTAACAAAATCCTTATATGTTTTATGGTTCTTATAACCAAAATACCATTATTAAAATATATTTATACAACATAATTCATGAATAAAAATAGAAAAACACTTTAATCATTCTAATTTATGTTTATTAATAACATAAGATTGACATTGATACCTTAACTTCTTTTGTGGTATCTTACCTAGATGCTTTGGGTATTCATTTGAGTAGTGCCCTATCTCTTTCATGTTAAAACATTTAACCTTAAAGGTCTGTTTATTACCCTTACATTAATGATCCCGATGAACTTTATCTATACACTAAGAAAATTCCCATCCCGTTTTAAAAATTAATAGGGTGTTTCATTCCCCAATTATCACATGTGGAAAAATTATTATTTCCCTTCTTCAAATTATCCATTTTTTATCTAATATCATCTTCTTCTCTTTATCCCTTTTAAAGTCACAGGACTTGGATAATTCTTTCTCTATATTGATAGCATATGATACTATTTCCTCTTATTATGAGTAGGTTTGGGATACTAGTTTCATTCAAAGGATTGGATTTAACCCATCCAATAAATATTGAATCTTACTCATGGAATTATGTTTGTAGTCCTCAATATTCCTTCCAAACCATGAAAATATTTCTTCATACATAGTAACATTTTTATCTCCCTTTTGTCTTAGAATCCTGAATTTTATATCCCTATATGGTTTTTTCTCATGAGAGAAATATTTTTCCAAGAATAATTTCATAAAATCCTTCATTTTATTATTTTATTTCTTCCTCATACTTAGTGTTTTTAATTAATGATGACCATTGATATGCATCCCCTAAGAGAAGATAAAATACCATGAACAAATTCTCCCTTCCATTGCTTCCTAGCGTTAAAAATACATTCTTTATGAGAATTATCCATTTATCATATAAAAATAGATTTTTATTTTCATTTAATGATGGGGGTCACTGATGCATGAAGTGGTCTAACATTGTTATTGTGTATGGTGGATTATAAGGATTATCCATACATGTATGTTTATTAATCAAAATCTGAGCCATCTATCCTAATATGGTTTTAACTTTCTCAGCTATAACTGTACCTCCAGTTTTAGCTTCATTTTCATGACCAAACGGGAAATCCCTACGTGGAGTAGTGTATTGATACGATTCCAATTCGTTCCTCTAGGAACAATTTATAAACAATGGAATACCATATATTAGATCAAAAAATTATAAAACATAATTTTTAATATCAAAATTAAATAAATACGTAACATAAATTGGAAAATTTATGCATATATAATCTCATAATCAGAAACATGGTTTCCATGAGAATGTTTTTGAATCATATTGTCAAATACTTTATAATTGTTTGTTAATAAAATGTGAATTATCCCAAGAATATTCTCTAGGAGTTCCAAACCAAGAGTACTATAAGACCCATTTCCATGCACTACATTATAATTGAGTCAAATCCCAATATTCCCTTTTTAGAGTTATTACCCCTATGTATAATTGTGCAAGAACCATTTCCAGTGGTAGCATCTAGATATGGATGTATTTATAAAAAAGCCAACATAATAATTTATCACTAAACTTTTAAATTTAATTATATAATTATCCACAATTTCTATCATGGACTTATGGTTACTAATCAATGTTTTCTTAAATCTAGTTCCCAAAGTTTCTACTAAACTTTATCTCATGTCAACTATAAAGACACCGACCCTAGTCACTGAGAGTCGGTGGTTAATATATTATATTAGTTCTAGATCTATGTGATCACATCACAAAGGACTGAATAGTTTAGTATTCTTGTAAAAATATATACATACTTGAAATTCAAATTACTTTTGAAAACATAAAATACTATACAAAATTTTCATTGTGAACACCATTGTGATAATTTTCATAACCTTTCATATAAATCATAATACACTTCCTAGAATCCAATGTAAAGAAAACATATGAAAGGGGTGAATTTTATTGATCAATAAGGGTACACATACAATAGAATCTATCATTAAAAAATAAGGCATAATTAATAGGAAATATTTAATATTTTAAATACATATCATTTAATTAGTAACATGAACATGAAGAATAATTTGGAAGGAAAATACTAATAATAATCAAAATAATGCAATAAAAATAATTATATAAGATTTAAAAATATCCATGAATATACTAAATAATAAAATAATGACATAGAAATCAATAAATAATCTCATAATGATGGAAATAATGTTCCAGAAATCATAAACATACCATCAAGGCCTCATGAAAAGACATATTACATAAATGGGTAAGGCTTTAGCTAAATAAACAATCTAGTTTGTCTCATGAGACCTACTGGTTCATGAATGGGCTACACCAGGCCCTACCTATCACTCTCTAAATCTAATTCATTGATCACATGAATGGGGAGATACATAATCAATGAAAACATTTTTATTGAAAAACAAAAATATAACATGTTAATAATTTCCCCAATCAATAAACATAATCATAAACCATCCAAAGTAATATAACGGATGGTGTTATAATAGTTCATCCCTAGTATAAATGATCATAAAATATCTATATAAATAACAAGGATTATATAATTACAACATATTCCCAAGAGAGTATATGTAAAATGAGGGTTTTTTTGTTGATGAATTGAAATACCTTAAAATTTTCATAAAAAAATTCTTGATAAAAGTTTCATTTTCACATTGAAAATAATTTTTAAAAACAAAAAATTTACAAAATATTAAGATTTTTTATTCACAATGTACTTTTTAAACTTATAAGCCATTCTTTAAAAAAATTATGGTGAGCAATTTTGTACATTTCAAATAAATTAAAAAGAATTTTATTCACACTGTTGTTAAATGTTAAAAAAGTACCTCATTCAGAAAATAACAAGAATATTTATTTAATTTTTAAAAAATAAAATAAAAAATGATTAAAAATTATATTAATAAATAATTTGGATAATTTCAAAAAATTGAAAATTTTCTAGAAAACGTATATATGGAAGAAAAAGATAGATGATCAAAAAGAAAATTTAAGATTTATATCACTTACAAATGATATTCTTGATGTTTTCATAAAATGTGAGGAAATAGAAATAAAAAATGATAAAAAAATTAATAATTAGTGGATAATAAATAAATTTGGTTCAATAAAATAAGAGTATACTATTTATTCCAAAATAACTATGAAAATAAACAATCTGGAAGGAATGGTGACAATAACATAAAGCCTTTTCCACTTTGTCAATATTCAATCATAAGACCCATGAAAAAATAACTTCAAATTATATTTTAAATATAATTAACATATTTATTTTCATGATATAACATGTTAAAGGTTAATTGGATATACCACATAAAATAAGTTAGGTGAAAAACATAATATATGTCCCAAAGAACACAATTTTTGATGAAAAACCCTTAGAAGGATCATAACATTGAAGTGATAATTAATTTATGAACAAATTATGCGTATCAAATGTAAATAAAAAAATCGAAAAATAACATAATATAATAAAAATTCATTACATATTTAATCTTTTAATATCAAGGACATTGAAGATGTAATATAACCCAATGGTGAAAAATTGAGTTATGAAATTATTTGCCACATGGTAACTTTCAAGTCAAATTACATTGGATGAGTTAAATAATATTAAACCTAAAATACCATTAATAATTAATATTTATGACATTATATGTAAAAGGGAAATTATATATACTATATAATATAAATAAGGTGCATAATATATAAATATGTGTCAATAAAGGAAAAATGAGATCAAGTAACTTACCCTAGGTCTGATTTCCTTCACATGTGTTTGTAACTCATGTATAATAAATATATACTTTTTATAAATTTATTATATAACCATAATCATATACATCACAACTTATATGATTTACTTATAGTCTCGTATTACATGTTTATAAACAATTATTCATTTAAATCACTCTTTCTGGTCATAAATTATTCGCTTTTCATGTACATTTTGTTTTGGTAATTTTAGTCCTTTTACTTTTATCATGATTAAATATTCTCCATAATGTTAAAAATTATATAAATATAATTAATAATACTTATATATGTATTTATAACAGCATATAAAATTTAAATATGGTAAAATGAGTTACACTATTCATAGATATGATAGACCGTGCATATGCATGAATGTTTTTTCTATTTTTCCTACACATAGAAACAAAGAAAGGTAAACAATATTTAAAATTTCTAGAACAATTGTTATATAAAATATTATATATATATATATATATATTCATTAAATATATCATTATTTTCATCCATTTCAAAATAAAATGAGAAACATTTCACATCACTACATGGAGGTAATAGTCCACACATATACATGATCGACGTTATAGTTTTCCAATGGGTTGGAATGTAAGAAGTTAGATATTATATTAAAATTATATAAGTTTATTAATTTCATAAATATAAATAATTATATTAAATACATCAATATATCCATTCGAGAGACGTGGTGATGGAAAATGAATTACATCGGTTCATGAGGCGGTAGTTCGTCGTACACATGATTGATGGTTTTGTTACCTATTTGAAGGAAGAGGATATGTATATAGGTAATTACATTAAAATAATATAATAATAGAATATTATAGATATTGGTGTTATTATTTAATCACATTTGGATAATATTTTAGGTATTATAAAGATTATGTAAAATGAAAATGCATGGTTTGGAATTTTACCTCTTCTTTGGGAAACCTCTTTATGTTTAAAACTAAAAAATTCATAGATTGTATTTATAATAAAAAAGGAATATAAGATGTTGGGAAAAAATAAGGAAGATATTTTTAATGGATATTATGAAATAAAATCCTTTGAGAGAGTAAATTAGAAGGGAGGTGAGTATTCTTTTATAATTGGGGGAGAGGACCCACATGAAATTTTTGAAAATTAAAAGTGAAACCCATGTTTTATACATGAAAAAATGATATAAAATATATAATTAGAAACCCATATATGATATAAGGTCTCAATATTTCCATAAATTAGGAATTTAAAATGTTTATATGTCAATTTAACTCTTATTTCTTTATTTTAACTCGACTGTAAACCCTTTTAACATTAACCTTGGTAATTATTTTTACTGTTTTTATTATTAATTATGAAAAAAATTAAGTTGAAAATATAATATAATATTAATTATTATGATTAAAAATATTGAATATAATTTTCAAAATTAAATTCATAGATGTGGAATAATTTAAATTTAAAATTAATTCCTCAGATGTGAGGTAAAAGTGGTTCTCCAAAGAAAAAGTTTTCATAAGTATAAAATGTTTTAATATAAAAATTCAACATAAAACTGATTCCAAATAGATAATATCTATTTTTTATAAAATAATTTAACTTAATATAATTTAAAAAAAATATTTAAATCAATATGTAACTTTTAAATTCTTTAAATGAAATGGAAGTTTTTAATAAAATCCAGAATTTTTTCACTATTCATTAAAAAATTAATCTTTTCAAAAAAATATCTAAAATTAACTATATGATAATTTTTACATGAAGATTAAAAAAATTATTTAAATTTTTTAAAACAATTTTTTTAAAATTCTTAAAAAATAGTTTTATCATATTTACGCACTACTTGATGAAACCGAATTTTAGAAAAATAGGTTTTTTAGAAAAGCATTTTTTCTATAAAATGATTATTATTCTATTTATAATAAATATATAAGCATTGAATTTATTTTATACATGTGTAAACCATTTAATTTTAATAATTTAGTTATTCCTATTCAATGTATCTAATTTAACGATTATATTATAATGACATACTATATTATGGTTTATTTAGAATTAGGGATGCATGTGCCAAAAGTTGTCAAAGAGGTTAAATTTAAATTAATATATTTCAAGGTTCATTTAGGATTAGTTTTTCATGTTTCATACAATATATCAAATATTTTTATTCTTTTATAATATTCAGGTGTTACATGGTGATCTTCAATAGTCCTAAAAAATAAGGTTTCTGCATCCCCTCCTTCCATAAACAACGATGCCCCAACTGGGGAAACACCCAAAATAAAAATAGTTTTTTAACATCAAACTCCAATGATAATATCATATGGTATTAATATGATCATTTCCCACTTTTAGTGGCCACCAAATTCTTCCTAATCAACTAAACACTCTCTAAGGTATCCATAATCATAGGTCAAACAACTGGTGGCTCATCTGCCTCCTTCCGACACAACTGTATGTAGAAAACTAGCCATAAATAGCCTCAAACGATGCAATATGAATCAAAGAACTATAATTTTTTTATATAAAAACTAAAACAAGTATAAGTGACAATCCAAAGTTCCAAAAATGTTTAAAACTAAATCATGGATCACATGCTTTAATATTTAAAGTGTTCATTATGATAATTCATCTGCATTAGGATGGTATGTTGTGATAAATCTTAGCTTAGTGCTTAAATAATTCTATAATCCCCAATAAATCTTAGATCAAATCCTTTAATATTCAAATCATTCATTATGATATTTTTTAGCTCGTATACTGAGAGAGTCTCATGGATCGATATGAAATTAGTAACTTGTTTAGCCAATCGACAATCACCCATATACTTTCATGGATCCTCAGGGTGCTGGGTAACCCCATCACAGAGTACATCATGAATTAATCCCAATATTACAAGGGCATAAGAGGTGGTTCAAGTAAACCAATAGGATTCTGGAACTCGACCTTTATCCTATGGTAGGTAAGGCATAGTGAAAAAGTCCTGCAATGTCCCTATTTATTCTTAGACATTAGATATGTTTCCTAAAGTCATGGTACATCATTGTCACTCTAAGATGTATCTTCCACTTAGAGGTATGGAAGTATATCATTAGATATCCCCATATAGAATTAGGTACTAAATGATACTATGTAATAGGATCACATTTTTTTCATCTAATGACCACTCAGGTATAGGTTCACAACCTGGTAGCTGTTATCACATCACATCACACTATGGGTCAGAATCATGTCCATCCTTCACCTGGTTTACCAAAGAAGTGTGATCACTAATAGGGGATATTTCATCGATCCTTGATCCTTAGAAGCATACATCCTCTAATAATAAAATAATTTTATTGGGCACCATTGTACCACCATAGTCTATTCACCAAGATCATTCTCTACCTGCATATTTTGGTTAAGAGTATCCGAAAAAGTTACCTTTTCTTAGTGTATACTCCATCTTAAAGTTGAATATATGGTCATACTCCACCCAACACCTCTTCCTAAAATTGAGGTTCCCCTATGTAAAGATATAGTGTAGGATCTTTTGTTCCATGTAGAGAAGAAACCTCTCACTAAGGAGATAGTTTCTCCCATACATAAAGACATGGACCATGAATCCTATATCCAATTCATAGTTCAGATAATTATTCTCATGGGGTTGTAGAAAATGTAACCCATAAGATACTACCCACTCCCTCTACATTAATACTACTATCAAAACAAATCCTTTTGCATCTCAGTATACAACATAAATAATCCCTATCTTGTGATGTATCAATAATAGAGATGTATTCAGACCCTTATTCAGCTTAAGAAATGTATCTTCATTGTAAGAACCCAAGTTTTTAGAACGGGTCAAAATCCCATCCCTGTTTAAATTTTTTGACTTGCTTCTAAGGAAACTAGAGAAAATGGCAAGTTTCTGGAAATTTCCAGACTACATGCCATGTACTTTTAAGTACACGACGTGTATGTGTTTAGCAGGTGACTGGACATGTACTCACCAAGTACATGCCATGTGGTGACCATATAGATGTTTATTACTACACAATGTGTAGTTTTAGACATGCCATGTACCCTTGACCATGGGGAGGCCACACATGGCGTGTAAGCCTGTTGGACGGGTAGATTTGTTTAAACCAAGAACACGCCATGTTCCCTTTGGACACGCCGTGTAGTCTAACCGTGTATGATGGACACACATGGCGTGTGAGTAAGTCGGGGAGGAAGAGAAGAAAAACCAATTACACGCCATGTACCCATAGGTACATGCCATGTACTTATGTCGGCAGGTTCAGAAAGTAATTCAGCAGAATTCCAGCCGCCAAATGAATAGTTAAATGACATACACAACATGTAGTCCTAAAGTACAGGCCATGTAGTTTCTTTCTTGCATTAAAATGGACAGTAGCCTTGTTTGGAGGCAGAACACATTTTTCTGGATGAGTTTCGTGAACAAAGCCAGCTAGACCTTCTTTCTTCTCCCGATCGTCCGTCCAAGACCCGATTCGAACACTGATTGATGTGTTGGAACACCCTCTGTAAGGACTTGATTCCTCTTGATCTGTTTTGTTTGATTTATGTTCTAGAATGAGTTATAGGGGTTTGATAAATTTTGACTCTTTTGTATATCTACCACGTTTTAGGCTTAATTGGAGGATGTTACCGTAGGAGTAGCATCGTATGTGTCTTAGGTAGGTGGTGCACACATATTTTCGTGTTTTCATGGTCATTTGGGTAACATGGCCTTCGATGCGTTTTCGGTATTTTGAGCGGGACCCGTTTTATCTGCTGTTTTATATTGAATTGTTCATTGGACCAATGGGATGCCTTTGGGAATGCCCTGTTACTAGTTTTTCTTGAGTGGGGCCGGGTGAGGGGTTGTAGCTCATCGTTGAATTTTGTCCAGGGGATGCCAAATGGTTAAATTTGAATTATATTGTTATAAACTATTGAGTTTAATTTATTAAATCCAGATATAAATTGTTAGAGGCATTTTAGACCTCTGTGCTGGTATGGGACAACAACTTGCATTGTGCAATTCAACTATTTAGTTTGTTTTGCTTGTTTATGTTTTTTATTTAAATATGTTATATATGAAATTGCTGAATTGCATCTACTGGACCCTTTGGGTAGTGTTGGGAATGGCCCGGATATTGCTGAGTAATGCCGATCACGGTTTGGGCTTGGCCCGGGTTACTTTGGGTGGTTTTGACCACGGGATTGGGAATCATGGATGTCGGCTTGAGCCAGTATGACTGTTAGGTTGGGCATGGCCCGAGTTACTTGGATGGAAAGGCCATCAGACTTGAGTGGCATGGTCACAGGGACACGAGGTGTCAGATGTGTTGGTGGCTTAGGTACTATTTTGGTGATTACCGCTCACCCGGAACTTTGAGTACTGTGCACATAGAGATACTCTGTGATGAGGTGGTTTTGACCACTCATGTGGGTAGTGGCATCTGTTAGTTACAGTTTAAGTACTATGGTTGGGGGTGATTGTCGTAGAAAGCCATGTGGGAGTTCAAGAGCCTTCAGAGGATAGCATTGAGGCTATCTGGTTGGGGGATGAGGCTCACCGTTTTTTGAGGGAAGATATCACTGTCCCTCCGGATATGTTTTTTGAGGGAAAGCATAGATTTTCCTCTAGGTTACTTCTTGTTCATGCCTTTGGGACTTCGGAACTTGAGGCATGAGGTGTCAGGAGGAAAATGGTGCCAGGTTACATTCTTGGGCGTGCCTTCGGGACATCGGAACTTGAGTCACACGGTGTCAGGGGGCACATAGAGCTGGGTTATACGACGGAGATTATGGCATTGGCCGAAGCATGTGACACTACATGGTGGTCGCTGATCACCAGTGGAGTTTGTGTTTATTTGTGCATCAGAATTTTTACTGTTTTCCTTAAAAATGCATTCCTGATTAAACACTTATATTAGGTACGCACTGTTGGGTGGTATCCTACTGAGATTTGTCTCACACCCTGCATGAGCCCTTCGGGACGCGTGCAGACTTTATAGATTTACATGCAGAAAGAGGCCAACTTCAAGAGATGGGTTGTGTTAGTTGTTGCATCTAGATGGTATGGACCTTGAGGTCTTACATAGCTGGGGTTACTTTGTTTTGTTTTTCTTTTCTTTACAGGCATACTTACTTGTGGTCACTACAGTTGGTTAGCCATTGGAGACCTTTTTATATTCAGTTACGTATGACCTGGTTTGGATGCATGTTTATTGTTCAGCAGTAGTTAATTTTTATCAGCATGTTGATGTGTTTATTTCCGCTGGTGCTGTTTATATTTACTACTTCCACTATTTATCTATATTGATTATGCTTCTGCTCCGCGGGTCTGGTTCGAGTTTGCTGAGTCTTTAATTCCACTGCATGTTTATTATTATACTCGGACTAGTACCCTAATTATTATCCTCTAAGAGGGTATATCCTCCCCACTATACCTAACAGACCCTCGCTGCAAGTCGGCAACCTTTGGTGTTCCAGGAGGTGCTCCTAAGGAAGTAACACCCGACCTGTTTAGCACTGTTCGGGTGGCTATTTGGGTCCGGATCATTACAAAGTGGTATCAGTGGAGTTCTTGATAAGGATTTAGTAGCACCATTTTACTGGCTACTAATGAGATTGAGACTTCCCTTTTCTTCTACTAGTTTTACTATTTGGGAAATGGTTGACTGGAGATAGGTTGTTACTGGAACTGTGTTTCTAAGTTGTGCTTGGGTGCTTGCAGCACTAGGTATGAGGGATGGACCAAGTTTCCATGGGTGGGAATTGATGTTTTGTTTTTCTTAGATTATAGTTTATATGATTTCCAACTTGGTGGATCAGTTGGTGTGTGAGGTTATTGATTGTGATATGTGACCCTTGGCCTAGTGCGATAAGGGAGAATTGGACCTTGGCCTGGTATGGAAAGGCTTGTTTTCTTGGCTTTTTGATAGGCAAATTTTTAGGTTAATTCAATTTCATAATTGCATGTATTCTTTTTGAAGTGATAATACCATGTGAATAAAAATAAATTTCCATGCTTTATATGCTTTGAAATGTAAAAAGGTGAAATTACAGATAGAATTGCTTGTTGGTGCAATGTGTATTCAATGATTTAAGTTGTAGAATTGCATGTGACATGGTTTTTGGGTCTGACTCTTATGAGAGAAGGTAGGTACTATCAGTTGAGGTGATTTTTATCATAAGGATTGGCCTACTCGGTCGTTGATTTGAGGCAACATAAGTTGTCAGGACGAGTATGGCCCGAGTTACTTTTGATACTTGTCTCTGTTGAGGGGCGAGTAAGGAGGCCATGAGGCCGGGATGCCATGGGGCATGGTTACGATGGGAGAGAGTAAGGGTAGTAGATATGGGATGCCTTTTACTGCTTTTCTTATCTACGTGGAATATATATTTATATATATATATATATATGAGATGCGTAGCATCGGGGCATCGAGGATGAAGGTTACTTGAGGTGCTAGGCACCAGGACCTCGTGGAGGTGGACACCATTGCGGTGTGGGGTACGTTGGGTGTCGGAAATGACACTGGAACACCAATGAGGTGAACAGGTGATGATGTGTCATGGGAGGACTATGCGTCTAGAAAACAGGTTATTAAACCTTGTTTGCTTTATGTTTTGTTGGGTTGAGACTGGGTTAGCCGATTCCTAAGGTGGGGAGCCCCATTGAGTAATTTAGCCGGGACCTCTGAGACCAGGGGAGTCCGGGTTTCTTTGTTCGAGGTGGTATGTTTGGTGCCATCTCTGGGTTTCGTTTGAAAGCTCAGGGATGAACTATGTTAAGGTGGGGAGATTGTAAGAACCCAGGTTTTTAGAATGGGTCAAAATCCGGACCCTGTTTAAATTTTTGATTTGTTTATGAGGAAACTGGAGAAAATGGGAAGTTTCTAGAAATTTCCAGACTACACACCGTGTACTTTTAAGTACACACCGTTTATGTGTTAAGCGAGTGACCGACTGTGTACTCACCGAGTACATGCATTGTGGTGACCATGTAGAAGTTTCTTACTACATGGCATATAGTTTTAGACACGCCGTGTACCCTTGACCTTGTGGAGGCCACACATGGCGTGTAGGCCTGTTGGCCGGGTAGATTTGTTTAAACCAAGAACACGCTGTGTTCCCTTTGGACACATCATGTAGTCTAGCCGTGTAGGAGGGATTTACATGGCACGTGCGTATGTCAGTGAGGAAGAGAAGGGAAACCCAGTACACACTGTGTACCCATAGGTAAACGCCATGTAATCATGTCAACAGGTTCGGAAAGTAAGTCGGTGGAATTCCAGCCGCCAAATGAACAGTTAAATGACATACACGGCGTGTAGTCCTAAAGTACACGCCGTGTAGTTTCTTTTTTTGCATTAAAATGGGCAGTAGCCTCATTTGGAGGCAGAACACGTTTTTTCGGCCGGGTTTTGAAAACCAAGCCGTCCAGACCTTCTTTCTTCTCCCAATCATCCGTATGAGACCCAATTCAAACACCAATTGATGATTTGGAAACCCCTCGTTAAGGCCACGATTCCTCTTGAGCCATTTTTTTATTTCTGTTCTATAATGAGTTATAGGGGTTTGAGAAGTTTTGAATCTTTGGTAGATCTACCGTGTTTTAGGTCAAATTGGAGGCTGTTATCGGAGGAGTAGAATCATACAAGTCTTAGGTAGGTGGTACATACCTCTTTTCATGTTTTCGTGGTCATTTGGGTAATACGGCCTTCAACGCGTTTCAGGTATTTTGAGTGGGACCCATTTTATCTATTGTTTCATATTGAATTGTTTATTGGACCTATGAGATGCCTTTGGGTATGCCCTGTTACCAGTTTTTCTTGAGCGGGGCCGGGCGAGGGGCCATAGCTCATTGGGGCATTTTGGCCGGGGGATGGGAAAATGGTTAAATTTGAATTATATTGTTATAAACTATGGAATTTAATTTATTAAAGCCAGATATAAATTTTTAGAGGCATTTAAGACCTCAGTGCTGGTATGGGACTACACCTTGCATAGTGAAATTCAACTGTTTAGTTTGTTTTTCCTGTTTATGTTTTCTGTTTAAATATGTTATATATGAAATTTCTGAATTTCATATGCTGGAACCTTTGGGTGGTGTTGGGCATGGCCCGGATATTGCTGAGTGATGCCGATCACGGGTTGGGCTTAACCCGAGTTACTTTGGGTGGTTTTTACAATGGGATTGGGCATCATGGACATCGACTTGAGGCAGTACGACAGTCAAGTTGGGAATGAACCAGGTTACTTGGATGGTGAGCCCATCATAATTTAGTGGCATGGTCATAGGGACACGAGATGTCAGATGTGTTGGTGGCTTATGTACTATTCTGGTGATTACCGCTCACCCGAAACTTTGAGTAGTGTGCACATAGAGATACTCTGTGATGAGGTGGTTTTGACCACTCGTGTGGGTAGAGGACCCCTTTAGTTTCAGTTTAGGTACTTTGGTTGGGGGTGCTTGATATAGAAATCCATGTGGGCGGTGAGGAGACTTTAGAGGAAAGAATTGAGGCTATCGGGCTGGGGGCTAAGGCTCACCGTTATTTGAGGGATGATATTGTTGTCCCTCCAGATACGTTATTTGAGGGCAAACATCGTTGTTCTTCCAGGTTACTTCTTGGGCATGCCTTAGTTACATCGGTACTTGAGGCACAGGGTGTCAGGAGGTACAAGGTGCTGGGTTACTATTCTTCGGTGTGCCTTTGGGATGTCGGTACTTTAGACACTCAGTGTCAGGGGGCACATGGTGCCGGGTTATACGACAGAGATTCGGCATTGGCCGAAGCAGGTGACACTCCATGGTGGCCACTGAGCACTAGTGGAGTTTGTTTTTATTTGTGCATCGTACTGTTTACTGTTTTCCGTACAAATGCATGCCTGATTAAACACTTATATTAGGTACGCACCGTTGGGTGGTATCTTACTGAGATTTGTCTCACACACTTCATGGGCCCTTAGGGACGCATGAAATTTTTTTTGGATTTACATGGAGGAAAGAGGAAAGCTTCAGAAGATGGGCTGTGTTAGTTGTTGCAAGGAGATGGTATGGACCTTGTGGTCTTACCTAGCTGGGGTTACTTTGTTTTGTTTTTATTTTCTATTCCGGAATGCTTACTTGTTTTAGCTACTGTTGGTTATCCATTGGCTCCCTTTTTATATTCAGTTATGTATGACCTACTTTGGATGCATGTTTTACTATTCAGTAGTAGTTAATTCTTATCATCATGCTGATGTGTTTATTTCCACTGTTGTTGTTTATATTTACTACTTCCGCTATTTATCTATATTGATTATGCTTCCGATCTTTGGGTCTGGTTTGAGACTATTGAGTCTTTAATTCCGCTGCATGTTTATTATTATACTCGGACCAGTACCCTCATTATTGTCCTCTGAGAGGGTATAACCTTCCCACTATACCTAACAGAACCTCGCTGCTAGTTAGCAGCCTTTGGCGTTTGGGGAGGTGCGCCTAAGGAAGTAACACCCGAACCGTTTAACACTGTTCGGGTGGCTGTTCGGGTCCGAGTCGTTACACTCATACTATTCTAACCATTATAACTGTACTTTATTATTCATTAATGAAGTCATGGGTGAAAATAATGGGATAAATCCTTGAAAAAACATCAATAGTATCCCACTAAACCCAAAAGACTCTTGATCATGAACACATTTTGAGGAATGGTCTAGGATATCACTACCTCAACTCTCTCTAGGTTCATAGATATACCTATCTCAGAAACCACATGCTTGAAGAATTTCACCCCATGAACCCAAAAGTTATACTAGAATAACTTTTCATAAAGATTATGTGCTAGAATTATATTTTAGACTATCACTATATGTCTATTATGTTGCTGTAGGGTCAGTGAATAGTTGAAGATGCCGTTAATGAACAACATGATGAATGAGTTAAGATATGGGTGGAAGATCTTGCTTATAAGATCCATGAACACTGTCGGCACATTAATCATTCCAAACATCATACCCAAGTAATCGTATAGACCATACATACTTCAAACTAAAAACTTCGATATATCTTCCCCTCTAACCCACAACTAGTGATAGACCGATCAAAGATCAATTTGGGATAACCACCGGGCTACTTGTAACTTACCAAAGAGATCACAAATCTTGGGAAAAGGATACATATCATTCACTATCACCATATTCAGGTTACATTAATCTATGTATATTCGAAGAATAATAGAAACCTTCTTATAAAAAAATTGGTTCACCCCATGGTGATGTTTTTTACCTGATAAATGCCTTCTACTCTAAGGCCTCAAATTGTTCCTTAATCTCCTTCGACTTAGTAAATACCATACAATAAGGGGATATTGAAGTGGGATACACATGTTGAAAAATTTGTATCTCAAAATAAAATCCTATATAAGGGAATGTTTTTTGAATTAAAATGGAAGGAAATCATGATCGAGACCCACAACTAGAGGAAAAGATGAGGGGTTCACCATAGATCTAGTGGAAAGAGACAAGCCTACAATCTATATCTTGATCATACCAAGATAGATCATGTCCAGAGCCACTCTACCTACCCCAAACCTTCATTCACTAGTCATTAAGTACTCTACCATTATTGATTTATAGGATACCTATCTCCAATAACAATCAATGTGAGTATGGAATCCAGTCATTTAATCCATGAAAACAATCGCATCAAAGATCATCACCTCCATAATCATGAAGTCCCATGTTTATAAATAATTAAAAATCACTATAGGATACTTTAGGAATCATTGAATATGATAAACTTTCATTCCCAATGGAGTATCAAGGGAAAGAACCTTAAAAGTAATCTTGACTAGTAAATCATGTTTTGTAACAACTTGTTCAGATTTGAAGGAAGAGGAAGCTAAAATATCAATTGAGGTTATAGAAAAAGTAGAAGTTATCAAGATCGTGCCTTTAACAGTAGATGGTCTATCATTTCCATCCACCAGAGTCTAATCCACTACTTAAAATCCTCCGAACTCATATGTACATACCTATTTGTAATATTCAGGACATGCATGGGACATCGTCATCTGAGGGATCTGAACCAAATAACCAGACCCCAAACCATCCTATATCTCAATGCATGAATCTAACTCAAACCCCCATGAGTCCTCATTCAAAATGTTTTTTGAGTAGAAATTCTATTGATTTTTAATCTTTCCACACCGATGACACGTTATATTATGTTTTTGTTATAGAAAATGACAATTCCCCGACTATCTATAGTTAAAACATATAGTACATCATTCCCCAACATAAGGTGTTGAATAGAATTTACTCAACCCTAGCTACCTTCCACTACTCTAATGTGAAATTTCTTCCTTTCACTTCTTACCAGTGGATATATAACTAGGAATTCCACAGAACACATAAAAAATATCTATTATTCTATCCTCCACCAAGCCCTTATCTATTCTTAGGGCCTTGAAAAGAACTATAGAATATATCATTTGGTAATAATTTATAACCTGAAATCCCAAATATGATAAAAGTTTTATCTAAAACTTCCTAGATTTATATGCTTTATACCAAACCAATATAAGAGTGAAACATAGAAACTTAATGAAATGTGCAGAGTGATCAGACACCATCACCATACCCATACGATGCTCCCTAAACTATTATGCTCAATCCACATTCAACATAATTAGAAATAAATCCTTGAAGAAAAGTTATTTGAATTTATCCCATGTGATACCCTCAAAAATTCCATCATGAAGTGTATAGTCCCACCAACTTCGAGTAGCTCACTGAAGCATACAGTTTCAAATATTAAAATTTTTTCCCTTTGAATTTTTTACAAGGTTAAATATTCACTCAATGAACTGTATACAACCCTTTCATTAGGTGCACAAGTTCCCTAAAAAGATATAGGATTATAGAACTATAATTCTTGATCATAGCTGACCATAATCTTAGTAATATTACTACATTGGATAGGAAACAAATGAAAGAATCTAGGTTGAAGTGGTCCTTCCTCCTAATCCATTAGAGTAGGTATACGGGAATCCTTATATATAACTAGTGTTAAGGTGGAAGATTCTCCCTCAGAGGAACATTACAGCATACTCCACTAATATTTCTATACATGCATCTCAAAGGTGTAATTATCTAAAATGTGAAGGAAACTATAGACCATCAAAGATATTAGTTCAAGATAGATCTTATCCAATCTATGGAAACACAAAATATTCCCCTAGGAGTCTACCCATAAACCAATCTATAATCCTCCTAGAACTAACCAAGGTCTCCATCCTTGCACATTAGTCCCATGCACATATATATACAGAACATAATATAATTCCTAGGTTTAACTAATTAAAGTCGACATAGATATATCAAAACAACATTGAAAAAAGATAAATCAATAAATCATAAATATTGGTTTATCTTGAACATATAACATAATTTAGGGAATTAAATTAATGAAATAGTATGAAAAAAATCAATTGGCTCATAAACGGAATATGATTCTATATTCTTAGTCATGATGACTGAACACACCCAAATCACATAAAACATTAACAAAAATACCATCAATGGTAACATGGATATCCATTACTCAAGATTTTCCTAGGAACATGGAAAATCACCTACCCAAGTCCAACATAGCCTATTTCATTTCCACCATGCCCTCAATTAGTCAAAAATAAAAGAGAAAATTATACTCTAATATCATTTTTAAACTCCCCAACCTAAACCACCCGGTCAAAGCCAATGATCCAGAAGAACTCATGTGCACCTTCCAATATGTAAGAGGATGTCGAATAGTAGTGGGGGTACGGATGATTTAATTGGGAATACTATACCACCAATATAATATCCATGTACCAATAATATAAATATAAATATATATATATATAATATTATATTAATCAATGTGGAAGTAAATAGATCATAATGTAATATGTGATATCCCATATGCAATTTAACAAATAAATGGGCTCACAGTGAGGAAATATAAACAATGTATAAAAAGTGAATGTAAATAAATAAATTTACCCTACAGAATCCTTTGGATAATTTCAAAATACCATTATAAGATTCATACTAAAATTCTTAGATATCTTTCAAAGGCCCCTTGTTATTTATTTGATCCCTATATATGAGGTCTACATGAACTTTGAGATTCTCATTCAATGTATGATTAACAAAAATAAGTATTACATCACCAATGCATCCTTAACATGAATGTTCATGCATAATAGTGCATGTCCTGATAATAATAAATAATAGAACACACAAGAAAATAACTATATTGAAAATCCATGTGCTAACCAAGCCTCCATGAGACCTAATTGTACCTATATCAGCTACATGCTAGAAGAACATCCCAATAGTAATGGGAACATCATAAGTGAAAGATCCATCCTCAAGGATGATAAATAGGAACACTAGACCTAGGCCTCTAGGTCATGCCACACAAAGCCATCAATACCCTATCACAATCTTTGGGGTCGGGTCACATATGCCATCATACCCCTGTTTTGTCACATGTAAAATCATAAATAACTATCATGAAGCTATGTTAGGCCACACTAAGCCATCATACACCTTAATCTAACCCAATCTTATTGTGATGCACATCAGGTTTTGGTGACTACATCATGGAGTGTATAAGAAACTATATAGAGTGAGATCATTATGGCATGGACTAAAAGGTAGTGGCCTATGTTCTTGAGAGGTCATTTTCAAAGCTACTTCAATATTTGAATTTTTGTACCATGCTAACTCATTTAAAGTGTAGGCCTTTTATGTGTTTGATCTCTAAGATGTGGAAGAATGTTTGTTTGATGAAGTGTTTTAGAGATATAACTAATAATAATATTGTTTCTCAATAGTGTATGTCTATGGAATAGTGGTTACCTAGGGTACCTCTTCTAAATTGATGGTGGTTGTGCATGGGGTATTTGGTTGTGTCACAACCCTTCTCCGAGACATGTTAATTTTAGTGAGGTCTACAATCTATTATTTAAAGACCATCTAGCCTGGGGTGACTGTGGCATGAATAGGGGTTTTGTAGCCTAGTTTTTCGGATCTATTGTGTGGTCCTATATGCTATGCCATAGTGTAGTATTTTACAAACTAGATAAAAATTATATGATTCCCACTAAACCTTTTCTTTTACCACATCTATCCCTCCAACATTAGGCACCCAATAGATCCTTTTAAATGACTTTAATCCCCTCTTTGATTAAGTTCAACCTCAGATTTTGGGAGATAATTTCTTGGAAGTTCATACCTATTCTTGAGGTAGGTTCCTCTATACAATGGATATTATCCATTAATTTATGATGTTATGGTACAAATTCCTTTTTTATGAAATTGTTAAATCTGAAATCAAAGTGCATTTACTTTGTGAAATAAATATTTTAAAGAGATTTTCCTTTATAAATGGTTTGGGAAACACAATGTGTTGTTGAAATTCATTTTAGGTGGTTTTGGTTTACTATGAGTTTTAAATCAATAAATTGGGGAGGATTCATAGTGAAAATGTTTTAGAAAATGTGGGAAAGGTTTTCAAATCGTTTTTGAAAAGAATAGCACATTGATAACCATGGGTGTGTTAGGAAATGGACATGTCAATTTAGTGAGTGTGTGTGTAACACCACAAGGAACGATGATACAAAAAAACTATAGTAGGACTATATATATATGGGATTAACTTTATTCCATTCCTTAGTGATTTATTCTTTAAATTTAGCATGTACTCCCATAGAATGTAGCCTAGATCTGGGGATTTTTTATTTATGATTGGTTTAACACATGATGGCATATTTCATGACCAGTTGAGATATTTATCTTATGGTGTATCCATGGATTGGTTTTCTTATTACTAATTGATTTTATTCATGTATATATTATATTAGTAGTTCATTAGGATATGAATTTATTTTATTAAAAACAAAGGATGTTTTAGAAAAATGTTTTTTATGGAAATTATTTATAAAATGAACTTTTTTTATAACTAGAGCTAACATTTTCATGATTTTATACTTTTATAGATTCTTTGGTGAAATCTAACTAGGATTTTAGATCACAAACTAGTTTTTCCTTTATGTTTTTATAAATGTGTTTTTGAAGAAATATGTAAAGGGAAGTGAGTTATGATTTTTGAAGGGTTCTCTTGATTTCTTTCATCATTGTAGTGGGACTCTTTGGAGGTGACAGATGCTCCCATGGAGTTTCATCATTGGCATATCTTGTTTCACATTCAAGTTTAGTTGTCTTACTTGAAGTTTTATGCCTCGTGGATATGTAATCTTTCTTCAACTGTAAAGTTTTTTCCTTTCTTCAGTTATACATGATACCGTTTAGTAATTTAGTTCATGATGCTTCCTTATGGTAGGCTATCTTGGGTGATGTATTTGATCGAGATGTGTTGGTTCGTTACACTTATGATCATGTCACATGAAATTCTTAAACATGATCCCCCTCTATGTCTACCAATACATGATGGGTACAACTGTCACTTTGGAACATTTCATAGAATTAAAATTCAACATATATCAATTAAAAAACATGGAAATAGTGAATAGCATATCAATACAATCATATTATATCATAATTTTGAAACAATAAACTAAAAATGCATACATGTGATGAAATTCAACATGGTCTAAGCATGTAAACACATAACATCATATCATGCTAATGATTGTATACATAGTCTCTACAAGGTAATTAATTTCCTACCCCAATGTTTTCGATGTCACTATCTAGGTTTCCAAGAGAATCATTAAATATTTAATGTATGAACACTAACCAGAACAAGCCCACATTACAAGAACTCCAAAATCCAGTTCTAATCCTAAAAGATAAGGAATCTTGAGTAAGGTTTAGATGATGGAAAATCCATGTGTATAATCAATACTTACCCAATGATCAATTTCTATAAAATGTAATATTTGAGTATGGTTATGTAAGAAGAAACAAAATCTATCAATGAATCTTACAATAGAAGGGATTAGAGGATCTTATAATTCCAAATCAATGATCATATCCTCATCCAATAATCATTTAAAAAAGAGAAAGAATTCATTCATCCAAAAAAGAAATACATACTAGTGTTCTTCACTGAAATGGCCAAAAATAGGAAGCATCAGAATGGAGGGTGAATCGATTCCTTATATTGACTAAAAGGGGAGGTAAGATCAAGAAAATAGTGAAGAAGTCTAGGATCATGTGGATATCACACAAGGATAGGACCTTAGTCTTCTATAATCCTAGAAAAGGCAGCAAAAATTGGATTAATCATCACGGGGAAGTTGGATGGTTCAACTAATAGGGGAAACAATCAATTGAAAATGAATTTAAGACATAAATTAATGTATCATTTGTTTCCCAATTGATTTTTTAATGATATAAATATGTATAATATTTAGGGCGTTTGATATCCAACAAAAACTTCGAAACGACCTCCATCGTAGCTTGGCCTTGGTCATGGTGATCATGGGTGAACCAGCCCGACAAAGCCAACTCTATGGAATGACCCCAAAATATTTCACCTTTTCCAACACCATGGAAACCAAAACAATTATGATGGGGTCACCAAATGTGTGGATGATAAGATCCATACTCAAGAACCATATTTTTTCCATGGTATGGAAATACCATTTCCTTCCTTTCCCGTTTTAAACTAAGGAACACTAGGAACCACCATGGCCTACACCATAGTCATGGTGTTTCCTATTTAAAAAAACTAAAAATCTAACTTTTATGCTTCCAAACGCTTCCAAATCAAACTGTACCCAAGTTTTACAATAACAAGTCTTAAAAAACATCCCTTAAAACATTCTTATTCTAATAAAACAAAACCACCCCAAATGAGGGTGTTACAGCCGTGTCTAAATGAAAAATAATGTATATTAAAATTTATAACCAAGAAATTTGATTTATGGGTCTCAAAAGTATCAACCAGATTATGAAATATATATATAAACTTTTTACATAATTCACATTTTTTTATTAATTCCTATGAATTAATCTTTAATTTTAATAATATCATTTCATGATTAAAAGGACTACATTTCTAATGATATTCATTTTTCATTGTGTCATGTATTTTTACATAAAAATGTATTTAGAAATATTTAAAATTTATTTTAATTAATTTTATTTCTAATGTATTAATAATCATTCATAAATTAGTTATTTTATGGATATCAATAATGATAAAATATTTTTTAGATAAAGAGAGTTATTTTTCTAAAAATTGTTGATATGTGTAAAATGTGTTTTTACATAAATATATTATATAAATAAAAATTAATTAATTATGATAAAGAAATATTTATATTATATCTTCAATAAAATATTCTAACAGTATTTTAATAGTTTTTACAAGGAAAATAATGGAAGTAAATTTAATTTTTTTCTTTAAAGTGCATTGATCTAAAACAATTTTTGTTGAGTTTTTCAGACTTATTTTGAAGTTTATTTTTCCACTAATAGAATCTAAATAAAAAAATGGATTCAATATTTAGAATCATAAATTGAAAATTTTATAATTATGTCACTTTCATTTTTAGTGATAATGAATAATACAAATTTTATTACCATGGTAAGGGTAAAATTGGGTTAACGAAGGGGGTTGAACTAAATGATAAGCGTAAAAATTCCATATAAAAATGTTTAAATAATATAAGTTGATTGTATTTTGAACTTATACTATATTACCATCAACTTTTGGTCTATTTAGTGCCACTTTCAAAATAAAATGAATTTATATTATTTGAATATTTTAAGTAATTCTATTTGTGTCCCTCCCCTCACTTATAAAAGAGAACGTATTCTCCTCCATTAGTAAAACATATTGAGCACTGAAACTCTAGAAATAAGCACGAAAAGAACTTTTGATATTCCTTTCCTTAATTCATGATCTTATGTTATTTCTTTTAGACCATTTGATGAAGGATTAAGTTGTAATCATAAGGATATCTCTCAAAGGAGATATAATTGTCTTACCTGACTATTTCAAAGTTTATTTATTCTTTTACTTCATGTAAATATATTTTTTCCAACTTAAAATAATTAATTAAGTATCGTAAATATAATTATATTTTATTATTATCATGTTACAACTATTTTGCACCTCCTTTCCATCAGATGGAAATGAAAGTATCGCTCCTGCGTTTGTGATGACTATCACCTCCACACAGTGATGTGATTAATTTTCCATAACTGCCTCACATAGATGGTTATAAAGATGGGGTTAATGAATATATATTAAATTTTTTATATATTAATTATTTTTAAATGATCATATATTTTATAATATCTTTTCAATTTTCTAATAAAAAAATGGATGTATCATTCATGCGTACATACACAATACTGTTTCCATGAGGTATATATTTCATTTTCGAAAGCTAAATTTTATAGATGGTTCTAAAATTGTGTACTATGAATATTTTTAACACATATTAAATGAATAGTATTTTTTTTAAAATATTATATTTTTATTTTACAATACCACATACTTACTCATTTGGCCTTTAAAATATGACCTTATTTTGGTAAGTTTTACCACCTACATGAGTGATGTTATAACGTTTATGATATTGATGATTAAATAATGTAAAATTGTAGTGATATTATGTAATAATATTATATACATGTAATGATTAATATTCTAGAGATTATGTAACCATGATCAAGATGCATAGACCACAACCTCCTAATCAAAACATAATGAAAAATGAAGAAGTTAACACATGAAATGATGATGAGTATGAAATATTGTTAATGAATGGGAGAGAATATGTTATAAGTAATACATTAATAGTATTATAAGTGTAAATATTATTATTTTATATAATTATAATGAATTTAAAATTATTTTAAAGGAGGATAAAATCACATACAATGTATGTTGGACATGAGGGATGCGTTTCTTATCTAAGTTGTTTCTGTCAGACATATAATATATTAACCACTTGTTTATATCCTGCAGTTTATATAAAGACCATTTGTTATGTTATATAATCAATATAATTATATTAATGGAACTCAAAAGTTTTATATAAATTTATTTTTTTAATGAGGTTTTAATTCAAAAGTTACCAAATCAGTAATGGTTTTATGTTTCGATCTCACTATTTATTGGGATTGTTTGTGCTTAAATTTATAATGATGATATTTTATGATCTATAACTTAAAAATATTAATCTTTTTATTCTCCTCTGTTTATTCCCAGAGATTACATGTTTTATTTTTATTTTTCTTTCTCTAATTGCTGAAAATTCTAAAAGAATATTTTTATAGAAAATATAATTTGTTTTTCTATTCATTTAATAATATTTTTCTTCCATGTCTTTGTTTTATTTAAATTGTTTTCAATAATTTTTTATTATACTCAATTATTTTTAAAGTAATTTTTACCAATATTTTACAATATATAAAAATGTTTAAAAGGAATATTATTTTCTATTTTTGAACAAGTTACTTTTTACCAATGGTGTGAAGTGAATATTTGTTTTAACATAGAACACATAAATAGATCTTCCCACCATCATTACTAATCCTTGATTTGGAGATTAATTTAAAATATTATATGATTATTTTTAATGAAAATATTTTTCCTAATATTTTGTATATTTTTATATTTTAAATAAGTTATTTCAAAAAGAAAACTGTATTTTTCTCTATAAAATTTCTCCTGATATTTTAAATGTATTTTTAAATATAAGAACACCCTTTGATATTTATTATACGTTACTTGGTAAATGATCTAATGATACCATTTTAGCTCATTCTTGGTATGGTTATTGATTATCATGATGAAATCTTGATGAAATTAGTTTTTATTTCCATGGGTTAAGCTATTACAAAATGATAAATGTTTTCATGATCATATAGAATAATTATAAATATATAATGATTATCTGATAGGTGGGTCCATTATAAGCCTCAAATTTATTGATAACTGATTAATGTTTTATGATATCAAAGGGTACATAGGTGGTTAGTCCAAGCCCAAATAAGAGTACGCTTGTGGTTATTTAAAGCTTGAAGTAGGTATATGAGTAGTTAGCCCAAGCCTTAAATGAGATGAATGTATTGTTGGGTTTGCTTGACATAATATTTATATGATTATGGTTATAAAACAATTTTTATTCCACTCTCTATGACATGTTCTTATTAATATGATATTATTTCAGGGATAATGATCTTTTATTAATCTATGATTCATATCTTATGAACTGCTAAAAAATTATGCTATGATAATGATCTATGAATTGTTAGGTTTGATTTTAAAATGTTAAGATCATATTCTCATACCATTTTCTCATATTATTATTATTATATATGTTCATTGACTAATATAATCCTTATTAACCCTGTCACGACCCGCCCTCGGGGTCCGTGCCGTGACTACCCCAAGCCCGCCTTCCATAGGCCAGGAGCTGGCGACTAGCACCAAGGCGTAAATACCGGTAAAAAGGGAAGGCATTGCCTTTGTAAAGTAACCAAACACCACAGAGTAAGCAAGCGGAAAGTAAAAACTAAGTAAAAATAGAGTACAACTGAAAGTGTGGAAAAGTAAATGGGCCAGTATACAAACCCAAACTGAAAGTAAAGTACAACTCGAAAGGGAAAACAACAACTGTAAAGTAAAAGCCGCTACACCGAGCTGTCCACTGGAAATCCCACCTGAAGGGTGGGTACAGATAGCTCCACTGCTCCTCGGGTCCCGTCGTCTGCTCCGAACACCTCCCGCCCAGTGGTCCACCTCCAGGTACCATCCTGCTCTGCAAGTCTCAGCCAAGATCAACGCTGTCCGTCATCTGCAACCAACACAACGTAGTGCGGGCATAGCCCGTGCAGGTGTGAGTATAAGCTACTCAGTAGGGACCCCGAGACCCCTGAAGGTCTCCCAAAATCCTCAAAGGATAAACCACAAAGGAAGATATAATCACGAAGTAACAACCGAAACTGCTTAGGTATATGCCCATACATATACCTAAGTCATCAATTCCAACACGCTCCAACCTCCGAGCCCAAGTACAACTCAGTACACACAGGAAAGTAAACGTATTCCACACAGGAAAGCAAAACGAAATCCACACAGGAAAACACAACTCAATCCACACAGGAAAGCAACATGATTCAGCTCACACAGGTATACTTCGTCAAAGGACGATAAAGATGATATCTGATCCATCTAAGTCGTCGGACCCATGAAGGATTGATAGGTAACTAACCCCCGCAAAGATCCACACAGGATCGGGCCCACACAGGACCTGTAGGCGCTGGTTCACAGAGGACCGCTGAGCGCAATGACCCACACAGGATCAGACCCACACAGGATCGGGCCCACACAGGACCTGTAGCACTGATCCACGTAGGATCGTTGAGTGCTGTAGTCGTCGTCGAATCCACCAAGGATCTCAGTACTGTCGTCGTCGTAGTCACAGTAGCAGTAGCAGTAGTAGTCACAGTCGCAGCCAGCACTAGGGTCCCCGCACACAGCAAGCTCGATCGGGAGGGTCCGCTCCACGAGCCGAGAGGCTGATACATCAACTGTCACAAAGTCCAGAGTTGATGTATCCAAAAGTTATGTATCGCCAACAGGAACTCAACGCAACAGACGGCGCGTCGATCGGACGCCCGGTCTGAGAGTTATTGGTTTTTTCGTTCGAGGGGCCCGGTTGGTTTTTAAGGCAAAACCAACTCGACCATACTCCACCTGCGTCCAAACCTCGGGCGGAGTATTCCAAAAGATCCGTCTCACTAAGAGGAACACAACAAAGCTGACGGCACGTCAATCGGACGTCCGTAGCTCAAGATATGAGCGTTTCCGCTCCGAGGGCCCGGTTGGTTTCGTGTAGGAACCAAACCGGCGGAACTCAAAGTATTCCGAAACTTTGAGTGCAATATACCGAATCGACCGTCTCGATCCAAGGATCGCATCGCCGCTGACGGTTCGTTGATCGGAGGTCCTTAGCTCAAGTTATAATCAAAAGACGGAAGTTGATTCGAAAACGGGGGGTCCGGGTCCGGGCTGACCCGGCCTGACCCCCCCTGGGGTCGGCCCGAACCGGGTCGACCCGACCCGGGGCCGGCCCGGTGCGGCGGCGCGGCCCGGCCGGCAGCAGTGCGGCCTGGCGCCGCACGGGTGCTACGCGCGGGGGGAAAGCCCCCGCTTCTTCCCTCTGGCGGTGCGACATCATGTCGCGCCTTTGTCAACAACAGCCCCCCACGTGAGGGGGCCTGCCTTTTATTAAAAAAAAAGAAACGGGGGGGGGGGGGCTTGTATAACCGCGGACCCCCCTTTATGGGGGGCCGGTTTTGGCCAGCCGGGGGAATTTATTCCCCCGGTCTTTCTCCCTTCCGGCCGGCCCGACATGGCCGGACGGTCCTTCCTCAATGGGACCGGCAAGGCTGATCCCCTTTCCGGCTTCCGACACCAGCGGCCCGGCAAGCTGCCGGTCTTCTCGTTCCGCTGCAGCCCGGAACCGGCCGCGGTGTTCGTCATCCGGCGCGGTGCGATGGCACTGCGCCCCTCCGCCGCAGCCCCGCTCCGGCCGCGGCGCCTTCGGTTCCCTTCGACGCGGCGCGACGACGTCGCGTTAATGATAAACTTTCTGTGGTGCGGCGTGACGGCGCCGCGCGATTATAGCCTTGCGATTCCCGCGTGGTGCGACGACACCACGCCATCTCATTCATCCGCAAGGAAATAATATTCAAGAACAGAGGAGGGGGGATTCGGCCGTGTTTGTGCGGTCCGGCCCCCCTATCGTTAGTCGATAACACTTAACAATAAACCTCTCGATTGTCAAGCTAGAACCAAGAACGAGAATAAATAAATAAAACAACAACAACCCCTACCCCAGTTACAAGATCGATGATCGACAACGACCCGCGGAAGACAACGTCGCGGAGGTCGGGCGTCACGGTAATCATTCGTCAATTCCGTTGACGAAGAGGTACGTCCGAAGAGGTACGTCGTTGGTGAATCTTCGTAAGCCGACGATGGAAGTCCGATGAGGAAGCGGCGTTCCCTTTCGTTGACACAGAAGGCGTCGTCGATCTTCGGAACAACCGGCTACGAAGAAGAGGGGAGCGGTGTTCTTCGTCGGAGCTTGAGCGTTCTTCGTCAAAGTTTGAAGAAGAAGGAGGAGCTCTCAAATCCTCTCAAGATGGATAAACAAAATAAAATAAGCTAAGGCTTATTTTATTTACACAAACATCAACTTGAATTTCAAAGGTTTGAAATTCAAATCAACCCACCTTAATTAATTAAACCAAGATGTCAACATTAATTAAAGGGAGTTATAGGGGAGTTTTGAGAGAAGATGAGGAGTTGGGGTTCGTGTGGGACCCATCACACTTAATCCTCCCAAGGGAGGTTAAGTGGATGTGGGTCCCACATTTAACTCCCTTTGGGAGAAGTTAACCAACAAAATAAAAATAAAAAGCGCTTCCACATTTTTATTTAACTTCTTATAATTCCTCCCAAAACTAACTTTCATCCCGTATAAAACGCAACCTCGGAAAAGGTCTCCTTCAGCGAATAACGGCGCTGCGACTTCATCGGTGCCCTCAGATTTCAATTCCGAGCACCAGATCAAAAGTTAGAAATTCTTGCTCATTCGTTCACTGAACGTACCCGAGCCAAACTTCCGAAATTGATTCCGGGCACTCCGGGCCTCGGAATCAGGTGCCGTCAGAAACCGCGCTCTTGTAAAATTCCAAAAAAAATTAAGAAAAAAATTTCCCTTGAATTTTATGGGTATTTACATTACTCCCACCTCAGGGCTTTACGTCCCCGTAAAGATACATCAAAAACTAGGGGAACAAATGAGGGTACTGAGCACGCATCTGAGCCTCCCGCTCCCAAGTGCTCTCCTGGAGGTTCTCGTGCTGCCATCTAATGCGCACAAGAGGAATCGATCGCCCACGTAGGACCCGCTCTTGTTGATCCTCTATCTCTATCGGGACCTCCGTAAAAGTCACCCCATCGTCAACGTCAAGCTCCCCATGGTCAATGATGTGCGCCGGGTCGTGCATGTATCTCCTCAGCTGAGATACGTGGAAGACGTCGTGTACCCGGGGCAACTGAGGTGGTAAAGCCAGGCGATAAGCCACCTCGCCAATCCTGCCGAGGACTTGGAAGGGTCCGATGAAGCGCGAAGATAACTTGCCGCCTCGGCCAAATATCTGAATACCACGTCGAGGTGAGACCCGCAAGAAGACGTGGTCGCCATCCTTGAACTCTAGTGGCCTCTGCCTCCTGTCAGCATATGACTTCTGCCGGCTCTGAGCTGTCCTCATTCGCTCCTGGATGACCTGGACCTTCTCTGTCGTGGCCTGAACCATCTACGGTCCCACAAGTGCTGACTCCCCAGGGTCTGTCCAGCATAAAGGAGATCTACAAGGTCGACCGTACAACGCCTCGTATGGTGCCATCCCGATGGTGGAGTGGTAGCTGTTGTTGTACGCAAACTCCACCAAGGGTAGGTGGTCTTCCCAGCTACGACCAAAGTCGAGGACACATGCGCAGAGAATGTCCTCGAGAGTCTGAATGGTCCTCTCCGTCTGACCATCTGTCTGAGGGTGAAAGGCTGTGCTCAGACGCAGCTGTGTCCCGAACGCCTCCTATAACCCCTTCTAAAGCCGGGAAGTAAAGCGAGAATCTCGATCGGAGACGATAGATGATGGCACGCCGTGGAGCCGTACAATCTCCTGAACGTAGAGACGTCCCAAGTTCTCCACTGAGCCCTACTCTCTTATGGGTAAGAAGTGTGCCGACTTGGTGAGTCGGTCAACAATCACCCAGATGGAGTCGTGACCTCTAGAAGTGCGTGGAAGTCCAGTCACGAAGTCCATAGATATCCCGTCCCACTTCCACTTCGGGACCTCCAAGGGCTGTACCAAGCCTGCTGGTACCTGATGCTCTGCCTTCACCTGCTGGCAGGTGAGGCATCGAGAAACGAACTCTTCCACAGCCTTCTTCATGCCCGGCCACAAGTGCTGTCGTCTGAGATCCTGGTACATCTTCGCCACTTCTGGATGTACCGCCAAAGGAGAAGTGTGAAACTCTCTCATCACCTCCTCTCGCAAAGCGACTGGTACCATGGTACATCCTCTGAAAAGGATGTCATGCTCTTCTCCAAGGGAGAAACCATTAGGTGCCTGTCCCGAGGATATCTGTGCACGCCGTGTCTCACAGTCAGCATCCTCACGTTGTGCCTCTCTGACCCGCTGCAGTAGTGGAGGGGTGACTGTGAGAGACTGGAGGAAGGCTTCTCCATCTCTATCCATGAAGGATATCTGCAAAGAGGCTAGCTGCTCCGTCGCCTCCTCAAGTAGTTGAATGCCCGTCCTTCTGCTGAGGGAATCGGCTACTACGTTCCCCTTCCCAGGAGTATAGACTATCTCAAAGTCATAGTCCTAGAGGAACTCGAGCCATCGTCGCTGTCTCAGGTTCAGGTCCTTCTGTGAGAAGATTTACCTGAGACTCTGATGATCAGAAAAGACTGTAAAGCGCTCGCCCATCAAATAGTGCCGCCATGTCTTCAGAGCGAAGACCACCGCTGCCAACTCCAGGTCATGGGTAGCATAGTTCTGCTCATGTGGCCTCAACTGTCATGATCCATAGGCGATCACTGCCCACTCCTGCATCAGGATTCAACCAAGTCCGGTCCCTGATGCATCGCAGTAGACTACGTACCCTACTCCCTCCGCAGGCAACCTCAAGATAGGTGCGCTAGTCAATCTCTGTCTCAGCTCCTGGAAGCTCTGCTGACATCTGTCTGACCACATGAAGGGTTTCCCCTTCTTCGTCAAAGATGTGAGTGGTGCCGCAACTCTAGAGAAGTCTGGAACGAATCTCCGATAGTATCCAGCTAGTCCCAAGAAACTCTGAACCTCAGTCACGCTCATGGGTGGCTCCCAAGCTAACACTGCCTCGATCTTCGCAGGATCCACTGCAACTCTTGCCTCAGAGATGACGTGTCCCAAGAAGTGGACCTCACGTATCCAGAACTGGCACTTTGAGAGCTTACCATAAAGCTGGTGCTCTCGGAGTGTGTCTAGTACAACTCGCAAGTGATAGGCGTGCTCCTCCTCAGTCGTCGAGTAAATCAGAATGTCGTCAATGAAGACCACGGCAAACCGATCAAGGTATGGATGAAAGATCCTGTTCATGAGGGCCATGAACACTACTGGAGCATTGGTTACACCGAAAGGCATAACCAAGAACTCATAGTGGCCACACCGACATCTGAAGTCCGTCTTCTGCACGTCCTCGTCTCTGACTCTGAGCTGATGATAGCCTGACCTGAGGTCTATCTTCGAGAATCATCGTGCTCCCTTGAGCTGATCAAAGAGGTCATCAATCCTCGGTAGTGGATACTTGTTCCTCACTGTCACCTGGTTCAGGCGACGATAGTCAACAAAAAGTCGCAAGCTCTCGTCCGCCTTCTTGGCGAACAATATCAGGGAAGCCCAGGGTGAAACACTGGGTCAGATGAACCCCTTGCCCTGCAAGTCCTCCAAATGTACTCGTAGCTCTCAAAGCTCGGCGGGGGCCATCCGATATGCTGGAGTGGATATCGGGGATGTCCCGGGGTACAAGTCAATATAAAAGTCTACCTCTCTGCGAGGAGGTAGCCCTAGAACGTCATCGGGAAAAACGTCTGCAAACTGATCCACCACTGCAGGAAAACCAGGACTCCACACGTCAACTGCTCCAAGGATGAGGCTAGCCAACTGATGAGTGATGGGCTGTCCTCTCCTCCGCGGAAGTCCATCCTATGATGAAAAGGCCCCCTTCTTGCCGGTGAAGGTGAACCTGCTCCCGTCGGTGTGTACACATCGCACCTTGCGCCTAAAACAGTCAATCTGTGCATGGACCGTAGATAGCCAATCCATGCCCAAGATGACGTCGTAGGGCCTCGACGCTGCTACAAGAAGATCCCAGCCGAATCTCTCGCCTCCTAGAGTAAGATCACACTGCTGGCACCAGTGCGTAATCGTCGAGTCTTCTCCCGTAGGAGTCTCTAGCCATAAGGATCGAGCCAACGGCTCTGTCGGAATCTCCGAGCTCCGAACAAGGGCAGCAGCTATGAAAGAGTGACTCACTCCTGTGTCTATATGTACGGAAACAAGGGTGGAATAGACACAGATAGTACCTCGAATCATCTCGGGTGCGTCGTGGTCGTAGGCCTCTGCTGCCTGGAACTGTGTCTGTCTCTGCCCGCCAGCTCCCTGTGGTTGGGGTGGACCTCCTGGTGGTGGTGGTGGCAGAGCCTCGAAGCGTCTCCCACCACCTGCTGCTCGGCCAGATCCTCTGCCTCGTCCGCCTCCTCCCTGCGGACCGCCACGGTCGACCCTCTGCCTCTGCCTCGGTGGTCCCTCAATCGTCTGCTGCTCCTCGGCACGGCGGGTCGGGCAGTCACGAGCCATGTGGCCCTGCCCGCCGCACGAGTAGCACTGTCTACCTCTCGAAAGACTGGCTCCTCGCTGTGTGCCCCGCACTGTTGAGCCAGTGTCCTGAGGTCGTCTGCCCGAAGGTCTGGTCTGCCTGGACGCCTAAGTCATCCGTCGACTGCCTGCTGCAGAGGACTCTGCCACGTGCCACCCTGTGGTGGGTCGTGACGCTGGTGTAGACTCAGCAAGGAAGCTCTCAATCAAAAGGGCCCGCTCCATTACTCCTGTCTGAGTCGGTATGCTGAGGGAGATCATCGATGCCCTGATCTCGTGTCTCAAACCCTTCTTGAAGGACTGGGCCCGGAAGAATGGGTCCCGTACCATGTCGGTCGAGTAGCATGAGAGATCGGTAAATCTCGCCGAGTACTGAGCGACCATCATGCTGCCCTGCCGCAGCTGAAGAAGCTTCTGGATACGCACCGCACGAAGGGTGGCTGGGACAAACTCCGAGCGGAAGAGGCTCTCAAAGTCTGTCCAAAGTAGAGATGCCTCATCATGCACCTGAAGCATCAAGCTCCACCATCGTCCTGCTACTGCGTGTAGTAGGCTCGCAGCGAGGATCACCATGAGGTCTGCTGGTGTCCTCACTAGCCTAAACACACGTACCACTGCCTCTAGCCAGTCCTCGGCTGCCTGGGGATCCGTCTCCCCGCGAAACCTGGGCAGTCGATGGCGCTGAAACTCATGCAGTGCGCTGAGGCGACGTGCATCGTCAGCGGCTGGTACTGGAAGCATCGGTGGGTTGATGGGTAGAGCTACCGCCGGTGCCACTGCTGACAAAGGGCCCTGCACCGAGGCCTCGTCGCTCGGTGGGCTGTCGTCACACTCGAATCTCGGAACCCTAGCTGGCTGCCGTCGTGGGGCCATCCTGAAAAGGAAACAGGTGCGCCACGGTCAGAAAAGTATACCTGGTGAGCTGATATAAATTAATCACAAAAAAAACATTGAAACACACACACAATCAATGTTTTCGTGCATTAAGTCGGAAATCAGTAGTCAGGGTCCTGGTGTACGGATACGTCGGCCGCCGCACCAACACTGGACTCCCTGGACGGATAACCACACTCAATACGCTAAACATTATTTCTTCACATAGAAAAGATCAGAGCTCGCCGTAGAACTGATCTCCTCTGATACCAATTTGTCACGAACCGCCCTCGGGGTCCGTTCCATGACTACCCCAAGCCCGCCTTCCATAGTCCAGGGGCTGGAGACTAGCACCAAGGCGTAAATCCCGGTAAAAAGGGAAGGCATTGCCTTTGTAAAGTAAACAAACACCACAAAGTAAGCAAGCGGAAAGTAAACACTAAGTAAAAACAGAGTACAACTGAAAGTGCGGAAAAGTAAATGGGCCAGTATACAAACCCAAACTGAAAGTAAAGTACAACACGAAAGGGAAAACAGAAACTGTAAAGTAAAAGCTGCTACACCGAGCTGTCCACTGGAAATCCCACCTGAAGGGTGGGTACAGATAGCTCCACTGCTCCTTGGGTCTCGTCGTCCGCTCCGAACACGTCCCGCCCAGTGGTCCACCTCCAGGTACCGTCCTGCTCTGCAAGCCTCAGCCAAGATCAATGCTGTCCGTCGTCTGCAACCAACACAACGTAGTGCGGGCATAGCCCGTGCAGGGCTGAGTATAAGCTACTCAGTAGGGACCCCGAGACCCCTGAAGGTCTCCCAAAATCCACAAAGGATAAACCACAAAGGAAGATACAATCACGAAGTAACAACCGACACTACTTAGGTATATGCCCATACATATACCTAATTCATCAATTCCAATACGCTCCAACCTCCGAGCCCAAGTACAACTCAGTCCACACAGGAAAGTAAATGTATTCCACACAGGAAAGCAAAACGAAATCCACACAGGATAGCACAACTCAATCCACACACGAAAGCAACAGGATTCAGCTCACACAGGTATACTTCTTCAAAGGATGATAAAGATGATCTCTGATCCATCTAAGTCGTCGGACCCACGAAGGATCGATAGGTAACTAACCCCCGCAAAGACCCACACAGGATCGGGCCCACATATGACCTGTAGGTGTTGGTTCACAGAGGAACGCTGAGCGCAATGACCCACACAGGATCGGGCCCACACAGGACCTGTAGCACTGATCCACGTAGGATCGCTGAGTGTTGTAGTCGTCGTCGAATCCACCAAGGATCTCAGTACTGTCGTCGTCGTAGTCACAGTAGCAGTAGCAGTAGTAGTCACAGTCGTAGCCAGCACTAGGGTCCCCGCACACAGCAAGCTCGATCGGGAGGGTCCGCTCCACGAGCCGAGAGGCTTATACATCAACTGTCACAAAGTCCAGAGTTGATGTATCCAAAAGTTCTGTATCGCCAACAGGAACTCAACGCAACAGAAGGCGCCTCGATCGGACGCCCGGTCTGAGAGTTATTGGCTTTTTCGTCCTAGGGGCCCGGTTGGTTTTTAAGGAAAAACCAACCCGACCGTACTCCACCTGCATCCAAACCTCGGGCGGAGTATTCCAAAAGATCCGTCTCACTAAGAGGAACACAACAAAGCTGATGGCACGTCAATCGGACGTCCGTAGCTCAAGATATGAGCGTTTCCGCTCCGAGGGCCCGGTTGGTTTCGTGTAGGAACCAAACCGGCGGAACTCAAAGTATTCCGAAACTTTGAGTGCAATATACCGAATCGACCGTCTCGATCCAAGGATCGCATCGCTGCTGACGGTTCATTGATCGGAGGTCCGTAGCTCAAGTTATGATCAAAAGACCGAAGTTGATTCGAAAACCGGGGGTCCGGGTCCGGGCCGACCCGGCCCGGCCCGACGCGGCGGCCTGGTCCGACGCGGCGGCGCGGAGCGGCCGGCGGCGGTGCGGCCTGGCGCCGCACGGGTGCTACGTGCGAGGGGAAAGCCCCCGCTTCTTCCCTCTGGTGGCGCGACATCATGCCACACCTTTGTCAACAACGGCCCCCCACGTGAGGGGGCCTGCCTTTTTTTAAAAAAAAAGAAACGGGGGGGCGCTGCCCCCCCTTTGTATAACCGCGGACCCCCCTTTATGGGGGGCCGGTTTTGGCCAGCCGGGGGAATTTATTCCCCCGGTCTTTCTCCTTTCCGGCCGGCCCGACATGGCCGGCCAGTCCTTCCTCAATGGGACCGGCAAGGCCGGTCCCCTTTCCGGCTTCTGACACTGGCGGCCCGGCAAGCCGCCGGTCTTCTCGTTCCGCCGCAGCCCAGAACCAGCCGCGGTGTTCATCGTCCGGCGTGGTGCGACGGCACCGCGCCCCTCCACCGCGGCCCCGCTCCAGCCGCGACGCCTTCGGTTCCCCTCGACGCGGCGCGACGGCGTCGCGTTAATGATAAACTTTCCGTGGCACAGCGCGACGGCGCCACGCGATTATAGCCTTGCGATTCCATCGTGGTGCAACGACACTACACCATCTCGTTCATCCGCAAGGAAATAATATTCAAGAACAGAGGAGGGGGGATTCGGCCGTGTTTTTGCGGTCCGTTCCCCCTATCGTTAGTCGATAACACTTAATAATAAACCTCTCGATTGTCAAGCTAGAACCAAGAACGAGAATAAATAAATAAAACAACAACAACCCCTACCTCGGTTACAAGATCGATGATCGACAACGACCCGCGGAAGACAACGTCGCGGAGGTCGGGCGTCGCGGTAATCGTTCGTCAATTCCGTTGACGAAGAGGTACGTCCGAAGAGGTACGTCGTTGGTGAATCTTCGTAAGCCGACGAAGGAAGTTCGATGAGGAAGCGGCATTCCCTTTCGTTGACACGGAAGGCGTCATCGATCTTCGGAACAACCGGCTTCGAAGAAGAGGGGAGCGGTGTTCTTCATCGGAGCTTGAGCGTTCTTCGTCAAAGTTTGAAGAAGAAGGAGGAGCTCTCAAATCCTCTCAAGATGGCTAAACAAAATAAAATAAGCTAAGGCTTATTTTATTTACACAAACATCAACTTGAATTTCAAAGGTTTGAAATTCAAATCAACCCACCTTAATTAATTAATCCAAGATGTCAACATTAATTAAAGGGAGTTATAGGGGAGTTTTGAGAGAAGATGAGGAGTTGGGGTTCGTGTGGGACCCATCACACTTAATCCTCCCAAGGGAGGTTAAGTAGATGTGGGTCCCACCTTTAACTCACTTTGGGAGAAGTTAACCAACAAAATAAAAATAAAAAGTGATTCCACATTTTTATTTAACTTCTTATAATTCCTCCCAAAACTAACTTTCGTCCCGCATAAAACGCAACCTCGGAAAAGGTCTCCTTAAGCGAATAACGGCGCTGTGAGTTCATCGGTGCCCTCAGATTTAAATTCCGAGCAACGGATCAAAAGTTAGAAATTCTCGCTCGTTCGTTCACTGAACGTACCCGAGCCAAACATCGGAAATTGATTTCGGGAACTCCGGGCCTCAGAATCAGGTGCCGTCAGGAACCTTGCTCTTGTAAAATTCCAAAGAAAATTAAGAAAAAAATTTCCCTTGAATTTTACAGGTCTTTACAAACCCTTTATGAATACCTGATCTCATCAATTTTTATGTTTTCTTTACCTAGGTTATGAAGAAAGATTTTAAGTAGGGAATGTATAATAAGTCTACTTCATAAGAAGAGATTTATGGGATATATTGAAGACTATTCAATAAATAAGATGATTATGTATATAGTATTCAGATAAAACATACCTTTATAGTATAGGGGTGTGTGTCATTAGGATATTCATTGAATATTAATCTAAAATGATGTAATATTTTTATATATAATGTTTTGATCACCTAAATCTGTATCAGATAGGGGTTTAGTTTTTTGGAGATTAAGATTAGATAAATTTGTTGAGAACCCTTAGGATAAGCCAATATATATGATAAAATCCTATGTTATGGCAAAGAAAAAAAATGTGGTTTTCTTATAAAATACATCCTTATCTGTATTCTCGAAAGTGGATTATATTGTGGTATATATACACCTAGGGGTAACAAATATTGAAGGGGAGGATTGGATATTTACTTGATCGTCACTGTTGTTGAATGAATGGGCCTAAGACTTCATGCATGGCTAGACACTCCTACGAGATATTCTTGGGTTAATTCATATTTTATTTATGAACTACTGTGAATTATTTGATAAAAAATAACCAGGCATGACCCTATATAAAAAAAATGTTTCATAGAATGAAAGGAAGTTGTAATTATTTAGATATATGATGAATGATTTTTCATGATTTTTCATTTTTATTAATGATGTTTTATGGTTATTCTAACCATTTTGGTTTTAGTAAGATGTTGAAGATAGAATGATGAGGTTGATGTGGTGACAGGTACACTCAAGTATTAAAGTATCTTATTATATCTTAGAAATATGAATTAAATTATGTTATAAAAATACCCTAGGAATGATAATTCATATCCTAAATAATAATATGTTAAATTAGTAGGGAAAACTATAAATGTTATGATGATTGAGTCATAAGTTTATGAATCTTATACAATTGAAGTTATTTTGGGATGTTCTTGATGAAGATATTTTTATTCTCCATCTAGTTGAAATTGATGTGATATTGGGTATGGATTGAATCTCTCTATATATATATCATATCAATTTTCACTGAAGGGAAGTAACATTTAATATTATAAATGAACCTATGATCATTTATCTGTGTGAGGATAAATAAAACATCATGAAGAAATTACTTCAATTACATGAGTCTAGATACATATTTATATGGGATATTTATCATAGATGGTTGGGAGGAGATTCAATATTAATGATATGGATATTGTATGATTTTTTTGATGTCCTTATGGAAGTGTTCCATAATCTTCCTTTGAATCATAAAGCTGATTTTTCAAAAGAACTCATACCTAGTGCTACACCTATTTCAATGTCTCTATAGATAATGTCCCATAACTAGTTATATAAATTGAGGAGGAAACTCTTGGATATTATTTTTAAGGGATTTATTCAGCATTGTGCATCACCATGGTGTGCACCTACTCTACTTTGAGAAGAATGATGGATCAACATGACACTAAATTTATTATCAAGAACTTAACAAGATAAAAAACTAAAATATTATCCCTTACCCCATATTGATGAATTTTTTATCAACTGTGAGGAGAACAATACTATTCTAATATTAAAATTCATTATGGATACTATCTATTTTGTGTCAAAAGTGAAGACATACCTAATACAACCTTCTTTGTGAAGAAATGAAATTATGAATTTAAATTAATTCCATTTGGACTTACTAATCCCCCACTATATTCATGGATTTAATGAATAAATTCTTTAGATATAACCTCAACCAATTTTTTGTAGTCTGTATTGATGGTACTCTTATATACTCCAATTGAAATAAAGACCATGAAGGTCAGTTGAAAATTCTATTGAAGACCTTGATGAAGGATAAAATATATTTCAAATTTATAAAGTGTGAATTATAGTTATAAAAGTATCATTATTGGGATATGTGATCACAAGTGAGGGTATATTAGTAGATACATCAAAATTAAAAGTCACTAAACATTTATTAGAATAAACCACTATGAATGAGGTATATATTTTTCTAAGACTAGTCAGATATTTTTTGATAATTTGTGATTCATTTTCCATGGTATTCTAATCCACTCAAAAATTCAACTTGGAATAGATTCAAGTTCCTTTGGACTCATTAATGTGAATAAAGTTTCAAATAGATTAAGATAAGGTTGTAAAGTGAACTAGTAATCACAATAACCTATTGTGGAGAAGGGTTTGATATTTTCAATGACGCACCAATGAAGGAATTAGGATGTGTTATTTTTTAGATTGACATAGTGGTATCTTATTCCTCTAATAAATTAATGAGACTTTAGAAAAATTACTCGATACATGACTTGGAATTAACAATAGTAATTTTTTGCATTAAATATGTAGTGGAATTTTATTAATTGAGAGAGGTGTGATATATATACTGATAATAAAAGTATAAATTATACATTCACCTAGAAATAGATGAAATAATTCCATAAAATATGTTTAGAGTCGGTTAAATATTATGAATTCTCATCACATTACCACCATAGGAAAAAAAACAAGACGATTGATACATTGAGTTAAAAGGATCATGTTATCTTATCTATGATTAGGATCACAAAAGATATTATCAATTTTCAAAGGATGGAACTTGAAATTTTAATAAAAGGGAAGACATATTATCTTTCTCAAATAAGTGTTCAACCATATATCCATGTAAGTTTTAAATATGCATAGATTAATGATGTAGATATGAAAAATATGATAGAAATGTTCATGAGTTGAACTATTATTATGAAGGATGGAAAAGTTTCTAGAATAATTTATGTGTCTATGGTATACAATAATTAAATAAGGACATGTTGGATAAAGATCACATATCATTGTTCACTATTCACCATAGAAGCATGAAGATGCAAAAAGGCCTTGTGTAATATTTATGATGGGAAAACATGAATAGATACATTGCATAATATATATCTCGATGCTTGGTATTCCAACATGTTATGTTCTATAAGTAAAATTATAAGGGGATTTTATAACTATAACCCATAACTCTACGAAACTAGGAAATCATCACCCAGGATTTCATTATAGGACACCCCAATACATCTAAATGAAATAACTATATTTGGGTTACCATTTATTTCCTTATGAAGTCAGCACATTTCATTGCCATCATATAAGATTTCTCTCCTAATCAGTTATCCCAAATATACATTATGGAGGTTGTAAGGCTACATGGGGTACCACATTCTATTGTATCTCATTTATATTTAAGATTTAACTTTATGTTATGGAGATTTATTTAGAAAGATCTGGGTATGAAGTTGTATTTTAATACTACCTATCATTCTCATAAAGATGGTTAGTTTGAGAGAACCATTCAAACTCTAGAATATATTCTAAGACCATGTTCTCTATATTTCAAAGGTGGTTGGGAATAACACCTTCCTTCTATCAAGTTTTCTTATAAAAATAATTTTTAATAGTTAATTTATATGGATCCTTATAATGACCTATATTAACAAAAATTTGAAAATGAAATTCTATAATGAAGTTGGAGAATGAAATCTATTGGGACATGATCTAGCTGAGTAAATTATAGAAAATTTTAGAGTCATTCAACAAAACATCAAGGTAGATCAAAGATGAAATAATATTTAGGATAAAAATCATCTATGATATCTGAAATTTGAAGTGGGTGATATGGTATTCTAGTGAATTTATCCATTTAATATGTTCATGGGATTAAAAAATAAGGGAATGTTAATCCCTATGTATAATGGACCCATCAAGTTTCGTGATTGAGTAGGGATGGTAGTTTATCACTAGATGCTTCCACTAAAACTCTCTCGAGTTCATAGTGTGTTCCATATATCTATTTTGAGGACATACATACCTCATATTTCAAATGTAAAAAACATAGATTTTATACCACTAGATCATGGTCTTTCTTATGAATAAAATCCAGTATAAATATTATATAAAAAAATAAATTTATATGGAAAAATAATTCACTAATAGTAATAGTTTATTATAGGAGTAATAGATTCAAAGATTCTATATATGAACTTGATGATGTGATGAATTAGAAGTATTATCATTTTTTTCATCATAGTGATGGAATTATAAGTGTGAAATTAATTATAAGGAGGGTAAAATATAACTCCCCAAAAGTATATATATATTACTTTGAAATAAATTTGAAGTATTTGATATCTTTCTTTACACACAACCCCAAGTATAAATGAAAAAATATATATTTTGACCATTTTAACATAATATTTGGATTGATTATAACAAACAATCCTGGGTCAACACTGAACTAGTCACCCGAGCTGCTCCGCGACATGTCTCAATCCCCTTGGGATAGAAACAAGTACCAGGAATCAAAACATACATTAAAGGGGAATGATTTCAACCCCAAAATGAAATCCAATACCATTAAAATAACCCGAAAAATGAAAATGTTGGAAGAAAACAATTGAATCTCAAACAACACTATAAACAGATGTAGTTATAAGATAGAACTCAACAGTTGGAAACAAATATAAAAAACTGAAACTAAAAGAACAAACTGAACCACCACAACACGATCTCCATGTGACGTTTTGGTCACCTCCAACCACAAGACCAACCATGCTTTAATAGATAGAGCCTACTAAGGAACCTAAAAAAAATTAGAACCTACAAAGCAACTCAGGTCTACCAACACTGAGTGGTATAGGTTGGGTGTGAGCTTACGGCTTAGTAGGAAACCACCAAAGAATCCATGTCACTTCTTTACATAAACATTCCATTAATACCAGTTTGAAATACATATATAAAAATTAGGTTTTTATATACAATTGACATTTTCAAAAAAATAATCATTATCCACTACCCTCTAAATTTAAAACAAGGTGCATGAATGGGAAATGGAAGTTGCAGTTTCTCTTTGAAAACATCTATTTGAAAATCGTTTTAAACCAACCACACATTCATAGTTTTATTTTTCAAGAAAATACCAAAACCATGTACCATGAGTAATATTATACAAAATTAGGGCAACAACCATAATAGTGCTCATAAAGGGGAAAGGAAATAAATCCTATGAACTCAATGGAAGACCAAAACATATTATATATATGACTCATCCTGAAGGAATGCCCTACTCAGTAATGTCATAATGACCTAACGTCTGATCGTCTCCCTACCTGTCTTGGTCAAGGGGCTGAAACCCATAGAAATAAACCCACGTCCCACTTGTTATGGGCCACTAATTAGTAAAATTATTTAGACTAGTGAAGTAATCATTCTCAGCAAACCACTTTTCTATGCCAGGCTCTCTTGTATAGTTTTTGAGGGGGGTGTTCCATACAATAAAACAATAAGACACACACACACAAACACATCCATACACATCACATAATATAGAACCACCCCGACCACCTTAAGGGTTATTCCATTGCCTTAAAATAATTACTATACAAGGAAGTCCCATACCAAGGACCCTCCCATCTCACGATCAACTGATGAGGAAAGAAACCTAACTCAAGAGGGGTTTTACAAAATCTATTTCCAAATAACAATGGTCCTTTATCTATACCTATCGAGGGTAAAATTATCAAATACAATGAAACATTCTAATTTTTTATTCTAATAATGAGAATTTCCATTCTCATTATTCCCTTTGCAACTGGACTTTAATTTTCGAACACACACCCAAACATGTCACATTTTCCAAATAAGCCCCTTTCTCAAATCAACTTTACCCCAAAAAATTTTGATTCAAACAAAAAGCACTCAAAGGTCCCAAATAGGCCTTCAACCGCTTCAAGAAACAACCACATTTGTATCAAACCCCAAATAAGTCACAACCTTCCACAAAATTTTGGAACCACTTTAAGACTTCTTTTGAAAACATGGAATCATTTATCAAAAGAAATGGAAAGGAGATATAAGAGTTATATTTAGAAAAACCATGGTTCGGGAAATGGTACACCCCAAATGACATCATCATTTTTTGGCCCATCCATGGGTGCACCATTTACATCCATGGATGTGCCCTCATCTAATGGAATAACACAATTGTTCTTCTCCAAACCATTTTTTTGATGAAACCACACACACATTGTTCATTATCACAATAAAACATTTACTCAAAGACACCAAGTTCCATAACCCAACCCAAAACAATAAAAAAAACTTCCATAAATTTTTTATTTTGGAAAACACAACCCATATTATGCAACATAACCATTATAAAAGAAAATGAAAATTATTCAAACCCAAAGGCAAGGAATACACATGAGCATAAATAGAAAAGAATCTTAAAACCTATTTTTATAAAAAATAAACCAAGAATACAACACAACAATGATTTAAATATGAATATATTAATGGTGAGAAATAATATTTAGAAAATAATTGAGATTAAACAAGAATCAAATGTATTGAAATTGGAAGAAAAGGCATAGAGACACCTACCAGTCATGTGTCAAAATGATAAAACCCTTGAAAATGGAAGATTAAGTGTCCAAGAACAAAACCCCTACCCTAGAACCCAATAAACACAAGACAACACACCAACCATAACATTAGGGTTCATCCAAAATAGTGTTAACGAAAAGAGAACTAAGAAATAGCATAGGAGAAGAAAGAAAGGAGGAAAATATTCTCAAAACCCTAAAAATTACATTTGAATCAAAGTGGAGATATCCATGGGGGAGGAGAGCCAAGGGAGAAGGCATCTTGGGACCCCTTCAGGTGCAAAAAAATAAAGGGGAGGGTGGAGGACTGATTTAGGGTAAAAGGGGGGAGAGGATAAAAAAGAATTTAATGTTTTAGTTATTCTCAGCCGACTGCACAGTTTGGCCACATGGTTTGCCAAACTGCATTGTAACAGTGTGAACCCATCTGCCCAAAAAAGTAAATATGAAAACATACTTCAGATCGACCGCATGTCCATGAAAAAGTTGTGCTCAACCCTTGTGGTCGATTTTATCCGATGTGCACCTGCCACATGACCTCTCCGTATGGTTACTTCTAACCATGCGAAAACTGTGCCACACCATGAAAATCCTCCGAAAAATTTCTTAAAACATCGAAAATTTTGATTGGAATTCAAGACAAACCTTGACCAAAGGACCCAATATTAAAAATAGAAAAAAATAAAGAAGTATTTGAGGTCAGGGTGTGAAAATTATCCCCACCACAGACACTTTTATCCCCCAGAAAGTCACCAAGACAATAGTTAATACATCATGATTCCATGACTAGGTAAAACCAAGGAAAACCAAATTCCTCGGGGTGACCATTCCCAATATATGTCACACCTGACCAATTCAAGAAAAACAACAACATGATATCGAGGGGATAATATGTGATTTTTCCCCACCATAATAATTCCACTAACACAAAGGCCTGGAAATCCAAACATTCCACCCCTTGGGGGGGACAACACGGGAACTCCCCAAACTGAACATACCTAATTTCCTCCATAAGGACTGATCAATTCCCTTGTGACTTAAACAGAAAGCTCACTACAAGAAGAAAAATCCACCTAAGGCCATTAACACCTCCCACACCAACCGATCAGAACCCTTATCGCAATTGGGAACTAGGGAATCCCAAGCCCGATCTCAACCCACTTTCTCAATGCTAGTCGAGAAACTCTACCATAAGGACTCAACAAGAAACATACTATATAGAGACCCAATATACTATGACACTAGGGTGGATAATTCCTCTATGAGAACCAAAAAACACTTGAGGAAAACTCACTAAAAGGTTCTTGAATTAAGAAATGTCCTAGAAACACCACCCTTAAATCTCACAATTCCAAACATCTCCCTAATGAACACAACTAAAACCAAATTGAAAATTAAAACGGGTCCATTAATTCATGTAATAACACCCTCCAAGGGAAAAAAACAATTTAAAAGCCACATTAGGAGAAGATAACGCCACCTGGACTATGGTAGAATGAGCTCATCGCACCACCACAACAAGGATGAGTTTACAGCAATGACGAGAATAGAACAAGGGACTTTGGATATTTCCATCCCAAAGTGGGAAAAAAGGTCCAGACCGAGGTGCCACAAACCATCAAGAACTCATGAATGTGCACAAGCTTCACCCCAAGACCTGTGGTTGGGGATCTGATGGATGAAACATCTCTTACCTCATAGTTAGTCACCAGCATACCTCGATCCAAAATCCTTCTTCCTGTCGATGATTTAAAATACCACAATGGTGGTATTTTTCTAAAGGGACACACCAATTTGAATTAGAATTCCTGAACCAGCCATAATGATGGAACCCTAGAAAGTGATCAGAAGAAATAGAATTCATATCCAACTAGGATAGCATTTCGAAAAATAGTTTCCCCAGGAATACATTCCTTATTAGATGGGGATCCCTCACGAAAACCAACCACCACCAACCACACCCCAACTTCCAATCATGGTGAGACATTCAACCTCCACTAGTCTAAAATTAAACCCTCAAAGAGACCCATGATGAAATGAACTATAAAAACCACGAGAGTTCCCAACAACCCAAAGACACTTCCCTTCCACCACCACACAACTACTTATAATAGACCACAATTAACTAGATAGATAGGAAATAGTCAGAAGGACCCAAAACTGGGCATGACTCTTTAGTAACCATTGGGAACATTCTAGGTAGCACATCTTGAACAACATGAGAAACAAAAACCAAATTAGAATCAAGATAAAACACCATTAAAATAATCACCTCAAGCCCAAAACATCTAGGTTGGAGGCCGAAAAAACTCAAGAACAACTAAAGATACCATTTTTAAAAATCTCATTTAATATTAAGTTTCAGAATCACCACATTTTCAATCCACTTTCAAAATGTTGAAATCCAATTTTTATGAAAAAACTCTTTCTGAAATCATATTATTATTAAAATCCATTTAAGAAAAATCAATCCAAGACTTAAATTCCAAAATCACACCCATGGCATCTTATGAACCATCACATGTGTGTTCATCTAATCCCACTTACATCATCCAGGGATAAGTGTCCTTACACACTTTTTGTATATACCCACACACATGTGATCCTCCATAAAGAGTAATAAGATTTAAACACCTATTTTCCTTATCAAATACCAATATATACCCAATTATCCAATTCAAAACACTCTCTCTTTAAAAACTAACTTCACCAATTCAAACAAAATGAAAGAAATACTTTTCTATTTCAAAACCACTTTCATTTTTTTAATGCACACTCTCATCAACCGAGATATAAACAAAACACAAAAAAAAATGCCACCAGAATGAAGAACTAGTTCCTATATCAAGCACGGGGACATGGTGGTGATCCATGCCCCAAGTAAGGCATAAAACTAAGAGGACCTTAAATCGGGCACTTGGAATCCACATGGGTCACCACCCCATGTGAGGCCACAGCATAAACTAATTCACCTCCCTTTTTATCCCTCAGTCCAAAAAAACCCAAGACAAAAGACTCAAACCTTGGACTACCCATGGTAACTTGAGGATCAGTGCAAGAAATAGTTCGCGACGTTCTTCCCGCATCTACCTCCTCAGTCATGATATTCCTAATATCCATTTACTGGACACCCCCAAACATAAAGGACCTCCTCTAATACCATTTTTTCATGAACTAGATTGTTTGATCCTAGAAAAGGTCACCCTAGATGGTTCACGACATGTTCCAAGGGGAGGTCCTGATCCCCCTGGTATGGAAACAAATTCAGGACATCAAAACATACATGTAAGGGGAACAATTTCAGCCCAAAAAGGAAATCAAGGACCATAAAAATAACCCAAACAAACTAAAAATGTAGGAATCCAAAAAATGAATCTCAAACAACACTATAAATAGATTTATTTATAGGATACAACTCAGTAACTGAAAACTAAAATACAAAACTGAAATTGAAAGAAAAAACAGAACTGCCACAACATGATCTCTATGTGACCTATTGGTCACCTCCAACCCCGTGACCAACCATGATACAATAGCAAGCACCTACTAAGGAAACTAAACAAAACCTGAACCTACAAAATTGCTCGGTTCTACCAACACTGAGTGGTATAGGTAGGGTGTGAGATTAAGGTTCAATTATCAACCAAAAAATAATCCTAGTCACTTTTTCCCAAAAAAAATCCATTAATACTAGTTTGTAATACATTTATAAAAATTAAGGGTCCATATACACTTTACATTTTCTAAAAAAATAATCATGATCCATTTCCATGAAAATTTAAAATAAGGTTTAAGAAGGGAAAATGGAAGTTGGGCTTTCTCTTTCTAAACATCTACTTGAAAATCCATTTAAGCCAAACAAACATTCAAAATTTTATTTCTCAAGTTAATACCAAAACCATGTACCATGTGTAATATTCTACACAATATGGGTAACGACACAAATAGTGATCGTAATGGGGAAACATGGGTAATCCTAGGAACTCAGAGGAAGACTTGAATATGCTATACATGTGACTCATCCTAAAGGCATGCCCTACTCAATGACGTCATAACGCCCTAACACCCGACAGTCACCCTAGATGGCCTGGTTTAGGCACCCAACACCATAGGAAAAACCCAAGACCCACCTACTATGGGACACTAGATAGTACAATAACCTAGACTAGTGCAAAAATCATCCTAGATAAACCAATTTCATATGCTAGGCTCCCATGTATAGTTTTCAAGGGGGTGTTCCATACAATCAAAAAACAAGACAAGTATATATATATATATATATATATATATATATATATCCAAACACGTCACCCAATATGGAACCACCCTGACCACCTTAAGGGTTTTTCCCTTGCCTTAAAATAATTACCATACAAGGAAGTCCTATACTAAAACCCTTATATCTCATGATCAATCAATGAGGAAGAGACATAACTCAAGAGGCGTTTTACAAAATCCATTTAAAAATTCCAAATGGGCCTTTAGATTCACCCATCGAGGGTACCTTTACCTAAGAGAGCTAAACACTCTAAAAACCATTTCCAACGATAATAAATTTCATTTTTACTGTTCCTTTTCCAATCGTACTTTATGTTTCAAACACACAGCTAAAGATATCACATTTTCCAAATAGGTCCTTATCTCAAATCCACTTTACCAAAAACATATTTTGTAACAAACACAATGCAATCAATGGTTCCATACATTCCTTCAACCACTTCAAGAAAGAACCAAATTTTTATTAAACACCAAATAAGTCACAACCTTTCACACAATTTTGAAACAAATTTAAACCCTTTTTGGAAACCATGGAATCATTTATCAAAAGCGATCGAAAGGGGAGATATGAGTTCTTTTTATAAAAACCATGGTTCAAGAAAAGGTCCACTAGAAAGTTTCATAATAATTTGTAGGTCCATCCGTGGGTGCACTCTGTGTATCCATGGATGTGCTCACATCCAATGGCAAAGCAACAATGGTATTCTCTTAACCATTTTTTAAGAAACCACACACACACTATTCAATATCAAAAATAACCATTTACTCAAATACACCAAGGTCCATAACCCAACCCAATTCAAGCCAAACAACTTCCATAAAATATTAATTTAGGAAAAAACCACCCAACATATCTAATATAACAATTTTAAAATAAAATGAAAACTATTCAAACCCAAAGGCAAGGCATAAACATGATCATAAATAGAAAAGCATCTTAAAACCTATTTTTAGAAAAATCAACCAATAAGACAACACTAACATGATTTAACTATAAAAATATTAATGGTTTGAAAAAGAATTTAGAAATTAATTAAGAACAAATAAGCATAAAATGGATTGAAATTGGAAGAAAAGTCATGGAAACACCTACAGGTCATGTACGAAAATGACAAAACAATCGAAAATGGAGGATTAATCCTCCAAGAACAAACCACCAACTATCAGACCCAAGAAACACAAGAAAAGAAACAAACAATAGAATTAGGATTTGGAAAAAAGAGGGATAAAGATAATAGAACCAAGAAATAGAAGAGTGGAATCTCGAAAGAAGGAAAATCTACACAAAAACCCTAAACCCTACCTTGGAATAAAAGAGTAGACATCCATGGGGGAGGAGTGAAAAGGGAAAAGGGGTCTTGGGAACCCTTGGTGGACCAAAAATGAAGGGGAGGGTGGAGTCCCGATTTAGGGTAAAAAGGAGGAGAGGGTAAAAAAATATTTTAAGGTTTTAATTATTCTGGATGAACCACACTGTTTGGCCAAATGGTTTTCCAAACCATGCGGTAACCATTCAGACCCTCTCCCATGGAGGTAAAACCAAATTCTTACCTTGGAAAGACCGCACGACCATGCACAATCTGTGTGGTCAGTTTTGTCTAACCAAAAAATTCCATATGAACTCTAATCATGGTTAGTAATAACCATGTGGAAACTGTACGACCCCAAGAAAATCCACCCAAACCTTTTTTTAAAACTTTCAAAAAGTCGACCAGGTCTCAACCCAAACCTCAACCAAATAACCTGATATTAGAAATAGAATAAAATGAAGAAGTATCTGTGGTCAGGGTGTGATATTTATGGGTATGAATAGGATTTAAGATGTTATGAAATATATATGGAAATATTTTTCTTATTTTATATTTATTTATTAATTCATAATAAATAATATATAGATTTTAATAATATAAATTCTTGAATAAAAGACCTATTTTTTCTATAGAAATGTATTTAACATATAAAAAAATATATTGTTCAATTTGAGAAGTATATTTTAATTAAATTTTGTATTAATTTATGAATTATCATTCATACCTTAGTTTTCTAATGGTTATAAATTTAGATAAAATCATTTGATGATAAAAAAAGAATTTTTTAGAAAACTATTTGTATGTATAGAATGTGTTTTTATATTAATAAATAAAATAAATAAATATTGATTAATGATTCAAATGAAATATGTATATTATATATTCAATAAAATATTTTCACATTCATCTAATAGTTTTTACAAGGTAAACAATGAAATTAAATTCATTTATTCACCTAAAACGATATTTTTCTAAAAATGGTATTCATTCAGTTTTGCACACATATTTAAAAGTTAATTTCTTACAATTCTATAAATTGAATTTTATAATTTTTTTTCATATTCTAAATCATAATAATGAGTATAATTTCATTTTTCGACAAAATGAATTTTAAAAATATTAAAAACGTGTTACCAAGGTTAGAGTTAAAACATGTTAATGAAGGGGGTTAAACAAAAAGATAAGGGTTAAAATATGACTTAATTATGTATAAATCATATTATTTTATCATATTTACACTTTATTATATTGTAAATTCTACTTATTTTCCATTTGGTATCATTTTTACAATTAAATTTTATTATATTATTTAAATCTTTTATGTAATTCCATGTGTGCCCCCTTACTTATAAAAGAGAACCTATCCTCCACCCTTATTACCAAACACTAGGACCTATATATCAAAAAAAACATTCCCAAAAAACCTTCCTAGATTCCCAACATTCATTATTTGTCTCATATTCTTACCAAAATGCCATTCTAATAAGTCTTATGGTGTATACCAAAGGAGGCCTCTCAAACTATAGGTAATCATCTTACCCGACTCTTTCAAAGTTTATTTCTTCTTATAATTCCTATAAATCTATTTTATCCAAAATAATATAATATATATAGTATCATAAATACACATACACATTATTATGATTATGGTAAATCCATTTTCACCTTTTTTCCATCAATTAGTAAATGGAAGTATCATTCACGTGTATGTACAGACTACCTCATCCACTTAGAGATGCGAACCATTTTCCATCACCAACTCAAATGGATGTTTATAATGATGGATTTAATGAATATATATAATATTTATGATATATTAATTATTATTTAATGATAAAATATCGTCTAATTTCTTTTCAATTTTTTCATTAGAAAATGGGAGTATCGTTCATGTGTATGTACTTACTATACTCTCCATGAGATATATATGTCATTTCTAATATCCAAATTTTATCGACAGTTCTAAAATTTTATATAATGAATATATATAATAATTATTACATGAATAATATTATTATAATTTATTATTATTATTCTTATAGAATATGATGTTTTTACTCATCTGGTCATTATAACACGCACTTGTTTAGGTTAGTTTTACCACCTACATGAGTGATTTCATATTTTTTACGAAATGAATAATTAAGGAATATTAAATACTGAAGATATTATTAAATACTATGCTGTAAATTTAATGATTAATATTTTTGTGTTTATGGAACCATGATCAAGATGCAAAGACTATAATTATTGAATCAAAACACACATGTAAATGAAGTAGTTAACACTAGAAATGATGATGATAATGAAAGATGATTAATGAATGGGTAATAATATGTTATAATAAAAATAGGTATTGTATTATAATTATGTATATTATTCTTTTATATATTTAAAATAGATTTAAATTTATTATTTTGGAGTTAAAAATCACTTATGATGGAAGTCTTGTTTGAGGCAAGGGTTTCCCATATCACTTTTGTTTCTGTGAGATATATGCCATATTGACTGATTATTTCTTTCATGTGTTGTATATACTAAAAATTTTATATCATATATTATTAATATATATATATATATATTCATTTTTTTAATGTTTCTGTTTAATCTATTTCTTTCATGGGGGTTATGACTTAAATGTTACCAAAACAGTAAGGGTTTTATTTTATAATCTCATTGTTTACTGTAGTTGTTTACCCTTAAATTTATGATAATGAAATTATATAATATATAATTTAAAATTTTATGTTATTTTAACCTAATATTATTAATATATATTACATGTTATTTGTTTTTCTCTCTCTAATTACTCAAAATTCTAAAATAAATTTTTTAAGGAAAACCGACATTGTTTCTCTATTCGGCTAGGAATATTTTTCTTCCATTTCATATTTTATTTAAAATATGTTCAATAATTTTTTTAGTTTTCCCAAATGATTATATAATGTTTTTTATTCATTATTTAAATTATTAATTTTTTTAAATGAAATATTCTTGTCATATTTTGAATGAGGTACTTTTTACCGAATGTGTGAGTGGAATATTTATTTTAATTTTTTCCACATGAATGACTTTTCCAGCCATTGTAACAAATATTTTATTTGAACAATTATTTACATGCTTCCATGACTATTTAAAAATAAAATGTATTTCCTAATATTTTGGAATTTTTTATATTTTATATAGGTGATTTCAAATTAAAAAATGCATTTTCCTCAAGTAATGTTTTGGTGATTTTTTGAGGCACTTTCATCTATAATAAAACCCTTTGATGATTATTTTTCTGTACTAGTGATATGAACCAATGATACCTTATTCATTATTTCTCTATATGGTTATATATTATGATGATAAAATCTTGGTGAAACTAATTTTTTTTCTCCATGGATAAATTAATTATAAAATGATAATTGTTTTAATGATCTTGTGGCATACATATGAATGGATTATGATTATGTGATGGGTGTGACTGTTATATAACTCTAATGAATTTTGTAAAAATTATTGTTTTATGATATAAAAGGGTACATGGATGGTTATCCCATTCCCAAAAGAGGGAACACAGGTGGTTATCCTACACCCAAATAAGGTACATGGGTGGTTAGCCAAATCCTAACACATGATAAATATCTTGGTGGGTAGCCTTGACATAAGATTTTCTATGATTAAGATTATGATAAAAAAATTTCACCCTCTATGAGATGTTCTTAATGTTATGATATGATCACATGGATCAGGATATTTGATTATTTTATGATTCATGTATTATAATCTGCCAATTCCTTTTTCCATGATTATTATCTACACATTATTAGGAATGATTTTCTAATTTCAGGATCATATTCTCATACCCTTATGATCATATTATTATTACATATAATCATTGATTGATATCTCCCATTTTTACTACTAGTGATCATCTGGAATCACCCATATTATGTTTCCTTTAAATATATTATTAAAGAAGGTTTTAATTAGGTTATGTCTAAGAAGTATACGATATGAGAAAAATTTGTTGGATATGTTGAACAAACTCCATGAAATAAGATGATTATGTATCTAGTCTTTAAAGACCCTAAAAATTTATATTTATAAGGAATATATTGATATGATAGGTATTGAATGTCTATCTAAAAGGATTTAACATTTACAAATTAAATGTTTAGTTCACGTCACACAATAATAAAAATCTTGTATAGGCCATCTCATCTTTTATTTATTCTATAAACAATACTTACCAAGTTGATGAATAAAACCTTGTGATTCATATTACTAATGATTAAATCACATATCCCACATCAAATATTCAGAACAAATCATATGTAACTCAATAAAGAATGTCCATTAATTTCCTCAGTCTATTTCAATCAAGGGTCAGATGTATTTACTCATCATACAGGTTGAAAAATACTGACTTAGTTGTTCTCCAATAGATGACATGACAAGAAACATACCCAAAACCCCTTTATTATCTAGGTCTCTTTTAACTTGTGTAAGTAAGGTAAAAAATTATGTTGGTTTTCATTTTAAATATCTTTCCAACCTCAGGTAAGAAAGATTATTAATAACCAGAAAACCTTATGTATATCGATGACTTTCTGACCATCCTTGAGATATACTTTGGCACACTAATATATGTAAAAATGATTTACTTATTAACTCATGAATCCATTCTTTATATAATATTTACAAACCTTTATAGTGATCATAAGATTATATTCATGCAAATATTATCATATCATAAAAATACATTATACTCCTTAATTATCATTGATTAGGGATGACTCAAAATATTATTTTGAGGCGATATTTATCATTAAATAATTAATTAAAGTCGTAGAACTCATGAATGAATGATAAATGAATATTTCCTATATTACAAAATCTTGATATATATATATATATAATATTAATAAATTCTTAAATAATATACTAAAAAACCATACATAAGTTCTTGTTTATCATATTAATTTGATTAAATAATTGTTTAGCGTTTTTATCAGTGAAAATTCTAGGTTTTATTAACACATTACATATATATGTAATTAATATCACATTTCCATGTGACCATCTAATAAAATACCCCTACTAAAATAATTGGATGTAACATCTATAATGAAATAATGTTTGAAAAATGGAGAGACTTAGGAATTACATTCATGATTTTAAACTCTTAGAATATATTGGAACTCCTTAACTTAAAAAAACAAATGCTATGATGTAATATTATGTTTCATACATAGAAATATTTACAGGATTAACATCATCATATTATATAGAGCTAACACCAATTTTTTTCTTGAAATCATTGTGGGAATTTACATTGTTACTTACCGACATATATTTTAAACTCTTTTTGGATAACAAAACACATTCATTATAAACTTACTAGAGTAATCTATTTTAAAAAAAGTGTTATTAACTTTCACATAGTAAACAAATTTATCATGTCATATATTTATTTACTTTCACATATCCCAATTCATTAAAATATTAGGTGAATAATAACTTAAAATTATACTACTGAAATATTTTATTTTTCCACATTGAACTTCTATATGGTCATAGATACACCCAAAGTCCACTTAGTAATTAAATTAATTCATAGAATATTTTTATGATATTAAACACCAACATATTTTTGTTAAAAAATATTCCATATTTCCTTCTCTACTAGAATAATAATCTATAGAAATGGTCCTATAACCATAGTTTTATAGGTCTATGGTTGTAGTATAATTTATTACTATAGTTTAATTATAACTGTACCTATATGGTTATTTGAAGGAATGATTTAATAAAAAACATGTAAATAGGGGTAATTACCCATCATGAATCTCTTCTCTGAGACCCCCTCCCATTACCCTCAAGAGATCACCCCTCAGCGACCCTACTCCCAATACCCTTGCGTTCTGTCCTCTCTATCAGCCTATTCCCTTAATGCTGCCACCCAATGCAGCTAGTCCACCAAGAGATCTCTTTTATAGGCCTCCTCCCCTACTCTTCCACCCCAAATGGCCTCCCCACCTCCTCACCAAAACTGCTTATAGGTGGCATACCAACCTCCTCCTATAGCGTACCTCTAATGTAGCCACCCCACCTCCATATGATCCTCCATCTCCTCATGGATCTTGGCCGGTCACACCCCCTAAATATTCTTACCCACTGAAGGTATTTAGATTTTTCTTTTTCCTGGTTGATGAAATATGTTAATATTATTCTTCAATAATAGTGTCTCTTCTATATTAAACTTAGGCATAAATTTAGGCTTTCTCTTAGTGGGTTAATTTCATCAATTCCCTACTATAGGTTTTTATTTTAACAATCCCTATTAGGTTAATAAAATTTTCAACCAGTTTCCTATACCTTTTTTACCCAAACTATGTTAAATGTTTTACATCTAAACTATTGTTCCTATTTTTACATTCTACTATATATTTTACTATCCCAATTTTCATTATAGTTTTAGAATTTAGTTTTTGGTTTTGTGGCGGCAGTATATACTAAAAATAATTGAAATTTCATATTACCTATTTTTTATTGCCTCTACACTTCCCTGCATGATGTATTATAAAAATTTATTTCTATAGAGTATGAATCCTTGATAAAGTCATGATATAGAACACCTATAATTATGTTGTCCTTAAAATTCAACTTGTTTCACATAATTGGATCCATTTAAAATGATGGTTCTTCTTATTATGTAGGTATTTTGTGGTTTTTATTCATGAGTATTAAATATTTTTTTAATTCCACATTAGTTTTATCATATAAATTTAAAAAAAATGAAAAATATATTATGGTTTTTATATGGGGTGAAATTGTTATAAAATGAGTCCATAAAAATTATTCATAAAATTGGTGTTTCTTACACTACCTAATTAAAACTCTAAATCATTCCCAAGCCTCATAGAATAGTTTTCCCTCATCTTGAATAAATAGAGTTATTTTTACATCTTATATTTGTTAAAATTACTATTAGATATAATTTAATCATAAAATCACTAAAAAATTGGTACCATCTTTTAGAAACCACTTCAACAATTTGATGTAACCAAATAATATATTTTCAATTAATAAAAATTGGGAAAACACTAAGTTTTATTTCAACATCACTAAACCCCCTATGTTTTTGTTGATACAACACAATATATAATTAACTAATTAATTTAGGTGATTGTTCATTAGGTAATAAATTATATTATTGAATTATAGAAAAAATTTGATTGATTGACCTAATAATTTATAGACCTAGATGATTTCATAACACATGATCTTCTATAAACTATAACACATGAAATTCATTAATCATTACTCAATCTACTAACCCATTCCTAGGTAAATTATGATTAATGATTATAATTTCATTACTATTTATATTATCCAAATTACTATCCATTTTTATTAACATCTAGTTTTTGAACATAGATATATATGAATTTCAAGAGAAATGGGATCCAATATTTTAGTTTTCACCAAGTTTTACTTCTGAAAAATTATTCATTGAATTTATATTTTTATTCCCATTGAGAATAAATTTGAATATTTTTTATTTATCTTGAGATTTTATTATTTATTATTGGTCATATATTATTTCCTCCACAATGGAATAAAAATTAGACTAATCATGTATCTAAAGCTCAATAAATTAATTAATTTATATTTTTTTTACAAAAAACTAGTATAGTTGAGAGCTGGTTTGATCCATAGTGAGGGAAAAGGAAATTTGTGAATGTGTTATAAAGGAAAAAAAGAGAAAAAATAAAAATAATTTTTGAAGAGGAAAGTGAGAATTATGATAAATAAATATAGGATTAGGTGAGATAACTCAATGAAGAAATTCATATCATAAGGAAATTAAAAAAATTGATGAAATAGGGGAATTAAAATGTATATTTTTATACATATTTTCGATATTTATGAAAAAAACAAGTAGATAATAATAAAAAGTGGTTGACCAACTTTGTCAATAGATCATCACGTGAGTTGAATAATCTCAATGTCTTTCATCTATAACACTCACTAAATGAAAAAATGATGAACACAACTTCTTCACTAAGACCAAATTTTTGTTTGATACTAGTGTATGAATCTCATGTGTCGATAATGTGTTAGATTAATCCATAAATGATTTAAAAATTTAAAATTGAATTAGATCATTATGAATTTGGAACATTTCATTAAGAGAAAACTGGTGAGGTGTAATAGTATAAGAAATTTAATTTTCCATCACAAGTCTTTAATTTGTTTTGATTTATATATTAAATTCTTAGAACACAACTTTGTTAGGGGTAATGAATTTTACAATGAAGGATAGTTTATAACATTTTTAATAATAGATGTTTCAAAAAAAGTACAATTGGGTTAATAATATTCTCTACCAGTAAATAATTTTTTATACAATAGACATAAAATATATTTTCCACTCGAAAATTAAATTCCTTAGTACAATTGAAAATGATTCTCTTGAATAACATATAAGAAGATGAAATTAAAATTTCCACAATATGACTAAAATCATTAAAAAACAACCACTGAATGACTTACTTGATATTATGTTTTATTAATCTTATATTATTTAATTTAGAGTAATAAAAAATAAATATATAACTAACTTTAAATAAGCAAGTGAAGTTAAAAAATATACAAATCTATATAATTTATACACATGGATCATTTTCTATCAACAAATATATCCTAAATTGGAGGTATAAACTACATGTATATCCAATATGATAACTATTCCTATTGATGTTGATTTAATTTATTTATAGAAGATCTTTAGATAATATTTTTTTGTATTTTAATATATATTAATTTTATCTTATTTATTTTTTAATTTAAAATATAACTATAATTATGTTATTTTTCATGTTCTGCACCTTAGTTTCAAGAGATGCATGCCTCAAACTGCACCTTACATCTCATCCTCAAGCGGCCTTTGCACCTTACTTCACCGTGCACCTTTGAAAATTATGAATTCATATTTGCACAAAATAGTAACCAAAATATTATAATGAAAAATACAATATCCACAATAGGCATAGTTATTATTGGTTTAAAATGATGTTGAATTGCGCCAAGGACCATTTCACCATGTAATTCTTGCATAATTACCCAGTTGATATGGTGCGTCGTGGCATATGCTTTGTTGCACCGTGGCAGTGTGTTTCATTGTGCACGCCATTTTAGCATCATAAAGTTTTTTGTTTTTTTTTTCACCTTTTTGAACAAACTAAACCACCTCTATTAAAATAATTTATTAAAACACCCTTTTTAAGTAAAGTGATGCCCCTCCTTCCCCCTTACTCTTTTCAATGCATTGATTAGGTGCCATGACCAAGCACAACCAACAAGCCTGTCACATTCTAATTATCCTTGATGCAATATAATTGTAATGATTTATTATTTTACTGGATAAAATTCAATTATTAAAAATATATTATTTTTCAAAATATTTTTTACTTAAATTTATAAATATTTTTTATATTTTTATATTTTTATTATTACAAATAATTTTACTATATAAGTTGTTGTTTGTAATTATTTAAATGTTCCTATATTCGCTTTGTGTTAAAAAAGTTAATATTTCCATACACCATGTCCCATAAAATGTGATTTCATGTCAAAGGCCTTTATCACCATTTTTCACCATGCACCATAAATAACTATTCAAATAGTGACCCCATAATACAAGAACCTTATTTTTTTCATTATAGAAAAATAGAAATTATGTAATTCATATGAAAAATAGATTAAAATCAACAACATATGATATCTCATATGAGTGTGTACATATATTATTTACATTCCATTTAAGATATTTAATGATTTTTTATTAACATGTTATTGATTATTTTTTTTATCTTAAAAAACAATTCATATCACATAAATTAAATTTATAGATTATTTATTTAATGTTTTTTTATTTTCATTGTGATGGATAAAAGTTGGATGTACAATTTTGTTTGGATTACTAATGAGATTCATAGATATTTATAATATATTTTTTGAAATTTTATTCAATAACGATTTAGATGAAAGATTGATTTAATGCCCATGTTTTTATTATGATGAAAGGATTGGTATGAAATTTTTTATTTTTGATCAGTTTCCATTTGTTTCTGAAGCCATCTCTTTATATAGACATGTGAAAGAGGAAATGAGTAACCAAACACAGTTTTCTTCTATTGATCATAATAATGATGTTAAGAGTGTTAGAAAGCTGATGGAAGATAAAAATACCGTAGTATATTAGGAATGTGTTAAAATGAGAAAATATGAGTTTCATTGCAATTATATCATGGGAAATCAATTTATGGATTTAGTAATACTACTGTTGAATATGTAATTATATTTCTTAAGTATTTAATAACTAATGGTGCACCTATTATAGAAAATGATTACATGGAATGAAATATGGTTGAGAAATTTGAATTTTCATCTATTAAGATTCATTATTTTTCCTAATATTGTTGTTTATTCTCGAAGAAAAATGCATATTTGAGTTTGTGAAAATAGTGTGGTACATCAAAGTGGAATACTATTTAATACAAAACATAATCCCACATACCATATAATGTGATGTAAAACATCCATTTACTTCATAGGCTTCAAAAACTTTTTATGTCAAAAATAATGGAAAGGAATATGAGATTTAATGAAAATGAAATAAATAAGTATAATAATGAAATGGTATATCCAATAGACTGGTTATCTTAGATGAAATTTGATAAGTTACATCCTAATTTTACTGCTGACTAATTAAATGTTAGATTGATATTTTCCAATGATTTTTTCAACATATTTCACCAAATTCACACTACACATAATACATGTACTATTTCCATTCACATTTAAAACTTTTATACATGGATGTATCTGAAGAAAAAATTTATTATAATGAGTATATTGATATCTAGACCCAGTGATCCTCAAAATGATATTGAAATATACTTAAAAACATTAATATATGTGTAAAAGGTTCTTTGTATTGTTGTTGTGAGAGCATATGATGCATTCAAGAAGGTGTAAGTTATGTTTCAGGTAAATTTATTATAGAAGATAAATGATTCCCCGACTTATGGAATGATTTCTAGTTGGTGTAAAAATGGTAAATTATCCTGACCTGTATTTATGAAAAATAAACTTTCCCATAGATTAAAGTTTCAGAAAACATTTAGCTTCATAGGGAATAAATGATTTCTAATGATGGATTATCCATACATAAAAAATCAAATATAGTTTGATAATGATTTCAAAATAAGTGAAACACCTCAAAAAAATTTAGGGAATCATATTGTTAGAGAACACATTTTATTGAATTATATTCTTGAAAAAATTCAATCAAATATTAGAAAGTCATAGAATGTTAATTTAAATTCTAATAGAAATTAGAGAAATAAAATTATATTCATTAATTTTACATATTGGTCATCAAATTTATTTCTTTACTGTTTGGCTGTAATTCATATTGAGAAAAATTTTGTTAGATGTTACATACTAATCTTTTAAATATCAAAGCCAAAAAAATACGATTTGCGGTCACATCATGATTTGAGGGATTGGGGTATAAGAGAAAGACTTAATCCTAATTTAATTTTTCAAAATAACTAGAAATCCCCCTTTTCCTGTTCTTTGAGGTAAAATGTAGAGAAAAAAATTTCTTTGGGTATTTGAAATTTGAGGGTTCCAGATGGTTATTCAAGTAACATTTCAAAAAGGGTGAAAACAAAATATATAAAACTAAAATCTATTAAAATATATTATTACCATGTCTTATTAGATGAGTTTATTTCCATTTCTATTCAACATTTACATTTACATAATTTTAGAGGTTTTTTGATTAAGTTATGTCATTTTTATCAAGGGCTTTTTTCCAAAAGAATGAGACGAAGTGTTGTTCAGAAATTATAGATAGATTGAGTGATTATTCTTTATACTTAGAGAATATTTTCCCACAATAACATTTAACATTTTTCTTATTTCTTACTGTGCATCTTCAGACAGAAGTTATTTTTGGTGGACCTATTTTGAGTAGGTGGAGGTATCCGATATAAATAATTATTTTAACATTGAAATATGATGTGAGAAATAAATTTCATCCCAATAACTCTATTTTAAAAGGATATTTAGCACAATGAAGCATGGATTTATGTTTTTAGTAATGGGATGATGTCACTATGATGTATAATTGACTAATGAGAACTGATGATGAGAAATATGATCCCATTGACACTATATTTCATCCACTGCCCCAAATAGAAGGGATATTTGGATCATACTAATTGTGTACATTAAGTAGGGAATAGTGGGAAATGGTTCATCATATAGTATTATTCAATTGAGTTGTGCTTGATTATGATATCAAGTATTTAAAATAATAAGTATTCATTTTTTCATTGCATTGTTTCTTTACATCTTCTTACTATTTAAATCATTCATATTTATAGTCAACATTTAAAAATTATAAAAGGATACATCATCCTCTATCTATTTAGAGGATGCAATAATTTCACAACAAAGAATTTACTTCTTGGTTAAATTAAAAGGTAATAGATTTTTTTCTCATAACATAATTTCAATTATCTTTTTAATATTCAGTATTAGTATGTTTTAGGTTCTATCTTTACCAATGAATGAAGTATTAGATGAAATAATTGCACTGTAATTTGGTCCAAACAATCTGGTATGTGATTATAATGAAATGATTTTCAATTACATTAAAATCATTACAAATATCTAGGTAATAAAAATATCAATTCATCATGAAAATGGGACTATAAGCACCAAAATTGATTTTTATGTGAGTAAATTTGACCAGAAACCTTTATTAGAAAATATATCATATTATGGTGATGTTTAAATAATCATTTTATTATATTACTATGGGAATGGACATGTTCAAATGATTAAATACATGTTGTTTGATACAATGAAGTGGAAAGACATGAATATAGATAATTGTGGATTTAGAGTGATTGATATGAACCATCACCTTCATACTGATGAAAATTATATTCTTGAATCACAAGAAAGATAGGCATTCTATGTAATTAACCCATTAAAACAAAAATTTGGTGACATGTTTTTGATGAAGGAATGGATGATAATGTTGTTGTAGATAAACATGATGCTATTTATTTTAATGTTTCATTTAATAAAATAGATGAATCAATTTTTAGAATAGATCGTGAACTATAAATTTTCACAGAACACACATAGTGTTGGAACATTTGTAAGTATTTAACAGATATTATTATAATAATGTCTATTTTTCTAAAAAAAACATTCATACATGATTTCAAATTAAACATTATTTCTACTCATGTAATTTCATGAGATATGATGTTTTTTTTAAAATAATGTGTTGATTATGAAATAAAAATATCAAACATTAGACTATGCACAATACTTTTTCATGTGAAATACTGATTTTTAAAGTTCCTAGAATAAATTTTTTTGATGAAAAGTAGTGTCCATATATCTTACTACAAATGTACAGGTCATGTGAAAAATATTACATCTAACTTCTTCATATATGGGTGGTCATATAAGAATCTAGACCACTGAAGCTAGTGATTTCTGTAGATTAAATAATTAATTAGTTTCTAACATCTAATATACTAACATTCACTAGTTCCCCTTCCACGAGTGAACCAAACATCAAAATACAAATTTCTAAAATATTGTAATCAGATATATAATACTCAATGAAATATCAAGGATATTACAACCCAATTTATTTCCTTTAGAGAGAACTGCTACAACTATTTAAAGCTTTTTCTAAAACTCTTTGGTATAAATTCTTGATCCTTATATGTAAGTCTCAGCTAACCATCATTGTAAACAAATATATCTCAAAAGTTATCCAATGGATTTTTTCTTGTAGTATAGGAAAGTGATAGCTCATCCATTTGGTATAGAGCCAATGTGGGTAGAGTATATTTCTGTTGTATCATGGTCTGAACATCATAAACTAGTGGGGATGTATCCTTATTTTTTTATTTTCCCCCTATGAATGAAAATTCATATAATTTATAGACTTATAATTAGGATTTTTTGGTGGTGTCTAATTGGGTTTCTTACTCACATCTTGTATGGTCACATAGATGTTTGTGTAGTATTTGTTATTAGGTATCCATCTAAGGGAAAGGGCCCTATGTTAGGCTTCTGTGTAGGTAGAACTAGTCGGAATTAAAGGATATTCCAAGATTATCTCTGAGATATTTTAATAATTTTAATATTTATTAGTTCTTATTGTATTTAACATGTCTGTATCCACCTCTTATTTGTACCCTTTGACTAATTATATAGGGTTGAAATACCTATTCTCTTATAGAGAATGATATATTTATTGTATTTATTTATCCTTATGTTCTTCACTATCATTATTTATATAATTTTTCAACCACTATACATATTATTTATTGTCATTAATAGCTATGGAATATATTACCGACATTATGGTTCATTACCCCACTATTTGTTGGAAACATTTTTCAAACATAGATCTAAGCATAAGGCCTTTTACAATACTGACTACGTTATGATGAATAGGGTTAGGGTGTTACACCTTTTTATTGTGAAACCATTGATTCCATTACCACAAAGGCACATATGTAAATTATTTAATAATTTAAAGACCCAAAATTCTTGTGGATTTTTTTTTAAATACATGGGAATTTTACGAGTCTAAGAAAGCTGACGGTGCTTGATTCTGAGGCCCGGTTTGCTCTGAATCAATTTTGGATATTTTGTTCGGGTACATTCAGTAAACGTACGAGCAGGAATTTATAACTTTTGAACCGGTGCACAGAATTGAAATCTGAGGGAACTGTTGAACTCGCATCGCCAGTATTCGCTTAAGAATACTTTTACCCCAACGGTAGTTGGTCGAGAATGAATGTTAGCTTTTGGGTTTTTATGAATAAATTTAATAAAAATAAAGTTGTGGCCTTATTTTTATTCTTGATGGTTACAAGTTCCAAGAAGAGGTTTTAGGTGGTGAACCCCACACTTTAACCTCCCTTGAGAGGTTATATAGGTGGGACCCACCCGAGATCTAAACTCCCCTTCTTGTTAATTGTGGTGGGGACCACCCAGGGTTGTAACCCCTTCGAACTCATCATTTAAGGTGGAGAAACTGTTCAACTCCCCTTTAATTAATTTATGCCAACACTTCTTCATTTAATGGTGCAATTAAAATTAAAATGTTAAAACATAATTTAATTTAAATTGGCTATTCCTTAGTTGGGAGAGGGGTTGGAAGAGCTTTGAGAAACCTATTCTCCCAATGAAGAAATCTACATCCGCCAACGAAGAACATCCACATCTTTTGATCTTCAACTGGAACAAGGGAGGAAGTTCCTTCCTTGAAGAATGCTCATGACGATGTCCTCAACTTCTTCATTTTTGACGTTAACGAATCGATTTCTGCCTTTCCGCGACATCATCAACGAACAACAAACCTGAGGTAGGGTATTTGAGTTTGAATTTTCTCCCATTCTACATCATTCAATCATGGTTTATGTTTAGCTGATTGTTATCACCATAACGTAGAGGGTGCGGGCTACACAAACACGGCCCGAACCCCCTCAGTTTTCCTCACTTTTTGATGATGGTGGAGGCGCAACGGTGCCGCCGGAGGAGTGGGATGCGGTGGAGCAATGACGGCCGACGTCGGGCCAGCCGCGAAGGAAACCAACGGCGCAGGGCCGGTAGGTCGCCGGAAGGGCGCGGAAGAACAAGACACGACCCCTGGCTGTAGTGGTGCACATGGGAGGCCGCCAGGCCGCCAGAGGGGCGCAACGCCATAGCGCCGCCCAGAGGAAGAAGATGGGGCCAGGGGGCCGTGATGGTGGAGCAGAGGTGGATGGCTGGGTTGGCCATCGGTGGAACAGAAGATGCTCACCGCTCGGCCAGCCGAGAGGAGCAGGACACAGCAGGTCTCACGTGATGTGGACCGGTGCCATGTGGCACTGGTTTTTCTTCCACCCAAATGGAAAAACCGTTCAGGAATCCAGGGGGTGCACACCTCCCCCCTTGACACGGCTAGGGCGGACCCCCACGGGCTGTCGGGCTGGACCCGGCACAGGGTGGACCCACCGTGGGCCGGGCCGCCATCCCTGGCTGGGATATCACCGTGGGCCGCGTCCGATCCTCAGACTAGGTTGGACCCACAGACCAGGTTGGACCCCAGTCCGAACCTGGATCGGGCCGGGTCGGTCCGACTGGGCCAGACCGGACCCAGACCCGTTTTGGCATGTTTTCACTTTTTCGCCCATAACTTAGGCTACAAGTGTCTGATTGAAGAACCGTTTGTGGCGATGGGATGGTTGGAGAGAGATGGTTATTTTGGAATACCCCACTTGTGGTTCGGACGCAGTTGGGGTATAGTCAGGTTGGATTTAACCCAAATCCAACTAAGCCCTTGGAACGGAAATGTCAATAACTCTCAGACCAGGCATCCGATTGACACACCGTCTGTCGCATTGGGTTCCTTTTGATGAGACGAAACTTATGGATACATCAAATTGGGACAAAATTGTTGTTTATGTATCTAATCTTTGCTTGAGAAGCAAACCCTCTTGGAATCAATCATGCTAGTGGAAACCCTGAGGTCGACTGTGCACTGTTGATTGTTCCTAGATCATGTGTTGGTCTGACAGTTCTGATGACTATTCCTGGATCATTTTTTGGTCCGATAGATAGAACTTCTATTTTTTGGATCATGTGTTGGTCCAAAAGAATAGCTTTTCCTAGATCATGTGTTGGTCTGACAGCTCTGACGACTGTTCCTGGGTCATGTGTTGGTCCGACAGTTCTAACTTCTGTTCCTGGATCATGTGTGGGTCTGATAGAATAGCTGGTCCTGGATCATATGTTGGTCCGACATCTTAGATGATTCAGTGGATACTTCTGATCATATCTATCTCTCTACAAAATTTGTATACCTGTGTGAGCTGAGTCAGTGACTTCTTTGTTTTCCTCATGATTGACATGGGTTACTTGATAACATAGGTATATGTATGGGCATATACCTAAGTAATGACTATCCGTTGATTTCATATTTTGTAGTTTATCCTTGTTGGATTTTGTGAGACCTTGAGGGTATTGGGGTCTCTACTGAGTATTGTTATACTCACCCCTGCACGGGCTATGCCCAGACCTCCTTGTGTTGGATGCAGACGACAGACAATGCTGACTAAGGCTACATAGCAGGACTGGACGGTACCTAGAGGTGGACCTTACGACAAGTCGGTACATGGAGGAGACTGACGGATGTGGAGTACTGAAGAGGCCATCTCTACCTACCCTTCATCTAGGAACCCTGGAAGACGAACCATACGATGCTTTTCTTTTTCAGTTGTACTTGCACTTTCCGGTAGGGATTTTATTTCCAGCCCCTGTACTTTTTAGCACTCTTTTGTATACAGCTTTTCTTAGAATTTACTTTCATCTCATATTCTGTTGTGAGTGTGTTTTCAGTTTATAAAGGCAATTCCTTCCCAGTTTTTGGGATTTATGCCTTTGGTGCTAGTCACAGGCCCCTGGCCTATTGAAGGTGGGCTTGGGGTAGTGACGGCATGAACCCCGGGGGACGGGTCCTGACAAATTGGTATCAGAGGCAATACCCAGCCATAAGTTCTTAGGCACTGCCTGGGTTTTAGGCTTAGGGTCCACAACGAGGGCGTTGTTCTTTAAAGGGGTGGATAATGTAACACCCCTAGAAAAGTGATACTTAAAAGGCTAAATGTTACTACCCATATCAACAAGGTGAACCTTTATTTTCAGGAGGCTATTTGATTAGAAAAACACTGTTAAGTATGCTTGGCTGGGAGTAGTAATCAGGATGGGTGACCTTCTGGGAAGTTTCCCAGGGTGTGTGTGAGTAAGGACAAAACACACTAAAAAAACGTGTGTTGGCCTGTGGGGATAGTCATTAGTCTTATAAGCGACCCTAGTGAGTAATAGCCTATGGTGTGATGTGAAGGAAACCAATGTATTATAAGAGATCCATGGGGTCATATGAAAAGGTTCATGGCCCGAGGAGGCAGTTTGTGACAAATAAGAACATTGATCCCATTAATAAGAGAATATATTTCATCAGCGATCCCCCATATTTTCAAATAGTCCTCTAATTCGATAATGAATCCAATATGTAACAAAAAAGATGGAAAAAATTCAATAATTATCCTAAAATATTATGATATATCCATAAAAACATAGTATTTATATGTTATCACAATGGTCTTAGACTAAAAAGTTTATAACCAATAATAGGGATTGAAAAAACAATGTTAAAATTAGAAAACGTTAGTAGAAAGACCTGTTTGAAAAAAATTCAGTAAGTATAGAATCCCATGATTTATTAGGTTGATATATTATATGTTTAGTAAAAAGAAACATCTAATCAAATATTGATTGTCCAATCTTCTCTAGTCAATAAAATTCTACCTCTTTTGACACATTTACAATTTTAGGAATCTATAGTTGAATGTCAAATTGATTGAAAGACATATATGAATAGTTATATTGTGGATTAGTCCAAAATTTTACCTTTTATCTAGTTGGATGGTATTTGGTAAGGATATTTTTCATTTTTCAAATATTTTTTGGTGTGTTTTGTATTCTACATTCATGGGTTCATTTCAATTTTATTTACTCTTATGTGGTTCTTGTGTATAATGGGGGTAAATTATACAAGAATGGTACTAGTTAAAGATTTAGTACTATCTGTAATTCATTAGTGATATGGGGATGTTCCCAATCCCAAGCAATGTTATGACTCATCATCAAGGTCATGTTGGAGTAGTTGGGTTGGGTAGGAACGTAACATTGAGGGTGATAGTTAGTTGTGCAATGTGATTTTAGAAAATCCTTGATATTGGATTAGTATGCCTAAAAAATTAACTAATAATCAATATATTGAATATTTCACATATTAAATACATGTCATATATTAGTAGATGACGCATTTTCTAAAATAGATAACCGAGCTAGGTCATTTTTTTATAAAGTGATAAGTATAGTATTCCTAAACGTACCTAATGATATGATGATAAAATATATCATCGTTCCAACCACACTGAACATCATGACAGTTGAAAAATTCTGAAAAAAATTATTCCTTTTTACCTTGAATTTGGTTAATATTTATGTTAACTTTAGAGGGAGAAACTAGTATTTTTGTAATTAAAGTCAATCCTCATTTGCTTCTAATTAATGTTATTAAACATATGATTTGATAAGAGTTTAGCTATTAATTAACTCAATGTAAAATTGAATATGAGTTGTTGAACATTCCACATGTGATTGGATTTTAGGATTGAATTATTAAAAACGTTTCCTTCACAGGTACACAAAGCATGATGAATTTGAGAAAGAATACTAGAATGGGGTCACTTCGTGTATCATAAAAAATGCTCAATTTGAATATAAAACTAGAAATATTCCAGAACAACATTATTGATATATCCAAACTATATAATTTAATAGTTATAATTAGATTATTTAAGACTGTTCTAGTCCTAAAAAACATTATTCTAGATGATGAAACTTACCAGTCATAGTAGCCAACCAATAGAGTAAAAAACAATCATACTATGAATTTTTGGACGATAGGTTTCAGCTGACAATAAAGAAGTTGAAAATAAACATGATCCATTTTATCCATCATTAAAAATAATCGAAGGGATAATATAGATGAATAAAAGTCCTTCATTGAATTCTAGAATGTGTGATATTTTTCCGATAGTAGTCATAAGAATAACAACGCCAGTTCAAAAACCTTGTTATTCCCAAAGATCCAAAAATTATCCATTTATATAAGGAAAAAATCACATATTCCAAATTATATTTATAATAATATTTTTAATTGATTTTTTTAAATGTTAATAGAAATTACACACAACAATTAGGGAATTGACAGACAAATTCACCCATCGAGTCCTCTCTAGTAGATGCCCAATCATAATGAAACTTCAATGTAATGATAAAAATAAGTTCACTAAGCTTATGTAATAATAGATTGTGTTTGTGAGTACTAATATTATCAAGATAGAACTCAAGCATGAAGTAATTAGTCAATTCCAATGTCTGTTGTATTTTTTCAAGAATTGGAATTAAGGCATGTGTACAACTTTCTAAACCATACTAAATAACCATTCAGACCTAGTGTTCTTCCCATTTTCACCCCCAAACTAGATTTTTTTTAAACTAACTCATTGAACATCAATGTAAAATATAGAAACAAAAATAAAAAAAACTTCACAACATTGATTGATGATAGGGGCCATCATGGAGAGATGGGAATCCCAATTATCTCTAGTAATACAAGCTTCAATTTGAATAGTGTTGTCTAGACACATAATCATACATATATCATAAGTCTTGGATGTCCTATAACATGTCTACAATAACTCCTAGAAACACATAAACAAAACTCGGATTTGATAAAATTACACAAGGATCCAAGAAAAGATGATATTTCAATGTTTCTTCCCATCAGTGATTGTTTTATGTTATAGTTGTATTATTTAAAATTTACAATATTTTTATTTATCTTTGATTATTATTTTAAATTTTAAGTTCAAAATTTATAATTATAATGATGTTACAAGAATATTAATAAAGAGAAAAAAATAAAGTATTAGGGACTTAGGCGTGTCTCCTCCGATCCCCACTATAAGTATAATTTATGTTCAGATATTATGTTCTTTAATATTATTTATCTTGTTATTGTTTGTTTTATTTTATAATTCATGTTATTTTAGTATACATTGTTGAAGAGACAATATGATTATACTATATAGGCTGATAGTATAGTTGAGGGTACTGGTACGACCAATTCTATAATTCGGCCTACCACTATGCCACTTCAGTCCCCAAGAGGTCATTTAGTTCAACCTCCATTCATCATGATTTAGTCACCAAGAGGTTATCCTTTGATTAATCCATCTCCATATTTTACATGACATCCTTTTCCATATCCCTTTCTACCTACACCCACACAGGATGGTAGTTACCAGGCTCTCATCCCTCTTTATTACCCACTCCCACTATCCACTATACAGAACACTATTCCCCTATATATCCCACCGCTATTTCCCTATTCATATCTACCCTTATATATATAGTGCTATCCAGCATAATTTATCCCTCTATCAGTATATTAATCATCATAGATGATACAAAGTAATCCTACTATAGATATCCAACCTACTAAAAAGGATACTCACCCTTATATAGACACATCACATCAAGGGTCAATAGACCCACATCTTATGGTATATGTTTAAACATTAGTGATAGTGATTAATACTAAATTAATACATATTATTTTCCTTTAACAAAATTTTTTCATGATTATCTGAAACCTCTACCAGATGAAAATTCCACTCAGAAAATATAAGAATTCTGGAATTAACACACACATATCACGGTTCAATACAATGAGGAAAATGTTTTAATTAGAAAAGATGGTATGGAATGTTGAAAATTTTTGGGGACACTTAATAAACACAATAATATCATTCCTTTTAAACTAATAAGTAAGAGGAAAGTTGTAGAAAAAATAAAGAATAATTACTAGATAATGATTTGGGTAAGTAATTTTAATAAACTATTTTATATATTAATTTATAATATTTTATTAAGAAATATGTTTTCCAATAAAACTTCAATATAATTTATCTGATTGAAAAAATTAAAATGATGATATATTACTGGAATTAGGTGATATGTGGTTATCATATAAGTATGAATTGTATATTAATTGGAAATATAGAGTTGATAAAAAGATTTAAGAAATACCAAAAAATCATGATTTTCTAATATCACAATACAGAGAGATGATCGACCATTAAAAGAGTCTAGAGTTTAAGGTATTAGTTAAATTTAAATATATAATCATTTATTTATTTGAAAATTATTTTTAATATATAAATATCTTATTTTATTTATTCTAATAGAATTATAAAATTTCTTTTCTATAGGATAAATCATATATAAATAAAATAAATAAGAGTGAAACAAAATACATTCATAGTATTGGACACACTTCACTCCCTAATCATGAGAAAGAACAAGTAATTTAAAATTTAAAATATTCAATTGGTCTTCCATTGTGTATTTATGACTTCTAAATTATACAAAAAAACCAATCTATTAGGACTAAATATTTCATAGTATCTATAATTCTCTATAAACCATATCCTTTTTAATTTTCAGTGTTATGATTTTCTAGATTGAATTGAATTCTATTTTTGGCGATTCCCATCTAATGGTTGGTCCTCTTTTGGGGAACTAGATATCAATATCCTTCTACTATCAAGCCATGGAATGGATGTATAATTCTTATAAATTTTCTTCATCCATATTATTATTGATTTGTAATTAAAACCTAAATAATGTCTGAAAAAGATTCTAAATAGTCAGTACATTTAAATGTAGATGGTACACCTAGATTTAATCTCTATAGTTATTCTCTTAACATTCATATTTTCAAGAGTAAAAAAACAATATGGAATGGTAATTTATGAGATTTACCTTTGAAATAAATATATTATACTTTTTGTTAATGGGAAAAAAATTATTAATCATAATACCCACTAGAAATAATCCTATGACCTCCAATATAAAAGACAAATCCTTGAAACTGATGTTTTCACTTTAGTATATCGATATTACTTTGGTTACTCCAACACATAGGCTTCTATTCCACCATATAATGTATATAAAATATTTATTTATTCATTTCCCTATCCTTCTTGCATATACAGTAGCATAAAAGCACATATATATTTTTCTCTTCCTTTCTTACATTTTATGTAATATGTTATTATATATGTTAAAAAATAATCCCTTTTTCTTCTTTTTCACAATAGAGAAATGGAGTGTTTCTACTTATTCTTCTTCACATCCCTGAATAAAATACACCTCCTATTCCTTCATCCACCTCTATGCTAACATAGAGTACATCAAACTCTTTTTACTTAAATTATTTCCCATTTTCTCATTCTTCTTTAGTCAATTCATCTCGAATTAATTTCTTTTTATCCATCTTTATGGCATAGGAATGTGAACTGCATCTTTTTCCTCATTTATTCAGTGCGTCAAAAACATCATTGGTTCTCTTCCTCTTCACTTTGACACTCAAGGATTTAATGATAATGGGTATAATAATAGTTCTTCTATCATGATAATATGATTTTATTATTATAATAATAATGTCATTTTATCAACCTATATATATATAGAATAATTACTTCATTTTTAGGTCCTCATCATCCTCATATCATTATTTTTCATTCACAATACCACATGAATGTGTTATTTTAAATTACTAATACTATAGGTAATTTAATTTTTCAAAAAAAAATTCTTTTTAAAAACACTACTTTCATTTTATTTTCTATATTTTTTAGTCTTTAATTTGATTTTTCTTAATAATATACTGAACAATTTTTTCTCTTCATATCTTGTAATAATTATTTAACCAATATCAACATATATAATTTTTAGCCCAAATAATTTTTATATTAGTTTTTTTTACATTTTCATTCTATCTAGAAATTTATATTCTTCTCATGGGTTATCCATACTTTATGGTTCCAAGCACATAATTCTCTATTTATTTTTTTCATCACTTACTAGAATCATGATTATTATTGTTGTGATATTTGGAAACATAGATTAAAATAACCTGGAATCATTATATTAGTATAATTGGACTTTAGATGTTATACGATCATCCTATCTTCAAAGTCATTTGAAAAATATAATATGATGATAGTTTTTAACCGAATTTATATGATGTGATACATACACATAATTCATACGAGCATCTATCTATTAAGAAACATTTTTAATTCCAAACCATATAGTTCTTTACAACATGAAGATTTCAAATTATCAATTTTCAACTATGCCTATATTTAAACATTTCAATTTTTATTAATGAACAGTTGGAGCACAACTATAAAATCAATATCAATAGAGAATAAAGAAAAAATTAATGGATTTTTTTAGATTTGTATTAAAATCCATTCTCATTTCTTTAAAATAATTATCATGATATCAATAATGGTTTCAACATCTCAAAGATCAAAAAACACGAAATTTTCAAAATCACAATTCAGGTTTCCAAAATTACGCATGTACTATTTGGGAAACTTAAAACCGCTTCATTAAAAATATAAATCCTTATACATTCAATAAGAATGAGAATGAATATTTACAACATACGAATTCATTTAAAGTTATTTTAACCATATCATAGTCAAATACTATAAAAAAAAACCATAGATTGTTAAACCATGGATTCATATATGGATCAACTTAATTTTAAACTACATTTTCAAAGAGTGTGTTAAAATATTCCAAAACATGGTTTTCAATTTTAGTGAAACCAACATTATTATGAAAACCAATCAATAATAAAAAATATAGACTTATAGAAAATTACAACTAGTAATAAAATAGTGAGGGATTTTTATATTTCTAATGAAAATTTCCTCATGCTTTATACATGTAATTTATTCCCAATGGATGATAATATCATTTTCATATGAAGAAAAAGATTTAATATTGACCCAAATAATAGTTTGAATCACTTCTTCTTAAACATGCTGACATAGGTACAGAATCTAGGTCATCTCCTCCAATAATATTTAAGTGTTTAATGTCTAACTTTCAATTCTTCTTAAAAACTTCATGATATTTGTTACTTTTTATGGAGGAAATTATTGAAATTAATTTCAAGGAGTGGGTAATTAATGGCTTCCTTGTTTTATTTATTTACTTTGTTTCATTTTACATGTTTTTGTTAATCTTATTTTGGAAATCATAAAAGAATAGATAAAAATAATCTTTTTGGAAAATATATATATCATTTTTAGTTAATATGAGTTTATTTAAAACTTTATATAAGATGATTTAAAAAATCCAAGTCATTTCTAAATCACTAGCTGATTGTGAATAACCTAATCTTTTTATTGAACCTCAAAAGATTAAATGATTTCTAATTTGTATTTTTTTTATTAGGTCTTGATTTTCAAGAATTTGTATAACTCTTTACTACATATTATGATCAATTTGAATCAGTTTATCTAATTTTAGTGTAATTTAATAGCCATATAAGGTATCTTTATTTATTTTTTTCTAGAAAATGGAATTGAATATTGAGGGTCATATTCCCCGTTATACCTTGTTTTGTACAAGTTGGAAAAAGAGACAATACTATAGTAAATGGTGATGCCCATGAGATGATTATAATTATATTTAAATCTCATTAATTTTGACTGAATTTAATTCTTGAAATTATTTTATAATTTTAATTTATATTTTATATCACTCAATAGATTGATTTGGAGGCATTGAAAGAAAATGAACTTGACAATTTGGGCCTGAATGATCATCAGTATTAGGTATTGGGAGATGAGAATCATGGTAGATTGTGCTGCAACCTGGGAAAAAGATTTTAACTTCTAGATACCAGTCTTACAACAATGTATCTTCAAGTACCAGTTCTGGTATGGTCACAATAGATGAAATGAATTCCACAATAAAATAATAATATCAAAAATTAGAAGAAAAGATTCAGCATCAAAAGGTGATAAATGAACATATAATGAAATTTTTGTATGCTATTTATTCTATACTTAAACAAGACGTTTTTGAAATGATTTATGCCTATTTGATGTCGATGTATTGTTTTTATGTATATTCATCAGCTCCTACTAATTTTGTGGTCACTACTGATTTCATTGTCGATGCTGATAACAATGCGGATAACAATTTCGATGATGATGTTGGTGGTGTGAGTGGTGATGATGGTGTTTCTATATGAGGTGTGGATAATGGTTATAATGGTTATAATTATACTGACATTGAGGCTCAGTATTGATATAAAATGTATTTTGGGTTTGTTTATATGTTTAATTGTATCATTTAGTTATGTTTTGTTATTATTATATTGAATTTTACTATGGTGTTTCTTTCTATATCTACATATATTGAATTATTACATTATGGTGTCTATTTTTTCTGTAGGAGTGACAAGATAGATGGATATTTCTATTCCTCATGGAGAAATATATTACCACTATTTGAAATCTATTTTATCAATTTATAACCATGGTTTCCACCGTGGTAGTAGAGTTTTAGATATACTTTGCAACTATGGCTATATATTAGATTAGAATTACTTATAGTCACATTTGAACACTATGGATTGAGGTGTACTTCCATGGTGGAAATAGTGGATATAAACCTATAGCCACAATTTTAAACTATGGTAATAGATTATATTGGAATTACCTTTATCCATGGTTTCCAATCGTGGATATATTTCTATAGTTATGGTTTCCAACTATAGCTATATCTATGGCACTATTACCATTACTATAGGATCCATAGTTCAGCAAACCATGACTATTACCTAGAGATATGGGTTTTGGACCTACATCTATGGTTATGAACAATAGTTATATCTAAAATTTCTCTTAGTGATTTTAGTCAGAATATTCCACAAATAAATGGTTATGTTAATATAATATAATAAAATGGGGAGTTTTATATTGAAAATAGGGGTTTATCCTTAAATTATACTACTAGTGGGGGTGGTAACACCTTACCTCATAAAAAGAATGTAAATTATAAGTTCAATCATTTTTTCACTTGTTTATGAAATCTAATATATTTACAATCTCGTAAAATGTAAATTTGGTATCAAAATGAATCAAAACCACAGAATAAATTTCTTTAATATCAATAACTAACATGGAAATTCCTTGGTGTCTCCAACACTATTTCTAACATCTAGATAATTCTATCCAATGGAATAAATTTCCTCCTTCTTGATGGAACCTTATGTTTTAATAACCCTAAGAGGCTTCCTGAAGAAACCTTGTCATATTGTTGAACTAACAATTCATATTTCAAGTTGAAATTTTACCCACTTGAGATATCTATACAGAACCAACACCTAGAAATAATTTTCCCAATTTAATTATTCTTCACAGATTGAAAATCATTGGGTAAAAATTTTCTGAACCCATTAATATTTTTCAAAACATGTCTACCAAAGAAAACAAAATGAATTCCTTATTTAGAATAAACCTTATAATAAATATTTAGGCACATAATATTGTTAGCATATTCAATTAGGTTGAATATCAATGACTTACTGAAATATATTGAGTATATAAAACTAAAATTACATGGTTTATTTTTCATCCAGTACATTTTAAAACGAAAATGAATCATTATATACTTATTATAATGTCCAGATTCATATGTTAAACAACTTTAATATTTTTTTATTTAGGAATTTATTTATTTAACACACAGAACATGAATTAATTATAAAATATTTTTATGTTACTATTCTTCAGTGTTTATTATATTAATATTCTCATATTTCGGCGTTATTCTCAAAGATTGGTGGTGATGATGTTATTTATCTATATCAAAATATTTTATCTGATGAATACCAGGTTTTATATATTTTCATGAAGGAATTTAAATGAATATAATCCCACTAAAAATGATGACCTCGTAAATCATTTTTATTTAAGGAGATAATATCTATATTTTACTAAGTAAGGAGTCCACTTTGGAAATCCTCTCAAAAGTTAGTTATTTTTGAAGGGAATAAACCCATTAAAAACAATTATGATTCTCTTATTTTTGAGTAGGAAACACTTTTTTAGGATCCATAATTTGGATAAAATCAACTCTATTTATCTGGTATCCTTCGTAAGGTTTTCCCATATAAGTTTCCACTATATAAAATTCCAAAAAGAGATAACAAAGGATTATCTTATCACACTTTACTTTGGTAGAACCTATCAAATTATGATTCAGTGTCACCCATTACATTATTTCCTTAAAGAAATATAATAAAGATCACCCTAATTTGAAGAACCTGCCTTCTTGGATTACCTATTTATTGATAAGTGGGTATTTGGAAGGAATCATACACTTATAATTTGAGGTGTTTTCATTCCAAATATCACCATCTTAATATAATTCATATTCATATTAATTTCATTACTATTACATTTTATTCCATCTGTATTTAATATTCTTTATTCCTTTTTCAATTAATACTTCTAATGATATATTTTTGGAATAACTAATAAATCCACCAAATTTATTTTTTTTCAACATCTATGTGTTTCTTGTTTACACAACTCAAAATTATAGGTTACCCACCCAAAAAATAAAATCCATGTACATTATTATATATTTGGATTCATATTATCAAAAAGGTATATGGATTTTTCATCAAAATACATTTAGACAAATGAGATTGAGAATCTATAGATGAGTAAGAATGTAAAGAAAGATATCCAACCCATCACCTTTCTATTAAAAGACATAAGCCTCCTAGATGGTGTGTAGTGTAACCACAAGACCCTCTCTATATAGATACTTTTTTTTCAATAGATAATTACATCCAAAATATATTTAACACCTAACATGCACAAAATTTATCAAAAAAATATTCTAATAATCATAAATCATAAAAACAATTAAGGTAATGGTAGATGAAAAAATAATTATTATGGAGTCACATAGGCATATGACGCATGCCCCTATTTCCTAAAAGAAATTTATCAAATAAAAAAGCGTAAAAATTATTCATATACTATAATATTTTATAAAAATGAATAAGGAAAGGAATAAATTCTTAATAGATGAACATATAATAAATTATCCATGAAATAAACCATTATGAACTATTTATATATGAAATCTTATTATAAGAATTTTTCAATTAAGCTAATTTTTTGGATATTAAATAATCCAGAATGTAAAATTTTTATATCCACTTTCATTATGATATCTTTAATTATATGATATTATAATTAATGATAGATGTGCTGACATCTATCATTCAGCTGTCAGTCCTTTTGGACAGATGGGTACTTTGTTTGTTTCTGCACGTGTTTTCTGTCTAATTTGTGCTGCATCAGGTTGAGAATGTAGTGATTTCCTCACTTGTATTGTTGAGTGGATGACTTTCATGAGATATTGGTGTGCTTGTATCGATAATCCAGTCCTCTCCTATATTTCAGTGTTAGAATGAGGAGTAGGTTGCCTTGAGTGTGTTACCATCATAACATATTTCTTGGTAAGGGGGGAAGAACATCATCTTGGATTGATTTCATGGTTGCAGGTTCTGATAGAGGGAAAAGACTCTTGGCTTATTCTTATTATGATGTTTGTCTCTTTTTTGGAATTTGGGTCCATGTTTGGCCTTTGTGACCTTTTGGGTTTTCAAGTTATCATTTGGTTATTGTAATGGGTTCCTCCTTTTCCTAATCTTCAAAAGGAGTTTTTTTCTTCCCATTTAATTTAAGGGGTTCAACCCCTCACCTTTCAAAAATATCATAATTTTTTTATTCTTTATAAATAATATCTTAAGTAAAGAACGTCTTAAATTTGATAAAATTAAATTACTTATATTATAAAAAAATATATATATAAACTACTTTATGTTTTAGACTTATTAATGTGATTTATTAATTCATAATAAATTAAACAGATAAAATAAATAATTTATTTATATTCATGAATAAGAGTAATAAATACAATTTTTTAAATTTTATAAAAACAAATAAATTTTTTAAGCCAATATTATTTATATTATTCAAGTTTTAGAAATCACTTTATAAATCTGAATAATATGAATAATTAAATACAAAATTTATTTTTATCAAACTTAATATTTTTTTTCTATATTTGATACAGGCTTAAAAATATTTTACATAATACTATTACATATCAATTAAAACAATTTTATAATTTATAATCAAATATAAATATTTTAAAAATTAATCATTTTAATATATTTATCCAAATATTTATTCATCCATTGGCAAAGAGGAAATCCATAAGAAAAATATGATGTACGAGCCTACATGGATTTCCATAATTATGAGGGAGTGTAGGGTGTGTGTGGATTTATAGTGGTAGGAGAAATGGATTCCAAAGAAAGGGAGTATTCATGCGGATGGAATGAGACTTAATCGAGAGATTAACTTCTTTACTGGTGTATTAAAGAAATTTATACCCAAGACACATTTCTATATAGGATTCACTCGATGTTGATATTATCCACCACCAACGTGCTCCACATTCCAGGAATACCACACCTAATACCTATGAATCCCACTTTCAAATATCTCCATTCACATTAGAATCATATTTTATCTATATGAAATGCTCAAATATACACACAACAAGCCATACATGACATGAAAATGCCTATTTGGATCACCCATTCTACACTTAGCACTCAATACATTTTTTCCATGTTAGATAATATAAAATACATACTTAAAACATGAAATTAAAACTTGATATTACATTTTCTTACAATTTGATTTCATTCCCATTGATAATAATGTGTTGAAAATCATTAATTTATTAAGTAAATCCATAATCAATGTTATATTTTCCTTGACACAAACACTGCGAGATTTTTTATCTAATAAAAAAAGTTGATCATTCCATCCAAATCATGTTAACATCTTAATATGATTCAATCAATATAGTAAAATAATCAATCAAAATGTTATCATATAAATATCCATTGTTTAATCCAAATGATGTTGAGCCAAAATGATTCAATAACCATGTTCATTGTTTTAAAATTAAAATGACATGTCGATCTGACAGGGAATGTGGATCTGATACCATTTTTGAGAATTTAAGGATGATTTTATAATCCTAGGAAGTTGAATAATATATAAAATAGGATGGATTTATCACTAAATATATCAACATATAATGAAAAAATTGAAAAATAGCATATGTGGTTCTCCTGTTTAGGTACCTTCTTCTCTATTGAATAAGAGAGAATGATTAACAATGATCATGAGGAAATTTTGAAAAAATACTATTTTATCTAATGGGAGAACACTAGATTGTATATACTAGTTCATTACTAGAGGACACCTGAACTCTCGAAGGGGTCCTATCACCTTCTCCTTGATTTATGTGTGAGGCTCAAGAAGAAGAAAGATTATCTATACTTTTTATAAAATTGATGATCATCAACAACATAAAATGAATGTAATTGATTCACAATTCTCTCATAAATGAAAGGAAAATCATGTATTTAAATAGGTAAATCCCAACACTTATTTATGGTTGAAGAATGCATCCACCACATCAAGTTTCATCAAATAACAACTTGAATTATGGATCGTTGATGAGATAATTAAAATTGTACAATGATAATTTTCAAACCATTTAACCCATTCATAATATATTAAAAAATGTAAACCATGCATGGGTATATAACTATTTCCATATAGAAATGCACAGACTGCATCATGAAAATACATGCATGATATGCATTATTATATAAATGCATTATATGCATGTACTGTTTGATTGTTATATAAAGTATAACATATTGAATATTAATGTTATATATATATACTACCTGAATCATATTTATGTGTTCTATTTAGATGAATCATACACATGTATATTTTAGTGCACATCTAACATTTTCTTAAACATGACTTCCCTTTTTATATTAATAAATTAATATTTATAAAAATGTCTCCCCTATCACATATAAAAGGAACCCTTCACCACCCTATTCTCCTCATACATTAAGCCTCTTATCTAAACAATGCTCTACAAAAACACATTATCAACACTTACTACAAAAAAATGCTAATTTGGGACATTTTAAAATGTCACTAATTTCCTTACCAATGTTTTCGAAAAACATCACTAAATGAGGTGCCACAAAATTAGTGACACTTATCAATGTTGATAATTGAGCGATGTTTATTAATTTCCCAAATTCAAATATTTATAAACGTCACTAAAATAGTGATGAAAATAAACATTGCTATATACAGAAACCTCATTTAACAACATTATTTAGAAACATCTATAAATAAATGTTGCTAAATTAGGGACATTTATAAGTGTCACTATTTAGAGGCACCTCATTTATCGATGTTATTTAAAAACATTGGTAAATCAGTTTTCATTTACTTTACTTTCTAGAAAACATTGATAATTTTTTTATGAAATTTATTTTTATTGAAGATAATATTTTTTAAATTAAAATTTTCTATTTTTTTAAATTAGAGTGGTGTTTTTAAAATTTTTAATTATCAATTGTTTATAAAAAATTGTACGGTGTTTTTAAGCTATTTTTTTAAATAAAAATTTTCTTTTGTTTTTGAATTTGAGTAGCATTTTTTGTAATTTTTGATTTTCTCTTTTGAAAAAATGGTTGGAGGGTGCCCTCCATTCCTCTACCTCATTACTCGCACTGGTCCCTTTATTTCTATCCATGCATTACTTTGCTACCTGCATTGTTTTTTTAATATTTAATTTTCTGTTTAAAAAAAATCCGCGGAGGCTTCCCTCCATTTTCTTATCTCCCTACCTGCACTTGTCTCTCCATTTCCATCCATACGCTGATTTTCTACCCACATGCAAAGTCCCATTGATATGCTATGAAGCTTGGACCCAACATTCCCTATCCCACGACTTTTCTCCAACACACCATGAGAAATCGAACCCACTACCTCCCCATTCAATGTCCAAACACCCTACCAACTCACCTATTTCAATTATTATTATCTATTTATATTATTGTTTATATATATATATAAATAGATTTCATTATTTAAATATTATTATATTATATTAATATATAAATATTAATATATATATATATTTGTGTGTTTATATTCTATAATTTATATTTTTTTCTTATATATATATGTTTATATTATAATTTATAATTTATGTTTATATATATATATATGTTTATGTATATATATATCCATTTATATTATATATATATGTATATGTGTATATATATAAATTATTTGATTACATATATGGGCGTGTGTTTATATATATATATATATGTTTATATTTTCTGTTTATATATATATATATATTATCTTTTATATATATTCTCATATTTTATGTTTATATTTGATATATATATATGTTTATAATATATATCTGTGTGCGGGTATTTATATTTTTATATAGATATATGTGTTTATATATATGTTTGTGTCTGTGTATATAAATATACATGTGTATTTATACACACATATATAATTATAATTATTTATATGTATATAATTAATCACATTTTCTTAAGAATGTGACTAAATTTAAAATATATATGTGTTATATATATATATATTTATATATATGTGTGTGTTTATATATATATATATATATATTTATATGTATGATTATATATATATATATCTAAATATATATGTGCATTTTTATATATGTTTATATATATGTGTCAGTATTTAAAAAATTAATATATTATACATATAATTTTTCATGACCTGTCCCTCGGGGCCCATGCTATGACTACCCCAATCCCATCTTCCAAAAGCCATGGGTTGATAACTAGCACCAGAAAGGAATTCCCCAAAAGGGAAGTCATTACCTTTAAACCTATACACATACAGACTATGTACACAGTAAAAGAAAAACACAAAGTAGAACTGCTGATAGTAAAAGTGTGAACCTAATGTAAAAAGGGCCAGTATACAAACCCAACTGAAATAAAAGTTCAACAAAAAGAGAAAAATGTGCTCCAAATTTCGTCCACCAAGGATTCTACCTGAAGGGTAGGTATAACACATCGTGTGTCATCACTGGCGCTCACCACAACTATCAATCGCCTCTGAGAACTGTCTAGCCCTAGTTCCCCAAGTCTTAGTCTAGCTGTCTATCATCTGCACAAGAAACAACAATATGCGAGCAAAACCCGTGATGGGGTGAGTGTAACAATACCCAGTAGGGACCCTAAGACCCCCAGAGGTCTCTCATAATTGCAAAGAGGAAGAACTGAAAAGCATGATCCCAATCACAAAAAATGATGAAAAAGATAGATCACACCAGGTTTACAACTTAGAAAACAGAAATAAAGATGATTAGTCTTGATCTAGAGAATTTTATTCTATTGATAGGTTCTGCTATTGATCCATGAAGTGTCACTATACTACTGATCCAAAAAGGGTCACTCTACCCTCGATACACAGAGGGTCACACTACTACCGATCCACAGAGGGTCACACTATTGCTGATCCACATAGAGAAACTCTTATGTAGATATATATAGGGTCTCTATATTGCTGATCCATGGAGGGTCGCACTTCTGCCGATCCATAGAGGTTCACTCTCATGCCGATCCACAGAGGGTCTCTCTTCACTTGAACTCTAGCCACATGATTTATGCACTTGTTGCGCTTGAGTTCTACAGGTTCTGATAATCATAATATTGGTCGTACCTCATCTACCTCAATGTCCCACAAATAGGTAAATTAATGGACTACCTAGTCGTAAGGGTCCCAATGTTACAGACAGTGCATCAATCAGATGCTTGATCTGTAAGATATAGGAAAAAATGTAAATAGGCCTCAGTTGGATTTGAGTCTGATCCAAGCCATCTATACTCCAACTTATACCAAAACTCACGTGGAGTATATCAAAAATACCTCCTCATTGCAAGGGTCCTCATGCCATAGACAACACATCAATCAGGTGCTCGATTTGCATGTTACTCCAGATTTAGTCAAAAGGGGGTGGTCGGGTCCGAGTCCGGTAGGGTTCTGGCCTGGCTTGCCCATTGGGCCTGCAGGTCCGGCTCAACTAGTGGGTCTAGCCTACTTGGAAAACTCTACCGCATGTGGGGCAGTTATGCTAGACTGGAAACGACGCGTCCTGTTCACTCAGCTAGTGGCGCCGCCCCACCTCTCGAAATGGCCGACTGGAGCTGGCTATTGTGCTAGTCGAGCGACTGAAGTGGCATGCTCCTCTCCCACGCTGCGCGCCGACACCGCGTCTTCACCATCTGCGGATATTCAGTTGTAGCTCTTTCACCCACAGTGCCTGTGGGCATGCCAGTGGTGCCACACCGACGGCTGCTTCTGTGGGACACCAGAGATGCTTCGGTGGTCTGTTTTCCTTCCGTCTGAGCCTATGGGCCTCCCATGTCACCACCTTCATCGAGAATCCCACAGAATCATCTTGCCGCCACGTTTCTTAGTCTCCCATGAAGAACACTCAATATCCAAGAGCGGTAGAGGGTCTGGGCCTTGTTTGGATTGGCCCGTGCCCTCCGTGTTAGCGTTTTATCAAGGGGGGTTATAACAAACATCTTATAGGATAATGAAAACCCCAAATCAAGACCCAACAACAACCTCCCACAAGAAAAAACGTTTCTCGGATCAAACCATTAGTCAGTTGGTCCGCATTCATTGTATTTTTAAGAATGGAAAAGAATAATAATTTTACACATAAAATAATTAAACCCCCTACCTAGATTCGGTGGAATCCATTGAGGATAAAGGAAGGAATTTTACATTCGTTGTCATTCGAAATTCATCACCGCTCGACGATCCCTAGATTGACTCTTCCAACGATCTTCATTCATTCACCATTATCCATTGAAGAGGAAATTATTTGATGCTTCATTATAGGTTTTCCCACAGTTTCCAATCTGTTTTTTAACAGATTGATTAAATAAAAAGAAACCACTCCACATTGCATTCATTAACGTGTTTCATTAATGAACCATAATTAATGAACCAATTAATCATATGAGCATTGCAGTTACAAAACCAAAGAAATGAGTTATTAATTGTTATTCAATTAATTACCATCGTTACACTGCGGTTCTTCCAACTGCAACAAAAAGGTGGAAGAAAATAATAAAATAACTTATAGTTATTTCATAAATTTTTTTCCAAAAGTCCAAAAATTATCCTTTTCATCCGACCCCAGTCTGTCGAAGTTAAGATTTACCTAATTGAATCTCGACACTAAAAATTCAACGGTGCCCTCAGATTTTCAATCCAAGAACCGGTTCAAAAACATGAAATACCTGGTCTCATGTTTACTGACTGTACCTTTAAAAAAGTTCAAAATTCTGTTCTGGCCTCTCTGGGACTCGCAATCACATGCCGTCGATTTTCACAGTCTCATAATAATTCCATATAGTTAAAAAAAATTATACGGAATTTTTGGGTGTTTACATTCTACCAACCTTAGGTATTTACATCCCTGAAATCCACAACAAAAGATAAGAAAATAAATGGTGGTATTGAGCATGAATCTTATCCTATTTATAGCATCCCACCTTTTTATCACATAAACTTTCATTACATTTTACAAAACTGAGGATCTTTAAGGTTTAGTGTCTTGGAAACCAGGAACTTAAAACCTGAAAACATAAAACATTATTCTTAAAAACATGAAAGGCTTCTCCTTATGTTCATCCTAGGTTCATTACTGCATCTCATAACCTGGGGACATACATCAAAAGAAAGGGTGAGCAGAAGGCCCAGTAAGGGAAACAAGGGGAAACATTTGACATGCGAACTTGAGATATATCAACAATGTCATGAAAAAGAACTTTAGGCATGAGAAAGAAATCATGAGGCATATCATAATAAAAATAACTTTTTTCATAACTTGAAGATGTGGCTGCAACATTTAATATTGACAATCATTTCTGTTTCACCAAGGTCCATCCCCAAGGTTTCATTAAAAATTACCAAGGTTATTTACCAAGGCGTCGTTAAAAAATAGTCATCTATAGAGATTAAGTCATTACCCAATGCATTGGAGCACTATCAGGGCTCACCCTTGACATGTCATTATTATCATGTGAGCCACATATATTATCATCAATCATTTCATAAACAACCCATATAGCATAAAAGCAATGAGTTTCATTTCATAAACACAACGTTTTAAAAACTTCTTTAAAGACATGATCTTTGTGTCATTTTAAAACCCACCGAAAAGGAAGGTGGGTCTCATGTATGTAAATCATAGAATTCAAAATAGAAAATTTTGGTATATATGTGAATAAACCTATAGAAGAGAGATCTTTGAGTATTAAATTAATAAAATAAATGAATTTGACAATAAGAGAGAGACATTCTGAGATGGAAATTCAGCAGCATAACAGCTATGTTATGAGGTTTTAAAAAACATTGAAAAGAGAGGGGACATGGGTCACCCACTCATAAATGATCCATAAAACAGTAGGGGAACAGAATATAAAGGATTTAAGAACATGGTAATTAAATTTGAAATATATACCATATGAAATGAAGAACATGAAAGGAAGACAAAAATAAGATTTCTCTTATGAAAATTCAGCAGCCTAACAGCGTCACTTAAACTTCAAAAAAAGAATTGATGAGATCAAATAGGGTCTCTCATCATATGAAAATAAAACATCAGTATGATATATATAGAGATCATACCCCAACATAATAAGAAGGAACTTGAAAGACTTGACATGAAAGTAGAACTTTGAAAAATGAGAAAGGTGAACGAATCTCTTAAAAATTCGCCAGCCTAACGACGTCACCTAAAATTCAACAAAAATTAATTGACGAGATCAAATAGGGTCTCTCATCATATGAACATAAAAGATCAGTATGATAGATATAGAGATCATACCCCAACATAATGAAAAGTAACTTTAAAGACTTGACATGAAAGTAGAACTTTGAAAAAAATTAGAAAGGGGAACGAATCCCTTAAAAATTCGGCAGCCTAACGGCGTCACCAAAAATTCAACAAAAATGAATTGAAAAGATGAAATAGGGTCTCTCATAATTTGAAAATAAAATATCAGTATGATATATATAGATATCATACCCTAACATAATAATAAGGAACTTGAAATACTTGACATGAAAGTAGAACTTGAGAAGGGTGAAAGAATCCCTCAAACATTCGGCAGCCTAATGATGCCACTTTAACATTATTAAAATGAAATGATGAGAGAAATATGGGGTATTTCATCATATTAACATGAAAAAGACAGTAGGATGAATATAAAAGAAAATCCTCCAACATAAGATCATGAAGCATAAAAGAAATGGCATAAAAGAGATTACTTTAAAAGAAAGGGGGAGGTAGGATCCCTTACCCTAAAACGTAACTCTTAAAACTCTTAGGTTGGGACCCTGAAGGCTTGGGGGAACCATGGAAGGAATACTTGAGAGGTAATGAGACCAGAGCTTCGTTGGAGGAGAGTTGGGAGTCGAATGGATGAGAGGATGGCTTGGTATATATAGGGAAAGTGAGGGGACAAGACATTAATGGCCAAGGGACACCTCATTAGTGGTTTTGGAAAAACCATGGGCTTGACCATGTTATTTTCCCATGGTTTGGCCACTTGGGACACCTCATACCTTATCGTACTATTAATAAGTCGACCATATTGATTACATACTTAATACATCATTTAATGATGTCATTAAACACCCGTAACTTAAAAACTGTATTTTCACTATTCATCGAAAATTCAACTTTCTCAGAAAAATCCCAAAATTTTACCTTAAACAAATATTGATGATATGATTTCAAAAATGAACTCCATTTTATAAAAATAATTTTCTAAATATTTTTAATTTAATTTTTAAATAAATACACTATTCACCGAAAATTCATTTTTTTTCAGAAACATCCCCAAAAATTACCTTAACATAATATCGATGTTATGAGTTCAAAAATGGAATCCATTTTATAAAAATAATTTTCTAAATATTTTTAATTAAATTTTTAATTAAAAAAACATTATTCACCCGAAAAAACTAATACTTGACTAATAATTTATGAAACCATTATTTAACCATTTTATTGAATCACATTACTTAATCAAGGTGCCTATACTATATTAATGCTTTGTTTCAGTGATATTACTAATCCATTTGGTCACATTATTAATCATAAGCATAAAATAACTATTCATAATTTACTATTCATCAAAAATTAAGTTGATCTTATTGGACTCTAAATTTCGTACTGAACATAATTGTAGAAGACCATTTTTTGAAAATCATTACACATATTTAAATATTTATGGTTTACATAAACATTTTTTAAAATATCCTTTCTCTAAAATTAACAAAAAATATGCATACTATATTTATCTGGACATTTGAAAATTCATAAACTTCATCATAAGAAGAAATCAAAATTTTTATTTAAAACAAAGGATTACACAAGGCAGTTACGGTCTACCTATATAGCCCCTTATTACACCAGCATAAGACCTAAGTGTAAGGTGTGCTAAGGTGAGAGAATCCGAGGGAGGCTCGGCCAACATCGCATGAGTAGTAATATCTATCAGTTTGAACTTCTCACGAAGGCGATTCCGTTCTATCTTCATACGATGAAGTTCGGCTTGGGTTTGGTCCAGAGAAAAGACCATTGGTGCTACCTCCTTCCCAAGTTCTGTTAGATGGGCTTCAATCGGTCCAAGACTACTGGGTGAGGCCATCAAATCTTCCATCTATATTAATTAACCACGATCACTTGTATTTAGAGACAAATATCGAAATGTTTAGTTTCCAGCAGTCATATTGACCAATGGTCATATAATAGTAAAAACCCAACAGTCTCATTTTAATTATACTCATGTTGTCTAATGAAACAGTTTTGTTGAGTATAAATAAAATAAAATAACACAAAAAATTAGGAAACAAGATTTATTCAAAATTTCGAGTCGTTACAATCTTCCCCCCTTAAGAAATTGCGTCCTCACAATTTTTAAAAGTGGGTTTTGAAATTTCATTGAAAGTCCCACACCGGAAAAGGAGTCAGTAAAACTATTACTTTAAAAGAAAGGGAAGTAAAATATCACCCGAGTTAACCCATACTAGGATCCCATGTAGGAAAACATGGACATGGAGGAAAAAACAAAGATCCACGTTCTAAAGGAGAGTGATAGAAAACATGATTAGGAGAAAGTTAAAAACATGAAAATCACAAACTTATGATGGGTCAAACGGTATTTGATTTCCTAGTAGGAACTGTTAATAGACAACATTTTTTGTTTTTTGTTCCTTTTCATAGTTTTGAGGAATTCATTTACTACATAGAATAAAAACATAAGGAAATATACCTACCTTTAAGTAGAGTTTAATCCTTTAATAAGTTTCTACAAAAACTAATATTTTCTCCAAACGATGAGCATTCAAAAACACTTGTCCTCATCAAAAGCACAAGAATAATATTATATAAAATCACGTATTTCAAAAAAGAAAAACTATCTATCTTTAAACATTTATCCCAAAAACAGAAAGGGTAAGACAAAACAACTCTTCAAAAATAAAGAATCCCATAGGAAGGGAAACTACTTTTAAAACATCAAAGTTCCACGGTACTACCCAGAGTTCATCATAGACCATTCCATAAATAACTGTCCTTAAAATTACTCAAAATAACCCAAACTAAGATTGAAACCCAAATACAAGAAGGACATGATAACATAGTCTTCCAAGATAAACATTTTTGTTCATCTCCAAACAACATCAACCACTCTTAACATCTTATAACAAAAGTAACTAACCTAAACATATTCTCCCCAATATAGGTCAATGATTTCCATAAGTAACCTATAATACCATAAGTTCACATTAAATTCATCTACTCTTCAAAATATAATTCAACCTTTACTCCTCAAAGAAAATACAGTAGTAATCTATTTACCTCGATCAAATAGGGTTCCCAAAATAGTGAACGTCTTCCAAAATAATAATCATCTTTTAATCCCCTCGTCATCTCTGTCATATTAATACAGAAATCATCACATTTCTTATCACATTGGTTGTTGGGACATGTTCTTCCATTTCCCGCCATTAACTAAGGAAAAAAAGTACAATTAGGGGCTTAAATACTTAGCCAATAATCATTAAAAGGAAACATAAAGCATAGAAGGATAAACTGGTAGAAGAAAAGTATACCCTAACTTGTGATCCCCTAGGTCCCAATCTAGGTTATCCATGATAATATATTCTTATGTGAATCTTTATTTTATTTTATCTTTGTTCCTTTAATAATAGTTCATACTAAGCTTATGAATTTACCAAAGCATATCTCCCGGGAGTGTCGTAACTAAGAGTGCAGCAAGCCCCGTTGTTGTGTACCAGTTCCCGTTCGAGTCTAGCTCAAAGAGGTGTTTTCAGGTTTTAACCCTATGTACATCTGTGCCAGAGCCACCTCTACCTGATCGTATCCAGACAAGGATGTATTTGCTTGGCAACCCCTTACTCAATACTCACCTAAATACCAGGAAGGCTTCCTATATTTAAACTTTTCTATAGGGTTCTTCCTAAAGTTTTCATATCCTAATTTCCACAAATAAGTAAACCATCCTTTGATACCAACTATAGCATCCCGTCTTTTTATCACATAAACTTTCATTACATTTTACAAAACCGAGGATCTTTAAGCTTTAGTGTCTTGGAAACCAGGAACTTAAAACATGAAAACATAAAACATTCTTCTTAAACACTTGAAAGGCTTCTTCTTATGTTCATCCTAGGTTCATTATTACATCTCATAACCTGGGGACATACATCAAAAGAAAGGGTGAGAAGAAGGCCCAGTAAGGGAAACAAGGGGAAACATTTAACATGCGAACTTGAGATACATCCACAATGTCATGAAAAAGAACTTTAAGAAATGAGAAAGAAATAATGAGGCATATCATAATAAAAATAAAGTTTTTCATAACATGAAGATGTGTCTACAACATTTAATATTGAAAATAACTTCTATTTCACCAAGGCCCATCCTCAAGGTGTCGTTAAAAGTTACCAAGGTTATTCACCAAGGCGTCATTAAAAAATAGTCATCTCTAGAGATTGAGTCTTTACTCAATGCATTGGAGCGCTATCAGGGCGCACCCTTGAAATGTATTTATTATCATGTGACCCACCTATATCATCATAAATCATTTCATAAACAACCCATATAGCATAAAAGGAATGGGTTTCATTTCATAATCATAACGTTTTAAAAACTGCTTTAAAGACATGATCTTTGTGTCATTTTAAAACCCACAGAAACGAAATGTGGGTATCATGTATATAAATACCGGAATTTAAAATAGAACATTTTGGTATATATGTGAATACCTATATAGAAGAGAGATCTTTGAGTATTCACTTAATAAAATAAATGAATTTGAGAATAAGAGAGAGACATTTTGAGACGGAAATTCTGCAGCATAACGACTATGTTACGAGGTTTTAGAAAACATTGAAAAGAGAGGGGACATGGGTCACCCACTCATAAATGATCCATAAAATAGTAGGGGAACAGAATATATAGGATTTAAGAACATGGTAATGAAATTTGAAAGATATACCATATGAAATGAAGAACATGAAAGGAAGGCAAAAATAAGATTTCTCTTATGAAAATTCAGCTGCCTAACGCCGTCACTTAAACATAAAAAAAAGAATTGAAGAGATCAAATAGGGTCTCTCATCATATAAACATAAAAGATAAATTTGATTGATATAGATATCATACCCCAACATAATAAAAATGAACTTGAAATACTTGACATGAAAGTAGAACTCTGAAAAATGAGAAAGGTGAACGAATCCCTTAAAAATTCGACAGCCTAACGGTGTCACCTAAAATTCAACAAAAATGAATTGAAGAGATCAAATAGGGTCTCTCATAATATGAACATAAAATATCAGTATGATATATATATAGATAATACCCCAACATAATAAAAAGGAACTTGAAAGACTTGACCTGAAAGTAGAACTTTGAAAAAAATGGGAAAGGTGAACGAATCCCTTAAAAATTCGGCAGCCTAACGGCGTCACCTGAAATTCAACAGAAATGAATTGAAAAGATAAAATAAGGTCTCTAATAATTTTAACCTAAATGATCAGTATGATAGATATAGAGATCATACCCCAACATAATAAAAAGGAACTTGAAATACTTGACATGAAAGTAGAATTTGAGGAGGGTGAAAGAATCCCTTAAAAATTCGGCAGCCTAACGACGCCACTTTAACATTATTAAAATGAAATGATGAGAGAAAGAGGGGGTATCTCATCATATGAACATGAAAAATCTAGTAGGATTAATATAAAAAAAATCATCCAACATAAGATCATGGAGCATAAAAGAAATGACATAAAAGAGATTACTTGAAAAGAAAGAGGGAGGTAGGATCCCTTACCTTAAAACGTAACTCTTAAAACTCAAAGGTTGGGACCTTGAGGGCTTGGGGGCACCTCAGAAGGACTCCTTGGGAGGTAATTAGACCATATTTTCTTTCGGGGAGAGTTTGGAGTCGAATGTATGATAGGATGGCTTGGTATTTATAGGGAAAGTGAGGGGAGAAGACATTAATGGCCAAGGGACACCTCATTAGTGGTTTTGGCAAAACCATGGGTTTTCCCATGGTATTTGCCCATGGTATTGGCCACTTGGGACACATAATACCTTATCTTACTATTCATAAGTCTAACATATTGATTACATACTTAATACATCATTTAATGATGTCATTAAACACCCGTAACTTAAAAACTGTATTTTCACTATTCATCGAAAATTCAACTTTCTCAGAAAAATCCCAAAATTTCACCTTAACCAAATACATATGCTCTGATTTAAATAATGAACTCCATTTTTTAAAAATAATTTTCTAAATATTTTTAATTTAATTTTTAAATAAATACACTATTCACCAAAAATTCATTTTTTTCAGAAAAATCCCCCAAAATTACCTTAACATAATATCGATTCTCTGAGTTCAAAAATGAAATCCATTTTATAAAAATAATTTTCTAAATATTTTTAATTAAATTTTTTATTAAAAACACTATTCACATGAAAAACTAATACTTGACTAATAATTTGTGAAACCGTTATTTAACCATTTTATTGAATCACATTACTTAATCAAGGTGCCTAGATTATATTAATGCTTTATTTAAGTGAGATTACTAATCCATTTGGTCACATTACTATTCCTAAGCATAAAATCACAATTCAAAATTTACTATTAATGAAATATTATGTTGATCTTATTAGACTCTAAATTTCATACTGAACATAATTGTAGAAAACCATTTTTCAAAAATCATTACACATTTTTAAATATTTAAGGTTTACATAAACATTTTTTAAAATATCCTTTCTCTAAAATTCACCAAAAATATGCATACTATATTTATCCGGACATTTGAAAATTCATAAACTTCATGATAAGAAGAAATCAAAATTGTTATTTAAAACAAAGGATTACACAAGGCAGTTACAGTCTCCTTACATAGCCCCTTATCACACCAGCATAGGACCAAAGTGTAAGGTGTGCTAGGGTGAGAGAATCTGATGGAGGTTCGGCCAACATTGCACGAGTAGTAAGTTCTATCATTTTGAACTTCTCGCGAAGGCGATTCTATTCTAGCTTCATACGATGAAGTTTGGCTTGGGTTTGGTCCAGAGCAATGCCCATTAGTGCTACCTCCTTCCCAAGTTTTGTTAGATGGTCTTCGATCGGTCCAAGACTATTGGGTGAGGCCATCAAATCTTCTTTCTATATTAATTAACCAAAATCACTATTATTTAAAGACAAATATTGAAATTTTTAGTTTCCAGCGGTCATATTGACCAATGGTCATATAACAGTCAAAACCCAATAGTCTCATTTTCATTATACTCATGTTATCCAATGAAATAGTTATGTTGAGTATAAAAAAAATAAAATAACACACAAAATTAGGAAACAAGATTTATTCAAAATTTCGGGTCGTTACACTCTTACTCCAATGTGATCTCCTGGAGGTTCCCATACTGCCAGCAAACTCGTACAGAAGGAATCAACCACCCCCGTAGGACCCGCTCCTATCGATACTCAATCTCCACTAGGAAGTTCACGGACGTCTCCCCATCGTCAATGTCCAGCTCGCCCAAGTCGATGATGTGCTATGGATCATACACACATCCCCTCAGGTACGACACATGGAAAACATTATTCACCTGGTGTAAATGTGGGAAAATATTTAGGCCATACACCACCTCGCCAACTCCACTTAGGATATGTAAAAGGTTCGATGAACATCAAAGATATCTTTCCGTATCATCCAAATCTTTTCAATCCTCATCAAGGCGAGACCTGAAGGAAAACATGTTCTCCATACTTGATCTCAAGGGCCTTTATATTATTTCTAAATAAGACTTCTGCCTACTCTGTGAAGTCTTCATCGTCTCCAAGATGACTTGAAGCTTCCCAGTGGTATCCCATACCAACTCTGGACCCATAAGTGCTAACTCCCCTGGGTTTGTCCAGCATAGAGGTGATCTGCATGGTCTCCCGTACAAGGCCTCAAACGGTTTCATGATAATAGTGGAGTGAAAACCACTGATGTATGTGAACTCCACCAGTGGGGGGTCATCCTCCCAACTATGTCCAAAGTCAAGGAAGCAAGCACGAATCATGTTCTCAAGTGTTTGTATGGTCCCATCCATTTGACCATCAGTATGAGGGTGAAAGGCGGTGGTCAATCATAGATGAGTCCCGAATGCGTCATGTAATACCTTCAAAAACATGGATGTAAAATGACCATCATGATCTGAAATGATCATAAATGATACCCTGTGAAGTCGTACTATCTCCTGAACTTAGAGGCATCTAAATCCCTCTATTGATCCCTACTCTCATATGGGTAGGAAGTGAGCCAAATTTGTGAGTCGGTCAATTATCACCCAGACAGAGTAGTGGCCCCTAGATGTATATGGTAACCCTATTATGAAGTCCATCAAGATACCATCCCATTTCCACTCAGGTACCTCGAGTGGATGAGTCAAGACTATTGGATCCTGGTGCTCGGTGATCACTTGCTGACAAGTGAGGCATCGCGAAATGAACTCTGCCACAACTTTATTCATCCCGTGCCACCAGTACTATCATCATAGGTCCTGGTACATCTTCTCCACTCCAGGATGTATCGCAATAGTGGATGTATGGAACTCCCTCAACACTTCCTCTTGAAATGTCACTAGTACAATGGTGCATCCTATAAAAAGGATGACGTGCTCCCCACCTATCAAAAATCTTTCAGGAGCCTACCCTAGAAATATCTGTGCATGTCGGGCCTCACAGTAAACATCCCCAAGCTATGGCTCTTAAACTCACTGAATGAGTGGGGGAGTGATAGTCATACACTGGATGTATGCCACTCCATCCCTATCCATGAAGGATATATGCAATGCAGCTAGCCGTTTTGTCGTCTCACTTAGCATTTGTAGTCCCGACCACCTGTTGTGTGCGTCGACCACTATGTTTCCCTTCCCAGGAGTGTATAATTTCTCAAATTCATAGTCCTTGAGGAAATCTAGCAATATCCATTATCTCAGGTTCAAATAATTCTATGAGAATGTATACCTAAGACTCTTGTGATTAGAGTAGATAGTAAATTATTCAACAATCAAGTAGTTCTGCCAAATCTTCAATGCAAAAACCATTGCTACTAACTCTAGGTAATGGGTCACATTGTTCTTCTCATGATGACTCGTCTGTCATGATCCACAGGCGATCACCACACTCTCCTCCATCAGGACACACCTCAGTCCTGTCCCTGATGCATTGTAGTAGACTACACACCCAATGCCTTCTTCTGGTAGCCTCAATATCGGGGCATTCGTCAATCTCAGCTTCAGCTCCTAGAAACTCTACTGTAATCTCTCCATCTATACGAAGGGCTGTACCTTTTTTGTCAAATATTTCAAGGGTGCTGCTACTCTGGAAAATTCGGGTACAAATCTTTGGTAGTAACCATCCAACCATAGGAAACTCCACACCTTAGTCATGCTCCTATGTGGATCGTAAGCAATTAATGTCACTATCTTTGTCGGATCCACTGTAACTCTAGCCTCCGAGATGTCATGTCCCATAAAGTGTAATTCTCATATCTAGAACTGACACTTCGAGAGCTTTCCAAAAAGCAGGTTCTCTTGGATTGTATCAGGGACTATCTGCAGATGTGTGGTGTGCTTCTCTTCTGATGTTGAGTACACCAAGATGTTGTCAATGAAGACCACCACGAAGAGATCAAGGTAAGGATGGAAGATCCGATTTATGGGTCCCATGATTACTTTTGGGACACTGGTCATGCCGAAAGGCATCACTAAGAACTCATAGTGGCCATACCGGCATCTGAAGGCTATTTTCAGAACGTCCTCATCCCGTACCATGAGATGATGATAGCCTGATACGAGGTTTATCTTCGAAAACCACTGAGATACCTTCATCTGATCAAAGAGATCATCAATATTTGGTAGAGGATACTTATTATTCACTTTCACCTGGTTTAGGCTCTGATAGTCCATGCAAAGACTCAAACTCCCATCTGTATTTTGGTGAACAAAATCAGGGCTACCCAAGGGGAAACACTGGGCCTTATGAACTCCTTCCTTTGAAAGTCCTCCAACTGTACCCTCAACTCACGAAGCTCCACAAGGTCCATCTGATATGATGGTGTAGATATTAGTGTCATTTTGGGATACATGTTGATGTAAAAGTATACCTCTATCTGTGGAGGTAGTACTAGAAAATCCTCATTAAATACATCTGCATACTGATCCAATACTATAAGATAGCTCAGAATCCCCTCATCAAATACACTGAAGGTAAGGCTAGCCATCTGATGAATGATCGGCTACACCCTCCTCTGAGAAAGTCCATCCTGTACTACAAAGGTTCCCTTATTTCCAGAAAAGGAAAACCTAGTCCCATCCTCATGGACACACCATACTTTTCACCTAAAATAGTCGTTCTAAGCATGGACCTTGGATAACCAGTCCATACCCAAGATGACATTGTAAGGCCTCTAAATGACTACTAGGATATCCCAACAGAAGATCTTGCCTCCTAGAGTAAGCTCAAACTACCGAAACCAATGCGTAATCATCGAATCCTCTTCTGTAATAGTCTTTAATCGTAGGGATAAAGACAAAGGCTCCACCGGAATCTCTGAGCTCTGAACGAGAACCATGGAAATAAAAGAGTGGCTGACACCTGTGTCTATAAGGACTATAACTAGGGTGTTGTAGACATAGATCATACCTTGAATCATCTTCAGAGTGCTGTGGTCATAAGCCTTTCTATCCTGAAACTAAGATTTTCCCTATCCACTTGCTCCCTAAGGTCTGGGTGGACCGCCTAGGGGTGGTGGCGATAGTACCACAAACTTTCACCCACTGCCTACTATACAAACTGCTCTTCTTCCACAACTGCCGCCATGAATACCTCCTCGCATGAACCTCTGCCTCTTCCTTGGCAGTCCTTTGACCATCTTCTAATCATTAGTACAGTGGTTTGGCCAATTCCAAGCCTTGTGACCATACCCGTCACACGAGTAGCACAATCTGATATTCTACTGAACTCATCTTCCTTGAGAACTCTGCACCTCCAACCCTATATCTTAGGGTCATCCTTCATAAGGTCTAGCCCACATGGGCCTCTGTGTCATCTGCCTACTGCCTACTACAGATGACTTATCTTCCTTTCATCCGGTGGTGGCTCTCACCATCGGTTCCTACTCAGCTAGGAAGCTCTCTACCAATAGTGCTCAGTCTATCACTCCAGCCTGCATCCTAATGTTGAGTAATTTCATCGACGTTCAGATCTCCCATCAAAGTCCCTGATCAAAGGTTCAGGTCTGATGAAAGGGTCATGTACCATGTCGGTGGAATAGTGAGAGAGGTCAGTGAATCTTACCAAGTACTGGGACACTCTCAGGATACCCTGTTGTAAGTGTAGTAGCTCTTGAATATTCACAGAGCATTGAGTCATTGGTTTGAACTCCGACCTGAAGGGGATCTAGAAGGCTAATTAGGAAAGATTCATCTCCTCATGAGTTTGGAGAGTCAAGCTCCACCATCTCTAAACTATTTCTTGAAAGATACTAGCAGCTAGGATCATCATATGGTCTGTTGGTGTCTCAAACATGTAGAAAACTCATTCCACAACCTCCAGCCATTCCTCTGCTACCTGTAGATTAGTCTCATATTGAAACCATTAAGGCCTCTGTCTCTGGAACGCATGCAACATGATCAGTTTTCTTGTATAGTCCTCTAGTGGGACTGGTGGAAACTGCGACCCTACGGGTGGTGGTGCTGTTGGAACACCTCCTAAAGGTGCTATCGCTCTAAGAGGCCCCTACACTGATGCCTCATCACTCAATGGGCCATCATCATGATCTCTCACTGGAATCATGGCTGGATTTCTATGTGGCATCATCCTATAAATAAATAGATGGACCACGTTAAATAAGTTATACCTCGTGAGCTGACTTAAAAGGGATAAAAAAGACATTTTCGAAACACACGCAAATTGTTTTTTTCATGTATCGAGTCTGAAATCAGAACTCAGGGTCATTATGTATGGATACATCGGCCACCGCACCTACACTGGATTCCCCGAACTGTAATCCAGTCTCAAGACACTTAACACTATTTCTCCATTGAAAACACAGACACTTAGTTCATCTGGTAGAACCAACCCCTATGAGGCCACATTGTCACGACCTATCCCCCAGGACACGAGTCGTGACTACCCCATGACCACCTTATATAGGAAAGGGGAAGGCGACTGGCACCAGAAAGGCATATCCCAAAAAGGGAAGGCATTTCCTTTAACCCTATACACACACAGACTAGATACACAACAAAAGAAAACCACAAAGTAGAACTGCTGATAATAAAAGTGTGAACCAAAAGTAAAAATGGATAGTATACAAACCCAACTGAAAATAAATTACAAAAAAAAAGAAAAAATGTTCTCTGAAGGTCGTCCACCCAGGATCCAACATGATTGGTAAGTACAACTCTTCGTCTATTTTCACTACCGCTCACCACGTCTATCAATCACCTACAAGCAACATTTATCCATGGATCCCCAAGTCTCAGTCAAGATATCCTTTGTCTTCAAAAGTCAAAACAAGGTGCGGGAAAAACTAACGTAGGGGTGGGTATAACAATACCCAGTAGGGACCCCGAGACCCCAGAAGGTTACTCAGAATTGCAGAGATAAAAACCCCCAAAGCATTATCTCAATTAGAAAACACAAAGAAAAAGATAGCTCACATTAGGTATACAACATAGAGAATAGGAATAAAGATGATTAGTCTTGAGCTAGATCATTTTATTCTATTGAAAGGTTCTACTGCTGATCCATGAAGAGTCTCTATACTGCTAATCCACAAATGGTCTCTCTACTTCCGATCCAAAGAGGATCTCACTACTACCGATCCACAGAGGGTCGCACTACTTCCAATCCACAGAGGGTCACTCTCATGCTGATCCAATGAGGGTCACTCTATTTTTGATCCACGTAGGTTTGTACTACTTCTGATGCACATAGGGTCACTCTTATGTTGATCCATAGAGGGTAACTCTTCACTTGACAACTAGCCATGGGATTTCCGCACTTGGTGTTATTGAGCTAAGGAGTTTCTAGTCCTCATACCATCGGTTATACTAAACCACCATGATTTCCCACGAAAATGTAACCTAAAGGACCGCCTTGTCGTAAGTGTCCCAATGTGAGAAACAACGCATCAATCAAACACCCATTCTGCAAGATATAGGTAAAAAGGTAAATAGGGCTCAGTTGGATTCGAGTCTGATCCAACCCATCCATATTCCATCCTCCACCGAAACACAAGTGGACTATCTCAACCATACCTCCTTATTTCAAGAATCCTCATGCCGTAGAAAATGATTCAATCAGATGCCCAGTTTGCAAGTTACTAAAGCTTTAGTGAAACGGGGTTGGTCGAGTCCGGCTTCGGTAGGGGTCCGACCTTGCCGATCCGTTGGGCCTATGGGTGTGGCCCGAAACTTGAGTACGACCTTCCTGAAAATCCTGGCCTGCATGTGGTCCGATTGTGCTGGACTGAACATAGTGCATCCGGTTCACCCCACTGGATTCTCCAGTAGAGCCCCACCCCACCTCCCGACACAGCCGGCTGAAGCCGGTCATTACACCTACCGAGTGGCCTGCTCTTCTCCAACACGGCCCGCCAACGACACGTCTCCACCCGCGCCATCCGTTCGGTCGTGACTCTTTCCACTATGGTTCCTGAGAGCATTGATGTCTCCATGCAGCTGGCGCAGGCTAGATGCCGTCGTGCCTGTGGTGCTGCACCGGTGGTGGCGTGCTGACGACTTCTTCTGCGGACCACCGGAGATGCCCTGGTGCTCCGTTTTCCTTTCCGTCTGTGCCTACGGGCCTCTCAGGTTGCTGCTTTCACTGCGAAGCCCTATGAATCGCCTTTCTTCCACGTTTCTTGATCTCTCATGAAGAACCCTCAATATCCATGAGTGAAGGAGGGTCTGTGCCTTGTTTTGACTGACCTGCACCCTCCGAATTATCATTTTATGATGGGGGTGATAGTAATCATCAAATAGGATAAAGAAAACCCCAAATCAAGACCTAGAAACAACCTCCCGCAAGAATGAATGAGTCATGGATCAACCCGTTAGTTGGTTGATCCGCGTTCGTTATATTTTCAAGAATGTAAAAGAGGAATAATTTTACATATAAAACAAGTAAACCCCCTACCTGGATTTGGGAGAATCTGTTGCAGATGAAGGAAGGAATTCCACGTTTCTTGTCATTCGACGTTCATCACCGCTCGTCGATCCCTAGATTGATTCCTACAATGATTATCATTCGTTCACCATTCTCAGTTGAAGAGGAATGTCATTGGCACTTCGTCTGAGGTTTCCCCGCGATTTCAAATCCGTTCTCCAATTGATTGATTAAATAAAAAGAAAACACTCCACATTGCGTTCATTAATGTGGTTCATTAATGAATTGTAATTAATGAAACAATTAATCACACGAGAATTGCTGTTACAAAACCTAAGAAACAAGTCATTAATTTTTATTCATTTAATGACCATCGTTACACTGCGGTTCCTCCAACTGTCGCTCAACGGTGGAAGAAAATAATAAAATAACTTATTGTTATTTTTCTTATGAAAGTCCAAAAATTATCTTTTTCTTCAGAACCTTGTTGGTCAAAGTTAAGATTCGCCTCAGAAAATCTTGGTGCTACAAATTCAACAGTGCCCTCAGATTTTCAATCCGGGCACTAGTTCAAAAGGTAGAAAAACCTGCTCTCATATTTACTGAACGTACCTTAAAAAAATTCAAAATTCTGTTTGTGGCTCTTCGGGAATCGGAATCACTTGTCGTCGATTTATGCAATCTTGTAATAATTCTATATAATTAAAACAAAATTTATACAGAATTTCAAGGTATTTAAATAATTTTATATATTAATATACATATATATGTTTATAATCTATATTTTATGTTTTATGTATGTATATATATATATTATATATATATATATATGTTTATATTTTACATATATGTTTATATGTTTATATTACATACATGTGTTTTATATATCTATATATCTATATTTTATATTTTTTTATATATTTTTATAATTTATGTTCATATTATATATCTATATATGTTTATATTTTATATTATATATATGTGTTTATATTTTATGTTTATATATATGTTTGTGTATTTGTGTATAAATATACATGTCTATGTATAAATAATAATAATAATAATAATAATAATAATAATTATATATATATATATATAATTAGCCATGATTTCTTAAAAATGTGACAAAATTTAACATATATGTGTGTTGTTATATATAAATATATGTGTATATATATATATATATTTATATGTGTGTGTGTTTGTGTTTACATATATAAATATATAAATATATATATATATATATATGTTTATATAAATGTGTCAGTATTTAAAATATTTATATACTATATATATATAATTTTATATATTAATATACATTTATTAATATATATATATGTGTGTGTGTGTTTATATTTTATATTTTATGTTTTATGTCTATATATATATATATATGTTTATATTTTACATAAATGTTTATGTTTTATATTATATATATGTTTATATTATATATATTTTAATATTTTATATTATATATATATATGATTTTATATATAGATGTTTATATTATATATATATGTTTATATTTTCTGTTTATATTTATGGTTATATTATATATATATATATTATGTCTATATTAATATATATATATATATATATTTGTGTGTGTTTGTAAATATATGTATATATACATATATATAATTATAAATATATATCTATATATAATTTTCCACGTTTTAAAACATTGGTGAAAAATTCACTAAAATTGCAACATTTTCTTAAAAAGATGATTAAATTTTAAACATGTATGTGTTTATATATATAAATATATGTATATATATATATAGTGTATATAAATATATATATAAATATATATATATATTAATATATATGTTTATATATACGGGTCTGTATTTATATATATATATCTAAATATATATTTTTATTGATGTAGAGAAATGATATATATATATATATATATATATTAGTGATGTTTCGTAAAAATGTCACTAATTTAGTGATGTTCTTTCACAAAACGTCTCTAATTTAGTGAAGTTTACCAAGAAACAACATTAATTTAGTGATTTGCTTCATGAAACATCACCAAATTAGCTACATTTTTAGGAAACATCGTTAAATTAGCGACATTTTTCTGAAAATGGTGAATGCTTAGGGACATTTTTTGGAAACATAGATAAATTAGCAATGTTTTTAAAAAAAAATTCTAAAAAATGTTGTTAAATTTCAGTTTTTTGTAGTGAATCTAATACTTATCCTATAGGTTTTAGTTTTATAAAAATTCCACCTTTAAAATGAATAATCCAAATAGTAAAGGAGTCATTCTAGGGTGTAAGGAAATTACTCATTTTTTCCTTTAAATTTTCTTCTTTTTCCACCTCCATGTATACAATTCACATAATAATATAAAGAAGAAAACATTTTGTGTGTCATAATAAGTTATTTTTTTATGTAATAACCATCATCAACCTTCTTCCCATCCATTAAAAAGGGAAAATGTCATATATATTAAGTTTAGTTCACTTTCACCGTGAATGACGTATTTCATTTTTCATCACCACTAAACATGGATGGTTTCTAAGAATGGGTTTAAAGAATAATTATGATATTTATGGAAATAATAATTTTTTGGATAGATAAGTTGGCCATTACATTAATGATATTAAAAATAATAGATCGTTGTGATTTTGACATCCAAAAAACAAGAAAATTAAAACATATTTCAAAATTTAATTTAATATTTGAAAATATTTTGAGATATTTAATTTTTATGATATTTGAATGATAATTAATCTATAAATATATAATTCATTATATTATAGAACTATTTTATGAAACCATTTTCCATTTTGACCACACCATTGAAATTTTATATAAATTAACTGAAAACCCCTATTGGATGATATGAGAAAAAAATTACACAATAAATGTACAAAATATGATGATAAATGGCCCTTAAAAATAAAATATATGTGATTTTTTTAAAATAAATGATTAATGAGTCTTAGTTTATTATATATGTGGTTAGAGCACATCTGACTAAGAAGTAATCTATGGTAAGGGTTCTTAGTCTCAATTTTAATTCCTTGAGGAATTCTACTTATTATACTCCAAATTCATTTTATATGGTGTAAATACAGACTTACTAAATTATTATATCTTAAATAATTTTTTTATTGATTAATCATCATTTAATCTCTGTATTTTTATTTGATTTATACATTACCTATGTCATGAGGTTTGTTAACTTAATATACTTTCATTTATTTTTAATTTTTTTTATTGAACATCATTACTCTAGGAATGGTTTATCCCAACCTATGGTTATATTATATTTTATTTTATAGAGTTAAATTTCATTATCATAAAATCCTTAAAAAAGACACTTATTTCAATAATTTCTATATACATAAGGGATTTCCATTATTAATTTTTTTCCTTGAGATATGTCTGGTAATATGAACATAATTTATTTAAACAGTGTAAATATAAACACCTTAACCTATTATATCATGATTATATACTTATTCATGGTATTTAAATTTCCATTTAATTCTCTATCTTTTATTGTCCTTTGATCCAAATGTTATAAATTCATATGTTTTTTTATGATCTGAAATTTTTTAAGAATGTTTATATAAAAGTTCTTATTTGAGGTAATGATATGTTCTTTTTCTCTAAAACCCAATTATTTCCTTATTATCTTGGCATTTTATGGTTTTATATGTGTTTTTACATTGGAATTGATGAATAATTATTCTTTGTTGTCATTTTTTTTGAGAAACACATTGACTTTCTTGAGAAATGATTTTTGTTGAGTTTGGAAGTGGGATAAAGTCTTTTTGGATTATTCTAATTTATTTGACTTGAGTTCAGATATAAAATAACATAATATAGATCATAATTATTTGAGTAGGATGGTATGAATTTAGCTAGATATGAGTCTATGAGTAAGACCGTACTCTTTAGTTCAACAAATGACATGGAGTCTTGGAATATGTATTCAATGCAACGCTTTGTTTCCATATGACATTCAACGTCTGACTTGGCATCATGAAACTTCATCTTATGAATTCAGTTTAGATTGTATGTATTTGAACATTCATATGAATTTTTTATAATAATTTGAATCATTTTATTTCTAGTTTCATAATTTGAAATTTTCTGGATGAATTCATGAATTCTGTGATCATATGACTTTTAATGTCATTAGATAAACTAAAAAAATTTATGTTTCCATAATTTAAATTTATGAAGAAAAAGGAACTAAATATAATGATGCAGATAATTTTTGTTTCTATTTTTCTTAGATGAAAAATGATTTTGTTTCATGATAATAATGCATTATAAAATTAAAAGTGATTTTGTGAACCGAAATGAGTTCCCCACACTACCTAAGAAGGTACCACATCACAATGTGATGTTAGATTAGAGGGAATTTGAATTACTTTTATTTTCATGGAATATTTTATGGGTATATTTTTGTGTGTGTTTATTATAGATTATATAATAATACATTGATTATAATTAAGTGACATGATGATCCATATTTAATGGGATTTAAATTTTAAATATTCAAAACAATTCTTTAGGATTATCTTTTCATTTTTTTGTGGAGTATTTGACAGTGAGAATTGGTGTAACTGAAAAAGGTGGAGATTCCAAAATCATTTTCTAAATAATATTCATATATTTTTTCTGAATATCAATTGATGAAATTAATAAGGAATATTTTTTCATGGATTTTGAGAAGAATATAATACACTATTGAACCAAAAAACATATATATTGATGGAAGAAGGTTTTTGGGAGATTTACATACACATCATCTATTTTTTTGAAATGGTAAAGGTTAGTTGGTTCATATAATAATCATTAAATGATTGATAATGTCATGGAAGGAGATCATGTTAGTGTGTCCATTATCTTATAAAAGAATATATCATCCTGAGTATTCTTATAAGAGATAGATATGAATAGGATAATATTTTTATGTTTAGGAAATCGAGATTAATTCCAAAAAATGGTCTTATATTTGATTAAAAATTATTATAAAGCATAGTTAATATGTGATTCATCTATGAGAAGGGAGGATATAATAAAAATGATTATAAAAAGATATACAAATATATTTTTTGTCTATTATCATTTATGTTAATTGATGTCACCTATGATTAAATTATACTAGTTAACTGAAATCTTATCCAGAATCAAGGATATACTCTACCTCCAATTTTAAACACTATTATATTAGTGATAATCTATATATCATAACTCAACCTAAACTGGGAAAGGATTAGGTTACCATAGAGATAGAGAACCATGTAAAAACTCATGTGTGCTAGTAAATTCTTGTTATTATCTCATATAGGTAAGGAAGAGATATTCAGAGTGGTTAGAGACTCTAAAAGGTCATAGGGGATTAGTTCCTTAATTTTTTTTAAATGATCAACATTGTTTTACCCCCACCCAATGATTTAATAAATGAGCTGAGTACATTCATTGGTATCAGAATGAGGTTACCCCTGAAAACCTACTCGTTTTTCAATCAAGTGTGTAGGTTATAAGTTTTTTGAATATCATAGGATTTAATTTTTTCATTGGAAAATATTTCATGGTAGGAAGAATCGAATGATACCACATCTAATTTAAAAATATTTGGATGTTTTTTATGTTGTTAATGTTGGATTTCTTTCCATTAGAGAAGATATAACTATGATTTTTATGATAAACAGAACCTTGAGATTGATGGGAAAGAAAAAATTCTATATTGTCATCCTTATAAGATAGTTTTTACAAAAAAGTTATGGGATTGGACATAACCAATTTTATATGGAAAAAATTGACAAATAGTTTGAATAGAACATACAGATGAAATAATCCAAATTATATTTTTAGAGGGCTATGTTTGAATATTTCTTAATGGATGAGGATGAAACTATTAATGAAAATTTCAATAGGTTAACGAAATTGTATTAAATATAAAAGTATTTAGAGAAATATTTGAGGATTATACTATGGTAAAAAATTAATGTGAATATATTGAATGAAAATAATTTTTTCATTAAAGACAAGGGAGATATTTCCTTTGATATGTTTCACAATACTATTCTAAATTACGAAATGATAAAAGAACACATCATAAATAAACGTTTTATGAAGTAGATGGCTTTAAAATCTCTAAATAAAATAAATAATAGTGAACATGAGTAGAGTCTTCTAGCAGTCCATAGGATGTTCTTGAGAGTGATGAAAGTCATAAGAATGTTATGGAATTTATATCAAAGTAATGAAACCAAGAATTCCAAAGTGAAGTTCCCATAATACAAGGATGATTATATATTGAATTTAATTTCAAAAGTTCATAGAAAAGTTAATTATTAAGTTAAAATTGATAATGATTCCTATGTATGTTCTAGAATAAGTCCAATAGGAGAACCTGTTTTGGATGGATGAGCCAATGGTTGGAGGAGAGACATTGATATAAGATCTACTTCTAGAAGATATTTAGAAGTAGTGAATATGAATAATAATTGGAGACATTGTTTCTTATAGTTGAAGTATAAATACAAGAAACTAATTATATTCTAAAGAATCCATTAACATTAGATGTTTCAAGAAATAATCTTACTTGTATTTGGGACTTTTAGAGATAGATGATGAAGCATTGTCAACATCATATAAATTTGAATAAGTTTATTCTAGTATATTTATAAGGATATATATTATATACTAATGAATGTAACCCTGAAGGTAAAACCATAAAAAGAAGAGTTAAATGTAATATTAAAAGTAAACCCATTAGAAGACGAGTTAATTCCATAATTATGGAAAAATAATAATATACAACACCAAATGATACACTGAATAAAACATGTTTCAAGATCATTGGAAATATTATACTATAAAGAATATTGAAAAAATAAAACTACTAATGTGTTTGGAATTATATAATGAGAGTTTATAAGGAGATTTTAAAATGTTCATAAAATATAATCAATACAGATGATGTAGTGAAATGATTGACTTCAGAAGAAAAATATATGAACCCCAATCCATTAATGGTTTTAGAAGAAAAAGTTAAATGATTATATATTCATAATTAATAAAAATTACTTTAGTATGTATGAAGATGACATAATGATCCTTGCTAAGTAAAATTTTCAAAATCTAGCTCATCATAAGTTAAGTATGTTCGTAAAGTATCATGATGTTTTTAAGGTACCAAAAGGAGGATAAATGGTAGAAAAGAGATCCAAAAGAATGATAATATTCTTGAGATGAGTTTTAATATTAGTACAATAAGAAGATTGATTTTGAGTAAAGACCATATGAAGTATCTCCTAAAGATACATTTCCTAAATAAGATTGTATAGATATACATTATTGAGTCTTATAGAAGAAAAATATTATAAGTATATTACCTAATGAATGATCTATGATTTTTTTCTATATTTAAGATCTATGGAGATGGTATGAATTTTTATAGAATGAAAAATCTAAAATAAATTATTTGAGTTCAATAAAAATTATTTCAGAAGTACAATAATAATTACGTTGAGGCAAAAGAAGTTTTGGAAGGTTCATACTAGTTAGATCATAAGAACATGTTTTGGAAGATTCTAGAAGGACTTTAATTTTTTTTATAAAGTCTTACATTCTAATGATGTTGATCTATTCATTAAAAGAGTGACATTAACAAAAGGAAAGTCCGTGATTATATCCAAGATATTTGTATTAGATAAATATAGTTAAAATAGAGTCATATAGGAATTAAAATCGTAATATATTTTCAAATATATTAAAATCGTTAAATTTAAAAGTTGAGTAAGCAAGAAATTCAAACGAAAACCAACATACACCATATATCTATTAAAGGAAACTTTCCTATATAAAGGGGTAACATCACCCAAGTTAAATTTATAAAAAACATATTATTGAATAATGATTAAAAATAAATAGAATGATGAGAATATCCCAGTCGGGTACCTTCCTCAAGAAGATTAGAATGGTAAATGATTAGTAGTCTGGAAAATGATGTTTTCATGTAAATTATGTTCTCTAGTTCCAAATGACTGGAAGTAAGAATTCCTAGAAAATATTTAGTGTTGATTTTTATAAGTACTATATGTTTAAGTAAAAGGCAATGAGAATATTTAGAATGTCATTTTACCAGAAGGATGATATGGATAATTTTCATGTTGAGTATAACTAAATATATAAGGATGTTGAGGAACCATCCATGAATAATTTCAAAGTTTTCACTCAAAGACTAGTGTTTCCAGTATAAACAATGATAAAGAAGAAGTATCTTATGGTTAGTGGGTATAATTACTTTTTATCGAGGATCGAAGGTAGGGTTTCATATTGAGTTAAAAGAATTGTGTGTGACACACACTGAATATTTAGGGGTGATTCCTTCCCAAGACACTTGTAATCTATGATGGATATTATAGTGAAAATCCATATTCGTGTGTATAACCAATATGTGAAAAAGTGTGATTTTATTTCGATCAATGTAAAAATATATATGTTCTATTTACTTTACCTTATATATATATAATAATGGAAAGATATCGGGGGTGGTTTTATAAATATCCATATATCCTAACTTATAATAAAGGTTTGATCAACTAAAATTAAGAAAGATCTTAATTTGAACTTAATTAATAAATGTTTGTCACCCTTGATTCAGGCCCCTCTCAAGTTGATTTAATGATCCTTTGGGAATAACAACTAGTATAAGAGGAAATGTTTCTTCTATTCTAATTTATTAATTTATTCATAAAGGTTTTAAATTGTTTTACATGAAGTGTATATTTTTGTAAGGTTATGTATTTTTTTCCCTTGAAAATAAGAAAGTTAAGTTAAAGAAAAAGAAAACGTGAGTTATTCTTTGTTTTAACAAAATAGAGGTTTTAGTGAAATTAATGTTGAAATAAATGAAGTACAAAGTTCATAAACATCATAAATTTTCATCTTAAAATAACCATGTTGATTCACCTATACTTGATGTTAATGTGTTTGGAAATAATTTATATAAAATTGACAAAATTTATCCTTTGAAAGAATATTTGTTTGGATATTATAAGTATGAGTCTATTTAGTCTATTAAATATTTTTAATTAAAAAATAACAATTACATGAAAAGTGACAATTTAAAAATTTTCACATATAAACTTTCATTTTTTAAGGTATTACAGAAAGGAAACTCATTTCTGGAATTAAAACATGATGAGATAAAGAATTCATTGGGAAAGAATTTATGAGAATGAAAATCTATTACTAAACATGCAAAAGGAAATGAAGAAATGTTTTTAAATTATCATGAAAATTTCATACTCATAGAAGAATCATTATAGAGGATTATTTGTGATAATGTTATCATAAATGATGTTTTCAAGGAAAATATCCATGTACTGTAAGATACACACAATGAAATTTTCGAGATTAAGAATTCTCAACTATAGATCAAAGAATATTAAGAAAAGGATAATTATATTTCCTTGAATGAGGTAAGTATTTTGAATGAGGAAATGATATAAACATTAAATTTTAAATTAGAATATAGTGTGAGGTGTCATAAAAATTATAGGAACACATTATATTAAAACAACCATGAGCAGGAGGTAAGATTGAGAAAAATACAAACTACTGAAGTTTAATATTCACAAGGAGATGAGAAAAGAATATCTACTTAATTTTCTAAGGAAATTATTATTTTTTCATGGACTCAATCTTATAAAAGGTACAATATTGATTTATTATAAGAATAATCTTCAAATAATTCATAGAAAATGGTAAAACCTCATTTTTATGAATCTAAAATCTCTAACTCCTATATTTTCATAGTGCAGGTTATAGTTCTCAATGAATATATGTAAAGAAAATTGGGAAACCCCGCTCTTTTATAAATGTGGAGGTAAGAAAAGAAGAATTAATGAGTTACCATAGAGATATGTCGATGAAAAATGAAAATATCTAGAATAAAGGAGTTTCCAAAAAATTCTCCAATATAAAAAATACAATTCAATGAATGAAGAAAATGTTTCTAAGACACTTTTGGAGTTGTGGATTGTTTAAAAACATTTCCATCAATATTTGGGACAATATTCAAAGGTATGAAGAACAAATAAG